>CM077006.1:86083560-88583560 GCA_039090855.1 Macrothele yani
GAAGAAAAAATATATATTGTCATATTTCTAGGGGTCACAATGAGACACTTGAGAACGCGTAACGCGTACATGACCTTGAGTGTGTCTCCGCTACCACTGGCACACGCATTAATTTTTTTGTCCTTACATATATATATATACGTACAGTATATGCATGTATATATAATTTGCAACCACCATCAATCCACTGCTGGATGAAAGTCTCCAAGTTTTTTCTTCCACAACAGTCTGCATTGAGTCGGTTTTTTTCATGTTTTCGAATTCCATGTACCCATCTCCCTCTTGTCATCTTCTGGATATTGTTTTTTCCCTTGCTATCCAGTTCAATATTTCAACTCTCCGTCGGTGGTTCTTTCTTCTAGCAATATGTCCATCCCATTGCAATTTCAGGAATTTTGACCATGTCTTCCACTTGTCATTTTCCCGATCCACGAGTTTCTATTTGTATCATTCCAGGTAACATCAAACATGCATCTGTACATGCTTCTTTCAGTTGTCTGCAACGTCTGTCTGTCTATTTTAGTTGAGGTCCATGTCTGTGCTCCATGCGTAAGAACTGGAAGGATGCATTGATTAATCAGTTTCTTTTTAAGAAATAATGTATCCGACAAAGTTTTATAGGTCGATTATTTTCTTCATAAATGTGACAATGTGGCCATCGCTTAATATCTGTTGCCTAATTTAGGTATCGGTACCTTTACATTTTCCCCATCAATCGCTAAATATAAAATCTAAATATTAATTTTTTAAAAAAAAAAAGCACTTTTGATCAGTATAAACGGACAGCGTAAGCACAGGCGCAGTAACTTAACTTTCGAAGTGGTATCGTGATATCTACAAAATTGAGATGCAGCCCCCCCCCCCCCCATCCAGCTTACCACGAGCCGCCACTGACTGAGACCTAAAAAAGCACAAGGATATATATATCCCCTAAATGTCGTACGTACGCACATTAAAAAAATTAAGATCCCAATTTCGGTCGCGTTTCTAAAACAAATATTCGCATTTTGGGGTAGTTATTGTCACTTCTGTTTCGCTTCAGAGAGGATATACAGTTAACACGGAGGACATTTACTGCGACTGGGAGGGAAGAATTGTTAGCCAGAGGCGAGGAGATAATCTTGGCGGTCATTGTAATGAGCTTACTCCTTTCTTCGTGGTTGCTGTTTTAAAATACTCATTCAGGCAACGGGCTCGAACTGCACCAGCCAATGCCATGAAACAAACACATCATCCATGTTTCACGCAGCGGGCTCGAACTCCAGTCCATCTCGAATAAAATGGTCAGAAGTAGAGATGAACTTAACTGCTACTTGGTGATCACGGCGCAAACTGTGACTGCTACTCAAAAAGCAAGTGATTTTTAACTGTGATTGGAATCACAGTTTAGAACCTGTTCTTTCACTTCTGTCACACGAACTTGTAAATAACAGAATCAGCTAAAATTACAACGGGAATGTGAGTGTGCTGTCATACATACAATTGAGCGTACCTATGAGTGTATCTCGGCCGTATATATACTATTGGCTGAGACAGACTACAAATGTATGAATTTGTTAGTTTTCTGATTCAGAAGAACATACGGGCAGAGCCTACATAAAGTTGCCTGACAGAAATTTCGGTCCTTACGTAGCACCCCCTTGTAATAAGTCAAGATATCAGACTGTGCAAAGTGGTTAATACCGGATTTTTTTGCAGGGGATAAAGATGGGGCGATTGCGGAAAATTTTGAGAAAAGATATAATTATAACCAAGTAACACATTTTGTAAGTAACTTTAGTTTGAGCAACTCATTACCTCCCTATGGACGGAATTTCCGTGAAGGTTCATTTAATAGCTTGCATATTATATAGATGCATTGCCACATTGGTACACACCTAAATTAGTAGTTTACAATTAACACTGGAATTGTTGACCGCGTCTCAATGCCGAGGTGATAGAAAATAGTGTAAATCGTATTGCAGCAATACAAATGCCTTACAGTAGTGTGGACCAAATCACAGGTAGTGAAATATCGCTCTTCTCTAGTCAGAAGCCAGAGCCTCATGCCACCGATGAATTATACCAATTTCTGAAAATTTGCATAATGTAATAACAGACAATTTTTTTTAAATGCACGAGATATAAGACATGAGAATATTTTTTCAATGTTCGTACATTGCTTTGTTATTTTTACAATACGTGCATACGAAAAAAGCTGAAATTATTGGTTTTCTAGTAATTTTACCAGCAAGTGGCAAAATAGCGCCGTGTTACTGTATGCCGAAATGTCGGGAGATTTTTTGGTGTACGATAACCATGCAATCACCTGTCGTGGCATTCTGGGATTACAAGAATTCCGTAGCAATTTATTCTTCCCGTACGGTGAACATATCCCAGAAACACTGCCATGCGTTGTGATTAAAAAAAAGCTATTAATAACATTTTATAAATTCCTATTTTGTATACGTATCTGGAAATCTTTTAAACAATACGTCGAAAAAGATTTTGTAACAACTTTTTTGATTCGCCCTTTCACACATGCTGAACATCTTACTCAAATATCACAGCAGGACATGATTTTCCCGACGTGATCGCATCTAAATCGCCCCCGGCCCCCAAAAACATCAGCTACGAGGTCAGATGAAAATGCCTGCCAAACGCAGCGGCGGAGGGTTCCTCCGTCCTAACTATAAGAACCACGACTCCTTACTTTCACCCTAGAGTAAATGTAGATCTATGGAAGAGCCGTCTCGCTTGAGCCAAACAATGATATACTGACTCAGGCAGAAGACAAACGAGTTTTTGCACAACAGAGTGAAATACCTCCACATGTGGGAGCAGAGTTGGAAAACCTGTTCATCCCTTCGAGATTAGTTCCCAACATCACCGCCCTCCTCCCACGAGCTCCGATTCCTGAAAGGGCGGTATTTTCATCAAGCACAACAAAAACAGCGGGAGACAGCGGGGTCTTGGGGTGTTTCATCAGACAAAGGGCTGGAAACGGATTATCCCGAATTCGCCTTTCAGTGGAGAGAACAGTATCTTCCCAAGGCAAAACCTTCCCTTAACTCCCAACCTATGACATATAACCAAGGAACTACTATGACATATAACCAAGGAACTACTAAATGAAATGATTCCGAAACACTTGGAAATTTACCACATGTTCCATACGGATCCTCAGTTCATAACACAATTTGTTTTACCCAGGGTTCCCCCCCAATATAACCACTTTTTACGAGCTTTTGAGCACCCCCAAAAACAGCTTAACGAACTACAGAAATGCCATACTACATAAAATGTGGAAACTGGATTTGTGGCTGCCAGATTTAAATCAGATCATATGTAGAGAATTTTAAGAAGGTAGTGTCTGACCACAGATCTTAAACAACCCTTAGAAATTGGAATAGGAGATTTGGGAAAAAGTGCCCGATAAGAAAGTGACACGGAATCGAGGTACAAAGGGGAGGACCACGCCCTTAATTATTTCCGGGGGCCTGTGCCCGGGGTGCGACGGCTTAACGTACCCATCCGACGCACGGCGGGTATTTAGTGGTTTGAGCGTTCGTACCTTCCCGGGATCGAACCCGAGGTCTCCGTGGCAATCACGAACGTTGACCACTAGGCCATCGCGGCCGGCTGTCAGTTAGGAAGCACTGTACGGAATTTAAGGACCCTGGCACCACTGTTTACAGATTTTATCAGGTGCGCTAACGTTAAGAACCTTACGCGACGTAGAAAAGCACTACACGAAATGTTTTTGATTTTCTTTGGAAAGGATATTCCTCGGTTCTATTAAATATTAATATTTACGTAATAGATGCTTTATAGTTTCTACCTACATTAACAAACAGGACACACTAACACCAGATAGCGCAAGCTCTGATGTGTTTCGATTCGTGCAGGCGTATTTCAGAAATAGCTAGCTGTCTTTTCATCTGTATCTCTATAATATTAAATATAATAGCATGCCCGCTCACAGTTTAGCAGACTGTTTCAGGACGATATACAATTTTTTTTAACCTTGGACTTGTAATAAATACCTCCAAAAATTTGTCGATTGAATAAAAAAAGTATGCGCGAAAAAAATCGGGTTTTGCAAGTAATTTTGAGGTGACCACAAGGAACTAAATTTAGCTTTAAGGCCAATTTTTTGCTTCTTAAGGGGAATATGTTGCACCCACGAAGTGATAGAAAAAAATAATAATATTAAGTTCATTGGTGTGGAGTTACACTTCATTAAAAAAAAAGGGGGGTGGGATGCAGAGGTCAGATTCAGATGCTCTAGCCTTGGTTCTACCCGGCATTCAGTTTGAACCAAAAATCGAAACGTAACCAAACAAGTTAGTAAAATTATGCAATGCATTGATTATAATACACTTTCCAACATACCAGAAATCATTACCCAAGTTATGAGGATAATGGCTGTGGAATAAATGTCGCTCCTGCGTCCTGACCTTTGTCCCCATTTCAATGATATTAAACAGAACTGGTTCAGTATACCTCCGAAACAACATGATAAAGTTTTGTCGCAATCGAAGCATTTTTACCTAAGTTATGATGCATAAGGGCTATGGAATAGATCCCGCTCCTGTGTCCGAACCTTTGACCCCATTTCGCACATTTTTAATAGGGTTTGTTCCCAGGTAGTCCCCTACCACATACTAAAATTTCATCGAAATCGAACCTTTTTTACGTTAGTTATGACGCATAAAAGAGTGGAATTGATCCCGCTCCTGTGACCTGACCTTTGACCCCATTTCGTTCACTTTCATTAGGGTACCTTCCCAGGTATTCCCCTACCACATACTAAAATTTCATCGAAATCGAACGATTTTTACGCGAGTTATCGTGCGGACGGACATACGCACACAACGCGTGACGTAATGAGGCAGTGGGAATCGCGACCATCTGCTCGCAAGAGTGTGACTTCATAAAACTTTAATAGGATCCACACACAACGCGTGACGTAATGAGACAGATGGCGTGACCGCGCGCCAACATTCTGAAACGCGAGATTGTGACGTCATAAGATTTCCAAGCATGGGTAACATTAATGGGACGACGCCATGACACTAAAAACGTTATAATTCGGGGTGGTTATTTAACCCACTACACGAATTTTCCTAAAGTCGAGATCAAGCTAAATCGATTTCTAGTACCAGAAAACGATAGGTTAACGATTTTCATCAAAACCCTTAGAGCCGTTTTCAAAATAAAATGTACATACATACAAGAAGTGCTCCTTTAATAGTATGGGGTACGGACGATGGAATGGATCCCGCTCCTATGTCCTGACCTTTAACCCCACTTCACCCATTTTGAATAGGGTTCCTTCCCAGGTGGTTCCCTACCACATACTAAAATTTCATCAAAATCGAACTATTTTTACGCGAGTTATCGTACCGACAGACAGACGGACGGACAAAGCTGGAGCATATACGCTTCTTCAACCTCCGGTTGGAAAGCGTAAAAAAGTGTCTTACGGATATTTTTCTACGTTTTTCGTCGCACTCTGAAAACGGGTAGGCACCTGCTGCTGACCAATGACGCTTTCCCCTCTATATATAATGAATAATAACTCCACACTAATGAATTAATACAATAATTTTTTTTTCCCCATTCCTCCACGGCTGTAACAAATTCCTCCGCAGAAGCCAAAAATTGGTTTTACAGCTAATATTGACCTAACGAACCCGACTTTTCCCAAACTAATTTTTTATCCCAATTGATAATTTTTTTAGAAGTACTGCAAGTCGAATTTAGAAAAAAAAAAAAAAAAAAAAAAAAGATCCATTCTAATACGCGACTATGATTTCAGTTAACATTAACACACGTGCATTAACACGGGCGGACAGACTAGTTTTGACAAAACGTGAACCTTCTTTAAAATTTGCTTACAATGACATCCCTTGCCGAGGAAACTCTGCAATATGAAAATTTCAGTTTATGAAAAAACATTGGCTTTTAAAAACACTTGAATAAAAATAAAGTGTTCATATGTGCTTAGCACATACGAACTCCTTCATACTGCAAAGTGCTAATAAAATGAACGTTTTCTCATTCCGTACAGTCAAGTTTTGCTATATTAGTTAATGGTGCGAGCACTTTTCTTTTTGTTGAAAGGGAAATAGAAGTTCAAAATTGGAACTTATCCTCTCCGCCTTCGCCTAACATTACGCATAAAACTGTATTTTACTGCAGCAGAGAGCTGGTACCGAACTTCAATTTCGATCTAAACCTAAGTAATAACGTTCGGTCTATTCTTTGACATGGAAATGCCGATTAAGGAATGGAAAAAACAACCATTTTTACGTGAAATTAAATTTCAAAAATTTGTTCTGCTATTGTTTACTCTGCCATGAAAACAAACTAATTAGTCGCGGAAACGACAGCGACTATTTTTCACAGGCAGAGTTTGAACTTTAATTTCACTTTAACAAAAAAATTATCTGTTGATAGATATTAAATAGCAAGAAGGGGGGGGATATTCACTCACTTCATTAAAATTCGTAATAAAATATGAAATTGCTCTTTCATACTGTTTGTTACTCAGTATTTAAGCACAGTATTACAATATTTATGCCAAAATATTTCAAAGGAGGAACTTTCGCAGCCATGGTAGTTTGTGTTTTTTGTTTGACCCCCTACACACACACACACACACACACACACACACACACACACACACACACACACACACACACACACACACACACAGGGCTACATGTGCATCACTCACACAGCAAAACAGACAGAATTTCTCCCCCAGCTAAACAAAGAGCTTCTGAAAAGCTTGACTCAACATAAATATTGAAACTGCCAAATTCTCCCGGATGTATTCGTAACCTTCACCGATTTACTTCTCTGTTTTTAAACATTTCCACGCTTAAAAGGATCGGTTATGGTCTACATCGCATGAAAAAAGTTCAAATACATGAGACACCGCCCACGCCTGATCCGGGACTTGAACAAGCCCACTCGGACGACTGTCGCTTAAGACACTTCGTCACCGGGAGAAGGGGAAGGCGGCCTTTAATAAATTAATAATAACTAGAGATCGAATTATATGCACTAAAAACAGCAAATATGCACCTAAGATGCGCGAAACGAGCACTCAAAATACGCATTTATATATCATCATCATCATCATTGTCAACCATTATCAATCCACTGCTGGACGAAGGTCTCCCCAAGTTTCCTCCACAACGGTCTGTCTTGTGCCAGTCTCCTCCATGTCACTCCCGCATATTTACGAATTTCATCCACCCATCTCCCATGTGGTCTTTTTCTGGGTCTTTTCCTGTCCCTTGGAATCCAATCTAAAATTTCGGCTGTCCATCTATGGTCTGTCCTTCTGGCAGTATGTCCAGCCCATTGCCATATATATATCAATGATAGCGGTATAACTATACCATCGGGATTAGAGGAAATTCTATCCCACACTCACCAACCCGCTTGGCCAGCGTGGTGAGTTATGGCCAAACCCCTCCAAAATGACTCCACAACTTAAATCTTGGCCCTCAGTCTCCGGCAGCTGGAATGTACCTGGCCAAGGCAGCGGCCAGTGCGACATGAAGGCAGAGGGTGCTAAGAATCCCCGGAGGACCGGACTAGGCTGCCATCTGATGCTGACCTTGGCAACGTACAATGGACGCTCCCTATCTTCTGATTCAAGGCTTCTTGAATTGGAAGAGGAACTACAAAGGATCAAGTGGGACATCGTGGGGCTAAGTGAGGTAAGGAGAAAAGGAGAAGATCTCATCGAACTGAAAAGTGGACATCTCTTCTACTATCGTGGGACAGATACTGGCAGAACTAGTGGTGTTGGATTTATAATAAACAAGAAACTGAAGGATAAAGTGGTAGAAGTTGAAAGTTCCTCTGACAGAGCTGCACGACTTGTTATCCAACTCTCGAGAAGATACCAGGCTCAGATTATTCAAACTTATGCACCCACCACAAGTCATCCTGAAGAAGAAATTGAAGAATTTTATGAGGAAATTTGTCATCTAAATAATAAAGGTAAGCAGCACTTGAAAATAATTATGGGAGATTTCAATGCAAAAATAGGGCAACGGCAACAGAATGAAACTTCAGTAGGTAAATTCGGTCACGGCAACAGAAACCAGCGTGGAAATACTCTCGTTGAGTTTGCAGAGGCAGAAGGGTTTTTCATCTTGAACTCCTTCTTCAAGAAAAAGCCACACAGGAAATGGACATGGAGACATCCAAATGGGACGACAAGTGAAATTGATTTTATTATGTGTAACAAAAAATTCGTCATAGAAGACTGCAGTGTGCTAAACAAGTTCAACACAGGTAGTGACCATAGATTGGTGAGATGTCAGATGCACCTCAACACTAAACTTGAACGTGGCAAGCTCATAAGACAAACAAAATCTATTGACATAACCAACCTTAAAAAACACCATAATACCTTCAAGTTGGAACTGAAGAATAGGTTCTCTGCTTTAGAAGGCCTAACATCGGAAGAAGTGGACATCTCTGAAGTTAACAGAAAAGTAACCAAAGCTCTTATGGAAACAGCAACAAAATTAGCTGGGTCTAAGAACAAGTTGCATGTAAATAAATTATCAGGAAAAACGAAAATGTTGATGCAAAAAAGAAGAGAGATGAGGACAACTAAAGAAGATGTGACTTCCAAAGTGGAATATATAGAGCTATGCAAGACAGTACGAAAAAGTATCACTGAAGACGTAAGAAAATTCAACTGTGAACTAGTGAGGAAAGCAATTGAAAACAACCAAAGCCTAAAGATAGCAAAGGGACATCTCAGTAAGGGAAGAAAACAGATTATGGCACTGAGAAAAGAAGATGGTTTTGTAACAAGAAATAGAGGCGAAATTTTGACAAGGGTGAAAGATTTCTACTCCAAATTATATGAAAGGGATGATACATGCACTCCAGACATCATGAAAGATACCAGTACCAAAGTTCCTCCAGTCCTTCCAGCAGAAGTTGCACATGAAATCAAGAACATGAAGCGGGGAAAAGCTCCAGGAGAAGATGGAATTACTGTAGACATCATACAAGAAGCAAGTGGAGAAATCGAAACAGTACTCGCCCAAATTTTCACTCGATGCCTTAATGAAGGGAAGATTCCTGAGGATTGGAACACCGCTACAATGATCCTGCTACATAAGAAAGGTGACATTGAGGATCTCGGAAACTACAGACCTATCAGCCTCCTATCAGTAGTTTATAAAATCTTCACTAAAGTTCTTTCACACCGCTTGAAGGTAACACTGGACATGGCTCAACCGAGAGAACAAGCTGGATTCAGGAGTGGCTACAGCACAATAGATCATATCCATGTGCTGAGAGAACTAATTGAAAGAGCGAGGGAATATGAACTTCCATTGTGCATGGCTTTTATCGATTATGAAAAAGCCTTTGATTCGGTGAAACCATCAGCAGTTACAACGGCTCTGAAAACCTGCGGTATTGAAGATGCATACATTAATATTATTAATAACATCTATGAAAATGCAAGTGCAAAGATTAGGCTGTTTGAAAATACAACACACATAAAAATTGGAAAGGGAGTGAGACAAGGTGACACCATATCTCCGAAGCTCTTTAATGCCACATTGGAGGGTGTTTTTCAGTCACTGAGCTGGGAAAACAAGAGGATAAAGATTAATGGAGATTATCTAACCCACCTTCGTTTTGCTGATGACGTAGTCATTTTTGCAACTAGCCCATCAGAGCTGCAGAGTATGATCCAGGAACTTGCTGACAAGAGTAAAGAAGTGGGATTAAAAATGAACTTTCAGAAGACAAAAGTGATGTTCAATGCTTTTACAAGAAATGAAGATTTATCGATTGATGGAGAAAAGCTGGAGATAACAGACACGTACGTTTATCTTGGACAGCAGATATCAAGTGAGGGTCACATTGATGAAGAAATTAATCGGCGTACAAAACTTGCCTGGAGAGCTTTTGGAAGAAACAGCATAATTTTCAAGAGCAATATGCCATTATGTCTTAAAAGAAAAGTGTTTGATCAATGCATCCTTCCAGTGCTTACGTATGGTGCAGAGACGTGGACCTTAACTAAAAGAGACATACAGAGGCTGCAGACAACTCAAAGCAGCATGGAGAGGTGCATACTTGGTGTAACCAGGAGAGATAAGAAGAGGAACTCGTGGATCCGAAAAATGACGAGAGTGGAAGACATCATGATCAGAGTTAAATCCCTGAAATGGCAATGGGCTGGACATACTGCCAGAAGGACAGATCATCGATGGACAGCCGAAATTTTAGATTGGATTCCAAGGGACAGGAAAAGACCCAGAAGAAGACCACATGGGAGATGGGTGGATGAAATTCGAAAGTATGCAGGGGTGACATGGAGGAGACTGGCACAAGACAGACCGTTGTGGAGGAAACTTGGGGAGACCTTCGTCCAGCAGTGGATTGATAATGGTTGACGATGATGATGATGATGATGATGATATATCAATCATTCCAACTTTATATATATATATATATATATATATATATATATATATATATATATTGGCACAAGACAGACCGTTGTGGAGGAAACTTGGGGAGACCTTCGTCCAGCAGTGGATTGATAATGGTTGACAATGATGATGATGATGATATACTTAAGAGCAAAACTGAAGACTAAGGAAAAACTTTAGAATTTAAAACGAAGGTTGCAAAATAACCTGAAAATCAAAACGCGCAACGCAGCAGTTTTGAAAATTCAGAATTCACATTCTATAAAGAAGATACCTAAGCAAAAAAATACAAATATAATTTTGACTCACACCTAGTACAACATAGAAAAGGTTATGTATCTACCTGTGTGAGTAAAAGGAGAAAAGATAAAAAAATAAAATAAAACAACTGAATGTAGAAGGTGTCGAGAATACTGAGCCTTGGCTTTATCAAGGACCAGCAAAAACTCTGCAGTTTCTCACTTCCACAAAGACCTAGTTGGAAATGGGTTTCTGCAAGGCCATAGATGCAAGTAACATTCCCACCTAAAATAGTTTAAAAAATATATATATGTCATGTCCTCCGTAGAGTTGCATGACCTAGCACTAACTAGTTAACAATTTCGCTTGCATCCATTAACCTTCCTGGCCCGACCCATGCTCTTCATCTGTTACTATTAAACAGAGAGAAGAAGATTAAAGAGAACTCAAGCTGTGAGAGTGACATAATAATTAGAAATGATTTTCAGCCATAACGAAATTCCAAGTTCGTTTGAGAGAGAATTTAAACCTGAAAATCAATGCAAAAGAAATCCAAATTTTTACATTGCAATTAAAAAAGGAAATATTAATTTTTAACGAACAGAATTTTGAAAGAAAACTTGAGTCTAAAACCCCCTACTCTACAACTTATGACAGCACGAAAACGAGAATAAGTTAAAGATAATAATTAACTAAAGAAAACTTTGTGAAAGTTAAATACCTTAAACAGTTAGTTGCAATATGTACAAAGTATTTCAGCAGTGCTTTAAGTGCATAATTAATTAGTTATTAAGAACTTAACTACTTTGAAAAAACAGCGCATAGACAGCGCATAGAAAAGGAACAAGCTTAGCCATCTTCTGTTCCTAGGTACCCCAAAAGACGCTCAAAGTTACAAAGAAAAGAAAGAGTGAAAACCCGCAAAAATGTTAACAGACAAACCAATGCCTAAAAGCTGAAAAGCTAAAAAACGACAGAGAAAAAGTACATGAAGTACAAACATTGAACTTATAAAACCTAGAACCCAAAACCAAGGAAGAGAGCTTACCTCTTGTGTGACAAAAACTTTTCTCCTCACAAAAGAAGAACATGGCTGACCTCTTCCGCCACTCCCTAGACGCTGGGGGCAGTGAGGGTGGGGCTGATGGAAAGCCTACGATAATCTCAATGTAAGGAAGCTGTTCTACAATAATGCAATTTTTTTCCCATCCACAGGCACCAGTCTATTGTAAGTTTTAAATATGTTAAGACCTTAGGGTCAATAGTTAAAAACTACAAACTTAACTCTTCGAGCTACATTCCTGTAATTACTACATGTTCTTGTGATGAACATAAAGAAACAGTTCACTATGATAAGAATTACAACCATATTATCACCGGAAACTTGAGTTTTGTTGAAAATGAAAAGCTTAGGAATTTATTAGAGTATGGCTCTAAATTCAGACCTTCCTTCACAATTTCCAAAGAAAGGATTCTTGAGAGCTTCACTCAAGATGTTAATAGGTACATCGTAAAAACCAGTTTAAGGTACAATCAGCCTATTGAGGCCTTCGCAGAATGGAAATATAATATAATCAATAGCTTCACCGGTGAGTTGGCAGGTCTGGACTTTTGTTTCGACAGAAATCTCTTTTTCTCTGGAAAAGCTAAAAGGTCACTCTCCAAACTACAAGACCAATTTATTTTTACCACTACGGATAAAGCTAGCAATAATTTTGCAATTATCTGTAAGAAGTTCTATTTTGAATTGTTAACAATGGAACTCAATAATAGAGTAACATACGAGCCCGTAAGTTATTCTACCAAGCAGTTAGAAAATCGGTTTAAGGCATTCTTCAAGAAACTTAAAATTCCACAAACTAGAAGATATGAGCCTGAATTTCCATTTCTTTTTGCAACGGTTAAGTTTCATAAGGATCCTGTGAAGTTCAGGTTCATAGCTAGTGGAGTAAGGAGTCATAATAAAAAAATAGATCTTGCTTTTGAAGATGTCTTAAAGAAGGTTTTGAAACACATTAGAAACTGTTCTAACTTGATGTACAGAGATTTTTGGATAATTAATAATAATGCAGAAGTAATTTCTACTATACTCAAAGTTTGTCCCCTAGATATTAATAGTTATGATTTTGAAAACCTATATACTAATCTGCCTCTATCAGATATAATCACTACCTTTAAAGAGCTGTATGCAGAATTTAAACTTAACCAATTTGTTGATGTAGGAACTTGGAACTCTTATCTCAATTGCTGCATAAAAAATAACCATATCTTATATAATAATACTCTCTATAAGCAAGTGAACGGTATTCCCATGGGAACATCAACGTCCACGAATATCGCTAATCTATTCCTGTTCTTTAAGGAATATAAATTCATTAAAAATCACCCCACCTGCTCAGATAACTACCTTTACACTTTTAGATATATTGATGATCTGCTGTGTATCAATAATTCAGAAGTTATAGAGAGTGATTTTGATAATATCTATCCTAGCTCTCTTAACTTATGTAAAACCAACCACAGTAATCAGGAACTTGAGTTCCTAGACTTAAGCATTAAGCTCAACAGAGGTAACCCATCTATTAGCCTCTTTGATAAAAGAGTTAATTTTCCTTTCAAAGTAATTAAATATCTACACTGGAATAATAACATTTCAACCAAAGTAATTGAGAATGTACTAATTTCTCAGGTCCTAAGAATTTCAAGAATTTGCAGCAACAGTTTGGACTTCAATTACCACATTAATATACTATTAGAAAGTTTTCTAGAGAACGAAATTCCTTCTTCTTTCATCAAAAGAACTTTAAGAAAAATTATTCTGAATAATAGAGTAAGGTTGGCAGATCTGCTTTAATTTTCTACACAGTTAATAATATGATTCTGACCAATCAAAGCCGTAAGGAAGTTGGCTAGAGGATGCCTATTAACTACCTAAAGGAACCTTAGTGCTATGGATATGACGGTCCTATTAAAACAAAAAATTAAATAATATAAACAAAATCACAAAAAAAGCTTAAAAATCTGTTTATAAAAGAAAATAAAAACAAATAAAAAAGAAAACTAGTTATTCATCACTAGGATAGCTATACTAAAAATAGTAAAACCAACATTAAAATTAATAAGATTCTGATTAATCTATAGAAGCTCACTAAGGTGATTTAATACATGCAAAGATTATTAAATACACTGCTCGTGTATTTTATAATATTTCTCATGTATTCTGGAGAGTTAATTCTGCTCTTTCTGATCATACAGATCCACAGTCTTAAGTTTATATATTTTTTTTCTCTGGTTAAAATCTCCGCGCGTTGGTTTCTTGCTGTATGAGGAGGCCATCAGCCCCACCCTCACTGCCCCCCAGCGTCTAGGGAGTGGCGGAAGAGGTCAGCCATGTTCTTCTCTTGTGAGGAGAAAAGTTTTTGTCACACAAGATGTAAGCTCTCTTCCTTGGTTTTGGGTTCTAGGTTTTATAAGTTCAATGTTTGTACTTCATGTACTTTTTCTCTGTCGTTTTTTAGCTTTTCAGCTTTTAGGCATTGGTTTGTCTGTTAACATTTTTGCGGGTTTTAACTCTTTCTTTTCTTTGTAACTTTGAGCGTCTTTTGGGGTACCTAGGAACAGAAGATGGCTAAGCTTGTTCCTTTTCTATGCGCTGTCTATGCGCTGTTTTTTCAAAGTAGTTAAGTTCTTAATAACTAATTAATTATGCACTTAAAGCACTGCTGAAATACTTTGTACATATTGCAACTAACTGTTTAAGGTATTTAACTTTCACAAAGTTTTCTTTAGTTAATTATTATCTTTAACTTATTCTCGTTTTCGTGCTGTCATAAGTTGTAGAGTAGGGGGTTTTAGACTCAAGTTTTCTTTCAAAATTCTGTTCGTTAAAAATTAATATTTCCTTTTTTAATTGCAATGTAAAAATTTGGATTTTTTGCATTGATTTTCAGGTTTAAATTCTCTCTCAAACGAACTTGGAATTTCGTTATGGCTGAAAATCATTTCTAATTATTATGTCACTCTCACAGCTTGAGTTCTCTTTAATCTTCTTCTCTCTGTTTAATAGTAACAGATGAAGAGCATGGGTCGGGCCAGGAAGGTTAATGGATGCAAGCGAAATTGTTAACTAGTGCTAGGTCATGCAACTCTACGGAGGACATGACATATATATATTTTTTAAACTATTTTAGGTGGGAATGTTACTTGCATCTATGGCCTTGCAGAAACCCATTTCCAACTAGGTCTTTGTGGAAGTGAGAAAATGCAGAGTTTTTGCTGGTCCTTGATAAAGCCAAGGCTCAGTATTCTCGACACCTTCTACATTCAGTTGTTTTATTTTATTTTTTTATCTTTTCTCCTTTTACTCACACAGGTAGATACATAACCTTTTCTATGTTGTACTAGGTGTGAGTCAAAATTATATTTGTATTTTTTTGCTTAGGTATCTTCTTTATAGAATATAGAATATATATATATATATATATATACATATATATATAAAGTTGGAATGATTGATTCGTAGATACAAACGAAGAGACCTGATGACCACAGTGAGAAAAGAAAAAAAAAGAGAGGAATATAGAACTATGTCAAGCTGTTGTTATCTATGGCTTTTATCAAGGGCCAGACACAGATAACTCTCTTCATACCTCTACAGAGACCTAAAAAAGTGTGGGTTTCTGCACCATCTAGTCTGCTAAATTTTAACCCACCCATAAGCAAGTAACCAACCCCTCCCCTTTCCACACGCCCAGCATACTAAATATGTCGAAGCCCGAAGTCACACTCGACCCGAGCAAAATCCCAACACATAATGCACTTAGAAGTAAAAAATACCAATTACCAAGGAAATAAACTGATACAATCAAACGCAAAACTGTAATTATATAAAGCCATAGATAACAGTTTGCCATAGTTCTATATTCCTCCATTTTTTTTTATTTTTTCTCACTGTGGTCATCAGTTCTCTTCTTTTGTTTCTACGAATCAATCATCCCAACTTTCAGTACTAAGGTGGTTTCTGTTATTGTTTATGATTTCTCTGTTATGCAACCTTTGGCGCTTTAGAATTTCAAATGCGTTTGTTTTTTGCATGTTTCTTTTGTTATAAGTTATATATTATTATTATTATTACGCTTGTACCTGTATATGCTCCTTAATTTTTTCATTCTTTCCGTAGTTGAGTGGACGGTTTTTACATGCTCATCGATTTGATACTTCTCGCAAGCGATGTTTTTGTCACACGCCGCACAGTATGTAATTTTTCTATCTTTAATCCTTATTAATAATTTACCATTTAAATTCTTGATTTATTTGCCATTCTAAATTCTTACTGTGGTCGAAAAACAGTACCTTATTAAAAAAAAAAAAGTTCCCTTACTTGATTTAATTTTACGCAACTAGCACTGCGTTTTCCAAAATAATTAATTACTCACAGATCAAGCGCAACACACAAACCCAGAGATTTGCTATATTGATTTGGCACAGCCAACATTTGGTTATAACATTTGAAAATCAGTTCACAAAACTAAATGTCGCACTTTGTGTTTGTGCTCAGCTCAGCATGAATTTCGCCTTCGCTTTTCTAGAAATTGGAAAGAAATTTCAGTTGAGAGGGTTAAACATCAAAGCAAGTCTACAGCGGAGAGGGCATTTCCGTTTCTTGGTTTTTCAGGTCTGGGAAGATTAAATCTTGTTTCTTTAAGTAAATAAGGTAGAGGACCAGATATTGGAACACTGATTTCAAAACAAAGCAATGCAGCGTACCCAACTTGACAGCTCATTTGGGGACATATATATGCATGTCCATTAATACTAAATATGCCAGAAAAAAATTCTGCAACTATATTGTTTCCGTAAAGTGCGATATTACATCAGAACACTAAAAATATTAAAACTATAACCTTGGAGTTTTAGATTATAGCAACTTGTACCGACAAAATGGAGCTGTAATGGAGAGAATATATACTCAGCAAAGGGACCTAATCTTAGATACATGTGCTGAATTAAGAGCAAATTGCATAATTCTTACATAGTTTTCTGAAGACCGAAATGTATGGAGAATTTTCTTATTTCATAAAAGTCAGAATTTGGCCGGAGAGGTCTAAACACCGGTTTCTGACAGTTTGGTTGAGTAAGTTCGGGTTCGAGTCTCGGATGAGAAATGGGTGGTGTTTTTGCCTTACGGCGCTAGGTCTCTCCCTTCCCTAGAACTGATGGTCCTAATATAAGGACGGGTGAGTGCTGTAGCCCTTGGTGGGGGTAGTTTAATGACCACTGTGATCAACTCACAGTGGTCGTTAAACTCCAGAGAGGAAGGGGGGGGGAGAAAGAAAAGAATAGTTACAACGAAAACTGATTTTAAGAACATTTTCATTACAAAGCGTAGAGAGCTAGTGGTGAAGTCTAAATTCGAGGACATTTGTGGGCAAAAATCAAAATTCGTGGGACAACTTGCATCACAAAATTCGAGGACTGTCTTCAAGAATTCAGAACCCCAGCTCAGTACATTTTTCTGGAAACTTGTTAAGTAAGCGTACTTTAAGAGATCAAATAAACTGATAAATTTTTCTGTTTGAAATGTTAATTTTTATCGATAATTTGCACATTTTATGCATTGATACATATTCCTATTCAACGCATCTTATTATGTTAAGACGACTAGTTAGTATTGAAGATTGAACGTGTCTAATTTCCATATAAAGAAATGGTATGGAACCCTGTAAGTAGATTTATTCACTGAATCCTGGTCGTACATATTATTATTTTCAGCTGCTACAAACGACTGAGAAGTAATCCGGGTTTTACAGTAAAGCAAATTCATTAAGCCTACAAGCAGAGCTAAACGCTTTTAGTATTTTGCAGTGAAGTAAAGTTAACGTAAAGTTCAAATCTACAATCATTTTAAACAATTATTATAGATGATGAAATTCGGGGACAACGCGTTGAGGTTAAGTATCTTGTAAAGGAATTACATAGATCTACCGTCAAATTTAAATACTGCAAAAGCTATAGTATAAATGCTGATGTTTTCACTAAATCACTTGCAAGAATACCCTCCAAGAGCAGCGACTTCACTCGGGACCGGATTAATATGCCGAGAATATGCCTGTCGAGTGAGAGACTGGAGAAATCCTCTCTAACTGTAACCACGGTAAATGAAGTTTTGGCATTTTCCCCACATTAAGGTGAACGTCAAGTAATTTTGCTTCCTATACTTCCAATGGGAAAACTTTTGTACACATTTCCTTCACAATTAGTGTGTTCCCAAGGATGGAAATTTCAATATCGATTAAAATAACTTCATATTATAACTTGGAATACATAGCCTTTTCTAAAACATTACCATAATTATATTAAAAAACAATAACGTTTCCTTTGATGGTGTTGAAACCAGAAAAAAGATGGCGCGACCTGTACTTTGATGACGTCAGTAGACAAATATATGTTGAATTGCATAATTATGGTTATGTTTTAGAAAATATTAAGTATTCCAAGTTATAAAATGAAGCTATTTTAATCGATGTTCAAATTTTCATCCTTGGGAACGCATTAATTGTGAAGAAAATGTGTACAGAAGTTTTTCCATTGGAAGTATAGGAAGCAAAATTACTTGACGTCCACCTTAAAGCTTCGTGAATGCACTAATGGCTAAACTATACTGTTGCATATGATCTAAACTGTCTTTTTTTTTTTTTCGGTGATGTAGGTACATTATATTATAGTCTAATCATAATTCTCAGAGCATTCTAGTTAAACTTATTCAGAATTTAAGTTTTGCTCTTGACAAAGGAAATATCAGGTTCGTACACATAAAAGTAGCCAGGCAGTGTATATAAACCGCGCAGTCTGCATACGAGTGATTGTGTTCGCATACGACGGCTGCTGGGAGCGATAAATTAGATGCACTTATTCATCCTACTCGCGTGATCTGTTCCGCAAGGCGTGCGGCGCGCGATCGAGTTCACGTGAACAGCAGCTTCCCACAACCACTTACTTTTGTTATTGCAAGTGCGCCTTAGGTGTACGTCCTGAGTGGCCCCTCTCCTTTCCCCCTAAACCTGATCTCCGACCGCCTTAATATTGTTGTTCTCACCATGGTGCCCAGCTAAGCCGAAGGACAGTGACGCGTACAGAAGCTGATGCAACCAAACAAAGGACTTCTACCCAGAAATGCCTGTCTCTTACTGGACAAGAAAACGAGTTAGGAACCAAGTTACGCAACTATACTTCACGAAAAGGTGCACCCAAACCACTTACAAGTGTTTATATATATAAAGGTCTCTGTTCTCGATACGTGAAAGAGAATTACGAAAAAAAGCCTAACAAAAAATGGAGCTCTTGTTACATTTCCCTCCACTCAACTTACCACTTTCCTAAACGTATCAAGTAAATACTGGGCATTTCTGCAAAATACAGAATCCTTACACCTACGCGTAAGCTTAATACTGGCTATAAAAGTGAAATCATATAACCGATTTTCAAGGTGTTTTTAACACAATTCCGTAAGTCAATTACTGCTCGCACTATTTCGTCCTACGGAAAGCAACGCAGCGAAACCTAGATATCCATCAAAACGAACTTACTGTGCTAAAAACGCTGCAGTTTAATAATTTTAGCACGACGTTATGGTCCGGCAAGCCGTCAGTTTTCGTGAGATTTCCAGTTTTTTTTTTGTTTGTTTTTTTTTCTCTTTTTGTGCTGCAAGAAACCGGTGTATGCCTCGCCCGAATGTATCCATAAATTGGGTTTCTTTCTTTTCTTTTTTTTTTTTTTTTAGACAACTTAACTAAATCTCAGCACTGATAAAAATTTAACTACATGTTGCATCATCAAACTAAAATAAATAAAAAATCTTCCCAGGAAACGATATCCTCACAAATTGAAGAAATTACTTTCTCGCCGCAAACAGAGACGCTGGTCGTCTGCGAATTTTCTGGCTAATCCTTGGTGCCTCTTTGTGGAGCGAACAGGGAGAAGGCCTCTTCCTTTTTATTGTGTAAATTTATTAGGCCACATTTGTTCATTTGGCTCTCTTTTCTGGGGCATTTCATTTTGTTAGGCTTTTTACTTTTTTTTTTTCTGACTTCTGTGTTCTCACCCTTTAATATCTCTATTTCTAGTGCAGAGACTTGTGCATAGCGTCTTTTTTAAAAAGCAGGATTTATATTTAAGAGACTTGTGCATAGCATCTTTTTTAAAGAACAGGATTTATATTTAAACTTTAATTTTTCTACGGGGAAATTCTTTTAGGTTATTTTTTTTCTTTTCAAACAGCGGGTGGGTGTCTGGAGACGTTCTCTAATTTATTGTAACCTTTCATTACATCTTCCTCGATAAAACTGTAAAACGTAATGGAAATCGATTACGATTATGCTGACGATTGCAAGTTAGATAGGGGTACCACATTTTCTTACGGGATCCACCTTGTAACACTGTCACTAAAAATGTCAACTTCAATTTAATGTCATTTATCTGTTTCAATTTACCTTTCAGAGCTTATTTATAACGTAAAAGTTGGGAAGATCTTTCGGGTTCCAGTTGTGTGCTTTCTTAAATTACCATGAGAAAGAGCAATAATGACGCATTTCAAGTCCATTGCGACGTTTATTGCAAGCTCGATCTGCAGGCGAAGCAATTTCTTCCTCCTAACTGTAACCCAGCAAATCACAACCTATGGAGACATGGGGTTGTCCCTTAACGTTAAATACCGCAAACTAGTTCTGATAAAATTACAAGTTTCTTAACGTTAAATACCGCAAACTAGTTCTGATAAAAATTACAGAATGTTTCTAAATAAAAGATTACGTCATAGGTTTGCCAGATGTTATTCTTTTTTTAAGCGGAAACAAATGATAGGAGAGATCAACAAACACGTGCTACAAGGGAGCACGTGGTTGACAGAAAGTTCTGTTGTGCAACATTTACACGAATTCTCAGGTGCACACGCAAATTTATTCACCGCAAAGAAATACAAAAAAAGCTTGAGATCATCGAAGAAATTAAATATTGTGACCAAATCACTGATCATATGTAGAAGCTGAGAGTATGAAGGATGACGGCCCCAGCAGCAAAACATCAGCCTTGGAAACTCCGAAAATAGCACTAGATTCCATGAAAGAAGAATACTTCACAAAAATATCTACCAAAGACAACCTTTAACGCGTATTCTATTCAGAAAGAATGCAAACGGAAATTACAATATCTTATACCGTCATACGAATTGGGTTGTGTAAGACTTTTCGCATTTTGGCGATAGATGTCATTGATACCGATTTTAAAAGTTAATTTGCATTGCAGACACGTGATATTAAATATTCTGAAAGGTAAGGTTTCGACACATCTGTTAAAAAAGAATTCGACTTGTGTGATTGATTGGACGTCTAGTGACCAACGTGAGCAACTCAGTGGGCTATATGCAGTCACCCTTCCCTAATTTAGGGCCACTGGTTCCAGGGAAGGGAGAGAGCCAGGGCCATAAGACAAACACAACATCATCCATCCCTCACCCGGTTAGAACCAGATGCCATCGCTTAGACCACTGCGCCACCGAGGCGGAGAATTCGACTTGAAAGCTTTAGTTGTCTTCATTTGGCGCCTGAGTTCCCACTCTTTTTCACCATAAAAAATAAGTACTTTTAAGACCTTACCAATTGACATATGCAAATAGCCAAACGCAACAATGACGAATCCAAACATAGTTTTACACACGACTCTAACAGTGCAAAGTGGTGAAGTTGGCAATATTTCCCCATATAATTTAAGTTTGTGGATGTAATAAATTATAATTTATGCAATTTAAATAAAAAGACAATTCTACAGGTCAAATCGGTTTTCTTATCTGAGAGAATAATCCAGCTCAAGGTTTAAATTACAAAATCAAAGTCAAAATTATGTGTTCAAGATGTCAAATGTGCACATCATTTTCTCATGGTATAACTGAATAATTGTTATTTTGAATATAAAAAAAAAAAACAAAAAAAACGGAGAAATACGAAAGTGAAATAACAGTATCAAAAGATAGTGATGGGGTTTGTTGGGTGGAATCTGCTGTGTGTGTTTCCTCGTGGTCCACTTTTTCAGCAAAAATTACTAGCCTCACACTGCCCCACCTCCCACGGGCTTTCAGCTGTCACATGACGTCATCAACATAGCCAACCAGCAGCAGAAGTTTTACGCACTATATTGTAAATTCTATATTTCGCGCAGCCAGTTACAAATTTTTTTTGTATTTTCCAGTAATTTTTGTCCAGAAACAAGAACTTCAGGCACCTTTTAAAAAAAACTTTTAAGGACTTAAGAATTTATAAGAACCGTGGAAACCCTGTAGGCGTGTTTGAAAATAGGACACAATAAGGTTCATTTTCGTCATGTAACACGTTCTTTTATAGAAAAGGTATAAACGCAACGCAAACGTAAAAAAAAAAAAAAAAAAAATGTGATGTGCAAGGTGAGTACGCTGTAAGCGTTCAACTGTGTCAGTTTCGTTTTTTTTTTTTTTCCCACCTCCCACGGGCTTTCAGCTGTCACATGACGTCATCAACATAGCCAACCAGCAGCAGAAGTTTTACACACTATATTGTAAATTCTATATTTCGCGCAGCCAGTTACAAAAAAATTTTTGTATTTTCCAGTAATTATTGTCCAGAAACAAGAACTTCAGGCACCTTTCAAAAAAAAAAAACTTTTTAAGGACTTAAGAATTTATAAGAACCATGGAAACCCTGTAGGCGTGTTTGAAAATAGGACACAATAAGGTTCATTTTCGTCATGTAACACGTTCTTTTATAGAAAAGGTATAAACGCAACGCAAACGTAAAAAAAAAAAAAAAAAAAAAAAAAATGTGATGTGCAAGATGAGTACGCTGTAAGCGTTCAACTTTGTCAGTTTCGTCGTGCAGTTATCGATGAACCACGCTCCGGAGGATCCGCTGAAATTGATGACGACCGAATCAAGTTATTAATTGAAAGCAACCCAGACAATACGACCCGAGTAACTGCACAGACACTGCAAACGTTCAACCGCATCTTAGTATATGTACGTATTTGGCGAAGCTTGGGTGTGTGAATCGCCTTAATTTTGGGATACCGCACGATTTGAGTAAGATGTTCTTAACCGCCAATCTGTTTGGGATTCACTGCTAAAACGGAATGAAAACGACCCATTTCTGAAACGAATGGGACGGACGGTGAGAAATGGATTGTGTACACTAACTTGGAGCGAAAAACATAGTGAAGCAAGCGAGATAAGCCGCCATTAACCTCTCAAAAGGCCAGTTTGCATCCCAAGAAGGTAATACAGGATGATTCAGAAGTCCCCGAACTCAATATTTTAAAACACATTTGCTGTAAAACCATAAAAGATATCCGAGTATCGCTGCTTGTGTCTGTTGTGTGTGCCTCGGGAACGAGCTGCGTCACGTGATTATAGATAGCACCACGTGACACTACACTTACGCGGGCGCTGGTAAGCAGTAACGTTCAGTCAGTCATGAGTCTCACGGAAGAACAGATAGTCGCTTTGTTAGAAGTTTATTTTGCGGGAAAATCTTACCAACGCTGCATCCAGCTCTTTCAAAGGAAGTTTCCTGATGCTCTTATACCAGGGAAAACAACTGTGTATGATGACCTTGTGAGCCGGTTTCGCGAGATAGGCGGTGTTTAGGATAAGCCTAAAAGCGGCCGTCCGTCCGTGGTGACGACCACGTTTCCCTGCAGCGCTCTTCCCGGAAGTCACTTCTGCAGCTGTCTCAACAGTTAGGGGCATCGTTTTCAGCCCGCCAAAGGGCTACTAAACGTCTAAAGCTACGGCCGTGCAGAATTCGAGTAGTGGAAGATCAACGTCCTTTGAACTCGGAAAAGCGCATTACCTACTGCCAATGGTTTAGAAGTTTCACGCGCAACAATGTGCCTAACCAGCTTAACAACACTTTTTTCAGTGACGAGGCATGGTTTCATTTGAATGGATATGTCAATAGCCAAAACACTCGCATATGGGCTGCGGAGAAACCACACGCATTGCACGAGGTTGGGCTTCACTATCAGAAAGTTGGAGTGTGGTGCGCCATGTTTAGACGACGAATTGTACGGCCATTTTATTTATTTTATTTTATTTTTTTCGGCACAACTATAAATTCCGCTGTGTATGCAGACATGATCCATCAATTTGTAGCGATGCTGGAAGAACACGAACGTAACTGTTGGTTTCAACAAGATGGAGCAACGTGCCACACATCAAACGACACAATGGAGATGCTCCGTGAGTTCTTCCAAGATCGATTAATCTCGAAAAAACTTTGGCCGCCTAGCTCACCAGACTTTTATTTGCGGGGCTATCTGAAAGACAGTTTGCCACAACAATCCTAAGACGTACAGGACCTGCAGAACAACATCATTACAGCCGTGAGGAACATACCAGCCAACACGCTGAAAAGAGTGTCCGCCAACATGTGTCGTCGCGTGAATTTGTGCCTTCAACAGAATATTGGACAATTCCAGCATTTATTGTAAAGTGATTTTCATTACCTGTAAGTATGAGTGTCAATATAACAGTATGTAAAAATCACTATATTCGTGGTAGAAATATTTGAATTCTGAGTTCGGAGACTTTTGAATCACCCTGTACTTTGTGTGTGGTGGTGTATCAACGGGCTACTTTCGAGCAACAAAACGATCAATTCTGGTTAATACTCTTACCAATTGGGCCAACTGAAGGATTGCATTTGATGGCAAACGTCCAGAAATAATCAACTGGAAGGGCGCTGTCTTCTACAGGAAAACGATAGACCTCACGTTTCTTTGGTCACCAGGAAAATATTGTTTGAGCTTGGCTGGAATCTGTTGCCTCACTCGACATATTCTCTCGACCTTACGCCTTCAGATTTCCATTTATTCCGGTCTCACCGAAACTCACCCAAACTTCGCTTCTTTGGAGGCCTGTAAAAATCATCTCGACCAGTTCTTTGCCCCAAAACCTGCAACGTTCCGAGCGAATTGGCTGGTGAGAGGTACTGAAAAATAATGGTGCCTATACTACACTGCTGGACAATTGCTAAGGACGGATCATAAACGGCTATATAGCGCATAAAAAGTAAGTGTGATTGGATGCCAAGTGAAATAAAATAATGTCAGAATGCCAGGACATTACAAGAAAGACAATTTATTGTGCTTTGAAATCCAGAAGGCTTTGGAACGTGTTCAAGGGACAAACAGGCCATTTTGTGCAGAATAAGTAAACGTGAAAAAAATGCAATTACCGTCCGCAGGCGTTCCGGCGTAAGATGTCAATACGGGATATGGCCACTATGGAGGGCGATGCAAGATTCCACACATCGTGTCATGCTTTGCACAACATTATCAAGCAGCTGTTGGGGTAATTTATCCCATTCCTCTGTCAGTGCACGGATGAGGGTGTCCTTGTTTATTGGAGGGCACTAGCGACCAGCAAGACTCTTTCCCCAAAGCATCCCACACATTTTCAATGGGATTCAGATCTGGAGAACGTGCTGGCCATACGAGGCGTTGAATATCCTCGCTCTAAAGACACTCCTGGACAGCGACTGTTCGATGACATGTTGCGTTGTCGTCCATGAAAATGAATCTATCACCGACAGCACCACGGAACATGCGAACACGAGGCAGCAGAACATCATTAATGTATCGTTGGCCAGTCATAGTCCCAGTTGGAAGCACATAGAGGGACGTACGGCCATTGATCATGATGCCAGCCCATACCATGACACTACATGTCGGATATCGGTCCCTTTCCTGTATGTTTGCTGGACAATATGCAGTACCACTATCACGCCAGATCAGTTCTCGTCGACAATCAGACGATAGACTGTATCTACTCTTATCTGAGAAGAGGACACCAGACCAGTCGTTATCAGTCCATTTGCGACGTTGATGGCACCATTGCACACGGGCGGTACGGTGACGTCTGGACAATGGGATGCACACAACAGGACGGCGGGCGTATAGTCCTCCTTCATGCAAACCGTCTGGCGACAGTTTTTCGGGAGATCCGCTTGCCAGTAGCAGCCATAAACTGATTTGCTACCTCACTAGCTGTGCTGCGCCGGTGTCTTTTTGTTGATAGCACTATGTACCGATCTTCTGCAGGTGTCGTACTGCGAACACGACCTCCCCCGTGACGTTTGCTACACTCTCCATTTGTTTGAAATGATTTCCAAAGCCTTGAAACAACACTGTGGCTGACGTCGAACTCCCTGGCAACATCTGTTATTTTTCGCCCTTCTTCAATCTTGCCAATAATACGGCCACGCGTAAAATCATCTAGGTGATGTCGGGAAGACATACTGAAAATTGCAAGTTCGTCAATTGATTCTTTCCCTTTCAACTTTGCGTTTGAACAACAACGGTCAATAGGCGTCAAATCCTTTATATCTCTTATCAGCGCTATGACGTCACGAACAAGTTCGGCAATCCAAACTTTGCATACGCACAACACGTCTTACTGTATCCCGCACTTATGCTAATTTCCACATTTTCCTGCCTTCCATTTTATATTTGCTATCGTTGCTATTGTCATCCGTCCTTAGCAATCGTCCGGCAGTGTACTAAATAAAGCTGCAATGGTATGCTAGTTTCCTTTTATTGCAAATGCGGAAAGATCTTTTACACAACGCCATAATAAAGGGAATCGGCATCAGAAGTACTCTTGTCTGAAAAACAGTTCATGTAGCTGAACTATTTTCCAAATAATTATCAAGTCTCCAACGATTCAATCGTTAACTCAGGAACACGTAACAGTCAATGCGTTCTCATCGAAGTTAGTCAGGGTTAAAAACAACACTCGAATATAATAAAGTCGTAATTACCGCGGTTTTTACGATGACGTTATAAGCGAGTTTGGAATATATATGTACCACTGCCGACTAGTCGTAGCTAAGCATGTGTTGGTGGCGCGTTGAAGAGGCACCCACTAGCAATCATGAACTATTTCTCCAGCCATATAAATTATCACTTTTAGTTTTTAGGGATAATAAAAAAAATACCCAATCAGCGGCATTCATAATCGAAGATTGAGATCTAACCATCTGGACAGTGCATCAAATTAATTAGTCCACATGAACAGAAATTTCACGAGTTCTAGAAAACGCTAAAATCTACACACACACACACACACACACACACACACACACACACACACACACACACACACACACACACACACACACACACTAAAAAAAATATGCGAACCTCAAAAGTAATACTTTTCGTACCTCATAAGAACGAACGTGAACTTTTCAAGGGCCAACATTCAGCAAGCCTTATTTGGCTTGCCTGGTCATTATCACATCGAATGTTTCTCAAACGACATATTTTGGTTCTTGCTCTTCTTTACAAAAAGCAATCTCAAGTTTGTAGCTGGCGACACTTTCTGTACTTGACACTGAAATAAAGAGTACTATCTAACAAATTCATTTATAGCATGTTCCTTCTTTAACAAATAAACCTAAGGTTGCTGCTCCTTTTGTTTTCTTTTCACCTTCAGCACTAATTCTTTTACTTTTCGATCTGTGCGTAAAATGCAAAACGCATTTTTCAGTTACCTTTTAAGCAAATAGGCCTACAGTTTCTCTTAATACAGGCGAAATATGAATCCCTCAGTACTGATCAGGACACTTATTCTGGATCTGCAACGATATCTTCACATGATGACGGAGACCTCTCTTTAGAGCCTATATTGATCAGTTACGTCATTTATAAATTACACAACTACCCTCACTCAGGGCACTTGGTGTTGGTTTGATCATCAACACACAGAAAATCAACCATTTTTAAAAAAAAACAATACCCCTTTCCAACTGCTAGCCAAGCTGGAAAGTATGCCTCCCCCTGCAACCTTCAACACACATCGAGCAACAGGCCAGTTTCGGCGAAGGTCCCGGTTTCGGGCCCCCGAACTTGGTGAAATCACGAGACTTGGTAAAAACACGCGGTAAAACGAAAGAGCACTTGCATTAGTTTATAGGGAAGGGTGAAAATTCCAAGTTTCGAGAACTAAAACCCGTAAAAAAAAAAAAAAAATCTGAACGTTTAATCGATATGTTCGATTGACTGATATATCGAAGGTATTGAGTAAACGTTTCGAACATATCGATTAAAAGCTGATTCATTATGCAAATGTCAATCTTAATCGATTTCATATGCCATAATTAAAATATTATATTTAGCACTACTGCGATTAAAATGTAATCGAAATGAAATTATCGCATTAACTCTATCATTAGGCTACATACACTGATAAAAATTCCATTTGTAACCGCAAAATTTTTGGCGATATTGCAGTAGCATTTCATTTAACTGAGGTTTACAACATGTTAGAATACCTTTAAAAAACACAATTTTATGTCTTACGTGAGGTTAATATTTTTCTTTTCTCTCTCAGCAGTTATCGCCAATCGTAATCGTTTTTACAATCTTTCCCTCTAAGCTGCTAGTAGAGATGGTTAGGGACACAGACCTGGTTGAAACTTAAATCAGAAACATACAGACTTTGTTAGTGGTCCTTGAGGTCTCCCCTCAAAATAGTACTAACCTGGAAGGGGGAAAAAAGACTAAAATCTGCAAACTATGTGGTCCGTAATTAGCGTAAAACAAGCAGCATTTTCGTAAAACTTGGCTGGTATTAAAATGTCATCAATCTGATCATTGTTTGCACCAAAAATTATAGCTAGAACTTCCGATACTGTGAAACTGACAATGTGCGTAATATGCATACCACACGTGGTTGGCAAGAAGTAAGTTTCCTGAAGAATGGAGATACGATCTTGTGCAACTGATCCCACAAACAAACAAACAAAAAAAAACAAAAAGAAAGGATTCAAAATGTAAGAAACAAAAGGAGAAAAACAGCACAGACCGCTCGACAAATTCACGAAGTGGCAGAAATGCTAGAATGCGTAGGAACAGGAATTTAGAGCGCGAAACTGGTTTCCACCAGTCAACAAAAACGAAATCAGCAACCCAACCAGTTTCAGACGGCACCAGGGTGTGTGAATACAATGTCAATGACCATCTCAGGGCTGAGGAATTGATTTGCTTTAGAATCATACAACGGACCGAAGTGAAGCAAAGGCTCTTTTCCGGACTTCTCGATCATTAATATTAAATATCACATCCACAGGTAACAATACCGAAAAACGTTCAACATTGTGAAAGCAACCGCCAATAAACGTTTTTTTACTGAGACATGTGCTACTGGGTACTTTTTTTTGCGATTCTCTAATAAAACATAACTTACAATATTTTTTTATTCTTGACGCTACTGATTCACTGAATTATAACTAATAAAAAATCAGACGAGATTCAATATCGCTTGCACTAAAAAGCCATTTAATTTTTAAGCTTGATAAGGTGACAAATTTTTCTGTTGGAATAAGTACAAAAAATTATACAAAATACTGGATGAACGTCTCTAGTTGAAGTATCTAAGTAATCCCTAAAACGATCACCGAAATCTGAGCACGTTACTTTTAAACTACAATTAAAAATCCACGTTTAAAACTTCAAAGAGATACTGGCCACAACAGTTCAGGTGGTTTCATCAAGTCTGGCTTACAGCACCGAAACGGGACGAACTTGAAAGCCCAAAGATAGCTTGGGCCCGAACCGGGCTCAGACTGCATAAAATTTACTAAGATTTAGGGCCTGAATTCTGTTTTCTTTAACTGTGATTTTACATGATTTAGCACACGAGTCTTTAAATTACACTTCCCAGTTGATAAAAGAGATTTTACAACTAGGTTTAGGATTTGAGCGTTAAGTGGGGGGGCTATTTATTGTGGGCATAGGGAGTAAATGCCATAGGCCACGCATTGGTGGATTTCTGAGAAGGAAAATACTTCAAGAACTGCAGATATTACAATCAAACCCACATATAACGAGCTCGCATAACACGTTTAGCAGAAACTAATGTATTTGCAGGATTAGAGATCCCTTAAACTTCATAATATTCGCCCTTTTTATTTTGGCCGCACATAACTAACATCTTTTTGGTGAAACCGCATATATCGAGTCACGGTCGTCAGCAAAACATAGGTGGCATTCACCAGTGCTGAGTTCGGGCTCAATTTTAAGAGCCCGAGTTCGAAGTATATTAGCCTGAGCCCGAACTTTATATTGCCAGAGAGAGCCCGGGCCCGAACGAGCCGGAAAAATATGACAGACTAATCCGTTTAGGCATTAATTAAAGAAAAACATCTTTCATACTTCCCCTCGTCTTTCCCCATGCAATTAGATGTTTTTTCTCAACTGGGGAAGGGATATCTATCTGTTTATATACACTCACTTCCAAAAGTTAAGCACGCACAGGGAGAAGTTAATTTCCGGAAGCCAATCGGAATTGGGGAGGCTGCAATTCGCCGCAGCGGTAGATGGAAGTATGCAAATGTGGTAGGTAACAGCGAATCAATGTGTCTTGCCGAGAAATATGCAAAACAGGCAGTCGTAAGAAGCCAGCACTCTGAAGGGGTACAGGAGTTGCATGCAAGTGCTGCTACAAGGTGTTGAGAACTGTCGGAAGATTTGTTTTGAAGACAGACTTGATTTTATGGCTTCCAGAAGACGATTTGGAAGATTCTGAGCGCTGGCGTGCAGTCGGACGCATTGAGGCAGGACATTCCATCACAGATGTTGTTGGTTTCTTCGGCGTGAATCATTCCGTCATTTCACGTTTATGAAAACAATTTCTAACCAGCCAAACAGTTGTCCGTAGACCAGTGGCCGGTCGCCCAAGGGTTACGACCCCCGCGGAAGACCGATATTTTGCTGTTGTAGCCAAGCGGAATCGAAGAGCGACGTCCACACGGGTGACATCTATGGTTACGGCGGCCATTGGTAAGACGATATCTGCCACTACTGTGGGTCGAAGGCTACACATGAAGGGACTGTACGCCCGGGTACCACGGGTTTGTGTTCCTCTATCCGTCCAATCCAGAGGGGAACGATTAAAGTGGTGTCGCCAATATGTCAATTGGACTGTGTTTGATTGGGGCAACGTTATGTTCACGGATAAATCCAGATTTGCCCTGCAACCCGATGACAAGCGTGTACGGGTGTGGAGGAAGGAGGCACACGCAATCGACCCCAGAACATCACCGAACATCATGCATTCCGAAGTGGAAGCATCATGATCTGGGCAGGAATTTCGTTGGGATATCGCACCGACCTCCACATCTACAGACGGGGTTCTGTGACGGCTGTACGGTATCGGGATGAAGTCCTAGACCCCATTGTTCGATTGTACGCTGCAGCAGTTGTTCCTGCCTTCGTTTTAATGGACGATAATGCGCGTCCCCATAGAGCTGCCATCGTCGACGACTACCTGGAGAGTGAGGGGATTGCGCGTATGGAGTGGCCGGCGTACTCGCCCGACCTTAATCCCATTGAAAATCTTTGGGATGCCCTCGGCCGTGCTGTGTGTTCGTCTTCCGCCCCAAACCACTCTCACAGCTTTGGAAACTGCTCTACAGGAGCAATGCCGATTACTGGACTCTGCGGTGGTTGATCACTTCATAAAAAGCATGGTCAGACGTTGTAAACTTTGTATGCAGATGAGGGGTGCTCACATACCCTATTAATGTCGGGTTTTGTTGTCTGTTGTGACTTTATTACTCACTTTGTAAATGACTCCAATTTGATGTCATCTTATAATTTCTGAAAATTCAATATTATTTTCATCTCTGTCTGTATTTCTTTGTTTTGATTCATTAATAAACATATTTCCTACGTTCCTACCGCTTTTCGTGTCAATCCAAGCAGTACTTCTCCATTTTTTCACATCTTACTGCTCCGTGCTTAACTTTTGAAAGTGAGTGTAGTATAGTCGTACATTTTCTTTGACCAATTCGTTTCCTCCGGAAACGCTTCGGGCGGGCGGCGTCCAGAAAGATCAGGCAGATCTGCAATCTGCGCCCATTGCTGAATAGAATTACCAGGGAGCTGCTGCGTGGAGGCAGAAAGCAAAATTTTGTCGGGGTGCTATCTGCTATCTAGTGTCTATAATTCTTGAAGAAGCTTTCCTACGTCGCGGAAATCCACTAATACGTGTCCTATGGCATTTGCTATCCAAACCCAGAATAAATAGATTCAAAAATAAATATCCAAATCCAGAATAGACCCCAGAATAAATAGACCCAAATCTATAATAAATAGGCCCAAGAATAAATATCCAAACCCAGAATAAATAGACCCAAGAATAAATATCCAAACCCAGAATAAAGACCCAAGAACAAATATCCAAACCCAGAATAAATAGACCCAGCAGCCACAGAATTCTCATTACTAACTTCAAAGTGTAAGAATATTCTAAATCATTTGAAATCTCATTTAAAAATAAAATAAAATTATCTCCCTCAGGGCCCGGTTCGTCTCAGCACCGGCAATTCACCCAAATTTTTTCCTTTCCCTTTTCACTGGAAGAGTAGGAATAACCTTCTGTTAACAATACCCATAGTTCCCCTTACATATAAGGGTTATTTGCATGAATGAAAAAAATCTTGCTGCAGTTGCCCGTTAACTACATCGCGCTCGCTACCTCTTCCCGCGCAACCTTTCAATCACTTAATCTGTTTACAAAATCTGAACCACAGCGTTAGAGAAAGATGAAAAACAGTTTTGTTTTTGTTTTGTTTTTTTCCGGGTTTAACGAACACCATAAACAACTATGTGCTATAAACGGTCTCCTGTCCCGCGTTTGGGGCCACTGATTCCTGGGAAGGGAAAGAGCCAGTGATGTAAGACAAACACATCGCCCGTGCATCATCTGAACTCGAGCACTAGCACACTCGGACGAATGGTCAGAAGCCAGTGCTTGAACCACTGCTCCACACAGGCTACCAGAGAAAAAACATTTATTAAAACAACTATCACCACCAGCACAAAATCAGCAAGGGTTGACTCACATTGCCGACGTAACGTGTTAACAATTAATGAAATACACCAGGTGAAATAAAATTTTTGCCAGTTAGTTTAATTTTCCCATTAATTAAATATTTCGCTTTTTGCAGATGTCTCGTACTTTTTATTGCTAGCTATAGTTTTTAATTAACTAGCTTTAGCCTGACAATGTAATATGCCAAAAAGTTTTTTTTTTTTTTTAAATCTGTCGAGTTATAACGAAGTTCGCATAAATCGAATGTTTTTAACTTTCTTTTCAGCTTCGTTACATATACGGGTTTGACTGCAGATGCCCCCCCCCCCCCCCCCCCACACACACACACACGCAGCAGCTCCGCGCTAATTTTATTGAGAAACGTACATTATTGCAGCACAACTAGATTTTGCCGGATGCGGAAGCATTTTAGGCGAAAATTAGTGATCAAAGGAAATCGTACCGCTGTACTACGGAAAGAGATAAATTTCCCTTCCCCACTATCCAGTTGAGAAAGACATTGCTCAGTTGCAAGGGGGAGAAAGAGTGGAAGTCTTTAAGAGATTTTATTATTTCTTTTTTTAATAATGCCAAATTCTCTATTTCGCGATACAAAATTCGGGCTACGGCGGGCTCAGACTGATATACTTCAGGCCCAAGTTCTTAAAATTGAGCACTGGTGGTTACGCTTGGTTGGTCTGTCAGTCGCAGCTGAAACAAACTTGTTGAAACCAAATAAGAAGGCTACACAGAAAAATTTTGCAATTAGCTCTTCTTATGATGTGAAAAGCATCGACAAACAGAGGCGTAGCCAGAAATTTCTTAGGGGTGTGTGTGTGTCCATGGGTTTGGTTCATTGGTGAAAGCCCCATATATACATATATATCGCTTTAAATTCATACTAAATCTCCCCTCAAGGGGAGGGGATGATCCCGAGGACCACCCCATTTGGCTACGCCTATGTCGACACAAAAATCAATATGTAAGAATTAAAAAAGTAAATCCTGAAACATGAGTTGCATACGTTTCTGTCACGAATTTCTGTTGAAGCGCAAACTTTCTGCAGATTGTCTTTGTTGTTAAACTGTGCACAAATTTAAGGAGCTTCGCGGTGTATTTTTCGCAAAATTCTTTCATGAAGAATAACGTACGCAAAATAAATGTACAATACTTCGCACATTAATATTTCTTAATAAACTTACAATGACGCTATACTTTTTGCTAGCACCTCCCTACCCCTTTCTTAATAAGTTAAATAATACCGTTTAATCTCGTCACTATTTTGTTAATCGATCTCGATATGAAGGACCGAGAGAAGTTCAGAAAGCATTTAAAACAGTGCTGTAAGCCAGATAATCACGCTGGGTGACTATATTAAGGAAATCAAAAGACTGTCATGAAGAGATTTAAACTTGTGTTAATTAATAAATTAATTCGTTATCGCCTCCCTTATCAAATCTATTGTTACCTCATAAGAGCAGGTCAGAAAAAATAGGATAACGAATCCACTTGGCGACTTACAGAGCGTTGGTGTTAAGATTGCTTAGCCCGTCACTTGCGGCTATTTTCTTCAGATATCAAAAGGAAATCATTAAAGATTACAAAACAATGGAAATTAAACCACGCAGTTATCAAGAAAGAACAAACATGAGTTCACTTGCTAATCACTACTTTCACTCTTAACGTCTACGTAGTAAATAACTGTTCACTTGCACTCCTGTGCCATGCTACATGACATATGCATCGCGCTGTTCGACCCATAAAACAGCCACAGAATTCTCTCTCTCTCTCTCTCTCTCTCTCTCTCTCTCTCTCTCTCTCTCTCTCTCTCTCTCTCTCACACACACACACACACATATATCAGGTAGACAATTACGCTCTGATCCCTTCGATACAAGCTGAGTTGCAACTTTGGATCACTCTACTCCAGGGCACAGCGAAAAGTTGATATCACTGAATCTAAAATGGAAATGCAAGGAGGAAATATCTGTGGAACACACATGACATTTAAACTTATGACAAAGAGACAAATATTCATCGTACGCGCAAAACTTGCATACGGGAAGGCATCGATAAGCGAACAGGTAAAAAAAAAAAAAAAAATTCACATTTTTCACTGTAAATCACTCGTGACGTTTCTGAAACAAAAAGGGGGGGGGGAAAGAAACAAAGAAAACTTCCAGTCTGGCGCAGAGCCATCTTTTGATTACTCTTCTAGGTTTACACGGGTATGTATGTATATAAGTAGTACTGTCTGCAGAACTCCCCTTCTCTTGAAACAGTTCCAAAACTGCAGCAATACCTCGGGATCGACAAGCTGTAACCACAGCAACACCTCTCCGAATCGTTCCTTTTTACCCCCTGGCTAGGATAAATATACATTTTTTTGTCTAACTTTACCCCAAAGAAGTGTACAAAATTTGTATTTCTTTTACTGAAAATAGAAAAGGTACAAGGCGAATTTTTTTATGAGTTGTTTGCCGACACCATCCCTGTTAAGATTCTCTAACATAAATATCTCATTCTTAAGCTTTATGTGTACTACAAGGAGAACGAGCACCAAAAAACTAAAGCTACATCTATGTCTTACTAGAGGAATACATGTAGAACCTAAATCTCGGATTATACCACGATTAAACAAATCTCTTCACATATAGTTTTGAAATCTCGTGGATGACAGGTCAGTGTTTTATTTCTGGGCCACGGCATCCACAGGAAGACGTTTCACTCAGAATTCGAACGGAGACAAGACATTAAGTCTACAGCGTCGAAGGAAAACGTCAAAGTAACACATAACATAGTGGCTCCAAAAGAATTTTGATTAAATTAAATTTAAGTTTCTCTCGAGATAACACGTTGTTTATTTATCACACAGGAAAGATAAAAACACCGTACCATGTTGAAAACACACTAAATTAAGAGACAAAAACAAACACATTACTCCTTTTACCACTGTGGTGTAAACAAAAAAATATAAACAAAACAAATGTCAAGCTTCCCATTGGTCTGCGGATGTTTTTCTCCGAGGCAACTAGTAAATGCTAAAAAAGAAAATAATGTAGAATGAACCTCCGACGCTCTTGAATTTAAATACATAATTTGACTTTACTACAAAAAATCACACCTGGAATATATAAATTCATTTTGGACTGATCTAACAAATGACTAGACCTCATCTCACGTGAATACAGATTTCACTCCTCTTCCGTTAAGTCCATTCAAATTTTGCATTTAAATTCAAAAAGGTGAAAACCAATCTGCGTTACTTTTTAGCTTCACCAGTTCCCTGGTAAAAGTTGTCTGGAGTGAACTCTTGGCTTTGTTTGTTTACGCGAAAGTGATAAACGGATTAGCACAATTTGTTTTTACGAAGTAGCGGTTTCAGGCATCAGATGATCAGGCGCACTTTTTTTCATTTTGTTGTTGCAGTTTTCTGAATTCTACACGCATGCAAGTCTTTTGAGGAACCCCTCCTCCTTACTGTTGTAAGGTTACTTTCTCCACTGCTGGTAAAGAACAAGAACAAATACATGCTATAAATGTACATTTCATGTCAAGTCAGTAACAGCCATAGGCTGGACTTCCGCATCAGAACGCTTTCAAGTAGCTCCCAATTTCGAGTGTATCGTTCCCCTTTATTTACTTAGAACCTGATCACACCCAACGTGAAAGAAAGTAGTTCGCGATGAATTTTATGCGGATGTTTTTTTTTTGTTTTTTTTTTACAATATCGTTATAATAGACGTTTTAATGACTATTTTTGTTTGTAAATATATTTTATGAAGGAAATATGTCGAATAATAGTACTACGTTTCTTTTTGTTTTTTCTTCCGGAAAATTTTACAACCCATACTTCCAAATCGAAAGAGCTATTGGCCGATAGCCTAATGGAATATTTGATTCGCAGATTTTGTAAAAAACAATATTTAGATCCCTTTGAACAGTTCATTGAAGTATTTCGTTCTACTGGGTGGAAAAATTAATGTTGGACACATTAATTTCGCGCTGTTACAACACATGCAAAAAGGCGGTGGTACCAGCATTATGATACTTTATGGAATTACGATGCACAAATCTGTGATAAATATATTATTTTCCATAATAAAATAAATGCTTATAATTATTTCCATTACAGTAAGATTTATTTTGATGAAATTAGTAAAAAAATTCCGTATCTAACGTCGACTACTTTCTTTTACATTCAGCGTAACAGGTTCTATGTAAAAAAGGCGGAACGATACACTCGAAAACGGGAATTACTTGAAAGCGTTCTCATTCGGAAGTACAGCATGTTTGCTTAATTACTGACCTATGCGGTCCGCATGTAAGGTTGACAAATCTGATGCAATAAATAAATTGGCTTTGGGAGCTGAGGAGTTTTCACGATATTTTTTTAAGGTTCTTCCAAAATTTCTGTCATCTCGTGCACTCTCCAAAAGTAAAAAACTGTCGATCTTTAAACATTGCTTCCGTTATTGACAGGGACGATGATGCTATTCAATCGTTCTTCACACAAGAAGCTACGACCACATCACACACCTCATTAGTATGCCTCCGGCGTGCCATTAGGGTTGGTTAAAATCGTGTTTTACGTTTTCATTATGGTGTCGCCCACTTGGACAAAAGATGCCCTCATTCTCTTCTGTGGGAGCACTAACTGGTCAAATTCCGGGCAGGACAGAACGGCAGCAGCCTATTTATTACAAACCGACAAGTAGGAGAACACCCGTTTTCGTTTACAAGTCCTAGGTTACTCATGCGTGATCTGCAATTCTAGTCATAATAGATTAAAAGAAAAGAAAAAGTGAGCTGCGAAACAGCGTTTTGCGAATTAAGAAAGCAAAAGGAGCATTCTTTGCTGCAATCACACTGAAGTGAAAAAAAAAAACTTATTCTCGTTCACACGTACGTACGCATGCATTCAAACACACAATAAATAAAGAAAAATTCTATAAATAAACGCCCAAAGCAGTTGAACAATTGACAAGCTTTATGAGCAAATTAAGTGCACAGAAAAGCCGATGATTCATCTGCGTTAATTTGCGGAAATACCACTATTATTCAGTGTCCAATGTTTGAATACTGTAAAACGCATTCACCGTAGCATAAAACGCGAAAAGGTAAATTAATCCTTAGCGGGTACTGTAACAGCCGATGACGAAGCGGCCAATGAGCGAGCAACACTGAAATCAAGGCGAATTTCATGTTACCCTGAAATGCGCGATACAAATGAGAGCAGATGAAAGCGACCCAATCTAACGTTACGTTTTTTGTTGTTGTTGTTTACTGAGGTGAACATCCTCGAAACCGTTCAAACCGAACAAATAGAACCGATGCACAAAAATAGTAATAAATATAGAGCCATGCTAAGACACTCTGTATTGATGTTCAAAAAGACCGATTTCGATAAAGCGAATGTTCTATAATAACGAATATTTCAGCTGTCACCAGAGACTTTTTCTTCTTCTTTTGTTTGAGGGGTTTAACGACGACCGTGAGCAACTCAATCATCTCAATGGGTTACTAGAAGTATTCCGCCCCTAATTTAGGGCCACTGAATCCAAGGAAGGGAGAGATCCAGCCACTGGCATAAGACAAAAACACTACCAATTACTCCCCCGGGATCCGAATCTTGACCGATCTCTGACGAATGATTAAGAGCCAACGCTTTCGTGTCACTCGCGGCCAATGCGACTTCATTAAACAGAAATACCACTGTAATTCTAAACGAATCAGCGCATTAAGAATCTGTTTTGAACAGGTGGCGAACATATACTCACGCAAACAAAAATTTCTTCCCATGGAATGCGGCCCCCTTCATCTTTGAACCGTATCCATAATATATATAATGTATTACATCCCAGTACTGAATGTTAGGGATGGCTTACCGTTTCAGCAAAGGCTGAGGAGGAGACTTGTTTCAGCTTAATGTCTTCGGAGAGAAAAACCTCAAAAAAAAAAAAGGGCCTCCAACCATACAGTGAGAAGATGACAGTTCTCTGGGTTTTTCCAAGGAGCGTGAAAGGGTTCTCCCTGGTAATAACTTGAAGGGACGTTAGTGGACAGACGAAGAGCAGAGGGTTCAACGATCACGTGGTAGCCCGCCCGATCGCCTCTCTTTCCGAACAGCGGAGAAGGGGACCCGTGTGCTACACTCCGCTTTCTGTTAAATGTTTACAAAAGACCTCTCACGTCGGCTTGGTGCCATCTGGGCGGTTGTGAGAACGCGTTACGTTGCGCAGCACGTTTTGAAATACTTGCATACTCAGTATTTGGATAATAATAGAAGCTAAGTGAATGGCATTGGCTTCACTCTGATTATACCACCACCCCACCAAACCACCTCCCTGTTCTTTGTAGGTGAACAATGGAAAAATAATAAATGATAATCTGCTGTTCAAAGTTCTCACGGACATGCGAGATAATTCTTTAGACGATTATCACCTATTTGGGAACACACTCTCGAAACAGTTTGCTACCTGTGCCTTAAGGGAACATTTAAAATTGGGTACCCATCAACATACAAAACAAATTATTTCTTAAATTTTTATTTTTAGGGGTTTAGCAAACATCATAAGAAACTCTTAACAGCAATAAACAGTGGCCACTACCGTAAGACAAACACACCACATATAGCTCAACCAGGAGTAAAACCTAGACCCAGCTCAGGTGACCAGACACCTATACCTCTTTACTACACACTGCCACCAAGACAACTTTTCAAATCCTGCAAATGCATTTACATTATACTGCTGTAAAGCCATTCACAGCGTGAAGAAAGAAATTTACTTAACACATCCAGCTATCAAATTCGGGGTGCCCACTCTTTTCCTTCCACAAAAATAAGCACTCTTAAGCACCCTGTAAATAAAATTTTAAGGACCTTACCAATTTCATATGCAACTATTACATGTGCAAAAATATACAACTACGTTAATTGAAATATGCTGATAAAGTCTGCAATATTTTCCCATAAAAACGTACGTTTGTGGATGCAATACATTAGAATTTATGCAATGTAAAAGGCAGTTCTGCTGGTGAAATCCCTTTTCCCATCTGAGAGAGTAATCACATATGCAATAAAGTGAATGCAAATTGCAAAATTGTAGTTTAAAGCTACGAGTTAAAGATTTCAATTCTGCACATAAGCATCTCATATTTTAAATTGCAAAACCAAAGTCAAAACTGCACATTCAAGATTTAAATTTTGCACTTAATTTTCTCATAGTACAATTGAATAATTGGCATTTCACATACAGAGTGCAGCGATTAAGTGATAAAACTGATTTTCTAAAAAAAAAATCCCAGTAAAACACACGGGTCCGAAAGGCATGGTTTTTTTGATAAGCCAATCATCAGTTATGCAGTGGCAACAGCATTTGTGTTAGAATTGTGCAGATGACTATTTGCGCTATGCATAACATCATTCAGTAGAATAAGACTGTCCCAACTCTGTCATGGAGAACAGAGTAAATATCTGGTTCTGTTTGAAACTCTGTAAAACTGCGTCTCAGACAGTTGAATTGTTGTGCGACGTGTATGAGACTAATCGCCTAGTTGTGCACAAACACTCTGATGTGTGCACATTCAAGGATGGGTGGGAAGATTTGGAAAATGACAAAAGGCCCATACACCTAATTTTAGTGTTCATGTCTGAACTCGTTAAGAAAGTTTGCGAAAGGATGAAAGTTACTGTTGTGTGACCTTGAGGATGTTGGAATGTGAGCTTGGTTTAATAAGGATATGATTTGTCAAATTTTAGTGCAACATTTAGGTGGAAAAGGCCCCCAGAAATCCAACCTCAACGTCGTCGTCGTGGGGTGGTGGAAACAGGTGGATTAGGTGCTGTGGTTCACAGTAGCTCCTCTTATTGGAGCGTCCGAAACATGCTGGCTAACTGAGGCTCTGGTCTACCTAAGCTAAGGCGTAAGGTATCGTGCTGAGAACTAAAAGTAAAACATCAGTATCGTTAACAATCCATTCAGGGCACAAGGCAAAACCCTGTCATAATTAGCCTTTCACCCGGGATAGGAGGATTACTGGCTGGTGACCTTTTATTTTCCTTCAGTTTTTGGGACCAAATATGGAACCCTTTTTAACTACAACAAACCCTGGGTTAGGGTCCGACTCAGTCAGTACCCAACCTAAGCAACATCTTCTCAGCCAAGGCGGGGATCTGTTGATCTTGAGGTGAGGCCCAGTTGCTCTGGGAACACCTCTCCGGCTAAGGTGGGGAAGTTGATTCGCACAAGCAACCAAGACATCTGGAGGCAGCAGGTAATACCGGGTTGCGACTTAGTAAGACTGCTAAGCGCAACAACAGGAGGAAACTGGCAAGGCAGACGAAGGGTCAAACTGACAAGGAGTCGAGTTCAGTGGGACCCACATCTGTAGACACTTCTCCACCTGTGGTGTACAAAAAAGGCAAGAGGCAGAGATCTGTTTTCTCCACCCCTTCTCGAGCCGTGAGGAAGCCAACCAAAAGGAGCAGGGACGAGTCTCGTCCCAGCACTTATGGTGAGGCTGTCTCCACTATCAGGATGGCCATCTTGAAGGAAAATTTCCCAAACGAGTGGCTTGATGACAGTGAGGTTGGGACTATTCAAGAGGAGCTTCTGAGGTGTGTGGATGGTTCTCAAGTAGGAGAGCCTCTACCGTGCATCAAGAGCTTTTCCCTGAACTTTGGAGCCCTTGTTTATCTTTGTGAGAACGTAGGAACAAGGCAATGGCTAACATCAGCCTTTGACAAAAATGATAAGGTTTTAAAGGGCACTGGGCTCAAGGTGATGAGGGCCAGTGAACTGCCAAAACCGATCAAGCTTCCCTTCAGGACAAGGGATATTTGGACCTAGGATCCAAGCGTCTTCTGCAGGAGGTTGTGGGCTTACAACAGCAGTTTGTATACAAACCACTGGAGCGTATTGGATCGGGTACAAGATCCTAAGGCCGTTAGGTGGATTTTCCAGGTGGACAGGGAATCGGCTGAAGCCAAGTTCACTGCTTACACTGGGGTCGACGAGGGTCAATCCAAAGTACTACATCACCCTCAGAGCCCTAGCACTTCAAAGGAGGAGCCTCATTCTGCAGCTGTGGAACCAGAAACAACTGCACTGTCTGGAAACAGGGAAGGACCGGGGGTGGGGGCTATGGAGGCGGATGTGATCGGGCTGGGCGGCATTCACGAAGGTGTGGAGCTGGCATCCAGCACCCACGGGGGGGGGATCCTGACCTCGCTGATCCTTTTACCACTTAGTCTCCGCACCTATCTCATAATGGAAAACTGCATGAAATGTATCCAGATCAATCTCCACCATAGTCGGTTTGCATCTGCTGCTTTATGCTGCAGACTAGCTGTGGAGGATGTTGATCTGGCTTTCATTCAAGAGCCATGGACACACAATGGAAAGATCTTGGGCTTACAAGGAGCACACTTTGCTTTCTTCTACAATAAATCAAGTAGGAGACCAAGGACCTGTATACTGGTGAGCAAGAGACATCATGCTATGCCATTTCCTGAGTTTACCACAGGTGATACAACCGTAATTAAACTTTTTTTGTCATCTGATAGTGGCAGAGAAGAGTATGCTGTCTCTGCATACTTACCATTTGATGAACCTGAACAACCTCCTTCTCAGGAGGTAAGAGATATTGTCCACTTTTGTGAGTCAAGTGGAAGACGCCTAATCATCTGCTGTGATGCCAATGCTCACCATATCATGTGGGGGAGCAGCGACTGCAACAGACAAGGGGTCAGCCTCTTGGAATATTTGGTAAGTACTAAACTTCATATTTTTAATCGAGGCAATGAGCCCACTTTTATTATTTCTAATAGAAGTGAAGTCATTGACCTCGCCCTCTGTATTGCTAACATGTTTGATCGCATTATTAAATGGCATGTATCAAGTGAACCTTCATTGTCTGGTCATAGATATATTTGCTTTTCAGTTGCCGACGTAAAACAACAGCTGGTGCAAGTCAGAAATCCCAGAAGGACCAATTGGGTTGGCTTCAGGGATGATCTGGCGGCACATATTGAAGGCATGGAATTTAACATGTGCACGGTGTTGGATCTAGAGTTAGCTGTTGACCAGTTGCAACGATCTGTTCTCAAATCTTATAACCAAAACTGTCAGGCCAAGACTGGAATAAACACTAAACAGCTTAGCAGTCTCAGAGGCAAAATTAGAAGGCTTTTTAATAAAGCCAAACATACTGGTGAGTGGACGGCATATAAGACTACCCTCACGCAGTACAACAAAACAATTGGAGAGGCAAAAAAGTCTCTTGGAGAGATTTCTGCGGAAGTATTTCAGATACACCCAGTACTGCCAGATTTATGAAAATCATGGCTAAGGACAATGCAAATAGCCTGAACACCATCAAACTGTTTGATGGGAGCTTCACAAAAACTGGTAAAGAAACACTAACAGAAATGCTAGGTGTACACTTTCCAGATTCAAACATAATTGACCCCACTGGCGTACGCCCAGCTAACCTTGAGCACCGACATGCAAAAAAGGAGGACTGGAGGGTTGCCAGGGAGGTGGTCAATTATTCTAGGAATAAGTGGTCCATTAATTCTTTTGAACCATATAAATCACCTGGATGTGATGGTATTATTCCCATCTTAATGCAACAAGGACTGGAGATCATTACTCCAATCTTGTATAAAATTTACCGGGCCTGCCTTGCGCTTGGTGATATGCCAAGTGCTTGGAGACAGGCTAAGGTAATATTTATTCCCAAGCCAGGTAAGTTAAATTACCAAGAGGCAAAGGACTTTAGACCTATTAGTCTAACATCTTTCTTTCTCAAGGCTCTTGAGAAGATGGTGGACAGGCATATTAGGGAGGTGATTTTACTCCTTAAACCCCTCTCAAAATTCCAGTTTGCTTATCAACAAGGCAAATCCACATAAACAGCTCTCCATGTCATAGTCTGTTGCCTGGAGAAGGCATTAGAATTTAAGGAGGTGGCATTAGCCACTTTCCTTGACATTGAAAGTTCCTTTTACAGGGTCTCTACAGAGACCATTGTGGGGGCTGTGGAAAGACATGGTGTTGATAGAACCTGTTGTCAGTGGATTAAGGCCATGCTCACAAGCAGAACAGTTGTGGCCTCGCTACTCGGGGAGACTGTCGGTCTGCACCTGCCGGGGCTGCCCTCAGGGAGGAGTTTGCTCTCCCCTGTTGTGGTCCCAGGTGGTGGATGAATTGCTGAGGATCTTGGAGAGGTCTGGTTGTGCTGTTTTGGCTATGCAGATGATGTGGCCATAATTGTCAAGGGAAAATTCCCAAAAACAGTCTCGAGTGTAATGCAAAGAACACTGGGACTTGTTGAGGATTGGTGCAGGAAGGTTGGTCTATCAGTAAACCCTGACAAAACCACTGTTGTGCCTTTCACTAGAAAGAGGAATTTTGGAGGCCTTGGAGGCATTACTCTCTTTGGGAAAACAATTCCTCTCGTTACACAGGTTAAGTACCTTGGAGTCATTTTGGATGGAGGCTTAATCTGGAAACAGCACCTAGATTACTGCATTGCCAGAGCCAAGAAAGTGTTCTGGTCATGTAAAGGTGCTATTGGCAAATCCTGGGGTCTTAACCCGAGGATCTTGCACTGGATATATAAGGTCACCAGACATATGGTCACTTATGGCTCAACGGTGTGGTGGCGTAGAGTTAACCTCTGCACATTGCAGGCTGAACTTAACAAGTTACAAAGGTTGGCCTACATAGGTATATCAGGAGCAATGAGACTACTCCAATAACTGCATTGGAGTTGCTTCTTATTTATTATTCTGCCACTTCACCTTCATATTGAGGGTGAGGCCATTATGGGGGCATATAGATTACGCTGCAATGCCATGTGGAGACCCTCGTTGTGGGTTGGCAGCCATACCAAGCCTATTCAGGAGTATTTTTGTAAGGAGCCCATCTTTCAAATGGGAACCGACAACATGCTAGTAAAATATCATTTCGATAAAGCATTCAGTGTGAACTTTCCTAGTTGCAGTGAATGGGAAGCATCCTTTGTTCCTGGATGCAGCAGTGAAACTGTTTGGTTTACTGACGGCTCCAGGACAAATGTAGGAGTTGTCTATCCAGAGGTTATGGTTCATGCCAAAGCCTTGGAAGGCATGCTACCGTGTTCCAAGCTGAAGTGTATGCTATTCTGGCATGTGCCTCAGAATGTCTGATCAAAGGGTATCACAATGTGCGTATCCACATTTGTTCAGACAGTCAGGCGGCTTTACTGGCACTTCGTCAGTACCGCATTTCTTCCAAAATTGTTGGGAACTGCCTCCAGATCCTTACTGAACTGGCAAACCAGAAGAAAGTGCAACTGTTCTGGGTGCCAGGACATAGGGGTTTTGTAGGTAATGAGAAAGCTGACCTTCTTGCTAAAGAGGGGGCAGAGCAGGCTTTGTATGGTCCAGAGCCTGCATCAGGGCTTGCCTCTGGTGCAGCTAGAGGACTTATTAAAAGACTGCTGAGGACTAAGCAGCTTGACCTCTGGCATGCTACCAAGGGGCAGAGGCAGGCAAAGGAACTTAATCAAGGACCCTTGCTTCAAAGAGCTAAGGAGCTCCTTAAACCGCCAAAAAAGGATATTGACTGATTGTTGGTCTACTTACAGAACACTGTCATCTTAATAGGCATCATAATTTGATTGGGGTAAAAGAGGATCCACTTTGTGGAGGATGCCATCTAGAAGAGGAGACTTCCTTGCATTTTCTTTGTGACTGCGACTTTTTTGCAGTCCTCAGGCTTGAACACTTTGGTACTCATAACTTGAGACCAAGTGATCTCTCTTTAGTACCAGTCAAGAGCATTCTTGCTTTTGCTCGTGCATCTGGTCTCTTTCGAGATTAGGGCTGGGGACGCACAATATACCTTTAATCGTGGTGCTGGGTCATTGTACCCTCCCCCATTGTTACAATAACAATTAGGTGGAAAAAAAGTTTGTGCACGTTTTGTTCTGCATGCTTTGCCAAACAACCAGAAACCTGCATGAGTGGAGAACGCACAAGCATTGTGGCACGTGCTGAAACATTGTATTTCTGTTATGATCCTGAAACAAAGCATCCGAGTGCTCAGTGGAAATCGCCATAGTCAACCAAAGGAAAAAAGACCAGGTTATCAGGTTAAGTCCAAAATCAAGACAGTGCTCATGTGCTTTTACGACAGCAAAGTAATTCTGTATCACGAGTTCATTCCTGAAGGTATGACTGTCACTGGCAATGCTTGCATATCCATTTTGGAAAGATTGTGTAAGAGGATTGTTCTTGTCAGGCCTTGAGTACAAAAGCAGGCAATGGTTCCTTCTTCACGATAATGCACCTGCACGCAGAGCAGTCAACCTACAGCAATTTCTGGAAAAAACAAGCGTGTGTCCTCAATCTTCCCCCCATTCTCCAGATTTGTCACCATGTGATTACTTTCTATTCCCTAAATTCAAGTTGCCTTTAAAGGAAAAGTTTTTCAAGACACTGAAGACAAAGGATTGTGACGTCAGCTCTTTACTCCATACCAAAAGATGACCTCTGTACGTCTTCCCTTTCGTTGGCTCGTCGTGCGACTTCCTGTATTAACGCAGGAATGCACTTCAAATAAAATACATTCACATAAGTTTTCCTGCTTTTCCATTATTTTTTTTTTTAAATTCAGTCTCATTACTTAATTGCAACACAGTGTGTACAAAAAGGGAAATACAAAAGTGAAGTGAAATATTAGTACCAAGAGATGGTGGTGAGGCTCAGGTAGAATCTGCAAGATGTATTTAATTTAGCTCATGGTCCTTCACATTTTTCAGCAAATTACTTTTAAGCACCCCAACAAACAAACAAACAAACAAAAGAACTTTCTAAGGATTTATAAGGACAGTGCATGAAATGCAAAACCAGTTTTTTCTATCTGAATTTTACAGATGAAGATATTGTGCCAATCTATAAGAATATGCTTATGCCACACAGCAGAAAAATTCAGCATCCCAGAAATTCAAAAGTGCATTACCACTATCAAGGACGGAAAGAATTTCGCTAATCCCATGGTTACTTCAAACGGCAAGAAAAGAAAAAAAAAATACTGTTTGCTTTCCTTTTCTACTTCACAGCTGTATTTCCAAACATGTAAAAGAAAATGTGTAAAAATCCTCCAAACACCCATTCGGGAAACTAAATAAAAATCCCTGCAAACAGCAATGTAAAGGAAATGCATAAAAAAGAAATCCTGTGAAGACATGGAAAAGATATATTGGATTGTCGGAAAAGTCATGACGTATTTTGGCACCTGATGGCGGTTGGGCAGTTTTGGAAGTACTAGAAGCATGCAGCTCTGTTATCGCTATGGCATTCGACAGGTGCCAGTTCTAGCTGCAGTCTAAGAGGAATAGTGAGCGAGTTGGTTGATTTGAGATTTGACATCAAGTTGAAGATGGAAGACCAAACTGTGCATTTTCGCTATATTTTACCGTTTTACTTCCGTAAAGGGAAGAACGCGCATCAAGCTTGTGAAAAGTTGTGTAAGTGTACGGTGATAATGCTCTACAAGAACGTCAGTGCCAGCGGTGGTTCGCAAAATTCCGCGCTGGTGATTTTGATCTCTACGATGCTCCTCGGTCGGGGAGGCCCACCGAGGTTGATGATGACCAAATCAAGGCATTGATCGAGTCAAACCCATGTTACACGACATGAGAGATTGTAGACACATTGCACATCTATCATTCAAGCATTTACGACCACCTGAAGAAGCTGGGATACGTAAGCAAGATCGATGTGTGGGTTCCTCGTGAACTCAAAGAAGTTTAATTCACGGTGCATACAAACATCTGCGATATGCTCATTAAACGTGAGGAAACCAATCCTTTTTGAAGCGACTGATAACTGGTGATGAAAAGTGGATTGTATACCACAATGTGCTGCGCAAACGGTCTTGGTCCCGAAGTGCTGCTTCGCCTTAAACGACATCCAAAGCAAACATTCATCAACGGAATCCATCGTCCACAAACGTACAGAGCTCGTTCATCGTAAAGTTGTTGTGTTCCATCACGACAACGCGAGACCACACACAAGTTTGATTACCCGCCAAAAATTATTGGAGCTTGGTTGGGATATGTTGCCACACCCAGCATACTCGCCTGACCTTGCGCTGTCAGTCTTCCACTTCTTTCGCTTTCTTTAACAGTCCTTGCATGGTATAACATTCAATTTAGATGAGGCTGTAAATCAGCACTAGTTTTTCGCTACGAAAGACAGGTACTTCTATGAACGAGGCATTCTGCAGCTCACTGAAAGATGGCAAAAGGTTATCGAACAAAACAAGCATTTTATCATTGATTGATATTTGTTATTTCTATCAATAAATGACCTTTGCAAAACATGGCTAAAATATGTCATGACTTTTCCGACAACCCAATAAAAAGGTCAGCAAACAGGAGCTTTTAAAAAATTCAGTCTATTTCATTTAAGATTATTTCGATTAACATGATACACTTTTGATCTTTGTACAAAGTAGCTCCTTTCTTATGCTGTTTACCTGGGATTATCTTGGTACACATTAGTTCATACAATAAGCTCTCTAACATGATGCTCTTCAAAAAAAAAATGTTTTTTTTTAACTCACAGCCTATCTAAATCTTATTTAAAAAGCTTCAAAGCTCCCTTGATGAATAACTAAATTTTAGTGATGAACAGATATCCTGCACATTTTTTTCATTATATTTGCAACTAATTGTCAATGAAGCAAACAAATCTCAGTTAGTTAAACATGCAGAAAAAAAATTGCTCTATAACTACAACACTGCAGCCTTCTAAGATTACCACTTACCTTTCCAGCAGATATTTTTTATAACGGCAACTGTATATTTTTGAACAATATATCAGTACAGGGGTCAAAAAACCTACTAGTCTGATGCCCAGGAATATTGGGATTTATGTTTAGACTAGAGCAAAATATTTTTATTAGCCTGTGTGTGTGTGTTTAAAAGTTTGTTTTTCCAACGCAGCAATAAAACATGCATTTTCTTATACTTTTTTTTTTTTAATAAGATAAGACATACAGCTGTTGAATCATATATAAAGAATTGCATCTGCAGCGGTGTGGAGTATGAGAATGTGTGGGAGGGCGGGGGGTGAAAAAAAGATAGATTAAGGCTGCCTGCTGTCTGCCATGTTGGTGAACTCAAGGAGAGAAATCAAAACAGCCCCTGGAATTAAAAGTGGGTGGGTTTTATCCAGAGGACATATAAAGAATATTTTGTGTGCATCACATAGTTTGTACACTTAACATTTATTACATTTTAACTTTACTTTTTTTGCTCAGGACTAAATCAAAATAAGTTGAACTAGTGAATTAGGGACTGAATTTGCAAAAAATAATTTTTAACCCCTACAGTATCAAGAGTAATATTCCAAAATGGCACCTCTTACATCTGCCATGTAAAATGTGGACTGAAAACCATGACTTGTGCTCAAGAGAAGAATCTGACCTTAATATTGATGGCTTTTTCTTAAGCCGATGAAAGAATACAACCAGATACCTAACTACGCATTTCTGCACTAGGGGTAACTCACAAAATATTGCCCCCCCCCACCCGATCTGTCTTTATCTGTATATATAAATATAAGTCATCATCATCAATTCACTACTGGAAGCAGTAGTGGAGTGGATACAGCAGGTGGGGAGGGGGCCGACCCTCTTGATGAAGTGAAGTAAATGGAAGTTCCTTCCAAAAAAGGTGGGAATCATGCACTGCGAAAGAATAAACAAATATTTTAAAGAGGCATTACCAATCATATTACTTAGGAATGATTCAAGCTGGAATTTTGTTTTTATTAAATTAATCTGCTCAAATAGAAGGGCCCAGATTCATTTTGAAAGATTCCATCCAGACATCATATTCAGTAAGTGGGCATCATGACTAGTCCCAGTTGTTCAAGAATATTGGTCTGTCACAGCTTCGCTTTCAGGATGATGTTACCCTTTTATACCAACTGAAAAATAATTTACCAGATTTGACAAACATAGGTAATTCTGAGGAAGAAGATGAAATCACTAAGAGCACTCATAGCAGCATTTCAGAACAGTCAGAAGAAGAAACCAGAAAAACATCACGAAAACAGAGTTCACCTACTAAAGCAAATTTCTATGGCATAAGTAGATACAAATAGATTCAAGAATAAGAATTTCTTTTACACAGTGCATAACAAACTGGAAATAATTAGTCTTTATAACTACACAAAGGGAGGTGTAGATGCTTTAGATGAAAACTGCAGTATTTATAGCTCTAGTCGGTGCACCAGACATTGGTCGACGGCAGTATTTTTTTCAAATATTAGGTACGAGTACAGTGAAAACATATATCCTGTATTAGTCTCATAGTAACCCGGATCCTCTGTCATGGTTGGAATTCGTGAAATCTCTAGCTAAACATTTTATAGATCCAAATCTAAAAGAGAGAATATCACGAGACAGCCAAGGGAATTAATTACGTTTGTCCATGAAACACATTCTTGAAATAAGGAAAACTGGTTTGGAAGGGAGAACAAGGGGGTGAAAAGTTAGTAAGAGAAAATAGAAAAGCATGCTTTCTATTTCTGACAGCAAAGAAACGCAAAACTGCCTCTTTTTGTTCTTCTCGCAGTATATCAATATGCATCAAGTGTGCAAACTCAAATTCTGAAAGCTAAATGTGATGTCAGTATTAAGTCGCTGGAGGGACCCAATACTTAATTTTTATGAAGATTATTTCATGAACAACATATATGCACATTCTTAGAAGTGTGCCTATTTTATTATTTGTCAAGATAATTTAAAACATAATATATGATTCAGATTAAAACTTCTTGTTCCAACAAAATCTTTGTGGTTTCCAGTAACAAAAATTGCTAAAATTGAAATTTTTGTCACATTTGGGTGTCAGAGTATTATTGAAACACAAAACAGTGGTTAATATCATTCTTTCTGCAACAGGTCTTCATCTAGGGTACATACAGTAAGTACAGCAGTCCCCTGGATCCCACGACGCCACATATGGGTTAACATCAGGGCTTGAAAAATATCTGAAAAGTTACATGCCTAGCTGGGAATGTGCAGAAATTTTTTACCTGCCCAGGTTTTAAAAGTTGGATGCCCAGGAAAATTTATATTTTAAGATAACAAATCAGAACCCTCATTTTTTGAAGTTAAAAAATGTTAACTTTTTTTTTTTTTGCGTGTTTTACATTTCCGTTTTAAGGGTCTGTATTCAAAATGTTCAATGAACAAAAGCGTGCATCTTAAGTTTTAAGATGCTGACACTGGCACGAAATGATACGATGATGAAATTGGTATTGGAGAAATTTAGTGATTCTGCCATGTTTCTTTCGTCGAAGTTTGCGCCCTTTGTCACTAAACACCGAAGGCTAGTTCCATTAGAAGACATTCCGTTACTGGCTATAAACAACATCTGGGGCAAAACCACATATGCTTCGGGCCGCGGATGGCCTAGTGGTCAGCTTTCGTGACGGCCACGGAGGAACCTCAGGTTCGATTTCGGGCAGGTACGAACGCTCGAACCAGTAAATATCCGCCGTACGTCGGATGGGCACGTTAAGCCGTTCGACCCCGAGTACAGCCCCAGTAATAAAAAAGGGCGTCTTCCTCCCCTTTTCTACCTCGCTTCCGTGTCACTTTTCTATCGGACACTCTAGCCCAAATCTCCTAGCTTCCTATTTCCAAGAGTTGTTTAAGACCTGTGGTCAGACACTCCCCTAAATTCCTCTACATATGATCTGACCTGACTACATATGCTTTCAATTTCGGGACCTAGAGCATAACATATATATCTTTCTCTCTGTCGTCCGTCTATGACGGGTTGAGTCCCGCAAAGACGATTACGCGCCTTTGAGGGTTACTGGGAAAACCCGCTGACTAGACGGCCGGCAGGACTGGGATTCCAACACCCGACAGAAACGTTCGTCCCCCCCCCACACTGCACACAGCGCGCTAACCAATTGCGCCATTCCGGTGGTATAATAAGTGATATTCTTCTGTCCTTGACACTAAGGGCCGCGGGTTGCCTAGTGGGCAACGTTCGTGACTATCTCAGGTTCGAACGCTCGATCCACTAAATATCCGCCGTGCGCGTCGGATGGGCACGTTAAGCCGTTGGACCCCGGATACTGACCCCCGGTAATAAATGAGGGCATCTTCCTTTCCCTTTCTACCCCGCTTCACTTTCCTATCGGGCACTCTAGCCCAAATCTCCTAGCTTCCTATTCCTAAGGGTTGTTTAAAACCTGGGGTCAGACACTCCCTTCCTAAAATCCTCTACATATGATCATTTTTCGTTTGATCATTTGATCCTTGGCACTAAGTAACAAAATAACACAACTCCCGGTGATTAGCAGTGAAATGAAACACGATATGCGACGACAGTCTTCTTACTTGTAGTAGGAAATTCTATTTATTTTTTAATTTAGTTGCCCGGACAGGACAACCAAATATTTTTTCCATCTGCTCGGGCCAATAATTTACATGCCCCGGGAATCTCGGGCATGGTAAACCCCTGAATATTGTTAGTTTCCTTTGAAATCGGCGACAATCAGAACTTCCGAATAAGCTGCGCGAGTCTGTGATGGGAGAAAAATTCCAGTAATAATGCAGTTTCTGATGTTGAGAAACGTATTTATTAGAAGCATGAAAAAGTTTGATAGGCCTCGAGATTTTATCCTAAGCAGAATACATACAATCGAGGAACAGATAGGGAAGTCCAAAGGGTGGCAGTATCTGAACGCTATAAGCACTACATAGATAAAAATGCCATTGTGTCCATAAGAACCGATCTTTCCCGGAGTCATGACCTCAACCTAACGTGATTACAAGAGGTCATCGCGTCACCATGGTTTCATCATTCTGTTTTCCTGAAAATAAACACTGTTGAAGGCTGTTTTAAACGACGCGTATGTGGAGATAACAATCTGATGAACATCGATCGCTACGGCTCACTTCGTTAAATGAAACTGCGTATGTCAAAAATTACATTTGACGCAGTGAGTAGTACGTTCGTCTGTTGCACCAAAACACATATAAGGATAAGCTCAGAAACACATAAGAAAACATGCCGCGAATAGCTGAGTGGGTTAGCAGTTCAGACTACCAATGCAAGGTCCTAAGGTTCGATCCTGGGCTGATCTTGCGGAGGTGGTGTGATTTGCTAACAATCACTGAATATCCGCCGTGCATCGGACGAGCACGTTAAGCGACGGCCCCCAGGTTGAACCCACTGGTTAAATGGGAATCCTTTCATATGCCCCCCTGAAATTCTCTCACCCCTCTGTGTGCAACATCGTACTTGTACGGTGGCGCCATCTACTGTACTCTAATCTCACTACAAACTGTTCTGTCAAAGTCGCTAGACTTGCTCTCATGCCTTCCGTTTGTGTCCTGCCCAAAAGGCGAACTCACTGTAGGTGGCTGGAACCTAAAATTTACTCTGTGGACGGAAGTCCTACAAGAAAATGACTCATACTTGCTTGAACACATAAGGATACACATGTTTAAACACTACTGTAGCGATTCCCTCGTACTTTGGACTCCTTTTATCCTAGTGGAAGACATCCATCGCTCAGCAACAGGAAAGCAGCCGCAACGCTACGAGGTGGGCCTCTTTGAGCACACCCTCTTACCCCCCCCCCCCAATATTTAAGCAGTGAACCTTATTCATGTGACGTCAAAAGTGGATTTCTGCGTACCAACATGGCTGCTGATTCAATGTTTTCGCTATTTCATTATCCCTTACTGTTGCCTAATTTCTACAATCCTAACGTCATGGATTTCTGCAGAGGAATTAATAGAGCTACAGGGCGAAGAAGAAGAAATTAATTTCTTAGAAGAACAAATCAAGGTTGCAAAAATATACAAAGACAATTTTGTGTTCGATGACGCAGGAAAGCATCGCCGTTAGTCATAATGCAGTTTTTAATGTAGCATTTCTCGTACACGCTATATTAAATTTTCATGTTCTTATTGCCAGACATTGGCGAAATATCTCAAACAAAATTTAGTACCTTGTTTTGTAAAACAAAAAACATTTAAAAGCTCAGACAAATGCGTAATAAGGAAACAAACTAGGGTTCGTACGCTAGGCAATCTGCTTAAAAATTAAATGAATGCGTATCATTAAATAAAAGAAAAATTATAGATATGTTTGTTTCATTCTTTGAGGAAAGTAGAACTTAATTCGTAATTTACCGATCCAAATATTCCATCAATTTTCGCCTAACCATTTTTTTTTTTTTTTTTTTTTTTGAAATTCGAAGGAATACCACGGTTTCAACTGCCTTTGATTCGTAGTGTCATAATTTCCAAAAGCTTTTTCGTTAAAGTGGACAGAACATATTGGAGAATGCCCATCGGAATGGAAATCACCGCGTTTCATTTTACACAGCCATTCATGGAAATCACCGCGTTACATTTTACACAGCCATTCCCTTCATAATTTCGTCTTTTTCAGCGGAAAATTAAAGAATGTTTTTCTTTCGTCTACACAATTTAGGTAGCAGGATTTATTAGCACAACCATACGATGAGCAAAAGTTATACATGTTGTTAATAAATTTACAAAAATCGCGTTTTCTCTGAACCCTTGCAACGTAACGCCATGTTAAGCAATGGGAAAACGCATGTAAACAAACTCTTGTTGGACCTCGGCCACGGAAAGGCTTTCTCATGATGCAATGTGAGGTGAATAAGGTCCGTTGGAACGCATGGCAGGTGCAACCATCAAAGATTCTAGGGAACTTCGATAAATGTATGTGAATTTTTCGAATTCACCGAAATTTTGTTACATAAAATGAATTCTTTGTTAAATTTATTTAGTGTTTGTACTCATGGGAAATTGGAGGGAGTCACTCTGAACGAATTTCTAAAAGAGTAGTAGTAGAAACACGCAATTTTTGTTATTATAGTTTTAAACGATGAGAGAGAGAGAGAGAGAGAGATTCCTTGTTAGGTTACAAACTAACATTTACAAACAGCCTTATGGGGGGGGAGAAAAAAACCAGACCCAAGTAAGCTAAAATTCCAAAGAAATAAATAGTAAACTTGCCATAGAGATTCGTATCCATGGTTCCGATACTACATACATTGAATAAATACTACGTGCAGTATTATTCACTTCAAAACCTTTTTTTCACTAGAGATAACATTATCATCGTCGGGTAAAATGTACATGATCGGAATTTTTTCCCCAAAATTTCTGCCAAACACTTCAAAATTTGTGCCCCCTTCCATCATGCATAGCCCCCCTAAATAGCTCACCCAGTTCTGAGCGGTGGGAAAAAATTGAAAAGTCTCCAACTACAATAGTCTTAACAAAACGCCAATTACTACTCAAGCTGTAGCTCCCTCCCTGCTTCGAGATAACATATCGTCTACCTCGTAGTTGGATGGTGAGTGGTAGGTAAGATCCAGATCAGATCATATGTAGAGAATTTTAGGAAGGGAGTGTCAGGTTTTAACCACCTTTAGAAACAGGAAGCTAGGAGATTTGGGCTAGAGTGCCCGATAGGAAAGTTACACAGAAACAAGGTAGAAAGATGGGGGGGGGGGCTCTTACTTATTACCAGGAGGACAGTACCCGGGGCCCGACGGCTTAACGTGCTCATCCGACGGCGGGTATTTAGTGGTTCGAGCGTTCGTACCAGCCTGGGATCGAAACCGGTCTTCTGCGTTGCAGTCACGAACGTTGACCACTAGGCCACCCGCAGGCCCAAGCTGACACAATGCTTTAGAAGCCAACCGCCCACTACTCTGCGCTGCCTTGAGATATTAACAAAGAGAATTTTTTTTTTTTTTGATTGGAGGTTTAACGACCACCGTGATGAACTCAATGGGCTATAAGCAGTCGCCCGTCCCTAATTTAGGGTCACTGGTTCCAGGGAAGGGAGAGAGCCAGTGCCGTAAGACAAACACAACATTTATGCCTCACTGGGATTCGTACCCGGACCCCTTTCGGACGAATGATCAGAGGCCATCGTTTAGACCACTGCGCCACCGGGGGCGGCTAACAAAGAGAATCAGGTCCGCTGAACAAACAAGGCTGGCGTTGCTATTACAAGGCTCTCGTGAACAGAAACAAAAAAAATATATATATATATATTTTTTTTTTTACGCTATCTGGCGATAGGTATTTGAACCACTTTACGATGCATTACCAAAAACATTTACACTTGAGGGGGGAGGTCAATGAAGTTTTGCGACTTCTATGTTCATAACAGAGTCCATAACTCGGGGCTGATCGATTAGAGAGAAATGCCATGCGGCTCGGCAAAAAAGTAAAAGACCCCCCCCCCGTCACACACACCTAATCTATTTACATTAAGTTGTGAACGCGTAATAAATGTACAAATAAAATGACCTGCCGCCAAGATTCCTATTTTATGGGAAAATTGTATATTCTTTTTGCAGTCCCGCAATTCCACCCTATTCAAAAGCCTTCGTAATATGACGCTAGTTTCAAACTTTATACCAATTTTATACATCACGCAAAAAACACAACGTAATACGTTCTTCAGAAATCTTTCAAAACTTAATAAATAAATAAATAAATAAAAGATAAAGTTGCTAAGTTTGAGCGAGTGGTGACGTGACGACTATGGCCGTTAATTCAGAGTCCCGTTTAACAGCCACCAACTAGCTGGTTACCGTAACGACACAAGATCAAGCATCCAACTCTTTCCATCTGTTACAACACAGGGAAAGGAAAACACCTGTCACCAAGTGTGTATATATACATTAGAAAATGTGCAGTCCCATACAGGGGTGTATTTAAAAAGACCCCCCAGTGTTTTTTTTTTTTTTTTTTTTTTTTTAAGTTTTCGGTTAAAATGTGACTTACATTAGAAAAAATGCCTTAATTTAATAAAAATGCATCAACTTACGTTAGAAAAAAAATTCTTTAATTTTGTTCTGGTGGATTTCAAAAACTTTATTTTTGCACCCCCCCCCCCCTCGTTCTATATACGCCCCTGGACCCACATCTTTTATGCATAGCCGTATCGCTTAAGAAGCTCTGCACAATGTAGAACTTCTGGATTTTGCTTTTTTTTTTTTTTTTTTTTTTTTTTTTTTTTTACGAACGTTCGCAAAAATTACGCACGAGAGAGAGTATATATACTCTTAAAAAAAAAAAAAATCTTAAAACATCCATCAGAGGACAACAGGTTTCACCGGAATGCGGCATTCCTTGTTGCTTCTTCAATTTTACAAAAAAAAAGTAGACGAAATCAGTTTTCGTGATTCAACTTCCTTGCAAATTTCATATTCTTTGGTGTAGCGTAGGTCAGAGGGGTGCGTAGATGGGCTTCAGAATTCGTCGCAATTTGAAAAAAAAAAAAATTATTTTACCATTGCTTAACATGTAGCATCCAAGTTATTTTCCGAAGGAAACAAACGTATACTTATTTACTTGAAGTAGATTCCATACGTAAGTTTCTTTTTATATTTTCATTGCCCGGGAGAATTTGTTTCTTCTTAAATCTGAGATAGCAGAGACAGGCAATATCGCCACACCGACTCCTAATGTCTTGACTTTCTTGGCTGGCTGATCACCTCGGGGCCTAGCAAACAAAGACACGACCACAAAGATAAGAAAGAGTAAGGATCTTTTATCAGTTTTCCAAAACAGTAAGGAACGCCAAGCTGCTGTCCCTTCTATGTAGCAAAATTTTCCTTCAGCAACCAATCTCTCTTATTTATCATTACAAGCCTCTGGTCTATTTATTTGCCTGACTTTCCGACACTCCCATTTTGTTTTAGTTTTTTTAATATGCCATTCCTAACAGCACAGGTATGACAATTCAGGGCCAATTTGAATATGGACTTAGTAATAGAAAATATATATATATATAAAAGAAATCTGGAAACAGTTTCCACCTGGGCTTTTGCACTCATGAGTAGTGGTGGTAACGCACTTTCAAACCCGAAATTCCACGAACATACAAAGTAAACGAATAACTAGTTTATGGTTTATTTTCCTGGTCCTAGCCGTAAAATTATCATTTCCGTGAGCAACATTTCCCCCCCCCCCCCCCACCTTAAGATTCCTTGCACTAAATGCTATCTATCCATGGGGGAAAGTTGGCGGGCACAGGCAAGATTGTGAAAAAAAATTACGTACTTTGCTCACATTCGTCTTCGTTATATTCATTTCATAAATTTTTCAAAACTTAACCCCCAGTTGCTCTTTTTATACATCATATCTATAATGCTCAAAATTTTAACCTAATAAAAATGTTTCACAGCACCAACTTCTAACATCCTTCTTCCCTGAATGCATTTATTATCACTGTATATCTGACATCATCACTCCACAAGTATCGAAGGTCAGTCGATTCCTGCGCCATGTTTCTTCACCAGGATCAAGAGCAGCCTTTCCACAGCTAAACATAAACAGTGTTCGTGTTGGCACACTTGCTCTAAATGCAAAGTAAAACCTTGATATATATAATTTTGTAATAATTCAAGACAGAGAGAGAGAGAGAGCACCGAAAGAAAAATGGATTACGACAACGGAACAAATCTTTGCTCTATCAAAATTCAGTTTGCGGAAAAATTTTCCTCTTCTTACGTTGAAATACAAACATTAAACATAATATTAACGAACAGGAGGAAGATCGCGAGAAGATTACGATTACAGGAGATCTAATGCAAGTCTTCGAAAATTTCCGAAACACGGAATTCCGTACCCTGGACGGAAAAGTTTCACCCAGTGCTATTCACTTGAATGTGCCATAAATCGACCTCTTTTACTTGTACGCGCATTACAAATTTCTACATAAAACATGATTTTTATCTTCTGCATTTCAATTCCATTTGATTCCACACAGCACATGTATGCTTGAAACAGTTGTATACAGCGCTGCAACTGATGTAGAAGTTAGACGCAGGTACCAAGACACAGGGGCTAGTAACGACGGTACAATATCCTTATTTAATTTTACCATTACAGCAGAGTCGTAATATGTACACACTTTGCCAACATCACTACAACATGCTGTGACAGCACTTTTCGAATGGAGTGTCCGACTTTAAACGATTAGATTGTCGCAGAAGAAATGTCGGATTTTGCAGACCCGTGCAGCTGGCAGGTAATTTAGGAATCAACTCATAGCGCAATGAGACTTCTTAAAACATAAAATACTGGTTATTTCGTCAGTGAAATAAGTCCAAAGGGGACAGTGCAACAGTGAAGAAGACTATGGATCAGAGCTAAATTTGTACCACTTTCTTATACACTGAGTGGCCACTTTATTATGACCACCTGACAGTTTTAAGCAAATGAGCTATGGCTGCACGCTGTTGCCGCCAGAGGGCGAGGCTAGTATAAAAGGGAAAGCTTTGTGCTTGTGACAGTAAGGGGCCGCGGGTAGCCTAGTGGGCAACGTTCGTGACTGTCACGGAAAGGACCTCAGGTTCGATCCCAGGTAGGTACGAACGCTCGATCCACTAAATATCCGCCGTGCGTCGGATGGGCAAGTTAAGCCGTCGGACCCCGGGTACTGGCTCCCCGGTTATAAATAAGGGCGTCTTCCTCCCACCTTCTACTTCGCTTCCACGACACTTTCCTATCGGGCACTCTAGCCCAAATCTCCTAGCTTCCTATTTCTAAGGGTTGTTTAAGACCTGGGGTCAGACACTCCCTTCCTAAAATCCTCTACTTATGATCATCATCATCTTGCGACAGTAGTAGAAGTGATTTTGGGGTGACGAGATGGGTAAAAAATGCGATTTAACGGACTTTCAACGTAGGATGATTGTAGGAGCTCGGAGCCATGGAGCGAGTATCACCGAAGCCGCCACATTCGTGAAATGTTCCAGAGCAGCTGTTGTTAAAGTGTTTCAAGACTGGACTGTCAGCCAAAAAAACTGGGTCTCTACGTGCAACGTGTGATCGTCATCGACTAGTGACTGCTCGGACGGAACGGAGAGTGTCCAGACTGGTAACAGACAACAGAAGGGCAACAGTGCAGCAAATTACAGACCATCTTAATCAAGGATCCCCTCAAATGATCTCTGCATGCACTGTTCGCCGTACAGGTTTCAGGAACTGCATCGGATGGGATATGGCAGCCGAAGGCCTGTTCGAACACCTTTGCTGTCTGCAGTTAACAAGAGAAAACGTCTCCAGTTCGCACAGGAGCACAAGGATTGGACAGTCTATAATTGGAAACAAATTATGTGGTCCGATGAATCACGTTTTCAGTTGCACCCTGCCAATGGCCGAGTGGGAATTTGGCGGAAACAGCACGAAAGCATGGACCCCAAATTCATTGCTACAACCCTTCAAACTAGTGGAGGCAACGTTATGGTTTGGGGAATGTTTGCCTGGCATGCTTTGGGCCCTTTAATTCGTGTTGATCAACGTCTGACTGCCACATCACATCTAAACATTGTTGCGGACCAAGTGCATCCTGTCATGTGGATGGTTTATCCCAATGGCGATGGCTACATTCAACAAGATAATGCGTCCTGCCATAGTGCTCGTATTGTACAGGATTGGTTTCAGGAACATGCCGGTGAGTTTACTTTGCTTAGGTGGCCACCACAATCTCCAGATCTCAACCCCATTGAGAATTTGTGGGATGAAGTTGAACGAGCCATCAGAGAGCTGGATCCATAACTCTGCAATCTCACACTCCTGGAAAGTGCTATTCATCAAAGCATGGTCTCAGATTCCACAAACCACCTATCAACATCTCGTGGAGTCCATGCCACGAAGAATCGACGCAGTATTAGAGGCAAAAGGTGTCCCAACGAAGTACTGAGGGGATGGTCATAATAAAGTGGCCACTCAGTGTATGACACCGTGCATCGCTCGCTGGCAGCTCCCGACATCAAACATTTGGGACACAACATTCGTTTGTTAAATTCTGATCCGGCGATATGATCCTTGAATACGAACCATGCAGTAGATCAGGTGATGCCGAGTTGGAGGGCCTTAATTAAATCCGAAGCACGTCGAATGGTGTTAGAACGAGGACCGTACTTCATTAGCGCATAAGTTTTCCAACCCTAAAAATTTTAGTAAAAACAAAACAATAAAATACAAAATATGGAAAAAGAGGATGCTGAAAGAAAACCGAATTCTCTTGAAGTATAAAAGAAAATCACATTCTCTGAATTTACTTAACTGTGGTTTAATTGCAGGTTTCTTATTGTTGAATAAACTATTTAATTTTTTAGTTTACGATTCTGGGCCTTTCTGAATATTCGTGTATCCGCATCGAGGCTGATTTTGACTGTTTCTATTTCAAACCTCCTTCTTTGGTTCCACTTTTTTTTCTCTATCTTTTATCACACGTTCTCCTTCGCTGGTGTCCCTTCTTACGGTGGTAAACAGCCAAACCCTGTTTACCACCGTAAGGGGCACCAATTTTTGAAGTGTTTTCCTTCAAAAACTAAGATCCCTCAAATTCACGCCAACTAACCATTTTTCTCACCTCCCTACATAGATCATAAAACCGATCCTACTGACCCCACAGCAATGAATTGGAACCCTAGAGCGGTGTATATATAGCTATCCTCCACATTCCCTCCACTCGACATTACTGTACAGGCAATTAAACTTCATGGAAGTTTCTTAACAGCAGATTTGTACCTCATAGTCACTCATCAAATTATGCACAAAGTTTTACTCTTCTGCGGAACCACGCATCTACTTCTGCTTTTTTCTTTTCTTTTCGGGGGTGGGGTGGGGAGTGTAACGTTCTTCCATATTTAACGTTTCTTCAAAAAAAAAGAAAAGGGAGGGGCGGCATTTCTTTCGTCCCCGACACTTAACACCAACAAGCTTCCAACTTGTGTAATAAACAAAACCCTCCCTTCACGAAGTACACTTGTTCGAAATCGGGTCTTTTTAAGTGACGGGGATTAATTTGATTAATAAAGTTTATCCTGCGCTGTATTTTTGGTGATTGAAGTGTTCATCAACATTCCGACATTTCATTTGCAACAATATATTATACAGACTCAACCTAAAAATGATCACGGTAAAGCAAACACAGAAGTGAACAGCCGCACAGAAATTCAACATGCTCATATGTATAAACAACGTGGAATGAAAATATGGAAGGTAAATATGCTGATGAAAATTCATAATACAATTGAGGTGGAATGTATGATTTTCTCAGCAGATTCGTCAGCGATATGATGGAACATAGAACCTTTATCCACCTGAATGTTCTTTTTCGTAGCACTCCACGTTTATTCTTTTCGTCTTTATTATGGAATATTTATTATCCACGCACAGAGATAGGTTTAACTTCATGCGTATTTGGTGCCATCGACTTCCAATTGCCAACGAGTGAATTTAAGGAACATTCATGAATTACGATTCGGCAAATGAGACTGTTTGATGTGGGTAAATTACTACATGTAAAGTATGTATTCGATGCAACTTCATAACAAGTTCGACAATCTAACATTTTAAAATCAAAAGTCTGATGGGGGAAAAAAGCGCAGGCCTAACAAAAAAAAAAATCAATTAATATAGTAACATCACGTAGAATTAGATTGTGTCAGCCACTTTTAGTTAAGGCAAATACTGAGAGTTCACAGATATTTTTATCCAAATTATTTGCACAGTAAGGCGTCTACTTGATTGGTTCCGGCTCCACGCTCACGGAAACACACGTCAACAGGATGTCCGCTTATGATACGGGATGCCGACCTTCCTCACACAGATACACTAACAACACACTACACAGGGTTATCACTTCTGAGAACGAAATGCCCGATCATGTGTTTGACACGCATCTTACAAATGAAGATCCAACTCTGAAAATAACTATTGGACTGTTAAGAATTTTTCACCTTCGCAGGGTATGGCTATGCTGGAGAGAGATACCTAAGAAGCTATACGGCGTCATGTTCACTAGTTAACTTTTTTTTTTTTTTTAACGTTTTGGCATGTACCGATAATATTTGATCTACTTACTGCTAACAACAGTATAAAATTCACTCAGTTGCTGGCATAGTAAAATCTACATCCTCAAAGCGCTAGTTTCTGAAAAGACGAACACATTTCAACCAGGTGGTCAAGTGATCTAAGGCCTAAACTTCGGAACTATCGCCGGGTTCGAATCCCAGATGATGCATGAGTGGTGTGTGTGTGCGTTTTCATATCGCTGGATCTCTCTTTCCTGGAACTACTGCCCTGAATTAGGGACAAGCAACTGCTTTAAAGCCCAACGAGGTTGCTCACTCACGGTGGTGGCTAAACCCATGGGGGAAAATAAAATAAAAACTGGACAGGTGCGATGGTATACTGTCGTAACGTGGTGTCATGGCATCGCTCTTCAACAATTTATCTTTATGAAACGGCACATGTCATCTGAAATTTTAGCATATACCGAGTTACAAATCTGCGACTGAAATTTTGAAAAATCACACTACTCAGTTCTGACTTATGAGTTAGAAAAATTGACTTTCACTAAAAATAATAATAACAAAAGATTTCAGAGATCTTTGCGAAACAAGGACACAAACCGCTTTATGCTTTACACCTTTGTGCCTATACTAACACAATAATAGCGTTCTCTAATTTCGACGAAATAAATCTGTCAAAATAAGGACCCTAAACAGATTTCTTGCTTTTATCTCCAAAAAGTGCAAGCTACACAAAAATAATGGCGCTTCTGCTCTACTAGGCACAGTGAAAACGTATGATTTATCTGTGAGCACAATTCCATACCTGAGAACGGAACTGAGGTTTTTAACAGTCAAAAATGTTCAAGCGAAGAATGAGAAAAATGAAAAAAGCTGTCGTTGCTTTAAAAGACCCGATTTCAAACAAGTGTACTTCGTGAAGGGGAGGGTTTTGTTTATTACACAAGTTGGAAGATATATAAAAGAAATTTAGAACAGCTTCTTGCCCAAGGGTAACAGGAAGAAAATTCTAATGGCTTTGGATGCTTATACCAAAGAACTACGTTCTGTATAAATTGAAGGCAGAAACACCTTCGAAATCTGAATCCTGTGAAAGACGCTATGATGACGCAGGTTTTCATATATCTCATTAGATACCATAAGTGAAACCTTAGTTATAATGGAAACACACGGGAGGGGGAGAGGATAATTAGTGTACCACATACTTAAAAAAAAAAAATCCCTACGAAGAAAGAAACCAAGATTTATGAGTTTTTGCATTCTAATTATTTGCAAATTAACTAACACCAAGTTTGTGTTATTTAAAAAGAATTTAAAACCTGAATTTTCTTTAATCCTACACGGTCTCGAAAAAGAAAAGTTTCTGCAAAAGCTGTGGTTCCTGTAAAAGCGTTCGACGTATGTATATTATTTTGCAAGTTTTTTTGTAAGCCAAAATCTCCACTACATCCTCAGTACATTCAAATTTATTTCGTAACCCAATATTAAATTTGGAGTATACAATATATACCCAATATTTATAGTAATATACCCAATATTGAATTTGGAGTATACAAATATTTTACGAAGGTAAAAATTAACATTAATATTTCATTTCTCACGCTGCCAACAATTCTGATAAACAGCGCTTTTGCTAGTTATTCCTAACGAGTTGGGAACGAAAACTTCGTTTCCCATTTCGTTGCAGATCAAAAGAGAAGGCTCAGAATTAGACCTAAAAAAAAAAAAAAAAGAAAGAAAAAAAAACATTACGTCCTTCAAAACTTGCGAGCCACTACTTATAAAGCTGCACGATCAATCAATATTTCTGGGAGGCGAGCGAAGCAGCGCGCGCGAGAGAAATTTCCGCCCGCACATCACACATGTAAAAGGAAAAAAGAGCGGTGCCATGGGGAGAGTTGGGGGGCGGCTATATGGGGGAAACAAAATCGCAAAAGGCAACGTATTTGTTATTCCGTTTCAGTTTCGGCCGGGAGACTGGGCAATTCCTCAATCCATCCATCGATCCACAGCCAGCCAGCCAGCCACCCAGCCATAAAGCAAATTGGACGAAACCATTCGGCAGCGCGCCAGAGGGATGGAAACGCGGCACTTCCACTGCGCCACATCGCTCTGTTGACGTCAATCGATATAACATAACGAGAGCTGGGAGCGATGAGGGTGGGAAGAACTATGGGGGAGTCTGTGTAGAGGTAGTCTACTCAGCTTTCCACTTGGTAACAACCTCTCTGCTGGAAAGCTGTAATTGGATGGCGCAGAGCTGGTATGCCACTTACAACAGCATCGCCAAAATCGTGTTTGTTCTGTTCGTTGGCGAAATGCGTTCTGACTCTGGAGCCAGCGGTAACACCGAGGCCAACGTGGCACAGGAACTTAAAACGTCTTTCCATTTAACAAGAATGCCCGAGGTTTTATCCCTGAAATGTGGTTTTACGTGAAATGAAACTGTTTACGTTATCGAACAAGAATATCCGTTGATTAATACACGAAAATGCTGCTAGAAGAGGGAAGTACGGCGTACAGAAAGAAGGACGCGCATTATCTTGTTTTGGGAATAAAAAATGCAGCAGATTAGCTTAGCTTGACGCTTGCAAATACGTTAGAAAACTGCTGTTACTGTTTGGAACAAATATTCCCTGGTTCTTTTTAAGTTCAAACAGCAGGTGAAGAATCTGCATCTATACGATGAACCGAAAACGAAAAATACGTTAGTACGAAACCATTACTCTGCCACAACATTCAACTTAACTAAAATACTATTTATTAAAAGGATTCAGTAAATCATTTTAATGGGCACGTTTGTTGGAAAAAGAGGAGGGATCTTTAAATCTGGAATCAAAAATCCAACAACTTTAAAAAATTCTTTGAAAAGATACTAAAATATTAAAACCTTTTTTTAAAAAAAAATAAGGTTAACAGCAAACCAAGGGTTAAAAAAAAAAAACTTTTTTTTTTTTTTGTACCTTCAGGCTTTGAACTCGAACGTTACGCTAAAGGTTCAAGATTACTGTCTTGGACGTTTGAAACTAATGAAACGCCAGTGAAAAATAAAATCAATACATTTCATATCAAGCTGAATTTCAACTTATAAAAATTCAATACACAGCTATGCTCTGCATTGTACCAGGTAAGTATGAAAAATATTTCTTTTAGCCATGGATTGTAAAACTCTGCACGGGAGATTTCAGAGCCTTGCGTATTAACAATGATATCCCCAGGCCAATTCAAAATTGTCAAGCACTATAAAGCAATTGTTCACATTCAAAAGGCATAATCAAAGACAAGTGAGGCTAACAAATCTAGTATTTAAACGTAACTAGTCAACAAATTTTTCTGATTTTATGGTGCATCATTCCGAAAATATACCTGACAAATGAATCACAAGTATTGGAGCTAATAAAAATTTATCTCGCAATGCTCATTTTAAGGCACAAACATCTAACCCCATTGGGTAAATCTCACGAAAAATATATTTAAAAAAGTATTAAGCAAAAACTTTTATGCCAGGTTTTCTCAGGTGCTTGAATAAGGAATGTAAATACTCAGTTGTACGCCTTTTAAAAACCATGCAAAAGAAAAAAAAACTATGCTACTTAAAAGGGGCGGGCAGGGGTAATGGCAGATTATTCATATCCATGTAGCTTAATTTAACATGGTTCATTCAGGTGAGTTTCCACACAGATGTATAAAACTATGCTATATTAACGAGATCTGCAAAATACATTACATTGGACACATATCACACTCACAATTTACTGCCCATGTAACAGTTTCATGTGTTCCCTGAGAGATATTTGTTATAATTACAACTCTTAAAAATGCCATAGCAGAAAAATCTGGCAAAGATGAAGTCAAAAATTGTTCAGAGTGCATGCCACATCAAACAGAACCTGAGGTAGCCACTATACAACTGTTTTATATTTCTCTTTACAACAGCATCACATTAAACAAATTTTTATCACTTTGCTGTCTTAAATTATTTATTATGTAATTCCTTGTTAAAGCAAGTGTGTGCTACCTGGGAAACTACCTAATTCCTTTTTGAGTGCTATGCATCCTTAGCTGGCATTTCTTCATGAAGAAAAAAAAATTGATAAAGAAATCTGCAATTATTTCATTGTCATTTTGTACCTGATGACTATTTAAAAATATGAATCTATAACTTTAGAAACACAAATCTATTCAATTATTTGCATTACTTGAATTAACTTCTGAGAAATACATGCCATCCTATGCCCTGGTATTTCACATTTTATATTACCATAAAACTAAGATATCAGTATGGCAACTTTTTCTTCTTTTTATTATCATGGCAGTGCTACACAGAAATGTTCTCTTCTTTTCTGTGAACACATAATGATGAAGCTAAAAGCACTTATCATGAACTGAGATTACCTGTCCCCCTGTTTTATGTAAAATATGACTTAATTAAAAGTACCCAAAAAAATATATGACACTGCTCATCTGTGCAGTGTTATAGAGTAATGCAAGAGAAATTTTCGCGTTTAGGTGAATTTTTAGGAAAAACTAAGCTTCACGTATTTTACTACTGATGCTACATAGGTAGGGCAGGGGGCTTTTTGATGTATCGTGGACCAGCAGTACCGAAAATAAACTTTTTCAGCATCAATCCAGCAAGTTTCTTTTTCTTTAATCAAAGATTCCTGTGTCATACTGATTAGTATCTTGTGTTAATTTTCAACTGTATATATATGAACAGAGGCAAAATGCAAATGTTTAAAGATCATGATGATCCATTTGGGAGGGGATATCCCATGACTTAATGTATGCATGCAAAAACACATTCAGTGTAAAACATTTCTTCTGTTTTCAAACCATTTGGATCATGCTTACTGAAAATGTTTTCAAATTAATTGTAAGATCAACTCTCCAAGCCCAGAATCGCTGCTAGAAAATACTTAAAAAAAAAAAAACCACTAACTGCTACTTTCTAAAGGCTCACTTACAACTAAAATCATAGGATTATTGCAACACTGGATAATATGCATACTGCTATTATCTAGGAGAAGCTCAGGGGGAAGGCACATAAAAGTGCAAATGCAGCATACCAATCATTATTTAATAAGTCTCGGGCCAGGCCACTTCTAGCCTTTGATGAACACTGATTATTTTACCTACCTAGCATTTGATGTCAAACATTTAATACTTCATTTCTTATTATACCATGAAAGCCCTCTTTTGGCTGCAATGCAATTGAGTCTTCTGGGTAACTTGTAGAAAGTAGTGTTGAAAATGACAGCAAAATATCACCACAAATTGCATCATGCTTGAAATCAGTAGTTATCCAATAAATGCTGCAGATATCCCATCATTAACCCTTAACAACACAGGTTCAGTCTGACGGGCCCATTGGAAACAAATTGTTTTTTTTAGCTTACTTCCAGGAAAGGTTTGAGCTCACGCCCATGTGTAGTTGTCCCCCTCTCCGCCAATAACACGTTAACATGAAGTAAACGATAAAAATGTGGAGGTCTGAGAGACTGGACGTGGGTTAATGTGTGACAAACATAAGACCTGGGCAGTTAAGGATTAAGTCTGCAAAAGTGTCAGCACATTCACCTCTAAGAGTTCAGAATTTTCACAATTCATAGATTAAATCCGAAATTATGGTCAGTCATTTATAATTTCTCTCTCTCTCTCTCTCTTTTTCTCTCTCTCTCTCTCTCTCTCTCTCTCTCTTTTTCAGGTTCCTACGGGCAATTATATGAAGAATACGGATTTGCATACAGTTAACATATTAGTATATTCTAATTACCATGACCAGCCAACTTTCTTTCCTTTAATGTTAGTTTAAGTAAGGAGAGTAAACAAATAGGATGGGGGAATAACAGCTTGTAACAGCCCTATAGATGCCCAAGTCAACTTAGTCAACTATTTCCACTACAAAAAGTAATCCCCTGCGTTTAGCATGAAAAGTAACAATAATGTTTTCTCAAAATAACACTTATTTCTCAGAATTGTCATTTTTGTTTGATCAGCAGTTTATCTGTCAAAATAATTATTTAAGCCTTACATTTTTGGCCACTGACTGTTTCCTGGAAAATGCACTTGGGGCAGAAGGGGACAGAGTGAAAAGGATAAAAGACTTTTTTGCAACACTGACACAATAAATCGACAATCAGGGAAATGCGGGGGGGGGGAGTACGTAAGCAGCCTCTGGAAGAAACATTTTTTGAAAGATAGAAATGGGGAAGTAGGGATTAGTGCAAGAATAATGCTTGACATCAGGGACACAGAAGATGTGGAACGTGACGCAGATTGATACTGTTCCCTGCATTCTCCTCAAGATGCTAAGATCTGACTGCCCTGCCTTCCACAACAGCACACTCTTACGTTGACTCGTTGACTCGAAGTACAATGTGAAATCACTGACAACAAATGATAGCATTCCTTTAGTTGTCAGAACAGAATGCTTCCAATTGCAATTCAGCACTAACAAATTCATTTTAAGTAACATACACCATGAGTAAATTGAAACAGCATTCTCATTAATCCAAAAGACGCCATGTAACAAATTGCCTGGTTCTGATGAAATTCAAGACATAAGCTCTGTTCAAAATTGCTAAAGTCAGCAATGCTGTGCAGTTCATGTGTGTCATTCAAAATGTAATATTTCTTACAGTATATCCAAAATGGCATTTTTATTTTGTTGCAAACCACAGATATTTCTACAAAGGAAATGCAATTCTTATATTGCCATTTCAACCATATTTTCAAAACCTTAAGATCCCACGAGTTTCCAATATTTACACTTCACACAAACTACTGAGCTATATCACTGAAGTTTTTACTAACGACGTCAGATGTACACTCAAGTCATTATAGATCTGCACAATAGTATTAAGAGAAAGAGCACTTTGACATCAACAAGAATGTCATCACGTGCTGCTAACTACGCAGAATGCAAATGTATTAACCTGGTAAAAGTTCATGACAAGGAATATTAGTTTGCTAAATATTACCCCCCCCCAATACATTGCAAGATTTTCAGACTGTGACAGCATGCTGCTACTTTTATTGCTAATCACCAGTTTTATATCTTTAACCCAAATGTTTTTAACTGTGTACCCCTTGACCTGCATTTGGATACCTAATTCTAACATCTATTTTTACATTTCTCATGCAACACAAAGATTAAATATATTGTGACTATTTTCAACTTGAACACCATTCAACACAAACAAAAGCAGTAGTCTTTCTGTATTGGTTAGAAAGTCTTTTTGTTTTGCAAATCGAATTTCCTTCAAATTGTAAAGTGAACACCTGTGAAGTTTTAAGAAAATGTTCAAAATCATAAGATCTTCAGTTTTTTTCTTCTAAAAATCCAGTTTTGATGGATGTCACAAAACATTTTTCTACCACATAGTTTCGAAATAACATATCAACTTAACAACTGAGAAAATAGACCATTACTTTGGAAGGCACATGATTTCATGAATTTATCAAGATCGTGTAAACAGACAAACCTTCACTATTTCACATGACCTGCTGTCCTGTTAAAATACAAATATTTTTATGTGCTTGCTGGTGGCCATTTCATAAGAAGTGATGATGAATGCTATGATTAAATGCCCAGAAAACAACGACAATTTACACCTTTAAAACTAAAATACTAAATTTACTACAAAAAATCTAAAGACTCGCAGTTGAATTACTTTTGCTACCTTGAGAAACACTACCTTAACGACAAGAATCAAAGGAAATTAGAAGAAAAATTGGTAAGACCAAGACCAATTTATAACAAATGGAAAAATACTATACAAAAGGTAACAAAATTAACAAAAATTCTGGTCTTACGTTTGACATATTTTGCTGTGTGAGTGAGAGACATGGGCACTTCGACAGGATTCACTAATTAAACTTGAAGATCTGAGTCTGTTAAAAATTAATGGGACACTGAACATTCAATGAAATTGTTCTACAAAGAGCTCTGTATATGAACACAGCATAAAAAAAAATGGAGCCCATAATGAGAGCAGAACATGTAACTCAATGTCTCCCAGCAGCAAGTTAAATAAAAGGGAAAACAGAAATTAGATGAACAAAAAGGATAGATGTATGACTTGAAGGAACAGAGTGAACACACACACACACACACACACACACACACACACACACACACAAAAGATACAGAGGCAATTACAATTGCCTCCAAGAAATTGCTGCATAAAGAGAACCACTTTCAACATGGGTAAAATAGGAATGTGTTTAACAAAAAAAAAAAAAAAAAAAAAAAAACTACACATCTGAAATTTGTAAAGAAATGCATTATTTAGATTTTATCTTCTTTTAGTACCTTAATAGTGTAATCAATTTTATCAGATTGTGACCTGATACAGGGAACCTGGATGATCATTTTCTCACTCTTTAATATGCCCCTCATCAATAAACTGACAATTTCTGCTGTGTTGAAGTGATCAACAGAGAGATAACAGGTAGCATCTCCCTCTCCTCTATAAAGAGTTCTTGTTAACTAGTTCTAGCATTGGTACATTATCAGCTCACCAATAATGCAATAGCAATGTCAATGTACTTAAAAAATACAGCCATTTTGCTTTGTTGAAAAGTGTTTAACAGGTTCAAAAACAATGTCCATTATCATATTCGACTGAGTCTTTTCCCAGGTTGAAAAGATCTTTACTGATGAGCTTCCATTTCGGATGGAAGTCACTTGTCACAGGCTTTGTCTACATCTTCAAATTCAACTGTTCTCGTAATGTCAATGAAACATTTTGAAATGGAAAGCTCAACTTCACGATCAAGGTCATGAAAGTCATTGACACATGACTGGGGAGGATTGTCCCACTGGGACACTGGGACATTTTCCCAGTGGACCACTCAAGAAATGGTCCACCTCCTCGCATACTTTTTAATTGAATGTTTTGAAACGAATGAATTATATTTTGGTAATTATGAATAATTATTGTTAGTCTCATTTGAACTTTAATTTCTGTCAGAAAAGTTATTCCCTTTAAAAGAAAAAAAAAAAAAACACTTCTACTTATGTTGCGCATTGGCTCTGAAATGAAACAGCAGAATTCTCTGTACTTACGTATAAATTAATTAAGCTAAAGCTAACTACAGTTAGACATAAGTCATCGGACTTGCGCCCCATGGTCACTGGTAGGCCCTACCTTCCTTTTGTAATCTTGAAGGGGACATTGAGATCACATATAATCCCCACTCCCTTTTCCAGATATTGATACAGAGCACAAAGCAATTCTCTTGTAGAGATATTTTGAAATTTGTTTCCCCACCCAAATTTATCATGAAAGAAACAATTTACCAGTATTGGTTTCTAGGCCAGAATAATGGGTAGACTTAGAAAGGCATCTACTCAAGGAGGAGTTACCAATGAGCAGTAAGTAATAAGTGACCAAATGAATATAAAGAATTAACTGCTTAGGAAAACTGATGTCTGGCATGTGCATATTTGAACTTTCAGAATGATCTTTGTGGTGATTTAGTTGGAAATGGAGGCTTCAAGGGACTCTTGATTTTGTCAAAACCAAAAATTTCAAAGGAAACAATTTGTTATAACACCCTCTTCTTGAACGCGACTTGATGCTACATTGAATCATGAGCAGATTTTTAACATTATTTTACCATTTAATTATTAAAATTTGCTGACTACTGAATTTGTTTTATAATGCGTATTTCAGTAGTTCTCTTTCATCCTGGATGAAACAGGCCTTTTTCATGCGTGAATTAATGAAGTGTGTCACTTTAGGTATGTAGGTTTTTGTTGTACCATTCTGCACCTGATTTGGTCGTTCCAATCCGCCCAACACCAGGCCATATCTTTTCCCATCAGCATTCCAAAGTAAAGTGCCAAGAGCTGAAAAACAAGTCGAACTCATAAATAAAGTGAAAAAAAATTGATTTAATCTTGAGTTTTGATTAAAAAATCCTACTGTAATTATACCTTGAATATCCTGATGTGCATTGCCGTGATCTTGTCTGTCACTGAGACTAAGTGCAGAGTTTTATTATTATTTAACGGCTGGCCCCACAGTAATATGTTTGGGGTAAAACTAGGAACTGTAAATCAAGGATGTGTGTTTTTATAACCTTTGAGGAGGTGCATGGGGGTGGTTGAATTCTGCAAAACAAATAATGCTAACTTGTATTTTCTTGAAATTATCAAGCATGGAGAAAAAATATTAGTGTAGGTCACTAATTTCTTCAGCTGGGCAATTTAAATATTCCAAAGATAACATAACACATACCTTCATAGTTTCAAATTCTTCAAAGGGCATTCATTCAGTTTGTATTTCAAACTAAGCCTTACCCTTAGCAGTCCAACAACCAATCAAACCTAGCACTGTGTTAGTTAGTGCTTCTCTATCTTTTTCAACACAAAACTTTCATTTTGAAAAAGTATACTTCCAATAAAAGACACAGTAAAACTTTACTAATTCAGAATTTGCAATAACTAGGACCTGTCCTTTTTTTCTCTTTTATTAAGTCATGTACTGTGCTGACACAATTTCCTAGATATGTTGAGGCATAAACCAATTTATTCAGGTAGCCCTGGCATTTTTTTCTTTGATTGGTTCTTTAATCATTTTGTACCGGATGTGTTGGCAAAGATTATGTCCAGAGTTGTATAAAAATAAAATATACCTGCGTATGCAACCATTGAAACATAAAACTTGCTGCAAACCTCCGAACCACGATAAGATAATTTAAAGAAAAATTGATAAAACAATAAATAATTATCAGAACTTACAGATTCCAAAAAAGACAAAATAAGTACATTACAATTGAATGTGCTGCAATGTATGTGAAAATAGACCTTTACGGCAAAATACTAAAATACTGGATTATTAACCTCATAATTAAAAAAAAAAAGACTAAAGAAAGTTTTTATATGTGGAAAAACAGTTCTATCAATGAAACTTCAAAAATTATAATTTGTATTTTCAACGACTTAGTTAAAAAATAATAAACTTACAAAATACATACGAAAAAGATTTTAATTTAATAATTGGCAACTGCAAGAATAACCTGGCAATAAAATTTTAATTATTTCTGTGTAAATGAAACTGATACAGTTCCTATACATTGAGAACAGGTTTTGATAAAATCTAGAGGACAGAACTGTCTATAAAAACAAAAGAACTCAGAAAGGGTAAAAATAACTGACAGTTTTTCAAATTAAAATAGAATTAAGTATGTTAATCTGAGTAAAGCCTTGAGTAAATGTTTTAGTTGCTGTCAATTTTATTTTTGTAATCTACAAGAAAAAACTATCTGCAAAATCTACTAATAATTTGGAAACTATTCGTGTACAGCGTATGCACGTACATCTATATTCTACTACTCTGATTATGTCAAGGCACTGCTCCTTTTGGACAATGCACCGGTTCATCCTAATGGTAACTATTTGATGAGCAGTCACTGAAACATCAGGTGCATGTCCCTTTCCTTTCAAACACTTCTCTCATTCACCCAATAGACCAGGAAAACATTCTAAGTTGCAAATATCTTTGCCGGCATAAACAGCAGGAGTACCTTATATTTTGGGGGATAGTGAAGAAGCATTTATGTGTGTGTGGTAAACAGTATAAGTGCTCAGATGTTAGAGAGTATAATAATACAATATCAAGTACTCTTTTTAAACAGAGCAGCAAAATGACAACTCTCTGCAAAGCATGGAAAAAGATACTTTATGATGAGCAACCAGTTTTCAACCTGGAGGGAATAGAGGAAGCATAGCACAAGAGGATCTGGAGCTCCCACTATGTAAGATGTAAGGGACTGGTTGACTTTAAAACAAAGCAACAGAACACCATAACTTGAATGAGGAAAATAGTGCTAATCAAATACAAGGTCAGGAAGGGCAAGATAAAGGTGAATTTTCACAGATATGATAGCATTTGCATACTGTCATTGAAAATTTTGACACAAGCCCTGAATACCAAATGTTCTACCTGACTTTGAGAGAAATGCATCACATCACATCACATATAGCACCAGAGATGGCACCAAAAAACCACAGGGCCCAAAATTTCTAACTTCTTTAAGCATGTAGATTCAGCAGACATTCTTGAAGAACCTTCAGCTTTAGTCCCCAGAACTGAAACCGCCAGTCAAAAGTTTCCCATTTTTAAAGGTAAGTGAAGTGTTTATGTTTGTCACCATAGTCCTTTAACATTTCTTTTGCTTTCTCCAGCTCCATTTTTTCCCCAGTAAGTTAAAAATAATCTTCAGTAATTTACACTTTTCACTATTTAGAGATATTTAGTACCAATTAGTATGTGAAATTTTATTGTGCAATAAATAAACCAAATCAAAATTCTCTTGATTAGTACAATACTTTGTTATTAAGCAACAATTCACAAAAATTGACATATTTAGCCCCCTTAAGACTCTTGTGTATTGTCCTAAGCTAAGATACAACATTTTTTTAAATGATCTCAAACCTGAATTTTGCTCATCAGCACATCTAAATCGGAACAGAATGTTTTTCTTGTAAGGCAGAACTGCTAGCTCACATGCAAATATTTAACTGGAATAATTTGCATGTCATAACTTTATTTACTTGCAGTTTATATTAAAGAGGTACATGATACTCTCTAAAACTAGAAGTGTTTTTAATTAGTTCCTTTGTAATTTGAAACAAAGCAAAATAAATAGCCTTATGTAACTTTAAACTGCATGAATTCAGGGACCTCAGGTAAAAAAAACACACAAAAGAACAACAACTGTGCTACAAACTCATTAATAATCTTATTCACAAATTCATAAAACTGCTGAATGTACTAACAACCCAAGTTTTAATAATAATTATACCATGGGATATTTCAAAATTCATTACCACAACTTTTTTTTTAATATATAAGTACTACAAACTGATAATGGAGTACAAGAAACAGAATGGAGAAACCTTCCACTCATAAATCTACCAGTTATGTTAGCATTCTTCATCACATCACACATTTGTTAAAAGAAATAAAAAAATTTAAAGCATAATAACTTTTATTTTAATGCTCATTGCATTTTCACCGAGAAAATGGCCCAGCTTCTTTGCACTGAAAATGTTTGTCTGTTTTAGTTTTACCATGATGTTATAATCAATGGTCAAACATATTACATACTTAGCAGTCTACAATGTTTCACACGGCAAATTATATTTAAAGGTTAAATATAATTAATCTTCATTGGATTTTCTATTATATTCTACATATACATTTCATGTTTCATTCCGGAATTGAAAACTTAACAGTGGTATTTCACATTCAATCTCACAACATTCTAAACAAAACCATACAGTTGACTTGAAGGAAGATATAAGAAGGCATGATTTATCTCTTATGTCAGTTAGTTTTTGTTAATTTAGTCATAACTTGATAGGCTACTGTGAAAACTTGTGAGCACTTGAAAGTTGAAAATAGCTACTAAACACAACAAATTGGACTCTTCCATTCACACACACACTGCAGAGAACTATATTAGCCAACATGTAAATCATTCAGAAAGTAATGCATCTTCTGTCCCTATGCCACATTTTGGACAGAAAAGAGCAGACCATTTATTTAATTGAACAACATCATTTTGTATCTAGCCATCAATCAACAATATGCATGGATATGTAATCCCTAGCATTATTTTGTTCTTTTGTAATTTTATTAATATACTAAGACATACTACTTCAACAGAAAATCACAGAATGGAATAATAAATTGAATAAAAAAAAAGCAATCTGTCTTACAAACCACTAATGAAGTGAATATAAAAATATATTCTTTGGAGAATACCAGACATAAAATATATATATATTTATTTTTTTAACATTATCTTTAACAATGAGGCAAGGAAACGCAAATCTAACCATCATTTATGTGGAAATTAAAGTTTGTGCCACTTGAATTCACTTTCTACCTAGTTTTTTTATAAACTATTCACACATCAACATCCTTCTACAGTTTTGTTGGAATGGACAAGAGAAACACATTCTGCATGAAACAAAACATAACCCACTTGATTTCATTACTTTGAATGTTGCCTTACACAACAGTCAAAGTAATAAAAACAAATGAATTCTTAACAACATCAAACATTTACAGGTTTTAGAAGTTTAATTTTCAAATACTTAAGTTAATTTTGACTGATTTAGCTACCTCAGAATCCCATTTTTGTTTGAATTTTTTTTTAATTTCCAAAAATCCAGTTTTAGCCTTATCGTACGTAATTAGCAAAAATATATATGGTCAGCGCCTGGTTTTTCAAACCATCTTTTTCTTTGACATTAAAGATCTTATTTTCATCTACCTGTATAACAGCAGCCTGTAATGAAGGAAGATTTTATTGCCTGGTATTCTCCCCTGAACTGTATCTGATGTAGATTCCATAATTTTGCCAAAATTACAAATGAAATCAAAAACAATAAGAAGAAAAAAAAAAAAAAAAAAGACACCACTGACTTACTACTTAGATGTCTTCCTTCCATACCTTCAGTTGAAGTTCATTCCATAGATGCTGTAGTGAAATCAAATGAGATGACACTGCTTAAGACATGCACAAATCCATTATTAACCATAGCGGTTTGTATATCCAAACCATGGCGAGATGTGTACTGCTTCAGGGACAGATTAGATTGGTTGCATTTGCATCCACTGAAGATCAACGAAGCATGCAAATGTTTTTGTTTTTTTTTATCCTCTGTGGTTGTGAATTAACGGGCAAAGTAAATAAAAAAAAAGAAAAGAAAGAAACACAAAGAACACAAACACAAGATCTGTGCTGACACCGATGTACGTGGTCACACCAGTAATCCACAAATGGTAATCCAACAGATTATCCACAGGTTAATCCCTTGCGAATGCACTTGAAGTATTCCAAAGATGGGTTGGTTGCCGAGTTGTGTGATATCCTTGAATTTCAAGTTTTTCACTTCACTTGTGTGAGTAATCCCTCGGTATTCACAAGATGTGATAAACCAATACCTGGATGCTTCCTAAGTTTTCTAAGAATCCATCTTTTCACTTTGTGTCAAACAGAACACATAACATTAAAACAAAACATAACAAAATTTAAAATCTACAACTAAAAAAAATCAACATGTTAAATAAGAACATCAAGAGCCATGCACCGAGGTAAATGCACATCATGACACTCATGCTGTTTCTACGTAAGTAATGAGATGTGTGGGTTTAGACTTTTAGATCTTTTTCAGTTATTTTTTCTTTCTGTAGCAGAGAAATGAAATATGGCATAGAAACAAACTAAAATAAATAAAAATATGAAATGACATATTTGAAATTGAAGATTTTCCATGAACCCTGTTCCAGAAATGTAGATGCACAATATAATTTTCTTACAGTACTGCACGTGGCTACTGAACTTTCTTGTACTATGCTGCTGAAGTTCTTTACTCAGAAGTGATGAACTGTGTCATTTGTTAGCATGTTACTACATATATATAACATTATGAAATCAGGATTTTGGAAATAATTTAAAATAACATCCATAACCCTGTCTCCCTAGTTCTGACTAAATAAACCCTTTCAGCCTAACCATAGATTTTTTTATGGCCTTGGTTAGAACTAAGATATTCAAATTAATTTGGAAATACAACAGAAACTTATATTGTAGTAAAAAAAATATATATATATATGCCACATTCGAGCATGTAATTGTAAAAGTACATAAATAAAACATGAAAATTTGCTACACGATTGAATACTTTAAAAAAATTAACTTAACATTTTTTTATCTTTCCTTGTTAATTACTTAATAAATAGCTATTAATTTAACTGAAAACATAAACACGCAAATTCACCATAAATTGAAATAGCAATCCAATTAAATTTAACCATAATACAAAAAAAGATTTTAAGACAGTATAAAATAAGACCCCATTTTTATTATGTGGTATCAAAAATGAAAAAAAAATAACTAAAATGAAAAAGAAAATTACCTAATTTCTCAGCACTGAATTATTAGACTTAAATTAACTGTAGCTACCCAAGAGTATAAATCTGCTTTAAAATGACACTAATTCAAAACTTTTTTTATTTTGGTAGCTCAAAACAACTTGTATTTGTGCTGATCTTGTGCTTTATGAATAAAATTAACAGTTCCAAACTGTTGGAACAGCCTATCAGTTAACTTTAAGATGTAGTATGATGACCTCTGAAGAGTGCCCATATAAATACCCCTTAGGCACACAGAATAAGTTTTAAAACAAATTTCCTGGAAAAAGTTAAAAAAAAAAAAAGTTGTAAGGAGGCCCATGATGAAGAACAGGAAACTTACCCATGTGGATATCGAGCAGAGCGCCCACTTACATATGGGCTAGGTGCTGAACGCACCAATGAATCGTCCCTTTCATGAATAAAGATTGCAGATGAGGCTGTGCTTGAAGCAGGTGGCTCATAATAGTCTGTTTTTAAAGTCCTTTCATCAATTTTATTGTCAGCATTGTGTGCCTTAGCAGCGGATTTAATGTCAATGAAAGCGACGGTTGCACATGTACCACTTTCTTCATCTTTCTTTGGAAGGATCTTCACACTTTGCACTTTGCCATATCTATGATAAAAAAAAAAGGGGGGGAAACATTTTACTGAGATGGTAGTAATCTATCAAGCAATAAAACTGTATGTGCAGATTCATAAACCACAAAAACTTACACATTATCAACAGCTTTGAAGACAAACTCCTGAATTTGACTATAACCCAAACAAATTTTGAATGTTCCCTACATTTGACCACCAGACAGAGGATAGGTCATGTACATCTGCAAAAAATATCCTTTACTTTTATTCTTATCTAACTGAATGGTATAGTTCTTGGCATAAATTGCTGCCATCCATGTGGGGAATTTCCAGAGCCACAAGTAGCCTCCTGGTTAGAGCAACCACGTTCAGACCAGATGGTCATAAAAACCATCCCAGGTACGTTGAGCTGCTCTTAACTGCTGGGTATTCACAATGCATTGGATGAGCACTTTAAGCTGTTGGCCCCAGGGTATTGGACCCTGCCAATATCAAATAAGGTCATCTGTTCCTTTCACCTGTCCTTGTTCTCTTTCCCTGGAAGTGCTTGGTGTGACATCATAGCCTGGCACCCTCAACTATGAATAAACAAAGACATCGCTCTTTCCACATTTTATCAACACATAGCAATCGAAAAATTGTTATCCGGTCACCGGTGGGAATCAGAACCCCCGATATCTAGATATTGAGAGATCTGGGATTCAGATCCCCAGAGGTGACCAGATAACAATTTTTCAGTTGATACGTGTTGATAAAACATGGAAAGAACGATGTCTTTGTTTATTCACTGACACCACATATTTAGAGGATTTTCATCCTCATCTATGTCAAGAAACACCTTAAATCTGGCATTCTTACTTCTCTAACCTGTCCACCCTCTGTCGTATCTGAGTCCCAGGATTCCGTCTAACCTCACTTTATTTCTGATACACAGTACAAAAGTTCTACGGGGCATAGTGATATCTAAACTTTCCCTGTGGGTCTAAAATCTACAAGAAATTGCTGGGTTGCTATCTGGAATTCAAAAAGTTCCTCAGAAAATATAAATACTCCATCATTCCAGAATAAGAACTAAAAATTCATATCTCCCAATTTCTGCATAAGTATGCCCAACTCTTGTCACACAGAAGGATACTATTACACCTAAGCTGTACATGTGCAGCATATTTAAGGAGAAATCTGATGTATGTTGGATTCCACAGCTACAAGACACTACATTTTTCAGATTTTTTGGATAGTGATACAAAGTTACTGATAGTGATTTAAGATAAAAAGATTTTCATAGGTATTATGAGAAATAACAGTTGGTTAGTTTACCTTAGGTTTTTTAATGACATATTCATTTGTCTTCAAAAGTCATTTCTAATGTGCTGCTGGTGATCACACTGAATGGATTCACAAGCCTGTGAGGCCATTGCTATTTGCCGCAGAAAAATCTCTAATGATTCTTCCAGTTAATGGATACATATGCTTTTCATTTGATTTGGTGATTAATCATCAAGGAAACATCCGTGCCTGTAAACTGGAAGAATTATCGGACATCAACGACCACATAAGCTGTCAAATTCATCCAACATAGTCTCTAACATTCTGGAAATGACTTGATGACAAATGATGATTTGATTAAAAAATCTGAGGTAAGCACTAACTACTGCTCCTCTCAATACCCATAAAATTTGTTTCATCTTTTAATACATTTAATACAGGGGAAAAGTTAACCTCAATAAAGTTGCCTGCCTCCACACAAAATTGAGATATGATTTTACTATGAATTTTGCTTTCTGTTTAGGCGCTATATTTAAAAAATATTTTCTTTTCCCCTAATGTGATTTTCAATTACAGCAACAAAACAAATGCATGTGTTGCATTACGTAAAAATGGATTCCTGAACAACATAACAGAATTTTAAGAGATTAATGAAAAAAATTGCTTATATTTATTATCTAGATCTGATATTATTTGGGTACACCCTCATTAAGTTATTATTTATGAAATAGTGCCAGTCAGTGTCATACTAATCACTTCTGATGTTACTGCCAGTCAAGACACCAAGTTATTATTTATGAAATAGCAGGAGTTAGTGTCACACTAACGATTTGTTATTGCCAGTCAAGGCACTGCCAACAAGTTGAAACATCATTACCTTCTTGCATAGGGATGCTGTCATTACTTGCCTACCATTTACAAAACAAACTGCTCAGAAAACTTGAATATTACACAAGTGGAGCAGGAATTGAACCTTTATCTCACAATTCCATCTAAACATGTCACTGTTATGCTGCACAGCAAACTGCAATTCCAAATAACTGAAGTATGTACAAAACATCTTGTGCCTGTACTAGTCAAAGCATTTTCATGTCTTCTTATATGGCGATTGTTGAACCTTTTCCCTGATAACATGCATTCCACAGTTAGTAGTCAAAAATGAACAGCTTTCCACACAAACATCACAGACTAAGTCTGCCTTAATTTACAAGATGACAACATAAAATTTTCAACAATTCAGTCAGCTATAATTGGCAATTTAGTATTTCTTACTACTTTTTAAACTGCTTTGCTTTGTCTTGGGATTAAGTAGCCCCTACAAGTATCTAACTCTTGATTGTTTTACCTGTCCCTAAGTTTGGGTTAGTGATTCTAGAGAAGGGAAGAGGACAACATTAGCCACATACAGACAAACCAACTATCCACAGCTTACCAGAAAATCAAAGCCTGGCCCAGCAGTATAACTAAAAGCTCTGTGATGAGCTCTATACATGTACACAATTTTCTTCAACTCAATACTATACAGCAAGATATGTATCAGTTTTATTGCCAAGGTATTCCATCATTTGAAAGTGCATTGTTAAAGGGCTTCCTATCCACAGCAGGGCATTACTAAGACATCTGGAGGTTCAGGAACAGAAAATTAGCACCCCCCCCCCCAGAAAAAATCTTTCACTAATGTATGAAAGCTGGAAATGTCATGTGCTTCCTCCTATTAAACTTTTGCATCAAATGAGTGAGCTGTTTCACATTTCATCCTGCATAGCAAATTTGATTGTGTAAATACTTGAGAAGTCACAGAATTTCATTTATTAATCTACAGATCTATAAATAATAACTTTTAGTAATATTAGAATAAGTAATAAGTTCTAAAGTAAAATTGATTGTGATCTTGACATGAGACACATCTGGGATCTACTTGTCCAGTCACACATCTGTTAATAACCACTTCCCATTTGTACACATTCCATTCATGCACCTGTTAATAACCACTTCCTATTTGTGCACATAAAATGGCTGAATGTAGCCACATTGCAAAAATCACAAAATGTACTGTTAATTTCCCTCAAATGGAAGGAATTGTAACAAACACTCACAAAAAGCTAAAACACAACACAGGTAACAAAAACTGGGAAATGTGGGATAACAACTTAACTTTATCATATCAGTGTTTTCTCCAGAGCGTTTTAGCCGAATTGCCCATCTGGCTGTTTTTATTCACTACCAAACTATTGAGATCACATAAATAATGCACATTTTCTTTTTAACTGGGTTCATGAACTTTGTTTCTAAATACCACATTATTGGTTTTATTCTGTTTTAATGAGTTTTCAATATAATGCAAATTTTAACAAATATCTTCTTAGAGGCAAATTAGCAATCTCCAACAAGAGGAATGCTAAAGCACCACCACCACCCAGTCAATAGTCCTTGCCACCAGACAAACCCAGTTTTCTAGGAAGAACACTATTATATAATATATGTGCTTGTAATTGAGTGCACAAAAACTTCTCTGAACATTTTTCTTATGATGGACTAATTTTTATCAAAATATCAAAACAGCTCATATTGTATGGGCACATGTTAATTGAAAAAGCAGATTACAAATTTTGAATTTCAGTGCATAATGGTTCTTTACTGATCTGAGTTCATAAACCACATGTTCAAAAATGTAACAAAATATATTTCTATTCCTTTTAAAAAGCAAGTGATGTACCCAAAGCATTTATTAAAAGCATAATTTCCCTATTCTAACAGAATAAACAAGCTTTTTTAAGTTTTTAAAATCTGGAAACCAGTCAGTTCCTATTGGCACATCCTAAAAATGGAGGGAGGGGAGGATACAAAAAGCACATTGCCTTTTCACTTGAAAGCGGAAGACTTTCAAATCATGAACTCTTGCTTATTATTCACAATAAATTCACGTCCCTCTTTGTTAAAAGAAAGACCAGTTGGTGCCCAAGAAAGAACAAAAAAAAAAAAAAAAAAAAAAAGGAAGGAAGAAGAAAAGCAGCAAGACCAGTTATTTAGTAAGCCTCACCTTGAACTGCTTGCAACTGGAAAAACTAGATTTAGAGCAGTTCTGTGGATAATTCTCCCATCCAGACAAGACTTTGGAATGACATTTGCGACTGTACCTGTGAGAACTCTGATCACAGAGCAAACATTTATTATAGATGAATAGAAAAAAAAACTAATCTAACTACAGCAGTGAAAATCAAGTACCTAGTGAACAACATAAAAAGTGAAAAGAATTCCAAGTGAAGTATTCACAACCATTTGCTTCCTTTCTGGATTTGATACCAACAAAAAAAGAAAGAAAAAAACTGAGGGCTGCAATTATATCACAGTGTTGAATTATGCATAGAATGCTAATAACACCTCACAACTATAAATTAGCCTCTCAGAATGTAAACAAAAAAGAGTTAAATGGTGATACCTCCAAAACAAGTTTAACAAGAAACAGAAATGAAAAACTGCCTGAGAAACAAGAATTTTCACACTATTGTCTCACAATCTGAATAACTATTAAAATATACATATATTTTCAACAAAAACAAACAGTTACATTACATTCTCTCTTCCTTCCAAGGAAGAATACTATTACTTATGCTATTATGTAATAGTATGTACCAGCTTCTTTGATAATACAGTTGGTTGTGTGTTCAACAAAAAACTAGAACAGTGTATCAAAATTCATACATATGGGTAGATTCCACAAAATAAAAGTAGGCTTTAACAAGAAATATCAGAGGTTGAAACAAACACATGGCTGTCTTGAACAGAAAGCCTAAAAAAACATATGCTTGTATTACAGCATATGGTAAACTCTTCAAATCTCATTCGTTCTGCCTCATGAAACAACCACTATTCCCACAAGATACACATGCATAAAAGAAAGCATAAAAAGGCAGCAATTTGTCAACTTTAAAACTAATCCACTCCCACCAATAATAAGCTGTTTGCTTGACATATTCTTCATGAAGTTTGGTTCCCGTTATGTCCTTTCTACTTTTTATAACCATCAAGTTTCTTAAGTCTAACAAAACGATTTCAAGTGCATTTTTTGTGTTCCAGTTCTTTTCTCATTCTCAAAATGAGCAGTACAAACTTATCACAGCAATGTGATTTACAGTAGGGACATGTTCTAAACTTGTTTCTACAATTTAAATGAGTCCATCTAATTTTACTAAATATCACCTACATTTTTTTTATATTACAATATAACTGACATGAAAACAAACAAAAGAATCTTCCCTAAAAACAGAATTTCTTCTTTCATATTGCATTTTTGAATTTTATTCCTCTTTCTCTGTCACCTTACAAGTACACTCAGTAGACAAAACATTAGAGATGGGGTGATGGGCAGTTGACATGGGCATCCCCCACCCAGAGTGGAACAGACCCAAACTGAACACAGGAGATAATAGGCGGACAGCAGGGTCTTCCAACCATAAAGTACCCACTTTTTAAAAAGCTGGGTCCTAGGGACCCACAGATTTTTAAAAAAGTGGGTACTTTATGAGATATTCTAGGTCCTTTTAAAAAATCAAAAGAATCAAGAGATAATGAATATTTATGCTTGCATAAGCAAATGAAAAATAGATCAATGTTCGACACTTTAATTATGCTCTTTGAAAACAATCTTAAAAAAAAATCAAGTACTGACAGAATTAAATTTTATCATTTAACTAAATTTTATCATAATGGAACTACCCAAAGACAATGCATTTTAATTCAGCTCAGAACACCAGAATTGCTTTTAATTTTCAAAACACACGAACTGTGTGATGACTACTCTTGAACAATTTTTTTAATAATTTTAACAAACAGTCATTGAAGTAGACGTAGAACTTTTAGTACAGTATAATCATTCACAGTGCTCTCATTAAATGTAAGTTTGTTTGTTTTTCAAATTTTAATTTCAACTGTTCCAATATTGATTAAAAGAGCTAAAAAGTTTAATAAATTAATCAGGACATTTATACATTTACACAATCTTATAGGCCTATTGTATATTTACATAATCTTGACGGTGCATTGCGGGCTGTTTTAATTTTTTCCCTAATCCTCACAAATTTGACTTTTGCCAATGGCATGTTAAATGAATCCAAAATAAAATGTGGTCACAAAGGATGCATAGAATTTGTAATTATGGGTCCTTCTTTTTGTTTTGGGGGTAATTTGCGCACTACAGCACATCAGTGCTGTTCAACAGTATACCGCAATAGACAAACATGGGTAAACGTGGTGATCTGAGCGACTTTTATCGTGGGCGCACTGTCAGTGCAAAACAGATAGGTAACTCTATCGCCCAAGTGGAAAGGAGGCCTAGGGTTCCCGAGACAATCGTATCTAGGGTACACCAGGAGTATTCCATTGACGGATGTACCAGCACCCAGACAGCAAGAAGGGGTCAATCACACACCATTGATGACCGGGGTTGACATAGACTAACCAGGCTCATACACAGACAGACCACTTGGCAATGGCGGTGCAAATCACATCTAGGTTAAATGTCGGAGGCCCAAGCAGTATCAGCAAATGAAGCACACGCTGCATACTCTGCTAGGATATAGGAGCTGAAGCCCTACTTGTGTGCTACTGTCGACTGCTCCTCATCGGAGATTACATTTTACCTGGGCCAGGAACATCAAAACTGGACCTCTGCAAAGTGGTGCCATGTTGTGTGGTCAGATGAATCCAGTTTTCAGCTGTACTGAGCTGACAGGACGGTATGGAGTTGACAACATATGAAGCCATGGCCCCATTGGGCTAGGTCAGCTCTGTAATGGTTTGGGGAGCCTTCTCATGGGCAGAGTAGCAGAATGTAGACATGTGCAGATAGTTTCCAAATTATTAACAGATTTTGCAGATAGTTTTGGCTTGTAGATTAAAGAAAAATTTTATTTACAGCAATAAAACACTTACTCGAGGATTTACTTAGATTAATATACTTAATTCTATTTCAACTTGAAGAACTTTCAATTATTTTTCACACCTTCAGAATTTTTTTTTTTTTAATTATTTTACAGACATTTCTTGGCCTTTAGATTTTATCAAGGCCTGTTTGTTTTCAATGTATAGGAATTGTATCAAAAGTTTCATTTACACAGAAAGAATTTAGATTTTATTGCCAGGTTCCTCTTGCAGTTGCGAGTTATTAAATTAAAATTTTATCTTTATGTATTTTTCAAGTTATTATTTGTGAATTAAGTTGATGAAAATGTTATAATTTTTGCATTGATGGAACTGTTTTTGTGGATATGAAAACTTCCTTTAATTAAACTATACATAATATCTAAGGTATTTTACCTGATATTGTCAAAGTATTTCTCATGTTGTTTGCTCTGTGAAGAACGTGAGAAAGCAAACAACACGTTGTTTGCTCTGTAAAGCACGTGCTTCACAGAGCAAACAATGTGAGAAATACTTTGACAATAGCAGGTAAAATGCCTTATATATTATGTATAGTTTAATCAAAAGCATGTTTATAACATAAGACAACCTATAAGGTTGTCTCTTGAATTGCATTTTTCGTAATTCCTTTAATTAGTCTTGTTTTTATGAGGTTCATAGTCCAATATTTTAATATTTTGCCATAAAGGTCCATTTCACACGTACATTGCTGCACATTCAATTGTAATGTACTTATTTTGTTTTCATTGGAATCTGTAATGTTCTAATAATTATTTAATGTTTTATTGATTTTTCATAAAATTATCTTATTCTATTTTTATTGCGGTTCGTGTACGTGGGTTTGCAGCAAATTTTGTGTTTCGGTGGTTGTGTATGCAGATACATTTCATTTTTATACAACTCTGCTCATGGTTATACAACTCTGCTCATGGAACACATTAGGTCCTTTAGTGTGTCTGGAGAGGTCCTTAACCACTGTGTGCTATCAGCATGTGCTAGTTGATGACCTATGCGCTTTCATGACCTTCACACATTCTGTGGCCAGTGGTCTGTTTCTGCAGGTGCAGGACAATGTGAAGCCCCACCGAGCCACAACTACCCAGTAATGGCTTGAGGAACACTTATCTGAGTTTGGAACCATCCAGTGGCTCCCAATGTCCACGGATTTAAACCCTGTGGAAGCTCTCCGGGATGCCACGGAGTGGAACATCAGATCCTTGGATCCTGGATTGACTTGTCTGGTGGTGTTACGAACAATGCTGCAACTGACATGGCTGGCATTGCCTCCGGAAACCCTTCGGCATCTGGTGGAATTGATGCCATGGCATGTACAGGCTGTTATTTGAGCTAGAGGACCAACACACTATTAAGTAGGTATCTCTAATGTTTTGCCCGTTGAGTGTATTTTAATGCAATACAAAACAAAGGAAATTCCTTTCTTGAAAAGCTATTTTGAAAGAAGGGGAAGAACAAAAAACATACCAGTGAGTAGCTTAACTTACGTTCACTGATTTCTAAAGCATAAGAGTATATGTGAAATTGTGCCTGTACTCATAGATATAATGTGTTTACAAGTTTCTCGAATCTGTCAGACTCTAAGTTTCATTAACATGGAGGGGGGGGGGGGTTGAAGAAAAGATTAGCAAATCACTACAGCAAACAGAAATTTTATGATACACATATGCTCTTAAACACACATACAAAATACTATAAAAATTATAGTAGTAACAGTTGGATTTGGCATGAGCTCTTCAGAAAAAATATAGTTGCTGACAGAGTAATTAGAGAAACACTTGAGGGGTAGGGGATAAGCGGATTCAGATGTAGAAAAGAATTCAGAATTGAGATTTGAGAAATACTGAGTGGAACAAAAAGCGAAGAATATTTAGGTGGTTTGGACATCTGTGCCAAATGGGAAATGAAAAGATTACCAAAACTTAGATCGATCTTAATAGTTTGTACCATAGAGCAGTAAACCAAGGGGTATATACTTAGAATATGGTGGATAGAAAGTAATTACAGCAATCATGGAAACAACATGTTTGAGACAGAAAAGAGATGGGGGGGATGTTTGTTAAAAACCAGACTTAATATTTTATTTTAATTGTGGTTGTGTCAACATTATGACTGAACACTACTTTGGTATACCAATGTGAATGACAAACTTTTAAAAATAAATGTTTTCTATAAGCTGAATTAATTTTTTAAATCCCAACAATACTGCTTGGTTGATTGTTGCACAAAAGTCACAACATTACCAGAGTATCTAACAACTTATATTCCAAGAAAGAACTGGTGTATAAATCCATTAAATGAAACAACGGCACCAGCATTTTTAATATCATAAATTCATGACAACAAAACTGTGTATGTCTTCTGCAAAAAAAGAAGAAATACACCAAAATGTTCCAAAGCATAGGTGGAAAAAAAAAAAAAAAAAATGAACATTTGAACACTTGTATGAACAAACCTAGATTGGTGGTTTGATAAATGCTATACTAAAAGAGCCTAACATGACAAAGAATACACACAGATAAGGCAGAGAATGGATTGGAAAAGGAAACACTCTCCAAAACTTGGTAACTCTAATAAAAAAATCCGAACTTCAAAAAAAAAAAAAAAAAAAAAAAAGCCTTTTTGACACTGAGAAAACTAAACACAAGTTAAACTTTGAGAGATAGAAACAAGTTAAACTTTGAGAGATATCTAAACACCAAAAGTTAAACTTGCATATATCAAAGTAACAAGAAAATGAGTTTTCAGCAAGAGTTTCTTAGTCTTAAAAATCACCTTTTAGTTATGACCCTTAACAGGGCTTGAAAAATATCTGAAAAGTTACATGCCCGGCTGGGCATGTGCTGAAATTATTTACCTGCCCAGTAGTAAATGCTGGATGCCCAGGAAAATCGGTCTTTTAAGATAACAAATCGGAACCCTGTTTTTTTTTAAGTTAAAATATACGATGAATTTTTTTACATGTTTTGCATTTCCATTTTAAGGGTCTGTATTTAAAGTGTTCGATGCACAAAAGTTTGTGTCTCAAGTTTTAAGACGATAATGAAATTGGTATTTGAGAAATTTAGTGATTCGGCCATGCTCCTTTCACTAAAGTTTTCGCCCTTTGTCACTAAACATGGGAGACTAGTTCATCGGAGGCATGCCTCCTGGCTGACTATGAACAGGAGCAAAACTACATTTGGTTCCAATTTTTTGACCTAGAGCCTAATATAATTAAAGAAGTGATATTCTTCTGTCCTTGGCACCCAGTAACAAAAATATAATTTTCGGTCATTAGTAGTGAAATGTAACAACACAACATGCAACAACAGTCTTTTTTCTTGTAGTAGGATATTCTGTTCCGAACTTTTTGCTTCAAACACATCTTTCTCTCTCTTTTATTTGTACTTGCTAGAACATCAGCTCAATTTTCCTCTTGTGTTGTGCTTTCTTCTCAGCAAGTTCCATGGCCATATTCGTCTTTTGTTGACTACAGCTGCACAGCAATCTTTTCTTAGTTTTTCTTTCTGTTGATATAATTCCCTTCCTATTTCTTCACCACTTTTCTTTCCTCTTTCTCTTTTACTCCCTCAGATTGTAATAATTTATCCATCATGCTGAAAGAACTTTCAGCCTGAGGACCACAAACGCACGATATCAAAGCTTTCGCTACTTAAGATAAATGGTGCGACTTTCAGAATATGAATACTTTTGAGCACCATGCATCAATTCTAACAAATTTTCAAACTCAGTCATTTCCGCTTTTGGAAAATTTCACCGCAGACATTTATGGGGGAAGTAACACTCAACAACAACACATGATAGTGAAAACAACGCGTGAAGAAAAAAAAAAAAGGATTTCGGGAGAAATCTTCGCTCCGACCGACTTCCGTTTTCGGAAACTTCTTCCTCCATTTTTAGGTTGAAGTGCAGTATTTGGGGAATAAAAGGATATTTAAGAACAATACGGGGCAGAAGAAACATTGTGAGAAAAAAGAAATAAGATTACGGGAGAAATAATCGCTGCATCTAACTTCCGTTTTCGAAAGTTTTGAAAGACGAAATCCCGTCGTCAATCGAAAAACGAATCCCTCAACCTCACCATTACCCCCCCCCAATATTTCTGTTCAGTTCTGCATTGATCTAGAGAATGCCCAAAATCATAACGGAAATGGTGGAATTCTTCGAATCCACAGAAGAATCTCATGACTGAAGACTACAGGGAAATCTTCGTGCCGTCTTAACTTCCTGTTTTTGGAAATTGTTGCCCACATTTTCATGCTGAAATACAAACATTTATGCAATAAAATGATATTTAATAACAATACTGGGAACGGGCAATATCGTGAGGAAAAAGAAATTACGATGAAATCTGCATCGATCTCGAGAATGGCCCAAATGATATGGGGGGGAGGCATTCCAAGAATTTGCGGACGAATCTCGTGTAAGTAATTTACATGCCCCGAGAATCTCGGGCATGGCATTTTTCAAGCCCTGATAAAGAAACGGTAACAATTACTACCTAAATAAATTCACTCTGTCCTTACAACATATATATTTACATTTTTAGTGTTTTCCATACTAAAACAAAACTTTCTTCCAAACAAGAAAATAGTCCTACAAGCATTTTTCATATATATGGCTCATTTTGTGCAAAAATCACCTAACACAATATGATTCTAATTTTCACCCCCCCCCCTCCCCATACAAGTACATCTAAATAACAGCATTTTCATATTTTTTTGGCTCACAGTTGCCCTCGGAGAGCCATTTTAAAAGTAACATATTTAGTGCTTTAAAAAGTATTAACTGCTAAACCAGTGCAGTAACTATTTAAAATAATCACAGGTTGCTTTATTGAACCTGTTTTGTTATATCTGATTTCATGTTTAAAATTAAAACTAATTTTTTGGTTAAAGTACTACAAATGGTCAAAATAAGTTGAAGAAACTACAAAATAAGCCATTCAATTAAACTTTATTTCCTCTTTTTTTAGTATTTTTCTTAAATTACTAAGTTTGAAACTTTAACTATCCGGTACATATTTTTTATATTTCACCAAAACACAAGGGTATAATAAATTTTCCTAAAAGAATGAACAGTTCAATTTTTTTAGATCTTTCTTAAATACAAATCTAATTACTTATCTTTTATTAAATAAACACACTTCCATTAAACTCCTTCCACTTCAGTAATTATAGTGCCAAACGTGTAGTTGAAAAATACACCACAGAGCAGATGTAAAAAAAGAATCAGCAATTCTACATGGATAAGTAAGGTCTAAGCTCTTATAGTAGTGAGCCCACACCACACTAATCTATTTCAAGCAATATTACTCATTTTTCTAGTTTAAGTAATGGACAGACTTTTGTTGTAGTAAGCTATTTTTAAAAGGTGCAATTATCACAGAAGATACTTTTGTGTAAATTAGTATTGTGTAAATTACTATATATGTATGAACATTTTACATGATGATTCCAAATAGATGTGTCATACTGGATCTCATCTTACGGAAGATTGTTGTAAATTAAGATTACACTCAGAATACCTTGGTTTAACCATGAATAAAAAAGTAAACTGGAATAAACATATTTCAGTGTCTATTGTGAAAGTTAGAGGGCTATGTGCTTGCCTAGTTCCCTTATTTAAAAATAAAAACATTAAACCAGAAAAATAAAGCACTGCTGTGGGAAGTCTGCTTTAGTCTGTATTAATATATGTCAGTGCCATTTTTGGTGTCTGTGCAAATAAACAATGAAAAAAAATCACCTCATTACAAAATAGAACCCCTAGAAGGATGACGGATTTAGATGTTAGCACCTCTAACCATGAGGTTAGAAATTTACTCCACGTAAACTCAACGAACTACACTATGTGTGAACTACCAAAAAGGCACTATGGCAAAGCCATGGATCACCCAAATCTTTTAGTAACACATGCTCTTAACTATGATATTAAGGCCCCAATGAAATATAAAAGACCAAACCACATTTTAGAAATTGGGCCGGAAAAGAAAAAGAAAAACATTTCAGAACTAGGTCTAAAAAACCAGCAGCTAACTGGAATTAAACAAATTAGCAATTCCAAGCCATCTAACACTTATTAGTGAAGGAAGAGGAATAAAACAAAATGTGTTTGATCATTGCATTGGAAATGCTGAAAACATTTCTGAATCCAAAAATTTGGAAATTCCAGGTGCTTTTTAGGTCTGCAATTGCAATTTTGCACTAGGTGAGCAATGTGGGGGAGGTGGACATGGCTTGTTTAAGGGATGGTGAAAACTTGTGTGTTTTCCGCATGGCTGTTCTCTTTGTTTTCTATTTTTCTTTATAGACCCCTTCTCTTTTGTACCACTTTTTACCTTTCCTCAGCTCAGTGTGCTTGAAGTGGGACACCAGTTTGCAGACAAGTAAGCATGTAGGGTAGATTGTAACTTTAGCACTTAAGGCTGTCTTTGAATGTGTGAGTGTTAGGGTTCATCTACTCTACATCAGCGTAAATTCTTTTGTACACATTTCCTTGAAGACTATTGCTATGTAATGTTTGAAATTTTGAGCACAAATAAAAATGACCCATTGCTAATATATGCCACAGTTATTATTCCGATAAATTTGTTAGATTTTTTTTTAAATTCAATTTATCTGACTCGAAAGCATTTCAATTTGGCGCTAGATGATGTGATAAGTTAGCATAGCAGTGTTTCTGGTTGGAAGCAACAAAGTCTCTTATTTCTGCTTGATTTTTCAAATTATCTGAGCCAAATAGAAATCAATGAATAGGGGCAAAAATGAGATTGGAATCTTGTCTTCTATAAATCATCTTAAATCCTACTGTACGTTCAGTTTTTCAAGAGAAAGTGTGTACAGTAGCACAGAACCCCTGAATTTGAGCTACATAAACTCCACCTACTTGCTGAGCTCCGCCTGCTTACTGAGCTCCGCCCCCAAATAACGCCAGTAGTTAAAAAATAACAGCGTGCATTTTGTCTTTTCATTGTAAAGCCAACAAGAGACTGCTTCCATTCCGAATATGGTGAGGTCTGCAGTGATTTGCTGATACCAACTTCTGGGACAGTCACTTAAGATATAAAAGCCACGCCTAAGAAGTGATTTTTTGTGCCATCTATTGCAGAAGATGAACCCTAACACTCATTCAAAGACAGCCTTAACAGAAAATCGTATGCTTTTAAAAACTCTAAACTCTCATTGCTTTTACTTTAGATTATTTCCTAGCAGGGCACTATTTTCCTACTTATACTGCCCACTTCAAAAGACTCATTGAGTTACAGTTTATAAGGACTAAACCTATTTGAAGGTATTCACCATGTTTTTGTCTTAAATTTTAAGAGGAAAAACTTACACTGTCTGCTATGATTTGTTGAAAAAAATATATAAAAATGAAGTTTAAAAATCATTCTCCCTTTCATCACAAAGAATAATCAGTCAAATTAGATGGCAAAATTATTTTTATACTTAGTACAACATAACAGATTCTGTGGCAACCAAGAAAATACAGTGGCAGCCAGAGGATTCATATCTTGCTCAAAATCTTGTGCATGTTGTATATTAACAGAATCTTCATTAGTTACAGTTATTATGAAACTGAATGAAAGGACTAATTACTTAAAAATTACAGCTCAATAGGTGGTCATTTTCTTTCACACAGCCACCAAAGCACTTGATATTTGTCTTAGTGGTTCTAGCAATGCTGAATATTAAATAAAAGTAATGAATGTGTGAAAATCTCGTCCCAGAACTACAGAACAAATTTAACGAGAGGGAAAAGGGCCACACTTTTACTTTAACCTAAGAATCGTGGAGTATCCAGAAAATTGTGTCTTGTTCCTAACCAACAGAATAATTTAGTGAGAAAGGGTGACAAAGTGTTACAAGTACAGTGAAACCCATTTTGGCGATCACCTGCCAAAGCGGACAGTTTTGTCTGGTATAAATCATCAATAGGAAAAATGCATAAGATATCTTTATTTGGCGGCCACCTACACAGCGCAGCCATTTTTGAAATGCATAGAAGGATATACCTGTGTTTTAAGGTCAGCAACGCATGAAGCTTACACAAAAATCTAGTTTGGAAAGTTTTAGAAAGATAATGAAATGGCTGCGAGTTTAAAAACATTAAATGCCTGTCAAGTTTTTGGAATTTTGTTTGCATATTGTATGCTTTTTCGTTAACTAGAGTATACATGTTCAATCTTTAATATTGTCATTAATGAGCAAGCGAAGCCAAAGGAGAAGTTTCCCCCCCCCCCCCCCATTTCCAATGACTCTTCTTTTTACATAGCGGCCATGTGTTGTTTGAGCACATTTGATGGTCTGCTCCAGATGGCAAAAGAACATATCACTAACTTTAAGAAAGGGAAAGGAGGGCGGGGGGTTGATGCTTCAGAGCTGAACTGCTGTTGAGCTGTTATTGTGTTTGCCATCTCCTTACCTTCCATTTCTTCAAGCAGAACAGGGAGTAAGAATGTCTGGTTTTGCAATGATGTACACATGTTCCAAACACCTTAACCCATTCCTCAGTCTTACTTCTGACTTTTAGTGAGAGATTTAGGGAAAGAAAGGAAGCATGCTGCATTAAAACTGGTTAATCTTTTATATTTTACTTTTAAATGGGGGCTGGAGATATTTGGGCAAATTGAACCACTATTTGGTGGTCACCTGTCACAACAGTCATTTTTTCACAGAAACATGGATGTATGACCTTGCTAGACACGTTTTACTGTACATGTGATACTAAATAAATAAGAAATTAAAATAAGGTATGAACACTTAGGAAACTAATAAGAAAAGGTCATTGTAACTACTAAACAAGTGGGATTCCACAAAATAAGGGATTGTGTATTTATGCAACCAGTCATACTGAGGAAAAGGAATTTAAAAACCCAGAGATTAATACCTCATAATGTAACATGCTTTCTAATGATACAGGGAAAAAATTTTAATGAAAAAAAATAGGTCTCACAAAATTTTGTGAACTACATCTTTAAAAATGTGGGGTGGAAGGGGGGGGCAAAGTTATGGTTTTTGAGCGAGAAACTGTTAGTACTGAATGCAAGATAAGTCTTAATGGCACAGAGATTGACCACATGAATGAGTTTGTATATTTAGGAAGTATGTTTGACAAAGAGAACAAATTAGATGGCAAAATTAGTAGGCAAGTGAATTATTCTTTAAAAGTCATAGCCTTAGGAGGATTTAACAGGAATGATGGGTTCTCAAGGAAGTCCCGAATGGCTGTGTATGAAAGGGTAATTGTTCCTGCTCTGATGTACAGAAGTGAAACCTGGGTACCGCAGAAAAGACACAGCTGAGTCGTTTGTGTTCTTGGGATATTGCATTGCTTACGGGAGGGAGGTTTGTGGTAAGACACGCTCTGATCTGATCACGTGAGAAATGAGGATGTGTTACAGAGGTGTAATTGTAAGGTAAAATGTTGTTAGTAAGGTGGAGATTAATATTCTTAGGTATTTTGGTCATGTTGAAAGAATGAGTGATGAGGTGCTGACTAAGAATTTTTTTCAGGCCACGTGGCAGGAAAGAAAGACTTAAGGTAGGCCAAGGAAATCACAGGAGGACCAAATTCAGGAATATCTGCTTGAAAAAAAAGATTATGAGCATGAAGTACAAAAAGTATTGTGTGCGATGGATGTTATTGAAGCTCGAGCTGTGTGCCGAAGTCGTTGTAAATGGAGACATTTGATACACCAACATATAATAGACAGATATACATTAGATAGATAAAAGAGCTGACATACGGGGCTTTAGATTAATAAACATTAATGATGTTACTAAGCATTAAGAATAAGGAGTTACAGTTTAAAAATTTATACTCAGTTCTTTATTTTGATCATGATTTTTAGTTTATTATTCAAAATGGGATTGAAAATGTCCCTTCAATGACTTTTCTAAAAGATTTTAAAGAAAAAAAGTGGTAAAAATATCTTGTATTTAAAATTAAGATAAGCCAGTTTAATTTCAAGTGAATAAAAAATCAGAAGCTCTAAAACCACGTCACAATAATACCTGCCATGTCACAACTACGTACTCAGTTTCTTTTTTCCCTCTCGTTCTCCAATCCATTATGGCCCATTTTATGATTTTAACCCAAAAAATTTATTCACCTGCTATTCAGATTGTCTTTCTATAACATTTAATGATAAATTTTTCACTTGTATAATTTACCACCTTTCAAGAGACACAAGTTCCTTTCACTACCAAAGAAAGCATACTTTAGCTGAACAATCCTGTAACTGTGGAAATGAAAAGAAGTTGAAGACTCCACACAAACTCATCCTGTCCACACATGAAATTCATAAAACAAAAAATATTAAATTATCCGAAAACAAAACTACAGAAGTTTCAGTTCAGTCTTTAAAAGTTCTTTCAATAAGGTTGCAGCATGGTGTAAAAAAATATTCTGGTATTAACTTCATTATAACTGTAATACATATTTTGATTTATTTTGGTCATGAACTCCCAGTAACCCCCCCCCCCCAATGTAGTGGCATATTACAAGCTGAAGCTTCTTTTAGTGTTTTATTTAAAATTCTAAAACCTTTACTTCAATGTAAAAACATTCACATCTCAACATTGTGGGACTGTATAGAAAATACTGTTTTAATTTTTTTTACGAATCTACAGAAGCATGTCATATAAATTTAAGACAAAAAGTGTGCTTGAGATATTTAGATTGTACATATTCAAATGATTTGTTTCCTATTCAGCCCAACAGCCAATTTTTTTTATCCAGACATAAAAAGATGGCTCTTTTTCAGCATAAAATACAGAAGTTCCAAAAATTAACATTTCAGAAAGTGACTTCCCTCACCCATCTCACTTTATATATCCATCTGAAAAACTGCCATCTCCAGAACAGCTGAAGGAATTAAAAATAAAATATAAAATGATCCTGCTACTAATATTAACCTCATTTTAAGATACACAGCAGATCTTATGGTGATCCAGCAACTGACTGAGCTGTCTTTCAAATCTTGACTCAGGCAGGGAGGGTACATCGTTGACACTTGATGTACCCTCCCTGCCTGTGCATATCTATAAATAAGTCTTTGTGGCCTTCTTCCTTTACTTATTATTTACTCACCAGAATAGTTTCTATGGAATAATCTTGATTCCTTCTATATGAAATTCAAATAATAATCAATATTAACTCACATAATTCGATGATCACATATTTCTTAACAAACACAATACAGCATAATTCCACATCAAAACAACCAGTGCATAAACTCTTGATGTCATGGGTTTAGCTAATTTTGGGGATATTTGTCTCTTACCAGCTGAAATGTGAAAATTTTTTTTTAGATTTTTCCTGTTGCCGATTTTTGAGCTTTTATAATTTTCAAAATTGCCAAACTTTCCCCAAAACAGCTCATTTGATATATAACATGCATTGTTTTTGAGTAAAAAATTTGTCAGTTTTCAAAATTTTTTATTTTACAATTTCCAAAAAAGGAATTTCTTTTAAATTTTCAAAAAATTCACACATATTGTTATACATTTACTGAAGGCTCAGTCAAAATTTCAAGATGATATCTCTATGGTATCATGAGTTAGACAGTGTTAAATTAAAGGCAGTAACACACAGGTATTCTCAAGTGTGAGTCATCCTTCTCCTGCAGTGAAATGTTCGCTAAGACTCTCCCCACTTCCTTGCACAAGTAGTTCAGTTACGGTGTAGCTCTCAGAGTGCGTACATCTCAGTTAACTCACGTGTGGTGAATTATTTAAAATATTTTTAACTTGATATATTACTGCTGTGAATTTTCTTAAAAATCAGAAGTTTTAAATTTTACTTGCAAGAAGTATAATCCTTTAAAAAAAAAATAAATAAAGGACACTGAGTTATGGGACAGCATGGATGATCTCTTTAAATTATGAAATTGAAGAAATCACAAATTTGCACTTCCTATAGATTGCAGTTAGGGAAGGAAAAGTGACATGAGGTGAGTGTCCTGAAATGAAAAATCCTTCAGAACTAGGTAGTAATGCTGGTTCTAGTTGTTGTAACCATGATTCAGAATTTATGGATGTAGATACAGGCTTAATTAAGCTACTTGAATGCCTGTTTGACCTCTCTTCATGAGTTCCCAGCTAGTAGAAAATTAACAGTTCTAAAAAGTATTGCAGAGAGAAGATACAGAAAATAGAAAGTGCATATAACAAATCTTTTTTTAATGCAGTGATAAAAAGAGAAGAAAATGAATGTCACTGTAACAATTCAGAATCAGAAATCCTTCAGCATCTTAAAGATTTAAAACTGTGAATAAAAGTGAAAGATTAAAAATTTTGACTATTTTGCCAAAAAGCTGGTCTCGTAAAAGAATTGAAAAGAAGTTTGGTGTGTGTAATTGCATTGCTGGGAAAGCAAAGAAACTAATAGAAGGGAATATTGTCTTCACCTAACCTCAAACCTGGAAAAACTTGACCAGAAGAAACTACTTCCTTAGTTAAAAGATTTTTACTGCAGTAGCAAGTAAAAATCTACTCAAGTTAGCAAGCAAATTCCTGGTAAGACTATGTTTCAACGAAGGACACAGATGGTGCACATATCCACATTTAAAAAAAAAAAAATGGTTCTGGAAAATCTGCAAGAAATATAGACTTTTAAAATCTAAATACCCGCTTCTGAAGATAGGGTTTTTCAAAATTTGCAAAATTATAACCACAAAAAACTGCCCAATATCAGGAGCTGGTAATTCCCATGCTGCATGTGTTTATACCACTCATCAAAATGTTAAGCTAATGATAGCCTGGGGCTAACTTAAATAAAGTAACATACCAAGATTGCATTTTGAAAAATAACATACAATCCATCACAACAGAAGTGTTTTTTCAATGAGTGTGATTTCTGTTCCAGTATCATTGATTTCAAGGAAGTCTTGCGAATGAACCTTGAAGAAGATATGACTGAAAATATAACCCAGGAGCAGTGGATCGCTGTTATTTTGAGAAAATTAGTAAAGCCACAGAGGAATATGTTTGAGATTTTTAGTTTTAATCAACTTTAAGACAATTTTATTGGCAAAACACAATCTGCATTTTTTTTTCTGAAAAGAAATGTACACAAGTGCCCAATGAAGCTGTGGTGACACATGATTTTTCTGAGAATTACTCATTTATTTTGCAAGATGAAGCACTAGAGTTACACTGGAACAACTTAACAGCAACAGTTCATTCATTTGTAGTTTACAACAAAGATGTTCTAAAACATGAGTTATTTATGTCTTCATTTCACACTGTTTGATTCACAACACAGTTTTTGCTCATGTTTTCCAAAGAAAGCTTTTAGATTTCTTGAAAGATAATTGTCTGCAAAACTTTAAGTATATTACTTCTTAATGCTTCAGCAGTGAAATATAAGAACCGCAAGTTCATTACAAATCTGCGCAATCATCATGGAGATTTCGATGGCATTGATGCTGACGAGTAGCATTTTTACATAACATTGCATGGCAAAGGAGTGGGTGATGGTTTGGGAGAGACAGTAAAGAGGCCCTCTTTTAAATCAAGTCATGATTGCCTCTCCAGCTGTTTCAATGGGGAAAGGAGAACATTCCTTCAATAACTTTCTTTTATGTGACAAATGATGAATGCTTAGAAGAAGACAGGCTTTTCAGCAACACAGGAAAAATGGAGACTAAAGTGTGTTTTCTGAATCTGAAGAAACTTGGGTACATTGTGTTTAAGTTAGTTCAGAGGTTGCAGATGTGTCCTTTGAACACACTACAGGTTTTGTAGCCTGCGAGTATGATGCCAATTGGTGGGTGGGATGTGTACTTTCAAAAATGATGTAGAACATGAAATGAAGATCTCTTTCTTACATCCTTGTGGGCCAGCACCCTCATTTAGTTAACCAAGGAAACTAGATATTCTTGCAACTTTGCCAGGAAACTTACAGCAACAACCATCAGTAGAGCATATAGACTGAAGCAAGAGGATATGACACAAGCATCATACATCTTATCAAAGCAAATTTCTGTATCAGTAAGGAGTTGCACAATAATATGTGTGCATCTGTATTAATAATGTAGCTAGGTCTGTAAAATATCTTAAATAAAATGGTTGCACGCCTGTAAATAAATTCATTTTTCATATGAAACCATAAAAATACCATCTTGAAATCGTGATTGAGCCTTCAGTAAATGTACCATCAATGTGTGAACTTTTTGAAAACTTTTAAAAACTTTAGTTTCTCAAAAATTGTAAAATAATTAAAAAAACACCTGGCATTTTTTTTTATTCAAAAACGATGCATATTATATATCAAATGAAAGCCCTCTTCATAAGCTTGAAAATGAGACCGTGCCCATCTCTGTAACTGAAACAGGTCTCTTGCAAACTGCATTTGAAGTTTTAGTGGCAAGTGGTTTGGGAGAAATTTTGAAAAATTAAAAAACTCAAAAATCGACAACAGGAAAAATAAAAAAATAATAATAATAATTTACTTATATTTCAGATGGTAATAAGCAAACATCTCAAAAATTAGCCAAATCCATGACATCAAATACCAAAATTTATTTTTTCATGGTTGATTTCATATGAATTACCCAATACAAATGCTTCCCTGGATACGAAATGTGGATTCCTCTTAGTCATTAATATTAGTTCCAGACAACAAGCCAAAACCCACTCAAACTTATATAACCTGATGATACTTTCAACTACAGGAATAACACGTTCGACACCATCAAACATGCTCTCTCATTAAAACGTTTATCATCGTCATTTTTTGCTGTACGGTCAATAATGAATTATAAACAAATACTGTATGAGCAAATATAGATTGTATTCATAAAAATAATTTCAAACTTCTGCAGGGTAAAATTACATTGTACAAAAATAATACAATTACCACAGGAGTGCTCAGAATCAGAGTTTGCCGAAAAGAAAATTTAAAGGAGTATTTTTCCTCCTTTGAAAAAATTTAGGGAGTAATTTTTAAAAGTGGGGAGTACTTTAGAAAACTTAACAGATGAAACTCTTAATCTGTTAATTTATCAAAAAGTTAATTTTTTGTTACTCTTCCCATTTCTTTGTCACTTTTTTTTTTTTTCTTTTATGCCCTTGGATGACAATTTTATCCATCATGCTGAAAAACTTTGTCTGTGAGGACCATGAATGCACGATAGCTTTCACTATTTTTGATAAGATAAAGTGTAACTTTGAGAATATTAATACTTTTGAACACCATGCATCAATTCTTACAAACCCCCCATCAAGATGAAATGCAAACCTTTTCTAGGGGAATATTTAAGAACACAGGACAATGTTTGGAACATCGTTGAGCGAAAAAATTACAGTTAAGGGAGAAATCTTTGCTATGTGTGATTTCCGTTTTCGAACATTTCCCTCCTCCATTTTCAAGGTGAAATACAAATATTTATGAAATAAAATGATATTTAACAACAATTCTAGGCAGAGGAAACATGGCGTTAAAAAAAAAATACGATTACGGGAAATATCTTCAATGCGTCTAACTTTCGTTTTCGAAAGTTTTGAAAGACAAAATTTCCGTTTTCGAAAGTTTCAAGTGGAAAGCATCCTTCATCAGTACCAATTGCACCAAAATTTCTGTTCAGTTATGCATCGATCTCGAGATAACGCAAATTAAGACGGAAAAGGAGAAACTCTAGAAGCCGACTCTCATGCCTGAAGATTACACGGGAATTTTTGCGCCGTCGAATTTCCGTTTTCGGACATTTTTCCTCCAGTTTCAAACTGAAATTCAAATATTTATGGAATAAAATGATATATAACAACAATACTGGGCAGAGGCAACATTGCGGGAAAACAAAATTTCGATTACGGAAAAAAACTTCATTTCGTTTACTTCCGTTTTTGAAAGACGAAATACCGTCCCGATGCGTATCTTTTACACGTTGGTGAAGCTCTTCGGAGTGTATTTTGCGCGTTTCTCGATGCGTATTTTTACGAGTCTAGAAAAATTCCCGATGCGTATTTTTGGTATGAGGAAAGAATGCCCACGGAAAAAACGCCCACTTTTCGAAAATAGGAAAAAACGCCCACGGAAAATATGCCCACAGAAAAAATGCTCACGGGAAAAATATGTGGTCGACTGATAAGTTTTTATGTCTGTTATAAACGGTGTTCGGACAACTGGTCACAGACTGCTGGCCAAAAAAGCGTTAGGGGTCATATAAAAATTGCGGTTTCTTGGCCACCTCACCTACATAACGTGAATATGGGAATGAAAACTTTTAGAAGGGGCCTAAACGTTAGTCCTAATATTATTTTCTGCCCGAGTAATACCGCAATATTAATAATTTGATGTGTAAAATATTTTCTGCAAACCTTACAAATACGAGAGGAAAGTTCGGATTGCACTGATGAACTGTTTTAAGGGGCCGCATAAAAATTGCGTTCTGGGCTGCTCCGTGGCTACGTCTCCCGAGATTGGTTATCTGACACACATAAAATGTCCGTAATTTCGTATTTATGATATTTTTCTAGAAACTACAACTAAACAAATTCTCTGCGAGTATGTGCAAACCCAGGAAACTTGTCGGGGGAGGGGGTGGGTGCTTAAAACCTAAAATATAAAGAATTTCTGGTCCGACCGGGAGATTTCCAGCGTTTACAAGCTACAACTCGTCGAATTATCTGAGGGTATCTGCTGCCTCAGGAAACTAGTCGGGGAGGGGGGGGGGTAATGCCAAAATCGTAAAATATCAAGAATTTCTCTTCCGATCGGGAGCTCTTCAGCATTTACAAACTGCAACTTGACAAATTTTCTTAGCGCATGTCCACTCTCTGGAAACCTGTCGGCGAGGGGAGGGATGTAATACCAAAAGTGTAGAATATGAACAATTTCGTCCGATCGGGAGATTCTCAGCAATTAGCAGCTACAACTCGACACATTATCTGAAGGCATGTGAATGATGAAACTCTCCGGGTCGGAAGAGAAATACTTTATCTGAAGGCATGTGAATGATGAAACTCTCCGGGTCGGAAGAGAAATACTTCATATTTTACACTTTTGGTATTACCCCCCCCCCCCGACAGGTTTGCTGAGTAGGCACGTGTTCTCAAATAATCTGTCGAGTTGTAGCTTGTAAATGCTGGTAATCTCCTGATCGTATTAGAAATTCTTCATATTTTTCACTTTTAGTATTAACCCCCCCCCCGACAGGTTTCCTGAGGCAGCACATGCGCTCAGATAATTTGCAGACTTGTAGTCTGAAAACCCTTAAATCTTTTGCTGAGATGTAGATCATAAACATTTGTTATAAAGAATTACATTAATTGGAAAAAATCAGAATGCAGCAGCTGGTGAACAAGCATATACTGACCGCAACTCCGCATTATCCACGAGTGACTGTTTATCAGTCAAATTAAAAATGTAGCAACTATTGAAAAATATGCATTCTATATGTATGGGTGTACAGATCCTTCTTGCTGACCACCGAACTGATTGTATGAAATCAGTCACCGAACAAGGCCGCTCCTTCTCTCTCTTTTCTACAGCGGGGAGAGCCATCTGCTTTTCGTCAAAGTCGTTTGCTGTCCAGCTCCGCAGGTGCGAGATAGATAATTCAACGGAGCTCACAAAGCGACGAGACCCCACCCACCCCAAGAAACAACCCATATATGTCATCTAAATTTATCGGTTGCTTCGAAACTTGCGGCAGTACCAAGTTACTTCTTGCGCCCAGAACCAGAATTTAACCCCCCCTCCCCAGAGGTTGGTAATCTAAGTCATATAAAGTTTCCGTGATTTCGTCTTTTCTTAATTGCGATAATTAATGTAATTCTTTATAACAAATGTTTATGATCTACAACTCAGCAAAAGATTTAAGGGTTTTCAAACTACAAGTCTGCAAATTATCTGAGCGCACGTGCCTACTCAGCAAACCAACCCGGGGGGGGGGGGGGGGGGGTATATGATAATTGTGAAATATATAGAATTTCTTGTCTGATCGCGAGATTTTCAGCATTTACAAACTACAACTGGAGACATTATCTCCCGGCATGAACATGCTGAGCAAACATGTCGGGGGAGGGTGGGGGGGTTAATACAAAAAGTGTAAAAAAGTGTAGAATATGAAGAATTTCTCTTCCGACCCGGAGATTTTCATCATTCACATGCCTTCAGATAATGTGTCGAGTTGTAGCTGCTAATTGCTGAGAATCTCCCGATCGGACGAGAAATCGTTCATATTTTACACTTTTGGTATTACACCCCCCACCCCCGCCTCACCGACAGGTTTCCAGAGAGTGGACATGCGCTAAGAAAATTTGTCGAATTCTTGATATTTTACGATTTTGGCATCCCCCCCCTCCCCGACTAGTTTCCTGAGGCAGCAGATACCCTCAGATAATTCGACGAGTTGTAGCTTGTAAACGCTGGAAATCTCCCGATCGGACCAGAAATTCTTTATATTTTTGGTTTTAAGCACACACACCCCTCCCCCGACAAGTTTCCTAGGTTTGCACATACTATCAGAGAATTTGTTTAGTTGTAGTTTCTAGAAAAATACCGTAAATAAGAAATTACGGACATTTTATGTGTGTCAGATAACCAATCAAGGGGAGACATAGCCACGGAGCAGCCCAGAACGCAATTTTTATACGGCCCCTTAAAATTTTTGTGGCCAGTTCTCCGCTTAATCTTAGCTCCGAAAATCTTGGAAATGTCTAAATTTCTTACTGAAAAGGAAATATTAAAAAAAAAATTATGAACAATAGTTGCTGAAGTAGTGGGTAATATAGCCACACGAAATTTGTTTATGCAGAACAATATAATGGCACTGAAATTGCAATGTGTCCAGTTCTACGTACCCGCTACATGACAACACAAAATGGCACCAAATTTTTAATTTTTTGGTCCCTACAAAATACATACACAACTTCTGCTGTGAGAATCGCAATTCATTTTGGGTGTTTAAGTCGTAAGGAATTGTTGATCCAAAGTGCATGTTGTTCGCAAATATAACAAACAGATGTCAGAACTACAGAGATATTGATGTATAGCAGTTGGCTTGAAGATAACGGTGAATCATTAGTATGTTTTTAAATAAATGTTGCATAAGACTACCACTGCTTTCAGGCCAACACCATACAACCTCTACAGTCCATCAGTTCAATCCGAACTTTCCTCTCGTATTTGTAAGGTTTGCAGAAAATATTTTACACATCAAATTATTAATATTGCGGTATTACTCAGGCAGAAAATAATATTAGTACTAATGTTTAGGCCCTTCTAAAAGTTTTCATTCCGTCATTCCCATATTTACGTTATGTTATGTAGGTGAGGTGGCCTAGAAACCACAATTTTTATATGACCCCTAACGGTTTTTTGGCCAGCAGTCTGTGACTAGTTGTCCGAACACCGTCTATAACAGACATAAAAACTTATCAGTCAACCACATATTTTTCCCGTGAGCATTTTTTCTGTGGGCGATTTTTCCGTGGGCGTTTTTTCCTATTTTCGAGAAGTGGGCGTTTTTTCCGTGGGCATTCTTTCATACAATCGTATTTTTACGCGTTGGTAAAATTTCGATGCGTAAACACACTTTTCGATGCGTCCTAGACGCGTAATTACGCATTTTGGCGAACTCTGCTCAGAATTTGGTTAATCAGTATTCTCGTACCAATATACTGAAAAACGCGCGTCAACATCAAATGATTTTTCTCCAGTCAACTAAACCTTATGCCTCAGATTTTCTCTCGCGCCATTTTGACCTCACATTTGAATTTGGCGTTTTGTAAAGGCTGCAACGGAAAAAAAGCGGATACAGTGCGCGATATCTGAACACATGGAAGTGTAGTTAAATTTTTTTCCGTACAATGAATGGCCTTTTGTCTTCGAAATATTGTATGTAAAACTTGTCACTTTAAATTTCTGATTTCAGAGTTACTGAAGCGTCAATAGCTGCGGTTTTCCGTCACAAAAAGAAAAAAAGAAAAAATTTACTGTCCAGGAAATTTTCTCACCATAGTTATTACGTGACGTGAGCGACTTAACATTTCTCCGTTTGCGCAAAAAAAAAAAAAATTATTGGATGTGAAGCAACGCGTTCCTGGGTGTCCTAGATGACAGAAGTTGCCATTTCGTATAATAAACACTTTTGTTCTGAGATATTCGTTCATTACCTACTTACTCGCAGTTTGCTTCATTTCTGCTCGTGTCGAAACAACACATCTGATTACTATTCCGAATCACAGACCCCACTATTACTCAAAAGCAGGAAAAGACGTCTACAAAAAGAAAAAACAAAAAATATCGGCAATTACTATTTCGTATCACAGACCCCACTATTACTCAAAAGCAGGAAAAGTCATCTACAAGAAGAAAAATTAAAAAAATATCGGCAATCTCCCCCTTCATGAAATATAGTTTTGTAACACACGCGCTATATAGTTCAAATTACTAAAAAACAGGGTGTTGAAAGAAGAACTGAAAGTTTTTCCGTGCTGCTAAAACAAAAAAAGTTTTTACCCCCTTTCCCACTATCTCACTTTCTTTCCGTGAACAGCCTTCGGTGAAACATTAATTGCACAATTATTCGTTCGCCGGAAGCTTTTCTGGTGATAATTTTATGTCGCTCGCAAAAATGACAAAAAAAAAAAAAATATCCACTTAGTTCATTAGTCAGGTACAAATAATAACAAGCGAGTTCGAAACATAACATCTGATTCACAAGAACTATTCTGATGAAAAGCACCGGGTGTTGTTTTTCACTGCTCATAACACAATATATGCATTGCCATGTTAATATGTATTGTCGGTTATGTTCCACTATGAAACACGTACCCACCCGCACTCATACATAAAATTAAAAAAAAAAAAAGCATAATTAACTCTTCACTTAAAATGCTGCAGAAATCATACGCCTTTTGTGTGATTACAGGGGATTTTAACTTGGCAATAATACGCGTTTTAACGGCACAACGATTTATAGAAGCCCAGCAGTAGTGAGTGCATTAACAATTTCAATTTTTAATCCAAAATTAAAATTTCACAGCTAGGACGGTGTTGTTCCCAGGCTTTCCAATAACACATTTTCTAGAGTAAAAAAGCAAACCAAGTATGAAAATTTTCAAGAAAGGTCTGCTCTAATAATTCAATAATTGGTTATATTTAATGTGTAATGACTGCTGCGTAAACAGATACAAAAAATGTTAGCAGCTAACCACAGCTCAGGTTTTCCCTGCCAATGCTCCGCCACAAAACCAGAAAGCATAGCTGAGAAGCGCGATCGCGCAGTTACTCCTGGAAGAGTAGATGTACGGACATAATCGATTACTACCGCCAGGGCCTGTAAAGGTCACCTCTACAAATCAAGCTCTCGGCAGAACGAAGAAGCCGCCGCGTCAGTTGATCATTGCCCTCGCAGGACCTACTGTTTATCTTCGGCAACGGACCAATGGCAGAGCGACTACGACCATCGGGGATCCGCCTCTTCCCACGTTAGCGCAGCACAAGCAGAAACCAAATTGCCTGCCCATCGTCTATGTACGCATGCAGTAACTACGGCGATCAATGAAAAACTACACAGCCACCAGAGTTCAACACAATGGATGGGGTACATGGGAACACTAGAAAATTTTTAAACTGTAGAAGAAAAATACGCACGCATATGTATATATATGTCTTTGTAATGACTCTTTGGTTTATCTAGAAGACAGCAGTGGTGTTTCCTGAGTAAAAATGAAACAATAAACATTATGCACGTCTTAACAGTAAAATATGTAAAGACTCGAAACATTAATTTGGGAGAATTATTCGCTCACTAGTTACGTACGGTGAACAAGGTTACAATAAAGAATTTTCAAGAAGAAAAATGCCTATTACGTAAATACCTGATTTATATCACCAGATTTCCAGTACAGATGAGGAAAATAGCAACAAAATACGAACAAAAAAACTCGAACTAGCTACGCAATTAGCAACTTGATTAAAATAAGCTCGGAATATTTCTTACGAACCGGTTCAGACGAAAGCTGGGATATGAAAGGAAACAAAATGTTTCTGTGAAGTATTGGCAAATCTATGGTATTTTAGGTTTTAATAATCCACATTTTCCAATTCGGGATCTACCTCATTCAAATATTTCGTTATTCAGATGATTTGCTTTTAGGTTTCAAACAATTTTAAAATACCGCACATTCGACAAATATCCACATTCTTCCAATAAACACATTGCTCCAGTTGGTGATCCATTGAAAGCTTTTGATCTGTTCACAACAAGCGCTCTGTAAAAAAAGGCCTTAGGGCGGGGCAAAAATTGTTTGTCAATGGGAAAAAAAAAACGGGGTTCGGACATTTGGGCACATTCCCTTTTAGAGCAATGAAATTGCGCTGCTTAAAAAATTATTGTGTTCCTAAATTTCTCCCTACTTGAGCAAGTGGTGTGGACAAAAAAAAATTCGCCCATATCTCATATCATTAAGAAATGAAGAAATACTTACGATTTTCTGCCTGAAAGACAGAAAATCGTAAATATTTATATTTTACGATTTACATACATACATATCACTAAGCTGTTCTCTGAGATTCAGAGGTTAGCTCCAAAAAGAAATACAAACTACCAGATATTTTTACTTATTGCTGTCGTATCAAACTTCTCCATTTACAGCGATTTTGACATACAACTCGTGCTTCACTAATATCCATTACACGCCGTACACAAGATCTTTTATACTTCATACTTATAATCTTTTTCTCATGCAGACACTCCTGAATCTGATCCACCCATGTCTTCCTTGGCCTTCCTCTGCCTTTCCTTCCTGCCACTGGAGCTGAAAAGATTTTCTTAGTAAGCATTTCAATCACTCATTCTTTCAACATGGCCAAACCACCGAAGCATATTGGTCTCCGCCTTGCTATCACCATTTTGCTTCACATCACACAACTGCAATACATCTTCATTTCTCACACAATCATATCGTGTCTTGCCACAAACCCCACGTAAGTAACGCATTTCTCCAGCACACAAACGACTCCTATGTTTCTTCTGCAGTACCCAGGTTTCACTACCATACATCAGAGTAGGAACAATTACACTTTCAAACACAGCCATGCGGGACTCTCTAGAGAACCCATCATTCCTGTGAAAACCTCACAGAGCAGCTATGACTTTCAAAAAAGAATTCACTCGCCTACTGATTTCACCATCCAACTTGTTCTCTCTGTCAAACATGCTTCCTAAATACACAAACTCACTCACCTGGTCAATCACAGTGCCATTTATACTTACATTACATTCAGTGCTACCTGTTCCTCTCTCAAACACCATAACTTTGGTTTTTCCCTTATTTATACTCAGTTTGAATTTCGTGCAAACTTCGTGCATCCGAGTCAACATACTCTGCAACTCACTTTTGCTCTCTGCCAAAAGGACAGTGTCATCAGCATACAGCAATCTGCACACACGGATATCACCAAGACATAAACCACTATTATCTATTTTGGCATCACGCATGCATGCATCCATAAATATATTAAACAGCCATGGTGACATTACACAACCTTGTCTAACTCCTGCACCAATGGAAAATCATTTTGATAAAACACCATTCACTCGTACACAAGCTCTACTACCAGCATACATGGCTTTTACACTATTAAGTAGATTCCCAGTAACACCATATTCAGTAAATACCTTCCACAAAAGTGTCCTATTCACTTGGTCATAAGCTTTCTCTAAATCCATGAAGGCAGTAAAAACTTTCTTCCCAACAGCCAGATACTTTTCAATCATTGTGCGTAATGCAAAAATCTGATTAGTGCAGCCTTTACCAGGCATAAAACCACTCTGAACATCCCACACTTTCAATGATGTAAGAACCCGTACTTTTTCAATAACAACCTTACCAAACACTTTCCCTGGCACACTCAGTAGGCTAATACGTACCACGATAGTTCTTGCATTCAGTCTGATCACCTTTTCCCTTATACAAGGGAACAATGATAGCATCCTTCCAATCCCGAGGGACCATTCCTAACTTCCCAGCACAACTGAAAAAATTCAGTTAACCAGTCAATTATAGAGTCACCACCATATTTCAACATCTCTGCAGTTATGCCATCAACTCCCAGAGCCTTACCATTCTGAAGAGATTTTAGAGCTTTACACACTTCTTCTCTTGAGATCCCTCCTGTGCTTTCATCCCTCATTGTGACATCATCTGCGTCTGTCTCAGAATCATCTTTGCTTTCCTGATCTAATAACTCACAGAAGTATTCACCCCATCTGTCACTTAACTCATTGGGCTCCCATAACATTTCCCCAATCTCATTCTTCACACAACTTTCAACTTTGTTTCCCCTATTTTTCCTGAGTCTCATGTACTTCCAGAAGGACTTTTTATCTTTCCAAAAAGGTTCATGCCTTTCCACTTTCTCCTTCCTATCTTTTGCCTTACTGTGGCGAACCAGCTTAGCAGCTTCACGCTTCTTACAGCGATATTCATCCACAGAGAGACTACCTTGCAACATCCCCAAATAGGCTCCCTTCTTTCTCTTTACTGCCTCTTCACAATCTCACTATTCCACCAAGCATCACCTCTATTGTTACCTACTATTGTGGTGCCACAGACCTCTTTAGCAGCAGTGACAACACAGTTCTTAAAACATTCCCACTTCTTTTCTACATCCCTCTCACCAGACTTCAGATCCTTCAATCGTTCTCTGAGTAACTCAGGATACCGCTGATGATCTTCAAGGAGCCTATCAACCTTTATTCTTTCTATCCTGGGTCTCTTCCTATTCGTTTTCCTCCAACCAACATTAAGTTTCACTCTTGACACTACCAAGTAATATGATCAGAACCAACATCTGCACCTCTCATCACACGGGTGTCAACAACTAAGTGTTTTAAACGCTGACCGTAGACAACAAAATCTATCACACTCTTTTGACCAAGAGTATGATTTTCCCAAGTATATGTGTGGATATACTTGTGGTTGAAAAATGTATTAGATACACACAAACCATTCTCAATGCAGAGTTCAATTAATCTTTCACCATTATCATTCACACAAGGATCATTAAACTTACCCAGAACATTGTCAGAAATTGCATTCTGCACACCTACTCTAGCATTGAAATCCCTAGCTATTGTAACTTTTTCTTTAGCACCAAATTGGCACAAAACAGATTTTAGCTCATTCCAGAAATCTTCCTTCTTATCAGAAGGTTCCGAGTCACAAGGAGCATACACTACAACAATTACAATTCTCTGAAGTTTCACTTTCAAACGAATCCAGAGAACTCTCTCACTTATGCAACTATAGTGAATCAAGTTGTTCTTCATCTTTTCACTTAAAATCACACCTACACTCGCCTGTCCTCTCATATTATTCAATACTCCAGATCACACACTCAATGTGCCATTCACTTCTTCTACCCCAATTTCCTTCTTTTTGGTTTCACTTACACACAGCACATCCAGTCTATACTTATTCATCTCCCCAATCACCTCACTTATCTTGCCATTTATACCTCTAGTATTCCATACACCAATCTTACATTCACTCAGCCGAGATCTCTTTCTCATATGCCGTTTAGAAAGTCCAGGTCGATTCCGTGGTGGACCGTCCCTTCTCAAGTGTGGTAGGTCCACCATATCCCACACTTGAGTCATTCTTAATATTTCTGTTTGTCTTTTTAATCAGGTAAGTACATCAGTGTGGGGGATTAGCCCACAGCTGAGGGTTCCAGTTGGTCATTCAACCTAAGGATTCTGGAACAAACCCCAGTGAGTTGGGGTCTTTTCGCCAATGTCACACAACTAGCTTGCACCTCTCCAAGATTCACAGAGGCCCTAGTTGCTGTTGTGTGTGCCATTGTTACCACGGAGCGCCCCGAGGAGGCAAACCCAATTTGGGGAAACAGAAGTACATTCATTCATGAATACAAAAACATTACATAGCACATTTCTTAGGTTTCAACGAAACAAAGCACTTACACTAGAACTCATACTATGTTTAGAAAAGGACGACGGTGGACTTTTTAATAACGCTGCACTTTTACTTAGGCACAAAATATTTACATAACATGTCAAGTTATTAATATTTCTATTTTACTTAATTAGGCACTAAATTACTGTACCTCGTTCGTACGCCCTTTTGACAGTCTTTTTCTACCAATGCCATATTCATAACGTTTACGTATCAACTCAAGATAATATTCACTTTTACTTAAGCACTAAATATTATTATATATATTTTGTTCTATCGATGTCATGCTCATAACCCTTACGTATCAAGCCAAGGTAATAATGTTGCGCTTTTACTTAAGCACTAAATATTATTTCACAGGCCTTAGGCCTTTTTAACAGTTTTTGTTCTATCGATGTCCCATTCATAACAATTACGTATCAACTCAAGTTAATAATATCCCGCCCACCTTTACTTTTTCACTAAAATTTTTCTCACATGCCCTAGGCCTTTTTAATAGAACTAATGTCATATTCACAACTATTACGCATGAAGTGAAGTTAATAATATTCTGCTTTTACTAAGCACTAAGTATTATTTCTCAGGCTCTAGGCCTTTTTAACAGTTTTTATTCTAACCATGTTACATTCAATAACAATGACGTATCAACTGAAGTTAATAATATTCCGCTTTTACTTAGGCACGAAAAATTTATTCATAGGCCCTAGGCCTTTTAAATAGTTTTTACTCAACCAATGTCATATTTGCAGCGTTTATGATTAAAATCAAGTTAGTAGCATTGCGCTTTTACTTTGGCACTAAATATTATTTGACAGACCCGCCTTTAAAACAGTTTATGTTCTATCAATGTCACATTCATAACAATTACGCACCAACTCAAGTTAATAATATTCCGCTTTTACTTAGGCACCAAATATTCATTCGTAGGCCCCAGGCTCAGGCCTTTTAATTAGTTTTTAATCCGTCGACTTCATATTAATAACGTTTACACATCAAATCAAGTTAATAATATTGGGTGTTTACTTTGGCCCTAAATATTCATAAGCCGTAGGCCTAAGACCTATGAATTAATATTTCGTGCCTAAGTAAAAGCGCAATATTATTAACTTGATTTGATGTGTAAACGTAGTGAATATGACATTGGTAGAATAAAAACTGTTTAAAAGGCATAGGCCTAGGGTCTATGAATTATTATTTCGTGCCTAAGTAAAAGTGCAACATTATTAACTTGATTTGCTGTGTAACTACTATTGTGAATATGAAATTGGTAGAATAAAAATTGTTAAAACGGCCTAGGCCTATGAAGTAATATTTAGCGCCAAATTAAAAGTGCAATGCTATTTAATGTGAGTTGATACGTAGACGTTATGAAAATGAAGTTGACTGAATAAAAATTGCCAAAAAGGCCTAGGCCATATGAATTAATATTTCGTGCCCAACTAAAAGCGCAATATTATTATAACTTGATTTGATGTGTAAATGTTGTGAATATGACATAGGTAGAATTAAAACTGTTTAAAAGGCCTACGGCCTATGAATTAATATTTTGTGCTTAAGTAAAAGCGGAATATTATTAACTTCACTTGATACGTAATAGTTGTAAATATGACATTAGTTCAATAAAAACTATATTAAAAAGGCCTTGAACTTGGTCTACTAGGCCTAGGGCTTGCGAGAAAATCTTTACTGAAAAAGTAAAGGTGGGATATTATTAACTTTTAAGTTGATGCGTAATTGTTATGAATGTGACATCAATGGAACAAAAACTGTTAAAAAGGCCTAGGCCTAATGCCTATGAATTAATATTTAGAGCTTAACTAAAAGCGCAATATTATTTATTACCTTGAGTTGATGCATAAATGATATGAATAGGACATCGGTAGAAAAAAAGACTGTCAAAAGGTCCTACGAGTGAGGCATAGTAGTTTAGTTAGTGCTTAATTACGTAAAAGAGAAATATTAATAACTTGACATGTTATGTAAATATTTAGTGCCCAAGTAAAAGTCCGGCGTTATAAAAAAATCCCTCCTTGTTCGAACATGGTATGAGTTCTGGTGAAATTGCTTTGTTTCGTTGAAACCTAAGAAATATGCTTTGTAATCATGAATATGATGTAATCCACATTCATGATTATGTGCTATGTAATCCCGATCCAGGACGACGAAATTTTCAAGTTTTTGGTTATTATCCTTGTCATATTTACACCAAAAAACGGATTGTCATCTTCAAAATTTGTGCTATGTCATTTTTTTTTAATTCAATTCTCGTTTGTCTTAGCGGGGACGTTTTCTCCATTCAACCCCCCTCAGAGCGCCAAGAAACAGCAATTTTTGTACGGCCCCTAAACATTCGTGCCCAAATGTCCTTAAATTAAAAAAAAAACAACTATGTTGAAAAATAGTTTGCTACAAATGTTTGTTAAACTACGTTGCTAATGTGTTACATTTAATGGAAAATCGCCCGATTTTTTGCAACAATAAATCGTATAGCTGAGAACCCACTAGTGTTGTTCCAATAAATTATTTCTTCAGAAACCACGGAAACGAACTGAATTTATTCAAAAACACAAATTTGGCTAAGTTAAACGGTTCTAGCTAAACTCTTACACCTTCTCATTATAAGGGAATGCATACAAATTGTGTTTCGTTCGGAGATCTTGTCAAAGTGTGCGAGTTTTCCTAGTTGATCAAAACGACATATACGTATTCTAGTTATACACTATCTACCAACAAGTAATTGGACACCCCTGCAATCGACGATATCGGCGGTCCTGATACACATCACGGCCGCCGCCGTTAAATATAGTGTGGGAAACAACAACGCAACCAGTCGCATGCAAGATGCCACGCAGTTCGGAACTCTCTGATTTCGAGAAAGGTGTAATCGTCGGGTATCACAGAAATAGCCGATCCATACGTGACATATCCAGCGAGTTGAAGTACTCAAAATCGACAGTGGCCTACGTGATTGGCAAGTGGAAGATGAGAGGTGACTGTCGGAATGTGCCCCGACCCGGCAGACCCACAAAACTGGGAGTTAGTGACCGACGGGTGCTGGCCAGAGAAATTCGGAAGAACCGCACCAAATCGATGGGCCACATCAGCGAGGAGTTTCAACAGGCATCCTGGAGTGTTCTTTCGATGAATACCATCCGTAAGGAAGCCCATCTGCTCGGTTATCATGGACGTGCTGCCGCCCACAAGCCTTTGATCACCAGGTCCAATAGCGCTACTCGGCTAACGTGGTGCAAAGAACGTCGACAGTGGACCCTTGAATAGTGGAAACAGGTTCTCTGGAGCGACGAATAAGGTTCACCCGCTACCGTTCGGATGGCAGGGTCTGGGTTTGGCGTCTGCATGGGGAATGCCTCCTGCCGGAATGTATTGTGCCAACTGTGAAGTTCGACGGCGGTGGAATTATGCTATAGGGGTGTTTCTCCTGGTATGGCACGGGACCCTTGGTCGCAATTCCTGGTAGACTCAACGTCGAGACCTACTGCACCATTTTGAATGACCATGCGCTTCCTACGTTGTAGCAGTTTTACGTTGTGGACCCATGTTACTTTCAGGATGACAATGCCACCTGTCATGCTGCGAGGTCCACCATGGCTTGGTATGGTGACAATGGGGTTAATCGAATGGACTGGCCTGCGCAGAGACCGGACCTTAACCCTATCGAGCACCTCTGGGACGAGTTGGAGCGTTGACTTAAGGGTCAGTTCCCCACCGTCCGAAATCGGTGAAGGAACTGACCTGTCTTCTCCAAGCCGAGTGGAAGAAAATACCGCTAGCCGTCGTACAACGCCTGGTTGAGAGTATGCCCCAGAGGGTCGCAGCTGTAATCGCCGCTCGTGGAGGCTCCACCAACTATTGAAGGTGAATAAACCTCGTTTTCCTTTGCTATCACAGGTGTCCAATTACTTGTTGGTAGATAGTGTATAAATGCGTATGTAAGATCATAATGACACAGTTTTTAACTTAAAATCGTCTAAAAAGGCCCGCGGCCTAGGTGCCTTGTGAAACGGCTAAGTAATGATCTGTTGAGCGGCTTTTATTAGCGCTAAAAAATTGTTTATAAATTTAAAATATTCAGGTTGTAACTTAAAATCTTCCAAAGAGGCCCGCAGCCTAGATGCCTTGTCAGCAGCTGAAGACCGATTCGTTGAGTCTCTTTTGATTAGCTTTTATTGCATGTTATCACATACCAAACATTAAAATCACAGCTTAAGATTTAGTGAGTCGGAAAAGCTTATAAATAAATAAACTTTGTGTTATTATGATATTACGCACGGAATTATACCACTAGGAAAGCTCATACGTTCGCTTTGTTCCATTAGGAAAACTATCCCTCTCATCAAAGCACTCCGAATGAAACGCATTGTGTACATCCCTTACATGAGAAAGTGTAGGAGTCTACAGGTGTGAAAATTTTTCGTCATGCAGCAGCTTTTTTTAGAAGCAGATGAAAGTGCTGAAGTTTACCGCCAGGCAAGTTAAACACTTCGTTGCTAATTGACTATGAACACGAAACGAACTGTTTCCTTTGGAATAAAGTGAATTCTGCACTTCATTTGATTTCATTTACCCATACGGCCCAACTGCTGTGTGTGTAGAATGAAGTTTGTGTTATAACTTGCCGCATCAGAGTTAAAAAAAAAGTTAACCAGTTACTTGAATTTCTGACTGAAAACCTCAGCAATATTGGAAAACAATGATAACAATATGAACACATTTTGCGAACTTGGCAACATTCCAAAGAGAAGTAATTTTGTCTAAAAATGGACTATGAGTATTGTTAGATGTCAGCGTCCTTTGCTCGTTTCTTTTATTTTTCGTCCAACACCTGCTGCAAGTTTACGTTTGTGAGTTTCTGTTGCGTGGATGCAGAACAGCCAGCGGTTCGTTACAAAGAATTATGGGATCACGACCCTGGACAACAGAGGAGATGGTGTCGCTTTGATGTGTGTGAACACGCTGTTTGTTATTCTTACCAAAGTGCTCTAAAAGAGTACATGTATTATGATCACCTAAAAGGATTCTTGTTGAAATAAACTGTTGTGTTAAAAGCCAAAAGGATATCAAATTTATTTTTGTGGACAGTTCTCCGCTTTGTCTTTGGCCCGAAAATCACGGAAATGTCTAAATTTCTTACTGAAAATAAAATATTAAAAAAATACATTTTATGAGTTGCTCAAGTAGTGGGGAATATAGCCACACGAAATTTGTTTAAGCAGAACAATTTTATGGCCCTGAAATTCCAATGTGTCCAGTTCTCCGTGTGGCTAGTTCTCCGTACCCGGTTTTTAAGCATTACAAAAATCTCCTCTTGCACTCTTTCCTTCCCATGCAATTAACCTTCGTCTTTCTCAACTGCGGGTTGGGGAACGGACGTCTATCTATTTTTATAGTTTCTTTGACCATTTATTTCTTCCTCAAATGCTTCGGGAGGCCGGTCATCAGGAAAACTGATGACCGGCCTCCCAATCTGCGTCGTACGTTGGCTCAACAAAAATTAGCAGGGAGCTGCCGTGTGGAGGTATGGGGCAAAATTTCGTCAGCGTGCTATCTACTACTGTATCTATCGTTTTTGAAGTAATTTTCCCTTCGCAAATATCCAGTAATTCATGACCTATGGTATTTGTTACCCAAGCCCGGAATGAATGAATAGCCCTGCTGAATTCCTACTCCCCATCTAGACCCAGTTGCCGAAGAATTATCTTTAAGAACTAGAAAGTGCAAAAAGTCTCGTGTGCTAAATCACACAAAATCGTATTAAAAGAAAAAGGAAGAAAATTATGTTCTTCTCTCAGAGCCCGAGCCCGAACTCCGGCAAGTATTTTGCAGCCCGAGTCCGCTTCGGGCCCGGACTCGGCCCGTCTCAGCACTGCTATATTCGAGTCTCAGTCAAGATTCCAACCCATGCCCTACAATATGAGGCGCCGAAAATCTTATGTCCCAGATCACTCGCCTATCTGGTGGTGACAAGGCAAAAACCTAAAACATAATAACACAAGTTTTGGGGTGATAATCCCATTTTGTAACTGAACTCAATGAAAAAAAACAAAGTGGCTAGTCAAATACCCCGCTATATAAAATACAAAATCATGTTTTCTTGTACACAGTTTTCGAACAACATCCCTACCCTCCAGCAAACATTCTTGACATAATGACACATTACAAAGAGATATGACTGGGCGAATCATTGCACTGAGGAAACATACTTGTGCAACAAAGAAATACAGTCGACTAAGGAAAAAGTGTAACGGCCAGGAGAAATAAAAAAAAACACGAAAAGAAATTGAGGCAGCGTTTCAGCAATGTTTTCCTGGGCAGAAAGCAGAGCCGCACTTGAGTCACACACGAACAGAGCATGCCTCCCATGAATCAGGGCGTCAGCCGCGCGAATTTTCCGATCGATAATGGTATGTAACATCACCTTTCCGACGAATCCGTTCAAGTGAAAGGGGTTGAACAAACTGTTCTGTACATGTAGTTAGTTAAGACAAGAATTCTTTTTTCTATTTTCCTAGGTCAAATATTAGCTAGGAAAAACAATATTCTGTAGCCAGAATACTCCCAAAATAAACCCCTTTTCTAAAGTAGGGCAATTAAACTAAATGATGTTTACAATCCAATGCCATAGTTAGTTGCGTGGATCACTCATTCTGTAGTACAAATTTGAACACCACTCGTCTGAATTCGTGCGCTGCATGATATACTTCCATAATTTTTAATCCTACATGTCCTATGAAAGAAACCGTATGACAACACCCCCCCCTCACACTTTCAACAGCTATTTATAAATGGATAATCCTAACATTCATGTATTTTCTATTACTGCACGTCTTTTCTGCGACTATTTCGATTTGCCCTTCAAACGCCACGAGTTCGTAGTCTAAGGAACAAATAGTTATAATTGCGCACCAAGTTTTCTGCCCACCCTCCTTTTTTTCTGAAAATAAAACTCAAAGTAAAAAATTTACCAGAAAACAATTCTGGGCTCATTCACAATGAATTAGATGTTTCCTTTAAATTCACTTTAGAAATACGAAAAGAAGGGAAAATTAAGTTCTTAGATATGGCGATCTATATAGGAGGAGGGAAAATCCTTCGAAAATGATTCAAAAACCTTTAAATACTAATAAATTACAAGATTTTAATTCCTACCATCCATATTCCATACAAAAAAATATTGCACATGAGTTCTCAGAAGAAAAAAAAAGTATCGAAAGCAAAGAGGAAAAAAAAGTCCATAAAGAACTTAAAAAGGTGGAGTCCTTACAGAAAATAACTACTCCTAAAAAATGACACACAGTATTTCAGTAAAGAAAAAAACTTTAAAGCAGGATATAAAATTCACTAGAAAAATTATTTATCATTCACAAAGACTTATCTGACTAATCAAAGAGAAAAGGTTTAAGACTACCTCCAAGTCTAAAAATAAAAAACAAAGTAAAAAAAATCACATGGGTAATTTCAGAGAGAAGATACTTTGAAAATGCAAAGGGTAAGGTAATAATAATATACGAAGTAAAATGTGGTTGTGGATTATCTTACAAAGGAGAGACAGGTCGGAGAGTGGAAAATCGAATACGAACATAAAGCAGTAATAAAAAATTCTTCAATTAAACAAGTTTTGGTAGGCATGTTAGAGAAACTGGTAACAGCACGAACTGGAATTACCACAAAATAATCAGCTTTCAAAACAACTTTATTAAAAAGAAAATTGAGATGAAAAAGGATTGCATAATCAATTACTACATGGGTTTGTCGGTACCAAATATCTGGCACGATATTGTGCAAAATAACTGTAACCGCCATAGCAACGGAGTAAAAAGTGTGACAACAAATAACTTCCTGAAGGAGAAGACTAGTTTCCTCCCAATTTGCGAATTTCTTAGTATCGTAGTAAAACTCCATAAAAAAAAAAAAAAAAAAAGTAATAATTAGCTTTTATGGCAAACGGGTTCTGCAGAACTCTTTCGGAAAGTTCATTCTGGAAAAAAAATGCATAAATTACCTAGAACAGAATTAAATGACCAATATCCAAGTCTTTCTCGGGGAGGGGGTTAAGGACAATTATGAGCAACCATGAGGGCAATAAGCGTTTCCCCGTCCATACTTTACGGCCACTGGTTTCAGGGATGGGGCAGCGCCAATGAAGTAAGACAAAAGCAAACCACCCATGCTTGATCTGTTTGTGACTAGTTCCTGGCACAGTTCCGACTAATCAGAAACTATGCCGCTGACCACTCGGCCCCATGAGCGTCCCAATATTTAATTTTTACAAGTTTATTGGACCACACATCATCAAAAAAGTATTGTCAACTTTTACGTTTACATTTTCGATATGCACCTCAAAAGTCACGGAAATTTAAATAATCATGCTAATAAACCGTTCACCAGTCTTTTTTTATGTGTTGTAAAAATAAAATAAAAAATATTGTTATCATTCTCGTACTACTGTATAAACTTGCTAACACAGGTGTTGAAATTCTGAGCCGCTCCTGTGGCGCAGTGATCTTAACCGATGGCCTCTGATCGTTCGTAAGAGATGGGCTCCGGATGAGGCATTGGCAAAGATAAGGTGGTATGAGTGTCATATGGCACTCACTCTCTCCCTTCCCTGGAACCAGTGGGACAAATTATGCTCGGGAGACTTTATAGCCCATTCACAGTTGCTCACGGTGATAGTTAAACCACGAAGAAGAAGAAAAAAAAAAAAAAAACCCTAGAAAATCGCGTTTTAATGCGATGGTTTATAATATAATTTTTCGTTTCGAGAAGAATATTGCTCTATTTTGATCAGGACTTAAGCACAATGTGTTAAGTTGCTTGACGAAACTGTGCTTAAAAACGGTAGGCTGCAATTTCTGAGGTTCTTTTTTTTTTTTTTTTTTTTTTTCTTCTTCTGGGATGTAAATATAACAAACCTTCGAGTTACCCACTTACACTTTGAAATAATTTTGTTTTATTTCAGGGTAAGCAGAAAACTGACGACGGAGGTGTTAGCATATCACCCATATATTGCACAAAATTCGAACGAAGACGCCGCAGTACATGTCAGATGCAAGCGCCCTACTAAACTAACTGGAGGACAATTTTCAGCAAAGTCAGTTCTCTCTTTACAAAAAAACAAAAGAAATACAAAACGTATGAGAGCTGTACATTACGTGAGGGGTATGATGTGTTCTGTATTTTTTTTTTTTTTTTGTTGTTGCTGTTGTTGATTTACTGCATATTTACAAACTATATGGAGTTTCAGAATAAATATATGTACACTATATTGACCAAAATGACCGGACACCTAGACGAGAAACACAACATTGCATTTATTGACATATATTTGCATGCGCTTCCATTCAGTACATAATTGCTGCTGCTAACTGTTGCTCAGTAATAGCCCTTGGTTCCAAACTTCTTATGCGCGCTCCAATTCATCCCATAGGTGCTCTATGGGATTAAGATCAGGGCTCTGTGCTGGCTAGTCCACACACGATACGGAATTATCGTCAAACTACGCCATAACAGTTCTTGCTTTATGGCTCGGTTCCATAGTAATGCTAGAGTTGGTAGGGTATAATTGTCCAGAATATCGAGGTAGACATGCTGGTTAACAGGTTTGTCCACGATAACCAATGGGCCGGGACCATACCACGAAAAACACCCCCACACGAGTACACTGGCAGCTCCAAACTTGACCGTAGGAACAGTAGCACTGGTAAATAGCGTTCCCTCGGCTGCAGCCATACCCACATACGGCCATCAGACTGATGGATCGTGTACCTGGATTCATCAATCCATAGGACCCTTTTCCATTGATCTACGGTCCACGATAAATGTTCTTTACACCATGCTAAACGACGAGTAGCATTCTGAGTGGAGATGAAAGGCATATGAGCAGCCGCACGACCACGCGAACCCATGAAATGAAGTTCTCTGCGAATGGTACGTGCACATACAGAGCTTCCAGCATTTTTACTCACCTGTACACTGAGGTCTTGTGCAATACTATGTCGATTAGCTGCAACGACTCTAATGAGGCTTCGACGTCCTCTATCACTGATTTTCTTTGGTCCGCCGGTACGTTTTCCTGCTTCAGGCACGACATGTGTCTTCCACTTATTAAGTACATCCAAAACAGTTGACTTGGGTATGTTTAAACGCCTCTCGGTTTCTCTTATGGACAACCCACTAATATAACACCCAACGATCTTTCTCAAAGTCAGTTCTCTCCCGCCGCGACATTTTCACTCTACCTCACAGTGCGATATGATCGCGGTCAGCTGACCGCGGCGACATTTTCACTCTACCTCACAGTGCGATATAATCGCGGTCAGCTGACCGCGATCATATCGCACTGTGAGGAGTGAAAATGTCGCGGCGGGAGAGAACTGACTTTGAGAAAGATCGTTGGGTGTTATATTAGTGGGTTGTCCATAAGAGAAGCCGAGAGGCGTTTAAACATACCCAAGTCAACTGTTTTGGATGTACTGAATAAATCGAAAACACATGGCGTGCCTGAAACAGCAAAACGTACCCGCAGACCAAAGAAAATCAGTGATAGAGGACGTCGAAGCCTCAGGAGGGTCGTTACAGCTAATCGACGGAGTACTGCACAAGACCTCAGTGTACAGATGAGTAAACATGCAGGAACCTCGGTATGTACACGTACCATTCGCAGAGAACTTCATTCCATGGGTTACGTGGTCGTGCGGCTGCTCATAAGCCTTTCATCTTCACTCGGAATGCTACTCGTCGTTTAGCTTAAAGAGCATTTATCGTGGACCGTAAATCAATGGAAACGGATCCTATGGACTGATGATTCCAGAAACACGATCCATCAGCGTGATGGCCATGTGTGGGTATGTGTGTGGTGTGGTAGCCGGGGAACGTTATTTACCACAGTGTACTGTTCCTACGGTCAAGTTTGGAGCTCGTAGTACAGTTCCAAACTTGACCGTAGGAACAGTACACTGTGTGGGGGTGTTTTTCGTGGTATGGTCCCAGCCCATTGGTTATCGCGGACAAACCTGTTAAACAGCACGTCTACCTCGATATTCTGGACAATTATGCCCTACCAACTCAATACTATGGAACCGAGCCTTGTTGGTACCAGCAGGATAACGCACCGAGCCATAAAAAGCAAGGACTGTTATGGCGTAGTTTGACGATAATTCCGTATCGAGTGTGGATTGGCCATCACAGAGCCCTTATCTTGATCATATAGGGCACGTATGGGATGAATTAGAGCGCCGCATAAGAAGTTTGAAACAAAAGCCTACTACTAAGCAACATCAGCGGCAGCATTATGTACTGAATGGAAGCGCATACCTATCGATGTTTTCCAACACCTTGTTGAAAGCATGTCTCGAAGGGTCAGTGCATGCATTAAGGCCAAAGGTGGACCGACACCGTACTAATGTAAGTCAATAAATGCTATGTTGTGTTTCACTTCTAGGTGTCCGGTGACTTTTTATCAGTATAGTGTAAGCTAGTCTGATGACAGTACCTCCACCGTCTAAATGCATACTTCGCAGGGATATGCGGAACTCTCTCAAGGTTAGAAAATTGACGGCGCTGCGCGAGCAAGCCCGTCAGTAACCGGGAACCACCGTCTTTCACTCGGACAGGATCGGTCTTGGGACCTGTACTTTACACCCTTCGACCATAGCCCGTGTGTGTGTGCGACGTGCTCATGGGCAGGGACTAACGGAATAAATTTTTCACATCGCTGGCTGAGAGGTCAGTTCGCCAACGCGAGTTTTTGGAACATAATGGTATCTAAGAAAAGAAAGTACATGGACATTCAGTAATTGAGGGTCTCATGCAATCCCTCTCACAAAAGATTCAGCAATATTAAAAACACAATACACAGAAATGTTTACATGGTCCGCAGGACTAGGGCCTGTGCTGCGGTGATGACTCCGGGTCAGAGTCATCAGAAACACCTCGGTCATAGACCAACTAACACTGCTACCTAGAGTGACGCGCTTCTGAAGAGTTCCACTAGCGATCAACCATAGTTGACGCGGTTTTTAACCTGCGTAAGTTCATGTTGCAGACTGGGACAGGTCTTACTAAAGCTGGAGTGGGCGACATCCATCTTCAGACGGAACTTGGCATTCACAGCCGAGCAATTGCTGTACTTAGGTGTGGCTGTACACTTGTGGTGCTGATTCCCAACTTTCCCGCACCTATCTTCAGACTCAGTGCAGTGGCTCCGGAAATGACCGAAGCCATTGCAGCGGAAAGCACCTGACTTTACGCAAGAACTCTTTAAGACGGAGGACTGACCAACCCAGGTTCAGTCTTCTCCGCTTCGTTAAGAGCTTGAAGGCCTGGGGATCCACGTCGATCAGCCAGTGGACCCGGCCTCCTTCAGCCTTAATGTGGAAAACGGGCAGTGAACCCGTTTTCGAGGTCGGGGTTCTGATCACGAACACCTTCCTGGAACTCCTTTTGCGACACCTCCCCGTCGACGACCAGACGGGAAAGTCTCTTTTGTGGGGTTTTGGGGAGTGTGCAATCTCTGGTCAGGGGATTGCTCCTCAACTCCTCGGCGAGGCGGTTGAGTTCCTCTGGGCGGGAACACCCCACCGACACCCCACCCTTTCTAGTGTTACGAACATCTTTGACCCCGAGCTGCAACTTGCAGGGTCTTTTTCACGTCATCAGAGGACGTGATAGACCAGGAGAACGTGTCTCCTGCCCACCTTGTTTTGCCTACGTGGGGCAGGCGAAGACTCTTCTTACTAGCCTCCTCCTAGCCGCTTCGGCATAGGCGGCTACTTCGACGCCTCTGCGTCATTCAGTCTACTATATAAGACTGCCGTACTGTGGGCTTGCTCGTTACAAGCCCTGCGGATCCCACTGAGGACCGCCTTAATTTTATCTCTGCGTGAGGAGGTGACTCGAGAATCCTTAAATGCTGGACTCCACCTCCCCGAGATAAGGATTTAATTTGACTGAGAAAGGCTACGAGGGTAGACACCGAGGTCGTCTCGGGGTGCTGGTTACCTCCAGAGTGGACTCCGGAGGGCCAGCGAGCGACCCTCAACTTCCCGAGTTGGCTCGGGCTCGGACGATGTTTTCCCCTTGTTTGCCAAAGATGCGGATGGCAAAAACGTGTCCACACCACGTTTTGACCGGGTTGACCCCGGTGGTGTTGGGGAAGCCCCTTTGACGGATGTAGTGGCCAGTGGTGACTCCTCAAGATGGAGAGCCTTCGAAGTGGTCTTCGAGGGCTTTGTGTGGGTCACTTTCTTCCGACTGGACACGGAAGAGGAGGTGGAAACACCCCTATGGAACTACCGACAGGGCTGGGTAGTTTACTGGCCACTACCTTAAGTGTCCGAGTTGACCCGAATAGGTTAGGGGTTGACCCCTTTGGAGCTGCTGAACCCTTGTGGGCAGCTGACATCTCTGTGTGAGAGAGAGTCAAGGAAACTGCTAAGTGCTGATTGGGCACCCTGGGGTTCTCCCATTCTAGTCAAAACTCAGCAAATCGGGGACGCGCGGGCTTTTGCCTAATCCTGGATAAAGAGTCCAGGGACCAGCACAACGACGACGTACCCGCAATCTGACACTAGAATCTCTATGCGAGCTGAACTGGACTTTGCCCTTAGAAGGGCATTTTCTGTCTAAGTACAGGGACTGCACCGAAACACTTTTTTCAAAAATAAAAACCAAGTCAGGGGAGTAAGAACACTCCCCAGTGCTCGCTACTGGTAATAGTCCTTGTGCAATCTGATTTCATTCAAGCCAATCGCATAGAAACTCGCTTCCTGACCGTTGTCAGACCGGCCGGTCGTCAATATGGTGTACATGAAATTCATAATATTTTTTCATCACCAATTCTGATTACGTTCAATACCAATAGGACTAACGGAAAACTTTTTTTTTTTTTTTCACATTTCGCAATAATCGATAAAGTGCTATCGCAAAATCTTACGAAATCGGATGGACCCAGAGGATCTGAAATGAAGTGTACAGAAGGATACAACTAAAAGAGACGCTGTTCCAAAAAATCATGCAGAGAAAGCTAAAGACTCTTTGGACACATCTGCAGAATGAAAAATGACCGAAAGATAAAGACATTGGTGTTTGGCTTAATCAACGGAAAAAATGCAAGAGGACGCCCTTACCGTGTGTGGGCTAATGATATTAAAGACTGGTGCGGTGGAACTCTTCAAGAACTGAGCCATTCTGCATAGAACAGACTTCAATGGGACAATTAGTTAAAATGGCAAAACACACCTATACGGGAACTGTACGCATGGTTGATGATGAACGCGTTTATATTGCTGAGGGCTGGCTTATAATGTTTGAGCCACAACAGCATTAAAAAGAAGTTGTCAGATCAAAAGAAGCTTAAATGATCATAACTTCTATTAACGTGACGCTAGTTCACCTACCAGTAACAAATACTCAATTCGGCTGTGTCACCAAAGAAGAAAACCAAATTTTCTCTTCCCAGGCAATGTCATTTGGTTATACACACGTCATATCAGTACTCAGTTAAGACATTCGGGAACACTTTCAACACTCGAAAATCAATCAATGTTGCAAAACTTGAGTAAAATTACGGTCGCAATGTAAAATTCTTGCAAAAAGAACGCGGCGGTACTAAAAAGTTCGGCGATATCAACGAAACACAGCACTTTATTTTGTGCGCAACGATGTCAACACATTTTCCTTCTCTTGAACAATTTACTGTTTTCTCATCAATTTACTCGCCTTGCCTTGAACGGCACATGCGCGTATGATGCGACTCTCTCTCCAGAAACACTTTCAGAGTAAGGGAGATATATATATTCCAAGACATCATTTTCTTGTTCGCCATTCCAACACGTTTTCTGCTGGGCGAAAAACTCCCCGTTCAAGCTGCCTTTTCATTATTCACAACCATTCTGCCTGTGTTCGCGGAAGTTTCGTGAAACACGGCTCATTTCAATACTTAAATTCCGGGTTGCGTCCATTACGCCCTTGGTCTGGGCATTACAAGAATTACCAAGGACGCCGATTGCACAATCCAGGAACTATGAAACAAAGTTTCTCGATTCATTTCGTTATCATCTGGTTCACTTACATAGCATAACGGAAGCGTTACTCGTTTTAGCATATAAACGCTGATGTCGCCGACAGGTACGATAAAAATATTGTTACAGAAAAGAGGTGCGATTCTTTGCTTTCCTAAAAATAGCTCTCAATCTCAACAGGATTACTCGACGGATTCAAAAGAGCTTGAATCTCGTGTACAGATTTAAAACTGAACTTCGATAATCAGAGCCCATTTAAGGCGGGGGCTAGGGGGCTGCAACGCAAAAAGTATAGTCGCCCTCAGTCCATCCTCAATTTTTTTTAAAGCATTACGGATGTTTTATGCACATCTGTAATCGGGGGAAATTTTCATACATTAAGAATTCGTTTGAATCACACATGATATTTGGATCACATTTTGTTTACTACTTTGATATAATTCCAACAAGCTGAATCGGGGGATGGGGGATGAAGCAGAACTTAACTGGTGTCCATTTTCTAAGGACGCATTTTTACATTTTCTAGCTAACACATCATGATTTGTCCATGAATCATGGGACGAATCAGCGAGCAAACACACTTCAACATGGCGGGGATATTTATATGGATTCATCATATTTTGGGAATGTTTTTTCCTGGGTATTTTTATTCGCCCACCCATAGTGAAATCCTAGATGTGCCACTAATACTGGGGACCCCAAAACACTGCCCAGTCCCGAGCACCCTTTCTCCTTCCTTAAATCGGCTCTGTCGATAATAATAATATACCTCTGATAATAATCCTTGAGAGAACTATCTGCACACATTTTTGAGAACGAACGCTTTCACTGAAGCAAGCAATGCAATTCTCATCCGTTCTGGAAATCTCTTGAATCGATCACCGAAACTGATATGAGCGGTAGCGAAAGCAGTTCCAGAGAACTGCACATACAGGGGTCGCGCTGCCTATCGCCATCTTCGCAATTTGCGAAAAAAGAAATCGTTTTGGCGATGGTAAAAAAGGTTCGGCGATGGGGAAAAAAAGCTTTGGCGATTACTTTTCATACCGTTATAACACTTTGGCGAAAACAAATTGAATTTGGCGACTAAATTAGCAAAAACTTTAGAAAAGCCAGCGAAACCCTGTGCGCATACATAAATAAACAACGTGAGAAATCGTTGAAAAACTGGAGAGATGAACTCATAGATGATTTTGCAACTGTTAAACACGAATGTTACAATTCATTTGAAAAAAACATTTATAATTCGGAATTTTTAAGCGTTTATTCATCTTTCTTTGCCACACAAATTGTCTTATATTAGACACTGCTTTTTCTTATTAAGTTGGTAAGTCCTAAATTGAATAATCCATGTTAAAATTCACTCACGTTGCTACAGCTATGGCGGGGAAGGGTATCGGCTGTAAAATTATTCCACCAATCAAAAAGCGCTGGTCAGTTTCTTTGCTAAAGATAAAAATGTAAAAGAAAGCTTTCAGAAAAACTTTCTTCTGCACTTTTCCTAGTGAAGATGTAGAATATTAATTATATTTTGAGAGTAAACCAAAATCCTAATTTAAAAATGGCAAAAATCATATTCAAAATATTTTGTTCAGACAATTTTCAACATATCACATACGTTATTGTTTAATCATTTGATGCCTTTAATATCCTTTGTATTATTATTACTTTTTACTATTGTTTTACAGAACGTTTTGTGTCGTTCGATACTTAAATTTCCTTGATTTTTTTCTGCCATTTCAATATAGGAACCCAGAATCAAATATCAAGAAACTAAACAATACAAGTGATCTGAACAAATAATCTGCTATACAACAAATTTAGTTTTCAACTTGGGCATGAAGAAGCCTTCACTTCTCCGATAAGAGAAGCATGGGCTTTTTTTATAGCCAAGCTTTCACAATCTCTAACAAAATGCCTTAAATGAGTGTTTTTATATGTCTAAAAGAGCATTATTTATGCTGACCTGAAATACTCATTCATTGTAGCAACTGTATTGCACACACACAAATAGACCTAAAACTGGCGGCATCAATTTAAATCTGTTTAATGCAATATTCTCTTTAATTTTATTTTCAATTCTCTTTGGTTTGATATTTACTTCCCCAAAACTGATCCACTGGCAACCAGAGTTCTTAAAAGTGACTGTTTTTCCAGAGGACTGAGTGTATTATCTAATCAGGCAGCTCCAATAAAGGACAAAAACAATCTCTGGCTCAACAGAATCTGTTTTCAAATTGAGACTTATCTCTCTCTTCATACAGTGGACTTCATCTGAGTCACATGACAATGCTGTAGGCCTTAATTTGTCTTGCTCTTAACTTTCAAACTTTGCTCAAAAGTTCTGCAGTAAATGTTGAGAAAAAGCTGATACCTTTGCAATCATTTTTTAAATAACTCTGGATAGGAATGATATTTAATAAAAATGCCAAAGACCATAAATCAGTTAACAGTTATCATATGAAAATACAATAAAAAAATGGTACAGCAAAAACGCACTGGAACCAGTAATCACTCTAACCGAACTACATATGGGCATTAATTACATGAAAATTGACTTTTTCCACATTCTACAGTATTAACAACATATGCACTGCGTCTTGCAACTGGAACATTCTTAGAGGAAAGTTCAATGCTTAACCCTCACATTTTTTCCTGGAATACGATTTTTTACTACCATATTTTCCGCCATACAATCCGCGGATTTCTGAGAAAAGGATTATAAATTTCGGTTCTGCGAATTGTACGACGATGCGGATAATAAGTCGCTTTCAAAAAATAAATAAATAACGTTTTCGTAGCACTTCGCAAATCTGCGTTAGATTTGTCAGGAGAGGTCGTATATTAGAAAAATTATGAGAAATGCATTGATAACTGGAAAACAATGGAATACGAGGATGGAGATCTGCAAACAGAGGAAATGAAGGGGGTTTTTTTTGTTGTTTTTTTCACTTACGAGCAATTTTACAGAAAATACGATGTAGTGAAGGAGATACTACACTGCTGGCCACCCAAAATGCAACACCAAGAAGGAAGCATCCGATTGGCCTGAAATTCGCATCATGCGTTGTCCGCGAGAGAACATGCAAACAATTAGCATTGCAGGGCATATGCACATCATGTGCGCCCGGCACGCCACCGAGAAGCACTATAAGAAGGGTGCACAGAAGGCGGGGTGTAAGTAGTGGAAGTGTGTTGTGCTGCCGGACCTGTGCGTGGGATGCTTCCTGACGCCTCGTCGCAGAATACGGCAGTCATTCCAGCACGTTTCGGAGTTCGACAGAGGACGAATAGTGGCTTATCGCGACAGCAGTTTATCGTATCGAGACATCGGCGCCCGTGTGGGAAGACATCCAGCCACAGTGAGGCGAGTATGGATTCGGTGGGTGCAGGAGGGACGGACGGACCGACGTGAGCGATTGCCGCGGCACACCACCGAACGAGAGGACCGGCATGTTGCGCGGCGGGCATTGACGGCTCGCACCGCCACATCACGAACGTTAGCGCAGGAATTAGGGTGTGTTGCGCAACAACCTGTGTCAGCACGTACCGTTCGACGTCGTCTGCAGAAGCGGGGACTTGTCGCACGGCGCCCATTGCTCCGATTACCATTGACGTTACACTACCGGCGAGTGCGGCGGCAGTGGGCCGTTGAACGCCGCATCTAGACCACGGAATGGCACGACATTGTCTTCTCCGACGAATCCCGCTTCTGCCTGCAACACCACGATGGTCGGATCCGCGTGTGGCGGCACCGCGGCGAGAGACTGTATGACGCCTGCATTATGCATCGCCATATCGGTCCGTCGCCTAGCGTTATGGTTTGGGGCGCAATTGGATATGGCACCCGGCCCCTCTGGTACGCATCGACGGTACACTCAACAGCCACCGCTACATCTCCGACGTTTTGGAGCCTGTAGTCCTTCCTACTTGCAGGACCTGCTAGCGGCCACGTTTCAAAAGGACAGTGCGCGCACGCATTGTGCAATAATTCTTCACGGCCCACCAGGTGTCATTACTGCCGTGGCCCGCCTGTTCTCCCGATATGTCGCCCTTCGAACACGTCTGGATCGTCAGCCGAGTGGCCCGGCAAGCACCACCCGCGGCTACGCCTGACGAACTGTGGCAACGTGTGGAAGCAGCCTGGACCGACATACCCCAAGCCCACAGCCTCTTTCGTTCGGTGCCGCGGCCGTTATTGCCAGCCATGGGGGCCACACGTACTATTGATGTCTGCGTGTTCCGCAAGTCGCACGGGCCTGTAAGCTCAATCGTTTCATCTTTGTATCTGTTGTTATGTGTCCAGTAAATCTAGCTTTGCTATCTCGTGCCCTTCTTGGTGTTGCATTGTGGGTGGCCAGCAGTGTATTTGCTCTCTCGGACAATCACGTGCTGCGGGAAGCTCAGCGTCAAACAGGTTCGTGGTTCCACAGGACTAACAACATATAACTGAATCTAAAGACGAAAAAAAAACCCTTATAATTTTTGCTCTTGATTTTTTTTTTATTGGAGGTTTAACTACCATCGTGAGCAACTCAATGGGCTGTAAGCAGTCGCCCGTCCCGTAAGACAAATACAACATCCATGCCTCACCGGGATTCGAACCCGGACCCCTTTCGGACGAATGATCAGAGGCCATCGCTTAGACCACTGCGCCACCGGGGCGGCGGCTCTTGATTCTCATGAAAGTAAAAAGAAAAGCATTTTAATACGAGTTATTTTTACAAATATGACTTTTTTTTTTTTTTTTTTTTTCTATTTAACTGGAATGATGGGTAATCTCGTGTACTGCTACTTTTGTGAACGAAAATACGGTTCGGGATCAACATCGCGGATACGGATTATAGGGGCGATTTCCCTCCCTGAATTTCACAGCCTGCGGATTATGCAAATAAAAATACAGTACTCCTGAATAAGTGAGGATCAAAACTTTTCTGTTTCATACCAAATCTCTCTTTTCGATCAAGCGCAACCTTTTCAAAAAGCTTACTATTAATCCTGGCCCAGAAATGTATACCAGAAAAAATGAATGCCGTGTTTATCACCAGCTGTGCACAAGAACACAGGCCAAACTTACCATTCAATACATCAATGTTATTATGTTATATAGATAACATTGTTTTTACAGTTTCCCGGAATAGATCTTACGATCTTTTATGATTTCAAGGAATAAATCATATAATTTTTCATAAAATGGATACATTGGTCAAATCCTCAACAACCAGTAACAACTATGAAGTTTTAAATATCTAATTATGTGTTTTGCATTAAGACTAATGCTGTGAGCAAACACCGTTTAGCACAGCCACTCGACATGAAAACCTCCTCATAAAAATTGAAAATCACATTGTACTGGACAGTGGGGTAGCCAGATTTTACTTAAGTGCGGGGTTCCATGGGTTTGGTTCAGTGGTGAAAGCCTCATATACACGTATATATCGCTTTAAATTCGTGCTCAGTCTCCCCTCAAAGGAGGGGTTGAACCCCCAAACCCCTCCCTCTGGCTATGCCACTGGTACTGGCAGCTTCCAAGTAAACCATAGATCTTTAGAACTTCACATAGATTACAGTCATCCAAGATCATAAGATCTATTCCAGGAAATTGTAAAAACAATTATATGTATTTCTACTATGAAGGCTGGTTCAATTAGTACCTATGGCATTCCAGAGGACAAACAAAGATAGTCTTTTGAGTTGCTTTACTTAAGATAGGCGTAAGTTTAAAATGTTTAAATTATCAACCTTAAACAAAATAATTCTGGGCATTAGAAAAATTCGTTTCCCAACTCCATTCCTGGAACAAAAATTTTGGAAATATTTGTCTCAATAAAGCCAAATTAAGTAATTTGATTTCAGCAGATTTAAACAAAATCAGAATCCTGCATTGGTCGGTCTAATCACATAAAATGAGCCTGACCTTTTTTCACTAGTGCATGCATTCTGAAAATTGTCCACAGTTACAAAATTTTAAAATGTACCTTTCACATAATAAAACCTTGGCAAATTTTTGGCACTGAAAATATAACATTAATTTTTGTTTAAATGAATAAAATCTGCTTTTTGGTCATTTTATTATAAGGTACAGCAAGACAAAGGCACATTTTCTTAAAACTTGCAGCATAAATTAGTCCTCCACCTTTACTTCCACAAATGGAAGAATCTCACAGAGTTAAGATTCCTCTGTTTGTGGAAGAAAAGGTAGAGCCCCTTCTTATAATGCTACAAATATAAGAAGTCATTAGTCCTCTTCCACTGTGGAAGCCATCACAATGACACACATGAAAACTATAGTCCGTTTCAGTTTATTTTTCGCTGAAAACGGCATTTCTAGTTGAGAAATTAAGCTGATCATTTATTAAAAATGCACTGTTGTAACCCTTAAAACCTATGATCAATTGGAAAAACTCTGGGCTTACTAAGTAGTATTTAGATGAAGAATTTAACATACAGCATTTTTGTAAATGGTGGCAACACTTTCAATAATTTATTGCACATGGAGTAAGAGAGCTACAGATACGGTTTACTTATCTATACCATATGAAAGAGAAAACATGAAAGTTTTCTCATTGTTACTGCTGAGGTGTATAAATCTCCATTTACTGACAGTTGGCTTTACCTGTCGTACCCCTACCACATGCCTAGTTGAATTGTGGTGGCTTCCAGCACTGAGAAGGCATTCTGAGTGCTACTGTTTGATAAGAACAAGTGTGCAACAGAAGTTCAAAGGAATTTTTGAAGTGCGTACAGTAAAGAGCCATCAACCAGGAAAGCTATTTACAAGTGGCAGGCCTAGTGTTACTGTTAATAATGTGGAACGAGCGAGTAAAATACTTCCTGTGAAGCCGTATGAATTGCAGTTGGTGAATATGTTAAAGGAAGACCACAAAGAGAGGAGTTTCTATTTTTGTTGTGAACTGCAAGGACTGACAGAAGAATGTGACAACTTCTTTAATCACGTACTGTTCAGCAATGAAGCCACATTTCACACCGATGGGAAGGTCAAGCAACACAACTGTCGAACATGGGGCACCCAGAAATCTGCAGAGATAATTGAACATGATTCACCGAAGGTGCATGTTTTTCTGTGCTTTTGTCAAGCTCAAACTGCACAGACCTTTTCTTCTTTGTCAAGAGCACTGTAACTGAGCATTCCTACCTCGATATGCTGCAGCAATAGTGGAAGACTCAAAAGTTCAGGAAGATAGTGATAACTTTATTTACCAGAAAAAGACAAGGGGCCCTTCCCCACTTCAATAGCGGTGTCAGGGCCTACCTTAACACTGAGCTACATAAGCACTGGACAAACATGCAGGAGAAAGAGAAAGGGATGAATGTTTCTTAAAATGGCCACTGGAATCACCCGACCTAACTGTGTGTGATTTCTTCTTGTGGGGACGACATAAAGGATCATGTTTGTACTTTGCCACATGATGTCCAGGAACTAAAGCAGAAAACTGAAGAAGCTACAGCCGCGATCACACGGGAAACGTTGGACAGGTATGGCAACAGTTTGATTACCATGTGGACATTTGCAGTGTCACACGTGGTTTCCACACTGAATTGTTGTGAAGTTATACGATGTAAAAAAAACTGACATTTTCTCTTTCACAAAGTATGTATATGACTAATATCTGTCCCAGTCTTTGTGCAAATAAATTACTGAAAGTGTTCCCACCACCTGTATTACTGTTGTTTTTATTATTACTCTGCTAAAATAATAATGCATGATTTCCAGGTGCCCCCCCCCCCCAACCTTTTTTAAACTGTTTTCCAAACTCACAAAAATTGCTAAGAAAAGGGAGCATAACTGCAAATTCACTACCAAACTTCATAATCAATGGTCATATGGCTTCCACACAAACCCTCCATTTCCTCAAGAAATCATTTCCTTTACATCAGAACAAACAGGATCCTTTTATCTAGTTTTGCAGGTGTTCCTTCACACATCTGCTGTCACAAAATCCAAATCTGACACAAGCTGAAGGGAAGTTACTGGTGACTAAAGAGAGGGAGGGACATTACATAGTTTGAAAAAATGTGCTTCTAGCACCTGTGCATTTTTGAGGATTTCAGCTAAACGTACGATCTCACCATACACAATTAGTTCGCAGTTTTATCTTAAAAAGACATTTCACATTTCCAACGTAAAAACAAAAACATCCAAAACTTTTACACATTTTAGCACTGCAGAGAAAAGAAAGTACACAGTAAAATGTGCACACACACACCTGCCAAAATACAGATTAAGTGTTCTTCCTTGCACACTCTCCAAATCAGCCTAGGCATTTAGAAGCACTTATTACAGGTGCTTTGCAATACTAATTATGCTGCAAGTTTTTGGCAATTGTTGCTGTTTATGTACCTTTTTAGAAAAAAAAAAAAAGAAACTGCAAGCTATTTTTTTAAAACACTTCCCTCACAAAATCAGGCGAAGCCATAATTTTTTTTTCCCCGAAATGTTATTAAATTAAACCTCCACTAACGTACTTTAGATGTGAATTAAACCATCCTCAATTTTGCAAAAGCTACTGAAGAATTGCATTATAACATGACTGATCTGAACAAGAACTATGTTGAATCTCTTGAGAAACTCACACTCCAAACTGATGCACTTGGAACTAGGAGTTTTCTGGGAGACACAGGTTCGAGTCCCGCTCCTGGACGATGAAAATTTTCAAGTTTTCGGATATTATCTGACTTACCAACCTTGTCACATTTACGCCAAAAATCGGATTGTCATCTTCAAAATTTGCAACGTAGATAATGTTTGATCTATCAAGGAGTTCCCCAAATCTAATACCATGCTTTCAAGAGGAAAATGCGGTACACCTGCTATACTTTAAATTTCGTTTTACACATTTAGGGATAAGCTTCTCAACATAAACTGCTCATCTGCCTTTTTTTTATTTATTTTTTTCCATGCATTACAGCTGATAATGCTTGTATATTAAACTTGATATGTCTATTTGCAGCACTAGTTTGAATCTGTTCATTCATTGGCAAATAGGTAGAGCCATGGCTAGGGACGATCTCTAACTGGTTTTTCAGTTCCCACTCTTTTTCTCCCACAAAAAGTAAGGTCATTTTATTTAAGCACCTCTTGCCAAATTTTTAAAAAGGCCTTACGAATTGCAAACACAACAAAGACATATGCCCAAATACTTTATAACACATGACTTAACTAGGCAGATTAAAGTGCACTCGTCAGGTTTGCAATGTTTTTCTATTATACAATTTAAGTTAGAGGATGTACTACTAAAAATAACATGCAAAAAAGTAAAAAAAAAAAAAGTGTTCTGCTGGTCATATCAGTTTTCCTACGTGAGAGAATAATCACATATACAATAAAGGATGTGTAATTTATAAAACTGTGGTGTTATGAGTTCAAGATTTTAATTTTGAACAAATAACAATATCCAGAACCTGCTGGATATGTGTTATTTACATAATGAATGGTGCTTCATTTCATACTGTCCTGTGCTTTTCCACAGACATTCAGTTGACATCATGTGAGATCAACATAGTTAATCAGAAGAAAAAGTTCTGTAGTGCCTCAAAAAAATTAGGAGGCACTACATCATAACTTCTGGATTTTATGCAGCCAGTTATGAAAAATAAGTACTTTTCAAGTTCCTTCAGGAAATTTTGGTAAAAAATTAAGGGCTTTTAAACACCCTGAAAAAAATTAAGCCCTTTTTAAGGATTTATAAGGACCATGGGAACCCTGTTGTAATTATTTACATAATAGTTTCAGTAATGCAGAAAACTTCGAGAGCACTGAGCTTGTCTCATCCAGTATGCAATTTCGAAAAAAGCTCTTGGGTTGGGATTGACCAACTTTGTGGGCTATATGAAATATTGCCTAGTAACTAACGATATGATGGCACATTGGAGCAATTACCTGGTTGTTGCTAAACCGGTGAACTTCGAACAACTGATCTAACAGGTATCTCTTGCTTTTCAAAAGTGCTTTTACAAAATACCTCCATTAGTACCTGTTTGTGCTCACCGAAAGAAATCAGAAGAGGATTTTCGCTTTTACGAAAAAGGGCGAAAATAGCGTTCAACGTTTGCTTTGCAGGAGGTAGCCGTTATTGAGGCAGCGCCCACCCCGAGCGGCAAGTGGCGCCGCCGAGCTCCTTCCCCGGGAACTACACTCATCATCAAGCCGCCATAGCTTTGAACTGTGTTTGTGAGCATCGATGCTTTCTTTACCTCCATTTATTTTTATCGTCCGTTAGCAAGATGTGCCCCAAGGTATCAGAAAATTTTGCCTTAGAGAGCTCCTAAAGGTATTATGTGTAATGTGTACCGTAAATCTGGGGCATAGTTCAGCGTTTCGATCGTGGTGAATGAAATAGACATCGGATGTGCGTTGAACTTGCCTTCGTCCACCATTCGTACGTACTATTTACACGGAGAGAGAAAGAATCTTGAAAGCTGCCGAAGTAACTATTGGCTTTGCTAGTAGAAGTCATCTCTTTTAAGCAGACATCCTGTAATGGATAAAATGTAAAGTCTATTATTGCTTGAGTGAATTGATCATACACGAGACTGACGAAGCAGAAAAAAAGCTGAACTTTCTAACCGGGTGAAAAATCAGAACAACCGATGAAACAGTGTGAACATAATGCAGCAAGGTGGAATAGTTCACTGTAATTTATTTATGTAAATATTAAACTGCAACACATTCCTGCATTCAAAATAAAAAAATATTGACATTCAACAACACAGGTGAGAGGGAACAACACCGCAGGGGAAAAAATTACGATTACGGGAAAATCTTCGCTCCATCCGACTTCTATTTTCGAAAACTTTTCCTACATTTTCAAGCTAAAATGCAAATTTCTACGGAATAAAATGATATTTAACAACAATACTGCGTAGAAGAAACGTCGCGAGAAAAAAATTACAATTACTAGAGAAATCTTTACTACATCTAACTTCCACTTTCGAAAGTTTCGAAAATCGGAATTTCGTCCAGACGTAATACGACCCCCACCTCCCCGCAATCTGTTCAGTTATGCTTCGATCTCTAAAACCACACAAATGGAAGAACCTCATGCCTGAAGATTACAGGGCAATTTTCACGCCGTCTAACTTCCGTTTTTGGAAAACTTTTCTCCGTTTTCAAGCTGAAATGCAAATGTTTATGGAATAAAATGATCTTTAACAACATTACTGGGCAGAAAAAGCATTGCAAAAAAAGAAATTAAGATCACGGGGGTAATCTTCACTCCGTTTAACTTCCGTTTTCTAAAATCTCAAATGATGAAATACCATCCCCGGAGGCAAAATGACCCCCCCCCCCGTCCAAATTTCCCTTCAGTTTTGCACTGATCTTGAGAATGACCCAAATGATGACAAAAAAAAAAAAAAAAAGCGGAATTCCGCGAATTCGCGGAAGAATTGCATGCATGATTGATAGGTGTACATAGAGCGTGGGTTCAGTTAAGCTATCTTATACTTAACGGAACACCATGCTTGCGCATGCTCAAAAACTTTTCCCATATACACCGATGAGCCATTCCATTATGACCACCTCAAGCCTAGAGAAATGAGCGCGCCTGGAGACCGAACGGTGACGCGGGTGTAGTTCACACAGCAGTATATATACAACCTGAGAGGACCGGCTTTTAGTTAGCAGTGTTCGGGGTCAGAATGGGAAAAGCTGCCGATTTATCGGAGTTTGATGAGGAGCAAATTGTGATGGCACGGCGCCTTGGAACTAAGATCTCGGAAACGGCGCGGTTTGTGGGTTGTTCACACGTAGAGCACGAATCAAAAGTGGCGCACAGATGGCCAAACGACGAACCGTCGTCTGCAGCTCACTGATGCCAGAGGGAAGCGGAGACTGTCGAGCATTGTTCACAGCGACCGCAGGGGCCACAGTGACACAAATCACCCGCAGCTACAACCGTGGTGATCAGGACAATGTGTCACAGCACACACACAGTTCATCGCAGCCTTCTGCGCATAGCTGCAGATCCAGCTGGGTCCCCATGCTCACTGCACGTCATCGCCAGCAACGCATGAAATGGGCCCCAAGGTCATCGCGATTGGACCACGGATGATTGAAAGTGGCCTGGTCTGACGAAAAGATTCCTAGTGCATCACGTAGACGGCAGAGCGCGGAGACGCCGATTACCAACGGAGGCTATGGCACCTGAATGCACTGTTGGGAGGAAACTGGCCGCCGGCGGCAGTGTTTATGTTGTGGGCGATGTTTTCTTGGATCACTTTAAGCCCCATTATATCCCAATAGTACAATCCCTCACAGCTGTCAGGTATCTGAACATCGTTACGGACCATTCACCCATTCATGGCAACTGTGTTTCCCTGCTGGTGATGGCCATTATTACCAACAGAATAATGCGCCATGCCACACTGCCAGAATCGTCAAGGAGTGGTTCGAGGAACATGCTAGTGGCTTTCTGTTAATGTCCTGGCCCCCAAATTCACCTGACATGAACTCAATCGAACATTAGTGGTTCGACTTGGAAAAGCGGGTTCGAGCTAAATCACCACCACCCCGAAATGTAAGGGAGCTGGAGGACCTGCTGTTGACATTATGGTGCCAGATACCCCAGGATACCTATCGCCAACTCATGGAATCGATGCCTCGCCGAGTGGCAGCTTTTTTGCGGGCTAAAGGGGTCCTGCAACTCCACTTATTAGGTTGGTGGTCGTAACTCGTAATGTAATGGCTAATCGGTATAAATTAATGGTAATTGCTTTTTCGGCTTCATGCCACTTCGGTTTTCGAAAAGGTTTCATAGCAACGCTCTACTTTCGGATAGCGGGAGAAGCCTGTAATGGGTAGTGGATGGGCCTGTCTGGCTAGTTCTACATGAAAGAAATCCAACAAGACCGTTTCAAACAGAATTTCCAACATTCCCCATAACACTGTGTTTAAGCTACACTGCTAAACACATCACAACAGTGCTAACTACACTGAAACGTTCTCGTTACACTTATTTGTAAGCAACAGGAGGTGGAGGTAGTTAAGGTTTTACGCAGCTTAATTAACGATTTTTACAAATTATTTGTACAACGATCGAACCGACGATTGGACTGACAACCACTATAGTTAAGAATCTGGTCTGTCTAAGGCAGAGGTTTTCAAACTAGGAATTACAAGCGAGCTCGATGGGACGGGAATTCATAGGAAAATCCAGTAGACCTAATTGGGTGCAATCATTGCTAAAGGAAACTCCAGGTCGAGCTGAGTACTCATGGTCGATTTTTTTTTTTTCAAATTCTTCTCCACTCAACACACAATTTTCATTTCACATTTGCAACAATTTTCATTTCGTAAGTGAAAAAACTTAAATTTGGTGAATTCGTCTATGATTTTTTTAAATCCCCATAATGTTTTCATTATTATTATTATTTTAATAAGGATTCTTCGTGCGCTAAACAATATTTTAATTCGAAAAGCCTTTCAGCACGATAAGATATATTTAATAGTACAGTCTGTACTAAAAAATAGACATTTATAAGGCACAACTTGCAAGATCTTTCAATTGGAGCACATGGTGCTTTGAAAGATCTTGTAAGTTGTTGTGCCTTATAAATGTCTATTTTTTAGTACAGACTGTACTATTAAATATATCTTATCGTGCTGAAAGGTTTTTCGAATTAAAATATTATTATTATATTACGAATTGGCAGAGGTGAAAAATAAACACCATTTGGGTTGTAGTGGAAAGATTATTTTTAATCCAAACGCACTATATACTGTATATAATACAGGTTTCACCTTTTAAAATGAATTCTGCCTTGAAAAAAAAAAAGTTTCTATGTTTAACTGCTTGCACAGATTATTTATTCAGCACAGAAGTCGTATGGTGGCTGACCCATTGATTCGTACGTGGTCAGCCAACACCAGAGAAGGTGATGACTGACCACGTACGAATTTACAACAGCATAACGCAGTAGTCTCCACAGAAAAACCTATGCGCATGCGCCTGCTTTGAACAAGGGTGAGTAGAACTCATAATCTTATAAAAACACTTCCTACAGAGCGCGCGACCTGACGGTACACTGCATGTTGTTGCCATTTGGTGCAGTTGTGTACTGCCATGAAGGGGCCACCTATAGATCATCTGCGAACGTCTCACGAAAATTGTTTTGCATCTTTTTTAAAATCACCGGGGAAAAGCCCAGGAAGTATGTATCGACTGAACGCCGCACCTCGGATGGCGCGCTATCTGATCTGCTGCTTACGACGCATGTGCAGCAAAATTCTGCGTAGAATGATAATCGCCAACTTTCTATTAGCTTCCACCACGTGAATTCTGCGTCATATCAAGCCTTCTTCTGCCTGCTTGCGTCACATTTCCGTGGTGTATTTTTCGATAGCCAGAGCAGTATTACATTACGTAATAGTGTATCATGAATTAATTCTCTTGGCAGAATTCGCTGGAAATCAAATGAAATGCAGGAAACAATCCAACCAAAAATGCAATATGCTATCTACTGTTTTTGCCAGTGTTACAAAAAAAAAAAGTGTCACACGGCAATATGTGAACAAAACCAATTCCTAATTTAGCGCATGAATCCCGTATTCTGAAATTACCAAAGTTTAAACCACATCGTTTGCATAGGATGAACCCCCCCCCCCCAAAGGGGAGGGGGATTAAAATTCTGAAATCTTACTGCCCTGGCAATCCAAACTGGGACCCCTAAAAAAGGCGTTCGTATAGATCGATGTCACAGCAGGTATTAATGGCTTTCCCAAAATGATGTGCTTCTGGTCTACGAACAGTAAGATAATTTGGAAATTTGCAATGATGACGGTCGCGTCAAATCTCGTGAGATACAATCAGACTTCTTTTAAAAGTCGCCTTTTTCAAAAAGTTTAACCTTTACTGTCCTAGACGACAAATTTATAACTTTTGATTTATTATTATTTCCTTTAAGGTCTCACGCACAATTTAACTCAACGTCTTTCGCTGCTCCTGAACATGAAACCACAATATACATGTATGCACAGACAAGCACTTTACTTACAAGAAACCTTTGTTTGTAACACACATGTACCACAAGGACGCGCGTGTTCCCCTCTTTGTCTTAATAACGCAGTTCTAATTTATACAATGGATCGCATTACTGAAACTTTTATCACTTCTTTTTCATTCTATAATCACAAGCACTACTGCGCCTTGTGAAATGTAAGATTCATATCACCACGGAGAAAAAACACGACACAGCTTCAACCTAAACAAATATTGTGTGCGTTGTCCTTTTTGGCGTGGCATTTCCTGAAGGCTAAAGCAGATTTATTAAAAGATCGTTTCATTTCAATTTGTGTTAAATCACGAACAGAACACATGTCACTTTTTTCCCTAATTCTTTTACAAAATATTCACTCCTAATCTATAATTAACTGTCAAGTCCCGCGCAAAAATGAGAGAATTCTTCGTATTTGTTTTCACTTTTAAAATCAGAATTTCAGCCTTCAATATTAGTTTTCATTATACAGCACCGAGTAATACACTTGAAAATAATTCGTCATCGCTACAACCTCACGATGGTTTGTAATAAATCCATAGCCAGGCTCAGAACACTTAGAATAGAGTGGTCCGGCAGCAGCAAAAACCCAGTTCCCATGGTCTGTTATCTGAGAGGTAGAGGGAGAAGTGGGTGTGCAAAAATATGCACATTCACCGACCAAGCGCAACGCAGAAACAGGAGAGGAAGGTGAAGGGGAGTAAAAAGAAAAAAAAAAAAAGTAATCACGAGACCCAAAAGCACTCTTTCTTCTTCCCCTCCCTTTCCCCGACAGTTAATAGGCACAGCAGCAGAAGTATTTCAGCCAACGTCGGGTTTTATCATCGACGAGCAGTCAAACATCTCGGAGTGAGCAACCGATAACTGCCAGCCAGGTGTTGACTGAAGAGACGGCTACATGGTACCAGAACTAGGCAATCGATATTCCCGCACTGCAGAATGAGAAGCAGCAACAGAAACTGCGTGGCCTGACTTGCCTCTCCTGCCTGTCTACTGGTGCGTGTGCATGGTGAAAACGCTTCACGGGACCAGAACGTTTCCTTCCGACGGCGTTCGGAGAAGATGGCGAACATCCCCAGCAACCAAACGCGAAACAATTCTGTTAAACGTTTGCAAACAACCACCCTGCATTTTCACAAAATAATAAAAACCCGTTAGCCAACAAAAATATGGATAACTCAGAAAGCATGGAAATATTCAAAGATAATTCCAACAGAGGTCTTCACACAAACAAAGGCTCTGAAATTGAAATTTTGAACTATGACACACACACACACACACACACATATATATAAATACGTGTGCAGCAAACGCACATCGTAGGCAGGAAAGTAAATAAATAAAAAAAACTAAGCGTTATTTAAATGGCGAGAAGTATAAATAATAAACAGCGAAACTCTTATAATGTCTACTGCCAATGGCTATTATAAATGATCTGAAATAACACTGAAAAACAGAATTTATACTTTAATATTTTTTGTATCTAGCAAAATAACTCACATCTTGTATAGCTTAAGTAAAGTATTAATTAATCCAATAATTGTACAGTGTAAATATTTTTACTTAAGTACTGTACGTATTAATTAATATACATGCGCACATAATTTGCCAATTTAATTCCAGATATTAAAAACTACATGTAATCAACCACTTAAAAGAAATTGCGAACTGTCACAGTTGCTTCACTTTTTAGTTACATTTTTGTAGAGTTCTTTTCTGCTGTTCATCTACAACATTCGCAAACTTGTAGAATTAAATGCAATTGATTCTAAAATCTAAAGCCTTCATTTCCATATTTGTTACAACACAGTTAATTTAACATTGGGTTAAAGGTTATTTCGCCCGGGACCTACAATTTTCGGCTGTTACAGAGGAGTGCTCGTTGCATCCGAGATTATAAGCGAGTTTTACCGTAGTGATAAACGTACCACATACACAGGATAAACAACCGAACTGGTTTTCCTTTGTTCTGATGAAAACCTGGTCTTCCGGGATTCGATGAAAGCTAGAACTGGGGGATAAAATTATCACAAGTGCTAGAAAATAGAGCACTATTATTATTATTTTTTTTCACTAAATGTTAGTATTTTCTGTGAGTTTAGGACAACTGGGCACACGGCCAACTGAGCACATTCACTTTTAGAGCCATGAAATTGCTCTGCGTAAAAAATTAGTGTATTAATTACGTGTTAATACGCATGTTCAACTTCAAATACGTACTTTTGAAAAAAAAAAAAAAAGAAAAAGATTTTAGCTTTATGGAGAGCATTTCAAAGCACATAACCATTTGTGTATCTTAATTAAGAGCCACAGGAAAACAAACTCATAATACACGGGTGCCGTGCGAGAAGCAAACGTGCTAATCGAATCATTTTACTTATATATATAGACAAATCGTAGGCAAATTATTTACGTCTAATTAATTAATTACATCAAGTTTTTTTATACAAATACAAGTTTTTAATATCTTGATATATACTAAATAAATGCAAAACCGAAAGAGAATTTTTTTTAAATAGGAGGAAATCAAAACAAAAAATTCCGAGAAAAAGCAGAAGAAAAAACACAACAAACCCCAACCGTCCGAAGCAAACGAGCTCAGAACAAGTGAAACCAAACAAACAGAAGAACGTAGGGAAGCAGATCAATTTAGCTATATTATACAAATCGTACTCAAATTATTTACATGTAGTTAATTTAGTACTTATATCTTCTGAATTTTGTAGTTTTTGTTCTTAGTCCAACTTTGTAACATAACTTAATGCTTTCGGGCATTTTTTAAGGTCTTTGTGAATCACACGTCGAATTTGGAAATTCCAAACAGCAATTAAAATAATTAGGAGTACTTGGTCCAAAAAGGAAGAAAATGTACATACAAGTAGACGAACGAACGCATTCGCAATATCACGGCGGAATTTGGAAATTCTAAATATGTATATATATATATACCCAAGAGCAGAGTCAAAGACTAAATTTTACACCAAAGAATTTAAACCAAATTTGCTTAAAAAACAACCCGAAGATCATGACGCGCAACGCAGCAGTTATGAATATTCAGAACTCACACACTACTAAGTAGAGACAGTAAAAAAATTATTTAACAAGAACTAAAACAATATAGAAAACTTCAAAGCCCAACAGGCATGAGTAAACAATAAAATAAAGTAATAATAAACCTGAATGTAGAAAGTGTCGAGAATGCTGAGCCTTGGCTTTATCAAGGGCCAGGAAAACTCTGCATTTTCTCACCTCCACAAAGACCTAGTTGTTGGGAATGGGTTTCTGCAAAGCCATAGATGCAAGTTTAAAGCCCACCAATTTTTTTTTTTTTAAATTAACCTCCTCAGAGTTGCATGAAGAATAATTTAGTCAAAGTTTTTGCATGCATCTATAACTTTCCTGGCCCAACCCACACTCTCCATCTGCCACAAAAAACAGAGAAACGATTACAAAAACCACAAGCTGTGAGAGGGTCTGAACAAATCATCAGAATTATTCAGTTAAAACACGTGGCAGAGCAACCAAGCCATCTGAGAAATAATTTAAACTTTAAGAACAGTACTAAAAGTACACTAAGTCTTATTCTTGGTGGCGAAAAAAGTTTTACTTAAAATGCCAAAATAAAAAACAAAAGATTAAAAAATTTTCAACAGAGTTAGGAGAGCAAACAGGATTTTTGTACCCACAACTCCCGCATAATACGTATATATATATATATGATTATTGATTAGCATACGTGTATATATACATATATATATATATATATCATCATCATCATCATTGTCAACCATTATCAATCCACTGCTGGACGAAGGTCTCCCCAAGTTTCCTCCACAACGGTCTGTCTTGTGCCAGTCTCCTCCATGTCACCCCTGCATACTTTCGAATTTCATCCACCCATCTCCCATGTGGTCTTCTTCTGGGTCTTTTCCTGTCCCTTGGAATCCAATCTAAAATTTCGGCTGTCCATCGATGATCTGTCCTTCTGGCAGTATGTCCAGCCCATTGCCATTATATATATGGGATGTAAGGTCAGGTGATGCGTAACATCACAGCCTCTCCTTGACAAATGTCAACCCCGCCTTCTCGTGGTGCATCCTGTTCCCACTAAAGGGGCTCTGACGACCGCCCATAGCGGTATAACTATACCATCGGGATTAGAGGAAATTCTATCCCACACTCACCAACCCGCTTGGCCAGCGTGGTGAGTTATGGCCAAACCCCTCCAAAATGATTCCACAACTTAAATCTTGGCCCTCAGTCTCCGGCAGCTGGAATGTACCTGGCCAAGGCAGCGGCCAGTGCGACATGAAGGCAGAGGGTGCTAAGAATCCCCGGAGGACCGGACTAGGCTGCCATCTGATGCTGACCTTGGCTACTTACAATGGACGCTCCCTATCTTCTGATTCAAGGCTTCTTGAATTGGAAGAGGAACTACAAAGGATCAAGTGGGACATCGTGGGGCTAAGTGAGGTAAGGAGAAAAGGAGAAGATCTCATCGAACTGAAAAGTGGACATCTCTTCTACTATCGTGGGACAGATACTGGCAGAACTAGTGGTGTTGGATTTATAATAAACAAGAAACTGAAGGATAAAGTTGTAGAAGTTGAAAGTTCCTCTGACAGAACTGCACGACTTGTTATCCAACTCTCGAAAAGATACCAGGCTCAGATTATTCAAACTTATGCACCCACCACAAGTCATCCGGAAGAAGAAATTGAAGAATTTTATGAGGAAATTTGTCATCTAAATAATAAAGGTAAGCAGCACTTGAAAATAATTATGGGAGATTTCAATGCAAAAATAGGGCAACGGCAACAGAATGAAACTTCAGTAGGTAAATTCGGTCATGGCAACAGAAACCAGCGTGGAAATACTCTCGTTGAGTTTGCAGAGGCAGAAGGGTTTTTCATCTTGAACTCCTTCTTCAAGAAAAAGCCACACAGGAAATGGACATGGAGACATCCAAATGGGATGACAAGTGAAATTGATTTTATTATGTGTAACAAAAAATTCGTCATAGAAGACTGCAGTGTGCTAAACAAGTTCAACACAGGTAGTGACCATAGATTGGTGAGATGTAAGATGCACCTCAACACTAAACTTGAACGCGGCAAGCTCATAAGACAAACAAAATCTATTGACATAACCAACCTTAAAAAACACCATAATACCTTCAAGTTGGAACTGAAGAACAGGTTCTCTGCTTTAGAAGGCCTAACATCGGAAGAAGTGGACATCTCTGAAGTTAACAGAAAAGTAACCAAAGCTCTTATGGAAACAGCAACAAAATTAGCTGGGTCTAAGAACAAGTTGCATGTCAACAAATTATCAGGAAAAACCAAAATGTTGATGCAAAAAAGAAGAGAGATGAGGACAACTAAAGAAGATGTGACTTCCAAAGTGGAATATATAGAGCTATGCAAGACAGTAAGAAAAAGTATCACTGAAGATGTAAGGAAATTCAACTGTGAACTAGTGAGGAAAGCAATTGAAAACAACCAAAGCCTAAAGATAGCAAAGGGACATCTCAGTAAGGGAAGAAAACAGATTATGGCACTGAGAAAAGAAGATGGTTCTGTAACAAGAAATAGAGGCGAAATTTTGACAAGAGTGAAAGATTTCTACTCCAAATTATATGAAAGGGATGATATATGCACTCCAGACATCATGAAAGATACCAGTACCAGAGTTCCTCTAGTCCTTCCAGCAGAAGTTGCACATGCAATCAAGAACATGAAGCGAGGAAAAGCTCCAGGAGAAGATGGAATTACTGTAGACATCATACAAGAAGCAAGTGGAGAAATCGAAACAGTACTCGCCCAAATTTTCACTCGATGCCTTAATGAAGGAAAGATGCCTGAAGATTGGAACACCGCTACAATGATCCTGCTACATAAGAAAGGTGACATTGAGGATCTCGGAAACTACAGACCTATCAGCCTCCTATCAGTAGTTTATAAAATCTTCACTAAAGTTCTTTCACACCGCTTGAAGGTAACACTGGACATGGCTCAACCGAGAGAACAAGCTGGATTCAGGAGTGGCTACAGCACAATAGATCATATCCACGTGCTGAGAGAACTAATTGAAAGAGCGAGGGAATATGAACTTCCATTGTGCATGGCTTTTATCGATTATGAAAAAGCCTTTGATTCGGTGAAACCATCAGCAGTTACAATGGCTCTGAAAACCTGCGGTATTGAAGATGCATACATTAATATTATTAATAACATCTATGAAAATGCAAGTGCAAAGATTAGGCTGTTTGAAAATACAACACATGTAAAAATTGGAAAGGGAGTGAGACAAGGTGACACCATATCTCCGAAGCTCTTTAATGCCACATTGGAGGGTGTTTTTCAGTCGCTGAGCTGGGAAAACAAGGGGATAAAGATTAATGGAGATTATCTAACCCACCTTCGTTTTGCTGATGACGTAGTCATTTTTGCAACTAGCCCATCAGAGCTGCAGAGTATGATCCAGGAACTTGCTGACAAGAGTAAAGAAGTGGGATTAAAAATGAACTTTCAGAAGACAAAAGTGATGTTCAATGCTTTTACAAGAAATGAAGATTTATCGATTGATGGAGAAAAGCTGGAGATAACAGACATGTACGTTTATCTTGGACAGCAGATATCAAGTGAGGGTCACATTGGTGAAGAAATTAATCGGCGTACAAAACTTGCCTGGAGAGCTTTTGGAAGAAACAGCATAATTTTCAAGAGCAATATGCCATTATGTCTTAAAAGAAAAGTGTTTGATCAATGCATCCTTCCAGTGCTTACGTATGGTGCAGAGACGTGGACCTTAACTAAAAGAGACATACAAAGGCTGCAGACAACTCAAAGCAGCATGGAGAGGTGCATGCTTGGTGTAACCAGGAGAGATAAGAAGAGGAACTCGTGGATCCGAAAAATGACAAGAGTGGAAGACATCATGATCAGAGTTAAATCCCTGAAATGGCAATGGGCTGGACATACTGCCAGAAGAACAGATCATCGATGGACAGCCGAAATTTTAGATTGGATTCCAAGGGACAGGAAAAGACCCAGAAGAAGACCACATGGGAGATGGGTGGATGAAATTCGAAAGTATGCAGGGGTGACATGGAGGAGACTGGCACAAGACAGACCGTTGTGGAGGAAACTTGGGGAGACCTTCGTCCAGCAGTGGATTGATAATGGTTGACAATGATGATGATGATGATATATATATATTGATTAGCAGGGTCGCTTCGTCCACGAGGGAATATAACAGGGTCGCTTGGCGCACGTAATCGATACAAGGGTCACTCCGAGATTTGAAACAATTAAACTTTGGCAACGGCGTAGACGAAGGTTTTAGAAACTGTTCTACGCCGCGTTTCGCAACACCAGTGATGCAGGTTGAAAAATTAAACATGAAAATGTCAAGAGAAAAAATATCGTCCAATGATTTTCTTCGATTCTGAGGTCGGCTTTTAATGAAAATGAATATATAGGACATTGGAAAACTGCCTTTGGTTGTGTCAGTCCTTTTCTTGGAAATGTGTTTTGGAGGGAAGAGGCAGTGTGCGGTGGCGTTGTGCAAAACCTCTCACGCTGGTGACCGCCGTAGACGTCGTTGCTCTACAAAGAACGGTGAGAGCCGATAAAAATGTTACTACAGAGTATTTGTGAAATGTTAAGAGTACAATGCTGATAGAGCCTACGCACAGGATTCGCAGCAGTAGCCCATTTTTCACAATAAACTTCATAAAAATAGACTCCATCATTCAGCGCCATACAAATCGTTTCATAACGCTGAGCGTATGATGAGCAACAGCAATGGAACTTTCCAACTGACGCAAATCCCGCTATTTGTAAAGCAAAAAGGGTAACCAAACAACAACAGTGCGGGTAAGGGCGGAGGAGGACAAAAAAAGTGTATGGAGCGGAGAAAGTTAGGTATGCAGTGTTTATCATTACAGGTCTTTTCGAAACCATTAAGCTGAAAGACCACCAGACGCCGCTTGTTGCGAACTGATAGACCACAAACATCCGGCTGCGGTTCTGCAAGAAGTTCGGCTCGTTTTTTTGTTTGTTTCGGGGTTTAACAACCACCATGAGCAATTCACAGAAATATAAGTAGTAGCCGTCGACATTCCCTTATTTATGGCCACGGACACATCGGACTATACCGCATCTGGGAATCGAACTAGGGTCCAACTGGGAGAGCGCCTCGGAACTACAGTCAGCTATACACTGCCTAACTTCATTTCCCACACGGATTAAATGAACAAACAAACCATCCATCACCTTCCTGAGAATAAATAGACATGTCAGTCTTCCTTCAATCACTTCGCAGCTCTCACTGGGGAAACGTGTCCAGGTTCTTACTAGTACTCATGAAATACAAATAATTAGCAGACGCCTTATATTTACAAGGTTTTGTAAGATTTAAGCTTCTGCTCAGTCCACAATTAGCCAGCAAAAATTTTCGTTCCTTACCAATTCGCAAACATTTCCAAGAAGCTTTTAAACACCAAAATCCTGTAAACGAGCTTCAAACCTACAGGCCAAAATTATATTAGGAAGACGTTTGCCTACTAATAAGGCTTGCTATATCTGACCAGATTACAACTCTAAATCAGGAAGATGCCTTTTTTAGGAAAAATCGTTCCAAGTTCACCGCAGCTGTGATCAAAATTTGTAATTTCCCTACAGGTAACAACAATAAAAGATCGTTATTTTACGTTCAACTGGATAAAAGTTTTAATCGGGAACAAACTCCACGACGAACTCAATTGCCAAACTCACAAATAACGACTTCACTTCGAACGTAAGCCTCAAAATGCAGTGGGTTGTTTTTCCTAGGAACTGGCCTTAAAAAAACAAAATGTGAAATACTGTCGTAAAATTTATACTTTGAAGGATTACAAGATATTCCCTAATGATTTATTTAAAGCCGAATTGGCGGCGAAAAAATTATAACATATTTTATCGTGTTGAAAAAATCATAAAAAGTCTATTAAAATCAAATTTTTCTTTCAACAGCTCAGCTCTATCGGTCTTATGCATGAATTAAAAGCTTTTTTTTTCTTCGGATCCTGGGGGGTTTGAAACCAGACTTGATTTCGGTTTTTTTTTAGCAGTAAGTAGCAACACTTGTTAGTGGCTTTATTTTTTACTAGCAAATTGCATTACCTACTAGTGAAAGTTTATAAACATTATACAAAAGAAAATTTAGCATGTCCCCCTCTATTAGTCAATCATGACAAATTTTGATTTCACCCTGTAACTGTCACTTGTAATGCTGAAAAATTACAAATATTTAGTATAACACCTTTTTATGGACTGACAGATTAATTCTAACAATTTAATTCGAATGAATTTTTTTTTATTATTATTTATTTCTCTTAATTTACGAAATTCAAGAACACTATTCAAAATCTTAACTTATTTTCCGTATGGTTTACGACCTGGGTTTCGGGTCTTTGCATCATACCACTTTAAAACAGCAGACCTGGGGGTCAAACTTGTCTTCGGACTGACCTTCAAGCTCAATACTCATGAGAGCATTCAATGTTTGTAAGTTTAAACTGTCCCTCTAATCACCCTGGATTCTCTTCAGGAAACTGAACCCAACCTCACATGCAAAAGTAGATACGGGTAATATACTGGATATTTCTACTAGTGCCAAAATGTTTTTATAATAGTAAAGATGGAAAATAGGATCTAATATTTGTTCTAATATATACACTGAAGAGCAATTGAATTAGAGACAGCTGGCGTTATGCAAATGTGGCGCTGTGGATGGCCCTGCAAACGGAAACGACATGACGTATGCAGCGATCCGACAATATAAGGAGTGATGCGACGGGAATCAGTAAGAGTCGGACGCAGTATGGGTAAAACGAAGGATCTAAGCGCATTTTATCGTGGGCAAATTGTCGGGGCCCGACGAATGGGTCACTCCATCACGGAAGTCGTTCAGGCACTGGGATTTTCACGCGCCACTGTGTCACGGGTGCACCGTGAGTACATCGAATCCAGTAAAATAATCCCTGCAAGGGCCAACTGCCGTGGACAACAGCGTGTGGATGAGCAGGGTCATCGTCGGCTAGCTCGCATTGTAACAGCGGATAGACAGGCCACAGTGCAAGAAATCACTCGGCAATTTAACGCTGGTGCATAAAAACGTGTAAACAGCCACACAATCCAGAACCATCTCCTCGCTATGGGGTACAGAAGCCATCGTCCCACGCGGGTACCGCTGCTCACCGCACATCACAGGGTGCAAAGATTAGCATGGGCGCGGGAACATCGCCACTGGACCCTAGACATGTGGGAAAATGTTGCCTGGACTGGTGAGTCGAGATTACCGTTGGTACATGCGGATGGCAGGATACGAGTACGGCGCAAACCACATCAAGCGATGGATCCTTCTTGCCAGCAGGGTACTTCTTCAAGCTGGTAGGGGTGGCATTCTCGTCTGGGGATTGTTTACGTGGACTGAAATGGGACTCCTGGTACGTGTGACATCGTCCCTCACAGGTCAACGTTAACCGGATATCCTGGACGACCATTTGCTTCTGTTTGTGCTTCTTCAACATCCCACTGGGGACCTCATCCTGCAACAAGACAATGCACCGTGCCATCGCTCCCGAATTGTATCCGAATGGTTGGATGAACACTCCACCGACGTGACTTCGCTTCCTTGGCCAGCTAGGTCACCTGACCTCAATCGGGCACATCTGGGATGCCATCGAAAGAGATGACCCCCCCCCCCCCCCCCCCCCCATCAAATCTTCGTGAACTGTGGGAGCTTGTTCAGGGGTCGTGGATCCGTATGGCTTCCCAACGCTTCCGGTGTCTTGTCGAGTCCATGCCGAGACGAATCACCGCCGTCATCAGGGCGAAAGGTGGTGCTACACGTTACTAGACAGGTATCTCTAATTCAACTGCTCTTCTGTGTAGATATTATTTTGTTTTCATGTTTATACTTTTCAAGAAACATTCGTTTCCAGAAAGCAGTTGTTTCTTTTTGTATGTGTCTAAAATATTCCACATGCGCAAAGCAGTGGAGCTTTACAGTTCACACTAAAACATTCAAAAATTTTCCACTAGCAACTTTTGCTAGAACCACTTTTTATCACTAGCAAAATGCATTTGCTGCTAGCAATTTGCTACTAACTACCAGTCGAAATCAAGCCCTGTTTGAAACTTAATACAGTGAATACTGATGATACATCTAGGGCTCTATTCAACTATGCCACGAAATGGTGTTGCCACAAAGTTACGCGCCAGAGATTTATCAATTTTTAAATAGTACGTATCTGTGTGAGTCATGAAATGCGAAACCAATTTTTCATCCAAACCGAAAATAAGCAATATATACCCTTCTTTGATGGATCAAAATTCACCTTTGGCAATACCAAAAAGGATCATCGCAACGCGTTCTCGATTCTTTCAAAGTTATAATATGCCACCGGGGTTACGTATAAAAGAATCACAGAACCATATATTTTCTATGATTTGAAATTCAGAATTTAACGTATAATCGCAGAAAGCGTATAAATGAGTTCCGTATGACCGAATTTCAAAGCGTCAGAAACTACAGTAAACTATCGGAACTAACGCACAATTAAGCAGTAAAGGTGAAAAACGCATAACAGAGGTTCCACTGTACCGTGTTCAACTCTTGAGTAGTAATCACGTACTCTAGTCCATCCCAGGCAACAATTAATTTCCTCTGCATACAAACATAGCTTTTCACATATCAGAAATGCACACAAAATTCCTCACAGTTGCCGGAAGAACCAAGAAATAATACCCCCCCCCCCTCTCTCTCTCTCTCTCTCTCTCTCTCTCTCTCTCTCACACACACACACTTCCGTGAAAAGTCTTCGCCATAATAGGGAAACAGAAATATTAACTCCACAACTCTGAAAAGAACTCATATTGGAAAACACTGAATGAAAGCAGTTTGTGAATGCCTCGTTGTTGATACATAAAAACGAATTGATCTTTTCTACACAGCGTCAAAAATTTGGAGGTTTGATTTTGGGGAGCAACTTCGCAAATGTAAGAACAATGTTTCAGGGTTGATCTTGCTTACCTAACGTTAGAAGTTGTTCAGATGAAAATTGTCCTAGCTTCTTTTCTGAGGCAGATTCTCATTATTTGAATACGGTTATGCCCAGACAAACTGAAGTACTACAAGCGCATCACTCAAAATCCGCCGACGCCCGATTCTGTTGCAAATCAGCGAGATATTCACGATTCCATTTTCAGATATATCAGGTAGAAATGTTCAGCGTGGCAAGCCAGGTCACCGCCTCGGCTAAACGCTGCGGTTGTTTGCTGAACTAGAACTCTGAATGACAGCACATAACGAAGCCTTCAGGAACACCATCCCGTAAGGAACGCCAAGGGAACGTGCACAATTCAGCTATATAGCCTGCTTATGTTTGCGAGAAAACTGATCACCGGACCCCATAAGGAGGGATGCACCGACTGGCACATCAGGAAACGTGTACTAGCCGAAGCACAAGACAGACATCTAACACTGGAAATGGCGCAGCCGTTCACTACATCAACAGAGACAATAACAACCATCAGCTGCACTATTCCACAACTTGAACAGTTTCTCGACGACACGCTTATGCAAGGTTGCATGAATAATGTGCGCTGCCACTGCATTCATTTGCCGCCCGGCGCCGTCAACAGCGCCCTTTAACAACCTCGCAATGTGAAATGTTGTCCTACCATCTTTAGCGCCAAATCACGGATCTGTCTAAAAACTCGATAATCGGTGTATGTACTTGGGGAGACGACGCTTCAACGTTTCGTCCACCTTTGTCCTTGTCGAACAACGCAGACTACGATCTGCAGTGCGATAAACTACAGGACAGTACCTCAAGGAACTTTGACAGGAGGTGCTACGTTGTTAGACAAGTGTCATCCAATAAAAAAGGTAACAATACCAGGGGTTTGCACTGGCTTTTCTAAAGTTTTCGTCAATTCAGTCGCCAAATTCAATTTGTTTTCGCCTAAGTGCTATAACACTATGAAAAGGTAATCGCAAAGGCATTTTTTCCATCGCCAAAACGATTTCTTTTTCGCAAATTGCGAAGATGGCGATCGGCAGCGCGACCCCTGCGATACGTTAGGCACCAATCAAAGTGCGTGCGTTATTTCCAGAGAGCCAGGAACTTCATTTGGTTACCAGAAAGCTCTGTGGACCCTCGGGTGTGGAAATATGGATGCCAAATGCTACACGCGGAAGTACGATGCGCAATTAGTTTTCTTAATGCACAGGGTGTTTGTTGCTCCAGTGTAAATTCATTACAAGTTAATGGTATGGCGTATTACGGAAGCAAGAGAGGAAATCGTGCAAGGACCCCGTAAGGCAGGACAAAAATGACAAACCTCGACAAGAGCGCCCAACGACCGCCATTCGACAAAACATTGTACCACATGCGGATGGACTTCTACGTGACAATAGACGAATTATAGTTCAATAATACGCAAACTGCAGATTTGAGAACATATACGCAAACTGCAGATTTCTGTGGGTGATATTCACAATGTTGTGCATTATCGGAAAGTTTGCATTAAGTGGATACCCAACCAGGGCCTGATTAAGGCCTTAGCTTAGTGGGCCTCCAGGCTAAGACATCTCAGTGGGCTACTAAGGCTAAAACATTTGAATGGGCCCCCAAAGAAGTTATGACGGACAATAATTATTAAAGTCCGTTAAAACACGAAACTTTAGCAATATGCTTGTGATAATTAATACATAGTGCATTCTTCAAGCTAATAAATTACCTGAAGAGTCTTCATGACAAGTCCCTTAATTTAGCATTTTATACATCTCCTGAAGCATATTTTGTGTTATACAATCCGAAGTCACAGTACAGTGGATATCGATGCCCATTAACGGTTCCAAGTGCAAACAGGGAGGTGTGGGGGTGGATGGTAGTGAAAAAACTGAAACTGTCTCGCCGGCATGGCTGTTGGTTGGTGTGTGTGTGTTTTTTTTTTTTTTTTTTTTTGTTTTTGGCGCAAGGGCCATATTTGGCCAAAGAGCGCCAGACACAATACAATCAAAGGAGCATATTTAAAAACATGGTATGATGGTTAAAATCAGGCTGATGCAATAAAAGTGAAAATGAGATTAATGAAAAGTGTAAAACTTAGATACGTTTAAAAAAAGGCAATTTGTTTGAAAAATCAGAAAACTGCGAATGTATCGCAGTGGTTGTCTAAGAGCTTCTGCGGCGTAGATGCGCTGTCGTCGAACAAATGAGAATGAAAATAGTGAAAACGGGCAGCACGAAAACGAACACAACAACATAGAACATGAATAACAGTGAGACGATAGTTGCATGTCTCGCGCATTGGAGCAGTGAGGCTTGGCTGTACACACAACTACATGAAACGTTTACCCTGAGTTATCACTGCTTTGAAATCTGTTCGTCTTCTAAGCAACTGTTTGTGTTCGAGTGGAAATCATACGAGACAAAACTAAAACTATTTTAATTCTCTCTATATATAAACTGTGTATTATTTGCGGCGCGGCATGCCTCCTGGGCCCTTGGTAATGGTGGGACCTTAGCTATAGCGCCGCTAACCCCCCCCCAATTCGGCCCTGTACCCAACAATCTCACTTGACAAAATACGACAAGCCATGTCTCCCTCGTACATTTTATATGCCATCATCAGCAAGGTAAAGAACGCTTGCAGCGCATTACTGCAGAAAAGTTTTGTAGTATCCTTCCTACAGCCCTGATCTCACACCATCTGTTTGGCCTTCTCAAGAAGCACTTGACCCGTGAGCATTTTGCTACAGATTGAGATGTGAGATAGGCCGTAACCGACCAACAGGGCTGAACCTTGATTGGTTCATCATGGTGGGAAATTCGTTTAAATCGTTATGGTGACTTTGTGAAAGATTACAGAACACAAGTACAGTAGTTACCATCACGATGGGAAATTTGTTTCAATTGCTGTGACGGCTTTGTAGAAGATTAAAAGAGCACAAGCAGGTGCACTCCTTTCAACTCATAAATGCTTTCGAACATGGTTTATTTATCTTATATTTTGAACAACCTATGTGTATATACACAGTCGAGTCACATTATTGTGACCACCTATTTTTAACGTCAACAGCGCGTAGCCAATGAATGAAAGCACGAGTCGTGAGCTGGCTTGTACGGTATATAAGGTGTGCTGTAGGCATTCTGAAAACACATCACTCGCTGCTGTCATGGATAAAAGGAGAGATTTATCAGATTTGCAAAAAGCGATGATTATCGGCTTTCGGGCCAAGGTTGGCAGTATTTTTGAAACAGCGCAGTTTGTGAACTGTTCGCGTGCTGCTGTGGTTAAAGTGTATCGTAATTGGAGAAATGGCACTATTACGAATACGCGACGTGAAAACTGCAGAGCACCACGTGCCATTGACGCGAGAGGTGAACGTCGACTGCGAAGGTGCGTGAGAGCCGATCGACACCCTATAGCGGGAAACTCACTGGCCGAATGAACCAGGGGGCTACCGGAAGTGTGTCTAAAACGACAGTTCAGGGAACCCTGCTGCGTATGGAGCTCCGATGCAGACGGATGGTCACTGCACCTATGCTAACGAAGGTGCATCGGCAGAGAAGGCTTACATTCACACGGCAGTATCGCAATTGGACCTCCGCTGATTGGCAAAGGATTGCCTTCTCCGATGAGTCACGTTTTCTGCTTCATCGAACGGATGGAAGTTGCCGTAAAAGGCGAGAAACATCGGAGATCAAACATTCTTCAACCATTGCTGGAAGAACATAAGCTGGTGGGGGCAGCGTTATGGTCTGGGGAATGTTTTCGTGGCATTCCTTGGGTCCACTCATACCTGTGAAAGGCACTATGGACCAAATTTGTTATGAATCCATCCTTGCAGACCACGTACACACACACACACATGCTGATTGTCTTCCTTGGGGAGGATGCGATCTTCCAGCACGACAATGTGACGTGTCACACAGCTAGAAATGTCCGAAAGTGGTTGGAAGAGCACGATGAAGACTTCAAAGAAATTCCCTGGCCCTCTAATTCCCCAGACACCAGACTTAAATCCAGAATCTGTGGGACCACCTGGATCGTGTTGTTCGGTCTACGGATCCTCCACAACGCACCCTCCAGCAGCTCTCAGATGCATTGCAGTCAGCATGGCTCCACATACCTGTGAACACCTTCCAGCACCTTATTGAGTCACTCCCAGCCCATCTAGCTGCTGTCCGTGCTGCACACGGCGGTTACTCTGGATATTAGGTGGTGGTCACAATAATGTGACTCGACTGTGTATATATATATGTGATATACCATCCGACATATGCCATCACGCTGACCCATTTGCGGCAAAATCCTAGGATAACTCATTTGGTGTCGCATTAACAAAACAAACTTTAATTCCATTTTAAAACTTGTCAACATTAATTTCTTACCGTACGTTGAGAGGTTAGCACAGGGCATAGTACCATTAATACTTCAATCTGTAGTTACGTAAGTTTAATTTGTCTCACTGATGTCAGGATCAAAATCCTTCTCAAAAACAATTCCCCGAACTAGCGACGTGAACATTTCTAAATCCTTAACCTCTTTCGTTCCACAAGCTTTTGGAACACCAGAAGTTACTGAAATTATTTTCTCTTCTGGCTTATACATGTACAAAAAATAAAGAACGGTGTGATTTACAAAAAGGAAGAGTTTCGGAAAATTTTACTTCCATGAGAATCAAAACATTTTTAAAACATGCTTTCTCCCCACCAACAAATCATACTCATCTGAGATTCCAATGCAGTTATAGTTTGCAGTACGTAGATTCGATTTAGAAGTCCGTACTCAGTAGCCTTAATTTTTTCTTGCTAAACCCGTGGTTCTTTACTGACCACAACTTTAACTCGACTTAATGTATTAATATGGGGAGACCTTCATCTAGCAGTAGCAGTGAATTGATAATGGGATTGTAAAGGAATCTCTGAACTGATTTGAGATTAACAAAAAAAAATGCTTTTCCTCAATTGAAATTTCACACAGGCCTACTACGGCTCCGCTGGCGGCCTCCTATTTTAATCGAATTTCGGAACTGAATACTTATGCTATTTTTACGTTACTATGTCTTCAAATGTGATTACCCTGTGACGATGAATTTCAATGTTTTACGCACATTTTGTCTGGTTCGACATTCCTTAAGCATAATTCTTAAACTGAACGCATCTGTTCAATCAGTGCGTGTCGTCCAATCAGTGTGTGCAAACGCACAAGTTTCTTTTCCAGGAATTAAACACCCATACGCATTCAGGAGTCTCCATCCATAAGAGCCAATGTTTCCGGAAAAGGGAGTAGGCCTGCGTCGGGTGACCGAATACAACATCCGTGTTTTCCCCCGAGATTTGAATCTACAGCGAGAACACAGCAATCAGCAGTCGATGCAGCATACCATCATTACACAGCTGTGCGGCCCTGTGTATATCAAAATCTTGAAATTATATTATTCAAGGCAATCATCTAGGTTCACCATATATATGCTTCGCAAATCGCACCTGATGTAACACGTCGCAACAAGCGCTGACGCAAGAGCCCTATACCACCAAGACATTTTCTTTTTTATAGCGCAGTTGTTGGGTTTCTACGTTTCTTTACGGAGCAAGGTTTGGCAGAAGACTCCCAAACACAAGGCAAACTGCTGTAGAGGACGTAAAATCCCCCTCCCCTCCCCAAGCTGAAAGCTATTTTTTTTTCTACTCAGCACTTGTAGAAAGAAGCTACACAACGCACCGCAATCAATTAAAAGTCACTCTAAAACATAACTTCCCACAAAAATAAACAAGCAACAACTGTAATTAATCCTATACATTGTACGAAGGGTACAATTTATCGTGTGGTGCTCTCCTTCGTTTCCCAAGAAGCCTATAATACTCTATTGTAAATATACTAAGAATCTTGATTAGAGAGTCACAATCCTGAAGTGAGAAAACTTCATAGCACAGCCGACTTCATTTGATGGGTGTGAATGAGCAAGTATACAAACGATATTTTATTACTGAAACTATCTTTTGACATTCCACTCTAAGGTAACAAAAAGTACTTTTCACAGGGGCCCTGGAAGATCCTAAACCAGTTTCGTTATGTACAGTATAATCGCTCGTTCAGCGCAATATTTGGTTTCTTTATTTCATAAACGAGTACAAGTCCTTTGCGAATCCTTAGGCAAACGTCTCACGAACATCAAATAACTGCCTTCGCAATATTACTCACTGGGACAGGTGTTCACGGACTTCACAAAGACCACACGGGCCACTACAAGAAGTTACAGCAAGCTTCACTTTCTGATCAAACTATAATTTGCCCAAACATCAGCAAATAAATCAACACTGTGCAAATAATCATGTCCAATGGAGCTTCTGAGCATTAAAATAAAGTTCAATAACCAGCATACACAAAGATTAAAAAAAAAGGAGTTTCGATACGATAGAATGTTCGCTATTTCCCCAGCACATAATTTAATGGATCATTTCATATAAACTGTCGTAATTTTACATTCAATTGGGTAAAACTTCCGATCTTCAACATCCACTCCAAAGAAAACTAAAGTGCCCAATTTGGAAATATTAAATTCGTTGCGAAGACCAACATTAAAATTATTCGGGTTCAGCTATTAAGACAGAAAAAGCGTACAGTGGCATCCCGTAACAGGAACAATTTCCTCAAAGATTCGCGACTTAAACAACGTTGTTTCGTGTGCTAAAATCGAGGGAGATCTGTTGGAAGCAACCATAACAGCGAAGACAGCCGACACCAAAACATGGGTGCTGGCTTCCGCCAAAACGCAATTTATTATCACCAATACAAAACACGGTCAGGAGCAAAACGCGTAAACCCACGTGGATTCGAAGGTCCTTCCGCTTCTGATTCAGATGGCATCTTTGTTTCTCTGATCACAATCACCCTGGTAGTCTATTCGGTCGCCATGTGCATGGTTGGTGTCCATTCGGAAATGAAGTTAGACGAACTATTCTGTATCAAAATGAACGACCACTTTGGGACTAAGCACACTTGATAAGAACTCGACAATTATTTCGTTAACAAAGATACCTTTGGCAACAAAGTCTCTCTAAACGCAAGCTGCATGTATATTTTTGAACAGAAGCCACTATGGTTTTATGATTTACTTTGCGTAGGGTTACGATCCCCTGAGAAACACATTTAATAATAATAATAATAATATACCTAACCTGTCAATTTGTTGCTGAATACAGAAATTATTTCCGCATTTCAGGGCTTGCACTCACATAAATCGGGTGGCGGTAAACTCACACGCTTTCCTCTGCTACATGACGAACTTCCACACCTGCAGAATCTTACACTTTCTCATATAACGGGATGTACACAAATTGCGTTTCGTTCGAAGTGCTGAGATGAGAAGAATAGTTTTCCTAGTGATGTAATAAATGAGTACGTAAGATCATAATGGCACAAGGTTTCTGTGGGAGCTTTCCGACTCACTAAATCTGAAGTTGTATTTTTAATATTTGGCATGTGATAACATGAAATAAAAGCTAATCAAGAGAAAACGAATCGGCCTTTAGGTGCTGACACCCCTAACTGCGGGCCTTTTTGGAAGATCACAACCTAAATAGTTCATAGTTATAAACATTTTATTGACTCTAATAAAAGTCATTCAAGGGATCATTTCTCAGCTGTACACAAGGCACCTAGGCCGCGAGCCTTTTCAGACGTTCTTAATTAAAAACCTTGTATCATTATGCTTACATACGCTTTTATATTAGCAGAAGAACCGGTATATTTCGTTTTGGTCAACTAGGAAAACTCCCACACTTTGACAAGATTTCCGAACGAAACCAGTCTGTACACATCCCCATATAGTATGAGAAGGTGTAAGGGTTTATACTTGGATCCTCATAGATCAATCGTCATGTAAAAAATTCCATCAAACCTCAAGAAGTGTTATTTTCATAGTACCATGCCGCTGCAAAATGGCGGAAACACATCGTTGTTCACGAATTTATTTTCACAAAAGTCGATCTCCGAAATTTCATCATAAGATGACCAGCATGTGTCAATGCTGATGCCACACGAGACCATGAAAGAAGACGCCCTTATGAAACGTAAAGACCGCGGGTTCGCGCTGCCGCTCGCATTCTTCGCAATTTATAAAAATCATTTTGGCGAAAACTTTAAACAAGAAAGATGACACCTAATTTTCGGGTGTAATAAGCACGTCTTTTGAATCCGTTCTGACGCAAATTAAATTTATCAAAGCTATTCAAAGTCAATGGAACCGGTATGGAAAACAATAGATCTGACGAAAGAAAGAAGATTTTCAATCGGGGTTTTTAATCCCTCAGATATTGCTGTAAATGGAATCGTGAGCTTACGAACTCTTAGAAACAGAGATATCGACAAAAATAAGATGTGACTTTACGTCCCCTGGTGGGAAAACCATGCATTATTTTAGGAATATCCATATAAGCGGTATCGGTCGAAGAAAAAAAATTAGTCGAGTTTTCAGGAGTCCAGATTTTGCAACAAATACTTCAGAAGCAGAAATTAACACTTATGACCTCTGCTGGCTAAACCGTTCTTTACCAAACATTAGAAATTATGTGAAAAATATTTTCTATCAGGTCTTGTATGCGATACGGGAAGAATTTTTCAAATTGAAGCTTTAGGAGCAGAAAACGCAATTTACCTTTGTGCCCCTAGCGGAAAGTCTATGATTTACTTGAAAATTTTGAATTTATAGGAAAAACATTTCGCATCGGAAACACTATCCAACAAAGAAAGAATTTTTCAAATCGGACTCCTAGAAGTAGAGATATTGACAAAAATAAGATATACATCTACGCCCCATGGCGTAGAAAACATGCACTATTTTAAGAAGAAATGTTTCTAAAAGGTTTGTCGACATGAGTAGTATCGGTCAACAAACGACTTTTTTTCAATCGAGAATTTAGAAGCTCATATTTTGCTGCAAATACAACAGAAGCGGAAATTAAGATTTACGCCACCTGGTGGACAAACAATTTTTTTTACAAAAATTAGAAATTATGTGCAAACGATTTTCCACCAGGAGCTGTATCCGGTGCAGAAAGAATTTTTCAAATCGGAGATTTAGAAGCAGAGATATAGGGGAAAACGCAATTTACTGCTACGCCCCTAGTGGAAAGTCTATGAATTACTTGAAAATTTTGAAATTACATGAAAAACATGTCACACGTAAAACACTATCTAACAAGAAGGAATTTTTCAAATCGGACTTCCTATGAAGTAGAGATATTGACAAAAATATGTACATCTACGCCCCCGGCGGAGAAACTGTGGAATATTTTAAGAAAATATTCCGAAAAGGTTTATCGATGTGAGTGGCATCAGTCCACGAAAGAATGTTTTCAATCGATATTTTAGAAGCTCCGATTTTATGGCAAATACATCAGAAGCAAAAATTAACACTTACACCCCATGGTGGCCAAAGTATTCTTTACCAAAAATTTGAAATTATATGCAAAAGATTTTCCATCAGGAGATGTATTCGCTGAAGAAAAAAAATTTCAAATCGGAGTTTTAGAAGAAGAGTTATCGGAAAAAATGTAATTTACTTTACGCCCCCTAGCGGAAAATCTATGCGTAATTTGAAAAAGTAACTATATCTAAAGTACTCTTCGACATAAATGGATCTAAAGATGAAAAAATGTTTTTCAATCGGATGTTTAGAAGCAAATATGTGGAATAAAACGTATTTTTGAATTTGACATCTGCATTTACGCCCTCTACCGGCGAAATTGTACATCGTAAAAAAAAACAAACGAAATAAAGGATCATCATTTGCATATTTCAAGCTTCCCAACGCAAAAAGAATTTTCCGAATCGGACTATAATAGTTGCAGAGATGGCGTGGTACAAACGGACGGACGGACAAACCGATAACAGAAGCACGATCTTTTTTTACAAAAGACGTGCTAAAAAGCCAGAGCAACCCCTAGATAGCAACAGATTTGAACACTTTATTGACCGCGAAAACCTGCATTCTCGTTATACAAGCCAATGTGACCCCCCCCCCCGTAATCGTTTGCTAGTCAGTAAATCTCTTACTAACGAAATCAATAACTCCTCGTTCTTTAAACCCTCCCATCGCGACGGATAGAATGTAACATTACAAATATACGCCCACCAAGTTACATAACGCCGGGTTTCCCTTTGGGCATTAAAGGAAACGACTGCCACATGACGAAACTTCGGCTAAACTCAAAAGTAAAAACACCTGCAATGTAGTAACATTTCCATGCCGAAGTTTTTAGTGCACAAATTATTGGGCGCAAATATACATTCCTTCCTCTCGTTTAAGCAACATATTCAAATACTTCTTCGAGGAAAAAGAAAAATGCTGCTCTGAAGAGAAATAAACCCTGCACTCGACCGCAGGGCAAAGTTTATCTCTGATAGCTTATCTCAGATAGCAACAAAGCTCAGAAGTTTTTCGTAGCCAACCACAGGAGACATTCAATATCTCACAGAAGCAAACTTTATACTTCCTGTCTGGATAAATTTTGTAGCACGTGCAGTAATCAAATATGCAAAATTAAGTATCTCAGCTTCTAGCAACAGCTGTGCAAGAGGCATTAGCTCAAAAGCAACTGTTTGTTATGCGTCAGCAGAAATCATGCTCGTGCACCATCATTATTTTACGCATAACGCTTACTACTTTTATCACTTAAAATTTGTTTGCTCTATGTAAGAAAAAATTTCATTGAACAAAGTCAAGCTAAAGCATAATGAATAATGCTTTTCTGCGAAAGGTGACACTGTTTCGCCGACCGGCACAGCAGAAAACGTTTTCGTTCCTAAACAGCAGCCAATTACTGCTATTTGGCAGTTTCAATTACTGATACCTAAGGTTATTTATTCACTGTCAGTCCACCCAAAAAAGTTTTACGCACTGTTTCGTTTTAACACTGCCTAAAACTTGAACAGTCGGAAAAAATGTTCAATACTTCGTAAACACATAAGAAACTAATTTTTAGGGTGTCTTTCGTACACAATGGCAATTAAATTGCCAAAGCACTCAACGGACGCGGTCATAACGGTGGCACAGTGATCTAAGCGATGGCTTCTGATCATTCGTCCGGGTTCGAATCCCTGTGAGGCATGGATGTTGTGTTTGTCTTACGGCTCTGGCTCTTACCCTTCCCTGGAGTCAGCGGTCCTAAATTTAGGACGGGCGACTGCTTATAGCCCATTGCGTTGCTCACGGCGGTAGTTAAACCTCCAATCAAAAAAATCAAATTAAAATGGCACATTCTGCTGAGAAAAAAAACACTTTCGGGATCAGAAGAGAAAACAAATCTTGAAATAATGTGCCCAAGTTGTGTACGTTTAAGTTCCGTTATTCCAAGCTTCAGACAGGGATCGCGCTGCCGATCGCTACCATCGCAATTTTCGTGCGAAAAAGAAATCGCTTTGGCGATACCTTTTCATAGTTTTATAACAACTTTGGCGAAAACAAATTGAATTTAGAGACTAAATTGGTGAAAACTTTAGAAAAGGCAGCGCAACACCTGCGTACTAATCACAATAATATTAATAGTTAAGGGCTGATAGGCAGAGCCCGACTTAGGACTTGGGAGCCCCTATATCGCCGGGCATGAATTGTACTCTTAATAAATTAACAATGGTACTTGCGTATTAAGGCAGCACCCCCTGGTGCTTAGCGCAATTATTCTATAATTTATTCCCAATTATTGAATAATTGCGCGTATAATTGTATAAAGCACAAGAAGTACTGCCTTAATACACAAGTACTATCTACTTAAACAACGCAGAAGTATAAAGCAGAAACGGATCACTCCACAGCAAAAGATTTCGGTTTGAAGTAAAATACTACAGAGCGGAACGAAAAATATACGTGGAACATGCCCACCTCACAAAATAATGGCACAACTATCGAGTAGATTTCGGAGAACATTAGCGCAGAATAAAAAGCAACACATTTTCATCAATCAGAGACATATTTATCAACGCATCTACGACACGCTATCCATAAAATGTTAATATGATTGGGAGGAGGAGGGTGTCACACACAAAAGGCGCAGATTTTACTTGAAATAAAACCTGATATTTCCACCCAAAAGTCAGCTGCAATTTTGACTCTACGTCGATTTTGTACTCTCACACTAAATGAACAGAATATTTTAAATAACGCGGATTGTTTTTTTTTTTTTTTTTTGGGAGGGGGTCATTTTTGCAAGCAATTCCAAATTAGTAGTTTCTGAAATACTTCATCTTGGCTTAAAACCTCACAATCTAATACGTATATTTAATCCAGGGTTGTACTACTCACTCTTCCTTAAAATTAGCATTTCAGATGTTACCCAATTCCTACACTGAACTTTCATATTCATCTTCAACCAACTTGACTTATAACGATTTTGACGTTAACACCCAACAAACTCCTTTTGTTGTACGGAAGCATTTTTTTTTTTTTAATGGTACACGGATTGTTTTAACCATTTCGATAGCACTTTTTAATGAAGTTTGGTATGTGTGCGGTTACATCGATTAATTAACTGCACGAACGATAGGTGTCAATACGACGCACGGGGGCAAAGCTGTCCCACAACACAAAGAAAACTGAAAAATACAAACTCGGAGAGCACAAAAAAGGCTGCGCAGCTAATAATGCACATGCATTTCACTTTTGTCTGTATATAAATCGCTTAACGTACCAAACGACACACAATCAAAGCCACTGAGAATGCCTATATCCTGAAAATAATAATCACGTTCTTTGTACCACCTCACCTGGAAGTTTTACGCTGCGGAAAAAGCGCCACCCCATTTGAAATTACTGATTACGAAATACACGCCACTGAATGGAAATAAGGGTTGTTTCTTGCGCGATAATGAACGACTGAGATCAATGATCTTACAGTTCTTTTCTGCAAGGCACAGCACGTCGATTCCTTCTAGCCAGCAGTCACTTGAAAATAAATGTCATTGTTCAAGAAAAACGATTTGTGGGACTTCCATCCCATCCAGCATTTACGGTAACAAATAGGAAAGCATAAACCCTATCTGTACAGTAAAGACTACATCTAAAACTGGGACCAACTGTAAATGAAAACCGCTACAGAGAACATCTTATAAAAATATCAACAATAAAGCTTAATATAAATAATAACAATGTTATTTAATAAAGCTTACAAATACTTGATTGAATTTTTATTTTCTCCAAATTTTAAGTACAACAGACTTAATTAAATAAGCATACAACTAGGCAACCATGAGCAGTATTTCATGCTCTAATACAAAGGCTATCCATACGCTAGAAGTGTTACCTGAGAATTTGTATCGCGGTGTTGGCAGGAAGCAGCCCCCCCCCCCCCCCCACACACACACACACAGTGATAATCCTCTTGCAGATCGGAAGCGAAGACCCATAAAAACCTACATGAAACTACTGAGTGTGAAATACGATCTAATATCATACGCATTTGAACACACAACATCCCTCCTCCAAAAGTAATAAACACTGAATACAACTGAAAACAGGTCATTAGGGTTGAATCACTACTGCCGTCCTGGTGGTGCAGTGATCTAAGCAGTGGCTTCTGACCATTTGTCCAATATGGGTCTGGGTATGAATCCCAGTGAGGCAGAGATGTTGTATGTGTCGTATGGCACTGGCTCTCTCCTTTTCCGGGAACCAATGGCCCTAAATTAGAGAAGAATGACTTCATACAGCCCTTTAAGTTTCGCACGGTGGGGTGGTCGTAACACCCACCCCCTGAGATCACTACCCACACATGATGTTGGGGCTGCATTTAGTTGTGTATTTATCCCATGGTGCTGCTTCTCGGCCACCCTCGGTTCCTAAGCCCTTAATTCAAGGTTTTATTGCTTGCAATCTTTGGGATGCTCATAGTGATTTGGAAAACTAAAAAACCTAACTCTGAATGTAGGTTACATATGTCAATTTACATATGAAGTATGATATTAATATGAGCAGTCTCTTGTAAAATGTACTTCTCTAAATGAATCAAAATAATATAATGCTGAATAAAGTTATGAATAAAAATTACCAACTTAAGTATTATAATTGTAAATGTGCAAGGTTTCCTGTGAAAATATGATTACACATGCATCATTGAACTGATGAATAAATGCAATGCTTTATTATTCCTTCTCATCAGAGACCTAACACAGCCAGAACTACTGGCACAGAATTGAGATTATATCCCCAAGTCAGAACTGTATACTACAAGCAAGTTCTTAATTCATGGCAAGATTGCAAACAATAGAATGAATAAATCAACATAAGTAATTCATAAAACCACCCGGATCTTTTGTCATGACACTGAAACTCATACACCTCGTATTACTACCTTTTTGGGCATATTTGGTTTCCTTTAGCTATTGTACAATGTGTTAACTTCCATCGCATAACGAGAATAAAAAATAATCCCATAATAATTCACATAGCACTTGAAAAGTGTGTAGCATGTTTATCACAAATCATAAAGAAATTGTATCATTTTCTATGAAATTATTCCCTATTTACACCAAGTTGAAACCAACTGGTTTGAAAATGTAACTTCTATTTCAGGCAATATTTTTCTTTTCTGAAAATCTCCATTTCTTTTTTCATTCTGCTGTTTATAACACTACGGTAATAAAATATTCTTTAAAAAAATCACAACAGTTTTCCATGATCTACATGTGCAATTTTTACTAAAATTGCATGTCTTTTGTCACATGATTAAGCCAGCAATCAGAAGACTGAAAAAAAAAGAAAAAAGAAAAGAACCTCATTCTGGCGTCATGTGATTAGAGAGACCTGTCTCTTTTAATAGAATTTCAGCTATCTTGCTTCTACAATAACTAACACTAAATTGGATATAAATAATGTCTGGTACATGTATGGACTGTATATAAGGGTGGGCAAAAAAAAACCCTAATAAGATGCACACTATGAATTTCTTCTTTCTTTTTAAAGTAAATAAGACTCCACACTGTTCTTATGAATTATGAGCAGGGCTAAAGGATAAATTATACCATCAAGCATAATGGATTAGTTTCACTGTTATGATTGCATCAGTTATACAGAGAGGCCTAGATGACTAGAAACTTGACCTGGTTTTGAGTCACGGACGAGGAAAGGGGCACTAGACACTTGAGCTGGACCTGGTTTTGAGTCGCGGATGAGGAAAGGGGCACTAGACACTTGAGCTGGACCTGGTTTTGAGTCACGGACGAGGAAAGGGGCACGTGTTGTTTTACGAAACTGGCTCTTTCCCTTCCTAGAATCAGTGGCCCTAAATTAAGGATGGGAGACTTCTTAAAGCCCTTCAAGTTACTCACGATGGTCAGCAAACCCAGAAACGTAAAAAAAAAAAAATGAAATGAAATACAAACGCATATCTTCTCTGCATGGAGCACTTCAAACACACAATGCAAGAGTAATTCACTAACCTGAAACTGCAATTCCATGAAAGCATTGATCACTTAAATGAAATAAACTTCAAAAAAAAGTAAATATATTTAGTAAAAAAAAAGGTATGTGATTCATTGGCTGTTATTTCAACCCTCCCTACATGTCTTATTATTTTAAAAACACAGCTCAAAATATATTTTGTGATCCTAATTCTGCATTATGTAGCCCATGAAAAAGAGCATTTTACATAATTTTTGTTTGAGAACAAATTTTATAATTATTCCAAAATGACAATGGCCTGAAATCTGTTAAAGCAACCATAGTAAACAATCTGTTCTCCCTTCTTCCCTTCAAAAAAAGGTGAGAACTAATCTTTAAAACTTTCCTTCCTATTACAGTATTGGACTAATACATATGCATAAAAATTAGCCTCAGTACCATCTTTGCAGGTATTGGGAATTTAAATAATGTGCATACCAACTACAAACTTAGGAGTAGTACAAAAACAATTACTTCAGCTTTATTCATAAATTGAATTCATTCAGCTGACGAATTTTTACTCCCCTTTTCTCCAAGTTCTATTTATTTGCAGACATTTGTCCTTTTGCTGATCATCATGGCCTATTCTCAGTGTTTTGAATTCAGTTCATAAGTTTTAAGTTCTGTTGACATTTTTAATGGCATTAATAAGTGTCAACTAACGAACTGAACTCAAAGCATTGAGAACACAGGTCAGAAACAGCAAATAAAGAGCTCACTGTGAAAAAGAACTCTTTCAAACAAAGATCATTACAGTTATATCTAACTAATTTCTGAATGCCTGACAGGAATGATGATAAGCTACCCACGCAACTACACTGCCAAAATACAAAAGGCAAGGTATAAAATGTTCCAAACCGAAATTACCAACTGGACAAGATGAACCACTGGCACACAGAGATGAAGAGTAAACCCAAACTTATCAGTTTAAAAACCAATAAGTAAAATGCCTCCTGTCACAGCAGGAATGAAAAGAATTCCTTCCACCTAATGGTAAGCAATCTTTCGAAGTTGAAAGATTCTAGGAGTGATTCAATACTGGTTCAGTCTAAACACAGTCCTCTACTTTCGTGTATTATATCCATGAAGTATCTCTTTATTCTAAAAATCAGTAACTGCTACTGCCGCTGCTGTTTTAGAAATTTTGAGACATCTGCGCTTTCCTAGCTCGCAGCGCAAAAAGTATTTAACACAACAATGTGAAATTTACATCGTTTGTAGAGAATTGTTTGGACAACATGCTGAAATAACAAGTTTTTTGATTCTGGCGATACTTCAAAGAGCTATTGTATTCCAAATTTAAGGTAAGCAAAAAAGTGTTATCAGTTCACGTTCCGGACACACTGACAGCAACAGAACTATGGATGGAACTTCGTAGGCATCTAAGGGCCATGGCTAAATTTTTGCATCTTGTCGCCCTTTTCTTGAATGTTTTTTATTTAGTTTACGAGAAATCACTAATTTCTAAATTTCACCAAATTCTTTATTTCACAAAGGGATCTATTTTAAAAAAACGTATATGTGGCAAAACAATAAATCATAATGCATCGCAATTTTTACAGCATAAACTAACAACTTATCATCCCTCTTTTTAAAAAAAAAAAACATTTAAGAAAAATTAATTTTCTGATTTTTAAGCATTTTTTAAAGATGCAAAGGAAAGGATCAAACAGCTTCCTCTGTAACCACACAGGAAAGTTCTGGTCCTGTGACCTGCTGACATGGTGATGCAGCTATTTTTAGCACTTTTTTCTCAGTGGGTGAAAGGACAGGCTACAATCAAACTGGAAATGTTGCAATGCTTAATGACGTAGGGCCACTTTTTAAGTTCAGCATTTCCCACCAGCATAATATAAAAATAAAAATAGTGGCTATGGAACATTTCTTTGCTTGAAATGCATGCTGATAGTCCTTAAGGTCCAGTTACCTAAAAAGTCTAAAAACCAAACAGTTCAAAAGAACTGTTTGGTTTTTAGACTTTTTGAAATGTTATAGGTTTAAAGATAATTATACCAGAAACATTGAAATGCTGCAAAAATTCCACGAAATTTTTATTTAATATTAAAGGGCGCCGAAGCCTGACCCGTTTTACTTCAAACTGTATGCATTGACGTCACGACCCTGCTCTAAATCATGAAACAGTTACAGATCTTAAATTACTTTTCTTTCCCTTAATTACTTTTCCTTTCTTTAATTTTATGTTCAAAAAATTATGGATTCACCGTTCAGAGAAAAGGCATAACTGCGAGTGGGTTACAATAAAGGAGGGCGCAATGTCAAGGCAAATAGCTTCATGTTCTTATACACATTACAGCATGCAAGTTTATCAAAAATACAGTGTGCTCCATTATCATATGATCAAAATGTGAGATAGTACATGTATGTATGTAACCTGAACTACATGGAACTTTCCCTGTTCCAGTGAGTCCCCGTAGTAGAATCGCAAGGACGGGCGACGGACGTCGCAGATTTTTTTTTTTTTTTTGATCCTGCAGACAAAAACGATATTCCACAGAACTCTATTAAATCGTCTTGCAGACCTCCCATCATAGATGCAAGTTTTCCGACTTTAAAAATTTCCGAAAACGTAAGTCAACGGAGTGAAAGATTTCTCCCGTAATCGTTTTTTCTCCTGGTGGGCGACGTACGTCGCAGATTTATAGCAGAAATCGGAAGGACATATATCGCAGATTTATTTTGTACTCATCGTCGAATCGCGGTGACGTACATCGCAGATTATTTGTACTCATCCCCGTGAGAGAATCACGGCGACGGACATCGCAGATATATTTTGTACTCATCTGACCCTGCAGCAGATTTACGGCGACGTATATCGCAGATTTATTTTGTACTCATCCTCGCTGCAGATTCGCGGTGACGGGCGACGTATATCGCAGATTGATTTTGTACTAATCCCCGTAGCAGAATTGCCGCGACACACATCGCAAATGTTTTGTGTTCATCCTCGTAGCAAAATCGCGGCGACGGCCGACATGCATCGCAGATTCACTTTGTACTACTCCCCGCAGCAGAATCGCGGCGACTGGCGATGTATATCGCAGATTTATTTTATACTCGTCCTCGTAGCAGAATCGCGGCTACGGGTAACGTGCATCGCAGATTTCTTTTGGTCCTGCAGACAAAAACTATATCCCCAGAACCCTATTAATCATCTTGCAGACTCCCTATCATACATGCAAGCTTTCAGCCATTCAAAATTTTCAAAAACGGAAGTTAGGCGGAGTGACGATTTCTCCCAAAACCGTTTTTTTTTTTTTTTTTTCTCGCGACGTTTTTCCGATGCTTGAAGAGAGGATTGTCTGATATTGTTAAATATCATTTTATCACACAAATATTTGTATTTTAGTTTGAAAATGGAGGATACAATTTCCAAAAACGAAAGTTTGACAGAACCCAATAATCTTAAATTCTTTTTTTTGCAATGTTCCCTCTGCCCTATATAAACATTAAATATAATTTTATTAGATAAATGTTTATATTTAAGATTGGTTTTTGGAAAATTTTTCTCCATTTTCAAAGTTGTAACAGAGCGAAAATTTCACTCTGCCTGCTGTGCTTCTGTATTATTTTTTAATCATTATTATTTAATTACATAAATGTTTGCATTTGAGATGAAAAATGGAGAAAAAATTTCCAAAAATGGAAGTAAAATGGAGTGAAGATTTCTCCTGTTATGTATGACAATTTTTTCCTACTGATACCTCTGTGCTTTATTGTTGTTAAAAATCATTTTATTTCATTAATCTTTGTGTTTGAGCTTGAAAATGGTGGCAAAATTCCAGATACAGAAGGTCAGAAAGTTCTTGATCTTAATTAACATTTCAATTGCTATAGTACCTAGGTTAGACATTTTTTATTTAGGTAGAAAAATAAGTCTGCAATTTTTATCATTTTTCGCATCTAGCTGTTATTTTGCTTAGTGACCATCGGCGATTATTTTGTGGCAAGAGGATATCTGTTGCAGACTGACCAGGAACTTTCTGCAATGGGGCAGTGAGCATGATGTAAAAGAATGTAACTGCCACAATTCAATACCTGACTGTGCCTTTCTCTACAATTGCAATACGTGTCTGTTGAGTGATATAGCAATCAAATTGTGAAATAAATATCAGAATATATGTTTATGCACGCTGTCAAGGTTCCAAATGTCTTGTGAAGTGAGATTTTTGTTAACTAACCATGGCTTTATATAAATTATCCAAAACATGTTGAATGCTTGCTCATATTGCTAGGAGAATAAAAACAGTTCTTTTGGTCAAATTCAGTAATGCAATCCCCGATACATCTGTTTTATTTACTGCCCATAAAAAGTTTTATCTTTAATATGTTCTTATGCACTTTCTTAGAAACTGAATTCCCTGCACCTAAATTAACTGTCTGTCTCTCATACATTTGAGCACAATGAATATATTATGTACAGAAGTAGGAGTCTGTCTGTACCGATGTAGCACTGTGCTATTGAAGCTCTTACAATTACATTGCCTTTAGAATCCACCTCTCAATCTTTATGCACAGTCCCATTCATCGCAAATCCTTCACATATGACTGCTCATTCACTACTTCAACAAGTAGTTCCTCAGTGCTGTTTTGAGTTCAATTAAAAACTATCGCATCCCCTGCTGTACTAGAAACAATTGCCCTCTTTCTTCTGCTTTCCATCTAAATTCAGTCATTCTTTATTATGGTATGTGTTCCGAAGGTGTTAAAATCTTCAAATCTAAAGAAAACTTTCTTAAACAGCCCAATAAGAAAAAATAAATAAAAGGTGAGTTATGATTGAGGCTTGAACTACTTTTTTCTACGATCCTACTATTCGTCACTATCATTTCTTCCATAAAACAAAGGACATGAAATGTATTCACCATGCAACCACTTAGTGATTACAGTATATTTTTTTAGCAAGTGGGTTAGTTTAACTGTGTTCCAGCTTTCTGCTTACTTGTAAAATAATTTATCTCACAAAACTACTTAGTTATCATTGAACAACGAACAGCATATTTTTCCTAGAACACAACTTGAAGCAATAACATAACCAAATGATTTTCTTGGAATAAATGCTAGAAATCATGCTAACATTTCATGTTTTTTCAGCAAAGCACTGAGTGGAAAATGTTGTATAAATGAAAAAGAAATGCAAGAATAAGAACAAGAAGATTTCATATGCACGTATCGTATAGATTAAGCTGATGCCAGAATAATTAAAGAGATACCTCAGGACAACTTTAAATGCCAATCTTCAAAACAACATATGGTGCATAACCACAGAAAAATTACCATACAAAGAAATGTGACTACTTACTAGTGATTTTACTTCCAATGTGCAAACTACACATTTTCTTCACAATTGAAGCGTTTCCAAGGATGAAAATTTGAACATCGATTAAAATAACTTCATATTATAACTTGGAATACTTAATATTTTCTAAAACATAACCATAATTATGAAATCCAACGTTTGCTTTTCTACTGACGTCATCAAAGTACAGGTTGCACCATCTTTTTTCTGGTCTTAACACCACCAAAGGAAAAGTTATTGTTTTTTAATATAATTATGGTTATATTTTAGAAAATATTAAGTATTCCAAGTTACAATATGAAGTTATTTTAAACAATGTTCAAATTTTCATCCCTGGGAACGCATTAATTGTGAAGAAAATGTGTACAGAAGTTTGCCCATTGGAAGTATAGGAAGCAAAATCACTAGACGTCAACCCAAAGTAGCATAAAAATAAAATGTATCTGCGTACACAACCATTGAAACAGAAAACTTGCTGCAAACCCGCGAATCGCGATTACAATGGAACGAGATAATTTAAAGAAAAATTAATATAACAGTAAATAATCATTAGAACATTACAGATTCCAGCGAGGACAAAAGTACATTACGACTGAATCCGCAAAAATGTGTGTAAAATGGACCTTAAGGCTAAAATTTTAAAATTTTGGACTATGAACCTCATAAAAACAAGAGACTAATTAAAGAAAGTTTTTATATTGAGAAAAGCAGTTCCGTTAATGAACCTTCAAAAATTATATATAGCATTTGCAACAACTTAATTCAAAAATAGTACTTATAAAATACATAAGGAAAAGATTTTATTTTAATAACTGGCAACTACAATAGTAACCTGGCAATAAAATTTTAAAAATCTTTCTGTGTAAATGAAACCTTTGTTACAGTTCCTATATATTGAGAACAGGCCTTGATAAAATCAAGAGGCCAGAAACATCTGCAAAAACAAAAGAACTCTCTATCAGAAGATGTGAAAATTAGTTGAACATTCTCATGTTAAGATAGAATTAAATATATTAATCTTAGTAAAGCCTTAAGTGTTTTAATTGCTGTAATAACATTTTTAATCTACAAGCAAAAATTATCTGCAAAATCTGCTGATAATTTGCAAACTATCCACGTCTGCGTGTACGTCTATATTCTGCGATTGCGTCCACCTTAAATGAAAGATCGTGGGCAATCCTAAAATGCAAAGCAATATGTGAATATTTAAATCCGGGAACATTAGAAGCCCAATGCTGGACATAAATGGTGTTCCACTGTAAAATGCCTTTAATAATGATGCATGAATGCAACCAGTAACTGAACAAACAAGCGGCAATGATGCAACAGTATATGTTAATGCAAAGATCTTTGCAAAGATGTTGCAGTCTTCTAAGCAGCTTATTTTTTGGCAAAGTGTCATGTTTTACTATCAGAACGTAGTCATCCCTTCAAAAAACTTTAAAATTTCATCGCTTTAGAGTTAGAACTCGCCAACTCTAAAGTGACATCATTTCTTCATTGATATCTATGATCCTATGTGAAGAACTGATGATTCCTACATTAGATTTTGTTTCTGGGTTAGAACCAGATACAAAAAGGAATTCACAGTATGCTTCATCAACTAACACAAATCCAATGTTTGTTCAGATTCTTATCCTTCAGCTACTTGGGAAATTTATTTTCCTGGGCAGTATAATTTCAGTAGAATTAAGAATGCTTGAACAGAAATCATATGCAGGTCTGATTCCTACTACACAGTGATGCTATTTTCAAGTTTTCTGCAGAGATGGCTAGGGAGAGGGGGACAATTACAAAGGAAATAATCTGCTTAAGTGGTAGTGAATTAAGGGATGTTTTTAGGACTGAACAGAGCACTTCTTTCTAGAAACAAAAAAAAAAAAAAAAAAAAAAAAAAAAAAAAGTGAAATTTAGCACTTACAGGAATCAATGATTAAGTTTTACAAGATCTTAAGGCAGATGGGGGCAAACCTACTGTGAGTCATGAAATGCAAACTAGAAGCAACTGATGCACATTTACCTCGGACAACAGGATAAATGAGAGCCACATCGAAGACAATTAACAGGTGTATAAGGCTGAGCTGGAGAAAACTTCAAAGGAACAATACAATTTTCAATAGCAATTTACCATTAATTATCACATCTTTAAAAGAAAGTTCATTTAAAATGAATCAGACATACACCTTAGCTAAAAAGGCATTCAGAAGCTGCGAACAACCCAGAGGAGCATGGAAAGATGCAAGCCTGGTGTAGCTAATAAAAGTGGGGAAAGGAATTCTTGGATTAAGAAAATGGCAAAAGTTCATGAACATGATAAATGTAAAATTCCTTAAATGGCAATGCTAAAAGAACTGACAACTGATGGACACTTGCTAAACGAACGTATGTTTCTTTAGAACATTGGGCATACTGCTAAAAGAACTGACAACTGATGGACACTTGCTAAACGAATGTATGTTTTTTTAGGACATTGGGCATACTGCTAAAAAAACTGACCACCGATGTACAAATGAAATACAATGAAATTTCAGTTATAAGTTCCTTTTGGGAATGGTCTTAAAAATTTAAAAATACAAAAATTTCAAATACTGTTGTAAAATTTATGCTTTGAAAGAGTATAAGACATTTCTTAATAGGGATTTATTTAATGTTTAATTGGCAGTGAAAGGAAGAAAGTGCAACAAATTGTATTTTATCACATTGCAAAAATCATAAAGCCTATGTAAATAAAACTTTTCTTTTGATGACTGTATAAAATTCCTGATTTTGGATTAAGCAAAATCCTCACAACTAAGAATCTTGGACCAGTGCTTCAGTACAAAATCATGACCCCAAGAGATTTTTTTCCTACGGATCTGAGTGAATCCTTTTGAAACTAGGATGCTGAACTGAATATTGATGACACATTCAGGATTCTATTCTATTACGGCCTGAAACAGTGGAGCCACGAAGTTGCGTATATCCCACAGATTGATAAATTTTCAAATAGCGCACATGTAAGAGTCGCTAAACTAATTTTTCATCCAAACCTTTGTCCTGCATTTTACACACCAAAAAGGAGAGAGATACCTGCAATAATTTTAATTAGGATACTATGAGCCCTTTTTCTTAAATATCAATCAATCTCTGAGCAAAAAATTAAGACCAACACATGCAGTGAATTTCAAAGTGCAGCCTTTTTTAAATTAATATTTTCATCAATTAAATTATTTGTTTTTATGTTTTACATTTTTCAATAAAACTGTTGGTGTCAGCCTTAAAACTACCAGATAATTCTTACAAAAGGATGTCGATTGTCAACACTCTCTAAGGGAAGTCCTATGGCAGTGGAAACTTTACCAAGTTGTTGCAGAGCACAATCAGAAGATACAAAATAATCAAAACAAAAGATCTACATACCTTGCTGAAGAACATCTTGCAAAAAAAAAAAAAAAAAATCACGAATCCTTTCGGCAGCCAACATTAATGTGGTTTTCAGTATAGTGTGAATGCCAGCAAAACCAAAATTTGAAAATATTTATGTACCATATTTTCTGAGTATGTCATGCTTTGATTATCAAATAATCTAGGGAACACAAATCCTACTTGGGGGTCATTTTAACTTTGTGGCACCAAAACCACATATTTTTCAATACCCCCCTCCCCCAGTTTTTTTATACTTCAATTTTAACAATTCATTTGCTCACTTGTTTTGCTGCAATTTTTTTAATACTATGCAAACTGTGCGTATACTGCATCATGGAAGCAGCAACATCTTACAATAAAATAATTACACAATGCAACTGGAAAACTTCCATTATTATACTGAAATGTTTTGCTAGTGGATCTCCCAAATTCAATAAACATATTTTTTCCTTTCCTTTATGTCCTAGCACATATAATTTGATAAATACCACATGCCTTCCTTTTCTTTTGAGTAGGGAAACCATTTCTGGGTTGCTCAGAAAATTAAGGACTAATCCCACACCCCTACATTACATTTTTTTCTTTTTTTTTTATCACAAACTTAAATGTTATTAACAAAATTTGGCTTTATCCTCTGCCTGGAAAAGTCTACTTTTAAAGATACACTTTTATGATTTTCAAGCAGTAAAGTTACAATGGGAAATGCTCCATTTTTCTTTTTACAGTTTTTGAGAAGTCATAATGGGTACACTACGATTTTTGTTAATATGTAGAAATGCCTACATTTTTGCAGAAATATATCATTGATAGTAAAAAAAGGCGTTTTAATTACAATTCTAATGGTACCAAACAGTTAAATTTAAACCTTTTTTACAACCAAATGTTGCATTTTAATGGAAGTCTACTGATCCATAATAAATTCAAAAATATGAAACATTAGAATTTCTGAAAATGTGCCAATACTGTGTGCTTTTTGATCATATAAATTAGTAAAAACTGCTTCAGAAGCTTTAAGTGCAGAACAAAGAAAACATTATACTATAGGATTACTCGCACGCTTTTTTTAGAAAGCTGCAGAATTTAAAAAAACAATCTAATATAACATCTTCCATGTGCCTGTTTTAAACTATAGTTTTTCTGTTTTGTTTTTTAATTTGGCACAAGAAAATGAGCTACTACTGCCACATGCAGGAGTAGCAAAGCATCGTTCTGGAAATGTACTTTAATATTAATTGAAGCTTCTTTACTGAATTCTGCCTGACAATGAAATTAAGTTAAAATACCCCAAACGACGGTTAAAATTGTGTTTTAAATAAAAAAGGGAGAAAATTTAAAATTTCTTTTTAATTGTAAATAAATGGCCTAAATAAATTTCTCGATCTAATGAAAATGTGCATTGTATTAGACAGCACCAAATGATCAGTTTTTTTGTGCTTTGTTTCTATTCCGTAGCTGAGAAAATCCACAACGGAGTCTATGCAGCAAAGTTCCATGCAAGCACCAACCGAACGTGGGGTCACGCTTGACAGAATGGTACACCACGGCAAACGTACACTGTAAATTTCAAAACACGCAGTAATCCTGTGATGGCCATGGTGAGGTAGCAGATCAGGCCGTACGTGAAATTTATGTTTACATTAAGCCATAAGGGGCATACAGAGCACTTGTCAACCCAAACAAGCTCTAGATTTTAAAATCATAGCACGCATCCAACATGGCTCAGTAGCAGGCCGCCAAAATTTGAAGTGCACACGTACCGTTTGAAATGGTCCAGTATCCTCTCCTCACGGATAGTGTGTGGTAAATTTCCAACCCAGAGATGCCTAGTCTCTCTAACCATCTTGCACCAACGTCCACATCAGGTATTCATTTCTCTTCTTTCTCCATACGATCTCATCAAACATTATCATACGCTGTGTTTTCTTCGCGTCCACAAGCTTACACGCTAGATCTCGGCACTTGGACGTATGACGTCATGTGAGTGATCTCGCAGGCGACGGGAGCTCGCGAGCTAGCTCCGGACCTCATTCACGCTGCACTGAGCAGCTTTGAGTGCGCGAACAGCCAACAGCGCATGTCTCCACGAACCTCGACGTTTCCGCATTTTTATCGATATTCCTCGCCCTGCTGCTACTGCCTCCCCGTATTTCTTATATTATTATTACTATTACTATAACGGCTCTTCTCCATTTTCTTGGGGGTCACTGATTACCTCTTACTTTACTACTCCCACTATACCATTGCGGCTTAATAAAAGGATATCTTCAACCATTGATGCCGCACCTAGCGAGAATTGCGTACTACCGACATAAATTCGTGCTCCAAGAAAAAATAGTCATCCGTCGTGTACGTGGATGTCTATGTAAACTGCAGTAGTTTTTAACAAAATGGATACTCATCGACTTATGTAGCATGGTAAACGGGTTTCATTACATTGTCTTCTTAAATTTTTTGCGCCTTTCTGAAATACACCTGCTCTCCCGACCTTAATTCACTTTAAAAATCCTCTCCCGGCCTTAATTCACTTTAAAAATCCTTTTCATTAATTTAAACAAATATGTTCTTATTTCGTATGATATAGCATGTTTTTCATACACGTAGTTGTAAGTGTATGAACAACGTTAACTACAGGAAATTTAGTACTTGTGCACATTATTTTGGTAACTCCTACACAATCGATTACTGTTTATTCAATCAATTTATGTAGTTTTGCGGTAGGCTGTTTTTTGTTTTTTCTAATTAACAGCAATTATATACTTTAAATCCGTTAGCCCTGTTTACTTTTATTATCAAGTATGCGGCGAGTTGTATTAAAGCAATACAAGTTCGCTTCAAAAGCTGTTTTCACCGCAAATTAAAGCAGTTGCGATTTTTTTATATTTACCAAGTGTATTGGATTGATGCTTTTAATTCCAAAATTTTGCTCTGGTCCTAAGCTTTTTATCCTTTCTTTCGTGACTGCGCATTTCAGGTGCCGAAAAAAAATTGTTATTCAAGTTAATGTGGCGACATCTAGTGTTGCAAATTGCTAACTTCCGCTCGTCTAATTCCTTTCAATGATGTATTGGAAATTATGATTAAGGTACTTATAAATAAACATTGATGAATTGTTATTATTGCACGTGGTGCTGAATGTTTCAAACACCTAGAAGACTCTTTCATGTATTACTGACTTTACGTTTTAACAAGGTTGCGAAACACCTCCAATACCATGCAGTCTTGTAGCTTGATTCATAATGGCGCAGTAAGTAATTTTCCATGAATCTACGCAGTTGTGTTTTCAGTATGTGGTATGTAATCCCTGTGCAAAATAATTTGCCAAAAATTCGCATTTGCCAGTCTTGAGCATTTAAACTGTTCCTGCCCTAGTTCGCGACTTGTTTATTTCTTCAGTCTTTTAACTGAGATAAGGTCCAGATTTATTTTGGTTTTCAGAGGACAACACAGATGCTTCCTGTCGCCGAGGTAAGAAACATTTTAATGTTTTATATTCCAGCTGGTGATTATTGAAGTTTATCAGCAAGTCATTTGTACCATTCACTAAAGAGCAGGGTTTAGGAGTGCAGTAGATCTGAAGCAAGAGATATATTTTTCTGACTTGCAGTTTTTTTCGATGCCAAAATAAGTCCCTTTGCTGCAGAAAAGTGGTGATGATAATCGGGAGTAACAAGCTCTCTTGTGATCAGGGGTGGATTGGCGGTCGCAAAAGGACCCGGGAAAAAAATTTGTAAATGGGCCCGTTCAGTTGTAGTTCCGCGGTACTATTGATCACAACTGAAAATCACTTTTTCTATTTAAGAAACAAAGCAAAAAGTACAGTTGCTTTGGAAACAGTGGCAAGCATAGTATTGGGGGGCGTTGGAAACAGTGGCAAGCATAGTATTGGGGGGCGGGAGGTTAAAAAGTACACCCGTCATCCTTAAATTTAAGTGGGTGTTGCGGAAAATTTTTCATCGGCCCATGCCAAGATTTTACTGCAGAAAAATGTACTGCAATTTTTCTGTTGTGGACAATCACAGTTAGAAATTTCAAGATATTTAAATATCGTGGCAAACTCACTTAATCCACGTGGAAAAAGCGAATAGCCAGGTTTAAATTAGTTTAGTTATGTATGTAATTGCGATGGAGAAGCTTCTAATTTTGATCACATTCAATATTTGTTTTTGTTTAAAATTTTCTCTTAAGAACGCTGAAGTAAGAACATTAAAAATTTCTTTTAAAAAAATTGCTTATATAGCCTCATGTTTGACAGATGGTAAAATAATCTTGATTTTCATACCTTTGAGCTTCCAGTTCTTAAATTTTCAACGAAGTGGATTGAAATTTCAACAAATATTTGAGAGAGGGAGAGAACTGCTACTACCAAAATTACGTTCCAGTTGTACCAAAAATCCTTTTGCATAAGACATGATTTTTAAATTTAAATAAATGAAAAAAAAAATGCAGAACTTTTACACTGTAAAATTTTCTATTTGTACTGTAATTTTTCTATTGTGGACAATCACAGTTAGAAATTTAAAGATTTTAAAATATTGTAGCGAACAGATTCTTCATTTAGTGATCATATATTCATATGTGTTACAATTATAAAATGGGCTTTTATGCTGCGGTTATGTATTGTAAAGACACCTTACTAAATAACATAAGCGAAACATTTTGCAACTTCATGTTGAAATATTTCCGTAAATGCCTTCATCTGCAGCATTTGTCAGTTATCAAGAGGTGCGTAGGTAGAATATTTCCGGGGAAAGGAATCATATATGAACACTCCTGCAAATAATCTTACAGTTATTTCAAAATAAGTTCTTGATATTATTAGCTTTCACTCTGAATTCTGTGTTGTCATATAGTGGATAGTACATTCCATAATGACCATTATCTATCATTTTTCTGCAACTTTATCAAACATGGGTGAGTATTTTCACTACTTTAACTAAAGCAGTGAAAAAATTTAGCCATGTTCAGCCCCCACCCCAATGCTGTTAACATGCGTAGATTGTTGTGCCTCCCGATTTTTCCTGATGCTGGGCCCCTCAAAACATTTCAGGATGAAATGAATGGTCAAAGAAACTATAGAAATACATAGACATCTTTTCCCCACTGCGCAGTTGAGAAAGACATCGGTTAATTGCACGGGGAGGCAGGAGTGGAAGTTTGAAAAAGGAAAAAAAAATTTTATGCCAAAACAGATTTATCATAGTTTTCGGGCTCGGGCTCTTGAAATTGAGCCCAAACTCAGCTCTTATGAGCATAGCACTAATGCCTCCTACAACCAATGGGAGTAAAATCAATTACCCCTCCCCTTCCTTGGGGAATATATAGAACATCTTTTACCCTTTACCCCCCCCCCCCTCCTAAATATGGTGCATATATTCTCATTCCTCAGCTACTAAGTGAACCCAGAAGTTTGCAAACACATGTGGCCCATCTATTGTAGTTGGAATTCTAGCAATTGCCTGGTGAGGGTTTTTTTTTTCCCCCTAATTCAAAATAGAATTTTTTTCTTTCCGCTTGTTATATTACATTATGTATATTTCGTTTATAAAAAAAGTGTTGTGGTTCAGTTGTGTGCTTAAAACAACTGAACTGAAAACAGTTTTAAGAAAGAAAGAGACAAAATACACAGAAGGGGCCCACCGGGAAATATTCCGGTGTCTCGGTTGGCCAATCCGCCCCTACTTGTGATACCTATTTTTAATAGTTGAAAGTTCCTCTGACAGAGCTGCACGACTCGTTATCCAACTATCGAGAAGATACCAGGTTCAGATTATTCAAACTTATGCACCCACCACAAGTCATCCTGAAGAAGAAATTGAAGAATTTTATGAGGAAATTCGTCATCTAAATAATAAAGGTAAGCAGCACTTGAAGATAATTATGGGAGATTTCAATGCAAAAATAGGGCACCGGCAACAGAATGAAACTTCAGTAGGTAAATTCGGTCACGGCAACAGAAACCAGCGTGGAAATACTCTCGTTGAGTTTGCAGAGGCAGAAGGATTTTTCATCTTGAATTCCTTTTTCAAGAAAAAGCCACACAGGAAATGGACATGGAGACATCCAATTGGGACGACAAGTGAAATTGATTTTATTATGTGTAACAAAAAATTCGTCATCGAAGACTGCAGTGTGCTAAACAAGTTCAACACAGGTAGTGACCATAGATTGGTGAGATGTAAGATGCACCTCAACACTAAACTGGAACGTGGCAAGCTCATAAGACAAACAAAATGTATTGACATAACCAACCTTAAAAAACACCATAATATTTTCAAGTTGGAACTGAAGAACAGATTCTCTGCTTTGGAAGGCCTAACATCGGAAGAAGTGGATATTTCTGAAGTTAACAGAAAAGTAACCAAAGCTCTTATGGAAACAGCAACAAAATTAGCTGGGTCTAAGAACAAGTTGCATGTAAACAAATTATCAGGAAAACCAAAATGTTGATGCAAAAAAGAAGAGAGATGAGGACAACTAAAGAAGATGTGACTTCCAAAGTGGAATATATAGAGCTATGCAAGACAGTAAGAAAAAGTATCACTGAAGACGTAAGAAAATTCAACTGTGAACTAGTAAGGAAAGCAATTGAAAACAACCAAAGCCTAAAGATAGCAAAGGGACATCTCAGTAAGGGAAGAAAACAGATTATGGCTCTGAGAAAAGAAGATGGTTCTATAACAAGAAATAGAGGCGAAATTTTGACAAGAGTGAAAGATTTCTACTCCAAACTATATGAAAAGGATGATACATGTACTCCAGACATCATGAAAGGTACCAGAGTTCTTCCAGTCCTCCCAGCAGAAGTTGCTCATGCAATCAAGAACATGAAGCGGGGGAAAGCTCCAGGAGAAGATGGAATTACTATAGACATCATACAAGAAGCAAGTGGAGAAATTGAAAACAGTACTCGCCCAAATTTTCACTCGATGCCTTAATGAAGGGAAGATTCCTGAGGATTGGAACAATGCTACAATGATCCTGCTACATAAAAAAGGTAACATTGAGGATCTCAGGAACTACAGACCTATCAGCCTCCTATCAGTGGTTTATAAAATCTTCACTAAAGTTCTTTCACACCGCTTGAAGGTAACACTGGACATGGCTCAACCGAGAGAACAAGCTGGATTCAGGAGTGGCTACAGCACAATAGATCATATCCACGTACTGAGAGAACTAATTGAAAGAGCGAGGGAATATGAACTTCCATTGTGCATGGCTTTTATCGATTATGAAAAAGCCTTTGATTCGGTGAAACCATCAGCAGTTACCACGGCTCTGAAATCCTGCGGTATTGAAGATGCATACATTAATATTATTAATAACATCTATGAAAATGCAAGTGCAAAGATTCGGCTGTTTGAAAATACAACACACATAAAAATTGGAAAGGGAGTGAGACAAGGTGACACCATATCTCCGAAGCTCTTTAATGCCACATTGGAAAATGTCTTTCAATCACTGAACTGGGAAAACAAAGGGATAAAGATTAATGGAGATTATCTAACCCACCTTCGTTTTGCTGATGACGTAGTCATTTTTGCAACTACCCCATCAGAGCTGCAGAGTATGACCCAGGAACTTGCTGACAAGAGTAAAGAAGTGGGATTAAAAATGAACTTTCAGAAGACAAAAGTGATGTTCAATGCTTTTACAAGAAATGAAGATTTATCGATTGATGGAGAAAAACTGGAGATAACAGATACGTATGTTTATCTTGGACAGCAGATATCAAGTGAGGGTCACATTGATGAAGAAATTAATCGACGTACAAAACTTGCCTGGAGAGCTTTTGGAAGAAACAGCATAATTTTCAAGAGCAATATGCCGTTATGTCTTAAAAGAAAAGTGTTTGATCAATGCATCCTTCCAGTGCTTACGTATGGTGCAGAGACGTGGACCTTAACTAAAAGAGACATACAAAAGGCTGCAGACAACTCAAAGCAGCATGGAGAGGTGCATGCTTGGTATAACCAGGAGAGATAAGAAGAGGAACTCGTGGATCCGAAAATGACGAGAGTGGAAGACATCATGATCAGAGTTAAATCCCTGAAATGGCAATGGGCTGGACATACTGCCAGAAGGACAGACCATAGATGGACAGCCGAAATTTTAGATTGGATTCCAAGGGACAGGAAAAGACCCAGAAAAAGACCACATGGGAGATGGGTGGATGAAATTCGTAAATATGCGGGAGTGACATGGAGGAGACTGGCACAAGACAGACCGTTGTGGAGGAAACTTGGGGAGACCTTCGTCCAGCAGTGGATTGATAATGGTTGACAATGATGATGATGATGATTGCTGTTAACTACAGCACTCTGTTTGAAAAGATTGGTACTGCTGAATCTGAGTCTCTGTGTTAGTTCTGCCTGTGTTGATCGTAAACACAGTGAAGCAAATATTTTATCACTTTCCATGGTTCAGCACAATAAGTTGGTACTCCAATGAGAATTACTAATGTAACTGCCCAAATTTTTCATACAGTGAAACTCTTCCTAGCTAATTAATCTTTTCAGCCTTTGTATCATCGGGTTGTTTACTAGTAATGGCTTTTAATTCTCCATTTGGTTCCCAAATCAACTATGTTGACATTCAGTGTTTATCATGTCACTACCTATCCATTAATTGAAAAGACCTCAGAAACTGTTGTACAAGTTTTCTTAGTCGAGCGAGTACTTTTTGTTCCTGGACATATGCCTTGAAAGTTACTGATATATTCCATACTCGAATTGAAAAAAGTTCATTTCTCTGGCATTTCTGTTGAGATTGTGAATAAACCTTGATTCCACGATAGTCCTAAGCCATGATTTAAAAATGAAGTTTTTTTTGTTTTTTTTTTGAAAGGCTGTCTTCACATTCATTGCTAGTTGTTAAAGTATACTGGAAGTACAAACGATGTGATAATGACCACTGTGAGCAACTCAATAGGCTGCAGGCAGTCACTCACCCCTAATTTTGGGCCACTGGTTCCAGGGAAGGAAGAGAGCCAGTGCTGTTGGCCAAACATGCTGTCCATGCCCCACCTGTTATTCGAACCTGTATCCATCTCGGACAAATGATCAGAAGCCACAAATTAATAAAGCTTTCGTTTTAGATGTCATACCCCTTATTGTTATGAAATCTTAATGCACAGGAATCTACTAGATTCATTCCAGATGGTTTCAATAGGAAATTTTTAGCATTGCAAAAATGTAATTTTCATATTGGAAAAAAATACACTGCCAGTTCCTCAAACTATCATCCATCTCTGTGATAGTGTTTTGGCCATGCTTATGAGAAAGGCAATTAATATGCAGTTACTATCATTTGAAATCTTCCAAATTCTTTATCTGTATAATATGTAGCAATGTGGCATTTATTCCAATCACAACAGGGAGTATTTTGATCAATCTTTATGCATACATATCATTAAGCTGTTCTCTGATATTCAGAAGTTAGCTCCCCAAAGAAAGACCATCTGCCAAGTAAACATTTAACAGATGGAACTAGAGTTCACTTTCTGTTGGTGTATCAAACGTCTCCATTTACAACGATCTGTGCACACAGCATGAGCTTCACTGACATCCATCATATGTCACGCACAAGACCTTTTCTACTTCATACTCATAATCTTGTTCTCAAGCAGACATTCCATGATTTCCGTGGCCTTCCCCTACCTCTCTTTCACAGCCACTTGGGCTAAAAAAATTCTCTTAGTCAGCACTTCATCACTCATTCTTTCAACATTACCAAACCACCTATGAATATTAGTGTCCACCTTGCTAACAGCATTTTGCCTCACATTACTCATCTGCAACACATCTTCACTCTTGACATGATCAGAGCTCATCTCCCCAGCACACAACTCCTTTCTTTTTTGCAGTACCCAAGTTTCTCTGCCTTACGTCAGAGTAGGAATAATTACTCTTTCATATACAGCCAATCTAGACTTCCTTGATAACTTGTCATTCCTGTGAAATCCTCCTAAAGCAGATATGACTTCCAAAACAAAAAAAATTCACTCGCCTACTAATTTTGCCATCTAATTTGTTCTGTCTGTCAAACACACTTCCTAAATATACAAACTCATTCACCTGTTCAATCAATCTCTGTGCCATTTAGACGTATTTTGTATTCAGTACTAACTTCCTCACTCAGAAACCATAACTTTTGTTTTTCCCTTATTTATACTCAGTTTGAATTTCATACAAACTTTATACATCCGGGACAACATACTCTGCAACTCACTTTTGCCGTCTGCCAACAGGATTGTGTCGTCAGCATAGAGCAATCTGCACTCGCAGATATTACTAAAACAGGAACCATTATTATCCATTTTGGCATCATGCATGCACACGTCCATAAATATATTAAACAACCATAGAGACAGTACATAACCTCGTCTGACTTCTGCCCCTAACAGAAAACTATTTTGATAAATTCACTCATATATGGTATTACTGGGAATTTACTTAATTGTGTGAATGCCAGCATACATGGCTTTCACACTATTAAGTAGATTCTCAATACCATATTTATTCAGTACCTTCCACAAAGTATCCTGTTTACTCTGTCTAAACCTATGAAGACAGCAAACACTTTGCCGACAGACAGATACTTTTTGATTATTGTGCGCAATGCAAAAATTTGATTAGTGCAGCCCTTACAATGTATAAAATCACTCTGTACTTCCCACACTTTCTCTGATGTAAGACCTCATACCTTATGATAATGACTTTTCCAAACACTTTCCCAGGCACACTCAGCAAACTGATATCACGCTAGTTCTAGCATTCTGTCTTATAACCTTTTCCCTTATACAAGGGAACAATGATAGACTACCTTTATGACATCTACAATATGGCCATGTTTGGTGGCACTTGGGTTTGTGAGTGATATTGTATTACAGGTTTATTTTGAGCGAGCATTGTGGCACTAACTCTGTAGCTTCGTTTTTGGCTATAATATAGGAGTGCTCAATTGAAAACATACACATATATGATGGGCTCTTCCTTGATGAAGGCATTCTTCAGGGATCAGCCTACTCACTTTCTCTTGTATATAAGTGACCTTCTTTGTCTATAGCAAATAAGAATGGTCTGGGGTATATGCAGTGCTGTCTTGACGATTATGGGCAAAACACGTAACAATATTAACAAAGAAAGGTAACTTGATCACGCTAGTTACGTTAACTGAAAACTTTTACAAAAAGTTCGTAAGTTGGAAGCTTTCGACCTTATCTTAGGTCTTCATCACGCCAATGGAGGACTAAGCTCACTATATCTAAGGAAGTAAATCACAAAATTGATTTCCTGGATGTATCTATTTGCAGAAACGCTGATCTCTCCATTACTCGTTCCGTCTATCGAAAACCTTCTGCAGCCACTAACATCATTCCCTACAAATCTTGCACCCTGCATCTCTACAAGCTTGCAGCATTGAAGTCCTACATCCACAGGGCTCATATCATTTGCAACAACCAACTCTCTCTTCAAGAAGAACTCTCCAAAATTTCTACAATAGCCCTCTCTCATGGTTTCCCTGCTGTTACAGTCAACTCCCTCATAAAGAAATATGAAAACCATTCGAAAATCGAATGCCTCCTTCCTCACAAGAAAGAATACCTGAAATTCTGTGGTTCTGTTCCTTACCATCCTTCCTATGCTTATAAGTTACAGATTCTTTTTAGAAGTTTTGGTTACCATCTTGCCATTAAATCTACCCCAAACATCTTGAAACTTCTACAAAGGAATAGGGACAAAGTTGAAAGCCTGAACCTCCCAGGAGTTTACTGCATTCCTATCTCTTCTTCTACTGGGGATAACTTATACATTGGAAGCACATACAGGAGCATTAGCCATAGAATTTTAGAACATAGAAAAGATGTTTCGAAAGCCAATCCCAATACTGCCTTGTCTATTTTGACAATGGAAGACACATCTGCAGTTCCCCACTGGAACGAAGCAAAACGAATTGCTTCTTTTGACAATCGTTTTGCCCTCCGTTACCGTGAAAGCATAGAAATTATTTTCAACTCAATGACTTGCAACTCTGAATCTCCTCTCTACATTCCGTTGATCTGGAGATCAATTCTAAGTTTTGGCAACAAAAATAGGAAAAATTCAAATGTAGAATCCAACTTACGAACTTTTGTAAAAGTTTTCAGTTAACGTAACTAGCGTGATCAAGTTACCTTTCTTTGCAGTGCTGTAGTCGTAAAATCAGCAGAGGGTATAACTATGTGCAAATCCCAAAGAAAGCTGACTTACCGATATGAATAAAGTATCTTCTCTCTCTTGTCAATGATGACATGTTAAAGAGTATGAACGCCGCCCCGGTGGCGCAGTGGTCTAAGGCGCTGGCCTCTGATCATTCGTCCGTAAGGGGTCCGGGTTCGAATCCCGGTCAGGCATGGATGTTGTGTTTGTCTTACGGCACTGGCTCTTTCCCTTCCCTGGAACCAGTGACCCTAAATTAGGGATGGGCGACTGCTTATAGCCCATTGAGTTGCTCACGGTGGTCGTTAAACCTCCAATCAAAAAAAAAAAAAGAGTATGAACAAGTTTACTTTACTTTTTACTGAAATATATCCCATAAAGCCTTATGAGATAAGTCCTTACAGCACTGTTCTTCTCTAGAAGAAACTCTTAATCTACTATCAGTTGCTGAACGATAATTCGTCAACCAAGATCTTAAATATTTTTTTGGATTAAATTGTTCAATGAGCGGTGCATTTGAATTTATGAACATCAGGTTAGATACATTGGAAAATAACAAAAATGCTCTGAGATTGGTTATGATGTTGCTCATTAAACTGAATCCTCGTTCGCATTCAGCTGTCTAACAAGGCAGAGTTGAAATCGTTCTTAAGGGGCATTTGACGTTTTCAGTATATTCTCTCATTAATGACATTTTATCAACATTAAAACTCTACAGATTTGCCTTGTTTCTAGTCCTCCATAGTGCATGTCGTCTGTTTTACTATTTATTCGCTCTGATGAAGAAATATCTTTAAGAAGTTGTACATTTTCACTGTTTGAATCTGAGCACAGTCTTGATTTCATCCTGTCAGCTGTGCTTTGAATAAACTGGTTTGGTTAATAGGTACAATTTTGTTGTTAGGAAGCAATGGTATTTTTAAATAATAATTCCTCTTTTGCTGCTAATGCTAAATGAGTTTTTTTTCCTCAGGATTTTCTCTGAAGCTCTCTATAATTCTTATGGTTCTTTTTATTAGATGTTTAGCTCTTGGCAGCGATGTTGTTTGAAATTGAAGTTCTGTTGATAAGATGGATATTGAAGGTATACGCTATTCTGTTAAAAAAATAATAATAATAATAAGAGGTTATACAGCCGTATACCCTCCAATACAGCCCTGGGTATATGTTGTAACTTCATATTGCTAGATCTGAATTTGAATTGGGCTGTAGGATGTAATATGGCACTAGTTCTCCCTTCTCTGGAATCAGTCTCTGAATTAGGGTGGGTAACTTTTTATAATGGTTTTGAATGCTCACACAACTCCAAAATAGAAAGAAAATTAATATTCCGGATCTGAATTTGAATTGTGCTGTAGGATGTGTGAGTTGTATTTGGTCATACAGCACTAGTTCTCCCTTCTTTGAAATCAGTCTCTGAATTAGGGTGGGTAACTTTTTATAATGGTTTTGAATGCTCACACAACTCCAAAATAGAAAAAAAAATATTCCAGGTCAAAAAGTTTGTAAATTGTGTGCATGCCCTTCTGGAATCTGCATATTATTCAGTAACTTTGTAATGTAGACACTGCTTTAATTGAACAGCTTGGATTCCTTCCTTTAAAGAAAATATATGTACTGATAGATAGATGTTTTTCTGATTATTACAGCTTTCTGGAAAATGTGGCAGTTTTTTCAGCATGGAACTAGAAAGAATTTGTGCTATTGGAAATATAAACCTACATGACTGAAATTAAGAAACAGAAAATTCAATGATTAATAGCTGCTGTAAATGATATAACGAATAAAAAATGACAACCTATCTTGTTATGGTAATCAATCATTCAAATTACACTGAAGTGTCATGTGAATGTGTTTAAACAAAATGTTTTATGTACAGTAAAAATCCATACACAAAGCTTTCTCAAGTTGCGTGTATTACTTGAGGCTAGTGTGTGTTTAAGGCATGTATATTTTGTGATCCATTAAAAAAAAAAAGAAATGGTAAGTTGCACATTTTTGCTTTCTTTCTCCATGTGCAGTGTACGGATATATTCATGCATATAGAACCTCAATTGATTGTGGTACTGTATTGTTATTCATTTGACAATGCAGTCTCACAATCATTTGATAATGCACTGTCCTTCATCCCTGGAGAGTTATAACACTTATAGTTTGATTAATAATTAATACCATGTATGCCACACAGGTAGCTAAGTGGTCTAAGGTGCAGGCTTTGAATTTCTTACGAGTTCTATAGATACTCCTTGTCATAGGTATAGATGCTGTGTTTGTTCAGCCCAGGGTCATAACCAGAAAGACTTTTCAGGGAGGGTTTCTGAATTTGAAAATTATTTTTCACCCTAAGTTATACTCCTGTTAAGTATTTCTCTGTCACATTTTTTTATTCTTTTTCAGACACTGAATTCTTCTATTTAATACTCCCCATTTTTCAAATACTGAGTTATATGCTATATTACTTACACAAGGATATAGACCTATCTACCCTCTGTTTAAGAATGGCACATGCCGCAATATCTTTTTTTCTATTTATTAAATTGATATATGTATGGACTAAGTAAAGAATTATAGGATTATATATATATATGTATTAAATTCTCTTTATATATATATGTATTAAATTCACTAGTTGAAACAGGAAACTAGCATTCAGGAAACTTTTTGTTACATTGAGATATTGTTTCAATGGCTATGCTAGGACATTCATTTCTCATTATGGTGTTCCGTTTTCTTTTCCACAAATTAATCTAGCCAACTTGTAAGAATCATTATCTGGAGACACTAGTGGTTTTGGTGATTGGATGCATGTGTGTACAATAGAGAACTTTGTTGATTTGCTGGCAAAAATTTATAAAATAATTATTTTATTTTTGAGATATTTTAAATATGGGGAGGGGGTAAACTCTCAAAACCCCTTCCTGGCTATGGCCCCTGCATCCCCTTCTGTATGAGCAAATCCAGCTTACCTTAGGGAGGGGGGGCAGTTGATCTGGTTCAAAAAAAAAGTAATATGTATTGGGTATATAAATAAGTTTTGAGGTGAACAAAACACGTTGTTGGAGAACAGAAACAATATTTTAATATTAATCGAAGTATGCTCCCTCTGAAGCTGCAACTTTACCCCATCTTTCGGGCAGTGAACGTATGCCCCGAAGGAAAAATTCCGGTTCCTTGGAGAACTAAACCGCTCTGCAAAAAGTGCAGACTGCATCGACCGGAACAAATGGTAATCCGATGGCGCCATATCTGGCGAGTATGGCGGGTAGGGTAGAACTTCCCAGTCTGATCCTTCTAAGTACCTTTTCATAGGTCGAGAAGTATGTGATCTTGCGTTGTCATGCTGTAAGATTAATTTGCTTCTATTCTCCCATTCCGGCCGTTTTTGCGTGAGAGCTCGTTTTAAACGCATTAATTGGGATCAATACCGATCACCAGTAAGTTTCTGACGGTTTCAGCAGTTCATAGTGGATCACATCTTTCTGGTCCCACCAGATACACAGCATTACCTTTGAACCATGGATATTGCGTTATAGGACCTGGCTTCACCCATGCTTTCTGCCGTTTAGGGTTATCGTACCATATCCATTTCTCGTCGGCAGTAATAATACGATGCAAAAACCCATTTCTTTTTGCCTTTGAAACAGCAATTCGCAAATGGTTTTTCGACGTTCAAGGTTTCTTTCCCGCAAAGCATGTGGAACCCAATTCCCATGCTAAACGTGAAATGCATGGTTGACTAACATTTAATGCTGCTGTTAGTTCTTTTTGGGTCTGGCATGGATCCTCGTAGAGTAAAGCTTCCAATTCGGCATCAGCAATTTTTTGGGGTTGTCCAGAACGTTCTTTATCTCTGACATCGAAATCGTTCCTTTTGAATCGTCTAAACCAATACTCACATGTTTTTATGGATGGGGAATGTTCACCATAGATTTCTGACATTAAGCGATAGCTGTCGGAAGCACTTTTCTTGACAATAAAGCAATGCACTAACACTCGGGACAAAAGTTGCCATTTTCCATCGACTAAAACAAATACGTCTTCGCGCCTCAATCGAACGCCGAATACTGACTGTGACAGCTGGCGTCTCCTACTGCGATATCGCAGTATTGCCACCTTAAAATGCATGCGAGCAGCAATAAGTAAGGAGGTTATATTACTGGAGACACCACTGGCTCTGCCGCCATAGGTCACAGCTAATCTGTGGTGTGACGTCACAAGCAGGCAAAAATTAACTAAATTATACCGTTGATGAAACACTAAGCTTGTGTATCATTGATAAAGGTTATTGAATTACTCATTTTATCTGTTTATACGCTTAGAAGCTTTTGTTCCATTGATTTCCAAGCAGCTTCTCTTCTGCGGCTGCGTCGTGCCTGCTCATGACGTCATTTGCAGCACAGACGGTGACTTATGGCGGCCAGTGCTGCGTGGATAGGAGTGGTGTCTCCAGTAATCTAACCTCCTTGGTAATAAGTACGACACCGAACGGAAATCCCTCAAAACAAAACTTATTTATATACCCATATACGAGGTTGTAGCAGACACGTGACTTTAGCATGACAACGAGCCTTAGTAACGTAAGTGAAGGACAACCAGTCCCTGTTGAAATGATGGCGTCCTACTTTGAAAGTTTAACTTCCGAGTATAAAATGCGGTATTTGGAAAAAATTTAAGAGAATGAAGGAAAATATCTGTATGTGTTGAATGCAAGTATCTTCGGTGACGCGAAAAGTTTTCCGAAAGTACAAATAGTAAATATTTTCTATTTGTTTTGGTCGAATCGCCTTTACCATAAAACAGCTCGAGGCATATACAAGTCTTGATGCAAATAACATTTTATTATCGTGGATATTCTTTTACATGGTAATTTAGTGTGGTCACTAATTAGTGAGCAATTAGGAACTCTTCAATAAAAAGTGTTTCTCTTAGTTCTGGGAAACGTTTTCCAAGACTTAGAAAAATTTAGAGCAAAATCTGTTTTTCCACGCAAAATTGTGGTAAAAAAAAACAATTTTGATTTGCGCCCTACGTTATTTATCCGTAAATAAATTTAGCAGCATAAACCCAGTCTGTAAACAGACCTAGACACCAAAAAAAAAAAAAATTCATTTGGAAATAATTGTATCCATTATTTGCATTTTCCCACAAAAGTGTACTTCAGCTCCAGTTAAAAATTGAGGTTACTAAAAATAAAATCAACGGTGGTTTGGGGAGGAAATATATAGAACGAAATATTAAAGTAAAAAACAAAAATCTCCCAATCACTGAGAGCCAAATAATCTTAAAAGTGAAAATACTAAGTGAAAAGCCGAAAATTCGCAAAAAAAGTGGGTCAAGCTCTCCTAAAAAATCCAGAATAGCCGAAGAGATTTGATTCTGACCAACAGTCAGATTGGATAACAAATTAACTTTCAGCTCTATATAAAGTTTCAACACCTCCTTGATCAGCCAGGAACCTTCTGAATAGAAATCCCTGAATTTGAAAAACCCAAGCACACAGAAGTGCAGATTGGATACCGAAGCGTTGATTTAGGAATTTTTTTTGACTAAGAGACAAACTCAAAAGGGTGTTCTATCAGAAAATAGTCAGTAGCAATAAAACCTACGCAAAACAAAAGCCAACACCTTTTAAATTCAACTTGAAAACTTCGAATCAACAAGTGAAACGACTGGCCCAATAAGTACAAGCACTGCACGCCAACAGCATTTGAACAAGTAAAAGATAGGTTCCCAGCCTTACCAGAAATCCCTGACTTATAGATAAAACTAACCTTTAAAAGATTTTTTTCCTTTGAAGAGTCTAACTCTTCAATATTTTCGTTAACATTAATGGCTAATGGTCGCATTTTACACAATAACTGCAGGACAGCCAGCTGTGCTTGTCCTTCAGGAACTTGCAAGGACTGTTGCCACTTCACTGAAACTTCTCGATGACGTCACGTGCTACATCCTCATACAAGAAAATTTGTCTAGTTCTTTTTCAACATTAAATACATTCTGGTACTTCATTCAAATAAATAACGTTGAACACATTCTAATATTTCGGTAAAAATTAGCTGAATAAGTGATTTTAGTTTCATGTTGTATATTTAAAAGTATTAACTTTATCCTAGATTTGACATTGAAAAAGAATAAACATGATTCCCCGCCCCCGGTGGCGCAATGGTCTAAGCGATGGCCTCTGATCATTCGTCCGAAAGGGGTCCGGGTTCGAATCCCGGTGAGGCATGGATGTTGTGTTTGTCTAACGGCACTGGCTCTCTCCCTTCCCTGGAACCAGTGACCCTAAATTAGGGACGGGCGACTGCTTATAGCCCAATGAGTTGCTCACGGTGGTCGCTAACCCTCCAATAAAAAAAAATATGATTCAGTGCCTCCCCGGATTACAAGGAGCATAAACAAACAAAAGCGCTGCACAAAACAATACTGAAGTATTAAAAACAAAGAGAACTACACTTTAAAAATACATTTTTTTCTTCGAAAAGCATCAGTTTCCATACTACAAATGCTTTTTTACACGCAGAGTTAAGAAAAACTGTTCAAAAATTGCATCTGAAATATAAAAATATCTTCAAGACGAATTGGAACGCTCATTTTTGTATGTGATAGTACTTTAGGTAGTTCCACCTAAAATCTCTGCCTTATGTTTCCAATGGAAAAACTTCTGTGCATATTTTCTTCGTAATTAATGTATTCCCAAGGATGAAAATTTGCACATCGAGAAAAGTAACTTTAAGTTATACATAACCATAATTATAAAAACATAACCATAATTATATTAAAAATCATTTTTCTTTGAGTAATGTTCAGACCTGTTAATAGATGGCTCTACCTGTACATTGATGACGTCAATAGCACGTTTGATTTCCACCAGAGGCCGCTTTACCGAGGAAAGCATTGCCTTACCGTAAGGTGACCAGATATCGGGACACCGATTTGAGGACAAAAGGGCGTGCATCCCCAAATCGGTAGTTCATTTTGGGACACATACGCACTCAAAATAAATATGCAAATTTTTTTGTCACAAAACTGCATTGTTTCATTCAATAAGTGTGATATTACATATGAAAATTTGTGTCTTAAAAGGATATATCTTGTAGAATGTTAGTAATTTGTATTGGCAAAGTAGAATTATGATGACGAGAACATATTAGCAAAAGTGAAATGCCTTTGCCTTAGGTACATGCGTTGAATTAAAATTAGGCTGCACACCATCGTAATTCCATGGCGAATTTTTCATTTTGCCAAAGTTTTTGGAGAAACTCAGAACAAGTACAGTCGAAATTTGACAGCGCCAGTGGTGCATTAACCTAGTAATGGCTACTGACCATTCGTACAAGTGGGTGCGGGTTCGAGTCCCGAATGAGGCATAGGTAGTGTGTTTGTTTTACAGCACTTGCTCTCTCTCTCTCTCTCTCTCTCTCTCTCTCTCTGTCTTCCTTAGAACGAATGTCTCCAAATTAGAGATAGGTGACTGCTTAGAGTTGCTCGTAATGGTCGTTAAACCCAGAAAGAAGAAAAGAAAAAAAAAGTCAAAATTTGTTTTCACAAGAAGCATGTTGGAAAGTTAGTACGTGGCGCAGTGGTCTAAGCGATGGCCTCTGATCATTCGTCCGAACGGGGTCCGGGTTCGAATCCCGGTGAGGCATGGATGTTGTGTTTGTCTTACGGCACTGGCTCTCTCCCTTCCCTGGAGCCAGTGACCCTAAATTAGGGACGGGCGACTGCTTATAGCCCATTGAGTTGCTCACGGTGGTCGTTAAACCTTCAATCAAAAAAAAAAAAAAAAAAAAAAGTTAGTACAACGGAAACTACTTCTAAGAACATTTTTCATTGGGAATCTAAATGGTTAATGCGGAAGTGTAAATTCGAGGACATTTGGGGACAAACATTAAAATTTAAGGACAATTTGTGTCCCCAAAGGCTTCAGACGTTTTGGGGACGGTAAACTAAATTCGAGGACTGTCCTCAAGAATTGGGGACGTCTGGTCAGCTTACCTTACCGTTAGTGCTTTTAGTATAGACCGTATGCACTGACGTCACGAAACCACGGTCGCGTCACTTTTTCGTCTGCTGCTTTCTTTCAGAACAACTGGTGTACAAGTGAGATCAAAGATGCATTGTATGGGCAACGTAAGTGGGTTATCTGGCGATTAAAGACAACTTTATTCTGATAAATTAAAGTTCTTGGGCAATTGTGGTGACCCATATATTTCATACTCAATTTTCCTGAACAATATTGTGGGAGGGGGAATGTTTTTGCTTGAAAGGAACTCAAAATTCTGCATTCCAGCACAGCCACCAGCTTCTGTGCTAACAGCATATTCACACAGTTAATTAAGAATGAACTTTGGGAAGGAAATCATTGCGTTTCATCAACACAGCCATTCCTTTAACAATTTCGTCCTTTTCAGAGGAAAATTATGGAAAGTTTTCTTTTAACCATTAAGCTGTATCTCCAAGAAAAAGGCGACGGAAATACTTTTCAAGTTTTAATTGAGAAAAGCCATGTGTAGAAACAGGATATCATCTCACAAGTTTCTACAGTGACGGATTATGATGCATTAGGCGACGATACGGTCATTCAAAATCTTTTTGTGTAGGGTTGGAAGCGACACAACAAAAGCGAAAATTCCGTATAGATATTAGATGAGAAATGTTAAATGTAACATTAATTCTGTAGTTTTAATAGATTAGCAATGCTTTGAGGAAATAAAGATGGCGTTTAGAATAATCTGTGGATGGCGCAACTTTTTCTGTTGTTGTTGGAGGTTTAACGACCACCGTGAGCAACTTCCCACACAGCACAATCACATCTACTAGACGTCCATTTTACGTTCACCACGTTACGTGTGGAACTTGAATGGACATCCATGAAAATCTAGATTACATCTATTATTATTTTTTTTTTTGATTGGAGGTTTAACGACCACCGTGAGCCACTCAATGGGCTATAAACAGTCGCCCGTCCCTAATTTAGGGTCACTGGTCCCAGGGAAGGGAGGAAGCCAGTGCCGTAAGACAAACACAACATCCATGCCTGACCGGGATTCGAACCCGGACCCCTTACGGGCGAATGATCAGAGGCCAGCGCCTTAGACCATTGCGCCACCGGGGCGGCAATTACATCTATTAAATGTAATCGAGAGAACCAATGGCTGCCAGTGTTTTACCAGATTACGTTTAATCTACATATCTGGATGTTACGTATGACGCTAAATGGCCGCCCCGGTGGCGCAGTGGTCTAAGCGATGGCCTCTGATCATTCGTCCGAACGGGGTCCGGGTTCGAATCCCGGTGAGGCATGGATGTTGTGCTTGTCTTACGGCACTGGCTCTCTCCCTTCCCTGGAACCAGTGACCCTAAATTAGGGACGGGCGACTGCTTATAGCCCATTGAGTTGCTCACGGTGGTCGTTAAACCTCCAACCAAAAAAAAAAAAAATAAAGTCTATAATCAGATCACTTGGCAGGTTGTACAGAACTGCTTCCTGCCAACTTTAAATACGACCACAAATACACTTAGAAAAACAAAAAATAAACAACAAAAAAGATAACACCTGCCATAATGCTAATAAGTGAACAACAAACTTCTATTCCGTTTGGCTCAATGGTCTCGTACTTTATTGGTATTTAAGGTGCGCATGAGCGAATAGCTCCACAATTCATCCACAAGAGACGTCCAATGGATGTCCAAATGTGGTAGCTCCAGAATTCGTCCATTATAAGGACATCCACACGTGATGTCTAATGGATGTTTATACATAGACGTCTACTGCACCAGGTGGATGAAATATAGACGTGCATTAGGCGTCGCTGGTTGTGTGGGTTAATGGGCTATAAGCAGTTTCCCTTCCCTAATTTAGGGCCACTGTTTCCAGGGAAGGGAGAGAGAGACAGTGCCGTAAGACAAACAAAACATCCATGCCTCACGGAGACTCGAACCCGGACCCTTTTCGGACGAATGGTCAGAAGCCATCGCTTAGATCACTGTGGCGCAACTTCATGGACAAAGAATAATTTGACCGATGCCTTTTACCAGATCCTAATCTGAAAATTCAAGTGTTCGCTGACATTGATATTTCTGTCTTCTTCAACCACCATGAGTAAAAAGAAATTTATAAATTACCTAGAATAGGGAATCAAGTGGCCGCCACAGGTCATAACTATCCTTGAAGTGACGTCACATACCAGCAAAAACAAATTAAATTATACAATTGATTAAACAGTGAGCTTCTTTAATTGATAAAGATTAATTGATATGTAAAGGTTTTTTAAGGGGGGGGGGAATTAACAACCACCGTGAGCAATTCAAAGCTATAAGCAGTCGTCCGCCAAGGTGGCGCGATGGTTTCTGATCATTCGTTTCGGGAGGTAAGGATGTTGTTTGTCTTACGGCACTGGCTTTTTCCTTTCCCTGGAACCAGTTGTCCTAGATTAGGTACAGGCGACTGCTTATAGCCGATCGAGTTGCTAAACCCCTAATGGAAAAAAAAATCAGTTTATTGCACAGCAGTCATGATGATAGAAATGAAATACACACACACACACACACACACACACCCATAACAAAATGAGACTGAACCATTAGTTATTAAGACCGCTGTTATATTTCGAAATACGATTTTCAAATTTGAGCTATAAAAAAAAAAGTAATTTTTGTTGAAAACAATGGATATTATATGCGGATAAATTAAAACCGCCATATTTATAGGTCTCCCCCCCAAGTCATTTTTTTGTCTGGTGCGGTCTAGTTTTACCTTCCTTTTGGTCCATACGATCTTTCTAGCGTCAAATGTTGCAACAACACTGGCTTATGATAAACGTTGAAGATCAAGGGACCTTGACACCTAGATCATAAATGATGATAGAAATGAAATACACACACACACACCCATAACAAAATGAGACTGAACCATTAGTTATTAAGACCGCTGTTATATTTCGAAATATGATTTTCAAATTTGAGATATAAAAAAAAAAAGTAATTTTTGTTGAAAACAATGGATATTATATGCGGATAAATTAAAACCGCCATATTTATAGGTCTCCCCCCCCAAGTCATTTTTTTGCCTGGTGCGGTCTAGTTTTACCTTCCTTTTGGTCCATACGATCTTTCTAGCGTCAAGTGTTGCAACAACACTGGCTTATGATAAACGTTGAAGATCAAGGGACCTTGACACCTAGATCATAAAATGATGCTCTGTGCAACCACTTTTTTATTGGAGGTTTAACGACCACCGTGAGCAACTCAATGGGCTATAAGCAGTCGCCCGTCCCTAATTTAGGGTCACTGGTCCCAGGGAAGGGAGAGATCCAGTGCCGTAAGACAAACACAAGATCCATGCCTCACCGGGATTCGAACCCGGACCCCTTTCGGACGAATGATCAGAGGCCATCGCTTAGACCACTCGGCCACCACTTTTTGGAGCCCTCCATAATCCTCAATGAAGGTAATCACCAGAGCTGAGGAAACTACTTTTGAAAAGTAGTTAGTTACAACTACAGTTCCAGTCTCAAACAAGAGAGAGACCAAATTTTCGGTAGTTTTTTTATTGATTGGAGATTTAACGACCACCGTGAGCAACTCAATGGGCTATAAGCAGTCGCCCGTCCCTAATTTAGGGTCACTGGTTAAAGGGAAGGGAGAGAGAGCCAGTGCAGTAAGGCAAACACAACATCGACGCCTCACCGGGATTCGAACCCGGACCCCTTTCGAATGAATGATCAGAGGCCATCGCTTAGTTCACTGTGCCACACCGGGGCGGCAAATTTTCGGTAGTATGATCATGTCTTTTGAATCTGTTCTGACGAGAACTAAATTTATGAAAACTATTCAAAGTCAATGGAACCGGTTAGGAAAACAATCAACCAGTTTCTACAATCGATAAAACATCCAGAAATCGAAACATCTACTTAGTAGCTCCACCCGAGGCAAAAAAACATGCTACGAAAGTTAACAAATAGAGTACAAAAAGTTTCTCATAACACAAGGGAAGGTATCAGAGACAAAGAGACTTTCAAATTGAGCAGTTAAAAGAATATAGAAGGAAACGTGATACAAGTCTACGACTGCTAGCGGAAGAATTTTGCATAACGGAAAAGTTATAGGCGAAAAATAATCTTTACGAAAAAACATTTTTCAAATGCGTCTACGGGAAGCAGAGATAGCTTCTCATCATTCGTCCAAAAGGGGTCCGGATTCGAATTCCGGTGAGGCATGGATGCTGTGTTTGTCTTACGGCACTAGCTCTCTCCTTTCCCTGGAACCAGTGACCATAAATTAGGGACGGGCGACTGCTTACAGCCCATTGAGTTGCTCACGGTGGTCGTTAAACCTCCAATCATAAAAATGAAAAGGTTTCGACTTTTACGCACCCAACGGGAAATATTTGCCTTATTTATAGAGGATGCTCTACATCTGTATTGTGGCGAATGGCATACAGTAGAGGAAATTTATTAAGTGTTTTTAGAAGTGGCGATACAGCTGCAAACTGAAGTACACAAACACTACCTACTGACAGAACTGTGAACTACAAAATGACTTATATACTAGCCTAAAGTATTCTACAAGGTAAATGGTATCCGGTGTTGAAATAATTTTTAAATCGCACATGTAGAAGCAAGATATTGAGAAAAACAGATTAAGCATTTGCGCCGCCTAGTGACAAAATTGTGCATTATTTTAGGAAGAAAATACGTGCACAGAATTTGCTTAATTGGTAGTGTGATTAGTAGTGTGGATTTTTAGTTCCGCAAATATTACTGCAAACGGAAACGTGCGCTTACGCCCTCTAGTTGCAGACTTGTGCGTTAATAAACAATTGAAATTATATGAGGAACATTTGTGTAGCGGAAACTCTTCAACAAAGAAAGAATTTTTCAAACTGGACTCTTAGAAGCCGAGATATCAACAAAAATAAGACATGCATTATTATAAGGAGAAAGTATTCTCAAGTTCTTTGATGTGAGCCGCACTGGCCCACAAAATAATTTTTTCAGTCGAGTTTTTAGGAGCTCAGATTTTGCTGCAAATACATCAGAAGCAGAAATTAATTAACTCTTATGCCCCCTTGTGGCCAAAGCATTCCTTTTCAAATATTAGAAATTATATGCAAAACAATTCCCATCTGGAGCTGTATGTGATACAGAAAGAATTTTTCAAATCAGAATTTTAGAAACACATATATCAGGGAAAACGCAATTTACCTTAATGTTCCCTAGAGGAAAGTCTATTAATTACTTGCATTTTGAAATTATATGAAAAGCATTTTGCACCGTTAAAGCTATCTAACAAAGAATTTTTCAAATCAGACTCTTAGAAGCAGATATACTGACAAAAATAAGATAGCTAGAATGGGGGTGGTCACTTCCAAATGAATGGTGCTCTTAATATGTGAAAGCATGAGAGATGCTCATAGCGTGACCAACGAAAAATTAAGCAAAAGGAGTTTCTTTACACGTCCTTCAGTAGCATATAATAGTCAAATGTAAATTTGTCATTAACACTTTCATGTCTTCTTTATTTGTTGATGATCGATTTCAAATAAATAACTCCAAACTTAGTAAAGGTTTAAAATTTTACTTTATTTTTTAACTGAAGGTGGTTTCCACGTAAAAACTCTACCCTATTTTAACAATGGTAAAACTTCTGTACATATTTTTTCACAAATAATGAATTCCCAAGGAAGAAAATTTGCATGTCAATAAAAATAACTTTAAACTATAGCATGACATACTTAATGTTTGCTAAAACTTATAATTATATTAAAAATCAATATATGCTTCCTATGGGTAATGTTGAGACCTGTACACTGATGACATCAGTGGACAGACAAATGTTTGATGGAATTATTATTATTTTGGAATTAGAAATCAACAGTACCTACATACACTGCTGATTTTTTTCCAATAATTCTAATTTTCAGAACAGAATCAAAATTTTATTCTATCCATGTGATAATCTGGAATGTTCAGAATGATTTGCACTACTCAGATTAAATGTTCTGACAATAATTTATCTGAAAATGTCAACAGAACTGTAGGAACCTCTGATTTGTAATTTCAAAATAAACCATTCATTTTCTTTTTTATTGGAGGTTTAACGACCACCGTGAGCAACTCAATGGGCTATAAGCAGTCGCCCGTCCCTAATTTAGGGTCACTGGTTCCAGGGAAGGGAGAGAGCAGTGCCATAAGACAAACACAACATTGATGCCTCACCAGGATTCAAACCCGTACCCTTTTCAGACGAATGATCAGAAGCCATCGCTTAGACCACTGCGCCTTCATTTGTTTGTCCACTGATATCATCAATGTACAGCACGAGCAACTATTAGTAGGTCTCAACATCACCCAAGAAAAAAATTATTGATTAATATAAGTATGGTTAAGTTTTAGCAAATATTAAGTAAGTCATGCTATAATTTACAGTTATTTTTATTGATGAGCGAATTTTTGTCCTTGGGAATGGATTAATTGTGAAGAAAATGTCTAAAAAGTTTTTACCATTGGAAACACAGGGCAGAGTTTTTAGGTGGAACTACCTTAGCTGCCCAATGGGTGCAATGGTCTAAGCGATGGCTTCTGCTCATTCGTCCTTGATGGGTTCGAATTTCCGTGAGGCATGGATGTCATGTTTGTATTACAGCTCTGGCTCTCTCCCCTCTCTGGAACGAGTGGCCCTAAATTAATAATGGGCGACTGCTCATAGTCCATCGAGTTGTTCATGGTGGTCATTAAATCTTCCATTAATAATAAAAAATAACCACCTTAAATAAAAATGTAGTTTGAGATTATGGGTTGGGGAAGGGGGCTTCAGATGTGATATGAGATGTGAATCTTAGGAAGAAACTAGAATCATGAAGTCCATCTTGCGATGCCTAGCAGATGGTGCCAAGCTACCAGTAGTTCGAAAGAGACATCTTTGTTGCATACATCCTGCCGCATTAATATTTTGACTGTTTCCCTTATTAACGCGGCAGGATGTATGCAACAAAGATGTCTCTTTCGAACTACTGGTAGCTTGGAACCATCTGCTAGGCATCGCAAGATGGACTTCATGATTCTAGTTTCTTCCTAAGATTCACATTTTTTGCTTCTGCACTAACTTTTGAGATATTGTATTCAGCACGTTCCGTGGTTAGTTATGCGCACGGTCTTCACGCATGATTTCATTTATCATATCAGAATTTACGTTCTGTCTACAATTTTGATTCTGTATTCTCTATGTAACCGCCTGATGAAGCCGTCCGTTGATGGAGAAAGCTTGCGGAGTGAAATTCGTGTGATTTCTTACTTTGACACCAATAAATCGGATCATTATATCTCTAATTATCAAAGCTATTCAAAGTCAATGGAACCGGTATGGAAAACAATAGTATCTGACTGAAGAAAGAAGTTTTTCAATCAGGTTTTTAATCCCTCAGATATTGCTGTAAACGGATTCATGAGCTTACGAACTCTTAGAAACAGAGATATCAACAAAAATAAGATGTGACTTTACGTCCCCTGGTGGGAAAACCATGCATTATTTTAGGAATGAAGTACTCTCAAAAGGTGCAAACATATAAGTGGTATCGGTCCAAGAAAAAAAAATTTAGTCGAGTTTTCAGGAGCCCAGATTTTAATTCAAATACATCAGAAGCAGAAATTAACACTTATGAACCCTGGTGGCCAAACCATTCTTTACCAAACATTAGAATTTATGTGAAAAATATTTTCCATCAGGTCTTGTATGCGATACAGGAAGAATTTTTCAAATCAGAGTTTTAGAGCAGAAATAACTCAGGAAACACAATTTACCTTTGTGCACCCTAGCGGAAAAGTCTATGATTTACTTGAAAATTTTGAATTTATAGGGAAAACATTTCGCATCGGAAACACTATCCAACAAAGAAGGAATTTTTCAAATCGAACTACTAGAAGTAGAGATATTGACAAAAATAAGATGTACCATCTACGCCCCCTGACGTAGAAACCATGCATTATTTCAAGAAGAAAATGTTCCTAAAAGGTTTGTCGACATGAGTAGTTTCGGTCAACAAACGTTTTTTTGCAATCAAGATTTTAGAAGCTCATATTTTGCTGAGAATACATCAGAAGCGGAAATTAAGACTTACGCCACCTGGTGGCCAAACCATTTTTTACAAAAATTAGAAATTATGTGCAAAGGATTTTCCCATCAGGAGCTGTATTCAGCGCAGAAAGAATTTTTCAAATCGGAGATTTAGAAGCAGAGATATAGGGGAAAACAATTTACCTTTATGCCCCCTAGCGGAAAGTCTATGAATTACTTGAAAATTTTGAAATTATATGAAAAACACATGTCAAACTGAAAACACTATTCAACAAAGAAGGAATTTTTCAAATCGGACTCCTAGAAGTAGAGATATTCACAAAAATAAGATATACATCTACGCCCCTGGCGGAGAAACTGTGGAATACTTTAAAAAGAAAATGCTCCGAAAAGGTTTATCGATGTGAGTGGCATTAGTCCACGAAAGAATTTCTTCAAACGATATTTTAGAAGCTCAGATTTTATGGCAAATACATCAGAAGCAAAAATTAACCCTTACGCCCCCTGGTGGCCAAAGTATGCTTTACCAAAAATTAGAAATTATATACAAAAGATTTTCCATGCCGAGAAAAAAAATTTCAAATCGAAGTTTTGGAAGAAGAATTATCGGAAAAAATAGAATTTAATTTTACGCCCTCTAGCGGGAAATCTATGCGTAATTTAAAAATGTAACTATATCTAAAATACTCTTCGACATAAATGGAATCGAAAGATAAAATAACTTTTTCAATCTGATGTTTAGAAGCAAATATGTGGAATAAAATGTATTTTTGAATTCGACATCATCTGCATTTACGCCCTCTAGCGGTGAAATTGCACATCGCAAAAAAAAAAAAAAAAAAAACCGAAATAAAGGATCATCATTCGCTCATTTCAAGCCTCCCAATGTATACAAAAGATATAAAATCTTTTGTATATAGTGAACGGTATTCCAATGGGAACATCAACGTCCACGAATATCGCTAATCTATTCCTGTTCTTTAAGGAATATAAATTCATTAAAAATCACCCCACCTGCTCAGATAACTACCTTTTACACTTTTAGATATATTGATGATCTGCTGTGTATCAATAATTCGAAGTTATAGAGAGTGATTTTGATAATATCTATCCTAGCTCTCTTAACTTATGTAAAACCAACCACAGTAATCAGGAACTTGAGTTCCTAGACTTAAGCATTAAGCTCAACAGAGGTAACCCATCTATTAGCCTCTTTGATAAAAGAGTTAATTTTCCTTTCAAAGTAATTAAATATCTACACTGGAATAATAACATTTCAACCAAAGTAATTGAGAATGTACTAATTTCTCAGGTCCTAAGAATTTCAAGAATTTGCAGCAACAATTTGGACTTCAATTACCACATTAATATACTATTAGAAAGTTTTCTAGAGAATCCAAATTCCTTCTTCTTTCATCAAAAGAACTTTAAGAAAAATTATTCTGAATAATAGAGTAAGGTTGGCAGATCTGCTTTAATTTTCTACACAGTTAATAATATGATTCTGACCAATCAAAGCCGTAAGGAAGTTGGCTAGAGGATGCCTATTAACTACCTAAAGGAACCTTAGTGCTATGGATATGACGGTCCTATTAAAACAAAAAAATTAAATAATATAAACAAAATCACAAAAAAAGCTTAAAAATCTGTTTATAAAAGAAAATAAAAACAAATAAAAAAGAAAACTAGTTATTCATCACTAGGATAGCTATACTAAAAATAGTAAAACCAACATTAAAATTAATAAGATTCTGATTAATCTATAGAAGCTCACTATAGGTGATTTAATACATGCAAAGATTATTAAATAAACTGCTCGTGTATTTTATAATATTTCTCATGTATTCTGGAGAGTTAATTCTGCTCATTCTGATCATACAGATCCACAGTCTTAAGTTTATATATTTTTTTCTCTGGTTAAAATCTCCGCGCTGGTTTCTTGCTGTATGAGGAGGCCATCAGCCCCACCCTCACTGCCCCCAGCGTCTAGGGGAGTGGCGGAAGAGGTCAGCCATGTTCTCCTCTTGTGAGGAGAAAAGTTTTTGTAACACAAGAGGTAAGCTCTCTTCCTTGTTTTTGGGTTCTAGGTTTTATAAGTTCAATGTTTGTACTTCATGTACCTTTTCTCTGTCGTTTTTTAGCTTTTCAGCTTTTAAGCATTGGTTTTGTCTGTTGTTAACATTTATGCGGGTTTTAACTCTTACTTTTCTTTGTAACTTTGAGCGTATTTTGTGGTAACTAGGAACAGAAGATGGCTAAGCTTGTTCCTTTTCTATGCGCTGTCTCTGCGCTGTTTTTTCAAAGTAGTTAAGTTCTTAATAACTAATTAATTATGCACTTAAAGCACTGCTGAAATACTTTATACATATTGCAACTAACTGTTTAAGGTATATAACTTTCACAAAGTTTTCTTTAGTTAATTATTATCTTTAACTTATTCTCGTTTTCGTGCTGTCATAAGTTGTAGAGTAGGGGGTTTTAGACTCAAGTTTTCTTTCAAAATCTGTTCGTTATAAATTAACATTTCCTTTTTAATTGCAATGTAAAATTTGTTTTTCAGGTTTAAATTCTCTCTCAAACGAACTTGGAATTTCGTTATAGCTGAAAATCATTTCTATTTATTATGTCACTCTCACAGCTTGAGTTCTCTTTAATCTTCTTCTCTCTGTTTAATAGTAACAGATGAAGAGCATGGGTCGGGCCATGAAGGTTAATGGATGCAAGCGAAATTGTTAACTAGTGCTAGGTCATGCTACTCACGGAGGACATGACTTATATATATATTTTTTAAACTATTTTAGGTGGGAATGTTACTTGCATCTATGGCCTTGCAGAAACCCATTTCCAACTAGGTCTTTGTGGAAGTGAGAAAATGCAGAGTTTTTGCTGGTCCTTGATAAAGCCAAGGCTCAGTATTCTCGACACCTTCTACATTCATTTGTTTTATTTTATTTTTTTTTTCTTTTTCTCCTTTTACTCACACAGGTAGATACATAACCTTTTCTATGTTGTACTAGGTGTGAGTCAAAATTATATATGTATTTTTTTGCTTAGGTATCTTTATAGAATATATATATATATATATACACATGGTAATTTCTGCCAATTCTTCATTTTTTTCCTTTATTAATTTTCGAAAACTGTTTGATTGAAGGAAGCAGTTCATATCTCTCATCAATTCCCCTTGGGCGGCAAGGTCATCTGCACGTTTCCTCTAATTCGGCAATATTTTTTTCTACTTTCAGTTTTTTCGTACTAAGCTTTTGCAATTCCTCCTCAATCAATTTACGTTTCCTCCCAGATGTTGCTTGGCACATTTTTTTTTTTCTTTCCGGCATCTAAATATTGAACATATTTCTGTCTAGCTGGAAAGACAGAAGCTCTAAGCTTTTACTTAGTACCACATTCTCTAATAAATAACAGAAGATAACGAACTGAACTGCACTGACCCTGCGCAAAGAAATCAAGAAGCCAGCAATAAATCTAATCTAAACCAAAGGGATTTGAAGGTAGCTGGTTGGCAAACTGCCAAAAGCAATACAGAACATGGGTAAACTTTTGCGACATGCGATCTAGTGGATCTAGTGACGTAAAACCATCATCAGTACGCTAATGAATGAAACCAGCTGGCCTGCGTAATGCGCGCATTTCTTTGGTTAAAAAAAAAAAATTTATGTGTTTTCGAGGACTTTTTAAGATCCCTTAAAAACAGAACAGAAATTAAGGAGTTCTTAAGGACTGTACAAACCCCCGTGGAAGCTTTTCACTGCGCAGTTCCATGTATGTAGTTTTTGCTAAATTCAGTACATCGTTGGAAGACACTTTTCATCCTTGAAACAGATGTCGAGTGTAACAGTGAATTTTTGGTATTTGCACCAGTTGTTCTCACCTTTCGGTAACAGTTCATGTCACAGCTTTTCTTTAGATAAGGAACAATGAAAAGGATGGCAACGGTGTTTCACCTCATATTTTCTAAATTTTCACATTTTCTCTAATTGCAATACCACAATTTTGAATTTTGTTGATCACAGCACATGTCAACCTGCCTTTTCCAATACAGTAATAATTTTGAATTTTGTTGATCATAACATCTGTTAACCTACTTTCTACATAAGCCTTTCTTCAGGTTATGGAGACATATCCCAACTCTTTTTTGTATACACCGTTGTTTCGAATTTCTATTTCATTCGTGAGTACAAAGTTTTGTAGTCAGCGTATACATCCAGTTAGCAAATCTTACCTAATTATTTGGTGGGTCATTCCCACCAAATAAAAGAATCTTGATATTGAAGAAGTATTACTGCACCATTGTACATGAAGATAAATAGATATTACACTTAAAGACACACTCTTGCATAAACTTTGAATACAAATAAAAAAATCAGATATAAGTTCTCACATAAGTTCTACATTCTTCTATTGTGATAATACACAAAAATCACTTTTCTTACTTTGCCTGCTTCTGCTGACATCATATTCAATAAACAATTGCTAGCATTCTGCAGTTGCAGTTCTGAAATCACGTTCATGAAACAAATAATCGCTAGCTTTGCTTTTTTTTTCTTTTTCTCTTTTTTTTTGGAGGTTTAATGACCACTGTGAGTAACTCAGTGGGCTATGAGCATTCACTCGTCTCTAATTTAAGGCCACTGGATCCAGGGAAGGGAAGGAGCCAGTGCTGTAAGTCAAGCACAACATCCATGCTTCGCTGGAATTTGAACCCAGACCCATCTTGGATGACTGGTCAGAAGCCAGATCTTACACCACTTGTGCCACCAGGGTGGCCCACTAAGTTTATCCAAGTTCCAACATACATAGCTCAGTTATAGTTAGAAATGCCATGCTGCTACTTTAGGAACAGAATATTATTTAATTAATATTAAATAAAAGAAAAATTGTAATTGAATTTGACAAATCTGTTCAGCTTCCAGTAAAAATGGAAGACCATTTTCAGTGAAAATATTGAAACAACAAAACTTTCAAACAATCACATCTTATGATCTCTACTTTGTCTTTTTGCTTAAATTTAACATTTTATGGAAAGCAGATAAGTGGGAGATATCTGCTCTCTCTCTCCCTTCCTTTTTTCTAACTGATTTCTTTCCTACAGGTCATCTATGAAGTCATATCGTGTCAGAATATTATGTCATCATCAGGTATTTGATCTGTTCCTCTTTACAGTGTTTCTGCACATTTTTGGCTCTGCAACTTTAATGACGAGAAAAGTTTTACTTCTTAAAAAGTCTTTTTCTGACCTACTGCGATTTATTCGGAAACTGTAATTGAAATAAAGTGCCTTAAAACCCTATAAAAGCTTAAAAAACGAAAAACTGCAAAAACTTAATTGTAGTTCCAGGTAAAAATCTCTTCGGGTACACAACTTCCCATGTTCTGGTCCATTCATTCATTTCCATCTAAAATTTTGTCAAATGGCAATATCCTAATGTCTAAAATTCTGTCAAATTGCAGTTTCAATTCCATAATGTTGTTTTATCTCTTCCTTTTTTTTTCTTTTCTTTTTCGGATAGAAATGGATGAACCAAAACATGAAAAGTTGTGTACATTGAAGAGATTTTTACCTGGAACTACAAATAAGTTTTTACAGTTTTTTAATTTTTAAGATATTTTATTTCCTTTTCAATTTGTAAATCCCATTTCTTTATATAAATTTGTATGAGAATCATGACGATTTTCTTTTAAACAAACACCTGACATCATAGTGACATGGTAGAAACATTATGATATTTTATTTTAGATAATTGACATGGTGGGTAAAAATTATATTGCCCGACATGCCTGTGGCATGTACTTCTTTTTCCTAAATGCCCAATCAGGCATGTAAAAACCTAGCTTTGTACAAGATGACAAGGTTAAAAGAAAAAAAAAGTAGTGTACCTTTTATTTCCCATTCAAATTTTGTTGCTACTCAGAAGCTCCCTCTTTCTGCTTTATTTAATAAAATTAATAGTGTTTTGAGAGATCACAGGTCAAAATAGATGGCCTTGAAAACTAAATTGCCCATAATATGGTGTGATCTCAAAACATGAGCTTTGTTGATCACTTAGGTCTACAGTTGTCAGTTGTGATAGTCATGGTAGAAATGAAAATGTCCCCCCTCCCTTTTTCTTGAAATTTTAAAGTCCTCTAACTATAGAAGTATTGTATGTAGGAAGCTGAAATGTTGCACTAATTAGTTTCTTCATAAAGTTCACCAACAATTTCATGAAAATCAAAAGGGTTCATATGTCAGGAATTTTACATTTTTGTGATGATTTAACATATGGCTGAATTTTTCACTGTTAGTTTCTTTATGAGCCTGTAAGTTCACCAAATTTTATGAAAATTAAAAGGGTTCAGGTTAAAAATGTTACATTTGTTACATTTTTGTGCTTATTTGACACACGATCCACAGGCAAGTTCATATTTCACTGCTGGGAGCAAGCTATGAAATGCAATGAAATATAGGTGAGTTCAAATTGCATTACTGTGGAACAATTTATGAAATGCAGTAAAAGTACTTTGTATCCTTATATTGTTTCTGAAATGTTTCGAAAAAATAGTACAATATGTGCAGGGGTCCAAAATTACACTCGTCGATAACAAGTCAAAAATTATAGCTGACGAGTTATGCTACAAGGAAAGCATTTTTTTTTTTTTTATTTCAAGCCAAGTTATTCCCACTGGTTTCAATTGTTGTCATTTTTTTTTTGTTAATTTCCTGCTTTTCTTCTGTAACGTGCATCAGAACAAGAATGTAATTAGTCATTATACATGACCATACCTGCCAACATTGGCAAGAGCCTTGTCAGTAGTAACTAGTACTATTGTGCAGCACACATACTTTTTTTTATAAAAATATCTATCTCTTTGTGAAAAAGAAATACACATCACAACAAAATGTTACAATGAACAAGGACTCTAATGAAAGAAACCAAACACATGTAAAACACAACACTGATTCCTCTGGCAAGGGCATGATAGGTACCATTGCGAGATTTAAGTTCGAAACTTCCAGCAGTAAAAATCAGCCAGATGCATTCTGAATTCTATAGCGCTTGACAGAAAGGAAATCCAAGCAAGTGAACGCGCAGTGTGTGAACCTCCACTTGCCATATGATCATACCACATCTAAAATGGCAGTTTATGACAAGATAAGACCAAAGAAGAAAAAAAAAAGGACAATATTTTAACTGGGTGAAAAATAGAAACACGCACAAGAAAGTGGGCTACTGTCAATTTGTCTTTTGTTGACTCTGCAGCTGCACAACAACCATTCCTTAATTTTTCTTCCTGCTGACATCTTTCTCTCCCTATTTCTTTACTGTTGCTTTTCTTTTTTATCATTATGCCCTCTGATAACAATAATTGCATTCATCATGCTGAAAGAACTTTCAGCCTGTGGACCATGAGTGCATGATATCAAAGCTTCAACAACTTTAGATATATGGGGTAACACCATGCATCAATTTTTACAAATTTCCCAACTTTGTCACTTCTATTTCGAAAATTTCCACCTCCCTTATCAAGCTTAAATGCAAAAACTTGAGGGAGGGAGGGGGGGGTATTTAACTACGCAGGGGAGTAGGGACATCGGGAAGGGGAGTAGGGACATCGGGAAGGGGAGTAGCGATTATTACGGGGAAAACCTTTACTCTGTCCGACTTCCAGTTTAGGAAATTTTTCTCCTATTTTCAAGCTGAAATACAAATATTTATGCAGTAAAATGTTATTGAACAATAATACTGGACAGAGGCAGCATCGTGAAAAAAGATATGATTACGGAAAAAAATCTGAACTCTCTTGACCCCTTCCGTTTTCGAGTTTCATAAAGACGGAATTTTGTCCTCCGACTAACAGTCCACCCCCACCAACCCCCAAATTTCTGTTCACTTGTGCATCGCTCTTGCAAACGACCAAAATAATAAAATAATAATGAAAAAGGTGGTATTCCTTGAATTTGCAGAAGAATCTCATGCCTCAAGATTATGGGGAAATTTTCACAAATTGTTGCCTACAGTTTCAAGCTGAAATACAAACATTTATACAATAAAATAATGTTTAGCAAGAATGCTAGACACACAAAGGCCAACATCAGGAGAGCAAAATAACGATTATGGTGAAATTTTACACTGTGTTTAACTACTGTTTTAGAAACACGAAATACTGTTCCCAGACGAAAAATGACCCCCCCTTCTCAGTTTTGATATTTAACAATTTTGCATCGATCTTGAGGACGAGCGGAATTCCAAGAATCTGCTCAAGAATCACCTGCATATCATGAAATAATAGCAACACAAAACAAAATTTATACAATCCCTAGTTTACAGAGTGAGTTCCATAGTCAGACAATTAAATCCATAGAAACTAAGGACATTCCGTAGCACTTGGCAGGTACACATGACTAATTATGTTTTTGTTCTGCATTTTGAGAATAAAGTAGTGTCTTGCTTTAATCCTTTAAGTGACTGAAGTACCTGAATCATATAGTGCCCCAAATTTTCTGCACTTTTCAAACAGAAATGCTCAGAAAGGGGCTGGGTTTTACGAAAATTTCAGTAAAACACGATTTCTTTCTCCCACTTATCTCAGCGGTATGGACCATAAACCTGTCATTCATGAGAAGATATCCTCGCTAGTCCTATATTCTCTAATCCATGACATCAGGCATGATGGGGAAGGGATTGTCCCTGTGACACGGACATCATGCCACTGAGCACAAACAAATCTCCCTTCATAGGTTCATCGCCATTGTTATAGCCCTTTTAAGTAGGTAATCAATCAGAAAGGATTAATGTCAATCATCCCCATAAATGACCACTTTCTTTGCACAACAAAGCTAGGGGGGGCAGCATTTTCTGATGCACAAATTCACCTGTGACAGTCTCTTTTTAGACAGCATATATATTAGTTTCAGCTGATTTCAGCCTCTTTTTTCTAACCCCCAAATTAATTCATTCCAGCTGGTTAAAGGGTTACAGCAAAGAATAAAAGTGGAAGCTCTATTTCGTAAATGCCAGGAGATCCTCTTCCACAAATCCCAGGGAGCCAGCTCAGGACGCCAGGCAGCGAGTTGTCTGGCATAATGAGGTGTGCAGGTGGGGGTAGAGGCGGGTGTGAATGAAGGGGGAGGGGAGTGTCTTAGAATACAGAACAAAGAGTGTGCATCTGAGACATTTAGGTGGGGAAGATGCTGTGAGAGGCTTGGGGAATGCAAGAAATTGATGAGGAGGGCAGTCTTGTTACGGAGGCGTGAAATGTCGAAATATCTGACTAGTGACATTTTCTATTGATTGGTGGACAAGTGCCAGATTTTTGACCCCTGATAATGTGTATGTGTGTTTGGGCATGTAAAATTTTGGTACATTGTAATTTTGAAATATTTCTAGCCCTGGTAAGTACTGCCTACTCCTTGATGAAGTTGGGCAGTAATTGATTACTGTCACTGACTTTTAAAATACAACTAGCTATTCAATTTACCTTCTTAAAAAATGAGTGAGAATGGGTGCATACAAAAACCACCCAAAAGAGCATGATCCTTAGGATCCAGTGCAAGTCAGAATAAAATGCTGAGTACCTAGTCCATGCCAACTTATGAAACACATCTCTGACAAACGGTTACATAGTTTTCCTAACAAATATGCAATCCAGCAAGCTCTAGAATTTTATCCCTCTGATTTAAAGCAGATACTTATTTGGAATAATTTACCATGACAAAAGCAAGTGATCACAATGTGTTACTAGGCTTAGATGCATTTATAAATACATATCCAGGGTTCTCACTCTGCTTCTCTCACAAAAACTAAGCTCCCTCCAAACAATTTTTAAGAACTTTACCAATTTTATATGCAATAACATGTCACCAATCGCCAAATATCCTGCTGATGAAGTCTGCAATGTATTTTCATATAATTTAAGTTTGATAAATTAGAATTTATGCAATTTAAAAGACAGTTAGTTCTACTGGTCAAATCAGTTTTCCTACCTAAGAGAATAATCACATATGTAATAGAGAGTATGCAAACCTCTCGTTGAAGTTATGAGTTCAAGATCTGAATTTGCACATAATCATCTCATGGTTTAAATTGCAAAACCAGAGTCAAAAATTATGATTTCAAAAAACAAAAAGAGAGAGAGAGAGAGAGAGAGAGAGAGAGAGAGAGAGAGAGAGAGAGAGAGAGAGAGAGAGAGAGAGAGAGAGAGAGAGAGAGAGAGAGAGAGAGAGAGAGAGAGAGAGAGAGAGAGAGAGAGAGAGAGAGAGAGAGAGAGAGAGAGAGAGAGAGAGAGAGAGAGAGAGAGAGAGAGAGAGAGAGAGAGAGAGAGAGAGAGAGAGAGAGAGAGAGAGAGAGAGAGAGAGAGAGAGAGAGAGAGAGAGAGAGAGAGAGAGAGAGAGAGAGAGAGAGAGAGAGAGAGAGAGAGAGAGAGAGAGAGAGAGAGAGAGCCGTAAGGAAAACAAAACATCTATGCCTCACTGGGATTCGAACCTGGACCAATCTTGGACAAATGATCAGAAGCCATCGCTTAGACCACTGCGCCACTGGGGTGACCATCACGTCTCCACACTCCATGGAAGAAAGTGATACCATTGCAAAACAAATTCCAGGACCTTACACAAAAATATAAAAAATCTAGGGCTTTCCAGGCCTGAAAAAATGAAAAATCAAATTCCAGGACTTTTCTAGGATTTCAGGGGCTGTGAGAACTCTGTATTACATACTGGTAAAAAAAAACCCCAGAAAATTGTATTATCATCTTTTCCAGAGCATTCTCCCAGGAGCAGAATTCTGCTCAATGTTCTTCAACATGACTTCCATGGGTTGTAAATATTCTGTGGGCAAAGCGTGCAACATTTTGCACAGCTGCCAGCATTTCAAAATAAAAAAAAAAAAAAACAGGAGATTTTTGTGGGATACCATTGAAATACTGAAATAAAGTGTATTTATATGTATACACGCATATCATATTGTACACACACACAGTGTTTTATTTATATGTGTGCGTGTGCCCTTGTTGGAAAATACTTAACTAACCACAGTACTTTTAAACAAATAATACAAGACATCAATAGTAGAATCTAAATTGAACATTAATACATGATACAACATTGAAAAATAATAAATACCTTAATCTTATTCACAGCACTTGTTGATGCCGATTTTGCTTTCTTTAGAAATGCACCATCATACTGCTGGTCCAAACACTTTCCCTTCTGGCAACATTTGGTGATCAGCAAATTTTCCAGATTTTCATCTGAGATTGAACATAAAAACTCATTCCTTATTTTTTTTTACCTGATATACGTTCACATTCAGCATTGCTGTGTGGTACAGATAAAATGGAGAGCATGACCTTTGCTATTTTGTCAAATGATCTGTGTCCAAAATTATTTTTAATCTGGCTTACTTGGAACCACTGCCTATCAAGTCTGTATTCTTGCATGATACCAGATGGAAGCTGACTGACCTGTAGTCTACAAAACTAGGTTTGTAGTTCATCCATTGCTTCACTGTGATTTTCCTCTCCTAGCAAAACAGGAAACTTTTTGATAAAAAGGTGACGCTTGAAAATGAGGCATTTTCAATAGATGATATTTGGCACACTTCGGCATTAATGAGAATTTCATCTTTCAATGGAAATTTGTGTATCATGTAAGCAATCACAAACAGAAGAAAAATATTTTCTGACATGAGAAAAAAAAAAAGATCTTGTCTTCAGATTTCAGAGAATCTACTATGGTGGTGGTAGAGTGCCCAATCACCAGGTCAACATCATCTTTTTGGTGCAATCTACTGTGATAGTCTATGCTCAATAACCCTACAGAACTACCCTGTTTAGCAATTGACAGCTTGACAAATTTTGAAATAATGTCTGCAAACAAATCACACAGCACTGACCTTAAGACATGAATGTGAGGAGCTTGGGACTGTAGCAGTTTGTTTACTTTTTCAAAGGTTGGAATTACAGTCAACAGAAATAAACAAAAAGCTTTATTCACACCATCTGTAAGAAAGAGAAATAACCTATCTTCACGTGAAGTAATAGCTGAAGGTTCTGTTACAGTCTTCTGTATACTATTCACAGCTTTCATAACCTTTGCCACTCTTTTCAGGGAGAGAAGCTTCCATCGCACATCCTTTTACATAACCAGGCTTTTGACCACAGCCCTTATTACTGATGCACTGCCTTTTGGCTTTTGGAATTGCTTTATCGTGATTTGGAATTCGGTAGGAATCCAAGCTGCTATATTTTTCTTCATGATTTCATCCTTAAAAAGGCTGACTAACGCAGCCCATTGCACAACCAGCCTTCCCAGGCATTTCCCCAATGAAAGCCAGCAAGTGCACTCATGCTTCAAATTTTTTTTACTTACGTATCATGGAGGTTCTAAAAATCTTTTAATTTCTCTTCTCGTTTCGCACTTTTTTTCCAAATAGTAAAAAAATATCTATTAGGACCTCGTCAACTTTTACTGGAAGACCTGAAGCACCTTTCTCAGCCGCTAAATTTATGAGAAGGCATGAACATCCTACTACTATTAAATCTTCTTGTTGTTCTTTTAGAACAGCTGCAACTCCAGACTTTCGTCCAATCAAAACTAGTGCATTGTCTGATGCCAAAGCAATACAGTTTGACAATGGAACATTATGTTGCCTTAGATTACTGATCAAAAGGTTAGCAATATTACGACCTGTGGAATCACCACTCAGCACTGGAGCTGACAACAAATCACTTTCAATTTTTCCTGTATCAATGTTAAAATATGTAACTACAATTGGATATAAATTTCTGTCACTATCATTGCTTCCATCAGTAGCGATGCAAAACGCCAGAGTTTTTATTGTGACCACCACCAAGTTTTTTCTTTTGCTGTAAATTCTCCAGTAATAGCTGTTGTTTTAATGCCCACACACCCATAATGTTTAACAGCGCCACATGTCGGAAACTTTTCCGAAACAAAGCGCCAGCATGATCACTGCAATTGATCGATAAATTGTGTTCAATTACAAATTATGTAAAATAACACCCAGCTCGAATTACATTGTTATCTTCACTGTCAAAAAAACGACCAATTTTATTATTTTGTGACTGACCACAAGCTCTTTCTTTATGTTTCTTAGTACTGATGTGGTTAACTAAATCCCCTTTACCACCATGGGATATACTTATATCAACAGCACATACTGTACAAAAAACAAGCAGTCACTAACCCCAACACCAAAGCTACTAGCTCCGCTTGATAACGTTACACTTCTGGTTCGCTTTGCGCAGCCGTCCGTCCCTGCCACACTGAGAGTGGAATCATGGGTAATGATAGTCAAGCACCAATGACGCAGCACATAGGCACAAGGCACACACCAATGCATTTCGGATTCCGGTGGAATCGTAACAGGGAGATAGCATTAAAAATCGGGAGTCTCATGGAAAAAACAGCAGGGTTGGCAGCTATGATTTTGACCAAATTTTGTAAAAAAAATAAATAAAAATAAATAAAATCAGATGAATAAATCATAGTAAAGCAAACATTAAAAAATTCCTCACCATCAGTTGAAAGCCCCTTATTAAATATAATAATATGATATAACCCTGTTATTTAAATCAATTAAATTTATTTAGAACCAGGGCAAGCATTTAGAATCTGTCAATAACTTTCGAAGTTAAATACTGTGCTATTGATGCAGATGAACTATTTACAAAGTGTTTGTGGTAATTTGGTCCATACATAGAAACCAGGGTAGCTTTCAGTAGTTTCCAGACTGATAGTATGCTTTCTTCGCCAATTGAACTCTGTTTTACTGTTTTCCCAGGATGATTACGCCGATAATAATAAATTTTAAAAAATCATTTGACTATCATATTTGAAACAAGAAACCTCTCTTGTAGAAATTTCTGGTAAAAATAAAAGCACATGCAGTGTTCTGCTACTGTTGACTCGAGGTGATTTTTTCTAGGATGGACAACAACCTCCCCAGCAATAATATGTGGCTTGGAGCCTTCCCAGTTTAACACAGTAGTAGTGGGGAGGAAGAAAGGAGTCTCAAAAGGCACAAAATCTCCTGCTATCCCAAATGGTAGGGGTGGATGGATGTGTGTGTTTGTGTGTGTATGGGGTGGGGTTGGTTATAGTGCTTCCGTAGACAGGCAGGATTTGGAGGGGGGGGTTGAAAGGGACTGAAATTTAAGATTTAGTGAAAAATGTAAATCTAAGATAACAAAAAATTTTCTGCAAAACATATTGCAGTTTAAGAACTTTCTGCTCCTGGGAGCATTTCTGTTCCAATGCACTCCTCATTCACTGGAGCACAACTGACTGCACTAATAAAGTGTGTTTGACCCCCTTGAAAGCCTCAGAATAATATTAAGAACTTTGCTATTATTGTGAGTTGTGAGAATGTTTCAGAAACTGAAATGAATGCTACAAGGCATGAAAAAAAGTTAAATAACTTTAATTTATGGAAAATACAAAAATAAGTTTTAATTTTGCACACACAGTTCACTTCACCTTTCTGCAACATTTTCCAGGGCTTTCAAAGCTGACCTGAAAATAACACAATAAAACAATTTTAAGTCATATTAAGCATAAAAAAATGTATGTATTGCTAAATGCATATACACAGCAAAACAGCATATATTATACAAAATACAAGAATTAAAAAAAACGAAACAAAAACACAGCATGGGAGAAATAATTGTGAAAAATAAAAAGTGCTTGCATTACAAAATGTCATTTTGCCTTTCCTGTACCACTCTAAAAAGATACTACCACAAACAGAATTATACTCAAAATTTGCCTCCTTTTCTTTCTTTTTTTTACATAACCTGCTTGTACAGAATTTTGAAGACAACATACTGTTTCATGATCTGAGAGATTGTTGATACAAAACTATCAATCTAAGTCATACTCTTGTGAATACTTACATTGCTTTTTTCTAGTGAAAAAAAAAATAAATAGTGGGAAACACATTTTCTCTCTTTTGTCTCCAACAATTATGACACAACAGCCTGAGTATGTGTAAAAATGTTAAACATACATTTTAATACAATGTTATGTACTTAGAAGTCAGAACGAAGTGCAAATTATCTTCGTAAAATATTTAAAGAATTAATAATCTAAAGCAACTTATGGGAATTTACTAGGAAATTTTTTTTTCATTAATAGCAAATTTTCGGAGAAAACTCTTCTCCTTCTTCAGGCTGTCTTGTTGTTGTCACTTTTTGCTTGTCACTATCATGGTTACGGTTTACCTTGACGGTTTAGGTTATTTTTCAACAAATCCTGCCAGATGTTAGGCAGGGAAAATCCTTTGCAGTCATTGATGATGGAATTTTGATTTTTCTCAATCTCTATTCCTTCTTTCAGTTTTCTTTTTTGGAAATTGCTTTGGAAACTGATTACTTTAAGGGAATTCCAATCCATGCTGTGCCCAGTTTCTCTAACATGCCTATCTAATCCAGTCTTGTTGGAGCAATTTTTTATAGCTGCTTTATGCTCAGCTATACGAGTTTCTAGTCTGCGACCTGTTTCACCTATGTAAGATAGTCCACAACTACAATTTACTTCATAAACTACTCCTTGCATTTTTAAAATATCTTCTTCTCTTTGAACTATTTTAGGGAAAATTTTTTTAACTTTGTTCTCTAAACTTGGAGCTAGCCTAATATTGTATTTTTTACTAATTCTCTTTAAAGCCTCAAATAAACCTTTGTGATAAGAAATTTTTCTAGTGAATTTTACTTCTTGCTTTTGTGGGTTCTTCGTACCATTAAAATTCAGAAGCTTCTCAATTTCTTCTTTAGGATAGTTATTCTCTGCAAGTATGACTTTAAGCTCTTCTTTATGGGCTTCTTTTTTATCTGCAGTAGAAACTATTTTATTAATTTTTTCTAAAAACTGACTTGCTACATTTTTCTTAATAGAAACTGGATGATACGAATTGAAATCCAGTAGTCTTTTAGTATTCATTGGTTTTTTATACCAACTAGTGAGGAATTTTTCATCTTCATAATAGATGGTAATATCTAAGAAGTTTATTCTTCTTTCTTTTTGAAGTTCAATAGTGAACTTAAGGGAATCATCTAATTCATTGAATGAGTCTAGAATTCTTTCTGGAACAATTTCTGAGCTATCTATTATAAATAAGATGTCATCCATGTATCTGCTATATAAGCAGAAGTATGTGGGTTGTACTAGTATCTTTTCTTCTAGTTTTCCCACATAATAGTTAGCTAAGAGTGGGGAGAGTGGGGAGCCCATAGCTAGCCCCGATTTTTGAATGAAAAAGTTTTCCCAAATTGAAAGTAGTTGTTCTGCAAAGAGAAAGTAAGCATTTCAAAAATTCCTACTAATATGTTTTCTTTGTTGTGAAAAACTATTAGGTCTGCCAAGTCTTCCGCTATAAAGTCTATAAGTTGATCTATATTAATGTGAGTATACATAGACACTATATCTAAACTACCCATAATAGGAGAATCTAATTTAGGAAGAAGTTCTAGTTTTTCTTTTAGCTGCATTGAGTTTTTAATCAAGTTACGTGGCTCTTTTAAAAGATTCTGAAGGTGTGACTTTAAAAAATAGTTTAGATTTGAAAGAATAGAGTTTTTTGAGTCTATTATTGGTCTAATTGGTTGGTGTTCTTTATGCAGTTTGACTATTCCATATATTTGAGGTAATCTGAACTGTAATTTTGAGAATTGTTTATAGTTTTCTGGAAGCTGGTTTTTCTTTTTTTGAAGTGAAATAAGCTTAGAGACTTTTTTAATCAAATCTGGTAGTGGGTTTTCTTTTACTTCTTCATACATAGGTTTTTTTTAGTTCTTCTTCCATCTTTTCTAGATAATCTTTCTTATCCATAATAGTAATCAACTTACTTTTGTCTGTTTTCACAGCAACTATACTTTCATTTTTTCTGAAATCTTTAAGAGCTTTTAATTGACTATTATCAAAATTTTTTTGAGGTTTCCTTACTTGCTTCTGGAATTTTGTAAGGCTATTGTAGTAATCTTTTCTGATGCCTTAAATCCATTTTCTGTTTTTAATCTACTGCTGAATGATGTACACAAAGCAGCCAAAAATACAACACATTTTAAAAATTAAATTTTAAAGCAATATGAGCTTTACTACAAACATTTTTTAAATGAAGATTGCAATTTTTTTGAGAAAACAATATATATTAAGTATTTTTTTTTTTTTTTTAATTGGAGGTTTAACGACCACCGTGAGCAACTCAATGGGCTATAAGCAGTCGCCCGTCCCTAATTTAGGGTCACTGGTTCCAGGGAAGGGAGAGAGCCAGTGCCGTAAGACAAATACAACATCCATGCCTCACCGGGATTCGAACCTGGACCCCTTACGGACGAATGATCAGAGGCCAGCGCCTTAGACCACTGCGCCACCGGGGCGGCATATATTAAGTATATATTAATTTAACTAATTTGTCCAGAAAAATTGTTTTTCCTCCATATATTTTTGGAAACTTCGTACACCTGTTTTTTTTTTTTCATTCAACGTTACTTGTTCACACACATTTTCTACTTCTGCTTTACCAAAGGTCAAATCTTTAAGGGATAATTAGTGCCTTGGTTCTTGCATGTAGACTCATTTTTATAAATATTTTTTTTGTCTTTTTTTTTTTTTTTTTTTTTTTTTTTTTTTATTGGAGGTTTAACGACCACCGTGAGCAACTCAATGGGCTATAAGCAGTCGCCCGTCCCTAATTTAGAGTCACTGGTTCCAGGGAAGGGAGAGAGCCAGTGCCGTAAGACAAACACAACATCCATGCCTGACCGGGATTCGAACCCGGACCCCTTACGGACGAATGATCAGAGGCCAACGCCTTAGAACCACTGCGCCACCGGGCGGCTTTTGTCTTTAAACAGTGTCTATGAAAATAAGAAAACTAGTGCCTGTGGTAAATTTCTGTTGCACTCCTTAAGACATACTTTTCACTCTTCAAAACTAGAGCAGGTCATGCACCTTATAGTTTAGCTCTATACAATTCTTGAAGAGCAGCACACATATAAAGCAAACTGAATTCCCATAACCTATCTGAACAATCCTTCAGAAATGCTTCTGCCTTTCATTTTATAGGAGCAAAAATTTCTTACAGCATCTTAAAAACGAAGGACCAGTGCTTCATAACTTTGCATATCATACATACTTATCACTAAGCTGTTCTCTGAAATTCAGAGGTTAGCTCCAAAAAGAAATACAAACTTCCAGATATTTTTACTTATTGTTGTCGTATCAAACTTCGCCATTTACAGCGATCTTGACATACAACTCGTGCTTCACTGATATCCATTACACGCCGTACACAAGATCTTTTATACTTCATACTCATAATCTTTTTCTCATGCAGACACTCCTGAATCTGATCCACCCATGTCTTCCTTGGCATTCCTCTGCCTTTCCTTCCTGCCACTTGGGCTGAAAAGATTTTCTTAGTATGCACTTCATCACTCATTCTTTCAACATGGCCAAACCACCGAAGCATACTGGTCTCCACCTTGCTAACAACATTTTGCTTTACATCACACAACTGCAATACATCTTCATTCCTCACATAATCAGATTGTGTCTTGCCACAAACCCCACGTAAGTAACGCATTTCTCCAGCACACAAACAACTCCTATATTTCTTCTGCAGTACCCAGGTTTCACTGCCATACATCAGTGTAAGAACAATTACAGTTTCATACACAGCCATGTGGGACTCTCTAGAGAACCCATCCTTCCTGTGAAAACCTCCCAGAGCATCTATGACTTTCAAAGAAGAATTCACTCGCCTACTGATTTCACCATCCAACTTGTTCTCTCTGTTAAACATGCTTCCTAAATACACAAACTCACTCACCTGGTCAATCACAGTGCCATTTATACTACTGAACGACACATTACTTCCCCAAAGAGCTTTTATGATTTGGCAATATAACACCACTGAATGTAGCAGTGTGCAGATGGTAGAGCTATTATTAGAGTAGATGTATAAGTGGAGATGTTGATATTACTGCAGATTGTACAGTGGCTGAGATCGTACAAAAATAGAGCTGTAAATATTACATGTAGATTGCTAAACATTGATACAAAGCTTGTTAAGTTGTATGCTATCAATTATTGCCATAACTGGATTGAATTCTTCGTGAAAACCTGAGAATCAGGTAATATCAGTGGAGGTTACCTTTTAGGGAGTGAAGGAATAAAAAGTTGAAATTTTCTCGTGTGGATTCAGTTCTCTGTGCGTTAACAGTTAATTACTTATTTAGAAAGTTAACATGTATCAACAAAGCTATTTCAGAAAATTAGCTAGCAGATACACATAAATTATCATGTAAACTCAAAAGCTAATTCAAGCTAAAACTCTACACGTCTTTCATGCTTTTGATAACGTAACTGTTTATCAACGAATGTTTGGATAAACTTTGAGATAATATTACTTTGAATAACATAACGTAACCATAATTGTCCTTTTATGGAAACAAAAAGTTTCTTTACATCAGAACAATGGATTCACGTTGTGATACAGCAGAGCCTCCCAATAACAGATATCGCTGGGGCTGGAAAAAAAAAAAAAAAAAGATTGGAGGGATAGGTCTTGAGATGAATTGTTCAGTCTTATGAAATCAATAATACACATGTTTACCATTATTTAAACACGTGAATCTTTCCCATCATACTACTATTGTTCACTCAAGTAAGGTAACCTGCAGCTAAATTCTAGGACCTTTCTTTTCACTTAAGTGTGCTGCTATGCTCTGCTTGTACTGCAACCTAATCTACCTAAAAAGCAGCATTCCTTTAGCAAAATAGTCCCCCCCACCCTTTCTCTTCCTGTTGAAAGTACCATGTAATAGGAGATGCCATACACTATGGATGCACCACATAAAATCTTATTTCCATACAAGCTGACAATTGAACCTACTTTGGTACTGACTGGAGTACTTGTTGATCATTAACGTTAGCCTGGCCACAGTAGCTCTGTTCGAATCAGCACTTGCAGCTATTTGAAGGTTACCCTTGATGAAATAGAGGTTTCACTACATTAAAAAAAGGGGGGGGACCCACTGAACATGTTACTATTAAAAAATGAAGGTACACAAACATGCATAGCTGTGTTCATTCTTACTTTGCTTCATCTATTTGCCCTTGCAAGCGTTCCTTCATTGTTTGTCCAGAAGCTGTTCTTTTTGCCTCCTCAAAACCTGAAATCAAGTTTTTGTAGCCAGGAATATTGTTGAATATCCTTATGTGTCGGCCTGCTGCTGCTAAAAGGTACTTCCCATCCGAAGAAAACATCAGACACTTAATGGGATCTGCAAAATACGAGAAATAAAATGCCAACAAATAACTTTTTACTTACAATCGAATGACTTGAATTTTCATGTGATAAATAATGGGCAGAAAAAAATCTTCATTAAGAATACTGCCAGTTTTCTAGAAATGCCATCAAAAAGTAGATAGCATTCAACAAAAGCATTCAAATTCTTAACATGACATTCTAAAAGTTAAATAGGTCATGTACATTTGCTCTATAACTAGGCATGTAAAACATTTTTCCAAGCCAATGAAATTCTAAAAAACACTGCTATGAATAAAATTGCAAAGTTGTGAAAGCATGACATGTGAGTTGAAAGTTTGTTAGTTATTGATTACAGTCTGTGTTTACAAAGTAACCAAAGGTCACATTTTATAATTCACAGTTTTCTTGAAATTTTGTCCAAATAAAATTTAAGGTATATTCTTTTTCTTTCTTACGGAAAGAGACAAGCAGTGTTTACATACAGTGGAACAGCCAGCTAGCCACGCAAGCTTGTTTTTCATGAGACACGCTTGTTGATTGGACAGAGATGAAAATAAAACACCTTGGTAGTTATTCCTTACCTCATGAGAAGTAAGTGTGGACAATAGCAATACTATGGGCGGGCTAAAGCCAGAAGAACACGTGTGGCTTGTTCACCTCTCATTTTGCAGTCGGTAAGTCGAGACGAAGAATGGAGACATACATTTCAGAAGCGTGTATTCATTGTTCATGCACATTGGGTGTCAGGGTTCCTTTTAGGAAACTCAAGAGGTTTTGCGCAAAGATTGGGAGGCCAGGGACCAAACAAGAGCACCATTTGTCACGTGGTGATTTATTATGAGACAACTGGAAGTGTTATGAATATATCCACATAGGCGGGGGTGGGGTGTGTGTGCATAATATTTTCTGTGGTTGAGCATGTGTGTGTGTGTGTGTGTGTGTGAGAGAGAGAGAGAGAGAGAGAGAGAGAGAGAGAGAGAGAGAGAGAATTCTTTTTTGTAAATGTTATTTTATATGATTTAGCTTACAAGACTTTCCTTACACTTTCTAGTTGGTAAAGAGAATTCTTCGGTAGCTAGAACTGGGTTGGTGGAGTGATAACCTGGGAGGACTATTTATTCTGGGCTTGGATGGATAGCAAATGCCACAGGCCCATGAATTAGTGGATTTCTGTGGAGGAGGGAAAACCTTTTCAAGAACTACAGATGCTAGATAAAATATAGCACAGTGACGAAATTTTGCCCCTACTTCCACACAGCAGCTCCCAGCTAATTTTATTGAGCAGTGTAATGTGAAGCAAAATGTTGTCAGCAAGGAGAAGACTAATATGATGAAAGAAATCATGAAAGAAATACGGGATTACGCCATATAATACAAATTCTGAAGATGACAATCTGATTGTTGGCGTAAATGTGACAAGGATGGTAAGTCAGATAATATCTGAAAACTTGAAAACATTTTTTTTTTTTTTCTAATATGCTTTGGTGGTTTGGACATGTTAAAAGAATGAGTGATGAGATGCTTAATAAGATTTTTTTTATTAGCCTAAGTGGCAGGAAGAAAAGGCAGAGGAAGGCCAAGGAAGTCATGGGAGGATTAGATTCAGAAGTGTCTGCATGATAAAAAAAAAAAATTATGAGTATGAAGTATGGGTCTTGTGTACGTCGTGTGATGGATGTTAGTGAAGCCCGAGTTGTGTGCCAAGATAGCTGTAAATGGAGAGTATGATACTGCAACAGTAAGTAAATAATCAGTTAAAATTTTATCTGGTAGTTTGTATTTCTTTCTGGAGCTAACCTCTGATTCTTAGAGAACAGCTTATTGATACATACATACATACATACATACATATATGTATGTATGTATGTATGTATGTATGTATGTATGTATGTATGTATGTATGTATGTATGTATGTATGTATGTATGTATGTATGTATGTATGTATGTATGTATGTATGTATGTATATATACATATTGCAGGGCTGCTCAAAGCATTTCAGGAGGAAATGAATGGTCAAAGAAATTCATGCAACTATACTATAGAAACACAGTTCCTTACACTACTGCCCAGTTGTGAAACACATCTGTTAACGGAGAAGGGAGTGGACATAGTTTTTGGGCTGATGCAGGCCCAGTTCTATCTTGCAATTTATAAAATTCGGGCTCCTACAACTGAGCCTGAACTTGATACTGGTGGCCACCAATGTCTGCTGAAATCATGAGAAACGTAAAACAGCATTTTGTGGCATCCCTTCAAAATATTTACAACTTTCACAGGAAACTAGACAATCACACAGCAAGTGTCTGCAAGGAGGGGGCATATCACATTTATCCAGGAGTTGATGGAATCAGATCATTAGAATGTGGTATACAGACGAAGCCTAGTTCCATCTATTCAGGTACATAAATTTCCAGAATATATGCACATGGGACATTGACAATCTTCACACTCTCCATAAAGAGCTACTGCATCTGCAGAAAATTGGTGTGCAATATCCCAACTCTAAATAATCAGACCCCCCCCCCCACCTTTTTTTAGGTAGGAAACTGGGATACAGAATGGTGCTAGTGGATTTTTCACTAACTTATGAATCAGTTGGATGACTATTATCTTTCCTGTGACTACTTATAGCAAGGTGGTGCAACATGTCACATGTTGAACATGAGCATGAAGAAAATACAAAGCTTCTTTGAAGAACGGATAACAGATGATGGCCACCCAGATCGTCTGACGTAGACCTTAGCACACCAGATTATTTCACACGGGGTCATCTCAAAGGAAAGGTATACACTGACAAACTCTGCACAATTGAATAGCTGAAACACAGCATTAGAAATGAAATTGTAGTAACTTCTGATGATATGGTTCAGTAGTTTTACTCCAGCATGGAGCATCATGTTAAAATATGCGTGGGAGTTTTCTAATGTGGTTTGTTTATCATGAGGTACGGCACCATATCCACTCACTATATATAAATATGTGTTATATTCAGACACTCCACAAATATTTCACAAAAAATAGATTTGTGCAGCAAGTGGATCATACTGTGTAAGAATTGATCAAAATCATAAAAAACAAAGCAACAACAAAAAACAGCATTTTATAGAATATATTACTAATGCATAAAAAACCAAAGCACTGGTGTCATATATCTTGAAGAAAATGCACAAGTACAAAAATGTAATTTACAAAATTCTAGTCATAAAATGACCTTAGATCCATGATTCTGATAAATTATTTAAAACAATAAAGCTAAGGTTAAATTTTAATTTATACCTGGGTGGATTTCTTCTAATGTGGCTTGAAGTTCACCACTGCTTGATGAATATATAGAGATATTTGACTTCGAGCAAACTGAGATTGTTCTTCCATCAGGGGATAATGCTACTAGGCTGTCCGGCAAACTTGAGTATGAGCATTTGTTTAAAAGGTATGGTTCCTGGCCTTTGCTGTATTCAACTGCAAAGGGGAAAAAAAAAAAAACATATGTAACCTGATAGCCATAAAGGAAAATAAGTTTTTTTAATGTGATTATTAATAATTGCTTAATATACAAGTACCAACAAGAAAACGCTGAAAAGAAATACCACTGACCCCCACCTCCAAATAATACAATGCAGCTGCGTGCATGCAGCCATTGAATTAAATCTTTTCAGCTACAGGTGAACTTACAATGTCCTTTCCACTGGGTTAGTCCACCAAAAGTCGTTGAAAATACCAGCAAAGTGCATCAGGAGTTACAGTGGAAAGGACGTTATCAGTACGGGGCAATTTATTAGGTGTGCAACTTAATTCTCGGACCCTAATCTTTTCAGCTACAGGCGAACTTACAATGTCCTTTCCACTGGGTTAGTCCACCAAAAGTTGTTGAAAATACCAGCAAAGTGCACCAGGAGTTACAGTGGAAAGGACGTTATCAGTACGGGGCAATTTATTAGGTGTGCAACTTAATTCTCGGACCCTAACCGCAAGCGATCATAGAACATCAGCAAATGCAAATAGCTGTGTGTGATAATGGCTGATTGCAGCGCCATCCAACAGCTTTTCAGGCAACCATAACCACTCACAGCTGTAGTGACAGAACGGACGAAAGTTAATGGTGAAAGCAATGTTGTTCGAGAAGCAACATTTGAGGCACTGCCTCCTGTTTGCGTTTCAGCTGGAAAATACTGCTGCGGAAGCCCAGCAAATGATCTGTGCTGCTTTGGGTGAGGCTGCTGTGTCCTACACTACGTGTAAAAAGTGGTTCTAGAGGTTTAAGCAGGGAAATTTCGTTCTCCTTGATGCAGAACGTCAGGGACAGCCACAGAAAGTTGACGATGAGGAACTGGAACAACTGTTGGACGCGGATCCCTGTCGCACACAGTCAGAGCTCGCCCAGGAACTCTGAGTAACACAGCAAGCCATTGCAAAGCATCTGTACAAGCTTGGACGGATTCACAAGGAGGGCTGTTGGGTGCCCCACCAACTCACAGCTGCGAACAAGTTTAGGGGCTACGATGTTCCTGTGACCTTGCTCTCCAGATTAAAGAAGGATTTCCTCCACAAGATTTTGACCTGTGATGAGAAGTGGATCCTCTACAATAATCCTAAGCGGCACAAATCGTGGGCTTATCCAGGTCAGCCTACCACCAGTACCGCCAAACCGAATATCCATGCCAGGAAGTTGTTGCTGTGCATATGGTGGGATCAGCGCAGTGTTGTAGACTACGAGCTGCTCAAACCTGGTGAAATGGTCAATGCTGAGCGTTATTGTCAGCAACTCATTCATGTGAGTGACGCACTAGAGCGAAAAGGCCATACACTAGCAAGGGCAGAAGATCGGTCCTGTTGTTTCAGGATAACGCGCGTCCTCACACCGTGAAAATGACTTTAAACAAGATCCCCGATTTTGCCCCACCCGGCGTATTCTCCAGACCTCGCCCCGTCGGACTATCACCTCTTTTGCTCCCTGCAACATCATCCGAGTGGTACGCACTTCACTTCTGTCAAGGAGGTCCACACAAGTATAGATGACTTTATCAACTTGAAACAGCCCTCTTTTTCCCGCAGTGGCATTAGGCAGCTTCCTGACCGATGGCTCAAATGTATCCAACACAACAGGGATTATTTCCCAGATTAGGTACGTATTCAATTTGCTGTAATTTGCTGTCAACGTGTTGTGCCTGTGGCCAAGAATTAAGTTGCACACCTAATACCTGAAGATTTATTTGTTTTTATCTTTCTGAAATGGTTTCAATATTCCATTTGATTACTACAAATTTTATTTCTGCAATATTCTAAAGTATTTTGATATTCGTTTTAAACCTGAACTTTTGAACACTTGATTTCATTTGGCTATTTGAGGTCGCTAATATATTTATGGATGTGTGCGTGCGTGATGCCAAGATGGACAATACTGGTTTACGTCTTGGTAATATCTCTGTGTGCAGAGATTGCTGTATGCTGATGATACAGTCCTGTTGGCAGAGTGGACAAAAGTGATTGCACACTGTAAATAAACAGAAAAACAGTACTGTATTCACACCAGTAGTGGGTAGGCCCTTCATTTGCATAAATCACAGCAGCCACCCATCGAGATAAGCTGTCCACAAGTCCATGGAGTACGGAGAGTGGGATGTTCCTCCATTCTGCCTCGAGTACGTCGACCAACTTTGTCAGTGAAGGTCATGTTGGTCTAGACTTCACCATTGTTTAAGTTCATCCCATAGGTGTTCAATGAGATTGAGTTCCGGGCTCTGAGCAGGCCAGTCCATTCTGCGAGACCTGATTTTCCTCATACCATTCCATTGTAGCACTGGAAATGTGACAAGTGGCATTGTTGTCCTGGAAGAAACAATCATCTTGTCCATAGAACTGTCACAACATTGGGTGCACTGAGTTATCCAGGATATCTCTATACAGCACAGAGTTCATGTTGCCTTGAATAACAACCAGTGAGCTGATACAGCCCCATACCATAACTTCACTGCCTTCGTGCTTCACAGTTGGCATTGCACACTGCGGAAGCATATGCTTTCCGGGTAACCGCCAAACCCAGACATGTCCATCTGATCAGAATAATATGAAGCAGGATTCATTGCTCTATAACACTTACCGCCATTGCTCCAATGTCCAATTTTTGTGCTGTTGACACCACTGTAGCCACGTGACTTCACTGGTCTTTGTGATGAGAGGTTTATGGGCGGTTGCTCTTCCATGATACTCGAGTTCTTCGAAGTGTTTTGGTGCAGAGCATAACACATGTGGCCATCTGAAACTCTATCACATGATCCTGTCTTGTAGTCTGTCAAACTAATGCACTGCCTTGGAAATTACACCACATATTAGCCATCTCGTATTCTATGTCTCTGGTGATCTGGGTGAGAAAATTTCAATGCTGAAGAGTTTATATCTGGATGCCAGAAACTGAAACTTTTAGTGTTATTGTCCACACCATATGAAAAATATGAATAGCACATTTATGGGGAGATAGCTTTAAAAAGAATGTGTACGGAAGGAAGGGTTTGTTTGTTTTTCGGGGTTTAACAACTACCATGAGGCACTCCAAGTGATACACACAGTCACTCATTCCTACTCTGGAGACCACTGGCACCAGGGAAGGGATAGAACCAGTACCATCAGACAAACACTCCAACTATACATACATGAGATTGACAAAGAGAAAAAAAGTTGAACTTTTTAAATGGGTAAAAAATCGGAATGTGCGGCAAAACAGTGTGAATAAAACACAGCATGAGCAAGATAAAATCGTTCAGGTTAATTTATGTAAATATTAAACTGGACCACATCACTCTATTCAAAATATCAAATTATTAAAATTTAACATCACAAGATAGAGGAAACATTGCGCGAAGAGGGGGGGGGTAAAGATTAGGGGCAAAATCTTCGCACCGTGTGACTTCAGTTTTCGGAAATTTTCTTTCCATTTTCAAGCTGAAATACACATCTATTCAATAAAATTATATTTAACAATACTGAGCAAATGAATAATTGTAAGAAAAAAAATATGATTACGGAAGAAATCTTCACTCCATCTAACTTCCGATTTTGAAAGTTGTAATTCTGTCCTCCGATGGAAAACAACCCTTCCCCAAATTCTATTCAGTTATGTATCGATCTCAAGCACCACACAAATGATGAAAACAACGAAATATTTCGAATCTGCCAAAAAATCTCACGCCTTAAAATTGCAGGGAAATTTTTTGCGCCGTCTAAATTCCATTTTCGAAAAATTTTCCTTCGTTTTCAAGCTGAAATACAAATACTTATGGAACAAAATGATATTTAACAACAATACTGGGCAGAAGAAACATAGCGAGAAAAGGGCATTACGATAACGGGGGAAATCTTTTCTCCGTTTAACTTCTGTTTTCGAAAGTTTTAAAAGACAAAATATCGCTTCCTCACGGGAAATGAATCCCTCCTGCAACTAATACTATCCCCCTGAAATTTCTCTTCAGTTTTGCATCGATCACGAGAATTACCCAAATGATTACGAAAAAAAGCGGAATTCCGCGAATCCGTGGAAGAATTTCATGCATGACTATAACTTCTCATCCAGGACTCTAACCTGTGCCCATCTCAGAAAAATGACCAGGAACCAGCACCATAGCCACTCAACCACCATGGTGATAGAAGAAAGTTTACTGAAGCTTCAATTTCTAAGTATCACTAAGCATATGGACACTACCTTGTTTGAGCAAAACAGAGTCAAATAACATTTTGGTGATAATATGCATAAGCTTTAATGTGTTCAACTAACTTCAGTGAAAAGTCATATATCAAAAACACATTTCATGTTGTTCTACGAGACTGTTATGGCCAACAACAAACTCTTGACTTCAGAATCACAGCAAATATTTCTGACGAAATTTCCTAAATGACAAAATTTTTAAAGTGCATCTGTATACATCAATGAAACTAAAAACTGTATTTGAAAATGACAATTTTATTTGTCAAGAAAACACACATAATAAATTTTTGTCTAATGTTGGCAATATTATTGCATGCATGTATCTGTTTGTGCTTGTAGATATTTCCAGGTATTCAAATTTAGCAGGGGTCACATTGCCGATCGCATTCTTCGTAATTTGTGAAAAAAAAATCGTTTTGGTGATTACCTTTTTAAAATATTATTTTGCAGTTTAATTGTAAAGAATATATAACCTATTGTTTTGCATTATTATAACACTTTGTTTTTATGGTTCTTATATTTCTAATTGAGAGTGAAAAAAATGGCAATTTCAGATTTGATTTGGAGAAAAAAATTGAAGTTGGCAACAACTTTAGAAAAACCAGAACACAACAGCTGTTTAACATCACAAAATTAATATCATATTAACAAATACATATTTCAAGTTTGTATTTCCTCCAAAAACATATACTAATCACCATCACTAAGAATTTAAATACATACTGTTTGTATCCCATAACCTCCATGTGCCATCCTTGGATAATGTGACCATTCTGAAAGAAAAAAAAAGTGTATTAAGCTTACCTTTAATCTGCAGAAATGAGACAAAACAAGGCATTCTCTTCTTTGATTGAAAAGGTAAGTAAACAGAAACTCTCACAGCATCCGAAACATTGAAGTTTATTATACAAAGCAACTTTGGCAAAAATAGTCAAACTATATAATTAAACTTTTAGAAGTCCATTTAGGGAGTTATCAAGAAGTTTTCCAAGAGCACGAAACCTATTTTCCAGGAGTCAACAGTAACATCAGAACTTTCTAAAAGCTTAATTTTTCTTAAAATACATGATTTCCTATTTCTTAGTCACTTCTTGCTGCATCAACAGGCAAATAAAGCAAGCATTATTTCTTTTGTTTAAAAAATAATAATTAAAGTTCAAAACCTGAACATAAACTTCATCATCACATTTTGTTCCCCGTAAAGTCATTTTCTCTGCACATTGAGCAGGCAGTAACTTTTGGAACATTAATTTCATTTTAAACAAAAGGGGAAAAAAAAAAAAAAAAAAAAGCTTTCCCTGACCCTTGACATAGTAAAAAGTGACTAAGAAATGGGAAAACACAAGTTTCAAGCGAAAGTAAATATAAAAAATTGGTACTGCATTGTTCATTCACCTAAGAAAACAATTTTACAGGACAAGAAAATGGCTCAGATTCCATCATTAAGAAAACAAAGTACAATTTTTCAAAGAACAGAAAAAGAAAATGTTATTTTTCAGCATAGAAGTGCCATATATTAACTTTACTGTGTAGTAATCTCCTCAAAAAACTCGAAAATTGCATTGCCTAAGAAAAATTTTCATGGACCCCCCAGCCCCCGCTCCAGGACAGTGCGCAGCAGCTTTCTTCTGCTTCATTAACATGGAATTTAATCAAAGTTTGTTATTTTGCTGGTTAAAAGTGATCTTAGCTTTTCTCTCCCGAGTTAAATTTGAGGACTTCATTAAAAGTGATTAAATTCGTTTTGAATTAACATTATACCAAACAAAAGTTCCTGTTTTGCTTGTTAAATCTGAGATCTCGCTAAATACGGGCTCATTATAAGTAGGTTCTATTGTAATTTCAAAATATAGCATCAGGCTGAAACTCTACTTTGGCAAAATGTAATTAATACTATAATACCTAAGTTGGATAACTTTCCTACCAAGCATGGGATCACTGGATCAAGAGCATCATGATCAAGGAACCATATAGTTCAATGGTACTTTAGTTAACTGTAATAAACATTATTAAAGTACCATTAAAATCTAGCCAGTCAGTACAATCTAGTAAATTGATTGATGCAAAGGCTTAACAAACACTCAATAAATGGCATTCCAAATCTGTATTGAACAAACACTTTAATAATAGTTTAAATGCAGTTAAATGAGATTAAATATGATTAAGCAAATGTCTGATTATATTATGCTAAACATGCACATGAAATTGTCTGGTTGCATAGCACTAGTTCTGCCATAAGGTAAGCAACACTTGGAGGAATTCTGTTCCTCAGTACCTGCAAATGTTCACCCTACTGTTAATGTTAAATGTCATATTATTCTGTAATTGATGTTTGAGGCAATTGCTCTCACTGAGTTTCTGCAATGCATCACATCTGCAAGAATAATTAAATGAGAGTACTTAGTTTCTGCAAGGAGTTTTAACCACACGTTCACTTGCTGAAATAAGCATTTTGCACAACACCGAAGAAGAACATATTACTGTACTACAAGTTAATTATGCTGCCACATGGACACTATGATACATACACAGTGCGTCAAAGAATTTTTAAGACTGGTGCTAGATTTCAGCCTACGGTGGCACCACCAGTGTAATCGCGAATGAATTATAAACCGTGACCATCTGCTTGCTTTCTACCAAAAGTACTGCACAATTGTTAAAGTAACTCAAACGAAACGGGCGTTCATTAGAAGTAAAAAAATTTTCATGTTGAATTATTAAATGGAACAAAGGGCTGTTATTAAATTTACCGCAAAACTTGGTAAAAGTGCCTCGGAAATGTACCAAATGATGAAACAAGTTTACGGTGAGTTTTGTTTAAGTAGATCAAATGTTTTCCTGTGGCACAAACGTTTTTGGACGGAAGAGAGACGCTAGAAGATGATAAGCATACCAGAAGACCAAGTTCATCTAGGACACCTGAGATTATTGAAAAAGGGCGTGATTTCGTGGCAAACAATCGATGTGCGTCACTAAGAATGATTGAATAGTCTTTAAACATCAAGAAAGAAACGATTCGAACCATCCTGCATGAAGATTTGGGCAAAACAAAAGTCTGTGCTAAATTTGTTCCACACACGTTAACCAATGAACAAAAATCAAGGAGAAGTGCACATTGCAGAGACATCATTTCAGCCGCTGAAAATGATCCAAACTTCTTAAAATCGATTGTTACTGGTGATGAAACATGGTGTTTTCAATATGATCCTAAAACAAAGCGACAAAGTGCGGAATGGAAGTAAAAAAACTAGCCACAAGCAAAAAAAACAACAAAAAAAAAAAACAAGAAAAGTTCCATCGAAAATCAAAACAATGCTTATTACATTCTTCGATAGTACGGGTATTCCACAAAGAATTTGTTCCAAGTAGACAAACAATTACTGGTGAGTTTTTTTTAAATGTTTTGAGGCGTTTGATGGGCAGAATTCGTCGCATTCGTCCAAAATATCAAGATGAAAACAGTTGGTGTTTGTTGCACAATAATGCACCCAGTCACATCTCACTTCTTGTTCGTAGATTTTTGGCGAAAAATAACGTCTGTGTGTTGAATCATCCACCGTATTCGCCTGATGTAGCACTCTGCGACTTTTCTTTGTTCCTCAAACTTAAAATGACGTTAAAAGGGTGTTATTTTGATGATATTTCGACCAAACAAACAGCTTTGACGCTTGCTTTGGAGGCAATTCCGCAAAGTGAACTGGAACAGGCATTCGAATCATTATTAAATCGCTGTAACAAGTGTATTGAAGCCGGAGGCACTTATTTTGAATAACAAATCAAAACAAATTATAATTTCTTGTTTCTATTTCATTTTACAGACCTAGTCTAAAAATTCTTTGACACACTGTGTACATTACAAGGACACTTCACAAAACTGAGTGATCACAATGTATATTGTTGAGATACCTTGTTGTAATGCACTCCGGGGGAGCAACCAGAATTCTCTCGATCCTTCCACAATTCCATAGCTTTGACTCATCAGTCACACTGCAGAACCAAGGGGCTATTTGAGTGCTTTCTCTCCATGTGTTTCTGTCCCTTCTGCCTTGAGAATTCCTTCTCTAAGTAAAGTTTCCTACACATCAGCAGTGCAAAATGGTCCACCCATAACATGACATTCTATGCTAAAAGCGAATTTATAGCCTTTACTGTTTTTCTCAGAGTACTCTTTCTTTGCAATACTTTTTACCTCATGCATGCATGAAAGGTGTCACACATTCTCCAACCAACATTTCATGGTAATTGCTGAAGTTTCATGGCCTTCCATGCAATGGAAACATGCTGCTTCCCCCACTGAGGAGGAAGTGTAAAGTTATACTGCCTGCTGGAAAAATCAGGGCGTCCGTTTTCTAGGATTCCTCGGGTGTGCTTTCAGTGCACTTCTTAGTGCACGGATGCACCATCAACGCTTATCGGCACTGTGCCAAGCTAAAAAAATTGCACGAAAGCATCTGACAAAAACGACCAGGTCTGCTGATTGATAGTGTCATTATTCTTCACAATAACATGAGGACGTACACTGCAAACACCACACAACTCCTGCTCTAAAAATTTTGGTGGGAAGTGCAGAAACACCTGGCCTACAGCCAGGACTTGGCTCCTAGTGTCCTAGTGACTTTTACTTCTTTCCTGCCCTGAAACAGCAGAAACAAACTGGCTACATCATCAGGGACATGGATTTTTTCAGTCCAGGATGGTCAAGCTGGTCGTGTGGTACAGCAAATGTCTGAACCATGATGGTGATTTCATCAAGAAGCAGTGCTTCATATCCTTTATCACACTGCACAAATACTTCTTAGCTGGTAAATTTTCCTTTTTCTCTACTCGAACGTGTCATCTTTTTTTCGACCCTTGCATAAATCTTCCTACAGAATAATTACTTATAATTATTTAGGTGGGGGTGATGTATATAGTTTTCTGCATTCAATTCTATCACTTCACTCATTGTATTCTGCATTCATAGCTCTCACAATTCTTTCATAATTTAAATCTTCTCAATGCCCCACCCCTTCTAAATACATGTTCATACTAACACAGTCTTGCTTCTTGGCAATCATTTTCCTTTAATAAAAGTATAATAATACATAAAAATCAAATAAATAATGCAACAGCTAAATAAAAACTTTCCTTTCTTATAATAAACTTGCATATATTAAACAAAAATCGAGTAAAACTGCACCAATGATAATTATTAAAAATAAAAAAATTCAGATTATATTGTTATTCATATAAATCCATATTACCTGGAAGAATCATTTGAGAAACTGAAATTATACACTCCTGAAGTATGCCCCTTTAACTCGAAGGCTCTTTTAACTTCCTTGAATTCACTAGATTTTGTGAAACAAACTTCCCATACCCTGACATCGGAAACGAAACCTACACAGAAATATATGTAAAGTGGCTGTCATTTAATGCTTCATTTCACATAAAAAGGTAGTACACATACATTTTGCTCAAGAAAAGTGCAGTTGGTAAATATGAAATTTTATGCAGGTGAAACAGGATGGAATTATGAGCATGATTTAAGTTCAGAAGTTAAACTTAAATCATGCTCATAATTCAAGTTAAAATAAGTGCCATAGTATGGTTTATGCTTTTAAGTTAAAGAAAGTGTCATTCTTCCTTTACCTTCAAATAACTGCCTTTTTTTTTACTTTGCCTTTTGTACTTTATTTGTTTACTAATTGTGTAATAAGCACAGTGGAATGACAAATAAAATTCAGTCACACAGAATCATTACGATGGCATGGAAAACTTGTTTGATTACAGAAGACTGGCAGAAGCTACTTGCAAGGAAGGAAATGGAAGAATTGTAGCAACTAATGTGCTATCTCTTACAATTAGTGTTATTGAACAATGTGCTCAACAATGCTGCATAAAGAGATCAGAAATACAGTAAGTTTTTTGAGTGAGTGAGTGAGTGAGTGAGTGAGTGAGTGAGTGTGTGTGTGTGTGTGTGTGTGAGAGAGAGAGAGAGAGAGAGAGAGAGAGAGAGAGAGAGAGAGAGAGAGAGAGAGAGAGAGAGAGAGAGAGAGAGAGAGAGAGAGAGATGGGGTGGGGTGGGGTGGGGTGGGGTGAGTGGGTGGGTGAATGGAGGATGCTTTATTTGTACTCAGACAGCTTTCTGAAAACTTTTGTGATGTTATTTGTACATGACAATTTATTGATTTTATAAAGGCTTTTTGATCAAGTACATATAAACAAGTTGTTCTATGTATTAAAAAGCTATGGAGTGAACTGCAATTTGTTGAAGTCATGAAGTCAGTTACAAGCCCCAAATCTTGTAACATTCAGGATGACACAAAGTACCAGTAATTGGTTTGAGATTAACTATCAGGTAGTGCATTGATGCCTTCACTATTGTTTTTGACCTACGCACATAAACTGGTTAAAGACTTGGCACTAATTCCAAAGTCACTGAAAAACTTTACAAAAGCCAGGGCTACTGCCATATATATAGTCATTTGCAAAAGTTTAAGGCCACCTGTCAATTCATTGAAAATTCAGATTTTCAAAGAAACAACTAATTACTAGTCAGAGATATTTGAAAAAATGACACCACAGATGAATACTTACATTCTTTAGAACACAAAAAGACCAAAATCAGTACTTTGTGTGGCCACCTTTGTTTTCTATAATGGACAGAATATGACGTGGCATACTCTCAATGAGGGGTTTGCAGTAGCCACTAGAAATGTCTTTGCACCACACATACTTTATTGCATTAATCAAAGCTTGGGAATTTGATGGCTGATTTTCTGCTACTTTGTCTTTTAAAATGGTCCACAAATTTTTGATGGGGTTAAGGTTGGGACTATTATAAGACCAGTCAAGCACAATTGTTTCTCCTCTGCAGGTAGTCCTTTACTGTCTTTGATCTGTGGCATTGAGCACCATCATGCATAATGATTGTGCATCTGTGCACTTGCATATGAGTCAACAGCTTCTCATGTAACATTTCCACATAAAAAGGACCACTTATGGTAGTGCCTGTCAGCAAAAAAAAAAAAAAAAAAAAAAAAAAAAGGATAATGAAGAATTACTGTATGCTGACATAGCACTTCATATCATCTAACTAGATGGTTGTCTCACTGTGCTAACAGTGTATTTTTCATCAAATCTTTTACCTTTTGGTCGTTGAACTTGTGCTTCATGCGATTCAAATTGACGCACAGTCGATTCATCGGAAAAAAGGAACTTGGCTCCAATTTTCAGCAGTCCATGATTGATGACGCTTCACAAACTGGAGTCTTTTCTTTTTCGTGACAGAGGTTGGTCTAGGTTTATGTGCAAGTTTATAAGACTTTAATCCAAAATCTTTGCTAAGATGTCGGGAAATAGTGCTGATACTAATATCAGACCCTTTTGAACGTAGAAAGGCTTTGGTTTTCTTGCACAAACTCTTCAAAGAACACATAACTATTTGCCTCATAGTATTGTCATCACGTGGGGGTTTTCCTTGGACGTCAACTTCTCTTTCGGTCGCTAAATTCCCCCGTATCTCGATACTTCATGATCATATTATGAATAGCAATCTTGCTCACATTCCCCTTTCTGCTTATGTCATGTTCGGAGTATCCTTCATGATATAAAGTTACTATTTGTGCCCTCCGAGTAACACTTAATGATATTTTTTTACCCATTTTTTGCTATATAGAAAATACATACAAACCTCTCAGCATGATAACCAGAAGCAGACTGATGCTTGCACACTTTCCCCAACTCTATCAACAGCTGCTGCTGTAGGATGATGCAACACCGACAGGAAGATGAGTAAACAGATAGTAGCTAATGTAATCAGCAGAAATCTGCTAACACCAACAGGTGGTTTAAAACTTTTGCAAATGACTGTATATATATTTGTTTGTTTGGGGATTTAACAACCACCGAGAGCAACTTGACGGGATATATATACAAGCAGTCATCCTTAATTTACGGCCCCTGGTTCCAGGGAAGGGAGAGAGCCATTGCTGTAAGACAAACAAAGTCCATGCCTCACTGGGATTCGAACCTAGACCTATTTCAGATGCATGATCAGAAGCCTTCGCTTAGGCTACTGCACCAGCAGGGTAGCTCCGAGCAAATAACCATACATGCAATAACGAGCATAAAAATGATAAATCTGCAGTTCAAGTTATGAGTTTAAGGTTTAAGTTTTGTACATAATAATCTTATGGTTGAAACTGCAAAACCAAAGTCAAAATTACGTGTTCAAGATTTCCATTTTTAAGTTAATTTTCTAAAGTTAATTCACACTAAATTTTCTCATGGTACAACTGAATGATTGTTATTTGCATATAAAAAAAGGGTAAATACAAAAGTGAAATGTCAATAACAAGAGATGGTGATGGAACTTTTTGGGTGGAATCTGCAGGATGTGTTTAACCTATTGAAGCCTATAGGTTGGTAAACCGGCCTGAATAAACGATGCCTATACCTGAATGGCCAGTTTACTGGCCTCTGCATCTACCGTCATTACCCTACGTCCCGTGAACAAAATGGGTACGAGTCCAGAGTCCTACACTTGGGCTCTTACCCTTCAGCTCCTAATCTTACATGCCGCTTGTAGGATGAGGAGCTTAGGGTTCAAAGGGTTCATTTAGTCCATCGTCCTTCACCTTTTTTTCAGCAAATTACTTATTTATTTATTTTTTTGGTTGGAGGTTTAACGATCACTGTGAGCAACTCAATGAGCTATAAGCAGTCGCCTGTCCCTAATTTAGGGTAACTGGTTCCAGGGAAGGGAGAGAGCCAGTGCCGTAAGACAAACACAACATCCATGCCTCACTGGGATTCGAACCTGGACCCCTTTCGGACGAATGATCAGAGGCCATCACTTAGACCACTGCGCCACCGGGGCGGCCAAATTACTGATTTCCAGGGTTGTATAAAAATAAAATGAATCTGTGTACATAACCAATGAAACAGAAAACTTGCTGTAAACCCACGAAGCGCGAACCACAATAACAATAAATAATTACTAGAACATTACAGTTTAAAATAAGGACAGAATAAGTACATTAAAATTGAATGTGTAGTAATGTATGTGAAATGTATCTTAATGGCAAAATATTAAAATATTGGACGATGAACCTCATAAAACCAAGGGAGTAAAGAAAATTTTTATGTCCAGAAAAGTAGTTCCATTAATGAACTTTCAAAAATTATAAATATCATTTTCAGCTTAATTCAAAAATCATAAAATACATAAGAAAAATATTTCAATTTAATAACTTGCAATTAGAAGAGGAACCTGGCAATAAAATTTAAATTCTTTCTATGTAAACGAAACTTTTGATACAGTTCCTATACACTGAGAACAGGCCTTGATAAAATTCAGAGGCAATAAAAAAAAAAAAAAAACTCAGAAGATGTTAAAAATAATTGAACGTTTTTCAAGTAAAAATAGAATTAAGAATTTTAATCTCAGTGATGTCTTGAGTAAGTGTTTTAATTGCCGTAAACAGCATTTTTAAAAATCTACAAGCAAAAACTATCTGCAAAATCTGCTTACAATTTAGAAACTATCCGCGTGCAGCGTACGCGTACATCCCGCTACTCTGCTTATTTCACACTGTCCCATTTTCTCCCGTGAGATTTCGGCTGCTGTCATATGACGTCATCATCAACACAGTCAACCAGCAGCAGAAGTTCTAGGCTCTATAACATAACTTCTGGATTTCATGCTGCCAGTTTGGAAAATAAGTACTTTTTGCCATTTCTAGAAAAAAAAATTAAGACTTTCCAAGCACCCTAATAAAAAATAAACACTTTTTGAGGACTTTTTTTTTAAATAGAAGTTTAACGACCACTAAGAACTCAATGGGCTATAAGCAGTTGCCCGTCTTTTATTTAGGGTCACTGGTTCCAGGGAAAGGAAAAAAGCCAGCGCCATAAGACAAACACAACATCCATGCCTCACCGGGACTTGAACCCGGACTTCTTTCGGATGAATGCGAATGATCAGAGGCCATTGCTTAGACCACTGCACCATCAGGGCGGCTTTTAAGGACTTCCAATGGCTTATAAGGATTGTGAGAGAACTCCGTGTATGCTGGCAATAGAGGCTGAGGCATATGCTAGGCTGGCTGTGTATGCTGGCAATGACATTTTATGGAAATAGTTTTCTACTCCTGCAGGAGTTAGACAAGTTTGTGTAATGTCAACATGGCTGTTCAATATATTTATGGATGCATGTAAGCGTGATGCCAAAATAGACAATAATGGTATTACTTGGAGATTCCTATGTGTGCTGGTTGCCGTATGTTAATGGCACACAGTCCTGTTGGCGGAGCACAAAAGTGAGCTGCAGGGTATGTTTACCCAGATGAATACCTGCCAACATTGGCAAGAGTCTTGTCAGTAGTAATTAGTATTATTGCGCGGCGTATACAAGACTTATTTATTAAACAATCGATCTCTTGTGAAAAAGAAATATGCACTACAACAAAACGTTACAACAAACATGGACTCTAATGAAAAAATTAACACACGTGAAACGCAAAGTTGATTCCTCTGTTGGCAAGGGCATGTTAGGTAACATTGCGAGATTTAAGTACGAAACTTCCACCAATAAAAATCAGTCCGATGCGTTAAGAATTCCACAACACTTGACAGATGAGAAATCCAAGCAAGAGAATGTGCGAACCTTCACTCACCATATGATCATACTGCCTCTAAAATTGCAGTTTATGACAAGATAAACCAAAGAAGGAAAAAAAAAAAAAAAGCTGGATGCTTTAACTGGGTGAAAAATCAAACGGCACAGCAAGACTGCGGACCACTGTCAGTTTGTTTTTTGTTGACCCTGCAGCTGCGCAGCATCCATTGCTTAATATTTTTTTCTGCTGATATCTTTCTCTCCCAATTTCATTATTGTTGATTTTCTTTCTTTTCTTTATTCCTTCTGATAACAAATTCTTCTAGCATGCTGAAAAAATTTCAGCCTGAGGACCATGAGTGCATGATACCAAAGCTTCAATTATTTTAAATAAATGGTGTAACTTTGAGGATAACACTTTTGAACACTATGCATCAATTTTTACAAATTTTCCAACTATGTCACTTCCGTTTTCAGGAATTTACCCCTCCCTTACCAAGCTCAAATGCAAAAACTTATGGGATGGGGGATATTTAACAATGCAGAAGAGTGGAAGCATCGCGAGGGGGTTAGTGATTACGGCAAAAATCTTTGCTCCATACTACTTCCGGTTTTGGAAATTTTCCCTAAATTTTGAAGCTGAAATACAAATATTTATGCAGCAAAAATATTTAGCAATAATGCTGGACAGAGGCAGCATCATCGCGAGAAAAAGAAATTACGATTACAGAAAAAATTTGAACTCCGTCGACCTTCCGTAAAGATCAAATCCCGTCCTCTGACGCGAACGACCCCCCCCCCCAATTTCTCTTCACTTGTGTGTCGATCTCGTAAATGACCAAAATAATAACGAAAAAGGCGGAATTCCTTGAATTCGCGGAAGAATCTCATGCCTGAAGATTACGGGAAAATTTTCACGGCGTTCTAAGTTCCGTTTTTGAAAATTGTTGCTCGCAGTTTCGAGCTGAGATACAAACATTTATGCAATTAAATGATGTTTAACAAGAATACTGGACACAAAGGTAACATCGGGAGAGAAAAGAAAAAAAAATGCGATTACGGCAAAAATTTTCACACCGTTTAACTAGTTTCCGAAAACTTTGAAACACTAAATACCGCTTTCAAGGACGATCTACAGGACCTAAAAAAAAAAAAAAAAAAAAAGGAATACCACAAATCCACGTAAGAATCACATGTATGTGTCAAGTCAAGCTATTGCAAATGGATGTCGTTTGTTGACCTCTCTATTAAATTTCTCATTGGTGTGTACTAAGAAATATATATCTCACCTAAATCAAATGGAATACAGATCGAAAATTACTCAATGGTGAATATCTGTAGGAATATCACACTGGTTGGTTTATAAAAAGGGGTGAGGGGACAGACTGTGTGATTTCATGTGTGGTACTGATACTACAACTGGATCAAGCTAATCCTGTGGGTCAAGCTAATGTAAAGGGATATGTGCATATTGTGTGCAAACAGAACTGTGCTTCACATATATATAGATTAGAACAGTGTCCCAAAATTGCTGGGTTTGTACAGAGCATTGCCGTACAGGATCTACAGGAAAATATGTCAAGGTAAAACACTTAGACTTGCATTTATTATGGAATGTGATTATGAAAAATTGTCATTGAGAACTTATGATATGTGATAACATTACATGTCTATTGGTTATGGATGATATACAGTATAATGGATATACTGTTTACTAAATAACTATATGACAAGGAGTCATTTATTGGTTAAATATGGCTTGGAGGTGTGTTATTGATGAGAAATTTTTGAAACTTGTGGATCTTCATTTCTTGGTAGTATTATATATCTTCACTTACCTAACTTGAATTATAATATATTGCTTATTGAAATAGGGAAAGGAATAATATGCTTTCAACAAGTAAATGTGATGTGTGTGCCTCTGAGATTCTTGAGTCCCAGCATATGACCCCAGAGCATTTAAAATGTTCTGAATGTGATAGTAAATATCATCCTCAATGTCTTGGTGTACCAGAAACATTTTTTAGACTTATGTCCAATGCTAAGAAAAAGAAATATAAGTGTTTTAGATGTGTAAACAAGCAAGTTCAAACATCTGATAACAATGATAAGAAAGATGAAAGTCGAAAGAAGGGTGGATATCAGATTTTGCTGTTTTCTGGACCTCAGTCTAATAATAGAGAAATAGATAGAAATATTGGCCTTGAAGGTATTAATATGGCACTTATACAAATAAATAAAAAACTAGATATCATCCCAGAAATAAAAAAAGAATTAAATGACTTGAAATGTGCTATGGAATTTTTAAGTACTAAGTATGATGACTTCATTAAAAAAAAAAAACTGAGCTAGAAAATGAAAATAAAATTTTGAGTTCTAAAATTGAAAAAGTTGAGAAAGTTAACTGTGAGCTTCATGACAAAATTAATAATATAATACAAAATCAAAATCAGTTAAATCAATATAATAAAAATAGAAATATTGAAATACATGGATTGGATTTGGAGCCCAAAACTACTGAAGGAAGACTTAGAGAGATTGTTACCTTATTACACAAAAATTGGAAATTCATGATTATAAACCTTCAGACATTGATGTTGTTCATGAGATACCATCAAAACAGGAAGGGGAAAAAAAACTTAAGAAAATAATAGTTCAGTTTACAACAAGGACAAATCATGACAAGTGACTTATGGAAAGGAAAAAAAATATTACAAATTCAGCGGTTGGAGTGTCTCATAGTTCTTCAAGGATCTACATCAATGAAAACATGTCACCATTTAACAGAGAACTATTCTGGAGGGTAAAAAATTTTGCAGTTGAACATTTCTTTAGATATGTTTGGTTTTCACATGGGAAAATTCTTATTAAGAAAACAGACACTGACAGAGTTCATGTTATTACAACTTATGAAGATGTCTTGAAACTAATTAACAATATTACTTACTAACTAATTCTTATTTGTGGTAACCTAGGAGCAGGAAAATGAATACACATACTTACACTGAAATAGATTCCTTGAATACATGCTTTCAAAAATTTTCACATAGTGGATTAAAACTGATTTATGTTAATGCTAGAAGTTTGATAAATAAATTCACATTGTTAGAAATTTTAATTAAATCATTAAATTCAAATATAGATATGTTTTGTGTTACTGAGACTTGGTTTTCATCTAAACAATATCAAATACATTTAAATAGCTTTCGATTGTATAATATAAATAGATTTGATAGGGTGGGGAGGGGGAGGGGGCTATTTACCTTAAAAATAATTATGGTCTTTTATCAGAAATACAGGAATGCACTTATATCAATCATAATATGGAAATATTAACCATTGAAAAGGATATTTATATAATTACTGTCTGTTACAGACCACCTAGAGGAAATTATCTCCAGTTTTTTGACATTGTTGACTAACTATATTGAATACACAACATTATCAAATAAAAGTCATAATTATGGGGGATCGTAATATAGATCTTGCTTCAATAAATACAAATACTCAAAGATTATTAACACTTATAACTACTTATGGATTTAGGAATTATATAGACTCTCCTACTAGACTCACTGACATCTCCAGTTCTATTTTGGATTTATGCATAACTAACATTGATACTTATTATATATATGCCAGTGTTTTAAATTATGATATAAGTGATCATTTACCTACTTATTTAATTCATAATAAAAAATCAATATCTTTCCAAACTAAAGTAACACATGAAATCAGGGATCTGAGTGAGGTTAATATGGGTAAATTTTATGAATTAATTCAAAAAATAAATTGGGATAGAATTACAACACACGATTCTCCAGAAAAATTATATAGTATATTTCTTGATCACTTTACAGCAGTCTGAATGTTTTCCAATAAAATATGTAACACAGCCTAAAAGGGCAAGAAAACCTTGGATTAATAAAATAATATTGAGAAAAATTTAATACAAAAAATTAAATTGTTTAAAAAATTTCTTTCAACTTGACAACCAACTGATTTATAAAATTTCAAAAAATTTAAAAATTTGCTTAATAAAGAAACTAAATATAAAAAAAATTGTACTATAATGATCTATTCAATACACAATCAACTGAAATTATTTGAAAAAATATAAATGAGATGTTGGGAAGGAAAAAAAATACAACTGAAACAATTACATTGAGCATAAGTGGTCAGAGGATTTCTGATGCTCTGTCTGTAGCAAATGAATTCAATTACTATTTCATAAATGCCCCTAAAGAAATAAAAAATAAAATTAAAACTAATAATAAAAAAAAATCAGAAACTACTTACCAACAAAAAACATTACAAAATTCGTGTTATTTTTAATATTTCACAACAACAGAAGTTGAGGCATGCATAAGAAATATTAAATCAATCTCTGTGGGACCAGATGACATACAACCAAGGGCTATTAAAAGGGTTTCTAAAATAATTTCTAAACCTCTTAGTCATATATTTAATAAGATTATTGAATTTGGCAAAATACCTGATAAATTTAAAATAACAAAAATAACTCCAAAACATAAGACTGGGTCCAGAGATAATATAAATAATTACAGACCAATTTCTAACTTATTATTATTATTATTATTATTATTATTTTTATACGGTTTTGGAAAAACTATTATATACAAGATTAGGAAACTTTTTTGAGAAATATCATGTTATCAATAAAAATCAGTATGGGTTTCAAAAAGAAAAATTAACAGAAATAGCCATTTTAACATTTCAGAATATCATAATTAATAATAGAAAAAGGGGATTAGTAACCATTGCGGTATTCCTGGACCTTACAAAGGCATTTGATACGGTCGATCATGGAAAACTTTTGGATAAGTTCTATGATAATGGAATAAGAAAGCAATATTACAATTTATTAGAGGGACTACTTACATAACAGGAAACAGTATGTGCAGATTAATAAAATGAAATCGCACGGGTTGCTTAATGAAATGGGAGTGCCGCAGGGTTCAGCCTTGGGATCATTACTTTTTTTAATTTATATAAATGACATTTTAAACATTGAACCAAATGAGGATTTTATTTTATTTGCGGATGATGCCACGGTTCTGATTACGGGTGCAGATATAAATGAGGCAAAAATAAAATTTAATAAATTTATTGAACAATTGATAGAATGGCTGGACACAAATTTTCTGTGTTTAAATATTGAAAAAACTAAAATTATGATTTTTAAACAGGGAGATAGACAGATCGTTGAGCCACCATTTATTTGCGTGGAGAAGTGTACCCTTGAAATAGTAAATAATATTAAATATTTGGGAATAATAATCGAGGATAATTTAAAATGGAATATAAATATTCAAAATATTGTAAATAAAATTTCAGGGGTATTGGGTTTAATTACGAGAATTTCATATAATTTAACAATCAAAACATTAAAAATGTTGTACTACAGTCTGATTTATCCATGTTTCACTTATTGTTTATTAGTCTGGAGGCAAACTACTAAGACTAATTTATATAGAATAAAATCATTACAAAATAGGATGGTCAGAATTTTAAATAACTTTAGGGGAATTAACTTGAAATGGGGGTACCGATAAATTCATATGGATTTTTAGACATTGAGAATTTATGGCAATTTAGATTATTAGGATTTATGTATAAAAGGATAAAAGAGAATAGGTATCAACATTTAATTCAACTGAACACTGTAGGTCACGACTATCAAACAAGAGATAGAAATGCATTTTTGTTACCAATGCCAAACACTTTAACCCAAAAAGATTTATTGATTACCAGGGATTGATGTTATGAAATAACCTACCTTGTCAATTAACACATATTAATAATTATAATTATTTTCAAAAGCAACTAAAAAAATATTTGCTAACAAATTAAAATATAAAATTCTATGGTAAAATTTATTAATCAGACCACATATGAGTAAATTTTATATGTGCAGGATGTTTGACTTGACTACATACTTTAGGAGAATTGGGATTCACTCAGGCTATACATATATAGCCTTTTACTCAATTTCCTGTTCTGTGGTTACCCTGTACAAAAGTATTCACATTATATATGTTGTTTTTTTCTTAATACTTTACGTTATAAAATTAATTTTGAAATGTAACCCCATAATGAAATAAAATACTAGAAAAATGAAAATTCTTAGAATCCTTAGTTTCGACAGCGATGTCCGTAGTTCCGTAGTCAGACAACTAAATCCGTAGAAACTATGGACATTCTGTAGTAGTTGGCAGATATGCAGATGTTCGAAGTTCGTTTGAAATTTAAATAGCGTCAAAACGAAGGAAAAACAACAACATAATTATGGTTTTTGAGCGAGGTTTCAGTACTAAATCCAAGATCAGTCTAAATGGCACAGATGCATACCAGGTGAGTCAGTTTATATATATTAGAGAGCATGTTTGAAAGAGAAAACAGATTAGATCAGTGGTCATCAACCTGGACCCTACCGGCCACTAGTCGGCGATTCAAGCTTTCATGTCCGTTGTTATAAATTTTGTTCTTCCGCCATATATCAAATACATTGCTAACAACTTCGCGAGTTTGACTTTTTAAAATATGCTTTTGCAATTTACTTTTGAATTCCATCTCTAAACTTTGAATTAAGAAGAAGGAAGTGCAGAACACGCTAAGTTACGAATAAAAAGTTTAAGGCAAATATATTTCATCCATTACTATGGCCTTCATCAGTGCGACTACAATTGGTTTATGTTGCCAGATTGAAAAGGTAAGTTTTGTAATGGTAACTCCGGGTGACGTGACGCAATGAGGGATTTTCAGATGTAAGGAACGAAAATGGGGAGCTCAGAGTTGCAATTTTTGGAAAATAAAATTTCCAAACTTTCTCTAAACCTCAGAGCATACGGATTTTGGAAGGGAGCCAACTGTTTAGTATCGGACCAAAGTGGCATAGCAGAAGTGTCAGCCATGGTAAGAAGAGACAAGGAAAATGAAGGTTTTCCAAATTTCACATCAGATTTGTATTCCTGAAGTCTTGAGAGAATTTTTTGGAATGAACTTCTTATGTACGTGGTGAATCCCACGTTAGCCTTGATTGGAATTTCATACACTCCAGGCGAAGAAAGCGGAGGTCTTTGGTCTCTGTCATTACGGAGGATAACAGAAATTGAAGGTGAAAAACGAATGGCAAGTCTATATCCTTCTCTTTTGAAGATACTGATGAGTTTGTAGGCAGAAAGTTTGTGGTAAGGGATTGAGCCAGCAAACATTAGTTCCTTTTTTGGCGAAACAGGTTGAAGAACAACAACTGTTTTTTTCTTAGTATTTTGAATTAATTTAGAAACCAGGAGAGGGGGAAAGCCAGGTTGAATAGCGATCAAGCGGATGTTTGCCAATTCATTTTTTAGATTAACTTCAGTGTTACAAACCAAATGAGCTCGATGAATGAGACTTGAGGGCTGACAGTTTATATTGGTGGAAGGTATGAGAATTGAAAGAAATAACGCTATTGGTAGAAACTGGTTTTCGGTAGACAGAAGTGGATAGAAGATTATTACATTTTGAGATGCTGACATCCAAGAAATTTATCTTGCCATCAATTTCTTCATTAATAGTGAATCTAATGGACGGGAATATTTCAGTGATTAAATTTGTGAGTTGCAATAGATCTTTTTAGGATGAGGCCAGATGACAAAACTACTGTCGACATAACAGAGCCATAAGGTAGGTTGTTGGTCATGTTGCATCACTATTGATTGCTCAATATTTTGCAGGTATACTTTAGCCAAAAGTGAGGAAAGAGGTAACCCTATCGGTACACCTTGGTTTTGTTGATAGCATTGATTATTATAAACGAAAAAACTGTGTTGACGAAGAGAATACAGGCAATCATACAAATCCTTGGTTAAAGTGCCGTCCATGGGGAATTGTTTTTTGAATTTATGAATGAGTAGCATGTGAGCTTCAAATTGAGGCACAGAAGGAAAAAGTGATTCAACGTCCAGGGTAAACACATTTGCATGGCCATCAATGAAGTTTGGAAGTCTAGCAATGAATTCAGCAGTGGATGAGATATTGAAAAGGTGGTTATTAGTGATAATCTTGAATTTTTTGGCAAGACATTTTTCCAGGTTACAAGCAGGAGAGTGAGTATTTTCCACAAGAGGTCTAATTGGAGCATTAGCTTTTTGTAATTTAATTTGGACAAATAATCTAGAATTTTAATGAGAAACTTACCTTTACTAAAAGGTCTGTTCTCTTTGAAAAAGATACATTTCATTGCACGTTTTTTCCCATTTTAATTTCTATGGTTGGTTTGGGCTTCTGGTGCGGCGGTTTTATGTTGTCTTCAACTTGTTCATTTATTTGCCTGAGTGAGTAATTTATTAATCCATACTGCTGCAATGATACTTGATCCAAGAAACATGTTTTTACTTAAAAACCTATAATTTCACTGATGTTAAATAACCCTAACCAGTAGTTTAATTGGCTTATAAAACTTACTATTCATTGAACCTACTTGCGTGAACATTCACAAACCATAAACTAACTTCTTATTTACAAACACCAAAACCATCTAACAAAAAAATTTTAAAACCAAAAATACAATTATTAACAACAAACTTATCTCATTGCCCTCTATTTACAAACTCATCTCACTCTCTCATTCATGCACCACACCTCTGCCGTTCCCAACGTAGATTGCCTCTAGCAGCTTTCTACCCGAACAGGGTTGTCTTCAGGAGGCTGAGCTGTATGTATAGCTGATAAAGTCAGCTTTCTACCCGACCAGGGTAGAAAGCTTGTCTCTAGCAGCTTTCTACCTTGGTCGGGTAGAAAGCTGCTAGAGGCAATTACGTTGAGAACGGCAGAGGTGTGGTGCATGAATGAGAGAGTGAGATGAGTTTGTAAATAGAGGGCAATGAGATAAGTTTGTTGTAAATAATTGTATTTTAGGTTTTAAATTTTTTGTTAGATGCTTTTGGTGTTTATAAATAAGAAGTTAGTTTATGGTTTGTGAATGTTCATGCAAGTAGGTTCAATGAATAGTAAGTTTTATAAGCAAATTAAACTACCAGTTAGGGTTATTTAACATCAGTGAAATTATAGGTTTTTAAGTAAAAAAGAGGTTTCTTGGATCAAGTATCATTGCACTCATTAAAGTAATTGTGGGCACGTAAACTTTTGAATGGTTATAGTAATACTGTGACTTTTCAAACAAGGAATTAATCTAGAATTGTAAATAGAAGGAGCAGAAAAATCTCCTAAGAAAACTTTTAACGACTGTAACTTGTTGAGGCGATCCACAGATGATTTCAAAGCTTCCACAGGGTTTTTAGAAAGAAGTTTGCAATTGGTGGAAAGGAGGAAATCATTGACTTTTTGATTAAGGGTATCCTTATCGATAATGACTGGAATGCCGACTTTATCAGCCATACATACAGCTAAATTATTAGCTTTTAAGAACTGTTTAATTTTCAAGAGCTTTGAGGCAAACTTAGTATTAGTGACAGAACTTGAGTGTGCTTGCTTAATAAAGATGGAAGTAGCCTGAGTACGTATTTTATGCTGAACATCGGAAGTGGTGTTATGAATAGCAGATTCAAGCAAGGGGATGGTTTCCATGAGATTCTCAGTTGAAGGAGGAGCAAATTTTGGGCCTTGGTTAAAACAGTCGTTGAAGAAGGAAAGCAGAACAAACGTAGACAAGTTGACGAATTTAGCGGCATCCGAGGTGGGAGAGTCCATGGTTGACTCCCGGTAAGAGCGGGAGTCAACCGGCAGTATAATAATTTAAAAAAGTAATCTGTAAATACAGAGTGTTGAGGATAACACAAAACATGTTTTATTAATGATGTACAGCGTTCGAAACACCTGGTAGTCCGCTGGCCATTGGCCAGTAAACCTTCCTTTGGACTACTGAAGTATTGATTTTACTGGCCCGGATGGCCAGTAAGTTTTTTTTTACTTCTAATTTGTCACAAGTTAAAAAATTAATTTCTATTTCTTTTACCTTGCTGTATGGTTTTCATTTTAGGCTGTAAACTAATGATAGGTTTAAAAACAAATATTGGAGGTGATTCCATTGAAATGATAAGTTATTTTTTACATACTGTATATTGTAAATGTCTTTATTTTTTTTTTATTTTTAGGGACCAGTAATCATTTTGGTGGACCAGTGGCTTGCAAATTCTAGTGGTCCGCTGGGCCAGTAGAAGATTTACTTCTAATTCTAACACTGATGGAGATCACGCACAAAATAATATAAGAAATTAAATGCGAAAAAACCTTTTCTCTTCTTACAACATTAAAGGTCAATGACACAAACACCTGAGTGAAAGCACTTGAAAGTAACACATAATAATTCCTGTGCGATTTTTATTGCTACAGAAGAGCAACAACATAAAAGTGTTTTCCCTTTGACAACGTAGTACACGTGTAAATAAAATGGCTCAATCCATTGCCTTTTTCTCCCGAGATACAGTCATGTGGCACACACACAAAAAAAAGCTTAATTGAGAGTCAGGTTGTTTATATAAACAAACACACTGTGGAGTGTGGGAACGTCTTCTTTCTCATGGCGGCGACTTCAACTCAACATGCTTTTAATATTGCTTCATTTTTTCTATTATTTAGTGCGCATAACGCGGGTGGGGCTTACCACCAGCCATTACTCAGTCTTCGAGCTGCACCTCTTTCATGGTGGGGGCAGTACGTGGTTAGATTTGTGAGAGTAAGCATGCATCCACGGCTTGGAACGAGTTGATAAATTGTGAACCCATGTCTCAAAAAAGTAAATACGCTCGTGGCTATTTACCAGAGTATCTGAAGATGGGTTTCATTGAATGTGTTACAAATAAACAGTTTCCAATGTGTTTACTGTGCCACAAGACATTATTTAATGAAGCCAAGTCAATATTTCAAGAAACGTATAAAAGATTTCAAAATCGTTCAACAATAACTACATCATTTTAAGAAACAACATGCAAACAACTAAGATGGATTAACTGCAGCTTATCGTACATCACAATTAATTGCAAAAAGTGGTAAAAGCCATAATATTGGAGAAACTTTGTTAATGCGCTCTATCAAAGAATTTATCTGAACAGTAATACATCAGGATAAGCCTGGACTTTTAAAAACATTGCCCCTTAGCGATATAACTGTAAAGCGACGCATTGACAAAATGGCAGTTAATGTTGAAAATAAACTTATAGGTATGCTCCAAAACCCTTCCTTTTCCATACAGTTGGACAAGTCTACCATTGCAGACAATAATACTCTATTGATGACATATGTACACAGTACCTTTATGAAAACAATACATTGCAAGGAGAAATGCTATTCACTGCAAATCTTATTATAGATGCAAAAGGATTATCAATATTTAATGCTGTGAAATCGTACTTTGCAAAAAATAATATACCCCTTGAACAATATTGTTGCATGCGCTATTGATGGAGCACCATCAATGGTAGGTCGTCATCGTGGATTTGTTGCTTATTTGAAGGAAGAAGTGCTAAATGTTTTGTTTATTCATTGTGTGGTGCACAGAAAACATCTTGTAGGGAAACATTTGAGTATTAATACAAGTCTCCATTCATCATTAAGTATAATAACTAGAGCTGTAAATAAGATAAAATCTAATGCCAAAGATGATAGAATGTTTCAACAGCAGTGCCAAGACAATAATGAGCAATTTATTAGGTTACTTTTACACACTGAAGTTCAATGGCTCTCAAAGGGTACATGTTTGTCTCATTTTGTAGCATTATAGGATAGTGTCATATAGTGTCATATAGGTCTCTGTCAAAAATTAAAGACAGTAAAGAATGATTCCTTTTATTTGGCAGCGTGACGTCATAGCGCTGATAAGAGATATAAAGCATTTGACGCGTATTGACAGTTGTTGTTCAAACGCAAAATTGAAAGGGAAAGAATCAATTGACGAACTTGCAATTTTCAGTATGTCTTCCCGACATCACCTAGATGATTTTACGCGTGGCCACATTATTGGCAAGATTGAAGAAGGGCAAAAAATAACAGATGTTGCCAGGGAGTTCGACGTCAGCCACAGTGTTGTTTCAAGGCTTTGGAAATCATTTCAAACAAATGGAGAGTGTAGCAAACGTCACGGGGGAGGTCGTGTTCGCAGTACGACACCTGCAGAAGATCGGTACATAGTGCTATCAACAAAAAGACACTGGCGCAGCACAGCTAGTGAGGTAGCAAATCAGTTTATGGCTGCTACTGGCAAGCGGATCTCCTGAAAAACTGTCGCCAGACGTTTGCATGAAGGAGGGACGACTATACGCCCGCCGTCCTGTTGTGTGCATCCCATTGTCCAGATGTCACCGTACCGTCCGTTTGCAATGGTGCCATCAACATCGCAACTGGACTGATAACGACTGGTCTGCTGTCCTCTTCTCAGATGAGAGTAGATACAGTCTATCGTCTGATTGTCGACGACAACTGATCTGGCGTGATAGTGGTACTGCATATTGTCCAGCAAACATTACAGGAAAGGGACCGATATCCGACATGTAGTGTCATGGTATGGGCTGGCATCGTGATCAATGGCCGTACGTCCCTCTATGTGCTTCCAACTGGGACTATGACTGGCCAACAATACATTAATGATGTTCTGCTACCTCATGTTCGCATGCTCCGTGGTGCTGTCGGTGATAGATACATTTTCATGGACGACAACGCAACATGTCATCGAACAGTCGCTGTCCAGGAGTGTCTTTAGAGCGAGGATATTCAACGCCTCGTATGGCCAGCACGTTCTCCAGATCTGAATCCCATTGAAAATGTGTGGGATGCTTTGGGGAAGAGTCTTGCTGGTCGCTAGTGCCCTCCAATAAACAAGGACACCCTCATCCGTGCACTGACAGAGGAATGGGATAAATTACCCCAACAGCTGCTTGATAATGTTGTGCAAAGCATGACACGATGTGTGGAATCTTGCATTGCCCTCCATGGTGGCCATATCCCGTATTGACATCTTACGCCGGAACGCCTGCGGACGGTAATTGCATTTTTTTCACGTTTACGTATTCTGCACAAAATGGCCTGTTTGTCCCTCGAACACGTTCCAAAGCCTTCTGGATTTCAGAGCACAATAAATTGTCTTTCTTGTAATGTCCTGGCATTCTGACATTATTTTATTTCACTTGGCATCCAACCACACTTACTTTTTTATGCGATATATAGCCGTTTATGATCCGTCTTTAGCAATTGTCCAGCAGTGTATATTGAGGTGAATTGGCCATGCTGAAAGAATGAGTGCTGAAGTGCTAAGAAAATTTATTCAGTGCAAGTGGCAGGAAAGAAAAGTTAAAAAAAGGCCAAGAAAATCATGTAAGGACCAGGTTCAGGCATGTCTGCACAAGAAAATGATAATGAGTACGAAGTACAAAAGGTCCAGTGTGAGATATGTAACGGATGTCAGTGAAACTCGAGTTGTGTGCTGCGTTCGCTGTAAATGGAGAAATTTGATACATCAATGGTAAGCAAATTCTAGCACCACCAATTTCAAACTTTAATCTGGCAACAAGCTTTCTTTTAAGAGCTAACCTCTGAATCTCAGAAAACAAGCTTAATGATATGTACATAAACATAATGTATAAAGAAGTTAATGGCTTTCAGGAGAGGGACACACAGGAGATTCTTTAATAATGGAAATCTTGCATAGTGTTTCCTAAAAAAAATATTAAGTCAACACAGAATAACAATTTACTTAAATTGATAATTAAGTCAACACAAACATAACAATATTCTTAAATGCTCTGCAGTTTCTACAGGTTCTAATTTAAATAAAAATAAATAATTTCATGTACGAACTTATCACTGCATTAAGTTCACAACATGACACTGTGCTGTATTAAAAAATGAATTAAAATCTAAAGCTCACAATAAGTGCCAATGAAATAAAACACAGAGATATGTTAACTTACCTATATTTCATTGCTTTCTGTTACATTCATAATAATTCTGGTTTAGTATCTTCGTAATTTTCAAAAAATTCATCTTTAGCTTTCATTATTATTATTCAGCAATTTTTTGGTTTATTCAAAACAATTAAGAACCAATGCACTCAAAGGTAAAGCTATTACAGAGGATTTCCACACACGTTTAGAATGATTTTCCAGCAATATAATTAATGTTTAAAATAAAGTCCTTTCTTTCTTAAATGCTCTATATGATAGCCCTTTCTCTGGACTATGAACTTACTTCTAGATTTCCAAGATAACAAGGCATTTCTTAAAACTGTTAAGGATATTTTATTCCACTCCTCTTCCACTGCTTTCTATAGTCTAATCATTGTTTTAGTTCTGCGTTTAGAAAGCGCTCTTTTTAGTAGTCCAAAGACACAACAGTCCATTCGTGACACATCAGGGGACTTTGAAAGAATATGAGCAGAAGGTATAGACAAGATATCTGTCTCTTTTTTCAAGAAACAGAGTGGTAGATTTGAATGTATGACTGGTAGCCTTATCCTGATAGAGTTCTACTCTTTGAAGTCTCTGTGGATAAAGGAATGCTTTTCCTCATTAAATATAGGAGTTAAAACAATATTTTGGTAATGTGTAGAATTGATTATTTTAACATTCTTTTCAACTTCTCTTAACTTTAATTTACCATTGTATGAGAAACCAGGGATAATCATGAACCCTCTACTGAAATTTTCTTTGAACTCTTGAAACCAAGTTTGTCTCTTTCTACTCTTTTGCGATAGTGAATCAGCCCCTTTTTTCCTTTTTCCTTTTTTGGTGGTGGTTGTTGTTGTTACAGTCATTTAGGTAGACCATGCTTCATCAATAGTCACAAATTTTCACCTGTCTCTGGCTAAGTGATTTTCATAAAAGTCTACACCATGTTCTGCGCCCAGCCATGTGCCTAGGCAAAAGACAGTGAACATTGTATGTTTTTTAATTTTTTTCCAAATTCAAATCTATGTTTATTACCCTGTTTACAGTTGATACAGAGATTTTTAATGACTTAGCGACAGCTGGGTCGGTGGATTTTCTTTAAAGACCCGAGACCTTAATTTTGAAATAGCAGTAAAAGTAAGACCTTCGTTGGATATGCGTTTGGTGTTCTTTTTCCTGTTAAAAACAATGCTTGACAATTTTATTTTTTCCTCTATTATTAATAATATTGCTTACTTTGCATTTAGAAATGCTAATTCCACTATTTTCACAGTGTTTTCAAATTACAGAATATCAAATTTCTCTTCGTAAACAGCAAAATCATAATCTTCTATCCACTGCTTGTTTATGTGTGCCATTTTCTTAGAAGATGGTATTTAACTGCAGCAGACGTTTCTTTCATGTTCACCTAATATGCTGTTTTGCCAGTTTCTATTCTTCGAACTTCTTTCATTTTCTGTAATTTCTTATTGAAAACATTCTAAAAATATGTGAACGTCCTCTGTACACACGTGAACCTCTCAAAATGCCAAATTGTCTGAGGTAGTTGCATTATATAGTGAAGTTTTAGAAAAATATGAATAAGAAATGCTGGTTTTTATTTAGCACCCACTAATCATATTTGTAAACCAATTCCTAAAACTACACAGTGTGTATACACACTATTTTGAGTTTTGATGTCCTTGTAGCACCATGACTTCAGCTCCTATGTATCTAACTTCTTATGTGGCTCAGTGTTCTGCATCTGAACAGATATGGTGGAGAACTGATTCATCTGAAACAAATTTGCAACAACAAAAAGAATAATGATATAAATAATCTTTAACTTTACAGATTAAGCACATTTTAAAATTAAAGGCCTACCTGAAGAAGCCACAAATCTTCCACATGGTGATACACAGGCATAGTAATTATTTATGTGCAGAGTATCTATGACAGCCAGAACTTGTCCTGGAAAAAAGTTTAGATTTTAGAAAAAGAGTAAAAAAAAAAAAAACATATTGCATATACCAATATAACATACAGTCAAGTTAAATGGCAGCCAGCAGGTGAAAAAAGGAGATAAAAGGAAAAACAAAACCTTATACATCTGTAAATCAAACTCATCTTTGTTCTGTGGCTTCCTAGATTATTATATTCAGACAAGTTAACTTTTTTATGGGATTTATCTAGGTAAATTCTTATAATTTCTGCAAATTTTCGGAGAGAACTCCTCTCCTTCGTCAGACAGTCTTTCGTTCAATCTTTGTCACGGTCTTCGGTTACGGTTAACCTTGACGGTTACTGCAATTTTGCAAAATGTCTTGCCACATGTTAGGCAGTGAAAAACCCTTACAGTCATTAATGATGAAGTTCTGGTATTTTCCAATTTCAAGTCCCTCTTTTAATTTTCGCTTCAGGAAGTTGGATTGATGTCCAATAACAGCCAAAGAGTCCCAGTCCATGAAATGTCCGGTTTCTCTAACGTGCCTGTCTAATCCTGTCTTGTTTGAACAATTTTTATACATGTTCAACCAGTGGTTCTCAAACTGAGGGATGTGACCCTCAGGGGCGCAAGAAATTTTTCGAACATTAAAAATTATCATTTTTAACTTGACCTAACGTACTGTGTCATTTCGTGAAAACAGTTGCTTATCGAACTCATTCGTTGATGTTGCAGTGGCCTTGACACGTCATCATTGTGACGTAATTTAGGAAGACTGACTCTTATTGGTGTACAAGTACGCCAATAGGAGTCGTTGCTTATGACCACCAGCTGCAAATGGCATCGCCTCTCTACCTTGCCTATTTTGCATGATGAAATCCACATTTGTGTTTGTTTATAGGTTGTGTGAATTACAGTTTGCATTTGTTTGTTCCTATTCAGTCAATGTAGAAGTAATATTTTAAAACTAGCAGTATTTTTTAAAAAATGAAATGGGTTTTGGTCAGTGCACAAAGAGAAAAGAAAATGATTGTTCTACCAGCTATGGCAACAGAGAGAAGGAACTTATGGATGTAAGGATGCATGATAAAATTTACTTGTCTCTGGATTTTACAAAAAAAAAAAAAAAACTATTCTTAATGATAAAGCGCATCGTAATGTGTAATAAAGATGAGTTTGGGCTCAATTTTATGAGCCACGGATTCTTGGAAAATTTTGCTTATCAATGCTTGCATTCATGCATTATACACTGGCCAAAGATATAGCCCAAGCAAAGATTAGTTTGAAAATCATTAGTTTAAAAAGTTTAATTCAGTTAATCCACTTCACAATATTAATATGTTTTTAGAAATACACGCATAAAACCAAATGTACTAAAATGTGGATTTGAAAATAAATAATCAACGTGCCCTTTGACCGTATCAGGGAAATCAGTAATTTTGGTAAAAGCTGAAGAAAAGAAAATCGTAAGGAAACAAAAATTTCCATTTGTTATTTCTTATTGATTTCTAAATTTACCTTTATTTTGAATAAATTGTATTATAAAACGTACAACGCCGTACAGACAGTTGCAAGTGTTTGAAATTTTGACTCTAGAAAACTAACCTTTGCAATATAATTTACATATATGCTAATTAATTGGTGAAGGTAGTTTAGAGTGATGTAGTAGAATATAAAAAAAAGTATGTAGGGAAATTTTCAAAATTTAAAAAAAAACAAAAAACGTAAAAGCATTCCAGACCAGATTATTCTGCATTTTGTAACATTAACAAAGCTTTGCGCTTAATAGTATAATAATCACAATATTATCATATGTGTGTGCAGTTTCCAGATCAAGTTCATCATGAAAAAAGAGAGAGAATTGCATCTAATGCCTCAGCACTTCAACTTGATCTTCTTTTCTCTAAAACTCGACCTGCTGTGCACTAAAAACCGTCACCCCAAAAATTGCGGGAGTAAGGAAATTTTAAAAAATAAATAACAATACTTCTAACTGCACAATTTTGGAAATTAATACATCATTTTAAAGATAAGATTCTTGATTTTTAATAAAATACAAAAAATGTGAATGTGATTTTTTCCCAGTTTTTTTATACCAGACCTCCTTAAACTAATCCTTGCTTGGGCCATAGCTTTGGACAATGCATAATGCAAGTCTTGCTAAGAAAATTTTTTGTCTTGCAATGGCAGCTAGCTTAGGAAATTGAAAATCCTTCCACCATGGTAACAAATCCAGAATGAAATTCAACCGGGCTTGGAATTACACGTATTGAATTAATTACAGTAATGAAATTAAAGACGTGTAATTCCGAGCCCAGGCCCAGCCGGAGCTTTTCAGTAGTTAATGAATTCTGAGCCCGTCTGAGCCCGGGCCCGAGCTTATCTCTAATGTGTAATACAGACCTGCCAACCTCTCAGAACCAAAAAAATGTAACACTCAAATAGAAAAATCGTGACATGACATGTGCTGATAATTTTTTAAGCCTATTTCAGCTACATAAATTCTCGTTGGTGTAAGGTGTAGCTGTATAAATTCTTGATGGTTGCAGGTGTAAAGGGAGGGAGGTTGCTTCGAATAAGGAAACACTCGTCCACATTCTAGGACAGACCAATCAGCAGCTTTAAGTATGACGAAAAGTCGAAAATACGAATCAGTCTCGAACATTATACAAAACGAGTTGGGATTTGTCCATTGGTTTCCGATTGCACTTGACTTGACTCTAGTTTCCCAACAGAAATAAAATAATTATTTCTGTTGGGAAACTAGAGGCAGGGGAATTTGCTAACAGAAATTGGAAACCTCTCCGAGGAAAAAATCTTACGAAGGGGAAAAACAGATTACACGTAAAATTTTCCCTACTTCCGTCTGAAAAGGAGATGAAACATGACTTTTTTTTAAAAATTGTATTTTTGGCAGCAAAATGATATTATCACACTGCAACATGATTTGTCATACTAAATATGATATAAACGTAACAGCATATCTACCAACTACTACGGAATGTCCGTATTTTCTACAAATTTACTTGTTTGACTACGGGACTCACTGTCGAAACTACGGATTCCACAAATTTTCATTTTTCATTTTTTTTTTTTTTTGGCTATTATGAAATAACATGAAATACCATCTGGGGACGGAATTTTGTTTCAAAATGTTCAAAAATGGTAGTAAAATGGAGTAAATTTTTTTTGCCATAATCATAATTTTTTCTCCCGATGTTTCATTTGTGTCCAGTAGTCTTGTTAAATATCATTTTAAATTGGTGTAAAACTGAAGAGAGAGAGAGAGGGTGGGGGGTGGGTTCTGTCTGGTGATGTATTTCGTGTTTCAAAATTTCCAAAAACGTAGTTAAACGAAGTAACATTTTTTGCTGGAATCATATTTTTTTTTTTTTACCAATGTTACTTCTGTGTACAGTATTCTTGTTAAATATAATTTTTTTGCAAAAATGTTTGTATTTCATCTTGAAACTGTAGGCAACAATTTGCGAAAATGGAAGTTAGATGCCGCTGAAATTTCCTTGTGATCTTCTTTTGCAAATTTGTGGAATTCCGCCTTTTTTGTTATTATTTTGATCATTTGCAGGATCGATGCACAAGTGAACAGAGATTTTTGGGGAGTTGGTGGAGGCGGCGGCGGCGGGGAGGTGGTCGGGGGTAGGGGTGGAATTCATTTTTTCGAAACGTTCAAAAACGGAAGGTCGACGGAGTTCAGATTCTTTCTACAATTGTAATTTCTCCAGTATTATTGTTAAATAACATTTTACTGCATAAATATTTGTATTTCAGCTTGAAAATAGGGGGAAAATTTTCAAAACCGGAAGTCGGACAGAGCAAAAATTTCTCTCATAAGCCAACCCGCGATGTCCATGTTCTCCTGTGTTTTCTCGTCCCATAAGTTTTTGCATTCAAGTTTAATAAGGGAGGGGGAATTCCCCAAGATGGAAGTGACGAAGTTGGAATATTTGTAAAAGTTGATCCATGGTGTTTCAAAAGTATTTAATATTCTCAAAGTTGCACCATTTATCTAAAATAGTTAAAGCTTTGATATCATGCACTCATTCACGGTCCTCAGGCTGAAAGTTCTTTCAGCACGATGGATGATATTTTTGTTATTGTTATCAGAGGGCATAAAAAGGAAAGAAAGAAAGAAAAGCAACAATAGAGAAATAGGGAGAGAAAGAAATCAGCAGAAAGAAGAATTAAGCAATGGATGCTGTGCAGTTACAGAGTCAACAAAAGACAAACCAACAGTAAGTAGTCCACATTCTTGCTGTGTGTTTTGATTTTTAAACCAGTTAAAACATTCAGTTTTTTTTCCTTCTTGGGTCTCATCTTGTCATAAACTGCAATGCCAGAGGCAGTATGATCATATGGTAGTGGAGGTTTGCGCACTACACGTTCACTTTCTTGAATTTCCAAATTTTGGCAAATTTGGAATCAACTGCTTTTTCCCAAGTAGCCCATTTTGCTGAAAAACTTAACTTTGTAGTTCACAGTTCGTATAGTTAAAAGGTTTGGATGTTTTTTCTTTCTGACCTCATGACTAGAATTTCATCCATCATGTTGAAAGAACTTTCAGCTTGAGGACCATAAACGCATGATATAAAAGCTTTCACAATTTTAGATAAATGGTGCTACTTTGGGAAGAGAAACTTTTTTGAACACCATGCAATATCAATCACAAATCAAGCTGAAATACGAACATTTATAGGAGAAAACTAGCAGGGGTACCCAGTAATTCCCGGGTAAATATTACTATCGTGGAATCCCCAAGTTCTGCGGGTGAAAGTTAATGAACGAAAAAGATATTCCTGTAATTTTCCAGTAAATTTATTATAACTCATTTTCCTCGCCAAAATTGTGAATTGCCCAAAGTATTTTTTCCACTTAATGAAAGGTTACATTATAATACACACATGAAAATATTTTTAGCAAATTTGAAGTGGGAGCTCATTTTGAAAAAAATTGTTTTGTTTAATAAAAATGTGACCTTATTTTTCCATGTCTTTTGTCATTAAATTTAAAAAAAGTGTTCTTTCAATTCTGAAAATGTGCAGAAACAAATTGTTCCCAAATATATGGATCATGCAGATCATTTAAAACAAAAATTATTTGGCTGCAACAGTTAGTTGTGAAGTTATGAATATTTTTGTCCTACAGTGTAGTTGTGAAAGCTCATAGTGCGAAAACTTCAAAGGCAGAGCTACCCAAATTTTAAAGTGGCATTACTCAAAATATACTGGACTGACTAACCTAAAATTTTAACTGGTTTCATATCTCACCAGTACAATACTTGGTACCAATTTTCACAAAAATATGAGATGGGTGGGTGACATGTCATGGGTGATCTGACATGGAAATGACCTACAGGTTTCTGAGAAAACAGCAACACTGAAATGCAATGTACCTATGTCATGCCGTGTGCATGCGACTTGACATTGATTATCCTTTTGTTTACCGTTTCGAATTTTGAATATCTGGAACTCTATTTACATTACATTGTATTTCTGCCTGATGAAGCTGCCTATTGGTGGTAAAAGCTAACATTTATTCATTTGCGTTTTTAATACACCATTAAACGGATATTTTTGCACTTTATTGTTATCTGCGGCCTCTAACGTAGACCAATGATCGAGTATTGGAGTGCTGAATTGTGTTGCAGTTCTTAAAAGTAAAATATGGAACTTTTTACAAATTTTTTGTATGGGGGCCCCTAGACCCCGGGCTTTAACCCCATCTAAAAACTGTTTACGGTCTAAGTTAGGGTACCATGAGATAGTATACCAAATTTGGTGGTTCTAAACTGTAGATTTTATGGAAATTTTGTGGGGTGGGGTTGGACCCCTTCCCAAAACCATCTACGGTCTAGACAACTTAAGAGTACCATGAGATAATATACCAAATTTGGTGATTCCAAATTGAAAACTGTAGATTTGTATAGTGGGCATACAAACAAACAAACATTCAATTTTATATTATATATAGATAACATCTAACAACAATACAGAACAACAACAGAATATCGCAAAGAAAAAAAAATTAAGGGAGAAATCTTCACTTTGTCTAACTTCTGTTTTTGAAAGTTTTGAAAGACAGAATTCTGTCCCCAGGACACAAAATGACCTCCTACTGCAACCAATCTCCTAAAATTTCTTTTCAGTTTTACGTAGATCTCAAGAATGACCCAAATGATGACGAAAAAAAGTGGAATTCTATGAATTCATGGAAGAATCTCATCTTTCCAATGAAAAAATAATTAAATCAGACTAACAAGGGTAGAGATATGGCGTCCACAGATCAGATGGACGTAGTGATAATATAAACACATTTTTTTTTTCTCCAAAAGACCTGCTAAAAATGAATGTGTAAAAATAATTAAAGTTTGAAACTAACTTCACCATGATCAACTTGCACATTTTTAAATAATGTAATCAAAAATTAATCAGAAACCAAAAACTGTCTCTCAGACAAATTGTGGTACAGTCATTTAAAAATATATTCCAAAATATTTAACTCAACTTAAGGCATCGCTATTACCTAGGTACATATATTATTATTATTATTCACACAACAAAATAAATCTTTACCTTTCAAATCCCAAATGATTAAAGTTGTGTCAGAAGAACAGGTCATGATAAAAAGCCCATTGCAAGATATTCCTATGGCAATTATGTCTGTATTATGATGATTGCTCGGAAAGGTAAGGATCACTTCAATATTGCCTAGAGTTCCATCTTTCCTTTTTCCAACTCTGTGTACCTGAATAGTATTTCCATTGGCCACACTAGTGATGAATGCTTTACCATCAGGACTCCATTTCACTCTAGTGGCATGATCATATTCAACATTTGCTCGAACAGATCTAGAAAAGCGAGTCATAACTTCACAATCATACACATACGAATGCAGGTAAACAGATCAAAACTGACAACAATTAATAATGTGATGAATAAAGATCAAATTAAAGTAAAAATATTTTGAATAGTAAATGATAAACAAATATAAAGAATTCAATATATATTATGACACTAAATAGCAACAATACTTTGCATATTGTTAGCTTTTTAAAAAAATGGCATGAAAATGAATATCACAAACTGATCTGATGCCAAAATATATGCAATTATTGAGTTACAGTTTTTATTACCTTTCCAATGTAAAAAAACAACATAATACAGCATTTTCTAAAACATGACAGCTACATTTCCCTTAAGAAATTATGGCATTTAAACAATTAAGAAGCATCTTTTCTGAAATTATCTTTGCAAACGATAACAAACAAATTGTTTGATAGCAAAGATTCTAAGGATCCACAAAAAGAGAAAGGAATAATTTTGAGCTACACAAATGTACCCATTTGAAAGATTCTAAAGAACCATCAGTATTTGTATGATAGACTTGTTCGAAGTTTAAACAATGAAAAAAGGAGAAAAAAAAATCCAGATAATTTACAAGGATGTGATAATTCCAGTGACAACTGATTTTGTAGAATTCCAGGACAAAAAGAATTATTGTCTATGCACAAGTTCCCAGCCTTTTGAGTAGATGCCATACTTACACAAGCAGCATTTAATCATCATTGAAGTACATCTGTGCTCTGCATCTGCTTGAGCTGTCTGCTATGCTGTTTATCTTTCATGTTGCAATTACTCTTCTGAACTTCACTAACTACTTACAACATGTGCTTGAAACTACAGCTTTCCCTCTGTATGCCAAACAAATCCACTCTAGTGCTTCTGCAGTAGTTGTCCTGAGATTAAACATGAACAATAAATAGGGACTGAACATGCAGCTTGTCAGTCACTAGTCCTAGCTCAACTAACTGCACATATGGGCTCTCAACCAATGCACATCATTCAGTGTAGTGTTGCAACCTTATCACACAGCATAAAATTCTGACAAAAAATCAACTGTTTAGCTTTTACAGACCACTATGTGGAGCACCAGAAACTCGTGCATATGTCTAATACTTTAAATACATCAATTACAAGATGAAGTTAACACACATTTGAGCGGATACAGGATTATTTTTTACGCTTTTCAACCGTAGGTTGAAGAAGCGTATATGTTCCAGCTTTGTCTGTCTGTCCGCAAGATAACTGGCGTAAAAATGGTTCGATTTCGATGAAATTTTAGTATGTGGTAGGGGACCACCTGGGGACAAACTCTATTGAAAATGGGACAAATGGGGTCAAAGGTCACGACGTAGGAGCGGGATCCATTCCATTGCACTTATGCGTCATAACTTGCGTAAATATGGTTTGATTTCAATTAAATTTTACTATGTGGTAGGGGACCGCCTGGGGACGAACATTATTCAAAATGGATGAATTGGGGTCAAAGGTCAGGACATAAGAGCGAGATGCATTCCATTGCCCTTATGCGTCATAATGTGCATAACAACGGTTCTCATTTCGATGAAATTTCAGTATGTTGTACGGGACCACTTGGGGACGAACCCTATTGAAAATGGACGAAATGGGGTCAAAGGTTAGGACATAGGATTGCGATCCATTCCATTGCACTTATCCCATATTATTAAGATGGGCGTCAAGTAATTTTGCTTCCTATACTTCCAATGGAAAAACTTTTGTACACATTTCCTTCACAATTAATGTTTTCCCAAGGATAAAAATTTGAACATCGATTAAAATAACTTCCTATTATAACTTGGAATACTTCATCTTTTCTAAAACATAACCATAATTATATTAAAAGCAATAACTTTTCCTTTGGTGTTGTTGAAACCAGAAAAAGGATGGCCCGAACTGTACTTTGATGACTTCAGTAGACAAACAAATGTTGGATTGCATAATTATGGTTATGTTTTAGAAAATATTAGGTATTCCAAGTTATAAAATGAAGCTATTTTAATCGATGTTCAAATTTTCATCCTTGGGAACGCATTAATTGGGAAGAAAATGTGTACAGAAATTTTTCCATTCGAAGTACAGGAAGCAAAATTACTTGATGTTCACCTTAAAGGAGCAATTCTTGTATGTATGTAAATTTTATTTTGAAAACGGCTCTAAGGATTTTGATGAAAGTCATTAACCTACCGTTTTCTGGTACTAGAAATCGATTAAGCTTGATCTCGACTTTAGGAAAATTCGTTTAGTGAGTTAAATAACCCACTCCGAGTTACCACGTTTTTAGTGTAGTGTCATGGCGTCGTGCCACTAGATGTTGGCGCGCGGTCACACCATTTGTCTCATTACGTCACGCATTACGTGTGGATCCTATTAAAGTTTTATGACGTCACACTCTTGCGAGCAGATGGTCGCGATTCCCATCTACCCCGTTGCGTCACGTGTTGTGTACGTATGTTTGTTCGCACGATAACTCGCGTACAAATCGTTCGATTTCGATGACATTTTAGTATGTGGTAGAGGAACACCTGGAAAAGAACCCTATTGAAAGTGACATACATGAGACCGGCCGATGACAAAAAAAGCTGAACTTTTTAACTGGGTGGAAAATTGGGACACGCGAACGCGCGGTGAGCAAATTCAAATACAGCATATATACAATATTTAAGAGTACGCTAGCCATATGGAATTATTTTCTGTAAATTATGTAAGTAAATATTAAAGTGAAGCACATTATTATATTCACAATAGAAAAGTAGGGATTTAAGAACAAAATAAAATGAAATATTTAAAAAAATCAGATTTAAAACTTACATGTGAATCTTTACTAGCTAAATCCTGAGGTGAAAAGTATTTGTCTAGGAAAGTTTGTGAATTTAGTCAAGCAATTAAAAACTTACAAGAATTAAAAACATATATCCACAGCTTAGTTTTTAGTCATTGAAGAAGTCAATAAAGTATTTCTCAATGTAACCTTATAAAATGGCTTGCAAATTTTTTTACTTGCATTGTGAATATGGTGACATGAATCTCCATCAACATCAAGCAAGTGGGGAGATTTTCTCTGCCGAATTCTTGTTTTTAACCTTGTTTTTGAGCCTCTCATGACACATTCTTTCCACTTAGCTTTCAAACAAGCAAAACAAATTCCTTCTTAGAAAGAAAGAAAGAAAAAAAAACAACTGGAAAGCTGCGTCACGAACTTTTTAGAGGCTTCGGCCCGACGTAATACTGGCCCGAAGCCGTGCCCCCCCCCCTCCCACACACTTAGCTTTCAAACATGCAAAACACATTCTTCCTTAAAAAAAAAGGAAAGAAACAGAGTTGCGTCATGAACTTTGTTCAGCGGCTTCAGGCCGACATTATCCTAGCCGGGCGCCGTACTTTCTTTCCACTAAGTTTTCAAACAAGCAGAACACATTCTTCCTCCTTAGAAAAAAACAAAAAGGTTCGTCACGAACATGGTTCAGAAGCATCGGGCAGACGCAATTCCGGGCAACAGCGAAAGCACGTCCGAACCAACGTAATTCCGGATCACGGCAAAAGAAGCACGTCCGAACCAACGTAATTCCGAATCATGGCAAAAGAAGCCCGCCAGGCCTACATAATCCCGTCGTGGCGCCATTCTTCCTATCCACTTAGCTTTCAAACAAGCAAAACAAATTCCTTCTCTTAGAGGTGGGGAGGGGGTTAGAATGAATTTAAGAAAAGAAAGCTGCGTCACGAACTTTATTTAGATGCTTCAGGTCGACGTAATCCCGGGTCACGGCGAAAGAAGCACGACGGGAATTTTTTTTTTTGTTCACACTTTGAAACAAGCAAAACAAATTCCACCACCTGAGAAAAACAACAACTGTGTTACAGCCATTGTTCAGAGGCTTTTACGTCGATTATTTACAAAATCAGTAAAACTTTCTTAATAACAGCGAAAATATGAATATCCATAATTTTTTTGTTAGTCACCCGTAATCCCGGAGGAAATCCGTAATAATTACGGAGATTCCGTATTTTTTGGCATCCTCCATAGGAAGAGGATTCACGAGAGCTTCGATTCTCGAACGATCTCAGAAAAGCGGGAACGCATTCGGGTACATTTGCAAATTACAAGAGAGAGTTTCTGGCGATGACGTCACAGATAGAATCAAGCGGATAGTTTGGCCCTGATAGAATGCAGAGTGGCGATTTCCCGCAAGACACGGAATGGCCTGCGGTAGTTTCCCTAACGCACGAAGTAGGCGAAGCTTCCACCCTTTGCGCTGCGATGCTCAAGTGACTGACATCTCATCCATTGTTGACAGCAGTAAACAAATTGAGCTCCTGACTCCACCCTCCAACATTTCTTCTTGCCCCCCCCCCCCGTCTGCTCGAAAAACAACGCTTTCAGCTAGAAAGCGCTTAGTTCTTTTACTTCACAAAAAAACGGAATCACGGAATTCCGCTTTTTTTTCTATAGAACGACGACCCCCTAAAAAATCCTGAAAAATTTCTCTTTATTTTTGCAATGCAATGACCTCGAGAATGACCAAAATGAGCCGAAAAAGCGGAATTCCGCGAATTCGCGGAAGAATCTCATGTATGAAGTGAACGAAATGGGGTCAAAGGTCAGGACATAGGAGCAGGATCCATTCCACTGCTCTTATGCGTCATAACTAACGTAAAAAAAGATTTGATTTCGATTAAATTTTAGTATGTGGTAGGGGACCACCCGGGGACAAATCCTGTTGAAAATTGGCAAAATGGGGGTCAAAGGTCAGGATATAGGAGCGGAATCACTTCCATCGCCATTATGTGTCATAACTTAAGTAAAAATGCTTCGATTTCGATGAAATGTTAGTATGTTGTAGGGGCCTGCCTGGGGACGAATCCTATTGAAAATGGTCTAAATGGGGTCAAAAGTTAGGACACAGGAGTGGGATCTATTCCATAGCCCTTATGCATCATAACTTACATAAAATTGCTTCGATTGCGACAAAACGTTACCATGTTATTTCGGAGGTATACTGAACCAGTTCTGTTGAATATCATCGAAATGGGATCAAAGGTCAGGGCACAGGAGTGAGATTTATTCCACAGCCATTTTCCTCATAATTTGAGTAATAATTTCTAGTATGTTGGAAAGCGTATAGTAATCAATGCATTGCATGATTTTACTAACTTGTTTCTTATATCAAGGTTTAAAGGCCAACGTGAGAAAATTTAATGGCTACAAGCAGACTAATTTAACCCTTTCCGCTAACTGCCCGCCCATACCCAACATTACAAAATTGCAGAATAGCTCGTATGTTAGGTGTCACTCACCACTCCGATGACGCCTTTTCTGGCGAGACATTTTTTTTTTTTTTTTTTGCAACAAGCTTTCCAAAGCTGAACTTTTACAGCTAAGTTGTGGAATGTAATGCAGGGGGAAAAAAATGCTAGTGCAGGGTGAGGATGGGTGAAATGTTATTCCAGTGGAAGGGGTTTTAAGATTATTGTTTCCAGGGAAGGCAGACAGCCAGTGCCATAGGACATCACACCACCTATACCTCATCTGGGATGAACAGTCAGAAGCTAACTCTAACCACTCGGCCACCAGTTGGCACAGAATGTCTCAGCAGAACTTGCTTCATCTGCTTGAATAGGTAAGTACTGGGCAAAACTATGGTGCAAGTTCACTCCCAAGTTTGGAGGAGACTTTTTCTAGCAGCTTTCAGGAGTGAAAAAGTGTTGGTAAACTTCTTGCTAAGACCAGCTTAATGCTGTAAATACATTGTAGAGACAGATAAACCAGTCTCTCAAGGACACATGTACATACTGAAACTTTTAATTATTTTATGATAATAAATTTCTTGGTCTTTCATACTGAGGCAAGAATCTCTTTACTAGTGGTATGGAAAAGTGATTAGGACACTACAACTATTCATCCTAATGGCTTCGATCATGCACAAGGTGTTCTGTGGAACTTGATTCTCTGCAATTAGAACTTAAAGATAGTGTTTCTTTTCAACTGCAAATAAGCTGCCCTAAGCATTATATAGTTGTGTACTTTCTCTTGTTGATCATCTGCCCAAAACGACATGTTACGGCTTTTCTGAAACATGAGATATTTTAGGACAAAGAAGAAATTCTCTCTAGGCTTATATCTTTTTAGAGATTAACAAGTGGCTGCAGTGCCCCCCCCTCCTTTTTTTTATTTGTAGGAGCAAGAAACCACTCCAGTCAGATGAAAGGGAATGACTGGGCTTAGTTGTAGAGAGTGAGTAACGTGTCTGAAAGGCATATTTTTCGGCACAGAAATGCAAAGAGCCCAGCGAGATGGGGCTTGAGAAAAGGAGTTCTGCGGAAAGTTTTCTGGTTTGGGGAGGCTGAGTTTTAGTGTGACCAGAGAGCTGCTATTAGCCAAAGAAAAAGATTATTGCCTAGGAATTCAAGGATTTCAGATGTAAACAACTCGTACTCTTTTAAGAAATGTCTTTTTGATCCACCTGCAGATAGAACAAACCCTACATAATATCTTGATACCAGATCATAAATGAAAAAAAGGTGAAGTAGGAAAATTCTTTATTTCACAAGCAAAGAACCTAAACAGAGGCATGGAAGTGCAGTATCCAAATTTGTCATTATTTAGAACTCTCTGCCCCCTTACATACAGTTTGTTTAACTATAAATACGCTGCCGGACAATTGCTAAGGACGGATGACAATAGCAATGATAGCAACCATAAAATGGAAGGCAGGAAAATGTGGAAATTAGCATAAGTGCGGGATACAGTAAGACGTGTTGTGCGTATGCAAATTTTGGATTGCCGAACTTGTTCGTGACGTCATAGCGCTGATAAGAGATATAAAGGATTTGACGCGTATTGACCGTTGTTGTTCAAACGCAAAGTTGAAAAGGAAAGAATCAATTGACGAACTTGCAATTTTCAGTATGTCTTCCCGACATCACCTAGATGATTTTACGCGTGGCCGCATTATTGGCAAGATTGAAGAAGGGCAAAAAATAACGGATGTTGCCAGGGAGTTCGACTTCAGCCACAGTGTTGTTTCAAGGCTTTGGAAATCATTTCAAACAAATGGAGAGTGTAGCAAACGTCACGGAGGAGGTCGTGTTCGCAGTACGACACCTGCAGAAGATCGGTACATAGTGCTATCAACAAAAAGACAACGGCGCAGCACAGCTAGTGAGGTAGCAAATCAGTTTATGGCTGCTACTGGCAAGCGGATCTCCCGAATAACTGTCGCCAGACGTTTGCATGAAGGAGGACTATACGCCCGCCGTCCTGTTGTGTGCATCCCATTGTCCATACGTCACCGTACCGCCCGTTTGCAATGGTGCCATCAACATCGCAATTGGACTGATAACGACTGGTCTGCTGTCCTCTTCTCAGATGAGAGTAGATACAGTCTATCGCCTATTTGTCGATGACAACTGATCTGGCGTGATAGTGGTACTGCATATTGTCCAGCAAACATACAGGAAAGGGACCGATATCCGACATGTAGTGTGATGGTATGGGCTGGCATCATGATCAATCGCCGTACGTCCCTCTATGTGCTTCTAACTGGGACTATGACTGGCCAACGATACATTAACGATGTTCTGCTACCTCATGTTTGCATGTTCCGTGGTGCTGCCGGTGATAGATTCATTTTCATGGACGACAACGCAACATGTCATCGAACAGTCGCTGTCCAGGAGCGTCTTGAGAGCGAGGATATTCAACGCCTCGTATGGCCAGCACGTTCTCTAGATCTGAATCCCATTGAAAATGTGTGGGATGCTTTGGGGAAGAGTCTTGCTGGTCGCCAGGGCCCTCCAATAAACAAGGACACCCTCATCCGTGCACTGACAGAGGAATGGGATAAATTACCCCAACAGCTGCTTGATAATGTTGTGCAAAGGATGACACGATGTGTGGAATCTTGCATTGCCCTCCATGGTGGCCATATCCCGTATTGACATCTTACGCCGGAACGCCTGCGGACGGTAATTGCATTTTTTTCACGTTTATGTATTCTGCACAAAATGGCCTGTTTGTCCCTTGAACACGTTCCAAAGCCTTCTGGATTTCAGAGCAGAATAAATTGTCTTTCTTGTAATGTCCTGGCATTCTGACATTATTTTATTTCACTTGGCATCCAACCACACTTACTTTTTTATGCGCTATATAGCCGTTTATGATCCGTCCTTAGCAATTGTCCAGCAGTGTATAAAGTACACATTCTTTTGAAGTTTAGTTTATTCACTTAAATATCCCCAATACCACAATGATAACAAAACAAGATAATACCCTAAAATTCTGAATGCAAATCAACACCAGCATCAGTAATAATCCAAGTTGGAAATTGCACTAGCACTACCTCGACAGTAACTTGTTGATTTACAACACTCTCTGCACTTCAAATCTTTTAATTTTCTTGAAGATGTTTTTGGAATCTAATGTCTTCTAAGACCTACCATCAGTAATAGACTAACTTCTGGTCTTAACAGATCTCTGGAGGCCAAAAACATCTTCAAGAAAATTATGCTAATTCAAAGTAGAGTAAAAGTTAATTATTTCAATCAACATATCTGTTCTCTGACAAAATTAGAGGCAATTATGCCATCTCCTAAAATGTTTGTGTAATACTGGTTTAACTTGTGTATTTTTCTATTAAAATCTTTATATTGGAAAAAAATTGTTTTCACTGACCTCAAAGTTCCTTCTTTAGTACATGTTCAACACATTTATTTAGATTTTCATTCAAAGCCTGTCTTTCTAATACAATCACAAATTATTTTTCGTTTTGTTTTAAACTAAAAACCTTAAAAAAGTTATTCACACATTAAAATTTAAAAGTTATTTGTTTACCTTTGTTTTGATCAGCACCTAGCAGAGCTCCACATGACAGCTTGGCAGTGAAAACTTTATTTATTTACCAATAAGAAGGTTTTAACAGATAACTTACTTAGGTTAAACCAATTTTTATCACATACATGAGACTAACAAAGAAAAAAACCTGTGAAACTTTTTGCACCAAGTGAAAAATCGGAACACACAGTGAAAAAGTGTGAACGTAACACAACACAGAATTGTTCACTGTAATGTATTTATGCGAATACTAAACTGATGCATATCCCTATATTCACAATATAAAATTATTGAATCCAAAACAAAATAAAATGAATTTAAAAGATACTGCTTCAAGAAGTTTTTTTCTTGTTTTGTTGTTTTACTTGCTTGCACATCAGCTCAAGTTTCCTCTTACAAGCAAGCCTTGCTTTCTTCTCAGCAAGTTCCATGGTCACATTTGTCTTCCATGGCCATATTTGTCTTTCTGCAGATAAATATCCATTCCTGTTTCTTCATCGTTACTTTTTTTCTTTCTTTCTTATGTCTTCAGATTTTGGCAAAGTTGGAATCAACTGCTTCTCCCAAGTAACCTATTTTACTGAAGAACTTAACTGCAGACTAAGTCTATGTTTTAAATTTGAAGTTTACAGTTTACATATAGATAGCCCAATAGGTTATGATGTTCATTCTTTCTGACTTTATGATTAAAATTTCATCTATCACGCTGAAAGATGAAATAATCATAAGTCTTCAGCTTGAGAACCATGAATGCATGATATCAAAGCTTCCACTTTTTTTAGATATATAAATTGTGTAACTTGGAGAAGATAAATACTTTTGAAAACTATGCATAAATAAAAATAAAAAAATTCAACTTCGTCACTTTTGCTTTCGGAAATGTTTCCCTCCTTTATCAAGCTGAAATGCAAACATTTGCAGGGGAAATAAAAAAAAAAAAAGCATTCAACAATAATACGGGGCAGTCAGAACATCATGAATAAATAAATAAATAAATAAATTACAATTACAGGGGAAATCTTCACTCCATCCAACTTCCATTTTCGGAAATGTTTCTCTGTTTTCAAGCTGAAATACAAATATGGAATGAAATGATATTTGACAACAATACTAGGCAGATGAAACATTGTGAGAAACAGAATTTAAGATTACACAGAAATTTTCATTCGGTCTAACTTCTGTTTTCGGAAAGTGTTGCCTACAGTTTCAAGCTGAAATGCAAACATTTATGCAATAAAATGACATTTAACAATACCGGAGAGAAAAAACATCACAAGAAAAAAACAAAAACAAAAAACATTATGATTACGAGAGAAATCTTTACTCCATGTAACTTCAGTTTTCGAAAGTTTTGAAAGACAGACCCCCCAACCCCCAAAAATTTTTCTCCGTTTTTGCAATCTAATGACCGAAGTGATGAAAAAAAAGCAGAATTCCATGAATCCACAGAAGAATCTCATACCTGTAAATAAATAAGGCACCTAAAACGTATCAAGAGTTTGATAAAGTCGTGAATGGCTGTGTACGAAAGTGCAATTGTTCTGACTCTGATGTACAGCAGTGAAACCTGGGTACTGCAGAAGAGACATACATACACATGTGTAACTTATAAGTAGGGCACAGATTTTTATGACCTAAAAATGTCATGCACGCATATATGACCTTAAAGTCGTTTAAATATGACCAATTAGACCGAAAATATGACTTCATAAATTTTATAAAACTATCACCCAATTTTTAAAACTCAGTGCTTATACACTTATAAATTGTAGTTTTTAACTAAAAGGTTTATTCTTCATCAGTTCTACATACTTAGAACTTGATTACTTCTATTTAATTAAACAATTAGTACTAATCAGTGGAAAAGTGCTAGAATTGAAGGAATCAAATGAATATTTTGAGAGTAAAATAATGGCCATACCTGGATTAGTTTTCGTCGATCATAGACTTACACTGGATGATTACGTGCATCTTCAGGTTATCAAACTCAAAACTCCTTCTGTTGCTCGTCAGTATGTTCTTGTACCTAGAGAAACTCCGCTCGACATCACAAGAGGTTACAGGAGCAAATTTGAATAACGCCAACTCAGCTGGAGAAAATTCTGGCTAGAATTCATTAAATTTTGCTTCACTTCCACAAAGAATGTCTCTTATTTTGCAAAGTGTTGAATAACCCGTATTAGATTGCAGCACTTTTTGCAGTTTGTCACTAACTTTATTGGCTACTTTCCCCTTTTGCTTGCTTTAACTCACCCACAGTTCGTTCCACATTTTCTAGTTCATCGCTAAGTTTCATTCCTACAGTTTCAAGTCGAGTGATTGCACTAGATATTTCACTGAAGTTGCATTTTATATATGCCAAGTTTCGAGCCAAGGTTGCAGAAAAGGAATCTTGCACAATTTTATGGAAGAAGAATCACAACAGTCAAATTCTTTAACTGTCCTGTCTAAGGAATCATAATTTATGCAATAATACATAGCCGCATCCAGCCAGGTCAGGTCCCCCACCGCGTTAGGACAGGTTGGGGAAGTGCCAAAGTAGGAGCAATTTCTTTGAACTTCTGCACGTGAAGCAGAACTTTTATGAACATTTTCTTTATATTTGAAATTAGCTTATCTACATCAGGATAGTTGCAGTTTCAGTTCCTTTGCTGCTTTAGTCATTTATGGAGCGGCATCTGTTACAAACAAGAGGATGTTTTCTCTTTGTACACCATTTGGCCAGAGTAATTTCATTGAATCGTCGAAGAGCATAGCAATAGTGGAATTGTTTACTTTTTGCAGATTTTTGCACGTTAGAAGAAATACTTCACCAGGCTTGTCACATTTCAGAGTGCCGATAATAACATTAGCTATGTATCTTCCATCTAAATCACTTGTTTCATCTATTGAAACCCATATCTTATTGTTGGCAACAGCAGATCTTATCTTACCTAAAACATCTTCATACAGGCAGGGATATAATTTTTCTTAAGAGTTGATTCATTTGGAATCGGATGACTGGTGTACTTCTCCAAAAAATCTCTGAGGCTACCACTACTTAATTTCCTTAAGGGAATATTAGAAGTAGTAATACTTTTACAGAGGTCCTTACAATATTCTGACTGTCTATTTGATGAACCTGCAGTTGAAGATGTCTCGAAAAGGAGACGCTGCCTGTTCTCAGCAGACGAAAATCTTGCTAAACAGCTCCGATGTTTCGCCGTAACACAGTGCTGTTGAACATTAAAACGCTTTTGGGCTGATACCTTGACTTCACACAATTCACGAAATAAAATATCACCATCGCTACCGAAAATCTGCTCCCCAAATTCTTGAACAAAACGCCGTAATTTCACACTCATCGAACACCCACTTTTGGACATGTTGAGATCAAACTGAAGTTGAGATCGGAGTTTTACTTTTAGCTTAGGTATAGTAAAAAAAAAACTTAAAAGATAATTAAGCTCTGATTTACAAGTACTCGTGAGGACACCACCAAAACAGGCTCGTTTCAGTGGTTGGCAAGATGCCAATAATATTCCAAACGAGACACTAAGCAAAAAAAGATGTTTCAGGAAAACTTTCCCACAGGAAAGTCAGGACGTTCGAAATGCTTCGGTTACGAGTCGTGGAGCCCTTATGATGTCATTTCGCATTCGCGTAGCCAACGATTGGCTAAAATATGACCAAATATACCGTTAATTACAAAATTAGTCAAAAATATGACCTAACATTTTCAAAAGATCAAAATACGACTTTCTAGGATGAAATATGACATGTCATAAAAACCTGCGCCCTACTTATAAGTTATTTATGCGCTGGAGAGATGTGAAATGTGATGCAAAATATTGTTAGTAAGGAGGAGACAAATATTTTCAGGTGGTTTGTCCATGTTGAAAGAAAGAGTAGTGAGATACTTATTACATACATACATACATATCACTATAAGCTGTTCTATGAGATTCAGAGGTTAGCTCCACAAAGAAATACAAACTACCAGGTAATTCTTACTTACTATTGTCGTATCAAACTTCTCCATTTACAGCGATCTTGACATACAACTCGTGCTTCACTGACATCCATCACACGACGTACATAAGATTTTCTATACTTCATACTCATAATCTTTTTTCTTATGCAGAAAATCTCTGCCTTTCCTTCATACCACTTGGGCTAAAAAGATTTTCTTAGTAAGTATCTCATTACTCATTCTTTCAACAACACAGCCAAACCACCAAAGCATATTAGTCTCCACCTTCTTTCAACACAGCCAAACCACCAAAGCATATTAGTCTCCACCTTGCTAACAACATTTTGCTTCACATTACACAACTGCAATGCATCTTCATTCCTCTCACAATCAGAAAGTGTCTTGCCATTAAGAGGAGTTATTCAGCCCAGGAGGGAGTAAAGAAACATACAGGAAGACCAAATTCAGGAACATCTGTATGCAGGGTGGCCAGATGTCCAGCTTTTGGAAGACATGTCCTCTTTTTCTTACCATGTCCTCCTGTCCTTCAGACATTAAAGGAAATAGCCCAAATGTCCAGCTTTTTCAATAAGGAATAATTCAGATACATTTCGATCAAGTTCTATTGTAATCATATGTCTATCAAACCACCACTAAAATGTATTAAATTATTTCTGGATTCCTCTCGTTGGCACTTTTCTTCCTGCAATACTGCTGCTGCCTGCTGCAGTGCATCACTTGTGAGTCAACAGCGCAGAGAAAACCCACCAATGCGCGTTAGTCTGTCTGTCACTCATCAACAGGCAGACTGACATGGACGGTGGCGAGTGGTGTAGTCATGTAAACAGTTGACTCATACTGCTTGTTTTGTGTGTTGTGAGTTGTTGCTGTGAGTTTTTTCTATTTATAATTCAAGTTCCTAAATCAATCAGTGAGGGGATATACTGCTAGTTAAATAAAATTTGAAAGACATGCCATACTCTGAATTTCATAAATATTTGTTAAAGAAACCCGATCTACTGAAGAAAATCTCTTACAGTGAAAAATATAAGTAAAAATGTCAAGCAGACTAAAAGCTTTGTTTCTTTTCTAAAGTTTTACACATGTTAAACTCTCAAACTGCAAAATCTAAATACAGAGTACATACATTCATATTTACTTTTGTACAAATTTATTGTGTCCTTTTTTTTTTTTTTATGAAAATGCCCTCCCATTCCAAAAAGTCATCTGGTCACCCAGTCTGCATGAGAAGAAATAATGAGTATGAAGTACAAAAGGCCTAGGGTGAGACGTGATGGATGTCAGTGAAGCTCAAGCTGTGTGCCTATATCACTGTAAATGGCGACATCTGATATATGAACAGTAAGTAAAATCTAGTTCCATCAAGTTTGAGATTTTAACCTGGAAGATAAGCTTTCTTTTGGGAACAAACCTCTGAATTTCAGAGTACAGCTTAGTGATATGATATATATGTGTATATTCTTCCACAAAATAATAAAGATGTTAGATACTACCATACTAAGTTAATTAACTTTAATAAAAAGAAAAACATATGGTTGTTAGTTCAAGGTGAAACCACAGAAAGCACCATACTCTTCAATGTTCTTTAAGTTTTATGTGCTATCCCTAATTTTTTATAACTAGCACTGTTTTCACAGAAAAAACTTTGCACCAATTATTAGTATAACTGGCTATTAGAATTATCCACTTTATAAAATGAAACTTCAGAATGCAGGTTCAAATGATTAAACCAAATCACTGTTTTGCTTGTTAAACCACATTTCAGTTGTAAAAATCAGAATTGCACCAATTCTCAATTTTAAAGAGCCTATATTTAGCAAAATGTAGCTCTCAAGAAATGAATGTTAGCATGCAGATCACAATTTGCAAATTAGTACCACCTTAACAAATGAAGAAATTGCCCAATCTATCATTGATAACCACTCTATGAAAGACTTCATGATGAAAATGTTGATGAACCTTAAATTCCAGTTAATAAATGGCAAACTTGTGAAACTTCTGACATTTTGAAGAGAATGTTGGAAGTGTTCAGGCAACTGATAACATGCAAAAACGGTTGATGCAGTACTAAAACTCTATTATACATTATAGTAACAATTTTAGGGAAAACTTAAAACTTGATTATTTTACTATATAACTCCTTTTACAAAAACAAAGTGACATTTTTAGCAAACAAAGCTCATATTTAAGAATCACAGTAGTTCTCCCATTTTTATATTTAAAAAAAAATTATTCCTCCATCTTTTTAAGACAGTTATTCTTGATGAACTGGAAAACATTAGACAAGATTAAAACATCTGTTTTTTGTACGCAGTGATACCTGTATTTGATATGACTGAAGAACATACTGTTTATTTATTTGGTTTCAAAAACACAGCAGGCAAAGAATAAGCATGTTGTAACCATGCGGAACAGAACAAAATATACAAAGGAGCACTTAAATACAAAATAAATCACAAGCTCTACACACACACACACACACACACACACACACACTGTAGGCTAGGCAAGGAAAACTTTCCAACACACGCACACAAAGAATGTTCACCATACAGTCCAGAAAGAGGCACATCAATTTCTTGACTGTTACCCAAAACTAAGTTGCTCTTTGAACATTTTGTGGCAGCAAGGAATTGTAAAAGGTGTTGGATTATCTGTACTGTATTGCAGATGCATAGGCTATTTTATCAGACAGAAAGCCCCAACTTTTAAGATTTCATCCTAGGAACATCACTTTGTAGGTGATTCAGAGGTTTCTATAACAGCCATCGATCCTCATATCCAATTGGTATCTGTGGATGCAATCCACCTATCCCTTTTAGCTATTGTGGACATAATATCAAGTCTGACTTTTGATGGAGTTGTTGTCAGCTCCTCTCCAGTAGGAAGAAAACTTTTCCTAGTTTGCAGTTGTGTTTTCACTGGTCATTGTCCAAACATTGGACAACTCTAATTGTGTATCACCTTGACAAATTTGACACTAGTGGTCACTTCTTGTCAGATGTTAGGGACAGTAATTCTGGCCAGAATGTATATTTTGTCCAAAACACATTGTTGGGAAGGAAGACATCTTTTCTTTACACCTGATGAACATATTAAGAGTGGGGAAGATCTTTTTCTAAACACAATTCACACTAGCATACAGCAGAAATATTTTGGTGATGGGTGATGGACATACAGTAGAAATATTTTGGTGATGGACATACAGCAGAAATATTTTGGTGATGGACATACAGTAGAAATATTTTGGTGATGGACATACAGTAGAAATATTTTGGTGATGGACATACAGTAGAAATTTTTGGTGATTGCATCAGCAATTGATCTTCCTTTTGTTCTCAGTAACCTTGTTGGGATAAACGTATGGTTCAAAAACAGGGAAATTCATGGCAATTTACTGTGACAATGATACCACACACAAATTTACAATTGAAGACCTTACGCAATAGTGTGATAACCCGCATTTTGTAAAAATGCAACATTCTTGTGGATTAGCCCACTGTTGCAATCATTGGGGACACGCATTCAGGGACAGACTGGGTAGTAGCAAATTATAACAGTGGGCTATTCCAGCCTCTGTGACAAATACAGGGCTAGTCACTCATCCATTTCCACCATTATCACATGTTCTGCTATTTTGTTGGTTAGCCCATTGTAGCAGTAGTCTTCAATATTACTGTTTACTGAACAGTTATTAGGTGTGTGCCAAAGTTTTGCCTGTTTTTTAGAAGAAAAGACATTTTTTTAAAATAAATGACATCTTTATCCTTTTACATTATATCTTTCTGGTAGGAATTGAATTTCCCTTCTGTAGAACTTCTCTGTTTTGGAGTAAAAAAGCTCTGGTAATGCAGTTTTGACATCTTCAACTTCATCGAAGTTTTTCCAGCAAAGTTATATTGAAGAGACTGAAAAAGGTGGTAGTCTGTAAGTGCAAGGTATGGAGAATACAACTCTTCCCATCCAATATCCAGTAATTTTCTCTGAGTGACTAAAGCTGTATAGGATGGATCTTGTATTGTAATGCTGCACGATGGCGCTTTTGCAATTAACCAGTGCTGAAAGCTCAGATTTCAATTTTTATTTCAGCCTTTCCAACTGTTGGCAGTACAGGTCAGCATTTATCATTTGTTTGGATGCAAGCAGTTCCCAGTGGATTACCCATTGACATCCCACCATACACTTAATAAGACCTTTTTTCAATGCAGTCCTCCTCTTGGAGTCGATGAAGCAGGCTCTCCAACTTGGCATACAGTCCTACGAAGCTTTATATTTCTGTAAAGGACCCACATTTCGTCACCCATAACTAATAGTTCCAAGAACGGTTCATTTCTGTGATGTGCAGGCAAAGAAAGAGAGTTGGTCATTTTGTTCGATTGATTTCTTGCAGATAGATCATGTAGTAACCACTGGCCAAACTTTGTGATAAATCCAAATGCATGCATCCTTCTTTCTACTGTTGTTCTATGTACAGAAAACCAGGGTGTATAAAACCCATGACTTTTTTAAAAAAATCAAAGAAATCGGATTTTTTAAATTTAAATCAATTTTTTTATTTAACATGAGACAGTGTAGGTATAGGTAATCAGTTAATTTTTAAGCACTTTTTCCATTTAAAGATCTACATAAAAACACAAGTTTAGCAGCCTTTTCTACACCCAGCTGATTTCTGAGTTTACTGTGCATGAGTCCAAAAGTAGAGAACATTCTCTCTACTCCAGCAAATGTAGCTTTGCATGTGTGAAGTGCTTCAATAGCTTCAAGTCCTTTTCCAGAAACACAGTCCTTTAGCGAACTAATGACCTCTACCAGTCCAGTGTGTGCCCTACATCCTTTCTTTCCAAGATCAATCTTTTAGTAAAATAGCACCAAATTGGATCTTTCTTTCTCTCAGCAGACATATTTGTAAAGTATCTGAGAACATACAAGGCACTGGCTATTATTAAGTAGAAAATACAAATAGTGTACTCTGTATAAAGCTGAGTACAGAGGAACAAAGACAAACAATGAACAGCAACAGACCCTTGTACTAGTCTAGAAGAACAACAACCTTGTAATCTGACAGGCCATTGAGCAGAAGATAAAAACCTGTTTCCAAACTAAAGGGACTGTTCCTTCTTCTTCTACCCCTACAACTTTCATTGCAGTTACCCCCTTTGCCCTGAAGATGAAAAAGCCACCCAAAGAGCCATACATGGCTAATCAATCCCTACTTTCAGACTCTAGAATAAGATACATATGCCCTCTGTACCCTGTCAACATGTAGCATGTTTTGAGTTTTGTTTACCAGCATGAAAGTTCTTACACAAGGATTTAAAACTTATTTTTTCACTTCAACCACTTTCACTGATCATGTTAAAACTAATGCTTAAATCCAGTTTTGTTCAAAGTTTTAAATGGTGATATAAAATGTAAAAAATAATAATAATAATAATTTGATTAAATCATAAAAAAAATATTTGATTAAATAGTGATTTAAAAAAATCATTTGATTTAAATCATGCACACCCTGCAGAAAACCTTCCTGATAATTTTTCAATGGTCAGACGTTAGTCATTTGATATGGCTTGGATGAGGTCCTCTTCAGAAACCTTTGATGGATGTCCAGAATATGGTTGATCTCTGCAGTTCCCGTCTCCTTTGCAAAATTTCTGGAACCAACTGTGGCATGTGCTTTTCTCTACAGCATTATCGCTATACAACTAACAAATGTTGTGGCAAGCAATGCCTAATGTGATCCTTGTTTTGCTTGACATTTTAACTCTGTGACTTGTTTACGAATGAGATGCAACTGCATATGTGCTGCCATTTTATAGACTGTTCCTCGAAGCATTTTGGCCACCACACACGCCATCCGTAATTGCTCGTGTTACTTAAACTTCTACTTCAAATCTGCATCATGAAAAATGGGTAGAACTTTTGCATACACCCAATATTTAGAAAACACATTCAGAATAAGCACCGTAATGACATAAGAGCCGCAGGGTGGGCAAACCAACCCTTTCCTCATAGGAGCCATGCCTTTAAGCCAAAAAATGAGTTCTTTTTGTTGAAGCACAGGCAATGAATTTGGGCATTGTTTGGGACAATTCAGTGTATCATAAGAGAGAGATCCCTTTGAAGCACACTATGATGACACAAGCATGCCTTAATAAATCTAAAAATGTTTTAGCATACAGAATCTCAGATGCAGCATATAATAAGAGAGAGATCCTTTTGAAGCACACTATGATGACACAAGCATGCCTTAATAAATCTAAAAATGTTTTAGCATACAGGATCTCAGATGCAGCATATAATAAGAGAGAGATCCTTTTGAAGTACATTATGATCACACAAGCATGCCTTAATAAATCTCAAAATGTTTTAGCATACAAGATCTCAGATGCTGACCCCTTTTTTTTTTTCGTAGTAATATCATGTGACTGATAATTTTTGACAAATAACTTCACAATATGATGTCACATCACCATAATGCCAAACTACAAAATAAAACTGGTTGCCTGGAAAAGATATTACTACATTATTAAGCTACAGTAAAATCTCGAAAATCCGGCATCCAGAAAACCGGCACTTTTCTGATTTCGTGAGAATATCCGACGTTTTACCAATAACCATGGAAATCTCCCGATGTACTGTCTCAACAACACATCGCGAGATCATCCGATCTCAGAGTGCGAATTGCCGAGAGCCGTCTACATGTAACATTGGGAGGTTTCTCAAATTCGTCATCTCATTGGGTCACACTGAAGTGACACGGACCAGTGAGGTGACGAATCGGTGTGTACGTTTAAAATGCATATCAAACGTGTGATGATCTGTGCTTGGTGCTGGCAGTATGTGGATTCGATCATGTAATGACATCTACATTGGCCTTGATGATGCACCGCGGTAATCGTCTTTGTGATGTATTGTAGTTTCGTCAGCCGAAAAACCGTAACATGGATGTAAAATTCACATCGGGTTCTCGCTATGTATCAATACATCGCCCAGCCCTAGCGGTTGCTCTGGCTTTTTTCAAGATTTTGCCTAACCATTTGCCAAATTCATTGTTTTTCGACAGTTTTATAATAAAAAGTACAAAAAGGTAATCGCCAATATTTTCGCCAAAACTTTTTTGTTCACCGCCAAAACGACTTTTTTTTTTTTTTTTTTGCAAATTGCGAGGAATGCGATCGGCAGTGCAACCCCTGCATATTTATAAGGTGCAGATGAGCAAATTTTTGTTAAAGTGACCTGTTACAAGTAAGTACATGCTTTACGTAGCACACGTTACGCAATTTTTGGATAGCTTCAGAAATTCGGAATTTTCACGGCACTCATTTTCAAGGTTTTACTGTATATCCTAGAAAAAAAAAAAAAAAGTACGAAAATAAAAATATGAAAAATCTTGTACAATTACTTACTTGTGATTTTTGTCACTGAATGTTTTGACAGTCCAAAGCAACACAGATCGATCTATCAAAGAAATGTTATCACCATAACTGATTCTTTATAAGCAGAAAAATAGACAAATAATTTTAGATGCTAATAATCAATACAAAAACTATATGTTATTTAAAATTGGCAAATAAAGCTGAAAAAGGACAGCAAATAAACAGGGTTAATCACAGATGTTTTTAGAAGGGTCCTGCACACACCCTGCCAGCCTTTTGTAAAAATCCCACCCTGTTTGCCCTTTAATAAAAAAAATCCCACCCTACCTGCCCTCAAGCCTAAACTTACTGCCCTACCCTTAACGGTCCATTTGAAAGAGATGCACATGCTTTTATTGATCTTTGCATGAAAACTTTTCTAGACAGTTACAAACAGTGGCGTACCCAGAATTTCTTCAGGGGGGTCATCATTCAGGTTGTTTTTCCCCAGTGACGTCGTGAAACAGAATTATATATATATATATATTATGTATATATTGAAGAGCAAAGCTGAAAACTAAGGAAAAACTTTTGAATTTAAAACGAAAGTTGCATCTATGGCTTTGCAGAAACCCATTTCCAACTAGGTCTTTGTGGAAGTGAGAAAATGCAGTTTTTGCTGGTCCTTGATAAAGCCAAGGCTCAGTATTCTCGAAACTTTCTACATTCAGTTGTTTTATTTTATTTTTTATCTTTTCTCCTTTTACTCACACCGGTAGATACATAACCTTTTCTATGTTGTACTTGGTATGAGTCAAAAATATATATATATTTTTTGCTTAGGTCTCTTCTTAATAGAATATTATGTATATATTATATATATAATATATATACATATATATTGTATTTTGACTCCGGTATATACAAATGGTATATTTATATATACAAACTCTTTAGTGTTAAGTTAAGAACATGTATTTCAATATTTGCCATAAGAAAGTGTTACGGAAAAAGTACTGTACTTACTGGACTGGGAAGTCCTTATCCTAGAGCAAGTCTCACTAACTCCAGACGTAACATCCTTGTAAACAAGCATAGTATTATTTTTTTTCCCACCTCCAGAAGTAACTATCCATGGAGTATGTTTTCCCCTTCGGGATTACGTCATAATTTGAGACTGCATACGACGTTCGCTAAGTATTGCATCATACGTTGCGAAAAGTTGAGTCCGCCCTCCTACTTTACATGTAATTTTCTGATTGGCGGAGTAGTAATGTTGATTTTGAGGATTACGCTAATTCTTATGTACGGCCGTAAGCAAGTGTATTTAAGTGTTGTAGTTCATTTGTACTTTAATCTTTTTTGCCAATAACTATCATGTAAGACTTCGTAAAGGTATTCGTAACATATTAATGTATTGAGATTGTTTTTCATTCATTGTTAGTTATTACAGCGAATTGCTTATTGCTGTATTGTTTAGTTGAATTGTAAATAATTAAATTCATGTTTGCTTTCATAAATTTTAATAGAATTTTAAAATATTAATTTTTATTTTCTGGAAGAAACACACACTGCTACCTAACAAGAAGCCCAAGGAATAGGTTGTAGAAAATAAAATAAAATGAACTCACTCACCAAGTGATTCAAAAGAGGAAACTAACACATATGCAGATCTTTGTAACTGTTATTTTGTTTAGTTCCAATGCATCATTGAACAATAGAAGAGATAATTCTCAATACTTATGAGTCAATGCACGGATTTGTTATTATACACGTCGCAGATCACAAGGCAATGTCCAGTCGACGAGGATTCTTAGCAAGTTCGTTTAATACGTCTTCCACAGTAAGGGTATGATTCTTGTGAATGTTCAGAAGAGCTAGACCGTTCATTCTTACACTGCCAGTGGAATTGCGTAGGTATGTCTTAAGACGGCGAAGGGTTGAGAACGATCTTTCGTTTGTGCAAGTAGAAACTGGAAGGACAGCTAATATTTCCAGAAGTCTAAATATATTAGGCATAATATTTTAATTGCAAATAGCCAGAGCTTCTGCAGCAGTTTTCGGGGAGCTGACTTTGTCATGTCTCGCTCTTGTTCTTCTTTTATACCACAATGTTAGCTCAGAATTTAAGTTTTCCTGGCAACCATCCAAGTCGTTAGCATAAAATTGAGTGAGCGCTGCGAATGCTTCAAGCTGCGAAGGTTGCAAAACTGAAGGATCGATGGGTAGAATGCACTGGAATCCAGGGATCATAGCATACTTCTGGAAAATTTTAGGTAGGAATTTTAGGAATTTTTAGAAAAATTTTAGGAGTGTATTTCAATAAAAACTAGATGTATATTTGTATACATCTAGTAAAACAACTTCGTATACATTGTAAAGAGTTTGCTTCACACCCTTCAACCATATATACTGATAGACTGCGCATGACATCAAAATTTCTGGCTCCAACATAAACATAATATCTGGCATCACATGACATCAGTCAAAAAGATGGGTTACACCTGCTGTGCTTATGGTTGCTCTGAGCGATATAGTAAAGGAAGTTCTATGATTTTTCATGGGTAAGAAACGAATTAAATACCTAAGTCAATAAAGTTCAATTACTTAACCAGAAACTTGCAGCTATTGATATAAAAATATAGTAACTTAAGAAAAAAAAAATGGAATGCATGTTCCAAATTCTTCGCAAATGTTCATCACATTATAAATCACGAAATGTAAACAACCCGATCATGCATGTATATAGCTCATAAGTAAACTTACCTGAAGAGTTTTCATTATATATGAGGCGCATTCACATAATACATCGAAAACACTGAAGTTCTGCAGCGTAAATTAGTAATCATAACAGCATTTTTACACGAAATTTGGAGTCTGATGATGACGTGCCCAATGTTGGAGCCATGGCGGCTTTGATGCAGCTATTGCCAATGCGCAGTCCATTAGTATATATGGTCGAAGTTCACACCCAAATTTTTTGCATAACATCTAATGTCTAAAGTTTAAGTATGATTTACTTCTAATGTTCAGTTCTTATCTTTTCACGTGTTATCATATTAAAGTATATTTACCACATTCAAGTTTCACTTTGAACATTAATATGCTGTTGAACCAGAAGCAATTCACGATTTTCACAGTAAAGTTTTCAGGTTTCACATTAAATTATAATATCCTAAAAAGGTAATTAAAAACCAAGAACTATGTACAATTGTTCACTGAATTACTTTTTTCATATTATTGTTTCAACCTTTTCCTGATAAGCCTATCTTTTTCTGCTTCCACCACAACTAATTTACTTTCAGTTTTCTTTATTTCAGCTGAACCTTGTATGATCAAGTTAGAGGCAACTGCTATTTCAACAGTATTGTTTTTCTACAGCTTTTCTCATTCTTTCTGTTCCCTCTTGAATTACTGCTAGGGAGGCTTCTTTATCTTTTTTAAGCCTATTTATTTCTGCATCATTTTCTTTTATTTTGTCATCAAACTCAGCTTTTCTTTTTTTCTCTAGCTGCTTTTCCTTATTTTCCCTCTCTTTCTGCTTCCTTTCTTTTACCTTTTTTTATTCTTCTTCCTTCAGCTTATCAACATACTCTTTATAAAATTTATGTGAATCACGAACACTATTTAACAAATTTCTTGTTATGGGAACTTTACTTACACATCCATAGTGTTTAATGGCCCCTTTAACTATTCTTAATGATGTTATAGTTGAGTCTTTTAAGTTAGCCTTGTCCTTCCTTAACAGAGCAGTGTTAACCGAAAATCCCCTTTCTGCATCAGCATTACCATGAGGTAAAACTAAAATTGACTTGATGAGTTTAGCAAGATTTGAGTATTTTTCTTTTCCGCTAGAGTCTTTAATACTAAATATATTACGCCAGTAATGATCAATCCGCACTGGAATATGCCCTTCCTCTAAAAATTTCACTAGTTCATCTAGAGTTGGCTTATCAGAATTTAAAAGTTTCCACTCTTCTCTTACTCTATCAATTTGTTCCTCAGAAAGATGCAAAACACTTGAAATTCTGGTTATTTCCGAAAGTCCTTCAATGACTGAAAGTTGAGTTGACTCTTTCCTTGGTTCTTTTACCTTTAAAACTTCTATGTCTCTTAGCTTTTGATTGCAGAATGGCAAATTTGACTTTAAATATTTTGTGGTTGCAATTAGTGATGATCTTACATCTAAGAGAAATAATTTCTGCCTGGTCTCCTGAACATTCCTGAGGAGATTTTTTGTCTTCATACCAACTTCTAACTCCCATAGTTTTTTCCATGAATTTTTGTTTTCAAAATCTACATTCTTTAGGTCTTCTCCAAATTTCCTGCAATAACATCTTCTTGGATAAACTGAGCCATAACATTCCTCATTAAAGTATTTAAATCAGAATATAAGTGGTGTATTTTTGGTTCTTCACTCTGATAACATAATGAAAACTTTTCAAAATTTTGGTGAGAAAATGAAATTAATGCTAAATAGCAAGGAGTTAGCTCATTTTTCAGGAAACGGTGAATTCTTTTATACCTTGCTGAATTGCGTAGTTGTTTTTCAAATATTTTTTGAGATGGCAAGAAGTTTAAAAAATATTCTGTAATATTTAGCCATTGATCCAAGAACCTCTGGGCTACAGAACCAACGGTTAACCATCTGTTGCTGACATGACACAAAAGAAATTTGGCTGTGACCAATGTTATATCCTCGACAGATTTATAATCCTCTCGTCTTGCAGCACTACTCTTTAAAAAGTAATGCATATCAGTAGCAAATACGTCAAAATCTATATTTAAGCTTGTCAAAAATTTTTTAAATGCATTACTAACAACACACAGGTTGCAAAAACCTAGTTCCAAAGATTTCTGGCCTGTTTCTTGTTTTACAACTTCATTGAATTTTCGTAAAAGCACTTATTTACATTTGGGCTGTCCGTGGATACACAAATAATTCTGTTCAACGAAATATTGAAGGATGATAACACATCAAGAATTTCTTTTAGCAAAATATCTGCTGTTGCATGACCCAGAAAAACGCTTGTTAGGTATCGGCAAGAAACCGAATTTATTTCTGAAGACCAGTACCTGAGATACACATCCAACTGTCGTTTCACTTGTGTATTTGTAGTTACATCAAATGCTATAGTAACCTTTCCTGGGCTACTAGATGCAATGTCTTTTTTCAAATCCTCTTCAAAATATTTTGACAATCCATGTGATATCACATAAGCAACTTTTTTTTCTTTAAGTTGCATTTTGGCTGCAATAGCAGAATCAGGAAACATTTCTTTGAAAAGTTCAACTGTTTCAGTGCATGAAACAAAAGACATATTGTCCTTAGCAACTTTCATGGCCCATAATGCTTCGGCTTTAGCCAACTGTAAATCATGACTCAGTACTTCACTAATATTTGTTTTGGGCTGAAGATCCCGTCCTCCAAAGGCTTTCAGGATGGACTTATTTTGAAATTTACTTTGAAATTTCTGCAAATGTTTTTTTTTCCTTTATGATGCACTTTTACTTGTGAAAAGCCACTATTAGAAATATTGAAAATTTCTGAACACAATATACACTTAGCAGAAAATATTGTTTCAGTTGCAGAACACCATTCTTTCAACTTCACTCCGTCCAATTCTTTGGCGAGCCACGCATCTTGAAATTTCGTTTTGGATTTAGACATCTTAAACACTTGTATTACTAACCAGAAAATGAAAGGGAAGTACAAAAACACGTTCCAATATTGCAAAACCATACAACTTCCTGAAGTTTGGCTGCGAGGATGTCAGAAGATAGAAAAAAAAAAAAAAAAAAAAGCAAGTCACCACTAGAGAACTGAACCTGCACACAGCACAGAGAACACCATAAAAGACGCAAAGCCAGAAACTATCATACGCATCTCATGCAAGTTCAGTCAAAGCGAGTCGGAGCTGAGATATATTGCGAATCGAAGGTCGCTGTCGCCGACCCACGATCGAAGGTTAATGATCACATGCTCTACTGCCTGCCACGATAACACTCAGTTACCATCCCATCATCATTACCGGAAGGAGACCACATGTTTCCTCTTTGCTTCCACCCACCTGCGGTTTACAATAACAAAACATCAGCAGAAAGAGGAGGTTCCACGAGGCATGTCCAAAAATAAAGTATGATCTTCTGCGTGCCACTGAGTTCGTCTGCAAAGCACAAACCAGGGGTGAAAATGACCCCTCCCCTTTTCCCTTAGATCTCTTGTTACTCTCGAAAACTGTCCGAAGGCACAAAAGTGGAGCGCCCGCCCCGAAGCAAGTGCATCTCGATGGCGTCATTTTCCCTCCTTCAGCAGCACAGCATATAGGCTGTGTTTCTACAATAACAGGTCTTTTTACCTTACCGTAATGGTAAATTTATTGGCGTTAATAACGGTTGTATTTTTAATAAATAAGCTTACGAAAATTTTAGGAAGAATAGCAAATTTTAGTTATAATTTTAGGAATTTAAGGAGGGTCACAAAATTTTAGGAATTTTAGGAGAAATGCGATCCCTGGGAATCCTTTTAAAATTTCTTGGTGCGTTAGGAAGCGTAAATCCAGTTGGGACAAAAAGAATCGATAAATGGAATGAAAATGCTCACACGGAAGTATGTTTCTGGTGTCGCTGCTGATATGTTGACGTGATTTGTTTGTCTTCCAGCTCCCCGAGGGATTTTAATGGATGATCCTAATTTCTCTAAGGCTTCCGATGCAGAAATAAATATTTTAGAGAATTCGTCATTGGCATTTTCGCGCAAGGTTTTTATTTCAGTACTAATGTCTTCCGCAAGGTTCACTGCTTCACATAAGTCAATCGTCGACTTCTGCAGAAACCTACACAAATGCACAGTCAAAGAGAACACTTTGTGAATGCAAAAGAGCGAAATCACAAACTGGCAATTTGTTACCGTGCACAGCAGAGAACTGGCTTGTGTTGATGAATCTTTATCTCTCCAGTCTGATATTTTTTGGAGTGTTTCAACAACTGGATCGTAAAGCTCTAATACTGCTGTTACAGAGTCATACCTTTCCAACCATCTGGTTGCACAGAGGTGTTTCAATTTTTCTCGTCGCGAGGTAGGTATATCCATCTCATTTATTGTCGTAGTAAGTACATGTTGTCTTTTCGGAGTGTTCAGGAAATCATACAAGGTTGCTATAGTTCCCATGCAATTTCTTATTGCTGTGACCTCACACGCAGTTGATACGGCCAAGTTGAGGCTGTGGGCGGAGCAGTGTACATACAGGGCTGATGGAATCATGTCCCTTACATGGGCTTGCACACCATTTATTTTCCCGCTCATTGATGCAGCTCCATCGTAGCCCTGGCCATGCAACTTCTTGATCTCCACATTTAATGACTGCAACTTGTTTACTATTGCCGTTGCAATTCCTTTACCGGTTACATCATGGACTGGAATAAAGTGTAAAAAAATTTCTTTTACGCCGAAATTTTCTCTGTCGATATAACGAACGCATAGCGATAATTGTTCTATACCTGCTGTCAGTCGTTTTGTCGGCGAGGATGGCAAAGCAAGTTGCATTATTTATTTCTCTGACAAGCTTGCGAAGTATCAAATCATTGCAGGCTTCAATTACTTCATTCTGAATTCTAGGGCTGATGTACTGCGCATTTCCACCGCTGGATTCCAACATGTGTTTCAGTACAGGGTCCCACTTGCTTCGGAAACGAAGCAGTGCTCGAAAGTTTCCGTCATTCTCGTCTGGTTTTTTGGTGTCGGTCAACGCAATTCTCCCCGAATCTCAACGCGAGACCTTGCTCTCCACAAAACAGAATTGTTTCAATGATTGGTGTGATATTTTTTCTGTTTTCTAATTTTCTTCTCACTGCCGCAGTGTCTAATTGCTCATCCACAGACCTTTTCTTTCCAAGCGTGATATCACTCAAAGTTCCAGCAATCTCTACCGATTGCATGTGATAATGGCACTTTTCATGCTCGGAAAACCGTTTGATGGCATCTTTCCAATTATGAAATTTAGCTTTACACAGCTGACCTAAGGGTTGCTTACCAGATCCGGCACCAGCACTAGGCGCAAAAAGTGCACAAAATTTGCAAAAGGCGCCACCCTGAAAATCTGAATAGGCAAGCCATTTCCAACGGTAGAGCCATTTCTTTTCCCTTTTGCTGGAAATGCAAATCCTGGATTGGGTTCCCAGACGTTGTTGAGTATATCCAGTTTTTTATCATTCGATATATCTTTGGCTGCAAAAAGTCCAATATCATATGGCTGTACTTTGGTAAGACTTTGAGAGGCATTCGGTATCGTTTCACATTCGTCGGATTTAGATGGTGTTACACATGACATTGTGCCATTAATCAATACCGGTATGAGTGTTGAAACAGTGGGGACTTCACTGACAGAACAAGAGGAATTGTCAACAAAAGCACCACATTCACGCTGAGTGGGAGAAGAAGCACTTGGGACGGATGGCGTTATATCTGCACTACCCATGCGAGAGTCATTTACACGTGGCTTTTTGCCAAATAAATGTAAAATTGAATTATGCGATCTTTTGGACATACTGATTACCAAACAGTATACCGTACCTGAATTTATTGTAAAAATATATTCCGAATATCAAATCAACAACACTGTCTTACCGAGCACAGTTTGCGATTAACTGACGAAAAGTCGAAGCTTAAAACACAAGCACGCTAGGAATTAGGAAACAGGTTTTCTCGCCATGCCAGCGACGACGCTGACATTAAAGCAATTTTCAACAACAAATAAGCGGTGAAATAGGAGACGCTGATAAGCGGAACCTGTCAAAGGGAGGAAGGCCACGTGGCCTGGCAACAGACTCCGAAGTTAGAACTCCAACTCTGGCAGTGACAAAGGGCATGTTAGGTACGAATACGATCATGCTAGCGTGCTTTCTTCATAATACGTAGGCGTAAAGAAAATTCCAACGCCTATTGAAGTCTCAATAATGGCCAGCAAAAGACGTAAGCCGTACAACGTACTGACCCTTGAGCAGAAAATCTAAATTATTGAACAGCATGACAAAAGCGTTACAGTCAAAGAACTGTGTGAGGCTGTGAGCTATTTAAAAGTCGTAAAACCCAAATTTACACAACACTAAAAAAGAAAAGTGAAATAAAATAAGAATGGGCTCAAGGCGCAACTTATAAAAGAAAAAGAGGAATAGAAAACGAAGATTTCGATGATATAGTATGGACATGGTTTGTGGACACACACGAAAAATAAATCATTCACGCTGATTTTTTTTTTCTACAGCTTGTTACCAGCAGATTTCAAAATTGCTACAAAAAATCTTGAAGGCAGCTTAAATTCTAGCACTATATTTTGGTTCAAGGGAGGGGTTTTAACCCCGTAACCCCCCCCTCTAGCGTACGCCAATGGTTACAAAACCAGTCTATTATTACAAATCTTGGTATCTTAGAAACGCAGGGTCAGAAACCACTTTTAAGCCTTTATGGTATTTGCTGAAGTAATTGAGCTGGCCAAGTACTTCAACCTAAATGATGACTTACTATTAAAGTGGGATGAGTACAATTTAATGTTTTCATCTCAAACTGATATTGTGAGTAGTTATTTGTCAGTTTCGAAAATATATTCAATTTTGTCAAAATCAAAAGAGCTGTGGGTAGAAGATTCCCCAACAATACAGAAACTTTTGAACATTGCATGCACCTTAGCAATTTCAAATGCTGAAAAAAGAATATTTTCTCAAATTAAACTAATGCTTACTGATAACAGTATGTAATAATAGTATTTTAACTAGACGAAACCCGTCGGAATTGACGGTTAGTTTTTTTTCTTTGTTTTTGTTTTTGAAAAGAATAAACTCATATGAAACAACAAATGTAAACTTTATTTGATTGACAAATTCCTTAAACCACTTCAGTAAAGACAATATATCCAGGTACGTGATTTTTTTTTTTTTTTTTTTGTACTGAAGGTTTAACGACCACCGTGAGCACCTCAATGGGCTATAAGCAGTCGCCTGTCCCTAGTTTAGGGTCACTGGTTCCAGGGAAGGGAGAGAGCCAGTGACATAAGACAAACACACAATCCATGCCTCACCGGGATTCGAACCCGGACCCTTCACGAACGAATCATCATAAGCCAGCGCTTAGACCAGGTTCGTGATGAGCATTACGACTGCACCCTTTTTCAGTCGTAAAACGTGAGGTGGAAGTCCACTTATCCCGATCACACTCTTTCACTCTCATCTTCAGTCACAACTGTGTTTGTAAATGTTGTTGGAGTGAGATTCGCGTTGCGAATACTCTTCACCCATCAAAATCGATGGTTGTTTTTTTTTTTTTTTTTTTAAAGAATAAACTCATATGAAACAACAAATGTAAACTTTATTTGATTGACAAATTCATTCAACTACTTCAGTAAAGACAGTCCAGGTTCATGAGGTTTTTTTTGTTTTTTTTTTAGATTGAAGTTTTAAACGATTATTGTGAGCAACTTAATGGGCTATAAGCAGTCGCCCGTAATATTTTTACCAACAATGGTCAACGGAATGTTTATTTACATCTTTACATAATGCTACTGACCCGTCGGACCACTAGAATTTGCAAACCAGTGGTCTACCAAAATGCCCACTGGTCTGTAAATAAATAATAATGATAATAAAAACTTATGACATTTACAATGTATGTAGAAAATAACGTATCATTTCAATGGAATTATCTCCAATATTTGTTTTTAAACCTATCATTAGTTTGCAGCCTAAAAAAAAACCATACAGCACAATAAAGGAAATTTAAATTCATTTTTTAACTAGTGACAGATTAGAAAAAAATATTACTAGCCATCTGGGCCAGTAATGTCAATGGTTCGAACTGAATTTATTCTTCCTACAACCGCCAGCGCCACCTACTGGAGTGATTTTCATAATTTTATTTAGATGAAAGCTACTGACCCATAGATTTGTCATCGCTAATTTTTATTGTTATACGTAATTTTTTTGTGTGTGTGTGTTACCATGGCATGGTTCAGTGGTCTGACGGAAGTTTTACTGGCCAATGACCACCTCACCACTGGGTAATTTGAACGCTGTGAAGGGATGGCTTTACGCACGCTGCAATAAAATAATGTCTTTCTCATTAATGAAAATTCTCTGGGGGTGTAATATGATCATTACTGTGATTGGAAGCCATGACTTTCAGCTGTATTCAGTCCTTTTGATGTGTTACCAAAGGCCTGAATTCCAAAGTAGTTGGGAAAAGCTGTATATTAACAGTTTAATTGTGCCTCTCCCATAGAGATAACACTGGATTCTGACATTAACTCTGTTTTGTTGAGCAATAGATATATATCATCATCATTGTCAACCATTATCAATCCACTGCTGGACGAAGGTCTCCCCAAGTTTCCTCCACAGCGGTCTGTCTTGTGCCAGTCTCCTCCATGTCACTCGTGCATATATATATATATATATATATATATATGTGTGTGAGTTTTATGAGGAAATTCGTCATCTAAATAATAAAGGTAAGCAGCACTTGAAGATAATTATGGGAGATTTCAATGCAAAAATAGGGCAATGGCAACAGAATGAAACTTCAGTAGGTAAATTCGGTCACGGCAACAGAAACCAGCGTGGAAATATTCTCATTGAGTCTGCAGAGGCAGAAGGATTTTTCCTCCTGAACTCCTTTTTCAAGAAAAGGCCACACAGGAAATGGACATGGAGACATCCAATTGGGACGACAATTGAAATTGATTTTATTATGTGTAACAAAAAATTCGTCATCGAAGACTGCAGTGTGCTGAACAAGTTCAACACAGGTAGTGACCATAGATTGGTGAGATGTAAGATGCACCTCAACACTAAACTGGAACATGGCAAGCTCATAAGACAAACAAAATGTATTGACATAACCAACCTTAAAAAACACCATAATACCTTCAAGTTGGAACTGAAGAACAGATTCTCTGCTTTAGAAGGCCTAACATCGGAAGAAGTGGATATTTCGGAAGTTAACAGAAAAGTAACCAAAGCTCTTATGGAAACAGCAACAAAATTAGCTGGGTCTAAGAACAAGTTGCATGTGAACAAATTATCAGGAAAAAACAAAATGTTGATGCAAAAAAGAAGAGAGATGAGGACAACTAAAGAAGATGTAACTTCCAAAGTGGAATATATAGAGCTATGCAAGACAGTAAGAAAAAGTATCACTGAAGACGTAAGGAAATTCAACTGTGAGCTAGTGAGGAAAGCAATTGAAAACAACCAAAGCCTAAAGATAGCAAAGGGACATCTCAGTAAGGGAAGAAAACAGATTATGGCTCTGAGAAAAGAAGATGGTTCTATAACAAGAAATAGAGGCGCAATTTTGACAAGAGTGAAAGATTTCTACTCCAAATTATATGAAAGGGATTATACATGTACTCCAGACATCATGAAAGGTACCAGAGTTCTTCCAGTCCTCCCAGCAGAAGATGGAATTACTGTAGACATCATACAAGAAGCAAGTGGAAAAATTGAAACAGTACTCGCCCAAATTTTCACTCAATGCCTTAATGAAGGGAAGATTCCTGAGGATTGGAACAATGCCACAATGATCCTGCTACATAAAAAAGGTGACATTGAGGATCTCAAGAACTACAGACCTATCAGCCTTTTCTCAGTGGTTTATAAAATCTTCACTAAAGTTCTTTCACACCGCTTGAAGGTAACACTGGACATGGCTCAACCGAGAGAACAAGCTGGATTCAGGAGTGGCTACAGCACAATAGATCATATCCACGTACTGAGAGAACTAATTGAAAGAGCGAGGGAATATGAACTTCCATTGTGCATGGCTTTTATCGATTATGAAAAAGCCTTTGATTCGGTGAAACCATCAGCAGTTACAACGGCTCTGAAATCCTGCGGTATTGAAGATACATACATTAATATTATTAATAACATCTATGAAAATGCAAGTGCAAAGATTCGGCTGTTTGAAAATACAACACACGTAAAAATTGGAAAGGGAGTGAGACAAGGTGACACCATATCTCCGAAGCTCTTTAATGCCACATTGGAGGGTGTTTTTCAGTCGCTGAGCTGGGAAAACAAGGGGATAAAGATTAATGGAGATTATCTAACCCACCTTCGTTTTGCTGATGACGTAGTCATTTTTGCAACTACCCCATCAGAGCTGCAGAGTATGATCCAGGAACTTGCTGACAAGAGTAAAGAAGTGGGATTAAAAATGAACTTTCAGAAGACAAAAGTGATGTTCAATGCTTTTACAAGAAATGAAGATTTATCGATTGGTGGAGAAAAACTGGAGATAACAGATATGTATGTTTATCTTGGACAGCAGATATCAAGTGAGGGTCACATTGATGAAGAAATTAATCGGCGTACAAAACTTGCCTGGAGAGCTTTTGGAAGAAACAGCATAATTTTCAAGAGCAATATGCCATTGTGTCTTAAAAGAAGTGTTTGATCAATGCATCCTTCCAGTGCTTACGTATGGTGCAAAGACGTGGACCTTAACTAAAAGAGACATACAAAGGCTGCAGACAACTCAAAGCAGCATGGAGAGGTGCATGCTTGGTGTAACCAGGAGAGATAAGAAGAGGAACTCGTGGATCCGAAAAATGACGAGAGTGGAAGACATCATGAACAAAGTTAAATCCCTAAAATTGCAATGGGCTGGACATACTGCCAGAAGGACAGACCATAGATGGACAGCCGAAATTTTAGATTGGATTCCAAGGGACAGGAAAAGACCCAGAAGAAGACCACATGGGAGATGGGTGGATGAAATTCGAAAATATGCGGGAGTGACATGGAGGAGACTGGCACAAGACAGACCGTTGTGGAGGAAACTTGGGGAGACCTTCGTCCAGCAGTGGATTGATAATGGTTGACAATGATGATGATGATGATGATGATATATATATGATGGCTAGACATACTGCCAGAAGGACAGATCATCGATGGACAGCGAAATTTTAGATTGGATTCCAAGGGACAGGAAAAGACCCAGAAGAAGATCACATGGGAGATGGGTGGATGAAATTCGAAAGTATGCAGGGGTGACATGGAGGAGACTGGCACAAGACAGACCGTTGTGGAGGAAACTTGGGGAGACCTTCGTCCAGCAGTGGATTGATAATGGTTGACAATGATGATGATGATGATATATATATATATATATATCATCATCATCATTGTCAACCATTATGATATATATATATATATATATGATATATATCATAATGATATATATATATTATTATGATATATATATATATATCATATATATGATATATATATATCATCATCATCATTGTCAACCATTATCAATCCACTGCTGGACGAAGGTCTCCCCAAGTTTCCTCCACAACGGTCTGTCTTGTGCCAGTCTCCTCCATGTCACCCCTGCATACTTTCGAATTTCATCCACCCATCTCCCATGTGGTCTTCTTCTGGGTCTTTTCCTGTTCCTTGGAATCCAGCCTAAAATTTCGGCTGTCCATCGATGATCTGTCCTTCTGGCAGTATGTCCAGCCCATTGCCATTTCAGGGATTTAACTCTGATCATGATGTCTTCCACTCTTGTCATTTTTCGGATCCACGAGTTCCTCTTCTTATCTCTCCTGGTTACACCAAGTATGCACCTCTCCATGCTTCTTTGAGTTGTCTGCAGCCTTTGTATGTCTCTTTTAGTTAAGGTCCACGTCTCTGCACCATACGTAAGCACTGGAAGGATGCATTGATCAAACACTTTTCTTTTAAGACATAATGGCATATTGCTCTTGAAAATTATGCTGTTTCTTCCAAAAGCTCTCCAGGCAAGTTTTGTACGCCGATTAATTTCTTCATCAATGTGACCCTCACTTGATATCTGCTGTCCAAGATAAACATACATATCTGTTATCTCCAGTTTTTCTCCATCAATCGATAAATCTTCATTTCTTGTAAAAGCATTGAACATCACTTTTGTCTTCTGAAAGTTCATTTTTAATCCCACTTCTTTACTCTTATCAGCAAGTTCCTGGATCATACTCTGCAGCTCTGATGGGGTAGTTGCAAAAATGACTACGTCATCAGCAAAACGAAGGTGGGTTAGATAATCTCCATTAATCTTTATCCCCTTGTTTTCCCAGCTCAGCGACTGAAAAACACCCTCCAATGTGGCATCAAAGAGCTTCGGAGATATGGTGTCACCTTGTCTCACTCCCTTTCCAATATTTACGTGTGTTGTATTTTCAAACAGCCGAATCTTTGCACTTGCATTTTCATAGATGTTATTAATAATATTAATGTATGCATCTTCAATACCGCAGGTTTTCAGAGCCATTGTAACTGCTGATGGTTTCACCGAATCAAAGGCTTTTTCATAATCGATAAAAGCCATGCACAATGGAAGTTCATATTCCCTCGCTCTTTCAATTAGTTCTCTCAGTACGTGGATATGATCTATTGTGCTGTAGCCACTCCTGAATCCAGCTTGTTCTCTCGGTTGAGCCATGTCCAGTGTTACCTTCAAGCGGTGTGAAAGAACTTTAGTGAAGATTTTATAAACTACTGATAGGAGGCTGATAGGTCTGTAGTTTCCGAGATCCTCAATGTCACCTTTCTTATGTAGCAGGATCATTGTAGCGGTGTTCCAATCCTCAGGAATCTTTCCTTCATTAAGGCATCGAGTGAAAATTTGGGCGAGTACTGTTTCGATTTCTCCACTTGCTTCTTGTATGATGTCTACAGTAATTCCATCTTCTCCTGGAGCTTTTCCCCGCTTCATGTTCTTGATTGCATGTGCAACTTCTGCTGGAAGGACTGGAGGAACTCTGGTACTGGTATCTTTCATGATGTCTGGAGTGCATGTATCATCCCTTTCATATAATTTGGAGTAGAAATCTTTCACTCTTGTCAAAATTTCGCCTCTATTTCTTGTTACAGAACCATCTTCTTTTCTCAGTGCCATAATCTGTTTTCTTCCCTTACTGAGATGTCCCTTTGCTATCTTCAGGCTTTGGTTGTTTTCAATTGCTTTCCTCACTAGTTCACAGTTGAATTTTCTTACGTCTTCAGTGATACTTTTTCTTACTGTCTTGCATAGCTCTATATATTCCACTTTGGAAGTTACATCTTCTTTAGTTGTCCTCATCTCTCTTCTTTTTTGCATCAACATTTTCGTTTTTCCTGATAATTTGTTTACATGCAACTTGTTCTTAGACCCAGCTAATTTTGTTGCTGTTTCCATAAGAGCTTTGGTTACTTTTCTGTTAACTTCAGAGATGTCCACTTCTTCCGATGTTAGGCCTTCTAAAGCAGAGAACCTGTTCTTCAGTTCCAACTTGAAGGTATTATGGTGTTTTTTAAGGTTGGTTATGTCAATAGATTTTGTTTGTCTTATGAGCTTGCCACGTTCAAGTTTAGTGTTGAGGTGCATCTCACATCTCACCAATCTATGGTCACTACCTGTGTTGAACTTGTTTAGCACACTGCAGTCTTCTATGACGAATTTTTTGTTACACATAATAAAATCAATTTCATTTGTCGTCCCATTTGGATGTCTCCATGTCCATTTCTTGTGTGGCTTTTTCTTGAAGAAGGAGTTCAAGATGAAAACCCTTCTGCCTCTGCAAACTCTACAAGAGTATTTCCACGCTGGTTTCTGTTGCCGTGACCGAATTTACCTACTGAAGTTTCATTCTGTTGCCGTTGCCCTATTTTTGCATTGAAATCTCCCATAATTATTTTCAAGTGCTGCTTACCTTTATTATTTAGATGACAAATTTCCTCATAAAATTCTTCAATTTCTTCTTCAGGATGACTTGTGGTGGGTGCATAAGTTTGAATAATCTGAGCCTGGTATCTTTTCGAGAGTTGGATAACAAGTCGTGCAGCTCTGTCAGAGGAACTTTCAACTTCTACAACTTTATCCTTCAGTTTCTTGTTTATTATAAATCCAACACCACTAGTTCTGCCAGTATCTGTCCCGTGATAGTAGAAGAGATGTCCACTTTTCAGTTCGATGAGATCTTCTCCTTTTCTCCTTACCTCACTTAGCCCCACGATGTCCCACTTGATCCTTTGTAGTTCCTCTTCCAATTCAAGAAGCCTTGAATCAGAAGATAGGGAGCGTCCATTATACGTAGCCAAGGTCAGCATCAGATGGCAGCCTAGTCCGGTCCTCCGGGGATTCTTAGCACCCTCTGCCTTCATGTCGCACTGGCCGCTGCCTTGGCCAGGTACATTCCAGCTGCCGGAGACTGAGGGCCGAGATTTAAGTTGTGGAATCATTTTGGAGGGGTTTGGCCATAACTCACCACGCTGGCCAAGCGGGTTGGTGAGTGTGGGATAGAATTTCCTCTAATCTCGATGGTATAGTTATACCGCTATTGGCGGTCGTCAGAGCCCCTTTAGTGGGAACAGGATGCAGCACGAGAAAGCGGGGTTGACATTTGTCGAGGAGAGGCTGTGATGTTACGCATCACCTGACCTTACATCCCTATATATATATATATATATATACTATTAAATTAGTAATATGATGCAAATGTGGGCACAATATTTTGTGGTTTGCTCCAGGTGCAGAAATCCTAAACATTAAAAATGTGCATTCCCACACCCCATAAACAAATCAAGATGAGGAAAACACCATAATTATAGCAGCTATAATTTTTCAAGATCAGAAAATGCTAAAATTAAATTTATAGTTCTAGGCTGCATAAAAAGTGTCAGCTCCAGTTTGGGAGAACACAACCTATAGCTATAGTTTATGTAGTTATTGTTGCTACACTGAGTTTTACACTAGTAATTTATATAGGACACGATTCAGGTGTTTAATTATATTAGTTATACTGAGAGGGGCAATAATAGCATTTACTATGGCAAGAAAGCAAGATCCTGTAAAAAAAAGACATTTTGAAATTACAGTAATGTTATATTAAACACAACTTACATAACCTAAAATTTCACATCACATTACAGAAATATGCTGCATATACATGTATATATGTCTTGGCGAATTAAAGCAAACTGGAAATGTTACTGAAATATTGCTGCAGTAACAGCAGAAATCAAAGAGAAGTAACAGAAGAAAAACAATACACGTGGAAGAAAAATCCCATCACTGCACAAATGTTTTTACATCTCTGGAATTATTACACCAATGTAACAATAAATAAATTATTAGGCTGTTACTACAAGGTAGAAAGTAGGTTGGTGGTGGTAGCATAAATGAACATGAAATCAAGAAATCTTTCCTATGACTCAACAGTGTTAGAATGAACAAATAAATCTCAAGTGAGACAGTAGACGGATGGCGGCAGAGCATCACTTCCACAAACAGCTGTGTACACACCTGCAGAAATCATAATGTTATGACCTTTCCCACATAAGCAATTGAACAAAAGTGGTTTTGGTGTTCACAGGCACTTCTGTGCAAGCAAATGCTAAAACTGACATCATATAGCTCATCTGGTACTAGGTTTTCAGTTTCTAATCACAACCAATGTCTACCAACGTTCTGGGTTCCTATGTTTCTTACGCAATTAAATTCATAAACATCTACTTGTAAAATTCTCAAAGATACTATTCACCTTACAATGTATTGCTGGTAGAATGCATAGTATATTTGTTTTTGGGTATCACAATCACTAGATAACACATCATGTTAACCACACAGCATTCCACTAGTTTAATCCCATTTCCTAAATCAGAAAGAGCAAAAAAAAAAAAAAAAAAAAAAAAAAAAAGCTTATTTTTTTAATCACACAATTGTTGCCTAGATTTTAATGCTATAAAATCCCCCTTTCTTCTAACTTTTTTTTTTTTTTTTGAGCGCAGCTTCAATGAACTACTGAAAACCATAACATACATTTTTCTCATAAAGACAAAAGAGTAAGCAAAGTGTAAAATTTTAGGCCGATTCTCCATGATCCAACTGCAATCTTTTCTTCCTACACCTGTCACGTGTGTTCTGCACTTCTCTACGAGATAGACTGTTGTAGTCAAAGCTATTGGGCATCTTTGTTACCACAGCGTCAACTGTTTCCCCTATTTTGAATATATTTTGCTACTCTACAGCGTGCACCACTTTCTACTCTATGATAATCCAAGACCTCCATTCTAAAACCAAGAGTTCATATAGCCCTACTCTCTCAGCCTCTCATGCATGCACATACACACAAATAAAAATAAAGAATTAAAAGACTCTTCCAGGAACTCCATGGAAATTTTTCAAGTTTGCCGACAACAATCATAAAAAGCTTATGACAGAAAAATAAATCCCCATTTTTAGCACGTATTTTGTAAAAAAAGATCGTGTTTCTGTTATCGGTTTGTCCGTCTGTACCCACGATATCTCTGCAACTATTAGTCCGATTTGAAAAATTCTTTTTGCATTGGGAAGCTTGAAATATGCAAATGATAATCCTTCATTTCATTTTTTTTTACGATGTACAATTTTGCCGGTAGAGGGCGTAAATGCAGATGATGTCGAATTCAAAAATACGTTTTATTCCACATATTTGCTTCTAAACATCCGATTGAAATTTTTTTTTTATCTTTCGATTCCATTTATGTCGAAGAGTATTTTAGATATAGTTACTTTTTCAAATTACGCATAGATTTTCCGCTAGGGGGCGTAATGGTAAATTGCGTTTCCCCTATATCTCTGTTTCTAAATCTCCGATTTGAAAAATTCTTTCTGCACCGAATACAGCTCCTCATGGGCAATCGTTTGCACATAATTTCCCATTTTTGTAAAAAATAGTTTGGCCACCAGGGGATGTAAATCTTAATTTCCGCTTCTGTTGTATTTTCAGCAAAATATGAGCTTCTAAATTCTCGATTGAAGAAAACGTTGTTTGTTGACTGATACTACTCATGTCGACAAACCGTTTAGAAACATTTTCTTCTTAAAATAGTGCATGGTTTGTACGCCAGGGGGCGTAGATGTATATCTTATTTTTGTCAATATCTCTACTTCTAGGAGTCCGATTTGAAAAATTCTTTCTTTGTTAGATAGCGTTTTTAGTGGGACATGTGGTTTAAATAATTTCAAAATTTTCAAGTAATTCATAGACTTTCCGCTAGGGGGCGTAAATGTAAATTGCGTTACCCCCTATATCTCTGCTTCTAAATCTCCAATTTGAAATATTCTTTCTGCACCGCATACAGCTCCTGATGGGAAATCGTTTGAACGTATTTTCTAAATTTTTGTAAGAAATGGTTTGGCCACCAGGTGGCGAAATTCTTAATTTCCGCTTCTGTTGTATTTGCAGCAAAATATGAGCTTCTAAAATCTCGACTGAAAAAAAGTAGTTTGTTGACCGATACTACTCATGTCGACAAACCTTTTAGGAAAATTTTCTTCTTGAAAAAATGCATGGTTTGTACACCAGGGGCGTAGATGTATATCTTATTTTTGTCAATATCTCTACTTCTAAGAGTACGATTTGAAAAATTCCTTCTTTGTTGGATAGTGTTTCCGATGCGAAATGTTTTTCTTATAAATTCAAAATTTTCAAGTAAATCATAGACTTTCCGCTAGGGGGCACGAAGGTAAATTGCCTTTTCTGCGTTATTTCTGCTCCTAAAGCTCTGATTTGAAAAATTCTTCCTGTATTGCATACAAGACCTGATGAAAATATTTTTCACATAATTTCTAATGTTTGGTAAAGAATGGTTTAGCCACCAGGGGTCATAAGTGTTAATTTCTGCTTCTGAAGTATTTGTTGCAAAATCTGGGCTCCTGAAAACTCGACTGATTTTTTTTTCTTCGACTGATACCGCTTATGTGGATAAACCTTTTGAGAATACTTTCTTTCTAAAATAATGCATGGTTCTCCCACCAGGGAACATAAAGTCACATCTTATTTTTGTCAATATCTCTGTTTCTAAGAGTTCGTAAGCTCACGATTCCATTTACAGCAATATCAGAGGGATCAAAAACCTGATTGAAAATCTTTTTTCTTTCGTCAGATCTATTATTTTTCATACCGGTTCCACTGACTCTGAATAGCTTTGATAAATTTAATTTGCGTCAGAACGGATTCAAAAGATGTGCTTATTACACCCGAAAATTTGTTGTCATCTTTCTTGTTTGTAATGGAAATCACTTGGAACATGTTTTATTTCCACAAAAATGTGATTTCCTGTTGCTGACTGCAAGTATTTGACCATTTTTGAAGAAAAACCACACTACTCACATTGTATCAATTATTCTGTAATCTTCACATGGAAATCACATTTTTATAATTCTATGACCTTCCAGCTGCATGCAATCATGTTCAAATAATGCTGTTTTCTTCGTGTCACTGAAATTTGCACTCAAATAATGTGATCTTCACATTCATGGAAACTGTCTTCAAATGACACCTTTTTGCCATCAAACTGCTTAATTAAGTAACAGCTACTGGTACTCAACTACAAACAACACATGATTTTCTAAGCACTATTGTAAATACAGTTTATCAGCCATTAGATGTAGCAGAAGTAAGATGAGGCAAATCAGTTGCCATAACTTAACATAGATGTGACCACAATATTTTGTGTTCACCTTACAATGGCGAACACAAAAATAAAAACACCTGCAGTAATGAGAGCTGCCATTATAATGTAGCATAGAGTTCACAAATTTCCAAAGGGGAGGCACACAAAGGAATTTTACACCATTCCACTCCAAGAAAAGTTTACCACTCATACCTGGATGGTGACAGAAAATGCGAGCAACTAAGTTTTTGAAAAAAGAAAAGAAAAAAAAAAAAAGTTTCATTGTGCTCAAAGCCAATAAAGGTCCAGTCACTGGGACAGCCAAAAGATTTAAGTCCTTGTTCTCATGTTTCTTTATTTTGGAGTTATCACGAAGAAAAACTATGAGCTATAAGCAGTTGCCCATCCCTAATATAGGGCCACTGGTTCCAAGGAAGAGAGAGACACTGCCACCTACACCTAATTCATGTCACAACCCACACCTAATTCATGTCACAACCCACACCCACTTAGACGAAATACTCAGCACTTACAGCACTGGGCTGGCATTGTTCTCCTGAAATCAACCAATTGGTGATCACACATGACCTATGGATAAAAGCACTGTTTTTGGGGGAGGGAACAAACCCACATCCCCCTCCAAGAAGAAATGCAATATTACAGAGGCACACACAATTACCATGAAGATTCATGTAAGAACCACTGCTTACCTTGTCTTCCAAAGCAAAGCCCCCCCCCAAGCCATCTCCACATCACAACAGAGTCACCATAGCCATTACTGTAGAGATAAGACACTCAGGAAAGTATATTTTTCACATTTGTCACCACATATACACATACCTGCCAGGCAACATTGGCAAGAACCTTGTCTATAGTAACTAGTATCATTGTGCGGCATACATATACATTTTCTTACAAAACAATTCATCTCTTTGTGAAAAAGAAATACACACCAAAATAAAACATTACAGCAAACAAGGAAACTAATGAAACAAACTTAACATGTGCAAAACACAAAGTTGGTTCTCTTTGCAAGGGCAAGATAGGTAGCATTGCGAGATTTAAGTTTGAAACTTCCACCAGTAAAAATCAGTCAGATGCGTTCAGAATTCCACAACACTTGACAGACAGGAAATCCAAAATTTGTAAAAAATGCATCAATTTTTATAAAGTTTCCAACTTCGTTACTCCTGTTTTCGGAAATTTCCCCCTCCCTTATCAAGCTTAAATCCAAAAACTTATGGGACGGGGGGATATTTAAAAACGCCGGGAAAGTAGGAACATAGCAGGGGGGTTGCATGCTTATGGGAGAAGTCTTTGCTCCGTTCGACTTCCAGTTTTTAAAATTTTCCCCTTATTTTCAAGCTAAAATAAAAATATTTACACAGCACAATGTTATTTAACAAATAATACTGGACAGAGGCAACGTCGCGAGCAAAAGAAATTACAATTATGGAAAAAATCTGAGCTCTATCAACCTTCCATTTTAGAAAGTTTCCTAAAGATGGAATTCCGTCCTCCGACGAGCATCCTCCCGCCACAAAACCCAATTTCTGTTCAATTCTCCATCGATTTCATAAATAGCCAAAATAATAAAGAAAATGGTGGAATTCTTTAAATTTGCGAAAGAATCTTATGCCTGAAGATTACGGGGGAATTTTTGTGGCATCTAACTTTCATTTTCGCATATCGTTGCCTACAGTTTCAAGCTAAAATATAAACATTTATGCAATAACATGATATTTAACACGAATGCTGGACCCAAAGGAAACATCGGGAGAAAACAATTGTGATTACGGCAAATTTTATATCGAAGAAAAAAATTATGATTACGTAAAATTATGATTAAGGCAAATTTTACTGGACAAAAAGGCAACATCGAGAGAAAAAAATTACGATTACGACTCCATTTAACAACCGTTTTTGAAAGTTTTGAAACACAAAATAATGTCCCCCAGACAGAAAATCTCTTCAGTTTTGCATCGATCTTGACTATGATCTAAATTATGACAAAAAAAAAAAAAAAAAGCAGAATTCCAGGAAGCCTCTTAAGCATCTTATGTATATCATGAAATAATAGCAAAATAAGAAAACTTTAAACAAAATAAAAGTTCATAGAATCTAACAGTGCATTCTGTAGTTCCGTAGTCAGACAACAAAATCCGTAGAAACTACAGACATTCAGTAGTTGGCAGGTATGTATTACTTTTCACTGCTATCCAAGCATGATCGTGTATTACAACTTGTAGCTTGGCAACAGCAACTTAGTTACAGCTGTATCCTGCTTTGTAGGACTTATGGCACACTGTTTTCATGGAAACAGACTGCTCACATTTTGTGTTGAACTCAGTATACAACTAGTCCACCATCATTCATTGGTTCTGCACTACAGTCAGCACTCTAACAGAATGTTCTTCCTTCCATTGTTATATTCGATGATGTTTTACGGCATCTTTTGCACACCAAACATTACCTTTGGTAAAATGCCTGATCAAACAGAGATCATTTCAACAACCCTGATGCCAGCACACCTGTCATTTGAGCTCCAGCAATCACACCCAAGCTAAATTTTAGATTGCACCCTGCTTTTGTGTCACCATCTATCAGCACCTGGTGTCTTACAAGCATTTTCTGACCTTCATCAATTATGTACTAAGCTGTACACCCTCATGGGGGAGGATACAGCTGTGGATAATACCTGGCACATATGATTAGTAATGTGATAATTTTATTATAGGAGTTAGCATTGTATAATACCACAGAGAAGCACTTTCATGACACTGCCATTTTCCCCAAGATTAAGTGGTAATTCCACTGTTTAATCTTTGACATTTCTCAGTGATGTCCCAAAACATCACTGAGCAATGTCACTCTTTCCATCAGCCAATAGCTTACATGAGTCACAGAAAAAGATTGTGATGTCACAGCTTTGCACTGCCAATGGCCTTCATCATTTGCTAGAACAGTCATTCTTCCAACACAGCTTACTTACATCAGAGCAACTATCGGTATTATGTCATACAAACAATTCAAGCAACCTGGATACAATTGCTTTAATTACACCCATTTTCAAAGCCCATCAGATTGTCTTCCAAGCATTCTACATTGTAGATCCAATCTTGTAGCATGGCCCTCCTATGCTGGCTGTGTTCAAGCATTGCCCGAGAGAGTATGGCACAGGGTGGTTGCAAGCAACAAATATTTTTGCCCAGACAGTATTGCAGGGACACGGATCACTTGTAAATGCAGTTCTTTCTGTCTTTATGCCATTCCTGTATGCTGCCTAACAGAGATTAAAGACTTTGTCATAATTTGAAATCCTTGACATAGTCTTCTATGAATTTTAATATTTCATTATTCCGGGATGTAAGACAAGACTTTTTTTTCAGAAGTCTGGCCCTTGACTTATCTGTTGATTAGTCACTGAAATTTCTCAATGAGACAATATATATATATATATATATATGCTTTAAATTCAGTTGTTATCCAAAACCACCTGAAACAACACAATATTAAATTCATAAGAAACCATTCCAAAAGCATATGAAATGTAATATTTCATGCACTAAGAACTTATTAAAAAGCTACTGAAACAAATATTTTTATTTGATAAATATAATTAAACTCAAAAGCAATCAAGGTAGTTGCCTTCTATGCATGATCTTGATAAGAAGAATCACTCACAATACAAATTTAAATTCATCGGCTGAATTTAAAGATTTTATTGTATATACATGCATAAGATCTTTCAGGTTTCCCTAGAACCCATTGTCAGATACATAAACAGAAGAAGGAATACGTTTAAATAGAATGTTACGTGACATAATATAGACATCAGATATTAATATATGATACATATATTAATATCTGATGCTAATTTGTATCATATATTAATATATATATATATATATCATCATCATCGTCAACCATTATCAATCCACTGCTGGACGAAGGTCTCCCCAAGTTCCCTCCACAACGGTCTGTCTATATATATATATATACATACACACAATACATATTAATTTGTATCATATATTAATATCTGATGTCTATACCATGTCACATAACATTCTATTTAAACATATTTCTTCTTCTGTTCATGTATCTGACAATGGGTTCTAGGGAAACCTGAAAGTTCTCATACATGTATATACAATAAAATCTTTAAATTCAACCAATGAATTTAAATTTGTATTGTGAGTGATTCTTCTTATCAAGATTGTGCATAGAAGGCAACTACCTCTATTACTTTTTACTATGTTTGCATGAATTTGAATCTCCTAATAATTAAACTCACCATGACCAATATTGAGTGGCAGCTATCATATGTAAATATTACATCCCCTTCACAATACCTAGAAGACTCCATGGGTGTCATTCGCCCCTGGACTTGCGAAACCACCAGAACTATTAAGGGTATGCAAAAGTTTCAGCTGCCCCTGCTAGCAGGTGCTGTAGGGGTTAACCTGTGTTGTCAGTTTGTACATGAAGCCAAGCATGGCAGGTGATAAAGTTAATTTGTGGTACTGTTTGTTATTCATGTTTAATTTAGGGAAAAGTGCGAGTGAAGCATATGGTTCAATATGTCAGGTGTATGGCAAAATGGTTATGGGTGAGCGGACATGTCAAGAATGGTTTGCCAGGTTTAAGAAAGGTGATCTAAGCTTGGAAGACAAGCCACATGCAGGTAGGCCGCAGGGACTCACATACAAGAAGCTGGAATTGCTGTTGCATGAGGATACCTCACAATCAATAACGCAACTAGTGAAATGTTTGAAAGTGGCTCAATTGACAGTGGTACAGTGCCTACAGGCCCTGGGGAAGATCCAGAAGATTAGTAAGTGGGTTTTGCATACTTTAATGGAGCGTAATATTGGTCAACGATTGAGCATCTGTATGTCATTGCTGAAGAGGTTTCAAGGGAAGAATTTCCTGTGGAAGGTTGTCATCGGGGATGAAAACGGGTCTATTGCATCTAAATGGTCTATTACGCAAGCGTTCCTGGGTCGACCCAGGCCAGCCATCAACATTCACTGCAAAACAGGATATCCACAGGGGAAAAGGTGTTGTTGTGTGTGTGGTGGGATATGCATGGAGTGCTGTACTTCGAACTGTTGAAACCATGCGAAACAATCACAGCGCAACAATATAGCGATCAGTTGATGAAACCAAATGCTGCAATTGAGCAAAAACACCCATGTACAGGTAAAGGATGCCGCCCAGTCATCCTGTTACATGACAATGCCAGACCATATATCGGTGCAACCATGAAATTAACTCTTAAACAGTTACACTGGGAGGTTTTACCGTACACAGCTTACTCCCCGGACATTGCGCCCTCAGACTTTCATCTGTTTCGCCCTATGCAACATAGCCCAACAGTTTACTACAGTTCCAAAGGTGGAAAAATTTGTCATTGCATTCTTCAGTTCAAAACTTGAGTTCTTCTATCACAGGGGCATTTATTTGTTGCCAGAAAAATGGCAAAAGGTCATTGATGCTAACGACCAATATTTTGTTGAATAAGAGTGTACTGATTTCCTGATTGTGCCCGTCTCCTTTCTCCTTAAAATGGTGGAAACTTTTGCGTACTCATAATACAACAGGTGCACCTCATTTATCTTGAAATGATTAAACCTCTGAAATACGTTGCTGTGACACAGTTGATTGGCTGGTAACAATCATGTTGACTTTAAGGACAGCAATAACCAGCAAACAAGCAATGACAGTTTTTTTTTTTTTTTTTTTTGCATTATCAATCTCTCAGTTGTATCTCTCAACTGAATTACAATCAAATATTGCTTCCATTTATTATGGTTATCTTAATTCATTTCCTGTTTTTTGATTCAAATCAAAAGCTCTTTTTACAATCGGACTCTCTGAGAAAGCAGCAAACAATACAATAACACACGCTGCAAGCATCACCCTGACTTGGCACACTGGTGTGACCTCTGTTATTCTTTTCTTCACATTTGCATGGCGGCTTCTCTGGCTGGTCATTCAGAATGAAGGAATACACTATTGTCAGTTCGTAAGATAAAACATAAACTTAAAACATCAAAAACATAGTCACAGAACTTAGGAACAATACATGTATATATACTAGCCTCATCTTACACACAGAATTGACTTATCCACAAATGAAAATAAGGAAATTGAGAAACTTAACCCATTTAAATTTATACTACATACTGACTTACAAGATTAAAAATACAGTTAGCAGAACTTCTCTCTCTATTCCTAAACACTACTGTTTCCCGACTTACATTAATTGTGTATGCACTTTAAGGGGTTTAGCTAAAGTGAATAACTTCATTGAAAGTCATAGCTGCTTTAGGAGGGTTTTGCAGGTACAATGGGTTCTCAAGAGTCCCGAATGGCTGTGTATGAAAGTGTAATTGTTCCTACTCTGATGTATGGCAGTGAAGGTACTACAAAAGAGGCACAGGAGTCGTTTGTGTACTGAGGAGATGTGTTACTTACAAGTGGTTTGTGGGAAGAAACGCTCTGATCATGTGAGGAATGAAGATGTGTTGCAGATGTGCAATGTGAGGCAAAATGCTGTTAGTAAGGTGGAGACTAATATGCTTTGGTGGTTTGGCCATGTTGAAAGAATGAGTGATGAGATGCTTACTAAGAAAATTTTTTTAGGCCAAGTGGCAGAAAGGAAAGGCAGAGGAAGTCATGGGAGCATCAGATTCAGGAGAGTCTGCATGAGAAAATGATTATGAATATGAAGTACAGATGGTCTTGTGTATGTCGTGTGATGGATGTCAGTGAAGCACGAGTTGTGTGTCAAGATCGCAGTAAATGGAGAAGTTTGATATGGCAGCAGTAATTAAATAATCAGTTAAAAATTTATTTGGTGGTTTGTATTTCTTTGTGGAGCTAACCTCTGAATCTCAGAGAACAGCTTAATGATGTGTATGCACTTATTTTTAACTTTACCATGCCTTTGTATTGTTGAACAAAACTAATTTCAAACTGCAACTCTAAATTAAACCAGTTTTGACTAGAGATGTAAAATTTAATGCTAGTTACAAAAGAGGAAGACAAATTTCTTTGAGGTCACTAAATTCCATTTTTAAGTATGTTTCAGAGTTCTTTCTTTTGCCCATCTACTAAATTTTGCTCAGAGGTTTTTGCTAATGTGAAAGCATTCTTTGTTTCCAAATTGGAAAAAGGCTTTACAGTCAGGAAAACCGGAGATGTAAGAAAATGCACTTACCATCAGCACAGGAAGCTAAATACTTCCCGTTGGAACTAAAATCCATGTCTAAGATCTGGCCACTATGTCCCTTCAAATTAGATACCAGCCATGGGTGATGGAACTGATCTTTCACTTCTTTGCGTTTTTCAACATGTCCCTTCTTTGGCTTAGCAGAAACTTTAGGAGATTCATGTTTGTCAACTTTATCCACCTTTTCAAGATGATCTGCAAAGCAAAGGAAAGAGAATGAGGAAAAATTGCAAACACGATGTAGTGTAACAATAATGGAGACAATTATACAGAAATTGTAAACGAAATATTAATTAGCAAAACACCTTGCTCCATAAATATACATAAAAGACAATAAAATTCCACAAGAGATTTGGACTGTTCTACAAAAAGTTAGTACAGCACTAGGGCTCAAAAATTATATTGCCCGACATGCCTGGAGCATTAAGAAATTCTGTCCAAGCGTGTAGCACCCCCCCCCCGTGCCTGATCAGACATACAAAAAAGAAAAAAAGAGCTCTTTACAGGGTAAAAAAGTTAAAAAGAAGTAACATGTGGTTTTTTTTTTTCCAGTCAATTTTCTTCTTACAAATCAAAGGCTCTGTCCTTCTGCTTTATTTAATATTGGGTTGGTACGAATGAAATGGCTGGCAAAGGACCAGCACATGCGGACGGTGAGAACTGAAAAGTAGGACAACAAGGTTCCCACTCAAAAGTAATAAAAAAATTCCCTGACTTTTCCAGGTTCTCCAGGTGATGTTTAAAGTTTTCCAGAGTGGCATGTTGCAAAGAATTGTTACATTTCATTCCATTCTATTCATTTTTCTCACCAAAGCACACACTTGTAAATTCTTTATGTAATTTGTCTTTATAAAATTACCTGCTTTTCATTATTAACAACTAACTGTGCATGTTTTCTGTACCAAAGTTCTGTGAACTTTTGTGAATACTACCCACACGTAATTTGTAAATACATTCCCATAGAAACAGGTCATATGTAAGAAAAAATCTGTCAGTTGAATAGTTTTAATTTTTCTATAATACAATGCAGCTAAGCTTAATGATGGAATGGCTCTGTTCAAAGAAACATGTTTCAAGAGAACCAACAGACAAAGGACTTTGATCCATCATTTGGTTGCTTCTCTTGTGAAGTGTTTCTTTAAGCAGGAACCATTGTGCCTAATTGTTCCATGTTATAACAACTGCCTGCAGAAATTGAACAAAAACTTAATAACTGGCAATTTTAAAAATCAATTTTGCATCTTTTTTTAGAGAATAAAGAAAATACTTAATATAACTGAAAGTAAGATCTACCAAATTCTAGGCAGGCAGTAATTGCAAGCCAAAGTTTGAAATCTTGAAAAAAGTTTTTTTGGCAAAATAAAGTATCCATTGATTTTTACAGAAAAAAGGGTAATTTTCCCCAAGTTTTCCCTGATTTTCTCAAAAAAGGGTAATTTTCCCTGAGTTTTCCCTGATTTTTGGAACCATTTTCAAATTCCCTGAGAATTCCAGGTTTTCCCTGTTTTCCAGGTTGAGTGGGAACCCTGGACAACTTACCTAGGCAAAATAATCACCCTCGGCATCAACACATAGTTGCCATCTGTCCGGCAAGGTCATGATCCCGGAACGAAAACAGTCTTGTGGCTGGGATCTGAAGTAATCAACTGCACGTTGAACCTCGTTATCTGTCGTGAATTGTTTGCCGGACAGGAAGATATCCAGGCAATGAAACAGACGATAGTCTGTCGGTGACAAACGCAGATTACAGGAAGGATAAGGCTGTGCTTCATAGCCTAAGGCACTTAGTGTCAGCATCGTTTGTTGTGCGACATGAGGGTGAGCGTTGTCCTGGAGCAGAAGAATACCATGTCTGTTGACCAAAGCCAGTTGTTTCTGCAGGAATTTCCAGTGCATTTGGTGTAATTCAGCACAATAACGTTCTGCAGTGATGGTTTGGCCTCTTGCCAAGAAACATCCCGGCTGTGGGCCACCAGACAAGGAGCATTGCATTGCAGACTTCTGAAAAAGATTCTGCTTCAGGGGAGTGAAGTTAATCCTCTTCGTGGTTTATGTTTGTCTGAGTTCAGAGCATGAGGGAGAGGGAGATCCAAGGTGATGACAGCTAAATGGCTCTAACTTGAGACAAACACAAATTATGACTTGATATTCTGTCTTATTATTATGCCACGTGAACACTGGATCTATGTAATGACAAACGCAAGTTTGCATGTTTATTGTGTTATATTTATGTTTTTAATACTCGTGCTATTATCTGGGTTTTTAATTTTAAACTCCAAACAGATCATTCAGACCTGCCAACTTTCAAGAATTGAAATCTGTAAAAAAAATAATAATTCTGGCAACATTTAATGGATATGTTTTAGCGATTCCTATATAGATCATTGCTATATTTGGCACTGCTTCACGCTTACAGCGATTAAAATGTAATTGATACATAATCATCTCATTAGCACGCTATCAATAGGCTACAAACACAGATTAAAATTTCATTTGTAACTACGAAATTATAAATATATTGCGTAGTAACCTTTTACTTTTTTTTAAAAAGTAAAAGGTTACTATGTACGGTTTTCACCTTACATTTTTGTGCCAACAATTTGGAATGCTTTAAAAAAGGGCAATTTTAAGTAAAGTGTCAGGCTGACATTTTTCACTCTTTTCTTTTGTCAGTTATTGCCAGCCCTAATCATAATATCATTTTTACCAAGTCTTTTCCGCTAGGCTACAAGTAAAATCGGTTCAGGACGAAGAACGGAGGTCAGGTTGGTTGGTTGGTTGGTTGTTGAATTTTTCTGGCGCAAGGGCCATACCGAGATTTATCTAACTAAAAAAAAAAAAGGAAAACAATGTGTCATCCATAAAATAGCTGTGAAACAAGCAAGTAGAATTTTCGTACATTTTATGGGTAAACCATAAAGCATAGAAAAAAATGGCAGGTATGGATTATTGTTCATCTAGTGAAAGTTTACCTTGACAAAGTCCTCCGTTGACAAGCAAAAGCTTGGCAGATTAAAATACTTTCTCAAAATACATCAATTCATGAAGACATACATTGTCCCCTTAGTTATTAGTGGTTTATTTAGTATCCTTTGGACTTATCCTTAAGATCACTCTTCTTTCATATAAACACACAAAATTGAATTTCATATGTTTGTGTATGACATGACATCTACTAGACAGCAGTGGCGTTTCCTGACACAGAACTAAAGGCGTTGGCACAGATGGAATAATATGTTAAGTGTTAATTCTCACGACCCCCACTCTATGTCTTTTCTTCCAACAAATATTTCAATGTTGCTCCGAGCAATTTACGGGTAACTTTAGAAAAGTCTGAATAAAATTGAATCAAGAAATACAGTGTTCATTACATAAGCAATAGGAAGGCACCTAATCAAGTACATTAAGCTACTTAAATATGTATTTACGAAAATAAAGTAGAAATAATTACATAATAAAAATTCAGAAAAACTAAGTGATCACTTACGGTCATTTGAATTCCAGTTTTCGCCGCCCCGGTGGCGCAGTGGTCTAAGGCGCTGGCCTCTGATCATTCATCCGAAAGGGGTCCGGGTTCGAATCCCGGTCAGGCATGGATGTTGTGTTTGTCTTACGGCACTGGCTCTCTCCCTTCCCTGGAACCAGTGACCCTAAATTAGGGACGGGCGACTGCTTATAGCCCATTCAGTTGCTCACGGTGGTCGTTAAACCTCCAATCAAAAAAAAAAAAATAATAATTCCAGTTCCATTCTTCGTTCAGCATTAATCAACCTCTTCAATATTTCCCTGTTCTTTTTAACTTTTTCATTGTGCAGCTCGATTTCAACCCTTCTTTGGGAATCGAAATGAATGTCAATTCTAGTAGGGGACGCAATAAATCTGGTGAATTTAAAAAAACTAGAAAGATGAATTTCAAACTCACGTCCAACAGTAAAATTTGTTATCAACATCACATCCGCAAAGCCAGTCTGAAATTTCGTAGAGCTCTTTACGAAAATGTCCCTCAAAACCTCTTCCAGCGCCATTTTTTGTTTTACACGTGTTGATATTGTGAGATTAGGACATGGTAGGCCACTGTAAATTACTTGTTTCTTTTCTGCGTATGAGAGCGATGAAAAACTACTGTTTAATAGTTTTTTTATTACACTTTCACTATCCATCTTAAATCTTAAAACAACCGAATCCCCAACTTCACTGCGCAAGCAACAATACAATCGCACCAAACACAGAGACAAATTGAACTTAAGCAAAGCATGTAAGCGTTGAAACTGCATACAACGCCTTCGCTGGTTTGCGCACTTACGTGAGCCGGGTAGAAGACATGGGGCGCATGCGCGAACCGAGTCTCGTAAAGCAGCGGAGATACTGTGGGGAGAGCGTTGCAACGGCTTGGCCTTATCTAGCTGTTTCTTCGGTCCGGACTCCGGACCTTACAGCCTACACGTCATTCGAAACGGAGAGCGCGTCAGCGCGACGAACATTTCATAAAAAACAAAAAACAAAAAAATTCTACTGTGATAGATGAATTATAAAGAAATCCTTCTTTTTTGTAATTTTCTTTGGGCATTGACACACAACTTGCACACCCAGAGAAAACGCCACTGCAAGACAGTAATAAAACTGTCTGACAATGGAAAAGTTAAATTCTGAAACTGTAAAATTATAAGAAAGCCATTAGATTCACTGAAACAATCTGGAGCAGTACTTTTCAAAGCAGTGATCTGCCAGCTATCAGTATCTAGTACACAATGAACTAGCAAGAAATGAAGAAATCTGTTTCCAGAAATATAGAATTGCAAGATATACCACAACGCCACAGTTTATACATTCCAGGTGACATCATGCCATGCAGTGCGACCATGCACACATCTCACTTCTTGAAGCAACATGAAGCCAGAAGCTCCAATCCTCCAATCACAGACATACAACCAACAGATCTCATTTATTTCCGTCCAGTCATCAGCATGCGTGCAGGTGCTTTCACCAGTTGAAAGAGTGGCTTGTGTTACATATGCAAAGTATTTCATATTTGTAACAGAGGTTGAAACAAAAACTGCTTATTATTTACTGTAATGTGCTTATGTCCAAATTTTATCACGTTATTTCATATCTGTAACAGAAGTTCAAACAAAATGGCTTATTATTTACAGTTACATGCTTATGTCCTATTTTTATCATGTTATTTCATATTTGCCCCCACAAGTTTAAAACTACAATTTCCATCAACAGAAAATAAAATTCCATTCTTAGTATATCTGCCATTAGGCCCTGAGCATGCCACTATTAATCAAAGGTATAAAAATATTTAAAAATTGAAATACAAATAACAATCATAGTTACAATGACTAATGATATTTATTTCAAGTGAGGGTGATTATTCCATGCCAAATCAACCAGTCACTCAACCTGACCATTTCAGATTTCAATGAAACCTTCAGGGATCATTCTCATTAGTGATATAAATGAGAATATATTTTTAAAATTTTTTTATCTCATTGGGTTTTCATGTAATTAATTTTTAAAATTTTGAAAAATTGTCACTTTTTGGCTTGCATAAACTTTTTCAATCTTGAATTACTCAAGTTCTATAAGGCATAGAGTTGTTTGACCCCTCATCTTAAAGAGAATTTCACAAGTTTTAATTTGATATGCAACTTGACTACGCTTGGTAAAATTTGTTTTTTTTAATTAAAAAAATATATAAAAATTTTTAAGATAGTGTTTTTTTTTAATTTTGAATGAATATATGTTTTTTGTAATATTATAAGCTTTAAATCCTGAAACTTTTAGAGTGGGATCTCAATGGGATCAGGAGTTCTGGTACCAATGGTATTGTTTTAAATACCAGTTAGGGCTACATTGCTACTTTTAACTTTCGTAAGGTAAAAAAAAAAAAAAATACATTGGCTATAAGGTAACCAATTTACATTAGGGTCTATTACAGCTAATGATTTACTAAACCCTGCAACGGTAGCCCTAGTCAAAGAATTCTATCAAAATGATGAGGTTAGTCGTCAAATGCCTGGTAAAAAATACTTTGTTTCAGTCAAAAAAGATGGCAAACGTGTGCATGTTCAAAAGTATTTAATTTTAAGTACATTAAAAGAATCATATGTACTATTTAAGGAGCGTTACCTTGATCACAGAATTGGAATTTCTAAATTTTGTGAGCTTCGTCCCAAGCATTAAGTTCTTCCTGGGTCCAGTGGGGCACATTCTGTGTGTGTTTGCACAATACATCAGAATGCCAAATTAATGATGGCTCAGTGTAAAATACCTGAATTGACAAATGGTGAACTCCCGATTAAAACATACAAACATGTAACAAGCAATATAATTTGCAAAAAGCCAGCATCTAAATGTTACTTCGCAAATTGTGTTAATTGCCCAGGAAGTGATGATTTGAAGGCTCGGTTTGAAGAAGCTTTTGAGCTTAATAGCATTGAAAATGTGAGTTTCAAACAATGAATGCAGATTAATAACAAGCGTGTCCTGGAAACTATTATAAAACCGACAGAAGAGTTTTTGGATTATTTGTCTCAGAGTTTGCCAAAACTTTTAAGACACTCTTTCATTGCTACTCAATAGTCTTCCTATTTGAGACACTTGAAAGAAAATCTACCTCAAAACCAATGCATTGTACTTTGTGATTTTGCTGAAAATTATACATTTGTGCTTTAAGATACTGCACAAGGCTTTCATTGGAACAATGCTCCAGCAACAATGCACTCATTTGTTATATACTACATTGATGAGGAAACCAAAAAGTTGGCACACCTGAGCTTAGTTATTCTTTCTGATTGTATGGTGCATGATACAGTTGCTGTTCATTTGTTTCAATGCCTCATGATTGACTTTCTTAAACAGAATCTGCCCCATAAACCCAAAAAGCTGAATTACTTTTCAGATGGAGCATCATCACAGTACAAAAACAAATCAAACTTTCTCAATCTCTGCCATCATGAGAAAGATTTTGGCATCAAGGCGGAATGAAACTTCTTTGCATCGTCACATGGAAAAAATGCATGTGATAGTGTCGGAGGAACTGTTAAACGATTAGCGGCATTGGCCAGTCTACGAATGGTCTATAATGATCAAATTATGACCCCCTCGCCAACTTTATGATGGGGCTAAAGACAATATTGTCAACATCAGTTTTTTGTATTCCACTACAGACGAATACGAGGCAGAGGAAAAGACCTTGAAGAGTAGGTTTGAAGCAGCAACAACAATAAAGGGTACTCAACAATTTCACAGTCACAGTCCTGTGAATGAGACTAGAGTTTTAGTGAAAAGCTACTCATTTTCAGAGGAATCAAATGTAGAAATACACTGGCGGAAAGTGAAAAAAGAACACCAAGAAGGAGACGTCCGATACCAACGAAATTTATACAGCATAATAGCGGAATACAGAGGATAACGTGATCAAAACATTATGGCAAAATACAGCTGTATTTGCTGGTAAACTGAAAAATAATATTTCCATGTAACATGGTTAGTACGAGGTTGAACCGCCATGAACTGCGTCACACTGCAAATTCTGGCATGGAGCCTGTCGTACAGATGTTGGATGTAAGTTTGGGGTATTGAGTTCCAAGCATCCTCAACCTGGACGCGTAAATCGGGGATGGTCGTGGCTGGCCGTGGAGACCGGATAAGTCGTTGTCCCATAAAATCCCACACGTGCTCAATGGGGGACAAATCCGGTGAACATGCAGGTCTTGGAAGTTGTCTCACACCCTGAAGTGCTTGTTGCGTTGCACGTGCCATGTGTGGGCGTGCGTTATCTTGCTGAAAAACACCACGATGAACTGACCTTACAAATGGCACAACAACGGGCTGAATGATGTTGTTGATGTAGGAGGTGCTGTTTAACATACCTGGTACAAACACTGTGTACGGGAGTGATAGCTGATCGCTCCCCACACCAGGAGACGAGGTGTAGGCCCTGTGTGTCGCTGGCGGATGCAAGAAAGATAGAGACGCTCCCCTGTGCGTCTGCGAACATGCATACGGACATCGGAGGCTCCCAAGCAGAATCTGCTTTCATCACTGAACACGACAGATCGCCATTGCGTTCTCCAGTGCAGACGTTTGCGACACCACTGCAGCCGTTCCTGACGGTGGGCTGGAGTCAGAGGTACACATGCACATAGTCCTGCATCCAGTAGACGGTTGCGGATTGTTCGCATAGTCACCTCAGGTGCAACGGCAGTTCGGATTTGCGTCACAGTGGATGTTCTGCTTGACAACGCCGCTCTTCTTATGCGTCGATCGGTCCGCTCATCAGTCCGTCTGGGACTCCCGGTTCCACGTCTTCTCGTGTGGGAATGTTCCTCGGACCATCTACGCCACCATCATACCACCACTGATACTTCCCGTCCAATTCCGCTCCGCAATACGACCTCGCTCAAAGTCCGATAACTACTGAAATCGTACAAGTCTTCCATGTCCAGGCATTGCAGCTTCTTCAGGGTCTTTGCACGTGTCCATATGCCGATGACTAATTACATTCACTTCGCCGTACTCCTTAAATACCACCGACGCTAATTTTCATGTTATGCCGTACTGTGCGTAAGCACTCACCGGTTGGTCCCAAAATTAACATCACACCTACGTAAACTCGACCCCATTAACATGGGTAAATTTCATGATCGTCTGCCAATACCTTCTTTGTGTTCTTTTTCACTTTCCACCAGTGTAGTTTCAGCTGATGACACTGATGATCTGGACATTAATGACATTGTTGGCTTTGTTACATGCCAATACTCATCAGACAAGTGGTGGTTAGGTTGTGTGTTAGGAATAGAAGGAGATGAAGTAAAAATAAGTTTTTTGGAACCACATGGCCCTTCTCCATCTTTCAAATACCCACAATTTACTGACATACTAGTTGTGCATAAAAGTGAGGTTTTAACAAAAGTTGATCCTACAATAGCTACAGGAAGAGTTTAGCGACTTACAGACTCAGAAACCAAAAAGGCAAACAAGAAATTATTTGTTAAATTAAAGAACTAAGAGGTCGCTATTTTGGCATAACTACAACTCTGAGTGCTAACTAAAAAAAACTTTTATTAATTTTATCAGGTAAAACTTTTAGCCTGTTGGGACTATCTTTCCCTTGTTTTATGTTTGACTATGTATTAGTATGATGTATTATGTAGATTTTAAAACTCAGTGTCTGTTATCATGTAAATACACTAAAACAAGAATTATAAACCATTATTACTTGTACAGTAACTTTAAGTTTTTTGCCATAGCTCCTGATCCCATTGAGATCCCACTCTAAAAGTTTCAGGATTTAAAGCTTATAATATTAAAAAAACATATTTTTTTCAAATTTAAAAAAAAAACCCTACTTTAAAATTTTGAAACTTTTTTTTCTAAAATTAAAAAAAAAATTTTTTTCCCCACCAGGCATAGTCAAGTTGCATATCAAATTAAAACTTATGAAATTCTCTTTAAAATGAGGGGTCACACAACTATCTAGGCCTTATAGAACTTGAGAAATTCAAGATTGAAAAAGTTTATGCAAGCCAAAAAACAACAAATTATCAAAATTTAAAAAAATAATTACATGAAAACCCAATGAGATAAAAAACATTTTTAAATATATTCTCACTTATATCATTAGGGAGAATGATCCCTGAAGGTTTCATTCAAATCTGAGATGGTCAGGTTGAATATTGAAATTTTTTGGTTGATTTGGCAGGAAATGAATGACCCATGAGATTAAGAAAATTTATAAGAATTTTACGAAAAATATGTTTTTCTTTTTTAGTATGATGTGCAAGAATTGACAGTATGCCAAATCAAATGACTTTGTTGATATATCTTAACAATTGTATGACTATTATTTTAACCGTTTCACATGTTATGAAACTGTTTCATAACGTGTGAAACAGTTAAAGTCATACAACTCCGAAGATATATAATAGCCACATAAACCAAATGGATAGTTACTAACCATGTTATCTGACTTTGTTGGTACTTCTAATGTACCAAACCATGAATTTTTTTTTTCTTCTTTTTCTTGAAGGTCTTTTGATGTAGACACAACTAAACTTATGGCTGTTTCTGGTGTTCCTTAACAAAAGAATTGTCCATGTTTATATATATATATATATATATATGACAAGAGTAAAGAAGTGGGATTAAAAATGAACTTTCAGAAGACAAAAGTGATGTTCAATGCTTTTACAAGAAATGAAGATTTATTGATTGATGGAGAAAAGCTGGAGATAACAGACACGTACGTTTATCTTACACAGCAGATATCAAGTGAGGGTCACATTGATGAAGAAATTAATCGGCGTACAAAACTTGCCTGGAGAGCTTTTGGAAGAAACAGCATAATTTTCAAGAGCAATATGCCATTATGTCTTAAAAGAAAAGTGTTTGATCAATGCATCCTTCCAGTGCTTACGTATGGTGCAGAGACGTGGACCTTAACTAAAAGAGACATACAAAGGCTGCAAACAACTCAAAGCAGCATGGAGAGGTGCATGCTTGGGGTAACCAGGAGAGATAAGAAGAGGAACTCGTGGATCCGAAAAATGACAAGAGTGGAAGACATCATGATCAGAGTTAAATCCCTGAAATGGCAATGGGCTGGACACACTGCCAGAAGGACAGATCATCGAAGACAGCCGAAATTTTAGATTGGATTCCAAGGGACAGGAAAAGACCCAGAAGAAGACCACATGAGAGATGGGTGGATGAAATTCGAAAGTATGCAGGGGTGACATGGAGGAGACTGGCACAAGACAGACCGTTGTGGAGGAAACTTGGGGAGACCTTCGTCCAGCAGTGGATTGATAATGGTTGACAATGATGATGATGATGATGATATATATCATCATGACAGCCGAAATTTTAGATTGGATTCCAAGAAGACATTTTTGATAATGGTTGACAATGATGATGATGATGATGATATATATCATCATGACAGCCGAAATTTTAGATTGGATTCCAAGGGACAGGAAAAGACCCAGAAGAAGACCACATGGGAGATGGGTGGATGAAATTCGAAAGTATGCAGGGGTGACATGGAGGAGACTGGCACAAGACAGACCGTTGTGGAGGAAACTTGGGGAGACCTTCGTCCAGCAGTGGATTGATAATGGTTGACAATGATGATGATGATTGTCAACCATTATCAATCCACTGCTGGACGAAGGTCTCCCCAAGTTTCCTCCACAACGGTCTGTCTTGTGCCAGTCTCCTCCATGTCACCCCTGCATACTTTCGAATTTCATCCACCCATCTCCCATGTGGTCTTCTTCTGGGTCTTTTCCTGTCCCTTGGAATCCAATCTAAAATTTCGGCTGTCCATCGATGATCTGTCCTTCTGGCAGTGTGTCCAGCCCATTGCCATTTCAGGGATTTAACTCTGATCATGATGTCTTCCACTCTTGTCATTTTTCGGATCCACGAGTTCCTCTTCTTATCTCTCCTGGTTACCCCAAGCATGCACCTCTCCAGGCTTCTTTGAGTTGTTTGCAGCCTTTGTATGTCTCTTTTAGTTAAGGTCCACGTCTCTGCACCATACGTAAGCACTGGAAGGATGCATTGATCAAACACTTTTCTTTTAAGACATAATGGCATATTGCTCTTGAAAATTATGCTGTTTCTTCCAAAAGCTCTCCAGGCAAGTTTTGTACGCCGATTAATTTCTTCATCAATGTGACCCTCACTTGATATCTGCTGTCCAAGATAAACGTACGTGTCTGTTATCTCCAGCTTTTCTCCATCAATTGCTAAATCTTCATTTCTTGTAAAAGCATTGAACATCACTTTTGTCTTCTGAAAGTTCATTTTTAATCCCACTTCTTTACTCTTGTCAGCAAGTTCCTGGATCATACTCTGCAGCTCTGATGGGGTAGTTGCAAAAATGACTACGTCATCAGCAAAACGAAGGTGGGTTAGATAATCTCCATTAATCTTTATCCCTTTGTTTTCCCAGCTCAGCGACTGAAAAACACCCTCCAATGTGGCATTAAAGAGCTTCGGAGATATGGTGTCACCTTGTCTCACTCCCTTTCCAATTTTTATGTGTGTTGTATTTTCAAACAGCCGAATCTTTGCACTTGCATTTTCATAGATGTTATTAATAATATTAATGTATGCATCTTCAATACCGCAGGATTTCAGAGCCATTGTAACTGCTGATGGTTTCACCGAATCAAAGGCTTTTTCATAATCGATAAAAGCCATGCACAATGGAAGTTCATATTCCCTCGCTCTTTCAATTAGTTCTCTCAGTACGTGGATATGATCTATTGTGCTGTAGCCACTCCTGAATCCAGCTTGTTCTCTCGGTTGAGCCATGTCCAGTGTTACCTTCAAGCGGTGTGAAAGAACTTTAGTGAAGATTTCATAAACTACTGATAGGAGGCTGATAGGTCTGTAGTTTCCGAGATCCTCAATGTCACCTTTCTTATGTAGCAGGATCATTGTAGCGGTGTCCCAATCCTCAGGAATCTTTCCTTCATTAAGGCATCGAGTGAAAATTTGGGCGAGTACTGTTTCGATTTCTCCACTTGCTTCTTGTATGATGTCTACAGTAATTCCATCTTCTCCTGGAGCTTTTCCCCGCTTCATGTTCTTGATTGCATGTGCAACTTCTGCTGGAAGGACTGGAGGAACTCTGGTACTGGTATCTTTCATGATGTCTGGAGTGCATGTATCATCCCTTTCATATAATTTGGAGTAGAAATCTTTCACTCTTGTCAAAATTTCGCCTCTATTTCTTGTTACAGAACCATCTTCTTTTCTCAGTGCCATAATCTGTTTTCTTCCCTTACTGAGATGTCCCTTTGCTATCTTTAGGCTTTGGTTGTTTTCAATTGCTTTCCTCACTAGTTCACAGTTGGATTTTCTTACGTCTTCAGTGATACTTTTTCTTACTGTCTTGCATAGCTCTATATATTCCACTTTGGAAGTCGCATCTTCTTTAGTTGTCCTCATCTCTCTTCTTTTTTGCATCAACATTTTCGTTTTTCCTGATAATTTGTTTACATGCAACTTGTTCTTAGACCCAGCTAATTTTGTTGCTGTTTCCATAAGAGCTTTGGTTACTTTTCTGTTAACTTCAGAGATGTCCACTTCTTCCGATGTTAGGCCTTCTAAAGCAGAGAACCTGTTCTTCAGTTCCAACTTGAAGGTATTATGGTGTTTTTTAAGGTTGGTTATGTCAATAGATTTTGTTTGTCTTATGAGCTTGCCACGTTCAAGTTTAGTGTTGAGGTGCATCTTACATCTCACCAATCTATGGTCACTACCTGTGTTGAACTTGTTTAGCACACTGCAGTCTTCTATGACGAATTTTTTGTTACACATAATAAAATCAATTTCATTTGTCGTCCCATTTGGATGTCTCCATGTCCATTTCCTGTGTGGCTTTTTCTTGAAGAAGGAGTTCAAGATGAAAAACCCTTCTGCCTCTGCAAACTCAACGAGAGTATTTCCACGCTGGTTTCTGTTGCTGTGACCGAATTTACCTACTGAAGTTTCATTCTGTTGCCGTTGCCCTATTTTTTGCATTGAAATCTCCCATAATTATTTTCAAGTGCTGCTTACCTTTATTATTTAGATGACAAATTTCCTCATAAAATTCTTCAATTTCTTCTTCAGGATGACTTGTGGTGGGTGCATAAGTTTGAATAATCTGAGCCTGGTATCTTTTCGAGAGTTGGATAACGAGTCGTGCAGCTCTGTCAGAGGAACTTTCAACTTCTACAACTTTATCCTTCAGTTTCTTGTTTATTATAAATCCAACACCACTAGTTCTGCCAGTATCTGTCCCACGATAGTAGAAGAGATGTCCACTTTTCAGTTCGATGAGATCTTCTCCTTTTCTCCTTACCTTACTTAGCCCCACGATGTCCCACTTGATCCTTTGTAGTTCCTCTTCCAATTCAAGAAGCCTTGAATCAGAAGATAGGGAGCGTCCGTTATACGTAGCCAAGGTCAGCATCAGATGGCAGCCTAGTCCGGTCCTCCGGGGATTCTTAGCATTCTCTGCCTTCATGTCGCACTGGCCGCTGCCTTGGCCAGGTACATTCCAGCTGCCGGAGACTGAGGGCCAAGATTTAAGTTGTGGAATCATTTCATAGATGCAAGTAATAAGCCCACCAAATTTTTTTTTTTTAAATATATATATATGTCATGACCTCCACAGAGTTGTATGATCTAGCTTTAGTTAACAATTTAGCTTGCATCCATAACTTTCATGGCCCGACCCATGCTCTTCATCTGTTACTATTAAACAGAAAGAAGAAGATTAAAGAAAACTCAAGTTGTGAGAGTGACATAATAATTAGAAAGATGTTAATAGGTACATTGTAAAAACCAGTTTAACATACAATCAGCCTATCGAGGCCTTCGCAGAATGGAAATATAATGTAATCAATAGCTTCACTTGTGAGTTGGCAGGTCTGGACTTTTGTTTCGATAGAAATCTCTTTTTCTCTGGAGATGCTAAAAGGTCACTCTCCAAACTACAAGACCTATTTATTTTTACCACTACGGATAAAGCTAGGAATAATTTTGCAATTATCTGTAAGAAGTTCTATTTTGAATTGTTAACTATGGAACTCAATAATAGAGTAACCTACGAGCCCGTAAGTTATTCTACCAAGCAGTTAGAAAATCGGTTTAAGGCATTCTTCAAGAAACTTAAAATTCCACAAACTAGAAGATATGAGCCTGAATTTCCATTTCTTTTTGCAACGGTTAAGTTTCATAAAGATCCAGTGAAGTTCAGGTTCATAGCTAGTGGAGTAAGGAGTCATAAAAAGAAAATAGATCTTGCTTTTGAAGATATCTTGAAGAAGGTTTTGAAACACATTAGAAACTGTACTAATTTGATGTACAGAGATTTTTGGATAATTAATAATAATGCAGAAGTAATTTCTACTATACTCAAAGTAAGTCCCTTAGATATTAATAGTTATGATTTTGAGAACCTATATACTAATCTGCCTCTATCAGATATAATCACTACCTTTAAAGAGCTGTACGCAGAATTTAAACTTAACCAATTTGTTAATGTAGGAGCCTGGAACTCTTATCTCAATTGCTGCATAAAAAATAACCATATCTTATGTAATAATACTCTCTATAAGCAAGTGAACGGTATACCCATGGGAACATCAACCTCCACGAGTATTGCTAATCTATTCATGTTCTTTAAGGAATATAAATTCATTAAAAATCACTCCACCTGCTCCAATAACTACCTTTACACATTTAGATATATTGATGATCTGCTGTGTATCAATAATTCAGAAGTTATAGAGAGTGATTTTGATAATATCTATCCTAGCTCTCTTAACTTATGTAAAACCAACCACAGTAATCAGGAACTTGAGTTCCTAGACTTAAGCATTAAGCTTAACAGAGGTAACCCATATATTAGCCTCTTTGATAAAAGAGTTAATTTTCCTTTCAAAGTAATTAAATATCTACACTGGAATAATAACATATCAACCAAAGTAATTGAGAATGTACTAATTTCTCAGGTCCTAAGAATTTCAAGAATTTGCAGCAACAATTTGGACTTCAATTACCACATTAATATACTATTAGACAGTTTTCTAGAGAACGAAATTCCTTCTTCTTTCATCAAAAGAACTTTAAGAAAAATTATTCTGAATAATAGAGTAAGGTTGGCAGATCTGCTTTAATTTTCTACACAGTTAATAATATGATTCTGACCAATGAAAGCCGTTTGGAAGTTGGCTAGAGGATGCCTATTAACTACTAAAAGGAACCTTAGTGCTATGGATATGAAGGTCCTATTAAAATAAAAAATTAAATAATATAGACAAAATCACAAAAAAAGCTTAAAAATCTGTTTATAAAAGAAAATAAAAACAAATAAAAAAGAAAACTAGTTATTCACTCACTAGAATAGCTATACTAAAAATAGTAAAACTAACATTAAAATTAATAGGATTCTGAATAATCTATAGAAGCTCACTAAGGTGATTTAATACATGAAAAGATTATTAAATACACCACTTGTGTTTTTTATAATATTTCTCATGTATTCTGGAGAGTTAATTCTGCTCTTTCTGATCATACAGGTCCACAGTCTTAAGTATATATATATATATATTTTTTTTCTCTGGTTAAAATCTCCGCGAGTCGGTTTCTTTCAGTGTGTGGAGGCCATCAGCCCCACCCACACTGCCCCCCAGCGACTAGGGAGTGGCAGAGGAGCTTGGAAGTTTGGGGAAAAGGTCGGCCATGTTTCCTCTTGTGTGGAGAAAGTTCAGTTGCATAAGAGGTAAGCTCTCTTCATTGTCTTTGGGTTTTAGGTTTTCCAAGTTCAATGTTTGTACTTCTTGTACTTTTTTCTCTGTTGTTTTTTGCTTTTTAGCATTTAGGCACTGGCAAGTCTGTTAACTTTTTTGCGGGTTTTAACTCTTTCTTTTCTTGGTAACTTTGCGCGTTTTTTAGGAAACTTAGGCCAAGCAGCTGGCCAATCATAGTTCTTTTACTTTGCGCTGTGTTTTCAAAGTAGTTAAGTTCTTAATAACTACTTAATTATGCACTTAAAGCACTGCTGAAATACTGTGTACATATTGCAACTAATTGTTTATGTCATATAACCTTCACAAAGCATATCTTTAGTTAATTATTGTCTTTAATTTATTCTCGTTTTTGTGTTGTCAGAAGTTGTGGAGTAGGGGGTTTTAGAATCAAGTTTTCTGTCAAAAATCTGTTTTTTAAAAATTAATATTTCCTTTTTAATTGCAATGTAAGAATTTGGAATACTTTTGCATTGCTATTCAGGTTTAAATTCTCTCTCAGGCGAACTTGGCATTTCGTTATAGCTGAAAATTATTTCTAATTATTATGTCACTCTCACAGCTTGAGTTCTCTTTAATCTTCTTCTCTCTGTTTAATAGTAACAGATGAAGAGCATGGGTCGGGCCAGGAAGGTTAATGGATGCAAGCGAAATTGTTAACTAGTGCTAGGTCATGCAACTCTACGGAGGACATGACATATATATATTTTTTAAAACTATTTTAGGTGGGAATGTTACTTGCATCTATGGCCTTGCAGAAACCCATTTCCAACTAGGTCTTTGTGGAAGTGAGAAAATGCAGAGTTTTTGCTGGTCCTTGATAAAGCCAAGGCTCAGTATTCTCGACACCTTCTACATTCAGTTGTTTTATTTTATTTTTTTATCTTTTCTCCTTTTACTCACACAGGTAGATACATAACCTTTTCTATGTTGTACTTGGTGTGAGTCAAAATTATATATTTTTTTTGCTTAGGTATCTTCTTAATAGAATATATATATATATATATATATATAGCATTAGACATGCATAGGAACGCATTCAGGGTTTAACAACCACCATGAGCAACTCTAAGGGATTTTAAGTAGCTGCCAATTCCAAGTTTAGAGTCACGGGTTCCAGGGAAGAAATAGAATCAACATCATCTGCCGAACACACCACTAATGCCTCATCCTGGACTCAACTCCATCTTGGACGAATGGTCAGAAGCCAGGGCCTTAGATCATTCAAAGCAGCATCAGTTGACCTGGTATTGCCATGTGCTTAAGACAGATTTGAAATTACCTTTTGGTACCTGACAAATGTAGACATTTGAACAATGATCCATGAATTTTTAGATTTTCTTGCATAGTTTTCTTCTTAGGCAGACTACTTATAGACCTAAGAGTTGCTCATGGTCATTGACACCCCCCCCCCCTCACCAAACCAAGGTACTTAGAAAGAGGAGAGGTAGGTCCAATCGCCTTTGTTTCCGTGCCGCCGGCGAGCTGTCACCCTACGAGCTCGAGTGTGATGTCACAGTGGCCATAAACGATCTCTTGAGCATTCGGAGCTTGTGCTGTAGTGTCGATTACTCGCTGCATTTCTTTGTCAATTTTAGACCTGCTTTGTCGTTTCATTCATTTTTTTCTTCATTTGTTTTCTGTGTACAACTATCTCGAAAATACCTGGATACGCTGTTGCACTTTGTCGTAATAACAGTTCAAAGGAAAGGAAGTTAGATGTTACATACCATGTTTTCCCATCGGATAGAGATTTCTTGAAGCAATGGGTAGCGAAATGCTGTCAAAAGGATGTATTCGATGCAAAGAAAGCTCGAATGTGTTCAGAACACTTTGATGTCTCGAAGTAAGAGCGAGATCTTAGAAATGAATTGCTGAACTTGCCTTCCAGAAAAAAAAAAAAAAAACAGAAAAGATGCCGCTCCTACAAAAAATATGCCTTAGCAGATGGAGGAGCAAACTTCTGTTCGAAGTGAACAGTTTAAGATCGGAGAGGTCAGGAAAAAAAAATGCGTTAAATCGAAGTGAAAGTATATCTCCAATTAAACGTCAAATCACAGGTCACAATGAAAATGACATCATTCCTGACCAACATTTATCACACCGTCAATGTTATGTGAGAAGTGTGAATGTTTGAACAAAAATATAATGTAACTGAAGAGTGAAAATAATTCACTACGGGAAGAATTATTAAACATAAGAAAACAGTTGGTAATGGTAAAACAATGCTTTTGCCTTGAGAAAAGAAGCTTGAAAACGGAAATTAATATTATGAAACGCAAATGCAAGAATAGAAATTTGCTGAGCAACAGTGAAAGATGGCCAGCTATCAAAAATTTGCTTGGCCATTGTTTCACTGAAGTGCAAATTCAAACTCTTGTGTCAAATACGAGACCAGCGAAATGGAATGAAGGAGATACGTATAAGTCAAGCACTTGTTTTGCAAGCTGTTTCTCAAAAAGCATATCTTTTCATCAAAAATAAAATGCACATACTGCTTCCAAGCATTTCCTCTCTGAAACAGTGGTGTGGTAAATTTGTGTTACCGATGGTTTAATTGAGCCCGTTTTAAAGGTGATGAAAATGAATACTATACACCTAACGGAATTAGACAAAGTTTCAGTTTTATCTTTTGGTGAAATGGGCGTTGATTGCCGATATTGTTATGATGATGCTGCAGATAAAATTTTAGGACCGCATAGTAACACTTTAGTAGTTATGCTGAGAGGCTTATGGAAAGCTTGGAAACAGCCATATACTGTTATTATCCCTTTGATAAGCAAATGGATCAAAAGCTGTTAACTGACATAATTCGAGCCGTTGAGTAATCAGGTTATTTAGTGCTGATCTTGGGGGGTTGGATTGCAAGCTTTGGACGCAGCTTGGAATAACCCCAATATTGTCTTCCTTTTCCAAATCCAGTAAATGAAAATCAATCGAAAAATACAGATGTTTGCGGATGTGCCCCATCTAATTAAACTTCTCCGAAAGCATATATTTGATCGTGGAACACGCTGTAGTGTGGAACCATCACTTGCCAGATATTTGACCTTTTGCTGGAACGTAATAACTCAGAATTAAAGGTGTTTCATAAAATAAAATGGATCCACACAAATGTAACAGACCCCATGAGACAGAGAATTAGTTTTAGTGCTCCAGATGCAATCTAACAACGTAAGCAAAGATATAGAGTATTTTTTTCGTGAAAGAAAACAAATTGCTAATTTTATAAAATTGGAAAATGACTGATTCGACGTAATGAAATGTATATTTCCTAGCTCCAAAGAGCCATTGCAGTGTGCTTTTAGAAAAAAAAAAAAATATTCAGCAAAAAAGCATCGAACAGTATTCATGTCATATTCCCGTTTTTTCACAGTATATATATATTTTTTTACTTTATTTTGAAAAATAGTTGGATGTTTGTACAATTTTTACTTAAAAATTATTTACTCAAAAGTAGCTCTGTTACTTCGATTGAAAATTCACAGAGCACACAACACTTTCTCGGTATGGCTCCGTGCGCGTTACAGCTTCGCTCATGGCCACCATGACGTCACAGCATGGCGAAGAGAAACGGAAAGACGGCGCGGTTACGATTAACCTACCTCTCCTCCTTCTAAGTACCTTGCATCAAACCACGCTCAAAATGGGGTGCGGTACCAGTTAATTATATTCATTTGGTCACTGACTGTCTACTGCTCAATGCTCTTAGTACCACCTCCTCAGCCTTTACGCAACTCCTGAAATTTGTACTAGCCAATGTGGCTAGTGGAATAAAAATTTTACTAGTGAAATGACAAAATCTACTGGCCATGCAAAGTTAAAAAAATAATAATTCAGTAACTCCTCTACTTACGGGTGAATGTTTTTTTCCCCCTTTCTAATGAAAGACTCCTCCCCATTTACTTCTTAGAAACAGATACAGAGCAGTTACTGCATATGATCATTAAATTGACTGCAAATATTGCATTATGCTTTTGTTCCAAAATGATCAACAATTTATTTTCAGTGCTGTAATAATTACTCTTACTATCTTAATTTACACATACATAATTTATTTTTGAGAGGCCATTGAAGTTAGATGTCTAATTTCTTTAATAATATTTAAAACAAAGGGACAAAAGCTAAGATATATATATATATACATAAAGTGGCACTAATAATGTTGATACACTTCACTGCTGATATGTACTGTGTGTGATCTTCCCATCAGAGATACTGCCCACCACAACTGAATAGCATTTTGAGGATCAAAATCTACAATTGAAGGGCCATTGCATTTAATCATCATTAAGTCATTTAAAGTGCCACTATTCACACGTACCCGATTACTCATTTTTATGAGGTTCATTGCTGAAAAGCCATGTTCACAAGGAGCAGTACTACATGGCATTAGATGTAGTAGCTGCATCATTTTACAAACATTGCCATAACAGTTTGTTTCTTTTTGTTCAACATAGATGATACATGTACTCCAGACATCATGAAAGGTACCAGTACCAGAGTTCTTCCAGTCCTCCCAGCAGAAGTTGCACACGCAATCAAGAACATGAAGCGGGGAAAAGCTCAAGGAGAAGATGGAATTACTGTAGACATCATACAAGAAGCAAGTGGAGAAATTGAAACAGTACTCGCCCAAGTTTTCACTCGATGCTATAACGAAGGGAAGATCCCTGAGGATTGGAACAACGCTACAATGATCCTGCTACATAAAAAAGGTGACAATGAGGATCTCAGGAACTACAGACCTATCAGCCTCCTATCAGTGGTTTATAAAATCTTCACTAAAGTTCTTTCACACCGCTTGAAGGTGAAAATGGACATGGCTCAACCGAGAGAACAAGCTGGATTCAGGAGTGGCTACAGCACTATAGAGCATATCCACGTACTGAGAGAACTAATTGAAAGAGCGAGGGAATATGAACTTCCATTGTGCATGGCTTTTATCGATTATGAAAAAGCCTTTGATTCAGTGAAACCATCAGCAGTTACAATGGCTCTGAAATCCTGCAGTATTGAAGATGCATACATTAATATTATTAATAAAATCTATGAAAATGCAAGTGCAAAGATTCGGCTGTTTGAAAATACAACACACATAAAAATTGGAAAGGGAGTGAGACAAGGTGACACCATATCTCCGAAGCTCTTTAACGCCACATTGGAAAATGTCTTTCAATCACTGAACTGAACTTAAAGAACCCACCTTCGTTTTGCTGATGACGTAGTCATTTTTGCAACTACCCCATCAGAGCTGCAGAGTATGATCCAGGAACTTGCTGACAAGAGTAAAGAAGTTGGATTAAAAATGAACTTTCAGAAGACAAAAGTGATGTTCAATGCTTTTACAAGAAATGAAGATCTATCGATTGATGGGAAAAGCTGGAGATAACAGACACATATGTTCATCTTAGACAGCAGATATCAAGTAAGGGTCACATTGATGAAGAAATTAATTGGCGTATAAAACTTAACCTGGAGAGCTTTTGGAAGAAACAGCATAATTTTAAAGAGCAATATGCCATTATGTCTTAAAAGAAAAGTGTTTGATCAATGCATCCTTTTAGTGCTTACGTATGGTGCAGAGACGTGGACCTTAACTAAAAGAGACATACAAAGGCTGCAGACAACTCAAAGCAGCATGGAGAGGTGCATGCTTGGTGTAACCAGAAGAGATAAGAAGAGGAACTCGTGGATACGAAAAATGACAAGAGTGGAAGACATCATGATGGCTATAGGCTGGACATACTGCCAGAAGGACAGACCATCGATGGACAGCCGAAATTTTAGATTGGATTCCAAGGGACAGGAAAAGACCCAGAAGAAGACCACATGGGAGATGGGTGGATGAAATTTGAAAGTATACGGGAGTAACGTGGAGGAGACTGGCACAAGACAGACCGTTGTGGAAGAGGCTTGGAGAGACCTTCGTCCAGCAGTGGATTGATAATGGTTGACGATGATGATGATGATATGCATCTAAACAGAGATTAAAAACTAATCTTTTACCTGTAGATGACATTATACTTTGTGCAAGGTATAGGCAAACATACATATACCATGGCAAAGGTTGCTTTATAGTAACCTTGACCCTTTGGTCGTTCCAGGCTGATCCGTCAGCAGATTAAGTTTGTCTCAAAGCCCACTTTCACTTCCATTCATTTTCGAAGCAGCTGCAGGAAAAGGGCGAGAAAACTGAACTCAATATTCATTCACAAGTAGGGGGAAAAGGTGGACAAAACAGTTGCTTACTTGCGGAAAAAAATATACTGGCCATCGTCGGCTACTACCTACTATATTGAAAAATTTACTAGCTGCTACAAAATAACTGGTCGCCATTTGACTACTGACATTCGCAAGGGCTGCACCTCCTTGAATAGACACCTTCTATAAGTCTACGCACTGTTTTGACTCATGAACTACCATTTTGATCCATGAACCAGTACCAATAATGTGTTGTTTCTTTTAAGAGAAATGTGGGTAGGACATGGATTTCGGAACATCTTTGCCGGAAAATCGCTTTGTGCTCTATGTCTGTATGTGAATAAGAGAGTTTGGATGATCTACTATACTGTTACTAGTGTCTTTTTCAAAATTACAAAAGGAGTGTAAATAACACCGATAAACCTTTGGCTCCAAGTTCAATGACATAATTAGCTTAATTTATTTATAACAGGTGCTTGGTTGAACGGCAAATTTTCTTCTGAAGCAGAGAAAATTTATCTTTGTCTTTCAGACCAAACACCCAACATATATACACACAATTTTTTTTTTTTTAAAGACAATAATGTTTTAGACAGATAATAAAAAGCTTAAATGAAGTTAATGATTCTTGTTTGTAAGTACCAAAATAATTATTTGCTCTTTCCAAGCAATAAGGACAAAGAAGATACAGAAAAAATGGGCATTTCTTGAGTGGTCCACCAGGAAACATCCCAATGGGTCAATCCGCCCCTGCTGCCCTCCCAGTATGGTCATACTAAGGGCATAAATCATGCTCTGAGGAATGGAAAAAAACACAAATGCACAACCTGTGAATAAATTTACTGAAAAAAAAATGCAATACACTTCAGTATTTTACTTTTTAAAGACTGGTTAGCTGTATATAGACCCTTTCCATCTCAATTCAGGCAGGGGGTGTCAGTTGACCACCTCCAATTTTTGAAAAAATTATGGTAGCTACTCCTAAGAGAGGTATAAAGAACTGCAAAAGGATTTTTCATAAAAAATTTTTGGTCGAGCTACAGCATTTTGAAAATAGGCAAAAAATACACCCGTGACGAAAAACATGTGATACGCCAAACTTTTAAATGTACACTGCTCCTGTACTATAACAGGTAGACTGGTAGGGACTTGATTTTTTTTTATTTTGAAGCTATTGAACTGGCCTTTCTTTATGTTCACAGAAATTGATCAAAGGAATGTTGCTAGATGGCAAAAAAAAAAAATTCTATATTTATTACAAAAAATTTAATTTTCCACAAATTTAGGATTTTTTTTTTTTAAGAAAAAGACTTATCTGTTGGGTAAGTATGCCAACCTGCACTCCTACTAGGGTTGTATTAGCAGTAATGTTATTTTTATCCTGTGATGCATGCAACTCATAAAATTAATTTTCTAAACATACAAAATTTCAAAAAATCAACATTTTTGAATTGCAATATCTCAAAAACCTCATTTTTAAAAATTCTGAAATTTTGTCTAAATAATGTCTTAATGGTACTGTAGTTAACTGGGGGAAACAGGTTACTGGATTTTTGCTTTGAAATTTTCCTACAAATTTTTGAAAATGCACTTCTCTCCTGCTCGAAATTCACGGTTGGGTTATTTAAAAAAAAAAAAAAAATTTGAAAGATATTTTGGAAAAGTTTACCTGAGTATATATTCCAAATTGCAGTGTCAATCTATATTTTTGGGGCCGCGGGTAGCCTAGCGGGCAACATTCGTGACTGCCACGGAAAGGACCTCAGGTTCGATCCCAGCAGGTACGAACGCTGGATCCACTAAATATCCGCAGTGCGTCGGAGTGGCACATTAAGCCGTTAGACCCCGGGTACTGGCCCCCCGGTAATAAATAAGGGCATCTTCCTCCCCCTTTCTACTTCGCTTCTGTGTCATTTTCCTATAAGCACTCTAGTCCAAATCTCCTAGCTTCCTATTTCCAAGGGTTGTTTAAGACCTGGGCTCAGACACTCCCTTCCTAAAATCCTCTACATATGATCATGATCAATCTATATTTTAAAGTCATTTTTATGGGTTTTTTTATAATTGTCACCTATGTATATGTTTATTTTATTTAATCCATAGTCTATACACATAGACTATGGATTAAAAAAAGTTGCAGTTAAGATTCAATTTCTGTTTACATAAGAAAAAAGGCCTCAAAAAACAAAATGATGAGCTTACCATCATAACTACAAATTATTCAAACTGAGAAAAGCTGCTGGACTTTATTGATTTCCTTCTCATCAAAGGTATGAAGTTGTGCAGAACATCCAACAGGAGTTGGGGTATTCACCTTTAGAAGTAAATTTTTAAGGGCATTGGACACTTGTCTCTTTTTCTTTCCATATTTGTCTGGCCACCAAAAACCTCTGGCTGGTCCATGAGGGTGCATGAAAGATACTGTTATGTCCTCAAATTCTCTAGATATGTTTGTAATCTGTCCCATCCACCAGTTATCATCATAAATGCATCCTATAAATTCTCCTATTTGTAAATCATTCACAGAAATGGGTTCTTTTTTTGTTGGCTTGAAAACTGCATTGCTTTATGTGGGTGCTGGACTGTTCTGGCCATTGATGGTTTATTTCCTTGTACTAACCAGAAATGCGGTGACTGTATATCAACAACAGATTTTACTGTATCCCACTCTTCTACTTTGCTGGTTCGGTAGGACTGAACTTCATCAGTTGTGAGGAGTAGAAGTTTAGTCTTTGGGATCGAGGGGGTGACATTTTCAACAAATGAAGGTGCATCTCTTATAGCTTGGGAATCTTCTTTGTGTAAGTTGAATTTAGTAGCAAAATGTTTCTACAGGCCACCCACACCATCACATGCACTCTTGCATTGGCCTGTGGCTGAGAAGATCCACTTCCTTGTTACATTTGGGTCTACTCCATCTGAGATGTAAACCTGCTACTCCATCTGAGATGTAAACAATTGTTTTAAATTCTTCCTAAGGACAAGTCTCAGCAATTTCACTTTTTATGAGCAGAATGACACACAGAGCATGTGCTGTGTCATGGCTTATATCATTGCATGCTACCACAAGACTTAGTCTCATTTGGAAAGTATGCAATGCATGTAAAAAGTGAGATCTGGCACTTTAGGTAGAATTACAGACCAGTTCTGAGCAGGCAAAGACCAACACTGGACTATGTGCTGCAGACTGTTTAACATCTGCTATCCCAACTCTGAATCCACTCATAATAAATTATGGAAGAGTTTCTTCCTCCTGATATCCCCCACCTTCAGTAGCTCTTATTTTCATTGACTCCCCAAGTTACTCTCAAGCAGCCTTGATAGGTGTTTCACAGTACTCCATAAAAATTGCATTCGGCAGTACCATTTTTAGAACCACAGCTTTGGAAAATCAAACTTTGAAATCATATCAGCTGCAGTTTAGCCCAAAAATTACCACAAATTGCAGTTTACCCTTGAGTCAAAAAATGCCTAAGTTTCATAAAATCATACATACATACATATCACTAAGCTGTTCTCCGAGATTCAGAGGCTAGCTCCAAAAAGAAATACAAACTATCAGATATTTTTACTTACTGTTGTTGTATCAAACTTCTCCATTTACAGCGATCTTGACATACAACCTGGGCTTCACTGATATCCATTACACACTGTACACAAGATCTTTTATACTTCATACTCATAATCTTTTTCTCATGCAGACATTCCTGAATCTGATCCACCCATGTCTTCCTTGGCCTTCCTCTGCCTTTCCTTCTTGCCACTTGGGCTAAAAATATTTTCTTAGTAAGCATCTCATCACTCATTCTTTCAACATGGCCAAACCACCGAAGCATATTGGTCTCCACTTTGCTAACAACATTTTGCTTCACATCACACAACTGCAACATATCTTCATTCCTCACACAATCAGACTGTGTCTTGCCACAAACCCTCCGTAAGTAACGCATTTCTCCAGGACACAAACGACTCCTGTTTCTTCTGCAGTACCCAGGCTTCACTGCCATACATCAGAGTAGGAACAATTAAACTTTCATACACAGCCATGCAGGACTCTCGATAAAACCCATCGTTCCTGTGAAAACCTTCCAGAGCCCCTATGACTTTCAATGAAGAATTCACTCGCCTACTAATTTCGCCATCCAATTTGTTTTCTCTGTCAAACATGCTTCCTAAATACACAAACTCACTCACCTGGTCAATCACAGTGCCGTTTATACTTACATTACATTCAGTGCTACCAGTTCCTCTCTCAAACACCATAACTTTGGTTTTTCCTTATTTATACTCAGTTTGAATTTCACGCAAACTTCGTACATCTGAGATAACATACTCTGCAAATCGCTTTTGCTCTCTGCCAACAGGACAGTATCATAAGCATACAGCAATCTGCACACAAAAATACATTACCAAAACATAAACCACTATCATCTATTTTGGCATCACGCATGCACACATCCATAAATATATTAAACAGCCATAGTGACATTACACAACCTTGTCTAACTCCTGCACCAATAGAAAACCATTTTGATAAAACACCATTCACTCATACACAACCTCTACTACCAGCATACATGGCTTTTACACAATTAAGTAGATTCCCAGTAACACCATATTCATTCAATACCTTCCACAAAAGTGTCCTATTTACTCGGTCGTAAGCTTTCTTTAAATCTATGAAGGCAGCAAAAACTTTCTTACCAACAGCGAGATACTTTTTAATCATCGTGCATAATGCAAAAATCTGGTTAGTGCAGCCTTTACCAGGCATAAAACCACTCTGAACATCCCACACTTTCTCTGATGTAACACCCTGTACTTTTTCAATAACAACCTTACCAAACACTTTCCCTGGCACACTCAGTAGGCTAATACCACGATAGTTCTTGCAGTCAGTCTGATCACCTTTTCCCTTATACAAGGGAACAATGATAGCATCCTTCCAATCTCGAGGACCATCGCTCCTAATTCCCAGCACAACTGGCAAATTTTAGTTAACCAGTCAATTACAGAGTCACCACCATATTTCAACATCTCTGCAGTTATGCCATCAACTCCCGGAGCCTTACTATTCTGAAGAGATTTTAGAGCTTTACACACTCCTTTTCTTGAGATCCCTCCTGTGCTTCCATCCCTCACTGTGACATCATCTGCATCTGTCTCAGAATCATCTTTGCTTTCCTGATCTAATAACTCACAGAAATATTCACCCCTCTTTCACTTAACTCATTGGGCTACCATATCATTTCCCCAATCTCATTCTTCACACAACATACAACTTTGTTTCCCCTATTTTTCCTGAGTCTCATGTACTTCCAGAAGGACTTTCTATCTTTCCAAAAAGCCAGTTCATGCCTTTCCACCTTCTCCTTCCTATCTTTTGCCTTACTCGGGCAAACCAGCTGAGCAGCTTCACGCTTCTTACAGCGATATTCATCCACAGAGACTCTACCTTGCAACATCCCCAAATAGGCTTCCTTCTTTCTCTTTACTACCTTTTCAATCTCACTATTCCACCAAGCATCACCTCTATTGTTACCCACTATTGTGGTGGCAAATCATTCACCACCATTTTCTCTGTTACTAATGTTTTCTCACCATTTTCGGATTTAGTCACATTTGGCAACTTGGTGAATGCTTAGTGCGAGACATGCCGGGAATTGTGTTCTCCTGTGATTAAAAATTTACTAAATAATGTTTACAGTTCTCTTTTTTTCTCTAAATTAAAAAATTTTATAAAAGAGGGCAATTTTTCAAAAATTGTAAAAAAAAAGTGTAATTTTCAAAAATATGAGGAAAATTTCAAGGCAAAAATCCCATAACCTGATTCTTCAGTAAACTATCTACCATTAGGGCATTATTTGGACAAAATTTCAGAATTTTTAAAAATGGGGTTTTTGAGATATTGCAATTCAAAAATGTTTTTTTTTTTTTTATTTTGTAAATTTTAAAAATTAATTTTATGAGTTACATGCATCACAGGATAAAAATAAAATTACTGCTAAGACAACCTTAGTACGGGTGCCGGTTGGTGAACTTACCCACCTGTCTTCTTAAAAAAAAAAAAAATCCTAAATTTGTGGAAAATTAAAATTTTGTGTAATAAATATATATATATATATATTTTTTGCCACCTGGCAACATTCGTTTTTTTTTTTTTTTTTTATTGGAGGTTTAACGACCACCGTGAGCAACTCAATGGGCTATAAGCAGTCGCCCGTCCCTAATTTAGGGTCACTGGTTCCAGGGAAGGGAAAGAACCAGTGCTGTAAGACAAACACAACATCCATGCCTCACCGGGATTCGAACCCGGACCCCATTCGGACGAATGATCAGAGGCCATCGCTTAGATCACTGCGCCACCGGGGCGGCCAACATTCGTTTGATCAATTTCTGTGAATTTGAAGAAAGGTCAATTTAATAGCTTCAAAAAAAAAAAAAAATTCAAATCTCTACCTGTTATACTTCAGGAGCAATGTGCACTTAAAATTTTGGCGTTTCACATGATTTTCATTATGGGTGTATTTTTTGCATATTTTTAAAACGCTGTAGCTCGACCAAAATTTTTTTTTTTTTTTTTTAAATCCTTTTGCAGTACTTTATACCTCTATTAGGAGTAGCTACCATAATTTTTCAAAAAATTGGAGGTGGTCAACTGACACATGTTGGTCACACCTGCCTGAATTGAGATGGAAATGGTAGTCTATATAGTATTCTGTGCAAATAACCAGGATACAAAGAAACCTACCTACTTTGTGTGTGAGGTGTGGACCCCCTCATATGCATGAGAAGAATTGCCTGAAACAGTGTAGAAGCACTGGCTTTTGACCATTCCTCCAAGAGGGCTTGGGTGAGGCATGGATGTTACATTTGCCTTACAGCACTGACACTCTCCCTTCCTGGAACCAGTAGCTCACAATTAGAGATAGTAGACTGCTTATAGCCCATCGAGTTGTTCACAGTGCTCATTAAACCCTCGATTTAAAAAAACAAACAAAAAAAAGCAGAGACTGTCATATAAAGCAAAATGTGGACATGCCTAATGTCTGTGACCTTTCTAAATATGCCATAGGAACAAGGAGCTAATGCTCTGTAGCAGAAAGTCCACCTGAGCATTTAACCTTGAACAGAATTTTTCCAAGCCCTGCTCCAAAGCGTCTTCCTATTTATTCTTCCTGGAGCCTTCTTCCTGGGCGGCCAGCCCAGCTAAATTTCTTTTGTGGAAAACTTATTCCCACATACTCCATAAATATTGATGAAAACTGGCTGAAATCTGTGTCGAATATGATTTATTAGTAAGTACTCATTATCATTTATGTACAGTTTTCTAATGTTGCTTATGTTGTTACACTCATGCCTACCACACCACTAAAGATATTTAATAAGTATAATATTAATAAGCAAAACAGCATCCTTTTTTTCTCAAATGGGGAAGGGATTGTTAAAACCATCCAGGTACAATTTCTTGCCACCCAGCTGTAAAAAAAAATCTGGGGAGAACACTATTATTATTATGTTCCCTACCTGATACTTAACTCATTCTGTGTTGGTTCGTTTTTCAGTCAGCATTTCTGCGACAGGATGTGTCATCAGTGTGCACATAACTGTTATGTTTTACCTAATACTTACCACTGTTGGCTCTTGGATATTTACCTAGTTTTCACATTTCTAGTAAAACTGTAAAAAACCGGAAGTGCAATTTTTGAATGATAACAATATGTTCCTGTGACTGAGGTATGAGAAGGCAAAAACTTCGTACGTACTATTTAAGTGGAAGTAGGGAACTTTTGAAGTTCATGGGGCATAATTTCAAGTCTTACCCCTCTAGATAACAAGAGCTTGTTCTAACCCTACACTAATGTCACTGTTATGTTTTACCTAATACTTACCATAACCCGTCTAATCTCAGTTACATGTCAATACTACTTCAGCTATGTATTTCCTCAGGGAATATCAGTCTGACAGCAGAATGCTGGCCACTTCAACACTGACATGGGAGACATGTCAGTCTAGCTTTAATTAATTTCATGTCTTGTATCTAAATAATTCCATAGTGTTGCACAAAATTGTGGGACATAGGTATGTCGTAAGACCTTGGGAGATAGCTCATTTTACATATCTTGTTCCCAAGAAATGGGTAAAAAATAGAAGCTTTCTTCTAAATTAAATAAGCTGATTCTTGTACATATCACCACACTCAGTCCAGCTTTACGCCAAGTATTCTCACTTCGTCTGATCGCAATACCGGCAGACAGGTATGTCATAAGAACTTTGGAGATGGTGCCAGTACTTAAGTTGTGATTGCAAACAGGATTTATTGGGTCACCAAAAGCTAATTATCGCATTTTTAGAGCGCTGCATATTGTATATATCCATATTCATACATAAGCAAACAAATGCAAAAACAAAAACAAAACAAAACTGACAATGACAATTTTTTTTTCAAAAACTACGGTTAATAGTTTTTGGAAACAAAGTCTCTCGGTCATTTTTTTGACAATGACAATTTTTTTTTCAAACTATAAAAAACCTCATAAAGGTTTTCTGCATTTTTACATTTGTTTGCTTGTAGTTCTTGAAAATTCTTTACAGCAGAGCTCTTACAGATTTTTAATGGCATTTTTTTTTGTAGGATGTTACTTTTCAGTCTCATATATATATGACACCAAATTGATCATAATGAAAATATTAAAATTAAAAAATTATAAAACCATGTGCAAAACTTTAAAAAAATTGATATAATCAAAGAAAAGTATTTAAAAACACTTATTTCCTTTATCTGATGAATTAAAGTCAGGGGAGTTCTTGTGTGTGGGGGCGGGTTCCTGGGCCCGATGGACCTTATACAAATAAGACAAGTTAAACATCCAGCCAACCAGGAGGGGCTTATAAGCACACATCACCAATGATGTGTGCTCATGGCGCGACTACAAAGATCAGTACCTCGAAATGGCAGTCATTGAGCGGTTCTGATTCCCGATTGGTCAGAGGCACGGGCTTCTGGCTAATCGTTAGAACTGGGCTTACTAATATATACATTTTTTATACGGAAATTGTGGTCTGAGCGACGCTCTAGTCTTACTGTTTTACTTCTGCCCATTCCTTGGAGGCAGTGGTTTTAACTTTGAATTCGACGATACCTTTGTTGCTAACAGAGGTCGTTAAACCCTGCAACAAAATAAAAAAAGCGGGGGAAAGTGAGTGAACATAAACTTCTATGGTGTTGAAATTTTAGCATCCTTGTAAAGCCATCTTTAAATAAAAGTAATAGCGATTATCAAATGAAAACGTGAAATCAAATCGTGGTCAAGCGTTAATGCTTGTAATCCATGTTAATTTGTTAGATAAACCTAGAATTTATTTGTATGCTATTAAAAGCAAAATCGTTAAAACTCTAAACTAACCGTTACACTGGATCGCAGATCCATCCGTCTTTGGCTTTTCATTCGAAATGGCGCGTAAAATGAAATATACCACAACACAAGTTAATATCGTAAACCCTCCAATGCCTATAACGAAATCCATTGCTTCCATCTCACCGTATCGTTACGTTTAACAACAACCATGTGAGAATTAACCTTGCCAGATCACTATGCCGGAAGCAGAAAATGATATGTATTCACACATCCCACTTACTTTTTCTCCGGGGCGGTAAATAAAGCGCAGTGTTCAACATACTCTTTTAAAATTATTCATACCTCCTTAAAACCAAATAAATAAAAAACATCTGATCAGACAGCTTTTTCTACTTACGTTTTCTACTTTCTGATTATCTATCAGTAATATAGATGGAAGGAAGGCAGTTCGAAGGTGATTTCGTGAACTTTTTTTTTTTTTTTTTTTTTTTTTTTTTATTGGAGGTTTAACGACCACCGTGAGCAACTCAAATGGGCAGAAATAGAACAAAGAAAGCTTTGAAACAAAAGTTTCCAAGCTTTCGCACATCATCCAGATGTCTTTTTCATGCTGACAACCTTCCTTGAAAAAGCCATCTGGTTGATATGCGAAAGTATGAAAACTTTGATTTCTATTTTACGCCAATAAATTTGGATTACTAGTATAATTGGTTAACAGTTCCTCGTTATTAACTAACTATTGAGTTGGTGCGAATGAAATGTACGGCGCGAACGAGCATTGGAGACCTGCCTTAAATAAAAAATGAAATTACCAGCGCCGCCCCGGTGGCGCAGTGGTCTAAGTAATGGCCTCTGATCATTCGTCCGAAAGGGGTCCGGGTTCGAATCCCGGTGAGGCATGGATGTTGTGTTTGTCTTACGGCACTGGCTCTCTCCCTTCCCTTGAACCAGTGACCCTAAATTAGGGACGGGCGACTGCTTATAGCCCATTGAGTTGCTCACGGTGGTCGTTAAACTTCCAATCAAAAAAAAAAAAAGAAGAAAAGAAATTACCAGCAACACCTGTGGTGGTTTTGGAATGAAACCACCCACAGGTGTTGCGGGTATTACGTCCCGAAGCAGGCCTATGGAGAGCAAACTCGGACTCCAGTGCAATAAAATCTTTGCCCCCCCCCCACCTTGGCTCCTCCACTAAAGACAATCCATATTTCTGTTTCCTCACCTACCCCACACCCACCACTTCCTGACAACCCGACCGGTCGCAACTCTTCAATCTTTTTTTGCGGTGGATAATTTTTCATATTCTCCCTCCGTAAACAAACCCTTGAACCCTCCCTTTTGAGGAAAGTTTTCTCAGAAAACTCTTGAACGCCATTTACCGACAGACATTTTTATTTTTCTTAGTACTTTTCATAATCATCACATTTTTCCCCCTTTCATTTTTAGAGTGTAATATATACGTCTAAACATGCAGCCTCTGGGAAAGTATCCACAAAGAGTTCTCATAAGTAAACATTGAATTTTGTGTTTTCTCTTTTAAGTTGCCGCTGTGAACAGGACGACTTCATCGGTCATCGGAATAAAGGAAAATAAACGAAGTCGGAATTACGCACAAAGACACTGTATTCATTTATAAAAATTGCCGCAATGCGAAAATAACGAGTTGAGCATAAAATAAAAAGACAAAAGATGCTGGCTTCTGGTGGGAAACACAAAGTGGCAAAATTCACACGATGAAAATTGTCTGCAGCCTTTGATAACTAGCAATAATGTTGTATATCATACACAATGTTCTGTGTCGCTGAGTAGCAAAGCATGGGCAAAGCAATACAGAGAACCCAATGTGTGGTGTATGCGTGTCGTTGGAAAGGAAAGAAGAAATGAAAAACGTAATATAGAGAGCTCGTTTGATTTGCCGCAGGTAACACGCGCACGTGTTGCAGTTGGCCTGGGAACTCGAGTAACATTGTAACACTTCGTTTTTGTTTTTTTTTACTGTATTTAACGCAAGTTTTGAATTTATTACATTTTTTACATTTATGACAAAAATTACGCGTACTTTACGCGTTACGTAGAAAATATTTTTTTACGCGTAACTTCCCAACCCTGGTGACGGTATAGCTTGAAAAATATTCAGACACCATAAAATAAAAATTAAAAAAAAATTACTTTAGAAACGGGCTCTGGGCCCGTTAGGGGCCCGGGCCCCGGGGCTACAGCACCGCCTCCCCCTCTCTCGTCAGGTCTATCCCGGAGTTACTATAAATAGCTAGCACGTGTGTGAAGAACGGGGTTTTGGCCGCGGATGGCCTAGTGGTCAACGTTTGTGACTGCGACGGAGACGCCTCAGGTTCGATCCTAGCAGATACGGACGCTCGAACCACAAAATATCCGCCGTGAGTCGGATGGTCCCCGGTAATAAATAAGGGCGTCTTCCTCCCCCTTTCTACATCGTTTCCGTGTGACTTTCCTATCGGGCACTCCAGCCCAGATCTAGTAGCTTCCTACTTCTAAAGGTTGTTTAAGACCTGGGGTCAGACACTCCCTTCCTAAAATCCTCTACATATAATCTGATCCGATCTGAAGAACGAGGATAAGGCGTGGTTTGTTTGGATGTAACGTGGCTTGCAAAGGAAACATGCAGACGCTGGATTTGAGAGTCATCTTCGTGCATGAATTTAAACTGAGTCATTCTGCAGGAATTGCCTCTCGAAACGCTAACAAAGCGTTTGGGGAAAATACAGGCAACGAACGAACCATTCGGCGATGGTTTGTGAAGTTCCGTAGCGGAGATATCGACCTGCAAAATGAAGAATGTGGTCACCGACCTGTTGCTGTTCTGTTACGTGTGGTTGAAGCGGACCCCAGAAAAACGTGTCGTGAGATAGCGGCAAAGGTAGATGTCCACCACACCACAGTTGCTCGGCGTCTGGTTGCTCTGGGTAAGGTCAAAAAGCTGGACATGTAGCTGCCGCATGAGTTCACAACTGCGAACAAGACTAGGTGTTTGGAAGTTTGCACGTCGCTGCTTGCCAGGAATAAACAGGAACCTCTACTTCTTCGAATCGCCACCTGCGAAAAGAAGTGGGTCATTTATGATAATCGGAAACTATCTGCACAATGGTTAAGCAAGGCACAGTCTGCTGGACGGCATCCTAAGCCACCTCTACACACCAAGAAGATGATGCTCCTTGTCTGGTCGGGATAATTCATCGTAGTTTCTTGGCAAGAGGCCAAACCATCACTGTAGAACGTTATCGTGCTAATTACACCTGAAATTGTTGTAGAAACAACCGGCTTTGGTCAACAGGCATGGTGTTCCAAGACAACACTCGCCCTCATGCCGTTTAACGAACGATGCTGAGTGCCTTGGGCTATGAAGCACTGCCTCGTCCTGCTTATTACCCGGACTTGTCTCCGACAGACTCTATCAACTGTTTCGTCGCCTGGATCACTTTCTGCACAAACAACGAGGTTTAACATGCAGTTGATGAATTCTTCGTGTTCCAGCTACAAGACTTTTTTCGTTCCGGGATCATGGCCTTGCCGGACAGATGGCAACTATGTGTCAAAGCCGAAGGGGATTATTTTGCCTAGGTAAGTTGTCCTTCTTTTCCGTTCTTGCCGTCCACGTGTGCTGGTCTTTTGCCAGACATTTCATTTACACCAACCCAATAGATATTTTATTGTTTGTGAATTTGGGGATTTAACTGCCACGGCAAACAGCTTAATGAGATAAAAGCAGTCGTCCGTCCGTAATTTAGAGTCACTATATAGTTGCAAGGAAGGGAGAGAGAGCCAATGTCGTAGGACAAGCATGCCACCTATGCTTCAAGCGGAACCCCAACCCTATCGAATGATCAGAAGGCAGCGCTGAGACTACCACCCTGGTGTCGCAGTGGTATAAGCGCTGGATTCTGACCATTCACCCGAGATGGGTCCGAGTTTGAATTAGGCCCACCGGTTCTTCCCTTCCCTGGAACCAGTGGCCCTAAGCAGTGTCGGATTTAGGTCCCCGGCAGCCCTTAGGCGGAATCTGTCGCGGCTGCCACCTCACCTTTGAATTCACACACGCATTAAGGGTTCAAATCCAGTTTCGTAATTACGAAAATCGTTTCTTTTTATATAACGACCTATAATTGGTTATAAAACTTATCTCCACAATAGCAGTGTGTTAAAAAAGTTTAAATGGTTTTTTATATATATTTCCTTACTGAAAAGTTAACAAGAAAACAGTAACAATAAATATATTCTTTTCTTACGAGTCCTTAAAAATAAGGGAAGGAATTTCTCTGCCGTTAAAACATTTGCAAAACGAATTCATCAATTGTAATTTAATAATAAAAAATGAGTTCATCACTATATATTAAATTTACAATAGTATAATGGTTATACAGTATTATTAAAGCACAGTTTTAAAATATTAACTTACATTTTTATGTCAAAATTTTTCCTTGCTTTCAGTGCTGAAAACTCATCAATTATGTCCTCACACAGAAGCAGATAGGTTGTCGCAAAATAGCCCGAGAAATATTTTGCAAATGGGCCCGTTCAGTTGTAGTTCTGCGGTACTATTGTATCACAACTGAAAATCACTTTTTTTATTTAAGAAACAAAACAAAAAGTACAGTTGTTCTGGAAACAGTGGCAAACATAGTACTGGGGGGAGGGGGAGGGGGTTAAAAAGTACACCCGTCATCCTTAAATTGAAGTGGGTGTTGCGGAATTTTTTTCATCCGCCCATACCAAGATTTTACTGCAGAAAAATTGTACTGCAATTTTTCTGTTGGGGACAATCACAGTTAGAAATTTCAAGATATTTAAATATCGAGGCAAACTCACTTAATCGACGTGGAGAAAGCGAATACCAGGTTTAAATCACTAGTTTAGTTAGTTATGTATCGCACTGTGACTCGCTAGGATTTCCAAAATCCAAAAAAGGAATGCAGGTCTCTCCTCCTCCCTGCGCGCTACGGGCCTATATGGTCCTAGTGTTCAGGGGTGTATATTTAGAGAGGAGCCAAGGCCCCCGAAACTGTTTCATTTTTTAAAGTTTTTTGTAAAAATTTGACTTACATTAGAAAAAAATGCCTCAATTTATTTAAAATGCATCAGCTTATTGCAAAAAATGCTTTAATTTTTTTTTCCATTTTTAATTAGGTTTAATTTTGTTCTGATGGATTTCAAAAACTTTCCTTTTTCGATGCACCCCCCCTCCCTTCCCCGAAATAAAATTCTATACATGCCCCAGCTGGTGTTGGTCAGTTCCTAGAAGGTGAATGATGATAATGAAGAGTGGTGAGGTGTTCGTGCAAAGCCATTTCCTTAAGGTGACCGTTCTTTACTTGCATACTGATGAGACGAAAAAATATGAAATAAAAAGAATGCCAATGAAGACCTGTGTGTATGTGAGTTCATCATTTGGAAAAAAAAAAAAAATGGGGCAAACTGAAAACTTTTTTGGAATATTCCAACGTCACACGGAACTTTCTAGAAAATTTCATGGCAACGAGTACTCTGCATTAAGCTATCTGCTGGGAAAATTTTATGCTAAGTAAAATTTAAAAGACGAGAAAATACCGACAGGACAAAACATCGACATCTCGTTTCTATTTTGTTCCTGCATCAGCAGTCGGCGCTGTATGTCAAGGATCAAGTAATATCAGAAAGTAATACTGTATTTCTATCGCCATTCAGCAGGGTCACTGCTATTTGCTTCATGCGTATTAATAATAATAGAAATAATAATAAGCAGAGCCTGATTTACGCAAAGGCACACGGGGCCCGTTCCCAGGGCTCCCATGGATTTAAATGTTTACTTTTAATTTACAATGATGTTTTGTTTACTTTTAATTTACAATTTTTGTTTACTTTTAATTTACAATTTTTGAACATTTATTGTTTCTTGCACTTATTTAAGTAGATAGTACTTGTGTATTAAGGCAGCACTTCTTGTACTTTATGCAATTATACGCGCAATTATAGAATAATTACGCGAAGCACTAGGTGTGCTGCCTTAATACGCAAGTATCATTGTTAATTTACGATTCATGCCCGGGGATGGGAGGCCCTAAATTGTTTGTGCCCAGAGCCTCACTTGTCTTAAGTCGGTCTTAAATAATAAGTAGAGAAAGTAAAATGTTGACAGTTTGTCGGTGTTTTGACCCAGACCCTCAAACCGATGCTGTGCTCAGCGTCCCGATAACTCTAAATCCAATATTTGGGAAAACTGTAAAAAACCCAGCAAAACGTCGAGTGTTTGTTGAAATTTAGTTACGATTCCCGTTTCACTTTAGAACCCTCTTTCTCGACTTTGAAGTGAGTTAAAATATATTTGAGGTTCACAACAGAGCTGAGACGGGCTGAGGTGGAGCCCAAAAGCCCGAAGTAGAGTCCGGGCCCGAATCGGGCTTGGGCTGTAGAATATTTACTGCAGTTCAGGCTCGGGCTGTAGAATATTTACTGCAGTTTGGGCTCGGGCTGTAGAATTTTTACTAGAGTTCGGGCTCGGGCTTTAGAGAGAGGGAGAGCGAGATAATTCTTTTGTTTATATGAAAATATGATTTTATATGATTTAGCAAATGAGACACTTTATAGTTACTAAAGGGAATTCTTTGGCAACTGGTTCTGGTTGGGAAGTGGGCATTCTAGACGGCTATTTATTCCAGTCTTGGGTAGAAAATGCCATAGGTCGCGCATTAGTGTGTTTCTGCAGAGAGAAGAAAACGCTTTTTCAAGAACTATAGATATTGGATAGTTGATAGCATGCCGACGATAATTTATCCCCTATCTCCACTCAGTAGCTCCCAGCTAATTCCATTTAGCAACGTACATACTGCAGCGCATTATGGCGTTATAACATTATCATTATTTGAGCAACATACAATTGCAGCACCGCCTGATCGTTTTGGATGTCCGGCCGACCGAAGCACTTCAGGTGGAAACGAACGGTCAAAGAAAATCGAACAGTTGCTCTGTAGAAATAGATAGAGGTCCCTTACAAGCACTCTCCATTTGAGAAATACATTGGTTAATTGCAGGAGGAGGAGAGAGGGGAAGTGTAGAAAAGGAGATGTTTTTTTTATTAATGGTTGAACAGATTAGCCAGTTTTCGGGCTCGTTCGGGCCCGGGCTTTATCTTACAATATGAAATTCGGGCTCGGGTGGGCTCGGTCTGATATGCCACGAGCTCGGGCTCCGAAAATTGAACCCGAACTCAGCTCTAGTCCACAGTGCACGAAGATCGGCTTAATGGTTTGGATCAATGAACATTCATCGAAGTACAGGCATATCACCCGATGAAGTAATTGATAAATTTTCGCAGAAGCATTCCCGTCGGCTACGAATGCTTTAATTGAATGTAAAGGGCACCTTGTCGGGTCTACGAAAGCCATGTGTTATTTTAAGGCATCGTTATTTCTAAAATTATCTTTGTCCTTCTTCGCAACCATTTTTTTTACTTTAATTAATAAATACTTTCGTGATAGAAAAGTAACAGAAATTGATAATTTCTTTCTAAAATGTTATTATTGTAACTTTTCTTTATTTCAAACAGAAACGTTATATAAAAATATCTCTTGGCTATAATACGTATGGGATTATGGAAATCATATTTTATGCAAAACAAACGTGTAGCACCACCTTTCGCCTGATGACGGCGGCGATTCGTCTCGGCATGGACTCGGCAAGACACCGGAAGCGTTGGGAAGCCATACGGATCCACGACCCCTGAACAAGCTCCCACAGTTCACGAAGATTTGATGGAGGAGGGGTCAGAGCCTCGAACATCTCTCTCGATGGCATCCCAGATGTGCTCGACGGGATTGAGGTCAGGTGACCTAGCTGGCCAAGGAAGCGAGGTCACGTCGGTGGAGTGTTCATCCAACCATTCGGATACAATTCGGGAGCGATGGCACGGTGCATTGTCTTGTTGCAGGATGAGGTCCCAGTGGGATGTTGAAGATGCACAAACGGGAGCAAATGGTCGCACAGGATATCCCGGTAACGTTGACCTGTGAGGGACGATGTCACACGTACCAGGGGGTCCCATTTCAGTCCGCGTAAACAGTCCACAGACGAAAATGCCACCCCTACCAGCTTGAAGAGTACCCTGCTGGCAAGAAGGATCCATCGCTTTATGTGGTTTGCGCCGTACTCGTATCCTGCCATCCGCATGTGCCAACGTGAATCTCGACTCATCAGTCCAGGCAACGTTTTTCCACATGTCTAGGGTCCAGTGGCGATGCTCCGGCGCCCATGCTAATCTTCGCACCCTGTGATGTGCGGTGAGCAGCCATCGTCCCACGAGGGGTACCCTCGTGGTACGATGGCTCCCCTCGTGGGACGATGGCTTCTGTATCCCATAGCGAGGAAATGGTTCTGGATGATGTGGCTGCTCACACGCTTTTGTGCACCAGCGTTAAATTGCCGAGTGATTTCTTGCATTGTGGCCCGTCTATCCGCTGTTACAATGCGAGCTAGCCGACGATAACCCCGCTCACCCACACGCTGTTGTCCACGGCAGTTGGCCCTTGCAGGGATGGTTTTACCGGATTCGATGTACTCACGGTGCACCCGTGACACAGTGGCTCGTGAAAATCCCAGTGCCTGCACGACTTCCGAGATGGAGTGACCCATTCGCCGGGCCCCGACAATTTGTCCACGATCAAATGCGCTTAGATCCTTCGTCTTACCCATACTGCGTCCGACTCTTACTGATTCCCGTCGCATCACTCCTTATATTGTCGGATGGCTGCATACGCCATGTCGTTTCCGTTTACAGGGCCACCCACAGTGCCACATTTGCATAACGCCAGCTGTCTCTAATTCAATTGCTCTTCCGTGTATATACGTTACGCATAGCACGAAATGAAATGATAGCACAAAATGATATTTTTCTACGTTACGCATAGCACGAAATGATGTTATAGTGATCATATCTCCTTGTCTTCACTTAGAATGTAGTAGCCAAGCAGTTGTGTAGCCAGAATTTCCATGGATTTGATGCATCGGTGAAAGCATTATTGAATGTGTAAGGTCCGCTTTAAGCATCATTTTAAAAAGATGCCTTCTAATCATGACTGATATATATATGACTACTTAACAGCAAATATTTTTAATTGGACGAAATGAAGATAGCGTTTTTTGCCGCCCCGGTGGCTCAGTGGTCTAAGCGATGGCCTCTGATCATTCGTCCGAAAGGGGGTCCGGGTTCGAATCCCGGTGAGGCATGGATGTTATATTTGTCTTACGGCACTGGCTCTCTCCCTTCCCTGGAACCAGTGACCCTAAATTAGGGACGGGCGACTGCTTATAGCCCATTGAGTTGCTCACGGTGGTCGTTAAACCTAAAATCAAAAAAAAAAAAAAAGAAAGCGTTTTATTTCAACTGTTCATGAAATTTTATTTATTCTGTCACTTACGCATTTTCACAAGACATTTTTTTTTGTCAGTTCCATACAGAGGCCCACATCGTTCTGGGCCCGGTGTCTGTGCACCTGTAGCACATGCCTAGTTACAGCACTGGCCTTCACACCCCTTCCTTATTCTTTACTTCATCCATAGATTTCAGGCCAACACAACTGGCCAACGCCTTTACTCGACGCTGGTAGGCCTTTAAAAGAATTATCTTTTCATGAGATTTGGATTTCAGGAAATTATATTTTCCATTTTTCTATTACACTCAAAAATTGGAGGAGATCGTTAAAAAAGATGGCGGAAGACAATTCGCTTTTGTTTTACGGAGCACAAGGTTTTCTAAAATGGTGGGCCGCTACTTGTAACTGCATACCCGCAGCAATTTTTTTTTTTTTTTTTTTTGCAACCAAATTAGTTGGTTTGTGAAATTTACAGCTCTCTCTCTCTCCATATGGCGTTAGTCGAACCCACATCCTTTTTGTTCCAGAACAGAATGCTTTCTTTCCTAATTAAGCTACACTGGCAAGGGCTGCTCACTGTTACATTCCGTCTTGACGTGTGCGCCCCTCTGTAGTACGCCACAGGGTTACAAAAAATTATTTAGAAGATCCTAAGACTGAATATCGGCGTTGAAAGTGCTCCTCTGCATCTATCCCTAAACCGGATTTGGCCGCTCCGGTGGTTGAGTAGTCAGAGCCGTTAGTTTCTGACTAGTCGTTCGACGTTCGAGTATGGGATGAAGCATGGGTGGTGTTCTTATTTTAAGGGTTCTCTCTCTCTTCCCTGGAACCAGTGACCCCAAATTAGGGAGATGGGCGACTGCTTACAGCTGTTAAAGTTGGTCGTGGTTGTCGTTAAACCCCGAACAATAATAAACTGCATTCTCAGTGACAGTTGAGAAATATCGCAAATTTTTTTTTGCAGGTATATTTAAATGAGATCCAATTTTTAACTGGGGATCGCTTTCGAGAACCTTACGCACGATTACCCCTCAGACCGAGAAAATGAAGCAAACATTTTTCTGTTGAAAACGCCAATATCACGAAACCTCCCATTCAGAGAAGAAAAACGTTCTTTCTTGGAAACATTTTGAACTCATTGATTGCTTTCCCACCTAATCATACACAGTAGCAGGGGCGGTTCGTCATTAGGGGCCAGAGGGGCCGGGCCCCACTTAAAAATTTCCATTTTAAGAATTTTTTTTTTTTTTTTTTTTTTTTTTTTGCCCTGTTTCTTATTCTCTCTTTTAACTACATGGTGATAAACCTTTCCCTTCAAAAACCATTACCTAAGGGAAAAGTTTCCTTCAAAAACGAAAAACTATTCTCTGAAGAAAGAGATCACGTTCAGAGTGTGAGGTTATTGGGGCCAGCTCCAACAGGCCCCAGTAACATCACTACGCAAGCGAAGAGGAGACGATTTCCTCCCAGTCTCATTCACTATGATGACCTACATACAACACTGTCTTAACGCGTGTGCAAAAAAGCTGTGATCTGGCCCCGTGCTAATTTGATTGGCCAAGAGAGTATCCATTTCCTTAACGCCGTGGGTTGACAGAGAAGCTTACCCCGACCAAGCTCAAAGTTCAGTTAGTTGTTTTTTCTGTGTGTCTCTCTCGGTGATGTGTTGTTCTTTTGTGTCGTGACTTTTTTGCTTGTCGATTACAATGAATGGAGTGGATATTTTGTTAAAATCTCCGTTCTTTGCTTTAAATATGGAAGAAAAGCTTCACTTAAAAAACTCAGTGCTTATCACCCCAAGAATTTTTAGCTTGAGTTTCACTTAAAAAAACACAGTGCTCATCAGCCCAAGAATTTGAGTCGAAAAGCTTCACTTAAAAAAACTAGGTGCTTATCAGCCCAACAATTTGAGTTTCCAAGAGTATGAAGTTTACAAAGCGCTTTGCAGAACTAATTTCAGTTTTACCTGAGAGGATTTTCTATGTTAAAAATAAATAAATAAATGAGAAAACCTGTAAGTATAATTTGCACATGAGTACATATATGTTTTTAGGTTTCACAAGTTCTTTAAAAAAAAGGTTAAACCTTTCAAATAATTCAAATGGTAGTATTGTACTCATTCTATATGGGACGAAATTCATGAAACATTCCCTCCCTGCATGTATTTGGAGTTATTATTTTTTCACTACATTTTTTTATCCTGTGAATCCTGTGATCATTCCTCAGTTGAGAAATCTAAAGAAACACAAAGCACAACTAACATAAATTAATGCTCATATGTTTTAAGGTAAAAATTTTATTTAAGGATTTTTGACATTTTTCTGTTAATAATTATGCATTTTATTCTGAGGAAAATTTTTTCGTGTGCAATACAATAGTTGACACATTCCTGCCTGATTTGGGCATTATTGTGAGTCAGTTGGGTAAACAGAGGCACAGTAAAGGAATCTTGGGGGTAGGGTGCGGGTCTGAATAGTTGACCTAATAATGACAGTTTTTTTTAAATTTCATTGTTTGACTTCGGCTACTGGCCTCACCTGTTTCAGTTGCCACGAGCCGCCACTGCATAGTAGAAATTATGACACTCAATCTATGAACATTGTATTCTGAAACTAGCGATCAACGATGCCAACAGGTAAATATCCACTCACCCCTCCTCCCGTGAGTTAATGTAGAGAATGATGCAGAGGCAAAACAATCAAATGTGAGCATTCCTTGTAGCTATCAACTTGAAGGATAATTCGGCTTTAGTGAACTGGAACGCTCTGAAAACTGCAAAATCAGGGAAACGAAATGTATATTCTCGATGCAATTCAGCAGAACTTTTTTTCTTCTTCTAGATACTCTTGTTCACAATTATTTCATTTTGGGGACCGCCTTTTCCCAAGCAGAGGTGCAGTAGAGGCCTGGCGCCCCTAGGCCACTATACTTTTTCCTAACCGAATAGGACATTTTTTAACTTTGCTGTATTTATTCAATCGTCACCCATCTCAATTGACATTTTTTTAAACACAAACAAATAATCCAGGGATGCCAACCTCTTACAGCATTCATGTGTAGTCCAAGCCATAAAAATATGTAGTTTTGAGCTTTCATGTGTAGACACAAGAAATATTACGAAAAAGTATTTTAAGATGTTTTAAATTTACGACAGACTAGACAGTTATAAAAATAACCAGAAAAAAAATCAATATTGAGAACTGTATGTGCGGATTTGAGATTTCGATTTAAACAATTAGCAACTTATGAAACATTAACAATGGAGAAAATTAAAAACGGTGTTTTACTTACCCCTATTCCTGGTAGAATAAATGACAGAATCCACACAAATGGAAAACACAAAGGTTGGGCATGAACACACAGTTTAATATATCTCACGGTTGTACACAAATTATTTTGTGCTTTCGCGACTTGTGAACACATTTAGCGACTGCGTGTTTTAATATGGCTGAACAAGCAAGAAAGAAGTTAAAGATTGCAGATCAGAAATTCAAGTCATCGTATTCGGAAAAATGGCCATGTTTGCGTGCATCAGATGTGCAATCGAAAGATGCATTTTGCACTGTGTGTAATAGCAATTTTTCTGTTAAACATGGTGAATCAATCTCAATGGTATTTCTTCGTCATCATCATATTGAATGAAGCAAACTCAATCTCAATGGTATTTCTTTCTTCATCATCATATTGAAAGAGCTCCAGAAAAAATCCACAGACTTAAATTTACTCTGAAATCTGAGATTGACATCAATCAGCATGCTGCGAAACTTTATCTTCCAAAGGGAAGTTCTTTAGCATGTAATGGCGTGCTTCTCTTAATCTTAAACGAGTTTTTTTCTCTTTCTTCTTCTTCTACTACTACTACTCTTTCTTTCTCTCTTTCTTTCTCTCTCTCTCTCTCTCCATTTTTTTTTTTTTTTTTTTGCATTATGGCTATACACAAATCCGTAGATCTTTTGTTTACCGAAATCACATCAGAAATAGCCAGTGAAGTGGGTACCAGACAGTATATACACGGTTGAGTCACATTATTGTGACCGCCAGCTAATATCCAGAGTAACCGCCGTGTGCAGCGCGGACAGCAGCTAGACGGGCTGGGAGTGACTCAATGAGGTGCTGGAAGGTGTTCACATGTATGTGGAGCCATGCTGACTGCAGTGCATCTGACAGATGTGTGTGTCGGAGGATCCATATAGAACGAACAACACGATCGAGGTGGTCCCACAGATTCTGGGTTTAAGTCTGGGGTCTGGGGAATTAGAGGGCCAGGGAATTTCTTTGAAGTCTTCATCGTGCTCTTCCAACCACTCTCGGACATTTCTAGCTGTATGACACGTCACATTGTCGTGCTGGAAGATCGCATCATCCCCAAGGAAGACAGTCAGCATGTGTGGGTGTACGTGGTCTGCAAGGATGGATTCATAACAAATTTGGTCCATAGTGGTGCCTTTCACAGGTATGAGTGGACTCAAGGAATGCCACGAAAACATTCTCCAGACCATAACGCTTGCCCCCACCAGCTTATGTTCTTCCAGCAATGGTTGAAGAATGTTTGTTCTCCGATGTTTCTCGCCTTATACGCCAACGTCCATCCGTTCGATGAAGCAGAAAACGTGACACTCATCGGAGATGGCAATCCTTTGCCAATCAGGTGAGGTCCAATTCCGATACTGCCGTGTAAATGTAAGCCTTTTTTGCCGATGCATCTTCGCTAGCAAAGGTGCAGTGACCATCCGTCTGCATCGGAGCCCCATACGCAGCAGGATTCGTTGAACTGTCGTTTTAGACACACTTCCGGTAGCCCCCTGGTTCATTCGGCCAGTGAGTTGATCCGCTGTAGCGTGTCGATCGGCCCTCACGCACCTTCGAAGCTGACGTTCACCTCTCACATCAAATGCACGTGGTGCTCCGTAGTTTGCACATTGCTTATTCGCAATGGTGCAGTTTCTCCAATCACGATACACTTAACCACAGCAGCACGCGAACTGTTCACAAACTGCGCTGTTTTAGAAATACCGCTACCCTTGGCCCGAAAGCCGTCAATCATCCCTTGTTGCAAATCTGATAAATCGCTCCTTTTATCTATGACAGCAACGAGTGATATGATTTCAGATCAGATCAGATCAGATCATATGTAGAGGATTTTAGGAAGGGAGTGTCTGACCCCAGGTCTTAAACAACCCTTAGAAATAGGGGGAGATTTGGGCAAGAGTGCCCGATTGGAAAGTGACACGGAAGCGAGGTAGAAAGGGGAAGGAAGACACCCTTATTTATTACCGGGGGCCAGTACCCGGGGCCCGACAACTTAACGTGCCCATCCGACGCACGGCGGGTATTTAGTGGTTCGAGCGTTCGTATACCTGCTGGGATCGAACCTGAGATCTTCTCCGTGGCAGTCACGAACGTTGACCCCTAGGCCACCGGCGGCCCCTATATGTTTTCAGAATGCCTGCTACACACGTTATATACCCTCCAAGCCAGCTAACGACACGTGCTTTCTTTTATTGGCTAAGCGCTGTTGACGTCAAAAGTAGGAGGTGGTCACAATAGTGTGACTCGATTGTATATATATATATATATACAGGATGTTTCATGAAGAGTGCCCGAAAGGACATCGGCACCGGTTTCCGTGGAGGCGGTATAAATATTTAATTTTCGAATATTTCGGAAATTATCTATTCCAGGGAGTGCAACTATCATGGCTGAATTGTCCTCTGTTTGCTGCATATTTTTCATTTTTCGCTTTACTGTTATACGACCAACCATTACTTCTTATTCCTTTCGGACACTCTTCGGGAAACAATATATACACTCATTGTCATAAAAATCCGCGCTCCAAGAAGGAGGCGTTGTATTGAAATGAAATTTTAGTAGTGCGATGATACCCACTACTAAACCAAGGACACAGAAGTGATTACAATATCGCAGCAGTAGCACGAATTCCCGCGGACATATGGTACACATTCCGGTCAGAGTTAGTACCGCGTCGGACAACCTCGTGCTCGGATACATGCGGTAATACGGTCCGGCATGGAGTCAAAGAAACGCCGTCTGGTCCCACACGTGCTCGATGGGCGAGACATCAGGCGATCTGGAAGGCCACGGAAGCGTCGATGCATGACATAGACAGTCCTGGGAAACCCGAGCCGTGTCAGGACGGGCGTTATCTTGTTGGAAAATGGCTCCAGGCCGCCCCGCCAGGAAAAGCAGCACATGGAGCCGCAGGATCTCCTGTGCTTAGCGCTCGGCTGGCAACGTCCCTCGGATCACTGCGAGCGAAGTCCGGCTGTCATACGCGATTGCTCCCCAGACCATCACATCTGCAGTTCGGGACGTGTTCCGCTGTACAGTGAGGTTGGGATTGTAGCGCTCACCTGCGGTCTTCCACACTCTGACAAGGTTGTCGTCCGTTCCCATACAGAAGCGGGATTCGTCGCTGAACACTATACGTCGCCAGTCCGTAGCATTCCACGTTTCTCGCTGCTGACACCACTGCAATCGACGCCGACGATGATCAGGTGTTAATGGCAGAAAACGTAAGGGCCGTCGAGAGTACAGATTCGCCTGTGCCAGGCGTCTGGAAATGATTCTGGCGGACGCAGGAATCCCTTGTACAGCCGCCACATGTCTGGATATTGGACAAGAACGTCGTTGCATCTGTGCGTGTCGCTCTCACGATCCCACGGTCCTCTCTACCGGTGTTGTGTCTGGGTCGTCCGGAGCCAGTCCGCCGTGTCTGGGTGCCTTACTCCGTCCATTGCTCCCAACACGATCGCACCGTACTGTCCGACTGGCCCAAATGGCTGCCGATTCAGTGCGCCGGCCATCCTGCTTCTCTCATCCCGACGATACGGCCTCGTTGAAACTCCGTCAGTTGCCCGTACGCACATCTACGGCGGCTTCTTGGCATGTCTATCGCTCAGGGATCTCACCTGACTCTTACCGTGCACTTCGGTACGAATGTAGAGTCCCCTGCGCGGCGCCTTGTAAGCCACAACGATTGCGATTGCAGCGCCGGTCTTGGACGCGCGGGCATGCGGAATAGCACGAAACTTTTTCATTTACATGTCTGCCCTCCCCGTAGCTATTCGCCGAGTTTCGCGTTAATCGCGCGGTTTTTTCTTGGTGCACGGATTTTTATGACAATGAGTGTACATATTCGATTTTAAAGGTTTGCCCCCCCCTCCTCCCCGTGTACCTTCTGGAGTCTATAACGCCTCGACCGGTCTTCGGAGCGCCAGACCACTCCTTTTTTCAGGACAGCACTGCATCACTGTTCTCAACGCTCCTAACAATTTTTGTTGTTGGACAGGTTTGACGACCATCGTCATGCTGTGCCGCCGGCGCAGTGGTCTAAGCGCTGGTTTCTGGCCATTCGTCCGAGTTCGAATCCCGGTGAGGTATGGATGTTGTGATTGTCCTATATGGTACTGTTTTTCTCCCTTCCCTGAAACCAGTGGCAAAGATGGCCTTGCCATAAGTTAGGGACGGGCGACTGCTTATAACTCATCAAGTTGCTCCCAGTGGTCGATAAACCCGACCAGAAATTTAAAAAAAAAAAAAAAGTTAGTAAAATCATGCAATGCATTGATTATGGATGCGCTTTCCAACATACCAGAAATTGCGCGCAGACAAACCCTCCTCCCTACCCTGACTACTGCTTCGTTCAGTATACCTCCGAAACAACATACTAAAGTTTTGTCGCAATAGAAGCATTTTTAGTCAAGTTATGAGGATAATGGCTGTGGAATAAATCTCGCTCTTGTGCCCTGACCTTTGACCCCATTGCGATGATATTCAACAGAACCGGTTCAGTATACCTCCGGAACGACATGATAAACTTTTGTCACAATCGAAGCATTTTTACCTAAGTTATGACGCATAAGGGCGATTGAATGATTCCCGCTTCTATGTTCTGACCTTTAACCCCATTTTGCCCATTTTCAATAGGGATCGTCCCCAGGTTGTCCCCTACCACATACTAAAATTTCATCGCAATCAAACCATTTTTACGCGAGTTATCGTGCGGACAAAGTTGGAGCATATACGCTTCTTCAACCTACAGTTGAAAAGCGTAAAAAAAGTCCATCGTGAGAAATCCAAGAGCTATAAGCAGTCTTGGTCTCCGGTCCTTCATTTGGGGTGGGCTGCCTCATTCGTGGCTCGAGCCATGACCTGACACAGACAATTAGCCAGGGGACTGCGCATCTGGCCGCTGGGGCGGCCTCATTTTTTCTCACCACATTTACACAGAACCAGCGCCAGACTTAAAATACTTTGGCTGCACTAAATTTTATTTGCGCCGGAAAGGATTCAAAAGACGTGCACATTACAACCAAAAATTCTTTATCACCTTTCTTGAATTTTTTTGACTTAATGACCATATCGTGAGCAACTCAGTGAGCTATATAATGTAGTCTAATATAGGGCCATTACAAGGAAGGGAAAGAGCAAGTGCCGTAAGGCAAATACAACATACATGCCTCACCGGGATTCGAACCCCGATTCATTTGAGACGAATGGTCAGAAACCAGCGCTTTTAGACCATTGCGCCACCAGGGAAGCTTTCGCTCTTTGATATCGGCTGCTTATTTTTTAAACATTTTTGTATGTTTTTAATTACGAACTTTACCAATCATTGGAAACACATTTTTAACATGGCGGAGATATTTCCATCGTTTCCCATTATCTTGAGTGATGTTTTTTTCGGTGTGCTTTGTTCTTGCATCTTAATATTTTGGGCCACCTCTATAAAAGCATCCTCGGTGCGCCACTGAATAGGTATATATAATTAAGTTATTCCTACACGCATAACGACATTCCTAAGCTTTTAAAGGTGGAATCAGTGCATGAACAGTGGATGGGAAATTTAAATGAAAAGGCCCTCAATAGGAATCTCCCACTCCTACTTATCTTCTGAGTTCGCAAAAGGCACCTGCCGGAAAAGGAAATTAGATGCAGACAAAAACAGGAAGTCATCTAGTTGAGAATACGTTTTACTGATTTCAGTTCTTTTCTCAGGATCAACATTAGCGACTTTGGGCTATAGCACCCGCACCCTAAATTGAAGATTCGCAACGAGAACTATTTTCGTAAATGAACTGCTTCGGCATTTATATGAACGTCACGGGAAAACGGTATTTGGCAAGCGCACTAAAACGTTGTATGTATGTCATAGTATATAGAGCATAGAGTTTCGTAAATCTCAGAGTATGCCCGACAAAAAAATTGCAATGGCGTTCATACAGTAATTTTCTTTAAAATATACAAAAAAAAAAAAAAAAAATGATATTGTTACTCATTATCCAGCATAGGCGTAGCCAATAGAGCGGTTCTCGGATCAGTACCTCCCCCATGAGAGGGATTAAGTACGCATTTAAAGTGATACATGTGTATATACATATTAAAAAAGTTTTTTTCTCACAAGTTTATTATTATTTTATTTTCATTTTTTGACTTTTAAAGATTTTGGGCTTTTTCCTACTTGGAGTATTTTTTTCCAGGAGGTTTTCACCGACGAACCAAATCCATAGACGCCCCCCCCCCCCTCCAAGCAATTTCTGGCTACGCCACTGATATCCAGTAGTAAAACGTTTTGAACACTTTTGAAATAATGCCTGTTTTTCACTGTTTGCTGCTATAAGTATTCGCCCGTTCCTGAATTTAGTGTAACTAGTTCCACGGAAGGGAGAGTCAGTTCCTTAGGACAAACACAACATCCATGCCTCACGGCGATTCGAACCCGGACCCATCTCGGACAAATGGTCAGAAGTCAGCCCTCAGACCACTGCGCCACCGCGGCTCCCCATTTTTTTCATTCAGGTCACATAAATTTGAATATGTTACGGGCAAAAAATATTCTTGTTTCCCGTCGTACTTTTAGAATATCTTTTGAAAAAAAAAAAGTACGAGCTTATTAGTATCACTATGCCTGTCCGTCCGTCTGTGGACACCATACCTCTGTAACTCTTTGTCCGATATGAAAAACCCGTTTTGCATTCGAAATCCTGAACTGTCAGAACGACAGTCTTCGTGTTTTGGACTGTCTCCGATGCATAACTCGCAGCTAGAGGGCGTAAATACACATGCTATTAAATTCAAAATGTATTTTTACCACATACAATTGCTTAAAAAAAAAACGATTGTTTTTTGTTTTTTTTTACCTTCAGACACCTTTTACCATGAAGTCCATTTTGCGGACAGTTTCTATTTGAAATAGTGCATACTTTCACCGCTAGGGGAGTAAATGTATATTGTATTTTTCTCGAAAGCTCTGTTCTAAAAATCGGATTAAAAAAAATATTTTCGCGTTGAATAGAGGTCACGCCGATGAATATTTAGTGTGAAAACGCTCTGCGAAACTATAGTCGACGTATAATAAACATTTTATTGTGAGAAACGAGATATTTTTATATTATTTTTATAGTTACGCCTCTAAACATTACAAAAAAAAAAAAAAAAAAAAAAAGAAGATAGCAAGTGGAGGCGTAGTTGGGTAGAAGGTTAAACTATGACGTATTACGGAGGTGAATCACGTGTCAAGACGACAAATCTACAACGATACTTTCTGTCCGTGTAGCTTAGTTGGAAGAGCAACTTACTCCGGAGTTAGAGGGCGTGAGTTCGATCTCCGTCACGGACAAATGTGTGTTTTCGCAAGACTCCTGTTCGTCATTTGGTAAGTGCCTATGAGACGCTAAGCTGCTGTTTAAAAGCTTTCCGGTAGTTCGTTGCCAACAAAAAAGTGCTGTCGAGGGGTCATTTTGAATAAATGTATCCCTCTACGCGTTCCAAAATAAAATTAAAGGTAAATCAATGCGTGTGCCCGAGAGAGAAAGAGCTTTCAACATCTTTATTGTTTTTGCGCCTAGTAAGAGTGGTTTCACAATGCTTGTGCTAGAGAAAGTTTGCTTTGCGGAGGGAGGGGGAATCTGGTGCTCCTGGTTTCTGAGAGGGAAAGGGTGTATGACTGTTGACCACGGTAAGAAGTGGCTACCACCAAACACCAGCGAAAGAGAATATGGAGAAAAACTGGAAACGAAGAAGAAAAGTAGAAAAAGTTGAAGTATGGCATCAGTAAACCCCAGATGCCATAGCGTGGATCCACGGAAAAGAGGACAGAGCAGTAAACTAAAAAAAAAAAAATCACGCTAATTGAAAGTTATTTTGACTCCAGCGATAAGGAACGCGCAGCTCAACCACCATCAAGCAAATTCAAAGAATGCTGTGATTCATTAGCTTTTTTTTTCAGCTGTTTTCTTTCTCCACCTTTTTATTTTATATTTTTTTCTAATTGTTTCTGCTTTTTGGCATAATTATTCACTAATGAAGTAAGTTAACAAAAGGAGATAAAAAACATAGCAAAACCAAGTCCAACGACCTACGTCTAACTATAGTTAGCTTGATCATCAAATGCCCAGTAATGATTGAAGGAAACTTTTTGTTTAAGAAAATAGAGCGTTTCAAACAAATAGAGCTCAAATGAAGTCAACGGGGTTTTTTTTTCGTAAGTACCGAAAAAAATTATTCGTTCGTTTCATAAAATCCAGACAAAAAGAACATAAGAAAGTGGGCCATTTCTTGAGGGGTCCACCGGTAACCCCCTTCCCGATAATCGGGCAGAGATACCAAGTTCCTGCCTGAGAGTGGAGTGGACCCCAGCTGCTGAAGGTTACGCACTCGCCAAAACAAAACATTTTCCGATCCACTGATTTCACGAAGGACGCAGCGATCATGTTAGCCCAGGAGCAGAAAATAATTTATGATATTGTATCAGAGGTATCGTTTAAAAATCACCCCATATTTACATCAATGGCGTGAATGATAAAAATAATGCCTTAGAATGCTATTTATGTATCAAAATTAAAAGTTCAACTGATAGTTCTGAACACTGGCGTAGCCAGAAATTTGTTAACAGGGGATCCATGGATTTGGTTCATTGATGAAAGCCCCATGTATAATATATACATGAATGCATATATATACACTGGCGTGCAAAAATTAAGGACGAGACGGTTTTTCGAATGTAACGTCGTGCAGAAGTGCTCCATATCGACTCAAATCATACCATAAGATCCCCAAGATGTAAGAATATGGGACAAGTGAGCAAAACCGTCCAAACAAGGAATCCAAAGGATACAAAGGCACTTTATTGAAAAGGTAGCTTCGAGCACAACTGGACTATATAACGAAGTGAATTTCTCCGTCATTTCTATCCGCGCCAGGATTCGAACCCGGGTCCCCTCATTCCGGAATAAGTTGCTCTACCAATTGAGCTACGCAGACGTTTTATTCTGATTCCCATCTGCCTTTATGTCGTGTGCGTCCTTCGGGCAGGTATGTCACATCTCCTAGTACGTTACAGGACAGAAGACAGAAACGTCCATGTGACAGGCGGCTGCCAAGAAAAATCCAGTCTTTAGTAGGGGATATGATCACCTCTGACTGCGTTGCAGGATTTACAACGTCTGTCCATGCTGAGGACGAGGTTGTCAAGGAGCTGTTGAGGCATCGCGGCCCATTCCTCTTCTAGCGCCAATCGGAGCTGCGGAATCGTTGCTGGCGGCTGGTGACGTGCTTCCAAGCGTCTTTCGAGAAGGTCCCACACGTGTTCGATTGGATTTAGGTCCGGGGACCTTGCGGGCCAATCCATGCGTTGAATATCTTCACTTTCCAACAGCTCTGCGACACAGCCGCTGTACGATGAGGTGTAGCGTTGTCGTCCATGAAGAGAAAATCAGGACCCACAGCACCTCTAAACAGACGCACGTGAGGCAGGAGAACGTCGGTACAATAGCGGACACCAGTGACTGATCCTCCTTGGAAGATGTGGAGGTCAGTACGGCAACCAAGCATGATACCGCTCCAGACGAGAACTCCGCCACCTCCAAACCGGTCCCTTTCTATGATGTTGGAGGTGTGATTGCGTGTTCCGTGCTCTCTCCAGATGTGTGTACGTCCAGAATCGCTCGTCAGACTAAATCGGCTCTCATCCGTAAAAAGAACTCGACCCATTGCTGACGTGTCCTGTTCTTGTGTTCCTGGCACCACAGAAACCGCCGTCTCCGATAAGCAGGCGTTAATGGCACACACCGTACTGGTCGTCGTGCAAATAGATCACCTTTGTGCAGCATCCTGGCCACGGTAAAACGCGATAACGGACGTCCAGTTGTCTGTTGCATGTGTCTTGCGATTTCTCCCGCTGTCTGCCGTCTGTCTCTTCTCGCCTGTAGGACAATATACCTGTCGTCCGCTGCTGTGGTTGCTCGTGGACGACCACGGTTAAACTCTCGGACAGCTGTTCCTGTCGTTTGAAATGCTCTCCAAGCTCGTGGAACGATGCTGTGAGCGATCCTGAACTTCTCGGCCACACTTCGACCTTCTTTCAACTTCCCAATGACGCGACCTCGGATAAAGTCATCCAGATGTCGCCTACTGGATTGCCTGTTGGCCATATCACACGGTGGCGGTAACTGGACGTCGTTCAAACCGATGTACACCCTGCAATAGCTTTCACCGAATTGCTGAGCATGATCATATGATCATGATCATATGTAGAGGATTTTAGGAAGGGAGTGTCTGACCCCAGGTCTTAAACAACTCTTAGAAATAGGAAACTAGGAGATTTGGGCTGGAGCACCCGATAGGAAAGTGACACGGAAGCGAAGTAGAAAGGGGGAGGAAGACGCCCTTATTTATTACCGGGGGCCAGTACCCGGGGTCCGACGGCTTAACGTGCCCATCCGACGCACGGCGGGTATTTAGTGGATCGAGCGTTCGTACCTGCATGGGATCGAACCTGAGGCCCTTCCCGTGGCAGTCACTAACGTTGCCCACTCGGCCTCAAATTGCTGAGCGTACACCGCCCGTGTGCTTTATACCCTTCCGACACTCCCCCTCCCCCTACGTCATGCTACATATATGCACATGCCCTACCGTACTAGGAGATAGTCTATCTCCTGAGTGGTCTAGTCTATCTCCTAGTCTATCTCCTGAGTGGTCTTTCGGTCCGTTCTACCTGCTCATTGCGCTGCTATGCTAATCTCTCCTCTTCGTCCTTAATTTTTGCACACCAGTGTATATATCGCTTTAAATTCGTATGCAATCCATCCTCAAGGAGGGTAACCGGATACGAGGAACACCCCCATTTCCATTGGCTAGGCCTCTAGTTCTGAAAAAAAAGGCTGCACTTCTGAATCAGAACGCTTTCAAGAAGTTCCCGATTTTGAGTGTATCGCCATGCTTTGCTTGCATAGAACCTGATTACACCCAACGTGAAAGAAAGTAGTTCCCGATAAATATTATTCGCATTTTTTTTCAATTTCATACAATATACATCCTAATGATTATTTTTATGTATAAATATATTTTATGAAGGAAATATATCGAAGAACAGTACTACGTTTTTTTGTTGTGTTTTTATCCGAAGCTATTTCCAATTGGCTAAAATTGACGCCTCACTTTTTGATAGTATTTATTCGAATTTTTGTAAATTATGCCTGTGCGGAATTGGTTGCGATTGCTGCGGGGAATGAAAAAGTGCGCTACGTTATGGAATTATGACGTACATATATACATTGAAGTGCCAGAAAAACTGGTACAGACGAGCTTATGAAAAATACATAGCAATGTCACCTATGCGCGTACTCGGTTGCGTCTGCCATTGTGTATATAAAGCTATAGACCAAGGCTGAACTCGATCCTATCAGGCTGTAACATTAAGCAAAAACAGCGAGGACAGAAAAGATGAGTTGGGACGCAGCGCCATCTATTGACGTTGTTCGCATTAACAAACTGATTCCGTATCATTATTTACATTTGAGATTTTATTTATATTCACTTTCACATTAACAGATGGATATTTGTATTCTGAATTCGTAGTACTTGGGCAAGAGAATTTTTCTGTAGGAACTGGTGTAATTCATGTGTAAATCTCATTCCTCCTTCATTCTTCAACGATATAGGGCCGAGATTTTGGTAAATGTGTAGATTAGCGTCATAAATTATTTCGTCGGAAAAATGTTAGTACCTGGAAAAAGTGCGACGTACAGATTTTAGAGTATGGAAATTAATGACAAATGGTGCAGAAATTTCGTATTTTAAATGTCTTTTAAAGATTTTTATCGTAACATTTACCTGCAAGTTCGATGCGATGCTGTGAAGAGACGGTGTCGTAGGCCTAACGTATCGAACGTACAGGTAAATGTTATGATAAAATCTTTAAGACATTTGAAACAGAAAATTTCTGCACCATTTGCCATTAATTTTCATAATCTAAAATCTGTACGTCGCACTTTTCCGAAGTACTATTTTTTCGACGAAATAATTTAAAACGCAAATCTACACATTTACCTACTATTTTACTTAATATGAGTTTATATAGCTGAGGTTTTTTTCTAAAATTGAATTAGGTACGTAATAATCAGAATGAAAATGCTTACCACAAACAACAGTGTAAGGTAACTTGTCATTTGGAGTAAAATCCTGACGAGATATTTCTTTCAGCAACAGTTGCTTTAGGTTCTGATTTGAGGGAAACTCATGGAATGAAAATCCCACGTTTTTCTTCTTAGAAGATGTGCACATCGGCACACAGCAGTAAACCATTTTAAAAATGGGTTGGATTTTGTTGTGAAAACAACAGTTTGGTTTTAAAACTAGAAGGTTTTTTTAAAAGAAACAAGAAAAAACGACGAACATACACAATCCGCAATTCAAACAATGCAGATAATGAGGTGTTTATACCTTGGGACGCAGTGCCATCTAACGGCTGAAATCGTCCCTAACGCCCACTGGCCAATCACCAAAAGTCTATTGTCTTCAACGGTAATGTTACAGCCTGATAGGATCCAGTTCAGCCTTGCTATAGACATCTTTACCAGCTCTCAGAGCTGTTTCCGGCACTCGTGAGATGGGCCATAGTGTTTCGGAGGTAGAAACGAAGTTCGGATTTTCACGGACATCCATTGCAAGGGTGTACCGTGACTACAAGAATTCCGCCAAAACCTCCAACCTACGATACCAGTGAGGCAGTAAAAAGACATTGGGTAAACGTGACCATCGTCGGCTGTCAAAAATCGTTTCACGCGATAGGCGTGCAACACTCTCGCAGGTATAATCGGAATTCAATGCTGGAGCCTCAACAAGCATCAGCGCCCGGAGTGTGCAACGTACCCTGCACGATGTGGGCTTTGGGAGCCGACGCCCAACTCGAGTCCCCTTGATGGATCACGACACAGAGCTATGCGCCTCGCTTGGGCACGGCAACACCGCCACTGGACACTTGATGATTGGAAACAAGTAACCTGGTTTGACGAGTCGCGTTTTCAACTGTATCAGGCAGATAGAAGATTCGTGTGTGGCGCAAACCCCATGAAACCATGGATTCTGCCTGTCAACAGGGAACTGTACCGGCTGGGGGGGGGTCCGTAATGGTATGGGGTGTGTTTAGCTGGACTTAACTGGAACCCCTGGAACGTCTACGTCTACAAACGTCTGTGACCGGCCAACGATATGTGCGCATCCTTTCTGACGAGGTACACCCGTTCATGTCCTGCATTCATACTGATAGGTTGGGCCTGTTCCAACAGGACAATGCACCTCCACACAAGCGTCGGGACGCTACATTATGGTTAGAGGAGCATTCATCTAAGTTTGGGGTGTTGCCATCCCAACCAAGTCCCCAGATCTGAACGTGATAAAACACATTTGGGATGCCATGCAACGCGCTATTGAAGACAGGAATCCGAGACCTTGGTATACACCCGAATTGTGGAACGCTCTGCAGGAAGTATGGTGTGCACTGCCTACAACATACTTCCAGAAGCTAGTGGAGTCCATGACTCGTCGTATTTCTGCAGTCCTGCGCTCCCGTGGAGACCTACCAAGTATTAGACTGGTGTACCAGTTTTTCTGGCACTTCAGCGTATATCTGTGATATGAAACAAATGTATCATTATTTTCCATAATAAAATAAATGCCTATAATTATTTCCATTACGATAAGACTTATTTCGATGAAAATAACAATGAAAACTAACTAAATTAGTATACAAATTGAACATGAAATGGTATAAAAACTGGAACTATTTTCTTTCACAGTGGGTGTAATCAGGTTCTATGCAAATAAAGTGGAACGATACATTTGAAATAGGGAACTACTTGAAAGCCTTCTAATTCGGAAGTCTCGCCGAAAAAAAAAAAAAAAAAAAAAAAAGACTAGTGTATTAACATATCTTTTCCGAAAGAAATACAGAAGCAAATTTGCATTTTAATATTTATGGCAGTTTCACAATATAATTACTAATGAATTTTCGAAAATAAACAGGAAATATAACTGAACTATGAGGGTAAATCAATAACTATCCGAAATGCAGTTCTAATTTCTTTTCGGTTGGCTACACAGCCTTTTTGGCTTTTCATTGTAATTACCAGATATATAATAAAGACAACTTTTTATACAGGCATGTAGCCAAAATTGAACCTGTTAAACAAAAACTAATAATACTCACAGTACATGTCAAAGTTCAGATAATTGCTGGATAGCATGGATAACTCACTAAGGGAAAAAACTAGAAAAAAAAAATTAACGATAACTTTTCACAAGGGCCTATAGTTTAGTTTTGATTCCAGCTTTTTATTATCTGCAACTTTTCGAACAGCTTTCATGAAATCCTCTTCTGTAACATATTCTCTGTCAGCACGTATGGCAAACATTCCAGCTTCTGTGCACACATTCCTCAGGTCAGCACCATTAAAACCATCAGAAAGTTTTACAATTGCTTCCCAGTCTATATCACCACGCATTGTTATCGGCGCAGAATGAATTTTGCAGATCTCTAGCCTAGCTTGCTCATTAGGCAAAGGAATCTCAATCTTCCTGTCCAGGCGTCCAGGTCTAAGAAGAGCAGGATCTAAAATATCAGGTCTATTTGTAGCCATTATGATTTTTACTTGGCCAATGGAATCGAATCCATCCATTTGGTTAAGGAGTTCCATCAATGTTCTTTGAATTTCTCTATCAGCAGAACTGCCTTCCGAAAATCTACGCCCACCAATGGCATCTATTTCATCCATAAATATGATACAAGGTTGGTGATCTTTTGCATAATTGAACATTTCTCTAATAACCCGAGCACTTTCACCAATATATTTGTCAACAATAGCGCTGGAAACAACTTTGAGGAAATTGGCCTCCATTTGACTTGCCACTGCTTTTGCAAGAAGTGTTTTGCCAGTGCCTGGTGGACCATACAGCAAACATCCTTTGGGTGGCATAATGCCCACTCTTTGAAATAACTCTGGGTTTAATAACGGAAGCTCGATAATTTCTCGCAGTTCCCTAATTTGCTCCCCAAGACCGCCAATCATTGAATATGATATATTACCAGGATCTTCATGAGACATGTTATACACCAAAGGATCAACTTCTCGAGGCAGGTATCTCATAATTGTCAGGGTAGTCATATCCAAAGCAACACGAGTTCCGGGTTTTAATTTCGTTTTATCAAGTTGACTCCTGCATCCAACAACGTAACGAGGGCCATTTGTGGCCTTTACGATAAATGTTGCACCTCGATACTTTTCATCCGTTAGCTGCTTCAGTACTTCACCAACAATTTGGCCAACACTCTGTAGAGCCTTTAAATTATTTTCAGATTTCTCGTAGTGCTGATTGAGTTCCGCTAATTGCTCTCGCATTTCTTTCAGCTGACCTTCAATCTCCTTATGTTCTATTAGCTTTTTCTTGTAATCTTGAATTGCTTTCTCTCTCGCATTCTCAGGCTGAGGTTCGTTGGAAGACGGCATAGCTTCCATATTCCTTTTCCTGACTTGACTGACTGCAGGAGAGTTCCTAAAGGAATGAACTCATCGAAGTTATCACGTGATGTTCAGTTTAGAAAATGTAGCGCGTGGTATGACGAGAGGTAACCAAAAATTTACACGAGAGACAATACACAAAAACAAAGACTTAAATAAGTAACATACGTCTTACGTTTTTTAACGAGTCTCTAGGTACTTTTTAATTTTTTAAGTTATCAACAATCTGCCAACCTCTGCACGTTGCTAGTGTTTCATGTTGGCGACGCCAGCAGTTCAGAACGGAGGGAAGGGGGCTAAGCACTGTACAGGGGGGGGGGGGCACATTTTAAAAAGCTCGGCAGAATTTGAAGGAAAAAAATCCGGTAATATGCATTTTTACCGGATGTTGGTGATGTATTTTCCCACGGGTGGCGGAAGTTAGGGGACACGGAGGTCCGGACCCCCGCAGGAATTTCATGGTCTCCCTTACTGTGGGAGTTTTCCAATGAAAAGTCTTAAAAATTTGTAGTTCACATACGATTTAACGTCGTTTCTTTTTTTTTTTTTTATGAAGATTTCCTGGAGACCGTCACTACGTTGTGCAGTTTTCTGGAGAACGCTTCAAGTACAATTTTGAAAATTGATTTTGCGGAAATAAGTTGAAAAGTTAACTCAACGTTGTGTTCTTCACTTTAGAAAGGATCGTTAAAGAATTCTTAAGTGCCAATGGGCTGGATATAGTGCTAGAACTGAACACCGATGAACAACTGAAACATTAGAATGGATACAAAGGAGGCAGGAGAATATCACCTGATTCGAAAGCATTCCGGAGAGTCTTGGAAGAGATATGCTCAAGACAGAAAGGTGTGGAAGAGAATTGGGGAGGCCTCCATCCAGCAGTGGAATGATAACGGTTGATGATATGTACGAGTATATACATATATCTTACAGGTTTTTTCTCTCTCCTTTATTATTATTTTAACTCTCGAAGACGTTGGACCTCCCCTGTAATTATTGGGTTCCACCGCCCATGGTTATTCCCAGTAAAACAAATGTTTTCAGGTACATGTTGTACGTAGTGCTCATTCAGTGTATACTGGAAACCATGAATACGAAACTTCGTGGCCTTTTAACAAGTTACTATTTCTTCTCTAATTTCAGCTTACTTACATCATTTTTAATGTTTCTTAATATTCGCTGTCGTAAAGATGTTTATGAATATTAGTTTGTAACCTGACAAGGATTATTTCTTTCTCTCTTATCTTTTTAAACAATAATTACGAAAATAGTGCCTTTCTTATACTTTCTCAGACATTCGTTCAGAGGACTGTCTCCATTTCACAGAATAGTACACTATATTTACCAAAAAATTCATTTTACTTAATAAAATTTCTGTGAATTCGAAAAATAGTTTAAAATGTTAGCCAAGTTCTCTGAAATCTTAGGTGGTTGCACTCACCATGTGTTCTAATGGGCGGGGAGGGGGCTCGCACACTCGCACGCACACAAGTTGACGGTGTTGACTCACCCGTAGAGTCGCGCCTTGTGTTCAGTGAAAAGTTACACTTATTTCCCACGCGCCTATGTTAGAAATCGCACTCTTTATTGAGTTGGTGCGAATGAAATGTCCGGCCGAACGAGCAGTGGTGACAGGCCCCCACCACAGCTGAATGCAACCACCCACTGGAGTTGCAGTTATTACGTCACAGAGTTACTATAAATAGCTAGCACGTGTGTGAAGAATAAGGGTGGGCCGCAGATGGCCTAGTGGTCAACGTTCGTATCTACAACGGAGTGACCTCAGGTTTGATCCCACGCTAGTACGAACCACTAAATATCCACCGTGCGTCGGATGAGCACGTTAGGCCGTCGGAACCCGGTACTCCCCCCCACCGTAATAAATAAGGGCGTCTTCCTCCCCTTTCTACATCGTTTCCGTGTGACTTTCCTATCGGGCACTCTAGCCCAAATCTACTAGCTTCCTATTTCTAAAGGTTGTTTAAGACCTGGGGTCAGACATTCCCTTCCTAAAATCCTTTACATATGATCTGATTTGACCTGAAGAACAAGGTTCAGGCGTGGTTTGTTTGGACTTAACGTGGCTTGCAAAGGAAACATTCAGACGCCGGATTTGAGTCATCTTCCTGTATGAATTTAAACTGAGCCATTCTGCAGGAATTGCCACTCGAAAAGTTAACAAAGCATTTGAGGAGAATACAGCCAACGAAAAAACCATTCGGTGATGGTTTATAAAGTTTCGAAGCGGAGATACAGACCTGCAAAAGGAAGCACGTGGTCACCGACTTATTGCTGTTTCTGACGATGTTCTGTTACGTGTGGTTGAAGCGGAACCCCAAAAAACGTGTCGTGAGATAGCGGCAGCTGTAGGTGTCCACGACACGACAGTTGTTCGGCGTCTGGCTGCGCTGGGTAAAGTAAAAAAGTTGGACATGTGTCTGCCGCATGAGTTGACAACTGCCAACAAGACTAGGCGTTTGGAAGTCTGCACGTCGCTGCTTGCCAGGAATAAACAGGAACCTCTACTGTATCGAACCGTCACCTTCGACGAGAAGTGGGCGTCCTTTGTTATAATCGGAAACTATCTGCACAATGGTTAAGCAAGGCACAGGCTGCTGGACGGCATCCTAAGCCACCTTACACACCAAGATGATGCTCCTAGTCTGGTGGTCCACAGCCGGGATAATTTATCGGAGTTTCTTGGCAAGAAGCCAAACCATCACTGCAGAACGTTATTGTGTTGAATTACACCAGATGTACCGGAAATTGTTGCAGAAACAACCGGCTTTGGTCAACAGACATGGTGTTCTGCTCCAGGACAACTCTCGCCCTCATGTCGTGTAACGAACGATGCTGACACTAAGTGCCTTGGGCTATGAAGCACTGCCTCCTCCTGCCTATGTCCCCGGACTTGTCTCCGACAGACTACCATCTGTTTCGTCACCTGGATCACTTCCTGTCCGGGAAACAGTTCACGACAGACAACGAGGTTCAACGTGCAGTTGATGACTTCTTCATGTCCCAGCCACAAGACTGTTTTCGTTCCGGGTGTGTCGATGCAGGTAGATTATTTTACCTATATGATCCAGGAACTTGCTGACAAGAGTAAAGAAGTGGGATTAAAAATGAACTTTCAGAAGACAAAAGTGATGTTCAATGCTTTTACAAGAAATGAAGATTTATCGATTGATGGAGAAAAACTGGAGATAACAGATACGTATGTTTATCTTGGACAGCAGATATCAAGTGAGGGTCACATTGATGAAGAAATTAATCGGCGTACAAAACTTGCCTGGAGAGCTTTTGGAAGAAACAGCATAATTTTCAAGAGCAATATGCCATTATGTCTTAAAAGAAAAGTGTTTGATCAATGCATCCTTCCAGTGCTTACGTATGGTGCAGAGACGTGGACCTTAACTAAAAGAGACATACAAAGACTGCAGACAACTCAAAGAAGCATGGAGAGGTGCATACTTGGTATAACCAGGAGAGATAAGAAGAGGAACTCGTGGATCCGAAAAATGACGAAAGTGGAAGACATCATGATCAGAGTTAAATCCCTGAAATGGCAATGGGCTGGACATACTGCCAGAAGGACAGACCATCGATGGACAGCCGAAATTTTAGATTGGATTCCAAGGGACAGGAAAAGACCCAGAAAAAGACCACATGGAAGATGGGTGGATGAAATTCGTAAATATGCGGGAGTGACATGGAGGAGACTGGCACAAGACAGACCGTTGTGGAGGAAACTTGGGGAGACCTTCGTCCAGCAGTGGAATGATAATGGTTGACAATGATGATGATGATGATGATGATACTCGGGGCAAACTTAACCTGTCATTGGAAGGAAGGCTACAGAGTGTATACTTCCACTGCATAAAATAGTTCCGGTCTAAAAGCTCGTACTAAAATTCAACTGACACTTAAAAAGGACACAGATTTTCAATACGTTGCGTGTGTGTGCATTTTAAATATTCAGATCTCAGTTTCAGCGGCATTTCTAAAAAATACAGATATTCGTGTTTTGGTGACGTCACTGATGGTTCTCTGTCACAGCATTCTTGTTTGGGTCAGAGTTGAGCTGTCAACCCAGGGGATATTTATTGCTGGGGGGGGGGGGTCATTAGCGGAAGGATGAGGGCGAAAAGTGTTTCCGAGGGCATTTCGCGTTTCTCCCCCTGGTTTCTCCTTCTTGATTGTTGTTTTAAAACACTCTTCTGTCTTTTTCGGTTTTTTCGAATGGCATCTGCCGGTCACTCGAGTGTATTTCAGCCGCATAAAACTGGGAAACCATTACGAAGCTCTGCTAATGTGATCGTTATGAATGTTTTCACTAAATTGATGGAAAAACACTCGCCGAATAAATCGGAATATGAAATAACAGTTCTTACGGCAGAACTCACTGGTGTTTCAAGTCGCACCATTGCGAGAATGAAAGTTGAATTTAGTATTGAAGTACTTCAGATCCATCGGCAATTTATTTCTTCAAATTAAAATACAATTCTCGCTTGGCTTACATAGAACGTTTTCTCGAAATTAGTTTGGAGTTACCAATTCAGTTCTCAATATAGGCCAAGAAACGGCTATCTTTTTCTTTTGAACTTTTGTGCGCAGTTGCCTTAAACGCGTATGAACCGGCATGAAAATTCAGACAAATGAAAGAGTTCCTTCCACTGCCACACATAATTCGGAAACTTGGAAAACTGCCACACATTCAAAGTGTTCCTCGGAGGAACAGCAATTTGTGCCCGGCCCAGCAATGAAAAACGTGGCAATTTTCCAAGTTGCTGAAAGATGTGTGGCAGTTTACAGTGAACCCTAAAATATCATTTATCACAGAGACGGGCTCTTGTCCAGTACTTATGGCAACACATGGTAGTTAAAAATGCATACACATTTAACGGGTGTCTATTATAAAAAGAAAATCTAATCAAGGCAAAATTTTGGAAAGAACGAAATTTTACGCATAACTGATGACATGGTAAAAATACTTTTAATTAAATCCCGCAGTTGGTAATCTTCAAGCAGCAAGTATAAATAAATGAAATATATAATAAAAAAAAATAGAAAAATATGTGAAAACAAAATTAGGCCACTTAAGACTTCTTCCCGTGTTTAGCAAAGATAATTTCATTTTAAAAGAAAGAAAGAAAGAAACGTTACACGTTCTGTCACATCTCAAAAAAAAAAAAAAGGTAAATAGAGAGAGAAATAAACTGCTTGTCTACCGGTCTGCAAAGTTCGCGGGGGTGGGGAGGGGGGTAAAATAGAGGGCTTGGTAAGGGATCACGGTGACAGACAGCCAGCCCTGATGGCTTGTGGGGGAAGTTTTCCGAGTGAAGGTTAATTACACACCATCAGTGCGGAGTAATACTGGAAGTGAAAAGGTCACCGTAGCTTCGGCCAATCATTGCCAGGACAGCTTTGCCCCGAGTATAGTTAAGTTGTCCAACTTTTTCGTTCTCGCCGTCCACGTGTGCTGGTTCTTTGCCTGACATTTCATTCGCACCAAAAAGTAGCACATCTTTTGTAAAAAAAAATATTGTGCTTACGTTATCGGTTTGTCCGTCCGTCTGTCTGAGGACACCATATCTCTGTAACTATTAGTCCGATTTGAAAAATTCTTTTTGCATTGGGAAGCTTGAAATGTGCTAATGATTCTTCATTTTTTTAGTTGCCGCTAGAGGGCGTAAATGCAGATGATATCGAATTCAAAATGCATTTTATTCCATATATTTGCTTCTAAACATCCGGCTGAAAAAATTCTTTTACCTTTCGGTTCCATTTACGTCGATGAGCATTTTAGGTAAAGTCACTTTTTCAAGTTATGTATAGATTTTCCGCTATGGGGTGTAAAAGTAAATGGTGTTTTCCCCGACATCTCTACTTCTAAAACTCGGATTTAAAAAATTCTTTCTTCAGCGGATACAGCTCCCGATGGGAAATTTCTTGCATATAATTTCAAATTTTTGCTAAAGAATGGTTTGGCCACCAGGGGTGCGTAAGCGTTAATTTCTGCATCTGATGTATTTGCAGCAAAATCTGAGCTTCTAAAATCTCAACTGAAAATTTTTTTTCGCAGACCGATACCATTCACGTCGATAAACGTTTTCAGAATATTTTCTTCTTAAAATAATGCATTGTTTTTCCGCCAGGGGGCGTAGATTTGTATCTTATTTTTGTTAATATCTCTGCTTCTGAAAGTCCAAATTGAAAAACTCCTTTTTTTTTTTTCTGGATAGTTGCGGGTGCAAAATGTTTTTCACAATATTTCAAAATTTTCAAGTAATTCAGACCTTTCCGCTAGGGGGCGTAAAGGTAAATTGCGTTTTTCGCGATATCTTTGCTTGCTTCTAAAACTCCGATTTCAAACATTCTTCCTGTATTGCATACAGCTCCAGGTGGAAAATGTTTTGCATAGAATTTCTAATATTTGGTAAAAAACGGTTTGACTACCAGGGGGCGTAAGCGTTAATTTTTGCTTTCGATGTATTTGCAGCTAAATCCGAGCTCTTGAAAACACGATTGAATTTTTTTTTTTTTCGTGGACTGAGACCTCTCCCATCGAAAAACCTTTGAAGAATACTTTCTTTTTAAAATAATACATAATTTTTCCGCCAGGAGGAGTAGATGCATATCATATTTTTGGCGATATCTTTGCTTGTAACAGTCCGATTTTAAACATTCATTCTTTGTTGGAGAGCATGTCTGCTGCGAAATGTTTCTCATATAATTTCAAATTTTTCTTAACATACAAGTCTGCCACCAGAGAGCATAAGCTTACGTTTCCAGCAATATCTGAGGGACTAAAAACCCGATTGAAAAATTTATTTCTTCGGTCAGATACTACTAAATACGCAAACTCTGTGTACATATTTTTTTACCAAAATAACGCACAATTTCGCCTCTAGGGGGCACAAATGCTTAATATGTTTTACTCAATATCTCTGCTTCTACATGTGCAATTTAAAATTTTTTTTCAACAACAGATGCCATTTACCTTGTGGAACATTTTAAGCTAGTATATTTTGTAGTTCACAGTTCTGTTGGTAGGTGGTGTTCATGTACTTCAGTTTGCAGCTGTATCTCCGCTTTTAAAAACACTTTTGAGAAATTTCTTCTTACTGTATGCCATTTGCTACAATAGACAACATAGCTTTTTCCATGGAGAATATTTTTCATCTATTTTCAACTTTTCCATTATGCAAAATTCTTGCGCTAGCAGATGTACACTTATATTATGTTTCCTTCTATATTTCTTCTTTTAACTGTTTGATTTGAAAATTTTTGTCTCTGCTACCTTCCTTGTGCTATGGAGAAACTTTTTGTGTGCCATCTGTTAATTTTCGTAACATGCTTTTTAGCTTATGGTGTAACTAAGAAAATGTTTCTATTTCTATATGTTTTATCAATTGTAGATACCGGTTGATTATTTTCCTAACTGGTTCCTCTGATTTTGAATAGCTTTCATAAACTTAATTCATGTCAGAACGGATTCAAAAGATGTGCTCATTACAACCGAAAGTTCGGTGCCATCTTGTTTTTTTCTTTTTAGACAAAGAAGTTTTAGGAGAGTCAGATTTAAATAATGCCCACAGTTTATTTTAGACATACCCTGCCAATCACAGTTTTCTTTTTAAAAATGCACTGCTTCCTGAATAATCGTATGCAAATTCAAAAATCGCATGTTTAGCTCGTCCTTTGAAAAAGAACGTACTTATGGTTACTGTGACCATAAGTACGTTCTTTTTTCATTCCTGACTCCGAATCAGGGACAGATGAATGGGTTGTGTCAGGTGGTTGAAAATAGCCCCTCCCCCTGTCCTGTTGGGGTTAGGGGTTGAGGTACGGGTTGAAATACAGCACGCTTGACTTTTGTTACGATATGTATTTACCTTTAAAATGAACAATAAAAAATAATAATCATAGGTAGTTTGAATCAAAATGATTACTTACAGTTTCATTTAAGTTTGTAGAAAGTACTTGTTCCATTTTATTTTAAGTTTAGCGTTGAAGTGGTTGATGACATTGCCGGAGTGTATCCAATCGTATTTCTCTGTTGACCACTTTGTCCTTTATTTTTTCTGCTCATTTCTGTACAAAATTCAGAGTAATTCAGTTCGATGATCAACAAGGATTTAACAATTTTTTTTTTTGATTGTAGGTTTAATGACCACCATGAGCAACTTAATGAATTGGCTATAAGCAGTCGCCCATCCTTAATTTAGGGTCATTGGTTCCAGGGAAGGGAGAGAGCCAGTGCTGTAAGACAAACACAACATCCATGCCTCATCGGGATTCAGACCCCTTTCGGACGAATGATCAGAGGCCATCGCTTAGACCACTGCGCCACCGTTTCTCATTTCTGGGGATCAGAGAACGATTTCTCTGATCCCCAGAAATTATTAATTATCGAAAATACCTTTTCATTCGTCTTAATAAAGCCACTCGAATAGGTTTTATTTGATCACGCCTTTTATGTGAATAATTAAATCAGGATGAAATTTGGGAATTATTATTATTTTTTTGGCACACCGGGATAGAACTCTGAAATTCGGAATGTATGGGCACCATACTTATATGTTATCACTATGTCCGCGATCCGTCCTTTTCTCTGAGGAGACAGACCCCTGGAAAATGCATGTTGTTGTAAATTCCTTGAACTTTTGTTTCGTTGGTTTATAAAAATTACTTTTGCATTTCATTATAAGCATAAATTTTTAAAAACAAGAAAAATCGTAGTGACACTGCACAACCGATGAATAACTACAGAGTAAGGACGTTACTTCTAAATTTCGAGTGGGGGAGTATTTTTGCTGGGGCAAGTTTTATAGCAACTTTATTTACGAAAAACTGTAAGAAATAATTTTTAGTGCTTTTTACTGCAGGCTGCAAAGCAATTCGTGCCTTCCCCCTCTCCGATATATACTCATTAATTTTGGAATACAAAAGAAATCCAAGTTTGGAGTCATTTTTTGTTAATGTTACATCCAGGCCTGACGAGAGGGAGGGGCAAAGGGAATAACTGCCTAGGGGCCTGGGCATCAGGGGGCCCGATCCTAGTGGACGTTTATCACGGATTTTTAGCAAAAGGGTCCAACAGAAAAATAAAACATTTATACCTCCCGGAGCAGCCGCTTTGGTTCCCATGCTTGTATTCTCCCCCTGCTACAAAAACTAAAAAAACAGGAACTCCCATACTAATTCCTTTACCAATGGAAGTTATAATAGATCAACCATGGGACAAGAAAGATTATGTGGACTAACCACTCTTGCCATGGAGACAGATCTTGCTCATACTTTGAAATTTGGTGAAGTAATTGACGACTTTTCATCTAAAAGAGCCAGAAAAGCTATTGTATTTTATAGGAACTTTAAGAACTATTAGGTAACCAAATTTGTTTATTAAACACTTTATTTTTTCTATTTTGATATTTAATTATAAAACATGTTTTGGTAATTTAATAACTAATTTGACAAAAAAGTTACCCTGTTTTAGTTTTCAAATACTGAGTACTCAACATTTAATAAAATAGTTTTAGCTTTAAAATTATGTCAAGTGATTCTATGTATAAGTTAAGAATGAATTTCAGAATTGTACATAACAACCATAAAATAATTCTGATAAAATATTAGCAATTTGATGGAAGTTTGTTTTATCATGTACAAGGTTTTTTTACGTGTGGTTAATCTAAAGTATATTAATTCTGCACTCTTCTGAAATCTTTTTGTGGGGAAGAGGGACTGAGGAAAACTTCGGCGGGTCTGGTTCCATGCACCCATTTTTAATAAAATTAGAAAAACCTGAAGAGTTACATACCCATATAATAAACATAATACACTACCACCAGCAGCACACATTGATTAAAGGAATTGTTTTTTGTTTGGGGGTTTAATGACCACCGTGAGCAACTCGATGGGTTACAAGTAGTCACCCGTCCATATTTTAGTGACACTGGTTCCAATGAACAGCAAGAGCCAGTGCCATAAGACAAATACGGCATCCAAGATTCGAATCTGAACTCATTGTGGTCAAATGATCAGAAGCCAGTGCTTAGACCACTGCCCTACCAGGACAGCAAAAAATTTTATGCCTAGGAAAAGGGTCTGAAAGCAAATGTTTACATTGATGAGGGATGAGGGGGAAATAAGGATAGATACACAGACACAATACCTATCCCCTCCTTAACTCTCTTCCTTCAAGCCAACAACCTTGTCTTGCACTCATCTCTTCCAAAATATTCTATCCCCCTCTGGCCAGACTAACATAAAAAAAGAAAGAATTTTTATGATCCTGCATATGATAACCTTTCTACAGAGAAGTAAATAATGCACCCCCTAGGGAAAAATACGTAGGGCTACACGGCAAAAAGCACGAGACTCATTATTACTTGAAAAATTCAGATTATATTTAAAAGTACAAAAAAAAAAATGAAAAAAGGTACATCTTGAACTGGGTGGGCAAGAGAAATTTCAGTGTGGGTTGCAGTCCCCCTCACCCTCCCCTACTTTGGAGATATCCCTGCTACAGAGAAATTACTTTTAAAGGCAAATCAGTAGGAGCAGCTGTGCCAATGATTGTTGGTGTCCAGAAAGAGAGAGATGCCATTTTTTCCCCCTTTCAAAAAAACGTAAAATTTTAGAGAACGTTACCAAAAAAAGAAAAGATGGAAAGAAAGAGTGACAGAAATGGAGGTGTAGTTCAACAGAAGACCAAACCCCTGTTTGTCATTTGGTGACTATGAGATGCTAAGGTTCTGTTTAAAAGCTTCCAGGTAATTTGCCTACAAAGCAGTGCTGTCGTGGGGACATTCTAACCAAATGTATCCCTCTACGTGTTGGAAAGTAGTGCTAAAGGGAAATCACTGCATGTGCCTAAGAGACAATTTGACTCTAGCTATAAAGAATGAGCTTTCAACATTTTCTCACTCATTGTTTTTCATTTAGTAGGAGTGGTTTTATGATGCTTGGGCTACAGAAGGTTTTTTTTTTTTTTTGGTGGAATTATGGTGCTCTTGATCATTGAGAGGGAAAGGGGGTATGGTTATCGACCACGGTAAGAATTGTCTACTACTGAGCACCAGAGAAGTAGAATGCACAATTAAAGTTGGAGAAAAAAGTGGTACCAAAGAAGAGTAGAAAAGGTTGAAGTATGACACTGATAAATCCTCAATACCATTGCGTGGATCCAAAGATAAGAGATTAGAACAATAAACTAAAAATAAAATAAAATATATCACACTAGTTAGTTAAAAAATCACGTTAATTATTTTGACTCCAGCTATAAAGAACGCGCTGCTCAACCACCATCAAGCAAATTCAAAGAATATGATTTGCTTTTGTTATTTCAAGAGAGGTCTGTTTTCTTTCTCTCTCTTTTTTATTTCATATTTTATCTAATTGTTTTTACTTTTTGGCATAATTACTTGCTAATGAAGTAAATTAAAAGGAAATTATAAACGAAGCAAAATTTGCGACTGGATTTGTGCCTCCTCTGAAGAACCTTTTTCACATGGGAAAGCCTGAACAGTGAGAACAAAGTTCCTCTAGCCTCTTGGTCTTTTTCTGATGCATAGCTTCACTGCTAGAGGGCATAAATACAGATGCCAAATTTCATTGTTTCAGTATTTGATGAACAGTATGAGCAGTCACCAGTCCGAAATTTAGGGCCACTGCTTCCAGAAAAGGGACAAGATCAGTGTCGTAAGATAGACAAACAACCCATGGCTCATGACGATGATGGGCAAAACACGTAACAATATTAACAAATAAAGGTAACTTGATCCCGCTAGTTATGTTAAATGAAAACTTTTACAAAAAAAGTTCGTAAGTTGGAAGCTTTCAACCTTATCTTAGGTCTGACCTAAGATATTAGGTCAGAGCAAAAGCTTGGTGACTTGTATATAGTGTATTACTCCAGACTCCAGTAAATAAACGTGTTTGTACTATGTTCTAAACTTTTTGAAATTGCATAATTTGGTGCACTCTTAACTGATATAGAACCAATACTTTGACAGACCAAAAAATAGTAAGACACTTTAATCTTTTTCTATCACAAACAAGGAAGCCACAAAATGATAGTTCTCTCTCATTGTAATATTCAGACATGGCAATTGCATAAATCTGAAAGGGCATGGGTACCTAGTTCCCTCTCATTGAAATATACAGGGTTCTTAGGAAAGTCCGTTTACCCCTCCAACTTTTAAACCGGGTATCGTACTGTCATGGAAATAATGTGTACCTATAGGAAAGTGACCATGCGTAATCGATTGGACATGCTTGTAGCACCCCTAGTGGCGAAATACGGAACTTAGCAAAACGAACTCAGAAACCAAGAGAGATACGCAAAAGGTCCAATCAAAAAAGGAAAGAGTGGTGTTTATTTAGTACAAAATGACACTTGGTTCAACAGAAACACTTACAAAAAAGACAAGAAAATGCAAACAAAGCGTCAGATGTCCAGCTGCTAGCACGTGGCAGTAACAGAAAGTGGTTACATGATATAACATGTAGTTATGCTAATTTCAAGTTTGACGTAAAATGAAGCCAGACAGCCGAAGGGCTATAAATGATGGGTGGGAATTGAGTGAATCAGAGTACGAGGTAGATGGCTATCTTCACGAATGACGAGTACTGTGATACGGTCTTGCTGTATGGCGAATGTCAGAAGAATGCAAAAAAGGCTGCGAGGTTGTATAAAGTACGGTTTCCCACTTGTCAACATCCAGCTGCACAGACAATTGCCAAAGTTGTCCGGCGCTTGCGAGAAACAGGAAGTGTTACTGTTCGAACAATGTGTACGGTAGACTACCCGCCAGGTTAGTTACGCTTGTACTACACGAACTGTGTTGCATCTGTGTTGTTTTGTGAGTAATTTAAAGAGTACTACTTTAACATGTCTTGTCTTTTCTGTAGGTGTTTCTGTTGAACCAAGTGTCGTTTTGTACTAATCAAACATCGCTCTTTCATTTTGTAATTGGACTTTTTTGTGTATCTCTCTTGGTTTCCGAGTTAGTTTTGCTAAGTTCCGTATTTCGCCACTAGGGGCGCTACAAGCACGTCTAATCGATTGCGCATGGTCACTTCCCTATAGATACACGTTACTTCCGTGGCGGTACGATAGACAGTTAAAAAGTTACAGGGGGTAAACGGACTTTCCTAAGAACGCTGTATAAGCATGGTAGAGGCAGTTGGAGAAATTTGAAAGGGGTACCTAATTGCCACTATCAATTCAGTCAAATGGAAAAGGCAACATCAAGAGTTACTTGTATTGTTTTATAAGCTTAACAGTAAATAAGCAAACACATGTATTTTTAGCCATCGTAAAACCCCAGAAAATTCAAAATTGCGTTCCTTTGTAAGGGAGCACTGTGCTCCCTCTGCAACCACCCTTTAGGCTTGGAGAATAAAAATGATTCATAGTATTAATGTCTACCACAGACAACATGTAATAAAGAACTTTTTAATGCTTTTCAATCTTTCAAACTAAAAGGAAAGTAAATTAATATTGATTGACATGAAAACAGATTTAAGTTTCACGTGAAAAAATACTGAATATTTGTTAATTGTTGACTAATTTAGCCAGTAAAACTTTTCACTAAATGTGGGTTTATTCTATGACATCTATTAGTGGAATAATCCACTAATAGATCTCAGTAAATCTGTCCTTGTTAAGCAAATATTTAGATGCCACTGGTGGTTAAAGCCTTCCACAGCCTGATGCACTTAGCAATACAATGAGACAAAGCATACATACATACATACATACATATCACTAAGCTGTTCTCTGAAATTCAGAGGTTAGCTCCAAAAAGAAATACAAACTAACAATCTTAAAATGCTCTACATATCCTAATACAGGGGCGGATTGGCCCACTGGAATAGCGGGACATTTCCCTGTGGACCACTCAAGAAATGGCCCGTTTTCTCGTAATCTTTTAATCAGAATTTTTTTTAATGAACGAATAATTATTTTACAACTTATGAATAAAAATTGGTAACTTCATTTGTGCTTTATATCTGTCTGAAAAGTTATTTCCCTAAAAAAAGTGTTTTTTTCTATCTATTATTTCAGTGTTTGCTATAAAAAGACATAGCAAAATTCTCTGCACTTATGTGAGAAAAGTTCAGCGGCACCAAGTACACTGTTACAAATTAATTAGGAAAAAGCGAACTACAATTAGACATATGTCGTTGGACTTGCAGCTCAGAGTAATTGGTAGGCCCTACCATCCTTTTCTAAATTTGACAGTGACACTAGTACCCATTGGGATGGCCCCTCATCCCCACACTCTTATTTACATACAGACAAAGCGATTCTTGGGCAGACAGCCCGAAATTCATGTCACTGCCGCAATTTATTTTAAAAGAAACAATGATTTACCACAGAACTGGTTCTTATTGATCAAACTATCAGTCTACTCAAGGAGGAGGTATCAATACTATAAATAGAGGTACCAATAGGTATTTATTTGGTAAATGATCACGCTGTAGATGATCAGTGATCGAGTTTTGGTGCCTGATGATGAACCTATGGGTTGTAGGTTCGAAAGATCTTGCAAGTTTTTAACATTAAAACCTTTTAAACCTCAATGGAATAAGTAATTCGTGTTGTCATAATTTTTAACTGTGTATACTTTTGATACCGGTGATACGTCTTATCTTCATCTGAGTGTTACAATTGGTTTGATCTAAAGTGTTCGTGCTTAGACAGCTATCTTCTTTATTTGTGTATCAATTAGCACGATAGTGTATTCATCATATCTAGTGACCAAATAAATCTAAAAATTAATTGCATAGGAAAATTGTTATGTGGCATGTGCACACATGCCACATAACAATGGCAGACTCGTGATCTTGTCAAGCCATAACAGTAGCAGAGACTCATGATTTTGTCAAAACCAAATTTTTCAAAGAAAAAAGTTCTACGGTACAACACCCCATTTTAAGCGTGATTTGATGCAACATTCAATCATGAGCGGATTTAGAAGAATTTTTTACTGTTAAATTGTAGTTAAAGTTCGTTCACTACTGATTTCATTTTAAAAAGCTTTTTTCGACAGTTTTTTTCTGACCAGGATCTAAGAGTATTCCCCTGTAGGTATGTGTGTTTTTGTAATGTGTTTTTTTCCCTGGCTTGGTGTTATCATCCCAATCTGCCCGTCCTCATAGTCAATACTAGATCCAGACCTGTGGACGGCTGTTCCCCTTTAAACATGTAAGAAATTGCAGAAGATTTTACAAAAATACTTTTTAAAATATATCGTCTCTTTTACAAAAATACTTTTAAAAATATATCGTCATTTAAACTACTCCAGTTTAAACAGAGAAAATAAATACATAGGTCATACTGAAAGTAATGAGCAAAGCTACAGTACACAGGCAGACTGCGCATCGGGAGAACTATAAGTTCGTGGACAGATAGAGTGCCATCTCTCGTTGGGGCCAAGAATGGCAAATGATGTCACTAGTGTCATTCATGCGACCAAACAGAAGTGAGAAAAGGTGGCTGAGAGTGATACACCATTCTGTCAGTGTGCTGTAATTTTCCTTGTGAAGGAGAAAATTCCTGCTGCTGATATTCACTGTAGGCTTCAACGTGCATATGGAAATGCGTGTACGGATGCCAGCAGTGTGAGAATGAGTGGTTAAAGTGTTTGTGTATGATATTATACATCTAGGTTATAAAATAAACTATAGAATTTTAAATAAGTTCCTTACAATGCTACAGGCTTTGTAGATTTTTTTTTTTTTAAGTAATACAGTAAAACCTCCAAATAACAGTCATAAATATCCTCAAGACATTGTAAATGTAACTCTTAAATATCCTCAACATTCAATACAAAAATTCAATAATATTGAATTTTTGGATTGAATGTTGATGGAGCACAGAGTACATTCCTACAGTATGGAAAAACATGAAAGGCAAAGGAATGGAAGATGTATCACCTGCTGCAGTGCCCATTCATTTCTGGAGAAAGATCTGAAGTTTTTCACAGAATGATGTCTCGGGGATATTTCTCCCTTCTTGATGACCCACTGAGTGATCCCTGGGTTTTTGCGGCTCATGAGACATCAGTGGCCAAAAGGCACAAGGATCAAAACAACAACACAACAAGATATTTCTATTGCCCCAACATACTGCCTAATTTCATTTATGTGTCCATTTTGTAGTTTTAGTCTTCTAGTCTTCATATTTTCAGTTAAATTTACAAGTCAGGTGTGTGGTAAAAATGGTTAGATAACAAGAAGGCAGTGGCGTAGCTACCACCCCTATAGCTGTGTGTGTGGGGGCAAGTAACGAAGGGGTGTACTGCAGCTGCCAGCTATAGTTTTATGAAAACATTGGAACATGCACAATAATTAACCCAAAGATTCATATTATTTTCAAGATATACAAGCTTTGCCTAAATAAATGCCTAGTTTCACTTTTAAAACACGAAATGTCCTACAGATTGAATTTTCCCACATTTTCCACGCCGCATGGGCTTTGTCAAGCACCTTAGGGTCTTTTCCCATTGTCATCTGGGTGAATACTTGTATACTGTTGTATATATTTGTAAATTTTGTTTTTGGTTCACCCGAATAAATTGTATTGTATTGTATTGTATTTACCAAGATGTCTGGATGCTGTTGAGAGGGAAATACATGCAGCAACATATTGTTAGGCATATGTATATAATAATTTGTCCATTCAGTTTAATGGCTAGAGTTCTTGCGGTGAATATTTATCAAGATGTCTAGATGCTGTTGTGAGGGGAAAGGTGGAGCAACACATTATTAGGTAGATGTATACAATATTTTTCCATTCAGTTTAATGGTTAGAGTTCTTGCAGTGAATATTTACCAAGATGTCAGGATGCTGTTGTAAACATGGAGCAACACACTATTAGGTATGTCTGCATAATAATTTGTCCATTCAATTTAATAGATTTGTTCTATGGGCCTAATAATTTAGAGATTGTCATGTTTTTATTATACAGTAAAGCTAAAGAACACAAATAAATGTGCTGAATTTCAGAATTGCAAATAGCTTAACAGATTGTGAATAAACGTTGATAATTTATTCTAAGTGAACATCACAAGTGTGTAGTCTTGAATTATATATAAGAACTAACTGGTTTCATCGATTTTTTCCATTAATAAACCTAAAGTAATAACTTTAACAGTACATTGATATGTTAAATGAAAGTCCTTAAATGCTCCTAGTTATACATGTATATAACCTACATTATTGAATTTAAAATTTTGTTACTAAGATAGCGAAACCTCTAATCAAAGGTAACCTCCGACCAACTGCAAGTTTCCGTTGGTACAGAACAACTGTCAAAGGATAAACATTAATGATAACCTCTAAAGAATGAAACCTCTTAACAGTTATCAACTGACACCCGTCAGTCCCAAAGGAGATCTAATGGGCACTTTGTTCTTTAGAATTTTAAGAACTGTATTTTTCTTTATATAATTAGCAGACATGAAATTCAGAGGAAAAAAAAGTCTTTTGTATGATCCACAGCAGCACATAACCCGCAGGTTGTGAAATTCAGTGAAAAAATTGCTCTATATATCCATACCCATGATGTGGATTCAGAACAGTGGCGGCGGAACCGCCCGGGTCCGGTCGATATTTTCAACAATTTCAGCCAAGATTTATATTTTTATTATTTTTTTATTTGCATATGTGCATTAGTTGTGATGTGCCTTAGAAAGTTCCTCTAGGTAAGTGGTTGGGTGGTCCTAATTCCCAACAAAGCTCCTTAAGTATTGTTTTTCTTCTGTTTGTTCCAGGAAGCAGGAAGGTAGAGGGTGTACCATGATTCGAAATTTCGGGCCCGGTCAACAAACTCTCATTTCCGCCGTCCCTGATCCAGAACTGTACTTTTGCACAGGAAAGTTGCGATACACGGGATGACCCTGCAGCACAAAGAAACATTGGCGAAAAAATGATCATTAAATAATAACTGTCATTTTAAATGCTTTTCTGTTACTTTCAAGTGCATAAAAAGCAAAAATTATCAGTTTTTCCAGCATTGAAGTAGTCCCATACACCTGACAGTTCCATAGTTAGATTCCGTAACATGCAGTTCCATAGTTAGACCTGCGTTACCCTTGTATACATGCGATGCTGGGCATCCCACAAGATGTGATCCCCTGCAAGAGCAAATATCATAATATCACCTTCGTCACATTGTATTTTCTATGAAAATGCTCGTAAGTGAAAAAAAACCCACCTCTTTTTTAACTGTTTGCAGACCTCCATCTTCATATTGTATTAAGTTTCCCTGTTATTAATGCATTTCAGGAAATTACATGGATTTTTTTAAAAATCGTAGTGGCGCAAAAGCATTTTTGTTAAAGCAGCATATTATCTACATCGGCATATAATCTGCAGAACATAATTTACAATTTTTTTTAACAGGAAATCCGTGGATTGCATGAAAAAAAGTATGGTAGTTCCTACAGTACTTCAGCAAAAAGGATAAGATTGGATAAAAGGATATTGCTAAAGAAACTTTGTTTCACGCACTGTGGGGTGGATTAAAGGCAGCTGCAATGTACTAGAGTGAAAAAAAAAAAACCCATTAAAGTTTAGTTCCACGTTACGTGGGCACCAGCTTCCCATTATGTTTCAATCATTCACTGAGGGCTGCGGGACAGGTTGATGGTGACTTGAATGTTGCCCATTGGCGGCAGTATCTCTTGTTTGGTTCCCTGTTGGTTCTGTTTCTGGTGTGCAGCTAGCTAATTGTGCAGTTACACATCACTGTATAACATTTTTCTTTCATATAACATACCCTAACCCTAATCTCAGCTTGCTATTTCTAAGAACTGTTTAAGACCAGATGTCAAACACTACCTTCCTAAAATCCTCTGCACCTTGATTTCTTTTTTTAATTATCATATCGAATTTAATTCAGCATTAGGGGAAATCACTGCAATGTTTTCTTTGTTCATAAGTTTCCTACACTTATTCTACTTTTGTACAAATGCAACGGACTATCAATGTTAACTAGGCCTAATTTCTGAACGGCAACCTCCCAAAAACGGTCACTTTTACCTGGTCCAAGCAGTGACCGTTATTTGGAGGTTTTACTGTACTACAAAAAAAAAAAAAAAAAAAATTCTACAAAGCCTGCAACATTGTAAGGAACTTTTTTTATTTGAAATCCTATATTTTTACTTTATAGTTTATTTTATAACCTAGATGTATCATATGCAAGTATCATGTTGAGTAGTACCTACATATAGCATATTTTCATATTATACATGCACAACACCCTTACTGTGATAGCATGAAAAATTTTGTTAGATTTATACCTTCCACATATTAGTGAAACTGATTTTTTGCATTACTTTTACCAACTCATACGATAAAACCATTTTGACACAGTTACATGGAAATACACAATTCAACTGCTATAACTATCCAGCATTGTGATTAATTAACTGCAATAAGTGGATTAGATTGAAGAAATACATGCGCCTAAGCTACATAAGTTTCAAGGGTATTCATTTGCAAAACACCTGTAAAACAATATGTTTGTTTCACTGATGCTGAATTTTTTGAACACCCATTGAAAAAAGTAAAAAACAAGAAAGATTACACTGATTTTTCAATTGTAATGAGCATGTCTTCTGAATCCCTTCCAGCAGGAATGAAATATTTCAAAGTTATTCATAGTTTATTTATTTTTGTAGCATGGTTACAAAAATAAATAAATAAATAAATTAAACTGTGTTTCAGCAATTGAAGAAACATCTAGAAATAGAAATTGCTATTTTCTCCTACTAACAGATGAAAAGTATGTTACAGAATTGTGCACAAAAGTTTCTCATAGTTAAAGGAAGATATCAGAGGCAAAGGGATTTTCAGATTGAACAGTTAGAAGCAGGGATATAGAGGTAAACGTGATATGTAACTTTACACCTCCTAGAAAAAGAATTTTGAATAAATGGAAAAGTAGAAAATATGCAAAAGATGTTTCATGGCAGAAGCTATGCTAAGGAAAATGAATATTTCAAATACATCTCCTGAAAGCAGAGATAGTAAGAAAAGGTTTTGACATTTGTGCCCCCTAGTGGGTAAACAGTGCATTATATAAAGAGGATAATGTTCTCCATTTTTACTGTAGCATGTGACGTACAGTAAAAGATGAAAATTTTCAATAGGATTTTTAGAAGTGGAGATACAGCTGCAAATGAAAATACACACTACCACCACCTAGCCCAGAAACTATGATCTATAAAAAACCATAACCGCAAAGTGTTCCACAAGGAAAATGACATCCAGTGTTAAAAGAATGTTTTAAATCAAACTTAGAAGCAGAGATATCAACAAAAACAAATTCAATAATTGTGCTCCCCAGTGATGAAATTGTATGTTATTTTTGGCAGAAAATGCACACAAAATGTTTTGGTCATTAGTATTATCTGACATGAAAAAGGATTTTTTTTCAATTGGGCTTTGAGACATGGTGGCATTACTGCTAATATGCTGCAAATAGAAGCATGAACTAATATGGCTATGTTACATGAGCATGAACTAATATAGCATGAACTAATATGCTGCAAATAGAAGCATGAACTGAGGCCTAGTGGCACAGTTTGCATTAGGAGAAATTTGAAATTATGTGCAAAACATTTCACATGAGAAACTCTCTCCGATAAAGGAAGAATTTTTGAAAGTGGTCTGTTAGAAGCAGAGATATTGACAAAAATAAGATATACATCTACACTTAATGGCAGAAAAACAATGCACTATTTTGAGATGTTCCCAAAAGGTTCGTAGTAGTGAGTGGTATCTGACAGTGAAAAAAATTTTCTGAATCTAATTTTCAGAAAGGCAGATATTGCTGCAAATACAATACACCAGAAACAGAAATATACACTTACCTTCCCTAGTGGTGTAACATTCTTTACAAAAAAATTAGAAAATATATGCAGAACCTTTCAGACTAGGAGCTCTATCTGTTGCAAAAAGACTTTTTCAAATCAGACTGTTAGAAGCAAAGATGTCGGGGAAATCCCCATTTCACTTTTCACCACCTAGCAGAAAAACTATGTATTACGTACTTAAAAAAGAAGTTGTACCTAAAATAATCTTTATTATAAATGATATGGAGTGGAAGAAAGAAAGTTTCAGAGGTTTTGAAGTAATTACACTAATCATTAAAAAATAGTAGCACCCAGAAGGAAACAACTGACAGAAATGAAACTTGGTGAGTAGGTTTGACATCATGTGACATGCAAATGATTAAAGTATCATGCACGGCCACACATATGACGCCAGCAAAGAGGGGTTGTAATGCTGTGCCTGACCGGCTATATAAGGTCATCCCGTTGTGCATGCTTACCATTCTGACTCATGCTGTTGTGTTGGTTGTATCCTTTGCAAGTGAAGTATGCCTCGGAGAAAAGTTTGGAAGCAATTAGAATAGTAAGAGGAGTTTGAGAGGGGCCACATCGTCAGGCTCCGGGAAGCAGGATGGCTTTATTGCAGTGGTCGTGCGTATATCATCATAGCACGCTGTTGGTGGCAGTGAATAGAACAAGGCACGCAGCAGCAACAGGAGGGGTCTGGAAGACCAACACAAACCATGGAGAGAGAGGACCGATGGGTTGTTCGGCATGCATGGATTGACCCAACAGCCATGATTGCAGATATTCAGCGAGCAGTGGTGCCCTCCATGTATCGTCCGACTAGTACCAGCACCATTGGCAGATGGCTGACACGTTACAACGACTGCCCTTAACACCATTGCATCATCGCCAAAGACTGTAATGGTGTCGTGTCGTGCCAGACTGTCAAGGACCCAGTCAGAATGGTAGCGGGTGATCTTCAGTGATGAGTCCTGCTTTTGTCTTGGAGGAGACGACCAACGAATCCGTGTGTGGAGGCACCGTGGTTAGTGCCAAGATGAACGGTTTGTTATCAAGCGTCACACATCCAGAAGGCCTGGTGTCGTAGTGTGGGGTGCAATTGCCTACAATGCCAGATCACCTTTAGTGTTCATTACAGGCACTTTTGACAGCCCAACATTATGTTAAAGAGGTCCTACAACCAGTGGCCCTACCTTTTCTGAACGCTCACTCAGGTGCAATTTTCCAACAGGACAATGCTCATCCACATACTGCTGCTGTCTCAAGAGCTTGCCTTCAAGGCACCGACACTATGCCATGGCCAGCAGTATCACCAGACCTATCACAGATTGAAAATGTGTGCGATGCTATTGGATGCGCTATCCACACTCCACCCCCACCGCACAATCTGCAAGAATTACATGAGAAGATTCAAGCTGCATGGGATGGCTTATCACAGGACACCATTAGGAACCTGTACAACTCCATGCCGAGATGTCTGGCATGCTGTGTGAGCAAACATGGCAGCCAGATGCCATACAGAGAGACACTACTCATTGGCGTGAAGCTCAATAAATATTGCCCATACCAGTCTCAATGTTTAATCATTTATTGTTCCCGGTCACCTTTACCTTCCTCCCGAATAGCATTGCAATCTGACACGTCCTTCTGGGTGCAACTATTTGATGATGAGTGTATATGGAATAAAATATATTTTGAATTTGACAGCATCCCTCTAGTGGTGAAATTATAAAAAAAAAATGTAAAACAAGGATCATCGTTCTCACATTTCAAGTTTCCCAATGCAAAAAGAATTTTCCAAATCTGACTAATAGTTGCAGAGATATGTCTACAGGTGGACTAAAAAAGTGATACCATAAACACGTACCATATATACTTGCATATAAGCTGACCCCCTACTTCAAGAGCTAAAAATTTGTGAAAAACCTTGGCCTGCATATAAGCCAACATTAAGTTTCAAGAGTTTGGAAAATATGAGGGTTGTACCGAAAGTAATGCAAAAGTGGACATAACTTTAATAACTAACAGAGGTCTTTCAAATTGCACATGTTGGTAGAGTAACTCTTCCTCTATAGTAACCTTTCTTCTTTATTGCAGGTAAATAATGGATTCCAAGCAGAAGCAATGTGCCATCTTTTAGTTTTTGATGAAGGAAGGGTGCAGGCTGACCGGCATCCATAGAAGGCTACAGAATGTTTACGGAGATGACACCATTGACAAGAGCAATGTGCACAGATGGATGAAGAAGTTTAAAGAAGAACCAGTATTGAAGACAAACCACGCAGTGGGAGACCATCATCTGTGATCACTGACACAAATCGTCAGTGAGTGGATGAATTGATTCACGCAGAGAGACGAGTCACAATCCATGAGCTTGTTGCACAACTGGACTGTGGTCACAATGCCATACAGAAGACGGTGAAAGACTTAGGGTATCAGAAATTGTGTGCAAAGTGCGTACCTTGACAGTTGACACCCGATTTAAAGGAGAGAATGATGGAAGTCAGCTCTGATATGCTGGAAGCATTGAAGCCAGTGAAGACACATTTTTTTCTGATCTGGTGACAGGGCACAAAATGTGGACATATCTTTATGATCTAGAAATGAAGAACAATCCATGGAATGGCATCACACCTTTTCACCAAGGCCTAAGAAGTTCAAGAGCCAGCGATCAGCACAGAAAGTCATGACGACTATTTTTTTTTTAATGACAGGGGTGTCATTCTCCTTGATTTTTTGGAACATGTCTGTACCGTTACCAGCGAGCGGTACATTGAGACACTCAAGAATCTGAAAAGGATCCACAGTCACCATGACAATGCAAAACCACACCCATCTTTGGCAACAAATCAGGCGATTAGCAAATTACACTGGTTGGTGGTCCCCCATCCAGAGTGCAGCCCAGATCTGGCAACCTCCGACTTCCACCGGTTCGGTCCAATGACGGTCTCCGGGGACAAAAATTTGATGGCACAGATAAGGTGAAAGTGGCTGTAAAGAAGTGGGTACAACAGCCCACACCTCAATTTTTTCAAAGAGGATTTGAGAGTTGGGTTCAACGATGGCACAAATGAATCTCTTGTGATGGAGACCATGTTGAGTAGTACCTTTGTATAGAAAAAGTTGAGTTTTTTTTGTTTTTTTTTATTGGGGGTTTACGATTACCGTCAGCAACACAATGGGCTATAAGCAGTTGCCCGTCCTTAATTTAGGGTCACTGGTTCCAGGGAAGGGAGAGAGCCAGCGCCATAAAAAAAACATGACATCCATGCCTCACCAGGATTCGAACCCCGACCCCTTTCGGACAAATGACCAGAGGCCATCGCTTACACCACTGCACCACTGGTGAGGCAGAGAGTTACTTTACCAACATGTGCAATTTGAACGACCTCTGTCAGTTAAATAAAAAAGTTAAGCCCACTTTTGTATTACTTTCGGTATAACCCTCGTATTTATTGAAATGAACTATGCGATTTCTGAGATTATCTTCTGCAAAAACCTTGAAGTACGATTCACTATCTGAGTTTCCAAATACCTTCAGTAACACCCATTGCATTTCTTGATAGACTATAACCATTTCTGGTGAAATTGCACCCCATAGTTACTTCACTCAAGAAATAACAAGGCCAAGTCTGTCTTTTTTTTTTTTTTTTTTTCAAGTTTTACAATCATTCGTAAAACATTGTGTCCTTGCTGCTTAATAGTGTGAATGGCTTTCGCCAGTGTGGAGCAGAAGACGTGCATGCCCAACGCTTGTGAAACCTCAAGAGAGGAGATAGATGCTTGATTGTCGGTGATCCACCTCAGCAGCTAAGCGATTTATATGGTGTCCGACTCTGTGTGTCCAGTTTGAAAGACAGTGTTACGTGGTTGCACACGGGAAGTAATGAAGTATTCTATTCCATGTTTGGAAGCAAGGAATTTTGCGGTCTCAATTTGAAACGGGATTAGGTTTTTTGCTATCATTTAGCAGCATTTATTCCCATAGGAATCCTCCTCTGGGTGGAAAAATATTTCATAGTTTTTATTATTATATTTTAGAAGTACTTTCGGAAAATATGCAGTAAGTTGCGGTCAAACATGGATTTGTTTACGGTTTTGACATGTGTAAAGCTGCAATCTGAATTGTAAAAACATCCGTTGGTAAATTCTGCGGGAGAATTCATGGAAGTCCAGCTTTACCTTTTACTGACCTGCATATATGAGCCAAACCTCCGTCTTTGAAAGCAGGATTTCTTCCAAAAAACTGTCGGCTTATATGCGAGTATGTACATATATACGGTACTGTTTTTTTTTACATAAAACTTGCCAAAAGCATAGCCTGGTTTAAAAGTGCATTTCATTGGTAACAAACTGTGGAATCTACTGCAATCATATTATCCAGTGCTGAAGCTGAAGGAAAATGAGAAAAACTGTTTTTCAAATTTACTAAAACAGTGTCAGGAAAAAACAAGAAACTGAATTTTTGGTTGTAATGAGCATGTCTTTTGAATCCTGTCTATGCAAATTAAATTTATTCAAAGTCAATGAAACCAATTAGAAAACAAATTAACTGAATTTCTACAACCAATAAAACATCCAGAAATAGAAACAACTATTTACTTCCACCAGTGGCTAAAAAGTATGTTACGAAAATTAACAAATGGCACACAGTTTTGCATAGCAAAAAGAAGGTATCAGAGACAAAGACATTTTCAAATCAAACAGTTACAAGATGAAATATAGAAGGAAAAATGATATAACTTTAGACTTTCTAGTTGAAGAATTTTACATAATAAATGGTAAAGTTGAAAACAGATGAAAAATATTTCTCATGGAAAAAGCTATGCTAAGGAAGTCAAACTTTTCAAATATGTCTCCTAAAAGCAGAGATAGAAAGAAAAAAGGTTTTGAACTTAATGCACCCTAGCGGGAAATCTGTGCATTATTTAAAGAGGATAATATTCTACATTTCTATTGTAGCGAATGGCATACAGTAAAAAAAAAAAAAAAATCTTAATATTGGTTTTAGAAGAGGAGATGAACTTACACCCTCTGGTGGCAGACTTGTGCGCTAAGAAAATTTTGAAATTAAATATGACATTTTGCACTGGAAGAAAGAATTTTTTAAATTGGATTCTCAGAAGCAGAGATATTGACAAAATTAAGATATACATCTACATGCTCTGGCGGAAAAGCTTTGGATTATTTTAAGAAGAAAGTATTCTGAAAAGATTTTGCGAGGTGGGCGGTTTGGGTCTACGAAAGAATTTTTTCAATCAAGTTTTCACGTCATATTTTGCTGCAAATACATCAGAAGGAGAAACAAACATTTATGCTCCCTGGTGGCCAAATCACTCATTATCAAAAATTATATGCAAACCTTTTCTCATCAGGAGCTAATGCAGGAAGAAATTTTCAAATTGGAGTTTTAGAAGCAGAGATATCGAAGAAATTGCAATTTACTTTAATGGAAAATCTATGCATTACTTACCACCCCCCAATGGCCAAATCGTTTTTTACCAAAAATTTGAAATTATATGCAAAACATTTTCCATCAGGAGCTGTATCTGATGCAGGAAGAATATTTCAAATCGGAGTTTCAGAAGTAAAGATATCGGAGAAAACGCAATTTACTTTTATGCCCCCTAACAAAAAATCCATGCATAACTTGAAAATGTGACTATACCTAAAATACCCTTTGACATAAATGGAATCGAAAGGTAAAAGAAGGTAAAAGGTGCAAGTAGACAATTTTACAAACCAAAGTAATTTCAAGTCGGTAATAATATGAATTCTTTTATACACAAAAATTCTGCTAGTTTTATATTAAATAAACACAGAATATGAACAAAACACATTTTATTCAGTTAAACTTTATCCACGAGTCCATTAGTTCTGATTGGCTTTTGGTTTACATTTAGCTTTAACTCTCCGCAGCTGCAAATTCCTTCGTAAAAGGCAGGGCTGGAAAAATAAGCTCAAAATCTAGGAGCCAGGTGAAACGAAAGCAAATTTCAAAGTACCGTGCACAAACTTAATGCATGGTGATGATGTCGAAGCAAAGAGTAATAATATAAGTGTATTAAGCACTGCCTACTACCCAAACTACTTACTGCTAAATGAAATTCAAATTTGGTCTATAAATCTCAGGGTTCTATAGTTTTGATAAAAATCTAAACATAAAAAAGAATGTGAAAAAACAAACAAAAATAAAACTTTTAACCTCATCAATCTGAGATGAAACTATTTAAAAGAAAATAATTGCTAAAAAAATTGCGACAGTCAGCTTTCGGAGTACAGCATAAATACAGCTTTGGAAACGTAGGTGGGTGCGTTAAAAATAGGTAAAGATGGGGTTTTAGAAAAAAAAATCTGAGATACAGCCATCTGGAAGCAAAAAAGATAAGATAAAATAAAATGTGACCGTCAACTGCCGAAATGCCGGAGAAACGGAAGGGAATGTTACAAAAGCTTAACAAATATGTATTTTGTAAAAAAATAAAAACCCACCAACAATCTAACTGAAATGAAGCTATCTGAAGCTGAAAAACGCAAAAACTGCGATCAACTCCCGGGATGCCTCGTAATGCGACCATGAAAAACGGAAGATAAAAAGGTGTAAAAATATGGTTTAAAAAAAAAATAAAGAGGAAGAACAAGAACAAAAAAAGACACCTTACCAATCTAACTGAATACTGAATGAAGTGAAGCTATCTGGAAACAAAAGGGGAAAAGAGTTGCGATGTCAACTTACGGAAAGCCGACAACCGCAGAAACAAAGAAAACGCTTTACAAATACGGTATGGCATGGCTTTCGTAAATAAAAAATAAAATAAAAAATGCCTTAATTAAACTTTCAGTTAGATTAAAATTTAGGCCTCCATGCATAAAAAAAAAATAAAAAAAATAATAATTCAGAGCTCAAGAAAAGCAATTATCATCAAGTTGAAGTTTTAACGTTGGCTCTATTTAAACAAGAGCCAACGTTAAAAATGGGTGAAAATTTCCCTTCCTTTGTTTTACAATTTAAAGAAATCTTAAAAATAATTAATGTTAAGAAAATAGAAAAACAGTCTGCAAACCTTTCTGAGAATCTTCAACGGGCGTCGCCGCGTCTCGCTGTTTCTGCTCCCAGGGCGGCAGCTTAAACCAAACAGTGTGATCTTCAGTGCTTCCGCGATCTGACAGGTTAGTCATGTGACTCAGACGATTTCATCATGTTTTCCTGCTTGAAACACACGGTTCAGGAAAAAAGCTGACAGAATTTATAAATGCGATTAAAGCAGAAAATTTCAGAGTTCGATTTTTATTAAATTACAATTTGTTGAAGTTACACTTTGCATCTATGAATTCAAAGTAATGACTGCAAATTACGAAATTTGAAGTAAAAAAAGTTGGGCGCCAGGACCAAATTTCTAGGTGCCCAGTAATTTTCCAGCCCTGGTAAAAGAAAACGTGCATAACACTAATTTCGCAAAAGATCGGACCACAGATGATTTGCAATCTGCTCCAAAATATCTTTCAAAACAATTTTTTCCACTCTATATATTAAATAACTACTCAAAAGAATTTTTTTGAACATATGGATAAACAAATCATCATTCTACTATTATTTAATAACCTGCCTTCAAAAAATATCCCCAATTTTTTCAAAAAATCCAATTTATTACATGGTGTCTAACCCAGAGGTTCCCACTCTGTGCGTCGAGGGTCTTGGTCTGGGGTGTTGTAACTACAAGGAAAATCTAAAGCTTACAATTTAGAGTGAAACACAACATGCAAATTTTCAAGACATGTACATATTTTAAAGAATGATTGAAATGTAAAAAAGAATGTTCAAGAAAAACAGAAAACATAATTTTTCTTGTTGTGAAAGTGCTCCCTTCATCTGAGTTATGAACTGTAATGCTCTTTAAAAACTTGGCATGACGTCGTGCAGATCTCACTCCCCCTAGTCTGAAAATGGACTGAGGCAGGCAATGGCAAGCGAAAACGTTCTGCCTCTGCATTGTTGGGTGCTTAGTTTACTACACAGTCTTCATTCGATACATATGTATAAAACATTCGTTAGAACCGAGCTGCTATGTTTTAATAACTGTGAACGTAGTTATTTACATGTATGTGTTGGTTTATGATAATGGAGAAGTTTTTAAATAAAAAATGTGGTGTAGAAGAAGTTGCAAGTAGTTCTAAACAGGCAAGAAGGAACAAGCTCAGAAATTATGATGATACGTACTTGGATTTCAGTTTCACGTGCACCGTTGTTAAGAACGAAGGACATCCTAAGTAGATAATCTGTCTGAATACAAGCTAGTAATGTGAATCACTATTTTCTTTAAAAAAAAAAAAAAAAATACCATGGCCAATTTTTTTTTAATTTTGGGTACAGGGGTGTCTCGCGGAAAATCTGACACATAAAGAGCAGCACAGTCTCAAAAACTTTGGGAGATCCAGGTCTAACCTGCTATTATTTTAAGAAAAACTTTTGGCTAGCCTTCCAATTGTCAGTGCATCAAGTTCTACACCTTTCATGTGGATTTTTGCTTGAATTAGGACCCTAAGTAGAATTCTGTAAATAATAATACAATTTGTTTTATAGAAATGAAATGTTGAATAGTAAACAACATATTACTTCTTTCTAGATTCTTTGCCCTAATACAGGAACTACATTGGTGTGCAAAAATTAAGGATGAAGAGGAGAAATTAGCATAACAGCGGAATGAGCAGGCAGAACGGACCGAAAGACCACTCAGGAGATAGACTAGGGTCCGGTAGGGCATGCGCATATATGCAGCATGACGTGGGGGAGGGGGTCGGAAGGGTATAAAGCACATGGGAGGTGTACGCTCAGCAATTCGGCGAAAGCTATTGCATGGTATTCATCGGTTTGAACAACGTCAAGTTGCTGCCATCGTGCGATACGGCCAACAGGCAATCCAGTAGACGACATCTGGATGACTTTACCCGAGGTCGCGTCATTGGGAAATTGGAAGCAGGTCGAAGTGTGACTAGTGTGGCCGAGGAGTTCGGGATCGCTCACAGCATCGTTTCACGAGCTTGGAGAGCATTTCAAACGCTAGGAACAGCTGTCCGAGAGTTTTGTAGTGGTCGTCCACGAGCAACCACGGCGGTGGACGACCGGTATATTGTCCTACAGGCGAGAAGAGACAGACGGCAGACAGCGGGAGAAATCGCAAGGCACATGCAACAGACAACTGGACGTCCATTATCGCATGGTCTATTTGCATAACGACCAGTACGGTGTGTGCCGTTAACGCCTACTCATCAGAGACGGCGGTTTCTGTGGTGCCAGGAACTGGACACATCAGCAATGGGGTAGAATTCTCTTTACGGATGAGGGCCAATTTAGCCTAACGAGCGATTCTGGACATATACACATCTGGAGAGAGCAGGGAACACGCAATCACACCTCCAACATCATCAAAAGGGACCGGTTTGGAGGTGGCGGAGTTCTCGTTTGGGGCGGTATCATGCTTGGTAGCCGTACTGACCTCCACATCTAAAGAGGTTCAGTCACTGGTGTCTGCTATTATACCGAGGTTCTTCTGCCTCACGTGCATCTTTTTAGAGGTGCTGTGGGTCCTGAGTTCTTCATGGACGACAATGCTACACCTCATCGTACAGTGGCTGTCGCAGAACTGTTGGAGAGTGAAGATATTCAACGCATGGATTAGCCCGCAAGGTACCCGGACCTAAATCCAATCGAACACGTGTGGGACCTTCTCGGGAGACGCTTGGCAGCATGTCACCAGCCGCCAGCAACTATTCCGCAGCTGCGATTGGCGCTACAAGACGAACGGCCCGCGATGCCTCAACAGCTCCTTGACAACCTCGTCCTCAGCATGGACAGACGTAAATTCTGCAACGAAGTCAGGGATGATCATATCCCCTACTAAAGACTGGATTTTTCTTGGCAGCCACCAGTCACATGAATGTTTCTGTCCAATTGCGTTCGAAGCTACCTTTTCAATAAAGTGCCTTTGTATCCTTTGGATTCCTTGTTTGGACGGTTTTGCTCACTTGTCCCATATTCTTACATCTTGGGGATCTTATGGTATGATTTGAGTCGATGTGGAGCACTTCTGCACGACGTTACATTCGAAAAACCGCCTCGTCCTTAATTTTTGCACACCAGTGTACTTGATACGCTAATAATTTCCATACATATCCCACAAATTTCTGTTTGAACTAGACCCCTAATAAGTAGAATTCCGTAAAGAATAAGATTTGTTTTGTATATAAGAAATGTTGATGCATTGATAGAATAAGATTTGTTTTGTATATAAGAAATGTTGATGCATTGTAAAGAATAAGATTTGTTTTGTATATAAGAAATGTTGATGCACTGATACAGAATGCTAGCCAAACTTTCACATAAAATGCAGTGTCAACTATTGGGTTGTCCAGAGAGTCCTGAGCATTTTTTTAAATGTGAAATGAAACAAATGCAGTGAGTTCAAGAACATACCTTCATTCCTCAAAGTATTGTCCATTTTTCCCCACGAGTTTAGCCTACCTTACGAGCAATGTTAGAATGCCATTCCTGTAGTTGGCTTGGAGGCAAAAAAGTCATCTACGTGTTTCTTGACGGCATCGAGATCACTGAATGATTTTCCATTTAAAGAATTTTACAGAGATTGAACGAAACAAATGGAAGTTGGAGGGTGCAATGTCTAGGGAATAAGGTGGGTGGGGTAAGACACCCCAGCCCATGGCGTGCAACTTCCTGTGGGTGACTAAAGAAATGTGCGGCCACGCATTGTCCTACTGGAACACAACACACCTTTCTGTTCACAAGTTCTGGCCTCTTCTGTAACAGGTTCTGGTTCAATTGTTTCGATTGGCTGCAATACACATTCGAATCGATCATCTGATTGTATTAGAGCAGCTCATACCAAGTAATGCCTTTGCAATTTCACCAAACAGAGAGCATAACCTTGCATCCATGAGCATTCGGCTTCTGTGTTGGTTTACATGGTTTGGCAGCATGACCCTAGGATCTCTTCCGCACTACATTGTCGTAGACTATCCATTTTCATCTCCTGTCACTAATCATTTCAAAAATAGGTCCCTGTTGTTTGCATTTTAGAAGCACATCGCATATAGAACACCGGTCCATGCAGTTTTTCTCTGACAGCTTGTGTGGGATTCAAACATCATAACGAGAAGCGGAGATGTATAATATAGACGAAAGCGCAAACGCCCGTTCACAGAAAGTTTTCTGAATTTGCAGAAAATTTTTTGGAAGTAAAAAAGAAAGACTTTCCCCCTGCAGGAACCAGTTACAAAGTAAATATTACAAAAAAAGTGTTGCCAGATGTCCCTATCTTCGTAAAAACATTTATATTCACAGTAGTAAACAACACATTCACTATACAGTACAAAGTCTGAAATCCGGACATTTTTCTGAGGCTGAGAGCACAGCTGCAGCCATCTATCAGCCAAAAAAACAAGACACTTAAAAAATTCGGGCAGTCGGTGTTTTCTTTAAGCTCACATATATATTTATACATACAGTAAAACCTCAACAAACGGCGACCAAAAATAATATGACGGCGCAAGACATAATTTTGGGGCTAAGAGCAGCGGCGCTTACGCTACTAAAAGTGAAATTCTTCGGGTGTGCAACCCTTATGCTGAAGCGGCTGTTATGCCGAATTTGCTTTTGGACTTTGTTTCTTTTCTTTTTTTCATGCAGATGCTTAGTAAATTTTTTCAAAGAATTTTTTTTTGGAAAATTTACTAAGCATCTGCATGAAAAAACTGGACTGTGATTGCCCCCACCCCTCTTTTTTGTTCATACGTAAATGAACACGGAAAGCAGATGAGAAACTCTGTCAGGATTAATTCGTAAAATAAATTTTGTTTCTTTTTAGCCGGCCCCTCTGCAATGCTCAAAATCCCCGCAGGTGCCCCTAAATGCAACACCCACGGGAGAGCAGAGAGAAAATAATTTTTAAAAAAATGCCTAACTTCTACTAAAGTTTTCATCAGATTTTGACGTGTCTTGGTAACTGTAAAATTCTGTTATTTAAAAAACTGGAGAATTTTTTTTTCATAAAAATTTCCCCCAACTTCCACAGCGCAGACAGTTGAGCTATCCACACGGCAAGGAAGTGATTTATTGCCAAAGGGAAGAAGCTTTCATCACCCCGCAACCTTGCGAACTTCGGTCCCTCACAATGACCCATCACAGCCACCTGTAAAGACATTATCTATGATCAACAACCGACGCCCTCACCTCTTTCATAAACTTTTTTTTTAAATCTTTTCTGCTGTCCGAGCTGAAGAAAACACAAGAACCTCTCCTTCTTCATGTTTAAATGCAGTGTTTTAATGTACCATTGTTATCATGTTCAAGCAGAATGAAAAATATGATAGCAGACTTCTGTACTACTCAAATTTCGCGCCATTTAGTGCGATTTCCGTTCGGAATTCGGAGTACATTTTTCAGCAACATGCGAGTTCCATAAGTTAAATTTTTTCCCCGTACAGTAAAAGTTACCCGATTTTTTTTTTTTTTATGAAATCATTCTGTAGTTAATAAACTTAGTTATGGCGAAATTCGCGATATGATTTTGAAACAAGGTATGGATGACAGCGAGTCATAAAATGATCGCGAATGTGAAGAAATTAAGGAACAAAAAATTCATATTGATAATCTGGTAGACCTTCTGGACAGCGCCATTAAAGGACTCGAGCAACAAAGTTTTATAACAAAACAAGAGATTATGTGCGTGTATAGAATCAGAGAAGCTTCTGAATAAAAAACCTAGGCTAATGAAGCACCGCACGCTGACTGAAATGTTTGCAAATCACTGCAAACAGATTTATAAGAACCTTAGCATACTTGCCTACATTTACGGATTTCTGCTTAATTTTACTGATTTACAGATAGAAAGCTTTTTTACAGATTTTTTAATATTTCGATTGCTCAATCGAAATATTTCTATCCCCTGCAACCATTCACTACTGGACCTTTCAAGCCCTGTGTTACGCAATGATGTCATTGCGTAAGCGGAGTCGTTATACTTGATGGCTTCCGCAGATGGCTTCCTGCGGAGCCATCAAGTATAACGATGACTCCGCTTTGTTACATCGTGCGGTAGCTCTCTATTCTCGATGCGTAAAAATACACATCGGGAATTTTTCTTGACGCGCAGAAGTACGCTTCAGGAATTTTTATCGCCGTGTAAAAATACGCTTCGAGAATTTTTTTCGACGTGTAAAAATGCGTATCTTGAATTTTTCTCGGTACACATAGAAGAATTTTACCAATTCGTAAAAATACGCGTCAGGATGGTATTTCGTCTTTCAGAGACAGAAGTAACCGAAATAAAGATTTTTCCGTAATCGTAATTTCTTTTTCCTGTGTTGTCTCTGTCCAGTATTGTTGTTATATATCATTTTATTCCATAAATATTTGTATTGCAGTTTGAAAATGGAGGAAAAATTTCCGGAAACGGGAATTCGACGGCGAAAATATTTCGTTGTAATCTTTAGGGAGAATTCGACTGCTTAGAGGAATTTCTCCTTTTCAGTCATAATTCGGGTTATCCTCAAGATCGATGCATAACTGAACAGAAATTTTGGGGCAATTAGTAGTGGTGGAGGACGTTTTCCACTTGAAACTTTCCAAACTTTTCGGGTGCAACAAAGATTTCCCTCGTAACTGTAATTTTTCCCCCCAACGAAGATCAGAACATGTATCCTGTATTATTAAATATCATCCCCCCCCCCCAAGTTTTGCATTTCAGTTTGATAAATGGTGGGGGAAGGGGGTCCGAAAACGAAAGTGACGAAGCTGAAAGATTTGCAAAAATTGATGCATGGTGTACAAAAGTATTTATATTTTCAAAGTTACACTATTAATCTTTTATCTAAAATAGTGAAAGCTGTCATGCTTTCATGATGGATAACATTGTCATCCAAGGGCATTAAAAGAAAAAAAAAGTGACAATTAAGAAATGGGAAAGAAAACAAAGATATCAGCAAATGAAAATTTTAGTTTAGTATTGAAACACCACAGGTTTGTGATGCTAACATTGAACAAAATTAAGATTTTTAGTCATTTTACTTTATGGTTTTTTAAATTATTATTTTAAACACAGAAAATACTAGTTTAGTCATGGTGGCATGTGCAGAGATTTTTACTACATATTTATTTATGTTTTGTTTTGTGGTAAATGGTGTTTACGCAAAAGTTTTACTAATGCACATTTTCCAAAGTTGGCAAGTATGCTTTAGAGAGGACTTTAATAGCTATTATAACCATCTTAGAAGAACAACAAGTGGAATCTATTGATGGAAATTCTATTCAGAGAGAGAGGGCAAAATGCAATTTCGCAAATGAATAAAATTTTAAATTCTGCCTTCGACTCTCTGGGTTATGCGACTTATAATGACCAGTTCAGCAAAATTATATGCATTTTGCAGAAAGTAGATATTCTCCCTCATGACCGATATTACAGCTTTATTCATAAAGTTAATTATTTTAAAGCAATGTCCTCTGCTGTTGATTTAGAGAAATGTCCTTGCAGTAACAGACTTTAGAAAATTTTGAAGATGAATTTGATCAAGTGGGTGTGTTTTGGGCCCACTTACTATGCAGACTCTGCATTTTTAGACACTGTTAGAGCATATCAAGATTATCCTCTTTTTTTTTTTACAGAGCCCGAGGACTTAAATAATACCCATAGTAAAGCAAAGAAAGCAAAATCTGATTCTAGTGCCAGTAAATTGGTAGTTGATTGTGAATTGTGTGATCTTTCTTTGCACTCAGCATAAGAACTGTTAACAAATGTGTTTACCAAGGATGATGTAATGATATTTGAGCAAATAAAAGTTCTGACAGACTTAAAACTCCTAGCTACAAAAAATAAAACTGAAAGGAGTTCCTTTAACAGTTGCGTCTCAAACAGAGAAGTTTTTGATTTCAGCAGAAAAACTGGTTTACGACTTAAAAGCTGTATCCCCATCTGAGCCGCAGCTTCAGTATGAGGTTTTTAGTTAAATTTGAAGATATTGAAAAGCACATGCCTGCAAAACAATTTAAAGAGTTGAATAGCATGGATCTGATAAAAAAAATTATCTGCCAGCAAGACAGCTTTATATATAAACATTGAACTAATAATGCACTCAATATCTGTAGCTTCAATTTATATCATCAGTGGAATATGTGTGTGAATCTTTAACATCCATCTATGAATATCATAATAATAAGAGATGGCCTGTTAGTGAAGAAACAGCTCATCATGAGATATCAGTGAATGGACCTCTACCCACAAAATGTGATTCTATTATTTCTCAGGCAATGAATCAATATTTTTGTAAGCAGAGTGACTGGCATTTTGTGTGAAGAGGTCACAATCTTAAGGATTGGGCTATTTCTAAATCAGTTGACAAACTAATAGATAAGAATTCATCTCTTCCTTTCATGGATTTGTAGCTTTTCTTTTGGCAAGTGAAGTAACTTTTGGACCATTTTAAAATCAAGTTATTTTTTGAAATTTTACGAGTTATAATAAAATAAATATTTTTTCCGAAATTCCTTTGTCTACAACTCGACGCATTTTTGCAGAAAATTTCTGGTCAAATTATTTGTGTTCGTAGAAAGTTTTTGGTTTTATACAACTCTGACGAGAAGTGTATACCAGCTTCACTAAATGTTCATGAACAGTACTTTCCGGCATTTTCAGTGTGCTAACTCTCGAGTCGGTAATTTTGGGTTACACCCAATTTCTGCCTTTATGAGATAGTCTTCCACATTGATCCCTATCGTCTGAACGGAAATCGCTGGCTTTGAATTTCGCAAACCACTTCAGAACCGTCGATAACCAATAGCATTCTCTCCATACACATCACAAATGTTTTTAAATGTCTGTGCAGCGTTTTCTCCACTTTTTTTTATAGAGGATTAGCATCACATGCCGAAAATGCCACTTTTGATCATCCATGTTTAACACGTACTAAACAAACATAACTTCCATTAATCGTCAACAACATGTGGTTGAACGCCACATGCAAATACCACCTTTCATCGCTGCCGACAACTCTTGTGTTTTCAAAGGGTACGACTGCATATGTCACGCTCAACCATACACCTGTCACAGATGCTCAGAACTTTCTAGACAACCCAATAGTTTCTTTTTTCATTGATGGTGTGTGAGCTAGCCATATGTAACATGGCACAGCAACACAAACAAACTTTTGGGAACTACGTGAAAGCATTTGTAATCCGAAGACCACTCAAGTACCAATCATACGTGCCAGTATTATCCATAGCTGTGGCCCCAACTGAAGATACAACTGGCCAGTGTCCCTAATTTATATGAGTCAACATCATGAGGCAAAGAAACTAGCTGTTATTTTACATTTTTTCATGTAAAAAATAACATGTTCTTATAGCGTCTTTGTTATTCTAACAAATACTCTTCACAAAATGTATTGCTGTATAGCTAGTTTCTTTGCCTCCCCCTATGGTGGATAAGCAAAAACTTACGCACATTGATAAAAACTACAGGATGCAACAATTCTTGAATGCCTTTCTAAACTGAATGTCACATTGGAATTTCCAAAGTTTATTTCTTTAGGAAACCAATGGTAGACAGTCAAGTCAGCAAGATATTTTACTTATCTGCTTGTAAGAAGTATGGTCATTTGAATTACTGTCATTGAGTTATCTAGTTTAATTACCAGCAAGATACCTTAATAAAAGGCTTTCGTTTCAAGTCAAGCCTATGAGTGAACTGTTTCTCATTATTTGCTTTCCATTAGAATAAAGTTCATAGCGTCTAGGCACGTTAGAAATATTTTATTTTTCGCTAAAACACACTAGTGCTTTCGAAACTATTATATCATTTCATCATCAGGTGTACAATATAATAAGATATTTGTACACCTGATGATGAAATGTAACTTATTTTGTACACCTGATGATGAAATGATATAATAGTTTCGAAAGTGCTAGTGTGTTTTAGCGAAAAATGAAATATTTCTAACGTGCCTAGACAGTATGAACTTTATTCTATAAACATAAACCGGTACGTAATCAGTCTCACCAAGTGTATGACTTTATAAAATCATCATATCTTACAGAGTACACCACTTGGGGATATTTAATGCTTTCCATTAATCCATTGTAGTGTTTTTCCTCTTTTTCTTTCCCCCAACACTTTGTTAAGGATTTTTAAGCACCTCCAAAATTTTTTAAGAACCTTACGAGCTGTATGTGCAATGACAAGCACAAATAAACTTTTACACACGACTTAACTATGCAAATTGAAGTATGCTGATGAAGTTTGCAATACGTTTCCATATAATTTAAGTTTGCCACCGTAATGAATTAGAATTTATGCAATTCAAATTCTAATTCTGCTAGTCAATTCAGCTTTCCTCTGAGAGGAAAAATCACATACACAATATAGTGTAACTGTAAAACTGCAGTTTGTGTTCAACATCTCAATTTTGCACATAATTCTCGCATGGTTTAATTTGTAAAACCAAACTTATACAACATATTCAAGATTTCAATCTTACACCGGCTGTACTTCCGAATCAGAACACAATGTGAATATAGGTGCAAATTAGCACTCATCACGCGGCGATTAAATTTATTTTAATGGTTGCCAGTTTGGCCATTAGTTATTTTTAGTGCCAATTTACAAAAGTATAATTCAGAAGTAAAGGTAAAAGGAAGTGAAACCAGCCCTAACTAGGGATGGCAAAAATAACTCAATATTTTTGAACATCGAAGTTTTGCCACCGATAATTGATGTTTAAACCTCGACGTTGCAGAACCCTTTTAATGTGATGCGGTCCATTCGGCCTGCGCAAGGAGGTTATTGTGCGCGATGGGCTGAATGAACAGCCCCTGATTTTGATGACAGTAGTTTCTGAATCAGACAGCAGATATCGGCGTGAATGATCATATCATTTATTAATTGTTTTGAAATGAAATTTCCATGAATCATACCCTTAAACAGCAGTATTATTGATAAAATCATGAGAATATGCAATAAGAATCACATCCTAAGCAGGCCTCATAAATGTCTGTCACCAGTCGCCAAATGGCAACCAGATATTTTGTAGTGGCTAGTAAATTTTTAAGTATAGTAGCCAATGATGAAGAGTAGATTTTCCCCCCAAGTGAGCAACTATTTTGTCCAACTTTTCCCTCCACTAGGACTCTGCAATGTATCGATACATCGCGTGTGAATTGAACATTGATATTACTGTGCTTCGACTGGCGAAACTCCGATTCATCACTACCGTGATGCAAATGCTCGCGATGTATTTGCCATCGCGCGCCACCAAGCACTGTTGTTCAAACCACTATTCTCAGTCCCGAGACACGTGAATATTGGTTAATCCTCATGCACGCGCACGTCTTCGACGTAGTTTTTCGCGGTGTCTCGTTCTAGATGCTACATCGTGGGATTGCTCATCGGAAATTCACCTGCCAGGCAAGTAATCGTGGACATCGTAGGGTACCATCACGATGCAGACGCAATGTTTGAACAGGTTTCTTATCGGGCCTCCGTGCATCGACGATGTTATTAATAGGCCGCGTGTTCCATACATTGGATCTCTGAAATTCACCACAGCGAAGGAATAATAGGAAGTAGGTGGCAGGGTTTCTTTTGACGTGAATAAGTCTTTAAAATCAGACCAGTACGGAAAGTTGAGAGTTACCGAAAAATGGGCATCGAGTTCGGTCTAATAATTTCTATAATATCAACGTAAACCAACCAACCTAGTGTCATTCAATAGCTAAGGGAACAAAGACTTGTTAGTGACCTTGAGTTACTGTGAAGCAATAAGGGGAGGGGGCTTTGCACTATGCAGTGCAAACTTCTAATCAGTATAACTCGGCACTGCAAAGCGCTACAACATCGATTTAAAACACTAGAAGTGAAATCAAATACAGTGTTGGTTGTAAAATTTTAGATTGCAGGTGAAAAAATTTTTGAATTTCACGTCGGCATATCATCATCATCATCATTGTCAACCATTATCAATCCACTGCTGGACGAAGGTCTCCCCAAGTTTCCTCCACAACGGTCTGTCTTGTGCCAGTCTCCTCCATGTCACTCCCGCATATTTACGAATTTCATCCACCCATCTCCCATGTGGTCTTTTTCTGGGTCTTTTCCTGTCCCTTGGAATACTCGACGAAAAGTCAAGCAGAAATACATCGAACGTAGTCTATGCGGAAGAGCAACTCGTCAGCTTTCGATAAGCACCGCAATGTCCGCGGCAGAATGCAAGAGAAAGTATCGGGAGTGAAAGAAAATTGCTGCAACGCAGAGCACACACAAGCCCATTGACGTGGAACATCAGCAATGAACCTCATTAAAACCAGTAATTGGGCATGTTTGAATAGTGACATTTTAAACGACTTGATGATTAGATGCAATGGTACTTCAGTTTAAGATTTTGATCCCCAAAATGCTATTCAATAACCTCTGATGAGAAGATCAGACACAGTATGTATCAGTGGTAAACTGTATCAACATTATTAATGCCACTTTATATATATATCCTAGCTTTTGTCCCTTTGTTTTAAATATTATTAAAAGAAATCACACATCTAAATTCAATGGCCTTTCAAAAATAAATTATGTTTGTGTAAATTAAGATAGTAAGAGTAATGATATTACAGCACTGAACATAAATTATCAAAAAATCAATCATTTTTTATCAAAAGCATATGCAATATTTGCAATCAATCTAATGATCCTATGCAGTAACTGCTCTGCATCTGATTTTATGAAGTTAATGGGGGAGGTGTCTCATTAAAAAGAAAAAAAACATGCACCAATTTAATTTCATAGAAACATAAGTAGAGAAGTTACTGAATTATTATTATTTTTGTAATTTCCTATTGCCAGTTGATTTTGCCATTTGGCTAGTAAAATTTTTATTCCACTAGCCACATTGGCTAGTAGAAATTTCAGCAGTTTCGTAAGGGCTGATCCTAAGTTCTCGACCAGGCACTTCGCCGCATGACGGAAGGATCGCTAATTTTAGCCAAAACTTTTCCTACTACAGTTGAGGCAGGGCTGTTACAAGGGATTATGGGTGAATTATAGAATGTTAACTATCGGAAATCACTCTTTCGAGCCCCGTTCAAAGAGCAACAAAGCGCAACTCATGGTCCAGTGACAACGGCGGCATGTTTATTTTTCTTGCGGACTTTGCCGCCCAGGAGAATGAAATATGTTTTATCACTAGAAACTTTTCACATTATTTTTTCCCAAACAAACCGACACAATCGCAAAATTCAGCGAATTACGAATCTTCCACAATTTTTTCCAAATTCGTGTGGCAGCTGAGGACAAACTTTACTGATAGCTTGTTTCTCAGTATTTGCAGACATGCATTTTGAATCACCTTAAGATAACATCAGCCTGTAAGGAAATCTTGAAATGGCTAGTTGCAGTGAGAGTTTGCCAAATGATAGTGATGATTTTGAATCACTTTAGAATAGCATCAATCTGTAAGGGTATATTCAAAATTAAGAGTTATTATATTTTCTCATTTTTTTTTCCAGAAGGAAGAACAGTCTGAAAATTCATTTTGATTTTGCAATTTTCTATTTCAAAAAATTATTTCACATAAAGTTATTTTTTTAAACAAAATTCAGTTATCTGAAATGTAATATATTTAATATACAATATATATATAATACATTTATAGAAATGTTAAGAAGACTTATAAAGTTCAGGGGAAAATTTTGACCCAAAATATTAAAATTTATGGAAAGTACAGCATTTTTGCTTGAAGCCAGCAATTTCTAAAAAAAATGGCTTAGCATTTCTAGCAAATACACACATTACATGTAGCACTAAATGGGCTTAAACCTCGATGTTTTAGAAGCCACATCGAGGTTTCATTACCGATGCTTAAAACTGGTAAAAAATACTTTATTAATTTCTTTTTGTTGCATTCTTGTGAAGAAAAATGGTTTTTATTTTGCACAGTGAGTGGCTTTTATGTTCAGATAAAGCCATCCATCTAAATAATAGCAGTTACATTAAAGTTCCTATTAACCCTCCTTCCTTTTTTTTTTTTTATGCTGGAGACCTTTTTTTGGACACTAAGATTTGTTAATTTACCAGCCAGTTTTTTTTTTTTTTTTTTTTTGGCCACCAACTTTTTTGGACTTACTGGCCACTTAGCTAAAATTTCAGTTTGCACCTGTAACTGTGAAGTACTTCCGAATTTCACATGTATCGTTCCGCTTTGTTTGCATACAAACTGATCATACCCAACGTGAAAGAAAGTAAATGCTATAACTTAAGGAATTTTTTTACTATTTTCATCGAAATAAATCTTATTGCAATAGAAATAATTATAGGCATTTATTTTATGAAAAATACATTTTCATATCACATATTTATGCATTTTGATACAGTAAATGAGACACACTTTGCACGAAATTAACGTGTCAAACATTCACTTTTCCACTCTGTAGAATGACGTACTTCAATGAACTGTTCAAATAGATCTAAAATTTGTTTTTTACTAAATTGTCGTAACAAATATTTCATTAAGCTATCCACATGGCTTCTGAGATTTTGCTTAAGAGCTCTCCAATTGGATTCGACACTTTTAGTGTGAGCTCCACTGTCAGGATCTATAAAAAATTTTGTGTGATTATAAAATTCAAATAAATACTATAAAAAAAATGAGGCATCAGACTTGGCCACTTTGACTTCCAGAACAAAAGTTGGAAATAGCTTTGCTTAAAAAAATACGCTGGCTCTGGATTAAAAAAAAAAAATACTATTATTTGATATATTTCCTTCATAAAATGTATTTACAAATAAAAATAGTCATCTATTATAATGAAATTCTAAAAAAGAAATATGTAAAATTTACTGTGAACTACTTTTTTTCATGTTAGGTGTGATCAGATTCTATGTAAACAAAGTGGAATGATACATGAGAAATCAGGCACTTGAAAGCGTTCTGATTCTCTGATTCGGAAGTACAGCCCTTACATTTAATTTTTCGATGGTATAACTGAACAATTGCTATTTACATTTGAGAAGTACAACAGTTAAATAGTACTAAGAGATAGTGATTGGGCTCATTGGGTGGAATCTGTTAAATGGGTTTAATTTAAGCCATTACCTTTCCCCCCCCCCAAATTACGTATTCCACACTAACTCATGCCTTCCAATGGACATCACACCATCATCAACAACACAGCCAAAAAGCACATCATAGCTTCTGGATTTTGTGCGGCCAGTTAAGAAAAACTAGTACTGTTTGCAAAAAAATAAGGAATTCTACGCACTCTAAAGGAAATAAAAACAGCACTTTCTAAGGACCACAGGAACCCTGCATTGTTAAAACATGGTCATCATTCTACACATTGACAACAGTTACTACTTGTTGTCAAGATAAGTCATTCCTGACAGAACAAAGTTTACAACAAGGGTTTATTTAGTAAGCAGTTTTTTTAGTTACAGTTTTATTGAACTCTGAGTAACCTTAAAGCATATACAAAAAGCTCTTTTATGATACTTACAGCAAATATTACGGTTCAGCTAATTGCTTTGTAAAATGGATAATTCACTAAGTGAAAAATTAAAAACCAAACAAAATTATAAAGATAACTTCTCATACAGGCCTATAGTCCAGTTTTGATTCCAGCTTTTTATTATCTGCAACTTTTCGAACAGCTTTCATGAAATCTTCTTCAATAACATACTCTCTGTCAGCACGGATGGCAAACATTCCAGCTTCTGTGCACACATTCCTCAGGTCAGCACCATTAAAACCATCAGAAAGTTTCACAACGGCTTCCCAGTCTATATCTCCATGCTTTGTTATCGGCGCAGAATGAATTTTGCAGATCTCTAGCCTAGCTTGTTCATTAGGCAAAGGAATCTCAATCTTCCTGTCCAGGCGTCCAGGTCTAAGAAGAGCAGGATCTAAAATATCAGGTCTATTTGTAGCCATTATGATTTTTACTTGGCCAAGTGAATCAAACCCATCCATTTGATTAAGCAGCTCCATCAGTGTCCTTTGAATTTCTCTATCAGCAGAAGTGCCTTCCGAAAACCTACGCCCACCTATGGCATCTATTTCATCCATAAATATCACACAGGGTTGGTGATCTTTTGCATAATTGAACATTTCTCTAATAACCCGAGCACTTTCACCAATATATTTGTCAACAATAGCGCTGGAAACAACTTTGAGGAAATTAGCTTCAATTTGACTTGCCACTGCTTTTGCAAGAAGTGTTTTGCCAGTGCCTGGTGGACCATACAGTAAGCATCCTTTGGGTGGCATAATGCCCACTCTTTGAAATAACTCTGGGTTTAATAACGGAAGCTCAATAACTTCTCGCAGTTCCCTAATTTGCTCCCCAAGACCGCCAATCATTGAATATGATATATTACCAGGATCTTCATGAGACATGTTATACACCAAAGGATCAACTTCTCGAGGCAGGTATCTCATAATTGTCAGGGTAGTCATATCCAAAGCAACACGAGTTCCGGGTTTTAATTTCGTTTCATCAACCTGTCTTCGGCATCCAACAATGTAACGAGGGCCATTTGTGGCCTTCACAATAACTGTAACGGACTTGTACTTCTCATCGGTTAGCTGCCTTAGTACTTCCCCAACAATTTGGCCAACACTCTGTAGAGCCTTTAAATCATTTTCAGATTTCTCATAATGCTTATTGACTTCCTTTAATTGCTCTCGCATTTCTTTAAGCCGGGCTTCAATCTCCTTATGTTCCAACAACTTTTTCTTATAATCTTGAATTGCTTTCTCTCTCGCATTTTCTGATTCAACTTCCATTGCAGATTCCATGACTGACATATTCGTTTAAGTGACTTGACTGACTGCAACTCTGCAAGTGACGTGCGTATCGAGTTTCTCATTTCATTTAACGTATTGTGCGAAGTCATCCTTTTATTGTTACATACAACAAAATATTTACATAACAGACACTGAAGAAAATCGGAAAGTAAAATGGTTATGCCATAAAATGGACTTTAAAATAGGAAAAATGTAAAAGTCTCCTCACCCCTCTAAATTAAATCCCGAAAAATTCCCATAAAAGAAAAGTAAAGAATAAAATTAAATGAAGTGAACTCAAGAAAGAAGCTAGCACAAAGCTATCTTCCCCAGAAAAAAAAATATATATATTTTACTTTTTTAACTTGAAAATTTCAAATAAAATGAAGTAAAAAGCTTAACACAATGAAAAAAAAATAGGAAATAGGTAATGTACAGCACACGCGCCTTTTACGCATCTGAGCTTTTCTTCTAATTAAAGTAGTCAAAAATTCTGCGACCCTCCTCATTCTATACTCCAATTCACCCTAAAAGTGTACTACTGGGAAAGGCGGAGAGACTTATCACATTTCGTCGTGGAACGCAAGAACGGTATCCATCCGCGTTAATGTGCTCTTCTACTGTTCCTTTTCTGATCAACAAGGGAATGTTTTTTATTTTTTTTTTATTGAAGGTTTAACGACCACCATGAGCAACTCAATAGCCTATAAGCGATCGCCCGTCCCTAATTTAGGGTTACTGGTTCCAGGGAAGGGAGAGAGCCAGTGCCGTAAGACAAACACAACGTCCATGCCTCACTGGGATTCAAACCCGGACCCCTTTCGGGCGAATGATCAGAAGCTATCTTTTACACCATTGCGCCACCGGGGATTGTGAGTGGGGATCTGGTGGAGGCTGAACTGCTTCCCCTACTGCCTGTTTAAGTAACGCACCCTTCGAGTTTCCCCGATTGTCAATTTATTGCTTCCGTGTTGTTAACGTTGGGAGAGGTCTTCCACTCCTTCCCCCTGTTCGAGTTGTATCCCAAGCGAGCGGAAGTAGCCGAGAAGTGGGAAGTTCTTGATTCAGCAACTTCTCAGAACAAATTTATTTCTGAAAGCACTCTAACTGCTGGAATTTTTTTTATTAGATAGCAATTTTGTCTGTTAAACTGTTGAACAAACAAAAATGGATTCTAAGCAATAATTCTGATACTTTTCGCTCTAAACGCTAGAGACTATTTTTCGTAACGGAGGTAGCTGTTTCGTACTCTTCATAGTGGTTCACTCTTAGGTTGACTCAGAGTTATAACTACCTTGCTCTGCTACCGCATATACACCAGAAGGTGGTGGTTCTGCACGGACCTAATGTCCTTGGGAAGAATTACACTCCTGTTTCCCCATGCCAGAAATAACACTATTTTCCTTTCTTTTTTTTTTTTTTTTTTTTTTTTTTTTTTGCACGAAGTAATGGGCCTAACTAAACGTCTGATGCCTTTGGGACGCAAATTTTCCTGAAATTTTGATGTTTGTTCTCAAGTGCCATCGAATCCTCACTTCCTCATTAGTTACTAATGAGAATTTACACATCCTCATTAGTTGTTTTTTTTTATTATTGAAGGTTTAACGACCACCGTGAGCAACTCAATGGGCTATAAACGATTGCCCGTCCCTAATTTAGGGTCACTGGTCCCAGGGAAGGGAGAGAGCCAATGCCGTAAAACAAACACAACATCCATGCCTCCCTGGGATTCGAACTCGGACCTCTTTCGGACGAATGATCAGAAGCTATCGCTTACGCCACTGCGCCACCGGGGTGGCAGTGGGGATTGTAAGTGAGGGTCTGGTGGAGGCTGAACTGCTTCCCCTACTGCCTGTTTAAGCAACACACCCTTCGAGTTTCCCCGATTGTCAATTTATTGCCTCTGTGTTGTTAACGTTGGGAGAGGCCTTCCACCCGTTCCCCTGCCCGAGTTGTATCCCAAGCGGGCAGAAATAGCCGAGAAGTGGGAAGTTCTTGATTCAGCAACTTCTCAGAACAAATTTATTTCTAAAAGCACTCTAACTGCTAGATTTTTTTTTTCAGATAGCAATTTTGTCTGATAAACTGTTGAGCAAACGTAATTGGATTCAAGCAATAATTCTGATGCTTTTCGCTCTAAACGCTAGAGACTATTTTTCGTAACGGAGGTAGCTGTTTCGTACCCTTCATAGTGGTTCACTCTTAGGTTGACTCAGAGTATGACTACCTTGCTCTGCTACCGCATATATACCAGAAGGCGGTGGTTCTGCACGGACCTAATGTCCTTGGGAAGAATTACAATCCTGTTCCCCATGCCAGAAATAGCACTATTTTTTCTTTCTTTTTTTTTCTTTCTTTTTTTTCTTTCTTTTTTTTATTTTGCACGAAGTAATGACACACCTATACGTCTGATGCCTTTGGGGCGCAAATTGTCCTGAAATTTTGATGTTTGTTCTCAAGTGCCCTCGAATTTACACTTCCTCATTAGTTCGTTAGATTTCTACTGAACAATTTCTTAAAAATAGTTCTTGTTATACTAATTTTCCAACATTCTTCTTCTTTCCGAGTTTAACGACCGCCATAAGCAACTCTAAGGACTATAAGCAGTCATCTGTCCCTAATTTGGCGACATTCGCTCAAGGAAAGAGAGAGAGAGAGAGAGAGAGAAAGCAAGTGCTATAAGACAAATAGACTATCCATGCCTTATTCGGGATTCGAACCCGTACCAAGTTGTTTGCAAGGGCAGTGGCCAGCACTAAAAGCACTTCATTGGTGGGGCGGCCAAATCCCAACGCCGACCCGGTGGCTCAGTGGTCTAAGCGTACTGGCCATTCTTCCGAGATAGGTCCGGGTTCCAATCCCGGTGAGGCATGGATGTTGTGTTTGTTTTAAGGCACTGGCTCTCTCTCCCTTCGCTGGAACCAGTGGCCGTAAATTAGGGACGGGCGAGTGCTTACAGCTCATCGAGTTGCTCACTGTGGTCGTTAAACTTTTAGAAAAAATCGACTGTACTTTAATCTGAATTTTTCCAAAAACTTCGGAAAAATGAAAAATTCACCATAAAATTTGTTTATTATAAGTATGCAGTTTGATTTTAATTCAACACATACCCAGGGCTGGAAGAAATTTTTCTTACATGGGAGAGCGAGACTTGAAATTACGCCCCTTCGAGTTAAAAAGTTCTCTACTTTCATGGGCTACGGAAACTCGATAATTTTTGGGGAACGGGAAGACCAACATCTCCCAGAAATAAAATAATAAAAAAAAGAGAAAGAAAAACCGGAAGTTATAAATGCAAGTACTCTAATACATCATCGTCAACTATCATCAGTCTGATGCTGGATGAAGGTCTCTTCCATAACTTTTCGTCTTCAACATGTCTCTTCCAAGTTGCTCCAGCGTGCTTTCGAATTTCATCCACCCATCTTCCAGGTTGTCTGCTGTGGAATCTTCTCCTGCCTCTTGGTCAAATCCAATCTAATATCTCCGTTGTTTAATGATAATCAGTTCTTCTAACAATAAATCCAGACTGTTTCCCTTTGAGAATTCTTTAACGATCTCCTTTAAAGTGAAAGCACAACGGTGAGTTAAATATTCAATTTATTTGCGCAAAATCAATTTTCAAAGTTGCACTTGAAGCGCTTTCCAGAAAACTGCAAAACGTGGACATGGTCTCCATATGTGAACCATGAATTTTAATATGTTTCGTACTCAGACCCTACCCCAGTGAGGGGGCCATGAAATTCCAGAGGGAGTCCGGACGTCCAGACCCCTGTGTCGCCTATTTTCCACCGCCCATGCTTACTTCAACTCAAACAGTATTGTTTCTACTTTCTTATAATTCCGTTATGGGAAAGCAGTGTGGAAATTAAAGAATGTCACCTACAGTTTTTTTATATAGTTTTATTAAAAATGTAGAAACTAGGTGAATACCCAAGAACCAACGGTTATAAATGTCAATGAAAATGTAAAAATTATTCGAACGCTGACTGCACAATGCGCCGCAGAAATAAGAAATGAATAGCTAACCAGCGCGGAATGAATGAGTATTGAACAACGAACGTAACAATAGGGAAATGCTTTCGGAGGAATGACTTCAAAAAATTCCGTTCAAGGTCAAACTCTCCGAGGCGCTTTCTGCGACAAAGCACAAATGACTAATTATAATAGTTCCGCATCCCTTCGGCGTGTTCCGAAAGGTCACATAGGTCATAGCATATCCGCAAATTATTTTATATGCCTCTATCCGCTGTTTCAGACAATTTCCTTTTATGCACATGAAGAGTTAACACCTCACAGTATACGTTACTCTATACCCTGGTTAGCTGTACGGAATACTGTATGTGGCTGCCTTTTTTTAAATCAGGGGTTTAACTACCTATTATTTGAAATTTTCAAGTTAAACAGCGGCCACTTGGCGAGGCTTCGATTTGATGAGGTGACAATAGGTATCCTGGGATATCTGGTACTATAATGTCAACCGCAGGTCCTCCAGCTTCCGTACATTTCGGAGGGGGGTAGCGCAAACCCGCTTTTCCAAGTCGAAGCACAAATGTTCGACTGGGTTCATGTCAGGGGAATTTGGAGGCCAGGGCTTTAACAGAAAGTCAACAGTATGTTCCTCGAACCACTCCTTGACGATTCTGGCAGTGTGGCATGGCGCATTATCCTGTTGGTATTGGCCATCACCAGCAGGGAACACAGTTGCATTAATGGGAGAACTTGATCCGCAACGATGTTCAGATACCTGAAAGCTGTCAAGGACTGTGCTATTGGGATAATGGTGCATAAAGTGTCGCAAGAAAACATCTCCCACAGCATAACACCGCCGCTGCCGGCCTGTTTCCACCCAACAGTGCCTCCAGGTGCCATTGCCTTTTTTGGTAATAGGTGTATCCGCGCTCAGCCGTCTACGTGATGCACCAGGAATCTTGATTCGTCAGACCAGTCCACTTTCTTCCAATCATCCACGGTCCAATCTCGATGATCTTGCGCCCATTTCATGCATTGTTGGCGATGACGTGCAGTGAGCATGGAGACCTGGCTGGGTCTTCGGCTATGCAGGCCCATGCGCAAAAGGCTTCGACGAACTGTATGCTGTGACACATTGCCCTGATCATTACTGTTGCAGCTGAGGGTGGTTTGTCGCACTGTGGCCCTGCGGTCGCTGTGAACAATGCAGGACAGTCTCCGCTCTCCTCTGGCATCAATGAGCTGTGGTCGACACACGGCTGAACAACAGTTCGTCGTTTGGCCACCTGTGCACCACTTTTGATACGTACTTACTACAGCGGCACGTGAACAACCCACAAACCACGCCGTTTTCGAGATCATAGTTCCGAGGCGCCGTGCCAATACAATTTGTCCTTTATCAAACTCCGATAAATTGGCAGCTTTTCCCATTCTGACTCCGAACACTCTATTGACCGAAAGCCAGTCCTAGGTTGTATATATATTGCTCTGTGAACTTCATCTGCGCGAACGTTCGGTCTCCAGGCGCGCTCATTTCTCTAGGCCGGGGGTTTAATGTAATGGCTCATTGGTGTATGTTCTCGCCATTATAGCTCTACTTCATCAGCACAAATTACCAACATTCCACAAGATATATCCTTTTAAGACTTAAATTTTCATATTTGATATCACACTTATAGAAACACTACAGTTTCAGGACAAAAAGATTTGTATACTTATTTTGAGTATGTATGTGTCCCCAAATGATCTGCTGATTTGGGAACCGAGCCATTTTGTCGTGAAATCAGTGTTCCAATATCTGGGCACCTTAGTTTGCATCCGTTTTTCCTTTGCTCAGGAAGGAGTTACTTGCAGGGATTCAGGAAAATCATAATTTTTAACATATTTATTAACGACCTGCCTAAATTTTGCTCGTTCTATGGTTGTGCTAACAAATCCTGTCACATAAGTTGTATACAGGTAGGAATAGCTTTTCATAAGTTTCCTTTTAAAAGGACGAAACTGTAAAAGGAATTGCTGCTAAAATGGAACGTGATGGTTTCCATCTCAATGTGCATTCCCGAATATTTTCTGCCTTTTTTAAAAGGAAGATTTTGAATGTTATGATAGATCAATGCTGATGTTAGATCCAAGGCTGTAAAAACTTGGTAGCAGGACCGGCTTTAGGGCTGTGCCGCGGCACAAGGTACAAAGCTGAACTTTCTGTGTTTCTTCTTTTCTTTGTGAAATGAAAGAGTATGTATATAAAACAGAAAAAAATACCCTGGCAGAATTGTAATTCGAATCGATGAGCAATGATTATTGGAGGCGATTGAAGATTTAACCAGCGCCAGCTCAAGGCATGTTTTCTCCCGATTTAAAGTCCCTCTTCGGCTTCCCTTTGCGACTTTTGCTGGAGAAAATTTACCTAATGTTTTCGAAGTCCATATGCACATATGTATTCCACGCCTCTTCCCCCTCCACCGCGAAAAATTTAAGACAAGATGTTTTAATCTCTTTCAAGTGTACAGTGACGTAAATTGTTACGTGGTAAATGATGATTTCATTCACATTTAACAGATCTGGAAGAAACGCTCTGTTTATAAAAAGGAAAAAAAAACCCTAACAAAATCGAAGTCTTAAAAGACAGCACTTTCACTTTATTCGTGTACAAAATTTTAACACTTCTGAAATTTGCTTCAAAAAACATGTAAATTCGAGGTAGAAGCAGGTTCAAGTACACCCTGTTTATATAGCACACAAGAATACAGTCATGTACTATATCCGTTCATAGGTGTAATAAGAAATACTAACTAAATGCGAGCTTTCACTGCCAACTTCATCAGGCTGCAGAACATAGACTAAAACAGAATCAGAACAAAACACGAAACAAAATGTGTAAACAATCATGTGATGTGAACACGACCTCCATCGCTGTCGGCGTGGTTATGGTATACAACGCGCAATCTCGCGCTGGATGCCCAGGACCTTGTTCCAAATCGGAGAGAGGTCTGATTTGATGTCAATGTTACAAGTGTCCCTGGGTGAGATCTCAATGGATTCCCTTACGGCTGTAGACTTTGGACTGTCGTAGGGAGCTAGTCTCATTAAGCCGGAACAAATGGGCTTTGCATAATAAGATTCGACGTTTCTAGCAAGCACTGTGATTAACTTTTTATTTTTAATATCTCGTTGGAGCTCCGCCGTGCGGATTTTGAAAGATCTTTTCGTCATTCCGATACATAATATAGTTTTTTTTGGAGCAGTTAGGGTGTTCCAAAGGGATATAACGAAGTAAATTTCTCCGTCATTTTTGTCCACGCCGGGGCCCCTCATTCCGGAATAAGTCACTCTACCAATTGAGCTACGCGGACGTTCGTTATCGCTGCTATCTGCTTTTATGTCGTGTGCGTCCTGCACGTCACATCTCCCTCCCCCGAAAGAGGGCCGGGGGCATGGCCCACGGGTCAGCCGTCACCATGAATCGTCGTAGGCAGCATCCACTGAAGAACGTACTCTTGAGAACTCACAGTCAATCTACTGTGTGGAATGCAACATCACACACTTTTTATTTTTCGAAGCCCTGAAGAAGGGATTCTCTTATTTTTCCTATCTCGCGGTGTGGAAAGAACATCGCACCATTGCGAAATCTTGAACGGCCGGGTCGTCCGGAAAGTTCGAGCGCCATTACAACGAAGTAAATTTCTCCGTCATTTTTGTCCTCGCCGGGGCTCGAATCCGGGTCCTCTCATTACGGAATAAGTCACTCTACCAATTGAGCTACGCGGACGTTCGTTATCTCTGCTATCTGCCTTTACGTCGTGTGCGTCCTGCACGTCACAGGGTTTGCATACACGCAGGATGAGAACTGAGACGGAGGGATGGTGCATTGCAGAGACTGCAAACAAGATAGCCTCGTAGTCAACAGCACCTTCTTGGGGTTTATAAGCCACTCCTTGTTTTCCTCAAATGTAAAACAAAGTTTGACAGTGGGAGCAACAGAAATATTTTCTCCCACATAAACTACTTAATATTTTAAACTTTTATAAGAGTTAGGTTACCACTCTAGACAAAGAGTCGTTTATGTTGGTCTAAACCGGTCTACTTCGCTCACCGGTTGACAACAGACAATGATTTCTTCGGCCACTAAAGAGAAAGAATAAGCCTCCTGGTGGCAAACCCTCTTAATGCCTTAGATGTGGTGCATTTCATGACCCAACGAGATGTAAATATAAAAATGCTAAGTGACATTTCTGTTCGAAAATTGGACACATTGTACCGGTTTGTTTAGCTACAGCTAACAAAACAAAATCTGCATCAGCAAATATGGTTGAAGTTGATGATATTACACTTAATGACTTAGAATAATTTCAAGTTAAGGCAGCTAAATCAACTAATCGAAAATGTAGGTACACTGTTCCTATTCAAATTGAAGATAAATTTATCGAGATGGAACTTGATACTGCTGCTGATGTATCTATTGTCTCGGAGCAGTGGATAAAAATTAATTTGCCACATGTTGAAGTTCCACCTACATCTATGTCGCTGAAAGATTATAATCACTAATCAGGGTTTGATCGATGTTGTTGGAGAGGTGTCTCTACCCGTCACTTAAGTCACAATGTTGCAAATTACCCATTGTTGTTGTGAAGGGAAATAGACCATCCCTATTTGGAAAGAATTGGTTGGCACATTTTAATCATTAATGGCAAAGCATTTTCGCCTTGGATTCTCAACAAAAGGGAAACATCTCTAGTGCGGAGTCTATAAAACGGAATTACGCTGATTTTTTTCAGGAAGGCACATCACCAATCAGGCATTTCATGGCTTCCTTGAAAGTAAACAAATAAATTTCTCCGATTTTCTGTAAAGCTAGACCTGTTCCTTATTCGCTGAAAGCTGCTGTGGCTGATGAAATTTTGCACAAAAAAAAAAAAAAAAAAAAAAAACCAGGAGTTTGGCGTTTTGTTGAACATTCAGCATGGGCAACACCTGTTGTAGCAATACCAAAGAAAAATGGTACTGTCAGGTTGTGTGGTGATTTTAAGATCAGACAATGATTTCTCAGGCATAGATCCGAATCAGTATCACCTACCAACACAGCAGGATTTGTTTGCTACTCTTAGTGGTGGCAAGTATTTTACAAAGTTATATTTATCACAAGCCTATCAGCAAAATTGAGCTGGATGAAACATCACAGGAATTGTTTACATTAAACACTCACATGGGCTTAGTTTGTCCAAACAGACTTTTATATGGCATTAACTCTGCTTCTGCTATCTTCTAGTCAATTATGGAACAAATCTTACAGGGTTTACCATTAGTCATATGTTTCCAAGATGATATTTTGATTTCTTCGGCCACTAAAGAAAAGCATTTTACCTTACTAGAGGAATTGTTACAGAGATTTTGCAAGTTTAATGTGCATCTTGATCTTAGTAAACGCAAGTTTTTAGAAACTAGCGTACAGTTTTTGGGACATATTATTTATGAACATGGTGTGCACACTACACAGGAGAAAATTGAAGCTATCCAACAAATGAAAACACCTCATAACGTCACAGAGCTTAAGGCAGTTTTAGGTTTATTGAACTATTATTCAAAATTCATAAAGAATTCCGCTATCTTACTTGCTCCTTTATATGGTTTTTTGGTCAAAGGTACACCGTGGATATGGTCAGAAGAACGTAAACACACATTTCAACTCTGTAAATCTCTTATTACTTCAGATGCAGTTCTTACACATTATGATGAGAAGCTACATCTACAGCTGTCGTGTGACGCTTCACCAGTTGGATTGGGTGCTGTTTTCTCACATATCACCGATGGCACCGAGCGTCCCATTGCTTATGCTTCAAGAACACTCACCAAAACAGAAAGTAATTATTCCCAAACTGAGAAAGAAGCATTGTCCATTATATTCGGATGCAAAATATTCCACCAGTATCTCTATGGAAGAGAATTTGTCTTGCTCACGGATCATCAACCTCTTGTGACAATTTTTGCCCCTGATAAGGCAATACCCACTTTATCTGCAGCACGGTTGCAACGTTGGGCACTCTTGTTTGCATCTTTCAAGTATACCATTAAATATATGAAGGGATCTCGCCATCGTAATGCTGATTCTCTTTCACGGATCCCTATTGTGGATTTATCAGAGCAATTACATCCTTCTGAAGTTTATAAGATTTCATATTTGGAAAATATGCCAGTAACTTCTGCGGATATTGCTAAGGCAACCAGTACTGATAAGATTCTGGGAGTAGTACTTAAGTACGTACAGAATGGCTTTCCTTCTAAATGCCATGATCCCACTTTTATTCCTTTTTTTAACAGGAAAGACCAGCTGTCTACTGAGTACAGTTGTCTTTTGTGGGGGCATGAGGGTGATCACTCCTGTTGCATTTAGAAAGCAAATGTTGGATCTTTTCTTGCACGACACACACCCTGGCATAACTAAAATGAAGAGCATTGCTGGTAGTCACATTTGGTGGCCCAACATTGACAAGGAAATTGAAGAAATCTCAAAGCAATGTCACGCTTGTCAAGGAAATGCACATCAACCTCCTGTTTCACCTTTGCAATAATGGATATGGCCAAAATCCCTTTGAGATAGAGTGCATATCGGTTTTGCTCAGAAAAACCGAGACAGTTATTTAGTGGTGGTTGATAGTTACTCAAAATGGTTTGAAATTATGAGAACGTCCTCGACTACAACTTCACGCACGATTGATAAGTTAAACCAGTTATTTTCAAGATATGGGTATCCTTTAGAAATTGTTTCACGCAATGGTCCTCAATTCACATCCGAGGAATTCAGAACATTTCTCAAATCTTGTGGTGTGTTACAAACTTTAATTCCTGCATATCATCCGCAATTGAATGGATTGGCTGAGCACTATGTACAACAGAGCTGAGACGGGCCAAGCCCAAGCCCGAACCGGGCTCGGGCTGCGCAATACTTACTGGAGTTCGGGCTCTGGCTCTGGGAGAGGGAGAGCATTTTCTTCCTTTTTCTTTTAATGTGATTTTACATGATTTATCACACGAGACATTTTTACACTTTCAAGTTGTTAAATAGAATTCTTCGGCAACTAGGTCTAGATGGGAAGTAGGAATTCAGCAGGGCTATCCATTCGGGCTTGGGTAACAAAATTCCATAGGCCATGAATTACAGAATTTTTGCGAAGGAAAAGTTTCTATAAGAACTGTAGACAGTAGATAGCAAGCTGACGAAATTTTGCTCCCTACCTAAAAGGGGCAGCTCCCCACTAATTCTATTGAGCAACGTACGACGTAGATTGTTATGCTTCCCGCTTTTCTTAATTTCCTGATCCCCCCCCCCACCCCCGAAACATTTCACGAAGAAATGAGTGGTCAAAGAAACTAATAGAAATAGTTAGCATCCCTTTCCCACTCCGCAGTTGAGAAAGACATCGGTTAATTGCACGGGTAGGAAAGACTGGAAGTCTGGAAGAGAAGACTTTTTTTTTAATGCCTAAACAGGTTAATCATAGTTTTCGGGCTCGTTCGGGCCCGGGCTCTATCTTGCAATATAAAATTCGAGCTCGGGCTCTTAAAATTGAGCCCGAACTCAGCTCTGATGTACAGACATTCAAAACTGCATTGAACAAAATGTTGTGTGATCGCAGAAATAATACAGAACATGATTAACCGATTTTTATTAAAATATCGTTCGTCTCCTCATTCAACTACGGGAATCAGTCCTGCTGAGCTTTTTTTGGGTCGTCGACTCAGAACTGTTTTAGATCTTGTTCACCCGTGCACTGCGTAGTATGTTCAAAAGAAACAATGGGTGCAGAAAATGAACTTCGATCGATTTCACACTAGTCATCGTAATTTTTGTCTAGGACAAGATATTTGGGTCCGAACTCACAAGGACAAACAAAATAAATGAATAAGTGATACCTTGCTTGAAGCTCGGGGAAGTAAAACATGGGTCATCAGGGTTGGTCAAAATAATTACCTAGCTCATCTTGACCAACTTCGCCCTAGATTCAGAGAAAGGCCTGATCTCCACAACTTTTAGGAGGAGCGCCCAAATGAATTCCATTCAGCGTATTCACAGTCAGCATCATTACCTGTTCCGAAGGAGACCTCAAGGGAATCTTCCGTGGTTGATCCGCATGTACCAGCGCTTCCAGAACCTCAGAAACTTTCCCCTCCGATGTTGGCCGGCACAGCTGATACTGTCATTACCTCTACCAAAGAAGATACGCCTATCATTCTGCCTTCCGCTGAAGTGATTCCTCCTGCATTGGACAAAGTTCTTGTAGCTGTGGATGCTGATATAAACGTTAAAACTCCAGTTCGACGCAATCCACCTCGTAAAAGGAAAAAAACCTAACAGACTTGATTTATAGATAAATGTGTAAGCCAAGTGTATAATACCATTGTAATTTTTTTATACCTTTGTAAAAAAAAATTTGAAGGAGATATTGTAGTATCTAGCAACAGTGTTTTTCCCAGGCAGTGGATATGTAACCGTAACTGGAGCAGCCATGTTGTATGTCAGAGGGTTGTGAATCGAATTCGATATCCGGTACCAAATTTGTTCCTTATCTAATGTGTGTGTGCAGTAATAAAGGTGATTAGTACACCTTGTTCAAGCTTGGATTAATTGTGAGAATATCACAACTCGTACAGCACCGGATGGGCACACCAAACCGCCGGCCATAGAGCATTGGACCCTTCGCCATGAGATGGCCGCGAGTGACCTAGTGATAGCAGCCTGCGGGATTCCAGGCAAGCCGAGCCTCTCTTAACCACCGAGAGCTTGCCGAATGGACACGCCAAGCCACCAGCCCCTCGGCATTGTATCCCCAACTGTAAGCAACGCCATCAGCCTCCAGTCTCGGAAGTGTGCACCTCGACGCCATATCCTGGAATCCCCAACCCGGCATTCCCCGTCCCAGAGGTGTAACTATGCATTTCTGCACCCGGGGAAGCGACAAACTATTGCGCTCCCACCTGGCTTACATTCAACTAAATATTTTCAATATCTCGTTTCATTATTTAATTTTCACAGTTTAATAAAATACAAGAGAAAGACAAAATAAAGCAAAATTGGTACATCTCGGGCTGGGCCTACATAGCTGCATTTGATAGGACGGGCCAAGCCTTAAACGCACTGGCTTGAGCTGGGTCAGGCTCACCAGATAAGACCCGTGCAAACCTCGACTGTAGAGCCATGCAGAAAGGCAACTAAATTTTGGAACATACAAATCCATTTATTCATAACTGAACGGATGAACACGAACAATGATTATCACACTTAAATAATATCTAAATGTGCAGGGATACATAAGCCCTGTTTAACCAAAGCCATCTAGAAAACACGAGGCCATGACATTTGAGAGATCAGTTCCCCCTCTACGTGACGTCACGTGCAAACCAAAGCTTCCGATTGGTTTCTAAGGATGTCGGGTGTAACGCCAAACACAACACCGACGTATCAGTCCCTGTAACGTGAGAATGACATCACAAACGGAAGGAACTCATCTCTCTAACGTCATGGCTTGTTTTCAAGATGGCCTTGGTTTAACCTTTAAGCGGCCGATGTACCTGAACGAAATGGTGCCCAAATTCTACTCTTTCCTCACAGAAATGTTCCCATAGCGGCCGGTTTTACGAAAGCTACGGCTAAATAATTAATTTCTGCAGTACCGACCATAAACCTGTAAGTCATCATAAGAGCTCGCTTCTGTAATCCTCTAGTCAATGCTCCCCTACCCAGGGTATGATGGGTTAGGGCTAGTAGTCCCCTTGACATAGGCACCATGCCACTGGAAAGAAAGCGCTTTTTGATGTGCTGGTTTACTCTTTGCAGCAGTGTTTGGTCTGTCAGTCAGCTTCCATGTTTTGTTTTATACCATGTTTGCCGCCCCGGTGGCGCAGTGGTCTAAGGCGCTGGCCTCTGATCATTCGTCCGTAAGGGGTCCGGGTTCGAATCCCGGTCAGGCATGGATGTTGTGTTTGTCTTACGGCACTGGCTCTCTCCCTTCCCTGGAACCAGTGACCCTAAATTAGGGACGGGCGACTGCTTATAGCCCATTGAGTTGCTCACGGTGGTCGTTAAACACTCCAATCCAAAAAAAAAAAATACCATGTTCAAGCAAGTCATCAATATATCGCTTATTCACTATACAGTCAGCTGGGTCATCATTGATACAAGGGTTTTCAGGCTTTATAGCATTAACATGTCCAGTAAAATTCTGCTCATTATTCTTTTTTGCTGCTTTTTCTTGCTCGACTACGTGCAGTGTTGAAGTCCCGGTAACAATAGAATGGTTATGAAGAGATTCCCAGGTGAGGATGTTTGAAGAAATCTCATTTCCTAGAACCTTATTTCCACTTGTTGACTCATACCCATTTGCAACATCATCCTCATAACTGTTAACAGTTTTAGAACTGGAACAATTAAAAAGGTTTCCAGCTTGGGCAATTTGGTAACTCTTCGCCTTTTTCTTTCGCACTTTTCCTGTAACTAGTTCCACTCAATCGCTTGCGCGAATCACTCATGTTCATGTCTGTCTTTACCAAGGAATAATAGAATAATATTTACCAAACCCACTAATTTATGCTAATCACTGTCCAACGGATGATTTGTACAGACGGGAGTAAGAGAACAGACGGTTATTTCTCACCAGTTCCTTGTACTTAACAGGCGCATGTTCCGCAGTTAACAAAACCTTCTCTCTACTCCACTAGTCTGCTCTTTCTCTTTGTTGGAGGGGAGGGAAAGTTACAGGAGGAAAGCGCTGCTTTGTAAATGGGACTCCCAGTCAATTATTACAGCAGGCCGCAGCCACAAGGCAGTGGTGGTAACGCTTAATGGGAGGGAGGGTCATTTTTTCCTCTATTCGCGGCGATTAGAACGATCCAGTTGGGAATAGCGTCAGGCTGACGACCGCCTTTAGGAAACTGGATGATTTAGCATTTTGGTCTGGACTGTTCCGGTAGTACGTTCCAGCTCTCTGCTCTTTTGGGCGCAGAACTGAAAGCGCTATCCAATATTTTGACCCATCAGGAAGATGCATTACACGCCCCTCCCTACTAGTACACCAACGTGCAAGCGCACATTCGCCCCTCACATTCCTCAACGTTTCTGGAAGATCTGTTAGTGAGAACTTTACTGTCCCTTCGAGCCGAAAACGTGCGTATGTGTACAAGGGGTGTTGGGCATTGTTTAGGCTCCCTCATTTGTTAGTGATTCCAGAGAAAGACACCGCACAAAGGGAAAAGAAAAGGGTCGTCGGATACAGTGGAATCGGTTCACAATATTCTTAGTATTTCATTCTTGCGAAAAAAAAAAAAGGCATTTGCGTGCTTCTTGAAAAAGAAAATTGCGAAATTTTCAGGTCTTATTTGAGTCACAATGTTTGTAACATTTTATTCACATGAAAAAAAATAAATAATAATTAGAGGGAAAATGTGCCACACCTTGTTACCTACCGCCCCAAGCAGCTGCTTATTTTGCTTAATGGTAAATACGGGCCTGCTTTTGGAACTTCTATTTTCACTAACATCATAAAATCCAAGGAAGTATTCTTGAATTTCACCAGGAGAATCCACTAGCCTTACAATTATCGAACACTGAGACTTTTCAGTCACTTCGGTAGTTTAATCGACAATACAAGCATTAAAAGGGGCTTCATTTATGCTATTTGCAATGAATTTCTGAATATCTTCTTGAATGCTCTCCAGGAGTTAATTTTGAATAGTTTTTTTTATTAGAGGTTTAACGACCACCGTGAGCAACTCAATGGGATATAAGCAGTCGCCCGTCCCTAATTTAGGGTCACTGGTTCCAGGAAAGGGAGAGAGCCAGGGCCGTAAGAGAAACACAACATCCATGTCTCACTGGGATTCTAACCCGGACACTTTATGGACGAATGATCAGAAGCCATCGCTTAGATGGCTTCTGATCATTCTCGCTACCGGGAAGAATAGTTTTGGATAAACTTCTACAGTATCCCATTTCCTCCCAATGTTCTTTTAAATTCTTCGTTTCTGCTTAATATAAGATGAAATATAGCTTTGAAATTCCCAAGATTCAGTGACTCCTCTGATTCGTCACGGCCTCTGAAAGCAAGCTCCTGCTTGCATAAGACACATGTAACATCAAATAAATTTTTTTTGTTTTTTTTATTGGAGGTTTAACGGCCACCGTGAGCAACTCAACGGGCTATAAGCGGTCGCCCGTCCCTAATTTAGGGTGACTGGTTCCAGGGAAGGGAGAGAGCCAGCGCCGTAAGACAAACACAACATCCATGCCTCACCGGGATTCGAACCCAGACCGCTTTTGGACGAATGATCAGAGGCCATCACTTAGACCACTGCGCCACCGGGGCGGCTAACATTTTAATTATCTCTATTCTTTTTCACCTCTTCATTGAATTTAATTTTGTAGAAAAATTTTCGTCTAAGAATTCTGAGATATTGTATATTATGACACATAAGAATTCAAATGATCTTTACTAGGCCGCCCCGGTGGCACAGTGGTCTGAGCGATGGCCTCTGATCATTCGTCCGAAAGGGGTCCGGGTTCGAATCCCGTCAGGCATGGATGCTGTGTTTGTCTTACGGCACTGGCTCTCTCCCTTCCCTGGAACCAGTGACCCTAAATTAGGGACGGGCGACTGCTTATAGCCCATTGAGTTGCTCACGGTGGTCGTTAAACCTCCAATCAAAAAAAAATCTTTACTAGATGCGTGTCTAAAAACTTCCCTGGATAAGTTTTTCAAGTCGTCGTATCCTTCAGAAGACCACACACTTTTATTTGAGCTTAATAGCAAATAAGGCCAGCAGAATGACTTCATTATGCTACCATTATGTTCATTGTACCGCATAACCATTTATGTTGATTTTTTTTTATTGGAGGTTTAACGACCACCGTGAGCATCTCAATGGGCTATAAGCAGTCGCCCGTCCCTAATTTAGGGTCACTGGTTCCAGGGAAGGAGAGAGCCAGTGCCGTAAGACAAACACAACATCCATGCCTCACCGGGATTCGAACCCGGACCCCTTCGGACGAATGATCATAGGCCAACGCCTTAGACCACTGCGCCACCGGGGCGGCCATTTATGTTGATTGTACCATGAAGATCGGAAGGCCGCCCCGGTGGCGCAGTGTTCTAAGTGATGGCCTCTGATGATTCGTCCGGCCGCCCCGGTGGCTCAGTGGTCTAAGCGATGGCCTCTGATCATTCGTCCGTAAGGGGCCCGGGTTCGAATCCCGGTGAGGCATGGATGTTGTGTTTGTCTTACGGCGCTGGCTCTGTCCCTTCCCTGGAACCAGTGACCCTAAATTAGGGACGGGCGACTGCTTATAGCCCATTGAGTTGCTCACGGTGGTCGTCAAACTTCCAATAAAAAAAAATCATTCGTCCGAAAGGGGTCCGAGTTCGAAACCCGTGAGGCAAGGATATTGTGTTTGTCTTACAGCAGTGGCTCTCTCCCTTCCCTGGAACCAGTGACCCTAAATTAGGGACGGGCGACTGCTTATAGCCCATTGAGTTGCTCACAGTGGTCGTTAAACCTAAAACAAAAAAAAGATCGGAAGTTCTGTTTTTGCCTTTGTCTTTTTGCATAAGAGAAAACTTGGGAAGGTCTTTCTTGTTTTATATTGCATGTCTTTCAATGTCATTTCTTCTTGAGAAAGGAACTTATTAGTGTCAGTATTACACGTTGATACACTGCTACTACTCTCCCCATTAATTATATTGATTTTGTACAGTTAAATCTAAAAGTTTGCACGCAAAATCTATTGTTGCGACAGTAAAAGTAATGAATTGTGGTTATTCGTCCGAGAAGGGTTCCAATCCCTGTGAGGTATGGATGTTATGTTTGCCTTACGGCATTGGTTCGGTCCCTTCCCTGGATCAATGGCCCTAAATTAGAGACGAGTGACTGCTCATAGCCTATTGAGTTGCTCACGGTGGTTGTTAAACCTTCAATCCAAAAAAAAAAAAAAAAAAAAGTAACAAAAAATCGCTCACACCGTGTGATGCGGCGTACCCGAACTTTAGGACAGAGGCTGGCTTGCGACGTGCCTCCTGTGCTGTATTAATAGAAGCGGCAAGCTCCCGTTGGATGCCATGCACTGATTGGCTCCCGCACTGTGAACATGGTAACGCCGGCGGCCCTGGGGAAATTGGTCTTTGATAGTTTTATCGCATGCAATTTACTATAGTCATTGTATGAACAGACGTTCTGTGTTTTTTTTTCTGCTTAAATGTAATTTATTTTTCTGCTTTATACAAATACTTTACTGAGAGAATCATTGTGGAGGCCTGGCCTCTCTTGCCTCCTCTGCTGCACACTTGCTTTGTACTAGAGAGAAATCGCTGGACAGCCAATGAAGGACCACATCAGCCTATTTTGGGAAGAATATCCATGAATCAAAGGAAATTGATTCATGGATATTTCTAAAACGACTTCTGCAAACAACTGCACATAAAACAGCCCAGTTGGAATGGGCTGCCAACATACAAATCACTGCAGGAAAAATGAAACCTTCCACCTGGACGATGTCAGAGGTGTCAGTCAAACTGGAAGTGAATCTGCGCTGTTTCGAGGATATTTTAGTTACCATGAATTAGGCCCAATAAAGTTGGGTACACACTCCAACCCTTATTTGAAATTTTTAGTAGTGAACACTAGCAAAATCTGTGGTTTTAGCAAGCATTTTTTCTGTAGTAATGAATAAAATTTACATGCAGAAAAATGACTTCACATTCTTCTTAGAAAAGTTTTCTAATGAAATGCACTTTTATTCCTTACAGTACAATCACTGGAGTAATTTTTTATTAAAGCAAAATTGGAAATAATTACTTACCTTCTCCTTGCTGAAAATCGCATACTTCCTTGATCCATACAATTGTTCTTATGACAGAACGAGGAGCAGCACTAGCACTTTTTAATTCTGCAGAAAATGCCGTTTCCCGTCATTTGTTACATGGACCAAAAAGAGTGAGCACTTTTTTCCGTTGGTTAAAGAAGTAAAAAAAATAGATTTGGAACTTCACTTATCGGTCTCTTTACCCATTACGTAATTTTTATCTGCACGTGTTTATGAATTTTAACTCACTTTAAGCAAAAAAAAAAAAAAATTGTCACTTCGTGTAACAGAAAGTAGTTAAGAAATGAGAAAGTGAAATAAATGTGAAAAAAATTGTACTGGTGTAGCCCCTCTGCAGTGAAATAATTTTAAGAGTCACAGAAATGGTGCAGCTACCACCATAGAGAGAACTACAAATTTTGATATTTAATTCTGCTTTAAGAAAGGGAAGCGGGAAACAGGTAAAAATAATTCCTGCTCTCTAATGAGTTTTGAGGATACTTCTTTTTTTTTGATGGGAGGTTTAACGACCACCGTATGCAACTCAGTGGGCTATAAGTAGTCGCCCGTCCCTAATTTAGGGTCACTGATTCCAGGGAAAGGAGACAGCCAGTGCAGTAGGACAAACACAACACCCATAAATCACCGGGATTCGAACCCGGTCCCTTCTCGGACGAATGGCCAGAAGCCATCGCTCAACTTGAATTTAATTAGGAATATTTTTTGATTGGGGGTGTAACGACTGTGAGCAACTAAATCGGCTATAAGCAGTCGCCTATCTCCAATTCAGGCCCACTGGGATTGGAACTCAAACCAATCTTGAACAAATAGTCGTAAACCAGCGCCAGAGTAGTAGAATGCAGACGTACACGGATAGTTTCCAAATTATTAGCATATAGTTTTTGCTTGTAGATTAAAGTTATTCACAGCAATTAAAACACTTACTCAAGGCTTTACTCAGGGTTTTTTTATTGGAGGTTTAACGACCACCGTGAGCAACTCAATGGGCTATAAGCAGTCGCCCGTCCCTAATTTAGGGCCACTGGTTCCAGGGAAGGAGGAGAGCCAGTGCCGTAAGACAAAACACAACATCCATGCCTCACCGGGATTCGAACCCGGACCCCTTTCGGACGAATGATCAGAGGCCATCGCTTAGACCACTGAGCCACCGGGGTGGCTTACTCAGATTAATGCACTTTATTCTATTTTAACTTGAATTTTTCACATCATCTGAGTTTTGTTTTTTACAGACGTTTCTGGCCTTTAGATTTTTATCAAGGCCTGTTCTCCATGTATAGGAACTGTATCAAAAAGTTTTGCTTACACAGAAATAATTTAAATTTTATTGCCAGAGGTTCCTATTGCAGTTGCTATGTAGTTAAAATATTTTCTTTAAGTATTTTGTAAGTCTACTATTTTTGAACTAAGGTGGCGCAGTGGTCTAAGCGATGGCTTCTGATCGTTCGTCCGAAAGGGCTTCGGGTTCGAATCTCGTGAGCCATGGATGTCGTGTTTGTCTTACGGCACCGGCTCTATCCCTTTCCTGGAACCAGTGGCCCTAAATTAGGGACGGGCGACTGCTTATAGCCCATTGAGTTGCTCACGGTGGTCGTTAAACCTCGAAGTTTTCAGTAAAACCGCTTTAACCTTAAGTAAGATTTTCAGTACATCAAAAATACTTATTTGAAAATCTCAGAATCGTTTATAACACTAAGTTTCAAAATGTAGTTTTATTTACAAATATATATATATATATATATATATATATATATATATATATATAATGCATACATAACGCAGACGCTACAAGCACTATAGAACTCAATTAACATTATGACAACAAAAAATAATACGCGATCAGCTATCGGGTGCCAATCTTCAGGAAAGAATGCACCCTACGGCTGAACCACTGACAGGTTTCATGCGGATGTCTTAATTTAGCAACCCTGGTCGAAAAAGAAATGTCTCGTGAGCCCCTACATACGAGCTAAAGGGGAGTCATTGGCTTGGCGGATGACACCCGACCTATACGGCGAAAAAGAAATTCCTCGCGAGCGCCGACATTCTAACTATAGAGGCGTCATCGGCATGGCAGGTTTCTCCAGCCACGCGAAATAAGTGGCAATTTCTTAATGTCGGATGTCACCCGACAGTCGAAGAAAAGGGTTAAAACATTTACACCGGAATTTTTACAAGCAGAAAGCCACATGTAATCAATGTAGAGTTTGCAAAAGGCGCTCCCTCTAGACTTTTGCGCACGGCACTCTCAAATGGTTATACGGGGAACCACGTGACAAACAATGTACGAGGAGAAGCTCCGCTTCCGTTGGTGGGGAAAGTCAGAACATCGAAGGCGCATAGGGACTATCTGAAATGCGCGTTTTTTCGACAAAAAGGTGCACGCGTGAGCTTTTCCGTAGTTTTTCGGGTGACTTCCGTAAAACCGTAAGATGGAGTGAAAATCCGAAAAAGTTGGCATCTCTGCATAAAGGTCCATTTTACACACATTGCATCATCTTTAAACTACGTTTTTCTATTGTTATCGTGGATTTGCAGCAAGTTTTCTGTTTCAATAGTTGTATACACAGATATATTTTATTTTTATACAACTCTGGCCAGCGCTTCGACCACTGCAACATTTTTTAAGCGACATTGCTCCTTTTCACTATTACGGAAGATACTAAAAACTAGGAATACGTTCATCGAATATAAAAAATATCAGGGTGACACCCCCCACCCCCACTTATTTCCGCATTATGAATTGACAGAAAAATTCACATTTGCGGAAATGGAAAGTGACGAAACTTTCTCAAATCGCTGATCATTACCCACCCTATCCTACTTTTTTGAACTTTTCTTTAAAATTTTTCATTGCAGGAGGATTCCAGAACCACAGCACGATCCTTTCACAAAATTAAGAAAATTCAAGCACCTTTCCAAGGTCTGGAAAAAAGGAAATTAAAACTGAAAATAAACCTTATTATCAATAGCATTTTAACAAGATTTCCAATGTACAGCAGTGGCCAAAATTGTGGAAACCTTTTGGAAAAAGTTTATTTTTGAGGTTTGATGGCTCATAACACCACTTTTTTTTGGAGTAATACCATAAAATTATATCAATGGAAAGATAATTTCATCAAGAATGTAATGCAACAAAGTCATCAATTATCTGCATTCTATGAAAAGTTATAGCCAGAAAAAGGAAGCACAACTTGCTTAGGTTGATAGGAAGTAGCTTTCCTTCATTTGAATGTAGCCAATGAGCATGAGTGTTTAGAGAGCCAATCAGGTGTCATCTTGTTTTGGCAATGAGCCAATCAGTTCACAGTAGGATTTACCTATTGATGTCATGTATTGGAGCTGAGAGGAGGGCATTTGCCAGCGTGTTATGTGATTGCTATCAAGTTTTTTTTTGTGTGTGTGTGTGTTCTTTCATTTAGTGAGCTTGTAAAACGTAATAAAATTAAAGAAATGGCGCAAGGAGTTGACTGGTCACACAGAAAGCGATGTAATATAGTACTATTAAGTGAACAAGGCTTCAGTTATGAAGAAATTAGAAGAAAAATTGGTGGAAACTTAAGCAAAGGTGGCATTTCTAAATTTTTGAAGAGGTAGAAGGAGACTCAGTCACTACAAAACCAGACTGGTAAAGGCAGGAAAAAGTGCACAACAGCAAGTGATGATAGAATAATTAAGAGACTGTGCCTAGGTGACAGAAGAAAATCATCTAGGTGTATACTAAATGAAATGGCGCAATGCAATGTGAAGTTGAATGCAAGGACTGTTCGGCGCAGATTGCAGGAATTTGGTCTAAAAGTAAGAATTCCACGAAAACCATTTTTACCTCTCAAACGAATGTTGAAAAGATTAAACTGGGCTAAAACCCACGTTAACTGGACAGCTGAACAATGGGACAGTGTTATTTGGAGTAATGAGACCAAAATCTCTCTGTTTGGTAGTGATGGCATAAAATACGTAGGAATCTGAGATTTGCATCCTGATTGCATTACATGTACCGTGAAACACCCAGTTAGTGTTATGATCTGGGATGGTATGACATCAAAAGGTATGGGTAGAATTTGCTTGATTAATGGTATCATAAGTGGCCAAAAATAAATTAATGAAATACTTGAGCCCAAACTGAAGCCTTCCGCCCGTGACCTTTTCCAAGATAACAAAGCATTTATATTTCAACAGGATTCAGCTCCATGTCATGTTACGCTGCTGTGCACAAAAAGTGGGTTCAAGATAATCATATTCCACTACTGGAATGGCCTGGGAATAGCCCAGACCTTAACTCCATCGAAAACCTATGGTGCCGACTAAAGAAACTTGTTAGTCAGAAGCAACCCAGCAATAGAACCCAACAGAAGCAATAATTCAATCTTGATTTCACATTATAACAGCTGCAGAACTAAAAAACTTGGTTCACTCCATGGGAAGGCGTTGCAAGGCCGTAATTAACGCTAAATGTTTAAAACTACTTTTCCGCATATTGCTCCGCGCTGCGTTAACAATCGTTATTACACGTGCTGCTACAAAGCTACGTGCAGATGTGTAGATGGAAGGACAGCTCAAATTGACGCTAATACCTGTAATAAAAAAGGGCACAAGTTCCCATCTCAGTAACATTTCCTCCAACTCCAAGCAAGCTTCCACCGGCCGGTAAAGCTGGAGGAGCAACACAGCGCAGACATTTCAGATGCACACCCAGCCGCGCATGCGTAACTAAAAACAGGAAGAAACGCATAGTTGAACCAGAAAACAAGTTCCTGGCCCAAGCCAACGCCTTCTCCAATCGATGGTTGCCATTTGACGGGACGGAAAGTATTCTCCCAACAGGGTAGAAGAATGAAGCAGACCTAAAAAAATAATTTGAGTTTAAAAAAAAAAAAAGTTCACTGCGGATTGTTTCTCATATAAAAGAAACAAAATAAATTTAAATTTCAGCTTTTTTTTTTTACCAGATAAACCAATTAAAAATTTCGGATTACGATTTCCCCGACATTTATTGGAAAACGTCAAGAATTCCTGAATATTCAAGGCCTTGAAACAAAAATTTGAAATTAAAGGCTCTTGAGGAAGCGTGCGCACACTGTAAACTACTCCTGAGAAGAATTTTTCTTTTGTCTGCAACTATGTTATAAAGCATACAAAACCTTATTTAAACAAAATTGAAATACTTAAAACTGCCTGGTCAAGTGCAATGTGTAAACAACAGCTAGTCTTTTCCCCTGGAACTTAATAGCAGATATTTTCTTTGGCAATAATGGCTTTTAAAGCACTGCCATTATCACATTTTTTTCACTTTTGAAAAATGGGAAATGAGGGAGAACAAATTCATTTCTAATTCCTATCTGCATTTGAATTTTTCAGCCCCATTTTGACTGATTTACATCACAGCTCCACTCCTGATGTGCTTTAACATGCAAAATTTCTAAACACTGCTTTTCTGAATATACAGTAAAACCAGCTTGAGACAGGACATGCCTTAAACAGTTTTCTTGGATTCCGAAAGTAATAGAAAGTAGTGTTAAAACCAGTGTAATGTAGAAAAGGAAAAAGCAAGAGGGTAAAGGAATCTTATAACAATGGAAAGTTATCCAGGCAGCCAAATATAGTTAAACTTGTTTATGCCGCCCCAGTGGCCTTAAGCGATGGCCTCTGATCATTCGTCCGAACGGGGGCCGGTTTTGAATCCCGGTGAGCCACGGATGTTGTTTGTCTTACGCCACTGGCTCTCTCCCTTCCCTGGAACCAGTTACGCCAAAGTAGGGACGGGCGACTGCTTATAACAAATCGAGTTGCTCACGGTGGTCGTTAAACCTAAAAAAAAAAAACAAAAAAAAAACTTGGTTATAGCGTCAACTAGGCAGTCAAGCCAAAATTCCCATTCGAATGCTATTCATGCTCAGTTAAACCAAAAAATTTTTACACTATGTACGCTCTCCTATACAGTGCATGTACCTTTTGTGTTTGAGCGAAGAAAAGTAAAATGCAAGATTTCGCAAACTTTTTTGGCGAGTGTTTTGAATTAAACTCGCATGAATTTTTGCAGTCTTCTCAGCTTTACTGGTTGCTAAAGCTCACACCTTACGGAAGCAAGTCCTTCCACACCCCCCACCTACAATTTAAGCGAAGCACCTCTGCCTCTCGTTCGTTAGACTGTCATTAGCGAAATCAACAACCTGGGTTCATCTGTGTTCAGCATGCTACGCTCCCAGCCATTACCGCAGTATGGTTGGGTGAGGACAGGGTTAAGTTCCACGTTTGATGTTTATTGTGCTTTTCACCACTCAATCAGTTATTCCTTTTCCTGGCTGCGAACTTGTCCGCAGCTGCAAGGCACCCACCATCCGCCTGATCTTTGTTTATGCGAAATACACTAGAGGCTTTAACACCCACCTTGTCTGCGGCATCTAGCATACTTTCTGACACTACATACATTTCAAGGAAACAATGCATTTATTGCCCGAACCACATTAGGTAAAAGGTTAATCTTCAAATAATGTTCAAGAAGTGATGTGAATTTAATTTGATAAATTCCACAGTTTGTGCCATTGGTAAAACTTATCAGGGCATTTGAACTTACAAATGGCCCTAAACTAAAACACAACCGTCGTCCTGATCAAATTGAAATTGATGAAGCTCTGTTAAAATGGTTCAAGCAGCAAAGGAATGCAAATGTTCCTCTCGGCAGGCCTGCTTTAAAGACTAAGGCTGAAGAATTTGCCACTCTTTGGTGATGAACAATTCAGATGTTCCAATGGCTGGATTGACAGATTTAAAGCACAACACATTTGTTCTGGAAAAGGGAGTGGTAAAACAAAGGACAAATTTGGAAACAACGAAGGAATGGCTCAATACTATGCGGCCTAAAGTTAGAAAAGGGTACAGTGACATCTTCAACACTGATGAGACAGGACCTTTTTTTTAAGCTGATTCCTGATAAAACTTACTTCAAGGGAAGGAAATTTGTAGGTGGAAAACTTTCGAAGGAGTGCATTACTGTTATTGTTTGTGAAAACATGAATGGGACAGAAGAGAAAATTGACGATTATAGGTAAAGCAAAAAATCCCCAGATGCTTCACAAATGTTAAAAGCTGCCTGTGAGATACAGAGCTAACAGAAAAAAAAAAAAAGCTCAGGTCACTTCCCAGCTGTTTAGATCAGAGCTCATTCATTGGAAGCAGCAGCAACAGAAGCAAAAACAATTATTTTGCTGATACAAATGATCTTGAGAACATTAAGCTTGTGTTTCTTCCAGAAAACTGCAGGTATTATGCAACTGATTGATTAGGGTTTAATAAGGAGCTTCAAAAGTCTGTATCTGAAATTTATATTGACGAGAATGATTGAGTACATCACAAAACAGGAGGATTGCATTATCACCTTGTTGAACACAATTCGGAACATTCATGAAAAGCATGGAGAGTGACAGAAATAAAATAAATTTGCAATGCTGGTTTCAACTTTGTTGAGATAGAAACTGCTCAAGAAATTAGTGAAGAGCTGCCTTTGTCAGAATGGATGTGACAGATTAACAACCCTAGTCTTCCACAATATGAGAATATTGAAAATTATCTAAATGTAGATAACAATACCGCTATGTCCAGAAATCTCACATATCCTGATGTTGTAAACAAAGTGTTGAGTGGAAAAACAAAGTACATGTTTACCCCCCCCCAAATAACAGACTACATGGAAAAAGCAGCACACTCTGTATCATATGTATGTACTCTATTTACAGTACTGTACTTAGATTTTTTTTTTTGATTGGAGGTTTAACGACCACCGTGAGCAACTCGATGGGCTATAAGCAGTCGCCTGTCCCTAATTTAGGGTCACTGGTTCTTTGGAAGGGAGAGAGCCAGTGCCGTAAGACAAACACAACATCCATGCCTCACCGGGATTCGAATCCTGACCCCTTATACACAAGCTGCAGCATATGCACTATTTGGCTTCTACTCAATCCCATGGCACAGCCAAGGTTTAGGCTATGTGAAGCAATACTCTTTGCTGGGTGAAAATACACAGCTCATCCCTTTGTTTAGCAGAACATTTTTACAAGATGGGGAAAAAAAAAAAACTGCACTTCGCAAACCTGTCAAAGTAAACAATTAAGCTCTCTACCAACAGCGAGGAGCGTGGGAAAATAGGTCACCACTGTGCGCACACACTCAGCAGCTAAGAAACGTCTCATCGCAACTGCTGCTAGACGTTTTCTTTGGCTGGTTGCCAATGGAGAGACTTTCTCTTGCTCTGGGCAGAACATACTGCGCCCAAAGAACAAACTCCCGGGGATGTAACATAAAAACAGGCTATAACAGTGTCCACACATACAGGTAGCTTAGTTATATGCTCTGCCGGAAAAAAACAAACATTCCGGATTTCTTTGATCCACAATTGTTTCCTTCAATCTGACGACTATTTGCTCAGAGCATTTTTTTTCTGATGCCCCGCCCGCCCCTTACTTTGGTGAAACAAATATACAATAGCAATTAACTATTTAAATTACATTTTAGCAAAAAAAAAAAAATCATTCACGTAAACACACAACCGCTGCAAACATGGAAATTCCAACGAATAACATTCCTTGTACTGCTGCAAATTCTTATTTTTCTTCACACCACTGGAACTGGAAGCCACTGAAGCACGCTTCATAACTACAGCAATTCACGTCACACCACAATTAATCAACTTAACAAGAACAGAAAATGTGGAATCTACTTTAGTCTGATCATACAGAATGATCTCTGCTGCAACATATCCGCTTGCTTGTCGGCCAGGCAAACATGCTTGCTGTGTAACGGCTTCGTGACGTTACCGCAAAAAACACTACATTTGACGCTTGACTATTTTTCTTCAAATAATTAAAAAAAAAGTTGTCCGGAAATATCAGATTTCTGGAAAAATCCGTAGTTTTTCAAACCTTCTCCGTAGTTTGAACATGATATCCGTAGAAACTACTGACAATCCGTAGTACTTGGCATCTCTGCATACACCTAAGGTAAAGCATTTCACTTTTGCTGTATGTTCTTGCAGTCACCTGTCCTTAATTTGGGCTTTGCTTTGTCAGTACAAATTACCAACATTCCTACACACTATATCATTTTAAGACAAATTTTCATATGTAATCACTTACAGAAAAAAATGCAGTTGTGACAAAAAGATTTGCATATTTATTTTGAGTATGTATGTGCCCCCTAAATGAAATGCAGATTTGTGGACATACCACTTTTTTCTTGAATCAGTGTTCTAATACTGGTCACCTTACCCAAATATACATTCCTAAAAAGGAATGATCATTTGCAAGGCAACAAGTTTTTGAGGGGGAGGGGGACTGGAAAATGAGGACACAGACTTTGCCAATGGAATTTCCACAGCAAAAACTATTCTAGCCATAGGGAGTAGCCATCATATAATCTTTAAATTGGAGAATCACTATACATTGGAGATGATGAAAGCTTGGGAAGGTGATGTGAAGTGAAAGATGAACTGGCTATCAAAAAAAAACAAAAAACACCTTCACATGAAGAAATGCTAAAAGCATTTGATACAATTCAAGGATTACCGTTTCAAGAAATTGTGCCAGACAAAATGTTCCGAGGTTTACAAAATTGTGAAACCTTTTTTTTAATGAACAAAATGCTTTTTATAAGAAATCTGCACAGATCAGAATTATGAATTTCTTTAGTTTAAAATAAGCAAATGTTATTAGGATAATGAAGATGAGAAGTAAAGCTTTAAACTTAAGCTTCCTTCTCTTTATTAGTTTATTTAGACAATGCATTCTACTTCTACGAATATAGGTATAAACAAAAATTAAACTCATTTACGAAAAGTTTCAACTCAAAAGTTCAATTTACTGTCCAAATTCATCTACACTTAACTGCCTTTTTCATTTTATTAAGTTTTTACAATTTAAGTTCATTCCTTAGAGGTGTTTGAAAGGCAAGGCACGAAACCCTGAAATCATCGGCGTCTCCCAACAGTGCAAATGCATAAACTAGAGACATAAATGAACATGTGTGGGTACCCCCCCCCAGCACAACAATAGTATTTCCGTTACTATTAGTACCTTTAATTATTATTCTTGTGAGCAAAGTTGTTACTGATACTTCGAAAGATACAATGGTTTTACTTTGGCAAGTACTTACTACCCACCTATACAGTTTGCTCACAACAGTAAATAATTTTGGGGTTGAGATTGCAGTATTAATTTGTTGCTAAAAAAATGAATTCCTTCAGTGAAATTTAAGTAACTTCGATTTCGACAACTACACGATATTGTCTTTAACATATATCACACTAAGAATGTTAATAAAATCAAATTTTTGCATTTGTATAAAATAAACCAATTACACACATAACATACCTTTCAAAAAAGTTTTGCCTTTCATTCAAATTGAAAAATTACCCATTTGGCAAATAAATAAAGCAAGAAAATCTGCAGTCAAGTTTTCATGTTACTAGAAGGGAATTTTTTTTTTAAACAGAAATTTTAGTCGCTCAGTTAGGTGGTATTGTGATTTAAAGTTCTATTTACTAATTCAGCAAATTGGACGTTGATTTAAAGTTCCATTTATTAATAAAGAAAAACAGTCTGGTGTTAATTTACTAATAAAATAACTCCTAAAAATCGTGCAATCTTCATTTGGTTTTTAGCGGAGACGCTATCAGGCCAATGCTTACATTTACAACATCCTTCATGCGTAGTGTCTTGTTTGTGTACCGAAGAGGAAGAAAAACCTTTACTATTCTAAGTAGCAGTTATAATTGCTTCAACAGGTTTTGGAGGCAGAACTGTAGCACATACTCCATTTATACATGCAGAAACATGACCCACCTATAGCAATTTTTCGACACCATATCGCAGCTTTCCCGTTCTGGGTCTTTTTTTTGTAGCCAAACCCACCGGAATTTATTTTTGCCTGAGGCCTCTAATGTCCTGAGATAGTTAGTTTTGGTTAAAAACTTAGTTTCAAATCCCTAAAAACATTCATACATCTCTCTATCTCTCTCTCTCTCTCACACACACACACACACACAAAATAACCCATCAGTTTTGCCTAAAAAAAAAAAAAAAAAAAAAAAACTACAAATGTTTCCTTAGGAAAAAACAAAGACACCACCTCAGTCACTGACTTACTAATACGAGCCAGGCTGCTCCCGTGCGTAGGTGTAGACGCGCAAGTGACATACTTGATTTGTTTTAACTCGCTTCCCGCCATTTCCCAAGTTCCAATCCCACATCACTCAGAGTGAAAAACTGGTTATTTGCGTCTGGATCAGAAGCACCAACAAAACGACCAAGAATTTACGCGTATGCCCGTCCTACAGAATGGACAACAACACAAACTGCCGGCTTCATGTAGAAACTTCAGCCGTCAAGCTAGAGTCTGTGAGGAAGACAACATTATTATCACAATTCATTAGTGAAAAGCAATCTTTTTTTATTAAACACTTTTGCCATGAATCGTTTTAATTTTTTTTTCTTTGTCGCTTATTAGAACTCAAAATCTAACAGTCTTAATGTCTTCGAAGCTAAACATCCAGAATTCCGGGTATGAAAGATCGCCTAAACCCGGAACACAAATAGCCCTGATCCCTATTTAACAAAGTTTTTGAGTGGAACGATGAGACTTTGCTAGATAGACAACTGTACTTTCCACTTGCATGCAGCAACAGAGTTAAAACATGTCAAGGCAAACACAACACCTGCAGGGTATGCCCCCTCCCCACATTAGGACAAATCTCAGATTCAAACCTTATACCATTTTTGGTACGCAGATGTCCGAATAACTTTTCCCACTTGCAAGGCTTTCTTTTGAAATCCTGAATTTAAGTTTTTATATACAGCAAAATTATTAAACCTATGACAGAGGTAACCACCATTTACACTGGTACTACAAAACCGGTATACACAAAACTCCAGACAGCCCAGTCCTATGATGCACATACATATTAGTACCAAGCGAGCACCTATAATAATGGTGAAAAACCATGTAGTACACTAATATCACAAGCTTTATTCATAAGAAATCCATTTTATTTCATAATATACAATGGTAGTAAAAAATAAAGGTACAGATGTTGGGCTGCAATTAGAAGTACAAGATAGCTGTAACAGAAGCAACTTGCATGACAGGGTAACAATTTAAGATGTTCACAGTGGAAACCAAAGTCAAGCATGCATGATTGATCGTACAGCTTAAAAAGTTGAGAATACAATTTTGTATGTGCACAATGGGAGAATCATGCTCCATCTTTAAAAGACTGAACAAGTGGCAAATTGTTATGTCTTGAATCATAGCACTGAAAAATTTAACAGGCAGAACAAAGGAGCAGTATCACTACATCCATCTGCCCCTGCACAGAATTTTAGCTTATGTTATGTAAAAGCATTTCATTTTTCTAGTCTTCAATTTGTAATTCAAAGATCTTGAGCGAAGGCTTAAGTTCTAGCCACGTTCCAAACAAAAATTAACACTGTACCTTCAAATTTGCGAGCATTTTCTCCAGACTATTGCTGTAATTTCAGAGGTACATAATGGCATGTACTAATTGCACTATAATTTAAGAAGGCATAATTTTTAAGTTTGAGTCACTAAAGTGGAATAATGCTGATAGCTTTCTCTGTATTGGTAACGTATGGGAATGCTAATTTTACTTGGCAGCCACACTGGAAAGATGTTTCCCTGTACCCAACCAAACCTTAAGACTTTTATAATGCATTTAACTGGCATTTTTGCAAGCCACTATGGCTTCTTCACCTACAGCTGACAGGACAGTCACCTGAAATGAATCAAATTATTAATTAAAAACAAAACATCTTTAACTGTGTATCACACTACATGGCACATGAATGGATTTGCCTAACAAACCTACTCACATGACACAGTACAATAAAAGTAAACAAAAGTAACTTTATTTTTACTTTGCAGTACGTGCATACCTGCCAACTTTCAAGAATTGAAATCAGTGAACCCCCCGTGCATGTTTTGACTGTTGTCTTTAATGTATTCAGCGTTTCAGACTAAAAAACAATCGCACAAATGTCAATTTTAAACTGATTCCGCATGCCATAATTAAGATATGTGACACTACTTTGGTCTTCCAGCAATTAAAATGCTACTGTTGCACAATCAACTATTAGTATGCTATTTATCATTAGGTTACATATAAAAATTATTGAAATACTTTTACTTTGTTGCATTCAAGTTTTTGACCGCCTCCCTTTTGTACCAACATGTTAAAACACCCCTAAAAATGCAATTTTAAGGCCTACGGCAGGCTGATATTGTCTGATTTTTTAAGCAGTGATCACCAATAACAAGCTACATCATTATTAGTCTTTTCTGTCAGGTCTTGAGTAAAGAGGATTGGGATTAGGTAAATCAGAATACAGGTGCTGTGGTCACTTATTGTCCCCTAAAAACTGCACTAACTGGGAGTGGGGATGAAAATTCGCAAAACATGCAGGATTCCAGCAAATTTTACAAATAAACCGTAAAACCTGGCAGGTATGCACTTTCCACAAGACCCACTCACACAAGAATAAAAACAGATGACATGGTTTTAGGAAACTTTTATAGTGAATGTTGAAACAGGTGTTTAATCACAAGCAATTTTTCTAATACTAATTTAAAAGTGAGGTAATTAATTAGCACAACAAATTGGAAGTATACTTTAGCAATTTAAAACAAACTTATCAGGTGAGCAGGATGTAAGAAAACTTGGGGAAGTGTATGACAATGGTTTTAAGTACCCCAAAAGTAATTTAAACATACACTAGACGAGAGAGAGAGAGAGAGAAAAGAAAAAAAGAGCTGAACTTTTCCAACAGCGTGAATATAACACGCCGCACGGGCAAGACAGAATTGTTCTCAGAAATTTCTTAAAGAATTATGATTGCAGGAGAAACCTTCACTTCGTCTAACTTAAGTTTCCAAAGTCAGAATGTTGTCCTCTTCATTGGTTTGCCCCCCCCCCCTCAAACCAATCCCTTCCAAAATCTCCGATCCTTCGAAATGAAGATGGAAAGGGCAGAATTCTTGGAATCCACGAAAGAATCTCGTGCCAGAAGATTGCAGGGAAATTTTCGCGCCGACTAATTCCATTATCAAGTCTTTGAAGTGTGAATATTTTAGGAATAAATTTATATTTAACAATAATACTGCACTGAAGAAACATCACGAGAAAAAGAAATCACAACTGCAGGAAAAATCTTCTGTTAACTTCTGTTTTTGAAAAAAAAAAAAAAGAAAAAAAATCCTTAGACAACAAGATGAAACACACCCCTGCACTAATTCTCCAAAATTTCTCTTTAGTTTTGCATCGATCTTGAACATGACCCAAATAAATGTTGGCAAACAAGCGAAATTCTACGAATCCGCAGCTTGCTGAAGAGTTAAAGACAGCAAGTAAACTGCATTACACAATTAAGAAAGACATGGGGCACAGAACAGAGCAAAGCAAGGTTCTTGTCAGATTCAGCTGCTGACATCAGATTAGGAAGACTTCTGCAGATAGCAATGCAGCATTAATGAAATGGGTGATTCTGAAGTGGGGAGACAGGCTCATTCAGAATATGTGATGCAGCCATATTTAGCCAAAGAACACCAAACTGTACATGTACAAAGGATAATTTGAACTAGTAGAATCAGCCAAATGCACAGTAATAATCTACTCTGCTACAGCAAAATTATTTACAACACTTGCAATACCCTCACATAACCTTCATTTCGCATTAAAGTAGCACCTCGAGACTTCTCATATGTTCATTCAGCTGTCTAAGTATGGACAGCCAAGTTCATAAGTGTCCTTAGAGAAACAACCTTTTTACACTTATAAGGCAATCATCATTCTGGTCCTCAGTGTGACAAATAACACTGGACGACGATTTTGAACAAAGTTCACGCTTCCGAGAAAAAAGTAGCAAATGTTGAATGAATTCGATGTGCTGAACACAAGTATGGCCATAAAAAAAAAAAGCTGAATCTGCTACGGTTTATTTGTAATGGAAATGTATTTCCTTGCATATTAGAGACATACGCATACATAAACATTAAATTAATTGCATTATAATATTAAAATAAATATAATGAATTTATTTTATTGAGTAATTTTATTGATTTCTTTATTTTATTAATTTAATTTGAGCATATATGTACAGGCATTTATCCACGTCAATTAGTTACCTGTTTACAGGGGTGTTGGTGCCTTTACCATGTTTCGGAGCAATTCTTAGAGCGGGAAAATATGCAATTTGGAGCGACAAAATTTGCATTCTCGAGCACAACTCAGGTTTTGGAGCAGCTAATGATAGTATTTTTAAATGTTGTCCATGCTGTGCTTTAAGTTATGTTTATAATACTGAATTACCATTATTTTATGAACTATGAAAAAATTTTATATTTCAGGTTTGTTGACATTTTACTGGTTCTCTTACGACTGTTAATTAGCATTTCTGTCATTCCTACAAGTGAGATAAATGGGGAAACTATTATAATACCCACAATTTATTGAAAACTACATGACCTGCAATATTTTAAGCGTAACACATTAATATCAGGAATTTTCTTCTGAATGCATTCGTTTCGCTGTAACACGAATAGGATGATGTCGCGTCCAAGAACTGTTGCTATTGTTACCGAGTGCTTGCGAATATACACTTAAGAATAAATAATATGTAATTACTGTTTGGTTGGTTTTTAGCAGCATATTTTTTGAGATTCACAGCATTCAGATGCAAATACATTATTTCTGAAACCAACCAACTGGCAAGCTATGTGTATATGGTTTATATGCGTATTATAAACTCCTTAGGTTTTCTGAAGGAAAGTGTACCTTTGATATAAAAGGAAAACTAATGTAACATTTAATAATAAATTGTAAAGTCACCTTTCAGCAGTTGCACCATTTTACTCTTCATACAATGTTTTTCATCCAGTAATTAACAAGGTCAAACTTTTGTTATTGCTGTGAACAATTTACAACTGGAACCCAAACTATAAGATAACAGTGAGATTTAGTAGAGTTGGTTAGATAAAAGCTGCTTCTATCGCTTAGTGCAGTGACGTTTTGGCACAGGACCCCACCCCCTTCAGTAATAGAATCAGTTTGACTTTTTTGTTGCTGCTGCTGCCTGAAAAAGCCACTGCTTTCTCTGCATGTATGGACATGGACAATAAAGCAAACAATTGCGAGTTAATAAGTGGTTCAACGTACTTTCCATCTGGAAAAAGAAAAGTGCGAAGGTGAACATGTTCCCCAAGGTAGGTCAAAATGAGAAAAAGAAAACCACCTAAAAATTCTGCTCTGAACGTAGGCAAAATTCAGATAATTGATTACAAGTTTTGCGATACATAAACAATCCTTTATTTATCCACAGCGCTTGTGAGTGATTTTAATTAACATACATGAGACTGACAAAGAAAAAACAAACAAAGCAGCACTTCTTTTTAAATTGGTGAAAAATCACACTGTGCGGTGAGAAAGTGAATATTCACAGCATGAACAAAACTGAATCGTTCACTATAATTTATTTATGAAAATATTTAACTAGATTACACCACCGTATTCACAATTATAAAATTACTGAATTAAAAACAAAATAGAGTGGTTTTGAAAGACACAGCTTCAGTTTTTTTTTCTCCCTGGTTTTGTTCTTGTACTTGCTAGAACATTAGCTCTGGCTTTCTCAAACTTAGTCACTCCCGTTTTTGGAAATTTCCTCCACTCTTATTAACCTAAAATGCACACACATTTATGAGCGTGTGACATTTAACTACAATAGGAGTGCGAACATGGCGAACATCGCTGGGGAAAAAAAAAAAAAAAAAAAAAAAAAAAAAAAAAAAAAAAAAAAAAAAATTACAGAAGAAATCTTCGCTCCGTACAAATTCAGTTTTCGAAAATTTATCCAACCTTTTCCTGCTGAAATACAAATATTTACAGAATAAAATGATATTTAACAATACTGGGTAGAGGAATCATCGAGAGAAAAAAGAAATTTACGATTACGAGAGAAATCTTACCTCTGTCTACTTTCCGTTTTCGAAGGTTGAAATTCCTTCCTCCGACAGAGAAAACACCAACAATACTCGCAAAATTTCAGTTCAGTTGAGCATCGATCTAGTGTATGGTCCAAACGGAAGAGAAAAAAAAATGGAATTCCTCGAATCAGCAGAAGAATCTCGTGACCGAAGAGTACAGGGAAAATTTTGGGCAGCCTAACAACTTCCGTTTTCGGAAATCATTGCGTACAATTTCAAGCTGAAATTATGCAATGAAATAATATTTAACCATACTGAACAGAAGCAACATCGCGAGAGAGAAAAAAAAAAAAAAAAAAAAAATTTTTTTTTTTGCGCGTATGGGAAAAATCTGCACTCAGTTTAACTTCAGTTTCCGAAGGTTTAAAAAGACAAAACGTCACCAGACAGAATATGACCCCCCCCCCAATTAATACTCCAAAAATTTCTCTACTTTTGCATCGAAGAAAAAAAAAAAGACTAGTGACTCAGCTGAAGAATCTCACGTATGAATTAACCGCTGAAATCAATTTCGAATGTCGCAAGATTACGTTAAAATATTGATGATCGGTAAATGTAAACCAGATTTCGTCAAAGTCAAAAACGCTATTTTTTTTTTTTTTTTAGCAGAATCGTGCAAGAACGTTTTGGTGCGGGCTGGCGCAATTGGCGCAGGTCTGGCAGCCCTGTGTTTATGACGTTCGAATTAGACTTTACTTTCGTTTGTACTCCACCTGATGGGCATCTCCGAAGAGCATCCAACAGTAACCTGCCAGCATCAAGGTGGACTGCTTTCCCTGATATCTTAGAACTTCCCATTCCCAAGCAGACAAAATCTGTGGGAGGCTTGGGAAGTTCTTCACAATGCAGTACAGGTCGCACAACAGAAGCTATGTTAGGGAAGTTTATAGCCCACTTCTTTTTCTTCGTTACGCCTCCACAAACAGATAACACCATACAAAAACAAGTCTTTTACATGATTTATAGACTCCCTCCAAGTCATGGGAACAGCAAACGGCATTGCCATTGCTGATTTTGCAGTGCAAGGATTACTTGTATAGGCTAGTTCTTCTTTGAAGTAAACAGCAGAGCATGCTCCCCGACAAAGTGAAAGAAGCTGACTCAGGAGAGTGCAGTATCGCCTATAAAAACTAATGATGATTGCATCACCTGGCATTATAAACAGCAAGTCAAGAGTCTAGACGTAGCACAGGATGATGTAATAACTTCTCGGCATGGGGTAGACCAAGGGCTGGTGAAATGAGGGAAAAATTCATAATCTTGTATTATAATTATATTAAATAATTTAAGATAATTAATATTTTAAATATAATTAATAATAAAACATTAAATTAATTACTTATTATAAATTATAACAAGGTTCTTAATATCATTAGTCAGTGCATATTACATTACCCGAGAGCACCCCAAATTTCCAAAACAAGAGGCAATAAAAAATGTTCATGGCGATTTCGCGTTCAGCACGTTAAACTGACAGAGGATTGCACACTTTCATTTCAGAAGCAATTCCATAGTTGTGCAGTGTAATTATCTACACAACCAACTCAGGTTCCACAAAACTAATTCTGAGTCAACAGTATTATGTAGCAACACCCTCAGCAGTTCACAGACTACCTATTTCTTTAGACTTATGCTTTCTCAGTTACTTCTAACACAGGCACTTGACCCAACCTTTTGCTGCACTGTCCTATCATACCAATGGAAGACTGAAGAACAAGTCACTTGCTTTGTGCCCTGCATGACACTTTTTTTGGCAGATTGTCACAACTCCATTGTATGCACTCAATTTTTGTTCAATAACCTTTCACTCACAAGAATACAGGCCCTTCCTTTTACAACTCAAGTTCTAGACATACATTAGTTGATAAGCAAGACTTGTGCATAAATGAAAGATCAAAATCTCTGTTCCTACAATGTGCTGCGTACTGTTTATGACCTATCCTTTGAAACACTTTCCCTCGTCCAAAGAAATGCCAAACTTAAACCGAAGCAGTTGCTTTTAAGCCTTGGATTTGCATGGGGACAAGATGTCTTTTTTTGGGGTAACCCAGCTCTACATAATGAAATGCTCTTGTCACATGTCACACGCAGTGGTCGCAGTTAAGTTTTTTGAGAGGGAGTAAATGTACTTACTTCTCACACTATTTTTAAGAAGTCTTGTGATTTCTAGAAGTGGCACCCCCATCAGTTTGCAAATAACTGCCATAAAATTATTGTATAAATTTTTAAACTTCTATTAAAAATATATGCATCACAATAAAAAAATTTGTTCTTAGGACAAGCAGTTATTTTAATAAATACAGAAAAATTCCTAAGGCTAAAACAAGACTCCTTTTATCTTTGCGGCAAAGCTGAAAAATTCTGTGTTATGTATACATACAATTCTTCCTTCACATCTAATTTAGTATTGCAACAGGTTATAATTGTGAATGAAGTCAGTCTCCTATTGTTAATAAAATATTGTCTTTGTCGTCAAGTTTAGTTCTGTTCATTTGCTAGAATAGGTCACTTATCTGAACTGAGAATTAAAATCCACAGCATGTTCACACTGTTCTTTTAATGGATATATCAGAGTATCATTAGTAGATTTTACTTTTGATTTACTATTGTAATTATTTTCTTGCTACTTTTCCAGAGAGTAACAGCAGAAATGACCAGATCACATACAGCCTCTTGTCAACTGATGTGTGAATCTTGTTTTGATACAGGATACAGGAGGGCAATGCACAAGAATTAAAAAGTTGATTGAACTCAGTGAGCAAGTTCATGGATGCCAAGTGAAATCTTTTACCCATATTTTCTTGCAGTTTGTTTAGGAATTTCATGTACACACTTTTGAAACTAGTTTCAGCTCTAGCACTTGAATTTATTTTAATGCCCTGGTATTAACCATTAGTTCTCAATTGCTTTGAAAAATAAGAAAAATGCTTGCCTGGATTAAATTTAATGTGATCTAATAAGCTACTTACACGAAATGCAGCTCATTTATTAAATATAATGAATTCAATATTTTCAGTCTGATTTTTTTTATATAACCCATTAATTATAAGTAAGACACCTCTCAAAAAGTATATTGAACAATTTTCCTACACATGCCAGAGGCTTTTGGGGTTGTTTTCACACAGCTCGAGATATGTGAAACCAAGAGACAGCGGAGGAGTTACTTTATTGATGGTGCAACTGCTGTGTTAAACAGTCTAGGAAAAAATAATAACTAAAAAACCCCCCCCCACAAAACAACCCTAGGTCTGTTTTAAAATCACGATGGATAATTTTTAAAGCAGTACAAAGTCCTTAATTTTTTAAGGAAGTAATTCTCATCTTTGAGGCACATATACGCCTGTCCAGGTGTTAACACGATCTCTGGTCACATGGGAGATGAATTGACAAGCCACACACTAATGTATACTAAAAACATGATCATTTGAAGGAGTAGAAAAAGACTGATCACAGTGAAATGTTAAAGAGGCAGAAACCATGGTAACAGCCTAGGCATCTGAGAGCACCAAGAAGTCTCACTCATAAAGGGGCAAGGTATTAAAAATCTTCACTGTCACCAAATGCATGTTATTTTGCAAGTATTTTATTTAAATATGCAATATACCAGCAAATATTTGGAGTTTTATAGCCAGAGATCAATACAGCAACTGGCAGTATCATATCCATAGATTCCAAACTCTAAAAGTAGTTTTCAGTAACCAACCTGTTCATTAAGTTCAGTAATTTTCAGCAATTTTTTTTTCAGTAATCCAGTCTACAGCTGCAAATTTGGGTATTTAACACTGCAAATTTTAATCTGTCAGAACTATTAACAAAATAATAATAATAATACAAGAAAAAATAATTTGCTAGTGGGAAAATTTAAAATACTGTACCAGAAAAAAATAAAAAATTAACCCCAGACATGAAGAAAAATTATTCCTTGAAATGTTGGCCAAATTACTATGATAAACTGGCTGTAGTTGCCATTTTGGCCTTCCTTAGTTCAATTTGCAAAAACATCTAATAGCATAGTTCACTGTGTGCAATGCTGTTTATTTTTTCTACTAATAAAGACAGCACATGAGTACTTAAATTAGGTCTGAATTCATTCATGTTTTTTCACAATACTGAAAATTCTTTCTGTACTTGCATTGCTATGAGGGGCATTAAAATCATTTTCATAATTTTGCTTAATGATTCATACTTCAGCTGGCCACTTTCATTTTTCATTAAAGAAATCCTGTGCCACACTTAATCCATTCTCCCAGAAGTAACAACACAGTTAAAATTTTCAAACTGGTAGTGAGCAAATTCAGATTCTTCTGGTTTCAAAACTGGAAACACATATATTGGACTGATGCAAAAGAAACACTTTGCCTTAATACTACATCTGCAATTTCAGCATGACTCAGAAATTAATCATTAAGTGGAAATTTTCTTAAAATGTAATTGCAGCCTGCCTTGTAAAATTCCCTTACCTCAGAATAAAAAGTAGCCACTGTGTCTTCACTCAGATCTGCAGTTGTGCCTATATAAGATCTCGCCTTTGACCCAATTACAAGATCACAGTTTTCTTTTTGATTTCTCCTTCTTTCAAAATTTCCATCTGCAAGAGATGTTGCTGTCACATTAAATGCAGATGGCTTGATAAATCGTACAAGCAATTCAGATAACAGACTATGAAGTTTTCTTTATAATACATGCACAAGCGGAGCTTCCTGCTGCAAGAACATGTTAACAGATGTAAACAAAGGAAGAGTAGCAGACAAAAAAAGACAAAAGTTTAGACGATGGATTTCCAATCATACTTGCTAGGTTCTTATACTGTGAATTAGCTTCTTCATTGTCACTGAAATAATGCTCTAAAATTCTGTCAATGGATTCCAAAAGTGATAACCAGCAAGTATTGACATGCTTTAGAATTTTGTGTGGTTTAGTACCACAAACAGCTTGACTCAGTTTTAGATTGTTCCCTATTTGAACTATTCTAAAAAAAGAAAAAAAAAAAAAAAAAAACAGTACGTGCAACTGTATCAGAAACTGCTCAACATTAAACCCTTTCAGTTGAATAGCAGATTTCTGTGCAGCTAAATTTACTAAATGGCATGAACATCACTGCACTATGATTACAGACTGTACCTTCTTTATTTGAGAAACAATACCTTTTACTTAACCTATCATAGTGTTAGAGCATTGTCACAGGAAAATGACACACAGTTGCTCCAAGAGATATTTTTTTAACAAACTCATTGTTCAAAACGTTGAATATTCCTTCACCTGTATTATTACTTTATTCAACCAATGATAACAAAACAGTTGAACTTTTCCCTATTTTTTCGTCAAAATGTTATTGTAATGGGATACAGTTTATTTGCTTGAGCATCATTACTTCCGTCCGTAGATAGAGAAAAAGGATTTTTTTTTAAACTTCAGATACGATGTTACTTGTAGAAACACTGGCCATGTGCTGAATTAGTGCAGGGTTGGTTCTTCCACACGAATGTTTTATGAAGATCGCTGAATCGGGAAAACATTGCTTGAAATAACGGTTTAGCATGGTCAGCAGCTGCTATGGGTAAATTGTGTTCCACAATAAATGAAGTGAACATAAGTTCTGCATTTATTACGCTGTTCTCCTTTGATGCAAACAAATCGCTCACTGACTGAACTTTGAACTCACTGAAAGATTTATGCTTTTTCGATTCTGCGTGTCTTTGGCAATCATCCCGCCACCATGAGCGATACTAAAATTGCATCTACAGAAACTTTTGATTTCTCAAAACAGGGCCAATCTCTTTTGTAAGTTTCTAGAAAACACTTTCTTCTTCGACGACTGTTTGTCTAAAGAACGCTTCATTAAAAAAGAAAAAAAAAAAAAACCCTTCACAACCGCCTCACTTTTTTTTTGTGATGTAACAGCAGGGTAGCAAGTGCAGCAGAGAACCAAAAAGCATCAAGCACAATAAAGCAGAAACGCTACGGCCTAGGGAGAAGGAAAGCAACTGCCCTGGTTGCATGCACCATGGGAGTTCGGAACGAATGCCTAAGCAGCGTCCACACAGAGCTAAACTGCGTAGTTGTGTCTGGCACGGAGAGAACCAATGGGTGCGGTGTCATGAAATGAAAAGCTGAGCCAGCATAGTGTGGTTGCTGCTCAGTCTACAGTAGATGGATTGCCAATTAAGATGCAGAATTCTATAATACACAGAATGCAGCATTTAATCCCCCCCCCCCAAGAAAACTTGAAGAACCAACAAAAATTTTTAAGTTGATGAGAATTTGCTTTCTATCTCAGAAAATTAAATCAAATGGTGATTTTCTGTAATTTCAGCGATGTTTCTGTACTTCCGTACAGCAACCAAAAATCAGTAAAATTACGGAAAATCCGTACTAGTTGGCATCTACGCATAGTGATAAAACTACCAGGGGTATTATTAATTATCAAGCTACAACCTTTACAGAATTGTGACAAAACACTTTCAGGGGAGGATATCTCCTGTCGTTCACATAGACAAGCTGACTTTTTGGCTAAGGACGGTTGTTACCATCATTTAACTTTCCATGAAATTTTCTCATGAATAAGAGCTACTGAAAATCTGACTTCCCCAGGGTCCTTCACTTTTTCATTTATCTGAGCTCTCCCCCGCCGGCTTGGAGCTGAAGCCATCAACATACCAACTAGCAGTCCTAGGCACTACAACGTAACTGCTTTTGTACAGCCGTTAAGGAAAATAAGTACATTTTGGAAACAAAACACCAAGAATCTATAAAGATTGGTATTTCTGTGAATACGGCACTTATTGCAGCAGCAAGTACAAGGTACTTACACATAAAGCAGAATTGAAAACATGCTCAAACACAGAAAAGGTGTTTGCTAAAACTATTTACTGTATATACTTGCATATAATCCAATCTCTTGCATCTAGCCTATGTTAAACTTCAAGAGTTTGGAAGATTTATTGAAATGTATTATGCAAATTTCTGAGATAACACCTTCTGTGAAAACCTTCGAAGCAAGATTCATTATTGGAGTTTCCAAAAAACTTTAGTAACGTCCATAGCATTACTTATATGCAGCATTTTTTTTTTGAGATACTTTATAACTATTTCTGGTGAAACTCTATCCACACCTGCCAACATCCAATTGAAACCAGTAAAAAAGTTCAGTGAACATGTAACCAATGCCAGATTGAGTAACATATCAAACATGCTGATAAAATGTATCGAGCACATATTAAAAACCAATTCATTATGCGAATGATATATTGATTTCAAATGCTATAAAAGATGTTTGGTATTAGTTCCCACTCATAACGATTAAAATGCAGTAGAAACATAGGTGATTACTATACATGATAAGGTTACATAAATGGGGAATTTTTTTTATTTTTAACTGCAAAATTATAGCTATAAGCGATGCTTTTCATTTTAAAGTTACAAGTAATTTTGAACTTAAAATGTTTGTGTCAGCATGCTAAAATTTACAAAAACAATTCTATTTTGTTATTGTAGTTAGTGCCAATCTTAATCTTACAAAGTTTATTTCAGTCTCTCCCCAAATTGAATGAGATCAGACTGGTTTGGATAAAATTATGGTCAGGGAAATCAAACATACAGGGGCTCTTGTCTGTAACAGAATCGTAAAAACAAGTAGAATTTCTGTAAATTTCACGGGGAACCATAAAACTTGGTAGGTATGTTCATCCTAGTTATTTTACTCAAGAAGTAACAAGGCCAAGTCTGTCTTTTTTTCAAGTTTTACAACCTTTCGTAAAGCACAGTCTTTGCTGCTTGATAGCGTGAATGGTTTTTGCCAGCAAAACTACAGAGAAGAGATGCCCGATTTGGTGGTAGCCCAGCCCAACAGCTAAGTGATTAACGTGGTGTCCAACTCGCTGAGTGTCCAGTTTGAAAGACGCTGTTACGCAGTTGCATACGGAAAGTAACGAGGTATTCTATTCCATGTTTGGAAGCAAGAAATTTCACTGTCTCAGTTTGAAACAGGATTAGGGTTTTCACTTATTATATTAGCAGCATTTATTTCTGTAAGAATCCAACTCTGGGCAAGAAAATTTTTAAATTTTGTATTTTTTGGACACCTTTAAAGGACACTTTGAAAGCTGCAGTCGAAAACTGAATTGTTTATGCTTTTGGCATGCAGAAACCTGCCATCTAAAACAAACAAATCCGTTGGTAAATTCTACAAAAGAATTATTCACAGAAGTCCAGCCCTATTTTTTATTGCTATGCATATACAAGCACACCCTCCAACTTTGAAAGCAAGATTTCTCCCAAAAACCTTTTTTTTTTTTTTTTTTTTTGTCCAATTGAAATTCTGCTTAATGCTGTACTCAATACTACGGTTATATACAGGACATATCCAAATAATTCAACATAATCAAAGAGTAAACTTACTATTACTGTGATGTCCTCTTTTCCAAATTCATCCCTGATCTTTTGTCCCAATTCACCTTCTGGGATTCTGAGATCATCACGTGTTTCTCCTTTATCATTCATGAGGGTCACAAAACCATCATCACTAATGTCAATAAGCTAAATTTATGGGGAGAAAATATTGCGGTAAAATGAAGTTCAACCTTTTTATGCATAATATTCATACTTCATTAAAACTGGCAACATTCACAGTAAAAATAAAAAGCACATACATCACCTAAGAAAAAACCTTTGTCCCTCTAGAATTCCTTATACTTATTTAGATTGTATTGCTCTATTGTGATCAGAGCAACTATTTGTATCATGATCAAACCACATTTGTCTATGGCAATGTATCATCACAATAGTCATTTGCTTATTCAAAAATTTAAGATCTGGCAAGATATGTCAAATATAGGTATTTTGTTTTTTGGGTAAAAAATAAAAATATTTTCGAACAATCACCCAGAGAAGAAGGAAGCTAGTTCTAGTATAGAAATTAAGAAATATTTCCCAGAAAAATATACATGAGATAACTAGAGGCAATTCAGTACACAATTATGATTGAGTCTTCTAGTTCTGGCAATTCACAATTTCAACACCATTACTGAACAACATACACAAGAAAACTTCTAAAAACTACATCCTTGTTACATTTGCCAATTATATAGCTTTGTAGAACTTTTCTAACAAAAATAACATGGCAGGCACAATTTACACCTTAAAGCCACTATTGCAGACTCCCAGGTAACATTCTTAATAGTAGATTTCATTGCATGCAATGATCACCAGAACTGAAAGCAAGGTTTGTACTTTTCCAAGCAAAATAAATTCAAGCATTTTTCAAAACCAAAAATGGTGTGTGCTGTCAAGTCAGTAAGTAGGTGTTTTAGTTAGTATGTGATAGGCACACCCTCAAGGGTCTGCCTGTTACCCCCTCCCCAGTTGGTTTATTTTAGTAACTTTGAATTGCCCCTCTGTTTTGGCGTTTTTCGAAATAATTTTGTGGAATATTTTTTTGAAAGGGTAAATTACTTTTACATTCATCTCCTGGTATGATATTTATTGTTTGCTTTGACTTTTAAATTTTTCATGCATGACTTTGATGCTAAATGGAGACAAAGGGTCCACGCAGGAAGTACCACAAGCGATTCCAAGAAGTTTCACCCTCTGGCAAGATTGCATCCTTAACCACAGTCAATAGAAGCCCATCACAAATACGTCGTTCCACTTATTTTGCTGAAGTTTTACTCCGTAGCGATGTCATAGCCAAGGTACCAGCTGTCCACCCACTCTGAGTTGAACGAAAGTTCTGCATTTATCAGAACTACACAGAAATCTCCTATAAAACTTTTTAAAACAGTTATTTTACACTTTCATATAATTACTTAAAAATAAATACATTTCAAGCACTACTTATGGAGTATAAAACGTTTTCCAGCACTTTCAAGGAGCGTACGAACTATGTACTATGTGAAAAATGGGAAAGGGGGCGGGGACTGCTTATGAAGTAATCCATACTTTCCAACCAATATAGGCAGAAATCCATCCAGAAAGGGAACAAACAATACCTGTCAGTTGTCTGACTATATGCACTGCTGAAGGCATGTGATATATCAGAACAGTAATTTATTTCAAATACAAAATTTAGCCTTGCAATTGAGTTAAAATGTGTAATCATGTGGGTAATTTGCTCCAATAAACTTAGTATTACACAAAATGCAGCAGTTTAACGATTGACCCAAAGATCCACAACTTATATGTAACAACTCATTACAAGGGTCAAAGACAAAAGCACAATTTCTATAATCATAGCGAACTACAAATAGCTGATTGGAGTGAATGTTTCATGGTGGATACGGTTTGCATGCCATTGTGCACACCAACCAACAATTGCCACAGCTTCAGACAGTGACAAAAATATTCCTTACATACTTCTAAATGGCTTAGTTTCACACATACATATTTTAATTTACTGCTGCTTTTTCATTTCACACTGCTTAAATGGCCCAGTGAACCACTCAGTGGCGTATCTAGGGTGGGGCAAGTAGGGCACGTGCTTTGGGTGCCAATGTTAGGGGGTGCAAAAAAGCCAAAGAAATAGTGTGTTTGCTGTTTGTTCATTGAAGAAAAAAGCAGACCTGCCAACCTCTCAGAACCAAAAAACGTAACACGACGCATGCTGGCAATTTTTGAAGCCTATTTCAGATATATATATATAAATTCTTGATGAGAATGTAGGGATTGTTTTCTTACATCAACATTTTATTGAGAAACTAATTAAATCTAATCAGCAAACACTTTTATGTTGTTAATTATTTAAAAAAAAAATGTTTACGGGAGAAATCCTCACTTTGCCAAACTTCCGTTTTCAATAATTTTGAGAGGCGGAAAACTTGCATCTTAGGGAGTCTGTAAGATGGTTTAAATCGGGCTTCTGGGAATGTTTTTGCCTGTAGGACCAAAATAAATCTGCGATGTGAATCAGCCGTCGCCACTATTCCGCTACGGGGTAAAGTACAAAACAAACCTGCGGTGTACGTCGCCGCGATTCTTCTACGCCGACGAGTACAAAATAATTCTGCAACGTACACAGTTCTTCGCAAGAAAATAAATATGATTAAGGAAGAAATCCTCACTACGCCTAACTTCAGTTTTCGGAAATTTTGAAAGGCAGAAAACTTGCATCTTATAGGGAGTCTGCAAGATGGTTTAATAAGGTTTCTACGGATGTCGATTTTGTCTACAGCACCAGAATAAATCTGCGATGTAAGTCACCAGTTGCCGCGATTCTGCTACAAGGCCTCTATTTGAAAAGGAAAAACATGACTATTAAAAAAAATTAAATCTTATTAACGTACAGCAGCACGATTTATCATACTAAATACGATAAAATCGTAACAGTTAGCAGGTCTGCCAAAGTCATAACAATAAAAAAAAATAGGTTCATTCCGAAAGGCTGTTGTTAGTAGCCCGGGGAATGCAGTGGTATGGATGGAGTACACTGACGCTGCACTAGACCAACTAGTACGGCGTCTCGGTGAAGCAGAACAGCCATACACAAGCTTGTTGAATTAAAATTCCTAACTTCGTTGAGATTTTGGAACGAAGTTCTCATCTCAATTGACCGAGTTCAAAAGAGGCTGCAAGACTAATGTGTACTTCTACAATGGATTTTAAAGGTCTCAGATCATTTTTACGCCAAAAGAGAAGGTTTAGTCAATGAGTCACAGGATGAAGGATTCACTCTGTTAGAAAAAGGAATGATGAAAGAAAATTTCTAGGTAAAGGAAATGTCTGGCGAGAGCTTGAGAGACACCACATTTATCGCTAGACAAGAAAGAGAAAATCGTGAAGGAATCACTCAACAGTCTTCACATGGAAATGGACAAAAGGTTCAGTCTGTTGCAAGATGCCAATTCAAAGTTAGGGTTCCTTCTAGACATCAATGTACTGTGTTACGGTGTTGAAAATAGACTTAAAAACATGCGCTTGCCCTAAGCACTGTTTATGCTAGACATGCCACTGAAATCCTTCCCTTGATGCAAAAACGCAGGGCTCCTGTTTAGAATATTCCACTTTAAATTTCTGGCAATTTGTGTGAGAGAGTCATTCTTAAGCCACATATGATGAAATAACTCAACCAACCAAATGACCATCTTCACCCTGATCCCTTCTGATTTCCTTGAAATTATGTGTGATTGCCAGGCATGTACTTTTGTATGGACCTTAAATTTTAGCTGTGTCCACCCAACTTTTTTTTTTTTTGACTGAAGGTTTAATGACTACTGCGAGCAACTCAATGGGCTACAAGCAGTCGCTTGTCCCTAGTTTTAGGGCCACTGGTCCCAGTGCCATAAGACAAACAACATTCATGCCTCACTGGGATTCGAACCCGGACCCTTCACAGACAAAGGAACATAAGCCAGCGCTCAGACCACTGAGCCAACGGGGCGGCCCAACTGTATTTCAAATTACATGACCTTGAAAATAAGAAAATCTTGACCCCCATAAATCCTAGTACTTGTCTTTTTTTTTAAAGAAATAAATGCGTTTTTAAATTATGTGCTGAAAAATATAAAAAAAAATTAGGTGTACCCTTTCAAGGTTACAGAAATAACCTTTGACCTTGAATATTTTAAAACACTAATTTTGAAATTTTGGGAATTTTTTTTGTAGCATCACTACTTTTGTTTACTAGTATGTCAACTTTCAAGTTGAAGACCTTGAAATTGGCACAATTGGATCATTATAATATATTTAACAAGTGAATCAACTAAAAATTCTCAAAAGTGACAAAATTACATTTTTCAAGCATTTGACAATTAACAAGTTTAACCTCATATTTAAAATACAAAAGTTTTGCCACCATATGATGAAATAAATGCACCTTTAAATACATCTTTCCATTGCAGGTATTTTGTGTCTGTGGGAAGGGGAGACACAGCTGAGAGAAAAGTAAAGCAATGCTAAGACTAGATCATTATTAAAATGTGTTTTTATAGAACATTGTTCTTTAATAGCATACAATTACAGGTTCCATATTTTTTGGGAAAACACCCTCCCCCCCCTTGAGGTTTTGCAGATTTTCTGGGCACCAAAGTTTTGCAGCTTTTATGGGGTGGCACACACTCTTACACATACCCTGCTATCCCTTTTAAACCAGAAATGCTTTGGGGCATGACCAACAACAAGCTTGGTTTGCTTTTGACCTTCATTACCTAATCACAGCCTTGTTTACATTCTTGAGCCAAATGCAACAATCATCTGCAGCCACCTCACACTTCTGGTTTCACTGTGCTACTTGTTACAAGAAGTCTTCAATATGTTATGCTTTTTGTTTTGTTTAATCTTCTGGTCTTAAAAAGGTATTAACATCGAAGATACTCCATATAAATATTTTTTAATTTAAAATAAAGCTGGTACTTCTCTGCCAAAACCTGTTGCTGAATTTTTCCATCTCTAGATGTTAAAATGTCACAGATTTAAGACCTTTGTTATAATTGTTTTCAACAAAAGGTACACCATTATGTGAAAAAAGAATACAAGTCCCATTCCTCAGTGGATGGCTAAACTTTCTATTCACACACACCTGTGAACTTTGAACTGATGACAGCAAGTCATGCTCACACTTTGATGAAGCTGATACAAATCTATCATATGCCACAGTAGTAGTGAAGGTGAAATAAGTAAGGAAACTTCTGAAAGTGCAATACAAACAGACATAAATCATGCTGTTCTTTCCATGTAACATAACCACAGAAATTTGAAAACATAGTCCTGGAACAGGAATCGAACTCTTATCTCCCGATCTGTGCTCTAGTATGGTTACCACCACACCACCCTGGACAATGAAATCCAAACAACTGAAGCATTAATCTGAAACATCAGACTTTGATTTTACTTCACCAGTCGAAATACACGTCTCATCATAGTACTAAGTAAGATCACCAGCAAATGAGTAAATATCAAGTTGGTAACACATGGAATAATTAATACAGACTACGACGAGACGTGGTTGGTTGGTTGGTTAATTGATGTTAATGGCGCAAGGGCCATAGTTGGCCAAAGAGCGCCAAACAAAAGACATCAAAACAAAACAAAATCAATAAAAAAACGTACACAAGGTTAAAAACAGGCTGATGTGGTAAAAATGAAATATGACAGTGAACAAGTTAAAAGCTAGATAAGTTTAAAAAAGGCAATATCTTGTAAAAACGAAAACACTGCTTTCATGTCGCAGGCTTCGCCAATAATGGTTTGCAGCGTAGCTGCTCCTTCGCCCAACAGATGAGAGTGAAAATGACGAAAACGATGATCACAAAACCGAACACAAGTACACAAAACATGAAGGACAGTGAGACGACAGTTGCACGCCTCACACACCGGGACACTCTCGCCACACAGCAAAAAGCGGTGAGTAGACGAGACGTGTAACTTAGCACTATGATGAGACGTGTGTTTCGACTGGTGCAGTGAAATCAAAGCCTGATATTTCAGATTAATGCCTCACTTGTTTGGATTTCATTGTCCTGGGTGGCGTGATGGTTAGTCTACTTAAGCGCAAATCGGGAGATGTGGGTTTGATTTTTTTCCAGGACAATTATATTTTCAAATTTCTGTGGTCATGTTACATGGAAAGAACAGCATGATTCATGTCTATATTAATTATTACATTGGTTTTCAACTTGATATTTGCAACACAAATTTTGAATGTACCTGAACACTTAATTGGCCAAATTCCTTTAAAAAGACTGCACGAACAAAAACATAACATTGATTCTGGGACAAACATCTCTTGAAACTATGACAATATCAGCAGAAGAGTTAAACCCAGTGGGTAGACAGAGCTGAAATTTGGGATTTATGCACAAGTCTACATGCCTACCTAACAATCACACCAGATTCAATGAAATCAAAATGGATCTGGTTGTGAGCCTTGTTAATTTGACATGGAATGGACCCATCTTGCACATGTCACCAAACCCACAAACTTGCCCTTTTCAAATTCCCTTGCTGAAAATTTTTTAGCAGAACATAAATTCCTATAAAACCTAAGTTGTTAATAATACCATAGTCAAGTATAATAGTAAGAACAAAAGAACAAGATTTCTCTTGAGTCATACATACCTGAAAATCACTACGATTAACATTTGGTACATCTATATTGTGTGTAGATGGACATAAATCTTCATATTTTTTATTGGTAAAGATATCAAGTCCTACAAGATGAACCTGGAAAAGAAACATTTATGAAACAGAAGTGTGTTTACAACTACAAAAGACAAAACACTAATGCACAGTCAGGGATCATAGCATACTTCTGGAAAATTTTAGGTTGGAATTTTAGGAATTTTTAGAAAAATTTTAGGAGTGTATTTCAATAAAAACTACATGTATATTTGTATACATCTAGTAAAACAACTTTGTATACATTGTAAAGAGTTTGCTTCACACCCTTCAACCATATATACTGATAGACTGCGCATGACATCAAAATTTCTGGCTCCAACATAAAATCACATGACAACAGTCAAAAAGATGGGTTACACCTGCTGTGCTTATGGTTGCTCTGAGCGATATAGTAAAGAAAGTTCTATGATTTTTCATGGGTAAGAAACGAATTAAATACCTAAGTCAATAAAGTTCAATTACTTAACCAGAAACTTGCAGCTATTGATATAAAAATATAGTAACTTAAGAAAAAAATGGAATGCAGGTTCCAAATTCTTCGCAAATGTTCATCACATTATAAATCACAAAATGTAAACAACCCGTTCATGCATGTATATAGCTCATAAGTAAACTTACCTGAAGAGTTTTCATTATATATGAGGCGCATTCACATAATACACCGAAAACACTGAAGTTCTGCAATGTAAATTAGTAATCATAACAGCATTTTTACACGAAATTTGGAGTCTGATGATGACGTGCCCAATGTTTGAGCCATGGCAGCTTTGATGCAGCTATTGCCAATGCGCAGTCCATTAGTATATATGGTCGAAGTTCACACCCAAATTTTTTGCATAACGTCTAATGTCTAAAGTTTAAGTATGATTTACTTCTAATGTTCAGTTCTTATCTTTTCACGTGTTATTATCATATTCAAGTATATTTACCACATTCAAGTTTCACTTTGAACATTAATATGCTGTTTAACCAGAAGCAATTCACGATTTTCACAGAAAGTTTTCAGGTTTCACATTAAATTATAATATCCTAAAAAGGTAATTGAAAACCAAGAACTATGTACAATTGTTCACTGAATTACTTTTTTCATATTATTGTTTTAACCTTTTCCTGATACGCCTATCTTTTTCTGCTTCCACCACAACTAATTTACTTTGTTTTCTTTATTTCAGCTGAACCTTGTATGATCAAGTTAGAGGCAACTGCTATTTCAACAGTATTTTGTTTTTCTACAGCTTTTCACATTCTTTCTGTTCCCTCTTGAATTACTGCTAGGGAGGCTTCTTTATCTTTTTTAAGCCTATTTATTTCTGCATCATTTTCTTTTATTTTGTCATCAAACTCAGCTTTTCTTTTTTTCTCTAGCTGCTTTTCCTTATTTTCCCTCTCTTTCTGCTTCCTTTCTTTTACCTTTTTTGATTGTTCTTCCTTCAGCTTATCAACATACTCTTTATAAAATTTATGTGAATCACGAACACTATTTAACAAATTTATTGTTATGGGAATTTCTTGTTATGGGAACTTTTTTTTCTTTATGATGCGCTTTTACTTGTGAAAAGCCACTATTAGAAATATTGAAAATTTCTGAACACAATATACACTTAGCAGAAAATATTGTTTCAGTTGCAAAACACCATTCTTTCAACTTCACTCCGTCCAATTCATTGGCAAGCCACGCATCTTGAAATTTCGTTTTGGATTTAGGCATCTTAAACACTTGTATTACTAACCAGAAAATGAAAGGGAAGTACAAAAACACGTTCCAATATTGCAAAACCAGACAACTTCCCGAAATTTGGCTGCGAGGATGTCAGAAGATATGAAAAAAAAAAAAAAAAAAAAGCAGGTCACCACTAGAGAACTGAACCTGCACAGAGAACACCATAAAAGACGTAAAACCAGAAACTATCATACGCATCTCACGCAAGTTCAGTCAAAGCGAGTCGGAGCCGAGATATATTGCGCATCGAAGGTCGCTGTCGCCGACGCATGATCGAAGGTCAATGATCACGTGCTCTACTGCCTGCCAAGATAACTCAGCTACCATCCCATCGTCATTACCGGAGGTTACGGAAGAAGACCACATGTTTCCTCTTTGCTTCCACCCACCTGCGGTTTACAATAACAAAACATCAGCAGAAAGAGGAGGTTCCACAAGGCATGTACAAAAATAAAGTACGATCTTCATGCGTGCCACGGAGTTAGTCTGCAAAGCGCAAACCAGGGGTGAAAATGACCCCTCCCCTTTTCCCTTAGATCTCTTGTTACTCTCGAAAACTGTTTGAAGGCAAAAAATGGAACGCCCGCCCCGAAGCAAGTGCATCTCGATGGCGTCATTTTTCCCTCCCTTCAGCAGCACAGCATATAGGCTGTGTTTCTACAATAACAGGTCTTTTTACCTTACCGTAATGGTAAATTTATTGGCGTTAATAACGGTTGTTTTTAATAAAAATAAGCTTACGAAAATTTTAGGTCTAATTTTAGGAATTTAAGGAGGGTCACAAAATATTAGGAATTTTAGGACGAATGCGATCCCTGATTCCTTTACCTGTATTACTTGGTGCAACCAATGATAACAAAACAGTTTAATTTTCCCCTATTTGTTCGTCAAAATGTTATTGTAATGGGATACAGCTTATTTGCTTGAGCATCATTACTTCCGTCCGTAGATCAAGAAAAAGGATTTTTTTTTTTTAAACTTCAGATACGATGTTACTTGTAGAAACACTGGCCATGTGCTGAATTAGTGCAAGTAGCCTTGGTTCTTACACACGAATATTTTTTTGCGGTCGCTGAATCGGGAAACATGGCTTGAAATAACGGTTTTTCAAGCCTTCAGTTTTCGGAAATTTATCCAATATTTTCAAGCTGAAATACAAATATTTATGGAATAAAATGATATCTAACAATACTGGGTAGAGGAAACATCGCAAGTAAAAAAAAATTACGATTACCAGAGAAATCTTATCTCAGTCTACTTTCCGTTTTCGAAGGATGAAATTCCGTCCTCCGACGGAGAAAACGACCCCCTTTCCGCTGCCTCCCAAAATTTAAGTTCAGTTATGAATCAATTTCGTACACGGTCCAAATGATAACAAAAAGACTGAATTCCTCGAATCAGCGCGAGAATCTTGTCGCCGAAGATTACGGGGAAATTTTCGGGCGGCCTAACTTCCATTTTCGGGAATAGTTGCCTACAATTTCAAGCTAACTGAACAGAAGCAAGATCGAAAGAGAAAAAAAAAATTATGATTACGGGGAAAAATCTGCACTTCGTTTAACTTCCGTTTAAAAATACAAAACAACGTCCCCACACGGAAAACAACCCCCCACTAATATCCCAAAAATTTCTTCCACTTTTGCATCGATTTCAGGGGAAAAAAATAAAAATAAACTGAGTGGACTCTGGGAATCCGCGGAATAATCTCAAGTACGAATTCACCACTGAATCGATTTTGAATGCCATAAGATAACGCTAAAATATCGATGACAGGTAAATTGTAACTTTTGGCGCAGATTTCGTCGAAATGGCGATTTTTTTTAGCAGAATGGCTCAAGAACAACGTTTTGGCGCAGGTCTAACAGCCCTGAATGTAGCATTTAACCCCCCCACCCAGAAAAACTTGAACCAACAAAAATTTTTTAAGTTGACGAAAATTTGCTTTCTATCACAGAAAATTAAATCAAATGGCGATTTTCGGTAATTTCAGCGATGTTTCCGTACTTCCGTAACAGCAACCCAAACCCCGTAAAATTACGGAAAATCCGTACTAGTTGGCATCTATGGACATCTAACAACAAGCAGGGTACAGGGAAAGGCGCGTGACCAGGGATTACGATTGCTGGCGAAATCTTTGTTCCGTCTTGACTTCTGTTTTCGGACATTTCCCTTCAGTTTTTCAAGCTAAAATACAAATATTTATGCATTAATATGAAATTCAAATATTAAAAATAAATTAGGATGGGGGGGGGGGGGGGGATCTTCACTCCATTTTTGAAAGTCGAAGTACCCATCCCCAGATGGAAAAGACAAATTAACAGCTTATTTCAGTTCTACATCGATCTTGAGATTTACCCAAATAACTGAATTCTGCGAATCCACGAAATAACACCACGTATGAGTAACTAAGAAATGGAAAAAGACAAATTTTAGGGGAAAATGAAAGTGAAAAATCGATACTGTGTTGCTTATTTTGCAGTGAAACAATTTTACGGGACAGGGAAAACGCTGCAGATTCTACCAGACGGATTAAATACCGATCTAGAAATTTTATTTCGTTTAATAAAAGAGAAAGGGGCAAAAACGATTGCTCTCCATTGATTAGTTTTGAAGTAGTATGTATTAGAAATAGGGTAACAGCACTTCATTAGAAACATTTCTTAAAAAATAAATAAATAAATGAAGGAAGTCGCTCCTTTTTACTATTACTGAAGATATTAAAAACGAGGAATATGATAAGAAAACATCAAAAATAAAAGTATAATCAGGTGCAGAGAGAGAGATCGGTAAAAAAAAAAAATTCATATGAGGAAACTGAAAACGTTACATTCTTAACATCCAAGATACATTCCCGAAAATATTCAGTGTTCCATAGCGGACTTACGATTTCTATAGCACACTCGATGCTTTCAGTCGTCTGTAGCAGACCAACTACTTCCGTCGATGATTTCCATAGTAACCACATAAAATTCCTAGCACTCGGAGTCGCTGAAACGTTCTTCCCACCGCATGGACTGCGTCAAGCGCAAGAGTGAGCACAGAGAATTTACTGTACCGAAGTCTCGATGACGACGAGGAAACAGAGGTGGCGCCCAATGGTGCAAGACTTTTGTTTTGGCACACTTTGGTGCAGAATTTTCATCCCTGGAAGAGGTGACATTATTCCCAGCCGTAACCATCCTGTCGGTCGAATGCATTACGATTTTGCTTTCTAAAAAAGGGAGCATACCCCCCCAAATTTTTCATTGCATTTTTGGAATAACATCGGTAACACCAAAAATGGAACAGAAAAAGCGGATTTCCGCACAAGTCTTTCATGCGTGTTGAAGACAGATGGACAGAAACCTAAACCAATGACTAAATCAAGCCACAAAGATATCTGATTACAGAAGAGACCTTTGTGTACGAGTTGTGAAATACGAAACCAATTTTTTTTTTTTTAACCAAACCAAACGCTAACACACCCTTCAATGACAGGATCAAAAGTTCAACTTTGGCTGCACCAAGAAGGAACAGCAATGCCTCAGTTTTCCTTAAGCTCTAACATATCAGATCATATATTAAAACTGTTTTTGATAATCTGAAATACAAAACTTTAACATAAGCCTGCAAAAAGTATATAAACAAGTTTTGCATAACCAAGCAATAGAAACTACAGTAAAATAACGGGACTAATGAAGAATTCAGTATAAAAGTGGACAATTTTTAACAGTCAGATCAACACCAACAATGAACCGTGATGGTCACCCAGGGGCTTGAAATGTTTGTAAATAAAATCAACAGCGCAGAAGTTACAGAATATTTGGTCTATTTCTCATTAAGAATTACCGTGTACTCTGGGTAAGCCAAGGCTGGAAAAATCACTGGCTACCAGGCTGCCCTGGCATCTAGAGAAATCAGGGCCTGGCACCCTATCTTTTTCTTCTTATAATTTCGTAATTTGAGTTTAATAATCTGACAGAAATCATGGTATTTGCTGTTAAAAAGTTACGAGTTTAGGTTACACGAATACCCTGCGTAAAAAATGTTTTGGCAACTTTAATCTGTAAAAAATCTGGTGTCAGCAGTGGTAATAGAAGTATTGAAAATGCGTTAACAAAAATTTAAAGGTAATTTGAAGGTAGAGAGATGCAAAGACATACCTGCAGTTTCTACAGATTTTTAGGACTAATAAACAGTAATGCTGAAAAAACTGGATTTTTGTTCTTTATATTTGCTAAGATATAGCAGAAACTTATTTAAAAAAAGGCAGTTAATTTTTTTTTTCAGTAAGATAATTTCTTTACTTCTTTGGACTGAGTCATTCAGTAAATTACAACTTTTCTGTTAAAAATTGAGGTTCACGATCTTGCACATCAAGGTACAGATTATACAATATTTTTTACTGAATTTCGGCTAACGATATGTAGCAGTGAAGATTCCCCTTTCAAATTTCACAATCTACGGACTATCCGTAAGAATTTGCCAGCGGATTATACAAAGAAAAATAAAATATTTTGAATTTATGACCCAAATTTAACAAATTTTATTTTAATATTCTAAAATTTGTATTTTTGAGAGTAGCAACTACAACAGGAAAAGAAAATTACAGAACAAATTCAATTTTTAGCACTAAATTTGGATAAAAAAAATTGACAGATAGGCTATTATATTATTACTCTTTGTTCCAATATCACATTATGTTTCATGTATTATCCTTTTATTTGAATTCATTTCACCTGGCTCCTACATTTGAAACATTTTTCCAGCCCTGGGGGTAAAAGCTAACTCTATAGTTTTTAGATATTTTACAAATTAAGAATGTTCAAATGCCATATGTATGAAGGTTCCACTAATAAAAATCCAGCAGAAATACATCTGCATGAGAAGTCTCATATACAGAGTTAAGACACTGAATGCAAAAATTTTATGCTACCTAGTGGAGAATCTGTATTAAGATCAGAAAAGGGAAATTATGGCATGAACTTTTTCTTAAAAATCTATACCCAAAACAAGCCAGTGCATCAGACAGCAGCATGCAAATTCAAACCCATTTAGTCCACAACATAAACTATACTTGGGGCAAAGCTATCCTGGCAATGGGGCCAAAGCTACGGTGACCTTTTCACTCCCAGTATTACTCCGCACTAATGGTGTGTAATTAACCTTCACTCGGAAAACTTCTCCCACAAGCCCTCAGGGCTGGCTGTCTGTCACCGTGATCCCTTACCAAACCCCTCTATTTTAACCCCCTCCCCACCGCCGCGCGCTTTGCAGACCGGTAGACAAGCAGTTTATTTCTCCCTCTCTTATCCTTTTTTTTTTTTTTTTTTTTTTTTTGGAGATGTTACAGAACGTGTAACGTTTCTTTCTTTCTTACTTTTAAAATGAAATAATCTTTACCATGTCATCAGTTATGCGTAAAATTTCGTTCTTTCAAAAATTTTGCCTTGATTAGATTTTTTTTTTATAACAGACATCCGTTAAATGTGTATGCATTTTTAACTACCCCGTGTTGCCATAAGTACTGGACAAGAGCCCGTCTCTGTGGTAAATGATATTTTAGGGTTCACTGTAAACTGCCACACATCTTTCAGCAACTTGGAAAATTGCCACATGTTTTTCATTGATGGGCCGGGCACAAATTGCTGTTCCTCCGAGGAACACTTTGAATCTGTGGCAGTTTTCCAAGTTTCCGAATTATGTGTGGCTGGGGAAGGAACTCTCATTTGTCTGAATTTTCATGCCGGTTCATGCGCGTTTAAGGCAACTGCGCACAAAAGTTCAAAAGGAAAAGATGGCCGTTTCTTGGCCTATATTGAGAACTGAATTGGGAACTCCAAACTAATTTCGAGAAAACGTTCTATGTAAGCCAAGCGAGAATTGTATTTTAATTTGAAGAAATAAATTGCCAATGGATCTGAGGTACTTCAGTACTAAATTCAACCTTCATTCTCGCAATGGTGCGACTTGAAACGCCAGTGAGTTCTGCCGTAAGAACTGTTAATTCATTTGATTTATTCGGCGAATGTTTTTCTATCAATTTAGTGAAAACATTCATAACGATCACCTTAGCAGAGCTTCGTAGTGATTTCCCACGTTTATGCGGCTGAAATACACTCGAGTGACCGGCAGATGCCATTCGAAAAACCGAAAAGACAGAAGAGTGTTTTAAAACAACAATCAAGAAGGAGAAACGCGAAATGCCCTCGGAAACACTTTTTTCGCCCTCATCCTTCCACTAATGACCCCCCCCCCCACAGCAATAAATATCCCCTGGGTTGACAGCTTAACTCTGACCCAAACAAGAATGCTGTGACAGAGAACCATCAGTGACGTCACCAAAGCACGAATATCTGTATTTTTTAGAAATGCCGCTGAAACTGATCTGAATTTTTTAAATGCACACACACACAACGTATTGAACATCTGTGTCATTTCTAAGTGCCAGTTGAAGCTGGAGTATGAGCTTTTAGACCGGAATTATTTTATGCAGTGGAAGTATACACTCTGTAGCCTTCCTTCCAATGACAGGTTAAGTTTGCCCCGAGTATAGAGACTACATTGTAAAACTACATATATATGCAAAAAGTTTACTATATATGGTTAATAACAGGAACACTATATTGCTTTACCTTGGCATGTCCGTGCTTTCCAGTTTTTGAAGTACTCATTTCCATTATCTTGCATGGACGAGCTTTTAACATGACAAAACCATTCTTGCGCAACGAAGAACACTGTACTGGATAAGTTACAGAAGCTCCAGCATTTGCTGCAGTGTAATCTTCTTCACCTTCCATTTATTATTTTTATGCAGTTTCCTACAACAAAAAGATCACATTAAGAATTAATCAAAATACTTTTGCAAACAAAGAGAATGGCTAAGACAAATGTGTATATGGAAATGTTACGCAAAAAGGGAAAGTTAGAACAAACAGTACAACTGAACTTTCCTCACTGTTATGTATGCTTTTCATTTTCTTGACCTATGGAAAGAAGAAATGAATAGCTTGAAAATGATTCCAGTTTACATTACTAAACACAATGAGGGGAGTTTATAAAAATCCAGGTAGCCAAATAGAGAAGTTGGCAAAGGTGGCAGATGATTTTTGTACATGTTACAGCTAAAGCTCGAAAGCAGTTAATGTGCACATTACCCAGCTAATCTGCAGTTTAACTGATTTGCTTCGTTAACGTGCGGAATCATGAGTTTTCTGCATTTTACCTAGGTAATGTGCACATTAACGGCTTCCGTAACGTTAAAGTTCAAAAGTGTGTTTCTCTCATTTCCTTTCCCTACACCTTCCCCCTCTCCCTCCACTTTTAGTTCGGTTGCCTGTTTCTTTCATTTCCTTTCCCCACGCCTTTATTCCATCCACTTTTAGTTTCGCCAGCGTCTAGTTGTCACAGGTTGTTTTTATTTCTCATAATTGGCGTCTGCTGTCAGTGCGTAGCATAGCTAATTCTGTTTTCAAATTCATTTCTGCCTGTTAGCGCGTGAATTTGTCGTGATTTTTTTTTAAAGCAGATAAATTTAACTCCTAGTATGCAAGCAAGCCCCGAATTGGTGAGTAAAATGAAGATTATTCAAAAACCTCTTTAGCGAAGATTCAAAACATAATAGTGTTTTAATGACAAAACGAAAGTATGATTGCATAATTGAAGATGTAAAGCAAATAAGTTTTCAAGAAGAAAGAATCATTGAGATTATCGAATAATTCAAAAGGTATGTTGTGTTGACTGTACAAGGCTGTTGTTGTTGTGCTCCTGTGTCCAAACCTTTGACCCCATTTCGCCCATTTTCAATAGAATTCGTCCCCAGGCAGGCCCCCTACAACATACTAACATTTCATCCAAATCGAAGCACTTTTACGTAAGTTATGACGCATAATGGCGATGGAAGTGATTCCGCTCCTATGTTCTGACCTTTGACCCCATTTTCAATAGGGTTTGTGGCCAGGTGGTCCCCTGCAACGTACTAAAATTTAATTGATATTTAACTGTTTTTACGTTAGTTATGACGCATAACAGCAGTGGAATGGATCCCGCTTTTATGTACTGACCTTTCACCCCCATTTCGTTCACTTTAAATAAGGTTCCTTCCCAGGAGACACCCTACCAGATACTAAAATTTCATCAAAACCGAACGATTGTTACGCGAGTTATCGTGCGGACGGACAACGTGTGACGTAATGAAGCAGATGGGAATCGCGACCATCTGCTCGCAAAAGTATGAAGTCATAAAACTTTAATAGGATCCACACACAATGCGTGACGTAATGAGACAGATGGCATGACCGCGTGCCAACATTCTCAAACGCAAGATTGTGACGTCGTAAGATTTCTAAGCATTGGAAACATTAATGGAACGACGCCATGACATAAAAACGTTATGATTCGGAGTGGTTATTTAACCCACTAAACTAATTCTCCTAAAGTTTCATCAAAATTCTTAGAGCCATTTTCAAAATAAAATGTACATACATACATACAAGAATTGCTACTTTAAGGTGGACGTCAAGTAATTTTGCTTCCTATACTTCCAATGGAAAAACTTCTGTACACATTTTCTTCACAATTAATGCGTTCCCAAGAATGAAAATTTGAACATCGATTAAAATAGATTCATTTCATAACTTGGAATACTTAATATTTTCTAAACCATAACCGTAATTATGCAATCCAACATTTATTTGTCCACTGACGTCATCAACGTACATGTCGCGCCATCTTTTTTCTGGTTTCAACACCATCAAAGGAAACGTTATTGTTTATTAATATAATTATGGTTATGTTTTAGAAAATGTTAAGTATTCCAAGTTACAGTATGAAGTTATTTTAATCGATGTTTAAATTTCCATCCTTGGGAACACACCAATTGTGAAGGAAATATGTACAAAAGGTTTTCCATTGGAAATATAGGAAGCAAAATTACTTTACGTCCACCTTTAAAAGTGTGGGATAAGGGCGATGGAATGGATCCCGATCCTATGTCCTGACCTTTGACTCCATTTGTCCCATTTTCAATAGGGTTCTTCTCCAAGTGGTCCCCTACCACATACTAAAATTTCATCGAAATCTTTAACCATTTTCACGCGAGTTATCGTGCCGACAGAGGACGGAAAAAGCTGGAGCATATACGCTTCTTCAACCTACGGTTGGAAAGCATAAAAAACAAGGCTTAAAATTTGAAATAGGAGTCTCTGCCTGTTTTAGTAAATGGAGGAGATTGAAAATTTCAGGTGGGGAGTGTTGGATGCGACTCAGGCATGCAAGTGGTCACGGCTGAACGTTTCCCACATAAGAATATGCAACACTAACTTTTTAGCATTTATTAACTACATTAAACACAATACAAGGTTCGTACTCTTCCAAGCAAAATAAATTTAAGCACTTTTTAAACCCGAATTATCATATGTCTGTACTGTCAGTCAGTAAGTTCAGACCATTAATTTTAGCTGGGGCGGGCATACCTTCAACGACCTGCCTGTTACCCCTTGCCCCCAGTTGGTTTATTTTATTAACTTTGGATTACCCCTGTGTTTTGGCGTTTTTCCAAAATTTTATTTTGTGGAATATTTTGAAAAGGTACATTATTTTCGTATTCATCTGCTGGTATGACACTTATTGTTTGCTTTAACCTTTTATTTTTGATGCAGTGAGGAGAAGGGTCTATGCATGAAGCACAAGCAATTCCTGGAAGTTCCATTCTCTGGCAACAATGTGTCCTTAACCCCAGTAAACAGAAGCCCATCATAATTTGCAAATACATCATTCCACTTATTTTGCTCACAAGGCTGATGCTTTATTGTTTAGTGATATCATAGGCAAGGCACCAGCTGTCAACACACTCTCCTGGATTGAACATAAGTTCTGCAAGCTGCTTGGTGTTTTTATTGGAACACCAAGCTGATCAAGCAGTGCAGTACTTACGTTCAATCCAGGAGAATTATTTAACACATGCTCTTTAACAGAACTTATGTTCAAACAATTATTTAACACATGCTCTTTAACATCATTACTTAAATAAATAAATCAAGTATTGTTGTTCACAGAGCCTTAAACTTTCAAGGAGTGCACGAACCATGCAATATATGCATATATAAAAGCCATACAATTGTCTAACATTTCTTTAGGAATGAAAAAGAATTTTATTTTAGTCAATGTGCTTACACCAAACCAATGTGAATTCCATATTTATACTCATCTATTTACACTTCAAATGGTTGAAATACCAGCAAACCCTTTATTTCCATAATATATTACATCTGCACAAATTGCACAAAACTTTCCCGCTTACATCAACTTTCTTGATAATTTCTCCAACAGTTTAAACACACACGTGCTCAATGTAAACTCTGAACTGCCAAGTAGACTACAAATTATGATGACGATTAATAAACTCTTTGTTCTGCATCTTGAAAAAGCATTTACCCGATCCCCTATTACCTAAACATAAAAATTGCAGTCAGCGCAAAGTGAGCTATGTCTTTGCATCCACACTAGTGTCTCATCAATCAGCTGTAAGACCAAGCCTTCACCATATACAGCCCTTGCAAAACTGCTACTAGCCAATGTGGCTAGTAGAATAAAAAATTTTACAAACCAAATGACAAAAATCTACTGGCCATGCAAAGTTAAAATAATAATAATTCAGTAGCTTCATTACTTACATTTATATAAAATTAAATGGGTGAATATTTTTCTTTCTAATGAGACCCCTCCCTCATTAACTTCAAAAAAAAAAACAAATGCAGAGCAGTTACTGCATATGATCACTAGATTGACAAATATTGCACATGCTTTTTGTTCCAAAATGATTTGAAAATTTATTTTCAGTGCTCTAACACCATTACTCTTCTATCTAAATTTACACATACATAATTTATTTTCGAGAGCCATTGAAGTTAGATGTCTAATATCTTTAATATTTAAAACAAAGGAACAAAAGCTAGGATATATATATGCATAAAGTGGAACTAATAATGTTGATACAGTTTACAGCTGATATGTACTGTCTGCTCTTCCCATCAGAGCTATCTGCCTACCACAATTGAATAGCATTTTGAGGTTCAAAATCTTCAATTGAAGGGCCATTGCATCTAATTATTGTCATTATCCAGACATGCCCGATTACTCGTTTTTAAGAGGTTTATTTCTGAAAAGCCATGCTCACAAGGACCAATAACTACATGGCATTAGATGTAGCAGCTGCATCACCCTAAAAACATTACAGTAACAGTTTTGAGCATATATGTGGCTAAACAGAGATTCAAAAGATAATTCCTTTACCTGTTTATGACACACTTTGTGCAAAATATACCATGGCAAAGGCTGCTTTAGTAACATTGACCCTTTGGTCGCTCCAGGCTGATCCACCAGCCGATTAAGTTTCCCTCGAAACCCACTCTTTTTTATTGAGGGTCTGACGACCACCGTGAGCAACTCAATGGGCTATAAGCAATTGCCCGTCCCTAATTTAGGGCCACTGACTCCAGGGAAGGGAGAGAGCCAGTGCTGTAAGGCAAACAACACCAATGCCTCACAAGGATTGGGGCGGCCGAATCTCACCTTCACTTCCATTCATTTTCGAAGCAGCTGCAGGAACACCGGTGAGAAAACTGAACTTGATATTTATTCACAACACGGGGGGGGGGGGGGGGTGTTGGACAAATAAATAGTTGCTCACTTGGGGAAAAAAATCTGGCCATGTTTGTACAGTGTAACTTGAATAATTCGAAGCTGAAGGGACCACAAAAATAATTCAAATTATCGACAAATTCGAATTTGACAAGTTTGAATATGAACTAACTAAACTTGTTTTGTCAACATTGAAAATGTCTTTAGGGGCTGTGTTTCCAATCATTTCTAAACAGTTCTTCCTTCCACTCATTTGCTGCTTTGAGGTTAACACCTGCACTTTCCCCACAAACAGATTTAAAAGAAATACCATTTCTTTCTCTAAATTCATCAAGTCCTTGCATTAAAATTATTTTCCCCCAATATAGTGGCAAATAGTGGAATGCTTTTGCCATGTGCCTGCTTAAACCACTTCACAACACACTCTCAACATCAGGATTCGCTGGTCCTCTTACATTTTTCTTTTTCCACCACTATGCTGAGTCCCAAGAGTATTCAAAAATTTATCCTTATTTTTTAGGTAAGTGGATAACGTATTGGGAGGAATGCCAAAGTCCTTTGCAATCTGAGCCTTTTTTAAAATCCCTTTTCCACTTCATGAATCACTTCCACCTTTTGAGCTAAAAGTCCACATTTTGTACTCTCACCAGGGGCTGGCCTACACAAATACATGAAAAACTTAGGTACATCAAGTTACAGCACTACTCATATACAGACATTAAAACAACCGGAGCAGGCAGTTACATTGTTCACCTCGCATAAATGCAAACAAACTAAACATCTACAGCCTAAGCGTTGTGATCCTGACTGACCCCTTTCAGCCACTTGCCACCAGCTGCATGATAACAGCTTTCAGGTAAACCAAGAGTGGGCAAAATTGGAGCTTGTGACCTTGAAACATCATCCAGAACAGCATGTAACCATTTTGAAAGGTAAATTGTTGAAAATATGAAATTACGAAAACGGGGGTTTCTTCGAATTAAAAAAAAAAAAGAAAAGTTCAAATTAAAGGTGATTTTATAACATTTATATAGAAAATTCAAGGGACCAAACGAAAAATTCGAATTAGGCAAGCTAATGCTTTTAGATTAAAAAATAAATTACTTCCTGAAAAAGGAAATAAAACATTTGCCACCTTTTACATAAAGGAGGCAAATGTAAGCATAGTGCCTAATTTGTTACGGTTTACTGTAAGGAAGGAGGTGGGGTTCTAGAGCAGGGATCATAGCATACTTCTGGAAAATTTTAGGTAGGAATTTTAGGACTTTTTAGAAAAATTTTAGGAGTGTATTTCAATAAAAACTACATGTATATTTGTATACATCTAGTAAAACAACTTTGTATACATTGTAAAGAGTTTGCTTCACACCCTTTAACCATATATACTGATAGACTGCGCATGACATCAAAACTTCTGGCTCCAACATAAAATCACATGACAACAGTCAAAAAGATGGGTTACACCTGCTGTGCTTATGGTTGCTCTGACCGATATAGTAAAGAAAGTTCTATGATTTTTCATGGGTAAGAAACGAAATTAAATACCTAAGTCAATAAAGTTCAATTACTTAACCAGAAATTTGCAGCTATTGATATAAAAATATAGTAACTTAAGAAAAAAAAATGGAATGCATGTTCCAAATTCTTCGCAAATGTTCATCACATTATAAATCACGAAATGTAAACAACCCGATCATGCATGTATATAGCTCATAAGTAAACTTACCTGAAGAGTTTTCATTATATATGAGGCGCATTCACATAATACACCGAAAACACTGAAGTTCTGCAGCGTAAATTAGTAATCATAACAGCATTTTTACACGAAATTTGGAGTCCGATGATGACGTGCCCAATGTTTGAGCCATGGCGGCTTTGATGCAGCTATTGCCAATGCGCAGTCCATTAGTATATATGGTCGAAGTTCACACCCAATTTTTTTGCATAACGTCTAATGTCTAAAGTTTAAGTATGATTTACTTCTAATGTTCAGTTCTTATCTTTTCACGTGTTATTATCATATTCAAGTATATTTACCACATTCGAGTTTCACTTTGAACATTAATATGCTGTTGAACCAGAAGCAATTCACAATGTTCACAGTAAAGTTTTCAGGTTTCACATTAAATTATAATATCCTAAAAAGGTAATTAAAAACCAAGAACTATATACAATTGTTCACTGAATTACTTTTTTCATATTATTGTTTTAACCTTTTCCTGATTAGCCTATCTTTTTCTGCTTCCACCACAACTAATTTACTTTCAGTTTTCTTTATTTCAGCTGAACCTTGTATGATCAAGTTAGAGGCAACTGCTATTTCAACAGTATTTTGTTTTTCTACAGCTTTTCTCATTCTTTCTGTTCCCTCTTGAATTACTGCTAGGGAGGCTTCTTTATCTTTTCTAAGCCTATTTATTTCTGCATCATTTTCTTTTATTTTGTCATCAAACTCAGCTTTTCTTTTTTTCTCTAGCTGCTTTTCCTTATTTTCCCTCTCTTTCTGCTTCCTTTCTTTTACCTTTTTTGATTCTTCTTCCTTCAGCTTATCAACATACTCTTTATAAAATTTATGTGAATCATGAACACTATTTAACAAATTTCTTGTTATGGGAACTTTACTTACACATCCATAGTGTTTAATGGCCCCTTTAACTATTCTTAATGATGTTATAGTTGAGTCTTTTAAGTTAGCCTTGTCCTTCCTTAACAGAGCAGTGTTAACAGAAAATCCCCTTTCTGCATCAGCATTACCATGAGGTAAAACTAATATTGACTTGAGTTTAGCAAGATTTGAGTACATTTTCTTTTCCGCTAGAGTCTTTAATACTAGCTATATTACGCCAGTAATGATCAATCCGCACTGGAATATGCCCTTCCTCTGAAAATTTCACTAGTTCATCTAGAGTTGGCTTATCGCAATTTAAAAGTTTCCACTCTTCTCTTACTCTATCAATTTGTTTCTCAGAAAGATGCAAAACACTTGAAATTCTGGTTATTTCCGAAAGTCCTTCAGTGACTGAAAGTTGAGTTGACTCTTTCTTTGGTTCTTTTACCTTTAAAACTTCTGTCTCTTAGCTTTTGATTGCAGAATGGCAAATTTGACTTTAAATATTTTGTGGTTGCAATTAGTGATGATCTTGCATCTAAGAAAAATAATTTCTGCCAGGTCTCCTGAACATTCCTGAGGAGATTTTTTGTCTTCATACGAACTTCTAACTCCCCTAGTTTTTCCCATGAATTTTTGTTTTCAAAATCTACATTCTTTTTAGGTCTTCTCCAAATTTCCCTGCAATAACATCATCTTGGATAAACTGAGCCATAACATTCCTCATTAAAGTATTTAAATCAGAATATAACTGGTGTATTTTTGGTTCTTCACTCTGATAACATAATGAAAACTTTTCAAAATTTTGGTGTGAAAATGAAATTAATGCTAAATAGCAAGGAGTTAGCTCAGCTATTTTTCAGGAAACAGTGAATTCTTTTATACCTTGCCGAATTGCGTAGTTGTTTTTCAATATTTTTTGAGATGGCAAGAAGTTTAAAAAATATTCTGTAATATTTAGCCATTGATCCAAGAGCCTCTGGGCTACAGAACCAACGGTTAACCATCTGTTGCTGACATGACGCAAAAGAAATTTGGCTGTGACCAGTGTTATATCCTCGACCGATTTATAATCCTCTCGTCTTGCAGCACTACTCTTTAAAAAGTAATGCATATCAGTAGCAAATTCGTCAAAATCTATATTTAAGCTTGTCAAAAAAATTTTAAATGCATTACTAACAACACACAGGTTGCAAAAACCTAGTTCCAAAGATTTCTGGCCTGTTTGTTTTACAACTTCATTGAATTTGCGTAAAAAGCACTTATTTACATTTGGGCTGTCCATGGATACACAAATAATTCTGTTCAACGAAATATTGAAGGATGATAACACATCAAGAATTTCTTTTAGCAAAATATCTGCTGTTGCATGACCCAGAAAAACGCTTGTTAGGTATCGGCAAGAAACTGAATTTATTTCTGAAGACCAGTACCTGAGATACACATCCAACTGCCGTTTCACTCGTGTATTTGTAGTTTCATCAAATGCTATAGTAACCTTTCCTGGGCTACTAGATGCAATGTCTTTTTTCAAATCCTCTTCAAAATATTTTGACAATCCATGTGATATCACATAAGCAACTTTTTTCTTTAAGTTGCATTTTGGCTGCAATAGCAGAATCAGGAAACATTTCTTTGAAAAGTTAAACTGTTTCAGTGCATGAAACAAAAGACATTGTCCTTAGCAACTTTCATGGCCCATAATGCTTCGGCTTTAGCCAACTGTAAATCATGACTCAGTACTTCACTAATATTTGTTTTGGGCTGAAGATCCCGTCCTCCAAAGGCTTTCACAGGATGGACTTATTTTGAAATTTACTTTGAAATTTCTGCAAATTTTTTTTTCCCTTTATGATGCGCTTTTACTTGTGAAAAGCCACTATTAGAAATGTTGAAAATTTCTGAACACAATATACACTTAGCAGAAAATATTGTTTCAGTTGCAGAACACCATTCTTTCAACTTCACTCCGTCCAATTCTTTGGCGAGCCACGCATCTTGAAATTTCGTTTTGGATTTAGGCATCTTTAACACTTGTATTACTAACCAGAAAATGAAAGGGAAGTACAAAAACACGTTCCAATATTGCAAAACCAGACAACTTCCCAAAATTTGGCTGTGAGGATGTCAGTAGAAAAAAAAAAAAGCAGGTCACCACTAGAGAACTGAACCTGCACACAGCACAGAGAACAAACACCATAAAAGATGCAAAACCAGAAACTATCATACGCATCTCATGCAAGTTCAGTCAAAGCGAGTCGGAGCCGAGATATATTGCGCATCGAAGGTCGCTGTCGCACGATCGAAGGTCAATGATCACGTGCTCTACTACCTGCCACGATAACACTGAGCTAACATCCCATCGTCATTACCGGAGGTTACGGAAGGAGACCACGTTTCCTCTTTGCTTCCACCCACCTGCGGTTTACAATAACAAAACATCAGCACAAAGAGGAGGTTCCACAAGGCATGTACAAAAATAAAGTACGATCTTCTGCGTGCCACGGAGTTCGTCTGCAAAGCGCAAACCAGGGGTGAAAATGACCCCTCCCCCTTAGATCTCTTGTTACTCTCGAAAACTGTCCGAAGGCAAAAAGTGGAGCGCCCGCCCCGAAGCAAGTGCATCTAGATGGCGTCATTTTCCCTCCCTTCAGCAGCACAGCACATAGGCTGTGTTTCTACAATAACAGGTCTTTTTACCTTACCGTAATGGTAAATTTATTGGCGTTAATAACGGTTGTATTTTTAATAAATCATCATCATTGTCAACCATTATCAATCCACTGCTGGACGAAGGTCTCCCCAAGTTTCCTCCACAACGGTCTGTCTTGTGCCAGTCTCCTCCATGTCACTCCCGCATATTTACGAATTTCATCCACCCATCTCCCATGTGGTCTTTTTCTGGGTCTTTTCCTGTCCCTTGGAATCCAATCTAAAATTTCGGCTGTCCATCTATGGTCTGTCCTTCTGGCAGTATGTCCAGCCCATTGCCATTTCAGAAGCTTACGAAAATTTTTAGGAAGAATAGCAAATTTTAGGTATAATTTTAGGAATTTAAGGAGGGTCACAAAATATTAGGAATTTTAGGAGGAATGCGATCCCTGCTAGTGAAAAAAAATTTCATTCTTGTAAATGCCTCCTGTTTCACCCAGGAGTGAGCGAGTTATTCAACAAGTTTTGGGGAAGGAACGCACAGCCGCTGACCTCCCCCCCATGGCGCAGACCTTTATTCTAAACGTGCAATTGCGGCTTTACATTTTGCAATTAAACATTCAAAATTTTTCCACTACCAACTTCTGCAAGAACCACTTTTTTTTATCACTAGCAAAATGCATTTGCTTGCTAGCAATTTGCTACAAACTACAGGTCGAAATAGAGCCCTGCTCTTGAATACTACAAGATATTTGAAGTACACATAATAAAGACTTCGATGATTCAACCATTGTTCTGATATGAAAAACACCTAGATTTTCCCTTTGCAGCTATTTATGGTGGTTTGGGGGGGGGCATAACATTTAGCAATAATACAGGACATTGAAAACATCACAAAGCAAAAAAAGAAAAAAAAAATACGGGAAAACTTCTCTGTTCAACTTCGTTTGCAGAAATGTTTCCTCCATTTTCAAGCTGCAACGCAATCGGTTATTGAATAATATTTACAGTAATACTGAAAACTCAGGGAACATCACGAGAAAAAATTAAATTACGATTACGGGTGAAATTTTAACTCCTAACTTCCATTTTCGAAAGACTGAATTGTCCCCAGCATGAAAATATCCTCTCCTGTTCCACCACCATACCCCCTCAATTATTTTCAGTTTTGCATCGCTCTAGAGAATGACACTGATGATGAAAACAAAGGCAGAATTCCTCGAAACCACGGGAAGAAACCCATGCCTAAAGTTCACAAGGAATTTTTTTGCTCCATCAAACTTCTGTTTTCAGAAATTTTCTACAGTTTCAAGCTGAATTACAAATATTTATGCAATAAGTAGATATTTAGCAGCAATACTGGACAAAGGCAACTTTGCAAGAAAAGAATTAATTACGTGTGGCAATTTTTTTACCCCATTTAAACATTCGTTTTAAGTTTTGAAATAGAATACCTTCTCCAGATGGAAAACGAGACCCCCCTACCCCACCACACACTAATCCTCTAAAAAAGAGTTTTTATTTTCCAGGTTTGCATAGATCTCGTGCACCCTGATGGCGAAATTCTGAGAATACGAGACAGTCTGAGATATGCAAAATGAACCGCACAGGCTGCTACGTATAGAAGTCTATTCACGTGTATAATGAATGCACTACAACCACGTTAGTGGGCGCAGATGTGTTGTCATCTCTTGGTCAGTCTCTACTGACTACTCATCGAGCAGGCTAGGGTTGGAAGTATAGCAGAGAGCTTTCCTGCCATATCACAAATCACAACTGAATTTTTTAGGTAAGAGCTCCATCAACTAATGCTCAAGCAGCTTTAATTAAAAACACATTAAGTAAATGAAAATCTTTACAAACTTCAAATTAAGGAAAACAATCAACCTGGTTGACTCGTTTCTTCACATATCAGGCTAGGGTTGATTTGAAGTTGCATTGTAAAACTTAAAATTTCAAAATACAAATACCTGTTTCTTATGTGCCCTAAATTCCAAATAAAGTGCAGCAAAACATTTTAGGTTGGAATTTAGGGCATACTGTTAAAATTTTTAGGGATTTTTTCTTCTTAAATCAGAATAATTTAACAGAACAATTGAACACATGCCTAAATAAAGACATACACAAACACTTTCAAATTTATGCAGCTTAAAAGTGTTGGCCAGCTCATTCACTGCTCTCAACAAAGCAGGGCACACAAAAATTGGCATTTTGGGAGCAAAAACATTTAGATATGGTATAGCACTAATATTAAAATGTATCAATAACTGGACAAATACATTTCAAAACTCATCATAGTGTATAAGATTAGGAAGTAATTTACCATAATTGAACTGTGCACAGTTTGGCAATGCAAAACAATTTTTTCAAGAAAAAAAATTAGTTTAAGGATGACAATCGTTTAAGGCCAGAGAATTTGGCAAAAGTAACATACCACATGAATTAAAATAATTTAGAAACTTCCCCCTGCTGCTCTTTTGTCACTGCATTAAAATTGTCACAAAAAATCATTTGGACATTTTTAAGCATTTCTTTATAAGGGAATCTTTATCTTTCAACATTTTATTTTTCAACTGAGATAAAGAACCTGTCCTTTCTCCAGTTATTAACTTTTGAGCAATTATTTCAGTTGTGTTGTTTTCGAGTTTGCTTGCTTTGTTCACTCATTCAGTTCCTTTTTTTATCATAGATAGGAAAGTCTCATTTTGTAACTCCCTTATTTCAACATTACATGTTGAAATGCTGTTATCACACTCTAATGTACATGTTTTTTAATCCCTCCTGTTCCTCTTTCTCAGAATTTTTGTTTCTGTAATTTTAGTTCATCCTGCTTTCTCCTCTCAGATTCTTCCTTAAAATGCTTATAAGCATTTGAAACTGCCTTTAAAAGAGGTAGCGATTGGCACATGTAGAACATTTCCACCATAATGACGAATTACTGATTTAACTGTGCGGATGGCTTTTATTGTAGACTCAAACTAAACCTGTCTTTGGTTACCAAAGAACTGTTTAAAGAAATCCGCATTTCTGTGGGGCAGAGCCAATGCAGACTTTATGACTTTGGCTAAATTGCCAAATTTAAACTTTTCATCATCAATTACCCAGAGTACCTTTGCCCAGTACTCACCAACATGGGTGAGAATTCTTTGATCACCAACGTCTGTAGTTTGTAAATTTTCCATTCATCCCTTCCCTAATCAGTAACTTAACTGAGAAAATGAAGATATTGACACACATGTATGCCATTGTGTGCAAGCCATGGTTATAAAGATAAAAATTAGCGGTCGCCACTGGATAAAATAAATGGTCCAGTAGAAAAAGTAACTTTAGTTACAATGCTCGAAAATTTGCCTTTTTTCATTGCTAAAGAATTAACTCGCATTTTAAAAATGCTCCTGCTATAGGAAATGTATTTTCAAATCATCCAACTCGCGCACGTTGAAAACAGCCCTTCCCTCCGCAAATAAGAGAGTACGATCTATTAATAGATTCACCCTTCAAGAGCGGGGGTGGGGGTGTAGGTTTTTCCACTTAAGTTGGTGCACAAAGTAACAGTATCAGGAATGTACACTTGTGGCTTTAGATGGAACTGTGGCATCACAACTAGTCTTCAGCAGCTCGTTTTTTAAAGTTTGGTTTCTCTGAAAATGCATGATTTTCCATTGCTTAGGCACATCTTGCTTATCAAATAAAATGGGCAAGCATTTTCCCTTTTGTTCACAAAAAGAAATCAAAGGTAGAAGATCATGACTTCACTTACGGCCGCAGTGCGCAGTCTTTCAGCGAAATTATATATCAAAAATCAGTACTGTATTGTTGTTCACTCTGCAGTGATAGTAATTTTTACGGGTGATGGGTTCCATTTCAACTCAGGCAGGGTCGTACCATCATGGTCTCAGATTTCTCTAAAAAAATTAAGGGGTGTTCCTTGACTAAAATAAGGAGACCCATATTTTTTCTTTCGGCAAGAAAAAAATTTTCCCTTCGAGATAGAGGGTTTCAAATCTTGCACCGTCAAACAAGCTCTCTAGAAAACGGTTATTTTTCCTAACTTCAGCAAGTCATTGCAGCAGAGTTAAAAAAGATATCGTGTTCTTGTATTTTTTTTTACATTGTGTGTATAACATATAATAATATATGGTGCTAATATTTGCTACACGTCGTATGATTAAAATTTAAAAAAATCGTAAACTTTGTGATTTTTAAAAAAAATTGAATTTTTAAGTTTTTTTTAAACAGGTTTGGATGGAGTTTTTTCTATATTCGTTTTTTTCGTTAAAGACATACAAATGTGCACTTTATTTGTAATTTTTTGTGTGTCTGTGAAACTGCTAGTTTCCGCGTTTCGGCAGCGTTAAAAACAGCCGATTTTGAAAAATCTCTAACTTTGCCAACGATTTTTTCAAAAAGGCCATTTTTTAAAATTCTGAAAATTAAAATCCCTGTTTCATTATCAACAGGAGAATATCTGTAAATTTTCACGGACCTAAAAACGTCCGTTTCCGAGTTAGACGCGTTTGAATTCGGTTTGAAAGCCTACGATTTCCCGTGCTCTAAAGGCGCCATTTTGGGAAAATCTCAGGCGCAAAGTACGTAAATTCAAATCTATATATATAGATTTGTTACTTCTTTTCCAAGACCGTTTTTTAGGCATGTTATCGCCCAGGGTAGGGTCAGGTGGACGGATCCAACGCTCTCATTCGGGTAAGAGAATACGTACTTTGCGCCTGAGATTTTTCCAAAATTGCGCCTTTAGAACACAGAGAAATCGTAGGTTTTCAAATCAAATTCAAACGTCTCTAACTCGGAAACTGACGTTTTTAGGTCCGTGAAAATTTACACAGTTATTCTCCTGTTGATAATGAAACAGGGATTTAATTTTCAGAATTTTAAGAAAGGGCTTTTTTGAGAAAATCGTTGGCAAAGTTGGAGATTTTTCAAAATCGGCAGTTTTACCGCAGCAGAAATTAGGCAGTTTCACAGACACATAAAAAATTGCAAATAAAGTGCACATTTGTATGTCTTTAACAAAAAAACGAGTATAGAAAACAAAAACTCCATTTGAACCAGTTAAAAAAAAATCTTAAAAATTTTCAATTTTTTTTAAATCAAAGTTTACGATTTTTTTAAATTTTAATCATACAATGTGTAAAAAATATTAGCATCAAATATTATTATACGTTATACACACAATGTAATAAAAAATACCCGAACAAAAGATCTTTTAATTCTGCTGCAATGACTCACTGAAGTTAGGAAAAATAACCGGTTTTTAGAGAGCTTGATTGACGGTGGAAGATTCGAAACCCTCTGTCTCGAAGGGAAAAATGTTTTCTTGCCGAAAGAAAAGATATGGGTCCCCTTATTGTTATCAAGGAACACCCTTAATTTTTTTAGAGAAATCTGAGACCGTGATGGTACGACCCTGCCAGAGTTGAAATGGAATCCTCTCTCATTACCAGCCAACTAAGTTGAAACATTTTTGAAAGCTACCTAGCTTTGAGACACCTCACCACCACGTGAGAGGGGGGGGGGGGTGTCAATACTCCGCTGGTCTCCCATCGATCCAGGATTATCTTCTAAGGGAACAGAAGACATGGGCAGTGCATGGTTTATCGTGGCCCAAGTGTGGAGATCACTGTGAACACAATCACCCCCTCTTTAAAAAAATTGAAATCTTTGAATATGTTTTAAATAGATAAAAATCTTTACACCATTATAAGTGCATAAGTTGTATATGGATTTTACTTGTAAAATCAGCTGATTGAACAGGAAATATACTCAACTTACATTTTATGAATAAGCATGCACACGTATGTGTTAATTGTTATTTATTTAGTAGATTAGACAATTGCCGTTATGTTTTGGAGAGGAGGTAAGCAGAGTTTCGGTAGCGACCAGCGCTATCAACCCAGCAGCGAGGTCAAGAGCATTGCACCTTCTCCCCCCGTTCGCAGAGGACAAAACTCTCCTGAGCGAATATTTTACTATTACGAAAAAACTGAGAAGTTAATTTTAGCAACTATAACAAAACAGCAACTGCTCTTCTGACAGTAGCCTACAATTAGCATCTCCCAGAAAACTCGAGGGTGTTTAGCCATCGAAAATTAACTTACAGTACACGTGCCTGCACTCTTTTTCTTAAAATTGTTTCACAACAGTTTTCTACTCTTTCATAGTCTTTTCTTATGCGATGTTTAAGTATATACGTAAACAAACAAACAACTGCTGCTGCTGTCTTTCGCAACTCAACTTTGTTAGTGGAGCAGCAACAATTTTCTTTATGTATCGGTTACCCCCCCCCCCCCCCCGACAGTTTTATAGGCATGTCATCACTCGGGGAAGGGTGAGGTGGATGTATCCAACCAGGGCCAGCTGACCCAATGCTCTCATTCCATCATTCGGGCAAAGAATATCTAACGCTTTGATTCGGGTAAGAGATAACGTACGTACTTTGCGCCTGAGATTTTTTCCAAAATGGCGCCTTTAGAGCACGGGAAATCGTAGGCTTTCAAACCGAATTCAAACGCGTCTAACTCGGAAACGGGCGTTTTAGGTCCGTGAAAATTTACACAGATATTCTCCTGTTGATAATGAAACAGGGATTTAATTTTCAGAATTTTAAAAAATGGCCTTTTGAGAAAATCGTTGGCAAAGTTAGATTTTTCAAAATCGGCTGTTTTTAACGCTGCCGAAACGCGGAAACTAGCAGTTTCACAGACACACAAAAAATTACAAATAAAGTGTACATTTGTTTGTCTTTAACGAAAAAACGAATATAGAAAAAACTCCATCCAAACCTGTTTAAAAAAAACTTAAAAAATTCAATTTTTTTTTAAAATCGCAAAGTTTACAATTTTTTTAAATTTTAATCATACGATGTGTAGCAAACATTAGCACCATATATTATTATACGTTATACACACAATGTAAAAAAATGCAAAAACACAATATCTTTTTTAACTCTGCTGCAATGACTCGCTGAAGTTAGGAAAAATAACCGTTTTCTAGAGAGCTTGTTTGACGGTGCAAGATTTGAAACCCTCTATCTCGAAAGGAAAATTTTTTCTTGCCGAAAGAAAAAATATGGGTTTCCTTATTTTAGTCAAGGAACACCCCTTAATTTTTTTAGAGAAATCTGAGACCATGATGGTACGACCCTGCCTGAGTTGAAATGGAACCCATCGGGTCACAAAAAAAAAGGCAGATTTCACAACAGGCGGAATAAGTACCGATTTTGAAATTTAATTTAGCTTTAAAAAAGCGGGGGTAAAAAAACCACTTTTCGTATTGATTGGTTTTGAAGAACAGGCTGTTAGAAATAAAAACTGCGCTTCACTAGAAAAAACTTTTATTAAGATACGAAGTTGTTCTTTTTCACTATTACTGAAGCTATTAAAAACGAGAAACAATCAGAAAGAATATAACACAAGAATATAACCAGAAAGTGAAAAGAAAGTGCATCCTGGGGTAAGAAAAATTCGAAATTTAGAAAACTACGGAACATTTTCATCCATGCTACAATCATTTTCAGGCGACAAGCGGCATGAAAGATGCTCAACTATATTGGACAAATGTCGCGACATTAAAAACATCCAATAAACAGTTTCAAAAATGTTTAATGAATCTTAGAATTTTGAAAACATGAAAATAAACTTTACTTTAAACAAATGATTGAATAACATTATTTCATAGATTATTTATTTCCGTAGTATATTTGACGTTTCCCGTATTGACTGAAGAATTCTTAGCATTTGGAAGGTCCGAGGTCGGCAAACGGGGGAAAAAGTGACAAATCATTAAAATTCCACTACCAAAACGTTTTCAACCCCCCCCCCGACGAATACCAGATTTTTAAATTTTTGTAGTATATTCGATGTTTTCCGTACTCCGCAGCGATCAACGATTTTCGTAATGACTAAGGGCTGTGCAGTTGTAGTATTTCGAAAGTCTGTGGTGGGTAAACAGGAAAAATGACAAATCATTAAAATTCTACCAAAACTGAACGTTTTCTGAAAAAAAAAAAAAAAAGTAAAAACAACAACCTGACACTGGGTTCGAAAACCGGACAGAATCCAATGGAATCAGGATAGTCTGCAAGTGTTCTTATTTAGTCACGACTATTTTTTCAACACCTGTGAAGGTTTATCAATGTTTTTAATGTAACATTTATTAGAACCCAGGAAACATTGAGAGTCTAAAATAAAGTGACCAGGTTGGCATCACATTTCTCCCAATCTCAGCTGTACCACAAAACGATTCTGCTATAAGATATGAAATTCATTTTTGAAAGCTATACAGTTAGTTTTCATCTTGACACCAAGAAGAACCTAACCAAAAATAAATGGAATGAAAAGAAAAATTTAGCAGAATGGAAGCAGCTTTGAAACATAAATGTCTGAACATTTTTGACCATCAATAAATAACTCACTAAAAACTGCTAGAGAAACTAAAAAGGAGCAATTTTTAGTACATGAAGGTCATAGCACAAATTGTTGAAATACCCAATACTGCTGACTGTTATGCCAAACAATGCAGAAGTTAAGAGAATGCAAGCATTGTGGGAAATGTCCTTGATAAGACAATGCTCATGCAAAGAATGACTTTAGAAAATACAGCAAATTAAATAAAGTAAGCAATTAAGTACTGTTTGAAAATTTTGACCCATCCACTGCTATCAATTTATGGTGGAGAGATTGAGAGATTTTATTCGTGAACATAGCGAGAGACCAAATCAAAATGATTAAATTATCTTTCCAATAAAAACTGTCTAGAAAATTTGGTTGATGTGGTTGAAGAAAAATGTAAAGTTTAAGATTATATTTATTCATTTAATTGCACTGGACAATAGACAGTAGTGCACCTTTGTTACTACTAAGCTTAAACTTAACTATGTCTAAATAAATGAAAAGTATACAGTGCAGTGATAAAATGTGTATAAAACATGAAATAGCCATAAGGGAAGTTGACACTAGATTTTGTCCACCCACTGGCCAATGGAGCTAAGTTAAGAGAATGCAAGCATTGTGAGCACTGTTCTCGATGACAAGGCAATGCTCATGCAAAGAACGACTAAAAAATACAGCAAATTAAATAAAGTAAGCAAAAGTAAGTACTGCTTGAAAATTTTAACCCATCCACTTCCATCAATTTAGGTGGAGATTTTATTTGTGAACATAGCGAGACCAAATAAAAATGATAAATTATCTTTCCAATAAAAATTGTCTAGAAAATTTGGTTGATGTGGTTAGAGAATATAACTTAAGTTTATATTTATTCATATCCACGTACTGAGAGAACTAATTGAAAGAGCGAGGGAATATGAACTTTCATTGAGCATCATGGCTTTTATCGATTATGAAAAAAGCCTTTGATTCGGTGAAACCATCAGCAGTTGCAATGGCTCTGAAATCCTGCGGTATTGAAGATGCATACATTAATATTATTAATAACATCTATGAAAATGCAAGTGCAAAGATTCTGCTATTTGAAAATACAACACACATAAAAATTGGAAAAGGAGTGAGACAAGGTGACACCATATCTCCGAAGCTCTTTAATGCCACATTGGAAAATGTCTTTCAATCACTGAACTTGGAAAACAAAGGCATAAAAGATTAATGGAGATTATCTAACCCATCTTAGTTTTGCTGATGACAGTCATTTTTGCAACTACCCCATCAGAGCTACAGAGTATGATGCAGGAACTTGCTGACAAGAGTAAAGAAGTGAGATTAAAAATGAACTTTCGGAAGACAAAAGTAATGTTCAATGCTTTTACAAGAAATGAAGATTTATCAATTGATGGAGAAAAGCTGGAGATAACAGACACATACGTTTATCTTGGACAGCAGATATCAAGTGAGGGTCACATTGGTGAAGAAATTAATCGGCGTACAAAACTTGCCTGGAGAGCTTTTGGAAGAAACAGCATAATTTTCAAGAGCAATATGCCATTATGTCTTAAAAGAAAAGTGTTTGATCAATGCATCCTTCCAGTGCTTATGTATGGTGCAGAGACGTGGACCTTAACTAAAAGAGACATACAAAGGCTGCAGACAACTCAAAGCAGCATGGAGAGATAAGAAGAGGAACACATGCTTGGTGTAACCAGGAGAGATAAGAAGAGGAACACATGGATCCGAAAAATGACAAGAGTAGAAGACATCATGATCAGAGTTAAATCCCTGAAATGGCAATGGGCTGGACATACTGCCAGAAGAACAGACCATCGATGGACAGCCGAAATTTTAGATTGGATTCCAAGGGACAGGAAAAAGACCCAGAAGAAGACCCCATGGAAGATGGGTGGATGAAATTCGAAAGTATGCGGGAGTGACATGGAGGAGACTGGCACAAGACAGACCGTTGTGGAGGAAACTTGGGGAGACCTTCGTCCAGCAGTGGATTGATAATGGTTGACAATGACGATTTATTCATTTAATTGCACTGGACAATAGACCCTTGTAACTACTAACTTAAATTTAACTATGTCTAAATAAATGAAAGGTGTGCAGTGATAAAATGTGTATACGACACGAAATAGCCTTAAGGAAAGTGGCCACTAGATTGTGCCCACCCGCTGGCCAATGGCCACTTGAAAAAATCGCCAATTTTAATCTTTACATGGATCACGTTCAAGCTGTGTGGCTTTTGGCATGTTCTGGCAAAGAACTTGCAGATCTTTAAATTTTAGGATACAAAACTGAAGATTTTGTTTCGGATACTCAACATTTTAAATCAAAGCAGCAGTTATATCAAAAAGGATTTTTTTCTTATTTCATTTGCTTCTGGTGCCATCACAAGGAGATTAGTTGTCATACTGATTTCAATTTTATTCAAAGCTTTTGAGTCATTCTTTTAAATCAGTTTTTTCAACTCTTCCTCCTCTTTGTGTGAAAGGATGTTATCATTAATGAATTTTGATATAAGGTTACACACAAAAAAATTCATCTCAGAATACATAATGTAAATTTAGAGGTTCTTCATGCTGAAAGTGGGTTAGAAATTTCTTGAATACTGGGTAAATGTGTATTACAAAAAAGTCAAATAGCAAGGAATTATTTTACTTGTCAAGGAGTTTGATTCTTTCATTTATCTCTCAGTATTGTTTAGGCAAAAAATTAATAAAAAATATTCTTTCAAATTTAGCAGCTATTAAAAAATTCTCTGTAACAGATTCTATAGTAAGCCCTGGCATTTTAACAGTTTGTAAAGCTTGTAACATGCTTTACAAACTGTTAAAATGCCAGTAATCTTATCACTTCAAGTCCCCCTGTCGTGCAGCACTATTTTTCAAAAATGCATACAGATCTGTAGCAAACTGAAGATCGAAATCAAAAATTTTCAACATCTTGTTGAAGCTATTGTGCACAATGTGTAAACAGCAAAACTAACAAATCATTTTATATCCAGTTTCAATTTCCATCAATTCGTTCAGTTTACGCACTATACTTTTATTTACATTTGGGCCATCTGTGGAGATGGTCAATAAATTACATTAACATCAGATGAGGTGGTACATAAGAAGAGGCCAATTGATCAAGGAGCTCATGTACCACCTGATCGGCTGATGTATGACCCAAAAATATACTTGTAAGCATACTGACATTTTTTTTTTAGACCAATATCTGTTTATTTGGCTATTTGTAGTCTCATCAACAGCCAGTGTGAGAGGGCTGTTGCTTTTCCTAATGTCCCTTCTCAGTTCGCTATCAAAATGTACAGCCAACCCATGGGATATAGAGTACGATAAATATTTTTTTAATTTTAGCTGCATCTCAGCAGTTATTTTTTAATCGCTGAACATAACCGTAGAAATATATAAGGTCTCATTATTAGATTTAAAAGATTTTTTTGTTTTGTGTGCTATGTATGCCCATGTAGCTTCTACTTTAACTGCTTCACCTTAATACCTTAGAAGGGTAAACTGGTTTCTCTTGTTTTACCTCTCAGAATGTCAAACAACTTAACTAGTGCCAGAATACCTCAGAAGAAAATGTTCCATGTGCTTTTTCCCATTATGATGGGATTTCAGCTAAGAAAACCCACTGTTGGATACAACAAAACTATCATTATACAATTCACACTTAGCTGAACATATGACTGGCATGGCAGAACACCATTCAACAATAGGAACTCCATTCAACTCTCACATTAGCCACGACATTTGAAATTTTGTTTTTCTATGAGGCATTTTAATTGCCAAGTAACTTAATCAGCTCAAGAATAAAATTGATTTTTTTTGAGTGGCCATTGGCCAGTGGGTGGACAAAATCTAGTGGCAACTTTCCTTACGGCTATTTCGTGTTGTATACACATTTTATCGCTGCACTGAATACCTTTCATTTATTTAGGTATAGTTCAATTTAAGCATAGTAGTTAAATGGGCACACCGTCTATTGTCCAATGCAATTAAATGAATGAATATAATCTTAAAAGTTATATATTTCTTCAACCACATCAACTAAATTTTCAAGACAGTTTTTATTGGAAAGATAATTTAATCATTTTTATTTGGTCTCTCGCTATGTTCACGAATAAAATCTCTCAATCTCTCCACCAAAAATTGATACAGTGGATGGATTAAATTTTTCAAGGAATACTTACTTTATTTAATTTGCTGTATTTCCTAAAGTCATTCTTTGCATGAGCATGGTCTTGTCATCAAGAACATTGCCCACAACACTTGCATTCTCTTAACTTCTGTATTGCTTGGCATAACAGTCAGCAATATCGAGTATTTCAACAATTTGTGCTATGACCTTTATGTACTAAAAATTACTTTTTAGTTTCTCTAGCAGTTTTTAACGAGTTATTGGTGGTCAAAAATGTTCAGACATTATGTTTCGAAGCTGCTTCCATTCTGCTAAATTTTTCTTTTCATTCCATTTATTTTTGGTTAGGTTTTTCTTGGTGTCAAAATGAAAACTGGCAGTATAGCTTTCAAAAACGAATTTCATATCTTATAGCAGAATCATTTTGTGGTACAGCTGAGATTGGGAGAAATGTGATAACAACCTGGTCACTATTTTACAGACTCGCAATGATTCCTGACCAACAGAAAATATGCAGCAATTTCCTGGGTTCTAATACATATTACATTAAAAACATTGATAAACCTTCACAGGCGTTGAAAAAATAGTCATGACAAAATAAGAACGATTGCAGAGTATCCTGATTCCACCAGATTCTGTCCGGTTTTCGAACCCAGTGTCGGCTCCCCCCCCGAAAACGTTCAGTTTTGGTGGAATTTTAATGATTTGTCATTTTCCCTTTTTGCCCACCACAGACCTTTCAAATACTATGAATTCCCCAGTCACTACGAAAATCATTGATCGCTGCTGAGTACAGGAAACATCGAATATACTACGGAAATAAAAAATCTGGTTGTCGGACCCCCTCTTCAGAAAACGTTGTTTTGGTAGAATTTTAAATTTTAATGATTTGTCATTTTTCCCTGTTTGCCCACACCTCAGATCTTCCAAATGCTACGAATTTACCATAGTCACTACGGAAATCATCGATCGCTACGGAATACGGGAAACATCAAATATACTACAGAAATAAAAAGTCTGAAATAATGTTATTCAATCATTTGTTCAAAGTTTATTTTCATGTTTTCAAAATTCTAACATTCAACAAACATTTTTGGGACTGTTTATTGGATGTTTTTAATGTCGCAACATCTGTCAGATATAATTTGAGCATCTTTTTTCATGATGTTAGTCGCCTGAAAATGATTGTTTTAGCACGAATGAAAATGTTCCGTAGTTTACTAAATTTCAAATTTTTCTTAACCCAAGATGCACTTTCTGGTTATATTTCTCGTTTTTTATAGTTTCAGTAATAGTTCAAAGAACAATTTCGTATTTAGAAGTTTTTTTCTAGTGAAGCGCAGTTTTTGTTATTTCTAACCAACTGTTTCTTCAAAACCAATAAATACGGAGTGTTTTTTCTTTTCCGCTTTTTTAAAGCTAAATTAAATTTCATAATCTGTACTTATTCCGCCAGAGATGGAATCTGCCTTTTCCGTGACCCGCAAAAATGACTATCACGGCAAAGTGAACAAACAATACAGTACTGATTTTTGATATGTAATTTCGCTGAAAAAATTGTGTTTACCCATTCCTTAGTAACATTTTACTGTATTAAGGACAGACAAGTTTTTTTTTATTATTTTGTTAAAAGCCAACTTCACAAGTGCAAAGGAAACGCGACTCTGCGTGGACTTGAAAGACAGCGCGGCGGCGGCAGAAAGTTAAGTCCCGATTTTCTACCTTTGATTTCTTTTTGTAAACAAAAGGGAAAATGCTTGCCTATTTTGTTTGATGATATGCAAGAAGTGCCTGAGCAATGGAAAATCGTGCATTTTCAGAGAAACCAAACTTAAACGAACTGCTGACTACGGGTTGTGACGAAACAGTTCCACCTTGCCACAGGTGTCCATTCCTGATATGGTTACTTTGCGCACCAACTTTAAAATAACCCACAAAAAATAAAGAAAAACCCCTGCTATTTACTTCCAGTGGCTAAAAAAAGTTACAAAAATTTACAAATGGTGCAAGAAGCGTTTTCCACAGCAGAAGGAAGGAAGGTAGTAGAGAAAGATTTTCAAATCGAACAGTTAACAGAAGAGATACAAAGGGAAATGTGATATAACTATGCTTTCAAGCGGAAGAATTTTGCATTGCGGAAAAATTGAACAGGTGAAAAGCATTCTTTATAGCAAAAGCTATGCTAAGGAAAAAACTTTTCAAATATGTCTCCCGGAATCAGAGATAGCTAGAAAAACGTTTTGACCTTTACAAATCCTAGGGAAAAGTTGTACATTATTCAAAGAGGATCTTATTGCAGCAAAAATCTTATTCACTCTCCATTTTTTTTATACCGAATGGCATACAGTAGAAAAATAAATTTCTCAATAAGGTTTTTAGAGGCAGAGATAGGCTGCAAACAGAAGTACACAAGCACCACCTAGCAGCAGAATTGTGAACCACAAACCTTAAGTGTTCCATAAGGTATCTGGTGTTAAAATAATTTTTTAAATCAGATATTTAGAAGTACAGATATTGAGAAAAATATATTAAATATTTGTGCCCCTAGCGGCAAAACTGTGCCCTATTTTTGGAAGAAAATACACATAAGGTGTTTTCATAGTAGTAACAGATTCTCTGCTTTAAAAGAAGGCCTAATATCGGAAGAAATGGATATTTCTGAAGTTAACAGAAAAGTAACCAAAGCTCCTTATGGAAACAGCAACACAATTAAGCTGGGTCTAAGAACAAGCTGCATGTGAGCAAATTATCAGGAAAAACCAAAATGTTGATGCAAAAAAGAAGAGAGATGAATGAGGACAACTAAAGAAGATGTGACTTTCCAAAGTGGAATATATAGAGCTATGCAAGACAGTACGAAAAAGTATAACTGAAAACGTAAGGAAATTCAACTGTGAACTAGTGAGGAAAGCAATTGAAAACAACCAAATCCTAAAGATAGCAAAGGGACATCTCAGTAAGGGAAGAAAACAGATTATGGCACTGAGAAAAGAAGATGGTTCTGTAACAAGAAATAAAGGCGAAATTTTGACAAGCGTGAAAGATTTCTACTCCAAATTATATGAAAGGAATGATACATGCACTCCAGACATCATGAAAGGTACCAGTACCAGAGTTCTTTCAGCAGAAGTTGCACATGCAATCAAGAACATGAAGCGGGGAAAAGCTCCAGGAGAAGATGGAATTACTGTAGACATCATACAAGAAACAAGTTGAGAAATCGAAACAGTACTCGCCCAAATTTTCACTCGATGCCTCAATGAAGGGAAGATTCCTGAGGATTGGAACAACGCTACAATGATCCTGCTACATAAAAAAGGTGACATTGAGGATCTCAGGAACTACAGACCCATCAGCCTCCTATCAGCGGTTTATAAAATATTCACTAAAGTTCTTTCACACCGTTTAAAGGTAACACTGGACATGGCTCAACCAAGAGAACAAGCTGGATTCAGGAGTGGCTACAGCACAATAGATCATATCCACGTACTGAGAGAACTAATTGAAAGAGCGAGGGAATATGAACTTCCATTGTGCATGGCTTTTATCGATTATGAAAAAGCCTTTGATTCGGTGAAACCATCAGCAGTTAACAATGGCTCTGAAATCCTGCGGTATTGAAGATGCATACATTACTAATAACATCTATGAAAATGCAAGTGCAAAGATTCGGCTGTTTGAAAACACAACACAAAAATTGGAAAGGGAGTAAGACAAGATGACACCATATCTCCGAAGCTCTTTAAATGCCATACTGGAAATCCTGCAGTATTGAAGATGCATACATTATTATTAATAACATCTATGAAAATGCAAGAGCAAAGATTCGGCTGTTTGAAAATACAACACAAAAAAATTAGAAAGGGAGTGAGACAAGGTGACACCATATCTTCAAAGCTTTTTAATGCCACATTAGAAAATGTCTTTCAATCACTGAACTGGGAAAACAAAGGGATAAAGATTAATGGAGATTATCTAACCCACTTTCGTTTTGCTGATGACAGTCATTTTTGCAACTACCCCATCAGAGCTACAGAGTATGATGCAGGACCTTGCTAACAAGAGTAAAGAAGTGGGATTAAAAATGAACTTGCAGAAGACAAAAGTAATGTTCAATGCTTTCACAAGAAATGAAGATTTATCGATTGATGGAGAAAAACTGGAGATAACAGACACGTAGGTTTATCTTGGACAGCAGATATCAAGTGAGGGTCACATTGACGATGAAATTAATCGGCGTACAAAACTTGCCTGGAGAGCTTTTGGAAGAAACAGCATAATTTTCAAGAGCAATATGCCATTATGTCTTAAAAGAAAAGTGTTTGATCAATGCATCCTTCCAGTGCTTACATATGACGCAGAGACGTGGACCTTAACTAAAAGAAACATACGAAGGCTGCAGACAACTCAAAGCAGCATGGAGAGGTGCATGCTTGATGTAACCAGGAGAGATAAGAGGAACTCGTGAATCCGAAAAATGACGAGAGTGGAAGACATGATCAGAATTAATCCCTGAAATGGCAATGGGCTGGACATACTGCCAGAAGGACAGATCATCGATGGACAGCCAAAATTTTAGATTGAATTCCGAGGGACAGGAAAAGACCCTGAAGACCACATGGGAGATGGGTGGACGAAATTCGAAAGTATGCGGGAGTGACTGGCACAAAACAGACCGTTGTGGAGGAAACTTGGTGAGACCTTCGTCCAGCAGTGGATTGATAATGGTTGACAATGATGATCTGATCGAAAGAGAAGATTTTTCAATTGGGATTTTAGTCCTATAAATATTGCTGTAAACAGAAACATGAATTTCACCCTGTAGAGGCACACTTGTGCATTAAAAATATTTGAAATTATATGAGAAACATTTAGCATCGAAAATGTTCACAAAGAAAGAATTTTTCAAATGACTTGAAACTGAGATATGGACAAAAATAAGATGTACTTGTACATCCCCTGGTGGAAAAATTATGCACTACTTTAAGTAGGAGGTGTTCCTTTTGACGGTATCGGTCCACGGAAGAATTTTTTCTCGAGTTTCCAGCTCCGATTTTGTTGCAAATACATCAGAAGCAAAAATAAACACTTACGCTCCCTGGTGGCCAAACCATTCTTTACCAAAAATGAGATTTATATGCAAAACATTTCTTCTCTAGAGCTGTATCTCATGAACGAGTAATTTTTCAAATCTGACTTTTACATCCAGAGATATTGGGAAAATTGTGATTTACCTTTACGTCCCCCCCAGTGGAAAATGTATGCATTATTTGAAAAGGGACTAACTAAAATAGTCTTCGAACATAAGTGTCACAAAGAAAAAAATATTTTTTTCAATTGGATATTTAGAAGCAAATATATGAAACAATGATTTTAAATTCGAAACTATCTTCATTTGGGCCCGCTAGTGGCGAAGTTGAGCATCGGGAAAAAAATGGAACGAATGGACCATTCTCACATTTTAAGTTTCCTGATACAAAAGATGCTAATAATGCAGCTTCAGTACTAACAGACAAGAAAACCAAAAGCCCCCCAGCTGCATTTTGCAGTGGGTGGGGAGGGAAATTTGTCTGACATAAGATATGTCAGAAAAATCCTCAACTACAAAACATTGTGCAGGGACAAAAAGGTAAGAATGGATAAAATTCCAGCACATGTAACAGAATTTTAGGACATTTCCAGGACAACAATGAACCATGTGAAAATTACTGTACATAAAATGTATCACAAAGAAACTATTTCACAAATAAAACTACAAAATTAATGCTGGAAAAAGTTTTAGGATCTTTTACGGATAATTTAGGATGCAAGTAAATGTTTACGTATTTATGGGTGACTGCGCCCTGTATGTGTGCTTTCCTTTCCCAGCTTCTGACAGTGAAATAAACACCAAGAAATACTGTAAAAATCACAATCTTAGAACTCCACATTGCACTTCTTTCAACTCTCAGGAAAGTTTGGATTTCATATCCCACATTATACCAAGTAAGTTCTTTTATTCTCACTCTTGCTATAACACATGCATAAAATAAGGTTGTGCCCAACCACAACAGTTTGCAGATCTAAAACAAAAACCAGACACATACTGTCAACCTCCCCCACTTGTTGCACACAATTGCCTTGTTTAATAAATGCAATGTAAATATTTTCCTTCAGCTTTCAAGCAATGCCATTGCAAAGTTTTCAGTTTATAGCCTACAAGTATAGGGCAATTCTTTTGGTGGCTCACACTTTTCCCCAATAATAATAAAAAAAAAAAAAAGGGATACATATGAGCACTCGGGAAAGAAAAAATAAACTTACCATACGACAAAATTTAGCATTTGAGGTGTTTACTACTTTACATCGTGTAAAATTACACGCGGCTTTGCTAATTTTGGGTTCACAGGCAGGCATGGCATGATCAGAGGAAACTACATAAGTGCGAAAGTTTATGATGTTCAGATGTAGATCTTTTAACTTAATAAGATTTTTTTTTTTTTAAACTGCTAGCTTCTAATTCTAAACATTTTACTTCACTACATTTATATCATGGACAATATTATAAGTTTGAATGAAGTCTAATCATAACTTCGTTCTTCTAAAACTCCCCCCGTTAATATTGTCGAATACGCACACAAATTGGATCATTATTTTTGAATATTGAAATTTCAGGTACCGTTCACGAAGATGTACGAAAAAAAATCGCGAGCTACATTTTTTTTCACAAAAAAAAAAAAGACTGCAGTAGTTTCATTACGGGAATGAAAGCGATTTGGCCATGCCAGATACACACACACACATATATATATATATTCGGCCACTAACGTATTTTTTGGCCTAGGTAACTCATTCACAAAAAAAGTAGGGTCGCCAAGATTTTTACCTGAAAATGGCGAATTTGCTGCATGACATTAACCAAACAATGAAATAACGTGGTCCTGCAAGTCCTAAGCATGCCGAAAGACAAAAGTTGCCAACTAGGGCTAACTCCAAGTACAAATTGTTCTTCACCGAAATGCAAATTTAATTATTTTCAGCGCGACATGGTGAACACGGTTTTCTGTGGTGCAATGACGAAATTCATCGCCTAAACATAGCGTAGGCATCAGCGAAAAGTTCAATGAACAGAAAAAACACGAAGCCTTAAATCCGGTGAAGCATTTTCGTTGCAGCCATGTTGTCACATAGCGAGACAAGTGTACAAATTTTAAAGAAAAGAAAAGAAACATCCACTATGTCGAAAGCAACTACACTTAAATATGGTAGAATTATGAAAAATAAATCTAAGAAATACGTCACAAGCACAAAATTTACCTTGACAACAAATGTAATAACAGTACTGCTCACACCACAATGAAGCAGTACTACATGTGATTCCACCTGGCGAGAATGGAAGAGAGATAGTTGCGCACGCGGCGTGGACGTTGCATGAATATCTGTGGCCTAACAAAAGCAGCTTAAGTTAGCCAATTTTACCATCTATAAATTATTTTAGAATTAATTTATGGAATTTTCAGCTGAAATAAAAAAAATTTGTTACTTATAATATGAATTTTAATTTTACATTTTCTAATGATTTAGAAGTACCGCATCAAAGGGATTTGACGAATCAGCGATGCTCAACTGAAACTAGACCTTGCCAGATACCAAATTTTCTCGTTGCTCGACCGGACCGGTGTTCCGAACGGCAAATCGTACGTATCAGTGTTTTATCGTGATCGTGAAACTCAAGTTCAAACAAAGTGTGTGCGTTGTGCTGCTTTTCTTGTTGGCAGCGTTAGCGTGGTACCGAATTGGAGAGAAATAACAATTTAATCATGTCGGATACTAATGAAGCCGAACTCACAAGTTCGTCCGTGCCGACAGCTTCATCCAAGAAAGTTCTTGGTAATTGCAGTTATATGTACAAAATATAGTTTACAGAAAAAATTAGGCCTAAAATCTCAGGTCTCGTGGTGGTGAATGATGTAAAACAACAAAATTTGGAGTGGATACGGTTCGTAGAAAATACATCATTACATAAAAGTTGGAATTTTAGCGAGTTCTACGTATTTGGATAGGCGTGAAAGCATCGGTTGTGGACTCGTGTGTATATTTTACTTAGTCTAAAGTTGAGTGCCGCTGGTGTAAACAAATTGAATTAGTGTGTTGCAAGTTTACAGTATTATCGTATCAAGATACAACGTGCATTCACGCAGGTTGCCGTTGCGTGTACACGATAAAATGGAAACGAGGAAGTAAATAAGTTGAGTGTTATAATAAAATGCGCATGGGACGGCTGGAAAAATCAACTGAAAAGTCTAGTTGAATTCTGTGTGATATGAGGGTGGTAAGAAGAGCATTCTGGGATTGGTGCAGCACCTTTTTAACTAAGAGGATGTGCTCATCTCTATATTGAGTAATGTTACACATTATTCATATTAAACCGAATGCCAGGGCACTATTTTTTAAAAGCAGATTGCAGTTAAGTCAACTTGTGTACATTTGGATGACTAAGTCACTCCTCACAGCTCCACCCATAAAGTGCTGTTGGTAGGAACTTGGCAGTTTTGGATGGTTAAATTGATGATGAAGTTTAAATAGTTATTTACATTAGTATTTATCACTCCCCCTCACATGGATTGAGAAATTTAAGCTTTGTATGCAACAAATGCATGTTATCTGGATTAAGTCGTGTAACAGTTACATGGTGCAAGTATTTTGTATAGTCTCCTAATGTTAGTGTGGTCATAAGACCTGGTACATTGGTATTCACTATCAGTCAGAGTAAGAAAAAGTAAGTTTTAAGCATTGTTTTAATATCATGATCCTCAGTTCTGAAGTAAAAATGTGCCAAGTGAGCCGAATCACAACGTATTTTAACAAAAATGATCATTGGCAAGTAAAACTATTTCCCTAACCGTTTTGCCCAATGAGGTTCAGATTGGAAAAGTGTCCATAATATTCGTTTTAATTAGAGATGCAAAGTTGTGTTTGATAGAAAGTAAGAGATATACTTTTTGTGAAGATCAGTTTACATAAAATTGTGTTAAAACTAAATTTTTTCTCATACGAAGTAAAATTGTATAATCGGACCTGTTGTGTGTTTTTGTCATATTCTAAACTCAAAAATCCGGGTGTTGAAGATTTAGAAAAATTTGAGATTTTTCATTTCTAAAACTGCTGCAAAATTTTTTTTTCAAATTTCATTTTCTTTGGGAATTACAATATTTGATTGAAAACACTGCATTTCTGTTCGGATGGTAAATGTAGAGGATTTGTGATCCCTTTAGGGTCTTAAGATAACAGCGTGCAGAAAGAAAGGCTTTAATCATTTTGGAAAATTGTAGATATATATACCTGCATATAAGCTGATCTCTTGTATAAGCCAACCCCCAACTTTAGCAGCTAAAAATTGGTGAAAATCTTTACTCCATATAGAAGCAGATTTTAAATTTCAAGGTTCTGGGGAACTTATTTATTGTTACAAAGTATGGAATTTTCCGAGATTACCTTCTTTAAAGTATTTCAGTCTGATTCACCATCAGTTTCCAAATAATTCCTATAAAACCGTTACGCTTGCACAACATAGATGACATTCTTCCATGGAATTCCGCTTTATTTTTTTGTCGTCATTCTTGAGATCCACGCACAAATGAAGAGAAATTTTAAGGGGATTAATTGTGGAGAGAGAGGGGTCATTTCCCATCTGGGAACAGTATTTTGTCTTCTAAAACTGAAGTTAAATGTGGTGAAGATTTTTTCCGTAATTATAATTTCTTTTTTCTCATGATGTTGCCTCTCCTAGTGTTGTTATATATCATTTGATTTCATAAATGTTTGTATTTCAGCATAAAACCGAGCAGCGATTTCCCAAAAATGGTACAAAGATTTCCTTGTTTGCAGGCATAAAATTCTTCCGTGGATTCGAGAAATTCCGCCATTTCCATTACTATTTGTGGCATTCTCGAGATCAATGCACAACTGAACAAAATTTTGTGTGGGATTGGTGGTGGGGGGAGATTAGTTTTCCGTTTTCTCGAAATTTACAAAAGCGGAAGTTAGACTGGGTGTAGATTTCCCTGTAAGCGTCATTTTTTCTCGCATGATGTATCTTCCGCTCGCTATTGTTGTTAAATATCTTTTTATTAATGAATATTTGCATCTCAGCTTAAAAAATGAAGAAAAAGTTTCTGAAAACGTAAGTTGGACGAAGCTAAGATTTCTTCCGTAATTGTAACCCTCCCTGGCGATGTTCTCACATCCTGTGTTGTTTAAATGTTACTCCCCCCTTCCCATAAATGTTTGTATTTAAGCTTTATAAGGAAGGGGAAATTTGTAAGAATTGATCTATGGTGTTAAAATTATTCATATTCTCAAAGTTACCCAAAATTGTGAAAACTTTGATATCATGCATTCATAGTTCTCGGGCTGAAAGTTCTTTCAGCATGATGGATAAAATTGTCATCTGAGGAAATAAAACAAAAAAGAATGTCAATGGGAAGAGAATGATATTAACATATGAATCAATAATATTAAGCAGTGAGTCAACAAGAGACAAATATGGCTGTGGAACTTGAGGAGAAAGCAATACAAGAGGAAACTTGAGGTAAAGTACATCAACAAAACAAAATACTGTGTTTGAAGCAATGTCTTTTAAAATCATATTTTGTTTTGAACTCAATAATTTTATATTGGGAATATAGTGATGTGCTCCAGTTTAATATTTACATAAATAAATCACAGTGAACAACTCTGCCTAATTCAATATTGCCTGGAAAACAATGAATATCCAAAATTCAAAGACATTAGAATAATTAAAAAATGTTAAACAGAAAGACATTTGAGAATAGCTGAATCAGTACTTATTGAAAAAAAAGAGATGATTATGTAATTCTAACGACCCAAATATACTTAATGATGATTGAAAGGCCCTGATTAAAATAGAACAGAAAAGAAACAAATTTCAAATGACATCAAGTGGCTGCAAAGGTCATGTTAAATCACTTGGTATTACAGTCAGTGTACTGTTAGTTTCCTTTTTTTTTTTTGTGTGTGTGTGTGTGTGTGTGTGTGTGTGTGTGTGTGCTAATTTTGGCATCTCACACGAGTGGTCAACAGCCAAGTGATATATTCAATGTCTGACTCATTAAATGTCCGGTTCTACAGGTGAGGGCACGCGCAAGTTAGTCCTACAGGAAATTAAGTAAGGGGTTTGGAAGCAAGAAATTCTCAATTTGAAACAGGATTAGGTATTGCATTGATTGTATTAGCAGCACCGATTCCTGTAGGAATCCTACTCTGGGTGAAAAATTATTCCATATTTTTTTTCATTTTTTAGTGACCCACATATAAACTGACCCACCAACTTTGAAAGCAGGATTTCTTCCAAAACATTCAGCTTATACAAGAGTATGTATGGTATATATATAAAATAATTATAATATATATATATAGAGAGAATGAAAACATTGCAGAACAAAAATACAAATGGTATTAGCCTTTTGTCTAATATATGTAGAATGGAATGAAAACATATATAGAATGAAAACATTAACAGAACAAAATTCTCATGGTATTAGCCTTTTTGTCTAATTCTTTTTGTGTTATAGTAATTTTTTTTGTTTTATTTGTATACTATTTATATATATATAGCAGAAAAACCAAACAAAAGCACCAAATAAAAACCTACTTTAAAATTCTAGAGCTCCCAAGGCTGCACAAAAGAAAGATCAAAGCATATACAGATATAATGCGAAAATCAAAACAAAAATAAATTGAGAAAAAATAAAACAATATATAAAAAAAAAAAGAATAAAATAGAGAAAAAAAATAAAAAATGCCGAAACTTCCAAACCAAACTTGAGCAAACTAAAAAACAACAAAAAAAAAAGAAAACTAGAACACAGGAATTGCAGATTGTATGACAGTCTCATATAGCTTCATTAAGGGCAAGGATGAAAAAAATTGTTATATATCTACAAACACCAGAAAAGTGTGGGTTTCTTCTAATTTAGTTTGCTACAAAGGACTAAATTAATCCTTAACTTTAATTTAGTCCTTTGTAGCAAACTAAATTAGCAGAAACCCACACTTTTTTGGTGTTTGTAGATATATGATAGATTTTCTTCATGCTTGCCCCTGACAAAACCATAAGAGACTGTCATACAATTTGCAATCCCTGTGTTCTTCTAGTTTTTTTTTTTAATTTGTTTTTGTTTTTAATTTGCTCTTCAAAGAAACTAAACTTTAAAAAACGAGCTGCTGAAGACTGGTTGTGACATCAGTTTCATCTAAAGCAACAGGTATCCAGTACATTCCCGCTATGATTGCTTTGTGCCCCAATTAAGTGGAAAAACAAAAATGGCTGCTCTATTCTTGAAGAGTGAATCGATAAATAGATTGTACCCACTTATTTGTGAAGGAGGGCCACAAATGGCCTACACTGGTCAACGTTAGTGACTGCCATGGAGAAGCCACAGGTTCGATCCCAGGCAGGTACGAACACTCGAACCACTAAATATCCGCCGTGCATCGGATAAGCACGTTAAGCCATCGGATCCTGGGTACTGGCCCCCTGGTATTAAATAAGGGCGTCTTCCCCCTTTCTACCTTGCTTCCGTGTGACTTTCTTATCGGACACGCTATCTAGCCCAAATCTCTTAGCTTCCTATTTATAAGGGTTGTTTAAGAACTGTTGTCAGACACCCTCTTCCTTAAATCCTCTACATATGGTCTGATCTGATTTGCGAAGGAAAGGGCTGTTTTTCATCAAGTGCAAGTTGGATGGTTTGAAAATGTGTTTCCTAATTAACAGGAGTGTTTTAAAAAATGTAAATAAATTCTTTAGCAATGACAAAATTATTTGACTGGCCACCGGTCTGTGCAGATAGGCAAATTTTCAAATGTGGCGACTCAAGTAACTTTTTCTACTGGCCACTGGATGTCATCCAGTCGCCATGTGGTGAGTGGCTACCGCTAATTTTAATCTTGATGCTGAAGGTTTAGCCCTTTGTCATTAAATACTATAGACTAGTTCCATCAGAAGCATGCATCCTGTCACTGACTATAAACAACATATGGAGCAAAACTAGATATGGTTCCAATTTCTAGACCAATAGCATAAATATACTTAAAGAAGTGATATTTGCTGCCCCGGTGATGCAGTGGTCTAAGTGATGGCTTCTGATCACTCATCCGCAATGGGTCCGGGTTCGAATCATGGTGAGGCATGGTTGTTTGTTTTACGGCTCTCTCCCTTCCCTGGAACCAGTGACCCTAAATTAGGGATGTGTGACTTATAGCCCACTGAGTTGCTCATCGTGGTCGTTAAACCCTCAATCAAAAAAAAAAGTTTGTTTTACGGCACTGGCTCTCTCCCTTCCCTGGAACCAGTGACCCTAAATTAGGGAAGGGTGACTGCTTATAGCCCACTGAGTTGCTCATGGTTGTCGTTAAGCCCCCAATTAAAAAAAAAGTGATTCTTTTGTCCTTGACACTCTGTAACAATAATATAACTTGTGATAGCAGTTAAAAAAAACACATGCAATGGACTGTCGTTTTTGTTGTAGGAAATTCTATTCCAAACTTTTTTGTTTTTAAATTTAGTTTCCTGGACCGGGCAATTAGATTTTTTATTTCCTGCCCAGGCCAATAATTTATATGCCTTTGGCATGCTATTTTTCAAGCCCTGTGGGTGATGGGTGGATAAAGTTCATAAGCATGCTGAAATGAATAGAAGAAAATTGCTCAAGAGCTTTAGAAAACTATCCAGCACAGTGCATTAAGAATAGTTGATTTTGATATACTGATGTTGTGTAGCAGTTTTCTTGAATTAGAAGCTTGATGCATAGTGTTTCAACTTATAGAAATCAGTCTTAGTTCTAATATTTTGGAATACCCCCCAGCACTGTAAAATCTTATGTCACCTTTTTCCATTTCGTTAATTTTATTTTCTAGTTCAACTACTCTGAAGTGTACATTGGACAATGCTTTTTTTATTTTGGATACTTCTGGTTCAATTTGCTGAAATAAGATATTTTAGCTGTTCCAAATGTAAGTAACGCACGCATGTTCATGTGCTACAAAAAAGAAAAGTTTAGTGTGGGATAGAGGTGTCATGAGCTGGAAGGATTTTCACATGACTGGAACTGACACGCACGCACGCATACATGCAAGTGGAAAATCAGTGTAATATGTTCTAAGTGAACACCTTGTGAAACAAATGTTTTAAAAATCGTATAAGGTTATTTAAACCCAGTCGCAGTTCTTTCAAATCAGGGTGTATAAAAATCATGACTTTAAAAAAAAATCCAATTTTTTAAATTTAAATCACATTTTGTATTTAAATTGATTTTTAGGCTTAATCCTATCCATTAGCAACAAAACTTAAAGCATTAAAGCACAAACAATTAATTGCAAAAGTTTAATTAACTGGAAATTAATAACAAAAATAATTAAAATTATTCATACATTTTTCCAGTTGCAAGTAACATTTCTACTGCAAACATGTGACAGTGTAGGTATAGGTAATCAGTTAATTTTTAAGCACTTTTTCCATTTAAAGATCTAAATAGAAGCACAAGTGTAGCAGCCTTTTCTACCCCCAGCTGATTCCTGAGTTTACTGTACAAGAGTCCAAAAGTAGAGAACATTCTCTATATGCAATTCATGAGGCAACCTTAAGGGTTGTCTTATGTTATAAACGTGCTTTATATTAAATATACATAATATCTAAGGTATTGTTTACCTGATATTGATAAAGTATTTTGCATGTTGTTGCTCTATGAGGCACGTGCTCCCGGCCCGAGAGGTCAATTATGTTATGGGTTTTTGGTCAGTTAAAATTTTTTTTAGAAATAAAACAATTGGGTTATATATTTTCAGTTCAATATTCATTCATTCGCACAAACCAACATTTTAAATTTACTATTAATTAAAAGATTGTAGTAGAAAAAGTTATACTCATCAAGTCGGAGACTTCTCACAAGGGGTCTCGGCATAAAGTGAACCCCTTGTGAGAAGTCTCCCGACTTGATGAGTATAACTTTTTCTACTACAATCTTTTAATTAATAGTAAATTTAAAATGTTGGATTGTGCGAATGAATGAATATTGAACTGAAAATATATAACCTAATTGTTTTATTTCTAAAAAACATTCTAACTGACCAAAAACCTATTTAACATTATTGACCTCTCGGGCCGGGAGCACGTGCCTCACAGAGCAACAACGTGCAAAATACTTTATCAATATCAGGTAAACAATACCTTAGATATTATGTATATTTACATTGTGTATACTCCTGCAGATGTAGCCTTGCATGTGTGAATTGCTTCAATAGCTTCAAGTCTTTTTCCAGATAGTCTTTTAGCAAAGCTAATGATCTCCACCAGTCCAGTGTGTACCCTACATATTTTCTTTCCAAGCTCAATCTTTTCAGTAAAAAAGCACCAAATTGGATCTTTCTTTCTCCCAGCAGACATATTTGTAAAGTATCTGAACATACAAGGCATTGGCTATTATTAAGTAGAAAATACAAATAGTGTACTCTGTATAAAGCTGAGTGCAGAGGAACAAAGGCAAATAATGAGCAGCAACAGACCCTTGTACTAGTCTAGAACAACAACCTTGTGATCTGACAGGTTTATAAACTAAGGGGACTGTTCCTTTTTCTACCCCTATAACTTGCATTGCAGTTACACCTTTTGCCCTTAAGCTGAAAAGACCACTCCCTAATCCCTATTCAAAGAGCCCTGCATGGCTAATCCCTACTTCTAGAATAAGATACATATGCAGAGGGCATATGTATCTTCACAGGGTACAGAGGGTACCCTGTGAATATGTAGCATGTTTTGAGTTTCGTTTACCAGCATGAAAGTTCTTCCACAAGGATTTAAAACTTATTTTTGCACTTCAGCCACTTTGACTGGTCATGTTTTAAAACTAATGCTTAAATCCAGTTTTTGGCGCAGTGGTCTAAGCGATGGCCTCTGATCATTCGTCCGAACGGGGTCCGGGTTCGAATCCCGGTCAGGCATGGATGTTGTGTTTGTCTTACGGCACTGGCTCTCTCCCTTCCCTGGAACCAGTGGCCCTAAATTAGGGACGGGCGACTGCTTATAGCCCATTGAGTTGCTCACGGTGGTCGTTAAACCTCCAATCAAAAAAAAAAAAAAATCCAGTTTTGTTCAAAGTTTTAAATGTTATAAAAAGTAAAAAAAAATGATTACATCTTAAAAAGGAAAAAAATATTTGACTAATCAGGGATTTTTTTAAAAAATCTTTTGATTTAAATCAAAATCGTGCACACCCTGTTTCAAATAGTTCCATGTATCACTTCATTTTGTTTACAGGAGCATGTGTGCATCAAACAAAAATAGTTATAGTAGAAAATTATAGCATAATCAAAACAATTGCAGAAGTACCTGAATTTTTTCACACATTCATTACAAAACACTTACTCAAGGCTTCATTCAGATAAATTTAGTTAATTCTAGTCTAACTTTAAGTTTCATTTAATCTTCCCTTCTGAGTTCTTTTGGTTTTACAGATGTTTCTGGCCTCTGGAATTTTTTCAGGACCTCTTCTCAGTGTGTAGAAATATCAAAAGTTCTGTTTACATAGTCTGAAGAATTAAAATTTTGTTGCCAGGTTCGTCTTGCTGTATCAGTTATTAAATTCAAATATTTTCATTATGTATTTTGTACTTCTATTATTCCTTTATTAAGTTGTTGAAAACACTAAGTTTTGAAGGTTCGTTGACAGAACTGTTTTTTTTTTTTATGTATAAACTTTCTTTTTAGTCTTGTTTTTATGGGATTCGTACTCCAATATTTTCATTTTTTTCCCCGTAAAGGTTCACATTTGCATAACTGTATACATGTGATTTGCCAATACACTGTTTGATATGTGTTATTTTAAAATAGCCATTTCATGTTACTTAATTTTGATTTCCAATTTTTGAGACTTTTTCGTTGTAATTATTGTTAAAGTCCACTTGAAATTGATGTACATTTTTTCTTTCCATCTTGTATGTACTGTAATGTTCTTTATTAGCTAGATATGCTACTTTGTTTTCTGCTGTAGTTGCTACTTTGTTTTCTGCTGTAGTTGCTACTTTTACAAATGTTAATTAATTTTGGGTATTTAATTTTCCATAATTTGCCATTGGTATGTATTTGATCGTTGTTAGTTTTTTCAAATTCCGTGATGTTCTTTTTAGATTATTTTTTGCCTGACGTTTTGCACAGTGTTAATAATAATTGTCTTGGGAAAAATCCTTATCTATTAACTTAGCCTTTTTTATCATAACTTGCGTTTGATTTTTTTTTTTTGATGAAAGTAATTTAGCTCTGGTTATTAAAAATTCCATGCTGTGTAAATTTTACTGCTTTTGAGTGGTTACGAGCTGTAATTTAGTAATATATTAAATTTTTCTTTCTTGAAATTATGAATGAAATCCAGACTTTTTATGTATCTCTGATGATTTTTGTCTAGTTATTGAATTTCTTTTCTTCTAATTCAAATTTTATGCTAGAATTCAAAGCATTAAAGAAATTCAGTATGTTTTGTGCTGAATACATGCCTGAATCATGCAAAATAAGTATGTCATCCACATATCTGACATTTAAAGATCCAGCACTGTTTTATGTTCTGCAAAAATCTGTTGCTCAAAGGAACTTGTATAGTATTCTGCTGGAATTGGAGAAATTGCAGATCCGATTATTAAACCTTGTTTTTGTCTGTAGATTTTTACCTTGAATCTTGAAATTAATGTACTGTCATATAAATTCAATAGAAATAACAAATTATTGGCTGTAATACCATGTTTTGTTATGAAATCTTCATGATTTTTATGTTCAAAGAAACTGTTGATCTTATTAAACTATTTTCTCGATGGTATTGAAGGAAACATATTTTTTACATCCAAACTTATCATTTTTGTGTTCTTATTGATATGCATATTAATTTATTTGCTAGATCAAAGGTATTCTTCAAAATGAATTGTCCATAATTTCTGTTAGACAAATAATAGAAATACAAATTACATAATGAAAAGATTTCAATTTAATAACTAGTAACAGGGTGATTCAACGTCACTTTATCCAGGCCATGTAACCCACCATCTCAGATTTTGATGAAATTTGGCATGGAGGCATACTTCACCAAGATATAGAAAATGACCAAATTTTAACTTTCTACACCTAATAGTTTCTGAGATATAATGCTCTAAAGTTTCACTGAACATCAATCTCAAATGTAGAGCGATGGAGTACCACTTTTTACAAAATGCTGCATAACTGTAGTGCTATTTAGCTTAGAAGAAAGAAATTTTGTACCCTTATGCAAAAGAGCTTCCAGAATAAGAAATAATTCTAAATTTAATTGAAAACACTGAATAAATAAATGAAATACTATATAGTGGTAAATTGAAAATTTAAGAAAAAAACTTGATATTCTATATTAGGCTTTACAGAAAATAAGAGGTATGAGACAGCTCTTTTTTAATGTATATATTGGTCTTTGACATATATTGTCACATAACAAGAAAAAAAAATAGTGGCTTTCAGCTTGCTTTTGAAGATATGTGCAAATACTGAAATGCGTGTGGGGTTCCACTTCGTCAATTCAACCACTTTTTTTTTATTAATTATAACTCTGACATTCAAGAAATTTCACAAGGAGATAAAACTAACAAGGACACAAAAGTATAAAAAAATGTTTTCTTACACCATATAGTTTCAGAAATACCATATTAACAAGTTTGACGAAATGGCTAGTTCAGCTGTACTCCACAACAAGTTATGTGAGCATGTGCAACAAACTGCTTAGTCATACTCACTTACGGTACATAGATCTATTTTTTCATAATTAGTTTTGACTTGAAAAAAAGAAACGCAAGCAAGGAGTTTTGCACTGTTCACAAATATTTACGTTGATGTTCTTACTATGCCATGATCAACTCTTGAGGATGGAGTCCTTACAATTCAGCCACTTAGTTTGACAGGTTTTCAAGTCCAATTTGGAAAACACACAAGTTCTTCCAGAACTTGTTGTCATGGAAGCAGAACTTGTTGTCATGGGATCGTCAATTAAACATAAAATGTGTCCAAATGGAATATTGCACTCATCTTTAAATGAAGGCTAGTAAAAAGAAACTTGTAGGGCCATTTGGGTGCATAAATTTTACAGATGCATCACCTTTTTCATAATTGATTTTCTCTATTATTCCTAGAAACATGTTAGAATCATTTACACATGCTACATAACAATGTGTATATAACTGCCTTTGTATTCCTAGATTTTCACAGCAAAAATTAAAGTAATTTTCATCCAAGCTTGTTCTCTTGGTTGCTATTTTCGATGTTGATAATGGAATAAAGCTGTGGAAACTCCATGTACCAGGTATTGTTTGAGTATAAGAAAATATTACTTGACACTCTTTGTGCACAGCAATCGTGTCACTTTTCGAAATGAAATGGAACTCTATTTTCATGATATTCTTACGATAAGTCAAACATCTTTGGAGTGGTTATTTTCTCTTTCAGTAGACATTGGAGACTTGTTTTTGCAGTGATTCGTTTGACAGTTCCACCTATGCCATCACAAGGAGACTTCCCGTTGCTGGTGGCAAAGAAAGACCATGAAGCTGTCACTGCAAAATCATTAATGTGATGACATAGATTTCTGAAGTTTTTATAGTTTTTGTACTGAGCAGCACAACCATCAGTAAAATGATGTACTTCTTTTACTTGTTGGTAGTTCTTTTTTAAGAAAGTTATTATTTCACTTTGAATCTTGTACACCATTGCAACATCATGATCACAATTGTCAGAAATGAAATGGTGACTTGGTGCTCTGCACCAAGTCAGAATTTTTTTACAGTAAATAACAGCAGGGTGAACTGTGCATGCATGACGAGTCCAATGATACCATTGTGCTTCTTCCTAAACTACAAATGCATTATTTTCACAGAAGTCCATCAGTGTAATGAAGACTGTGCTTTAGTAATGTATGAATGCGGAATGAGCTTCTCAATTTTTGACACAAATAATTCAATGATTTCCTCAATTGAAGAAGATAACTTTTGAAGCTCCATTCTGTCTGTAGACACCCACTGGTGATATTCGATTTCATCAGTGGGATCACAATCTTTACATTTCTGCAACAATAACTGATTCAGATTTGTACTTTTTGGACACTGAACAACACCAAAGCAAGCACTTTGAATCCTTACTGCTGTAGACAAGACTATTGATAAAGTCCTGATGTGATTCTTCAAAGTGTGCTGCACTAATCTAAAGTTAGACACACACATACAGAAAATGGTTTCCAGAGGAGCCCACAAGAATGTATCATTTTGGACGAAGAGCACAAAATTTAGAAAATCCTACTTTTTCATTAGTATGTCTTTGCTTAAATTGTTGATATAATTATTTCAAATTGCACAGAATAAGTTTTTTCTGAGCATGGACGTTTCTAGCGACACTTACTGTCCTTCATTCCTGGCATTTGTTTAAAATAGTTATCTTCATAAAATTCTATAATGTGTTTTATGGCATCTTGTGAAAGTTTCTTACCATGGCTGGTTTTGGGAACTGACATATAATGCCTTTATCTTTTGCTAATTTTCTTGCCTGATGTACTGTGTACTCTGAAACTTCAAACTGTTGTGCTACTTTTTTTCTGGACCATGATGGGGGAGCCATTGTTAATATCTGATTTTTTTTTTTTTTTTTTTGACAACTAATAGTAGGTATCTCTTCTTTCATTAAAGATACAAGTTTATCCAAATCATGAGCTTTTATTTTAATTCATCTATGGAGTGTTCATCATCACTGTCTCTAGTAGAAGACTGAGCTGTAAAGCCATACTCCAGAACACAAAATATTTTACTCTGCATAGCTAACTTTGCTTGAAGTTTTTTTTTCCCATATGCTGGTTTACTATGGGATTTTTTGTCATATGCTGGTTGCAAGGGATGTAATTTTAACAGTGACAATCCTAAATCATATGAACTTTTATTTATTTCTTTAGCAGCACATTCTTTAATAATAAAATAATCAGGGACCATTTCACTATCATCAGTCTCACTTAAAACTTCATCTTCTACAGGTTGTCCTAATTTAGATGTGTTTCCACGACACTGAGGACATAATTTTTGACCTGGGCATACACTGATATTTTTAGATTGCACCTGTTAGGCTATTTGTATACTGACTTATTTCTCTTTAGTTCGAGGGCATCCCTAGGAGGGTGAGGTGAGAAAAGAGAAATCTTTTTGATCCCCACCCTCATCTCAGCACTTGTTTTACGATGTCATAAAACTTACCCCATTTGAACTGGTGGTCAGTTGAGCACAGGATCTGGGATGAAGTCAAAACAAATTCTCATGACCCTAGGAATCATGCTGTATCCTTTGCCCTATGCCACATTTTTTTTAAAAAGCATGCTCTCTGACAAGTTGCAATTGTTTCTTAGTGCCCATCCATTGCAAGCTTACTTTAGTGTATTATCCAGTCATGCACATATTATAAAAACTGTTTATATCTTTCCTGGAAATGTTTAATTTGGAAGGGGGGGTTAAATTTCCAAAATTCTGTTTTAGGGAGATTTGTCAGTAATTTTTTTTTTTAGGAATTTTTGCAGTCTGCAATAAGAGAATAACAGATATTTTGAAATGACTGAAAAACTTTAAAACTTCACCACACATGTGCGGTGCAGCTAAACTAGCCATATCTTCAAACTTGTTAATATGGTACTTCTGAAACTATATATTGTAAGGAAACATAATTTTTCATATCCTTTGTGTTCTTGTTACTTTTATCTTATAAAATTTCTTGAATGTCAGAGATGAATTATAATTAATAAAAAAAAAGTGGTTGAATTGATGAAGTGGAACCCCATTCACATTTCAGATATTTGCACATATTTCTAAAAGCAAGCTGAAAGCCACTATATTTTTTTTTTATGTGACAGTATATGTCAAAGACCAATATTCATTAAAAAAAAAAAGCTCCCTCATACCTCTGCTATTTGCTGCAGAGCCTAATATAGAATATAAAGTTTTTTTCTTAAATTTTCACTTTATCAGTATATTTCATTTATTTATTCAGTGTTTTCAATTAAATTTAAAATGTCTTCTTATTCTGGAAGCTCTTTTGCATAAGGGTACAAAATTTCTTTCTTCTAAACTAAATTGCACTACAGTTATGCACAGGGTTTGCCAGGATGGGCCCAGTTTGAAAAAAAACCACCAGGTTTTTTTGGGCTGGGCTCAGTTGAAAAAACCCACCTGGGTTTTTTTCAGAATTAGATTCTATTTCTTCTACAATATTCCAAATTGAATCAGCACCCAATAAAATATTTTTTTACAATTAATAACAATAGGAATAATGACTAGATTCTCTTTCTGGCCTTCTCAAAGATGATGGTTGACAGATTTTATTATTTAGCAACACAAAACAATCCTTTCAGATCAGCTGACAAAGCAACTGATCTGAAATAAGAAAATTAAACAATAATCCTGAAAATAATAAATGGTTGCATATAAATAGCTTTTCACGTACAAATAATAACTATAGAATAGACCATTATCTATTCATACTGTAGAAAATAATAATAGAGGAACAGAATATAACATACTTAGCTTCTAATCAAAATGCACTGGCAGAAAAAAAAAATCCCAACACCACAAAAAAATAGTTGTAGAAGAATGAAATGGCGGCAATACATTTGTATAGGTAACATATTTAATCGATTAGGGTTTCAAGATCACAGCTTATTGTAAGCGCGAGAAGAGCCATTTTAAATGTGAAATGCTGGTACATTAATAACCGGTGTAACCGCCAGAATGTTGAATGCAAGCACGCAAACGTTCATGCATTGTGTCGTACAGGTGCTGGATGTCAGTTTGTGGGATGGAGTTCCATGCCTGTTGCACTTGGTCGGTCAATACAGGGACGGTTAATGCTGGTTGGGGGTGACGCTGGAGTTGTCGTCCAATGATGTCCCATACGTGCTCGATTGGTGAAAGATCTGGTGATCTTGCGGGCCATGGCAACATGTCGACACTCTGTAGAGCATGTTGGGTTACAACAGCGGTATGCGGGCGAGCGTTATCCTGTTGGAAAAAACACCCCCTGGAATGCTGTTCATGAATGGCAGCACAACAGGTTGAATCACCAGACCGACGTACAACTGTGCCGTCAGGGTGCGTGGGATATCCACGAGAGTGCTCCTGCTGTCATAGGAAATTGCTCCCCAGACCATAACTCCAGGTGTAGGTCCAGTGTGTCTCGGCCGCAGACAGGTTGGTTGCAGGCGCTCACCTGGCCTCCTTCTAACCAACACACGGCCATCACTGGCACCCAGGCAGAACCGGCTTTCATCAGAAAACACAACAGATCTCCACTCCGTCCTCCAATGAGCTCTAGCTTGACACCACTGACGTTGCAAACGGCAGTGGTTTGGAGTAAGTGGAATGCATGCTACAGGGCGTCTGGCTCAGAGCTGTCCTTCAAGTAACCGATTTGTAACAGTTCGTTGTCACTGTGGTGGCAACTGCAGCTCGAATTGCTGCCGCAGACGCGGTACGACGTGCCACACCCATATGCCGTACACGGCGGTCTTCCCTCTCAGTAGTGCCACGTGGCCGGCCGGAACCCGGTCTTCTTGAGGCAGTACCTTCCCTTGAACAGTGCTGCCAACAATCGTGCACAGTGGCTACATTCCTGTAAAGTCGTTCTGCGATATTGCGGAAAGAAAATCCACCTTCTCGTAGCCCTATTACACGACCTCGTTCAAACTCCGTGAGCTGTTGATAATGGCTTCTTCGTCTTCTTAAAGGCATTCTTGACTAACATCAACACCCTACGTCGAATCTCAACGATAACTAACGCTCACAAACGTTACAGCGCGTATTTACAGCAAACCTGCTTTGCATGTTCCGATGGGCGCTACTAGCGCCACACGTATGCGCCGAGCGCAAAATTTGCATAGACGTCATCTTACAGATGTACTCTCACCGCCTACCAACTGTCGTTTATCTAACACAATCCCTTCTTGGTGTTGGGATTTTTTTTTATGTCAGTGTATTATCTTTAAATAAAATTTGCTTGAGATATTATTTGTGCGCGGTATGTAAACTACAATGGATTTTGACTATTTACAAAGATCGCCTAAAAATTAAACAATGGTACAGATAAGTATTTTTGCTCTGTGTTTTACTAGAACCTCAAAAGCAGTCTGAAATTATCATAGTTTCGTGACCCACATAAGTTTCAAATATTTTCAAACCTCTGAGTTTTTCTGTAAAACAGCCACATTTAAATAATTAATGTAATCTCGGGTTTTAGTCAGAAAAAAAAAAACTACTAATCTACAGGAAATTTTTATCCAAAAAGGTATAAACTGAACAAGTTTTGTGGCTTTCTCTATCTCAAGCCTATTTCATAACTTATTCCAAACTAGTTGAAACAGAAAATTCCCTCAATGGAGGCAGGTGAAGCTGGTGCTGTGGCATACAAAGTTAGAAAATCCTGCAGGCAATTTTGAATTTGAACCCTTTTCAGACTTTTTTGCCATGACTTGTCATCCTTTTATGGAAGAAAACTGGCTGGTGACACTTTCTTTCATCATTGATACAGTCTGTATCATTAATTTTGAAAGCCGTTACACCAGGCAAATACATAGTCATATCAGAATAATATGACCACTTACCCAGAGTAGCAGAATGTAGACATACACACGTATGCCATACGCAGATAGTATCCAAATTATTAGCAGATTTTGCAGATAGTTTTTGCTTGTAGAATAAAAATAAAATAAAATGTTATTTACAGCAATTAAAACACTTACTCAAGACTTCACTCCGATTAATATATTTAATTCTATTTTAATATGAAGAACTTCAACTTATTTTCACATCTTCTGAGTCCTTTTGTTTTTACGGACTTTTCTGGTTTCCAGATTTTATCAAGGCCTGTTATCAACGTATTGGAACTGTATCAAAAGTTTCGTTTACACAGAAAGAATTTAAATTTTATTGCCAGATTCTTCTTGCAGTTGCCATTTATTTAATTAAAGTGATTTCTTTATGCATTTTGTAAGTCTACTACTTTTGAATTAAGTTGTTTAAAATGCCATTTGTAATTTTTTAAGGTTCATTATGAAACTGTTTTTCTAGATATAAAAACTTTTTTTAATTAGTCTTGTTTTTTTATGAGGTTCACAGTTCAATATTTTGCCCTAAAGGTCTATTTCACACACATTTCTGCACATGCATTTGTAAGGCACTTATTTTGTCTTCACTGAAATCTGTAATGTTCTAATAATTATTTGTTTTATTAATTTTTCTTTAAATTATCTTTCTCTGTTATCGTGTGCCTGATTCGTTGGTTTGCAGCAAGTTTTCTGTTTCAATGGTTGTGTTCACAGATACATTTTATTTTTATACAACTCTGCACCCACTTAATAATGGGATAACAGCGGCGAGATGTTGTGGTATGGACTCACCGAAGGCCTGGAAGGTTGCCTGAAGGCACATGTGCCCATTCGGACTTCAGCAGAGCATGGAGGTCCTGGAGATGATGTGGTTGTGGGTCAGAATGCCGAACTTGTCGATCTAAATAGTCCCAAGAGTGCTCTAGAAGATTAAGATCTGGCGATTTGGCCCGCCAAAGGAAAATAGAGACATCGCTGTCGTTTTTCTGGAACTAGTTGTGCACCGCCTTAGCGATGTGACAAGGGTGCATTGTCCTTTGGATACCATCACCACCAGGGTAAACATCCAGTGTGAAGGGATGCATGTGGTCTGCAAGAACGGACAGGTAGCCATTGGCGTTCAGGGACCCATCCCGTGGTTCCAGTGGTCCCACAGTATACAAGGAAAACATCTCCCAGACATGCACACTGCCGCCGCTGGCCTGTACTTGACCAACAAGCGTGTCCGGGTGTTTGTTCTTGTGTGTCTGATGCCGTGTCCGCCACCGCCTGTCACTTCTGTGAAGTAGAAACCTCGATTCGTCTGTGAAGGCAACCTTTTCCCCACTGTCCGATGATGGTAGTCCCATGCGAACTGCAGACATGATTGCTGATGGCTTTGGATTAACATGGATGTCTTTACGCAGCATCTGATCCGGAGACCCATGCATAACAGGGTTCGCTGTACTGTTATCTGGACACTTACTTGGGTACTCCAGTATTCATTTGAGTGGTCAATTGCTGCGCTGTTGTGTGTAGATTGCCCTTTACAAGTTGACAGAGGTGATATTTTCCTCTGGGGTTGATGGCCTTTGGGGCTTCACAGTTATGATCAGTGATGCATTCAGGCATCTTCTCGGGGGTGCTTTGCCCCCCCCTTGAAAATCCACGAATGCCCTCCCGTAGGATTTTGGGCTATCTCCCCTTATATTTAGTATAATAAATGTCATCGTTTATAGCAATATAAAAAAAAACCCATCCACATGGACTTCAAAGTTTCTCTCATCCTTCAATAAAACATTTAAGTCTCCGTTGGAGGGGCAATTTTTGAAGCAGTGACAAAGCAAATGTGTAACATATTTGCATTTCTAATCACTTGTTTGTGTGTAGATTTCTTGGAATTTGCATTTGCGATACACGGGCTTAAGAAAATGTGTTTATACTTTATTTAAAATTTATATATATATGTACAATTATATGTATATAATCAGTCAAGTTTCAGCCCGCTCAAAATTTGTAATTGCAACCCCCCCCCCCCTCGCCCGGAAAAACCTCTCTGAATGCAACGCTGGTTATGATGTTGGGAGGTACTCGGTGTGCTGGCGGTCCAATCTTCATACACCCTTACTACAGCACCTCGCAAACAGCCCCCGAATTTGACTGTTTCTGAGATGCTTCCACCCTTGGTGCGGCAACCAATGATCGTTCTTCTTTGAACATCCGTCAAATCACTACATCTGCCCATTGTTCTCATGTTACACACTATAGCTCATCTGTCCTGGCCAGCCACTTATATATCTCTGTGGTTGACCTTGTCACGTGCATTCTGTGACACATGTGGGTGAGTACATAGTGATTCCGCGGGTGGTCATGTTATTCGACTGTGTAATCGGGCGGAAATTTAGATATCCACTCTTCTGCAATACTCTTCTGTTCTTGGTTAAATTTCTGACCTCTGTATTTTGGATCCATAAGGTTTACTAGAAAATGTTGTGCAAGAATTGCTTGTTCAAACCTTTTTTTTTAAAATCTAGATGGTAGTGCTGCGGGATTTCTTGTAATAAATCCTGCTATATTTCAACAGCAACTGAAACAGACGTTGCGTCTCTCTCGGAAGTGTGTCCAGTGTGCTAGTAACAACAGATAACTGCTTTTCCAGATTCATAACTTCACAGTAAATGCTCATTTTATCCAAGATTTTTTAAATAGATTGATCAAATTCCTCAATCTGCTCTTATTTGTGATAATTGGCCACAAATGTTTTAACACAATCAGGATGAAAGTTGCACCTTGTTTCATTAGGTAGTTGTGGCATTAAGCCAGGCTTTTCTTTGAACCATCCATGTGGTCGATGTAGGCTTATGTTATAAAAAATATTTTTGCAGCTGCAATCTGCTTTAAAACAGTCTTTGGGAAACATCTTTTTCTAACAAATTCAACAGATGTGCTGAGCATCCATATGTTATGAGAGTTGGATATCTTTCATTTGATATTTTTATCATTTTGTTTTTGCTCTCAGTTACAACAGCAAAAACAGGTTTCCCAAATTTTTCTTCACACTCCTTTATGGCCGCCTCTAATTTAGAAGCACAATGTTTTGCTATTTTCTTTTCTGATCCAGTATCATCAGCATACAGCAAAAAACTTTCTTTTCCAGTATGGACACTAATAGCTTGGACTGGCTCATTCTTCACACTGCACCAACCATCTATGGCGAGAGTCAAACTGCCTAATTTTATTTTTCTGAAAGCTGAGATTCAGTTTCTTCTGCTGCAATATCAAAATTTTTTCCACCAATGGCTTTTGCTGAGGGTGGTTGATGTCCACGTCTCAGTGTTTCAATCATAATTTTAAATTGATCCAATTCTGCTGCATTGAATGGTGTGTTTAGCAGCATTAAAAAAAAAAATAGCCACTGTTTTGTCAAGATATTTCTTTTAAAGGCCCTTTTGTGCTTTTAAAACAGAATTTACTCATTAATTGTTGCTTTGTTTTTTTACTACAGTACTCGTTTTAACGCAGCAAACAAATGGTTTTCAAATCTATTGAGACTGAGAAACTGAAACAGTTATTAAGCAAAATAGGAGGAACACAAGAATCCTCCACAGTTGTTGATTGGTATGAGGCATTGGAAACAAATCTTCCGAGAAGGATCGGGGTTTATTATGGTTAGTAATATGTTCAGGTTTGCTCACAAGCATGAGGACAATGAAAAACGAGCAGTATCGAACTTTATTCCGAAGTTCATTATTGGATAACAGTTAATAATACCACATATTCATTTAATTGTTTATTGTGAAAAAAATATTGTATAAAATTCCCTGGGTAATTTTTTTTTTATAGCATGCTCTGAGATTTAAAGTTGACACGTTGGCACCTATGAGCCGAATCACATATATTTCTGCAAGAGAAACATGTCCAAGACAAATTCATCATTCGTTAAATGAAGTTTCAATATGTTAACATTTAATGTATTGCCAAACATGCATGCTAAGAATAAGTTCCCAGCTCAAATCACAACACTTTAAAATCCTGTTTTCTGAAATAAGTGAAACACTTAAAAACTTAATTATGATAGAAATATTTGTATCCACAATTCTGCAATACGCTTAAGTAATAATGCATTTAATTAAAATTTATGATCTACTATAAAATATTGGTAATTATCTTAAGCATTTGTCAATCGAGGGAACACTCAGTGTACCAAAATGGCATCACACAACCGAGAAAAATAAAAGTAATATAGATATATATCCATGGCATGTCCAAAGACCACTAGTTTATATTGTATTTAAGGATTGTAGTGATATTGGGTGTGTCAATAACCCACTTTCATAATCGAATGCGTTCATCACATGCAGAACCTGTGTTAAATTTCACGTAAAATGGAAACAAAATTTAAAAAGTTAAGCTAATTTCACCTATCCAAGCTGTTACTTGTGGGCAGAAATGTTATTTTGCTCCGGGAAAACTGAATGGTGCTTTTCCTATGTGAAAGCAATGTAGGGTTTACCTGTAAAACTAAGCTCTCTAAACACAAAAAGTGTATACTGTAATCCACAGCTGTTAAAAACAACTTTCATTTGAAAGAATGTAAATTAAGGTGACTAAGGAAACAGCCTTTGAGCACAAAATAGGATTACATATTTCGGAGTACCCTACCCTAAAAATCGCTGCCGAAAAGGAAGTAGTCATGGGAGTCACTCCTGGTGTGGTCAAACTGCTTTCGAAGCAGTAGAGAGAGAACAAGTCTCACACGTTCAAGCCATTTTAGACAGGGGTGAATTTGAACACGCACAACTCATTCAAACCGCTCAGAAATTTTTCTCAGGGTGAAGCCAGATGACAGGCACATCACCAGCATAGAGGAGCCCGGAAGTAGGTTGAAATGGGTAGCTAGGAAGCATGTTTTTTTTTTCAATATATTGCAAATATGTTTCAGCAAGGATTGGGGATAATGATGAGCCTGTTGGATTTTTTTGTTTATATGTTTTATTTATAGAGAAAGCTATGTTTTGTCTATATAATAATATATTGTGATAAAGCAATCAGAGAGAGGTCTTTTATTAAAACTCCTGGAAGTTCAACTTTCTGAAGATTTCAAAATAAATACATGGTTATAAGTCTGGCAATCATTTACAACAACCGAATGACCATGGCTGCCATTCTTCCATCCCAGATACAGATTTCCTTCTTTTGAAAATTTTGGAAACCTGTTGTGATTGTCAGATTGTTTTAAAACTGTTTTTCCTTTTCTTTTACCTTCAAATAAAATCATATTCCTGTAATCACTGAAATTGTGGAGTTTCACCAACTATTTTAAAAGTGTTCAATATGTTTGAAAAACTTTGGTGCAATTGTATACCTGCCAGATTCTGCTGTTGGCATACCTGCTAACTGCTACGGAATGTCCGTAGTTTCTACAGATTTTGTCTGACTACGGAACTCACTGTTAAAACTATGGATTCTATGAATTTTTTTTTTTATTATTTTGCTATTTTATAATAAACGTTATTCTTAAGCGAAATGGTGGAATTCCGCCTTTTTTTTTGTCATTTAAATCATTATAATGATCAATACAAAACTGAAGATAATAAGGGGGGGTCGTTTTTCGTCTGTGGACGGCATTTCATGTTTCAAAACTTTCGTAAACTGTAGTTAAATGGAGAATTTTTCTTTGCCATAATAGTAATATTTTCTCACGAAATGTTGCCTTTTTGTGTCCAGTATTCTTATTAAAAAATATAATTTTACTGCATAAATGTTTGTATTTCAGCTTGAAACTGTAGGCAACAATTTGCGAAAACGGAAGTTAAATGCTGCAGAAATTTCCCCGTAATCTTCGGGCATAAGGTTTTCCCATGAATTCGAGGAATTCTGCCATTTCCTTTATTATTTTAGTCATCCACAAGATCGATGCACGCGGAACTCCATCTTTACGGAACTTTCTAAAACGGAAGGTCGATGGAGTTCAGATTTTTTTCTGTAATCGTAATTTCTTTTTCTCACGATGTTGCCTCTGTCCAGTATTATTTTTAAATAACATTTTACTGAATAAATGTTAGTATTTCAGCTTGAAAATTGGGGTAAAATTTCCAAATCCGTAAGTCGGATAGAGCAAATATTTCTGCCGTAATCGACCCCCCTCCCTCTGCTGTGTTTCTACTCTCTTGCATTGTTAAATATCCCAGTCTCATAAGTTTTTGCATTTAAGCTTGATAAGGGAGGGAGGGAATTCCCTAAAATGGAAGGGACAAATTTGGAAAATCTGGAAAAATTGACTTTTTTTAAGTAAATTTTGGGTTTCCCCGTCTATCAAGTGTTGTGGAATTCTGAATGTATCCGACTGATTTTTACTGGTGGAAGTTTCTAACTTAAGTCTCGCAATGTTACCTATTGTGCCCTCACCAGGGGGATCAACTTTGTGTTTTGCAAGTGTTAGCGTGTTTCATTAGTGTCCTTGTTGTGATGTTTTCTTGTGACGCTTCTGTTTCACAAAGAGATGTATCGTTTCATAAAAAGGCGTGTTGTGTGCCGCGCATAATACTAGTTACTACTGACAAGGCTCTTGCTAATGTTAGCAATTATGTGTTGGTTTCTGGTCAGGAAGAGCTTTTTTCTGGATTTAATTTCTGGAAGTTTGCTAGATGCCAATCCATAGGCAAAACTTTGGAGTCAGTGAAAATGCTAGTATAGATGAGAATATTCCATGAACATTATCTGGATTTTTTTTTTTTTTTTTTGCGTGTGTGTTTCTATTCCTGACTGTATTCCTAATTTTTAATTGTTTCCAATAATGTTAATTTCTTTTTTTTTTTCACAATGGTGCAAAAGCGTGACTTCGTATTTTTTTTTTTCACAATGGTGCAAAAGCGTGACTTCGTATTTTTTTAAAACAATTTTTCTTAATGGAATGCATGTTTTCCTCTTTCTAGTATCTCCAAAGTAAATCAAGAGAACTCGCATCCCCCTTACCTACCTAATTTTTTGAACAAAATTGAATTTCAAACTCCATGCTTAATCTGTCCGTGATGGAATGGCTCGATTTGCGTGATACGTAAAATCATTTTCATGGCAAAGTGAGCTGTGGCAGTACCAATTTTTGGAAGTAATTTCACTTAAAATGAATGTTTTGCCATTCCTGAGTCATCTCTTGCTACATCAAGAAACAAAGAAAAGAAACAGAGCAGCCATTTTCTTAAAGAAATTAAAATTCAAGAACACCACTTAAACACACTATGCAGAGAAAATGGTTGTGTATCATGATGTGCAGTGACGGACAGTTGAAGTTCTGATTTTGAACTTTAATTTCCCGTCAAAGAAAACAAAAAGTCACTTGTGCCTGTGATTTCTTGGTATAGCAAACAATGATTGAGCAATGGGTAAAGATTCATTTTCGGCAAAATTCAAGTTTAAACGTCAGAGGTTATCGCTCTTTCCACGTTTATAAGTGAGTCACGGAAAAATTTTCATTGGCCGCCACTGGGAATTGAACCCAGGGTCTTCCAGTTTTTTCCATGACTCACTTATAAACGTGGAAAGAGCGATGACCTCGTTTGATGTTTCTGGTCCATGTCAAATGTCTGTATTAATTATTCATTCGCATCCTAATTATTTGTTCAGTTGCTGCTTACCGTCTTTGGTGAATCCCCAGCATTGTGCGGGGCTCCAAGAAGCAACCTGCCAAATTGGCTTGGCAGTTAGTGTATGCGAGTCTGGAGGAATTTGAGGCCGCTGTGGTGCAGTGGAAGCATATCCATCACATAACTGGAAGACCCTGGGTTCGATTCCCGGTGGCGGCCAATGAGAATTTTTCCGTGATTCACTTATAAATGTGGAAAGAGCGATTACCTCTGTTTGATGTTTCTGGTCCACGTCAAATGTCTGTATTAATTATTCAAGTTTAAAGCCTAATATTGACACTTCTGACTCTGCCATGAAAACAACTGTACGGAAAAATTGTAATATTGTTGCTGTAGTGTTCAAGCATTTCAAGTGATGAAATTTCTATTTAATGAATTTTAGTAAAACTTGTACAATAAATTAGGTTGTAAATGTGTTATTTTTGAATCATGTATTCTGATATTGGAACTAACTTGGAGAATGTGATACTAAAAAATTTGAATCCTTAGGCTCCCAAAATATTGGATAGACATGGAAATGGGAGAAACTGACCCACACCACATGGTTACATTTTTATTCCTTTCTCCTCAGTTTAGTCTCTGTTCAATTACCCATTTTCTTTGTTTTGGAAGCAGGATTTTGATGCACTTTTAATGCTTATTTTTTACCATACACCATTTTCATACCTCAACACCCTAGAACCATGGCTGTCACCCACATAATATTGAGATGTTGATCATTAGATTCATTGTTCCTATGAAAGACCCATTTTTAATCTTAATTTTATCTTACGTTTTTATTATGAATCTGAGCTGTATGTCATCATCAGGGTTCGATTTCGACCAGTAGTTAGTAGCAAATTGCTAGCAAGCAAATGCATTTTGCTAGTGATAAAAAGTGGTTCTATCAAAAGTTGGTAGTGGAAAAATTTTGAATGTTTTAGTGTGAAATGTAAAGCACCACTGCATTGCACATGTGGAATATTTTAGATATACCCTTGAGCAGAAACAGCGCGACAGCCATCGCAGATTCTCGAAAAGGTGTGCAGACTCTTTTTCTGTTTTCTTAACAATAATTGTTTTTAAGATTTCTTTAAATTTTAAAACAAAGGAAGGGAAAATTTTGCACGTTTTTAACGTTGGCTCCTGTTCATGACGTAAAGCCGTAATCGATAAATCACTCGTCGCAAACAACTGTTCTCCCCCACCCATTTTATTTTAGCTTTCATTTTTCCATATTTTTCAAACAGAGAACTTCAACTTGATGAGATATAATTGCATTTCATCAGCTTTAAATCTTGGAAGCAATAGTTTTATGCACTTTTAACGCACCATGCACATTTGATGTGGCATTTCGGAAGCTAATGTTGCAATTTTTTACCCCCTATTTGGCATGGAGGCCTACATTTTTATCTAACTGAAAGTTAAATTAAAGCAATTTCTTTTTCTATTTTTTTTTTTATGAAGAGCTGTACTTTTAAAGTGTTTCCATGGCTGTCAGCATTCCGTAAGTTGACATACAATTTTTTTCCCTTTTTACTTCCAGATAGCTTCATTTCAGTTAAAATGGTAAGATATTTTTTTTTTTTTGTTCTTCCTCTTCATTATTTTTTTCAAAAACCATAATTTCACACATTTTTTTAGTTGGTCTTCCGTTTTTCACGTTTGAAATATAAGGCATTCCTGGAGTTAATGTTTGCAATTTTGCCTTTTTTGGCTTCCAGATAGTTTCATTTCAGTTATATTAATGCTGGTCCTTTTTTTTTTTTTTTTTACAAAATTCATATTTGTTAAGCGTTTACAACATTCCCTTCCGTTTCAGCGGCCGTGTGGCATTTCTGAAGTTAATGGTCGTATTGCATTTTATTTTATTTATTTTACTTCCACATGGTTTTATCTGGGTTTTTTTTTTTTTTTTACCAAAACCATATTTTTACACATTTTTTTAACGCCTCCTGCTTTGTTTCCAAGGACATATTACATGGTATTCCGGGAGATTGATGGTCGCAATTTTTTTTTTTTTTGTTTAGTTATTTTCTTCCAACAAAATAATTTCATCCCAGACTGATGAGATGAAAAGCCTTTTTTTTTTTTTTTTTTTTGCTTTACAAGAACTTTTGCCATTATTCTCACTTTAATTTTATGATTTTATCGGGTTTAATTATATCAATGAAAATGCTCCAATCACATTTTCATAAATTCGACAAAATTTTCTTAAAACTGGTCAATTCACAAATTGGGTTTCAAGCAAAAATCTTACTTATGGATTCCTGTTTTACAAATAAAGTTAAATGTGGTAAAAATTACTGTTATTTCTAAAATTGACATGATTCCCCCCCCCCCCCCACACACACACACAACTCGATCACCTAAATAATCACCTTCTGAGGTCCCTAGTACAACATAATTGCTGCAGGAAATAGTAAGAACAGAATGTCTATCAGGCAAAAAATTCTTCGAAGGAGGGAGTTAAAGTTTTATCTATTAACTAAATGCAAAATTTTGGTCCTGCAGACAAAAACGACATCCACAGAATCTGATTAAACAATCTTGCAGACCACCTAAGATGCAAGTTTTCCGTCTCTCAAAATTTCCAAAAACGGAAGTTAGGTGGAGTGAGAATTTCTCTCGTAATCATAATTTTTTTTCTAATAATTAACAACATAAAAGTGTTTGCTGATTAGATTTAATTAGTTTCTCAATAAAATTTTTGATGTAGGGAAAAAATTCCTACATTCTCATTATCAAGAATTTATATAGCAGAAATAGGCTTCAAAAATTATCAGCATGTGTTGTGTTATAATTTTTCTATTTGAGTGTTACATTTTTTGGTTCTGAGAGGTTGGCAGGTCTGTATATGGAAAATAACTTAAGATTTTTAATAGTGTTCTTGAATTTTGTGAATAAAGTTAAATAAAAAAATGTTTTTTAAATATTTGCATTCAATTTAAATTGTTATAATTAACCTGTCAGGTCATGAAAGGGTGAGTTATATCTAAATATTTGTAATCTCTTCAGCATTACAATGTGACAGTTACAGGAGGGTGCAATCAAAATTTGTCATGACTGACTAATAATGGATGGAGGCATGTTAAAGTTTCTTTTGTGTGATGATCAACTTTTGCCCGAAGTCAAAGCCCCGGCCACAGTGCATATTGGCCACTGAGATTGCGCAGCACAGTGTCGCAACAACAGGGGTAGGAGGTGGCTTAAGGGTCTTTCTGTAGAAAATCACCCAATTTACAAAAAAGTGGTTGCTGACACATTTAAAAAAATTCATTTATTGTCCATCTGGAAAGTCATATTTTGAGAGTTCAAATCTGGGGTATATTTTTTTCTTTAACATCCACCATTTGGGATTTGCAACTGAAACGGCCACTGCGAAGTGGGAAAATCACACCCAGACAGCAGTTTTGCTTTTTTTGACTGTACAAAAACCATAAATGGCAGAAAGCTCCAACTTGTCCCATTTTAAAGAGCATATGTCTATCTGTAAGGGGAATATATAAATATTTACTAAACATTAATATAATGAAGGGAAATCATTAAAATAGATTTTTTTTTTAGTTTTTTATCCATCGCAGTTCTTTAAGAAATCAAAAAAACAAAATGGTATTTGGCTTATTTTTAGCCTACAAGAAATACTTTAAGCTTGAAACAAATAAATATTGGCTTATACAGTCTTTTCATTCTAAAAGAGGGGTCTAAAGTTGCCTATTTTTCAAAAATTGCAAAATTTGAAACCTGTCTAAAAAGGGGAAAGTATAAAAAATCTGAAACTTCTATGTGTCAACAGAGAGATGTAAAAATCCATACTTGTTTTTCAGTACTTTGTTAGTTACAGAGTCAAAGTTACAAAATTTTGCAAATTGTAATTCACTTTAAGAGGGCGTAATTGACTATGTTTTGCAATTAAAAACCTGTCTTAAGTGTAGCATTAGATTGACATCATTTGCATATTAAAGCAGCTTTTAATCAATGTGTTTGATATATCAGTCAAACAAACATAGATTAAGCATTCATTGGAAATATTTTTCACGGATTTCGATTCTTGAAAGTTGGCAGGTCTGTTGATGTGTGTGTGCAGAAATTGTGGTTAAAAATCTAATGAAATGTTTCTCAAGTAGTCAGTGTGTAAAATATTGTGAAATAACTTTTTTTTTGTAATTTTTAGCAACCAAAGTTCAAGGCACAGTGAAGTGGTTCAATGTGAAGAACGGTTATGGCTTCATAAACAGGTAATTCTTCCTCAAATCTTTAACACTTCAAGTAGAAATTGTGTATTTTAAAATCAGACTTGATGCTTGTTTGTGTATAAGGGATTGGATGATTCATTAGAGGAATCTTTTTTTTTTTTTAAAACAGAAATGGGTAGGTAACCTTATTGAAATTTCATGTGTAAATTACCATTTTTTGTGTGTGTGTGATTCATGCTTTCATTGATTCAACTGTATAAACCACAAAACATTTCTAAAGATAGTTTTTTTTTTTTTTTTTTTTTTGCTTAGCAGTACGAATTGCCTTAAAAATCATAAAACATATAGTATGTTCCAATGAAATTTGCTATAAGAAATGTAAAAATTGCTGGAAACTAGTAGAAAATATGTTTGTTTTTTCAAAAATAAAATAGTGATAGAACCCCCACAGTTTTTTCCCCACCAGGTGTTACTCTGAGTCTTGAAAATAATAAAAATACGTCAGTGCAGGGGATTACCCTATAGCCAATGGCAGAATTGCAGAATGTAGACCTATGCATGTATGCTGTACACGGATAGTTTCCAAATTGTTAGCAGATTTTGCAGGTAGTTTTCGCTTGTAGATTAAAAAAAATGTAATTTACAGCAATTAAAATACTTATGCAAGGCAGATCAATATACTTAATTCTATTTTAACTTGAAAAACTTTCAATTATTTTTTATATCTTTTGAGTTCTTTTGTTTTTACAGACATTTCCACCCTCTAGATTTTATCAAGGCCTGTTCTCAATGTATAGGAACTGTATCAAAAAGTTTCATTTACACAGAAAGAATTTAAATTTTATTGCAAGGTTTCTCTAGTGGTTGCCAGTTATTAAACTAAATTTTTTTCTTATGTATTTTGTAAGTCTATTTTTGAATTAAGTTATTGAAAATGATATTTATGATTTCTGAATGTTTCATTGGTAGAACTGTTTTTCTGGATGTAAAACCTTTCTTTAATTAGTTGTTTTTATGAGGTTCATGTCCAGTATTTTAATATTTTGATATAAAGGTCCATTTGACATACATTGCTGCACATTCAATTGTAATGTACTTATTTTGTCGTTATTGGAATCTAATGTTATAATTATCATTTATTGTTTTATCAATTTTTAGTACCTTATTCTATTTTTATCGTGGTTTATGCTTCACAGGTTTGCAGCAAGTTTTCTGTTTCAATGGTTGTGTATGCAGATACATTTTATTTTTATACATCTCTGGCCAGTGGTTCCAGTTGGTCATTCCACCTACAGATTCTGGAACAAAATCTAGTGATATGGAATCTGTTGGCCAATTTCACACAGAGCTAACTGGTACTTCAACAGTATTTATATCTAAACTTTATTTTACATCAGATTCATAGAGAGGTCCTTGATGCTATTGTGTGTGCCATTGTTGCTAAGCAGAGCACACTTTGGAGGCCAACCCATCTTTCATTAAGGTCACCCTCCGAGTGTAGCACCATCAGTTAAACTTTAATATGGAAGATGAGCTTCCTGTGAGAAGCTGACTTCTGAATCTCAGAATAGCTCAGTGGTTTGTATGTATGTACCAGGTTTAATCTTAATAGCTATATATGATACATATTAGCTGAATTAAATACTGTTTTGCACGTTAGTAGTCTTTTAGACATCAGGTCAACATTCCACTGAACTAGGGTTAACGACTTCACATTATTCACAAAAGGGATAGCATACCTTTCTTGGATGTCTACTTGGAATGTACGGTTACATGTAAGCACAGCTTCATTGCTCCTTACTTTATGGCAGTTTATCTGTCATTCTTGCAATATAATAATATTTCATGTACTTAACTCTTTGTGAAGTCATTATGGTATCAGATGAAGAAATTCAGCATCGACGGATATTGAATATTGACTGCTATTCGTCGATGCTGAATTTCTTCATCTGATACCATAATGACTTCACAAAGAGTTAAGTACATGAAATGTTATTATATTGCAAAAATGACACAGATAAACTGCCATAAAGAAAGTAAGGAGCAAATGAAGCTGTGCTTACATTGCAGCTGTACACTCCGAAGCAGACATCCAAGAAAGGTATGTTATCCCTTTTGTGAATAACGTGAGTCGTTAACCCTAGTTCAGTGGAATATTGAAACTGATGCCTAAAAGACTACTAACGTGTGAAACAGTATTTAATTTAGCTAATATGTATCATATACAGGGTGTTCAGTTAATGCGGTGACATACTCAGAGACTAAACGTGGTTTGCGACAGCATGTTCTATTTCAATTTTTGTTCCTCTTGATGTCTACTAACAACCCTCTGAGTTTGCCGCCACATTAACTGAACACACTGTATAGTATTAAGATTAATCTTCTACCCACCCAACTTTTCGAGTCTACACAACATGGACTAGAATATATGAATGTACCAGGTTTACTGTCTTTACGTAGATAAACTTGTGCTTGTGACAGGTGAAAAAAGTTTACTAAAATATGAAATCTTTTATCCGGTGTCTTGGTATCTGGAACATTCTGAAAACCAGTTATGTTCCAGCCCTGTAGCAGAATTACAGCGACAGGTGACGTATGTCACAGATTTTATTTTTGTCCTGCAGACGAAAACAATATCCCCTAAACCTTTATTTTCATCCTGCAGAAGAAGATAAAAAAAACATCCTCAGAAGCCATCTGTATCCTACCTTGCAGACTCACGATCCTGGGCATAAGTTTTCCATCTGGAGATGAATTCGGTCTTTCAAATTCTTCTGAAAATGGAAGTTCAATGAAGTAAAGATATCTCCTATAACCGCAGTTGTTTCTTTTCTGGCGATGTTCAGCTAATATGTCCACATTATTCTTAAATATAATTTTTGCGTGTTCAGCTTGAAAAACGGGGGAAACGGAAGTTAGGTGGAACGATGTAATCTGAAATGCTTTTTTCTTGCAATGCCTTCTCTGCTGTCTATTGTTGTTAAATGATTTATTCCATAAATTTTTGTAATTCAGCTTGAAAATGGAAAAAAAAAATAATTCTGAGAATGAAAGTTGGACAAAATGATTTCTCTTATAATGGCAATTAGTGTTTTTCCACAATTCCCTCTGTCCAAATATTGTTTCTAAATATTTTGTTGCAGAAATGTATGTTTCTGCTCAGAACGGAGATAAAAAAAATCAGACAATGAAAGATAAAGGGAGTGAAGATTTCTCTGTGATCATTTTTTCACAGTGTTCTCCTTGTCCTACCTTGTTAAAATACCATTTAATTGCATAAATGTTTGTATTTAAGACAGAAAATGGAGGAGAAATGTTTCTGAAAACTGAAGTTGATGGAGCGAAGTTTTCTTTTATAATTGTCTCTCACGTGCCATGTTTCCTCTGTCCTGTATTGTTTTTAAACATTCCATGTCATATAAATGTTAGTATTTCAGCATGATGGTAAGTCAAAAGGTCTTACTTTGCACTTAGAGCTGTGAAAATTGTACCAAGGAATGCATGCTGTATGCAATTAATGTTAAATTATTTCTAATTAATATTATCTAACCAGACATACCTTTATTTTAAAAGCAGGACAGTTTTTTTTTCTAACATTTTTATCAGATTTTAGGCATTGTGCTCCAAATTACAGAAAAAAACATTATCCAGAAAACCCCAAGTCCCAAAGATCCCATACTGTACCAGTAATTTTATGAATGGTGGTGGAAGAAAAACAGGTCACTTCATGCACAAATTGGTTATGTCATTCTTCGTCAACATGGCGGGGTAATCAATGAAATAGGAATGTTCATAATAGTAGTTCGGAATGCATTAGAATGAAAATCTAATAGGAAAGCTATGAATGGACTTAACAGCATGGCAAGTGATCAAAGGAATTTATCCAGTATGCTCAGGAGAATCAGAGGTTGACCCTCAGTGATATTGGGAAAGAGTCACATGGTCTGATGAATTGTGTTTTTAAGTTTTAAGTGCATCATGGCAAGGGGGGGGTGAGAATATGGGGACTTACTCTTGAAAGTATGGAACCATTTTGCATGGTCACAAATTTCCAGGCTGACAGAGGCAGTGCCATGTTTTCCTGTGAGACTTTTTAGTCCCTTGATTTGAGTGGACTCATGCCTGCATGTCCAATTGTGTTCAAATGTAGTGATTGATCTAGTTCATAAAATAGTCTCTCTTCAGGTGTTCATAATGACGGATATTTCCAGCAGGACAATGCACCTTACCACAAAGCATATGTTGTATTAGTGGTTTCAGGAATGTGGAAACTTTTCTCTACTACATTGGCTCAGTTGCCAGACCTCAATCTCATGGACGTTTTGTGTGTGTGTGTGTGTGTGTGTGAGAGTAAAGTCAACTGGGGCATAAGACTTATGGATCCACTGCCATTCAATGTGCATGAATTTGAAGATGCTATTCAATATGCATGTACCAGTATGACACTTTGAAATTGTCAAAATATAATCATTGCTGTGCCGCCATGGCGGTAGTGTGGTCTGCCATGCGGGCTTCAGATCAGGTATCTAAGAATAGCCTGGGTATGAAGCTTGGGTGTTATGGTTTTCAAGTGGTTCTGGGTCTGTCACTTTTGTGGAGCCAGTGGCTTTAAAATAGGTATAGTGACTGCTTTATGGCCCTTTGAGTTGCTCATAGTGCTTATTAAAACATGGCATAGAAAAACCAAACTGTTGTTCTGAATCCAAAGGTAGTTAAACATCCTAGTAAATTGGTCACTCAGTAATTGGTCACTAGTTAAACATCCTAGTAAATTGGTCACTCAGTACATACTGTAACCAAAAGTGTTTCAGATTTAAGTGCAGATAAATGAAAAATTTAAGTATGGGAGTTAAAAACATTTAATTGCAGTAAAATGTTGATTCTGAATTTTTGGTGTTATGTCCATTAAAATGTAAAACACTATCAATGTTTTGCCACATCAAGAATATATATATATATATATATATTTTTTTGTGTAGAATATGTGTTCAATCACTAAAAAGAAAAAAAGAAAATACAGAATGTTGCTCTGTCATTTGGATTTTAAGTTTTCCCATGCTGATAACTTGCGAAGTTCTGGTGGAATTTAAGTATGGTAATCTATCCAAGGGAGAGATAATTTAATTTAGATGCTGTGTATTAAAATGTCCAGGGAGTGTTGAGGTCTTGGATACAACAGTGTTTGATTACAATTTTGGCTTAAGTGAAAAATAAAATGTTTGGTTCTCTGGACAATGGGGTTTGACTGCTTTGTTTACCTCTTTATTAAGAAATGTTCTTCTTTCAGCTCATGTAACCCATGCTATCAATCATGGAGAAACTTTATTAAAAGTTTTGGACATTGGTAACTGATCTTACACACAACAAATTGAGTACTGTTGTGTTTAGTCTTCATTAAGCTATGCTTTAGCACACCTGCACATGACTCATCCTTTTATCGCTTATCCTGATGCACCAGCCCACAGGTTCCTGGGTGCATCGATCAGCGTGTGTCTGCATTTGATGGTAAACCACATTAGAGCATGCACTTTCTTGATGAAAGTGGCCATAATCTTGAGATTTTGAGGTCTGTTCATTCCAATGTACAAACTCAAAATTCAGTTGCCTGTGGTGACCCATCGGGCATGATGCAGAGTTCCAGGACTTCTCTCTGCCAAGTTGATGGGGCACTCCTCAGATGAAACTGCTTTACCTCAGATGAAACTGCTTTACATATGCATACTTGCCAACTTTGGAAAATGTGCATCAGTAAAACTTGTCCCATTTACCACAAAACAAAACATAATTATATTAATAAATATGCAGTAAAAATCTCTGCGATGCATTTGTTAAATGCTTACAACCCTTCTAAATATATTTTAACACAGAACATTAACTAATGTGCAAACTTAAATCTCCAGCATTTCCTTTCATCTTGATTTCCTTACCAGCATCTGAGTCAAAAAGCCTTTGTATGCTCAGTTGACAATCCTGGGAAAAACTGTCTGAAGTGTTGGAATATGCACAAAATCTTTAAAAGGAAAAAAAAACTTTGGCAAGGAGGGGGGGGGCACAATTGATATAATACTATATATGTATAATTTTGAAAAGTGGTGCATGTTTCTAGACCAGTGCAAAACTAGCCTCAGGACCTTCCTGCAGGGTGTCTACCCACCTGGAAAAGTCATGGAAACTTGAAATTCCAGAGGGAAAGTTGAAAAATTTTCTGATTTAAAAAGTAAGAAATTTTTTTAATTCCCATGTTACATAAAGTCAGGGAAAATCTAAGTTGGTTTTCTAGAAGTTTAAGGTGGTTCCACCTAAAATCTTTGCTTTATGTTTCCAGTGGTAAAACTTCTTTACATATTTTCTTCGCAATTAATGTATTTCCAAGGATGAAAATTTGCACATCGATAAAACTAACTTTAAGTTATAGCGTGGGATACTCAATACTTGCTAAAACATAACCATAATGAAGCATTTCAACATTTGTTTGTCTACTGACATCATCAATGTACAGGTCGTGCCGTCTATTAACAGGTCTGAACATCACTCAAAGAAAAAAATGCTTGATTTTTAATATAATTATCGTTATGTTTTAGCAAGTATTAGGCATCCCAGGCTATAACTTAAAGTCAGTTTTATCGATGTGCAAATTTTCATCCTTGGTAATACATTAATTGTGAAGAAAATATGTAAAGAAGTTTTACCATTGGAAACATAAGGCAGAGATTTTAGGTGGAACCACCATAAACTACTGGAAGGTATGTTTTTTTGTCTACTCCACTTCAAACCCTCCTAATGATAAGTCTTTCAGTACAAACCAAACAAGAATAAAACCTTTCCTCCCATAGACACAAAGAAAGACAGTAGGGTGGGGGATTAAGGAAATTGACAATAAGAAGAACAGGGTCTTTCAGTGTAAACCAAACAAGAATAGAACCCTTCAGAGTTTAAGAAATATTCTTCTCATAATCATGGTAAATATGTCATGATAATTAACACAGCAATCGGACATCGCCGAATTCACGTGTGAAACAGTAATTACAGTCAATTTGGCGATGTCCGATTGCTGTGTTAATTATCATGAAGAATAGAAACTATCCTCCCTTAGTAACAAAGAAAGACGAGGAGGGGGGGGGGTAATGAAATTGATATTACCAAAATGAGAAACCAGTTCCTACCACCTGCTTTGGTTCAGGTTGTGCTCTTCCCAGTAGTGGTAAAACTGGTTTTGACTTTTGACCTGTTCTTTGTCTTGTTCAAATTTATTGCTTAGCTAGGTAATCTGCTATTAGCCTAATTCTCTCTTTGTTGGTAAAACACTATATCCCGCTCCTAGTTTATTGTAGTAAGAATGGGCATGTTACAAGCACATATAAACCATAAAAATAACTAAACAGAACTAACATAGACCACATATGCAAAATTATAAAGCAAAAACCACATTGTCAAAACTGATTGCACATGATTCTCCGTAGAAAATGAAAGAAAAAAAACCAACAATGGTGCAAGCAAATGGTATTAAAGTTCCAGGTCAAAAGCTTCAATACAAAGACAAATGACATATCACACAGTATGATTCATAAGTACACAACATACATACATATCACTAAGCTGTTCTCTGAGATTCAGAGGTTAGCTCCAAAAAGAAATACAAACTTCCAGATATTTTTACTTATTGTTGTCGTATCAAACTTCGCCATTTACAGCGATCTTGACATACAACTCGTGCTTCACTGATATCCATTACACGCCGTACACAAGATCTTTTATACTTCATACTCATATTTTTCTCATGCAGACACTTCTGAATCTGATCCACCCATGTCTTCCTTGGCCTTCCTCTGCCTTTCCTTCCTGCCACTTGAGCTGAAAAGATTTTCTTAGTAAGCGTTTCATCACTCATTCTTTCAACATGGCCAAACCACCGAAGCATATTGGTCTCCACCTTGCCAACAACATTTTGCTTTACATCACACAACTGCAATACATCTTCATTCCTCACACAATCAGATCGTGTCTTGCCACAAACCCCACGTAAGTAACGCATTTCTCCAGCACACAAACGACTCCTATGTTTCTTCTGCAGTACCCAGGTTTCACTGCCATACATCAGAGTAGGAACAATTACTGTTTCATACACAGCCATGCGGGACTCTCTAGAGAACCCATCATTCCTGTGAAAACCTCCCAGAGCAGCTATGCCTTTCAAAGAAGAATTCACTTGCCTACTGATTTCACCATCCAATTTATTCTCTCTGTAAAACATGCTTCCTAAATACACAAACTCACTCACCTGGTCAATCACAGTGCCATTTATACTTACACTGCATTCAGTGCTACCAGTTCCTCTCTCAAACACCATAACTTTGGTTTTTCCCTTATTTATACTCTGTTTGAATTTCATGCAAACTTTGTGCATCCGAGTCAACATACTCTGCAACTCACTTTTGCTCTCTGCCAACAGGACAGTGTCATCAGCATACAGCAATCGGCACACACTGATATCACCAAGACATAAACTACTATTATCTATTTTGGCATCACACATGCATGTGTCCATAAATATTGTGACGATCCCCCCCTCGCATAATTAACTGGCGAGAGGCGGGGTTAATTAACGGTAATTGAAACTTGATTGGGGGTTTTATTTAACAGAGAGTTATAATTTTAAACACTTGCGAGGGGCAGTATATTGAGAAAAGATCTTCTAGCACTTTGAATTCAAATAGCGAGTTGCAGGTGTTTGCCACGAGAACAAAGAGCCCATAAACGGAAATGGGACGGGTCAGAGTTTAAAAGCTATTTTCCATGACTCAAAAGTGTTTGGACGGCAAAAGCGTTTGAAGCTTTTGTCTGTGCCGTGCGCGAAACAATGGAAGCTCTTAGACTTGAAGAGCGGTTTATAATAAAAATGTCACGGTTTCAAGTGTTGGAATTCACCGCTTACCAATTTCTCGGAGAGGGGAGGTTGTTGTTGAGGACAGATCCCGTTTGATATCTGAGAGAACTGGGCCTCGATTTTTCCTCGTGCTAGAAAATGCTTGCCGTCCATCTGCGTGCTCTTGCAATTCTGAGCATAAGAAGTGAAGCCAGCTGAAAAGCATAAGCTGATGAATAATAACCACCAGATTTACCTAAAAACTTTCTGATCCTCGCCGGACTATCGATACCTGTCCTAAGGAGCAATTTCAGGTGGAATGCCGACAGAAACATAATAATTACGGAATATCGCCTCACTCATGCAGAGCGGAGAAGAGAAACGCCAACATTGGAAGGGGAACCACGGAGGAGCCGAGCCCCTGCAGAGCCTCTTCGCAAAGAAAGCGGGGAGAGAACTTTTGTGCGTGTGTCTGAGTACGTGCGTTCAGCGACTAGGGATAATGTCGTTTTGACGAAGAGACCGTAAGCAGCGCTGCGTCATCCAAAAAGGAAAAAGAGCTACCCGTAGTGCCGACATATTAGTGAATGTGAGTGAGTGTTTGTGTTGGTTGTGTCACCATACTGTGGATACTCAAGGACCTATGTAAGTACTTTTTACGAATACTTTTATTTGCGGCTCATTGTGAACGAACAGACTTTTCGTTAGGACATATTTTCTGAAACACCGAAGAGGGCCAAAGCTGGCCGGAAATTATAGCCTTTGTAATTAGATGAAGAATCCGGTGTAATTTATGCATGTATCCATTAAATCCCTGTTTTAATTGTTATACTGTGCCTCCATTGGTTTATTGGTGTACTGTGTCGGCTAATTGGCTAACGAGGTATTGGCGGATCCAGTGATTCGAATACCAGTCCGGAAGTAATTGGGCATCCTGACAACTAAGACCCAAAGGACGCAACAATATATTAAACAGCCATGGTGACATTACACAACCTTGTTAACTCCTGTACCAATGGAAAACCATTTTGATAAAACACCATTCACTCGTACACAAGCTCTACTACCAGCATACATGGCTTTTACACTATTAAGTAGATTCCCAGTAACACCATATTCATTCAATACCTTCCACAAAAGTGTCCTATTGACTCGGTTGTAAGCTTTCTCTAAATCTATGAAGGCAGTAAAAACTTTCTTCCCAACAGCCAGATACTTTTCAATCATCATGCGTAATGCAAAAATCTGGTTAGTGCAGCCTTTACCAGGCATAAAACCACTCTGAACATTCCACACTTTCAATGATGTAAGACCCCATACTTTTTCAATAACGACCTTACCAAACACTTTCCCTGGCACACTCAGTAGGCTAATACCACGATAGTTCTTGCATTCAATCTGATCACCTTTTCCCTTATACAAGGGAACAATAATAGCATCCTTCCAATCCTGAGGGACCATTCCTAACTCCCAGCACAACTGGCAAATTTCAGTTAACCAGTCAATTATAGAGTCGCCACCATATTTCAACATCTCTGCAGTTATGCCATCAACTCCTGGAGCCTTACCATTCTGAAGAGATTTTAGAGCTTTACACACTTCTTCTCTTGAGATCCCTCCTGTGCTTTCATTCCTCATTGTGACATCATCTGCATCTGTCTCAGAATCATTTTTGCTTTCCTGATCTAATAACTCACAGAAGTATTCACCCCATCTGTCACTTAACTCATTGGGCTCCCATATCATTTCCCCAATCTCATTCTTCTTACAACTTTGCTTTCTCTATTTTTACGGAGTATCTTGTACTTCCAGAAGGACTTTCTATCTTTCCAAAAAGCCAGTTCATGCCTTTCCACTTTCTCCTTCCTATCTTTTGCCTTACTGTGACGAACCAGCTTAGCAGCTTCAAGCTTCTTACAGCGATATTCATCCACAGAGACTCTACCTTGCAACATCCCCAAATAGGCTTCCTTCTTTTTCTTTACTGCCTCTTCAATCTCACTATTCCACCAAGCATCATCTCTATTGTTACCCACTATTGTGGTGCCACAGACTTCTTTAGCAGCAGTAAAACACAGTTCTTAAAACATTCCCACTTCTTTTTACATCCCTCTCAGAAGATTTCAGATCCTTCAGTCGTTCTCTGAGTAAGTCAGAATACCGCTGATGATCTTCAAGGAGCCTATCAATCTTTATTCTTTCTATCCTGGGTCTCTTCCTATTCCTTTTCCTCCAACCAACATTAAGTTTCACTCGTGACACTACCAAGTAATGATCAGAACCAACATCCGCACCTCTCATCACACAGGTGTCAGCAACTAAGTGTTTCAAACGCTGATCATAGATAACAAAATCTATCACACTCTTTTGACCAAGAGTACGATTTTCCCAAGTATATGTGTGGATATACTTGTGGTTGAAAAATGTATTAGATACACACAAACCATTCTCAATGCAGAGTTCAATTAATCTTTCACCATTATCATTCACACAAGGATCATTAAACTTACCCAGAACATTGTCAGAAATTGCATTCTGCACACCTACTCTAGCATTGAAATCCCCTGCTATTATAACTTTTTCTTTAGCACCAAACTGGCTCAAAACAGCTTTTAGCTCATTCCAGAAATCTTCTTTCTTATCAGAAGGTTCCGAGTCACAAGGAGCATACACTACAACAATTACAATTCTCTGAAGTTTCAGTTTCAAATGAATCCAGAGAATTCTCTCACTTACGCAACTATAGTGAATCAAGTTGTTCTTCATCTTTTCACTTAAAATCACACCTACACCCGCCTGTCCTCTCATATTATTCAATACTCCAGACCACACACTCACCGTGCCATTCACGTCTTCTACCCCTATTTCCTTCTTTTTGGTTTCACTTACACACAGCACATCCAGTCTATACTTATTCATCTCCTCAATCACCTCACTCATCTTGCCATTTATACCTCTAGTATTCCATATACCAATCTTACATTCACTCAGCAGAGATCTTTCTCATACGCCGTTTAGAAAGTCCAGGTCGATTCCGTGGTGGACTGTCCTCCTCAAGTGTGGTAGGTCCACCATATCCCACACTTGAGTCATTCTTAATATTTCTTTTTGTCTTTTTAATCAGGTAAGTACATCAGTGTGGGGGATTAGCCCACAGCTGAGGGTTCTAGTTGGTCATTCAACCTAAGGATTCTGGAACAAAACCCAGTGAGTTGGGGTCTTTTTGCCAATGTCACACAGAACTAGCTTGCACCTCTCCAAGATTCACAGAGGCCCTAGTTGCTTTTGTGTGTGCCATTGTTACCACGGGGCGCCCCGAGGAGGCAAACCCATCGCTCACTACGACCACCACCAAATTCTTAAACAACTACATGGAAGGTACTAAGAAAGCATATACATGCGTTATGCAATATAACGAAAAGAAATACAGGGAAATGGAAACATGTGCTGTTAAAAAAACGTAGCACCAACTTTAAGATGCACATTGAATGTTTGCTGTAACTGACTTTTCCCAAAAAATCAGGGAAGAGCACAGGTGAATATTAAATCAATGACATCACAGGACAACAGATTTGATAAGAGAACTAATGACAAGGTCAAAGAGAAAAGAGGGGAAAATCACATGCAACATTCACCAAAGCAAAAAAAAAAAAAAAAGCATTCTCCTACACAAAGCAGGATTTTACACAAACACAAAGTCAAACAAGAAAAAAAATGACGTAAGAAAATAAACTGCATTTTTGCATAAAATGCTTCACGTTATGCTTTTGTAATTCTTTAAAACAAATAGATTGAATTTGTAAATAACACTTCAGTGAGAGATATCTATTAGTCTCTCTCATCAGGTGTTCCTATCACATGGTATATTGGTTTTAATGCTATGGCATAAACTGTCAAATTATTCTGTTCATCACGTTTTTTTAAGCCTTTGTTAGAGGAGCCTTACACATTTTGTTAGTTCTTATTATTTTCTTGTTATTTGGTTCAAATAAAGATGTTTATTTACCTTGAGTCTTGCTTCTTAGTGTTCTTAATGTCTCCCATATATGTCACTAATTCGATGGATTTGGTTTTTTTTTTCTGAAAGACGTTCTGTACTGTTTTCACCCATATATCAGTTCCATGAAGGACCAAGGGAGTAATAGAAGAAACATATCATCGTATTCACACTGTGGACAACATAAAAATTTACGAATTAAAAACATTTATTATAGTTACGACTCCGCAACGCTATATCCTCCTCACGTCAAGGTCAACAGGAGATTTAATCTGTGTCTTCATAAGGTTTTTATAAAGTTAGTCCAGCTGTCATTAAAATCTTGAAGTTAAAGTTTTTAAAAAAATTTAGTTACTGATACACGCACTATGAAGAAACACTAATAACTTATAAAAACCATATTTACACACCGCTGTTGCAATTTCCGGTCCCATGAGCTCCTATGTCATTTCTGATATTTCCCTCAGGTCCAGTTCCATTAGACGTCAAATTTCAGTCGTAATATCCATCGTAATCTATTTAGTATATAGGAATACTGTATAACATAAAGACTTTATTTCTATCTTTCTCAAGAACTGCTGTGTATTAACTCTCATCTTAGGTCTACACATCGTTACTGACCAACTGTATGTGCTTCGCTCATGTGGTTACCACGACATCCTCAGCAGGAATGGTGACTATTTGTTTCGTTCAAACCCAACCTTGACAAATGTATTCTTGCGACTTAAGTTCCGTCTGTTCCCTTGCTCCGTGCTTCTATCTATTGGCGATCTTCGAAATTTGATTCAGGATTATGTTTCATTTTAATATTATTATGCATATTTTTTGATTTTTGAAATAGTTTCTTCTCTGTTATTATATTTTCCCATGGGTCTGGCAAGATTATTGGGTTATTATTGCAATTTTCTATGTTTTCGATAAGTATAGCTTCTGCCGTTAATATAGGTTTCCATGTTTTTTGTTGAGAAAGGAGACTTATATTTTCCCTTAATGGTGTAGTTTGGTTTTCTATGCAGAATTCAATTAATGAAGTTCTTCTTTCTTTTTTGTTCCAGTTTGAAAGGTGTTCCATCATTGTTATTTTAATATTCCTTTTTGTGCTTCCAATGTACTGTGAGATTATTTTATTATTTTGATCAATTATTGGGATAGAGTATACTCCTGCTTTCTTCAAGATTGAGTTATGTTGTCCTTTCATTGTTAGTAAGGATCTAATATCTTGTACTTCAGTTCCAAAATATAATATAAATTTTGGAACTTAAGTACAATATATTAGATCCTTAGAAACAACGAAAGGACAACAAAAAATCAATATAAATTTTGGAACTCAAGTACAAGATTAGATCCTTACTAACAATGAAAGGACAACATGGCTCAATCTTGAAGGGAGTATACTCTATTCCAATAATTGATCAAAATAATACAATAATTTCACAGTACATCGGAAGCACAAAAGGAATATTAAAATAAGAATGATGGAACACCTTTCAAACTGGAACAAAAAGGAAATAAAAACTTCATTAATTGAATACTGCATAGAAAACCAAACTACATTGTCATGGGAAAATATAAGTCTCCTTTCTCAACAAAAAACATGGAAATCTATATTAACAGCAGAAGCTATATTTATTGAAAAAATGGAAAATTGCAATAATAATAAACCAATAATCTTGCCAGACCCATGGAAAAATATAATAACAGAGAAGAAACTATTTCAAAAATAAACATAATAATATTAAAAAGAAACATAATTCTGAATCAAATTTTGAAGATCGCCAATAGGTGGAAGCACGGAGCAAGGGAACAGATGAAACTTAAGGCGCGAGAATACACCTGTCAAGGTTGGTTTTGACCAAAACAAATAGTCACCATTCCTGCTGAGGATGCCGTGGTAACCACACAAGCGAAACGCATACAGTTGGTCAGTAACGATGTGTAGGCCTAAGATGAGGGAGTTAATACACAGTGGTACTTGAGAAAGATAGAGATAAATGAGTCTTTGTTATACAGTGTTCCTATATACTAAATAGATTACGATGGATAATTAAGACTGAAATTTGATGTCTACTGGACCTGAGGGAAGTATCAGAAACGCCGACTCAGAAATGACATAGGAGCTCATGGGACCAGAAATTGCAACAGCGGTGTGTAAATATGGTTTTTATAAGTTATTTGTGTTTCCTCATAGTGCATGTATCAGTATAAGTAAATAACAATTTTTAAAAAACGTTTTTAACTTCAAGACTTTTAATGACAGCTGGACTCAAACCTTATAAAGAACTTTATGAAGACACAGATTAAATTTCCTGTTGACCTTGTCGTGAGGGGATATAGCATTGCAGAGTCTTTTAACTATAATAAAGGTTTTTAATTCGTAAATTTGTATGTTGTCCACAGTGTGAATACGATGAAGTGTTTCTTCTATTACTCTCTTGGTTCTTCATGGAACTGATATTATGGGTGAAAACAGTACAGTACGTCTTTCAGAAAAAAAATGCAAGTCATCCATCGAATTAGGGACGTATATGGGAGACATTAAGAACACTAAGAAGCAAGACTCAAGGTAAATAAACATCTTTATTTGAACCAAATAACAAAAAAATAATAAGAACTAACAAAATGTGTAAGGCTCCTCTAACGAAGGCTTAAAAAACATGATGAACAGAATAATTTGAGTTAGTCATAGCATTAAAATAGAATGAAGCCATTGGCTTTATGCTTTCATGTGAAAACCATATGATCTGTGTGTCTAACTTTGCAAAAGCACAATACCTGGGATTTTTTTTTTTTTGTTATTGGTATGGAGAACCTGGAAAAGTCAGAAATTTGAAACAAAGTTTGAGTAGCCCCTTTGTGATAATATCCAGAGTAGCATTATGTAAAATCTTGTCAACTAGTAGCATAAAATGAAATTTTTTATCCACTGTGCTTGGTGATCAGTCACTTATTCATTATTCAATTTATATAATAATTATCACTGTGTGAAAAATTTTGTGTGAACATTTTAGCAGTTTGGATTTACGTAATACCAAACATTATTAAGCGCAAAGAGTGCATTTTTTAAAACTTTGCACTGATATCTAATAGAAAAAATCACACAGAAATGTATTTTTTAGATAGTGATATATTGTAGTCACATAGGAAAAATTATTTTGCATCAAATGAACTATGTAGAATTTTTTATTTATGCCATTTTTAGCTTGATATTTTTACATTGAGACTGTGTGCTTCATAATGTTAAATACTTAAAATCTGATGTTAATGTAATGACTTGCATTCCTTCTGTCTGTTATCCACTGTCTTTATACTAATAATTCCATTGGAATCAAATCATTAAAATAATTGTGAAATTTTCTAATACTCAGGCACTTCTCATATTCACCTAGATAGCAAGCTGATAAAGGCAATTCACATAAATAGTATAATACTCTGTGTAGAATTTATATGTTGTGTCGTTCCCATGGTAGATTTCTTCAAGTTTGTATCCACTTAGCATCAGTCACACATTTTCGTGAACTGTTCATGCATTTACTATGTGAGTGTAACTTTCACCAGCCAAAATATGTATATTTTTTAGGTCTTGACTTGCAGAACTAAAAACTTCAATTTTGATATTCAAATATTTTGTATTGAAAACTTCAGAGAATAGTAACTGTTGTAGTGTATGCTCCTTGTGTTTGCAGTTGTGTGATGTGAAGCAAAATGTTGTTAGCAAGGTGGAGACTAATATACTTTGGTGGTTTGGCAATGTTGAAAGAATGAGTGATGAGGTGCTTACTAAGAAAATCTTTTTAGCCCAGGTGGCAGGAAGGAAAGGCAGAGGAAGGCCAAGGAAGTCATGGGAAGATCAGATTCAGGAGTGTCTGCATGAGAAAAAGATTGAGTATGAAGTATAGAAGGTCTTGTGTATGGCATGTGATGGTTGTTAGTGGAGCCCGAGTTGTATGTTAAGATCGCTGTAAATGGAGAAGTTTGATACAGAAACAGTAAGTAAAAATTATGTAGTAGCTTGTGTTTCTTTTTGGAGCTAACCTCTGAATCTTGGAGAACAGCTGAGCGATATGTATGTGTTAAAAACTTTTTTTTTTCTTTTTTTAATTTGGTTAAAACTACCTTTTTTTTTTTTTTTTTTTTTTTAAAGATGTCTTCAATAATAGCAGACACAATGGTTTTTGCATTTTTGACATGCAACAACTTACTTCATCATTAAGCGCTTGCTGTACTTACAACATGTTCACTAAGATTATCAACAGGTTTGGGGTTTGGCAATAAAAGTCCCAAATTTTTAGACACCAGTTCCTTTTCTTCAGGAGGCAGTACATTTTTTCAAGTTATGTGAGAAAACTGCAACCAAACTATATGAAAACCACACATACAGAATTGTGACCAATAGTCCAAATTAACATATTTATTTGCTATTGTTCAATAATTAGTGCAATATTCAGAACTAGGTAAAATATTGTATACTTTATTAATAGCTACATTTCAAAGTAAGTTTTTATTTCAGAAAGTTTTGTCTCCTGGTGTAAATATATATCATTCGATAAAACCTCTAATTAATACACACTTATAAGCACCCCATAGAAAATCAGTGCCATGGATATGGACATCTCTGATGCTTACCATGCATGTGTGTGCATACATCTCTCATGGATTGCGCAGTGGAACTTCAGCATGAATATATACTGCTAATATTGCTGCAGATTGCATAACTCTGCAGGTGATAGTACCAAAAATTGACATTGGAATCTTCATTCTTTTGATTTTATGGTAAGTAGTCTACAAAAAAGAGAAAAGAGAGAGAGTAATCAATTAAAAAAATCTTTATTAATCTAAATTTTGAAAAATAAAATAGCCAGAATGGAATATGAAAACTCGGGTATCATGGGTTTGTCTACCCATGGGTTTAGTATTCTCGAGGTACCCTTTTCTTTAACTCTCTTGCTTTTCTCGTCATATAATTAGTTGCATTGAACTTATTTTGGACTCTTACTCCACCATTTTGGAATGATGCTTAAAATGTGGATTTTTTTTTTCATTTCTTTTATTAGTTGAAATTAAATTTATTTAAGGGTGAAAACAGTTTGCACTGTAGGTCTGTAGTTGGTTCTTCCTTTGACTCTGAAGAATTTTCTTTTTCTTTTATTGTGCAGTTTTCTGTTTTTGGTATTGACATTCTTGCAGCAGTAATAGGCATTTTTATTTAGTTTTTCTCAGCAACTAGAATGTATTTTCATTTCAGTAGAAGAAAACTGACATTTTTTATCGAGAGGGAATTTTCCTTGAATTTCTTAGCATTCTCTATGTCCTGTTTAAAAAGTAGAAGAAATTACAGCAATTTGTTTTTAATAAGAATAAGATTCATTTCTACTCTTTTAAAAGTTGAAATATTTTGAATCTTTCTCATTTCGGTATGCATCAAGAAAATCACTTTGAACAGTAAACTGGTGTATATATCACTAGGTAAATAAAATTGATTGGTTGCTTAAGGAATAAACATACCCGAACTGAAATTGATTTCGTAGGAATGAAAAGAGGGTAACTTTTTAAAGTAAACTAAAGCAGTTTCTTCACCATCAATAAAGCAATGGTGAATCTTACATTTATTAAGAAAGCAGGGCTGGAAAAATAAGCTCCAGATCTAGGAGCCAGCTCCGAAATTTTGGAGCCAGGTAAAACCAAAAGCAAATTTCAAAGTATCGTGCACAAACGTAATGCGTTGTGCTGATGTCGGAACAAAGTAATAATATAAGTGTATTAAGCACTGTCTATTACCCAAACTACTTACTGCTAAAAGAAATTCAAATTTGGTCTGTAAATCTCATGGTTCTATAGTTTTGATAAAAATTTAAACATAAAGAAAGTGAAAAAAAAAAAAAAACACTTTTAACCTCATCTATCTGAGTTGAAACTATATTTGGAAGAAAATAATAGCTAAAAAAATTGTGACCGTCAGCTACCGGAGTAGCGCATAATACGGCTTTAGAAATGAAGCAGAGGGTGTTAAAAAATACGTAAAGATGTGGGTTTAGAAGAAGAAAAAAAATCCAAGATAAATAAAGCCATCTGGAAGTAAAATAAATAAATAAATAAAATAAAATGCGACAGTCAACTTCTGAAATGCCGCATGGCCACAGAAACGGAAGGGAATGTTTGCAAACGCTTAACAAATATGGATTTTGTAAAAAAAAATATTTAAAAAACCCCAGCAACAATCTAACTGAAATGAAGCTATCTGAAGCCAAAAAAACGCAAAAACTGCGATCAACTTCTGGAATGCCTTGTAATGCGACTTTAAAAATATGGCTTTAAAAAAAGTAAATAGGGGGGGGGGAGACACCTTATGAATCTAACTGAACACTGAAGTGAAGCTATCTGGAAGAAAAAGGGGGGAAGTTGCGACGTCAACTTACGGAAAGCTGACGGCCGCGGAAACAGAGCAAACACATAAAAAATATGGTATGGCTCTCGTAAAAAAAAACATCGCTTTAATTTAACTTTCAGTTAGGTTAAAATTTAGGCCTCCATAAAAAAAAATAAATAAATAAAATAAAAAAAAATAAAAGAATTGCGACCATTACCTTCCGAAATGTTTTTATACCCTTTTAACCACCATGCACATCAAACGTGCGTGGTGCGTCAGAAGTGCATGAAAAAGATCGCTTCCGAGATTCAAAGCTCAGAAAAAGCAATTATATCTCATCAAGGTGAAGTTATCTGTTTTAAAAATATGGAAGAATGAAAGCTAAAGTAAAATGGGGGGCATTTATCGATTATAGTTGTCTGCGTGATCTATCGATTTCATCTTTACATCTTAAACGAGAGCCAACGTTAAACATGCGTAAAAATCCCCCCCCCCTTTTTTTTTTTTGAATTTAAAGAACTCTTAAAAGGAATTAATGTTAAAAAAAAATAGAAAAACAGTCTGCAAACCTTTCCAAGAATCAGCGAAGGGCATTGCCGCATTTCGCTGTTTCTGCTCTCGGGTTGGCAGCTTTTAAACCAAACAGTGTGATCTTCAATGCTTCTGCAGTCTGAGAGGTTAGTCACGTGACTCAGAGGATTTCATCAAGTTTCTCTGCTTCAAACACATAGTTAAAGCTGACAGAATTTATAAATGCGATCAAAGCAGAACATTTCAGAGTTTGATTTTATTAAATTACAATTTGTTGAAGTTTACATTTTGCATCTATGAACTCAAAGTAATGACTGCAACTTACGAAATTTAAAGTAAAGAAAAGTTGGGCGCCAGGACCAAATTTCTAGGTGTCCGATAATTTTCCAGCCCTGTAAAAAAGTAAGTATTAAAGGTACATCTTGCTGGTATAAATTGATTTTGGATGCCTTTCAAATGTTGCACGTTTCATCAATGCACTATAATTTTTGAAAATCTAAGTCAGGTAAAAAAAAAAAAAAGATGGTGATGTGGAATAGCAGAATTAGGAAATGAAGACTCAGTGCTTTATTTTGCAATACAGTATTATGACAGCAGTGTCAATATAAAATTAAAAAAAAAATAGCTGCAAAATTAGCCATTATTGTAAGATTTCTCAAAAGTTTAAAATTGTTAATATGAAGCAAAAAATATCATGAAACATTTGTTTACAGATCATAATACAAATTTGGTACTACTTTAGTATACATTCCTTTAATGGCGATTCAATGCTTCGACATGCTAAAAAAATAACCCTAATTATTATTTGTAACTAATGGTTGCTTTAGATGGCCACTCCCAAATGTTTATTACGTACCAAAAGAAAAAAAAAAGTTAATGTAACGCTTAATTTTTTTTTTTTTTTTTTAAACATTTGGAAGGAAATTGAATTTTACATCATATCAAACTTTGTTTAATGATCTTTTTCTTGATATCAAGATCAACTCAGCAACATGGATCCTGAGATAACAAAATTTCAGCTGTTGCAAATGTTTGAAAAACACAGAAAAATTCAATTTTTTTTTTCTGGAAGAATTTAGTAGGCAGTGTTTTAAAAAAAAGATTTTTTTTTCTTTGTGTTACTACTTTGAGTATCTTTTCTTGAGCTTTTGTTAAAAATAGAAATGTTAAAGTTGAGGGCTGTTACATTGAGTTTACATGGAGTAATTCCTAGATTTACACATCAGATAATGGAATGTAAAGAAGGCGAATGAAGCTTCTCATTTGATTTGCGTGTTTTCCAAATTAATTCTTGTGCTTTAATTTTCTGTGAATATAAAATTATTCTCCTTAACCACTTAAGAATTTTTTTCTCATGCATTTTAAGGCAGTTCATAACTTTACTGAAGTAAATTTAGATACAGGTGTATTTATTTTGCTGCAGGCTGAAGAAAATTCTTTGTGTAGGAAAATTAGACAGTCTCCCTTTCCCTTCTTTTTTTTTTTTTATTTTATTATTCAATTCTGTATTCATGAAACTTTTTCTTTCTCTTCAGGCATGGCCATCTACCCAGTTTCCACCAAATTCTTTTTTTAGGGCAACTGAAGTAGCTCTCAGATAATGTCTTCTGCCTTTGATGCTAAAGTCCTTTTCCTCATCCATATGGTAATTATATTGTTACGCACTCGTAGTTGAAAGTGTATACAGGGTTGGGAATTTTTAACTTTTTCTTACCAGCTAGAAGAAGCACTTTTTCTGCCAAGAAGTGCATGGCTGGAGGAGGATGGATTGAAGCAAATTGTAAGAATAAAAAGCAGAGCTTATCATTTTTAATAAAATACATTGGAAATGTAGAAATCTCGATAAACATGAAACAATACCTCCTTGTTTACATTTTCGTGTGTGCAAATGTGTGAACTTTAAAATTATGCACGATAAGCCCTGCACACATTAATACTTGCAAGATATTATATTACATGTTTAGATTCTGATGACAGCCAAAAAATATTGGGGGTGGAAATTCTGGACTCTTCTCCTTAAGTTTGTTCTTGGTACTGTGATCCTCAAATTTGGTGGCTCCAAACTAAGTATGGTAACTCCTTATGGCCGTCTATTCTCATGAGAATTATTAAACCCAGTATGGAAAATGAAAAGGACTGCCTCATTGGAGAATAAGCATTATTATGTTGCACCACTTTGAAATTATTCAGTAACCTCTTGCGTTGTTTGACAAGGATAGTTAATACCTGCCACTTTTTAGTATTTGCTTCAGTGGAGCGACTTAAAAAATTACCAAACCGTTGAGAACTGGCAGGTGCATTTCCCTATCCCTGCTTATGTAATTACTTCTCATGTTATTTTTTAAGAAACTTAAACACCTTGACTACATATACCAAGGAGAACTTGCCCCTCTCCTACAGCAAAATAAATGTATATTCAGTTCATTCATAACTTAGTTTTGTGTTCATACATGTCTGTGAATTACTGTGTCTTCAGACCTTACTGGAGATTTGTTAGTCACTCCATCTGCAAAAATATCAGCAACCTCACCTAACTGTATGTTATGTGAGATTGCTGCTGCAGATCTTCCTTCTCCAATAGGTTCTCTATTGTGTATCTCTTCACTCTAAAAAATTTCTGGTTGTGTCTGTGGTTTCTCACTCTCATCTTAGGCCTTCCTTTGATCTACTTTCATGTGGGCTTCAAGTTTTGGTGGCTTCACATCCTTCCTTCTCTTATTAATCATTTTTTTTTTTTTTTTTTACTGGCCAGTTTTTTTTTTAACAACTTTTATCCGGTAACCACTTAATTATATATTTTCAGACAAAGGAAACAGTTTATTCTTCAAATTATTTTGATGCCATTTAGGTAAAATTTTTATTTTGCAAATAGCTCTTACGACTTATATACCTGAAAGACATTTCTTTATGATTATTTTAAAAGAATGTCAGTAACGAAAATGAATGTTAGTAAGAATGAATAACTTAACATTGTGTATTATCTGTATTTAAGCGTATAATCTGCACAGTAATTTCTGACAGAAAGGTTGTGGTACAGAGAATGACCCAAAAGGCCGAAGAAGTAGAGAAACTGTCTTTGCCATCCCGGTGGCTTAGTGGTCAAAGCACTGGTATGTGATCATTCATCCAAGATGGGTCAGGGTTCAAATCCTGGGGAGGCATAAATGTTATGTTTATCTTACAGCAGTGGCTGTTTCCCATCTCTGGAACCACTCGCCCTAAATTAGGGATGGGTAACTGCTTATACCTCATTAAGTTGCTCACAGTGGTCTTAAAACCTTAAAATACAATAATTTTGTAAGTATCTTTCTTTATAAGACATTGGGCAAGAGTCAAACTAATGATTGCAACTCAAAAGAAGCAAAGGCTATAAATGATCATTTCAATGAATAAATTTTAAAAGAATTTAATTGGAACACCTCATTGAAATCCATACAACACAGTCAGCTGCCAAGACTTTGCATTCAGCAAAGAGAGCAAAACTGATCACATGACCTAAGCCTGAGTTTCACTATGCTTAAAAAAAACTAAACACTGGTTGTGCTGCAGTGTGTGTTTGTGTAAACAACCCCAAAGCAATCTCTCTCTGTTTAACTATCTTCAATCTCAAGCAAATTTGTGCCATGTGAATCCATCACTACATTTTATTATATGTTTTGTATTCCATTAAAATACTTGATGGCACAGGAACCTCTGGGAACTCTGTTTTGGGCAGGTTAAATAGTATGCAATTTTCTATCGTTAATTTTTGGACCAAAAAACCTTTTTAGGCAAGTTTCTGTTTTATGCAGGCTCAGTCTCGAGGAGGTTTTACTGTATATATATTATATGTTTTTAATTTTTTAGCCTGTCCTACCCGACGTCCAGGTGGTATAAGACATCGACTTCTAATGACTTGTCTGGTCTGGGTTCAGATTCTATGGTACATTTGTCTTGTGGGCCATTGGCTCCCTCTTACTTCCCTGAAACCACTTACCCTAACTTAGGGATGGATGACTGCTTAAAGCCAGCTGAGTTGCTCATGGTAGTCATTAACCCCCCCCCCCCCCATAAAATAAAATAGTGTGTGTTCATTTTATGTACAGTTGACTTTTGATGACTCGGACTTCAACAAGATGAAATTCTTGATAACTCAAAAAAAGTAAAATTCATTGCACATGTCCCCTTTGCACATAATTTTTTCATGATACTTTGAATTTTTATTCACACCCTTTTGGATTTAACTTATCAAGAGTCAACTGTACTAGAGAAATTCCGCGGAAACAAATTTGCATATTGAAATATTGTGTACGGTTGTCTTTTCTTGGAGAAAGCATTTGTTTTACAAAAAAGAAAAAAAAGTTTGTACTGATTATTCTTATAAATTTTATCTTAACAATAATATTCAACATTGTCTTCTAATTGGTAAGCAACATACTGTACTTCCGTTCCACAAAATGTAACAATAAACAAGATGCTGTGCTAGATATAGACAGGCACTTCATTGCTGTTTGATTGATGAGGGTGAGGTCAAAGTAGAACCTTGCATTGGTATTTGCTTCAATATGTTATTTTTATTTGCCCACTGTTCATTCTTATTGTAGATTTAACTATGTTCAATTGTGTGTTGAGTAGCAAATTGTTTCATTCAGTGCTTTAGAAAGGTGATATTTCAGTGTTTTTCATTTACAATAAAAAAATTTCTTTGGTCTAGGAATGATACAAAAGAAGACATATTTGTTCATCAAGTGAGTATGTTTTTGTGTTTCTTGAGTGTTTGAAACATACCAAAGCATTTAACAAAGTTTTTTTCATTGTAGATAAGTTAATTTTATGTGTACTTAATACCAGTTGTTAATTTACTGTGATTTATATAATTTAAAATTAGATTTTTGAATGTTAGTTAAAAAATGTGTGTGTGTATAAAAACAATGATTAATTTTAAAAGCTTTATTACAAATGTATTGTCGGTGTTTGTAATGTGTAATATTTTCTTTGAGCACAGATAATGTATGAAAGCTTAGCTAACCTGGAGTTAGCAATGTAAGTTTAGTACCCAAAAAATTGAACTCAATAAATTTTTACTATGCTCTGCATTATTTAAATTAAAGTTCAGACATCCTGAATGACTGTTGGAGTTGTTTTCAGTGCTATTATGCTGGTTATTTCTGTAGAAGGCTTTTGGAACTGTTTCTGTTACCAAACTTCCCTAAATGCCACTCTTGAAATGTAAAAATGCAAAAATATCTGCAACTTTAACATTGGTTATTAGCAGGGGTAGAAAAAATATTCTGAAATCTGGTGGCCAGCTAAATTTTTTAGTGGTCAGACACTGGCGTGGGGGGGGGGGTATACATAATATTAAAATCACGTACATTTCTGTCCAAAAAAATTTTCTACCCTCAGCTTATCTCTCCCTGGCAGAAAAAACAAAACGGTACGCACTCTTTTCTTTTTGGGACTCTCAAATGCTTGAATTACCATGATTTTCGTCGTTTATCCCCAGACCCTGGAATTCGCACAATTTTTTTCTTACCTTCATATAATCTGCGCCATTACATAATTCGCAGATTGTGACATTCAGAAAAAAAGATATTGCCCTATATGATCCACACATTACAAATGCTGATCCGAAAGCAGAATTTTTGACAGAAAAGTCACATAAAGACCCTGCAGTCCGAAGGAATTTAAAAAAAAAAAAAAAAAAAAAAAGATCTTATTAAATAAAGAAATTCATTTTTTAAAGGAAATTTTTTTTAATATATTTTATCTTCGGACACAAAAGAAGCTTAGTGGTGTGACATCCATAGAGCACAAAATTTAATCGCGCTGATGCAGTAGCTCCAATTGCACACATTGCCGGTGATGAAACGCTGATACAATTAATAGAAATGCCGTATATACTCGCGTGTACGTCGAAAGTGTTTGGAAGAAATCCTGCTTTCAAAGTAGAAGAGTCGGCTTGCACACAGGTAAAAAAAAACAGGGCTGTACTTCTCCCGCAAATTTCCGTGTGAATTCTCTCGCAGAGTTTACCGACGGGTTTGTTTACGTTTTAGACCACGACTTTTTACGGGTCACTGTGTGCTAGTTTTCTGACCTTTTGAAAACTGTCACTATGTGACATGATCGTATCCTCAGCTGTTACCCCACTTTAAGTTCAAATTCATCAATGTAACTGAAACGTTTCCTTTTCAAAGACATCATAAGTAGCAATGAGAAAAAGTATCAGCAGCAAAGGCTTTGGTCAAAATGGTGGAGGAGGAACTAAAATACAAGTCGCAGCGCACACGAAATGCAGAACATGGAACTTTGAAATGAGGTGTCATGTGTAGGTTCTTGCAGCGAGCACCATGCGGACATTTTTATTGGCCAACTGACGAAGAGAGGGCACAAGCACAGTCAGCATTTTGTCTTTCTCAGCTTACAAAAACAAAATAACTCCTGCCATCCCCCCCCCCCATACAACTTTCGCGGTCTTTCATTATGACACCCCTTCCCACCTCCTATCCGCTCCGTACAAACTCCTTAACTGAGGAGAATTTTCCCAAGGGAGTTCCTTTTATTATACACTCTCTCCTGCACAATTACTCTCAGGATTTTTTTTTTTTTTAAATCAAACTGCCGCGATTTTTTTTTAAATCCGCGTTTATCTGCGGATTATACGACTAAAATTACGGTACATGTTTTTCAGGGATGTTTACCGTGGTGGCCCGAATAAATTTTTTTGGTCACCTTGGACGACCAGGCAACCGCATTTTTTGACCCTTGGTTATTAGTCCATCTTCTTCCGTGTGTGTCTTACAATGTGTGATGGTTCATTGATTGATGAATCTATTTTCATAATGTAAAAGCTTTCTTTTACAAGTCTTTTATAATGGTTTCTTTCATGATCTAGCACCAGTGCTCTCTTCTATTTGGGCTTACAGTTGCATATTTGTATATGTTGGAGAGTGAGAGATTTCATTATTGTTTGGATCTTTTCCTTTAGTTGTAAAAAGTTTTCAAATTCTCTTTCAAAGCTCACAAAGTTTGTCCAATGTAAAATCTGTTGCAGTCCTGGAAAATTTTGTAAATGACATTTTCCCTCATTCATGTGTCCTGTTTGTACAAGACACATGAATGAGGCCAACCAATTTCTTGATAAGTTTTATTGCTTGCTAATGTGTTGCAATTATACAGGGTGATCCATTTAAACCAGTACCCTGAAAAAAACCTTACATTTTTGCAAGGGATTGCGCAAGGAACTTATTTTTTTCAATACAAGCAGCAACTTCTGGAGAATGAAAAACCGCCACTGTGAAGATTGTTAACCGTAACTGTAACTCAGCTCGTGATTTGTTTGTTGTTGCATTGTCATTCACTTGCGTGCATTCGGAAACATGCAGTACTCTGTTCCAGAGCGTATTTTTTTAGTGAAATCGTATTGGGTAACCAATTCTGTCATCAAAACGCAACGAGCATTTCAAAGAGAGTTTGAAGTTCGAAAAGTGCCAAGCAAGTCAACAATTCTGTCGATGGCAAAAAAACTGGAGCAAACCGGTTCTCTTCTCAGCGGTAGACATCACCCTCCGATTCCCCAAACGCGTGTGGACGATGTTCGGCAACGTTTACTTCAATCTCTGACGAAATCGTTGCGCAGATTAAGCTAACAGACAGGATATTCATACAAAACTTGTCAAAGGGCAGCAAAAAAAGCGAATATTCAACCATTTAAAGTGCACATAATCCATCAGCTGCAGAAACCGGACAAGGGAAAGAGAGTAAGTTACTGCAAATGGTTTCAAAATTTTCTTAATTTGCGATCTGATATTCTCTCCATCACATGGTTTACGGATGAAGCCTGGTTTCATCTGTCAGGCTACATCAATTCGCAAAACAGCAGATACTGGGCTGCCGAAAACCCACGCATTATGTGTGAAACACCGATGCATTCACAAAAGGGTGGTGTGCGGTTTCGTATACGAAAATTATTGGCCCCATTTTTTTCTCTGGACTGTCAACACTAACGTTTATTGCCGCATGTTCAACGAATTTGTGGAACAACTTGATGACATTGAATTGACAGAGGGCTACTTTCAGCAGGATGGCGCTACGTGTCACACATCGAAAGTCTCAATAGAACTCATAACCAGCTTCTCTAATGACAGATTAATTTCAAAAAACATATGGCCTCCCTTATCTCCGTACTTAACTTCCCCTGACTTTTTTTTATGGGGCTACTTAAAGGATAGAGTTTACAAAACCCATCCAAAAACATTGGATGCATTGCGTGAAACAATCACTACTGAAATTGGCAATGTTTCTGCTCGTACTCTACATGAGACATCACTGAATATGGTGTGGCATGTTCAACAGTGTTTACAAGAAAATGGAGGACAATTCCAACATTTGCTTTGATAAAATGATTCTCCAATACCACATGTATAATTCTCAACTTACTGTGTGATTTTGTTGTTATTTATAAAAAAGTTATAAGTAAATCACATGGTACTGGTTTAAATGGATCACCCTGTAGTACCTGTTAGAGTAATTCACAAAACTGCAAACAGAAAATTAACAATACATTTCTCACACCATTAGTTAATTTGAGTAAAATCTTTCAGCTGCACATTAGCCTTTGTCACACAGACAGCAAGATTACATGTGGTGGATCTTATTTACAAGTCTGTTGACAGGACAGATTTGCAAGTGATTGGAACATGAAACAATGCATCTAAATTACAAGAGTTAGTATTTAGTAGAACTTCAATTTACCCTCTGTAGTGCAAAGCAATCTTGCTTGAAAATGGAGCAATCCTTTTGGTGCTATTCCTGTTTGTTGTATTGTTGTAGTAGAAGTGTCTTCTATTGTCGGGAGAAAGAGCTAAAGACAAAAGGCTTTTTTTTTTTTTTTTTTTTAAATGTTCAAGAATTCTGCAGTGGATTGACCTGCATGTGCTGCCAATATAACACTTCTTTCCTGAGAATGCAGAAACCAGGATACAGCACACACTGGGATAATTTGTATTGGAACAAAAAGGGGTGTTTGGTGTATCACAATGGGCTTTCTATAACTGACCTATGGAGTTGCTTGTTCCATTAGTCTATATTTATGTAGCTATTGGTTTCTTGTGATTGTAGAATTTGTTTGTCTTCACATCTTAAATCTCTAGTAAATCCCTCATTAAATTCTTCTATCAAGACACCAATAGCTGCATAAATTTCCTAGATGAGCAGATTGAATACACAATTATTAAATTCTTTGCTGACATGCAGTCCAGATGAAACAACAGGTAGTGGTGATTTTGAAACTGGACAGCACTTGAAATACCAGTGCTTTCTCAAAGGCTTGCTTCCACACAAGCATGTTAGATGCACAAGATCTACAATCGCTACTGCAGCATGAAAAACTTGGACCTGCTGAATGAAGTGGATATGACTATGGCAGTCAGTAGTAATTTAATTAGAGAAAAAGAGAAAATGTGATTATCTGAAGAAGGAGCATGCAAGGACAAACCTGTTGCATGCATTATATTTTGGTGGGCATAAAGATGTCTTGAGGTATGACAAGAAATACATTAAGGTAGTGAAATAAGAGCAGATTAGTTTGGTTGAAGAAACTGGATTCAAATGTAAGGGATGTGTGACATCCGAGAGCTCAAGAGTAGAAAATGTGTCACATGCCATTCAACTGGATATGATGGGGCTAGAGATTAACATGGACTCCTTTTTTAAGGTCTGGGTCCAGCCTGAGCTCAGACACATTTAAAGCCCTGGTCTGGCCCAGGCTTAAACATTTGTGCAAATTTTCTAAATGTGAATAAGGAAAAAATGTAGTATATTGTTTTAATCGTATTTATATTTTCTTCATCAGGTAAGAATCTTCAGGAAGACGCTTTGACGTCTGTAAGCTCTGTTTTACACATTCTGTAAAGTGGATACAGTCTGTGGTGGTACCATTAACTTATTCAATTAAAATATAAATCGGTTAAAAGTCCTAAAAATGTTACTCACAGAAGTGCGTGTTCAGTCAGACGTCAGTAGTTATTGAGAGTTTCTTTGTCCAAAGTTGTATCTTGCTTCAATATGGTCAGTTGCTAGTGTTAGCTCCAGAGCCATTTCGTCATAAGTTGTACCCTACTTTGGTTATGTCCAGATGTTAGGGTTAACTCCGTTCTGGCTGTGTCAACATCATATTGAATGGGTAAAGGTTTCCAGATAATAATTAAAGATTCTTGAGTTAAGAGTTACCATTTACATACCACTTGAAGTTCCACGTCGTACTTGGCCATTAGGGCTATGTCGCCAATGCTGCTTTCTCGTAGAATTGCTGAGGAAGTCTTCAAGTTGGGTCAGGTTCATAAAAATTTAAAAGCTTTCAGTTAAAATCATTATATACACCACCCCACACCGTCCACAGTCTCAATCGCCGGACGCACGTTTCACCTAGGCTCTACCCTGGCGTTTTCAACGGAGACTTCACACCCTCTGTTGAAGTCTGCTATCTGAAAGTCTCGAGTCCACAGTGCGCATGTTCCTCATGTAACCCATTGCCAATGCCATCTAGTGTCAGGTCACATCAACTTTATCTTCATCTATGCCATTCTCACCCTTCCTTTTTCTCTTCCCCTCCTATTCAATTTCTTCTCAGTTTCGATCAGGTTCCTCCAAGCGTACGAAAGGTCGTATGGACTGTTATTATTGCAGTTAAATGATTTGGTCTTATTAATAATAACAGTCCATACGACCTTTCGTACGCTTGGAGGAACCTGATCGAAACTGAAAAGAAATTGAAGAGGAGAGAGAGGAAGAGAAAAAGGAAGGGTGAGAATGGCATAGATGAAGATAAAGTTGGTGTGACCTGACACTAGATGGCATTGGCAATGGGTTACATGAGGAACATGCGCACTGTGGACTCGAGACTTTCAGATAGCAGACTTCAACAGAGGGTGTGAAGTCTCCGTTGAAAACGCCAGGGTAGAGCCTAGGTGAAACGTGTGTCCGGCGATTGAGACTGTGGACGGTGTGGGGTGGTGTATATAACGATATTAACTGAAAGCTTTTAAATTTTATGAACCTGACCTAACTTGAAGACTTCCTCAGCAATTCTACGAGAGTGAAGCATTGACGACATAGCCCTAATGTCCAAGTACGACGTGGAACTTCAAGTGGTATGTAAATAGTAACTCTTAACTCAAGAATCTTTAATTATTATCTGGAAACCTTTACCCATTCAATATGATGTCGACACAGCCAGAACGAAGTAGAGTACAACTTATGACGAAATGGCTCTCAAGCTAACCCTAACAACTGACCATATTGAAGCAAGATACAACTTTGGACAAAGAAACTCTCAATAACTACTGACGTCAGACTAACATGCACTTCCGTGAGTAACATTTTTAGGACTTTTAACCGATTTATATTTTAATTGAACAAGTTAATGCACCATCACAGACTGTATCCACTTTACAGAACGTGTAAAACAGAACTTACAGACGTCAAAGCGCCTTCCTGAAGAACCTTGTGGTCATGTAATGGTATGTGAACTTTATGATAGAATCATAAGATATAATCAGGTAAGAATGTTAGTGCTTCCCGTTATTGTTGTCCCCCCCCCACACACACACACAAAAAGAGGGTATTATGTGCATTGTATTCAAGTAACCAAATGTCCGTTTTGTTTCCCAAGTGTATCAAGTTAATTAATTTATCTAATTAATTGTATTTAATTTTTTCACTCAAATTTAAATAAGGATTTTGAACTCTTTAAAATTCATAATGAAATCTGTCATTTCAGCATGACATGAGAATTGCGTATTTCTGTTTTGCTGACGGATTAGGTCTGATTCAGTACTGAGTAAATATACATATATAGGTCATAGTACTTTTTCATATACATGGAAATTTATATTGTTAGCTCTACTGGGACATAGATTTTGACATTTATTTTATTTGTTTGGTGAAATTGTCACATGCACTCTTATTTATAAGTATAATAACCTATTTATTAGCAAATTATTAAATTTTACTGTTTTTGGCAAGTTAGAAGTTGTAAAATTGCTTGTAATACACCATGGAATGTAATGGTTTGGCTTTACTCTGGCTACTCTAAATAAATAAATTATATACAAATACAAGTACAGCACTGAATGATTCACAGTGTAATTTGCAGTTGTTTGTGCTATGTATGTTTAATTCTGAATGTCCTTGTTTCCTCGATGTCAAATATGTATAGTGAAAGGTAAAATTAACTTGAGCCCGCGCCTGAATCCTTTTCTGGGCTTTTTGTCATAGCCTGGACCGACTCGTTGCACATCTCTAGCTGGAACACATGGAAACAGTGAGTTGAAGAAAGGCATCACTCAGTGCATTGAAGATGCTTGTCAGAGACTGCACACCAACGAACTGCTCCTCCGTAACTTGTTTCAGCACATTGACAGATCAGCCAGTAGCTCAAAAGAGTTAGGCCTCTTTGGGAAGGTCATTTACAAATTGTGAAAGTCTCCCAGTGGTGAAATTTAAAAAATATATGAATATCAAGTGACGCTTTTGAGTGCTGACAGATCAAGTTTGAGTACTCAGCTTAGCCCAGAAATCACCAGGAACACTTGCTCACTCTAGATGGATTGCAACTGCAAACAGAATCCTTGTTTCTCTATGCATCTACAGGGAAACCCTCTCAATCCTGTTAGATTCTTTCTGAGTTTTTTTAGGTGAAAGCGTATGTTTTGAGGTGGTTCACAATTAAAACACACCAACTCATAGTAGATGGGCTGAACAACTTGTGAACTGTAATAATCAGTACATCGCAGTAGAACTTACAAAGGATATGAAAGCTGTGGCCGATCCTGTCATCTTGCACAATGGCTTCTTTCGTCACTCAGAAAATATTCTAGCCATGATTTTAGATGACAGGAAGGAGGTGTAGCAGCTGTCCCTACGTCACACTTTGGTGCTGGAAGGCCTATACTCCAGAAGGAATATAGGCATTTGAAGTGCCTTGCTTCAGATTTGATGCTGCTGACTACATCTAACTCACTGACTGGAAAAAGATTTCCATCACATGCACATTCCTGGAGGCTTCAATTCCAGACATCGTGTAGTGGGGAGTTGCATATGAAGAGCTTGAACTGTTGTACACGTGCCACCCACAGGCTGTCAATTGCATAGTCAAGCTAGTCCCCAAGGCACTAAATCTGTGCAGATGTAAAAAACTGGCACATTCTTGTAATAACAAAAAATCAGGTCCCACTTTTTCAATTTTTGGCCGGTTAAGTATTCTCAAGACTCCCAAAGCAAAATACTGGAAGTTGTGACACACCTAGGCCCTTTGGGGAGCTGTGAAATGTTGACACATGTGATCTAGATTTTTTGCACAATTATTAGGAATATTATGTAACACAACTTTTGAAAAAAAAAGTTTTTTCAATCACCCTTAAGGTACACATAAATCCCCAGAATACAACGATACAGACCTGCATCCACAGAAAATTGGTGTGTGGTGTGGCATATCCAGATTTCTAACCATTAACCCCCCCCCCATCCAAGGAGATTGTGAATTGAGATTGGTACTAATTGTTTTTTAATGAGTTTGCAAGTCAGTTGGGCAACTATGAATTTTCCCATGGCTGCTTACAGCAAGATGGTACAATGTGTCTGTCACGTGTAAAATACACAGCATGAAGGAAATCCAAATCTTTGAAAATAGGATTATTTCAAAGGGATTGTGGCCACCCAGATCGCCAGACCTCATCCCTCTGGACTATTTATTGCGAGTCATCTCAAAGGAAGAGTACGCTAACAAACCTGGGACAGTTGAACAGCTGAAAGACAATATCAGGTGCAAGATTGCAGCAATTTCTGGCGACAGGTCTTTTCAGGGTTTCTCCAGTGTAGAGATAAAGAGAGCATTGTGTAAGAATGTGCCTGAGAGCAGGCAGCAGATTTTCAATATCTTCTCTAATACAGTTTGCTTTTCATGAGGTAAGGCTGATTATGCATTATGTGTAGTTTTGCTGCATTTACACACTACACAGATATTTTGGTTGTGCAGCAAGTGGATCACACCATGCTATGTCCTGTTAAAGGTGTGATGTATGTGATCAGTCTTATATTGTGACGGTTCTGCAGTGTTATCTTTGTTTGCTTACGTATGTGATTACATCAAACTCAAGTTTTTATATATTTTATGGGGAACTCTTTTTCTGTATGAAATATAGAAAAACTTGTGGATTGGCTGCCTTCAGTAATGTAGTTTCTGTGCTTATTACTGCCATTTTTACACCGGGAATGAGACAAGAGATTCTTTTTTGAATTGATTGCCCCCCCTCCCCCATGACATTTTCCCTTTCTTATTTTCAAGAAAGGGAAGTTAGTACTTGAATTGCAGATGCCTCTGTAATCAACGTAGGTCGATCAGGAAAAAGGTTACCCATGCTGTAAAGCAAATGCGGGATGTCGTACGAGTGGCATGGATGACATGTACATTCGAGAGATGATGTTGGTGCACGAGGCACCTCTGAACTCTTGTGCACCAGTGTGAGATGCACCAGTGACATTTCAAAATGGCAATGATGTTGGAAACATGGTCTTAGGTTGAGGTGAGAGCAGTGATAAGGTTTTTATGAGACAAGAACATGCCCTCAGCTGAAATTCGTCGGCAGCTGGTCAAAGTTTATGGTGATAATGTGGTGTCTTGACAACGTGGTAAAACGGTGCTGTTCGTTTCAATCCGGCAAGGATGACGTGGGAAACCAACATTACACACTCTGTGGATGCCCAAGCTTAACTGTTCATTAACTGTTGATCACAAAGCAGCCCGAATCATGGCATGTTTGACGTTCCTGCAGCGTTACGCTGAAGACGGACAGAGCTTTCTTGACCATATTATGACTGTGGACACGACATGGCTCCACCACTTTGCTCCCACCAGCAAGAAAGCTTCCATGCAATGGAAACGCACTGCTTCATCACTTTGAGAAAGTATAAAGTCGCACCATCTGCTAGAATAATATGGTATCTGTTTTCTTGGATTACTCAGATGTGCTTTTGGTGGACTTCTTAGAGCATGGATGCACCATCAACGCTGGTCGGTACTTTGCCACGCTGTAAAAAAAAATTGCATGAGAGCATCCAACGAAAATGACCAGATCTGCTGAGAGACAGTGTCATTCCCCTTCATGATAATATCAGGCCGCACACCGCCAACACCACACAGCACTTGCTCCACGAATACCTGTGGGAGGTGAAGGATTGAACAACCAACCTACATCCTGGACTTAGCTCTTAGTGACTTTCACCTCTTTCCTGCTTTGAAACAGCGCCTGTCTGGTACATGCTTCATGTGTGATAAAGAAGTGAAAACAGTTGCAACAAATTAGCTACATCAGCAGGGACATGAATTTTTTTTTTTGTCTGGGATGGGCAAGCTGGTTGGTACGGTCTGACAAATGTCTGAATCATCATGGTGATTTCGTTGAGAAATAGTGCTTCATATCCTTTGTCACATCAAACAAATACTCTTGGTTGGCAAGTTTTCCTTTTTCCTACTGTAACCTTTTTTTCTGATCAATCCTTGTATTATTATATCAGTGAGCTTGTGATGTCCTCGCATTAGCGATAGCAATAATGAAGAAAATAAGAGAATAATTAAATACATGAAGTCTCTTATTAATATATTAATAGAGGCTGAGAATAATGCCACATGCAGATAAGGGCAAAGTAAATGCCCCTTGGCCATAGTTCACTGGACAGAAGTGACTATCTAAATGCTCATTTGTATCCTGTTACCTCATGTGAATGAGGAGCTTCTGTTTCAACTTGATTGTTGACTATATAGGGTGAAGGATTTAAAACAGGATTTGCTATGGCTCAGCTCACCACAGAAATTCACACTGTACATCTGGGTACTTTTGTATTGGTTGGTGGCCCGATTCTGTGATCGTGTACAGTGGTGTTGATTGCAGTTGCACTTGCTTGTGATATTGTGGCATTGAAAGATGTGTCTACTGCTGGATGACTAACCTGCTCCCACTGGTACCTCCTTAATGTGATATCATCCTTATGCCAACAGTGGATGATGTGAACTGGTCAAGGGCATTGTCTTAATCTACCTTGGAGCCTCTCGGGTTGTTCATCTGACATGCTGAGACGGGCATGGTTGTGTGGGGAGGTGCCCGTTGGCACTGGACCCTGACCTAAACACAGGTAACTTCTGTCTTACCCCTCTAAGCCTGTGATTTTAAAGTAATGGTCAAGAAATATTGAACCTTAAACAAATACTACGTTCTGAAGTTACAAAATAGTCTTGAGACTTATAATGTGTTGATAAATAATTTCCTCTAGATTTGAGTCTGTTGTCACACTGTTAATGATTAATTGCATGTCAAATACTTTACAGTTGCTTACTGCTGATCAAGAGCTAGCTGGGGTGGGCATTACAAAGTTAACAGGTGATTTGTCAAGATGACAGGTACAAGTTATGTTGTCTTCATACATGCTGAGTAAGTTTTTCTGGGATAGGGCTTCTCAGTTGTGACCATTGTGTTTTTGGCCCAGTAATATTTAATCATCAAATGTTGAGCTGTGGACAAAATTCTTTACTTCCCGGTGTGGTTTGTCTTACATGGTTTTGGCCCATAAGTTGAACCTGAAATTTGAATCATTTGGTTATGTTTTTTGCTATGCAGACTTTCACAAGTTAAATGCTTTAATTTGCCATTAAGTCGATTCTGCAGACTAAAATTTTTCACCAAATTGATTTTAAAGCTGCAGTCATTTATAGGAAATCATAACTCGCAGAAGTACGAGATGAGGAAATTGCAAATGCATTACCATAGTAGTGGGGGTAAACTTATTTGACCAGTTGTTCAGGTTCAACATCTTCTTGCCTTATATTTGTTATATACTTTAGTTGTCCTTGTTTTAATGGTAAACCTGTGCTTGTACGTATGGGTGTATAGCTTAAGTAATATTTTGATGTTCACAAAGGACCCATGACAACCTGCATGGGTTTTGAAAATGCAGAACTTTTTGACTAACTATAGAACAGCTGTTTCATAAGTCAATTCTGCAGACTAAAATTTTTCACCAAATTGATTATAAAGCCTATTCTTTAAAAAGGGGGGGGCATACCAGTAACCTTCGATTATCTAAACAGTCTTATGTAAATGTGACAAAGCAATTTTTCATGACATCCACAGAAAAGTAAAAATGCAGAAGATGCAGTATTGATATTCACATTCCTGGCAGTTAACTGCTTATGGCTGGTTAGATAATCTGACATTTAAGCCCCCCCCCCCCCTTCCCATTTCCTGTAAGCAAATCTGTGTGTAATTTATCTAATCATGGCAAGTTTGGAGTACCTACATTCCTGTGCTAAGTTTTACAGTTTACCTGTAAAATGTACTTAAATTCTACTTGTTTCACAGTTATTTTCTGGAATGACATATTGTACAGGTTTTTGTGCACCCACCCCTAAGCTAAGTTGATGCCATTTAGGTATCACTTAAATCATTTTGAAAGGAAAATAAATGGCCCAAAGGACCACCACTCCTCTGTGTCCTGATTTAACTAATCCCAGTTTCCTGCTTCTGTATCCCAACCTTCTCTGCTCAATAGCGTAGTGGAGAAGACTGTAAAAACACTATAGGATTAGAATTTGTGATAATTTAATTGAAAAAAAAAAAATACCAAAGAGAGAGAAAGCTTCAAATGAGACTTAAAAATGCATTTTATAAAAAGGTATTTTGGCCCAATCGAAACCCTTTTTAAGTTAAAGTAAAAAGTTACTGCAATGTTGGCATAATTTCGTAGTTGCAAATAAAATTTTTATTTGTTTATGTAGCCTAATGGTAGAGATAATTATGCACTGATTGCATTTTAATCTGTTGGTGTGAAATATTGCCAGGTATCTTAATTATAGCATGTAAAATTGATAAAATCGACATATTTGCATAATCATCTTTTAATCGATCTGTTCGATGCAGTTAATCAAGACTTTCGACACATCAGTCAAATATATTTGATAAACATTCACTGAATTTGTTCATTTTTACAGATTTTAGTGGGAAAGTTAGCAAGTCTGTACCCTCCCCTACCAAATTCATCTTCCCTCAAAGATGTAGTGTTTCCCCTTCAATTGTAGTTGCAGCAATGACTCCTACAAGGGTGAATATCATGTTTACAAAGTTATGCAAATTAATCCTGTGGAGAACACAGACTGCTAGCTAGATCCTTAGATTCACAGACACATCCATTTCATCTGCATTTGAACATAAACATCAAGCTTACTTTTAAATCCTCTGTGGTTCCACACCTTATAGTATGCAGAATTGCATTTAAAGAAAGATGTGTCATGACTTTGTCTTTTGCTAGCACAATGGTGTGTTTTGAGCATGTGAGCGATAAAGCTAATCTTTGACCTTCAGGGTAACTGCTGATAGTTTGCTTTGAAGAGTTGAGTGAACTGATGCATGCCTGCCAACATTTCATGAAGCTCATCAGGAGCACACGATGATCGCCTTCTTGCGAAGCCGATATGGTGCTATATTATCGGTCTTACCAAATTTAAAATGTGAAATTCTCAGGATAGCTACTACAGTAAACATCCATGGAAAACACCTTAAATTAGAAACTTTTTTATTTATATATATATGAGATGGGGATGTAAGGTCAGGTGATGCGTAACATCACAGCCTCTCCTTGACAAATGTCAACCCCGCCTTCTCGTGGTGCATCCTGTTCCTACTAAAGGGGCTCTGACGACCGCCAATAGCGGTATAACTATACCATCGGGATTAGAGGAAATTCTATCCCACACTCACCAACCCGCTTGGCCAGCGTGGTGAGTTATGGCCAAACCCCTCCAAAATGACTCCACAACTTAAATCTTGGCCCTCAGTCTCCGGCAGCTGGAATGTACCTGGCCAAGGCAGCGGCCAGTGCGACATGAAGGCAGAGGGTGCTAAGAATCCCCGGAGGACCGGACTAGGCTGCCATCTGATGCTGACCTTGGCTACGTATAACGGACGCTCCCTATCTTCTGATTCAAGGCTTCTTGAATTGGAAGAGGAACTACAAAGGATCAAGTGGGACATCGTGGGGCTAAGTGAGGTAAGGAGAAAAGGAGAAGATCTCATCGAACTGAAAAGTGGACATCTCTTCTACTATCGTGGGACAGATACTGGCAGAACTAGTGGTGTTGGATTTATAATAAACAAGAAACTGAAGGATAAAGTTGTAGAAGTTGAAAGTTCCTCTGACAGAGCTGCACGACTCGTTATCCAACTCTCGAAAAGATACCAGGCTCAGATTATTCAAACTTATGCACCCACCACAAGTCATCCTGAAGAAGAAATTGAAGAATTTTATGAGGAAATTTGTCATCTAAATAATAAAGGTAAGCAGCACTTGAAAATAATTATGGGAGACTTCAATGCAAAAATAGGGCAACGGCAACAGAATGAAACTTCAGTAGGTAAATTCGGTCACGGCAACAGAAGCCAGCGTGGAAATACTCTCGTTGAGTTTGCAGAGGCAGAAGGGTTTTTCATCTTGAACTCCTTCTTCAAGAAAAAGCCACACAGGAAATGGACATGGAGACATCCAAATGGGACGACAAGTGAAATTGATTTTATTATGTGTAACAAAAAATTCGTCATAGAAGACTGCAGTGTGCTAAACAAGTTCAACACAGGTAGTGACCATAGATTGGTGAGATGTAAGATGCACCTCAACACTAAACTTGAACGTGGCAAGCTCATAAGACAAACAAAATCTATTGACATAACCAACCTTAAAAAACACCATAATACCTTCAAGTTGGAACTGAAGAACAGGTTCTCTGCTTTAGAAGGCCTAACATCGGAAGAAGTGGACATCTCTGAAGTTAACAGAAAAGTAACCAAAGCTCTTATGGAAACAGCAACAAAATTAGCTGGGTCTAAGAACAAGTTGCATGTAAATAAATTATCAGGAAAAACGAAAATGTTGATGCAAAAAAGAAGAGAGATGAGGACAACTAAAGAAGATGTGACTTCCAAAGTGGAATATATAGAGCTATGCAAGACAGTACGAAAAAGTATCACTGAAGACGTAAGAAAATTCAACTGTGAACTAGTGAGGAAAGCAATTGAAAACAACCAAAGCCTAAAGATAGCAAAGGGACATCTCAGTAAGGGAAGAAAACAGATTATGGCACTGAGAAAAGAAGATGGTTCTGTAACAAGAAATAGAGGCGAAATTTTGACAAGAGTGAAAGATTTCTACTCCAACTTATATGAAAGGGATGATACATGCACTCCAGACATCATGAAAGATACCAGTACCAGAGTTCCTCCAGTCCTTCCAGCAGAAGTTGCACATGCAATCAAGAACATGAAGCGGGGAAAAGCTCCAGGAGAAGATGGAACTACTGTAGACATCATACAAGAAGCAAGTGGAGAAATCGAAACAGTACTCGCCCAAATTTTCACTCGATGCCTTAATGAAGGAAAGATTCCTGAGGATTGGAACACCGCTACAATGATCCTGCTACATAAGAAAGGTGACATTGAGGATCTCGGAAACTACAGACCTGTCGGCCTCCTATCAGTAGTTTATAAAATCTTCACTAAAGTTCTTTCACACCACTTGAAGGTAACACTGGACATGGCTCAACCGAGAGAACAAGCTGGATTCAGGAGTGGCTACAGCACAATAGATCATATCCATGTGCTGAGAGAACTAATTGAAAGAGCGAGGGAATATGAACTTCCATTGTGCATGGCTTTTATCGATTATGAAAAAGCCTTTGATTCGGTGAAACCATCAGCAGTTACAATGGCTCTGAAAACCTGCGGTATTGAAGATGCATACATTAATATTATTAATAACATCTATGGAAATGCAAGTGCAAAGATTAGGCTGTTTGAAAATACAACACACATAAAAATTGGAAAGGGAGTGAGACAAGGTGACACCATATCTCCGAAGCTCTTTAATGCCACATTGGAGGGTGTTTTTCAGTCACTGAGCCGGGAAAACAAGGGGATAAAGATTAATGGAGATTATCTAACCCACCTTCGTTTTGCTGATGACGTAGTCATTTTTGCAACTAGCCCATCAGAGCTGCAGAGTATGATCCAGGAACTTGCTGACAAGAGTAAAGAAGTGGGATTAAAAATGAACTTTCAGAAGACAAAAGTGATGTTCAATGCTTTTACAAGAAATGAAGATTTATCGATTGATGGAGAAAAGCTGGAGATAACAGACACGTACGTTTATCTTGGACAGCAGATATCAAGTGAGGGTCACATTGATGAAGAAATTAATCGGCGTACAAGACTTGCCTGGAGAGCTTTTGGAAGAAACAGCATAATTTTCAAGAGCAATATGCCATTATGTCTTAAAAGAAAAGTGTTTGATCAATGCATCCTTCCAGTGCTTACGTATGGTGCAGAGACGTGGACCTTAACTAAAAGAGACATACAAAGGCTGCAGACAACTCAAAGAAGCATGGAGAGGTGCATTCTTGGTGTAACCAGGAGAGATAAGAAAAGGAACTCGTGGATCCGAAAAATGACAAGAGTGGAAGACATCATGATCAGAGTTAAATCCCTGAAATGGCAATGGGCTGGACATACTGCCAGAAGGACAGATCATCGATGGACAGCCAAAATTTTAGATTGGATTCCAAGGGACAGGAAAAGACCCAGAAGAAGACCACAGGGGAGATGGGTGGATGAAATTCGAAAGTATGCAGGGGTGACATGGAGGAGACTGGCACAAGACAGACCGTTGTGGAGGAAACTTGGGGAGACCTTCGTCCAGCAGTGGATTGATAATGGTTGACAATGATGATGATGATGATATGAGATGTGTATTTTTCCTTATTATCTTAGTAATATGCATTCATCATATCTGAGAACATGTGGTTGCAAATAAATATAAAAGCTCAAGTGTTTGAACAAAAAATAAGATACATTAAGAAACAAACTTACTTTACTTCAAAAATAAATATGTAGATTGTTTTGCTTTGCGTAAGTCAGTATCAGACAGATCTGCATTAAAGCAAGCCTCATCAGCACAAGCTTTGCATTTTTCAATTATTAAAGATTCCAAAGTTGAAAAACTTAAACTGGATCAAAATCAGTTAGATTCTTCTTAACCATGCTGAACACTCGTTCACATGTGGCATTGCTGTGAGGAGGTATAAGGAGAATTGTGGCCATTAATTTTGGTAAAACAGTGTACTTAAATGACCCATTATGATCTTTAATGCACGATATTAAATTCCAAGCTAGTCAACTCTGTCTGCAATTAAGATTTCTTTTGTCAGAGGATCGCTTAGGAATTTGGCAAACTGTTCTTCAACCAAATCTTTTTCTATATCAGAAAAAGAAGAAAAGTTTAAAAAGAAATCAACTGATGAGAATTAAATTTTCTGGCAAAAAGCATGTCAGCAACCTCACAATGATGATACAGCTGATTTTGCAAGGGAAACTTCTTTATGTACATACATGCTATACTATAGTATTGTCTAACAGAGGAACGAAAATTGCGCAAATGTATTTGTGACGAACTTGAATCTTTGATACACTGTAGTGTTTTTCCACCAATAACAAGGTCATCTTCTTTCTGGATCTTCCCACATTAAAAGTCCATGTCAAATACCGAAGCTGGAGCAGTCACAGCAGAAGGCTTAATAAATCTTGATTCTAATTCATTAAATAATGATGTCAGCTCTCTTTGAAATCTGTGAATCATGGGTGCATCTTGCTGCATCATGGTGTTTACTTTGGTGAACAGTGGCATGGTTGATTGTAAAAAAAGCAGATAACGTTTCATCTTTGGAGCTTCAAAAATTTCTTTTAATTTCAAAAATTCTGAAGATTCACCCTTTTTTTCCTCACAAACAAAAAACTGTACTAATGTATCCCACTGCTCCAAATACAGGGATCGCATTCCTCCTAAAATTCCTAAAATTCCTAATATTTTGTGACCCTCCTTAAATTCCTAAAATTATACCTAAAATTTGCTATTCATCCTAAAATTTTCGTAAGCTTATTTATTAAAAACACAGCCGTTATTAACGCCAATAAATTTACCATTACGCAGGGTGCGCACGCGTGCTTGAAAACCTGGAAAGTCCTGGAAAATCATGATTACTGTTTCAAGGCCTGGAATATCCTGGAAAAACGGTGTTTTTTTAATGCCGTCTTGAAAAGCCTTGAAATTTGAAATTAGTGCTTAAAAAATGCCCTTTTAGGAAATCGTGTTACTGTTACCCCTTCATTTTTTAAAGTTCCTTTTCTCTGTTCTCAAAGAAACCACCGGCAGCGGTTTCTGATGTGCACCAAATCCTAATTTGGCTGGGGGGAAAAAAAGAAAAAAAAAGGCACTACTTCCAGTGCAATAAAATTGGATGATTACTAGTAGGTCGAAGGGGGAGCTTGATGTCCGTCCGACAATTGAGAACAGAAGGGGAAAGAAGAGGCATTTAGCATTTGCAGGGGGTCCCGTATGTACCAAGTTAGCTGGCATCCACCAGTGAGGAGTATGCCTGAACAACACATTCATCTTCTTCTTGTTTATGTGCATGCCACCCTCCCTCCCCTCAAGAGACTTTCACTACTTATGATAAAAAATAAGAAAACTATCTTTGTGAATTTTTCACGAAAGTGGCTGAAATTTTTACATTCACTGTAATTGGATTACAGAAGCTCACTTCCAAAATTCCAGTTGAATCGGTTTAAAACTTTAAAAGTTAGCATTGGTAATTTTTATTATGGACAAGTATGTGTGCCTCTTTGGACAGAGTGAGCCTCCAGCAGAAAGGGTGTTACCATAGCAACGGTTGATTGACAGCTGGGAGCGCTGATCTGAAGCCCTTGGTTGGGAAGAAAGCAAACACCTGTTTATCACTTCCACAGCACAAAAGGACTAGGAGGATATTTTCAGAAATCCATTTTTCTGAATTTTGAAAATAACACAGTAAAATTTTTACAGTAGTTAAGATACATCACAATAAAGTTCTAGTGCAAATTTCGCCAAATTCCGTTAGGAACTTTAGCAGATGCAAAAAAAAAAAAAAAAAAAAAAAAACGTTGCATAATCGGATTGAAAAAAAGAAACAGTAATTATAAATTACGGGAAAAGCAAGTGAATTATTTTTTTTAGATGCCATGGTTTATTTAAACAGAGTGATCCTTAAATTTTTTTTCTGTGATGATATGGACTCTATTTGAATTACAAACACGTTTTTATTCAGACGTCTGAGTTACTGTTTTAATAAAAAAATCATCTATAATTAAAAAAGTTTTCAATGGATTTAAGCAATATTCAGCAGATAAACAAACGTATTTTAGTAAATTGCAACATCATGACGTAAATTTGGTAATTTAATTTTGTCGAAAAATTGGGGAGCATTTTTTTTTTACAGTTTCTATTATAGTTAAAGTGAAGGATGAAGGGTGCAACTTGACAGTTCAGTGAGCTGCAGGTGGTGATTTATGGCGATGTGCCAAATGAAAAGAAGCCATTCCATCAGGTAATTCCAAAGGTTGTGTTGTGTGGACGCGTCCTCCTGCTGTTTGATCTTAATTGGAATGTTTTTGTGCATGGGGGGGGGTTTCGAGAGAAATATCCGTTTCAGCTTTACAGCTTTCACGGCTCTTTTTTTTTTTTCTTGGTAATAAATAAAAATCATAGTTGCTGCATTCACCATTGATCCATGTTTGCATCTCTTGAATATAAACAGCAGACAATCAGAAACATAGTGTTGGGCGGGTCTTGATGATCTTCATTTTGCATATGCTGAATTCAGTTCTGTGGGAATAAGGAATGACTTATACTGTGAATATATACAAAACTACATATTTTTGAGCTGAAAAATAGGTTTACTTGTACACAGTAGCTAAAGTGTGAACTCAGATGAAGACAATCGGACATACGGACGTCTGATTCCATAAAAAAAAAAATCAACATAGTTTTTTTATTTACACTACAGGTAAAAAAGCAAAAACATGTTTTTAAACGTTATAAAGGAAAACGGATTTTTGAAACGCATGACTTGATGATCTTAATTTCTGAAAGTTTCTTTTTTCCACATCCTTTTTTTTCAATTACAATACACTGTAACAGGATACTGTGTGTTATATCACTTAGAGATATGGCAGATTTTCGGTTGCTGATATCCGCGATCGTAAGCGGTAGTTGCATTGCGATTGTTGATGATGACAAGATAAATACTGGAGTGATGTAAAATGTTGCATAAACTAAAAAAATAAAGCCCTCCCTCCACCCCCACCCCGAACTTTTATGCGGTCATCATAGCTGATCAACCATTTCATTCCATGAACATCAGCACATTTCAATCATTTGGAATTCAGCCGTGCTTAAGCGCCCTAGCGCAACGAAAACATACTAATTTTGGACAGTTCTATTCCCTTCCCCTCTACCATCCCTAATAATTGAGAGTGCATACATTGAGAGTGTTTCAAATATTCTATTTATGAGCTAGTTTTCGCGCTGTTTGTTATGCTTTTATTTTCGAAGAAAGAGAGGGAAAATAAGGAAAAGCAGCTAGAGAAAAAAGAAAAGCTGAGTTTGATGACAAAATAAAAGAAAATGATGCAGAAATAAATAGGCTTAAAAAAGATAAAGAAGCCTCCCTAGCAGTAATTCAAGAGGGAACAGAAAGAATGAGAAAAGTTGTAGAAAAACAAAATACTGTTGAAATAGCAGTTGCCTCTAACTTGATCATACAAGGTTCAGCTGAAATAAAGAAAACTGAAAGTAAATTAGTTGTGGTGGAAGCAGAAAAAGATAGGCTAATCAGGAAAAGGTTAAAACAATAATATGAAAAAAGTAATTCAGTGAACAATTGTACATAGTTCTTGGTTTTCAATTACCTTTTAGGATATTATAGTTTAATGTGAAACCTGAAAACTTTACTGTGAAAATCGTGAATTGCTTCTGGTTCAACAGCATATTAATGTTCAAAGTGAAACTTGAATGTGGTAAATATACTTGAATATGATAATAACACGTGAAAAGATAAGAACTGAACATTAGAAGTAAATCATACTTAAACTTTAGACATTAGACGTTATGCAAAAATTTGGGTGTGAACTTCGACCATATATACTAATGGACTGCGCATTGGCAATAGCTGCATCAAAGCCGCCATGGCTCAAACATTGGGCACGTCATCATCAGACTCCAAATTTCGTGTAAAAATGCTGTTATGATTACTAATTTACGCTGCAGAACTTCAATGTTTTAGGTGTATTATGTGAATGCGCCTCATATATAATGAAAACTCTTCAGGTAAGTTTACTTATGAGCTATATACATGCATGATCGGGTTGTTTACATTTTGTGATTTATAATGTGATGAACATTTGTGAAGAATTTGGAACATGCATTCCATTTTTTTTTCTTAAGTTACTATATTTTTATATCAATAGCTGCAAGTTTCTGATTAAGTAATTGAACTTTATTGACTTAGGTATTTAATTCGTTTCTTACCCATGAAAAATCATAGAACTTTCTTTACTATATCGGTCAGAGCAACCATAAGCACAGCAGGTGTAACCCATCTTTTTGACTGTTGTCATGTGATTTTATGTTGGAGCCAGAAATTTTGATGTCATGCGAGTCTATCAGTATATATGGTTGAAGGGTGTGAAGCAAACTCTTTACAATGTATACAAAGTTGTTTTACTAGATGTATACAAATATACATCTAGTTTTTATTAAAATACACTCCTAAAATTTTCCTAAAATTTTTCTAAAAATTCCTAAAATTCTTACCTAAAATTTTCCAGAAGTATGCTATGATCCCTGCAAATATCTTTCAATAACACTGCCCATTGACAGTCACCTTGTTGAGCCATACTTTGTAATTCTATGTGCTTCTAATTCACAAACCTTTTGGCAAAATTTTAAAAGTTCAAGCCTTTTAGTACTTTTTTTCACATAGAAGTAAACATCAACAAAGAAATCTTCCACATTAACCCCTATTAATTCTTTTGAAGCATGTTTTGCCACTAAGTGGATCAAATGGCATGCACAACCATGTATTATAGCATGGGATTTTCTTCCTTAATAAATGCACTGACACCTTAATGAATTCCCAGCATTACTGATGCATTATCAGCACCAAATGCCTCACAATTTGACCATGGAACCTCATATTTTTAAAGTTCTGTGTGTAATAGCTTAAAAATATTTTCACCAGTAGAATCACCATTTAGCTCTGGAAGTGATAATAAACAGGTAACAATCTTGCCTAATGAAGAATCAAAGTAGGTCACAGCAACTGGAAATACTTCATCTGCAACAGAATTGCTGCCATCAGTTGCCAGTGAAAACTTGTTTGCCTTCAATATTTTGGTAATCTCCTGGGCTGTTGATGAAGCAAAGGATTTTATTATCGCTGTTGTCTTCGTATGAGCACATCCGTATTTTGAAGCCATCTCCGAGTCCGGGAAAATCTTCTTAAACAACGGACCGGCATGGTCCGATATCGACAACGAGCAGTTGTGTTCAATTAAGAATTTAGTAAACAGAGCCTCCACCCGAATAACTTTTAAGTCGTTGCTGCAGGGTAACATGGATGTTAGGCTTCGGTTTGAGTTTTGTGTCGCTACATTTTCAAGATGGCATGCACCTTCCACGTGCCGCTTGCAATCATTTTTACCTCCGTGAGCGATCGAAAAATCTGAACAGCAAATAGAGCAAAAAACATCGTCTGATTTATGTGATTTTTTTCAGCACCGCATGGTTCGTACGCATCCTGAAAAGTCCTGGAAATGCTCTAAAATTCTGCTACATGTCCTGGAATTTTAACCATTCCGATCTTTTTGTCCCTGCGCGATGTTTGTAGGTGAGGATTTTTCTACTGACATAACTTATGTCTGACAAATCCCCCCCCCACTCTCTGCAAAACAGGGGGGCTGGTTTTTTTTTGTTTTTTTTGTCTGTTAGGAAGACTGAAGCTGCGTTATTAGCATCTTTCGGGGTCGTGTTTATGTTATCACTTCGTCTGTCTGACTAGGAAAACCATATCTCTGCAATTATTAGTTCAATTTGTAAAATTCTTTTTGTATTGGGAAGCTTAAAACATGAAGAATGATAATCTATTTGTTCCGGGGTTTGTTTTTTTCCGATTCACTCGCTGCTAGATGACGCATAAAGATCATATCGAACTTAAAATTCATTTTATTTCGTACATTTGCTTCTAAATATTCAATAGAAAAAATTCTTCCTTTCAACAACATTTATATCGAAGACTATTTTAGTTACAGTCCCTTTTTCAAATAATGTATAGATTTTCTGCTAGGGTGCGTAACGGTAAATCACGATTTTCCCAGTATCTCCGCTTCTAAAAGTCTGATTTGAAAAATTATTCCTGCATTGGATACAGCTCTTGAGGGGAAATGTTTTGTATATAATTTCTCATTTTTTGGTAAAGAATAGTTTGGCCGCCAGGGGTGTAAGTGTTAATTTTTGCTTCTAATGTATTTGCAATAAAATCTGAGCTCGAAACTAGATTGAAAAAATTCCTCCGTGGACCGATACCGTTCACCTCCAAAAACATTTTGAGAATACCTCCTGCTTAAATAGTGCATAATTTTTCCACCAGGGGGTGTACGCGTATATTTTATGTTTGTCCATATCTCTGTTTCTAGGAATACGATTTGAAAAATTCTTTCTTTGTTAAACATTTTCGGTGCGAAATGTTTCTCATATAATTTCAAATATTTCTTAATGCACAAGTGCCCCACTAGAAGGCGTAAGTTCACGTTTCCGTTTACAGCAATATCTACGGGACTAATAATTTTCCGCTAGGGGGCGTAACGGTAAATCGTGATTTTCCCAGTATCTCCGCTTCTAAAATTCTGATTTGAAAAATTATTCCTGCGTTGGATACAGCTCTTGAGGGGAAATGTTTTGCATATAATTTCTCATTTTTGGTAAAGAATGGTTTGGCCACCAGGGAGTGTTAAGTTTATTTTTGCTTCTGATGTATTTGCAATTTTAATCTGAGCTCGAAACTCGATGGAAAAATTTCAAGTATTTCTTAATGCACAAGTGCACCACTAGAGGGCATAAACTCACATTTCCATTTGCAGCAATATCTACGGGACTAATAACCCAATTAAAAAATATTATCTTTCGACCAGATACTACTAACTATGAAAACTCCTTGTGGGTATTTTCTTACCAAAATAATGCACAATTTTGCCGCTAGGAAGCACAAATATTTAATATATTTTTTCTCAATATCTGTACTTTTAAATGTCAGATTTAAAAAATTCTTTTAACAACAGATGCCATTTACCTTACGGAACACTTTAGGTTTGTATTTGAGGAGGTTTGTGGTTCACAAGTCTGACGCTGGGTCGTGTTGTGTACTTCCATTTGCAGCCTATCTCTGCCTCTAAAATCTCTATTGAGAATTTTCTTTTTTTACTGTATGCCATTCTCTATAATAAAGATTTTCAACTTTTCCATTGTGAAAAATTATTCCACTAAAAGGCATACAGTTAATCATGTTTCCTTCTCTAGCTCTTCTTTTAATTGTTTGATTTAAAAATCTTTTTGTCTCTAATACCTTCCTTCTGCTATGCGAAACTTCTTTTGCACCATTTATTAATTTTCGTAACATAATTTTTAGCCACTGGTGTAGCTGTTTTTTTTATTATTTTTTTTTGGTGGGCTATTTTGACCTTTACTGAAATTTGCTAATGAATGCTGTATATAAAAATTTGCCATAAAATTAGATTGCTTTGTAACATCAGAAACTTAAATCTAGTTCTTTCTTAGTATTTTCTGAGCAAACTAATCACTTAGCATCTTCTGTAATTAGTTTTCTAATCATGCCCAGTTAAATTGCCTTGATCACTAATAAGTGCTGTAGTGTTCTCCCTAGAGCTTTTTTACAGCTGGTTGGCAAGAAATTTTAGCTGGATGGTACTTTAAACGACCCCTTCCTCAATCAAAAAAAAAAAAAAAAGAACGGATGTTGTTTTGCTTTACATGATTGTACTTATTAAATACTTACTGATACATCATGTTCAAAATAGAATTCAGTCGTTTTCACCAATATTTATGGTGTATGTAGGAGTAAGTTTTCCACTCATACTATTATGTGTTGTGAAAACATTCATTAAAAAAAATTTAGCTGGGCGGCAGAGAAAATTAGCTGGGTGGGCCACCCAGTAAAAAGGCTCTAGGGAGAACACTATGCTGATATTTAAGGTTTTCCCCATTCTTCTTTCATTTCAGGTTGGAAAGTTTTGTGCATACTTTTTTGCTGGCGAGTACAAATTTAAAACATAGCTACAGCATCAATATTATGTTGAAAATTTTTTCCCTAAATAAAATGTAACACAAATACTTGCTCTCATGATTACGTGTTTAAGAAATAACAATCCCTTTGGTCCTTTGGAAAAAGTTCCAAATATTTCACATTTCCTTACCCTTAAATTTCCAATGTAAGCATTATTTCAAAATAATTAAATATAAATAGTATTTTATGTATTGATTGTGTGGTATATGAAAGCATTTTAAGAGTAATGCCTACCTATGTATTTTTGAGTTTTATGGTTTTGTTTTTTATTCTGTAATTTGCTTCAATAATTGAACTAAAGCTAAAGTAAAAAAATAAGTTTCTCAAAATCAGTAGTATAGTATACAAAAGTTTAGTAGATATTAAATGTGGTCACATTTTCAGCGACAGTTTTGGTATTTCAGTATTTATCCGTAATTCTAAGTTTCTGATTAGCTGCACTGGACAACATTTTAAACATTCTGCATTAAGTTTGCCCAAGCATGTAAGAAGTTGTTTATTGTAGATTACAGGTTGAACAGACCTGTGGTTTCATTATATTTTAAGTAAGGGCGTTTGGATCGTATGTCCTGGAAAAAAATCCAAATGTACTGGAAAAGTCCTGGAATTTTGTGATTGAAAAAGCGTATGAACCATGGCACCGGCCACACTGTTTCATATTCTTTTATACAAATTTGGGAATGCCCTCGTTTTGCCATTGTGAAAAATCAAACACTCTGTTAACACACTTCCACAACTAAATCGCAAAGCAGCGTGCATTAGCGTAGCTCTCTCTCTGCTTGGAGAATTCCCGGCAACCGACCTGAACGAGGGGTGACAATCCGATGCACTTCATTGGTTAACACGATTCAATTCCCCCTATAGTTTCTCTGGCCCTCTCTACAGCGGTGATCTCCACACCTCCATCTGAGCTTGTGGGCGTAACATCCAAGCCGTTAAAACCAGGACCAAAACTTTCCAACTTCCCATCTAACTTTCGTTGGCGAGAATTGGAGATCTACTTTAACTCTTCCGTACAAGCATGAAACACATCTCCGAATTTTATATTTGGTGTGAAGGAACCATATGTGAAACAACGAAAAAATTTTCAGCATGTGCTTTAAAAACAGTGAGAAAATGTTGAACTATATTCTGTAACGTGGCACTACTAAATGGATCGCTCTCCTGGCAACATCGTAACTGGTTCCACCTGTACTCTTCTGAAGCCCATACATTCGCCCCCACAACGAACCTTCATTTCAACGGAGCAACACTTGATCAGATGTCATCGCTGCAGAGTTGTGTTAGACCTGCCGCAGCTTCTGTTCTCAACGTCGCACTTGCACTTAAATATTACGATAAAAATCTTTAAAATGCACTATAAAGATGCAATTTTTTTCACCTTATGTACTTTTAGTGCAGAATATTTCTGGCCACAGTAGTTGTTTGAGGAAAAATGGGTACAGAAATAAAAATTTAGTTTTTTCTGGAAAAACCCCCAAACTACGCGGAATAACTACATACATCCGAATATTCCGCAGCAGTTGGCAGGTCTTCTGATGGAGGAAGTTACAGATCGTAAGGGCTTTTATATTTCAATAAGATAACACCAAGTTCTCATCCATGGTGACCAGAGTAGCAGAATGTAGGCGTACGCGGATAGTTTCAAAAATTAGCAGATTTTGCAGGTAGTTTTTGCTTGTAGATTTAAACAAATAATAATAAAAGTTTTATTTATTGCAATTATAACATTCAAGGTTTACTCAGATTAATATAATTTAATTTTAATTTGAACTTTCAGTTATTTTTCACATCTCAGTTCTTTTGTTTTTACAGACGTTTCTAGATTTTATCAAGGCTTTTCCACAATATACAGGAACTGTATCAAAAGTTTCTACTGTATTTTCGAATTTAGTTGTTGAAAATTGTATTTATAAATTTTGAAGGTTAATTAATGGAACTGTTTTTCTGGATATAAAAATTTCTCTAATAAGTCTTTGTTTTTATGAGGTTCATAGTCCAGTATTTTGATATTTTGCCATAAAGGTCCATTTCACACACATTGCTGTACATTCAGTTGTAATGTACTGATCATGGAAATCTGTAAAGCCCTAATAATTATTTAATGTTTTATTAATTTTTCTGTAAATTATCTTATTCAATAGTTATTATGGTTCGCTCTTCGCAGGTTTGCAGCAAGGTTTCTGTTTCAATGGTTGTGTATGCAGATACATTTTACTTCTATACAACTCTGATGGTGACCAACATTTCTTCCAGGATGTGTAAGGGTGCTTGAAAACCTGGAAAGTCCTCGAAAATCATGATTACATTGTCAAAGCCTGGAATATACCGGGGAAATGACTGTTTTTTTGTTTTTTTTTTTAGCTGTCTTAAAAAGCCTTGAAATTTGAAATTAGTGCTTAGAAAAATATATTTAAATTCCTTTTAGGAAATCTGTATTAACCCCCTCTTCCCCTCTTCAAATTTTCTTTCCACTGTTCTCAAATAAACCTTCCAGTGTTTCGGATGTATCTCAAATTCTAATTTTGCTTAAAAAAAAACAAACAAAAAAAAACCCCCCATCCAGTACAATAACCACACAGAAAAAAATTGGATGGTCACTGGTAGGTCTCTCCCTTATGGGTCCCCTGGAGGATATAAATCTCAGGGATTTTTTTCCTCCAGGGGACCCATAAGGAGGATATAAATTCTGGAGGATATAAATCTCAGGGATTTTTTTCCAGTCTTCCGTTAGACATATGTGCCCTCCCCATTCTTAAATTCTGGATCTGCCCTTGCTTTATTTTATAATAATTTCAATTGTTATCAATAACAGACTGATTACATGGAAGATAGTGCAGAATAGTGCTGCAGCTAGAATGATTGATTGAATTAATCGTTTTCAGATTGAGGGAAAGGATTTTCTGATAGGCCTTGTGGTAATTGCATCACCATGATTCAATTTAGCATTATTGGGTAATTCTCCAATTAAAAAAAATAAAAATAAATGTAATGAGTAAAAAGGCACACTCATCCATTTACATCTTTCATCATTTTTATTACTTAAAACTGAAAATACTTTAAAAAAATAATTTGACTATGATACTGTAAAGAGTAATATTTATAATCCTGGAATTTTTTAGTATTTGTCCTGAAAAAGGCATGGAAAGTCCTTGAATTTCTTCCCGTGTGGCAATGAATGTAACATTTTGTGTGATGTACGGTTGCTACAAAATTATCACATTTTTTCCCAGTCCCTTTGACACAAGCATTAGAGGTGCCGTAACAATTACAGGGGTGCTGTCTGCCAAAAATTTTATTGAAAATGTGCTAAAGATTATTTAATTTGCATTATTAGAAATTTTGAGAACAATGTAATATATCAAACAAACACATGTCGGAGGTGCTTTGGTGCCTTTATGTATATAAAACGACTTTGAGCACTCTGACACAAAGTTAATAGGTATTTAATTTGTTAATTGCTACATTGAAAGTTTGATTCAATATACATGGTGATTCATAAAGAAGTATAGTTTCCAGATGCTGTAAAACAGTAACAGTTGAAGACACGGACCACAACTGCGAACCGTTAGGTAGATGTACTCATAAAGTTTGTGTCCTGCTACTGAGGGAAGTGATGTAGGCGATATCGTGCGTGTCACGTGACTAGTCAGTCAAAATGGCAGCATCTGCAGTGAAGAAGGCGTTTTGTGTTCTTGAATTGAACAAAACGGAATCTGTAACTTTTGTGTAACAGCATTTTCGATCACTATTCGGAAAAGAACCTCCAACCAGAAAATCTGTCTACGACTGGCATAAAAATTTTGAAACTACGGGCTGTTTGTGCAAATTTAAAAGTCCTGGACGACTGTGTGTATCGAAAGAAGTTATCGACAGTGTTTTCACCGCCATTTAGCGAAGCCCGGGAATATCAACGCGGAGGGCAAGTCGTGAAGTGCAGATTTCACAGCCCACTATCTGGAGAATTTTGAGAAAGAAGCTGAAAATGATTCCATACATTTTCAGCTTTTTTTCCCGAAGTTAAGATATCTTACCTCGCGTTTGGGCGAAAATGGATTACCGGCTCGATGTGTGTCGTGTGACTAAGGGTGCACACGTAGAACATCGTGTGACTGTCTCAAAAAAACTTGAAACATTCCCCTACAATTGTGTTACAGGTAACATAAAATATCTTACATTGTTCTTATTTTATAGTTCGTTGAAACTGTATACTTCTTTATGAATCATTCTGTATATTGTGCCTATTAATTTTAAACTTATGAATAGGAAATTTGTATCTCTGAAACATGAACCTTTTTATTTATCATGTGATATTTTAAAACATTTGTGGTTATCTGATCATCTAATTTTGTTTTTCAGACCGCAATAAAGAAAAATAATCCCAAAAAGATTGTAAGAAGTGTTGGTGATGGTGAAGTGGTTGAGTTTGATGTTGTTGTTGGAGAAAAGGTATTTAATTTATAAAAAATTATCTATGTATGGGAGTGAAATGTATGTTGGTGTGAAAATTAATTGTAAAAATTAATTTTTAGGATTAAATTTCTTTCATCCTAAAAAATCATTTCTAAAAATACCACGTTCAAAATACCACCATATTATACTATTATTAATAGGTACTATTTTGAGCATGTTATAATTTTTCATATCAGTCTTTGTGGGTGAATATCAATTTTTTAGACTGGCTACGATGTACCAACCTTAATCACATTGTAAGATAAAAAAATTAGTTTACTTGATAGCTTCTATGCAGTGTACAGACCCTGACCAAAAAGATCTTTAAAAGAAATCAATATTTTAATTTTTCTATTCCCTTTTGGTGTAGAATTACCATAAACTGTCAAGTCTGTAGCAGAATTCCTCAGAAAACTTGAAAATGGTACAATTATATGGTATAATTTTCTTGCAAAGTTTCCACTGTCTAGTATTGTTAAATATTTTATTTCATAAACCTTTGTATTTCAGCTTGAAACTGTAGGCAACAATATGTGAAAACGGAAGTTTGACAGCGCAAAAATTTTCCCATAATTTTCAGGCTTGAGATTCTTCAGCGAATTCAAGGGATTCCACCCTTGTCGTTATCATTTTGCGAGGAATTCCGCCTTTTTCATTATCATATTGATCATTCAAGAGATTGATGCCCAGCTGAACAGAAAATTGGGGGAGGGGGTGACACGGGAGGGGAGTAGTAGTCTGGGGCGGAATTCCACCTTTACGAAATTTGCGAAAACGGGTCAACAGAGTTGAGATTTTTGCTGAATTTTTTTTTTCCGCATATTGTTCCTTATGCCCAGTGTTATTGTTAAATATCATTTTATTCCATAAATATTTGCATTTCAGCTTGAAAATGGGGGAAAAAATTTCCCAAACCAGAAGTCGAACGAAGCAAAGATTTTTCCTGTAATTGCAACCCCTCCCTGTAATGTTTTCACTCTCCTGCATTGTTGTTAAATGTTATCCCCTCACCCCAATAAGCATTTGCATTTAAGCTTGATAAGGGAGTGTAAATTTCCGAAAATGGAAGTGACAAAGTTGGAAAATGTGTAAGGATTGGTACATGGTGTTCAAAAGTATTAATATTCTCAAAGTTACACCATTTGTCTAAATCAGTTGATATCATGCCCTCCTGATCCTCAGGCTGAAAGTTATTTCATCATAACAGATGAAATTATTGTCATCAGAGGCCATAAAAAAGAAGTGACAATAAAGTAATGGGAGAAAAATATATCAGCAGAAAGGAAAATTAAGCAATGGATGCTGTGCAGCTGCAGTCAACAAAAAACTAACTAAAAGTAGTCCATGTTCTTGCCGTGCATTTTTATTTTTCACCCAATTAAAAAGTTCAGCCCCCTCTTCTTCATCAGTCCAAAGGTGTAACTAGGGTAGGGGGGGAGGCTGTCCTGGGCACAGCATAAGATAGTGCAAAAATCACTGCTTTTAATCTCATGGAAATTCAAAATTGTAACTGTTGCACCAGTTTCTAGTACAGTATTTTGCATCATAATTTGTCATTTGTCAATTTTTCATAATTTGCTTATGCATTTCCCCGATTTCGGCAGCCTTGGTAGCTTGAAATTCACATTAATTTCTCAAAATGATTCAGGGGATGTTAGTTGCTTACATTCAGAAACGAAGGCGTGGTATTAAAGTCAGTCCAGCTAAAGAAGGACCATAGACTTCGTCCACAGCTATATATATTATATATTTATTATGGGTATGCAAAAGTTTCCGCCGCCCCCGCTAACGGTCGCTGTAGGGGCCTAATCAGCCGGCGACCCGTGATGTCAGTTCGTACATGAAGCCAAGTTTGGCGGTCGATAAAGTTCATTTCCTGCGCTGTTTGTTATTCATGTTTAATTTTGGGAAAAGTGCGGGTAAAGCATACAGTTCAGTATATCAGGCATATGGCGAAACGATTATGGGTGAGCGGACATGTCGAGAATGGTCTACCAGATTTAAGAAAGGTGATCTAAACTTGGAAGACAAGCCACGTAAAAGTAGATCACAGAAACTCGCAGAGGAGGCGCTGGAATCGCTGTTTCAAGAGAATGCCACACAATCGACCATGCAACTGATGAAACATTTAAAAGTGGCTCAATTGACGGTGGTACCGGTGTCTACAGGCCTTGGGGAAGATCCAGAAGATTGGTAAGTGGGTTCCGTATACTTTAAGGGAGCGTAATATTGGTCAACGATTGGGCATCTGCATGTCGTTGCTAAATAGGTTGCAAGGGAAGAATTTCTTGTGGAAGGTTGTCAGCGGGGATGAAAAATGGGTCTATTGTAACAACCCCGTTAGCAAGCGATCCCGGGTCGACCCAGGCCAGCCATCAACATTCACTGCAAAACAGGATATCCATGGGGGAAAAGGTGCTGTTGTGTGTGTTGTGGGATATGCACTGAGTGTTGTACTTCAAACTGTTGAAACCGAGCGAAACAATCGCTGCACAACGATATGGCAGTCAGTTGATGAAACTGACCGCCGCAATCGAGCAAAAACGCTCATGGACAGGTAAAGGACACCGCCCAGTCATCCTGTTACACGATAATTCCAGACCACATGTAGGTGCCACCACGAAATCAACCCTTGAACAGTTATGTTATACTGGTAGGTTTTACCGCACCCAGCTTACTCCCCGGACAATGCACCCTCAGACTTTCATTTGTTTCGCCCTAGCCCAACAGTGGTTCACCACAGTTCAGAGATGGAAAAGTTTGTTACTGTGCTCTTCAGCTCAAAACATGAGTCCTTCTATCACAGGGGCATTCATTTGTTGCCTGAAAATTGGCAAAAGGTCATTGATGCTAACTGCCAATATTTCGTAGAATAAATGTGTGCTGGTTTCCTGATTGTTCTTTTCTCCTTAAAACGGCGGAAACTTTTGCATACCCCTAATATATATGATATATATATTAAATTCGCAATATATATAACATAGAAAGACAGATGGGGGCGCAATATTTTGTGGTTGCCCTGGGCGCAAAAATGCTTCGTTATGCCTCTGATCAGTCTTGCATAAGTATCTGTTGCAGGCAACTGTGAGCTATAAATTATGAGACCATTAGGCCAATTAAAGTGTAGAAATTTCCTTTATTTCTATAGTAGCAGCAAGCGTTAGAACTGCAACAGAGAGCAAAGGTTACGAACGGCATCTGGGATCAACCTGCTTGCATGCTATCGGCACCGTCGTACATGTGCAGCCAAAGTTGGAAATGAATGTTTCCTGGAGTACTTTGCATGTTTAACATCTTCGTTCTTTACAATGTTGTGCATGAAAAAATATCGCCTGGAGGCACATTTTTGGTTGCCTTCCCTCCTTGAAAAAAATTCTATATCTGCCCTGCGTGGAGGATAGCTATTGTCAGAAAAGTTTTTGATAGCACTGGCTTGAATATGTTGAAACATAAATATCTTTAAGCCACAAGTTTCTTTTAAATACAGAATTATTCAATATTTACAAAAGGCTGAAAAAGAAAGAGGTAGTGTAGTTCTAGAAGTATTTATGAAAATAAAAAGTACAACAGGAAAAAATTAATACCTACTGTTTCAGACTAGTCAGCATGCTAATGATTTCAGAAATGAATTTTGTAATGCACTAATTGAATGACAGGATGTTAGCATGTCTTTTGTAAAAAAAGATTGTGCTTATGTTATTGGTTTGTCCATCTGTCTGGACGTAAATGGCATCAAATGGAAGAAAAACACCCCATCCCTGCAACTAATAGTTCAATTTAAGAAATTATTTTTGCATTGGAAAGCTTGAAATGTGCAAATGATGATCCTTGCCTTTGTGGTTTTTTTTTTTTTTTTTTAATGCAAAACTTTGCCGCTAGAGGACATAAATGCAGATGATATCAAATTCAAAATACTTTTTGTTACATATATTTGCTTCTAAATATCCAATTAAAAAATTCTTTCTTCTATTTGATGCCATTTACAACAAAGACTATTTTGGGTGCAGTTCCTTTTTCAAGAAATGCATAGATTTTCTGCTGTTAAGCGTAAAGGTAAATTTAGTTTTCCCCCGATATCTCTGCTTTTAAATGTCCAATTTGAAAAATTCTTCTTGCATCGAAAACAGTTCCTCACAGAAAATGTTTTGCATATAACTTCTAATTTTCTGTAAGGAATGGTTTTGCCGCCAGGGTGCATAAATGTTTATTTGCACTTCTGATTATCTGCAGAAACATCTAAGCTTCTAGAAACACAATTGAAAATTTTTTTCGTGGACCAATATGGCTCACCTCGAAAAATCTTTTGACAATACTTCCTGTTAAAATATCTCACTGTTCTCACACTAGGAGGCATAGATGTATATCTCATTTTCATCAGTATCTGTGCTTCTAAGTGTCTGATTTGGAAAATACCTCCTTTGTTGGAGAAGCTTTTCGGTGTGAAATGTTTCCCATATAGTTTTAAAATTTTCAAGTAATGCATAAATTTTCTGCTAGTAGTCGTACGTAAATATTGTATTTTCTTGATATCTCTGCTTCTAAAACTCCAATTTGAAAGATTCTTCCTGCTTCGTATACAGCTCTTGATGGGAAAATGTTCTGCATATAATTTCTAATGTTTGATAAATAATGGTTTGGCCACCAGGGAAGCATAAGTGTTTATTTCTGCTTCTGAAATATATGCAGAGAAATCTTAAGTTTCTGAAAATTCAATTAAAAAAATTATTTTGTGGGCCGATACCGCTCACCTAGGAAAACCTTTTCAGAATACTTTCTTTTTAAATTAATGCGTAGTTTTTACACCAAGAGGCTTAGAAGTATATCATATTTTGTCGATATCTCTGCTTCTAAGAGTCCAATTTGAAAATTTCTTTCTTGGAGATCATTTCCAGTGCAAAATGTTTCTCATAATTTAATATTTTTCTTGATGTCCAAGTTTACCACTAAAGGGTGTAAGTTCATGTTTTTGTTTACTGCAATATCTGTGGACTAAAAACCCAATTAAAAAAATCCTTTTTCAGTCAGGTACTAGTAACTATAAAAACTCTGTTTATTTTCTTCCCAAAATAATGCACAATTTCTTCACCGCTAGGGGCGCCAATGCTTCATCTGTTTTTCTTAATGTGTCTGCTTCTACATATGCGACTTAAAACATTCTTTCAACACCGGATGCCATTTACTTTGTGGAACATCTTAGGCTAGTATTTGAGGATTTTTATAGATCACAGTTGTTCTGTTGCTAAGTGGTTTCCCATTATGCAAAGTTCTGCTAGAAGACGTAGAATTATATCATGTTTCTTTCTACATATTTTCTTTTAACTTTTCAATTTGAAAATCATTTTGTCTCCAATACCTTCCTTCTGTTATGAGCTCTTTGTACGCCATTTGTTAATTTTCATAACTTACTTTTTACAGTGGTGTTTGCGTTTTGGGTCTAACCCTGATTGCCGGGTTCTGAACTCAATCGAACCCGAAATTCCGGATTTCCGGCTATGTAAATTGTGCCGACACAGGTAAACAACGTGGTATATTGTTTAAAACATATTCCCCTCCCCCTTTCTACAGCTTTTTAAATTGTGCAGACACACCTGCAAACTGTATAGTAAATTATTTAAAACAATTAGTCATGATTCTGTCCCTTGCATTAAATAGCTGCTAAAGAATTCAGATCAGATCACATGTTGAAGATATTAGAAAGGGAGTGTCCGAACCCAGGTCTTAAACAACCCTTAAAAATAGGAAGCTAGGAGATTTGGGCTAGAGTGCCTGATGAGAAAGTGACACAGAAGTGAGGTAGAAAGAGGGAGGAAGACGCCCTTATTTATAACCGGGAGGTCAGTACCCGAGGTCCGACGGCTGAACGTGCCCATCTGACGCACAGCAGAAGTTTAGTTGTTCAAGTGTTCGTACCTGCCCGGGATCAAACCTGAGGTTCCTCCGTGACAGTCACAAACGTTGGTCACTAGGCCATCTGCGGCCCACTGCTGAAGAATTACGTAGCAGTTCCATATATATGCCTTTCACAATTTTCACCAGTCTTGCCGCTCCACACGTGTTAGTTCGCAAGGCTAAAATTCTGACCAATGTGCGTTGCTTCTCCGTTTTCCTCGCTGAGGAATTATGCTGCTTTGGGTATTGTACTTAAGTTGAGGATTAGTGAAGCCTGTTTTCCCATCGGAGAGCAAGAGTGCTCCATGAAAAACCAGAATTAAAAAAAAAAAAAATGTGACTTTTCTTTTAGCAGTTAACATAAGTGAATCTGAAAAATTAATGACATACAAATCTTATAATCGTACATCATTTTCGAGAGTAAGAAATATCAACCCATTGACCATCAATCGAATAAAAAGATCTGGATAACAAACGAAATTTTCAATATAAATTTTTAGAAACTTTTAATATAATTTTTTATTTTGAATAATAATATTTAATTGTAATTCAAAATAATAGTTTGGTGAGAGTGTGCCTTCCTACTCCCAGTCAAAATTTTCAGGATTTCAATTGTGTCTCACAATCACCTCTGTTTTTAGCTGCTGTTGTAAGCAAGTAGCTGCTCCTGTTTCTGGATGTTTTATCGACTGCAGAAATCCGGTTGAGTTTTTTCTAACTGGTTGCATTGACTTTGAATAACTTTGATAAATTTAATTCATGTCAGAAGGGATTCAAAAGTTGTGCTCATTACAATAAAAAAATCGGTGTCATTTTTCTTGCCTTTAATTTCTACCTGTGCACATTTTTATTTTCTTCTGTAACTAGTCATTTCAGCACAGTATCCTTCTAGAAATACATATTTTGGTAAATGAAAGTTCTTTGTTATTTATTTCATAATTTATTCTAATTACTTAGCAAAATGAAATGTACCAGTTTGTGAGAATATTGCTGTATTACAATAAAAATAATTTTGTGTTTTTCATTGGTCTTAACATTCAGTTTTGCATGTTAAAAATGACCATTGTTAAAGTATCGGGGAATTTTGAAATAAGGTTTGGTTGGTTACACTGTTTATCATTGGGGAAAATGGGGGAATTCTGAAATGATTTTTGACTGGCCACCCTTGTAGGTATAACACTCAATTGATCAGTGTGAAGTTGTTCTCAAATGTTTGAACTGTGATGCCATAAAATAAGACTTCAACAATTGAAGATATTAGATAATCTGTAAGCTCTAGATTAAAAATTTGTCAGTTTTTGCAACCAATAACTTTTTTGTTACTGTTAACTCTCGAATTTTAGATATACCAGTAGGTTCAAAAAGTTCCAGAATTTTTTATATTAAAAAAGAATGAGCACAGATAATACCTGTTTATGCGGTGTTTCCTTTGAAGTAGTTACCCTGTGCAACTATGCATTTTTGCCAGCGCTCATACAAAGATTTAAATGCAGATTGCAGGCCTTCTTTTGCCACATATTCCAGTACCTCCATCGCAGCTCGTTGCACTTCTTTGGAACTTGAGAAGCGTCGCCCCTTAAGTAAATTCTTCATCCGGGGGAAGAGTCATATGGGGCAAGATCAGGGGAATAAGCTGGTTGTGGAAGAATGGGAATGTGATGTTTGGGCAGGTAATCAGACACCAGGAGGGATCTGTGAGCTGGCACATTAGCGTGATGGAGCACCCACGAGTTGGTCTTCCAAAGATCGGGTCACTTGCGTCTCACTGCTTCTCGGAGACGTTTCAGGGCATTGATATACTCTTCTTTGGTGACTGTACGATCATGTTGAAAGAATTCCTTGTGTATGACCCCCTTGCAATTAAAGAAAACTGTTAACAAGACCTTTCCTTTGGAGCGGTTAGTCTTGAACGTTTTTGGTCATGGTGACGACAGTGATTTCCACACTTTTGACTGTCGGTTGGATTGGGGGTCGTACAGAAAGCACCAAGTCTCATTGCCAGTGATCAATCGATTCAAGAGATCGGTATCTGAATCCACTGCATCAATGTTATCCCCGCAAACTTGAATGCGCTCATCCATTTTTTCTTGTGTCGGGTTTTTCGGAACAATTTGTTGACACACGTGATTGCATGCCCAGTTTCTCTGTTAAAATGGCACGGAAACTTCCAACTGATATATTGGCAACTTCTGCAATCGCTGCAACAGTTTTTCGATGGTCATTTTTCACAATTTCTTTGGCAATGGCAATTTGTTCATCCATTGTGGATGTTGAAGGTTGTCCTGACCTCTCATCATCCTCTATACTCTGTCGTCCGCTTTCAAATCGTTGATGCCACTCATAAACTCTAGTTCGATTCATTGCACTCTCACCGTACGCTGACTTAATCATTTGAAAAATCTCGCGAAAGATTTTCTGAGCAGAACACAAAATTTTACACTTGAACGCTGTTCAAAATTAGACATTGTTGTCCTCGCGACGGAGAGCCTCGAATGCTTGTAATCACGAACTGTGCACATACGCTGTACATGTTAGATCTGGATCAAACCGGTTCTGGCTGGCCGGTCACATGATGCTCTTGGCTTGCTCAGCGGAGAATGACGTAATTCACTATCATTTGGCAAATATTAAAAAAGCTCGGGAACTTTTTGAACGTACTAGTATATGCTATGTTTTGTAGTAGTCATGTGCATACCTCATTTCTAATGTATTCCCAAAAATTATGAGCATTTGCTTATAATTTTAGTTTCTCATGTTTTAGTATATAGAATGTTCTTTTTTTAACTTTTTTTTTATAATATGCACATTTGCTTTTGTATGTTATATAAATATTTATGTATTTCAAGGGAAATGAAGCTGCTAATGTAACAGGTCCCGAGGGTACCTCAGTCAAAGGTAGTCCTTATGCTGCTGACCGCAGTCGTTTCAGGGGAAGGTGGTTTCCTCGGCGACGATATGTGCCAAGGCAACAAAGGGTATGTGTTATACTTTATTATACTCCAAATACTATATATGTATGTGCATTCCCCTTCCCCCACCAAAAACAGTATGTATGCATGTTGAATTGAGAGTGGAAATAAACAGATGATAGTATTAATTATTATTATTTTTTTTTTTTTTGCTTCGTGAAGTCTCAACCAAATAATAATGGAGATGACAGCCAGAGTCAAGATAATGCCGATGAAGAACAGGTACGACCCCAAAGAAGACAGTTAAGGCGTCCTTTCTACAGGAGATACTTCAGAGGGCCTGCACGAGGGCCTCCAAGGAATGCAGACCAAGAAAGTCCTGAAGTAATAATATACACTTTTTCATTTTTCATATTTGTGCATATTTTTGCTCTTTATGTGAAACTGAAGCAACAGGAATTTTCTTTTGCATGTAGAACATATTATTGTGTTTGAAAACAAAAGTATGGAATAAGAACTTTTTTTTTTTAAAGATTTCTCTGCTAATTATGTTACTGGAGTTTCTGTTAAAAAAAATAAACTTAGGTTCAAAGGATTCTACACCGCTGTAAAAAAAAAGTTTTTCCAGCACTTCGATTTATAAAAAAATGTGCATTGCAATTGTGTGTGTCAGGAAAGGTTGTGTACTTGAAATATAATTATATTTCCAGAAATGCCTTAATAAAAGGAAGAAGTAACACACTGTGAAGATGGAGGTCTGCAACTGTTGAAGGGAAATTTTTTATTAGTATTATTATTACTACTTATACAGCCAGCTTGACAGAAAATATGATGCAATGAAGGCAATATTATTTACTCTCGCAGATGAGCACGTGCTGCGGAAATCTTAGCGTCACACTTGTTTGTGGGTATCACAGGTCTAACTACGGAAGTGTCGTGTCTAACAACAGAACTATGGGAATGCTGTAATGACTTTAAATGTTTGCTCTTTATTCGTGTGAAAGTAGCAAAAGAGCATTTAAAAATGACATTTTCTTTTAATAAGAAGATAGTTGTCCCCCCTCCCCATTTCTTTGGACTGCTGGGTCATCCCATGAATCGCGACTTTTCTAAACGAAATTGTGGTTTTGGATTAACATCGCAGTTAAGGATTATACACATTTTTTCCCCTCTAAATTTTAAGGCTCATGGATTATACAAAGGAATTGTTTTTATTTTCCTGAATTTCATGGTCTGGGGATTATACAAAGAAATATGCAGTTATACCTCTCCGATATTTTTTTCCTTTTTAGGTCTTCTAAATTCATCATTTGTACATAGGGAAATTTATATCTGCAAGGGTACAAAACACTGCAACCCCCCTCCTTTTGTATGAAGGAAGATTCAAAAATACAGGGTAAGTCTGAATTTCTGCCCAGCACATATATTTTTAATGCCGCCTTCTATCAAAGAAGCACTGATACAAATTTTGAAGATGATAATCCGATTTTTGGTGTAAATGTGAATCCTGTGATGGTTATGTTCAAATTAATCGGAGACTTGGTCGTTCTGGGTGGTGTAGTGGTTAGCATATCCGGGCGCTATCTCGGAGACGCGGGTTCGAACCCCACTCCAAGACGATGAAATTTTCAAGTTTTTTGGATATTATCTGACTTTCCATCCTTATCACATTTACACCAAAAATCGGATTGTCATCTTCAAAATACGTATTATATGGTGTAATCCCGTATTTCTTTCATGAAGCACTGATAGTTTAAAATGCAAGTTCTTATCTTCTTCCTGCTTTGTTGTTCATGTTCTGTGTTGATTTGTTCTGTCATTTCTCATCCTTTTTGTCTTTGTTCTTTCCTAGAAATTCTTTCTTTGTAAATAAGGTAGCAGAAATCTAGTTAACACTAGATTATGATGAAATTTTGTAAATGACAGGTTTTCCAGCACTTCCCAGTTCATTTGGGTTAACTGTCTTGCTAATTTAAAGAAAGAGTCTTTATGTATAAGTCACTTTTCTTGTGATGGAAACACTGTTGTACTTAGTACATATTGAAAGGAAACATATCAGGGACAGTCTGTCCTTCAACATATTTTCCACCTCCATGAAATACCTATTGCCAGACATCTGGAAGTCATTGAGCTCTATCACCATTGTTGTTTTGTGCCACTGTCTGCAGGAAAACACCCTAACACAGAAATTATGATGTCAGGTAGCCTGAAAGCACTTCCCCTACGAGGTTCTTTCATCTTCCAGAGCAAATATAAATCACGCAGGCTCATGCTGTTGAACATGGTGGTAGTGGTGTTCTTTCTTAGCAAATGCGTTTCAGCAATGCTTTCACTGTTGATGCAGCATGGTGCAGAAAATGTCTTCTGGCAAGATAATCAGGGTTTGCTGTGGCCCCAGGAATCCTGGAAAATCCTTGATTTTTTTTTCATATTTTTGTGGAAAGTCCTAGAATATTTTCTTGCAATAAAAAAAAAAATCGATCAAAGTGTCTGGATTGATTGTGTCATTTTGTTCTAACTCTCTGCAGCGTCTGCTCACAATGACATTACTTCCTTCTATAATGTGTAGACGTGAAGTCATCTTTGCTTCAGTGCAAGACGTTTGAGTGCCATATTTTCAGTGACCATGGTTTGTGGTATAGCAGTTGTGTGCAGTTAGAATCGCAACCGCACGTAGAAACCTTCCCAAGTCCAAGCACATGCTTCCCTCACTGAAGGAGACTGCTGTCTGGCTTTCCTGCTGCCCATGTTTGTGGTAATAATGACTATGAAATAGGGAATCTTCAGTGCCACGGCAAAGTTATGTATTATTATCATTGTGTTAAGTTCCAGATTACATCACATGCAGTTTTATACGATGAAATTTTGCCACTTCATTGAAGATTCAACATACACTGAGGCTTGGTAACGGTGGGAATTGATAGGACTTCATAAGAATTCTAAATGCATAGTAAATTTCACACCAGTTTGCAAAATATAAAACAAAGCACGATGATTCTAGCAAAAATTTTGGGTCCTGAATTATTTTTTTCTGTGAACTCCGGGAAAAGTCCAGGAATTTATTTTCTGTAAATGTGTATGGACCCTGGGCAATCGAGTGCGACCACAGCAATTTTGGTCTCTTCCAAAGAATTTCTGAACACACTTGATTTTCAATCAAGTGGCAGTAGTACTTACTATCTATCTCTGTTGTACATGCACAATCATTAACGCCTTCAGTTTCCCAAGTTTTTACTACAGTTTCATGGGGTGTAGTGCCATAAATTGGATTGTGCTATTTTAGTTCTGGTTTGTTGATTGGTGAAGAAAGTGTTTTCCCTCATACTTGTAATGTTCCATTCAAATTCACACTGTTTCCATATGGGTATGTGGTGCCCACCTTGGGGCACTTTTACGCATTCCCAGCTTTTTTGTCAACAATGGCAGTCAAAGGTGCAATGTTGAATCAATTCTTAGTGTAGTTTTCCTTTTTTTTTTTTTTTTTTTTTTTTTAAACTTGAAATCTGTTCCCCTCTGTTTTGCCGTACCTATCCAATAATTTCAACTATAGAAGTCTTAAATACCTGATCAACTAAAGCCTACAAGGAGGATGTAACAAAGGACATGTTTGGAATACAAAGACAGCAAAGGATAAAATCTAATGATGTTGTAACTGCGAATGGGACAAGGTGACCATAAGAATTCATAAGTCAAAAACAAATCTGGTAAATCTAATATGTTCATATTTAATAAGTAAAATTAACGAACAATAATACTACAAAATATAAATTTTTTATCTGGTCATATAATTCTCTTTAAAAAGCAAATGTACGTGAACAGAGCAGAGAAAGTATGCAATTACTTCAAAACTCAAAAAAGAAACCATGTGTAGTTTTACTTCAAGTATTGTTTGTAGAACATTTTTTTACCATTAATGTTCGTTTTGTATTTCCATATCATTATATGAACCTAGCTACTCCACCCTGCATACTTAAACAAAATATATTGACGAACAGTATTGTCGCTGCTTTTAATAGCAGTTCTACATTGAAGTCTTTGACCACGTAATATCATGCCATATGCCTTTTTTTGCGTATGGGAATATAAGAATCGCTCAGAAATTGGAAATACTTAGAAGTGTATTTGTTAGGTGGTGTATAAAATCTCTCACTTGTTACATTCTTCACCGTTGTTTATAACCCTTTTAGTAGTAATCAGTCACAAAGGATTAGTATCAATTGCACCCCACCCCAAATGACCACTTTGAATAACAGGACTATGGGGAAAGCAACACTTTCTGATGCACATGCTCACTTGTTCCAACTGTGTTCTGCCCACTTCTTTGATGAATCTAATTGCATCTTAATTTTCAGTTGGGCTATCAATAACAATATATTTGTTTGAACTGATTAAAGCCCATTTTTTAACCTCCAAATTAATTCATTCCAGCTGGTTAAAGAGTTAAATGAAGCAGATCTTTTGTAAGGAATAATTCCAGTTAGCTTTCTGAAGTGCACTTATTCAATCAAAAAGTTAGCTTTTCAAAGCTTACCTGTGGAGAGAGGGGGAAAAGCATTACAATGATTAAATATCAGTTTTAAGTAACAGCAAAAATATGGCTGGAATTCATGAGCTCCAACTTTGTTTTTATTTCCAATTTTTGATCATGAACTAAAGGTTATACTGTAGTTAGGTACACAAGATTGTTCCAATTTGAATTCATATTTTCACCTCAAAAGAGTTTTCTATTTCTTATTAGGCTGTTTCATGCAAACTAATTGTCACATTGAGAGTGTTTCCTCTGGGCCAGAAAGTAGTAAAAAACTGCTGAAATGCTTTTGTCTTCATGTACACTGACCTGTCTTTAAGGGGAACCATGGAATAAACAACAGGTAATTTCTAATTTTCAACAACAGGTAAAGTCAACAACAGGTAATTTCTAATTTGCCAGTGAAAGAAAATTGATAGAGACTGGGTGAATGCCCCTTGTTTTGTTTGCTGATAACTGTGAACGTCGATTTGTGCAGTTTTTCCAAAGAATATTTTTTGTAATATATGGTTAAAATAACAAGGGAGAATATTATGAAGCTGAGGGGGTCTGTAAAAACTTTGTATTATGTGAACTTGTTATATGTAGGTTTGATTATTTTAAATTGTGAGATTTTTGCAAAGCGTTTAAGTGATATCAACAGGGTTCGCACAGGAGCTGGAAGTCCTGGAAACTGAAAATTTTAATTTCCGGGTCTGGAAATGCTTGAAAACTGTAGATTTGCTCTTATGGTGTCCTGGAAAACAGTATTTTTTTGACATATAGTCCTTGAAATCAGGAGGCTTTATTTTAAAATGTGGATATGTTTTTTTTTCTGTAAAACTCAATAGGTCTAACTCCTGCCATCAAGGCTACCTTCTCTTTGTGTCATAAATTGGGTAGTAAAAGGTCCGATAGCCCGGGCTATCGCACCAGAATTCCCGCAATCGCCACGATGCAAAGTGCCCTTGAAGAAAGGAGCATGTAGCAGACAACTATGACTTCACCGACTGGCTAAAAGAGAATTTGGAGGCGAAAGCAGTGATGCCAGGAGAGAGGGGGCAGTGTCCATTTAAACTATGATGTCTCCATCGCTGAAGTGTAGAGCAGTGGCCATCTGGGCTCAGTAACCAATCCCCGCCCAGCACGCACTGTCTCACATTCCTGAGAAATGCTTGCAGGGTGCACTAGTTGTTAGGTACTTCAGTCTTTGCCGGAGCTCCATTTTTTTAAAAAAAATTTATTGTTTGATTAGGTTCACCTGTTTGTTTTTCATTCCATGACTTGCATTTGTTATTTTGTTCATTTAACAAGAAGGTTGTGGTTTGTTGTTCAGTCACTGGTTGCAGATTATTTTATTCCTTCTTTCAGAGCATTGTCGGAAAATGTCTATTCTAATGGTTAGAGAATAATTTACTTTCACGTTGACCAGCGTCGTAGAATATAGATACACGCGTACTTCGTACGCGGATAGTTTCCAAATTATTAGTAGATTTTGCAGATAGTTTTGGCTTGCAGATTAAAAAAATAAAAATGTTATTTACAGCAATTAAAACACTTACTCAAGGCTTTACTCAGATAAATATATTTAATTTTATTGTAACGTGAGAATGTTCAACTATTTTTCACATCTTCCGGTAGTGAGTTCTTTTGTTTTTACAGACGGTTCTGGCCTCTTGATTTTATCAAGACCTGTTCTCAATGTATAGGAACTGTAACAAAAGTTCCGTTTACACAAAAAGAATTTAAATTTTATTACCAGGTTTCTCTTGCAGTTGCCAGTTATAAAATTAAAATCTTTTCCTTTTGTATTTTATAAGTCTACTATTTTTGAATTAAGTTGTTGAAAATGCTATTTATAATTTTTGAAGGTTCATTAACGAAACTGCATTTCTAGATATAAAAGCTTTCTTTAATTAGTATCTTGTTTTTATGAGGTTCATAGTTCAATATTTTAAACTTTTGACCTTAAGGTCCATTTTACACACATTTCTACGCATTCAGTCGTAATGTACTTTTGTCCTCTCTGGAATCTGTAATTTTCTAAATTGATTTTTCTTTAAATTATCTTATTCTATTGTTATCGTGATTCGCGGGTTTGCAGCAAGTTTTCTGTTTTAATGGTTGTGTACGCAGATACATTTCATTTTTATACAACTCTGGCGTTGACTGTTACCCAATACCAGTAACAAATCTACTGCTCGTTGCAAATTGTGCATTGAAAAACTTTGACATTTTCAACATGGGTGTATCTGGATTGAAAAGCCACATGATGAGAAATAAGGAATCTAAAGTGTTAACTAAGTCATTCAACATAACTACGTTTTTTTTTTTTTTTTTTTTTTTTTTGGTATAATATCTACTAAATAAAATGAGAATGCGAATAATAAACTCACTGTGTAGCAAAAAAAAAAAAGTTGAGTGAATGATTATCAATCTGAGCTGTTTCACAGTTATTGAGGTAATTTTTTTCTTTCTATATTAATTATTTTAATAAGCTAACGTATTTGTATTACATATGGTGATAAAAAAAAGTGCAAACCTGGAAAGTGATGTATATATTAGTCCTGGAAATTCCTTAAATAGTCCTGGAAAAAGTTTTGGACCTTGCTGTATGAACCCTGTATCAAGGTAATGATGTAGATTGTCCTGGAAATTCCTTAAATAGTCCTGGAAAAAGTTTTGGACCTTGCTGTATGAACCCTGTATCAAGGTAATGATGTAAATCTTAGTAATGTAAGATTTGATTCTGGGGGAACAAAAACCAGCAGGTTTTTTTTTTTTTTTCCAGTTGTATTTTTTCACTTCTACATTTTTTCATTGTTGCACTTGTGATATGAAATTACTTTCTAACAATGCACTCAGTTTTGCTATGTAAAATGCAGTAGGTTATGTATTTGTGCATGGAGATTGAGTACATTTTTAGAAAGGGAATTTTGTACCGCAAGTTTTAATGTGCTGAAAGTTATGCTGCACCTTATTAAAAATTTGTGGAATTCACCGTGCTTGACTGAAAATCATTCTTAAGTTATGAACAGTGCCAACTTAGTAAACCTTTCAATATGCAATTACTGAATACCCTGGAAATCCACCCCGTTTTAAGTAGCATTATACACCGAATGTTTGTGAAGTGTCTTAAGTTATAAATTTTTTATAACAGGGTGAAAGTCAGGAACAGAAAAGTGATGAGAAAAATGGTCCTCAGCGTGGTAGTGGTGGTCAAAGGAGGCCCCCTCGTCGCTTTTACCGCCGTTATTTCCGCCGCAGGCCGCGTCGCCCAAGGAGTGACACAGAGGGAAGCCAGAGTGGTGTTGATGGAGAAACTAATAACAAGGTAAAACTTTAAAAAATGTAAAGGTTACGATTTGCAAAAACATCATATAAATCAAAATTGCATTTATTGAATGAATTAACATACATAGAAAAAGGAGTTACATGCAACAATGTAAAATATAATGCCTCAAATGGATTTCAACCATGTTGAAGTCATGTTAACACATCAGAACTATTGAATGCAAACATTGAAAGGAACACTGTTTTTACAAAAATTAATCAGCACTCACCCTGAGAATCAGTCTGGGTCTTGGGGATGAGATTTTGGTACTTTTAATACACTGGTGTTCAAAATTAAGAGAATTTGCACATTTTGTCGATTTTCACAAAAAGTACAGAACCAAAGGTACAAATTATGCCGCCGAATAAGAATGCAAATTTGCAGTGTTGAATACGTAAGCGTAGACGTGGGTGTAGGCGGAGCTGTGACAGCGGAGGGCATGAAAAGCACACATGGCTTTTTTCGCGATTGGTTCGCTCGTACTCCTTGGTGACATTCGTTGTGTTTCTTGCAGGAGTTAGTTCGATTTCATGTGCAGTCAGGTAAAAGGAGTTGCCACGAACATATTGATGACTGAATGAGGTGGAGAATCATCGGTAGATTGGAGGCAGGGCAATCGCAAGTGCAGGTTCCTACAGAGCTCAATGTAACGGCCAGTGTCATCTGCAATTTGTCAAAACAGTTTAAGGACACCAGACCCATATCGAGAAGGCCTGGGCAAGGTCGTCCAAGAGCCACAACAGCCGGTGAAGATCGTTATGTGGCACTTTCAGCGAGGCGTCACAAGACTGCTACAGCTGCACAGCTATCTCATGAGCTGCATGCCGCCACTGGAACCCGAGTTTCAAGGGTTACTGTTTCCCCGAAGGCTTTGTGAGAGAGGGGTTTTTGCCAGAAGACCCGCTGTTTGCGTCCCGCTCACTTCAGTACACAAGAGAGTGCGTTTAGCATGGTGCAGACATCAGCCTTGGACTGGACTTCCAGTGGGGTAACATTCTCTTCACAGACGAGTCACGATTCAGCCTGGACATTGATTCTCGACGTACCTTCATCTGAAGAGAACCTGGGACCCAATACCTTTCCTCCAACATCCGAGAAATTGACCGCTATGGCAGCGGAGGTGTCATGGTCTGGGCAGGCATCATGTTGGATGGCCGCATATCTCTCCATGTGTTTGACAGAGGCTCCCTGACTGCTGAGAGGTATAGGGATGAGATCTTGCAGCCCTATGTTCGACTTTTCAGGGGCGCAGTTGGCCCTTGGTTCCTTTTTATGAACGACAACGCTCGTCCACATAGGGCTCACCTAGTCGACGATTATCTTGAAAGTGAGGATATTCGCCGAATGGATTCGCCAGACCTAAACCCTATCTGTCTGGGACGCTCTTGGGAGGGGAAAATTGTGTTGCTGCAGGAGTGGGACCGACTGCCACAGGGACTCAACAGCCTCGTTTCAAGCATGACGTCGCACTGTGAGAGGGGACCATACCCCATATTAGTAATTTTATGTTCGATCTTGCATCATGGATTTTGGACATTCCTGCGCTGATGAGCCTTACTGACGATCATGAGTGCATACCATGACTGTTGTATGGTATAATTTTTTCTCTTATATAACTGTGTATCAGTACCAAATTTCATTAAAATGTGTCCATTAGTTTTTCAGAAATTTGGCAAAATGTACATTCTCTTAATTTTGAACACCAGTGAAGATGTTTACATATCAGAAGTGTTCAAGGAGTCCTCTGTGTCAGAATTATCCAAATCAGACAGACCAATCCACCAAAACTTGGGTCTTCATCTAAAAGGTGTTGTGCAGTGTATATCTGTGAAAATAAAGCCATTATTTATACTAAAATCTTACATTTGTAGAACTTTACTCTCTTCCTCTTCTTTTTTCTTTTCCTGGGTCATGTCCATCAACATTAAGTTCATGTGAGTCAATCAATTCTGCCAAATCTTCCTTTTCCATATCAGATAAGCTGTCCAATCTGCGCAGTGTTATGCACTGTTACTTGGAAACTACTGAAACATTAGACATATTTCAGGATGCCTTCATTGTCAATATTGTGTGACTTCTGGCGTTGCTTGAATGTTGTCGATAGCACTTTTGATCATTTTCACAACTCCCGAGTAGTAGGTTCAACCCCTGGATAATCAAAATCATCAGTGTTTGTAAGTACTTGGGTCCTGTTACATAATATGCCTTGGAAGTTAATGTCTCTTTGGTCTAGTGGCTGGATCAGATAAGTTTGGTTTAGGTGCAAGAACAACCCATGAATGTTAAAGTTGGTGTTGTCCAAGGATGGCCAAGGAGCATTATTGAGGATCAGTAACACTTTAATAGTGTGATTAAATTTCTTAAAATGCACTGCTCGACATAGAAATTTCCTCACCCAGAAGGAGGTGTGGAAATTTCTATGTCGAACAGAAGGACACATGCAAATTGCAGAGTGCATGTACCCACTGTAGACATGCAAAATATGTTAAACTAGAGCCAATGATGTCACAGGTGGAAGTGTCATGGATGTTTCAGATTTGTTGTTTGCTCTGGGAAAGTGTTTAGTGAAGGCCAAAAATACTGGGTACGCGCTGTTAGCAGGATTCTCGCCATTTGGATGCTTTTCAGAGAGGAAGAATTGTAGTTCTGCATGATGTGGGCTGGTCTATATGTCGTATGTATTGCTGCGCATGTGCAACGGGATGCATGAACTGTTGGACGCTGTTTGTACCAGTGGCTACAGGAAGGTTCATACATGCGTTGGAGCGCAGTGGTGCAGTCCGATAAATGTTGGCATACCTGGACTGGCGAATTGTTCAACACACTCGTTCATCGCCAGAAAGCACTGCAGCTGATAATCAACATGCTGTGTGTTGGCCGTGGATGTCGCTGTAACGACTCAAACTGTAAACCGAAAGGCTTCATGTGTGTGCATTAGGCAACCGTTATGTCAACTGCCATGGACGGCCAGCCATCACAGCGCTCGTCTGGCTTGGTGCCAAAGTCCTGCGAACTGGAGGTCACAAATGGACGACTGTAGTCATCAGTGATAAATCCTGTTTCTGCCTGATGATCGATGAATCCCTGTCTGGTGACACCCTGGTGAGTACACGGATCCCGGTTTCGTTCATGACCACCACATCGTTCGTCAGGTAGGCATCATGGTATGGGGTGCTATTGCACATGGCAGAAGATAACTTCTTCTCGGCATCTTGGGCACACTGACAGCTGCATGATGTGTGAGCAAGGTTCTGCAGCCCATTTTGATGTCGTTAGTGAATGGCCTACAGTACCCGATTTTCCAGCAAGATAACGCCCGTGTACACCTGCTCGGGTCTCCAGACAATGTTTGCAACATGTTCAAACACTGCCATGACTAGCAAGATCACCCGATTTATCCCCAATTGTAAACCTGTGGGACCACATTGTACGTTGTCTGCAATTGAATCGGCCTGCACACGATCTCAATGAATTATGGGAGCAAGTCAACCGTTCTTGGTGTTCCATTCCTCAGGACGATATCCGTCGATTGTATGACTCATTGCCACACACCGCACTGCTGCCTGTATTACTGTTCGCAGTGGTGCAACCACTTACTAAGGCTTACCCATTGTGCTGCATTATCTCATCTGATAAACACTGTACGTGGGTGAAAACAACATCAAGGTAAACCCTTGTGTATTCCTATTTGCATGCTCAATTTCACTTCTTTATCCTCACTCCTTCTGGGTGGGGCAGTTTTTATGTTGAGCAGTGTACATGTATTTCATAGGTTCAACTATGAAATACATGTACACTGTATTTAATACAGTTTTCATGTTAAGCAGTGTACATGTATTTCATAGGTTCTTGTTTAAGTCTTTCAGTTGCGATGGGATTTTGAGAGCGTGAATCACGTGCTGTGATGGCACTTCGCAGCGGTGTTGCTTTTCTTTAGTTCTGCTTTCAACACAGCAACAACTGGTTGACTCATCCAGGCTGAATGCAAACCCAACTGCCGGAACCTTTGTGCTGTACACGATATCCTTTACATAGCCCCACGAAAAAGTCTAGGGGTTAGATCCGGTGAACTTGGGGGCCATGGTATTGGACCATCTCGTCCAATCCATCGCTCCATAAAGGTTTCGTCAAAAAACTCACAGAACACGAAGTGCTCAGTGTGGGGATGCAGGGTCCTGCTGGAAGATGATAGGCGGTTGCAGACATCATTTTCCAGCAGGACGATGTCTTTTCTAGCAATTACGGGGTGACAAACTCACTCAGCATATCCAAATAAACATGGGATGTGACTGTGTTGTTGGCAAAAAAGAATGGGCTGATGATGCGGTTGTACAGGAGACTGCACCAGAGGTTAACCTTAGGGCTGTCACACTTAATTTCGCTGACAGCATGTGGGTTTTCAGACCCTCCAAATTCCGCAGTTATGCTCGATGATAACACCACAGACAGGAAACATTGCCTCATCGCTGAAGGAAATACGTTTCAGGAAGCCTTCCTTATTATCAATCCTGTGGAGTTTATCAACAGCAAAATTGAAACGTTTCGGTTTATCCCCAGGATGCAGTGCCTGTGTGAAATGCACTTTTTAGGCAGTCAGGTTAAAGTGCTTTTGCAGCACCCTGTGTGTCATTGTAGGAACTGTCTGGAGGCTGTGCGAATTGACTTTTCTGGACTTCATAGGAAACTGTCGAACACATTCCATAACCTCTTCACTTGTGCTTGGCTGGTCAGCACCCATTTTATGAAGCACACTAACCAGTCTATAAACTTCTTGTGCCACTCGCATATTGAGGGTCTGGATGATGGATTACGTTGGTACGGAAATTCCTTTTATTTGTGTATTTGACTTCATCTCTATGAGCCATGCCACACACTGTGCCTTTTCCTGTGGAGTAGCCATCACAAGTTCAGAGTTGTACCTGAAAGTAAATAAAAACTTTTTTGCGTACGAATAAAACTTTATGCATTGCTGTTACGTGTACAAAAAAACAACTTCCCTATCTTATTTCATTTAGGCTTTATTGAGGGTCAAATTTGTAAATATAATTTTGAAACACGCTGTATGTCAAATATTGTTTCTTATTCTCACTGAATTTGAAGGTGTGTTTCCTCAGTCTGCTAAGGTCATCACAGTAAAGCTTTTGAATGGTTTTGATAGTACTTTATGAAGTTGAGATTTTTACATCTTCATTTAATGCCTTATAAAATAAAATACTAAAAATGTACAAAAAACATAACTTTTTTTCTGTCGTGTAAGGTTTTAAAAAAAAAGCCCCCCCCCTCCCCCTCCATTATATTCTTTACTATAAAAATAACATTAAAAAGGTTAAATTTGTTTGAGACAATAGTTCTGGACTAATGCCATTCTTCTCAAGGTGGCAATGTGGAAAAAAGCATATTTAAAAAAAAAAATACCTCTGAACACGCATATTTCTTTGCATGACTTGTAAAACATACAGAATGAGAGCAAAAGGGTTGGCTTAATTACCGTTAAAGTATGAAATCCGTTATTTCATAGAATACCTAGTTATTTCATTCATGAAACAACTGATCAAGTCAGTTAAAGTGTAAAACTCACGTGTATTCTATGGTTTAACTAGTTATTGCATAGAATAACAATCTACACCCTGTTAAAGTGTAAAATAACTGAGTAAATAAATCCCAAATTCAAAAAGCTGTAAAGTGAGAACCACTGGTCAGAAATAGCACACCATTTTCAACCCACTATAAAGTGTTATATAATAATAATGATATTAACTTTTATGTTTCGTTTTTGTTCGAAATGTAATGAGCCTGTCGACATGTTGTGTTTAGAAGACTATGTTTTGGAAGACAAAGTTGTACAGAAGATCTGCAAATTGTGTTTTAATAAACTGAATGTTCAGAGGGAAAGAGAAAACTCGAAAGAATGTTTGGAAATTCAAGCTAAGAAGATGAAATTAATGTCAGATAAATCTCATTCTGAAGCCTCTTTGGGGCTTACAGTCCATATCCCAGTACCCGAAGTTGACAGGAAAGGGTGACGGCAGATCTATTTTAGCTGTTATCGTAAAAATAACCGAAAAAGGATTTTTTCAATTGGGAACAAGAAACGGCTGCATAAAACAGCTACATTCCCGATCCCAGTTCATCGTCTGTGAAAAAAAACTAATTCAGATCGAAGAAGTGCCGGATATAGAGAAATCGCTCTGGTCTGTTGCTACAGCTCAAAGTTTAGGTACCCTAAGAAAGAATTAAGAAAGATTTTTAAAAATTTTAAATCCCGTCAGGGATTTAAAAATTGTTCATGTAAAATGCAGTGTGTCAACAAAAAATGTATTTGTTTTAGAAATAATGTTCTATGCAATTCCAAATGCCATTTTAGTAATCCCTGTTGTAACAAATGATTTTATTGTGTCTTTATATAAATAACATTTTGTATGCTCTATAATTCAGTCAAATTGTTAATTTTACACTTTAACTGGCTATCATTAGTTAATTTGTAGAATACCTGGTTATTTCATAGAATATCTAGTTAAAGTGTGGAATTATTTATTACACACTTTAACTAACTTAATCAGTTATTTCATGAAATAACTAGGTATTCTATGAAATAACTGAAATATACACTTTAACTAACATACACTCAAACACAGTGGTTACAATATTCTCACCAAAACTTTTTTTTTCCATCGCCAAAAAAGGATTTTTTCTGTTCTGTGTGATTTTCAATATTTACAATACTTTATATATAGATAGATAGAATGAAAATTTTACAGAACAAAAAATACAAAAATTTCAAAACAAGTGAAAACTGGAACAGGTTGCCTTCATCAGGAGAGCATCAACCTGTGGGAGTGGCCTTTCTAGTAACAACAAGGCAAGCCAAAATTGTCGGTTGGTCATGCTCCCTAGGCCACAAAACCAAATTCTAATAAGCACAAAAATTCCAAAAATCAAATTTATAAAACTAAAAAAAGAATTAAAAGCTTACCGGCAGAACAAAACCCGCCATGACAAAAAATCAAACAAGACTGAACAGAGCACCCACAAGAACCCAAATATATACACTGATAAAAAAGGTGGTCACGGTTAATCAACTACCTGGTAAGCCAAAAAATGTGTGAATTGACAAGATGCAAAACTGTGTATGTAGATAAGATCTTCAGCTAATTAGGGACCCACCAAATAGCACTTTATGTTACCTATATACTTAAAATTGTTTGGGCCTAGGTTAATAAAGCATGTCAATATGTAATTTGAAACTCTTGGACACCGAATTATAATTCAAAATTAAATGGTTAAAATGATGTCTCAAGAAATTTTTAGGAAAATTGTTAGATTGCAATTTATTTAGAAAGAAGAGTTTTCAGATTTTTTACAAGTAAGAGCTGTGTAGAGCAAATTATTGCTATTCTATGAAACAGAGAGATGAGTAGATTACGATGTGTAAATTTTGAAATGTTAGATGACCAGTGAGTGTAGTGAATGATAAACTCAAAAGAGTTTCTTTTATCAAATAAATTCACCACGCCTCTTCCCTCCTCTTCTACCTGAACCTCTAAATCGAGGTAACAAACATAAGTAGACGATCTGTTGGTTTTTTCTAGGGTAAGGTCGTCAGGATACAAGTCAGTGGCGCAACACAAAAAGTCCGGAATGTTAATGACAATGATGTCATCAACTTATCTTAGAGCAATCCCAGGTAAAGGATGATTGGCAACATATCTATCCTCAAAAAAATGTAGATAGAGATTAGCCAAACTGCTAGAAAAGCAACTGCTCATCGGGATACCGCGAGTTTGGAGGTAAAGCCCATCGCCCATGGCAACAAAATTGTTATTAATACAGAAATCCAGTAGGAAATGCCAATACTGTTCTGTAGACCCGGGCTCGAACTTCGTATGTATGTTTAAGGCTACCTGCCACAGACCCTTCAATGGAATTGAGGTGAAGAGGTTTTTAAAATCGTAAGTATCCACAGATGTGACAGTCACCGAGCCAAGTGTCTCCAAGACTCTGTTATTGCTCCCAATAATCCAAGTCGAACCCAACCTGCGAAGAGCCACGGACAAGTATCTCTGAAGCAACCAACCCCCTTTACTATTATAACAGTTGCGTCCACTAGTAATGAAACGGAAGGAAACAGGTTCCTTATGAAACTTTGGGATAGCATAAATAAAAGAAAAGTTTAAGTTGGACACATTAAGCCTTATCCTTTTATGCAGAGCGATTTTTTTTTTAACAATGTCTTTATGGTTTTGAGAAACCGGAGTATAAGTATCGGTGGTATTCATCTCCTGCATTAGGAGATCCTGATAGAACTGTTTACAAAAGAAGGCAAAGTTATTACCAGCCTTATCCACTGGAGAAATAGTGAATAAGTTTTGAAGTTCATGAATTTGTGAATTAATCAAAGCAAAATTATCTGGCTGCCGGGTACAAACACCAGAGATCTTTAACTTGTCGAGCTCATGACGAGTGTCACATAATACAAAATCCAGCCATTCGTTAAAGGCTTCGAGGGGCAAGCCAAACTCATAAGAAAGCTTTAGTGCGCATTGTAAAAAATTACTGCATAGAATAGAGACACATTTCTTAGTTTTGAATTGAGGTGTCAACCTGTATTTAGTGCCCAGAGACATAAGCGTGCGTAGTTCTCGAGAGTTCCAGTTTTCACTTGTTTTGAAAACCTGTATTTAGTGCCCAGAGACATAAGTGTGCATAGTTTCTCAAGAGTTACCTGTTCCAGTTTTCACTTGTTTTGAAAACCTGTTCCAGTTTTCACTTGTTTTGCAATTTTCGTATTTTTGTTCTGTAATATTTTCATTCTATATAAGCTACTACATGAGGTTTAGCTGCTTTTGACACTTCTCATGGTATTAGCCTTTTTTGTCTAATTTTTTTGTGTTAAAATAATTTATTTATAAAGTATTTTATTTATGTACTATATATATATATCATCATCATCATCATCATTGTCAACCATTATCAATCCACTGCTGGACGAAGGTCTCCCCAAGTTTCCTCCACAACGGTCTGTCTTGTGCCAGTCTCCTCCATGTCACCCCTGCATACTTTCGAATTTCATCCACCCATCTCCCATGTGGTCTTCTTCTGGGTCTTTTCCTGTCCCTTGGAATCCAATCTAAAATTTCGGCTGTCCATCGATGATCTGTCCTTCTGGCAGTATGTCCAGCCCATTGCCATTTCAGGGATTTAACTCTGATCATGATGTCTTCCACTCTTGTCATTTTTCGGATCCACGAGTTCCTCTTCTTATCTCTCCTGGTTACACCAAGCATGCACCTCTCCATGCTGCTTTGAGTTGTCTGCAGCCTTTGTATGTCTCTTTTAGTTAAGGTCCACGTCTCTGCACCATACGTAAGCACTGGAAGGATGCATTGATCAAACACTTTTCTTTTAAGACATAATGGCATATTGCTCTTGAAAATTATGCTGTTTCTTCCAAAAGCTCTCCAGGCAAGTTTTGTACGCCGATTAATTTCTTCATCAATGTGACCCTCACTTGATATCTGCTGTCCAAGATAAACGTACGTGTCTGTTATCTCCAGCTTTTCTCCATCAATCGATAAATCTTCATTTCTTGTAAAAGCATTGAACATCACTTTTGTCTTCTGAAAGTTCATTTTTAATCCCACTTCTTTACTCTTGTCAGCAAGTTCCTGGATCATACTCTGCAGCTCTGATGGGGTAGTTGCAAAAATGACTATGTCATCAGCAAAGCGAAGGTGGGTTAGATAATCTCCATTAATCTTTATCCCCTTGTTTTCCCAGCTCAGCGACTGAAAAACACCCTCCAATGTGGCATTAAAGAGCTTCGGAGATATGGTGTCACCTTGTCTCACTCCCTTTCCAATTTTTACGTGTGTTGTATTTTCAAACAGCCTAATCTTTGCACTTGCATTTTCATAGATGTTATTAATAATATTAATGTATGCATCTTCAATACCGCAGGTTTTCAGAGCCATTGTAACTGCTGATGGTTTCACCGAATCAAAGGCTTTTTCATAATCGATAAAAGCCATGCACAATGGAAGTTCATATTCCCTCGCTCTTTCAATTAGTTCTCTCAGCACGTGGATATGATATATTGTGCTGTAGCCACTCCTGAATCCAGCTTGTTCTCTCGGTTGAGCCATGTCCAGTGTTACCTTCAAGCGGTGTGAAAGAACTTTAGTGAAGATTTTATAAACTACTGATAGGAGGCTGATAGGTCTGTAGTTTCCGAGATCCTCAATGTCACCTTTCTTATGTAGCAGGATCATTGTAGCGGTGTTCCAATCCTCGGGAATCTTTCCTTCATTAAGGCATCGAGTGAAAATTTGGGCGAGTACTGTTTCGATTTCTCCACTTGCTTCTTGTATGATGTCTACAGTAATTCCATCTTCTCCTGGAGCTTTTCCTCGCTTCATGTTCTTGATTGCATGTGCAACTTCTGCTGGAAGGACTGGAGCAACTCTGGTACTGGTATCTTTCATGATGTCTGGAGTGCATATATCATCCCTTTCATATAATTTGGAGTAGAAATCTTTCACTCTTGTCAAAATTTCGCCTCTATTTCTTGTTACAGAACCATCTTCTTTTCTCAGTGCCATAATCTGTTTTCTTCCCTTACTGAGATGTCCCTTTGCTATCTTTAGGCTTTGGTTGTTTTCAATTGCTTTCCTCACTAGTTCACAGTTGAATTTCCTTACGTCTTCAGTGATACTTTTTCTTACTGTCTTGCATAGCTCTATATATTCCACTTTGGAAGTCGCATCTTCTTTAGTTGTCCTCATCTCTCTTCTTTTTTGCATCAACATTTTGGTTTTTCCTGATAATTTGTTCACATGCAACTTGTTCTTAGACCCAGCTAATTTTGTTGCTGTTTCCATAAGAGCTTTGGTTACTTTTCTGTTAACTTCAGAGATGTCCACTTCTTCCGATGTTAGGCCTTCTAAAGCGGAGAACCTGTTCTTCAGTTCTAACTTGAAGGTATTATGGTGTTTTTAAGGATGGTTATGTCAATAGATTTCGTTTGTCTTATGAGCTTGCCACGTTCAAGTTTAGTGTTGAGGTGCATCTTACATCTCACCAATCTATGGTCACTACCTGTGTTGAACTTGTTTAGCACACTGCAGTCTTCTATGACGAATTTTTTGTTACACATAATAAAATCAATTTCACTTGTCGTCCCATTTGGATGTCTCCATGTCCATTTCCTGTGTGGCTTTTTCTTGAAGAAGGAGTTCAAGATGAAAAACCCTTCTGCCTCTGTAAACTCTACGAGAGTATTTCCACGCTGGTTTCTGTTGCCATGACCGAATTTACCTACTGAAGTTTCATTCTGTTGCCGTTGCCCTATTTTTGCATTGAAATCTCCCATAATTATTTTCAAGTGCTGCTTACCTTTATTATTTAGATGACAAATTTCCTCATAAAATTCTTCAATTTCTTCTTCAGGATGACTTGTGGTGGGTGCATAAGTTTGAATAATCTGAGCCTGGTATCTTTTCGAGAGTTGGATAACAAGTCGTGCAGCTCTGTCAGAGGAACTTTCAACTTCTACAACTTTATCCTTCAGTTTCTTGTTTATTATAAATCCAACACCACTAGTTCTGCCAGTATCTGTCCCACGATAGTAGAAGAGATGTCCACTTTTCAGTTCGATGAGATCTTCTCCTTTTCTCCTTACTTCACTTAGCCCCACGATGTCCCACTTGATCCTTTGTAGTTCCTCTTCCAATTCAAGAAGCCTTGAATCAGAAGATAGAGAGCGTCCATTGTAAGTAGCCAAGGTCAGCATCAGATGGCAGCCTAGTCCGGTTCTCCGGGGATTCTTAGCACCCTCTGCCTTCATGTCGCACTGGCCGCTGCCTTGGCCAGGTACATTCCAGCTGCCGGAGACTGAGGGCCAAGATTTAAGTTGTGGAATCATTTTGGAGGGGTTTGGCCATAACTCACCATGCTGGCCAAGCGGGTTGGTGAGTGTGGGATAGAATTTCCTCTAATCCCGATGGTATAGTTATACCGCTATGGGCGGTCGTCAGAGCCCCTTTAGTGGGATCAGGATGCACCACGAGAAGGCGGGGTTGACATTTGTCAAGGAGAGGCTGTGATGTTACGCATCACCTGACCTTACATCCCATATATATATATATGTGTATATATATATATATATATATATGCATGCTCAAATTTGAAATCCCATTGATACAACATCCTATGTATGTTATAACTCAAAAAAAAAAGGTTCTTGTCCTTTGGTGTAGACCATTCTTGCTTGTGTGATCCTCTCAAGATACAAAGTTTAGGCACAAATTGCTGCTTTTAGGTTTTTAAGTAGAATGGTTTCACGTTGAACATCATGCAGTGACTAGATGGACCCGTGGTGGTACCAGAATCTTACTGAATAACAGGGCCAACACTGGTGGCACAGTGGTCTAAACACTGGATGTCGACCATTTGTCTGAGATGGGTCTGGATTCGAATCCAACTGAGGCATGGATTGTCTAATGGCACTAGCTCTCTTCCTTCCCTGGAACCAGTGGCCCTAAATTAAATATGGGCAACTTCTTATATTATAGCCCATTGAGTTGCTCATGGTGACATTAAACATTCAATAAAATATGTATATAACAGGTGGTGTAAAAGAAACCTAAAATTTGTAGTGTAAGAGAAACTGGAAGTTTTTCTTTTAAAAAATTTCACTACAGTCATGCTATCCTGTATGCACAGAACTTATTTTGTAAGTTTTGTTTCCTCAGAGTTGCAAGACTTCCTAAATGTGATGATGGAACATCATAAACTGTAACATGACTGTAGTGGAATTTTCTAAAAGAGAAATTTCTAGTATTTAAAAAACATAAAAACTGTAGTATTGAAAAAGCGGAGAAGTTTCCTTGCCTTCATAATAAAAATTGTTTTGTGATTGTATCATTAACTTTGCAGTTTTCATTTGCATTGTGCACAGTTTCCCCACTTAAAAATGGCTACATTGTAAATGCTTACATAGAATGTAGAAGTATGTAGCAAAGGCTGCAGAATCAATCAATGTGGTATTCCCTAAGAAGTTGCTAAAAAAGTTTGTAGCATTTTCAGATGTTTTGAGGTGGCTAGCTCATTGCAGTTTTAATCTTTAAATTGTGTGATAGTTGAAATCTTTTAAAATATTAAGGTTTGTTAAGGAATTAACTGAACAATGTTGAAAAGATGCATGATTTTCTCCAATTAACTAGAACTGGTTTTTAATTAGAAGCGATCTATTTCAGTGAGAAGTGCAGCTGTTATGCCTAGTTGTTTTATTTGGAAAAAAAAAAAAAGCCATTTCATGTGGTCAGATATGGAGATTCCGCACTAGAAAATAAATCAGGGCATTAACTGAACTATTCATTACATATTCTCTCCCGCCACGAATATAACTTATTTCTGAGTATTTACCTGGAAATTGGAGGTGGTTATTTCTTTAAGAAAAGGTGTTAAAAATAATTTAGGTTATTTGCTGATCTGGATGGAAACTGCCCCATGTGTGTGTGTGTGTGTGTGTGTGTGTGTGTGTGTGTGTGTGTGTGTGTGTGTGTGTGTGTGTGTGTGTGTGTGTGTGTGTGTGTGTGTGTGTGTGTGTGTGTGTGCAGCTGATATGACAAAATAGTTAAATGTTTCTCAAATGGTGTTCCTCTAGATTTTGGAGATGATTTTACAGTGTAGGTAGTGTTGCTAGATGTTCAGTATCTGATTTTCACACCAGACGTAATTAAATATAGCCAGCTTTCCAATTTGTGACTTTTTTTTTTTTCTGAACATCAGAACATTATTTCAGGCTATGTGGTTTTCAGAGGTCTTCAATCACTGAAACTCCATGTAAGGTGTCCAGTAGTAAGTATTCTTTTCCAGCAAGAAGTTGTGTATGAGACTGCCCAGAAATACCTGCATGCTATCCAGGAACAACAAATTAATATTTTTGTGAGTTGAGATATGACTTTTAGACTTCCTTTTAATGAATATTCATCATATAGAGCATAATAGTATCCCTGCACACTTAGTCTAATGAGGAATGTATGTGTAAAAAAAACTGAAAAAACTGGAGTACTACTTTGAGTAGCAGATCAATGAACACAGCAAGGTGCTAGATCCTAGATTGAAATTGCAGGTCTCATTGAGGACTGATTTTTCAATTACATATCACAGCTTCTATTCCTACTAAAAGCCACACCATGTGAAAATTAAACAGAACTTACCAAAAGGAAAACATTTTCCCTACATTATCATTCCAAGCACATTACCAAAATAGACTCGCTGGCCTAAAAAAGAGGACTCTATTCTGCGGAGTTTGGCGATCTATGGCTGTGGAATTTGTGAGTTCCATTAACAATGAACCACCGGTCAATGTGCCAAAATTCTTCATGAGGTATGGATTGTGTGTTTGTGTTACGGTATTGGTGCTTTGTCCTTTCTCTGGAACCTCTGGTTCTGATTAGGAATGAGTGACTGCTTATCGCCCTCGGACTTGCTCGGGGTGATCATTCTGAAATAAACAAAGACTACAGTGGAAATGAGGAGGTTTCTCCATATTCTACAAAACTGGTGTAATCTTCGGGTATCACAGAAATGGCCGATCCATACGTGACATATCCAGCTAGTTGAAGTACCCAAAATCAACAGCGGCCTACGTGATTGGCAAGTGGAAGATGAGAGGTGACTGTCGGAATGTGCCCCGACCCGGCAGATCCACAAAACTGGGAGTTAGAGACCGACGGGTGCTGGCCAGAGAAATTCGGAAGAACCACACCAAATTGATGGGCCACATCTGCGAGGAGTTTCAACGGGCATCCAGGAGTGTCCTTTCGATGAATACCATCCGTAAGGAAGCCCATCTGCTCGGTTATCATGGACGTGCTGCCGCCCACACCTTTGATCACCAAGTTCAATAGCGCTGCTTGGCTAACGTGGTGCAAAGAACGTTGAACAGTGAAATCAGGTTCTCTGGAGCGACGAATCAAGGTTCACCCTCTACCATTCGGATGGCAGGGTCTGGGGTCTGCCTAGAGAACACCTCCTGCCAGAATGTATTGTGCCAACTGTGAAGTTCGGCGGCGGTGGAATTATGCTATGGGGGTGTTTCTCCTGGTATGGCACGGGACCCTTGGTCGCAATTCCTGGTAGACTCAACTCCGAGACCTACTGCACCATTTTGGATGACCATGCGCTTCCTACGTTGTGGCAGTTTTATGGGGTGGACCCGTGTTACTTTCAGGATGACAATGCCACCTGTCATGTTGCGAGGTCCACCATGGCTTGGTATGGTGACAATGGGGTTAATCGAAGCGACCTTAACCCTATCGAGCACCTCTGGGACGTGTTGGAGCGTCGACTTAAGGGGTGCCCCCACCGTCCGAAATCGGTGAATGAACTGACCTGTCTTCTCCAAGCCGAGTGGAAGAAAATACTGCTAGCCGTCATACAACGCCTGGTTGAGGGTATGCCCCAGAGGATCGCAGCTGTAATTGCCGCTTGTGGAGGATCCACCAACTATTGAAGGTGAATAAACTTCGTTTTCCTTTGCTATCACAGGTGTCCAATTACTTGTTGGTAGATAGTGTAGTTCATATAGGAAAGTGGGTTTGTGCTTCCCAGTAAGCACAGTTGGTGTCCCTGGTGGAAAAATGTAGAACATACAAAGAATAAGTAGTTAAATATTGCAGAAAGTAGTCTGATTCCAAATGCAGAAGTTGTAGAATAGAGTATATTATGTAGACAATTGGCGCAGGACGCTCATGAGATAAAGGCAGATAGCAGTGAGAGCACATGTCCATGTAGCTCAGTTGGGAGAGCGACTTACTCCGGAAAGAGGGGACCCGGGTTTGATGCTGGCTTGCATTTTGCACAGGAATAGTGGCCTAATATTTTGCATTGCTCATAACTGGACTAATACAACTAACTTTTGACTCGCCCTGATATGCTGCATTTAAAGAGCTCTTTCGTAAAAGATCTTGAGTGGTTTTAAATAATGAAAATCAAAGTAATGCTATTACTTTTACATTATTATGCATGACTAAAGCACAGAAATACCCAGTAGTGTTCTCCCTAGATTTTTTTTTTTTTTTTATGGCTGGTTGGCAAGAAATTTTAGCTGGATGGTATTTTTAACAACCCTTTCCCCAATCTGGAGGGGGGAAAAAAGGCTTTGCTTAACATTATTATACTTATTAAACAGCTTTAGCAGTGTGTTGGGGATTAATGCAACATAACATCATAAACAATGTTAGAAAATTATACATAAATGATAAAAAAAAAAGGGTGGGGGGGGGGGGTACTTACTAATGAATCATGTTTGACATAAATTTCTGCCAGTTTTCATCAATATTTATGGTATATGTGAGAATAACTTCTCTACTCTTACTATTATGTTCGTTGTGAAAACTTTAAAAGAAATTTAGCAGGGCGGCAAAGAAAATTAGCTGTGCAGGTTGTCCAGTGAAAAGGCTCTTGGGAGAATTCAGGAGTATGGGTGGTAATGATAGATTGCAACTTTTACGTGTCTGTTATATGTATAGAAGTAAGGTCATCCTCTAACTCCCAGGTTTTTAATTGATGCTTGGATACAGAAGAAAAAAAAATCCATTCTGAAAGAAAAATTCAGAAAGAAGTTACTGTCAGATACTTCCCCAAGCATGTTCCTTCCTTGTAAAAACAATGCATGAAATTGGAAAGAGATATCAGAAATAGTTACTTTTTGTGATATGGTGCATATATATTTCATTTCTTGTGATACATGTAAACTGTCTGTGGGTGATGATCAGTTTTTATTTGTATTGTGTTTAGGAGAATGAAGCTGATGATGAAGAGAGTCAGCAACCAGTGCGTGGTCAAGGAACAAGACCTCGCCCTCCATATCGTTCAAGGCCAGACCGTCGTCGCCAGAGGAGAGGTGTACCTCGTCCCAGAACTCTTTCTTCTGATGCTGGTGCTTCCACAACTCCGGCAGATAATGAAGTTGAAATAATTTCATCTGCAGGTGCTGGTGATGTGGCTTCTACTAATACCTCATCTGAATACAAAGAGTCAAAATCAGATGATCCTACACAAAGTCAGGATAGCTCAAAAAATATTGAGAGCGAGTCGTTAAACCCTCAGTCAAGTGGTGGTGAACCTAGCAGCCCACCTGCAAATGTAGAAACCAATATTACTGAAAGTGCAGCAAACGATCAGGTATGTTCGCTCTGTCTCAAATCACAATCTTATTTTCAGCTGTGCTTTGTAGCTGGTAATCGACTATATATTTTTCATGTCAGTATTAACGGCACATTTATCACAAAACAGTTTTAATATGCATGCCCTTGCCAAAAAGTTATGGACATTGAGTCAGTAGTGTTTAGAACTACATTTTGCCCAGATAAGAATATGTATGGCATGGTCCTACATGTGCTAGTTGCACAGATATTAATGAGATGACGTTTTAGGTTGCAACAATGCCTTGGAACTTGTAATCAGTGTCAATCATCAGCAAGGTATTTGGTCCATGGTGTCCTAAAGATTCTTACTTGGATTGGGGGTGACAGAAGGTATTGCTAACTCTTGAGTGCGTGTCTGTTCAGTCACACAAAGGGGATGATTAGTAGATGGATCATACACAAGATTCTTCTAAGGATTTGTGGAATTCCACTTTTTCTTTTTCTTCATCATTTGGGTAATTCTTTAGATTAATGCAAAAATGCAGAGAAAATTTTTGAGGATTAATGGGTGGCTGATGGAGGGGTAGTTTTCCATCTGCGAACGTTAGTCTTCCAGAACTTACGAAAAGATTTTGCCTATAATCATAATATTTTTATTACATCTGTATATGTACAAAAAACACTTTTGTTGTGTACATTTAAATTGATTGTTTTCTATCTAACTAGCGACCCGACCCAGTTTTGCACGGTAGCAATTTAGAATTTACAGCGAATTTAAAGAGAAATGATTATTATGTTCAACAGGTGACTGTCTTTCTCTTTGTAAAGCCATTCTTTGTCATTTGCCAATCGAAATTCTGTTTCTTGAAAAGTTTCATTATGACTGGATAAACAAATTCTTTTAGCGTCCGATGTACTACGACCTATATTTGATTTTCGTCTCTGCATAATGTTTATTTGATTTTCGTCTCTGCATAATGTTAATACAATATTTAAATTTTTATTAAAGAGCTGCTCAAAGAGATACATACATGTGGGCAAAAACTACTACGCATTTAGTCTGTATCCTTGCATGCTGTCAGACTTGCCGCCGTACGTCTTTTTCCCAACTGCCACAGCGCATGCGCTTTGCGTCTTTTTCCCAATGAGGAAAAAGGAAAAAAGTTTCGTAAACCGGTTGCCATGCATCGTTGTTTAGGCAGTGGAAGCCATGAAAGAATGCAAACTGCGGTTTTATCTTTGACTTGTTATTAAAATTGTTACTGCTCGGCTACCTTTTGTTGTAGATTAATGTTTCATACACCTAAACCTTCCTCAACAAATACTCAATGTAATGGTGAAACCGCATCAAAATCTGTCCAGCGATTCTCGAGATTAGCTAGAACAAACAGGCGTGTACCGGGAACTTTATTTTATGCTATGGATAGATAAACCACAAAGAGAATTCCTGAAATTCTACAAAAAAAAAAAAAAAAAAAAAAAACTTGTTGGCAAGCTAAGTGATCACGTAAGATCACTTGCTCAGCAAAGTAATTGCATTAGCTCCTTTACTTACAAGACTGTGGTAAAGTTATCAATCACAACAATCATAATCAGAAAAAATGAACATGGTTTGTATGCTCCTTGAAAACTTTGAAAAGTTTTTGAAAAAAAAAGTTAATTTTAAAGTCCTTGAAAGTACTTGAAAAAGTTTGACTCTGTAAATAATACTTACATTTTGTGTTTTGTTTTTTAAGTAATGATATGGAAAAGTGTGTGTAAAATTGTTTCTGCTAAAAAGTTGTATAGGAGATTTCTGTGTAGTTGTAAAAACACCAAGCTTATCATATAGTGCAGAACTTGCATTCGCCTCAAACGAGCTCGTCTCGTGGGCTAGTACCTGGACTTTGACAGCAATGTGGAAGTAAAATAAGTGGATTGATGTATTCGTGAATTGTAATGGGCTTTTCTTGACTAGGTTTAGGGATGCATTCTTGTCAGTGGATGAATATAAAAATGATGTACCCATTCAATATATTCCACAAAATAAAATTATTTCAAAACACAGGCACAATTCAAAGTTAATAAAATAAACCAGCAGGGAGTAGCATGCAGGTCATTGAAGGTGTACCTGTCCCAGCTAACTTGCTAAAATACCTACCTTCTGACTGACCTACAGTACACACATGATAATTTGGTTTTAAAAAGTGCTTGAATTTATTTTACTTGGAAGAGTATGAACCTTGATTAAGCAGCTTTTTTGTTTTGTAAGGCAACTTTTTTGAGTGGTGGGGAGAATGAAAGGAAATAAGAGGCATCTGAATTTGTCCGTGTGGTGGCAAAAAATGTCAAATTTCTTTTTGCACGTAACTTTATATGAATGACCCCCTTTGTAGCTTCAGCTGCACAATTTTTACTCCCTGCATTGAGAACCCTCAAATTAAACTGTAAAATTTAACCTTTATCATGCATGGATTCTAGGAGTCTGATTTGAAAAATTCCTTCTTTGTTGGATAGTGTTTTCAGTGTGACATGTTTTTCATAAAATTTCAAAATTTATAAGTAATTCATAGACTTTCTGCTAGGGGCGTAGAGGTAAATTGCGTTTCCCCCTATATCTCTACTTCTAAATCTCTGATTTGAAAAATTATTTCTGCACCGGATACAGCTCCTGATGGGAAATCCTTTGCATGTAATTTCTAATTTTTGTAAAATATGGTTTGGCCACCAGGCGGCATAAGTCTTAATTTCCGCTTCTGATGTATTTGCAGCAAAACACGAGCTTCTAAAATCTCAATTGCAAAAAAAGTTGTTTTTTGACCGATACTTCTCGTGTCGACAAACCTTTTAGGAACATTTTCTTCTTGAAATAATACATGGTTTCTACACCAGAGGCGATACGCTACGTATATCTTATTTTTGTCAATATCTCTACTTCTATTAGTCCCATTTGAAAAATTCCTTCTTTGTTGGATAGTGTTTCCCATGTGAAATGTTTTTCCTATAAATTCAAAATTTTTAAGTAAATCATAGACTTTCCGCTAGGGGGCACAAAGGTAAATTGTGTTTTCTGCGTTATTTCTGCTTCTAAAACTCCGATTTGAAAAATTCTTCCTGTATCGCGTAGTAGACCTGATGGAAACAATTTTTCACATAATTTCTAATGTTTGGTAAAGAATAGTTTGGCCACCAGGGGGCATAAGTGTTAATTTCTGCTTCTGATGTATTTGTAGTAAAATCTGGGCTCCTGAAAACTCGACTATATATATTTTTTTTGGACCGATACAGCTCATATGGAAAAACCTTTTTGAGAATACTTTCTTCTTAAAATAATGCATGGTTTTCCCACGTAAAGTCGCATCTTATGTTTGTCGATATCTCTGTTTCTAAGAGTCCGATTTGAAAAATTCTTTGTGTTGGAGAGCGTTTCCGGTGCGAAATGTTCCTCATATAAATTCATGTTTTTCTTAACGCACAAGTCTGTAACCAGTGGACGTAATGTCAAGATTCCATTTACAGCAATATCTGAGGGATTAAAAACCTGATTGAAAAGCTTATTTCTTCCGTCCGATACTATTGTTTTCCATACCGGTTCCATTGACTTTGAATAGCTTTGATAAATTTAATTTGCGTCAGAACGGATTCAAAAGACTTGTTTATTACACCAGAAAATTCGGTGTCATCTTTCTTGTTTTTTTGCTATAAAGAAAGTGAAATTTATACCAAGCAAATTGAAATTGTACTTCTCCAAGTTTCTTTCCTGCATTATTTTTTTTAATCATAATCATATGTAAAACAATTTTTCACATAATTTCTAATGTTTATTAAAGAATAGTTTGGCCACCAGGGGGCATAAGTGTTAATTTCTGCTTCTGATGTATTTGTAGCAAAATCTGCGCTCCTGAAAACTAGACTATATTTTTTTTTTCTTGGACCGATACAGCTCATATGGAAAAGCCTTTTGAGAATACTTTCTTCTTAAAATAATGCATGGTTTTCCCACGTAAATTCACATCTTATGTTTGTCGATATCTCTGTTTATAAGAGTCCGATTTGAAAAATTCTTTGTGTTGGAGAGCGTTTCCGGTGCGAAATGTTCCTCATATAAATTCATGTTTTTCTTAACGCACAAGTCTGTAACCAGAGGGTGTAATGTCAGGATTCCGTTTACAGCAATATCTGAGGGATTAAAAACCTGATTGAAAAGCTTATTTCTTCAGTCCGATACTATTGTTTTCCATACCGGTTCTATTGACTTTGAATAGCTTTGATAAATTTAATTTGCGTCAGAATAGATTCAAAAGACTTGCTTATTACACCAGAAAATTCGGTGTCATCTTTCTTGTTTTTTTTTTTTTTTTGCTATAAAGAAAGTGAAATTTATACCAAGCAAATTGAAATTGTACTTCTCCAAGTTTCTTTCCTGCATTATTTTTTTTTAATCATACCCTTTTTAGTGTCAACATAAAAGCTATTACAAGTTAATCTAATGTCTAAAGATGAAAAAGTTACTGTGAATGTAATGTGCTTGATCAAAGAATGGTTGGTGTATTTGGGGAATGGCTTAACCCTATAACTTGCAAGCCAAGAAAATTTTGTAAAAAAGCAGCATTTTTTTTTTTATATTCATTCTAGGTTGTCATTGCCTTACAAAATACATAGACAAACTTGAAAGTTATGCTGCCCTGGAACAGAAAATTAACCCACATCTCCTGATTTACATTAGAGCAGGCAACCGAAGGTAAACAGATGTAGGTGAGAAATCCAAACGACTTTCTGGATAGGCACTAGTTGAAGCAGTCCCACTTCATTGTAGCATTGATGACCATTTTTCATCCATGTACAGATGATCAGTTTGTCTCATCTGTACGTGGATGAGAAATGGTTGTCAGCGCTATGATGATGTGGGATTTCTTTGACTAGCGTATGTCCAGAACAGAGTTTAAGCTGGCTAAAAAAATGCGGTAGCAAAAATGCTAGAATTGGGAAAGAAATTGTAGCGAAATGCTAAAGAAAGTTAGCGGCTTTTGTTGCTTGGAAAATCGTTAACATGAATTGTTCATTCCAACAGTGCTTTGGATCAGTGGAAAACTAATGTTGATAGCTTTGGGGGAATGCCGTAGACGTCACTGGACTCTTGTTTAAACTTGAACTTTGAATAGGGTAAGGGACTGTAATCCCTAACCTTAAAAAAAAAAAAAAAAAAACTATTCTATAAAATTACCCTACCCTTTATGGGGGTTCTGTAGAGTGTATGGTGGTGGGGGGGGGGGTGATTGAGTAAACAGATGTTGTAGGAATACACCTTGAGGATAAAAAAATATATATATATATTAGCGGAGGGCGAATCGCTGCCAGAATTTTGGAGACTAGCTTTCACTGAAATAGAAAAGCAGAATCTGTTGATGGGTTGATATTTAAACGGCTGGGGCTATTTTGCTACAGACACTAATTTTCCTCTTGTATTTTGGATTAACTCCTCGTCTTTCGCGAAAATAGTGACCGTAGCTTAACCTCTGGTCCAGAAAGTTGTTCAGATTTCTAAGCTAAATGTGCTTCAGTTGCTTGTAACGTTGTTGTTGTAGAAGATGGTGCAGTGGTATCGTTCTCAAATGTAAATCAGATCGCAAGTTCAATTCTGGTTCCAAGGGAAACGTCATTTACAAGTTTTCCGAAGGATGGTTACGCTGGAAACAGTAAACTGTATGGTATCTATATGCCAACAGTGATATGTTACATGCTTTTCATGTATTTGGGAAGAATTATTTCTTCCGAGGATTCAATTATCATTTCTTTCTATGAATGCACAGTATTTACAAATGTAACTTTCTTAAATTGAGAATGAAAATGGAGAAATAAAAATCAGTTTTAAGCAGAACTTTGCATTTGTGCCAAGGACAACATTAATCTTGAACCATAAGTTGATGCCGTCCCTGTGGTGCAGTGGTCTAAGCACTGGCTCATGACCAGTTGTCCAAGATGGGTCTGGGTTCGAATATCATGAGGCACGGATGTTGTGTGTTTGTCTTATGCACTGGCTGTCACCCTTAACTGGAACCAGTGGCCCTAAATTAGGGACGGGTGACTGCTTATAGCCCATCGAGTTGCTCAGGGTGGTCGTTAAACCCCCAACGGAAAAAGAAAAAAAAAACATGAGTGAAAGTGTTTTCTGTCAAAGTAACCTCAGATGCCTGTTTTTTAAACACTGAAATTTTCTTGGCTTGGTAATCAAAGGGTTGAAACAATGTTAACAGATTAAGGCCATGTTTTTTATTTTTATTAATATTTTTTTCCTTGTAAATGTTGGAAAGACTACCTGCATTTTTAATGTGAAATTCATCTGTGATTTGATTTTTTTAGGCTGCAACAAAGTGTGAGAGTAGTGCTACTGTGGATTCTGCCCCTACTGAAGGAACTGTTACTGCCTGATTTACAGGTCTGACTATTCTGTCCTCACTAGTGCTCAGAATAGACTACCTGCTTGTTATGTCAATAACAATATACTAAAAGAGAAAAAGTATGGAGAAACTTTATAATTGCTGTGATCAACCAAGTGCATAGCTTTTACGACTGGTAGCTGTTTATAAGATTAATGTGTTAAGTGCTAATTTCGGTCTCAGATGAAGCCACTGGGTAGCTGAGATTCTGCCCAAGCAGTTTTGATTTCATAATGAGCTGCCCACATGTGGCAAAATTTTTACTTTTATGTAGTCAGCACATTTTTAAGAGCTACAGTTTACCAGAATTTGACTTCTGTTGATCTAATTTATTTCTAAAAAAATGTTTTGACTGTAATTAATGACAAATATATATAGTATTTCTCAAGTTTATTTTGACAGATTGCATAAACTTTGTATACTGGAAACTAAAAGTTTATAAAAATGCATTTGGAATAAAAATCTTTCATTTCACTAAAGGTTTTTTTTTTTATTTTTTTTTCAATGTTATGTGATTTTTTATATGCGCTAGTCCCATGGTGGTTGTTTCAATGATTTCTTTCAAACTGCTGTCTGCATGAATGCTATGTGAGTTTTGTAAACAATGTGGGGGACATTGTCTGATTGGTACTTCCTAAACATCTTTGAATTTTAATAGGTTAGTTCTGGAGAAAGGTGAAGAAATTTGGAAGTAGAGAAATAGGTGAATGAACAGTAACTGTGTGAACAAAGAGTGGTTTTGTTATGATAATGTCAATATTAGCCACTATAGAGTATAGTATCTTTCCTTGAAACTTTCTTTTTCTGGTTGATGACGAATGTCAGCTGGATGATACTTTCCCTTCATCCACCATTACCTGCTAACCTCATGGGCGTAGACTTGCCCAAAATGGTGGTTATGATTAAATGAAATATTTAAAGTAATTTGTGTGTGTGTGTGTGTGTGTGTGTGTGTGTGTGTGTGTGTGTGTGTGTGATAGAGAGATTTTTCATTAGGGGAGTGGAAATGACCTCTTCAGCTTACTGTAATTTTCACTGTGGATAATGTCATTTAAATTATCCTCATCAAACTCGGGATAATTTGAATGACAACATAAAATAGAAAGGTTACTATGGGTCTGCAGATTGCATGACATCTATAGCAAGCAAGGGAGATTAGGAAGGGTCAGAGGTGGCTCAGGGTAGGGCTCTGACCATGACCCCTCCCCTCCCCTCTTGTCATCCTGTGATTACATTACATACATTGGTATGTATGAAGGCAAAAATAACCTCAGTGATGGATTTGGTATTAGAAAAATGTACTCAATCTAGATTCTAATTTTAATCCTAGGAATAATGAGCTGTTGAAAAAAATAGGGAAGTGTAGTATTTTCAGTGATGAACTGAACCCAAAAGTTGGGGGCTATCGCCTGCATAAGAAAAGTTGAAGGGGGGCACTCATTATGATATGAATCTACGCCCATGTCTAACCCAGACAAAGGCCAGAAGAGAGAGGCATAATAGTTCTTTATTTCTAAAACTGTTGGGAGTTGTCTACTCTTCCATTAGAAAAATTGCAAAGGAAAAGGTGGAAAATTGGAGCATAAATGAATATTGCAGTTTTCCATGTAAGCAAAAATGACACTTAAAAGTAACACATGTAGGTATTTGTGTATTGTGTTGTTGCTCTGAACACATGGCAATGTGACCCAATATGGCAGATATCTCTTTCTCTTTTTCAGAAAAAAGTAACATAGTTGGTTAAAAGATTTCATTACTAAGAAAACCACTTTTTTAGCTGAACCGAGGGTACTTATTTTGAACCTTAAGGCAAATTTTACTTGTCTCTAGAAAAATGTTTGTTGAAATCATGCCATTAATGTTACAAATTACTATAACTAAACAGCGTCACAGGGAAATAATCTAGGAATAACAGAATTTGTAAGCCAAATTAAAAAACATACAAATCTGAGCATTGGGGGTGAGGGCAATACAGCCAAAAGGCTTTGGAATGAACATGAGTAACACTTGTGTATCAAGGTATTTCTGCACCTGGGACAAGCCACAATATATTGTGCATCCCATCTGTCTTTCTATATTATATATATTACTAATTTAATAGTTGTATATAGTTCACAGCATATTTATTTGTGAAATGTGGCTAAAATATGAAAGTATTTACAAATTAAAAAACTGTGCATAATATGCAGATGGTGATGATTGTGATGGTGATACATTATCACCAGTTCACTGATAACTTCAAGTTATATTTATGCATGAAACCAAGAAAAAGAAATTAAAAAAAAAACGAGCAATGAGTATTTACATATGTAGATGGTGTGGTACGGAAACGAAAACATATTTGCAAATGGTGATGGTGTGGTACGGAAACGAAAACATATTTGCAAATGGTGATGGTGTGGTACGGAAACGAAAACATATTTGCAAATGGTGACGAGTGTGATTTCAAAATATATACATGTTTACAAATGGTGATGAGTATGATTTTGAAAGAAAAGCATATTTATATAAAGTGATAAGAATGATCATGAAACATACATTCTTTAATCAAATTTTTTTTTTGGTCAATCAAATTTTGCGGTTGATAAATTAATACGAGTATCAGTGATGTGGGAGAAGTTGAGAAAACGTTTTACTGTGAGAAATGGTAATGCTACGTGACATGCTTATTATTTTTAGTAAAACTAATTCATTATACATAAATGACTCTTCCGCGGATTCGCGGAATTCTGCTCTTTGGGGGGGGGAGGGGGTCATGCACGAGATTGATGCAGAACTGAAGAGAAATGGGAGGAGTGTTATAAGGAGAGGTCGTTTTCAGTCTGGGGGGTGGTATTTCCTCTTTCAAAACTTTCAAAAGCTGAAGTTAAACGGAGTGACGATTTTTCCCGTAATCGTAATTCCTTTTTTCTCATGATGTTGCCTGTTCCCAATATTGTTACTAAATGTCATTTTATTGCATAAATGTTTGCGTTTTAGCATGGAACTGTGGGCAACAATTTCCAAAAATGGAAGTTAAGACGGCACGAAGGTTTCTTTGTAGCCACCGTGGATTCGAAGAATTCCACCATTTGCGTTATCATTTTGGGCATTTTCAAGATCAATGCACAGCTGAATAGAAAATTTGGGGGGAGAGGGATTAATTTTTTGTTTGACAACGGGATTCCGTCTTACGAAAACTGAAATTATATGCAGCGAAGATTTCTCCCGTAATCTTGTTTTTATTTTCTCGCGATGTTTTTTCTGTCCAGTATTGTTCTTAAATATCCGTTTATTCCACAAATACTGCATTTCAACCTAAAAATGGAGGAAGTTTCCGAAAACGGAAGTCAGTCAGTCAGTCAGCGAAGATTTCTCCCGAAATCACGTTTTTTGTTGAAAAAACCATTAGAAAGAACCACTCACTCACCATAAAGATCATGGTAACCTCCAATGACAACACACTTCCAACACGTCATTCATCGTGATGTAACTGGGCTTCCAAGGTTTACAGACTTCTTGCTTACGCTTCTTATTTTCGGGTGTGAAACATCGTATTTTTTTCCCCCCTTTTCCTTAGCCTTATAAGATGTTACTATAATGCTTGTCAATTCAATAAAAAATCACACATACAACTCATTCATACAATTCAAGTAAAAACTATGTACATAACCTTACATTCACAGGTGATTAAACCTTGGTCAACTCTAATTATCAAACTCCTCCTTCTGTTTCACAACCTCTGCTACTCCCACTGCAGCAAGTGTCACACCCATTCAGCCCCTCACATCCAATCCTCTAGTACTTTCGACAGGCCCCTGTCATCTTCAGGAGGCAGGTGTGTCTCACCCGCCCACCACAGCTCAAGTGAGCAGAGCCATCGAGGTCTGGGCTCCAGTCGCTATCTCTGAATCGTTGTGTCTCTGGCGCCATCTATTGTCCCTGCTGCTCTTTTTTCCCTCTTTCTTTTTACGCTGCTGTTCAATTTTTATTAGGGCTTTCCATTGTTCGTTTAGGTTACTTGGCTCATTAATGTTGCATAATCTTGATCTGTTTTTTTCAATTAACACTGATTCTGCAATTCTTAACTGCTTTTCGTTTTTACAGCTCTTAATAATTTTAATATCTTCAAACCTTGGACATTTTTGATTTTTCCATACAGTATTGGGTCAATGCTGTCTTAGCTTCTTTTTTATTCCAATTATTAATATGCTGGTTCAATCTATACTTTAATTTATTCTTGGTGCTGCCTATATATGACACAGGTGGTTGCTGGTTTATAGGGATTTCATAAATTCCTGCTCTATCTAATTGGCTGATTTTTTTCATTTATTTCTTCATTTTTTATATTTCAGTTATAGTATTCTTAAAAGTTGAAACTGAAGTAATAAAACAATGCAGGAGAGTGGGAATATCGCGCGGGGAGGGGAGTTTGCTTACGGGAGAAATCTTTGCTCTGTCCAAGTTCCGGTTTTGGAAATTTTCCCATTTTCAAGCTGAAATACAAATATTTATGCAGTTAAATATTACTTAACAATAACACTGGGCAGAGGCAACATCGCAAGAAAAAAGGAATTACGTTTGCGGAAAAAATCCAAACTCCGTCGACCTTCCGTTTTCAAAATTTTCGTACAGATGGAATTCCGTCCTCCGACGAACATCCCCTGTCACTACCCCCCCCCCCCCATTGTGTTCACTGGTTCATTGATCTCGCGAATGACCAAAATAATTACGAAAAAGGCGGAGTTCCTCGATTTTGCGGAAGAATCTGATGTCTGAGATTACTGGGAAGTTTTTGCAGCGTCTAACCTCCGTTTTCGCACATTGTTGCCTAGTTTCAAGCTGAAATACTTTTATTCAATAAAATCATATTTAACAACAAAACTTTACACTAAGGCAACATCGGGAGAGAAAAAATTAAGATTACTGTAACTCCATTCAAGTACTGTTTTCGAAAGTTTTGAGACAAGGAATATAGTCTCCAAACGGAACTCCCCCCACCTGCAAATTGTCTTCAGTTTTACGCTGATCCTGAGAACGATCTAAATGACAAAAAAAAAAAAAAAAAATGCGGAATTCCGCGAGTCCGCTTAAGAATCTCGTGCATATCATAAAACGACAAAATATAAAAAAAAAAATGAAAATTCGTAGAATCCGTAGTTTTGACAGCGAGGTCCGTAGTCAGCCAACTAAATCCGTAGAAACTACGGACATTCCGTAGTAGTTCGCAGGTATAGAAATATTATAACAGTACAACCTCGAAAATCGATTCCGAATTTTCCTATGGAATATGCAGGCTTTCAGCGAACATTCACTAAAAATAATAAAAAGAAAATGCCTAACTTCTAATTTTCGTCGGATTTTGACGAAATTTCACATGGGAGTTTATTTTGACATGTCTTGGTTACTGTTAAATTTGCATTCAGTTATTTAAAAAATTGGAGAATTTTTTTAAAATAAAAATTTGTCCCAGTTGGACTTTTCCGACGCAGACGTTGAGCTGTCCACCACCGGCTTTCATCCCCACTGCAACCTCGTTCCCCTACGATGAACCATCCACCTTGGTGCATTCTTTGTGATCAAAAACCGACGCTCTCGCATTTTTTATGAACTTTTTTTTTCTTTTCTGCTGTTCAAGCAGAATGAAAAAGGTGATGGCCGACTTCCGTACAACTCAAATTTTGTGCCATTTCGTGCAATTTTCGTACATTTGGAGTAAAAATTTTCAAAAAACGTGCGAGTTCGGTACAAGTTAAATAAAATAAACATTTTCCCCATACAGGTCGCCAGAATTGGCGATTTAATCAAACATTTTTAGTCGCCCCGACAATGAAGTTTATTGCCAGTGGCGACCGTGAGTCTGGATCTTTACAATTTATCCATCATGATGGATAAATTGTCATCTGGGGAATAAAAGGGGAGGAGGAAAGAAAATTGGTGAAGAAATAGGAAGGGAATTATATCAGAAAGAAAAACTAATCAAAGATTGCTGTGCAGCTGCCAACAAAAGACAAATATGGCCATGGAACTTGTTGAGAAGAAAGCAACACCAGAGGAAAATTAAGCTGATGTTCTAGCAAGAACCAAAAAAAAAAAAAAAAAAAAAAAGGAGAGGGAGAGATGTGTTTGATAGTGTCTTTTAAAATCACTATTTTATTTTGAATTCAGTAATTTTATCTTGTGAATACAGTGAACAATTCCATCTTGCTCGTGCTGCTTTATATTCACACTTTCTTGTCGCATGCTCTGATTTTTTTTGCCCGATTAAAAAGTTCAGCTTTTTTGTTTCTTGGTCAGAGTCTCATGTATGATTATATAATTTAATAGAAAACGACTTGAAATCAGAGAATTTTCGTTTTGTTCAATAACTGATACCGCGGGCAAAAGACTAAATTATTTACAATGGACTTTGAAAGACATAATTTTTCGACCTAAAATCCTTATGCATTTTATGTTCTTTGAGCTGCTTATACTTTAAATCTGGTCGTAAATAACGACAAAAAATCTCTCTAGATATTGTGAAAGTTTTCAGTATTGTTCAAGAAATACATGCTTTCTTTTCTGAATTACCTTACTGTTGGCAAATTTTAAAGAAAGAGCTTCCAGCGTTAACCGTAAAACTGTGCTCTGAAACAAGGTTGGAAAATAGGATCGATGAAATAAGGGTAACAAGGACTGGGGTAGAATTTGGATGTAATGCAGGGTGTCCAAGAATTATTGGACACATTACAAAATTATGTAAAAAAAAACTGAGCATTGTCTGTTTTTCTATGTCACGTATTACTAACACGGTTTCTATATTTTTGTTTTGCAGAATTGTTATTCCCAGAATCCGATAGATGGCGCTAGGTGTGGCCTGATGAGGAATGTATGAGAAATGTGCAATCAGTAGTCATGTCGTCAGTACAGCAGAAGGTGGTGTGTGTGTGTTGACTTTCAGAATTAGTCTGTCATTAAAGTTAAAAGACGGTACCGTTTAGAGTATAGTTGTAATCCTCCGTCAACGAATTCAATTAAGCGGTGGATGAAACAGTTTAAAGAAACTAACATTGTGGAGGAGCCAGTAGGGCTAGCGTCAGCGGTGAGACGGTTGACCAAGTTAATGAAAGTTTCTGACGAAGCCCCAGGAAATCCGTTCGTAAAGCAAGCAGAGAACTGTGCATTCCGAAATCCACAGTTTGCGATATCTTGCACAAGAAATTAAAGTTTCATGCTTATAAAATCCAAATAGTGCAAAAGATGCATGTAAATGATCACACTCTGTGATACGATTTCGCTGTGGATATGCTGAATCGAGTGGAAAATGATGAAAACTTTCTCAGTACTGTAATTTTTAGTAGATGAATCCACATTTCATGCATCAGGTATTGTGAATCATCACAACTGTAGGATATGGGGCAGTGAACCACCTCATGCTGCTATTGAACTGGAATATGATTCTCCAAAAGTTAATGTGATGTGTGGTGTGCCCTATCAAAAAGAGAAGTGATTGGCCCTTTCTTCTGCGAAAAAAACACAAATGGTGACATTTACTTGGATATGCTACAAAATTTCGCTATACCCCAGATCAAAAGATATGACTTTTTCCAACAAAATGGCGCACCTCCGCACTGGTCAATGTCTGTACTTACGTGCCTAAATAAGCATTTCCCCAACAGATGGATTGGGTGTGGTGGTCTCATTCCGTGGCCTCCTCGCTCTCCAGATCTAACTCCATTGGAGTATTTCGTGTGGGGTTATGTGAAGGATCATGTCTATCAGATGCCTTGTTCTGATTTGCAGGAACTGAAACAGCGTATCACAGCTGCTATTAATTCCATAACTCCTCAAATGCTTGCCAATACATGGTATGATATTGAGTATCGCTTGGACGTACTACGAGCAACCAAGGGATCTCACATCGGAATTTATTAACTTGTGTAGTTACATTGTAAGTTAGTATAGTCAGTTTCTTTATCTGTTTAATGTTTTGGTTTATATAATTTTGTAATGTGTCCAATAATTCTCGGACACCCTGTGTAATCCACGATGCATTATATATATTAGCGCTTTGATGAATCCTTCAGAGACAGAGATACATGAAATTTAACCAATCTTTCTTAGAAAAAAGAATAACAGAAAAACGTGGAAGCTTATTTGTTCCAGAAAGATTTGGTAAACTCTTTCTTCAAAAATTAAAGTTAATAGCAAATTAATGCAAAATCAGTTGTAGCTATACCAACCATAATATAAATTTTAAAACAAGTAAATGGCTGATTGAAAGAATGTAGAACACATGGGGGCTTTAAAGGCATGTCCTTCAGTTTTATAAGAGATAATTGTGCTTATAAAAACACTTGATTTACGGGAAATAGAAAATGATGTAAAAATGAATAACAATTGAATAATTTTCTCGTACAAGGAGAGGCAAATGCCTTTGGTGCACTCCTGTTGTGAACTTCAAAGAAATTCCAAGGAAACGTTGTGTAAGTCAAATGAGAATTGTACTTTAATTTGGTGAAATAAATCGCCCATGACTTGGCACATTTTTTTAAAACTACGGTGTTCGATGGTACAAAGGAATTACAGCATGACTTGTGCTATTTTCGGAAAGGGACGAAAAGGTGGAATTTTTCAGTAACTTTTACTTAGGCACTAAATATTTACATAACATGCCAAGTTATTAATATTTGTCTTTATTAGGCATTGAATATTAATCACTAGGCCTTATACCTAGCCCTTTAAACAGTAGTTTTTCTTCCTATGTCATATTCATAACGCTTACATAACAAGTAAAGTTAATAGTATAGCACTTTGACTTTGGCACCAAATATTAATTAGTATGCCTTAGGCCTTTTTAACAGTTTTAAATCCATCGCACTAAATACTCATGATGTTTACATAACAGGTCAAGTTGTTAATATTGCTCATTTTCTCAGGTATAAAATATTAATTGCTAGGGCAGGTCATTGGTAGAATAAAAACTGTTAAAAGGGCCTGTGAATTAATATTTAGTGCCTAAGTAAATGTGCAATATTACTAACTTTACTTTTTATTTAAACGTTATAAATATGACATTGGCAAAATAAAACATGTTGAAAAGGGCCTAGGACTAGTAATCAATATTTAATACCTATGTAAAAGTGCCAAGCTATTAATTTGACTTGATACATAAACTTCATGTATATGAGATCAGTAATAAAGGCTACTCGAGGTACCAGAACGGGGAGGGGGCAGAAATAAAATTTTAATCTATAGAGGCGACCGACCTACCTGGAAGTTGACAAGGTAATATCAAAAGTGTGATTTTTGTGCAACCCACTAACAGTTTTGTGGTCATCCTACATTAAAGTGGACACGAAAGGGAAAAAAGGCAATTTTTATAAGGCCCCTTAAACTTTTGTGACCAGTTGTCTTAAACCCAGTCAGATCATTGATATGCTTAAGTAAGCGATAAAAATTAATAAGTAGGAGACAATATATCACAGTGCTTAAAATGGGTCCAGGATGCAGGCCTCATTGTAGTTATTTTGCAGTTTCCCCATTTGAGAAACTGAAAGCTGTGAGTTTATGAATTAACATTTTCAAAAATATCTTTCTGGGTAAAAACGTATTACACTGGCTCATCATGACACCTGTACTTAGTCTATGTGATACCTTGTGAGTGCTTTTTATTTTGATGGACGGAAGAGTCCCCCACATTTGGAAAAGTCCACCTTTTTCAGTCGGGGACCATGCACAAATTGCATTTGACACAAAATATCGAACATGGGGGAGATTTCCGGGGTCATCATTTCCATGCTGTTTAAAACAAGATGCAGCTGAACAACGTGTACAACTATGTGAGGGAAAATTCCGGGCTCGACATTTCAAACATTTATCGCTGTTTATAGGAAAATACTGTCCTCCAAGTAACTGGATAAGAGGGGGGGTTCCGGGTTAGTATTTCCACTCTTACCGCGCCTTTTTGTGAAAATCGGTCTTACAATCAGCAGGGTGGGGGAAATTTCTGGTGTCATCATTTCTGTTTTCATCCACTTTAAAACAACATTCAGCCGTACAAGTAGCACAAATATGTGGGGGAAATTTCCGGGTTAATATTTTGGCTGTTACTGCGCTTTTTCGTGAAAAACGGTCTTACAATAAGCAGACTGACAGGATGGGGGAAAATTCCGGGGTCGGCATTTCGACTTTTAGGTTGGGGTGGGGGAAATTTCTGGTGTCATCATTTCTATTTTCATACATATACATACATATCACTAAGCTGTTCTCTGATATTCAGAGGTTTGGGCCAAAAAGAAATGCAAACTTCCAGATATTTTTACTTATTGTTGTCGTATCAAACTTCGCCATTTACAGCGATCTTGACATACAACTCGTGCTTCACTAATATCCATTACACGCGGTACACAAAATCTTTTATACTTCATACTCATAATCTTTTTCTCATGCAGACACTCCTGAATCTGATCCACCCATGTCTCCCTTGGCATTCCTCTGCCTTTCCTTCCTGCCACTTGGGCTGAAAAGATTTTCTTAGTATGCACTTCATCACTCATTCTTTCAACATGGCCAAACCACCGAAGCATATTGGTCTCCACCTTGCCAACAACATTTTGCTTTACATCACACAACTGCAATACATCTTCATTCCTCACACAATCAGATCGTGTCTTGCCACAAACCCCACGTAAGTAAAGCATTTCTCCAGCACACAAACGACTCCTATGTTTCTTCTGCAGTACCCAGGTTTCACTGCCATACATCAGAGTAGGAACAATTACACTTTCATACACAGCCATGCGGGACTCTCTATAAAACCCATCGTTCCTGTGAAAACCTCCCAGAGCACCTATGACTTTCAAAGAAGAATTCACTCGCCTACCCTACTGATTTCACCATCCAACTTGTTCTCTCTGTCAAACATGCTTCCTAAATACACAAACTCACTCACCTGGTCAATCACAGTGCCATTTATACTTACATTACATTCAGTGCTACCCATTCCTTTCTCAAACACCATAACTTTGGTTTTTCCCTTATTTATACTCTGTTTGAATTTCATGCAAACTTCCTGCATCCGAGTCAACATACTCTGCAACTCACTTTTGCTCTCTGCCAACAGGACAGTGTCATCAGCATACAGCAATCTGCTCACACGGATATCACCAAGACATAAACCACTATTATCTATTTTGGCCTCGCGCATGCATGCGTCCATAAATATATTAAACAGCCATGGTGACATTACACAACCTTGTCTAACTCCTGCACCAATGGAAAACCATTTTGATAAAACACCATTCACTCGTACACAAGCTCTGCTACCAGCATACATGGCTTTTACACTATGAAGTAGATTCCCAGTAACACCATATTCATTCAATACCTTCCACAAAAGTGTCCTATTGACTCGGTCGTAAGCTCTCTCTAAATCTATGAAGGCAGTAAAAACTTTCTTCCCAACAGCCAGATACTTTTCAATCATCATGCGTAATGCAAAAATCTGGTTAGTGCAGCCTTTACCAGACATAAAACCACTCTGAACATCCCACACTTTCTCTGATGTAAGACCCTGTACTTTTTCAATAAAAACCTTACCAAACACTTTCCCTGGCACACTCAGTAGGCTAATACCACGATAGTTCTTACATTCAGTCTGATCACCTTTTCCCTTATACAAGGGAACAATGATAGCATTCTTCCAATCCTGAGGGACCATTCCTAACTCCCAGCAGAACTGGCAAATTTCAGTTAACCAGTCAGTTATACAGTCTCCACCATATTTCAACATCTCTGCAGTTATGCCATCAACTCCTGGAGCCAGGGGTGCTTATTTTCCGGAATTTCCGGAAATTTTCGACGTTGTACTCCTGAAATTTTCGGCGTTTTATATTTTTTTCCCCACCGGAAATTTTCGGCGTTTTTTTTTTTTTTTTTTTTTTTTTCCACAGAAATTTGCGGCGTTGTACTGGAATTTTCGGCGTTTTTTTTTTTATTTCAGAAATTTTATTTTATAGCCAGTGGCAAGGCCTGTCACTGTCCTTTCCCTGTTTTCCCTTGGTTGGTGGCCAAAGCAAAACTCAATTCCACTGGGAGTTGGGAAATCTGACTGCCAATCTACCCCCACAGGGGAGAAGAAAAACAGGTCCACTCTGTGTCTACCCAATTCAGCTGGGAGAGATCACCTCCCAACCCCCACCCCTACCCCACTCCCTACCTAATGTAATATTTGTCTTTTAAAAGTGTGTTAACTGTTTGCTTTCCTTTGTGGTTTGCAGTGGCGGCCCGTCAGATGAGGCAAGTGAGGCGCCGCCTCACCTGAAATTCCGCAGAATGATAAGTGAAAAAAAAAAAAATCTGTCAGTAACAAAGATATAAGAACTTTGCAGGATAAATGAAACACTGAAATTCACATTGTGATTCATGAATTAGGTTAAAAAAAGGCTTTCAAGAAGAGGAATGAATCATTATTTTTGCAAAGCAGCTGCATGTTTTAAGCGCTTAGAGGCGACCGGCTGAATCGTCTCGATGAGAAGCCAGTTTTGGGAACTGGGGATCAGAGAAGAGCCCTACAGAGTGAACCCCCCACGGTCTGCCCAAGGAGGTGCCGGACTTCCAGTAACAGAAAGGAAATTTCTGAGGCGACTCTTCACTTCGCTTAAACTCGAATCGCATCTCTGCTGTTATTGGAGAACCCAAGGATTGTGTATCCAATGGGCGCGGGAAAATGAGCAGATGACCTTGGTAAAAAGTGGTTTTACAGGCGATGACGCCGTTCGCCTCTAGACGCTTTTGGAGTACGTTGATTTCTACGTAGCTTTAACTATTCGTCAGTGTATTTGAGTCTAACTTTTAGTAGTGTGTTTGCAATCCTCTCTTCTGTGGGTGTTCGCTAGTTCATAGTAATGTTGAGTTTTTCTTTTTTATTTTGTAATTGTTACTAAACAGCATATTTTGATTTTGGTTGGAAAATATGAATGGCCCAACAAACGACGTGATTTGTGTTCTGGAAGAAATTCCTTTTAAACACTGGAAAGATTATGATAAAAGAGATGTTCTCATATCTGGAAGATTGGCACCTATAATAAGTTCAATATCTAAAGACAAGAAGTGCGGCAAATCGTTTTTTAGGTCTTTCAATAAATCATGGTACGAGATTTTTCCCTGGCTTTCTGGTAGCTATTACAAGCAAACTCTCTTTTGCTGGCCATGTTTACTTTTGAGCAATAAGAAAAATGTGTGGAATACAACGGGTTATTTTGATCTGAAAAACTTTTCTCGTAGTGCAAAATTGCACGAAAGCTCTAAAGAGCATATAACTAACCACGTAGGTCTAAAACGAATGGAAAAAACAAACACTATTTCTGATATGCTCAAAGAAAATGCTGCTCTTCATAAAGTCAAGTTTAATGAAAAGGTCAGACTAAATAGGCTTTTTATGGAACATATAATCGATTTAGTTGTCGTTCTAAGCAAGCAAGAACTGCCTTTTCGAGGACATGATGAATCTGTTTCCTCATTAAATAAAGGTAATTTCAAGGAGATGTTCTATTTGTTACTTCGTAGGAGCACCCCAGAATTAAAAGCACATTTTGAAAAAATACGAAGCTTATTTTCTGGACAATCTAAAACGATACAGAATGATTTAATGGAGTGTATTCATGAATATATAAACGAATGTGTTAAAAGCGAAATTAATGAGTCAGCATTTTTTTCATTGCAAGTTGATGATACAACTGATATTACTCAAAAATCACAGTGTTCAATAATTGTCAGATACATATTGGACTCAAATTGTGAAGTAGTTGAGCGCTTCCTTGGTTTTTATGATATTAGCACTGACAGGACTGCTGTGGCACTGTATGATCTGCTAGCATCGGTTTTGGAGGAGTTTGATTTTAAATCAAAGTTAGTAGGCCAGTGTTATGACGGTGCAAGCGTTATGGCTGGAGAGTTGAGCGGTCTGCAGAAAAGAGTCAAGCTAGAAGCCCCGCAAGGTTTGTTTACCCACTGTTTCGCCCACCGCCTTAACCTTGTCCTACAACAAGGGTGCAAAAGTATTGTAAAATGTCGCATATATTTCGCAACAGTATCCAGCATGCCCTCATTTTTTCATAAGTCTGCCAAGAGAACCCACGTAGCAGATTCAGTTGTTGGGAAACGGATTCCTCAAATAGCGGAAACACGTTGGGCATCACGTTCACAAATTTTGCGTTTAATTGTGAGCGAATGGGGCAAACTAAAGAATGTGTTTGAAAACATAATGAATGACCCGGAATCAACGGCAGAATCAATGAACGGAGCGGAGCCATAGGATATTTGAAAAATTTCACTGATTTTGAATTTGCTTTTTTATCACTAATTTTTGATGACATTTTTGGAATTACGGATGTACTGTTTGATGCTTTGCAAAAAAAGACTTTAGATATCAGTTATTGCCAAAGACAAATTAAACAATGTTGCGAACGAATAAATAAGAAAAGGAATGTAACCACTTACTTGAAACATTTCAGTGAAGCAATTAGTTTGAGTGGAGGTCCTAAATGTCGCCAAAAGAAACATTTGAGTGAAGAAGTGGAAAACTATTACAAAATTTTGTTTTACGAAATCGTTGACAGCATAATAGTCCAAATAAATACCAGATTTGAAGATATGGGAAAGCTAGAGTTTCTGCAGCTAGTTGACAGCTCAAAATACCATAGTTATTCAGAGTCATTTCCATCTAGTGCCCTTAACACCCTCAAAAAAAAAATTATCCAAACATTTTTACAGACACACAACGACTAAAAAACTAATTAGAATTTTTATATAATGATCACAACTTCAGGGAACTCAGTGTTCAGAAAACCTTGAAAACAATGAAAGAAAACGAGCTGAAAGATGTGTTACCAGAAGCCTACAAATTATTTTCTCTTGTATTGACACTGGCGTCAACAAGTTCTTCTGCTGAAAGGAGTTTTTCTTGTTTGAAGAAAATTAAGACTTACCTCCGTAATACAACGGCACAAGATCGTTTGTCTTCACTCGCTAAAATTTCAATCGAGAAAGAATTGCTGAACCATCTAATGTCCACTCAACCATTTTATGATCTGATCATAGACAAATTTGCAGCCAAAAAGGATCGCAGAATTGAACTTATTTATAAAACATAAACTGAAAGCATTCTGTTCGAGACCAAAGCAAATTAATATCGTAATCCTCTGTTCTTAATTCCAGGTTTAAATTACCTAATACTTTTTTTATATAGAAATGTGCTTCCTTAGCTTGACTTCTCCTGTACATAGTTATCACGAGCCTGGACTTCAGTTTGTGACCCGTGCTAAATACACCTTCACCAACATGCCAATCGAGCTGTGACTTTTATTCAAGCTCAAGAAACACTTCGTGAGAAAAAAAATTTCTATTCAAATGATTTACTTTGAATTTTTTAAGAAGTGGATCTCCGACTGGCGTTGGGATGTGAGTGACGCATTGACTAGCTAAAGAAACTGCGCAAATTGCGTATTTTTGCTCAAGTGTATTACATAAAAGAATACAGGTGAAATATTTCTTTCTTTGTTGTAAAATTATCGAATAATTGTTTTCATAAAAATATTGTTGCAAAAATAGCATATTACACACACACACACGTATATATATAGGTATATGTACATTTTTCCACTAAAATTTTTGGATTTTTTCGTGAAGAAAGACTCCCCACGCCGTGTTTCATATATTTCTATAATCTTATTCCATTACTGCTGAATAATATTTGTATATAAGGGCTAAATGGCATGGGCTGAAGCCCTAAGAGATGGGGTTTACAGCTGTTTATAACAAGCCGCCTACCCGGGACCAATGGCTTAACGAGACTTCCGAATCTCAGCGGATTTTAATGATTCAGCCGACTCGAACCCAGGACTTCAAAGATATCCAATGGGTGATACTGCCTTTGACATGAAACTTTTTGAAGGGGGGGGCTGCACTTCTGCTGTATAACTGTGTATAAGTACATATAACATTTTTTTTGAGGGCGCACTTCGACAAATATTTTTCTATTGATACAAAACGAAGCTAATTTAACAAAATGAAGAAAATGCAATAAATTATAGTTGTTTTAACAAAAATTTAATAAAGCAACTTCTTTGGCCGCTTTGCTTTACTTTCTCTTCTGTTATCAAGAAATTACATTGCTTTCCGAGTTATGTAAAAATCAATGAATTTAAATAGGGAAATTATCTATAAAACATACTTAGAAAAAGCTAACTGTCTCGCCTACTAAGCGGGGTACAAACCACGACCCTTCCGGCTACGCCACTGATATATATATTCGTATAACGTTATACGAATTTATATATTTTTCAATAGCATATGTTTTACTGTTTTACATTTACATCAAGACCGTTCGCCTCACCAGCATTTTACACCACGAGCCACCACTGGTGGTTTGGTGCTGGGTTTGCCCAGAGCTATTCCAAACAGAAATTTCTCACCACTTTCTTTTCCTGGCAGTGCCCCTTTGCTCCTGCCCCACCCCAGGGCTTAGTGGCCCACCCACTCTGTCTGCTGCTTTTGACTGTCAAGACTTCTCATCTCATCATCACAGAGATCTAGGGAGGATCTCCCTGCTGACTTTTTGTTCACCCCTCCCCCTTCCCTTTGGGATGCCTGCTGGTTGCTGCTCAGGAAATCTTTGTCATTGGTTTCAATGCAATGACAAAGATTTCCTGAGCAGCTTTTTTATATTTTTTTCTCAGTATTTTACTTTTTATAAGTATTATTTATAGCTTTGAAGGGCCAAACACTGGAAATTTGCAATTCGTAAAATTTTATAAAGGCCACTGTTCTTTAAAAAAATATCAGAACTTGGAAAATAAATTACGAATGTAACACATATTCTGATTTTTTTTTTTTTTTTTTTTTTTGTAAGTATGTTAATTTCAGGAAATTTGGGTTTGGTTTCAGGAAATTTGATTTCACAGAATAAGCACCCCTGTGGAGCCTTACCATTCTGAAGAGATTTTAGAGCTTTACACACTTCTTCTCTTGAGATCCCTCCTGGGCCGCCCCGGTGGCGCAGTGGTCTAAGCGATGGCCTCTGATCATTCGTCCAAAAGGGGTCCGGGTTCGAATCCCGGTGAGGCATGGATGTTGTGTTTGTCTTACGGCACTGGCTCTCTCCCTTCCCTGGAACCAGTGACCCTAAATTAGGGACGGGCGACTGCTTATAGCCCATTGAGTTGCTCACGGTGGTCGTTAAACCTCAAAAAAAAAAAAAAAAAAAGATCCCTCCTGTGCTTTCATCCCTCATTGTGACATCTGCATCTGTCTCAGAGTTATCTTTGCTCTCCTGATCTAATAACTCACAGAAGTATTTGCCCCATCTGTCTCTTAACTCATTGGGCTCCCATATCATTTCCCCAATCTCATTCTTCACACAACTTACAACTTTGTTTCCCCTATTTTTCCTGAGTCTCATGTACTTCCAGAAGGACTTTCTATCTTTCCAAAAAGCCAGTTCATGCCTTTCCACTTTCTCTTTCCTATCTTTTGCCTTACTGTGGCGAACCAGCTTAGCAGCTTCACGCTTCTTACAGCGATATTCATCCACAGAGACTCTACCTTGCAAAATCCCCAAATAGGCTTCCTTCTTTTTCTTTACTGCCTCATCAATCTCACTATTCCACCAAGCATCACCTCTATTGTTACCCACTATTGTGGTGCCACAGACCTCTTTAGCAGCAGTAACAACACAGTTCTTAAAACATTCCCACTTCTTTTCTACATCCCTCTCACAAGATTTCAGATCCTTCAGTCGTTCTCTGAGTAAGTCAGAATACCGCTGATGATCTTCAAGGAGCCTATCAATCTTTATTCTTTCTATCCTGGGTCTCTTCCTATTCCTTTTCCTCCAACCAACATTAAGTTTCACTCGTGACACTACCAAGTAATGATCAGAACCAACATCCGCACCTCTCATCACACGGGTGTCAACAACTAAGTGTTTCAAATGCTGATCGTAAACAACAAAATCTATCGCACTCTTTTGACCAAGAGTACGATTTTCCCAAGTATATGTGTGGATATACTTGTGGTTGAAAAATGTATTAGATACACACAAATCATTCTCAATGCAGAGTTCAATTAATATTTCACCATTATCTTTCACACAAGGATCATTAAACTTACCCAGAACATTGTCAGAAATTGCATTCTGCACACCTACTCTAGCATTGAAATCCCCTGCTATTATAACTTTTTCTTTAGCACCAAACTGGCTCAAAACAGCTTTTAGCTCATTCCAGAAATCTTCTTTCTTATCAGAAGGTTCCGAGTCACAAGGAGCATACACTACAACAATTACAATTCTCTGAAGTTTCACTTTCAAACGAATCCAGAGAATTCTCTCACTTATGCAACTATAGTGAATCAAGTTGTTCATCTTTTCACTTAAGATCACACCTACACCAGCCTGTCCTCTCATATCCAATACTCCAGACCACACTCACCGTGCCATTCACTTCTTCTAACCCAATTTCCTTTTCGGTTTCACTTACACATAGCACATCCAGTCTATACTTATTCATATCCTCAATCACCTCACTCATCTTGCCATTTATACCTCTAGTATTCCATACACCAATCTTACATTCACTAAGCCGAGATCGCTTTCTCATACGCCGTTTAGAAAGTCCAGGTCGATTCTGTGGTGGACCGTCCTTCTCAAGTGTGGTAGGTCCACCACACCCCACACTTGAGCCATTCTTAATATTTCTTTTTGTCTTTTTAATCAGGTAAGTACATCAGTGTGGGGGATTAGCCCACAGCTAAGGGTTCCAGTTGGTCATTCAACCTAATGATCCTGGAACAAAACCCAGTGAGTTGGGGTCTTTTTGCCAATGTCACACAGAACTAGCTTGCACCTCTCCAAGATTCACAGAGGCCCTAGTTGCTGTTGTGTGTGCCATTGTTACCACAGAGCGCCCCGAGGAGGCAAACCCATCGCTCACTACAACCGCCCGCACATTTCTATTTTCATCTACTTTAAAACAACATTCAGCCGTACAAGTAACACAAATATGTGGAGGAAATTTCCGGGGTCTGCATTTCAAACCTTTATTGCAGTTTATAGAAAAAAGTCTTACAAATAGCTGGATGAGGTGGGAGAATTTTCCAGTGTCACCATTTCTATTTTCAGGCACTTCAAAACAAGATGCAGCCCTACAAGTAGCACAAATGCATGGCTTTTTTTTAACAGTTTTTGATCTATCGCCTTTATATTTATAGCGTTTACATATCGAACATTATGTAAACTAGGCCTTTTATAACATTGCTAGGTTTAAATCCCATTGAGATAAGAATACAACGGGTTCTAGATATCGCTTATTGCTGTTCAAGAGTTTATTAAAGACGGTGGAAAATATCTTTGTACACGATATTTTTTGTAAATATCTTTTCGAAATCTGGAAGTAGTTTTCCTTGTTCTTGCCCATGGACTACTTTAACTGTGACATCAAGCCGTCGGACTCTTGACTATGCAACATAAAGTTGTCCATGGCTAAACACTGGTTCAGGAAGGTAGATACCTACTTCCTCCAGTGTTTGACCTTGAGACATATTAATGGTCATAGCAAAGTCAAGTTTTGCAGGCAATTGTCTTAATGTGAATGGGAGGTCTATATCAGCAGGTGCGAGGTCAATTCGCGGAATAAAAAGTTTTACCAAATGCTGAGCCTGTGAGTACTTCTGCAATAATCAAATTGTGTTTTAGTTCTTTAATTCCATTGCATAAACCAGTGTCTTGTTCCATTGCATATACCTCGTTGTGTATTGAGGTTTCTCAGGAGCATGATAATAGCTCCACTCAACTTGAGTCTGTGAAGTGGTATTCCTGATGGATTTTGCTCATTTAAAAAAACTATAGGGTAATACTGTTCAGTATTTTCTTCGTCATCAGCATCAATTGAATCAGAGCTTAAGTATGTGCTTGCTGTCACCTCTAAGAGATTAAACATTCTCATTTAATTTGGCAACATCAGAGCTTTGGGGACACAAAATGGCTTTCTTTGCAAATGTTTTAAAATCTGAAATTTTCAAGTTCTCATGTGTGCAAATTCTTCCCAAAGATGGGATTTATATTTTTCAAACAATTCTTGTGCATTCAGTGGTGAAACAAATATAAGAATGTATGCAAATAAATCTCGTAGTTCTCGAGGCATGCTGCAAACTGATGCTTCATCTAAGGTTTTCTCCCATATTTTATCATTCTTAATTAAACCTTTCTGCAGTACAGCTTCTTAGAAGATATCATATGGAATTCCATTGGCTGTTCTTAATTCTGTAAAGCTTTTCGCTCCAGGCACATGAAGTAGCAGTAGTCTCAAACAATATCTTTCTGGATCAGAGCCAAGGTTGACCGAATACATTCTTCCAATCACATTATCTCCACCACTTTTTCATTGGACCCATTGCCTTCATTTTTGAACACATGTCTTGGCATGTCGCTATATCAAATGGATTGCGCATCTTCATTGCCTTTATTTAGTTTGAACCATGCTGTCAGCATTTTATCTCTGAGCATTATGAACAAGTGCATTATGATCATTGTTTAAATGCTCCGGATTAAAGGTAATGTTCTGTTCTTCAGGAAGATGAACAGGTAATCTAACTATTGTATGAGATTTGCTGATGCATATCATAACCAAGTATTCACCACATTGCCTCAGGTGCGCTAATGTATCAGGAATCAACATGACTTTTTACTTCGTCATATTTGGTGTTGTGCTCTGTTATATGCACATTTTCACAGTCATGACTTTTGTATATGTACTTGAAAACTTATTTCACAGTAGCGCACACCTCGACATTAATGTGGCAATTGTACTTCAACAAAAGATACGGATTATAAGGGACAATCCAGCTGTCGTCAATAATTTTACCATGTACAGTTGTGGTTGCACCATTCTTTCTACGGCAATATAAAGGATACCCGTCTCTGTTAGCTACTGTTTCATTTTGAAAAGACTTTGGAAATTGCTTGGTACATTTGCCATCTTCCATACAAGGTGAATTGTGATTATTTCACCACTCGGGCCATGAACCATGTGTTTCGCATGTAAAACTGGTAAATGCTTTTTATCTGGTAGTTCTTCCAATATAATTTGGTCAATTTTCTCAGGCAATGTTGGTTTGTCCTCTTCTTTCAAAATCAAGAGCATATGAGCATGGGGAAGCCCTCTTTTTTAGAATTCGATTACATGAACTTTGGCCTCTGAAACTCCAAAAATATGCCTTTTGGTTATATCATCCATTAATTCTTTCAACTTTAATTGGAAGACTTGCAACTAAATCTGGACGGTTTTCAACAGATTGACCATTAAAGTTTTCAGTTATTTCTTCCCATTTCGGGTTGCAAGTTATAGTAAGGAAAAGATCAAGCTTGACGTACTTTTGACTATCGCCATTGTATCCTGATAATTTTGCACCATATTTCGTGGACCACCTTGAAATAAAGATGGCAAAATAAGAGCTTTTTTTTTTTTTTTCGCCGCCCTGGTGGCGCAGTGGTCTAAGGCGTTGGCCTCTGATCATTCGTCCGTAAGGGGTCCGGGTTCGAATCCCGGTCAGGCATGGATGTTGTGTTTGTTTTACGGCACTGGCTCTCTCCCTTCCCTGGAACCAGTGACCCTAAATTAGGGACGGGCGACTGCTTATAGCCCATTGAGTTGCTCACGGTGGTCGTTAAACCTCCAATTAAAAAAAAAAAAAAAAAAAAGAGCTTTTTCAGGAAGAAACTCATCATCTCCAGCATTCTGAATTTGGTCCATCAGACCTTTATACTTTTTGACACTAACTAAGACTGATTTTGTCGTATGCAATTCAGTATATTAGGTTCCATTTTTACATCCGCATCAACATTGTATTGCTGCGTAAGCTTTCCTTCACTTAATAATGGATTAAATTTGTCGCGGATCGAAAGGCGATGTTGATAGTATTGCATTTGTGTAACCAAGGCGATGTTGATAGTATTGCATTTGTGTAACCCTTGACCATGGCTTTGTACCTTGGTTAACAACACTTAGTAAAGACGTTGGTATATGTTGTAATGGAATATCAATTGCCCTTGTGACGTAACGCATCTCTGACATCATGTGAGAATGATTTGGATCAGATGATGTCACACCAGCAGCTGTGTTATTTGTTGCTATGACAGCAAAACAAAGTGATATATGCGTGAACTGTGCGTGTGTAGGTCATGACGTCACCTGCACGAAAAGCTAATCATGATGTCACAAATATTTGTTTCTCGGTTGTTGCTATGACGACTTAAAAGTGATCCAGGTCGTCGGCAACTTAGCCTTTTATATATAAGGATGTATTTAGGCCTTTTTAACAGTTTTTGATTTATCACCTTCATGTTCATAACGTTTACATATCAAACATTATTGTTAGATATATCATATGTATTTGCTTATCAATTGTGGCAACGTGACTGTAAGCATAGTAACTGTGTATGTGAGAGAGTTGTTATTGCTGTCTCAAAATGAAAAGTTGTAAGTGTTCTAGTTAATTATAATAAATTAACAAACTTAGATTATGAAGTGAGTCATGGAGCAAAAAATAGAGAACGTTGGTAAGTGATAAAGACAAATGGTGCAGTCACTGTCGTCCTTCTTATTCGCACTTAACTGATAAAGCGATTTTCCTGGTAATAAGTTCTAGTTGGAAAAAAAGGGAAGGAAATAAATAAATGGAATGCTTCAGGTCTCCCCAAGGTTTGTCGTTAAGTGGTAACACCGTTGAAAACTTTAGAAAGTTCAAATAGAATTTTGAAATCTTTACGAAAGCTACAGGGCATCATGGTAAAGATTCTGAAACTAAAACAGCAATGTTGTTAAATGTAATTGGAGAAGAAGCTGTTGAACTTTTTAACACCTTCGACTTAAAAGACGAAGAAATGAAAAATTACAACTTGGTCTTGGATGCATTTGAGAGGTATGCTCTTCCTCATAAAAATATTGTAGTGGAAAGATATAAGTTTAACTGTCGCATACAGGCTGAGGGTGAGCCTTTTGACAATTTTGTAACTCGTTTAAAGAAATTAGTGAAATCATGTGAGTTTCAAGATCAAACTGAAAGTGTAATTAGAGACCGTATTGTCCTGGGTATTAGAGTCACGTCGTTACAAGAGAGTTTACTGCATGTAAAAGACTTGACATTGTCTAAAGCAATAGATCTTTGCAAAGCTATAGAATTATGTAAAGAGCACACACAAACTTTGCAGGGACATAATAATGAATCTGGTTTATATGATCTTTTGGCAAAACATAAAATATATAAGAATTCAACTGTTGGTAATAAATTGCACGACTCTTATAACAAGAGTTTTAATCAAAAACAGACTTACACTAATTTAAAAGTAATGTACAAGAATTGTACAAGTGTAAGAAATGTGATACTATACATAAACGAGCTAACTGTCCTGCATATGGTAAAAAGTGTCGAATTTGTGGCAGGCTAAATCACTTTGCTGTTGGCTGTAAAATGAAAGTCGGGAAAATAACTAATTCTAAATTGTGTGAAGTACAAGAAAGGATTGAAGGACTTTCTGGTCATGATTTTGTAATAGATAATTTAAAAACTCCAGTGTGTGGCTTAAATAGACCAGAGTGGAAAAAAGTGATTAATATTGAAGGTAATGATATTGAATTTAAATTGGACACAGGAGCTGAAGTGAATGTGATACCACTTCGTGCCTTCAGGTCACTTGATTGCAAAGCTGAAGTGATAAAACCATCATTACTTCTGGAGGCCTATGGTGGATAAAAAATTTCGACTTATGGAGTTGTTATTTTGTCCTGTACAGTGCAAGATAATTGTAAGTATCTTGATTTTGCTATTGTAAATTATGATAAAACCAAGCCCCTTCTTGGATTAGATGGGTGCATTAAGTTAAAACTACTTCAAAGAATTGATGTGAATAGTATAAATTCAACAAGTGCTAAAGAAAGGTAATATTAAAGAAAATGCAGATATTTTTAAGGGAATAGGAAATTTTGGTTTTAAATGTCATATTAACATTTCTCCAGATGTTCAGCCAGTAATGAAACCTCCTAGATGAGTACCAATAGCAGTTTGGGATAAGCTTAAGCATAAATTAAACCAGCTGGAGAATCAGGGAATTATTACAAAAGTTGAAGATCCTAAAACATGGGTTAGTAATTTGGTCATCATAGAAAAACCAGACGGAACTTTGAGGTTATGTCTTGACCCAGTTGATCTCAATGAAGCGATTCAGCGACAATAGTTCACTTGACTTTTTATCTAGTTCAATGTCATAGATGGTTTCTATCACATTGAACTAGATAAAAAGTCAAGTGAATGTTGTACATTTACCACACCTTTTGAATGTTATCAATTTAATAGGTTTGTCTTGATTTGGTTTGTCTTGTGAACCAGAGTTGTTTCAGAAAATTAATGAAACTCATTTTGGAGATATTCCGGGTGTAATTGTTTATTTTGAAATATTAATTGCTGCTGATGATGAACAACAGCATGATGGCATCTTAAAGGAGGTTATGAAAAGAGCCCGACAGTACAATATTAAATTTAATAGCTCCAAGATACAATATAAAGTTAGTGAAGTTACATATTTGGGTCATGTTTTTTTCTGAGGGTGTCAAACCAGACCCTGACAGAGTCAAAGCTATACAAGCATTAGAGAAACATATAAATAAAACTGAACTGCAGAGACTGTTGGGAATGTTCAACTATGTAAGAAAGTTTATTCATAATATGTCAGCCATAACAGCTCCATTAAGAGAACTACTAAAAAGGACCAAGAATGGCTACAAGTCCACACTGAAACACTAGAAAAATTAAAGCAATTGATCAGTTCTGCTTCAGTTTTGGGTATATTTAATGAACAGAAGAAAATTCAAGAACATTGTGATAGCTCCAAAGTACAGCAAGTAGCCTTTGCATCGAGAAGTTTAACTGAGATTGAAAAGGGCTATGCTCAAATCGAAAAAGAGCTTCTCAGCATAGTAACAGCCACCCAAAAGTTTCATCATTACATTTATGGTAGGGAGGTTCAAGTGCAGATGGATCACAAGCCTTTAGTGACAATCATGACTAAAAACATGACATCTGTGTCATCGCCAAGACTCCAAAGAATGAAGCTAAAGTTACTTAAGTATAGTTTAAGGGTTGAATACATACCAGACAAGCTTATGTATATTGCTGATTTACTGTCAAGATCATATATAAAGGATCCTGTTGAAGATGATACAGAGATGATAGAAGTCATACATGCTCTAACTAAAAATGTAAAATTGTCCAAAAAAAAAGGTTACAGGAATTTTAAGAGCATACAAGAAATGATCCTGTACTTTTAAAAGTGATTGAATACGAGAGAACAGGCTGGCCATCAAGTAAAGCAAGTGTTCCTGATAATGTTAAGTTTTATTATAAACTTCAAGACCAACTTTGTGAGGAGAATGATCTCTTGTCTTTAAATAATAAAATAATAGTTCCAGCAACATTAAGGAGACAAATGTTGAAGGTATTGCATGTAGCCCACTTTGTTATGCAGAAAACAAAAGCCAGAGCAAGACAAGTCCTTTATTGGCCAGGTATGAATGAGAATATGATTGCAAAATGCACTGCCTGTGAGAGATTTAGACCCTTAAATCGCAAAGAACCACTAATGAGTCATCATGTTCCCACGTTACCTTTTGAAAAAGTGGCAGCTGATATTTGTGAGTATGAAGGGCTTAGTTATTTGATTTTATGATGTTATTTAACTAAATGGCTTGAAATGGTGCCACTACAAAACAAAACAGCTGAAGAAATTATGTCAAAATTGAAGGTAATATTTTCAGTTCATGGTATTCCTAAGCTCTTCATGTCAGACAATATGCCATTTGCTAGTTTTAAATTTAAACAATTTGCTGCTAATTGGGGATTTGATGTGATAACAAGTAGCCCACACTATCCAAATTCTAATGGATTTGCAGAGAAATTGGTTGGAATTGCAAAAGTAATTCTATGAAAAACTAGTGCAAGTAATACTGACTTCTATCTGGCACTATACTGGAATATCGCAATACCCCTATTGCAGGACTGGATGTTTCTCCGGCTCAGATGTTGATGAGTAGGCAACTAAGAAGTAAACTACCTGTGATAAAGGATATCCTGCAGCCATATGTACAAAGGAGCTATAGGGAAAAGTTGAAACAAAAACAAGAAAGGCAGTCCATTACTACAACAGAACTGTTAAAAGTAGACCAGATTTACAAGAACATGACAGTGTACTATTTAGAAGAAATAATACATGGGAACCCGCAAAAGTGATGAGTAAGCATAGTAGTCCCAGATCGTACATTTATTAAAGATCAAAAAGGTGAAAAGTATCGTAGGAATAAGTTTCACCTAAGACTAAGCAGGAATCCTTTTGTTAGCACCGGATACTTTAGGGATAAGCAGTGGCGGCTCGTGGTTGAAAGAATAGGCGAAGAGCTACAAGAGCAATATGAAAAGATATTTTCTGTCCTCAATGAAAATCACTATATGAGGACACCTATTTTTTGTATATTAGATCAATTCTTTCTTTTAAAGCTGCAAATTTGTAGATTATGTCATCATAGAATGGTTGTTTCTTCGTGAGCATCAATAAAATATCTTTCTGAATAGAAATATTTGCCAAAGAAGCAAGTCTATCTTGAGAAATAGTGTTTCTTGAGTAAGTTTGTATTCCTTTAAGGCAAGAAAAACTTCTTTCCACTGACACACTTGTAGATGGAATGGTTAAAATGAGGGCAACCAATTTATAAGCTTCTGTAAAAATGTCTTTATCTTCATGAAGCACTCGAAGTTCTTGAGTCGATATATTCCTTAATTTTTCGTTGGCATTTACAAGACTCAGTTCATTTTTAAGGCGCTGGATTTTAGTAAATAAGTTTTCCGTAAAAATGTAGATTTTCAAAAGCGTGAGAGCGAAAGCTTGAATTAAATTGCTCGAATTTGGTTGTGTCAGCAAGACAAACAAATTGTAGTTTTTCACAGTCTTGAAATCTTATATCCATTTCCATAAGAATGTGGTCTAAAATTTCAAAATACAATTGTTTATAATTTTGAAAAATTGTTTCTTGTGTAAGAGCAGCATATTCCCGTTTAGATCTGCTTATTTCTGTGATTTTGCTAGCTTTTCCAAACAGTGTTTCAAATACTTCATCATTCCTTTTATGGCTCAAAATTTCCCGAGTTTTTTAATTTGAGTTACACAGTAGCTTATGTCTAGTGATTTTTTCTGCAAAATTTCGAATATTAGATCGGTGGGGCCAAAAGTTTCATTAAATACTATTGCCAAAAATGTAAATTCAAAAGTGTTCATATCACTTAAAAACCCCTTGGCAAGTTAAATTGATTTTTTGTCGGATTGTTCATTATTTGTCAGAAATTCGAATACTTCCTTCAATTTATCCCAATCTTCAACAATTACACTTACTAACTTCGTAGTGGAACACCATCTAGTTTCTGCTATGGTTGGTTTGCGGTTGTAGTTGTGAGTGTATAAGATCGCTTCACTGAGTGGTGAAAAAACGAAGGAATTCCAGTGAAGCTTGCATAAAATATACGACCTATTTGAAATTTTAGAAAAACTCTGCTGTAATACAAGGTTCAAACGATGTGCTAAGCAACGAACAAAAATAGCTTGAGAAGCTTTATCCTTGATTTTTCTGGAGCCCATTCAAATGTCCAGACATTACACTTGCCCCATCGTAACATTGTCCTATTAATTTGTGTTGGTAATCGAATTGTTCCAAAATTTTGTCTAGCATTTTGTACAAAGCTTCTGACGTTCTATCTCCACTCATGGAAACTCAAAAATCGCTCAGCCAATACACCTTCCGAATCAACAAATCTTATTATTAAAGAACGCTGAGAAGTCTGATATATGTCTGTGGTGTTTTCTACTTGAATAGAAAAGTATTGAACTTCATTTATTTCATTTTTAACGTGATCGTTTATATATTCAGAAATACATTCAATTAATTCATTTTGAATAGTTTTTGAGTCACCTGTGAAGACATTTTTTATCTTTTGGTATTGATTTTGAATTTCTAAAGGACTTCTTGATATCAACAATGAAAGTAATTCCTTGAAATTTCCACGATTTACCGAGTCCATGGTTTCGTCATGTCAGATAAACGTATGTGAATTTTTCGTATTTATGAAATACTGTCGGAAAATCTTCCGTTAAAAACCGCGGTAACAGTCGAAATACAAGGTTTGACCGGAAAGTAATGAGACCACTTTTCCTGGACCAATCAGTCGGGGCGGAGTCTCCGGGCGTAACGGATGGCGGGGTATGTTAGGTAAACGATCGATGTCCCGTCAGTTGGCTCTGAACTTTTACAGAGTGAGGAACGCTTGCGAAGTGGACAGCTGTGTGAGCGTCGCGTAGTGGTCAAACTGCAGAAGAGTGTCGAACAGCGATACGCGGTAAAGTTTTGTGTTAAACTTGAAAAATCCGCGCCCGAGACGCTTTCTACGATACAGAAAGCCTACGGGAAGGATGCTTTATCGAAAGCACAAGTGTTTCGGTGGCATAAAACGTTCCCAGAGGGAAGAGAGAGCGTCGAGGATGAGCCAAGCCCAGGGCGCCCTTCAACGTCTCACACTTCGGACAATGTGGAAAAGGTGAAAGCGGTTTTGGACGCTGACCGACGTCTGTGTGTTGGATTGGTAGTAGGTGGTACTCGCGAAATCCATTGTGCATGAAATCATCACGCAAGAATTGCAGATGCGGAAAGTTTGCGCAGAATTGGTTCCTAAGGTTTTGACCGATGAACAGAGGAACAACCGTCAGTTGAGTTCTCGTGAGCTTATGGACCGTGTGAGGAGTGAACCTGTTTTTTTTTTAGAAAGTGATAACAGGTGATGAAACGTGGGTTTTTGAGTACGATCCAGATGCGAAAAGACAGAGCTCAGAGTGACACACTCCCGAGTCTCCTCGACCAAAGAAGGCTCGAATGTGCAAATCGATGCTCATTGTCTTCTTTGACTGTAAAGTTGTCCATAAAGAGTTCGTACCACCCGGACAAACGGTCAACGCTGCATTTTATGTGGAATTGCTTCAACGGTTGCAGAGCAGAGTTGCGCGTGTCTGCCCGGAGATCACCACCACTTGTGTTCTTCACCACGATAATGCGCCGAGCCATGCGTTGCTGAAAGTGAGAGAGTTTCTGGCGAAACACAACGTGGCAAGGCTGCCCCAACCTCCCTACACCGGATTTGGCCCCGGCTGACTTCTTTTTGTTTCCCCGGCTCAAATCCAACCTGAAAGAACACCATTTTGTGACTGTTACAAACGTGCAAACTGCCGCGAGCCGCCCCTGTGGCGCAGTGGTCTAAGCGATGGCCTTTGATCATTCGTCCGAAAGGGGTCCGGGTTCGAATCCCGGTGAGGCATGGATGTTGTGTTTGTCTTACGGCACTGGCTCTCACCCTTCCCTGGAACCAGTGACCCTAAATTAGGGACGGGCGACTGCTTATAGCCCATTGAGTTGCTCACGGTGGTCGTTAAACCTCCAATCAAAAAAAAAAAAAAAACTGCCGCGACGAGTGCTTTGAAAGCGATCCCTGCTCCCGACTTCCAGGCAAGCTACGCGGCGTGGTAGAACCGCTGGCAGCGGTGTATTGATGTTCAAGGATGTTATTTCGAGGAATTTTAATGTTATGTAAGTATAACTTTAATTAAACGCCTGTTATTGAACGAATCTCATTATTTTCCGGACAGACGTTGTACTAGCCCTGAAATTCTCCCCACCCTGTCAGCCGGCTTATTGTAAGACCGTTTTTCACAAAAAAGCGCGGTTAGAGTGGAAATACTAATATGGGAATTTCCCCCACCTCATCCAGCTACTTGCAAGACAGTTTTTCCCTATAAACGTCGATGAAAGTTTGAAATGCCGATTCCTGAATTTTCCCCCACCCTGTCAGCCTGCTGACTGTAAGACACGTTTTCCATTAAAAACTGCGGTATGAATGGAAATACTAACTCTGAAATTTCCCCCACCCAACCCTGCTAATTGTAAACCGATTTTACCCTAAACAACGGTAGATGTTTGAAATGCCGACCCCAGAATTTCCCCCACCCTGTCAGCCTGCTGATTACAAGACCGTTTTTCACTAAAAAGCGTGGTAACAGTCGAAATACTAACCTGGAAATTTCCTCCACCTCATCCAGCTACTCGGAAGACCGTTTTTTACTAAAAACAGCGATAAAAATGTTTGAAATGCCGAGTCCGGAATTTCCCCCACATATTTGCGTACGTAATTCGGCTGCATCTTGTTTTAAACAGCGTGGAAATGAAAATGATGACCCCGGAAATCCCCCCCGTTCGGTATGTTGTGTCAAATGCAATTTTGGCATGGTCCCTGACTGCAAAAGGTGGGAGACTTTTCCTATGGGGGGGGGTCCTGAGGGGACTTTTCCGATTACCTTTTATTTTACCATGTTTTTAAGACGCATTCAGTTTGGGGTTAGATAAATCCGCTTCCCCAGCATTGCACCACTCCCTAATAACGGTGAAAAGAATGCTGGAGGTACTTTGCCTTAAGCGAAGTTACTCTTGGAAGAGCCTAACACACGCACACACGCTTGTTGGACGTCTTCGGTCATTTTGGAAACAGATTAGGATGTTCTTATAATGTAACGTCATGTGGTTGCGCCGAGAAAGTGTCCTGATTTGTTTTGTCTATTGCTTAGTTGAAATTAAGATATTTTTTCAGGAAACTAAGAAGCGCCTAATTTTTTCTGTGGACATTTTTTCCTATTTTCAAGAAGTGTGCATCTTTTCCGAGGGCATTCTTTCCCCATACACTACTGTTTATGCTTTCCAGCCGTAGACTGAAGAATCTTGTATCTTTGAATTTTTTCCGTCAGCGGCAGAAGAGGGTGCGATTACGACATAATTTAAATATGTTGCCCGGGGACGATCCCAACTGCAAATATTGAAAATTACACAAAAGGTCAAGACATAGGAGCGGGAATCAATATAACTGCCATTTTGAATGATAATTTATGTAAATGTGTCTCGATTATGACGAAAGTGCGGTATGTTGTTCGTGATAAATAGCGGATTTACCGTGATGGAAATCTTGGGAATATGGTCAAATGAACTCTCAAACATGGATAGGGAAAAAAGGAACAGATTCGCAGTACATGTGTTCCGGAAAGGCAAAACAAATGACATTTTAAATTTTAAACAGTAGAAATGTGGATAAAACTGGAAAAATACTGCAGTGAACTGTGAAATTGACGTGAAACAATGTACACAGTAAACAAATTACGTATTTAAAAAAGGAATAAATCCGAAAGAAAAAAAGAAAAGAAAAATCACTAAATTTGTTTTTGAAATAAAAAATTCTCATCCTGCCTTCCTCTCACATCGACCTAATTTCTTGAAAAACGTATGCTTCAGGAAACTTTAAAGCATTGGAAAAAGTTTATCGTCAGTGACGCGCTTGCAAAGCAATATTCATACATTGTCGCCTCAACCCCAGAAATTAAGTTCTGAATTCGCCACTACAAATCAGTAGGATATGCGGTAACCCATTTGAGTCAGCCAAAATAGCAAAGCGGCACTCTTGTAAATCATTTCTTTTTTTTTCTTTTTTTTTCAGTTGAAGTTTAACGACCACCTTGAGCAATTCAATGGGCTATAAGCAGTTGCCGGCTTTAATTTAGGGCCACTTCTTCCATGGAAAGTGGAATGGATGAGAGCCATTGTCGTAAGAAGACAATCAAAACATCCATGCATCATCAGAGTTTCGAACCCGGACCGATCTCGGACGAATGGTCTGAAGTTAGGGCTTAGACGACGACTCCACCGGAGTGTGTCGTGGTTGTGTGTGTGTGTGTGTGTGTGTGTGTGTAATCATCACCAATCATTAAGATCGTCATGAAGGTCTCGCCATGTCTTTTAATACAACTGTCAGTTTTCAGCTAGTCTCCTCCATATACATCCTGATTTCCAATTTCATCCACCCATCTCCCACGCGGACATTTTGAGGAAAGGGGAGAGGGAGGCTTTACCATAACTCACCACGCCAGTCTAGCGGGCTGGTGCGTATAGGATAGCATTTTCCCTAATTGGTATATTTATACCGCTAGGATCGTCAGTGCGTCTGAGTTTGTGTGCATAATTCGGCCTCCTATCATTGGTTTAGAAAATCTTTACTAAATTTTTCACATCTCTTGAAGGCAGCACTGGACGTGGCTCAACTAACAGTACAGACTGAATTCAGGAGTGCCTACAACAGCACAATAGATCGTATCCAAGTACTAAACGAACAACTTTTAAGAACGATGAACTTCTACACTGGCGTGCAAAAATTAAGGACGAGACGGTTTTTCGAATGTAACGTCGTGCAGAAGTGCTCCACACCGACTCAAATCATACCATAAGATCCTCAAGATGTAAGAATATGGGACAAGTGATCAAAACCGTCCAAACAAGGAATCCAAAGGATACAAACGCACTTTATTGAAAAGATAGCTTCGAGCACAACTAGACAGAAGACAGAAACGTCCATGTGACAGGCGGCTGCCAAGAAAAATCCAGTCTTTAGTAGGGGATATGATCACCCCTGACTGCGTTGCAGGATTTACAACGTCTGTCCATGCTGAGGACGAGGTTGTCAAGGAGCTGTTGAGGCACCGCGGCCCATTCCTCTTGTAGCGCCAATCGCAGCTGCGGAATCGTTGCTGGCGGCTGGTGACGTGCTGCCAAGCGTCTCCCGAGAAGGTCCCACACGTGTTCGATTGGATTTAGGTCCGGGGACCTTGCGGGCCAATCCATGCGTTGAATATCTTCACTCTCCAACAGCTCTGGGACAGCCACTGTACGACGAGGTGTAGCGTTGTCGTCCATGAAGAGGAACTCAGAACCCACAGCACCTCTAAACAGACGCACGTGAGGCAGGAGAACATCGGTACAATAGCGGACACCAGTGACTGAACCTCCTTGGAAGATGCGGAGGGCCGCCCCGGTGGCGCAGTGGTCTAAGCGATGGCTTCTGATCATTCGTCCGTTAGGGGTCCGGGTTCGAATCCCGGTGAGGCATGGATGTTGTGTTTGTCTTACGGCACTGGCTCTTTCCCTTCCCTGGAACCAGTGGCCCTAAATTAGGGACGGGCAACTGCTTATAGCCCATTGAGTTGCTCACGGTGGTCGTTAAACCTCCAATCAAAAAAAAAAAAAAAAAAGATGCGGAGGTCAGTACGGCTACCAAGCATGATACCGCCCCAAATGAGAACACCTCCACCTCCAAACCGGTCCCTTTCGATGATGTTGGAGGTGAGATTGCGTGTTCTCTGCTTTCTCCATGCAGATGCGTATACGTCCAGAATCGCTCGTCAGCCTAAATCGGCTGTCATCTGTAAAGAGAACTCGACCCCATTGCTGATGTGTCCAGTTCTTGGGTCCCTGGCACCACAGAAACCGCCGTATCCGATGAGCAGGCGTTAATGGCACACACCGTACTGGTCGTCGTGCAAATAGACCACCTTTGTGCAGCCTCCTGGCCACGGTAAAACGCAATAACGGACGTCCAGTTGTCTGTTGCATGTGCCTAGCGATTTCTCCCGTTGTCTGCCGTCTGTTTCTTCTCGCCTGTAGCACAATATACCGGTCATCCGCCGCCGTGGTTGCTCGTGGACGACCACTGCCAAACTCTCGGACTCTCCAAGCTCGTGAAACGATGCTGTGAGCGATCCCGAACTCCTCGACCCGCACACTAGTCATACTTCGACCATCTTCTAACTTCCCAATGATGCGACCTCGGGTAAAGTCATCCAGATGTCGTCTACTGGATTGCCTGTTGGCCATATCACACGGTGGCAGCAATTGCTGAGCGTACACCGCCCGTGTGCTTTATACCCTTCCGACAATCCCCGCTCTTACGTCATGCTGCATATATGTGCATGCCCTACCGTACCCCATAGTCTATCTCCTGAATGGTCTTTCGGTCCGTTCTGCCTGCTCGTTCCGCTGTTATGCTAATTTCTCCTCTTCGTCCTTAATTTTTGCACACCAGTGTATAACATGAACTTCTATTTCATATATGGCTTTTTATTGATTATGTAAAGGTCTTTGACTTAGCGAAACCATCAGCAATTACAATGGCTTTGAATTCCTGCGGTATTTAAGATGTATATATGAAAAACATCTATGAAAATGCAAGAGCATAGGTTCGGATATTTGAGAACACAGCACAAATAAAAATTGGAAACGGAGTGAGAAAGAGTGACGCCATATCTCCCAAACTCTTCAATGACACATTGCAAAATTGTTTTTCAATCATTGAAGGGGGAAACAAGGTAATTCATATTGACGGATATTATTTAATTCATTATCCCTTTGCTGATGACATAGTTTTGCAGCTCCTTCTTCAGAGCTGCAAAATATGATCCAGGAAATTCCTGACAAGAGAAAAGAAGTGGAATTAAAAGTGAACTTTCAGAAAACAAACTGATGATCAATGCTTTTTGAAGATTTATTGATTGATGTGGAAAATTTGTAGGTAACCTGTACCTACATTTGCCTTTGACAACAGATATCAAGTGCTGGTCATATTGATGAAGAAATTAATCGGGGTATGAAACTGGTTGGAGTGCTTTTGAGAGAAACAACACGATTTTCAATAACACAATACCATTATGTCTTAAAAGAAAAGTTTCTAATCAATGCATCTTTCCAGTTCTTACTTAAGGAATAAAAATCTGTGTGTAATACTACAAAGATAAAGCGCATATCAAAACGGCAAAGTTGCAGCGATAAATTTTGTCGGTGTAACTTAATTGGGAAAGCATTGGGCTCCAGAGCAGAAGGATGTGGGTTCGATCCTTATCACGGGCACTTTTGCGAATTTCAGACATGGAGCATAACTAAAAAAGTCATACAAAGGCTGCAGACAACTGAAGTCATAATACTTGATTAATATGCTAATGAGCTAATTGATACATAAAGCATTGAAGAAGACCGCATGGAAGATGAGTGGATGAAATTCGAAAGTATGCGGGAGGGACATGGAGGAGACTGGCACAAGACAGACCGTTGTGGAGGAAACTTGGGGAGACCTTCGTCCAGCAGTTAATTGATAATGGTTGACAATGATGATGATATGAAGACATGAAAAGATAAAACCTTGACTTATATAAGATGAGGAATTAAGTCCGTTAAAACATTAATCTGCCACTTAAAATAAAGATAACATTTTACGCAGCTATGAAAAGTGGTTTTCTAAACACGTGTTAGGAGCGTGAAAGTAAGTCAAGCACTCAAGCCACTTAAAGCAAAAAGAAGCCATCGAGTGCTGATACACACCTGCAATACATTGCACGACTGTTGTGATGAGAATCTGACAGTTCTGTCATTTTACAATCAATAACTTATTTCCATTGTACTATACCTGAAAAAGGTAACTTAAATGAAAGAAAACAGATATTAAAACACACGTGCTGAATATAAACGTCGCAAAAATAAGTCAGTTGATATGAAAGAACATAATGTGATACTTGATGAAACAATGAAAGAAAACTTTTCTAAAATGGTTGCTTTAGAAGTCATATTAGGTAAAGATAAAAAGTACTGGAGGTACGAAGTTCTAGTTTCTAAGGCGGATACGATGGCGATGAACAGACATCCAGCCAGTAGAAGTCCTCCACGTGGAATGAAAATTCGAAAGTTGAGAAGTTTTACTTGCCATTGTAAGTTCGAGTTGTAATCTGGATATGAGTTGAATGCGGAATTGAAGTAGTTTTCTTGCTGTACGAAGTGGTAGATGTGGATTATCTTTGACATTATTAAAAAAGAAATTATAAATTGCAGATTTGGTGAGAATAAAGAAAAATGCGCATAATGGGCTTCGGCATGTAGTTATAGGGTCACGGGCAGGTAGAAACATGTAGTCACAAAGATTGTGTGCTGTACTGTAGTACAGACGAATGAAGTGATGCTAAATATGAAATTGAAGAGTGGAGAGAGTAGAGAACATTGAGAGTGCAGATGAATGGTTGAGCCAGTGGTATTGCAGTATGAACAAATATCTGATGTTAAAATTTGTAGTTGGTGAAGTCGTAAAGGTGGAAGAAGACGATTATGAAGAAAAAGACATTAGCGGTCGATATCTTTAGGTGATGAAAGTGGGTTACATGTGGCTTTCCAAGTACGTTGAAATGAAAGACCGGGTAAGTCAAAAATTGGAACAGATTGAATATCTAATGTCAGCATGAGGAGGTAAAGGTCTTTCGTAGTGAGGCAAGAAACGCAGATGATTGTTTGATCTTCACGGCCCACCAGGTGTCACTGCTGCCGTGGCCCGCCTGTTCTCTCGATATGTCGCCCATCGAACACGTCTGGTCGCTGATCGGCAACCGAGTGGCCTGGCATGCACCACCCGGGGCTACGCCTGATGAACTGTAGCAACGTGTGGAAGCAGCCTGGACCGACATACCCCAAGCCCACATCCAAAGCCTCTTTCGTTCGATGCCGCGGTATGTAGTGGCCGCTATTGCCAGCCGGGGAAGGGGGGGCACACGAACTATTGATGTCTGTGTGTTCCGCAAGTCGCACGGGCCTGTAAGCTCAATCGTTTCATCTTTGTATCTGTTGTTATGTTTCCAGTAAATCTGGCTTTGCTATCTCGTGTCCTTCTTGGTGTTGCATTTTGGGTGGCCAGCAGTGTAGAAAGGAAGAGGTAGTGACGCAGATGGAAGGTAAGTTAATCCAGTAGTTGAAGCAATGTCCGAGGAGCTATTGATGATGGATTCTTGTTGCAGTTGAAGTTTTAGTTGATTAGCAGCTGTGTTAGGGATGGAGCCAGAGAAGTCTGTAATAGATTTCCATGATAAATCTGGTTGGACAAGATGTTGAACTTAGAGAATTCCAGCACGAGACCAAGATGGAAAGAAAAAATAAATACAAGCAGATAAGTGAAAAAAGGAATTGTAAAAAATAGGTTCCTGCAATAAGTCTAGAGTGGAAGTTGAATAAAGACGTCGGAGAGGGAGGGAACGAAAAGGAGAAATACTTTCGCGGTAAAGTGAAGGAAGACAATGTGGAAGAAGCGGATATTTATCCATACGAAGAAGAATGTTGAATGAAAGAATAGAATTATATGGATTGACGAAGAAGTTCATGACATCACTTAAAGAAGAAGTTGTACTAGAAAGTTGACGTATTAGCTGCATAATACGGAAGACTATGTAGCGAAGAGTGATCGATGGAAGGTTAACACCTCCGAATGATGCTGGATATGTAAGCATACAGTAGCGGCTCGTGGTCAGCTAAGATGGGAGCGCTGCATCTCAATTTTGTAGATATCACGATATCACTTCGAAAACTAAGTAACTGATGCTGTGCGTTTAATATATGTATATATATATATAATATATATATTGATCGAAAGTGCTTTTTTTTTTTTTTACAAGAAATTAATATTTAGATTTTATATTTAGCGATTGATAGGGAAAATGTAGAAGTACCGATACCTAAATTAGGCAACAGATATTAAGCGATGGCCACATTTATGAAAAAAATAATCGGCTTATAAAACTTGGTCTGATGCATTATTTCTTAAAAGGAAACTGTTTAATCAGTGCAACCTTCCAGTTCTTATGCATGGAGCACAGACATGGACCTCAACTAAAATAGATAAACAGACGTTGCAGACAACTGACAGAAGCATGTAGAGATGCATGTTTGATGTTACCAGGAAAGATACAAAGAGGATCTCGTGGATCGAGAAAATGACAAGAGTGGAAGATATTATGGTCAGAATTCCTGAAATTGCAATGGGATGGACATATTGCTAGAATAAAAGAACCACCGACGGAGAGTTGAAATATTGAACTGGATAGCAAGGGAAAAAACAGTACCCAGAAGATGACAAGAGGGAGATGGGTGCATGAAATTCGAAAGCATGAAAGACTGTTGTGGAAGAAGAAACTTGGAGACTCTCATTCAGCAGTGGACTGATAGTGGTTGTAAATTATATATACATATAAGGACAACAAGTATAAAAAAATTTAATGCGTGTGCCACTGGCAGCGGAGACGCACTCAAGGTAATGTACGCGTTCTCAAATGTCTCATTGCAACCTCCAAGCAAAAAAAAAAAAAAAGAAAAAGAAAGAATAAACTGATAATTTTTTTAATATGTCGTTTGTGCTCAATATTCAATATCACAAAACCCCACGATTGTTACGATATTAATAAACAAGTTTTATTCATTTTGAACCTCGAAAAAACAAAGCCGCAAATCAGGTGTATTTGTAAAATTTAACGAAATGGTTGCAGATGTAATCTCAAAAATTTAAAAATAAATTTTAGTTAATATGTTGTTGATAAAGGAAGGGTGAGGAGAGTGGGGGGCGCCAAACTCTACTTCGCCCCTGATAAATTAACAGGCTCTATGCAACCAAAAACCATGCAATACAAAAATACACACAGCTGAAACTGCATGGGTATCATGTAAAAATCATTCAAATTCCCAGACTTAGTGGCTTCAACTTTGAGAGACCCAGAGCATCTCCAGAAGATTTATTCTAACCTCCTTGGAACTGCACTAATGTGCAGCGCCCTACATATTGGAGTGAGCCATTTATATGACTGGGGTAGGTACGCCTAATAAAGTGGAATCTCAATGTATATATAACACACTAAAACTTTATTAGATATGTAAAATTCGGCAAGTTCAATACCATGTCTTCTGTCGGCGGTGGTGGTGTGGAGATTTCCTTCCACTCAGTGGCGGCTCGTGGTAGGAAAAATAGGTGAAGAGCTACAACACCAATATAAAAAGATATCTACTGTCTTAAATGAAAATCAGTTAATGAGAACTTACCTATTTTTTTATATATTAGATCAATTCTTCTTCCCTTTAAAGCTGGAAATTTGTCAATTATGTCGTCAGAAAATGGCTGTTTCTTCGTGACATCAATAAAATGTCCTTCTGAATAGAAATATTTGCCAAAGAAGCAAGTTTATCTGGAGAAATAGTGTTTCTTGAGTAAGTTTGTATTCTTTTAAGGCAAGAAAAACTGCTTTCCACTGAAACACTTGCAGATGCATTTGTTAAAATCAGGGAAACGAATTTATAAGCTTCTGTAAAAATGCCTTTATCTCTATGAAGCACTCGAAGAAGTTCATGAGTCGATATATTCCTTAATTTTTTATCAGCATATACAAGACTCAGTTCATTTTTAAGGCGCTGGTGTTTAGTAAAAAATTTTCCGTAAAAATGTTGTAGATTTTCAAACGCGTGAGAGGGAAAGCATGAATTAAATTGGTCGAATTTGGTTGTGTCAGCAAGCCAGGCAAATTGAAGTTTAAGTTTCTCACAGTCTTGAAATCTTATATCCATTTCCATAAGAATGTGGTACAAAATTTCAAAATAAAATTGTTTATAATTTTGAAAAATTGTTTCTGGTGTAAGAGCAGCATATTCCCGTTTAGATCTGCTTATTTCTGTGATTTTGCTAGCTTTTCCAAACAGTGTTCCAAATACCTCCTCGTTCCTTTTATGGCTCAAAATTTCATAAGTTGTTTTTAATTTGAGCAACACAGTAGTTTATGTCTAGTGATTTTTTCTGCAAAATTTCGAATAATAGATCGGTGAAGTCAAATATTTCATTAAATACTATTCCCAAAAATGTAAATTCAAAAGTGTTCACATCATTTAAAAACCCTTGGGCAAGTTGAATTGATATTTTTTCTAATTGGTCACTATTTGTGAGAAATTCGAATACTTCCTTCAATTTATCCCAATCTTCAACTATTACACATACTAACTTCGAAGTGGAGGACTATAGAGTTTCTGTTATGGTTGGCATGCATCTTGCGGTTGTTGATGTGAGTGTATTGTTTTTTCACCACTCAGCGAAGCGATCGCTCCGCTAAGTGGTGAAAAAACAAAGAAATTAAACTGAGGCTTGCAAAAAATATTCGACACTTAGAAAAACTCAGCTGTAATACAAGGTTTTTTTTTTTTTTTTTTTTGATTGAAGGTTTAACGACCACCGTGAGCAACTCAATGGGCTATAAGCAGTCGCCCGTCCCTAATTTAGGGTCACTGGTTCCAGGGAAGGGAGAGAGCCAGTGCCGTAAGACAAACACAACATCCACGCCTGACCGGGATTCGAACCGGGACCCCTTACGGACGAATGATCAGAGACGAGCGCCTTAGACCACTGCGCCACTGGGGCGGCTAATACAAGGTTCAAACGATGTACTAAGCAATAACAAAAACAGCTTGAGAAGCTTTATGCTTCATTTTTTCTGGTACCCAGTCAAGTGTCCAGACATTACGTTTGCCCCATCGTAACATTATCCTATTGACTTGTGTTGACAATCAAGCTGTTCCAAAAATTTTTCTAGCATTTTGTATAAAGCATCTGACGTTCTATCTTCACTCACACCATGGAAACCCAAAAATCTCTCAACCGATACACCTTCCGTATCAACAGATCTTATTATTAAAGAGCACTCGGAAGTCTGGTTATGTCTTCCCATGTACTTGAATATAAAAAAATTGAACTTCATTTATTTCATTTTTGACGTGATCGTTTATATATTCAGAAATGCATTCAATTAATTCGTTTTGAATAGTTTTTGAGTCACCTGTGAAGACATTTTTTATCGTTTCGTATTGATTTAGAATTCTTAAAGGAGTTCTTGATATCAACAGTGAAAGCAATTCCTTGAATTTCTACGATTTATCGAGTCAATGCCTTCGTCATGGTCACGGAATGCTAGTTCTTGTTTACTCAAATACAGTACTGCATCAATCATTGTCTGCAGGAAAAGTCTACTTAAACAAACGCTTTCGCTAAAATGCATTTTCAAAAGCTTAGCATTCTACCACAGGGCATCGGCAATGGTATTCTGATTCTTTTCAAAATTATTTAGCATTAATTCGCATTTCAGGTGTTCGCTAGAATCACCACGTTTGTGAAGTGACCGTTTTATATTTAAGAAATCTGAAAATTGTCTTTACTACACGCGGAATTTTATTACTAAAAAATAAGCTGGGCCAACAAAATAGTTTTTGTAACACAGAAGGGCTACAAAGCCATTTATATTCAGTAAACAAACAATTTTTAAAATTATTATTATAAGATTTGCCGCTCTTCTTGATTTCTTTCTTGGCGACAATTATCAGTGAATCCGTCGGTCGTCCTTGAAGTAAAATGTATCTTTTATTTTCATCTTTCCACCGATTGAACGGAGTTCGCAATAAATTACAGACAATGTCGTTCACAGGATACATACTGAAAACTAAAACTATCACTATCAGTTAAACTGTACACGAAACTAAAGTAACTAATGAAGTTTTTAACAAACAATCACAAAACACACAAAAAACAAAAAACAAATCTCTTTGGAAAGTATGTCCCGAAACACCGCAAAGAAAAGCCCCAAAGGGATTGGCCAAGGTTTCCCGTTCCACTGCGATCTCTTCGGAAGGTCACGACTTCAGGTGCAGAGGCATGGCGTCCTCAAGCTAAAACGCTTCACTTGCCCGGCAGATAGGGAGGGTGACGTCCCTGTTACCATGGCAAATCTAACGAAACTGCAGACTTCCAAGCATTCTCATTTCAGCTCTTCACTTGAACTGTTTTGCGTATAAGGACTTGTTTTCCGTATTAAGTGCATTGTGAATTGATCTCTAATCAAAATTTTGGGTATTTTAGTACGCACAAAGGAAAAAAAAGAATATATCATACGAAATTATTAAATAAAACCTTGTTTCAGCCAAAATAGGTGAAGAGGCACTTCACCTATTTCACCTGAAAAGCCGCCACTGCTTCCATTGCAACTGCTCACACTTACAGGCTATTTGTGTTTTAGATAGGACTGTAGCAATATATAATAAGTGTTGGAATTGTTTTTACCGTGGGATTCCTTCTCCCAGTGCATCTGTCCAAAACATCCTACGAATGCTGAATGGAATGAGATCAGGAGCGCGCTGGCCTATCTATTCAACGGATATTATCCTTACCATTTCAACACTTAATTCGCAACTGTTGTGTAATGTGTGTATTGTGGCGTTATCACACTGGGCGTTATCGTCCATAAAAGGGAAATCTGCCTCCATAACACCAGGAACAGTGGCGTTCGTGGCAACTGAAACAGGTGGGGCCAGTAGCCGAAGTCAAACAATGAAATAAAAAACTGTCATTATTAGGACAACTATTCAGACCCCCACCCTACCCCCAAGATTCCTTTACTCTGCCTCTGTTTAATCTCTTGACTCACAATAATGCCCAAATCAGGCAAGAATGCGGCCAACTATTGTATTGCACACGAAAAAAAAATCCTCAGAATAGAATACATATTGACTTGTGTTGACAATCAAGCTGTTCCAAAAATTTTTCTAGCATTTTGTATAAAGCATCTGACGTTCTATCTTCACTCACACCATGGAAACCCAAAAATCTCTCAACCGATACACCTTCCGTATCAACAGATCTTATTATTAAAGAGCACTCGGAAAGTCTGGTTATGTCTTCCTACAAAAATTTTTAATATAAAAATTGAACTTCATTTATTTCATTTTTGACGTGATCGTTTATATATTCAGAAATGCATTCCAATTAATTCGTTTTGAATAGTTTTTGAGTCACCTGTAAATATTTTTTATCGTTTCGTATTACTTAGAATTCTTAAAGGAGTTCTGATATCAACAGTGAAAGCAATTCCGAATTTCTACGATTTATCGAGTCAATGCCTTCGTCATATCGTTACGGAATGCTAGTTCTTGTTTACTCAAATACAGTACTGCATCAATCATTGCTCCGCAGGAAAAGTCTACTTAAATGAATCGCTTACAAAATGCATTTTCAAAAGCTTAGCATTCTACCACAGGGCATCGGCAATGGTATTTGATTCTTTTCAAAATTATTTAGCATTAATTCGCATTTCAGGTGTTCGCTAATCACCACGTTTGTGAAGTGACCGTTTTATATTTAAGAAATCTGAAAATTGTCTTTACTACACGCGAATTTTATTACTAAAAATAAGCTGGGCCAACAAAATAGTTTTTGTAACACAGAAGGGCTACAAAGCCATTTATATTCAGTAAACAAACAATTTTTAAAATTATTATTATAAGATTTGCCGCTCTTCTTGATTTTCTTGGCGACAATTATCAGTGAATCCGTCGGTCGTCCTTGAAGTAAAAATGTATCTTTTATTTTCATCTTTCCACCGATTGAACGGAGTTCGCAATAAATTACAGACAATGTCGTTCACAGGATACATACTGAAAACTAAAACTATCACTATCAGTTAAACTGTACACGAAACTAAAGTAACTAATGAAGTTTTTAACAAACAATCACAAAACACACACAAAAAACAAAAAACAAATCTCTTTTGGAAAGTATGTCCCGAAACACCGCAAAGAAAAAGCCCCAAAGTGGATTGCCAAGGTTTCCCGTTCCACTGCGATCTCTTCGGAAGGTCACGACTTCAGGTGCAGAGGCATGGCGTCTCAAGCTAAAACGCTTCACTTGCCCGGCAGATAGGGGAGGGTGACGTCCCTGTTACCATGGCAACTCCAACGAAAACTGCAGACTTCCAAGCATTCTCATTTCAGCTCTTCACTTGAACTGTTTTGCGTATAAGGACTTGTTTTCCGTATTGGGCGCGCATTGTGAATTGATCTCTAATCAAAATTTTGGGTATTTTAGTACGCAATAAAGGAAAAAAAAAGAATATATCATACGAAATTATTAAATAAAACCTTGTTTCAAATAAAATAGGTGAAGAGGCACTTCACCTACTTCACCTGAAAAGCCGCCACTGCTTCCATTGCAACTGCTCACACTTACAGGCTCACTTGTGTTTTAGATAGGACTGTAGCAATATATAATAAGTGTTGGAATTGTTTTTAATGTGGGATTCCTTCTCCCAGTGCATCTGTCCAAAACATCCTACGAATGTTAGAATGGAATGAGATCAGGGGAGCGCGCTGGCCTATCTATTCAACGGATATCCTCACTAGCTAACACTTAATTCGCAACTGCTGTGCAATGTAGACAGGCGTTATCACACTGGGCGTTATCGTCCATAAAAGGGAAATCTGCCTCCATAACACCAGGGAACAGTGGCGGCTCGTGGCAACTGAAACAGGTGGGGCCAGTAGCCGAAGTCAAACAATGAAATAAAAAAAACTGTCATTATTAGGACAACTATTAAGACCCCCACCCTACCCCCAAGATTCCTTTACTCTGCCTCTGTTTACCCTCTTGACTCACAATAATGCCCAAATCAGGCAAGAATGTGTCAACTATTGTATTGCACACGAAAAAAAAAATCCTCAGAATAGAATACATATTTTTTATTAACAGAAAAATGTTAAAACTCCTTAAATAACATTTTTACCTTAAAACATATGAACATTAATTTATGTTAGTTGTGCTTGTGTTTCTTCAGATTTCTCAACAGGAATAATCACAGGATTCACAGGATAAAAAAATGTAGTGAAAAAATAATAACTCCAAATATGTGCAGGGAGGGAATGTTTCATGTATTTCGTCTCATATAGAATGAGTACAATACTACTATTTGCATTATTTAAAAGGTTTAACCTTTTTTTAAAGAACTTGTGAAACCTAAAAACATATATGTACTCATGTGCAAATTATACTTACAGGTTTTCTCATTTATTTATTTATTTATTTATTTTTAACATAGAAAATTCTCTCAGTTAAAACTGAAATTAGTTCTACAAAGCGCTTTGTAAACTTCATACTCTTGGAAATTCAAATTCTTGGGCTGATAAGCACCGAGTTTTTTTAAGTGAAGCCTTTCGACCCAAATTCTTGGGCTGATGAGCAGTGTTTTTTTAAGTGAAGTTCAAACTAAAAATTCTTGGGGTGATAAGCAGTGAGTTTTTTTAAGTGAAGCTTTTCTTCCAGATTTAAAGCAAAGAACGGAGATTTTAACAAAATATCCACTCCATTCATTGTAATCGACAAGCAAAAAAGTCACGACACAAAGGAACAACACATCACCGAGAGAGACATACAGAAAAAACAACTAAATGAACTTTGAGCTTGGTCGGGGTAAGCTTCTCTGTCAACCCACGGCCTCAAGGAAATGGATACTCTCCTGGCCATTCAAATTAGCGCGGGGCCAGATAGATATGGCCCCATAGTTTGTTTTTGCACACGCGTTAAGGCAGTGTTGTATGTAGGTCATCATACTGAATTAGACCGGGAGGAAATCGTCTCCTCTTCGCTTGCGTAGTGATGTTACTGGGGCCTGTTGGAGCTGGCCCCAATAACCTCACACTCTGAACGTGATCTCTTTCTTCAGGGAATAGTTTTTCGTTTTTGAAGGAAACTTTTCCTTTAGGTAATGGTTTTTGAAAGGAAAGATTTATCACCATGTAGTTAAAAGAGAGAATAAGAATCAGGGAAAATTTTTTTTTCTAAAATTGGAAATTTTTAGGTGGGGCCCGGCCCCTCTGGCCCCTAATGACGAACCGCCCCTGATAGGGAATAGATGAATGTGGCAAAGAAGCCTGAAACCAAGAAAGGAAAAAAAATGATAAGAAAAAGAAGTCTCTGTAGGTTTTTTTTTTAAAGGGTTATTTTTTTTTATAGAATAGATAGTTACATGACGGAGTTCTTCCGCATTATAGATGTCGATTTTTGAAAAATATTATTGGGGATTCGGGAAATTTTAAATTTATGTTTAATGTGCAACGCCGAAGTTTTAAAAAAATTGTCGAAATTTGTTTTCAATGAAATTTATTTCAAACGAATTATTCATGCATTTTTTTTTCAGGATTGAAGTCTAATTTCAATTTTATTTAATCAGGGTTATTCGGCTCTGTAACAGTTAAAGACTTCGTGAAATATTTAAAAACATTACTGGCCGCCCCGGTGGCGCATTGGTCTAAGCGATTCTGATCTTTCGTACGAAATGTATCCGGGTTCAAATCCCGGTGAGGCATGGATGTTGTGTTTGTCTTACGGCGCTGGCTCTCTTCCTTCCCTGGAACCAGTGGCACTAAATAAGGGACGGACAATTGCTTATAGCCCACTGAGATGCTCATGGTGGTCGCTAACCATTCAATAAAAAAAACAACCCTGTTAATTCCAGAAAAGTACAGTATTTCCTATATATATATATATCATCATCATCATTGTCAACCATTATCAATCCACTGCTGGACGAAGGTCTCCCCAAGTTTCCTCCACAACGGTCTGTCTTGTGCCAGCCTCCTCCATGTCACTCCCGCATACTTTCGAATTTCATCCACCCATCTTCCATGTGGTCTTCTTCTGGGTCTTTTCCTGTCCCTTGGAATCCAATCTAAAATTTTCGCTGTCCATCGATGGTCTGTTCTTCTGGCAGTATGTCCAGCCCATTGCCATTTCAGAGATTTAACTCTGATCATGATGTCTTCCACTCTTGTCATTTTTCGGATCCACGTGTTCCTCTTCTTATCTCTCCTGGTTACACCAAGCATGCACCTCTCCATGCTACTTTGAGTTGTCTGCAGCCTTTGTATGTCTCTTTTAGCTAAGGTCCACGTCTCTGCACCATACGTAAGCACTGGAAGGATGCATTGATCAAACACTTTTCTTTTAAGACATAATGGCATATTGCTCTTGAAAATTATGCTGTTTCTTCCAAAAGCTCTCCAGGCAAGTTTTGTACGCCGATTAATTTCTTCACCAATGTGACCCTCACTTGATATTTGCTGTCCAAGATAAACGTACGTGTCTGTTATCTCCAGCTTTTCTCCATCAATCGATAAATCTTCATTTCTTGTAAAAGCATTGAACATCACTTTTGTCTTCTGAAAGTTCATTTTTAATCCCACTTCTTTACTCTTGTCAGCAAGTTCCTGCATCATACTCTGTAGCTCTGATGGGGTAGTTGCAAAAATGACTATGTCATCAGCAAAACGAAAGTGGGTTAGATAATCTCCATTAATCTTTATGCCTTTGTTTTCCCAGTTCAGTGATTGAAAGACATTTTCCAATGTGGCATTAAAGAGCTTCGGAGATATGGTGTCACCTTGTCTCACTCCTTTTCCAATTTTTATGTGTGTTGTATTTTCAAATAGCAGAATCTTTGCACTTGCATTTTCATAGATGTTATTAATAATATTAATGTATGCATCTTCAATACCGCAGGATTTCAGAGCCATTGCAACTGCTGATGGTTTCACCGAATCAAAGGCTTTTTCATAATCGATAGAAGCCATGCACAATGGAAGTTCATATTCCCTCGCTCTTTCAATTAGTTCTCTCAGTACGTGGATATGATCTATTGTGCTGTAGCCACTCCTGAATCCAGCTTGTTCTCTCTGTTGAGCCATGTCCAGTGTTACCTTCAAGCGGTGTGAAAGAACTTTAGTGAGGATTTTATAAACCACTGATAGGAGGCTGATAGGTCTGTAGTTCCTGAGATCCTCAATGTCACCTTTTTTATGTAGCAAGATCATTGTAGCGTTGTTCCAATCCTCAGGAATTTTCCCTTCATTAAAGCATCGAGTGAAAATTTGGGCGAGTACTGTTTCGATTTCTCCACTTGCTTCTTGTATGATGTCTACCGTAATTCCATCTTCTCCTGGAGCTTTCCCTCGCTTCATGTTCTTGATTGCATGTGCAACTTCTGCTGGAATTACTGGAAGAACTCTGGTACCTTTCATGATGCCTGGAGTACATGTATCATCCCTTTCATATAATTTGGAGTAGAAATCTTTCACTCTTGTCAAAATTTCGCCTCTATTTCTTGTTACAGAAACATCTTCTTTTCTCAGTGCCATAATCTGTTTTTTTCCCTTACTGAGATGTCCCTTTGCTATCTTTAGGCTTTGGTTGTTTTCAATTGCTTTCCTTACTAGTTCACAGTTGAATTTCCTTACGTCTTCAGTGATACTTTTTCGTACTGTCTTGCATAGCTCTATATATTCCACTTTGGAAGTCACATCTTCTTTAGTTGTCCTCATCTCTCTTCTTTTTTGCATCAACAGTTTGGTTTTTCCAGATAATTTGTTCACATGCAATTTGTTCTTAGACCCAGCTAACTTTGTTGCTGTTTCCATAAGAGCTTTGGTTACTTTTCTGTTAACTTCAGAAATATCCACTTCTTCTGATGTTAGGCCTTCTAAAGCAGAGAATCTGTTCTTCAGTTCCAATTTGAAGGTATTATGGTGTTTTTTAAGGTTGGTTATGTCAATACATTTTGTTTGTCTTATGAGCTTGCTACGTTCGAGTTTAGTGTTGAGATGCATCTTACATCTCACCAATCTATGGTCACTGCCTGTGTTGAACTTGTTTAGCACACTGCAGTCTTCTATGACGAATTTTTTGTTACACATAATAAAATCAATTTCACTTGTCGTCCCATTTGGATGTCTCCATGTCCATTTCCTGTGTGGCTTTTTCTTGAAAAAGGAGTTCAAGATGAAAAACCCTTCTGCCTCTGCAAACTCTACGAGAGTATTTCCACGCTGGTTTCTGTTGCCGTGACCGAATTTACCTACTGAAGTTTCATTCTGTTGCCGTTGCCCTATTTTTGCATTGAAATCTCCCATAATTATCTTCAAGTGCTGTTTACCTTTATTATTTAGATCACGAATTTCCTCATAAAATTCTTCAATTTCTTCTTCAGCATGACTTGTGGTGGGTGCATAAGTTTGAATAATCTGAGCCTGGTATCTTCTCGAGAAATGGATAACGAGTCGTGCAGCTCTGTCAGAGGAACTTTCAACTTCTACAACTTTATCCTTCAGTTTCTTGTTTATTATAAATCCAACAGCACTAGTTCTGCCAGTATCTGTCCCACGATAGTAGAAGAGATGTCCACTTTTCAGTTCAATGAGATCTTCTCCTTTTCTCCTTACCTCACTTAGCCCGACGATGTCCCACTTGATCCTTTGTAGTTCCTCTTCCAATTCAAGAAGCCTTGAATCAGAAGATAGGGAGCGTCCGTTATACGTCGCCAAGGTCAGCATCAGATGGCAGCCTAGTCCGGTCCTCCGGGGATAATTAGCACCCTCTGCCTTCATGTCGCACTGGCCGCTGCCTTGGCCAGGTACATTCCAGCTGCCGAAGACTGAGGGCCAAGATTTAAGTTGTGGAGTAATTTTGGAGGGGTTTGGCCATAACTCACCACGCTGGCCAAGCGGGTTGGTGAGTGTGGGATAGCATTTCCTCTGATCCCGATGGTATAGTTATACCGCTATTGGCGGTCGTCAGAGCCCCTTTAGTGGGAACAGGATGTACCACGAGAAGGCGGGGTTGACATTTGTCAAGGAGAGGCTGTGATGTTACGCAATACCTGACCTTACATCCCATATATATATATATATATATTTAATTTATTATAGTTTCCTAAGAACGGCAATATTTTTTAACTTTTGAGTCTGAATTTAGGCAATTTTTCGCTATCCGAATATGATTATAGTAAAGGTTGAAGTGCTTGCATCATTTTTTTTAAATTGGAGAAAATGTTTTTCTTTGTGGATAATTTGGTTGAACGAATTGGTCTGCAACTTTGTCATCTGCGATACTTGCGGCAAGTTCTCGATATATGCGGATAATGACCTTATAATTAATAAGGTTTTGTGCCATGATCCGTCTGGTATACGATTTAACACGACGAAGACTTGAAAACGATCTCTCTACTGTACAGGTCGACACTGATATAATTAAAATTAAACGAATAAATTTCCCAAACTCGGTAGCATGTTAACCAGCAATACCTTCTTCGAAGAAATTTACAATGCTGTCAAAATCAATTAGACAAATTTCGCGATTGCAAAATGCCAAAAAACATAGATATAGTGCCTTTTCTCATCTGTAACGACAGTCCTTTGGTTTTTAAGGGAAGTCTGGGGGCGATAAACAACTTGAGTCCAAAATTTCTGTACACATTTTGATAAAATTAATAAACGGGAACTAAACAACGTTACACAAAATTTAAGCGCATTCATACCTATGATACAAGTATCACGAAATATAGCTAAAATACTGTTGGGCGAAGAACTAAAGGAAGAATTCACAAAAACATTATTCCAAAAGTGCTTGGAACTCCCAAAGTCGGCGCTTTTGTTTCACATAGTAAAATAGACTTTAGAAAGAAGCAGACGGCAGCATGAATGATTTTCCCTCATGCCAATTTGTTTTATTAATTCTGTTCCGTTAATCCTTGAACCTCTTATCATCCAGATAGGTGTTTGAATGTATTATAATGACGGATCTTTATGACTCCATATGCTCTGTTTGCTCTTTTACGACGCTTTAATAATTTGAATTTGGCAACACTGCGTGTTGTGTTTTTCTGGAGGTTGTATTTGCGTTTCCTGCCTCTGATGTTTATTATTATGTGACGAAATCGTGAGCGCGTTGGTAAAGTGGATAAGTGATCGTGATTAGGAGCCATAAACACTGATTGCTGATCTTTAAACTGTACCGGAGTGGAACTGGCTGTTGTCATGGTGTAACCTAACTCACGAGAAGTTAGTCAATTTTGACGGGAATGTCGTTGTCACAGCAGACATACTTTTGGTGTTTATTGAAGATCACTTATGTTGTGCTTGTTTTGACATTTCCGATTCGTCACGTGCTGTCCTTACAAGACGGTAAAAGTTCGAAATTATGGTGGAATATTAGTTGCATTTGAATCAGTTGGTGCCATTGTACTTTAATTTATTTGTTTGATTTTTGTCCGTTTAGCTGAATTACATAGTGAACGGGAAATCGATACTTGACCTCGCTGCCCACAAATTTTTAAAGAATATTTTCAAGTTGTATTTATGAATGTTGTTCATACCTGAATAAGTTTAACTGTTAAGCGATCTGCGACGGTCTGATAACATCCACGTGCTGTGCTGTATACTGTCGTATATACACCTTCAGTATATGTTCACAGTTTAGCCAGAAAAGTCGCCGGAGGTACGGGGATCAGTCAAAAGTGGCCTAATACTGTCTTAAAGACGTTACTGAATTTTAAGACCATTACATTTTGTTCAAGTTTTACACCAGGTGATAAACACTGCATTTCTTTAGCAGTATAATTTCAGGGTTGATTCAACTCATTAAAATTTCATGATTCAGAGCAACTTCTAAAATTCAGCTGAAAGCATGCTCACACCCAGTTGATAAAAACTTAAAATTAATACAGGTGTGTAGAAAGGAGGTATTACTCAGACCATGACCACAAGTAAAATGACTTGCTAAGATGTCACAGCTTTATTTATAAATTTTTTTAAAATCATGCATCCTTATTGATTGCATAATCTTTCAAGTAAAGGCTGAAATGTAAGGTTATATATACATAACATTGGTCGCGTTGCAGATCGCATTCTTCGCAATTTGCGAAAAAAGAAATAGTTTTGGCGAAAATAGTGGCGATCACCTTTTTGTACTGTTATAACACTTATGGCACAAAAAAAAAAAAAAAAAGAATTTGGTGAATGAGTTGGCAAAAACTTTTGAAAAGCCAGAGCAACCGCTGTATATATATATATCATCGATGCCAACCATTATTAATCCACTGCTGGATGAAGGTCTCCCCAAGTTTCTTCCACAACTTTTTGTCTTGGGCCACTCTCTTCCATGCTACTCCGACGTGCTTTCGAATTTCATCCATCCATCACCGGTGTGGTCTTCTTCTGGGTCTTTTTCTGTCTCTTGGAATCCAGTCTAAAATTTCACTTGTCTATCTGTGGTCTGTTCTTCTGGCAACATGTCCAGCCCCTTGCTATTTCAGAGATTTTTCTCTCATCATGATGTCTTCAACTCTTGTCATTTTCCTTATCCACAAGTATGACATACAAACTGCAGCCTTTGTATGTTATTTTTAGTTAAAGCCCATGTCTCTGCTCCATACATATAAACACTGGAAGGATGCATTGATTAAACACTTTTCTTTTAAGGCATAAAGGCATATTGCTCTTGAAAATTATACTGTTTCTCCCAAAAGCTCTCCAGCCAAGTTTTATGTGCCAATTAATTTCCTCAGCAGTGTGACCCTCGCTTGATATCTGCTGTCCAAGGTAAATGTAGGTATCGGTTATCTCTAGCTTTTCCCCATCAATTAATAAATTTTCCTTTCTTGTAAAAGCATTGTACATCACTCTTGCATTTTGAAAGTTCATTTTTAATCCCACTTCTTTACTCTTGTCAGCAAGTTCGTGGATCATATTCTGCAGCACTGAAGCGGTAGTTGCAAAAATGACTACGTCATCAGTGAAATGAAGGTGAGTTAAATAATCACCATTAATCTTTATCCCCATGTTTTCCACGTTCAATGATTGAAAGACATTTTGTAATGTGACATTGAAGAGTTTAGGAGAAATGGTATGTCACTGTGTCTCACTCCCTTTCCAATTTTTATTGCTGCTGTATACTCAAATAGCCGAACTTTTGCACTTGTATTTTCATAGATGTTATTAATAATGCTAATGTAGGCATCTTCAATACTACAGGATTTCAACACCAGTGTAAGTGCTGAAGGTTTCACGGAATCGAAGGCCTTTTCGTAATCTATAAAAGCCATGCATAATGGGAGTTCATATTCCCTTGTTCTTTCAGTTAGTTCCTTCAGTACATGAATATGATCTATGGTGCTGTAGCCATTCCTGAATCCAGCATGTTCTCTTGGTTGAGCCACATTCAGTGTGACTTTCAAGCAATATGAAAGAACCTTAGTGAAGATTTTATAAACCACTGAAAGGAGGCTGATGCTCCTGTAGTTCCTGAAATCTTCAATGTCACCTTTTTTATGTAGCAGGATAATTGTAGCATTGCTCCAATCCTAAGGAATCTTTCCTTCATTGAGACATCTAGTGAAAACTTGGACGAGTGTAGTTTCTATTTCTCCGCATGCTTCCTGTACAATATCCATGGTAATTCCGTTTTTTCCTGGAGTTCTCCGTTTCGTGTTCTTTAATTGCATTTGCAACTTCTGCCAGGAGGACAGGAAGGAGGAACTTTGGTGCTGGTACCTTTCTTAATGACTGGAATAGGTGAATCATCTCTTTCATATAATTTTGTGTAGAAATCTTTCACTCTTGTCAAAATTTCACCTCTATTTCTTGTTACAGAACCATCTTTTCTCAGTGCCATAATCTTTTTTCTTCACTTTTACTGAGATGTCCCTTTGCTTTCTTCATGCTGTGATTATTTTCAATTGCTTTCCTCACTAGTTCGCAATGTCTTCAGTGATATTTTCCCCAATTGTCTTGCATAACTCTGTATATTCTACTTTGGAAGTTAAATTTCCTTTATTTGACCTCATATCCCTTCTCTTTTGCATTAGCATATTTGATATTCATAATATTTTCTTCATACACAACTTGTTCTTAGTACCACCTGTTTTTGTTGCTGTTTCCATAAGAGCCTTGGCTAGTTTCTTGTTAACTTCAGAGATGTCCACTTCTTCCAATGATAGGCTTTCTAGAGCAGAGAAACAGTTCTTCAGTTTCAACTTGAAGTTATTATGATTATTTTTAAGGTTGGCCATGTCAATACATTTTGTTTGATTTAAGAGCTTGTCGCGTTCCAGTTTCATGTTTAGGTGCATCATACATCTCACCATTCTTTGGTCACTACCTGTATTGAACTTGTTAAGAACATGGCAGTCTTCGATGATGAATTTCTTGTTACACAAAATAAAATCAATTTCACTTGTTGAATTGAAGGTTTAACTACCACCATGGTGATAGTTAAACCTTCCATTGGGATGTCTCCATGTTTATTTTCTATGTGGCTTTTTCTTGAAAAAGGAGTTCATGATGAAAAACCTTTCTGCATCTGCAAACTCTATGAAAATATTTCCACGCTGGTTTCTGTTGCCATGACCGAATTTGCCTACCAAAGTTTCATTCTGATGCTGTTGCCTTATTTTTGCATTAAAATTTCCCATAATGATCTTCAAGTGCTGTTTGCCCTTGTTATTTAGATGTTGAATTTCCTCGTAAAATTCTTCAATTTCTTCCTCAGGATGACTTGTGCTGGGTGCGTAAGCTTGAATAATTGGAGTCTGGTATCTTTTTGAAAGTTGGATAACGAGTTGCGCAGCTCTGTCCGAGGAACTTTCAACTTCTAGAATTTTATCCTTCAGTTTCTTGTTTATTATAAATCCAACACTACTAGTTCTGCCAGTATCTGTCCCACGATAGAAGAAGAGATGTCCACTTTCCAGTTCAATGAGATCTCCTTCTTACCTTACTTAGTGCGACAATGTCCCACTTGATTTTTTTGTAATTCCTCCTTCAATTCAAGGAGCCTTGAATCAGAAGATAGGGAGCGTCCGTTATACGTAGCCAAGGTCAGCATCAGATGGCAACCCAGTCTGGTCCTCCAGTATTTCTTCGCACCCTCTGCCTTCATGTCGCACTGGCCGTTGCCTTGGCCAGGTACATTCCAGCTGACGGGGACTGAGGGCCAAGTATTCATTTTTGAAATCTCATGGGGGTGGGTTGGTAGCATTTCCCCTAATCCCGGTGGTATACTTATACTGCTATGTGTCAGTTATCAGAGCCCCTTTAGTGGGAACAGGATGCACCACACGAAGGCGGGGTTGACATTTGTCAAGGAGAGGCTATGTTATGTATCACCTGACCTTGCATCCTATATATATCATCATCATCATCATTGTCAACCATTATCAATCCACTGCTGGACGAAGGTCTCCCCAAGTTTCCTCCACAACGGTCTGTCTTGTGCCAGTCTCCTCCATGTCACTCCCGCATACTTTCGAATTTCATCCACCCATCTTCCATGTGGTCTTCTTCTGGGTCTTTTCCTGTCCCTTGGAATCCAATCTAAAATTTTCGCTGTCCATCGATGGTCTGTTCTTCTGGCAGTATGTCCAGCCCATTGCCATTTCAGAGATTTAACTCTGATCATGATGTCTTCCACTCTTGTCATTTTTCGGATCCACGTGTTCCTCTTCTTATCTCTCCTGGTTACACCAAGCATGCACCTCTCCATGCTACTTTGAGTTGTCTGCAGCCTTTGTATGTCTCTTTTAGCTAAGGTCCACGTCTCTGCACCATACGTAAGCACTGGAAGGATGCATTGATCAAACACTTTTCTTTTAAGACATAATGGCATATTGCTCTTGAAAATTATGCTGTTTCTTCCAAAAGCTCTCCAGGCAAGTTTTGTACGCCGATTAATTTCTTCACTAATGTGACCCTCACTTGATATCTGCTGTCCAAGATAAACGTACGTGTCTGTTATCTCCAGCTTTTCTCCATCAATCGATAAATTTTCATTTCTTGTAAAAGCATTGAACATCACTTTTGTCTTCTGAAAGTTCATTTTTAATCCCACTTCTTTACTCTTGTCAGCAAGTTCCTGCATCATATTCTGTAGCTCCGATGGGGTAGTTGCAAAAATGACTATGTCATCAGCAAAACGAAGGTGGGTTAGATAATCTCCATTAATCTTTATGCCTTTGTTTTCCCAGTTCAGTGATTGAAAGACATTTTCCAATGTGGCATTAAAGAGCTTCGGAGATATGGCGTCACCTTGTCTCACTCCTTTTCCAATTTTTATGTGTGTTGTATTTTCAAATAGCAGAATCTTTGCACTTGCATTTTCATAGATGTTATTAATAATATTAATGTATGCATCTTCAATACCGCAGGATTTCAGAGCCATTGCAACTGCTGATGGTTTCACCGAATCAAAGGCTTTTTCATAATCGATAAAAGCCATGCACAATGGAAGTTCATATTCCCTCGCTCTTTCAATTAGTTCTCTCAGTACGTGGATATGATCTATTGTGCTGTAGCCACTCCTGAATCCAGCTTGTTCTCTCGGTTGAGCCATGTCCAGTGTTACCTTCAAGCGGTGTGAAAGAACTTTAGTGAAGATTTTATAAACCACTAATAGGAGGCTGATAGGTCTGTAGTTCCTGAGATCCTCAATGTCACCTTTTTTATGTAGCAAGATCATTGTAGCGTTGTTCCAATCCTCAGGAATTTTCCCTTCATTAAGGCATCGAGTGAAAATTTGGGCGAGTACTGTTTCGATTTCTCCACTTGCTTCTTGTATGATGTCTACAGTAATTCCATCTTCTCCTGGAGCTTTTCCCCGCTTCATGTTCTTGATTGCATGTGCAACTTCTGCTGGAAGGACTGGAAGAACTCTGGTACCTTTCATGATGCATGGAGTACATGTATCATCCCTTTCATATAATTTGGAGTAGAAATCTTTCACTGTTGTCAAAATTTCGCCTGTATATCTTGTTACAGAAACATCTTCTTTTCTCAGTGCCATAATCTGTTTTTTTCCCTTACTGAGATGTCCCTTTGCTATCTTTAGGCTTTGGTTGTTTTCAATTGCTTTCCTTACTAGTTCACAGTTGAATTTCCTTACGTCTTCAGTGATACTTTTTCGTACTGTCTTGCATAGCTCTATATATTCCACTTTGGAAGTCACATCTTCTTTAGTTGTCCTCATCTCTCTTCTTTTTTGCATCAACATTTTGGTTTTTCCTGATAATTTGTTCACATGCGATTTGTTCTTAGACCCAGCTAATTTTGTTGCTGTTTCCATAAGAGCTTTGGTTACTTTTCTGTTAACTTCAGAAATATCCACTTCTTCTGATGTTAGGCCTTCTAAAGCAGAGAATCTGTTCTTCAGTTCCAATTTGAAGGTATTATGGTGTTTTTTAAGGTTGGTTATGTCAATACATTTTGTTTGTCTTATGAGCTTGCTACGTTCGAGTTTAGTGTTGAGGTGCATCTTACATCTCACCAATCTATGGTCACTGCCTGTGTTGAACTTGTTTAGCACACTGCAGTCTTCTATGACGAATTTTTTGTTACACATAATAAAATCAATTTCACTTGTCGTCCCATTTGGATGTCTCCATGTCCATTTCCTGTGTGGCTTTTTCTTGAAAAAGGATTTCAAGATGAAAAACCCTTCTGCCTCTGCAAACTCTACGAGAGTATTTCCACGCTGGTTTCTGTTGCCGTGACCGAATTTACCTACTGAAGTTTCATTCTGTTGCCGTTGCCCTATTTTTGCATTGAAATCTCCCATAATTATCTTCAAGTGCTGCTTACCCTTTATTATTTAGATCACGAATTTCCTCATAAAATTCTTCAATTTCTTCTTCAGCATGACTTGTGGTGGGTGCATAAGTTTGAATAATCTGAGCCTGGTATCTTCTCGAGAGTTGGATAACGAGTCGTGCAGCTCTGTCAGAGGAACTTTCAACTTCTACAACTTTATCCTTCAGTTTCTTGTTTATTATAAATCCAACACCACTAGTTCTGCCAGTATCTGTCCCACGAAAGTAGAAGAGATGTCCACTTTTCAGTTCAATGAGATCTTCTCCTTTTCTCCTTACCTCACTTAGCCCGACGATGTCCCACTTGATCCTTTGTAGTTCCTCTTCCAATTCAAGAAGCCTTGAATCAGAAGATAGGGAGCGTCCGTTATATAAAGGGATAAAGATTGATAGAAATTATTAATTATTTAACTCTCTTTCGTTTCATGGATGATGTAGTCATTTTTGCAACCGCCCTTTCAGAGGTGCAGCATATGATCCAGGAACTTTCTGACGAGAGTAAACAAGTGGGATTAAATATGAACTTTCAGAAGGCAAAACTGATGTACAATGCTTTTACAAGAAATGAGGCATGGGTGTTGGGTTTGTCTTATGGCACTGGCTCTCTCCCTTCCCTATTAGGGACGGGTGCTTGCTTATAGCCGATCGAGTTGCTCATGGTGGTAGTTAAACCTTCAATCCAAAAAAAAAAAAAAAAAAAAAAAAAAGAAAAAAAAGAAATGATTTTTGATTTTGCAATTGATGAGGAAAAACTGTAGATAACCGAGACCTACATTTACCTTGGACAGAAGATATCAAGTAAAGGTCACATTGATGAAGAAATTAATTGATGTATAAAACTTGGTTGGAGAGTTTTTGGAAGAAACAGTACAATTTTTAAGGGCAATATGCTATTATGTCTTAAAGTGTTTGATTTATGCATCTTTCCAGCGTGTACGTATGGAGCAGAGATTAACTAAAATACTCATACAAAGACTGCAGACAACTGAAAGGAGCATGGAGAGATGCATGCTTGGTATAACCAGGAGAGATAAGAAGAGGAACTCATGAATAAGGAAAATGACGAGTGGAAGACATCATTACCAGAATAAAATCGCTGAAATGGGAATGGGGTGGACATGTTGCCAGAAGAGCAAACCACTGATGGATAACCAAAATTCTAGACTAGATTTCAAGGGACAGAAGAAGACCACATGAGAGATGGGTGGATGAAATTCAAAAACATGCAGGAGTGACTGGATGGAGACTTGTGCAAGGTAGACTGTTGTAGAAGATACTTAGGGAGGCCTTCATCCAGCAGTGGACTGATAATGGTTGTTGTTGATAATGATATGTATTCGAGGTCTGATCAAAAAGTTCCGAGACTAGGCCGATATACAGCAAAGTACTTACTAGTTGTAAATTAATTTATGGCACCTCTATTCATAGTGTACTGTGGAATTAACTTTTTATGGGTTTTATAGAAGTTATTATTCATAAAAGTTGGTGGTCAAATTTTCGAACTAAAGCCTAGTTCGTCATCAGGACTACGTCACTGGAGTAGTACTTACGTTACTGAAGTCTGGCAATGATCTTCCTCAAAGTAGTCTCCTTGGGCAGCGATACACCGCTGCCAGCGTTTTTGCCTAAGTTGGAACACTGCCTGGAAGTCTTGTTCGCGAATTCTGTCAAGCACCATCTGCGATTCGCGTTGGATCTCGTCCACGGTTTCAAAACGGCGATCCTTGAGCTTCATCTTCGGGAACAGAAAGAAGTTGCAGGGGGCGAAATCCGACGAGTAAGACGGGTGAAGAAGGGTAGTCATGCTGTTGCGGCTGCAAAACTGGCATGTTGCTAATGCTCTGTGAGCTGCTGCATTGTAATGATGGAGCAGGAAATCACCCCTGCGCCACATTTCGGGTCATTTGCGGCAAATGTCCTCCCTAAGACACTGCAGAACATCGCAATAAAAAAGGGCGGTGACGGTCTGGTCCTGGGGGACAAATTCACAGTGCACAACAACCCCACGAATGTCCATATTGTGAAGGGGTTTTGCTCGTGGATGGTCGCCCTGATCTCTCATCGTCTTCCAGTGCCATTCTGCAACTCTTGAGGCATGGGTGCCACTCAAAACACCTCGCACAACTCATTGCTTCATTGCCATAAGCCTGCCGCAACATTTCATGCATCTCTGTTGCCGATTTGCCGCAGAATTTGATGTCCGCTTGCTGCTCTAGTTTGCAGTCCATACCAAAATCGCAGCTGTGTTCTGCACGTGGTCACCAAATATCATGAAGCACAGCTCTCGATGTTCACAGAACGACACCACTCGGCACAATGACTCATGAAAGTTACTGCCCTTGACCACTGCTCGTGCATCCGCGTACTGGCATCTGTTGGCACGCTACGTATCTAGTCTTGGAACTTTTTGATCGCACTACGTATATATCATTAAGCTGGAGCACTTTTGGCATATGAAATACATAAGTAAGCATATGAGAAATGCCAAAACACAACATTGGGTTTAGTAGGTAAAGGCAAATAATCCTGTATTGTAGATGACGAAAGAAATTTGTAAGGATGCATCCATGAAATGCTAAGAAAACAAGATCTCAGTTAAGCATATGGAAGAGAAAAATGGTATTTGAAAACCTCCGAGTATCATAAAATGCTATCAGTGCATCAAGTAGTTCTGTTAACGTGTAAAAGAAACTATTAACAAATAATTATATTTATTTTACTTAATTTCTATAAAATAAATCTTATTTTCCTTTACGAAACTGCTATTATTACCATTTCAATTTAAACAAAAATTTGCAGGAAATGTACAGAAATTACCAGTGTATCTACTTCTGTTTAAAGAGCAAAGAAAATAGCATTAAAAAATTTAATTATTATCCAACATTTCATGTAAAGCAAATTTTATTTCTCATTACAAAAAGGGTATAGTGGATCTATAAATCTTAGGTAGCCATGGGTCTTTTGTGTTGTGCTTCCACCACTATTTTATTTGTTTAAATACTATTAACCAAGTTAGTGGGTTGTGAGTGTTGAGGAGACACCCCTTCTACGACATAACACATTTCATATAAACGCTCTTAAATTCGTTCTTACAGCATCCATGGATTTATGTTAAACTTTCCCTAGACATAGAAATATCTGTAGCAAGTACAGTAGTATGCTCCTCTTTCTTCTATCCTTCCTCCACTCTCTTCTGCCGTAGCTGCCCTATCCATGCTAATCCAGTTTCTGCTTCTTGGGAGAGCTCGCATGGTCCCCAGCTGACGAGAATTGGTCAGATAAGCATTCTTCAGAGTGTCAGCGTCAGCTTAAACACTTCATGATATGAAGTTTGCAGAAAGAAATAATCCTGTTACAGAGTGTGAGTCGAAAGTTTTGCAATATTTGGATAACTTTATATCTTCATATGTACCTTTACGCTGAAAGCTGACTGGCATTCAAAGTATAGGCCATCGTGTTGCACCATCTTTAGCCATCTGTCTGCCAGTTTTTTATTCCACGGCGGTACCAGTTCTTGTCCTTCGAGGTGAAGATCTCCTTCACCCCAGCTGCTACCTCCTGCTGGCTGTTGAAGTGCCGCCCTCGAAGGAAGTCCAGGGCCTTAGACCGGAACAGGTAATAATGCGACATGCAGGGTCCGCACTATATGATGGGTGTGGCATCAGTTAGATGCCTTCAAGTTTCTGGAGTTTTGCCTGGGTTGTTCGTACAGTATGAGGCAGAGCATTGTGCAGCTGTAGAAGTCGCGCTTTCTATTCACTAGTGCCGGTTATTTGTCCTCCAAAACGGCATACATACGCTCCAGCTGTTCAGAGTAGAGGTTGGTGTTGATGGTCCGACCGTCTGAAACAAATTTGTAATAGATTATCCCCTCAAAATTCCAGCAGACGCAAAGTCTCACCTTGTGCTCAAAGCGCCTACTTTGGCAACAGGTTCTGGAAGTTGGCCTGGGCTCAACCACTGCCATTATGTGTTGTTATGATTACGGAACTAGACCCACTTTTTATCGCACATAACAATGCTCTTGATGAAACGTACATCATGTGGGTTTTCTAGGAGTTTTGTGCACACTTTCAGTCGGCGGTTTGCTTCAGCTGGCGTCAGTTCGTGAGGGACAACGCGTCAGCTTCTGTTGACCTTTGCCGAGGTCCTGAAGGTGACGAACCACGGTGGTCTGTAATATGCCCAGCTCGCCTGTTAATCTCCCAGTGCTGGTTGTCGGATTTGCCTTTATGGCCTGGCACACGGTTCCCGAATCCATGGTTCGCAGCCTACCTGTCCTTGGCTGATCATCGAGGTTCCTGTCATCTGAGCGAAATTTCTTTAACCATCTGGTTGCAGTGCTGTGGTCCACAAAACTTTCCCCTTTCACATGACAAATGTTTTGTGTGGCTTGAGCAGCATTATGGCCAAGTTTAGACTTGTAAAGCAAAAGTTTCCTAATTAGCCGGTTGTGGCTGTTCATCTTTTAGGCGTCCTAACCACAGACAGAACGACAATATGAAATACTGTTCACAGCAATGACTACCACTTTATATCCCTTTCGACTGACTGCAGTGCACGACATGAACTAGTTTAAACACGTGACATATCCGCTGCAGCACGTGTGTTTATGCAAATATTGCAAAACTTTTGACTCGCCCTCTGTATAAGAAAGTCCTTACAAAGGGTCTGCCAATTACTGAACACACTTTGAAGGTGAGCCACTGGAAATGGATCAATAAAATTCAGGGGGTGATTAACTGCCAGATGTCCGAATATTTACATTTGAGATACCAACAATCCAGGTGCCCTCAAAGAGTAGTGCGCAGTTGTACGTACTCATTCCTGCTAAAGAGAGAGAGGAATAAACACTGACGTTCTGCCATCTGTCAACTGCTCTATAATCACTACATCAAGCAGAGTGGGCTGAATACAGAAGACCCAATCACCACTTATTAATGTTCCAGTTGAAACAAAGATTCACATAAAATGTGTGGAATTACATGATGTGCTGATAGTCTGAAGGCTAGCCCCACAAAGTACAGAAAGTTTGCTAACTTTCAAACAGGGTTTTTTTAGACTATAGTAAATGTTGAGGTTAAAATGAAGAGTTACAGTTTGTGCACTGATTTGTTAACCCATTAACTGCCAAGTAATTATCCCTGCACACTAGTGATGGGAATAATCAAATAGAAATAATCAATTCATTTGATTATGGAAATCTAGTATTAAAAGAAATCCGTCTTGTTGCACGATGATATTTATTCAGCTAAAAAATGAAATCTATATACAGTTTAAAAAAACACATGAGCACTTTCGGTGTCACATTGACACCTTCATCAGATGTAATTTCACCATGTGGCTACATGCTGGTCTTAAGTAAGTGGAGTAGATGCATCATGGGAAAAGGTAATGTCAATGTCACATGATATACCAGATAACAAGACAATCAAAAAAAGGCATAGTTAGCCAATGATCACTTAACAGAAGCAATTGCTATTGTGCTGTCCTTCCCAACAAGATTGCTCCAAGGTTCAGGCAAAACATAAGGATAATAGTCATTACAGCAATTTGTATTATAAGCCGAAATATAGAGGCTTTCTGTAAATAACAAGGAATAAACAGAGTTAGGTGTGTTTATGATTTTAGCGTTGTCCCAGTCTGGGATGGAATTTCCAGCACTTATGGTTCTTGCAAAAGAGGTGCTTTGGTGATTCATTTTTAGATCATATCTGTGTTCATTTAATCTCAAATCCAAATTTCTTTTGGTAGAACCCACATAATGATTGTTTAGTTCACCAGAGATAGTGTCAAGCATAGGAATAACATACACACCCCATTTTTTCCCTTTGTCAATTTTGTCACGATCATTGCGGATAATGGTATATAGATTGCATGATCGTATTCCAAATTGTATTTTATGACGAGAACATATGTTGGTAAGGAGGTTTACAATATGTGGATTAAAATCAACAGATCCAACATACTTTTTAGGCACTTGCTCACTAATTAAAGCAGTTGACATAGAAAACCGTACTTTATTGTGCACTCCCTTAACAACGTTGTCCGGGTAACCATGGTTTTTAGCGAGGGATGATATCCATTGTAGTTCTTGAGCTCTGGCGAAATGGCTAGAAGAATGTGAATATGCTCTTCTAAATAGGAAGTGCAGAGCAGAAATTTTATGCTGAAAAATGTGAGCAGAATTGTACGGAATTAGAGTGGGTGTGGAAGTAGGTTTTCGATAAACGGCAAAAGACAGGGAATTGTCAGAAGGGGTACGAGTAATTTGAAAGTCAAGATAAGGTAAGACGAAATTATTTTCAAGTTCTATCGTGAGTTTGATGGAGGGGTATTGAGCAGACATAGCGTTGACAAACTGCTGTAACTGATTTATGGTATATGGCCAAATTACCAAGATGTCATCAACGTAATGGATATAGAGACTAGGTTTTTGTGGGAATTCTTGTGTGACTTTATTTTCAATATGCTGTAGAAGAATTTCTGCTAAGACTGCGGATAAAGGTGAACCCATGGCTGTCCCGTCGGTTTGTTGGTAAAATATGTTCTGAAATTTGAAAAATGAACGCTTTTTAATGAGATGAAGAGCATTCATTATGAAAGCAATATCATTGGCAGGAATGTCAGAATCAATGAGCAAAGCCTGAATCAACTGAAATGTAGCTTCCATAGGTACATTCGTGTATAACGAAACTACATCTAGGGATGCCAAAAAATAGGAATTTGGTAGTGGCTGAATTAACTTTAACCTATCAATAGCTTGTGTGGTGCTCTTTATTGAGTAGGAAGAATTCACTGTAAATTTGGTGAGATAACTTGCCAAAGCTTTTTCCAAAGGTCGGGTGGGGGCAATGTAACCTGATACAAGAGGGCGAATAGGGTACCCTTCCTTGTGTAGTTTTAATCTACCAAATAAATCAGGCACATGGCAGCCGGGGGTGGATTGAAGGCTTTTGAAAAGGAGTCCGGAGGAGCTGAAGAGTTCTTAAGGCGGCTTAAAGCACTAACAGTAGCCCTGGTGGGGTCTCGTTTCACTATTACATGAGGGACACTAGAAATGGCATTGAGCATTTTTTAATATAATCACTTTGATTTAAGAGCACAACTTGACTAGTTTTATCAGCTAAAAGAATGGCAATATCTGGGTCCTTTTTCAATTCAATCAGCTGCTGCATTTCCTCATGAAGCTGGCATTCTTTGGTGGTTTTACACCGTCATGGATTGCGTTTGTGAAGAGACCTTGCGATTTTCATTCTTGCGAAGTTCCTATCTTCTATTGGAAGTGAATATAGAATTTTTCAATTTGCGGAACTGTTTTGAATAAGTCCACTTTACGTTGGTTATAAGTCCACTTTACGTTGGACCATGACAGCTATAACACTGATTCACATAATGAAGTCAGAAACCTAAGTGATAAAGTTCTGAATCCCATTCAACTAAGAGCCTTGCAACGAGGTTACAAGTTCGCTTAAGTCCACTTTATGTTGGTTAGGGTAAGCGAACTTGTAACCTCGTTGCAAGGCTCTTAGTTGAATGGGATTCAGAACTTTATCACTTAGGTTTCTGACTTCATTATGTGAATCAGTGTTATAGCTGTCATGGTCCAACGTAAAGTGGACTTATAACCAACGTAAAGTGGACTTATTCAAAACAGTTCCGCAAATTGAAAAATTCTATATTCACTTCCAATAGAAGATAGGAACTTCGCAAGAATGAAAATCGCAAGGTCTCTTCACAAACGCAATCCATGACGGTGTAAAACCACCAAAGAATGCCAGCTTCATGAGGAAATGCAGCAGCTGATTGAATTGAAAAAGGACCCAGATATTGCCATTCTTTTAGCTGATAAAACTAGTCAAGTTGTGCTCTTAAATCAAAGTGATTATATTAAAAAAATGCTCAATGCCATTTCTAGTGTCCCTCATGTAATAGTGAAACGAGACCCCACCAGGGCTACTGTTAGTGCTTTAAGCCGCCTTAAGAACTCTTCAGCTCCTCCGGACTCCTTTTCAAAAGCCTTCAATCCACCCCCCGGCTGCCATGTGCCTGATTTATTTGGTAGATTAAAACTACACAAGGAAGGGTACCCTATTCGCCCTCTTGTATCAGGTTACATTGCCCCCACCCGACCTTTGGAAAAAGCTTTGGCAAGTTATCTCACCAAATTTACAGTGAATTCTTCCTACTCAATAAAGAGCACCACACAAGCTATTGATAGGTTAAAGTTAATTCAGCCACTACCAAATTCCTATTTTTTGGCATCCCTAGATGTAGTTTCGTTATACACGAATGTACCTATGGAAGCTACATTTCAGTTGATTCAGGCTTTGCTCATTGATTCTGACATTCCTGCCAATGATATTGCTTTCATAATGAATGCTCTTCATCTCATTAAAAAGCGTTCATTTTTCAAATTTCAGAACATATTTTACCAACAAACCGACGGGACAGCCATGGGTTCACCTTTATCCGCAGTCTTAGCAGAAATTCTTCTACAGCATATTGAAAATAAAGTCACACAAGAATTCCCACAAAAACCTAGTCTCTATATCCATTACGTTGATGACATCTTGGTAATTTGGCCATATACCATAAATCAGTTACAGCAGTTTGTCAACGCTATGTCTGCTCAATACCCTCCATCAAACTCACGATAGAACTTGAAAATAATTTCGTCTTACCTTATCTTGACTTTCAAATTACTCGTACCCCTTCTGACAATTCCCTGTCTTTTGCCGTTTATCGAAAACCTACTTCCACACCCACTCTAATTCCGTACAATTCTGCTCACATTTTTCAGCATAAAATTTCTGCTCTGCACTTCCTATTTAGAAGAGCATATTCACATTCTTCTAGCCATTTCGCCAGAGCTCAAGAACTACAATGGATATCATCCCTCGCTAAAAACCATGGTTACCCGGACAACGTTGTTAGGGGAGTGCACAATAAAGTACGGTTTTCTATGTCAACTGCTTTAATTAGTGAGCAAGTGCCTAAAAAGTATGTTGGATCTGTTGATTTTAATCCACATATTGTAAACCTCCTTACCAACATATGTTCTCGTCATAAAATACAATTTGGAATACGATCATGCAATCTATATACCATTATCCGCAATGATCGTGACAAAATTGACAAAGGGAAAAAATGGGGTGTGTATGATATTCCTATGCTCGACACTATCTCTGGTGAACTAAACAATCATTATGTGGGTTCTACCAAAAGAAATTTGGATTTGAGATTAAATGAACACAGATATGATCTAAAAATGAATCACCAAAGCACCTCTTTTGCAAGAACCATAAGTGCTGGAAATTCCATCCCAGACTGGGACAACGCTAAAATCATAAACACACCTAACTCTGTTTATTCCTTGTTATTTACAGAAAGCCTCTATATTTCGGCTTATAATACAAATTGCTGTAATGACTATTATCCTTATGTTTTACCTGAACCTTGGAGCAATCTTGTTGGGAAGGACAGCACAATAGCAATTGCTTCTGTTAAGTGATCATTGGTTAACTATGCCTTTTTTGATTGTCTTGTTATCTGGTATATCATGTGACATTGGCATTACCTTTTCCCATGATGCATCTACTCCACGTACTTAAGACCAGCATGTAGCCACATGGTGAAATTACATCTGATGAAGGTGTCAATGTGACACCGAAAGTGCTCATGTGTTTTTTTAAACTGTATATAGATTTCATTTTTTAGCTGAATAAATATCATCGTGCAACAAGACGGATTTCTTTTAATACTAGTATTCATGCACGAATTATAGTGTCAACCGATTATGGAAATCTCTCAAAACATTCGATTCGAAATCATTTAAATGAAAAAAAAACCATGAGAGAAAACTCACAATTGTTCCTACGTTGTCTTGATCCAACTAGTGCACTAGAAAGGTTAGAAAATATCAACCAATCATCTTTCAAATTCTCTTGTGCAAATTCGCTCATTTTTTCTCAAGAAGTACTTAAGAGATTCCGAGATCTGAAAGATTCTCAAATTTTTGTGTGTATGATGGAATGATTTCTTGCTTGCAGGATCACTCGGATGATCTCTTGTTGGATGATCTACTAACCTTGGGTTACTTCTACCATAGTTAAGCTAATCGAAAAAATTTGGTGTGTTAGTCTTTCGTTTACAGTTTGGATTTCTTTGGGTAAGAAGAGGAAATCTACCGGTAAATTGTAAAATTAGAAATCGTTTGAATGATTATTTTAAATGAATATCTGGATTTGTGAAAAGCAGAAGGCTTCTCTGAGCATATTGCCCCATTTACCGGTAAATTCTAAAATCATTTGAATTATTATTTTGAATGATTATCTTGATTTGTCAGATCATTCCTATTACAACCTTTCAATTTTTTCAATTCAGTCGATTTTGGCCAACACTACTGTACACTTGCATTGTTTTCTGGGAGTGGCTCCTGTCCCCTACTGATTTCTGTTTCAAAAGCAGATTGCCAGCCTTATAAGCAGCTGGGAAAGATCTTTCTTTTGTTACTTCTATGGCATATCTTCTAGGTTCTAACTTAAAAGTCACCAAAGAGATTGGTAATCTTTTAAGAGACTGAAGATCTAGTTTTTAGGAATTCTAAAGAACCTGGTAGGTATCCATTTTACCATTTTACTTCGTTTTGCTGCTTAAAAAAATATTTCCAATAGCAGAAATAGTATTTCACATGTTTTTTTTTATTCATATAACTTACTAAAAATATGTTGTGCATGCTTTGCAGGAAAGCTAGCATCCAACTTGTTTACACTTGAAACCACCTGCAGTTCTAGGTGACAGTTATTACTCATACTTCACCTCCAAAGATGGAGGCTGCCCCGGTGGCGCAGTGGCAAAGAATATCTAACAAAAAGAAGTTATGGCTCAGCCAGACGTAACTAGCACAGCCATATCTTCAGGGAAAACATGCAGTGCACAGAAGCCAACATACAGGCTGATCGGCTGATGCCGGAGCAGACTGCGCATGCGTATTTCTCTTGATTTCAATTCTTTGGGTAAAGAACAGTCAGCCGAGCTACTCAGACTCACAGCACGTGATTGTAACCTTCTCGGTAGCATAATCACTTCGCAAATCGGATATGTTAGTTTTGTTACGTCAACTGGGTTAGTTAAGGCTTTTGTTTGTTCTTCAGTTTTTCAGAAATATTTTCAGTAATGCCAAATAATAGGGAATGTCTGCATTTTGTACGGATCCATAGGCCTAGCTGTAATATTTGCTGAAATTTAATTTAAATAGTAATACTAATGTTATTCCATATGTTTCTCACCAAAATAAGGGATGGGCGGTATATCAGAAAACAGCAAGAACAATAACAAAAAACTGCTCTAAGCAAATAGTCATCAGATTGAAGGAAACCACCGTGGATCAAAGAAAAGCTTCACTGCTGTAGTCCTCCCTAACGTGTTTTGCTCCTGAATGTTAACTTTCCTGCAGAGCATATTATCTCTCAAGATGTGGTGGCGCTGTTGCTGCCTGTTTTACGTCATCTCTACGAGAGTTGACCTTCTTTAAGCGTTAGATATTCTTTGGCAGTGGTCTAAGCGATAGCTTCTGATCATTCATCCGAAAGGGGTCCGGGTTCAAATCCCGGTGAGGCATGCATGTTGTGTTTGTCTTACGGCACTGGCTCTCTCCCTTCCCTGAAACCAGTGGCTCTAAATTAGGGATGGGCTACTACTTATAGCCCATTGAGTTGCTCACGGTGGTCGCTAAACCTCCAATTAAAAAAAAAAAAAAAAAAAAAGATGGAGGAGGTAACAGCTATAATATGTAATGGTTGGGATTTGAGCAATAACCCTACACCAAATTTTTACACACAATGCTTAGTGGAATTTTTTATGACTTAATGGAATTTTTTTTAAATTCATACACTGCTGGACATGAAATTGCTTCACCCAGAAAGAGGTGTGCTGCAAACATGCAAATCGCAGGGTAGATATATCCACTCCAGATATGCAAATGATGTTAAACCAGAGCCGATGACGTCAACACATTTGTGAGATAAAGATGCAGGCAACAATAGGTATGGTAATGTGTGGTCACTGGTGGAAGTGTTGCGGATGTTTCATTTTATTGTTTATGCTGCAAAACTGTTCAGCAAAGGTCGAAAATGCTGAGTACATGGTGTGAGCAGGTTAACCGCCATTTAGATTCGTTTCGGAGAGGAAGAATTGTAGGCCTGTGTGAAATGGGCTGGTCTACATGTATTGCTGTGCATGCGCAACAGGATGCATGAGCTGTTGTATGCTGTTGGCACCAGTGGGTACTACAGGAGGGTTCGTACATGTGTCGGATTGGCAGTGGTGCAGTCTGACAGACGTGAGCATGCCTGAACCGGCGGATTGTTTGTCACCAGAAAGCACTGCAACCAACATTTGACATGCTGTGTCATCCGCCATGGATGTCGTCATAATGACCCAAAATGTAAACTGAAGGTTACATGTAGCAAACCTGTGCAGTAAACAACCATTACATTGATGGCCGGCCATTGTAGCGGTCATCTGGCGTGGTGCTGAAGTCATGCAAACTGAGGTCACGAATGGACCACTGTGGTTTTCAGTGATAAATCCTCTTTCTGTCTAGGTGCTGACGATCGATAGATCTGTGTTTTGTGACACCCTGGTGAGCGGATAGATTCTGGGTTTTGTTCTCAACTGCCACACCGCCCGCCAGGCAGGCATCATGGTATGGGCTGTTGTTGCGCATGACAGCAGGTCACCTCTTGTCCACATCACGGGCGCCCTTACATCTGTTGATAGTCGATACGTGAGCAAGGATCTGCAGCCCATTTTGGTACTGCTCTTGAATTGCCTACAACATCCCACATTCCAGCAAGATAATGCCTATGTACATACCCCTCAGATCTCCAGACAATGTTTGCAATATGTAACACTGCCATGGCCAGCAAGATCACCTGATTTATCCCCAATCGAAAACCTGTGTACCACATTGGACGTCTTCTGCAATCGAATTGGCCTGCCCATGATCTCGATGAATTGTGGGAGCAAGTCAACCGTGCTTGGTGTTCCATTCCTCAGGATGATATACGTCGACTATATGACTTATTGCTGCCAGTATGGCTGTTTGTGGCAATGCAACCACTTACTGAGTTGTACCCATTGTGCTACATTATCTCATCTGATAAACACTGTATGTGGCTGAAAATAGCATCAAGGTAAATCGATATGTATTCCTATTTGCATGCTCAGTTTCACCCCTCTATTCTCACTCCTTCTGGGTGGGGCGATTTCTATGTTGAACAGTGTATTTGGAAAGGAAACTCAGTTATTATGACCACTTACACCTCGAACTGCTGCAGTGATCAGTTTGAATGTCAGAGATTTCATGTAAAAGGTGATAATTATTGGGGATTTGACATCATTCAAAGTTTTTCAGTGTCATACAACACTTGACTCTCGGCTCCAAGTGATGTTATAAATGAAGAGTTAGCAACTAAAGCATTCACATAAACATATTTTTCAGCTTCACAAAACCGGATGACTGAGCTTCCTGGCACTGTTCATCGCTACAGCGGAGAAGTTTAAAATATTTGTTTACATATTTGGGGGATTGAGGTTCACTTGTTTATACTTAAGTGTGGAAGAGAAAATGCATTTACATTTGAAACAGAAATAGGTTGTCAGTCTAAACCTCATCTGTAGGAGGCAGATGCATAACTAGACATACCTATGTCGAGGGCAAAGCACAAAATATTGTGCTCCCAATTTTGAACAGTCTTGTTATAGTCCCAGCATTGTGCTGGGCTCCAAGAAGCAACCTGCCATGTGGTTTGGCGGTTACTGTTTGTGAGTCTGGATGAATTCGAGGCTGCAGAGGAAGCATGTCCAGCGCGTAACTGGAAGACCATGGGTTCGATTCCCGGTGGCAGCCAATGAGAATTTTTTCGTGACTCACTTATAAACGTGGAAAGAGCGATGACTTCCGTTTGATGTTCCTAAACCACATCACTTGTATGCATTAATTATTCATTCGCCTCCTAGTTATTTGTTCAGTTGCTGCATACCATCTTTGGTGAATCCCCAGCATTGTGCTGGGCTCCAAGAAGCAAACTGCCAAGTGGCTTGGCAGTTACTGTTTGTGAGTCTGACTGAATTCGAGGCCACTGTGGTGCAGTGGAAGCATGTCTGGTGCATAACTGGAAGACCCTGGGTTCAGTTCCTGGTGGCGGCCAATGAGAATTTTTCTGTGACTCACTTATAAACCTGGAAAGAGCCATGACTTCTGTTTGATGTTTGGCAGTTACTGTTTGTGAGTCTGGCTGAATTCGAGGCTGCTGTGGTGCAGTGGAAGCATGTCCGGCATGTAACTAGAATACCTGGGTTCGATTCCTGGTGGCAGCCAACGAGAATTTTTCTGTGACTCACTTATAAACGGGGAAAGAGCGATGACTTCTGTTTGTTGTTATAGTCCATCCAACTATGTATACCTACACACATATCAGGGGTGGATTCAGAGGGGAGGTGCTCTTCCCCTCTTCAGGAAGGAAAAGCTTCAGTTTGTTAGGTTTTAATAACAAATTGAATATTTTTTGAGAAAGAAAGAATTACTTAAAAGTATATTACTTTAATTAATTGGAGGAATTTATAGACATACAAACACTTTTTCATTTTGCAGGAAAATATCAGAAAGGTTCCCTGCTATTTTTGACACTTGTGCCCCCCCCCCCCCAAAAAAAAAAAATCCTGGATCCACCTCTGACATATGTATATATACATACACAGTGATTGGAAGTAGAACACTACAAGTAGTGCTGCTAATGTAGCATGCTACTTTTAGAGTAGCGTGGCATGTAGCCTCTCTACAAATAGGAAAAAGTAGTTGTAGCAGTAGCACATTACAAAATAAAGTATCTTGTAGCAGAAAAATATGCTACAAATTGTGCTACTATGTGTCTTCCATTGTCAAAATTGGTTACAAATAGAATTCTTCAAATCACGTGATGTTTTCAGACTTCCTGAAGTGTAATTGGCTGTAACATGGCATTCGAGTGTGTTCTACCTATGATAACATACCTACAAATAAAGGTAACTTGATCACGCTACTTACATTACAAGAAAACAACTTTTACAAGAAAGTCCGTAAGTTGGGAGCTTTCGACCTTATCTTAGGTCTTCATCACACCAATGGAGGACTAAGATTGTTGCCAGATTCTACAATTGAATTTTTCTATTTTTGTTGCCAAAACTTAGAATTGATCTCCAGATCAACGGGATGTAGAGAGGAGATTCGGAATTGCAAGTCATTGGATTGAAAATAATTTCCAGGCTTTCATGGTAACTGAGGGCAAAACGATTGTCAAAAGCAGCAATTCGTTTTGCTTCATTCCAGCAGGAAACTGCAGATGTGTCTTCCATTGTCAAAATAGACAAGGCTGTATTAGGGTTGGCTTTCAAAACATCTTTTTTATGTTCTAAAATTCTGTGGTTAATGCTCCTGTATGTGCTTCCAGTGTATAAGTTATCATCTGTTGAAGAAGAGATAGGAATGCAGTAGACTCCTGGGAGGTCCAGATTTTCAACTTTGTTCCTATCCCTTTGTAGAAGTTTCAAGATGTTTGGGGGGAGGGGGATTTAATGGCAAGATGGTAACCAAAACTTCTAAAAAGAATCTGTAACTTATAAGCATTGGAAGGATGGTAAGGAACAGAACCAGAGAATTTCAGGTTTTCTTTCTTTTGAGGATGGAGGCATTCAATTTTCGAATTGTTTTCATATTTCTTTAAGAGGGAGTTGACTGTAAGAGCAGGGAAACCATGAGATAGGGCTATTGCAGAAATTTTGGAAAATTCTTCTTGAAGAGAAAGTTGGTTGTTGCAAATGATATGAGCCCTGTGGATGTAAGACTTCAATGCTGTGAGCTTGTAGAGATGCAGAGTGAAAGATTTGTAGGAAATGATGTTAGTGGCCGCAGAAGGTTTATGATAGATGGAATGAGTGATGGAGAGACCAGAGTTTCTGCAGATGAAGACATCCAGGAAATCAATTTTGTTGTTTATTTCCTTAGATATAGTGAGATTAATGAAAGTAAACAACAAAATTGATTTCCTGGATGTTCCAAAGCTTCTCAGCTAGTCTGTCTAAGTCTGGTTTGAAATATGCACTGCAGAATTTGTCAAAATGTATTGCATATACAAAGCTAAATTATTTGTGTAATTTACCTTGGTTTTTAACTCTGAATATCATATGCAGTAATGTAGATGTAAATATCATCCTCAGAATTTGCGCATTTAATTTAAATCTAAACCTAAAAAAGTATCAAAACTAGCTACTTTTCAAAAAAAAAAAAGAAAAAAAGAAAAAGAAAAGTAATGTAGCTGGCGCTACTTTTCAGAAAAAGTAGTTGTAGCAAGCTACTTTTTCAAGTATGTAGTTGTAGCGGTAGCAAGCTACTTTTTTAAGAATGTAATTGTAGCAAGCTACTTTTGAAAAGTAGCTTTTCAGTCACTTTATATATACAGTTGTATCAGAATATGCCCACCTACCTAATAATGGAAATAACCACCCTTGCTTGGCTCAGTTGACAGTGGCGACATGACGTGTCATGGACGCAATGAGGCCCTGGAAGGTGGCCTGAGGCACACATGCCCATTTGGACTGCAGCAGAGCATGCAGGTCCCTGAGATGAAGTGGTTGTGGGTTGGCATGTCGAACCTGTCGATATAAATAGTCCCACAAGTGCTCTATGGAATTGAAGTTGAGTAATTTCGCCGGCCAAGGGAGAACAGAGACGTCACTGTTGTGTTCCTGGAACCAGTCGGGCACCCCTTAGTGAAGTGGAACGGCTCATTGTCCTGTTGATAGATACCATCACCAACAGGGTAAACATCCAACATAAAGGAATGCAAGTGGTCAGCGAGGATGGACAGGTAGCCATTGGCATTCAGGGACCCATCCAGTGGTACCAGCAGTTTCAGGTCATACCAGGAAAACATACCCTAGACATGCACAATGCCACCGCCAGCTTGTACTTGACCGACAAGCATGTCCGGGTGTTGGTTCTCGTGTGTCCGACACTGCATCCACTGCCTATCTCTTTTGTAGAGTAGAATCATCGATTCGTCCGAGAAGGCAACCTTTTTGCACTGTCCAGTGGTACGGTAGTCCCATGTGAACTGCAGGTGTCGTTGCTGATGGACTTGGGTTAACATGGGCTCCTTGGCGCAGCATCGACTCCGGAGACCCATGCGTAACAGGGTTCGCTCTACTGTTATTGGGGCATGTACCTGGGTGCCCCAGCGTTCATTTGCATGGTCAATTTCTGCACTGTTGCACATTGATTGCCCTTTACTAGTCGATGGAGGAAACATTCTCCTCTGGGGTTGATGACCTTTGAGGCTCCACTGTTATGACGTCCGGAGGTACTGGGTGTGCCAGCGGCCCATTCTTGGTACACCCTTATTACAGCACCTCATGAACAGCCCACGGTCTGCTGTTTCTGAGATGCTTTCACCCTTGGCGGGGTAAACGATGATTGATGATCATTCCTTTTTGAACGTCTGTCAAATCACTATCTCTGCCCATTGTGCTAACGTAACACGCTATGGCTTATCTGTCCTGGGCGGCAGCTTATATCTGCGTGTGGTCGACCTTGTCATGTGCACTATGTGATGCTCCTGGGCGGGTACACTGTGATTCCGGGGGTGGTCGTATTATTCTGGTACGACCATACACAGGGTTCTTAGGAATGTCTGTTTACCCCCCTCTAACTTTTAAACCGCGTATCATACTGTCACGGAAGTAACATGTACCTATAGGAAAGTGACCATGCTCAATCGATTGGACGTTCTTGTAGTGCCCCTAGTGGCGAAATGCGGTACTTAGCAAAACTAACTCAGAAACCAAGAGAGATACACAAAAGAGCAATTACAAAATGAAAGAGTGGTGTTTAATTAGTACAAAATGACACTTGATTCAACAGAAATGCTTACAAAAAAGACAAGACATGTTGAAGTAGTAAACTTTAAATTACACACAAAACAATACTGACGCAACACACTGTTCATGTAGTACAGGTGCAACTAACCTGGCGAGTAGTGTACCGTGCACATTGTTCGAAGTGTGCACCATCAGCGACGATGCACATCTAGACTCGGGGCAGAAATGCATCTCAAACAGCATGCAGCATCGCAGGGGTTACAGAATTACTGGCCCTGACGATGTGTTCCATTAAATCTGCCACTCTGGAAGGTTCCGTAGAGTACACTTGATCTTTCAGGTATCCCCAAAAGAAGAAGTCCATCGGTGTTAGGTCGGGTGACAGTGGCAGTCATTCCGTACAACCACCATACCCAATAATATTGTTGCCGAACGTGCGAGATAAGAACGAGCGAACTGGAAAGGTTTTGTGGGAAGGACTGCCGTCATGTTGAAACCATATAGGTGGTAACGTATTCAAAGGAACATAATCCAACCAATCGCGCTTACTAGACCACATAACAGCTGCAAGTAACGCTGACCTGTTAAATTTCCCTCAACTAACACAGGCCCAATTACGGATGTTTGCCACATTCCACACCACACATTAAGTGACCAGCGTATTTGATGGCATGCTTGTTTCGTCATGTGTGGATTTTTCACATCCCAGTAGTGGGAGTTCTGGTGATTGATGATCTCACCCCTTGTAAATGTTGACTCAGCAGGCCATGGGATGTTGTCCACAAACCACGACTTTTCCTGTAAGGTGTTCAAGACGAAGTTACAAAAGTCAACTGCCTTTGAAGGCCTCCAGGCATCGGGTTTTGCACGACAGCATCGTGGTAGGGATGCTCACCATGTTCGTTCAAGATTTGCCGCACCCGTGATGCTGATAATCCACATGCATGGCTCACTGCCGTCGTACTACTTCGGGGATTTGCAAGAACATAGCCCAAAACATCCGCAGGATGTACTCGCACACCGGCGCCAATGGGACGATCGGAACGATGGCACTCGGTAAAGCTTCCTTTTTCTCGCAGGTGCCAGACAACTTTGGCAATTGTGCTGCTGGATGCTGACGATTGGGAAACCATACTCTATACAACCTCGCAGCCTTTTTTTGCATTCTGCTGACATTCGCCGTACAGCAAGACCATATCACAGTACTCGTCATTCGTACCTGCCGACCTCATACTCTGATTCACTCTCAATTCCCACCCATCATTTATAGCACTTTGGCTGTCTGACGCCATTTTACGTCAAACTTGAAATTAGCATAACTGCGTGTTGTATCAGGTAAGCACTTTTCTGTTGCTGTCGCATGCTAGCAGCCGGACATCTGACGCTTTGTTTACGTTTCCTTGTCTTTTCTGTAAGTGTATCTGTTGAACCAAGTGTTGTTTTGTACTAATTAAATGCCGCTCTTTCATTTTGTAATTGGACCTTTTTGCCTATCTCTTTTGGTTTTTGAGTTAGTTTTTCTAAGTTCCGTATTTTGCCACTAGGGCCGCTACAAGCACATCCAATTGATTGCACATGGTCACTTTCCTGTAGATGCACATTACTTCCATGGCGGTATGATACCGATAATCCACATGCACGGCTCACTGGTTTAAAAGTTAAAGGAAGTTAAACGGACTTTCCTAAGAACCCTGTATATATATATATATACAGGGGTTGTCCAAAATAATGGAAACATCTTGAAACAATAGGTGTTATGCACCTAATATGGTGTGGGAGCACCCTTAGCATTTAAAACTGCTTGAATCCTCCTTGGAATGTACACATACAAGTCCTGGATGGGGGTAAGTGGTATGTTGTATCATTCTTGCAGAAATGGCTCCAATTCCTTGAGAGACGCTGGAGGAGGATAATGGGATTTCACTCTGTTTTCCAACACAGACCACAGGGGCTCAATGATGTTTAAGTCCGGTGATTGTGCAGGCCAGGGAAAGAGTGCAACTTCATCCTCATGCTCCTCAAACCATGATTGAACAGTTCGACTTCTGTGAATCGGGGCATTATCATCTTGAAAGGTGTAATCCCCTGACGGAAACAATATCTGCGCCATTGAATGCACATGGTCAGCCAAAAGAGTAACATAGTCACCGCAAGTGATCCATACGTGTAAGGTGATAATGGGACCTGCTGCAAACCACGAGATCATGGCCCAAATCATTACGGAACCACCCCCATGCTTCACTGTAGGAAGAAGGTAGTCTGGGTTGTAGGCTTCTGCGGGGGTTCTCCACACGTAAGCCCGTCCTGTGGTGGGGAATAGTGAGAAACTTGATTAATCGGAAAACAAGGCATGTTTCCAGTGATCCGCAGTCCACGTTTTATGTTCCTGGCACCACTGTAGTCTCCGTTTCGTATTCAACTGTGACACCAGAGGTTTTGCAATCGCAGCTCTGCCATAAATATTGTGCTTATGCAATTCCCTTTGCACGGTATAGGTCGACACTGGGTTTTGGAGATGTGCATTAAGCTCAGCAGTCACTTTTGTCGCCGTGGTCTTCCTCCTTGCGGTTGCAATCCTCTTTAATGTGCTGTCTCTCTCAGTGAGTTTGGTTTTCCTTCCACAGTTGGGTCTCGCAGATGAGGATGTGCCGTAAACATTGTATGCTGTCATGATCTTCGACACAGTACCTCTCGATACCCTGAATACCTGGGCCACTGTGGTTACCAATGCACCAACCAGACGAGCTCCTACAATCTGCCCTCTTTGGAACTCCGACAGGCACTCATTGTGCCTTCACCTGGAACGAAGTTATGTAAACACCGATTTACAATGCAATCACACAGACCCTTGAGACTATAAGCAACACTTTTTTACAAAAAAAAAATTGTAGCTAGACGTTCGTTTTACTCAAAAAGCAGCACATACCAAAATCACTGTTTTCAGCGAGGTGTTTCCATTATTTTGGACAACCCCTCTCTCTATATATATTATATACACTGAAGAGCAATTGAATTAGAGATACCTGTCTAGTAACGTGTAGCACCACCTTTCGCCCTGATGACGGCGGCGATTTGTCTCGGCATTGACTCGACAAGACACCGGAAGCGTTGGGAAGCCATACGGATCCACGACCCCTGAACAAGCTCCCACAGTTCCCGAAGATTTGATGGATGGAGGTCAGAGCCTTGAACATCTCTCTCGATGGCATCCCAGATGTGCTCGATGGGATTGAGGTCAGGCAACCTAGCTGGCAAAGCAGGCAAGGTCCCGTCGGTGGAGTGTTCATCCAACCATTCGGATACAATTCGGGAGCGATGGCACGGTGCATTGTCTTGTTGCAGGATGAGGTCCCCAGTGGGATGTTAAAGACGCACAAACGGAAGCAAATGGTCGTCCAGGATATCCCGGTACTGTTGACCTGTGAGGGACGATGTCACATGTACCAGGGGTCCCATTTCAGTCCACATAAACAGTCCCCAGACGAGAATGCCACCCCCACCAGCTTGAAGAGTACCCTGCTGGCAAGAAGGATCCATCGCTTCATGTGGTTTGCGCCATACTCAAATCCTGCCGTCCGCATGTACCAACGTGAATCTCGACTCATCAGTCCAGGCAACATTTTTCCACATGTCTAGGGTCCAGTGGCGATGTTCCCGCGCCTATGCTAATCTTTGCACCCTGTGATGTGTGGTCAGCAGTGGTACCCTCGTGGGACGATGGCTTCTGTACCCCATAGCGAGGAGATGGTTCTGGATGGCGTGGCTGCTTACACGTTTTTGTGCACCAGTGTTAAATTGTCGAGTGATTTCTTGCACTGTGGCCCATCTATCTGCTGTTACAATGCGAGCTAGCCAACAATGACCCCACTCATCCACACGCTGTTGTCCATGGCAGTTGGCCCTTGCAGGGATGGGTTTACCGGATTTGATGTACCCACGGTGCACCCGTGACACAGTGGCTCATGAAAATACCAGTGCTGCACGACTTCCGAGATGGAGTGACCCATTCGTCGTGCCCCGACAATTTGCCCATGATCAAATGCGCTTAGATCCTTCGTCTTACCCATACTGCGTCCGACTCTTACTGATTCAATTCGCACCACTCCTTATATTGTGGGATCGCTGCATACGTCATGTCGTTTCCGTTTACATGGCTGCCCACAGTGCCACATTTGCATAACGCCAGCTGTCTCTAATTCAGTTGCTCTTCAGTGTATATATATATATCATCATCATCATCATTGTCAACCATTATCAATCCACTGCTGGACGAAGGTCTCCCCAAGTTTCCTCCACAACGGTCTGTCTTGTGCCAGTCTCCTCCATGTCACTCCCGCATATTTACGAATTTCATCCACCCATCTCCCATGTGGTCTTTTCTGGGTCTTTTTCCTGTCCCTTGGAATCCAATCTAAAATCTCGGCTGTCCATCTATGGTCTGTCCTTCTGGCAGTATGTCCAGCCCATTGCCATTTCAGGGATTTAACTCTGATCATGATGTCTTCCACTCTCGTCATTTTTCGGATCCACGAGTTCCTCTTCTTATCTCTCCTGGTTATACCAAGCATGCACCTCTCCATGCTTCTTTGAGTTGTCTGCAGCCTTTGTATGTCTCTTTTAGTTAAGGTCCACGTCTCTGCACCATACGTAAGCACTGGAAGGATGCATTGATCAAACACTTTTCTTTTAAGACATAATGGCATATTGCTCTTGAAAATTATGCTGTTTCTTCCAAAAGCTCTCCAGGCAAGTTTTGTACGCCGATTAATTTCTTCATCAATGTGACCCTCACTTGATATCTGCTGTCCAAGATAAACGTACATATCTGTTATCTCCAGTTTTTCTCCATCAATCGATAAATCTTCATTTCTTGTAAAAGCATTGTACATCACTTTTGTCTTCTGAAAGTTCATTTTTAATCCCACTTCTTTACTCTTGTCAGCAAGTTCCTGGATCATACTCTGCAGCTCTGATGGGGTAGTTGCAAAAATGACTACGTCATCAGCAAAACGAAGGTGGGTTAGATAATCTCCATTAATCTTTATCCCTTTGTTTTCCCAGTTCAGTGATTGAAAGACATTTTCCAATGTGGCATTAAAAAGCTTCGGAGATATGGTGTCACCTTGTCTCACTCCCTTTCCAATTTTTATGTGTGTTGTATTTTCAAACAGCCGAATCTTTGCACTTGCATTTTCATAGATGTTATTAATAATATTAATGTATGCATCTTCAATACCGCAGGATTTCAGAGCCGTGGTAACTGCTGATGGTTTCACCGAATCAAAGGCTTTTTCATAATCGATAAAAGCCATGCACAATGGAAGTTCATATTCCCTCGCTCTTTCAATTAGTTCTCTCAGTACGTGGATATGATCTATTGTGCTGTAGCCACTCCTGAATCCAGCTTGTTCTCTCGGTTGAGCCATGTCCAGTGTTACCTTCAAGCGGTGTGAAAGAACTTTAGTGAAGATTTTATAAACCACTGATAGGAGGCTGATAGGTCTGTAGTTCCTGAGATCCTCAATGTCACCTTTTTTATGTAGCAGGATCATTGTAGCATTGTTCCAATCCTCAGGAATCTTCCCTTCATTAAGGCATCGAGTAAAAATTTGGGCGAGTACTGTTTCAATTTCTCCACTTGCTTCTTGTATGATGTCTATAGTAATTCCATCTTCTCCTGGAGCTTTCCCCCGCTTCATGTTCTTGATTGCATGAGCAACTTCTGCTGGGAGGACTGGAAGAACTCTGGTACCTTTCATGATGTCTGGAGTGCATATATCATCCCTTTCATATAGTTTGGAGTAGAAATCTTTCACTCTTGTCAAAATTTCGCCTCTATTTCTTGTTATAGAACCATCTTCTTTTCTCAGAGCCATAATCTGTTTTCTTCCCTTACTGAGATGTCCCTTTGCTATCTTTAGGCTTTGGTTGTTTTCAATTGCTTTCCTCACTAGCTCACAGTTGAATTTCCTTACGTCTTCAGTGATACTTTTTCGTGCTGTCTTGCATAGCTCTATATATTCCACTTTGGAAGTCACATCTTCTTTAGTTGTCCTCATCTCTCTTCTTTTTTTCATCAACATTTTGGTTTTTCCTGATAATTTGTTTACATGCAACTTGTTCTTAGACCCAGCTAATTTTGTTGCTGTTTCCATAAGAGCTTTGGTTACTTTTCTGTTAACTTCAGAAATATCCACTTCTTCCGATGTTAGGCCTTCTAAAGCAGAGAATCTGTTCTTCAGTTCCAACTTGAAAGTATTATGGTGTTTTTAAGGTTGGTTATGTCAATACATTTTGTTTGTCTTATGAGCTTGCCACGTTCCAGTTTAGTGTTGAGGTGCATCTTACATCTCACCAATCTATGGTCACTACCTGTGTTGAACTTGTTTAGCACACTGCAGTCTTCGATGACGAATTTTTTGTTACACATAATAAAATCAATTTCACTTGTCGTCCCAATTGGATGTCTCCATGTCCATTTCCTGTGTGGCTTTTTCTTGAAAAAGGAATTCAAGATGAAAAATCCTTCTGCCTCTGCAAACTCAACGAGAGTATTTCCACGCTGGTTTCTGTTGCCGTGACCGAATTTACCTACTGTAGTTTCATTCTGTTGCCGGTGCCCTATTTTTGCATTGAAATCTCCCATAATTATCTTCAAGTGCTGCTTACCTTTATTATTTAGATGACGAATTTCCTCATAAAATTCTTCAATTTCTTCTTCAGGATGACTTGTGGTGGGTGCATAAGTTTGAATAATCTGAGCCTGGTATCTTCTCGAGAGTTGGATAACGAGTCGTGCAGCTCTGTCAGAGGAACTTTCAACTTCTACCACTTTATCCTTCAGTTTCTTGTTTATTATAAATCCAACACCACTAGTTCTGCCAGTATCTGTCCCACGATAATAGAAGAGATGTCCACTTTTCAGTTCAATGAGATCTTCTCCTTTTCTCCTTACCTCACTCAGCCCGACGATGTCCCACTTGATCCTTTGTAGTTCCTCTTCCAATTCAAGAAGCCTTGAATCAGAAGATAGGGAGCGTCCGTTGTACGTTGCCAAGGTCAGCATCAAATGGCAGCCTAGTCCGGTCCTCCGGGGATTCTTAGCACCCTCTGCCTTCATGTCGCACTGGCCGCTGCCTTGGCCAGGTACATTCCAGCTGCCGGAGACTGAGGGCCAAGATTTAAGTTGTAGAGTCATTTTGGAGGTGTTTGGCCATAACTCACCACGCTGGCCAAGCGGGTTGGTGAGTGTGGGATAGCATTTCCTCTGATCCCGATGGTATAGTTATACCGCTATTTGCGGTCGTCAGAGCCCCTTTAGTGGGAACAGGATGCACCACGAGAAGGCGGGGTTGACATTTGTCAAGGAGAGCTGTGATGTTACGCATCACCTGACCTTACATCCCTATATATATATATATATATATATATGAACTAAACTAATAAATTAATACAAGAATGTAATCCTACTGCTTTCAATTCCACACAAAGCTGCTAGAATTAGTCACAGTTTATATATTAGAGGGGTGAGTTGCTTGAAGAAAAAAAAAACTGAAGAAAAAAAAAAAGGGCACATTAAGCCGTCGGACCGCAGGTACTGGCCCCCGGTAATAAATAAGGGTGTCTTCCTCCCCCTTTCTACCTCGCTTCCGTGTCACTTTCCTGTCAGGTACTCTGGCCCAAATCTCCTAGCTTCCTATTTCTAAGGGTTGTTTAAGACCTTGGGTCAGACACTCCCTTCCTAAAATCCTCTACATATGGTCTGATCTGATCTGCTTAAAGATTCAGATATATATATATGGGGTGAACATACTGCCAGAAGATCAGACCATTGATGGACAGTCGAAATTTTAGATTGGATTCCAAGGGACAGGAAACGGCCCAGAAGAGGATCACATGGCAGATGGGTGGATGAAATTCAAAAGTATGCGGGAGTATCAAACAGAAGACTGGCACAAGACAGACCGTTGTGGAAGAGACTTGTAGAGACCTTTGTCCAGCAGTGGATTGATAATGGTTGACAATGATGATGATGATACAAATAAAGACATAACTTCCAAAGTGGAATATATAGAGCTATGCTAGACAGTGCGGAAAAGTATCACTGAAAACACAAGGAAATTCAATTGTGAACTAGAGAGGAAAGTAATTGGAAACAGTCAGAGCCTGAAGAGAGCAATAGGACATCTCAATAAGGGAAGAAAACAGATTATGGCTCTGAGAAAAGAAGATGGTACTGTAACAAGAAACAGAAGCGAAATTCTGACAAGGGTGAAAGATTTCTATTTAAAACTATATGAAAGGGATAATACATCTATTCCAGACATTATGACAGGTACCAGTGCCAAAGTCCCTTTAATCTTCCCTGCAGAAGTTACATATGCAATTAAGAACATGAAACAGGGAAGAGCTCCAGGAGAAGATGGAATTACCATGGACATTATACAAGAAGCAAGTGGAGAAATTGAAACTACACTCGCCCAAGTTTTCACCAGATGTCTTAATGAAGGGAAGATTCCTAAGGATTGGAACAATGCTATAATGATCTTGCCCCATGAAAAAGGTGACGTTGAGGATCTCAGGAACTACAGGCCCATGAGCCTCTTATCAGTGGTTTATAAAATCTTCACTAAGGTTCTTTCACATCGCTTGAAGGTAACACTAGACATGGCCCAACCAAGAGAACAAGCTGGATTCAGGAGTGGCTACAGCACTATAGATCATATCCATGTACTGAGACAACTAATTGAAAGAACAAGAGTATGAACTCCCATTATGCATAGCTTTTTTATTGACTATGAAAAGGCCTTCGATTCTGTGAAACCATCAGCAGTAACAATGGCTTTGAAATCCTGCAGTATTGAAGATGCATACATTAGCATTATTAATAACATCTATGAAAATGCAAGTGCAAAGGTTCGGATATTTGAGGATACAGCACAAATAATCTCCCAAGCTCTTTAATGCCTTGTTGCAAAATGTCTTTCAATCATTGAACTGGGAAAACAAAGAGATAAAGATTACTGGAAATTACTTAACTCACCTTCATTTTGCTGATAACGTAGTCATCTTTGCAACTACCGCTTCAGAGCTGCAGAGTGTGATCCAAGAACTTGCTGACGAGAGTAAAGAAGTGGGATTAAAAATGAACTATCAGAAGACAAAAATGATGTACAATGCTTTTACAAGAAACTAAGATTTATCGACAGATGGGAAAAAAGCTTGAGACAACCGATCCCTACATTTATCTTGGGCAGCAGATATCAAGTGCAGGTCACATTGATGAAGGAATTAATCGACGTATAAAACTTGGCTGGAGAGCTTTTGGAAGAAACAGTACAATTTTTAAGAGCAGTATGCCAGTATGTCTCAAAAGAAAAGTGTTTAATCAATGCATCCTGCCAGTGTTTACGTATGGAGCAGAGACATGGACCTTAACTAAAAAAGACATACAAAGACTGCAGACAACTCAAAGTAGCATGGAGAAATGCATGCTTGGTGTAACCAGGAAAGATAAGAAGAGGAACTTGTGGATAAGGAAAATGACAGGAGTGGACGACATCATGACCAGAGTGAAATCACTGAAATAGCAATGGGCTGGACTTGTTGCCAGAAGAACGGACCACGGATGGGCAACCAAAATTTTAGACTGGTTTCCAAGGAACAGGAAAAGATGCAGGAGAAGACTCCATGGGAGATGGATGGATGAAATTCGAAAGTATGCTGGAGTGACATGAAGGAGAAAAGACAGACAACTGTGGAAGAAAATTGGGGAGACCTTCATCCAGCAGTGGATTGATAATGGTTGTTGATGTTGATGATGATGATGATGATATATCTGTATATACATACACACATACGCACAAGACAGATACAAGTAAACCCGTCCAAAAAAAAAAAGCAAATGAACAAAAGCAGTGAAAATCTAAACATGCACTAGCTGTAGAAAATAACTTTCAAGAAAAATAACTTTAAATTCAAAATAGCACAAGGCAGATACAATTTCAAAAATATAAAAGTGCTACAAATATTTTCTGAAGAAACAAGGCATAAAAATGGATGGGCAGATCCTTGAAAACGCCATAAATCTCTGCTGTCAATATTTTTTGTCCTTTTTTTTCGAATTTGTTTCAGTCTAAATCAGCTATAATTCTTTGGCTTTCATTTTTTATGCCTATTTTCTTTCAAAAGTATTTGTGGCACTGTTATGTGTTAGAAATTGTATCTGCTTTTTGCTGTTTGTAAAGCATGCATTGCTTGACCAAACAAAAGTAATGTCACACTCGATGTTATCCTTATTGTATGGAAGGCAAAATCGAACCATGACTATTTGAGTAGCTGTTCTTAACTACTTCGGTATCATACCACATAGAATAGACCGAATGTAGTTGATGGTTGTGGTTCGCAGCCACAGTAAATATTAAGTAGCTCATAGATAAACTTCAATAATGTAAAGGACATCCTTATCTTGCAGCGTACATATATTCTGTACAACTAAATAAATACTATGGGTCTAATCATTCTTGATGAGGTTCGCAGATTTCCTTCAGCTGGGCAGACTAGCCTTGCTTTCATTAGTGAATGTGAGCAACTAACAAACCCAGAACATTTTGAATTAATTCAAATTTTAGTTATGCCAGAAACTGGTGCGATTCTAATCAGAATGAGATTGCAAGCAGTGATTTTTGTGCCCTCTCGTGTGCTGCGCCCGTGGAATCTGCCCCATCTGCCCTTCCCTAGTTATGCTTCGGGTAGGAGGAATTCCTACATGAAATGGCACGTCTTTCTGCATTGCATTCCTTTTACTACGGAGGTAGTTCAGTTCAGTAGAGCAGCTTTGTTTCTCCAGTGGAAGCCTTGCATTGTTTGCAATTAAGTGGTGGAAAACTAAGTCCTTTGAATCCCAATTCCAAGGTCTTTACTGAAGGGGGAGGAGGGGGGGGTCAAGGGTGCAGTCGAGGCATGGTGCCACCATGCCACTTTTTACTTTTTTTTTTTCAAGGTTTGGCGTCACCAGGCTACTTTTTATGTAACTGTATCGGACATTTTAAAATTTATTTATTCAATTGTTACCCATTAAAATCAACATTTTTTAAGCACAAATAATCTTATCCAAGCTTTTTCTTTCTTCTTTGCTCTCTCTCTCTCACTCTTTTACTTTTTTTTTTTTTCATGGTGGCTATGCACAAATATGTAGACATTTTGTTAACTAAAACCACTTCAGAATTAGCCAGAGAAGTGGGTACCAGACAGTATATATATACATATTTGATTTCAAAGATTTCTTGTCCCCCCCCCCCATATTTGTTGGAGTCTGTAACACCTGGGCCAGTTTTCAGAGCACCAGGGCACTTCCTTTTTCAGCACTGCACCACAGGAAGTAAGTCGTAACATGCACATTTTCAGCGACATGATCCACCACTGATGAAAAGTATGTTACACAAACTGACAAACTAAGAACAAAAAGTTTCGCATAACACAAGGAAGAAATCAAAGATAAAGAGATTTTCAAATTGAACAGTTATAAAAAGCAGTATAGAGAGAAACATGATATAAATCTACTCTCGTCAGCAGAATAATTTTAAATAATGGAAAAGCTGTTGACATGCAAAAAATATTCTCCGTAGCAAAAGCTATGCTAACAAAAAATAATTTTTCAAATACGTCTCCAGAAAGAAGAGTTAGCTAGAAAAAGGTTTTGACATTTATGCTCCCTAACAGAAAAACTGAGAGGATAATGTTCCCCATTCCTTTTTTTTTTTTTTTTTTTTTTGTAGCGAATGTCATGCCAAGAAAGAAATTTTTCAATAGGGTTCTTAAAAGCGATGATACAGCAACAAACTGTGAACTACAAAAAACTAAAGTTTAGGCAAAGTGTTCCATAAGGTAAATGGTACCTATACAACATTAAAAGAATTTTTTAAATCGAACATTTAGAAGCAGGGGTATGGAGAAAAACAAATTCAACATATGTGCCCCTAGCAGGGAAATTGTGCATAATTCTGAGCCAGAAATACACGCAAAAGGCTTTCATAGTAATTAGTATCTCACTGAAAAAAAAAATTTTCAATCGAATTTTTTAGACACACAGATAGTGCTGAAAATATGGTGTCAACTGAAATGTGAACTACCGCTCTCTGTTAAAACCCTTTTGTGATAAGAAAAATTTGAATATATGCAAAATATTTTGCACTAGAAATGATCTCCTACAATGAAAGAAGTTTGCAAATGGGACTCTTAGAAGTAGAGAGAGGGACAAAAAGGAGATGCATATCTATGCCCCCTGGCAGAAACACTATTCACTATTTTAAGCAGAAAGTATTCTGAAAGGATTTTCATGGTGACCAATATCTGACCACATAGGAATTTTTCAAAAGTGTGAATATTGCTGCAAATACATCAGAAACAGAAATATACTTTTACACCACCTAATGGCAAAACCGTTCTGTACCAAAGATTAGATTATTTGCAGAACATTTTCTTCTATGTACTTTATCCGACGTAAAAAGCGATTTTCAAACAGGGCTTTTAAAAGCAAGATATCGGGGAAATCAGGATTTAACTTTGCGCCACCTAGCAGGAAAATTATGCATCACTTGAAAATGAAATAATACCTGAAATAGTCTTCGTTGTTATAAATGGTTTTGAAAGGAAAAAAATATTTTTTCAATCGGACCTTTAGGAGCAATCACATATATATTTCTTAAGAGGTGGAGGTTTCACGACCACCACGCGCAACCCAATGGGCTATAAGCAGTTGCCCGTCTGTAATTTAGGGCCACTGCAGTTAATATTCGAAAACTTGAAAATTTCGTTGTCCTAGAGTGGGAATCTGGAGATGCAGGGTTCTATTTCTGCTCCAGGACGCCGATGGAGATGCACGCATTGTCAGTTTGCTCCAGGGTCGCGACGGAGACACACGCATCGTCAATTTACTCCAGGATGATGACAGAGACGCATCGTCCAGGAGTGGGAATCGAGCCCTCGTCTCCCCCGTTCGGTTCAGGACAACAAAATTTTCAAGTTTTCGGATATTATCTGACTTAGTACACCAAAATATGGATTCACATCTTCAAAATTTCTTTTCTTATTTTTTAAATTATGAAACTATTTGTGTTTTAGGTCATTTGGGATAGTCCTACTTTAGTAAAATGATCAACTTTATCAAAGCCCATTCATTGAATTTTTTATATTCTCGTTTGGGGTAGTCCTACTTTAGTAAAATGATCAACTTTATCAAAGCCTATTCATTGAATTTTTTATATTCTTATTTTTTAAATTGTGCAGCTAGTAAGGGTTTTAGGTCATTTCAGGTACTTTAATAAAATGATCAACTTCATCAAAGCTCATTCATTGAAATTTACCATTTTCTTAGAATGATGTAAATCTGTGCAAGTATTTCAAAATTATATATCTATTGTACAGTTTCAGGTGCTTTTGTGAATGTCATTTAATCTGAAATGAAATTAAAAAAATATTTTGAATATTTTTACCCTTAGGTGGACCAGTTTGTACTCAAGGACAGTTTCGGTGCTCTAAAAGTGGCCAGTGTATTCCGTTAGGCTGGGTTTGTGATGGGGAGCTAGATTGTCGCACAGAACAACATAATGATACATCTGATGAAGATTTGGTGAGATGTGAGTATGCTTGTCTAAAAGATGTGTGGAATTTGTGATGCTCTTAGTTTTTTAGATATGTACTATTTTGTAGATGAGGAAAGTGTTGAAAATTTTGCCAACTACTGCATGTTGTTCAGCTTTTTGGTACATTTTTTGACAAGTGTTTGTATATATACATTGAAGTGCCAGAAAAACTGGTACAAACGAGCTTATGCAAAATACATAGTAACATCACCTATGCGCGTACTCGGTTGCGTCCGTCAGTGCGTATATAAAGTGATAGACATTCTTGCCAGCTGTCAGAGCTGTTTTCGGCATGAGAATGACAAGTAATAACGATTTAAGAGATTTTCAACGCGGTGTCATAGTTGGCGCTCGTGAGATGGGCTATAGTATTTCGGAGATAGAAACGAAGTTCGGATTTTCACGGACGACCATTGCAAGGGTGTACTGTGACTACAAGAATTCTGGCAAAACCTCCAACCTACGATACCAGTGTGGCCAGTATCGTAGGTTGGAGGTTTGCATCACCTTTGAGCACAAGGTGATGCTTTGCGTCTGGTGGAAACTGGAAACAAGTAGCCTGGTCTGACGTGTCGCGCTTCCAACTGTATCGTGCAGATGGGAGGATTCGTGTGTGGTGCAAACCCCATGAAGCCATGGATCCCGCCTGTCAACAGGGAATTGTACCAGCTGGTGGGGGGTCCGTAATGGTATGGGGTGTGTTTAGCTGGACTTCACTGGGACCCTTGGTATGTCTACAAACGTCTGTGACCGGCCAACGCTATGTGCACATTTTTTCTGACGAGGTACACTTATTCATGTCCTGCATTCATGCTGATGGGTTGGGCCTGTTCCAACAGGACAATGCACCTCCACACAAGTGTTGGGACGCCACAGTTTGGTTAGAGGAGCATTCATCTGTCCTGAGTTTGTGGTGTTTCCATTCCCACCCAAGTCCCCAGATCTGAACGTGATAGAGCACATCTGGGGTCCCATGCAACGCACTATCGAACACAGGAATCTGAGACCTCGGAATACACCTGAATTGTGGAATGCTCTACAGGAAGTATGATGTGCATTGCCTACAGCATATTTCCAGAAGCTAGTGGAGTCCATGCCCCATCGTATTTCTGCAGTCCTGCGCTCCCGTGGGGGACCTACCAAGTATTAGAATGGTGTACCAGCTTTTCTGGCACTTCAGTGCATATCATCATCATCGTCAACCATTTTCAATCCACTGCTGGATTGTTGGATAAGGTCTCCCTAAGTATCTTCCAGTTCTTCCACAACGGTCTGTTTTGAGCCAGTCTCCTCCATGTCAAACTGGCATGCTTTCAAATTTCATCCAACCAGCCCATTGCAATTTCAGGGATTTTACTGTGATCCTGATGTCTTCCACTCTTGTCATTTTCTTGATCCATGAGTTCCTGTTCTTATCTTTCCTGGTTAACACCAAGCATGCATCTCTCCAGGCATCTTTCAGTTGTCTGCAACCGTTGTATGTCTTTTTTAGTTAAAGTCCAGGTCTCTGCTCCTACATAAAAATTGGAAGGCTTTATTTAAAAAATAATCTGGTTTTATTTATTCTATATGCCATAATTCCTGGTTTTTAATTGAAAAACATAATCATTACCCCTCTTTTTAGTGAATTACGATTTGCAAGTTTTTGCGACTTTGACTTTCTGTAACTAATGACATACTTAAAAGAACAAGTAGGAATTTTTACATCTCTCTGTAGACACACAGAAGAGTATTTTGTGAAAGTTTCAGATATTTAATGCCTTCCCCTTTTTAGATACAGAGCTTCAAATTTTAAAATTTCCAAAAAGTTGGCCACTTGAGACCCCTTATTTACCAAAAAGGGATTGTACAAGCCAATGTTTATTTGTTTCAGCTTTAAGTACTCCTTATAAATTAAAAGTAAGTCAAAGACCATTTAGTTTTTTTATCCGTTATGAGAACTGTGATGGATCAGAAAAAAAAAAAAATCGATCTTGAATTTCAGTGAAGATTTTTTCCTCATTATATTAATCTTTAGTAAACATTTATATGTTCCCTTTATAGGTGAACCTGTGCTCTTTAAAATGAGACCAGTTGGAGCTCTCTGCCATTTAGGGTTTTTGTACATGCATACATATCATTAAGCAGTTCTCTGAAATTCAGAGATTAGCTCCACAAAAAAATACAAACTACCAGATAAATATTTAACTGAGCAGTCGAAAAAAAAAAAAAAAAAAAAGGGCTGTCTGGGTGCTATTTTTCCATGCTGCAACAGCCATTTTAGCTTATAAATCTGAAATGGCAAACATAAAAAATAAAAATAAACTCCAAATTGAACTTACAAAGTATAACTTTCCAGGTGTACAAAAAAGGATTTTAAAAAAAAATGTCAGCAACCACTTTTTTTGTAAATGTGTGATTTCCCATGGAATGGCCCCTATATCTGTTTCTAGATGTGAGAACGAATGTGAGGACGTTAAAAAAAAAGGTAAGTCTTTAAGAAGAAGGTAGTGTAGAACACGCTAAGTTACGTATAAAAGTTTAATGCAAATATATTTCAGCCATTACTATGGCCTTCATCAGTGCGACTAAACTGTCAGCCCTCAAGTCTCTCATTCATCGAGCGCATTTGGTTTGTAACACTGAAGTTAATCTAACAAATGAATTAGCAAACATCCGCTTGATCGCTACTCAACATGGCTTTCCCCCTCTCCTGGTTTCTAAATTAATTTGAAATGCTAAGAAAAAACCAGTTGTTGCTCTTCAACCTGTTTCACCAAAAAAGGAACTAACGTTTGCTGGCTCAATCCCTTTCCACGAACCTTCTGCCTACAAACTCATCAGTATCTTCAAAAGAGAAGGATATAGACTTGCCATTCGTTCTTTCCCTTCAATTTCTGTTATACTCCGTAATGACAGAGACCCAAGACCTCCGCTTTCTTCGCCTGGAGTGTATAAAATTCCGATCAAGACTGACGTTGGATTAACCGCGTACATAGGAAGTTCATTCCGAAAAATTCTCTCAAGACTTCAGGAACACAAATCTGATGTGAAATTTGGAAAACCTTCATCTGCCTTATCTCTTCTTACCATGGCTGACACTTCTGCTATTCCACTTAGGTCCGATACAAAAAAGTTGGCTCCCTTCCAAAATTGATATGCTCTAAGGTTTAGAGAAAGTTTGGAAATTTTATTTACCAAAAATTGCAACTCTGAGCTCCCCATTTTCGTTCCTTACATCTGGAATCATTGCATTACGTCACCCGGAGTTACCATTACAAAACTTACCTTTCCAATCTGGTAAACCATTACAAAACTTACCTTTCCAATCTGGCAACGTAAAAAAAAAAAACAATCGTAGTCGCTCTGATGAAGGCCATAGTAATGGCTGAAATATATTTGCATTAAACTTTTATACATAACTTAGCGTGTTCTACACTACCTTCTTCTTAATTAGTTTGTTAGTTACCTGCATTACCTACCACTCATTTAGGTAAGTCTCAGATTTGAGCTTTCAAAATACGTCTTTCCGGATGGACAAAAAATTATTAAAAAAAGAAAAAAATGTGTCAGCAATCACTTTTTTGTAAATTGGGTGATTTTCAATGGAATGACACCTATATGCAGGGATAAAAAAATATGATATTTGTCCACCAGTCAGCAGAAAATGTCACTAGTCAGAGATTTTGGCATTTTCCTCCCCATCAACTTCTTGCATTCCACAATCCTCCCATCACATCCCTCTTCCCCACCTTAAAGTTTCACATATGCGCTCTTTATTCTATATTCTAGGACCATTTCATGCTCGCATTCAGACCCACATGCACAGCTCAGGACTCCGGGCAACTTGCTGGCTGTCCTGGCACAGCTGTTAGCATTTGGGGAACAGAACTTCCACTTTTATTTGTTGCTTTAACCCTCTAATCAGGTGAAACGAATTAACTCAAGGTTAGGAAAATGGGCTGAAATCAGCTCCAGCAGATATATTCGCTGTCTAAATAAAAGTGGATCTGCGCATCAGAAAACACTGTTTTACCCATAGCTTTGTTGTTCAAAGAAAATGGTCATTTACGAGGATGAGTGACACTAATCCATCCTGACTGATTACCTACTAAAAGGGCTATAACAATGGTGACAAACCTACTACGAAAGGAGAGAGAAGGTATTTCAGTCACAAGTTTCTGCCCAGTGGCATGATGTCCGTGTCAGAGAGATTATCCCTTCCCTGTCATGCCTTGGGTCATGGAGCAGAGAATATAGGACTAGATGGGATATCTTCTCACGAATGACAGGTTGTCAGGTTTGTGGTCTGTACTGCTGAGATGAGTTGGGGGGGGGAGGAATCGTTTTGCCGTAGTTTTCGTAAAACTTGGCCGCTTTGTGAACATTCTGTTTGAAAAGTGCAGAAAATTTTGGGCACTATATAGTTCAGGTAACTTTGGCCACTTAAAGGGTTACTACAGCAAGACACTAGTCTATTCTCAAAAGTGCAGAACAAGAACATAATTAATCATATATAATGACTAATTACATTCTTGTTCTGATGCATGTTACGGAAGAAAGGGAGGAATTTTTTTATTTTTTTTTTTTATTGGAGGTTTAACGACTACTGTGAGCAACTCAATGGGCTATAAGCAGTCGTCTGTCCCTAATTTAAGGTCACTGGTTCCAGAGAAAGGAGAGAGCCAATGCCGCAAGACAAACAAAACATCCGTGCCTCACAGGGATTTGAACCCGGACTCCTTTCGGATGAATCATCAGAAGCCATCGCTTAAACCACTGTGCCACCCGGGCGGCAAGAGGAAATTTTAAGAAATTTTCATGACAATGATTAAAACCAGTGGGTTTGACTTATTGCTATAATTTTTGACTCTTCGTGGACGAGTGTAATTTTGGACCTGTCTGTATGTGTTCCTAGATGTGAGAAATGGTGATGTCGATGCTACGAGGAAGCATCAGATTGCTTTGACTAGCACAAATCTGAATGGTTTTCAGATTTGTAAGCTACTCCTGCTTAGCTTCGGTTGCTTGGAACTTTATTTTTCTGGGTGGTGTAGCAGTAGCAGGCTCGAACAGAAATCAGGAGATACAAATTCCATTTGCACTCCAGGGTGACATAATTTTTGAGTTTTTAGAAGAGGTGGCTGCATGGGAAACAGTAAAAATACGACACTTTTGTGCCAATAATGGCGTTTGTATTGCCTTCCATGTATTTGTAAAGACTTATTTCTTCAGGCAGATGTGTTTCCCATTGACACCTAGATGTGCTGTTAATTTTTCAAGAGTGTGCTTAGCAGATTTTAAGCTGGCTCAAAAAATGCCGTAGCAAAATGGGGAAAAATGTTGTAGCAAAATGTTAGTAGTTAGCCGCTTTTGTTGCTCGAAAAATTGTAACCTCAATTGAATCGTTCACACCAACAATGCTTTAGTCATCAGTGGAAAACTAATGTTATATGGCCTTGGGGGAATGCCATAGATGTCACAGCTGATTCTGGTTTAACTTGAACTTTGAATGGGGGAAGGGGTCTAATCTCTCTAGCCTCTATAATCTTACCTCTCCTCACCCTTTATGGAGTGATCTAGAGTGTATGGATGGGGAGGGGAGCGATTGGGCCAACAGGTGCTGTAGCAACATAACTTAAGGATTAAGAAAATACCATTACTGGAGTGCGAATCGTTGCCAGGATTTCGGAAACCTTAGTTTTCACAGAAATAGAAAAGCCAGAGTAAAATCTGCTGATGGGTTGATATTTAAACAGCTGGCACCATTTTGCTATGGACACAAATTTTTCTCTTGCATTTTGGATTAACTCATAGCATTTTGTGAAAATAGTGACTATGGCTTAACCTCTGGTGCCTAGTTAACATTTCCATAGCTGAAAAGAAGTTTTCGTTAATGCTTTTTATTTTTTCTCTAAGGATACCTGTAAAGGAGGAAATGAAGCATTATTAAAAATAATTGGCAGATGCATATATATATCATCATCATCATTGTCAACCATTATCAATCCACTACTGGACGAAGGTCTCCCAAAGTTTCCTCCACAACGGTCTGTCTTGTCCCAGTCTCCTCCATGTCACCCCTGCATACTTTCGAATTTCATCCACCCATCTCCCATGTGGTCTTCTTCTGGGTCTTTTCCTGTCCCTTGGAATCCAATCTAAAATTTCGGCTGTCCATCGATGGTCTGTCCTTCTGGCAGTATGTCCAGCCCATTGCCATTTCAGGGATTTAACTCTGATCATGATGTCTTCCACTCTTGTCATTTTTCGGATCCACGAGTTCCTCTTCTTATCTCTCCTGGATACCAAGCATGCACCTCTCCATGCTACTTTGAGTTGTCTGCAGCCTTTGTATGTCTCTTTTTGTTAAAGTCCATGTCTCTGCACCATACGTAAGCACTGGAAGGATGCATTGATCAAACACTTTTCTTTTAAGACATAATGGCATATTGCTCTTGAAAATTATGCTGTTTCTTCCAAAAGCTCTCCAGGCAAGTTTTGTACGCCGGTTAATTTCTTCATCAATGTGACCCTCACTTGATATCTGCTGTCCAAGATAAACGTACGTGCCTGTTATCTCCAGCTTTTCTCCATCAATCGATAAATCTTCATTTCTTGCAAAAGCATTGAACATCACTTTTGTCTTCTGAAAGTTCATTTTTAATCCCACTTCTTTACTCTTGTCAGCAAGTTCCTGGATCATACTCTGCGGCTCTGATGGGGTAGTTGCAAAAATGACTATGTCATCAGCAAAACGAAGGTGGGTTAGATAATCTCCATTAATCTTTATTCCCTTGTTTTCCCACCCTCCAATGTGGCATTAAAGAGCTTCGGAGATATGGTGTCACCTTGTCTCACTCCTTTTCCAATTTTTATGTGTGTTGTATTTTCAAACAGCCGAATCTTTGCACTTGCATTTTCATAGATGTTATTAATAATATTAATGTATGCATCTTCAATTCCGCAGGATTTCAGAACCATTGTAACTGCTGATGGTTTCACCGAATTAAAGGCTTTTTCATAATCGATAAAAACCATGCACAATGGAAGTTCATATTCCCTCGCTCTTTCAATTAGTTCTGTCAGTACGTGGATATGATCTATTGTGCTGTAGCCACTCCTGAATCCAGCTTGTTCTCTCGGTTGAGCCATGTCCAGTGTTACCTTCAAGCGGCGTGAAAGAACTTTAGTGAAGATTTTATAAACCACTGATAGGAGGCTGATAGGTCTGTAGTTCCCGAGATCCTCAATGTCACCTTTTTTATGTAGCAGGATCATTGTAGCGGTGTTCCAATCCTCAGGAATCTTCCCTTCATTAAGGCATCGAGTAAAAATTTGGGCGAGTACTGTTTTGATTTCTCCACCTGCTTCTTGTATGATGTCTACAGTAATTCCATCTTCTCCTGGAGCTTTTCCCCGCTTCATGTTCTTGATTGCATGTGCAACTTCTGCTGGAAGGACTGGAGGAACTCTGGTACTGGTACCTTTCATGATGTCTGGAGTGTATGTATCATCCCTTTCATATAATTTGGAGTAGAAATCTTTCACTCTTGTCAAAGTTTGCCTCTATTTCTTGTTACAGAACCATCTTCTTTTCTCAGTGCCATAATCTGTTTTCTTCCCTTACTGAGATGTCCCTTTGCTATCTTTAGGCTTTGGTTGTTTTCAGTTGCTTTCCTCACTAGTTCACAGTTGAATTTTCTTACGTCTTCAGTGATACTTTTTCTTACTGTCTTGCATAGCTCTATATATTCCACTTTGGAAGTCACATCTTCTTTAGTTGTCCTCATCTCTCTTCTTTTTTGCATCAACATTTTGGTTTTTCCTGATAATTTGTTCACATGCAACTTGTTCTTAGACCCAGCTAATTTTGTTGCTGTTTCCATAAGAGCTTTGGTTACTTTTCTGTTAACTTCAGAAATATCCACTTCTTCTGATGTTAGGCCTTCTAAAGCACAGAATCTGTTCTTCAGTTCCAACTCAATTGAAGGTATTATGGTGTTTTTTAAGGTTGGTTATGTCAATAGATTTTGTTTGTCTTATGAGCTTGCCACGTTCAAGTTTAGTGTTGAGGTGCATCTTACATCTCACCAATCTATGGTCACTACCTGTGTTGAACTTGTTTAGCACACTGCAGTCTTCAATGACAAATTTTTTGTTACACACATATATATAGTATTCTCGACACCTTCTACATTCAGTTGTTTTATTTTATTTTTTTATCTTTTCTCCTTTTACTCACACAGGTAGATACATAACCTTTTCTATGTTGTACTTGGTGTGAGTCAAAATTATATATATGTATTTTTTTGCTTAGGTATCTTCTTAATAGAATATATATATATGCTTACATATGGTGCAGAGACATGGACCTTAACTAAAAGAGACATACAAAGGCTGCAGACAACTCAACGAAGCATGGAGAGGTGCATGCTTGGTATAACCAGGAGAGATAAGAAGAGGAACTCGTGGATTCGAAAAATGACAAGAGTGGAAGACATCATGATCAGAGTTAAATCTCTGAAATGGCAATGAGCTGGACATACTGCCAGAAGGACAGCCGATCGATGGACAGCCGAAATTTTAGATTGGATTCCAAGGGACAGGAAAAGACCCAGAAGAAGACCACATGGAAGATGGGTGGATGGAATTCGAAAGTATGCTGGAGTGACGTGGAGGAGACTGGCACAAGACAGACCGTTGTGGAGGAAACTTGGGGAGACCTTCGTCCAGCAGTGGATTGATAATGGTTGACAATGATGATGATGATGATATATATATATAGTTAAAATGTGTAAAAATACTTCCTGAAATGCACGTACAGAAAAATTTGGCTAAGACATGGTTTGTACGTGCCCTGGAAATCCTGGAAAAGTTCTGGAATTCCATTTTGGTCTGGAAAAGTCCTGAAAATGTTCTAAAATTCTGTTACATATTCTGGAATTTTATCCATTCCTGCCTTTTTGTCCCTGTGTGATGTGTTGTAGTTGAGGATTTTTCTACTGACATAACTTATGTCTGACAAATTTCCCTTCCCACCCCCTGCAAAATGGCGGTGTGTGTGTGTGTGTGTGTGTTTTCTTGCCTGTTCGGAGGACTGAAGCTATGTTATTAGCATCTTTTGAAAACGTCGTGCTTATGTTTTACCACTTTGTCTGGCCGACTGGGGAGACCATATCTGTATAATTATTAGTTCAATTTGTAAAATTCTTTTTGTATTGAGAAGCTTAAAATGTGAGAATGATGATCCATGCGTACCGTTTTTTTCTTATGCACAACTTTGCCGCTAGATGGTGCAAATAGAGATCATATCAAATTTAAAATGCATTTTATTTCATATGTTTGCTCCTAAATATCCAATTGAAAAAATTCCTTTTCCTTTCGATGACATTTATATTGGAGACTATTTTAGTTACAGTCCCTTTTTCAAATAATGCATAAATTTTCCGCTAGGGGGCATATAAAGGTAAATTGCGGTTTTCCCAATATCTCCGCTTCTAAAGGTATGATTTGAAAAATTCTTCCTGCGTCGGATACAGCTCTTGAGGGGAAATGTTTTGCATATAATTTCTCATTTTAAGTAAAGAATGGTTTGGCCACCAGGAGGCGTAAGTGTTTATTTTTCTTCTGATGTATTTGCAACAAAATCTGAGGTGGAAACTCGATTAAAAATATTCCTTCATGGACCAATACTGCTCACCTCGGAAAACTTTTTGAGAATACCTCCTGCTTAAAATGGTGCATAATGTTTCCACCAGGGGCATACATGTATATATTACTTTTGTCCATATCTCTGTTTCTAGGAGTCTAATTTGAAAAATTCTCTCTTTGTTGGAAAACATTTTCGGTGTAAAATGTTTCTCATATAATTTCAAATATTTCTTAACACACAAGTGCACCACTGGAGGATGTAAGTTCACATTTCTGTTTACCGCAATATCTGCGGGACTAAAAACCCAATTCAAAAATATTCTCTTTCAATCAGATGCTATTAACTATGAAAACTCCTTGTGTGTATTTTCTTCCTAAAATAAAGTACAATTTCGCCACTTGGGGCACAAATATTTAATCTATTTTTCTCAATATCTGTACTTCTAAATGTTTGATTTAAAAATTCCTTTAACACCAGATACCATTTACCTTATGGAACACTTTAGGTTTGTATTTGAGGATGTTTGTGGTTCACAATTCTGCCTCTAAGTGGTGTTTGTGAACTTCTGTTTGCAGCCTATCTCTGCCGCTAAAAACCCTATCGAGAAATTTCTTATTTTTACTGTATGCCATTTGCCATAATAAAGATGGAGAGTGAATAAGATTTTTGCTACAATAAGAAGATCCTCTTCAAATAATGTACAACTTTCCCCCGAGGGGTTGTAAAGGTCAAAACGTTTTCAAGATTGCTATCTCTGCTTTTGGGAGATGTATTTGAAAAGTTCTTTTTCCATAGCATAGCTTTTGCTATTGAAGAATACTTTTTGCTTGTTTTCAACTTTTATTTTCCATTATGCAAAATTCTTCCGCTCGAAGTCATAGAGTTATACAATGTTTCTTTCTATATCTCTTCTTTTAAAAACTGTTTGGTTTGAAAATCTTCTTGTCTCTAATACCTTCCTTCTGCTATTGGAAATGTTTTTCACACCATTTGTTACTTTTTGTAACATAATTTTTAGCCACTGATGGAAGTAAGTAGCTAATTTTTTTTTTTTTGTGGGTTGTTTTGACCTTTACTGAAATTTGCTAATGAATGCTTTATATAAAAATTTGCCATAAAATCAGATTGCTTTCTAAAATCAGAAACTTAAATCTAGTATTTTCTGAGCAAACTAATCACTTTGCATCTTCTATAATTAGTTTTCTAATCATGCCCTGCTGAATTGTCTTGATCACTAATAAATGCAGTTGTACACAGCCCTTGGATTTAAGGTTTTGCCGTTATTCTTTCTCATTTCACGTTGGACATTTTTGGGCATACTTTGTTTGCTGGCGAGTACAAATTAAAAACATAGCTACAGCATCAATATTATGTTGAAAAGTCTTTCCCTAAATAAAATGTAACACAAATACTTGCTCCCATGATTATGTGTTTAAGAAACAACAATCCCTTTGATCCTTTGAAAAAGTTCCAAATATTTCACCTTTCCTTACCCTTAAATTTCCAATGTAAGCATTATTTCAAAATAATTAAATAGTAAATAATATTTTATGTATTTATTGTGTGGTATATGAAAGCATTTCAAGAGTAATGCCACATACCAATGTATTTTTGAGTTTTATGTTGTTTTTTTTTTTGTTCTGTAATTTTTCTTCAATAATTGAACTAAAGCCAAAGTAGGAAAATAATTTTTTCTCAAAATCAGTGTAGTATACTGTATATAAAAGTTTAGTAGATATTAAACCTGGTCACATTTTCAGTGACAGTTTTGGTATTTCAGTATTTATCTGTGATTCTAAGTTTCTGATTAGCTGCAGTGGACATCATTTTTAACCTTCTGCATTCTGTATTAAGTTTGCCCAAGCATGTAGGAAGTTGTTTGTTGTAGGTTACAGGTTGAACAGACCTATGGTTTCACTATATTTTAAGTAAGAGCGTTTGGATCGTATGTCCTGGAAAAAAATAGAAAAGTCCTGGAATTTTGTGATTGAAAAAGCGTATGAACCATGCTAAGAGTTTCCATAGTGGGCACCTTGTTTTCAAGATGCATTTTTATTGAAATTCAAAAAGCAGCACATAGCAATTTTTTTTTTTTAGTGAATTTGTCTCCCAGCAGAAAGTTTTCCCACTGTTGGTTTAAATAAATCATTACATTTAACTTATGCTTAAAGGTTAACCTGATTATTGTTTTTTGATTAAAGTCTTATGCAGAGTTGCAAAATGTAGACGTAAGTGTGTACGCTCTAAGCAGATATTTTCCAAATTATTAGCAGATTTTGCAGATAGTTTTGCTTGTACATTAAAATAACTAAAATGTTATTTTCAGGAATTAAAACACTTACTCAAGGCTTTATTTACTTAGATTAATATACTTAATTCTGTTTTAACTTGAACTTTCAATTATTTTTCATGTTTTTACAAATGTTTCTGGCCTCTATATTTTTATCAAGGCCTGTCCTCAAGGTATAGAAACTGTATCAAAAGTTTTGTTTACACACAACAAATTTAAATTTTGTTGCTAAGTTCCTCATGCAGTTGCTAGTTATTAAATTAAAATATTTTCCTTATGTATTTTGTAAGTCTACTATTTTTGAATTAAGCTGTTGAAAATGCTATTTATAATTTTTGAAGGTTCATTGATGAAACGGTTTTTCTGGATGTAAAAACTTTCATTAATTAGTCTCTTGTTTTTATGAGGTTCATAGTCCAGTCAGTATTTTAATGTTTTGCTGTAAAGGTCCATTTCACACACATCGTGGCACATTCAATTGTAATATACTTATTTTGTCCTCATTGGAATCTGTGGTTCTAGTAATTATTGTTTTATTAATTTTTCTTTAAATTATCTTATTGTGTTGTTATTGTGGTTTGTGCTTCAACAATCGTGGATTTGCAGCAAGCTTTCTGTTCCGATGTTTGTGTATGCAGATACATTTTTTAAATACATCCCTGGTCTTATGGTGCAAACTTAGATTTCAGTATAATTATGACATTGTGACTAGGAGATTCATATGCTTAAATGTTGGAATTTAAAAGAAGCTTTGTGTTTACAGAATTGTTTATATACAATAATATTATTTTAAGTTGATTTAAATGCTCAATACATTTCAAGAGAACTTCATCCATAGCACAGTATCATTACTGGAAGCTGCATGTGCTTCTAAAATTGTCAAATATTTGATTGAACTTAACTGTCAAACAAAATCACATAGTATTTTTTTTTGATAAAATATTTAATGGTTATGTTACTTTTCTTTTCTGTTATAGTATTACAGTATTGCTAATAATAATTTCACCACTTGCAAGCTGTGTATTTTTGAATACGGAAAGATGAATGCATTTTAAAAATTATAATAATATTCAAAATTGCATTATATTGTAAGAGTAAGTGCCAACCTCCAGCCATCAGAAAGGCAAGAACCATTGCTGTTTTAAAGCAAGAACCTTAAAAATTGCCCGGTGATATAATAATATACTGCTAAAACTGAGTAGTACAGTACCACTACATGAAAAAAAATTGAGTTATTCACAATTGGTAATGAAAGGACAACTTGTGGTGTGAAAACAGAAATAATTTGATTTGAAGAGTTTTTAAACATTAGTAGAGAAAGAAAGAGGTTAATGGCGGTGAGAAGCTATTTGGTGTGTGATGTTTGCATTCATTCTTCAAAGAGATTAGACCATTGCAGATGAGATATGCATGATGGATAAGAAATTAAGCTCAGCAAGAGTAAGTGTAAAACTGTATTTAAAAGATGTTAAAGTTATTGTGGTGGCTTCTGTTTATGAATTAAATTTTATGAAATGTAAATTAAGCAGGAAAAAAAAAATGTCTTTATCATGTTGCATCTGTGACATAGGGATTATTGAAATTCTGAAATTTAAAAACATTTTAGTATTGTGGTAGTAGTTACTGATTTTAAGATTAAGCCAAAATGTCTCAGTGCTAGTGTGTGATTAAGGCATCTTTCTCCCAATGAAATGATGAAAGGATAGTCTTATGTAATGGATCCATCAGTAAGAGGTCTCTGTTTAACAAGTTGCATAATTTGGCTGGGATCCAGTGTCACCTCAGTGAAGGCAGTGTTCTTTTAAATGATTCATGCAGTTGTTAATGGAGGGGGGTGTTCAGAACATTATTCCTTTCCCGTGCCATCAATAAATCCTAGTTATGGAAGTGTGCCAATTCAATTGTCTGTTCATCACAGTTTCTGCTTTGCATGGTGAATAATTGCATTTCAAGTACATGAAAATGCAAAATAAAGTTGCACATGGTTTTTCCTTAACATCTGGAAGAAATATGTGACATTAAAAATTGCAAATTGATATGCTAATGTGATTTAAAGTGATTAGTATTTAAATCAATTATAAGATCACTTTATGAGTTCCAGATATTCAAATGAGCCATTTATATGAAAGGCATTGGGATGTGCCTTCCAGTAATCTAAGGCATGGGCAGAGTTGTATAAAAGTAAAATGTATCTGCGTACACAACCATTAAAACAGAAAACTTGCTGCAAACCTGCGAATCAGACACATTATAACAGCAGAAAAAGATAATTTAAAGAAAAATTAATAAAACAATAAATAATTATTAGAACATTACAGATTTTAGTGAGGACAAAATAAGTACATTACAACTGAATATGCAGCATTGTGTACGAAATGGACATTTAGGGCAAAATATTAAAATATTGGATTATGAACCTCATAGAAACAAGAGACTAATTAAGGAAAGCTTTTATATCTAGAAAAACAGTTCCATTAATGAATCTTAAAAAATATAAATAGCATTTTCATCAACTTAATTCAAAAATAGACTTACAAAATACACGAGGAAATGATTTTAATTTAATAACTGGCAACTGCAAGAGGAACCCGGCAAAAAAATTTAAATTCTTTCTATGTAAATGAAACTTTTAATACAGTTCCTATACATTGATAACAGGCCTTGATAAAATCTAGAGGCCAGAAACGTCTGTAAAAACAAAAGCACTCAGATGTGAAAAATAAGTGAAAGTTCAAATAGAATTAAGTATGTTAATCTGAGTAAAGCCTTGAATAAGTGCTTCATAGAACATCATACAAACTTCCTTGTCCTGGGTGGTGTAATGGGTAACATGCTCGACCAGTAATCGGAAGGTGCAGGTTCGATTCCTGCTCCAGGGCAATTTAATTTTCAAGTTTTCTGAAAGTGGCTACATGGACAACAGTGAAAATAGAGCACATCGGTGCCAATGATTAACTTGAGTAAGTATTTTAATTGCTGTAAATAACATTTTATTTTTGTAATCTATAAGCAAAAACTATCTGCAAAACCTGCTGATAATCTGGAAACTATCTGCATATGGCGTATGCGTGTACGTCTACGTTCTGCTACTCTGGGCATGGGATGCTCTCTACTCATGCTATTGGATTTAGGTTTGACTTCCATAAGACTTAAGTATTGAGTCTGCCCTCCTAGTTGTTGATTCTCTCCCTTTCCTGCAATCATTGGCACAAAATTACAGATGGGTGACATTCCCTTTCATGATCATGGGGTTCATTAAAACCAGTAGTGAAAAAAATAAATAAAATGAAAGCATTTGTTGAAAGGTTCTGTGTTTTCTTGCTTTCCCATTGTATGCAAACTTTATTGTGTGTCTATGAATTACAAATCTGGGATTGCCATATCTTCAAAAATGTTTTTAATGACATAGTTTAGATACCTCCTTGAGAGAGATAGCCTACAATCAGAAAATAGGAAGCAATCTTAATGAGGCTTCCCAACCTTGAGCAGATGTGGATAGATGATAATTTTTTAAACAGTCTCAGGACACACTTTTTCTTTTTTTGTTTGTTTGCTAGAAGTAATGGAAATTATTTTGCAAAATGCTAATTTTTATGACGATTCAAAAATGAGCTTTGCTGTGATGGGACGATTCAAAAATGAAAATGAACTTGTAAAGTGCACACAAAACGAAACGAAATGAAACAAAACCAAACAATGAATTCCTCAAAAGTTTTAGTACCTTTCTAGCTGCAACTTGCTAAATCTCTTGGAAAGGCTGAAATAAAAGAAAAATAGATGTGGGAACAGGGCACCCTTATAGAAAAGAATATAAGAAAAAAGTACAGAAAAAATTAAGTTTTAGAAGTATATAGTTTTCTGTAAGAAGGTGAAGTTGTACACACAATATGTTTTGGTAATTATAGTAGTGTGTATAATTTACAGTAACCATTTCACCTTCACTACTGATTTAGTTTCATCTAGTTCTCAAGGCTGTGTTTGAAGGTGGACAGTGGGAATAAGAATTGAAATGATGTATGAAATATATTACATTATTCAAGTTTTATGACATATGTTACAAAGGGTTCCCATGCAACCTGGAAAACAGGGAAAACACTGGAATTCTCAGGGAATTTGAGATTGGTTCCAAAAATCAGGGAAAACTCAGGGGAAATTGCAATTTTTCATAAAATTAAGGAATTTTTTAACCAGGGACTTTTTATTTTGCCAAAAAAACTTTTATTTTTTCAGATTTCATACTTTTGCAGCTAATTTTTGTGTATTACTAAGCTCTAAAACAATCCAGAGTTTGCTTTTTTAAATTTTATCCTGTGTCACAACCAGATCCTTGGTTTTAGCAATGGCATAAGTCATTCCTTCTTGAGAGTTCATTTGTGATTCATCATTTATGCAAGATCATTTAAGTGAATGGTCATTCGCTTTCCACTCCTGGTTGTCTGACTACACTGTCTCAGCCAGCAAATATTTTTTTGAGGCAACCACTTGAGAGGTGAGAGCAAGAGCTTAGGAGAGTGGACAACCATTCATGAACGAATCTTCACTTGTCACAAGCAATTCCCTTACACCATTTAAATGAATGGCATTCACTTCATGTTTCATTCCCATTCTTAAGTTTCTACATATTTTCTAGCTGACTTTCATTGCTCACTCACATAATGGGTGACACTTATTAATTCTAAACATTAGTTTTCGTATTGGGAATTAATTTCCGAACGCCCGGGGGTGGAAAAAAGTTAAATGTGCTGTGACTTCAGTGTGTGTCACAGTAATGGTGGATTGAATGATCACTCACAGCGGTGAGATTAAACCATTCATCATTGACAGTGAAGAGTCATTCATTGTGAATGGTCATTCATGGATGATCTGTCACTACTTGGCTTACAACATATTACATTTTTCCGTAATTTCGTAAAAAAATGACCAAAATTGAATTTGAAAAATTTCCCATTTTTAAGTTTTTATTTGGTTTCTGCAGACAGTTTGCTTCGTGGAGCAATTTGAACAATGGCCTGATGCACTCCTGCTTGTTGAAACACATAGAGGGCCAACTATTCAATGGATAAATGTCCTTTGTTGATTTGTTCTCTCGTGACCTATTTCTCTAAACAAAAGCCCATTAGGTCATTAAGCTTAGCTGCATTTTGTTGTAAAAGAAGAAAAACTGAAATTAATCAAATGACAGATTTTTTATTACATATCAACCATTTCTGGGTAATGTGTTAACAAATTCTGTGTGCGCAAGAATACCACTAAGGTTCACAAAAGATCATGGAATCATAGTACCAAACATAATGAACAAACATAATGAACAATGTGCCTTGTGCATTTTGTTGTTATTAATGAAAAGCAGGTAATTATGTAGAGATCAGTTATTTATGGAATTCACAAATGTGTACTTTGGTGAGAAAATGCAAGAACAGAAGAAAATGCAACAATTCGTTGCAACATAATTTGGGGCGCCACTTGGGGAAATCTTCCAAAACCACCTGGAAAAGTCGGGAATTTTTTTCTTTAAACTTTTGTGTGAGAACCCTGTATGGATTTTTGGTGATTAGTATTCTACACGCTGGATAGTTTTGTTTTCCTTTGAAGATTTATCTTTTACTTAATGTGATTTGACAGTTGATGTTCATTCTTTTATATTCTTCAATATTATTATTAATATTTTATGATTGTTATAGCATTGTTGTTAGAACTTAGCTGATTTATCAACTGGTGTTTATTCTGTGAACTTTCATAAATACTTTGACATTGTTTTTAAATATTTCTTTTGTTGTAATTACTGTTCTCAATAATCTGATGTTCGATTTTCAATGTGTTTATTTCATACCTTTATTTTTCTTTTGTTACAACTTGTTTTTCATGACTTATGTGTCATTTTGCATGTGTACGGGCATATTTATGTTTTTAAGTAAGTGCCACATCACTTAATTAATTAGCTAATCATAATTGATCACTTACTTTGGTACCTTCCTCCTAAAAGAACTCTGGAAATTCAGAAATTTTGCTACCATTTAACATAATGATTTGGTAATCAGATTTAAAGGCTGTTTCTGTTATTAATATACATACAGAGTTATATAAAAATGTATCTTGTCATGAAAGAAATATGGGATTACACCATATAATACAAATTTTGACGATGACAATCCGATTTTTGGTGTAAATGTGACAAGGATGCTATCTGGGTGATGCGGGTTCGAGTCCCGCTCCAGGACGATGAAATTTTCAAGTTTTCGGATATTATCTGACTTACCATCCTTGTCAGATTTACACCAAAAATTGGATTGTCATTGTCAAAATTTGTAAAATGTATCTGCGTATACAACCATTGAAGCAGAAAACTTGCTGCAAACCCGGGAAGCGCGAACCACGGTAACAATAGAATAATTAAAAAAATTAATAAAACAATAAATTATTATTAGAACATTACAGATTTCAATGAGAATAAAATAAGTACATTACAATTATCTGAATGTGTAGCAATGTGTATGAAATGGACCTTTACGATAAAATATTAAAATATTGGACTATGACCTCATAAAAACAAGAGACTAATTAAGGAAAGTTTTACACCAAAAAAAAAAAAAAAACCCCTTCCATTGATGAACCTTTAGAAATTATAAAATAGTATTTTCAACAACTTAATTCAAAAATAGTATACTTACAAAATACATGAGGAAAATATTTTAATTTAATAACTGGCAATTCCAAGAGGAACCTGGCAATAAAATTTAAAATTTTTCTGTCTAAACGAAACTTTGGATACAGTTCCTATACATTGAAAACAGGCCTTGATTAAATCCAGAGGTCAGAAATGTCTGTAAAAACAAAATAACTCAGATGCAAAAAGTAATTGAAAGTTCAAATTAAAATAGAATTAATTATATTAATATCAGTAAAGCCTTGAGTAAGTGTTTTAATTGCTGTAAATAACATTTTTTGTTTAATCTACAAGCAAAAACTATCTGCAAAGTCCACTAATAATTTGGAAACTATCCATGTACAGCGTACGCCTACATTCTGCTACTCTGTATATATATATATATAGTATATACATTTTATAATTTTATATTAAAACATGAAATGAATAGCCAAGTAGTAATTCGTGGTTGAGATACTACTTGACTATTTATTTCAAATACAACATTTGATTCAATGTTGAACTGGGACTTTTTCTGTAACATTTTTTATGTTCTGTACCGATTGCAACATAATTCATATGATAAAGATATGAGAGCCTCCCCTTGCCAGCAGTGGTTTCGTCCATGCTGCATGTGCGAGGTGCATAGTGGGTATCATTGAGTGTTGGAGCAGCATTTTATTATCAAATTTCTCATGAAAGGGAAGTGAAGCCCCCTGAAATTTTGCAAAGATTGTCAGTACACTATGAGGATAAAGCACAATCAAAGGCAAGTTGCAATTTTCTATGTTTGGTTCAACAAGCTTTCCAAGGGCTGAAAAGGAGTAGCAAATGAACGGCACGGACATGTGTGTCAGCTACTGCTGTGACCAAAGTGCACAGTGATCGTGTGCAACAGGTTATTTTTGAAAATGGGAGGGTGAGGGACATGATATAGCTGAAATTGGTGGTATGAAAAATTCCTACATGAGCACCTGCTGTTCAGAAACGTATGGGCACGTTGGGTACCAAAGGTGTTGACATTTTATCAGGAGTCATTTCATGTTGCCATCTGCATATAGCTTTTGCATCACTTTAAATCTGAGGGAGATGCATTTCTGAAGCAGATCCTGACCAGTAATGAGACTTGAGTTAATTATTTTATACCAGAAACTAAGTGCCCGGCTGTGAATGGTGCCATAAATGCCCCAAAGCCAAAAAAATTCAAGGTAGGGCTGTCTGCAGCAGTAAGACTAGTGTCTACTGTATTCTGGGATGCCAACAAGGTACTCCTGGTGGATTTTCTTGCATGAGCAGCAACAAGTAATGCACAGTATTATGCTTTCCTCATAAAAAGAAAAGCTTCAACCTGCCACCTGCTAGAAGAAGCCAGGAAAATTGATGAAACAGTTCATCTTGTTGCATGACAATGCTATACCACACACTGCTCATGTGGCATCACCAGATGTTGTAGCAATAATCTGGGAAATACTCAGCCATCCACCCTACAGTTCTGATTTGGCTCCAAGTGATTTCCACCTGTTTGGCCCACTTAAGTAGGAAATTCACTACAAATGAACAACTGCAGGAGTGTGTGTCCTACAGTGTCTACGATATCAACCCAAATCCTTCTAGATGTCTGGAACAGGGCCTTCCATGAAGACAGAACAAGTGTGTTAGTGTTAAGGGAGAGTTCATGGAGAAAGGACCCTTAGTTTGTTAAGTATATTCTTATTGGTTTTTTTTGTACAAAATAAAGTGTAGGTTAGTTAACCTTGTACCACCTATGTAGATAGTAACTAAGTATGTCTAAGATTTATTGCTGGGAGGTTTTTCCCCCCTGCATTTGATCTGTGGTTTTATTTCACGTTATTTTGTATTCTGTACATACATGTACTTTTTAATACTTTTCTTTTTAATTATGATCAGGGTATACCATACTTTTTTTTTTTAATTCTGTAGGCCGGAAAGATCATTCTTGCCCAAAGAACTATTTTCGATGTAATGATGGCATTACATGCCAGAGGATCTCGAAACTGTGTGATGTGCACCACGACTGCCCTGATTTTTCAGATGAGGGTCCTTTCTGCCGTAAGTGACATTGCTTGTGTGGCAAAAGATTGTTTCCACAGATGTTAACTTTAGGTTGATTTAATTTCTGTTATTGTGTCCGTTTGTCTTGGCGCACAGTTTATATTTGGCTTAATGCAGTTAAACTTCTTCATGAACATTTATAAATTCCATTTGTATTATTTACATATTACGTTGAAATATAACCTTCCTGTCATTTGTTTAGTAGAGTTTTCTGGCATACTTTTCAATGGTATAACACATTTTTATGTACACAGTGAACACCATTTCAATGCCAGACCATTATTCTGTGTCCCAAAATCTGGAATGACCACAAAACTTGCAAAATTTTGAAGATGTCTCCTGTTTTATTGTTTTTTTTTCTTTCCAAGATATGTTGTGTTTCTGATACCTGTGTTTTGCAGCACCAGTAACATCCGCAATTGAAAGAATAAGTACATAAATACATATCACTAAGCTGTTCTCTGAGATTCAGAGGTTAGCTCCACAAAGAAATACAAACTACTAGATAAATTTTTAAAAATAATTTGTGAATGGTTAAAATCAATACCCCTTCTCTCAGCACACCACTGTCTCTCTCTGTGCAAAGCTCATGGTGACCCATTCAGTGTTGTCAGTTTGGAGGATATATATGCTAAATGTTCAAGACGCAGTAACTAAAACATAGTAACTTGATTACCTAGGTAGGTCCATTTGGTGACTTTATAAAAGTTGGGAGCCAACATACTGTGGCTCCCAACTTTTATATCATAATTCCAGTAAGAGGAAATGCTCTGCCAAAGCAGTGCATGCATGAGAGGAAGAAAAACAACCGAGAATCAAACAAGCAGTGATTTCACAGCTAAATAAATTACTATTACTATCTAATTTTATTCATTTTACCTGAATTTTGATTACCATAATTAGTTTTGGTTAGTCACTGATCATATAGTTTTAAAAGTTTGGTTTTCTTTAGCTGCCATGCTTACTTATTTTCCCAAAGACGCATTGTAGATCTTTCCACCCCCACCCCAGCTATGTTATCAGATGTAGGAGTCTTAGTTCTCCCAGAAAATGGTTGTTCAAGGGGTTAATTGCTTTGAAATGTAGTTGAACTGAGGTATTGAAAGCTTATCAGAGGAGATGGGGAGATTGGCTGAAGCTGTCACTGTGGTAATCATTCCAGTCTCCTTTGCCTGGCAGTACAATGTGTCCTTTGTGGCAATCAGTTGAGACTGTCATAAAAAATGATGAAAATTTAGTTGCAAAATATTCACAGAACTGGCCAAGATTTTATATGGTTCGTACACTCCTTGAAAACCTTGAAAAGTCCTTGAAAAGGAAAAGTACATTTTCAAGTCTTTAAAAGTACTTGAAAAAGTTTAAGACTCCGTAAATAGTACTTGAAAAAATTGTTTTGCTTTTTAAATAATGATATGAAAAAGCATGTGTAAAATAATTGTGTGTGCTGAAAACTTGTATAGGAGATTTGTGTGCAGTTCCGATAAAAGCACCTAGCTGATCAAATCAGGAGAGCTCAGGAAAGCTCGTGGACAGCAGGTACCTTGGCTGTGACGTCACTACAAAGTAAAATGTCAGTCATGGGAGTAAAATAAGTAGAATGATGTACTCCCGAGTTGTGATGGGCTTCTGTTGATAGGAGTTAAAGAATATTCTTGCCGGAGGCTGAATACGAAAGAAATAATGTATCCTTTCAAAATATTCCACAAAATAAAATGATTGCGAAAAACACCAAAACAGAAGGGTAATTCAAAGTCAGTAAAAAAGCAATGGGGTCCCTGCTAAGTAAAAAGCAGTCCCTGCTAAGTTTAATGGTTTGAACTTGCTAAAATACCTACCTTCTGACCAACCAACATCATGATAATTTGGTTTTAAAAATGTCCTTGAAAAGTGCTTGAATTCATTTTTCTTGGAAGAGTATGAACTTTGTTTTAATGAACTTCATAAATCGCTAATAGGAACGGACCTCCTAAATTTTGTGTGAATCAGATAATTTTTTTTTTTACTAGCAATGAAAAATTTAAATATGTTTATGTAATTGCCACAGCTCAAGAGCAACTGTTGCCAGGGCCAGGCCATGTCTCAGAAAAGATCATGACGCTAAAATGATGTGTTAGGTTGCTGATTTTTTTTTTTTTTTTTATGATTCTCAGATGATATCTCTGTATGTTAAACAATGAAAGAGTAGCAAACAGTTTTGCTGTAAACTAAACTACATACTTTTATCTAATTTATTGCATGGTTATTCATGCACAGCAATTTCAATAAATGAACCATAGCCTAGATGATTTATATTGTCAAGTGTGCTACAGATATGCTGTTGCCTATAAAATCTAAACTTTTAAGAAAGGGGAAAAAGAAATATCCATCTCATTAAATAATTTTTTTTTCATTACAGATGTAAAACTAATTGCTTCATTTGCTAGAAAATTAGACCAAAAATTACATTTTACAAAATTAGAAAAATATCGACTGAAACACATCCTACCTAAAAACACATTCTCATAAATTTGTTGTTTTGTAAATTATGTATTATTTGTCCTTCCTGTCATCTTGATTATTGTTATTTTTATGATTGAAAATTGATTTTGATGTAGCTAGCTTGAGCCAACTATACTCGCCGTCCCATGTGATTTCACATGCTAGACATACGTACATACATACATACATACATACATACATACATACATACATACATATCACTAAGCTGTTCTCTGAGATTCAGAGGTTAGCTCCACAAAGAAATACAAACTATCAGATATGTTTATATTTACTATTGTTGTATCAAACTTCTCCATTTACAGCGATCTTGACATACAACTCGGGCTTCACTGATATCCATTACACGCCGTACACAAGATCTTTTATACTTCATACTCATAATCTTTTTCTATGCAAACACTCCTGAATCTGATCCATCCATATCTTCCTTGGCCTTCCTCTGCCTTTCCTTCCTGCCACTTGGGCTAAAAAGATTTTCTTAGTAAGCATCTGGACAATGGATCCAAAATCCAAAAAAAAAAAAAAAAACCAAACTGGCAATGTGCTAGTCTGGAGCTTCCAGTATAATAGGTCCAGTCTGTATTTGCAGTAATTTAAATTATTAAAAATATATATGATATTTTGGTAGAATTAAGTTTTAAATCTCCATGACTGAGGGGAAATACCTAAAAAAATATCAAGTATATGAGGAATATCGTGTAAATATCATGCTGAGGATGAAAAGCACTGTTCCCTGCAATTGGTTTCATTTGATGTTAATTTGTACTTTGTTCATACAATAGTATAGAAACTGGTAAGAATAAAAATAGAGTAACTTTGAAGTACTAGTACTTACAATAATGTATGTGAAAAAATAAAAAAGACTAAAAGTAATTATGCAACCAACTTTGGTTGATCTGGTATGGAATGAGCCTGATGTGATGCATTCATGAAATAGAAAAACCATGCTAGTAATAAAAATTTATTGGCTTAAAATATAAATGAAAGTTTTCAAGATTTCAGACATCAATGACATGGGTTTTTCAAAGAAGGTTGGCTGCAAACTGAAGAATAGAATGCTTCAACAATTTGCAACACATTGACTTGATTAACCATTACATGCAAGTTCAGTTATTCATTCAAAGACACAAGGCATGATGTTGGTTCACGGATGGAGGCTAGAAGGCTTTGCCAAGACTGAATTTTTTTTCTCTTACCTCTTCCCTACTCTGGTCTTTTAACCGTAACAAATTAGGACTGTTCTGACATTTGCCACCTTTATCGTAGAAAAATAGAAATAAAATGAAACTGAAAAAACCAGGTTGCCTTCATCAGGAGAGCAACAACCTGGGGAGTGGCTTTCCTGGTATCAGTGAACGACCAGGAAAAAACAATAGTCGACTGATCCTGCTCCCAAAGCCACTAAATCTAGACCAGTTAAAATGAGAAACATCCGAATGCTAAAAACTGTAGAAAACAAAGAAACAGTAACTCACCTAAAGACAGTGCGAACCTTGCAGCCGGAGTAAACAGCTGAGCAACAACTACCACTGAAATACGAAGGGAAGGAACAAGAAATAAATAATTAACATGGAAATGTTGTAATAAAATGTTAAGCAAAATTGGGGAACTTAATTGGCCGAATCAGGTGAGCGTAACAATAGATGCAAGACTGTGTATGTAGATGTTCTTCAGCCACAGGGGACCTGTCAAGTGGCATTTGGTGTTACCTACAAATTTAAATTGGTAAGGTCCTATGTTAGTACAGAGTGTTGATGTGTAATATAAAGCTGGGGGAGGTAGAATTAAAATTAAGAATTAATTGATGTATGTAACGTCTCAGAAAGTGGACTGGAACATTATTAGTTTTAAATTTAATGACCAAGTTGTTGAGGTTTTTAGTAATGTTTTCCGTGTTAGAACATATTCTGGCAATGCGGTGAAACTGAGAAATAATGACGTTACAGTGTATATTATTAGAGACATTAGAAGACCAGTGGGTGAAGAATTTTATATCAAAATTAAAATCTTGGCTTTTATCGTAGAGTTCGATCCGAAAGCCCATTTTTTGCTGATGAAAATGTCAAGGTCCAGAAAGTTCACATGATTGGATGTACTATTAGTTTTTTCCAGGGATAGGTCATCAGGATAAATTGCTCCACTCATTTGTGAGAAATGAGGGTTATTGAAGACAATGACATCATCGATGTATCTCATAATGATCCCGGGGTCATTGGGTTGAGTAGCAAGGAATGCAGATTCGAAGTGGTTACACTTCGAATCGGCAAATTTTCTCATGTTATTAAATATTTATTATTTACACACAAACACACGTGCGCGCGCACGCACACAACACACGCACACGCACGCACGCACACACATACACACACACACACGCACACACGCGCATGCACACGCACGCACGCACACAGTCATGCCACTCTATTTTCTGGGGAAACATAAATTAAAATTTTCAGGTTTTATGCCCTGAAAAGTTTTATATATAATAGAGAGAGAAGTCAGAACAGAGTCAAGGTCAGTCAATTTGTCCCGTGCCGTGATTGTGCACACGCTGGGAGGCACATTGGCCCTGCCCATTTATTCATACAAATCAGAGTATCAATGAACGCAAAGCAAACTCTTTCGATTTACCTTCTATATCAAGCTGAAATACAAACATTAAAATAAATTGACTTTTAACAACAGTACATGACAGAGGGAACATTGCGAGGAAATATTTTTTTTACTATTGCGTTCTGTCTAACTTCCGTTTTCGGAAAAGTGGCAAAGTTGGAATTCTGTCCCCAGGATGGAAGACTTTCACCCATGTGTTGGTTGGACACACAATATCTTGGAAGAAAAAAAGCATCATTTTAAGAACTGGTTCCAAATTTGTGGCAACTCTAGATAGATGCTGCCATTACAAGCCTCACTGCTGGTAATGATCTCCAAAGTTTGTTAGGTTTAAGGGTAGAGTAGGAGCTAACTTCTTTATATATCATTTTACATAGAAGTAGCAGACATGAACTTGACTACTCTGGATAGGGCAGTAATTTCTATTTTACACCAATAAATTAGATTACTAGTTTAATTTTACTATTGCAAGTATAGTTGACATACAGTTCATTATTAATTAGTGATGCATTCTGTTGCTAGTGTAGCATATATGAAGTATTTTTTGCAGAACTGTATTTAGATCACAAGGAAATATGTGAAAAGGTTTCAGAATTTCAACTGAAAGCTATTTTTGATTACATATTGAGACATAACAAAAAAAAATGAATTAATGTGACCTTACTGAAATGTGTGATATCTCAGTTCCTTGTACATTCATGTGCTTTGCATTCAATATTATTTTGTAATAACATGCCACATTTTGAAATTACAGAAAATCGGAGCTCTTGCAATAGTCTTGGCTGTAAATATGGTTGTTCGCCTAGTCCCAAAGGTCCACTGTGCTTCTGTGGAGAAGGAAAAGAGCCTAATGGCACAGAATGCATAGGTAAGATAACACATACAGTATTCTCATGAATTAGCATTATAAATATTTAATGTTGACTATTACAAAAGGTGAAAAACATGGTTGCATATTAAATTATTATTATTTTCTTAATCTCGGTCGAAAACCTTCACTTTGCCATTAGTCATTTTGTAGTTTGACCAACCAAACAGCAGTTATATATGATACAGTGGATTTGGCCATTTGCATTTCATGTTTCAGAGCTAACAATATTTTTACAGTGGAACCTCAGTTATATATTATTTCTCTAGGGGATGGCCTTAAAAAATGCATAAATGTAAAAAATTTGTAAAAGAAATTTCAGAATGTTAAATACTGATGTAAAATTTTAAATGCCTCCAAAAAAAAAAAAAAAAAAGAAAGGGGGAAAAACTTGTAATTTTAGATTGCACTAATTTATAATGTAAGACAAGCATACATATATGAATACTTTGTTTGCTATCTTAAGCCTATGTTCATTTTGACTTTTGTATTAATTTTTTTATTCTAATTTCATAATAGAAACTAGGTTAAGAAATTCAGTACAATTTGATATTTTCAGCACAAGAAAAAGGAAAAAACCAAAAGCAAACTTGGGTCATTTCATGTCAAATCATCCATCATTTTCAAGAGATGACACCCACCCATCTCAGAGTTTTGTGAAAAGTGGTACAAAGTATTGTACTGGTGAAATATGAAACCTGTTAAAATTTTAGGTCAGTCGGTCTAGTAGATCTTGAGTAATGCCACTTTAAAAATTGCGTAGCTTTGCCTTTAAAATTTTCGTGCTTTGAGTTTTCACAACTACACTGTAGGATAGAAAAATTCATAACTTCGCAACTAACTGTTGCATCCACATAATGCTTTTCTTAAATGATCTGCATGATCCATTCATTTGAGAACAACTTGTTTCTGCACATTTTTAGAATTAAAAGAACACTTTTTTTTTAATTTACTGACAAAAAACATGGAAAAATGAGGCCACATTTTTATTAAACAAAACAATTTTTTTTAAAATGAGCCCCCTCTTTAAATTTGCTAAAAATATTTTCTTGTGTCTATTATAACGTAAACGTCAAAAAAAAAAAAAAAAAAAACAAAAAAACAAAGCGGCATGTTTTATATATAGAACATCCCGACATGATATTACCCAATTTTTTAATTAAGTGGTTGCTTGACCATTTAATACACCTTCCTCCTCCCCCTCAAGTTTAACCCTATGGGTGAGTAGCTCAAAACAATTTTTATTTTATTTTTTATGTGCAACCATCTTGGATATAGGTTCAATTTTCTTTTCTGCGGCAGGGCAAAATAGGGACTCACAATGGTTTTGAAAAAAAGGCAATAGCTTTCCTCTTATTGTAGATTGAAAGTTTTGGTTTCTACTACCTTAATGAGGACACTTTAAGCTTACAGAAAACGAATAGAAATGATAGAAAATATTTTTCTTAACCTTGCTTAAAATTGTGTTAAGGTGACTGGGGGGTTGGAACCCCAAGTTGGGAATTTTGTGTAATAACTGTGGCTAGTATTTTTCAGCTATGGAGAACTTAAGTCTGGGAGAACACACACACATATGCACACACACACACAGAGTCAGGTACCCGGCGGGTTGGGGCCAGGCATACTGGTACCCGGCGGGTTGGCCGCAGACAGACTGGTACCTGGTGGGTTGGCGCCAGGCAGACTGGTACCCAGCGGGTTGGCGCCCGGCAGACTGGTGTAAGGGAAGGTGGTACCCAGCGGGTTGGCACCAGGCAGACTTGTACCCGGCAGGTTGGCACCAGGCAGACTCATACCCGAGAGGTTCACTGACCGCACCTGTCATGATGCTACAAAATAAAGTGCCACATGTACAAAATAAAAACCAACATTAAATTCCTGTGTTTTCGATTCAGGCAAAATAATATAGAATACATCTATTAAAGGGATGTAAGGTCAGGTGATGCGTAACATCACAGCCTCTCCTTGACAAATGTCAACTCCGCCTTCTCGTGGTACATCCTGTTCCCACTAAAGGGGCTCTGATGACCGCCAATAGCGGTATAACTATACCATAGCGATTAGAGGAAATGCTATCCCACACTCACCAACCCGCTTGGCCAGCAACCCGCTTGGCCAGTTATGGCCAAACCCCTCCAAAATGACTCCACAACTTAAATCTTGGCCCTCAGTCTCCGGCAGCTAGAATGTACCTGGCCAAGGCAGAGGGTGCTAAGAATCCTCGGAGGACCGAACTAGGCTGCCATCTGATGCTGACCTTGGCTATGTATAATGGACGCTCCCTATCTTCTGATTCAAGGCTTCTTGAATTGGAAGAGGAACTACAAAGAATCAAGTGGGACATCGTCGTTGGGCTAAGTGAGGTAAGAAGAAAAGGAGATCTCATTGAACTGAAAAGTGGACATCTCTTCTACTATCATGGGACTGATAATGGCAGAACTAGTGGTGTTGGATTTATAATAAACAAGAAACTGAAGGATAAAGTTGTAGAAGTTGAAAGTTCCTCTGACAGAGCTGCACGACTCGTTATCCAACTCTCGAGAAGATACCAGGCTCAGATTATTCAAACTTATGCACCCACCACAAGTCATCCTGAAGAAGAAATTGAAGAATTTTATGAGGAAATTCGTCATCTAAATAATAAAGGTAAGCAGCACTTAAAGATAATTATGGGAGATTTCAATGCAAAAATAGGGCAACGGCAACAGAATGAAACTTCAGTAGGTAAATTCGGTCACGGCAACAGAAACCAGCGTGGAAATACTCTCATAGAGTTTGCAGAGGCAGAAGGGTTTTTCATCTTGAACTCCTTTTTCAAGAAAAACCCACACAGGAAATGGACATGGAGACATCCAAATGGGACAACAAGTGAAATTGATTTTATTATGTGTAACAAAAAATTCGTCATAGAAGACTGCAGTGTGCTAAACAAGTTCAACACAGGTAGTGACCATAGATTGGTGAGATGTAAGATGCACCTCAACACTAAACTCGAACGTGGCAAGCTCATAAGACAAACAAAATGTATTGACATAACCAACCTTAAAAAACACCATAATACCTTCAAGTTGGAACTGAAGAACAGATTCTCTGCTTTAGAAGGCCTAACATCGGAAGAAGTTGATATTTCTGAAGTTAACAGAAAAGTAACCAAAGCCCTTATGGAAACAGCAACAAAATTAGCTGGGTCTAAGAACAAGTTGCATGTGAACAAATTATCAGGAAAAACCAAAATGTTGATGCAAAAAAGAAGAGAGACGAGGACAACTAAAGAAGATGTGACTTCCAAAGTGGAATATATAGAGCTATGCAAGACAGTACGAAAAAGTATCACTGAAGACGTAAGGAAATTCAACTGTGAACTAGTAAGGAAAGCAATTGAAAGTAGCCAAAGCCTAAAGATAGCAAAGGGACATCTCAGTAAGGGAAGAAAACAGATTATGGCACTGAGAAAAGAAGATGGTTCTGTAACAAGAAATAGAGGCGAAATTTTGACAAGAATGAAAGATTTCTACTCCAAATTATATGAAAGGGATGATACGTGTACTCCAGACATCATGAAAGGTACCAGTACCAGAGTTCTTCCAGTCCTCCCAGCAGAAGTTGCACATGCAATCAAGAACATGAAGCGGGGAAAAGCTCCAGGAGAAGATGGAATTACTGTAGACATCATACAAGAAGCAAGTGGAGAAATCGAAACAGTACTCGCCCAAATTTTCACTTGATGCCTTAATGAAGGGAAGATTCCTGAGGATTGGAACAACGCTACAATGATCTTGCTACATAAAAAAGGTGACATTGAGGATCTCAGGAACTACAGACCTATCAGCTTCCTATCAGTGGTTTATAAAATCTTCACTAAAGTTCTTTCACACCGCTTGAAGGTGACACTGGACATGGCTCATCCAAGAGAACAAGCTGGATTCAGGAGTGGCTACAGCACAATAGATCATATCCACGTACTGAGAGAACTAATTGAAAGCGCGGGAATATGAACTTCCATTGTGCATGGCTTTTATCGATTATGAAAAAGCCTTTGATTTGGTGAAACCATCAGCAGTTACAATGGCTCTGAAATCCTGCGGTATTGAAGATGTGTACATTAATATTATTAATAACATCTATGAAAATGCTAGTGCAAAGATTTGGCTGTTTGAAAGTACAACACACATAAAAATTGGAAAAGGAGTGAGACAAGGTGACACCATATCTCCGAAGCTCTTTAATGCCACATTGGAAAATGTCTTTCAATCACTGAAGTGGGAAAACAAAGGGATAAAGATTAATGGAGATTATCTAACCCACCTTCGTTTTGCTGATGTATGTTGTCCCAGATGTACGTAGTTGGTATGAAATTCAAACTGATTATAAATAATGGAAAATCCAAAGTTATAGTTGTTGAGTGAGAAACTGTTAGTACTGAATGTAAGTTCAATCTAAATGGTACAGAAATAGGCCAGGTGAATGAATTTGTATATTTAGGAAGCATCTTTGACATAGAAAACAGATGAGGTTGTGAAATTCGTAGGTGAGTGAATTCATGTTTGAAAGTCATAGCTTCAATACGAGGATTTCTTTCACAGGACTGATGCATTCTTGAAAAGGTCCAGAATGACTGTGCTTGAAAGTGTAATTGTTTCTACTGATGAACAGCAGTGAAACCTGGGTACTGCAGAAAAGACGTAAGTGTCGTTTTTGTGCTGGAGACATGCTTAACTTATATGAAATTTGTGACAATACAAATTCTGATCATGTAAAGAATGAAGATGTGCTGCAGATATGTAATGTGCAGCAAAATGTTGCTATTATGGTGGAGACAAATATTTTGAGGTGGTTGGTCAAGAATGAGTGGTGAGATGCTTGTTAGGAGAATTCATTCAGCTCAAGTGGCTGAAAAGATAGGTAGGTAGAATAAAGCCATGGAAATCATGGGAGGACCAGATTCAGCAACATCTGCATGAGAAAAAGTAATGAGTATTATAGACCTGCACGGGTTGGGCCAAGTTGACCCATTTTTTTTTATCACAATGGTAAAGAAAGAAAAAAGTTGTGTTTCCCAATTTCCTTGTCTGTTTAACTGTTTTTCTGGCTTTACTTACTTCCATGACATAGCCCAGGATGTAATTACATAGGCAAGGAGAGGCACTTTCAGTGTTTTTACCATCTGTAGGCATTAAGATGGTAAAATCACTTTGGGGCTTGTTGACAACAAAAAGGTTTGATCCCAAGCAAGTGTGTATGTTCTGTGGAGTGGGAAGAGACAGCTAGAGATTTCTGCAGTAGGGGGGTTGTATGAGAGAGTGGAATGGCATCAGTTGTTTCTCTTATCCCTAATCCCTATAGGGATTGACTTTTGTAGTGTTGTCATTTGCTAGTTTGGAGAAAGGGACATTTTATCACCCTCCTGCATGGCATTTCTCGGAAAACTTATCTGCAGCAGACCCTTGTTGATGTCTTTATGTACCTCATAGCTGCAAATGTAACTTCTGTTACCATGGAGTATAAGAAATCAAAAGAATTGCACAAAACAAATAGCCACAGGAGAATGCATCCTAACAGATAATGTAAACAGGAAAAGTGATATTTGGGCACATTTTAAACTGCATGGCAATACAGAAACTCTTCAGCTGAAAAACTTTGTGCAGTGCTTTAATAAGTGCAACAATTTTTTATGCTATGGCAGTTCAAAATCTGGAACATTTTATCGTAAGAGACATAAATGCATTTTTGCTGTTACAAGTTTCTTTTCCAAATTTTCTGTTTATACTCTGCATAAGAGGAAGTGTTTTCTGCTGGAATCAAGTATGTTAATGTACTTATGTTTGAAAAACCATTAGAAAGTACCAATCACTCACCCTAAAGATCATGGTAACCTCCAATGACAACACACTTCCAAAACGTCAATCATCGTGATGTAACTGGGCTTTCAAGGTTTACAGACATCTTGCTTACGCTTCTTACTTTCGGGTATGAAACATCGTATTTTTTTTTTTTTTTTTTTTGTCCTTAGCCTTATGAGATGTTACTATAAAGCTTGTCAATTCATAAAAAATCACACATACTACTCATTCATACAATTCAAGTAAAAACTATGTACATAACCTTACATTCCTAGGTGGTTAAACCTTTGTCAACTGTAATTATCAAACTGCTCCTTCTGTTTCACAACCCCTGCCACTCCCACTGCAAGTGTCACACTCATTCAGCCCATCACACCCAATCTTCTAGTACTTTCAACAGGCCTCTGTCGCCTTCAGGAGGCAGGTGTGTCTCACCCGCCCACCACAGCTCAAGTGAGCAGAGCCATCGAGGCACGGGCCCCAGTCGCTATCTCTGAATCATTGTGTCTCTGGCGCCATCTATTGTCCCTGCTGCTCTTTTTTCCCTCTTTCTTTCTAAGCTGCTGTTCAATTTTTATTAGGGCTTTCCATTGTTCGTTTAGGTTACATGGCTCATTAATGTTGCATAATCTTGATCTGTTTTTTTCAATTAACACTGATTCTGCAATTCTTAACTGCTTTTCGTTTTTACAGCTCTTAATAATTTTAATATCTTCAAACCTTGGACATTTTTGATTTTCCATACAGTATTGGGTCAATGCTGTCTTAGCTTCTTTTTATTCCAATTATTAATATGCTGGTTCAATCTATACTTTAATTTATTCTTGGTGCTGCCTATATATGACACAGGTGGTTGCTGGTTTATAGGGATTTCATAAATTCCTGCTCTATCTAATTGGCTAATTTTTTCATTTTTAATCACTAAATTTTTTACAGTAAGTACCTGATTTCCTACCTGTATGTCATACTTGCCACAAACTTTATTAATTTCTGCTGAAACATTTTCTATATATGGTATTGCTCCTACATATTTTACAAGTTTTTTATCAGTCTTGACCTTATTGTAACCTTGAGTTACTTCATAAATCCATTTTTTTAATACCTGTTTAGGGTATCCAAAATCATATGCAATTTTTTCAATATATTCAATTTCTTCGTTTCTATACTGTTCAATTGATGAGTGTGTTAAACTTCTTTTAATTAGTGTGAAGTTTAGTTAATATTTTATAGTAACATCTCATAAGGCTAAGGGGAAAAAAAAAACAAAAAAAAAACGATGTTTCACACCCAAAAGTACGAAGCGTAAGCAAGATGTCTGTAAACCTTGAAAGCCCAGTTACATCATGATGATTGACATGTTGGAAGTGTGTTGTCATTGGAGGTTACCATGATCTTTAGGGTGAGTGATTGGTACTTTCTAATGGTTTTTCATTTATGAATTGCACGTAAACTATGCGCACTTTGCAAGAGGTTAAAACCTTGAAAGTGCAAATATAATAAGTACTTATGTTTATTCAGAGTTTGTATAAAATTAAATCATTTAATCTTATTAAAACTGTAAGTTTATGAATTAACTAGTGTTTAGACTAGGGGTTGGAAGAATTTCAAAGAAGAATTTTTTTTTTTTTTTTACTTTTCTCTCATTGTGCACTCAAAGTAAACTTCAGGGTTTTCTTTTTCTCTTTTCTTTTTTTAAAGTGCGATATACTTTTGAAAATTTATTTTGAACGTGCTTAGTCTCTTTTTTCTCCACTTTTTAAGGTTATATTCTTTGACAGTTGCTGAAGTTTAGTTAATATTTTTAGACTTACATTCAACTAAATATTTTCAATTATACCCTTTTAATTGTTTAATTTTCATAATTTAATAAAATACAATAGAAAGACAAAATAATACAAAATTGGCACATCACAGGCCAGCTGGGCCTAAATAATAGCTGCAATTGATGGTTAGGCCGGGCTCAACAAATAAGGCCTGTGCAGACCTCTAATGATTATGAAGTACAAAAGGTCTTTTGTGGGATGTGTGATGGATGTCAGTGAAGCTCATGTTATGTGTTGAGATCATTGTAAATGGAGATGTTTGATACATCAACAGTAAGTAAAATCTAGCATCACTAGTTTTAAACTTGAATCTGGCAGATGAGCTTCCTTTAAGGAGCTAATCTCTGAATCTTAGAGAACAGCTTCGTGATATATACATACACTCTATTGACAAAAGTCACCAGACACCCCTTCAAAAGCAAATGAACGGATCCACTGCGTTGTTAAGATGCGCAGTACAGCTGCAAACGGTATAAAAACAAGTCTGCAGCTGACCGCGATCATATCGCACTGTGAGGTTGAGTGAAAATGTTGCGGCGGGAGAGAACTGACTTTGAGAAAGGAAAGATTGTTGGGTGTTATATTCGTGGGTTGTCCATAAGAGAAACTGAGAGGCGGTTAAACATACCCAAGTCAACTGTTTTGGATGTACTGAATAAGTGGAAGACAAATGGTGTGCCTGAAGCAGCAAAACGTACCGGCAGACCAAAGAAAATCAGTGATAGAAGACGTCAAAGCCTCAGGAGAGTCATTATAGCATATCGATGGAGTACTGCATAAGACCTCAGTGTACATGTGAGTAAAAATGCTGGAACCTCGGTATGTACATGTACCATTAACAGAGAACTTCATTCCATGGGTTACCATGGTCGTGGGACTGCTCATAAGCCTTTCATTTCCACCCGGAATGCTACTCGTCGTTTAGCATGGTGTAAAGAACATTTATTGTGGACCCTAGATCAATGGAAACGGGTCCTATGAACTGTTGAATCCAGATACACGATCCATCAGTCTGATGGACGTGTGTGGGTATGGCGGCAGCCGGGAGAACCCTTTTTAGCACAGTGTACTGTTCCTACGGTCAAGTTTGGAGCTAGCAATGTACTCATGTGGGGGTGTTTTTCGTGGTATGGTCCCGGCCCATTGGTTATCATGGACAAACCCGTTAACCAGCACGTCTACCTCGATATTCTGGACAATTATGTCCTACCAACTCTGTGGCAATACTATGGAACCGAGCCTTGTTGGTACTAGCAGAAGAATGCACCGAGCCATAAAGCCAAGACTGTTACGGCGGGGTTTGACAATAATTCCATATCGTGTGTGGACTGGCCAGCACAGAGCCCTGATCTTAATCCTATAGGGCACCTATGGGATGAATTAGAGCCTCACATAAGAAGTTTGGAACCAAGGCCTACTACTAAGCAACAGTTAGTGGCAGCGTTACGTACTGAATGGAAGCGCATACCTATTGTTGTGTTCCAAAACTTTGTCAAAAGCATGTTTTGAAGGGTCAGTGCATGCATTAAGGCCAAAGGTGGACCGAAACCATACTAATGTATGTCAATAAATGCTATGTTGTGTTTCTCTTCTAGGTGTCCGGTGACTTTTGTCAATATAGTGTATGTAAGCTACAGGTAAAATAATAATGAAATATACAATTTACTGATCAAAGTGTAAGTGAAATTAATGTGCCGCCCGACCACTTAGACCACTGTGCCACAGTGATCTAAGCACTGGCTTCTGACCATTTGTCTGAGATGGGTTTGGGTTCTAATACCGGTGAAGCATGGATGTTGTTTTTGTCTTATGGTACTTACTGCTTACTGGCTCTCTCCCTTCCCTGGAACCAGTAACCCTAAATAAATAAGGGATGGGCGACTGCTTATAGCCCACTGGTGGTCATTAAACCTCCAACCAAAAAAAAAAAAAAAGAAAGAAGAAAAAAAAAAAAGAAATGAATGAAAAAAGGAAAAACTACTAGAAAATGAAATGAATGAAAAAATAAAATTTTTTAAAGTACTTTTCCCATTTTAGAATGTTTTATGTAGAAAAGGCCACTAATGTTTTGCTGGACATGGGTTGAAGACCCCTGAACTTTTATCCAGAACTCTCTGAACTCTTGCAATGTTCATAAATTCAAAATTAGTGTCAAGTATTGTCTGGGCCGGTAATTCTTGGTTTGATATCCTAAATTGTGGTACCAACCTGTGTCGTTAAATTATTTGGACAGTTTCAAATTCGAATTCCCCGTAAAAGAGAAGAAAACTTGAGTAATAATCTGTTTCTTAAAGATTTCTATTGTTGAAATGTCAGAAATTATCTTCTATTAGCAAACATTTGAACACCAGGAATCATAGACGCCAACTTTGGTAGTTGGTTGGTTGGTTCATTGATTTTAATGGCGCAAGGGCCATGGTTGGCCAAAGAGCGCCAAACAAAAGACATCAAAACGAAACTAAATCAATAAAAAACGTACACAAGGTTAAAAACAGGCTGATGCGGTAAAAATGAAATATGAGAGTGAACAAGTTAAAATCTAGATGAGTTTAAAAAAGTCAATTTCCTGTAAAAATGAAAACACTGCTGTCGTACTTTGGTTGTTCAAAGCACTTTTTGAATCCCCAATAATGCTGTTGTGGGCTCCTCGAACTCTCAACATTTTGGGTATTTTTTATAACACCTGTATCATAGTGTGATGTGCATGCATTTTGCTTTTCATTGTTTAGTTCCCATTTACTAGTTTTATCAAAGGTTGTACAGAAATTTGTGACTCAAGTTTGACTCAGATTTTTTGTCCAAAAAAAAAAAAAAAAAAAAAAAAAAAGTGAATAAAAAAAAAGTGGCTGTCATTTGTTTGCATGCATTAAATTTGATGCAACAGGCAACAATAACAATCTTGAAAAGGCGTTGCTGTCAAACTCTAACAAAACCATCATGAGGTGGATATCCCTTGTCCAAATAAGTGCTCTGGCTTATGTCACTTTGCACTTTGCTGACACATACTGTGGAAGTGCCTAGAATTTCAAACAAGAGTTAAAACAATGCAGATATTTGGCTACTTGTGTTCCCCTCTGTCATCCCAGCCAACTGACCCCTTGTGGGTTTGATGAGAAGTTGTCTCTTTTGTTCCTCATTCTGTGATTCACTGCCATTATCCTCATACAGGTTCAGAAGTTGCACTAATTACTTCATGTGGGGACTGGGGGTAAAGTGTAGACAAACTTTGAACTTTGACGGCTTACTTTGTACTGGTGATTCTCTATTCTCCATCAACTTCAAAAGTTGAGTCAAATTTAGAGGTAAAATTTTGACAATGTTGTTATACTTATCAAACAAAAATAAATTAAATAAATATCTAGGAAATAAAGTACTATACTTCTTAGGAATTAAGTATACTATTTTTTAAGCATTGCAGGCAGCCTTTGAGTGTTGTAGGTGTCAGATAACGTAACTAAATAAAATTGAAAGTAAACTTAAATCTTTGAAAAATTCACAAGTAGTTCATTTTTGATTAATTACATTCATAACACCTTTCTCTAATTTCTTAAACACTTCAGCATTGCATATTATTATACATCAATTGAAAATTTCCATAGCCCCTTATAATTTTCAAAGTTAGTGCTTCTAGCAAGATGCATTGTCTTTTTCCACTGTCTGCATTAGTGGAGCGTTTCTGGTGATCTGTGTATTAGTTTTGGAAGTCCTAGAGAAAGATCAGACAAAGACATTCACCACTTCCCCATGCATCAGGAGTGCTGAGTCCTGGTATGAAAGGACAACACCATCAGGGTTGCAGGCAATTTTTATGACAAAAATCATCAAAAAGCATATTGTTCTAATTTTATTTTATTTTGTAATTAATTCATCATTTGCAACTCTCTGAGAAATTTATTACCATGAACTTGAGATGGCAACACAATAAGGGCTACTAAAACTGGTGTTTTTGAGCCTGTACTTTCTAGCAAACTGTATTTTAACATTAGGCATGGTGCTCCAAATTATTTGGAAAAATTCTGTATCTAGAAAGCTCCAAGTCCCACAGGTTCCAGATGAAAGATCCCATGCTGTACAACTTGCCAACTTGCTAGCTTGCATGGTTGACTAATGGCATTTTATTTTCTCAGTTTCGGTGTTAGTATGATTACCACTTAACTGTACATGTGATGTATTTTAATTTTGCAAGCGGATGTTGTGATTTTGAATATTATAATTTTATTTGTATTATTTCTAAATTATTTTTGTAACAGTGCATAACAATTTTTCTTATTTCAGAAATAAATGAGTGCCAAAATGAGGATTTGTGTGACCAGTTATGTAAAAAGAACCAAACATACCAGTGCAGTTGTGTGGAAGGTTACAAAGCCAAAGGCCGACATTGTGTTGGAATAAATGGTAATTCTGGTATCTTCTCACTGTTTTGATTTGTGAAAGTATTATACCTTTACTGTCTTTTAATACAAAAATTAGTTTTAACATAATTTCTGTCATCATAATGTGAATGTAATTCAAATGATGTCAAGTTCCATGTTCGGGAAAAAGTAGACATTCTTAGACATTAGGAAAGATTTCAGATTGTAGTGAGTTGATAGTTAAACAGCAGAAACATTTTGTAAGAATATTTCCAGTTGTCCTGCAACATCTTAGATTTCCTCTAAAATGCTTCTTAAACATTTGAAAATGTTAATAAATGAGTAGATGAAAGTTCAGGATCATTTTCTTCAGATCTTTTCCAGTAGAATTACACTGCCGGACAATTGCTAATGACGGATGACAATAGCAACGATAGCAACCATAAAATGGAAGGCAGGAAAATGTGGAAATAAGCATAAGTGCGGGATACAGTAAGACGTGTTGTGCGTATGCAAATTTTGGATTGCCGAACTTGTTCGTGACGTCATAGCGCTGATAAGTAAGAGATATAAAGGATTTGATGCGTATTGACCGTTGTTGTTCAAACGCAAAGTTGAAAGGGAAAGAATCAATTGACGAACTTGCAATTTTCAGTATGTCTTCCCGACATCACCTAGATGATTTTACGCGTGGCCGTATTATTGGCAAGATTGAAGAAGGGCGAAAAATAACAGATGTTGCCAGGGAGTTCGACGTCAGCCACAGTGTTGTTTCAAGGCTTTGGAAATCATTTCAAACAAATGGAGAATGTAGCAAACGTCATGGGGGAAGTCGTGTTTGTAGTACGACACCTGCAGAAGATCGGTACATTGTGCTATCAACAAAAAGACACCGGCGCAGCACAGCTAGTGAGGTAGCAAATCAGTTTATGGCTGCTACTGGCAAGCGGATCTCCCGAAAAACTGTCGCCAGACGTTTGCATGAAGGAGGACTATACGCCCGCCGTCCTGTTGTGTGCATCCCATTGTCCAGACGTCACCGTACCGCCCGTTTACAATGCTGCCATCAACATCGCAATTGGACTGATAACGATTGCTCTGCTGTCCTCTTCTCGGACGAGAGTAGATACAGTCTATCGTCTGATTGTCGACGACAACTGATCTGGCGTGATAGTGGTACTGCATATTGTCCAGCAAACATACAGGAAAGGGACCAATATCTGACATGTAGTGTCATGGTATGGGCTGGCATCATGATCAATGCCCGTACGTCCCTCTATGTGCTTCCAACTGGGACTATGACTGGCCAATGATACATTAATGATGTTCTGCTACCTCATGTTCGCATGTTCCGTGGTGCTGTCGGTGATAGATTCATTTTCATGGACGACAACGCAACATGTCATCGAACAGTCGCTGTCCAGGAGTGTCTTGAGAGCGAGGATATTCAATGCCTCGTATGGCCAGCACGTTCTCCAGAACTGAATCCCGTTGAAAATGTGTGGGATTCTTTGGGTAGGAGTCTTGCTGGTCGCCAATGCCCTCCAATAAACAAGGACACCCTCATCCGTGCACTGACAGAGGAATGGGATAAATTACCCCAACAGCTGCTTGATAATGTTGTGCAAAGCATGACACGACGTGTGGAATCTTGCATCGCCCTCCATGGTGGCCATATCCCGTATTGACATCTTACGCCAGAACGCCTGTGGACGGTAATTGCATTTTTTTCACGTTTACGTATTCTGCACAAAATGGCCTGTTTGTCCCTTGAACACGTTCCAAAGCCTTCTGGATTTCAGAGCACAATAAATTGCCTTTCTTGTAATGTCCTGGCATTCTGACATTATTTTATTTCACTTGGCATCCAACCACACTTACTTTTTTATGCGCTATATAGCCGTTTATGATCCGTCCTTAGCAATTGTCCAGCAGTGTATTAGTACTACAAAGTCAGGCAACATCAATGTTGTGGACCCTGATTTTTTAGCACGTCTTTTGTAAAAAAAGATCGTGCTTATGTTATCGGTTTGACCATCCGTCCGTCCGTCTGTAGACACGATATCGCTGCAACTATTAGTCCAATTTGAAAAATTCTTTTTGCATTGGGAAGCTTGAAATATGCGAATGATGATCCTTCATTTTTTAAAATTTTTTTTTACGGTGTAGAATTTTGTCGTTAGAGGGCGTAAATGCAGATGATGTTGAATTCAAAAATATGTTTTATTCTACATATTTGCTTCTAAACATCCGATTGAAAAATTATTTTATTTTTCGATTCCATTTATGTCGAAGAGTAGTTTAGATATAGCTACTTTTTCAAATTACACATAGATTTTCGGCTAGGGGGCATAAAAGTAAATTACATTTTCCCCGATAACTCTTCTTCTAAAACTCCGATTTGAAATTTTTTTTCTTCAGCGGATACATCTCTCGATAGAAAATCTTTTGCATATAATTTCAAATTTTTGGTAAAGAATACTTTGGCCACCAGGAGGCATAAGTTTTTGCTTCTGATGCATTTGCCATAAAATCTGAGCTTCTAAAATATCGATTGCAAAAATTCTTTAGTGGACTGATGCCACTCACATCGATAAACCTTTTCGGAATATTTTCTTCTTAAAATATTCCATAGTTTCTCCGCCAGGGAGCATAGATGTATATCTTATTTTTGTCAATATCTCTACCTCTAAGAGTCCTATTTGAAAAATTCCTTCTTTGTTGGATATTGTTTCAGTGTGACATGTTTTTCATATAATTTCAAAATTTTCAAGTAATTCATAGACTTTCCGCTAGGGGGCACAAAGGTAAATTGCATTTTTTGTGTTGTTTCTGCTTCTAAAACTCCGATTTGAGAAATTCTTCCATTATCGCATACAAGACCTGATGGAAAATATTTTTCACATAATTTCTAATGTTTGGTAAGGAATGGTTGGCCACCAGGGTGCATAAGTGTTAATGTTTGCTTCTGATGTATTCGTAGCAAACTGTGGGCTCCTGAAAACTTGGCTAAATTTTTTTTTTTTTTTGGAACGGTACCATTCTTATGGAAAAACTTTTGAGAATACTTTCTTCCTAAAATAATGCATGGTTTTCCCACCAGGGGACCTAAACTCACATCTTATCTTTATCGATATCCCTGTTTCTAAGAGTCCGATTTGAAAAATTCTTTCTGTGTTGGAGAGCGTTTCCGGTACGAAATGTTTCTCATATAAATTCATGTTTTTCTTAAAGCAACAGGTCTGCAACCAAAGGACATAAGCTCACGATTCCGTTTACAGCAATATCTGAGGGATTAAAAACCCAAGTGAAAAACTTCTTTCGTCCGTCAGATACTAATGTTTTCCATACCGGTTCCATTGAATTTGAATAGCTTTGATAAATTTAATTTACATCAGAACAGATTCAAAAGACGTGCTTATTACACCCAAAATTTTGGTGTCATCTTTCTTGTTCAGAATTAGATTCAACATAACTTCTGTCACTATTGTGAGTGTAATTCAGGTGATGTAAAGTTTGATAAGAGTTAAGATTATAGTTAGCTAATAGTAAAACAGCTGGAAAAATTTGAGAAAATACCACCAGTTGTCCTGCAGTGCTCATGAGTTTTTGAAAAAGATGTAGCTGAAACATATTAAAAAGTGCTGATAAATGAGCATATGAAAGTTCAGTATCATTTTATTCAGTTCTTCCCTAGCAGCATTGCTAATTATGCAGTCTCATGAGATCCCTGTTGTAGATTTTCATTTTTTCTCACTCTTCAACAGCATTATTAATCCTACAAGTCAGATGGGATCACTATTGTAGATCTTAATTTTTCTCACTGTTCAGCAGCATTGTTATCTCTTCTTTCCATCTTAGTAATATATCATTTTTTCATCTGCTCTGCCATTATTCACTATCATTAGTAAGTAGTGTATAACTATCCAACAGAAAGTGATACACTGCTTACTCGCTCGCATGTAACTTGTATACAAGACTTCATCAAAGAAGGTAAACATTGTCTCTGTTTTGGCAGGGTACATTAAATATGTAAAATGTCAAGTGTATTTGTTTCATTGAGAACAGTGGTGTATAACATGTAATCTAAATTGGAATCATTTTATTAGATTTATTATTTAAGGAATAACTAGTTAATCAAACTGCTATTAAATGGAAGTACCAAATGCCAAAACATATCTCTTTAAAGTTGTCTATTTTGTTGCCTCCTATGCTGATGTAAAAATTTACATTTTAAAACATCAATTTTTTAAGAGGGACATGATATGATGCCAGTTTAGAATTGTTTTCCAAATTTGCTTTGCTATGAAATGTTCATAAAAATATTTCAAAGTATTGTTTTTTGGGAAATTTATGAGCAGTTTTAATATGATTTAGAAAGCATAAAAGGGAAATGTGCTAAGAGGTAAATGCATTCATGATGTATGCTGTGTGACCACATATGTGTAGTTAATGTGTTGGATCACTGTCTTGAGATGTCTGGTTATGATTGACTGCAGCAGTATTACAGATATATGTATCTGCCCAAGTGGAGTTGATAATTTCATCATGTTTTGTAGGCTTGCTCAAGAAATTTTTTTATATTTCCAAGTGTGATGTTACAGAACTTGACAGATGCCTCTGAAACGCTGAAATCTGGAGACCAGTGCCCAGTATAATTATTTGACATTATTTCTTAGAAGTCATGTGCAATTGACAAAATGTGGTCTTTATTTTAATGAAGAAATTATGTTGTAACATGATAGGGACTGACTCTGAACCATTTTTGTATAGAGCATTCAGTGCAATTTGATTATCTGTTAAGTCAAGTTAATCCTGATTGTCTTATAAGCCTGTCATAGGTAGATAAGTATGTTGAAAAACTGAATAAAATTTATAGAAACAAGTGTTTTAACACTGTGTCACCTGATAAACACGCAAATCAGTGAGAAAATCATTGCTTTTTTTTTTTTTATTATTGTGCAGAGTGATGTGAAACTTATTTTAAGATATATCACATTCAAAACTTGCAGTAATGTTTGGATAGTGATGAGTAATATGGGTTCATGATAAATTATTGTGTAAAGTACAATCCAGTGTTTGTACAGCTGAGTATTATAAGTGATTCTTCTTGCTGGAATTAGACTTTGTGAGACAAACAATTGATTTGACTCATGACAGTGGAAATTTGAACTACAAAGAATTGAAGCAATATATTCATTAATCATTCATCAGCATATCATGCCTCAGAGCTTAAAATTCAAACTTTAAATAGGAGTCTCCCCACCTGTGTTTGTAAAGGCATGGATTGACAATTTCTGGTGGAGTTTTGAATATGTGATTATAAATACTATTAAAAGACTGGGAGGACAGTAGAAACATTTCTACTGTCTTAATTTCTGATATATATGAGCTATATCTGATTTTTAAAACGTTTACTGTCTTACAGTCTAATACAAATTAATACGATTCATTTTACAAAAATAAAATGATTCATGTTGCAGTGCACTGATATCATAAAATTGCCCCGGAATTCTGTGTATCTGCCTTTCACTTTTTGCCACAGTTGATAAGCTTTGATTAGCTGGTTCTCTGAAAGTTTATTTGGCCCAATTTCAGAAATTCACGAGTATCAAGATTTTTGTTGCTCAATAGATTTCTAAATTTTGACCTAATTCTGTTTAGTGTGCTAAAGCCACATTCACATGGCCCATTTTTTATGCTTTCCATCCTACCGTAGGTTGAAGAAGTGTATATGCTCCAGCTGTGTCCATCTGTCTGTCGGCACGATAACTCGCGTAAAAACGGTTCAATTTCGATGAAATTTTAGTATGTGGTAGGGGACCACCTGGGGACGAACCCTATTGAAAATAGACGAAATAGGGTCAAAGGTCACGGCATAGGAGCAGGATCCATTCCATTGGCCTTATGCATCATAACTTGCGTAAATGTGGTTCGATGTCGATGAAATTGCAGTATAATGTAGGGGACCACCTGGGAATGAACCCTATTGAAAATGGGTGAAGTGGGGTCAAAGGTCAGGACATAGGAGCGGGATGCATTCCATTGCCCTTATGCATCATAACGTGCGTAAAAATGGTTCGATTTCAATGTAATTTTAGTATGTGGTAGGGGACCACCTGGGGACGAACCCAATTGAAAATGGACGAAATAGGGCCAAAGGTCAGGACATAGGATCGGGATCCATTCATTCGCCCTTATCCCATACTATCAAAGGAGCAATTCTTGTATGTATGTAAATTTTATTTTGAAAACGGCTCTATGGATTTTGATGAAAGTCGTTAACCTACGGTTTTCTGGTACTAGAAATCGATTTAGCTTGATCTCGACTTTAGGAAAATTCGTTTAGTGTGTTAAATAACCACCCCGAATCACCACGTTTTAAGTGCCATGGCGTCGTCCCATTAATGTTGCCCATGCTTAGAAATCTTATGACGTCGCAATCTCGAGTCTGAGATGTTGGCGCACGGTCACGCTGTCTGTCTCATTACATCGTGCATTGTGTGTGGATCCTATTAAAGTTTTATGACGTCACACTGTTTCGAGCAGGTGGTCGCAATTCCCATCTGCCTCATTACGTCACGCGTTGTGTGCGTATGCCCGTCCGCACGATAACTCGCGTAAAAAGTAAAAATTGTTCGATTTCGATGAACTTTTTGTATGTGGAAGGGGAACACCTGGGGACAAACCCTTTTGAAAATGGGCAAAATGGGGTCAAAGGTCAGGACATAGGAACGGAATCACTTTTATCGCCATTATGCGTCATAACTTACGTAAAAAATCTTCGATTTGGATGACATGTTAGTATGTTGTAGGGGCCTGCCTGGGGACAAATCCTGTTGAAAATGGGTGAAATGGGGTCAAAGGTTAGGACACAGGAGCGGGATCTATTCCATAGCCCTTATGCATCATAACTTGCGTAAAATTGCTTCGATTGCGACAAAACTTTATCATGTTATTTCAGAGGTATACTGAACCGGTTCTGTTGAATATTATCAAAATGGGATCAAAGGTCAGGGCACAGGACCAAGATTTATTCCACAACCATTATCCTCATAACTTGAGTAATGAGTTCTGGTATGTTGGAAAGCGCATTGCATGATTTTACTAACTTGTTAAAGGCAATACTAGACCTAATTGCACAGCCTTTGACACTAATGGAAATGTGTGCAGATGGTTGCTTATAAAATTTTTGAAAAATGGCACATATACTTTTCATTATTTTCCACTGTGTGTCTGAATAATGAATATCCTGTAACTGCATCTTCATTAATTTTTGAACAAAACTGATCTACAGGGCTTTTGAAAGACTCTTTATCAAAATTCACGTTACCTGTATTTTATTTTATAGATTCAGGTTCCACACACTTACATTTTGAAAAGAGATCCATTATGGAGGAAGGAAATCTGCTATCCCATCTCATTCACAAAAGATGAAATAAACCTTGACTTGTGATATTGTCACGTATAAGTTTTTGACCATTACAAGGGTCAACTAATTTATTATTTTGATCAAATTTCCCTTCAGCTCTGAAAAGTAAAATGAACAGCTGAGCTAAAGCTGTGCTGTTCATTTTTTCTAATTCTTCAACACATATAAGAAATTCTTGAGATGGTTTATCTGAGTCCACAGTTCCAATAATGACATTTGCTACATATCTACTTAAGCATCTGTAGTTTCATCTATAGAGACCCAAATGTTCTCCTTGTGAACTGAATGTTTGTGTACCATTTCGCTAAAGAATGTTTTCTCAAAGTTGACTCGTTTGGAATTATTTGTTTTGCATACCTTCCTAAGAAATGCTTTAAGGAGGAATTTTGTAACTTCCACAGTGCAATTCTTTCATCAATAAAGGCCTTGAACAAATTCAGAGAAAACTCTTGACTTGCATGTGGATGTAGATGCATAATTTGAAATTAAGCTATTTTTCCTTTTGACTTCTGGCTAGCCAAATACTTATTTTTGGCTGCCTTGAGATGTTGGGAAGCACTAAAATTGTTTTCACTGGAAACAGGCCTTCCACACACTTTATTAAATGATATCATTCCATTGATTGAGGAAATACATCTGGACCAAAATCCATTGCAAACTTATTTAATCTTGTACAGTCATATGATTTTACTTTAGGCTTATTAATCAATATTGTGCAGTTACCAGTCAACAATAGCAGAAGTGCGAGATATTGTCCTTGAGAGTCATGGCGTAGAGAAACTCTTTCATCTGAATTTCATGGATCAATGAGAATATAAAGTTCGATTACATATACAGTAGTTCCAACTGCTTGTTCATGAAATGACAAAACAATAAAAATAGTCACATGACCTTCGCGAAGTGCTCCGATATTGCATGCTCATCCTATCCGCCTGCACTCAGAGAACGGCTTTCTTACGAACAAACAAGACCATGAAATTTGCACCCTTTGTGATCTCATTTCAACAGCCAATAATGGCTGGCTGATTTTGTAGCAGACCCATCATGATGCCATATCTCCAGTAACCTTGCCATGCACTACTTGCTTTCTATCTTGTTAAGAGTTCTGCACCACTTTCAATAAGCTGTTCGTCTGGCTTATGGATTTTGATGCGCAGAAAAGTTTTGTGTTAATCCTTACAAGCACTATGAGTAGAAAGCTAGGATTTTAGTAAACATGGCCTTCCTACATAAAGAAACATTCACATTTCTGCTGCAGTTGTTTAGTGGAGAGTAGACTAAACATTTTTCTTTTGATCAGAAGTGGATTCCTTTGCATACCACCATTCTGTAAAGGAGGCTAAGTCTTTTAACAAGTGGTTTCGCTTTTGTACCACGATCATGATCCTAAAAATGAGTTTCATTTTTTCAAAGCTGCTTTTCTGGAAAATTTTCAGGATGCATACAAAAATATAAACTAAATGTGAAAATCTGCAGTGAAAAAAATATGCAAAATAAGCGTTTTTCTTGGACATCTGGGCTTTAGTCATTACAGACGAAATTATTTGGGGAAAGGCTCAGCAATTTGAAGTATATCTGAAAATCATCAGTAATAATGAAATTTTAAGTGGAGTATCGCTGGGAATCGTAACAGTAATATGAAATTTCAAATTGTTATTATCACTTACCATTGGTGATGATACCTGTTGGGATTGAGTTATGTGTCTGCTGAAATGTTGTTCAGAAAATTTGTGCTTTCCTTTTTTCTCCAAATTTTTTGTTAAAAGATGAAAATTTTTTAAAGCTGCTATCCAAAAAGACCTGATTTTAGGGGAAACATTTTTTTTGTCCATATGATATAAAGATGGATGTTATAGTTTAGAAACTTACATCCCAACCCAATATATTTAAAAAATTGCTACCATTGTTTTTTGCCTTTATTTAATTGCCAGGAAAACATATGAAACAAATGTTGGTGCTTTAAGGGTTGAAATGTAGTTTTTTTGTTCATTGTAAGAAGTTTCTTTTGAGATCATCAGGTCCAGTCATATTTGTAGCAGTTTATAAGCACATCGAATTAACACACTAACTAGAGAAGCTGTTAATTTCTTTTGCGAAAAGAGTTTTCAGTATTGCATGCTTTTTTTGTAAGAATCTTGAAGTTACTTCTGTTGCTGTATTTCATTTATTAATTAAGCTTTTTTTCTGTCTTTAATTGAGTTACTGTTGCATATTATGTAATACTCTTTTGTAAAACTAAATGTTTGTTTAAACTTCAATTTCAGTACCTTTCAACTTGCCAACAACACTGCTGATTACCACTTCAGGAAGTGTACAACATTTACATTTAAATGGTTCATTTGTTGGGTCAAAGAGCATGGCTACCATGAAGGACAAAACATCTGCAGATTTTGTTCACAGAAACCAAACTGTTTGCTGGGTAAGTAAGTATATGCATTTTTACCTCTGTTACAGAGCCTTATATGTATTGGTATTTGAAGTTTAGAAGTCTTCATTGTGTCCAAATGCAAACTGAACTTTGTGCTGGCTAAGTAGCTGAATGCATTTCTCATTATTACCCAGTCCTATGTGTACTGATGATTGTATCTATAATGCCACTAACAGCGAGTGAGATATCATTTTGCGTTTCACAAAATCTGTGACCTCAAAAACTGAAAAATGGAGGGGGAAGGGGACTGCAAAATATGTTCACGTGAAAGTATTTTCAATTATATTTGAGACATGCTGCCTGTAAACATTTTTGCACTCAGATCTTGATCAGTAAAAATACCTCCCAGGTATTTTGTGATGTATTCTCTGGTTTAACCATCCTTTTTGAGTTTCTGTTCGTATGTAAATTATGTTACTGCTTTGTCACGTTTCTTTGTGAATGGCACATCAACTCTGAATTTTCTTTGATTGTTTGGCAGTGACTGACAGTGAGTCAAAGGTAAATAAAAAGCCACACTTGAAAACTTCTGTGTAATGCACTTACCTTGTGAAGGCGTGTGGTGATGTGGTTAAGTAATACGATATACTGCTCGAAATAAGATCGCACATTATCTTGAGGACCTGTATGCCAAAGAAATTTTATCTAATCACAGTTATCTGTAAAATGGTTTTAGTATACAGTGGATTCCGGTTAATTGCGACACATTGGGGCTAGGACACTGGCTAAATTAAACAGTTGCCCAGTTATGCGAAGCTTTATCCCAAAGAACTAATTTGGGATGTTCTTCAAGAATTGTGTGTCGAACTGAAGACAGATTAAATTATAATAAAAGCACAGGCATTTTTCATGAGTGAAAAAGTGGAAAAAATAATTTTGAATAGGATAGAGTAGATTTCAGTTAACTGGGCCATCACATAACCAGGGCAGCCGCTTATTTGGGAAAATTCTTGAACATCATACATACATACATACATATCACTAAGCTGTTCTCTGAGATTCAAAGGTTAGCTCCAAAAAGAAATACAAACTTCCAGATATTTTTACTTATTGTTGTCGTATCAATGGAGAAGTTTGATACGACAACAATAAGTAAAAATATCTGGAAGTTTGTATTTCTTTTTGCGGCTAACCTCTGAATCTCAGAGAACAGCTTAGTGATATGTATGTATGTATGATGTTCAAGAATTTCCCCAAATAAGCTGCTGCCCTGGTTATGTGATGGCCCAGTTAACTGAAATCTACTGTATCCTATTCAAAATTATTTTTTCCACTTTTTCACTCATGAAAAATGCCTGTGCTTTTTTATAATTTAATCTGTCTTCAGTTCGGCACATTTCTTCTGTTTGAAGTTATATTGGGCTCCTCTGGTGGTGCAGTGGTCTAAGCACTGGCTTCTGACCGTTCCTCTAAGTGGGCATGGGGTTTGAGTCCTAGATGAGGCATGAGTGGTATATTTGTCTTATAGCAGTGGCTCTGTCCTTTCCCTGGAATCAATGGCCCTAAATTAGGTATGGGCAACTGCTTTATAGCCCTTAGAGTTGTCTGCGGTTGTTGTTAAACCTCGAAACTAATAAAACAAAAAATAAATGATACTGAAACATTTTTGCTGTATTGGATAGGATTAAGCTTCAAGATAGTCTGTTTTTTTTTTTCACTTCAATGTGCAAAATTGTTTTACTAGATGGTAGCAGATAAAATTATGTATTTGTTGATATGTGCATTGCTTGAAAACATACAGGTAAAGTTCTTTGATCAGATAAATTTAGGTGCATTATCCAAAAGTTTTGAAATTTTCCATGCACTTTTAGGCTTTTTTTTTTTTTAATCTTCTGCAGCTTTTTACAAGGTGACACATTTGTTTGTGTATAAATTGTGATATCTCTGTTTTTAGGAGACTGACTGGAAAAATTCTGTGTGGGTATCTAGATTGATACAGGAATGACCAGGATTTCCCATGTGCTTTGTTTATTTATTTATGGTGCACAATTTTCCAGCGAGATGGCACAAATTTGTATTTGTCACCTAATTTATATTTGTGCAAGACAGATTAATAAAATTTATTTTATATTGTACAGTGGTATACATAACCAAAGTTTTTCAGTTTTTCTTACCAAATTCTTTCATGTAAGTGACACAAAGTGTTGAAATGTAGCACAAGAAGTATTTTCTATCTATTTAAACATTATATTTCCATTTCTTTGGAAGTTTCTAGGTCAGGTCAGGTCTACATGACCGATGAGTTCGGTAGAGCATTCTAAGTTTCTGTTCAATTTTTTGTTTTTCAAAGGATAAATTGTTTACATTTAAAAGTTTTGATGAAATTTTTCTGGTTTTTGTTTGTTGATCCTTATTTTAAATTTCATTGCTTTCACTGTTTGTTACATTTGCTATTCAAAAGTAATGTAGCTGTTTTAATGTTTCAAATTATAAATTTGTATTCAATTCCAAGACCGTTTTTCTTTTTCTTCATAGGCAAATCGGAATAGAACACATTCTGGTATTGTATGTTCGAACGCATTTGATTTCTCCAAGACTTGGCAGTACAAACTCCCTGAACTCTTTGCAACATCAAGTGAGTTAACATTTCTAATAATATTTATTTGAGTTGTAGTCCTCCATTTGGTTCATTTTGATGTATTTTGTTTCAGTTTGAGATATGATTAATTCCATATTTTCTTGTTTTTGAATATTGCAAAATGTTATTGTATTATAATGAAACCAGATCTTTCCATTTAAAAGCATTTTTGACTGTTTATTCACATGATCTTGAGTGAATTACATTATTGACTATGTACAGTGAAACCTGTCTAGCAAGGTCATCCACGGTTTTGTGAAAAGATGGCCATCTTTACAGGTGCCTGCCAAATACACTACTGTTTGTAAAAATTGCAACACTATGAAGGACTGCTGGTATAAGCTTGAAACTTACAGGATATGTACAATAGGTTGGGACATGCAAATGATTAAAATGTCAGTAAAAATGCACATGCGGTTGCGAAGCGGCACCCTCTGAACTGTCCGGTCTTGGGTATAAAGAGCTGGCTTAAATGATATGTTGCAATCAGTGAAGAGCCAACATTGAGTTGAAAGGTGTTTCTTGTGTCTCACTATGCCCTGTCGCCGAAGAATGTCGCATTATTAACACCTGACGGGCTTTGAGAGAAGAAGGATTCTTGGGTATAAAGAGTTTGCTCAAACTATATGTTGCAATCAGTGAAGAGCCGACATTGAGTCAAAAGGGTGTTTCTTGTGTCTCACTATGCCCCGTCGCTGAAGAAGGCCTCATTATGAACACCTGGTGGACTGAGTGAGGAAGGTTTCTTGGGTATAAAGAGCTGTCTCAAACGAGATGTCACAATCAGTGAAGAGCCGACATTGAGTCGAAAGGGTGATTCTTGTGTCTCACTATGCCCGTTGCCGAAGAAGGTCGCATTATGAACATCTGATGGACATTGAGAGAAGAAGGATTCTTGGGTATAAAGAGATTCTTGGGTATAAAGAGCTGGCTCAAACGAGATGTTCCAATCAGTGAAGAGCCGACATTGAGTTGAAAGGTGTTTCTTGTGTCTCACTATGCCCTGTCACATAGTGAGACACAAGAAACACATATAAGGTTGCATTATGAACACTTGATGGACTTTGAGTGGGAAAGGATTGTTGGGGTGTGAGAAGCTGAATTTTCCTGCAGTGAAATCGCCACTCGTAGGAGACAAAATGCCAGTACAGGGATGTGAACGTGATGTTAGTAGACAGATGAGGCTTCAACGCATAAAAATTCATGAAATAGACTGCAAAATCGCACAACCGCACGGGATAACAAACATCTCTACCTCATAGTCGTGACCAATCGCACAGTAACATCAACATCTACAGTTAGTGTAGCACTGTCTGTCACAGATCAGGCTTTGTACTTCAGCACAGTTTGACATCGTCTGCTTAACAGGGACTGGTGGCTAGCAGCCCATTGCTGCACATTTCTTTGACCCTTAACCCCAGGTGCCTCAGGCTGCAATGGGGTCTCGAAGACAAACATCGGGGTGAAGATTGGCAACAGGTCGTGTTTTCTGGTGAGTCACGATTCAACTTGATGCATCATGATGGTTGCATACATGGTCGAGGACATTGTAGTGAATGGCACCTTACAGCATCTTACCAGCCCAACACCAAGCGTCATGGTTTGGGGTTTCATTGGTTTCAGTTCACTATCTCACCTGATTTGAATTGAGGGAACCCTCAACGACCAGCGGTACATCAGGGATGTTTTAGAGGCACAGGTGATGCCCTTCCTTCTGAGCTTTCCTGGTGCTATATTCCAGCATGGCAATGTTCGTAAACATAGAAATCGAGTGAAAGCACACATAGTCACGTATGGTAAAAAGGTTCGTTTAACGGTAGCTTTCGGTCATCCTACAAACTTGATCACCTGTGATCGACGGGATGGGCTGGTTGCCAGAACTACAATTTGAAATTGGGGTGCTGGAACTGTTGCCAGATTTTAAAATATCAGGTTCTTGTGCGGAATGAGTCAATCACAAAAACTTAAGGTAGCAATCTTAAAAGCACGATAATTAAAACATTATGCAGGCTTCCGATGAAGTGAAGAACTTATTTAATGTATAAGTTAAAAGATTAAAAATAAAGCCATAAGAGCTTTCGGTCTTCCTAAAGACCATTATCAGATGGAAGTACTGAAGGAACATTTTTGGGTGGAGAGACATATAAGTAACTTACAGGCGTGACGTATAAGTAACTTACAGGCGTGACGACAATGAGGTAGTACTGTATGCTGACATAGCACCCCATATCATCTGATTAGGTGGATGTCTCACAGTGCTAACGGTGTATTTTACATCAAACCATTTGCCATTTGGTCATCAAACATGTGCTTCACGTGATTTGAATTGGTGCACAGTTGATTCATTGGAAAAAAGAACTTGGCTCCAATTTTCAGCAGTCCACGATTGATGACGCTTCACAAAATGGAGTGTCTTCTTTTTCATGACAGTGGTTAGTTTAGGTTATGTGCAGGTTTATAAGACTTTAATCCAAGATCTTTGCTAAGATGTTGGGAAACAGTGCTGATACTAATATCAGATGCTTTTGAATGTAGAGAAGCCTTGATTTTCTTGCACGAACTCCTCGGAGAACGCATAACTATTCGCCTTAGGGTATTGTCATCACATGGGGTTGTTTTCCTTGGATGTCCACTTCTCTTTCAGGTGCTAAATCCACCTGTATCTCAATATTTCATGATTGTATTATGAATAGCAGTCTTGCTCGCATTCACCTTTCTACTTACGTCACATTCGGAGTATCCTTCATAATATAAAGTCACTATTTGTGCCCTGTGAGTAACACTTAATGATGCTTTTTTGGTTACTTTTTGCTATATAGAAAATACGTACAAAACCTCTGAGCATGAAAACCAGAAGCAAACTGACGCTCGCACGCTTCCCCCAATTCTATCAACAGCTGCCTCTGTGGATGACACAACACCGACAGGAAGTTGAGTAATACAGACAGTAGCAGATACAATCAGCAGAAATCTCCTGCTGCAAACTGGTGGTCTTATACTTTTGCAAATGACTGTATATTGCAGCAGAAATACACACTCAGTACCTTCCATACCGTAATGTTCTTAATCTTGATGTGAATATAGATTTGCTGCTTCTCTTAATGTGGAAGTTTGTAAGTTAAATTTTCGTGCACTATTAATGTTTTGTCTTCTGTTATGTTTCATTTGGAAAATTCTGAGGTGCATAATTTTTTTTTTGCTTCCCAGATAGTTTTTTTACAATTAGTTTTTTTTTCAATTATGAGTGCATTATGAACATAATTTATGGGTAGTGACATTTTAACATTGGGCCAGCAAGGTCTTGGGTCAGAGGCCTCAGTTACCACATTTTTCTGCTTATAAGTCAATATGGAGTATAAGTCAAATGTGTTAAATTTCTCATTTTCCTGATCTTCATTCACAGAAGTTGATCCTGCGTATAAAATGAAGCTAGAACAAATACAATTAGCGTTCTGAAATACAAAACTATATTTTTGAGGTTTTAGTATAAATATTAAGAAGGAAGAGAAAGTGAGGTATAATGTAACGCATTTCTCTTTTCAGCAAAAAACTGAACTTTGTAAGTTTATTTTTTCTCACAAACTGACGCTACCATATTCCTTCCCATTGGCTCACCAGTAGGAAAAGCCACAGTGCAAGAATTAAACAAGTTAGTAAAATCATGTAATGCATTGATTATGAAACACTTTCCAACACACCAGAAATCATTACTCAAGTTATCATTCAAGTTATGAGGATAATGGCTGTGGAATAAATCTTGGTCCTGTGCCCTGACCTTTGATCCCATTTCGATGATATTCAACAAAACCGGTTCAATATACCTCCGAAATAACATGATAAAGTTTTCTCACAGTCGAAGCATTTTTACGTAAGTCATGATGCATAAGGGCTATGGAATAGATCCCGCTCCTGTGTCTTAACCTTTGACCCCATTTCACCTGTTTTCAATGAGATTTGTCCCCAGGCAGGCCCCTACAACATACAAACATTTCATCCAAATGGAAGCATTTTTACGTTAGTTATGACGCATAAGAGCAGTGGAATGGATCCCGCTCCTATGTCCTGACCTTTTACCCCATTTCATTTGCTTTCAATAGGGTTTCTTCCCAGGTGTTCCTCTACCACATACTAAAATTTCATCGAAATTGAACGCTTTTTACGTGAGTTATCATGCGGACAGACATACGCACACAACGCGTGACGTAATGAAGCAGATGGGACTCGCGACCATCTGCTCGCAAGAGTGTGATGTCATAAAACTTAAATAGGATTCACACACAACACATGATGTAATGAGACAGATGACGTGACCATGCGCCAACATCTCAGTCGCGAGAGTGTGACGTCATAAGATTTCTAAGCATGGGCAACATTAATGGGACGACGCCATGACACTAAAAACGTGGTAATTCGGGGTGGTTATTTAACCCACTAAACGAATTTTCCTAAAGTCGAGATCAAGCTAAATCGATTTCTAGTACCAGAAAACAATAGGTTAAAGACTTTCATCAAAATCCTTAGAGCCGTTTTCAAAAAAAATTTACATATATACAAAAATTGCTCCTTTAATAGTATGGGATAAGGGCGAATGAATGGATCCCGATCCTATGTCCTGACCTTTGGCCCTATTTCGTCCATTTTCAATAGGGTTCGTCCCCAGGTGGTCCCCTACCACATACTAGAAGTTCATTGAAATCGGACCATTTTTATGCACGTTAAGATGCATAAGTGCAATGGAATGCATCCCGCTCCTATTTCCTGACCTTTGACCTCACTTCACCCATTTTCAATAGGGTTCATTCCCAGGTGGTCCCCTACGACACACTAAAATTTCATCAAAATCGAACCATATTTACGCAAGTTATGGTGCATGAGGGCAATGGAATGGCTCCCGCTCCTTTGTCGTGACCTTTGAATCCACTTCACCCATTTTCAATAGGGTTCGTCCCCAGGTGGTCCGCTGCCACATACTAAAATTTCATTGAAATCGAACCATTTTTACAGTAGTTATTGTGCTGATAGACAGACGGACAAAGCTGGAGCATATACGCTTCTTCAACCAACGGTTAGAAAGCGTAAAAAAAGAAAACAAAAACAAGGACTATTCCAAATCAGAGTGATGCTATCATTCTCAGCTTTCTCCAGAGTCCGATTGAAATCAAAAGCCAAAAGATATTGTGATTTCAAACAGAAACATGAAATAAATTAAGATAAATGTAATAAATGGAAGCTATTTTTATTCAGTTGAGAGATACAATTTAGAGATTGTGATGAAGCGAAAAAGACTGCCTTTGCCAGTTGCTGGTCATTGCTGTTCTTAGGGCGCATGCTCTGCTGGCTTTCGACACGATTGCCACCAGCCAATCAACTACGTAGTTGCACCCATTTCAGTTCTTGTGGCTTTGCAAAACCAGCCACTTCAAAATGAAGCTGCGATTTCAATCGATCATGATGATTTTAATGAAGTTTCTGTCTAATGGAAATATCTGTTTTAAGTAGCTTTTGAATAAGTACTTAGTGAATGGAATACTGCATTTCGTACACTTTCAGAATGGTTTCTTATGAATGTAATATTGCGTTTTGGGTGCTCATTTCATCACCCAATGTTAGGCACAATTTTTTTTTTTTCACACATTTCAATGACCGTTCTAATAGATAAGTTGATGTGGCGGGTAAGTCGTGGCTTGAACTTCTGGAAGAAAAAGTCTTGTCTTATACACTGAGAAATAATTTGTTTATATTTTTAATTGTGAAGTTTTTTTTTATTGGTTATATGAATTTGGGATTACGAATCAACAAATACTGCAGAACGGTAAAAAGGTAAGGATGGATTACGAGCAAAAAATTCAGTTATTGAATTCATTTATAACATTTTTAAAGTTATGTGGAATCACTGCATGGAAATGCTTCTTGTCATGCACCATTTCATTACCAGACAATAGCAACACCCCCTGTACAGAAAGTGTTCACAATAAATGCACAAACTCTCTCTTGCATAAGTTTAAAATTAGTAAAGAAAGTGACATAAGTACCCTGTATTAAGAAAATAAAAAAAGAGGAAAGAAAGGAGAAATTTATAACATAGAGGAAATAAATACTCTGGGATCAAGATCACGTAACATAATGATGCAAGACATTGATATTTTTTATAGTAATAAAGCTGAAATGCTTAAATATCATTTTGGTATGCAAATAACAGGATTTCTACAAGTTACTTTGGAATTTTATTTTTTGCATTTGAATCAGTTTTTCTTTTCTTACATAATTCTTTTTATGCAATTTAGTCCTGTCACTTTGTTACTGTGTATGTTATACACAATTTTGATGCTTCCAGTTATGAAAGTGTATTGGTTCTTAGTTTTGTAGCTGCAGAATTAATGCAATTTATTGGGCTCCATCCTAAAATTTACATCGAATGTTTTCTATCTTTATTTCAGATATAAATCAAATGGCATTTGACTGGGTGACTACAAATTGGTACTTTTTAGATGATGAAAGGGAAATGATATTTGTTTGTAACAACAGTCTGTCTGTCTGTGTTATCTTAATTGATGTTTCCTTGAGCAAACCTAAAGATATTGCACTTGATCCAACTGAAGGGTAAGGAAAGCCCCCCCCCCCATCTTTGTTAATTTTTATTGTGAATGATTTATATATATATATATATATATATATATATAATTTTAAGTTCAATGAGATCTCCTTTTCTCCTTACCTCACTTAGCCCGACGATGTCCCACTTGATCTTTTGTAATACCTCTTCCAATTCAAGAAGCCTTGAATCAGAAGATAGGGAGCGTCCATTGTAAGTAGCCAAGGTCAGCATCAAATGCAAAGTAGGGCAACAGTAACAGAATGAAACTTTGGTTGGTAAATTCGGTTATGGGAACAGAAATCAACGTGGAAATAATCTCGTAGAATTTGCAGAAGCAGAAAGGTTTTTCATCATGAACTCTTTTTCAAGAAAAAGACGCACAGGAAATGGACATGGAGACATCCAAATGGGACGACAAGTGAAATTGATTTTATTATGTGTAACAAAAAATTCGTCATAGAAGACTGCAATGTGCTAAACAAGTTCAACACAGGTAGTGACCATAGATTGGTGAGATGTAAGATGCACCTCAACACTAAACTCGAAAGTGGCAAGCTCATAAGACAAACAAAATGTATTGACATAACCAACCTTAAAAAACACCATAATACCTTCAACTTGGAACTGAGGAACAGATTCTCTGCTTTAGAAGGCCTAACATCAGAAAAAGTGGATATTTCTGAAGTTAACAGAGAATTCATCAAGGCTCCTATGGAAACAGCAACAAAAATAGGTGGTACTAAGAACAAGTTACATATGAAGAAAATTTCAGGAAAAACAAAAATGTTGATGCAAAAGAGAAGGGAGATGAGGACAAATAAAGACGTAACTTCCAATGTGGAATATGTTGAGCTATGCAAGACAGTGCGAAAAGGTATCACTGAAGACATAAGGGCATTCAATTGTGAACTAGTGAGGAAAGCAATTGAAAACAACCAGAGCCTGAAGAGAACAAAAGGACATCTCAGTAATGGAAGAAAACAGATTATGGCTCTGAGAAAAGAAGATGGTACTGTAACAAGAAATAGAAGCAAAATTTTGACAAGGGTGAAAGATTTCTATTCAAAACTATATGAAAGGGATGATAAATCTATTCCAGACATTACGACAGGTACCAGTGCCAAAGTCCCTTTGATCCTCCTTGCAGAAGTTACATATGCAATTAAGAACATGAAATGGGGAAGAGCTCCAGGTGAAAATGGAATTGCTGTGGACATTATACAAGAAGCGAGTGGAGAAATTGAAACTACACTCGCCTAAGTTTTCACCAGATGTCTTAATGAAGGGAAGATTCCTGAGGATTGGAACAATGCTACAATGATCTTGCTCCATAAAAAAGGTAACATTGAGGATCTCAGGAACTACAGACCTATCAGCCTCCTTTCAGTGGTTTATAAAATCTTCACTAAAGTTCTTTCACACTGCTTAAATGTAACACTAGACATGGCTCAACCAAGAGAACAAGCTGGATTCAGGAGTGGATACAGCACTATAGATCATATCCATGTACTGAGAGATCTAATTGAAAGAACAAGAGAATACAAACTCCCATTATGCATGGCTTTTATTGACTATGAAAAGGCCTTCAATTCCGTGAAACCATCAGCAGTAACAATGGCTTTGAAATCCTATGGTATTGAAGATGCATACATGATCATTATTAATAATATATATGAAAATGCAAGTGCAAAGGTTCGGATATTTGAGGATATCCGAACTTTCAACGACTTCAGGGATAAAGATTAATGGAGATTACTTAACTCACCTTCGTGTTGCTGATGACGTAGTCATCTTTGCAACTACCCCTTCAGAGCTGCAGAGTATGATCCAAGAACTTGCTGACAAGAGTAAATCAGTGGGATTAAAAATGAACTTTCAGAATACAAAAGTGATGTACAATGCTTTTACAAGAAACAAAGATTTAGCGATTGATGGAGAAAAACTTGAGACAACTGATTCCTACATTTATCTTGGGCAGCAAATATCGAGTGAGGGTCACATTGATGAAGAAATTAATCGGCGTATAAAACTTGGATGGAGAGCTTTTGGAAGAAACAGTACAATTTTTAAGAGCAGTATGCCAGTATGTCTCAAAAGAAAAGTGTTTAATCATTGCATCCTGCCAGTGCTTACGTATGGAGCCGAGACATGGGCCTTAACAAAAAATGACATACGAAGACTGCAGACAACTCAAAGATGCATGGAGAGATGCATGCTTGTTGTAACCAGGAAAGATAAGAAGAGGAACTTGTGGATAAGGAAAATGACAGGAGTGGACGACATCACGACCAGAGTGAAATCACTGAAATGGCAATGGGCTGGACATGTTGCCAGAAGAGCGGATCACCGATGGACAACCGGAATTTTAGACTGGATTCCGAGGGACAGGAAAAGACCCAGAAGAAGACCCCATGGGAGATGGAAGGATGAAATTCGAAAGTATGCTGGAGTGACATGGAGGAGACAGGCCCAAGACAGACAATTGTGGAAGAAATTTGGGGAGACCTTCATCCAGCAGTGGAATGATAATTGCTGATGTTGATGATGATATATTAGTTTATCTTTCCTGCATTGGTTTTAAAAACACATCTTCTCATCTCCCTTTGAAATTTTAAGACATTGCAATCTGTTGCCCGTTTCATAGGTACTATTTTGTGTTTTAATATGTAAGGGTAAATAAAAACAAAACAAAACATGGCCAGTATTTTTTGTTATAAATAGCAGAATAAGCATAAAAATGGTGAATCTTGAATATATTTTTAGTATTTTTGTTTTCTGCTAAGTGACACCACTGCACATGCTGTTATGCATTTCAAGTGTGACATCTCTAAGGAATAAAAAGACTAATGTGACATTCTAAGACCACAAAAATAAAAAAATTAATTTTTATCCTTGTGGCCTGGCATAGACATGAATAAGAGACATGGTACTTTTGGTATGTTGTAACAGCCAAGGACAATAGTGCCACCTCAAGTTTAAAATAAATGAATAAATCATCATCATCATCAACCATTATCAATCCACTGCTGGACGAAGGTCTCCCCAAGTTTCTTCCACAATGGTCTGTCTTGTGCCAGTCTCCTCCAGGTTACTCCCGCATACTTTCGAATTTTATCCACCCATCTCCCATGTGGTCTTCTTCTGGGTCTTTTCCTGTCCCTTGAAATCTAGTCTAAAATTTCAGCTGTCTATCTATGGTCTGTCCTTCTGGCAATATGTCCAGCCCATTGCCATTTCAGGGATTTTACTCTGATATGATGTCTTCCACTCTTGTCATTTTTCTGATCCACGAGTTCCTCTTCTTATCTCTCCTGGATACACCAAGCATTCATCTCTCCATGCATTTTTGAGTTGTCTGCAGTCATTGTATGTCTTTTTAGTTAAGGTCCATGTCTCGGCTCCATACGTAAGCACTGGCAGGATGCAATGATTAAACACTTTTCTTTTGAGACATACTGGCATACTGCTCTTAAAAATTGTACTGTTTCTTCCAAAAGCTCTCCATCCAAGTTTTATATGCCAATTAATTTCTTAGCTCTCCATCCAAGTTTTACATGCCAATTAATTTCTTCATCAATGTGACCCTCACTCGATATCTGCTGCCCAAGATAAATGTAGGAATCAGTTGTCTCAAGCTTTTCTCCATGAATCGCTAAATCTTTGTTTCTTGTAAAAGCGTTGTACATCACTTTTGTCTTCTGAAAGTTCATTTTTAATCCCACTTCTTTACTCTTGTCAGCAAGTTCCTGGATCATACTCTGCAGCTCTGATGGGATAGTTGCAAAAATGATTACGTCATCAGCAAAACGAAGGTGAGTTAGATAATCTCCATTAATCTTTATCCCTTTGTTTTCCCAGTTCAATGATTGAAAGACATTTTGCAATGTGGCATTAAAGAGTTTGGGAGATACAGTGTCACCTTGTCTCACTCCCTTTCCAATTTTTATGGGTGCTGTAGTCTCAAATAGCCGAATCTTTGCACTTGCATTTTCATAGATGTTATTAATAATGTTAATGTATGCATCTTCAATGCCGCAGAATTTCAAAGCCATTGTAACTGCTGATGGTTTCACCAAATCAAAGGCCTTTAAATAAATAAATAAATATATATATATGTATATAAGTATTAGCAAAGGTAGTTGATTTATTTATCCATAAAGACATTTTTATTTTTTGTGATACTTTTTAATTACACCAGTTTCTGCTACCCCTTTCGTGAGAATATTTTTCTCAGTTGTTTTCATGTAGATGAATGGATATAGAAAGTGGAATGCCATTAAATAGACATTTGGTGATAATGTCAAGAAGAATTACAGGAACAAATGTTCTAAGTTGTATGGAAATTTTATTGTTGAAGGTTTTCTGATAGTTGAAATTGACTAAGGAGTAATACAAATGTCTGATTGGTTGGATTTGGATTTCATTAGTGGAATTATTACCCATATCAAGTGATATGTAGGGTGTCAACCATAAAATAAGTAAGTCTATTTGTTATTTTCCATTATGCTCCATGCTGATTTCAACTTGATTTAATATGTACAGTCTTGAGTAAACTGTTCACGATAAGTGTATGCTGTATTAAAAAAATCATAAGCTAATTCAGTAATTTTAAAAGTTATAAATGAAAATTTAATCATGGATTCACAGTATATGAACTTATGTCACTTTACATAGAATGAAAAGCAGAAATTATTGCTCAGACATGTGCCAATTTGTGAGTTCGTACTCATGCCAATTTCATTTGACAGACTTCTGCAGCACCCAGAAAGTTTATTTAATTATTTAATTAATTAATTAAATAATTAATTTATTTTTAATTCAGACTTAATATACCTACACCAAAATATGCTATTAAGTACACTTTGTTATTTGTTTCAGGGAAAAGTTTTTCTCTTAATAAGTGTTTGTTTAAATATATGGTTTTGGTAGCAGACAGAATATTTTTGTGAAACCATCCATGTTTTTATCATTCGTAGGTTCGGCTTTAATAATGTATTGATCTGTGCACAGGTTGCTTTTTGAAAAAACATAACAGTGTGGATCTCCCCCCCCTTTTTTTTTCTGATGTTAGCCTTTTGTTAGTTAAAACTCTAGCCTTCGTGGTGTGATATGTAAAAGTAGGGATTGATCTTCAAGAAATTAAAATAAAACAATTAGTTCATTGATTCTTATGAAATTTTGTAAACTAAACTGACACAGAACATTTAATTAGCAGAGAGAGAAAGAGAAAGTGAGAGAGAGAGAGAGAGAGAGAGAGAGAGAGAAAGAGAAAGTGAGTGAGTGAGAGAGAGAGAGAGAGAGAGAGAGAGAGAGAGAGAGAGAGAGAGAGAGAGAGAGAGAGAGAGAGAGAGAGAAAGTGAGTGAGTGAGAGAGAGAGAGAGAGAGCACAGCAAAACAGAACAAATAGATCACATGTGATTTTGATCTTCGATTTTAAAATAGGATGGTCTTGATTCATCAGAAAAAGTTGAGAAAATATCATAATGTGATATCAAATCTAATAGGTTTAATAGTTGTTTGTTCATTTCTTCCAGATAACATTCAAAAAGTTTGAAACTGTTTGAATTAGCCTCTTGGTTATTTGTCATCTCTACATCATTTGCTTGCCATGGCATGTGTTTTATGAGGAAAATAAACCAAAGGAAAGAAAGTGACTCTGCAACAACAATGCTACTACGGTTGTGCCTCAAGGAATATAAATTTAACAAGGTGAAGGAATAATTATCTTGGGGCCATGTTCTCCAGTGACAGCAGAAATAAAGGCTGGTCAATGTTCTTTTGGATTAAATAAGATATGGACATGACAAAACATATGGAGGAACACTAAAATCAGCCATACAGGACATTGATACTGCCTGTTGTTTTGTATGGATGTGAAACACGGAACACCCAGAAATAAGATCTGTGACATCTTTAGGTCTCTGAAAGAAGAATTTTGAGGAAATTTTGTCATGTGTTTGACACACAAGTAGATGAGGGGAGAAAAAAGTATAATGAAAAACTTGAACTCTATGGAAAAAAGGGCATAACTGAAATAATGGCCAGTAGACTGCTGCAGTGGGCTGGACATACACTAAGACACCAATGGATAGATTCCCAAGATTTGTGCTGGACTGCAGACCTAGGAGTGTGAGACCTCTTGCAAGACCAAGGATTAGGTGGTAAGTTTGTGTGAGGGAAGAGATGATAGCAGCAGTGTGAAAGAACTTACTGGAGTATAATGGTGGAAGATTGAGAAGTCTGGAGGTAAACGTTGGAAATACAGTACCATGTATACCTGTGATCACCTGGCCCAACCGCATCATGATGATGAAAAAACAACAACAAACAAAGGGGAAAACAACAACAACAACAACAACTTTATATTCGGTAGCACCCTTTGCCTTGTGTTGTTGATCTTCACACATCTATATATATTCTCATCCATGTCATTTCACGTGAGCCATGCCATAGATTCTCATCCATATGCTGTTTAAAAGTTTGAGAGGATTTTAATGCATAACTTTTGACTAATTTGGATAAACTCTTCATGCATATACCATTTGACATTCACAGTGAAATTTTAGCATTATTCAGTTAAGGTGTTTTTTTGATCTATTATCACATGTTATCCGTATGCCACTTCCACATAGGTTTAATTTACTTGAATTTCTGCTATGCGTAAAAAAAAAAAAAAAAAAAAAAAATCCTGCTCAAAACTCTTGAATCCAAGTACACATGTCTGACACATCTGAAATAATGCTTTGATTGCACATGCCAGGTATTCCCTGTATGTGAAGATTAGTGGTGCAGCTACCATTAGACTAGGCAGTTTGGTTGTACTAGGTCCTAGCTGCTTGAGGGACCCATTGCTGGCTAATAATAAGTTATGGAAAGGACAAAAGGCAACAATGAAAATTGATGATAATATGAGATAATAACCTTGAAATTCCTGTTTGGTTGCAGAAAGACTTTTGTACGACTTGTATGTCATTCTCAAAGGTTAAACACAAAATTCATCTCACTATAAGTCACTGGAAGACAATGATAATATAATTATTGGGCATTACTATGCTTATTAAATACTCGCCGATTATCTGGTTGAATCAGTTATTATTATGAAAATAACTCCGAGAAGGTATGCTTTCCTTACTTTCTGTTTCCCTCATTTGAGCCTTATTCTACGATAAGGCTTCTTATGCGCAATGCAGCATTTTTAATCTTCTTTACTGTAGGAGATGATGCTTCATTCTCATGTTCTGTACCATCAATCATTCACATACTGTGATAAGTTGTAGGCAACTACATATTCAGTAGCCACCTAGAACGTATGGCGGCTACTTTTTTATTGATAACAAATATTCATGTAATCATGTATCATTCAGTGTTGAGAAAACAAGGAGGCGATCCTTCATTTAGTGTTGATCCAAATATTGGTGTGAGTAGACAATCCTATATTCTGTGTTCTGTACTTCCGATTGCATGATGAGCTACCAATATAGTATGTAAGAAATTGCTATATGAAAAATAAAATTCACTGTAATACACATATATTTATACCAGTGGTACTGTATATTTTTGCCAGTAGTACCGTATATACACCTTTATACGGTATTACTGGTATAAATATATGGTACTGTTGGCATAAATGTACGGTACTACGGGCATAAATGTACGGTACTGCTGGTATAAATATATGGTATTTCTTCAGGACAATGGGGCCTACTGCACATGTTTCTGTACCAGGGGATCCAACATTACTAGCTATACTATTGGTGAATATTAATTACACAGTCAAGTAATATTATTGTACCACCTCCTACTTTTGATGTCAACAGTGCATAGCCAATGAAAGAAGGCACGTGTCGTGAGCTGGCTTGGTGGGTATATAAGGTGTGCTGTAGGCATTCTGAAAACATATCACTCACTGCTGTCATGGATAAAAGGAGCGATTTATCAGATTTGCAAAAAGGGATGATTATTGGCTTTTGGGCCAAGGGTAGCAGAATTTCTGAAACAGTGCAGATTGTACTCTGTTCGTGTGTTGCTATGGTTAAAGTGTATTGTGATTAAGAAATGGCACCATTACGAATCAGCAATGTGGAAACTGTGGAGCACCGTGTGCCATTAATGTAAGAGTGAATGTTTGCTTTGAAGGTGCGTGAGGGCCGATTGACACCATACAGTGAAACAACTCACTGGCCGAATGAACCAGGGGGCTACCAGAAGTGTGTCTAAAACGACAGTTCAGCAAACCCTGCTGTGTATGGAGCTCCGATGCAGACGAATGGCTACTGCACCTATGCCAACGAAGGTGCATCGTCAGAAAAGGTTTACATTTGCATTGCAGTATCGGAATTGGACCTCTGCTGATTGGCAAAGGATTGCCTTCTTTGATGAGTCATGTTTTCAGCTTCATCAAACAGATGGACATTGGTGTATAAGGCGAGAAACATTGGAGAACAAACACTCTTCAACCATTGCTGGAAGAACACAAGCTGATGGGGGGCAGCATTATGGTCTGGGGAATGTTTTCATGGCATTCTCTGAGTTCACTCATACTTGTGGAAGGCACTGTGGACTGAATTCATTATGAATCCATCCTTGCAGACCATGTACACCAATACATGCTGATTGTCTTCCCTGGGGCGGATGGGATCTTCCAGCATGACAGTGTGATGTGTCACACAGCTAGAAATGTCCGAGAGTGGTTGGAAGAGCACGTTGAAGACTTCAAAGTACTCTCCTAGCCCCCTAATTTCCCAAACTTAAACCTAATTGAACATCTGTGGGACCACCTTGATTGTGTTGTTCGTTCTATGGATCCTCCACCACACACCCTCCAGCAGCTGTTAGATGCCTTGCAGACAGCATGGCTGAACATACCTGTGAACACCTTCCAGCACCTTATTGAGTCACTCCCAGCCTGTCTAGCTGCTGTCCACGCTGCACACGGCAGTTACTCTGGATATTAGCAGGTGGTCACAGTAATGTGACTCTACCATGTATATTTTCATCCACTTCAGCTAGACTGTAAAGATGAACAATGAATAGAAAGCTTCACTCTGTAAAAAGCTTTGGAAATGCTTGACATTTGAGTAATTGTGCTGTCTGTGCAATTTGTATCTTTTGTACACTTGCCATTTTGAGAAATTTTGAATATATCAGACTTTGAATGTTACACATAGTGGCATATGCATTTTGTACCAAAGCCTAAAATTTTATGTTAGACAAAGTCATGGGGAAAAGAAAAGCAATGTTGGCAGTGCTGGAAAAGTCGTGCAAAAGTTCTGGATTTTTTGTGGTAAGATGCTTGAACCCTCATTCTCTCATTTCACCCGAAGAGCATGTTTGGTACTACATAAGCCACAGTCTTGATGTTATGGTGTGGAGTGCCAACTTCATATATAGATCATGGATTAGTATTGTATACAGTTTTCGGACTTTGGAGTGCTGTTTATAAAAAATCTCAAACGTGTGCTGTGTATAAAAATCTCTAACTTAATATTCTGTTTTGAGTTTCTTTTCTTATGTAAATTATGTAATTCTCCATTATATTTCTTCCTGAATGGCATGTCAAATCATCTGAATTTTTTATATAGCCATTTATTTATCTCCGACTCACTATCATGATGGCTGATAGTAAGTTGGAGGTAAATAAAAAGCCACAGCCAGTGAGTGTGTAAACTGTTTGAAATAGGATCGCATGTAATCTTGATATTATGAAAGTTGAAAGATTATTTGTAAGTGCTGTTTCACATTTTTGATGTTATTGTGAAGCTTCTACAACCATGTTACTTTCACAAGTGGCAGGGAAATAAAGATTACTTGAATCTTTTATGTAAGTTGGTTTCATTCAAACAAACTCTGGCCATATTTTATTTATTTATTAGTTATTGTGTTGTTTCAACAAACAATCTGCAGAAACACAACCTTAAAACATTGGAAACTTCATGACCACTATGATTGACATTTCCTTTTCTGCAGAAAATGTCAATAGCTATTCTTGTTCTGTTAAATCAGAAATTATATTGATTCTTACACAGTAGTGTCAGTTGTTTCATAAGTACACTACCATCAACTTTTGCATTTCACTTTCTGAACATCTATGCTTCTCAATTATTATATTTGCACTTTTAAGGTATTAAACCCCAGCAAAGTGCGCATATTTACGTGCAATTCATTACTGATATACTATTAAAAAAAATACCAATCACTTACCCTAAAGATCATGGTAATTTCCATCCGTAAAGCACTTCAAGCACGTCAATTATCGTAATGTTGTTGGCCTTCAAAGGTTTACAGACTCCTTGCTTATGATTCCTTCTTCTGTCACGAAGCGCGATACTGTCTCACCACTTCACTGTATAACCAATTTTTCATGGACTGTGGTTTTTATATATCCCAAAATATTTTGCATTTCATATAATTTTGTTTTTTGGATATATGGATTGAGTGCTTGATCTGTACTGGTTAATAAAGATTTTTTGGGCACTATGCAATGACAAAGCATTTAAATTTTTTGCAGACATTTAGTTTTATTTGTTTTTGAAAATAATGTTTGAGTGCATACTTATTAAATTTGCTGGTGTAATTTTAAAGATGATGTAATGGGTTTTCTGATTTAATGTAATTATTTTGCAGGTTCATGTTTTTTACTGAATGGGGCAATGCAGAACCTTTGCTTGAGAGGGCTCGAATGGATGGCACTGATAGAATCAAGTTAGTTGACAAGAATATCGTGTACCCAAATGGTATCACAGTGGATTATCCGGCAGAACGAATTTACTGGGTTGACACATATCTCGGAACCATTGAAAGGATCAATTATGATGGCAGTCATAGGAGTTCTGTTAAGCCTGTAAGTTCTTCTGATGTCAAGACTTGGTGTAAATTGATATTCCATCTTATTGACAATACTTTTCTCTGCTGAATTTTCATGTCATTGTTATTTCACTGTCATCAACTAAACAGGAAATTCATGCCCTAACTGTGTGTAATATCAAATGAAAATGGACACTGTATGGAAATGCAAGTGCAATTTTGGGGCAGGAGACTACTTGTTTTAAAGGAATAATGTGAGATTGTGTTCTGAAACAGACTGATGAGGAAAGTTGCAGTTCAGCCATCCAGAAGATGCAAGAGAAAATGCAGGAGTGCTGATGTTCAAACAGTACACCGAGCAATGCATGCACTAACTTTTTCTCAGGTTAGCTATAGCTTGCAAACTCCAAGAGCAAGAGTTCATGCTGTGTGGTGCCATGAATAGAGCTTAAACAGCAAAGATTGCATTCTGGTTGATTAGGAAGAGGTTTTGGATTGAAGAATCTCAAACTTTCTATTTTCATTGGATGGGGAAGTTGGGATACAGTTGCAGCTACCTGGTGAATGCTACAGACGGGACTACATTGTTCTAGTGGTAAAACAGCTGTGGAAGTGGGATAGTGTAGAGGAATTTTTGCAGAGCAGAATTTGACCACAGGTTTTTATCATTGCTCCCATAGAATAGATATTAAATGAAAGAATAGTTTTTGCAAATACATAGTAGGCTTACATATTTATGGTGTAGAAATGCTGTACTAAATTACTAGGCAGCTCCTTTGAAAAACTAAAAATTGTATTCTCTTGGAATGGGAATCTAACAGGCATTTTGCTGTGGTTTCAGATATGTTCCAGTTTGGTGTAGCCTGCAGTGTGGAGGCATTGGATGCACTGATCAGAAAAGTTAATTGTACATAATATCTAAGGTATTGTTTATCTGATATTGTCAAAGTATTTTGCATGTTGTTGCTCTGTGAGGTACGTGCTCCCAGCCCGAGAGGTCTTAATGTTACGGGTTTTTGGTTAGTTATAAAAAATTTGAAATAAAACAATTAGGTTATATATTTTCAGTTCTACATTCATTTATTCGTACAATCAAACGTTTTAAATTTACTATTAATTAAAAGATTTTAGTAGAAAGAGTACTGAAAATATATAACCTAATTGTTTTATTTCAAATTTTTATAACTAACCAAAAACTTGTAACATTAAGACCTCTTGGGCCATGAGCACGTGCCCCACAGAGCAAAAACGTGTAAAATACTGCAAAATACTTTGACAATATCAGGTAAACAATACCTTAGATATTATGTATAATTAACCAAAAGCATGTTTATAGCATAAGACAATCCCTAAGGTTGCCTCATGAATTACATATTTTGTGATCAGGAAAGTGTGATGTTTGTTCAGACTTTTACTATAGTTGCTTGGAAATGCAATGTCCGCTCGGGTGGCGCAGTGGTCCCGGTGATGGCTTCCGATCATTCTTCCGAGATGGGTCCGGGTTGAAATCTTGGTGAGGCATGGATGTTGTGTTTGTCTTACGGTGCTGGCTGTCTCCCTTCCCTGGAGCCAGTGGCCCTAAATTAGGGACGGGCAACTGCTTATAGCCAATTGAGTTGCTTATAGTGATCATTAAACTTGCAATAAAAAAAAAAAAATGCAACGAGGAGGCATTGGGTGCATTGATTAGAGTAGTGTGATGTTTGTCCAGACTCTTACTTTAGTTGCTTGGAGATGCTACAAGGAGGCTTTGCATGCATTGATTAGAGTAGTGTGATGTTTGTCCAGACTCTTACTTGGATGAACTGATTAGAGTCGTGTGATGTTTATTCAGACTCTTACTTTAGTTGCTTGGAGATGCAACAAGGGGGCTTTGGGATACACTGATTAGAGTAGTGTGATGTTTGTTCAAACTCTTACCCTAATCACTTGGAGATGCTGTAAGGAGGCTTTGGATGCGCTGATTACAGTAATATGATGTTTGTTCAGACTCATATTCTTCAGTTGCGTGGAAATGTTTGTCTTTGGTAGTGTAATGGTTTCATGTTTGGATGGAAAGCAGGAGATGTGGACTTGATTCCTATTCTAGGATGATACAAGTTTTAGGTTTCCTCAGGTGTTTTGCAACCCAATAATTGTTAATTATTACACTTCGATTAATGCTTACAAACACACAACTTTACCTAGAAGTGCACTGTACTTTTTGCAGTTTTATTATCCTAAAATTTTGTGTTGAAGTGCCAAACCTGCTCCCACTAGACATTGCCTTTCTGTAACACAAAATGCACTGTGATATGGCTCTAATAAACTGGCTATCTGGGAGCACTGATTCAAACTTATTTGAATAGTTATGGGATTAAGTGGAATGGAATGTGAGGAATGACTTATAGAGGGGCCAATAACACTGGCAGAACTCAAGATGTTTCCACGTGAATAATAAAGATTAATTTTCTGTAAAATTTATCTTAAGTATGAGTACATGTGATGTTTTCTACATACCAAATTCTGTAGTTCAAGTCTTTGTGAGCCTACTCATTGAATGGGTAATCTTTTGATTTGCGTCTGTATTTTTCAGGGTTCACATCACTTATTGCAACATAGTGTACAATTGTTAGCTTACATTAATTTGTATCTACATTTGGCTAGTTTAACGATGTGCTACTTCTTTTTCCCCCTACTGTCATGATGAAGATATTTGACATTTTGAGGGCATTTGTCAAAAAGTCCTACATGACTATTTGTGAAAAAAGTAAAACTGTCACTAATGGGAGAAGAATTACAGGTGTTAAAATGTGTAGCACCTCTCAAAATATAAATGATGCTGTATTCTTAATCACACAGGGTGTGCACAGGTGCTTGAAAACCTGGAAAATCCTTGAAAATCATGATTACGTTTCTCAAGGCCTGGAATATCCTGGAAAAATGTTTTTTTTTTTAAAGCTGTCTTGAAAAGCCTTAAAATTAGTGCTTCAGGGTGTGTCTAAAGTCTTTCCCTGATTATGATAAATTGTGTAAAATGAACCACGCTCATTAGGCACATATGGCTTTTCAATATAGCTTACCTGAAATCCATTTTTTTCTGTGTCATCGGTATACCTCAAGGTGGGATCCTTTTGTTACCCGGAGGACATCCAGTCGGTACTCTATCTCTTTCCATGTCTGCTGCAAGATGTCATCTGTGATGGTGGCAAACGCTTCAGTTATTCTTTCCTTCAAAGTGTTAATGCCTGCAACTGGTGTAGCGTAACCTTGATCCTTAATGTAGCCCCGTAAAAAGAAGTCAAGATGCGTAATGTCTGGGGATCTTGGTGGACAGGGTATGGTACCATCTCTACCTATCCATTTGTTAGGGAATTTGTCATCTAAGAATTGAGGGACTGGTACAACCCAGTGCGAAAGGCTGACCATTGTGCTGGAACATCACCCATGGTTGCAGCTCTTCCAATTAAGGTGAAATATACAGCTATATCCTGGAAAAACGTAAAAAAATATTGTCATTTTGAGGTAAATACCCAATGTAATGGTGGACTCAATAAAAAGAATGGTCCAATTACTTTGTTGTGCATTAGTCCGCACCAAACATTGATTTTAGGGCTATCCCTCTGTTTCCCCAAAACCACATGCGGGTTCTCTGAACACCAGATACAGGCGTTATGCGTGTTCACTTTAGCTGAGGTATGAAAAGTTGATTCATCTGAAAAACAAATCCGCTTCAGGTAATCATTATCTTCGTCTATTCGTTCAAGAATATCCATAGTGAATGTCACACGTCTGGTCCCATCATTAGGTTCCAAGGCTTGAACAATTTTCAATTTGTATGCAGAAAAACAAAGTGCTTTCTTAAAATGTGGTGCACTGCCCTCATAGGTATTCCTAGTTCACTAGAGGCACGAGGAATTGAATTCCTCGGGCTTCATACAAATGCATAAGGTACGGGGTCGACAGTTTCCTCACTAATGGAAGGTCTTCCACTGCCCGTCTATTTAAACTTTTGATACCAGTTCCTAATGCTCTTCACATCAGGTGGAGCTCTATCATATTCACACCTAAACTTCCGCTGCACTGAAATTGCAGATTTGGTTTCACTAAACCAGAGAACACAATTAGCCTTCTCCTGCATAGACACCATTTTGCCGACTGATGCTTTCAATTACAAACTACACTGCAAATGTGCTGCACCACCTATTGTTCCAAAAGTTCAACAAACAAAAAACTTGAGGATATGACCCAATCAATGCAACAAACCTCATAGTCTAACTAGCTCGGTTCATTTTATATGATTTATCGTAATCAAGGAAAGACTAGGCACACCCTGTATATTTAAGTTTCTTTTAAGAAATCAGTGTTACCTCTTTTTTAGCACATCTTTTGTAAAAAAGATTATGCTTATGTTGCCGGTTTGTCCATCTGTGGACATCATATCTCTTCAACTATTAGTCCCATCTGAAAAATTCTTTTTGCATTGGGAAGCTTGAAATGTGCGAGTGATGATCCTTGCATTCCATTTTTTTTAATTTTTTTTATGATGCACAATTTCGCTGCTAGAGAGCATAAATGCAGAAGATATAAAATTCAAAAAATATTTTATTCCATACATTTGATTCTAAACATCTGATTGAAAAAATTCTTTTACCTTTCGATTACATTTATGTCGAAGACTATTTTAAGTATAGTCACTTTTCCAAGTTATGCATGGATTTTTTTGATAGGGGCGTAAAAGTAAATTGTGTTTTCGCCGATATCTCTGCTTCTAAAACTCCAATTTGAAAAATTCTTTCTGAAGCGGATACAACTCCTGATGGAAATGCTTTGCATATAATTTTTTATTTTTGGTAAAAGATGGTTTGGCCACCAGGGGACATAAGTTTTAATCTGCTTCTGATGTATTTTTATCTCTGCTTCTGATGTATTTTTATCTCTGCTTCTGATGTATTTGCAGCAAAATCTGAGCTTCTAAAATCTTGATTGAAAAAAATCTTTCTTGGACCGATACCACTCACACTGATAAACCATTTCAGAGTATTTTCTTTTTAAAATAATGCATGGTTTCTCTGCCAGGGGCATAAATGTATTTTTCTTTTTTTCTTTTTGTCAATATCTCTGCTTCTAAAAGTCCGATTTGGAAAATTCCTTCTTTGTCGGATAACATTTTGGGTTCGAAATGTATTCCATATGTTTTCAAAAATTTCAAGTAATTCGTAGACTTTCCACTAGGGGCGTAAAGGTAAATTGCATTTTCCTTGATATCTCTGCTTCTAACACTGTGACTGGAAAAATTCTTTCCGTATCAGGTGCAGCTCCTGATGGAAAATATTTTGCATATAATTTCTAATAGTTGGTACAAAATGGTTTGGCCACCAGGGAGTGTAAGTGTTTATTTCTGCTTCAATACATTTGCAGCAAAACCTGAGCTCCTCAAAAAATAAATTGAATAAAATTCTTTCATGGACCGATAGCGCTGACTGTGAAAAAACTTATAAGAATATTTTCTTCTTGAAAATATTGCATGGTTTTTCTGCCAGGAGCGTAAGATGCATATCTTATTTTTGTTTATTTCTCTGCTTCTAAGAGTCCGATTTGAAATTTTTTTCCTTTCTTGAAGAGCGTTCCCTCTGTGAAATGTTTCTCATATAATTTAAAAAAAATTTAATGCACAAGTTTGCCACCAGAGGGCGTGAGTTCAGGTTTCTGTTTACAGCAGTATCTGCGGGATTAAACATCGATTGAAAAACTTCTTTCTTCGGTCAGATACTACTAACTATGAAAACTCTGTGTTCATATGCTCTACCCAAAATAATGCACAATTTTGCTGCTAGGGGTCACCAATTTTTAATGTGTTTTCTAAATATCTCTGCTTTTACAAGTGGAATTTAAAAAATATTTCAACACTGCATGCCATTTACCTTTAGGCTAGTATATGAGGAATTTTGTAGTTTATAGTTCTGCTGCTAGGTGGTGGTTTTGTACTTCAGTTTGCAGCTGTATCGCTATTTTCTTAAAGGTCAAAACCTTTTTTATTTTTTGCTATCTCTGCTTCTGGGAGACGTATTTGAAAAATTCTTTTTCCTTAGCATAGCATTTTCCATGAAGAATATTTTTTGCCTATTTCCAACCTTCAGTTATTCTCAATTCTTTCTCTAACAGGCATGGACTTATATCATTTTTCCTTATGTATTTCATCTTTTAACTAATTAAATGTGTGCTCTCCACATTCTTAAATTCTGGATCTGTTGCTTTATTTTATAATAATTTCAATTGTTATCAATAATGATTGATTACACGGGAAGATAGGGCAGAACAGTGATGTAGCTAATATGAGTATGACTGATTGAATTAATCATTTTCACAGAGGGAAAGGGTTTTTTGATAGGCATTATGGTAATTGCACCACCATGATTCAGTTTTGCATTATTGGTTAGTTCTTCAATTAAAAACATTAAAAAGAAATGTAATGAGTAAAAAAGCACACTCATCCATTTACGTCTTTCATTAATTTTATTAATTAAAGCTGAAATTACTTTTAAAAAATAATTTGACCCTGATACTGTAAAGAGTAATAATCATCCTGGATCGTGTTTCGTATAGGTCCTGGAAAAGTTCAGGAAAGTCCTTGAATTTTTTCCCCCAAAAGTGTATGAAGCCTGATCACATCTAATTCTATTCTACGAAGTTATTAATGTGAATTGTGAAGGAGATATTGCTTCCATTTCTAACATTAAGAAAACTTAGAAAGAATGCTAACTGCTTTTTATATTGGGTAGAATGTAATTTCTTGTCAGATTTTCTTTTCTGATGACTGTAAAATAAAGTTAAATTACTGTTAAATTATACAGTATGATCAGTAGGATGAGGCATTTGCTTTATTTTGGGTTACATGATGATGCTTTGTTGCGAGTTAATTTTAGATAAGGTGTTAAAATTTAAAGTCACAGGAGCTGAAAACATTTAAAACTGCCAAAAAATTTTTTATGTGATGAAATTTTAATGAAGAATTATTTTTTAAACTATAATTTAATTATTACACTGTATTGAAAGAAATTATGCAAAAACTAGTGAGGAAATTTGAAAACATTGGATTCAGTGTCCATATCCTGTAACAGATTAAGAATAAAATAAATGGGGAAAGGTAATGTGCAGAAAGTAGTAACAATTAAAGGAAAAAAAGTAACAAATAATATTGAGTTTGTGAACATTACTCTCATTGATTTGGAAAACTTAGGAGCCTGTGGGTGTTAGGACTTTTTATGGAATTTTTCTTTCATTTATTTTTATGCAAGTTTACTGAGACGAAATTGAGTTTTGATGCTGAATTGTATGATATTTAACTCAATTGTGTTTTGATGTTTACTAAGACTGTGCTTTGATGCTGATCTTATTGTTATTCATTTTTATAGTGATGGTCATGTTACAAACTGTATATCCAGGGAATTCATGGTGCTACATGATTCTTTACCCGATTTCTTAGAGGATATGATGATCGTTTGCATTGCTTATTTAAAAGCATGGGCTTATCACCAAAACATATCCACACTGGCAGTTTTTTTTTAAATTTAGAATGTCATTGTCTCTTTTTAAAAAAACAGTTTCTATAAGAATTATTAACACAGCAATTAGACATCTCTGAATTGTCTATATTTACTGTTCATCGCATAACACCAATCACATCAGAAAACTTAAAAATTATGTTGCCCTTGTGCAGGAATTGAACCTGCATCTCTCGATTTCTGTTCAAGCATGCTATCCATTACACCACCCAAGACGATCAAGTCCCAAGTATCTGAGTGTTAAGAATCAGGATATTCTCAGATTTTCACCAGTCGAAACAAATTATGCTTCCTTGTAGTGTAGTTAAGTAAATCACCAGTCCCTCAGGTAAATTCTGTGGAAGAAACATTCTCATAATAATTCATACAACTTGACGTAAATCAGGAACACCAAACAGAAGTCATCGCTCATTCCACATTAATAAGTGAGTCACGGAAAAATTCTCATTGGCCGCCACCGTCAATCGAACCCAGGACATGCATCCCTGGTATTTTTAATTACAGCAGCCCACTTTGACTTTATCATATAGCTTTGTTTGAAAAGCTAAAAGTATTTACTGTACCGCCATCCAATTTAGCAGTCTGATCACCACAGTAAACTGGAAAACCTTTTGCCTATTTGTAAAAATTTCTTGATTTTTGGCATTTGCTATGCTTTGCATAGCAGCTCTAATAAGACCATCATCCCAACAGAGCTGCACTGGAGAAAGTAAGATATGCTGAAATGCTGCAGTTTATACTTGTGTTTTGGTCACAAGAGGTTTTAGTTGTTCTAATGCAGTATAAAAGGTTACATGCATAGATATCAAAAATGGCCGAATAACAGTCAAGGAAAACTCTTAGTATCTGGAAGAATTATGTTTGAAGAACGAAAACTAAAGATTATGCAATGAATTACTTATGATAAAGCAGGAACAGAATTTGAAAGTAACTACAGCTGGTACTCATTGTTTGATTTTCACTCCAGGGTGATGTAATTTTCAAGTTTTCTGATGTAATTGATGTTATGTGATGAACAGTAAATACAGGCAATTCAAAGATGTCTGATTGCTGTGTTAATAATTCTGACGTGTTTCCACATATTGTGAGAATACTTCTTCAGTTTTTATAATTTTCTTAGTTTTTCTAATTTGTAATTGAAAATCAAAATTTTTTATAGTGAACTTTATTCTGAGAGTAAAATTTAACTTTTTCTGCATATTAGTAACATTGACTTTTTTTGGTATTGATTTCACTGAGCCATAATTTATTTTATTTTGTAATTTTCAAGTTTTCTGATGTAATTGATGATATGTGATGAACAGTAAATACAGGCAATTCAAAGATGTCTGATTGCTGAGTTAATAATTCTGACGTGTTTCCACGTATTATGAGAATATTTCTTCAGTTTCTATAATTTTCTTAGTTTTTCTAATTTGTACTTGAAAATAAAAATTTTTTTATAGTGAATTTTATTCTGAGAGTAAAATGTAACTTTTTTTGCGTATTTGTATGATTGACTTTTTTTGGTATTGATTTCACTGAACCATAATAATTTATTTGTAAGTATATATATTTATTATGTTCTCTTATTAAGAACTGACATCGCTGTAATTCCTTTGCTTCAGGTGAAAAACATATTTGGAATATCAGTATTTGAACAGTACTTGTATGTTTCAAGTTTAGACGGCAATAATGTCATTGCTGTGCACAAGTACAATCAGTCAGATGTTAGGCAAGTGAAGTCCAACATGTCTACTAGTCCACTTTCTTTGCACGTTTATCACAGACAACGCCAACCTGATGGTAAGTGTAAAAATTTCATTTTTACTTTCATAGTAGAGCATTTCTCAACCTGGAATTTATTATATGTTTTCTCAGCACTGTAAGTACATATGATTCCTGAAAAGTAAAGTGACACATTTTCTTGATCATGGAAAAGGGAAATGAAATGTCACAGATACAGTAGATAAAACCATTAATACAGTGTAAAGAACTCCCCTGCGGGGTGCCATTAACAATTTATGTTGGAAGGCCAAAAAAAAAAAAAAAAAAAAAAAAAGAAGAAGAGTATTTTGGAAAGTGAAGATTCTAGAAAGAGGGAGGCAATGTGACAACAACACAAAATGGATTCTGCTCCTTCAATGTTGTCTATGATTCCAAGCGATCACTTTAAAAAACAAGATACTGTGTAAAATGGTAGTAGGATATTGAAGGGGTTGGTAATGTGCATAGGTCGATGAGAAAGAAAGTTACATGTGCTATGAAGTAAATGTGGGATGTCATACAATTGGCATAGATGACATACATTCAAGAGATGGTACTACTGCTCCAGGTACCTCTATGAACTCCTGTACCAAGCATAAGATACACAGTGACGTTTCAAATGGCAACATGGTTGGAAACATGTCAGGTCAACGTGAGAGCAGAGATAAGGGTTTTATGGGCCAAGAACATGCCCACAGCTGAAATTAATCGGCAGCTGGTTGAAGTTCATAGTGACAACATGATTTCTCGACAACACATGGTGAAATAGTGCTGTCCGTTTCAATCTGTGACAGGGGTGATGTGGGGAACTGACATCGCACAAATAGTGGACTTCTGAGTACGTTGACAACAGAGATCAACACTACACATGTGAGCAAAATGATTCAAGATGACTGAAGGGGGACTTTGTGCCACATTGCGTCCGAGCTGGAATTGAGCTATAGTGTTGTTCAACATCTTGTGATGGATATTTTTCAGTACTCCAAGGTTTGTGCCAGATGGGTGCCACATTCATTCCATTGATCATCACAAAGCAGCACAAGAGATCCTACATGTTCTGAGCTTCCATCTAAGTGCTGTTATTACATCATAAAAACTTAAGTTCAGAAGTAGTTTTATTTTTACTTGTTGCCTCACTGTTTTACCTGCTGTCAGGATAAAAGCATTTAATAAATTTTTGGTGTTAACCCAGGTCCATTCTAACAATGTATTCCAGTTAGGATTTGTTCTAAGCTTTAAAACAAGTGGTATTTAATTTCTGCATCTCCCTTAGTTTGTAAGATAGTCCTTGGTGTCCACTCATTTGTACACACTGACCCCTTGTATTTCTCATTTGATCTCTCACTAGTTTTCCTGCTGCACAACTCCTTGGAACAAGTTGCTTCAGTTTGCAGCATGCATTTGATAGTACGTACTGTCTTTAGTATTAGTGTATTGTACCTTTTTGTGCTATGTTTAAATGACAAAAATGGATCCTTGAATGGGTAATGCACCAATAACAAAGGAAGCATATAACGTCAAATGCATGCTACAAACTGAAACAACTTGTTCCTAGTAATTATGCAGCAGGTAAACGACTGAGATGGCAAATGAGAAAAACAAGGGTCAGTATATGCAAATGAGCTGACAGCAAGGGCTATCTCCTTAACTAAGGGGGATACTGAAATCTAATTCCATTTGTTTTAAAGCTTAGAACAAGTGCTATCTGCAATACATTGTTGGAATGGACCCTGGGCAAGCACCAAAAATGTTGTTAAATGTTATTACCCTGACAGCAGGTAAAACTGTGTGGCAACTAGTGAAAATAAAGCTACTTCTGAAGTTTTTATAATGTAAAAACAGCACTTAGAAGGAAGTTCATAGCACATAGGCAAGTACTAGTTCAAGCACCAAAGGATCATAATAGCATTTTGAAAAACATACATTGTTCATCTAATTTTCTGTTTCACATGTTAAATTCAAAGGTTCTGACCATGGAAGGCAGTGTGCACAACTATTTTAGGGAGTGTTATAAAAAATTCTTTACAATAATAATGCAAAATGTCAACTCACCAACTTTCCACTTGAACTTCTCGCTGGTTGCTTGGTGCTCACGTTATTCCCATGTACTGTCAACGTGAACACTAAGCAACCAGAGAGACGTTCAAGTGGAAAGTGGGTGAGTTGACATTTCGCATTATTATTGTACAGAATTTTTATAGTAACACTCCTTAAAATACGTAGTTGCGTACACTGCCTTCCATAGTCAGAACCTTTGAATTTAACATGTGAAACAGAAAATTAGAAGAACAGTGTATGTTCTCCAAAATGCTATTGACAATTTACCACATAGTCTAGCCGCAAACTTATTTCAAGCTTGAGCTATATTAGAACCAAAGGGTCATTTTAATAATTTGCATAATGTCCATTTTTCTGAATTGTGTAAATAAATTGATCTGTACACTTCAGACTAAGAATTATAGGAGTTGGATCTGTACACTTTAGGCCAAGAATTATGGGAATATGTCACTTAAGATTCCAGTAGAAAGAGTGACAGACAAAGAAATGTAAGTGTATGTAAACCTTCCATCCTTGTAGAGCACAGTAGCTGGGCACTAGCCCAAAACAATACAAAAGAGGAAAGGCAAAAGATGATCCACCTGTTTTTAAGGTAGAACATCAAGTGTTGTAAAGAAGGCAATGCGTTAATATGAGAAAAGTGTACACAAACAACAGTATGGGTAAAAGGTGTCATCACACTGTAATAGTGTGCAGAAGCTTTTCTGTGAATGTACTAAGCCATATTTGAATTTGTATGCTGCTCCTTTACAATCCTGGTTGTGTTTCCTGGGTTACTGTAACAAATGTAATTTGTAGATAGGCCCTTTTGGGTGCCCAGGGTCAATGGTCATCAGTGAAAACAGCTGTCGGCTCTGGCTGCGATCTACACCACGAGTCTTCGTGGCATCTCCCATTGGATTTCAAAGTCACTCATATTAGGACATTACTTGTCACTATGACAAATGCAATTTACTGATGGGCCTTTTATTGGTCCAAAAGCCATTGGTCATCAACAAAGAAAGCTGCCATGTCTGCCTAAATTAATGCTGCATCTCCTGGTGGATTTCAAAGTTGCTTGTGTTAGGACATTACCGTGATTTCATCTCACTGAACAGAATATCGTGATCTCCTGAAGTTCTTCATACCTATGACTGACCATATCTAAATATCAGTGGGGCTAGGGATGGAGGCATAATGGTCCTCATATAAAAATTCCTTTGTGGTATATTTACTTGAGACTTTAAACTCAGTGTAGCATTATTCCAATAACAAAACAAGGAAATAAACAGAACTGTTGCATTATTGGAAAATATGATGAACTGAAAATTAAGATCATTATGCCAACATCCAATAAACAAAACATAAATAGACTGGTACAAACATTCAACCACAGTGGCTAAAGATGCTCACACGGGATGGGTAAAAGTACTACCACTAATTAAAAATTTAAACTGCCATGTTAAAAACAGTAATAATATAAATTTTTAAATGTTTTTCCTCACAAGATGTATTATATCTTTGCTAATATAACCAGAGTTAATTTTTTATTACTTTTTACACAGCAGCAAGTTGATGATTTCAGACTTCAAGTTGTAATTACAAATGTTCTGCAAAATTTATACACTTCTTGGATCAATGTCTTTCTCTCCTAATTAATAAGGAGAAACAGTACACCAAGTATACTTAAAATAGTAAAACTATACTAGTAATCCGAATTTATTGGCATAAAATAGAACTCAAAGCTTCCAGGTTTTGGCACATCAACTGGATGACTTTTTCAAGAAAGGTAGACAACAAACAGCATTGTCGACCTTCCATGAAAAAGACATCTGGTTGATGTGCAAAAGTTTGGAAGCCTTGAGTTCTGTTTTATGCCTATGAATTCAGATTACTAGTACATACTAGCCAACTTTGTACAGTTTGGCCGTACAATGTACAGATTTTGGCTGAATTGTAAGATTGTATGGACATGCAGTTAAATTTTATGGCTTTTTACAAAATTTATAAACGAATCTTAAAATATTTTATTAATTTATAAAAAAGGTGATTCTGAGGCAGAAGCAGATGATGTCATAGTGAGAGATGGATGCACAGGAGGGATCTCGAGAGAAGAGGTGTATAAAGCTCTAAAATCTCTTCAGAATGGTAAAGCTCTGGGAGTTGATGGCATAACTGCTGAGATGTTGAAATATGGTGGTGATTCTGTAATTGACTGGTTAACTGAAATCTGCCAGTTATGTTGGGAGTTAAGAATGGTAGCTCAGGACTGGAGGGATGCTATCTTTGTTCCCTTTTATAAGGGAAAAGGTGATCAGACTGACTGTAAGAACTATGGTGGTATTGGCTTACTGAGTTTGCCAGGGAAAGTGTTTGGTAAAGTCATTATTGAAAAGGTATGAGGCCTTACATCAGAGAAAGTGTGGGATGTTCAGAGTGGTTTTATGTCTGGTAAAGGCTGCACTAACCAAATTTTTGCATTGCGCATGATGATTGAAAAGTATCTAGCTGTTTGTAAGAAAGTTTTTACTGCCTTCATAGATTTAGAGAAAGCATATGACCGAGTAAATAGTATACTTCTGTGGAAGGTGTTGAATGAATATGGTGTTACTGGGAATCTACCTAATAGTGTGAAAGCCACGTATGCTGGCAGTAGAGCTTGTGTACGAGTGAATGAAGTTTTATCAAAATGGTTTTATATTGGTGCAGGAGTCAGGCAAGGTTGTGTAATGTCACCATGGCTGTTTAATATATTTATGGATGCATGCATGCATGATGCCAAAATAGATGGTTTATGTCTTGGTGATATGTGTGTGTGCAGATTGCTGTATGCTGATGAAACTGTCCTGTTGACAGAGAGCAAAAGTGAGTTGCAGGGCATGTTGTCCTCGATGTACGAAGTTTGCATGAAATTCAAACTGAGTATAAATAAGAGAAAACCCAAAGTTATGGTTTTTGAGAGAGGAACTGGTAGTACTGAATGCAATGTAAGTCTAAATGGCACAGTGATTGACCAGGTGAATGCATTTGTGTATTTAGGAAACATGTTTGACAGAGAGAATAAATTGGATGGTGAAATTAGTAGGCAAGTGGATTCTTTGTTGAAAGTCATAGCTATTTTAGGAGGTTTTCACAGGAATGACGGATTCTCAAAAGAGTCCTGAATGGCTGTGTATGAAAGTGTAATTGTTCCTACTCTGATGTATGGCAGTGAAACCTGGGTACTACAGAAGAAACATTGGAGTTGTTTGTGTGCTGGAGAAATGCGTTACTTAAGGGGGGTTTGGGGCAAGACATGTTATGATTGTGTGAGGAATGAAGATGTGTTGCACTTGTGTAATGTGAAGCAAAATATTGTTAGCAAGGTGGAGACGAATATTCTTAGGTGGTTTGGCCATGTTGAAAGAATGAGTGATGAGATGCTTACTAAGAATTTTTTTGTCCCAAGTGGCAGGAAAGAAAGGCAGAGGAAGACCAAGGAAGTCATGGGAGGATCAAATTCAGGAGTGCCTGAATCAGAAAAAGATTATTAGTATGAAGTATAGAAGGTCTTGTGTACGTTGTGTGATGGATGTCACTGAAGCTCGTGTTGTGTGTCAAGATTGCTGTAAATGGAGAAGTTTGATATGGCAACAGTAAGTTAATAATCAGTTAAAAATTTACCTGGTGGTTTGTATTATCTGTTAAATGTTTGTTTGTCAGATGGTCTGTCTTTGAGGAGCTAACCTCTGAATGTCAGAGAACAGCTTAATGATATGTATGTATGTATATATATTTCTCGTGTCAGTGCGTGAGCACACAAAAAAAAGTAAGATTCTGCAATTGACATGTTGGCAGGTATGCTAGTATTGTTTTACTCTTTTAAGTCTTTCTTTTTATTGTCCAGTGCTATCATCATGCCTTCTGCCAAGAAAGAATGTTTTCTCATTAGCTAGACATCTGTCAGTTGTACAGGGAACTGCTCTTTGTTTTAAATGCACATTATGGGGAGGTCTGTCAAACTCAAAATTCTATATATATTTTGCATTATGTGTTTTTATATTCCATTAAGGGAATGTCAAATCCAGTAAACTTGTCTGTTTTTTTTTATTTGATGCTTGAACCTTTTTTAAAAGCTATGTATGTTAAATGCTCTGAGGATTAAAATTAGTTGTCATATAATTTATTTCTAGTTAAACACCCTTGCTCATTGAGAAATGGAGACTGTGATCACATCTGTATCCCACTGTATAAGCTAGGCAGTGCGTCTGTAAGATGTCGTTGCAAGCCAGGATATCAATTACATACACGTGGAAAAAAGTGCATAGGTATGATTTTTTATAAATAAACATTTTAAAATTTGTTCTAAGATTTCAAAACTTAGGCTTTCATTTTTTTATTCATCTTTCACTCTTCTTAATTTGGAATATAGTTTTTATATTTTGCTGAAAGTCATCTTGATTCTGAAGTTTGTTAAATTATTTTTGCTTTGAAATGGTGCCATATGTAACCAAACAAAAATTTCCTCACACAGAAACTTTTTTAAGGTCGTTTAGTATAAAATCCGATCTTTATTTTCTTTGAACAGCTGTGTTTTAAAAACTCTGAAGGAAAATTATTATAGTGAATCATTGCTCAGCTTATATGGGAAGATGAAACTTAAAATACATGCCGAGATTGCTATGCATTTTATACTTTTCAAAATAGTTCAGAAATTTCGACAGAAAGGCCATTTCACATAAGAAGGAACCAATAATGAAGCAGAAATGTTCATGCATGATTTATTAGGTATTAAACTTTAGGAATAGTAAGATCTTCTGGCTGAAACATCGGCCTTATTCACACTAGAAGCCAGCACTCACATGGTTGACATCGTTTCCTTAGCTGTTGCTGGTAGAGTTTTCCAAATTATTGGAATAATGAAGGGTATGTCTGAATTGCAAGAGATTTTACCTCATTCCTACGTCTACTTCCTCAGGCAAAAACTGTTATATTGGTAGTACCTTTTGCACAATCAATTGCAGAATTTTGGAACAAAAGAGATATCAGAAAAAGCTTTCCGAGTTCTGCACTTTCTCATCTGACTATTGAAGGTACCGCTTCCTCTCTAAACTGGAAAAGTACCAAAAGGATTGCACCGTTCTCAAACAAATTTTCATTATGCTACAGAAAAAGCATAACTGGCAATTTGGATGCATCCTTTAATATTCCGATGATCTGGAAATCTCTACTGGCAACAGCTAAAGAAATGATGTTAACCATGTGAGTGCTTGCTTCTAGTGTGAATAAGGCTAATGTTTCAGACAAAAGATCTTACTATTCCTAAAGTTTAATACATAATAAATCATGAATGAACATTTTTGCTTCATTATTAGTTCAGAAATTTGATTTTGCATTCAGTTTTAGCCAGTTAGTCAGAAATGTGTATGAAATTGACTGATTTGGAAACAGGAATTCTTTTCTTTAGATGTTGTAAGTTCTGACTGTAGCAGTATGCAGATTAACTTCTTAATGGAGCTGAAATGTAAAGGATCATTAAGAAAGAAAAATAAATAGTTATCAGAAAACTTTATAAAATTCTGGGAATTAATATTTTTACAGATTTGAAAAATTCCTTGCACAGAAATCTTATGAAAAAGAGAATTATTTTGTGAAGTAATTGACAAATAATAATAATAATAAAAAAGAAAATAATAATAATAATAAACAAAATCAAAAACAATCTAGCCGCCAAATGCAACCAAAGGTTGAGGAGACTAATGAAGACCAAGCTCAACGCCCGCAACATCACTCGGGCTATCAACATATATGCAGTTCCTGTCCTCATGTATTCCTTCGGAATCATCAAGTAGACCACAACAGAGCTTGAGGAAATAATGTGCAATACCAGGACAATCCTCACTAAGCATTGCCAGCACCACCCGAAGTCAGCAATAGGAAAGCTGACCATTGGACGGGCAGAAGGAGGACGGGGAAGGATTGATCTCCTGGAACAATGAGACAAAGAAATCAGCAGCCTCGGAAAATACTTCCATCAGAGCAAGAGACTCCTTCACCAAGTGATAAACCAGAGTGACAAGAAGTGCAAAGCCCTAGACCTCTCTACGCAGAACATCGAGATTGGAACGAGGGAGCCAAAAGAAGAAGCTTGGGGCAAGAAAGTCCTACACGGAAGGCACTATAATGACCTGCAATCGGACCATGTGGATAAGACTGCATCCAATGCATGGCTAACAAATGAATCACTTTTCCCCGAGACCGAAGGGTTCCTGATGGCTATACAACATCAAGTTGTAAACACCAGAAACTACCACATGTTGGCAATGCCATCAAGCGCCAGAGACCATCCAACATATCACAGCAGGGTGCAGAGTCCTCACACAAACAGAGTACATGAACAAGCACAATCAAGTCACCAAGATTCTCCAACAGAAATTGGCAAGAAAGCACCACCTCATTACAACTGAGCCTGTCTCTTTCTACAAGTATGAGCCAACAACGCTTCTAGAGAACAACACCCACAAGATGTACTGGGACAGATCGATCAGAACAGATAAGACCATCCCCACAATTGACCCGACATTGTTCTGGTCGACTAGGAGAAAAAGTTAGCATACCTCATTGACATAGCTGTGCCCAACATGTGCAACATCCAGAAGACGCATGGAGAGAAGCTTTCAAAGCAAAACGACCTACGATACGAAGTCAAGGAAATGTGGCATATGGAGAATGTCACCATCGTTTCGATAGTAATATCAGCCACAGGAGTTGTACCTAAGACCATTCACAGCTGTATACAGACACTAGACCTTCAACCTAACACCTACATGGAACTACAGAAGGCAGATATCCTGAACACTTGTAGGATGGTAAGGAAGTTCCTAGACAACTAAGAGAAAGAAATGACACTTCCCAGACTTGGTACGTCGTACCCGTCCTGGAAGGAAGAGCAGAAAAACCTCAGGAAGAGGTAGAATCTCTAGAATATATAATAATAATACAATTCAGAGGCATCCTCAACAATATTCATACATGAAAAAGGTAGATATAAATATTACATTACATAATAATAATAATGTAAATAAGTTACATAAATGTACTTTTATTTTATTATTGCTGAAAAATGTCAGATTGTTGTTGCTTGTTTTGACTATCCAACTAAAAATATCTTATATTTCCAAATCCACTGCAAATATTATATATCCAACATAATTATTTTTATTTCTAAATCTGCTAAAATATTATATATCCACTAATATTCTAATATTCTTTTTATTTCCAAGCCTGGTAACAATATTTTATATCTAATAAAATTAATTTTTATTTCTAAGTCCTCTAAAAATGTTTTATATTCACTAAAAATATTTTTATTTCCAAATCCAGTAAAATTATTTTATGTTCACTATAAATATTTTTGTTTCCAAATCCACTGGAAATATTATATTACCACTAAAACTATTTTTATTTCCAAATATACTAAAATCAATCTATTAATCAAATATCACAAATGTTTGAGTTCTGTTTCTTCTTATAATTTTTCCTTCTTTTTTTTTTTTTTTGCATTTGTAGCTGCCAAACAAACAAATTTCTTACTCTATGCTAGAGGCCGACCTGGAGCGATTAAAGCAATCACCTTAGAACATAGTGGTAAACAAGAAGAAGTGATGGTACCTGTACTTGGTCTCAATCGTCCAACAGCCATTGATTACGATGCACGCAGCCAGTACATTTACTATTCTGATACAATGAGATATGTTATTGAGCGGCAGAAGATTGATGGCAGTGGAAGGGAGGTTTTTCTTGAAAAAGGTAATTATCTGAATATATCTACTTTTCATGTAATTCCGTGTTCAATGATTTGAGGTTGTTGGTAAAAAATGTGTTGTATCATGTTTTTAGAAAATAACAAAGGTTAAAAGGTCTGCAGCATAGAACATTTTTCATATTGATGAAATATGTGAAATTTATTAAGTGTTGAAATTGATTATAAAAGTACTACATTCTCTTATCCATTAAAAAATAAAGAACACCTCTAGATGCACAAGTTATTCATTTTGCCTTGGTTGGTTAAACAAAACAAAACAAAATAGTGAAGAATAGTCCTGTACAACTTTGATATACGTCAGTGTTACGAAAACGGGAGGCAAATTTAACAACCATTGTAATGCTACAACTGACTTGTTGGATTATGTTAAGCTACACAATGGAACTCAAGAAAGGTATGGTATGGACTTTGACTCCTTCCGTTGTTATATCAGCATTCTTTGCAATAGTTACTTTGTAGTTACCTCTCAAACGTGAACTCAATGGTTGAACCTACTGCTAAACATTAACATAATGAACAGTACATAGGCTACTTGATAGTTTTATTCATTGGGACTATTATAACAACTTATATTGCAACTAATAGATATTGAATTAACAGCAATTGTAATTTGGGCATCCATGGAGCTCCTCAACAGGAACAAACACTTCATAAATTCAAATAATTCAGAACAGGCCCATTGAATCTGAGCTTGGGTTTGTTGTACAGCATCATCCATGAAGTCTTATAGTACAGCAAAGGATGTGTAATATGGGTTCCATGTGCATCAAGAGATAAAAACTTAGGAATGCAAATGATGGTGAGTCTCATGTTACTTGTAATGTGATGTAGTGCTACACGTGGGTACAGAGATCTGAAATTCAATATGGTGACATGACTGGAACAGTGGTCCAAGCACAAGGTATGGCAGCCATGAGATTTCTAAATGGCAAGAAGTTCAGCACTGCAGAAACACGTTGTCAGCTGGTTGATGTGCGTGGGGAAGACTTAACGAGTCGGTAGAGTGTAGCAAAGTGGTGTTCACAACATCAAATGGGCAGAGTCAGTATGACTGATACGGAACAAATGGGCAGATCAATAACAGCAGCACACAGTGGATAGCGTAATTTGGAACAGCAGAAGAATCACAAGCGAACTGTAGCACAGCCTGCATCTTTCACATGGAGCTGTCATCTGGTTCGTGAGAAATTAGAATTTTGTAATGTGCATGCACAAGTAGGTCCAAGTGCACTGTTGGTAGGTCACAAGCTGTGAAGGATGGCTTGCATTCTATGATTTCTTCTAAAAAAATGCAACTGTAGTTAGGCATTGCTTTACATTGTTACTAGAGATGAGAAATGGCCCCATTACCATGCACTAGAGATGAGTATGGAATGGAAACATCTAGGGTCATTGCAATACAGGAAATTCGATGTTGTGCACTCTGTGGATAAACTGTTGCTCTGTGGTTTGAGACCACTCAGGTGCTTTATTGCAGAATTCCATGCAATAGAGAACAACTATCAGTGCAGCTACCTAGTGTTCAGTGCTGGAGCAACTCAGAGTAGCCATTAAATGTGAGCATTCAGATTACTGATGAAAGGTATTGTTGCACTGCTGCATGATAATGCCTAGTTACATACTGCCAACAAGACTCTGTGCCTCTTGCAGTGCTTCTGGTGGGCGCCATTTTCAACAACTTTTTTAACAGCACTGACCTGGCACTCGATGCCTACCATCTCATTCCTGCTGTGAAACATCATTTGACAGTTGCAGATTTGGTAGCGAAGAAGTGAAATTTGCTGTCGTCTGATGTTGATGATGGCATTGAGAAGTACAGTGGTATGTGTATCCTACTATTAATATTGTTTCTGTATGTACTTCAAATATATTGTCCTGATTGTGTATGCCTTGTAAACTTACTGTTGGACTAAGCTCTTGTTCCAAAATCTCATTGATTGTAATTTGTAAGAAGTTAACCTGTAATTGGATAATTGTTTTGATTCTTATTGTCTATTTTGGTGCATAATGACAACTGATTCAAATTTTCAATTGCACCGGTCATGCACATCACGTGATCATGAAGCTTTCTGCTGTGAATTGCCTTCTGTTCTCATTTGTCTTGTGTTGGCTGGGCATATTTAACTTTTCGGTCTTAGAATCTACAGTTAACCAGTTGAATGATTAACCAAGAAAAACAGACAAAGCAGTTCTAGTTTTTCTGCTGTTGTCAGATTACAGGTATGTTCCTTGAATCCCAGCTATTTAATTAGTTGTGGCGTTAAGCGATCACAGTATGTTGAGTGCAAATTTTGGATTGCTGAACTTGTTCATGACGTCATAGCGCTGATAAGAGATATAAAGGATTTGACTCATATTGACCGTTGTTGTTCAAACGCAAAGTTAAAAGGGAAAGAATCAATTGACAAACTTGCAATTTTCAGTATGTCTTCCCGACATCACCTAGATGATTTTACGCGTGGCCGTATTATTGGCAAGATTGAAGAAGGGCGAAAAATAACAGATGTTGCCAGGGAGTTCGACATCAGCCACAGTGTTGTTTCAAGGCTTTGGAAATCATTTCAAACAAATGGAGAGTGTAGCAAATGTCACGGGGGAGGTCGTGTTCGCAGTACAACACCTGCAGAAGATTAGTACACAGTGCTATCAACAAAAAGACACTGGCGCAGCACAGCTAGTGAGGTAGCAAATCAGTTTATGGCTGCTACTGACAAGCGGATCTCCCGAAAAACTGTCGCCAGACGTTTGCATGAAGGAGGACTATACACCCGCCGTCCTGTTGTGTGCATCCCATTGTCCAGACGTCACCGTACCGCCCGTTTGCAATGGTGCCATCAACATCGCAATTGGACTGATAACGACTGGTCTGCTGTCGTCTTCCTAGATGTGAGTAGATACAGTCCATCGTCTGATTGTCGACGAGAACTGATCTGGCGTGATAGTGGTACTGCATATTGTCCAGCAAACATACAGGAAAGGGACCGATATCCGACATGTAGTGTCATGGTATGGGCTGGCATCATGATCAATGGCCGTACGTCCCTCTATGTGCTTCCAACTGGGACTATGACTGGCCAACGATACATTAATGATGTTCTGCTACCTCATGTTCGCATGTTCCGTGGTGCTGTCGGTGATAGATTCATTTTCATGGACGACAACGCAACATGTCATCGAACAGTCGCTGTCCAGGAGTGTCTTGAGAGCGAGGATATTCAATGCCTCGTATGGCCAGCACGTTCTCCAGATCTGAATCCCATTGAAAATGTGTGGGATGCTTTGGGGAGGAGTCTTGCTGGTCACCAATGCCCTCCAATAAACAAAGACACCCTCATCCATGCACTGACAGAGGAATGGGATAAATTACCCCAACAGCTGCTTGATAATGTTGTGCAAAGCATGACACGATGTGTGGAATCTTGCATCGCCCTCCATGGTGGCCATATCCCGTATTGACATCTTACGCCGAAACGCCTGCGGACGGTAATTGCATTTTTCACGTTTACGTATTCTGCACAAAATGGCCTGTTTGTCCCTTGAACACGTTCTAAAGCCTTCTGGATTTCAGATCACAATAAATTGTCTTTCTTGTAATGTCCTGGCATTCTGACATTATTTTATTTCACTTGGCATCCAACCACACTTACTTTTTTATGCGCTATATGCCCATTTATGATCCGTCCTTAGCAATTGTTCAGCAGTGTATAACATCCTCCACTCTGCTGGGAAGGCATTCCACTAGATGTTGGTGCATTGTTGTCAGAATTGCCTTCCATTCTGCCACAAGAGCATTAGTCAGGTGAGTTAGCAATATGATGGGAGGTTCAGACTGGCTCACAGTCAGTGTTCCAGTTCATTCCAAAGGTGTTCCATGGAGTTGAGATCAGAGTTGTGTGCTTGCACTCCAGTCAAGTCTCTTCCACACCCATCTCATCAAACCATTTCTGTGTTGACCTTGCTCTGTGCACCAGGGCATTGCCCTATTGGAAAAGGCCTTCACTGAACTCTTGCCATAATATTGGGAGCACAAAATTGTTAAGAATGTCATTCCTGGGGCACTGGAACTAGGTGCTCAGCTCAAACTGGGAAAAACTGCCTCACAGAATTATGCCTCCTCCACCAAACTTAACAGTTGGCACAACTCAGTTGGGCAGGTAGTGTTCACCTGTCATCCTCCACACCCAGATTCTTCTGTCAGATTGCCAGATGGATAAGCATGATTCATCACTCCAGAGAATGCACTTCCTCTGCTCCAGAGTCCACATGTTCAAAGCTTTACATCATTCAAACCGATGCTTGGCATTGATCTTGCTGATGTTAGGCTTGTGTGTGGTCGCTCGGCCATGAAAACCAATTTTCTTTGGCTCTTGATGAACTGATATTGTGCTGGCATTGCATTCAGATGCATTTTGGAACTCGATGATGAGTGTCACAACCGTGGACAGGCCATTTTGTTCCACTATCCGTTTCAGCTCTCGGCGGTCCCCTCCGCCATTTTATGTGATCTACCTGGTCCCAATTTTACTGTTGTTGTTCCTAGGCATTTTCACATCACAATAACATGGCTTACAGTTGATTGGGGCAGCTACAGCAGGGCAAATAATTTCCTGAACTGAGTTGTTGCTAAGATAGCATCCTATGACTGTTCCATGATAAAAGTAATTGAGTTCTACTGTATGGCCCATTCTACTGTTCATGCTTCTGCATGATGCTTTCCAGGCCACGTGTGTCTTTTTATACCTTTATGGGCCATGGGTGGGATGTATATGGACATATCCACTACTCAAAAGGGGTGTCTGAATACTTTTGATCATATAGTGTACATGAGTCTGTCCTGGTTGCACTATATGCTCTATTTTACTTTCCTCCTATGTTAAGTTATTGTCATCCCAGAGTTTCAGAATGTAGATGTACGCGTATACGCTGTACGCAGATAGTTTCCAAAGTATTAGCAGATTTTGCTGATAGTTTTTGCTTGCATATTAAAAATAAAATAAAAATATTATTACCAGCAATTAAAGCATTTATTCAAGGCTTTACTCAGATTAATAAACTTAATTATATTTTAACTTGAACTTTCACTTATTTTTCACATCTTCTGAGTTCTTTTGTTTTTACAGACATTTCTGGCATCCAGATTTTATCAAGGCCTGTTCTCAATGTATTATATAGGACATGTATCAAAAGTTTCATTTACACAGAAAGAGTTAAATTTTATTGCCAGGTTTCTCTTGCAGTTGTCAGTTATGAAATTAAAGTCTTTTCCTTATGTATTTTGTAAGTCTATTTTTGCATTAAGTTGTTGAAAATGCTATATATTTATAATTCTTGAAGGTTCATTAATGGAACTATTTTTTTGGATATAAAAACTTTCTTTAATTAGTCTCTTGTTGTTATGAGATCATATAGTCCAATATTTTAATATTTTGCCATAAAGGTCCATTTCATACACATTGCTGCACATTCAATTGTAATGTATTTATTTTGTCCTCATTGGAATCTGTAATGCTTTAATAATTACTTATTGTTTTACTAATTTTTCTTTAAATTATCTCAGTTTATTTTTATCATGATTCACACTAAGTGGGTTTGCAGCAAGATTTCTGTTTCAATGGTTGTGTACACAGATGCATTTTATTTTTATACAACTCTGTGTCATCCTTAAAAACAGTGGCTATTAGTCATACTCTGGTCATGCTAGAGTAATTCAAGAATCATTAAACCCCATAGAATCCAAACCCTCTCAGTACTTTGTAGTTCTGGATTTGCTTTCTTTAGTGTTTCAGTATGGTACTTATACACTAATTCAGCTGTCTTTTATTTTTGTGCAGTTTTTTTTTTTTTTACTGAACTCCATAATCAAGTGCAGTTATCTGCTTCTGTAATTCTATGGTAAAATTTATAGTCAAACTTTGATGTGATTACAGATGGATATATATATATATTTTTATGTGTGTCAGGTTTGAACAACTGCGAAGGATTAGCAATTGACTGGATGGGAAAAAATCTTTACTGGACTGATGAAGGTCTGTTGGCTATCTATGTTGCTAAACTTGAAGACCCCTCAATGAAGAAACGTATTGTGCACCTGAACATGAATCATCCACGAGCTATTGTCGTTGATCCCAAAAGAGGGTGAGTCAGTAATGACAAAAATATAATGCTGTATGCTGAAGACATTAAATTATATAAAATCTCATTCTTGTATAAGCATTTACATAGTTCATATCTGATTTCATTTGCAGTTCATTGTATATTTAGTTTGGTATGCAGTATCTTCTGCTGACTTTTGTGACTAGGTTGTAAGTTAAGTTCTTTATTTTATAGTTCAATCTTTTGTCCAAAATTAAATAAGAACAAATTTTCTAAATAAAAATCCTGTGAAGTTTTTAGTAAAAAAAAAAAAAAAAGTTAGGGAAAATAAAGTGCTTATTACTAACTAACAGCTAGCCACAAATTTACAGGCCTTCATACATGTGAATCTTAGCAGTCAGCCAAAGCAAATGGAAAAGAAGATAAAACACCATTCTCCACAGCATGGAAGATGGTGTTCTGTACTTTAATTTTCTACCAAAAATTAAATAAATAGATTATTGTAAAACAGAAGAGTTGAAAGATTTTCAACTAATAAGTGGAGACTACAGAGCATCATTTGGGGGAGAATATATACACTCAGTGGACAAAATATTAGAGATATGGGTGATGGGCAGCTGACATGACTGGTGAATATCATCCTATATCGCCTGGGCAGCATAACGGATTCTGTGGAATCTTTCTCAAGGGGTTCTAGTTCACCACGTGAGTAACCTCCTCTTCACATCATAATTTGTTCTATTGACAAGTGATAGTTACAAAATATTTGGTTTTCTTGAAAGGATGGTTGACATATTCAATATATCATCATCATCATCATTGTCAACCATTGTCAATCCACTGCTGGACGAAGGTCTCCCCAAGTTTCCTCCACAACGGTCTGTCTTGTGCCAGTCTCCTCCATGTCACCCCTGCATACTTTCGAATTTCATCCACCCATCTCCCATGTGGTCTTCTTCTGGGTCTTTTCCTGTCCCTTGGAATCCAATCTAAAATTTCGGCTGTCCATCGATGATCTGTCCTTCTGGCAGTATGTCCAGCCCATTGCCATTTCAGGGATTTAACTCTGATAATGATGTCTTCCACTCTTGTCATTTTTCGGATCCACGAGTTCCTCTTCTTATCTCTCCTGGTTACACCAAGTATGCACCTCTCCATGCTTCTTTGAGTTGTCTGCAGCCTTTGTATGTCTCTTTTAGTTAAGGTCCACGTCTCTGCACCATACGTAAGCACTGGAAGGATGCATTGATCAAACACTTTTCTTTTAAGACATAATGGCATATTGCTCTTGAAAATTATGCTGTTTCTTCCAAAAGCTCTCCAGGCAAGTTTTGTACGCCGATTAATTTCTTCATCAATGTGACCCTCACTTGATATCTGCTGTCCAAGATAAACGTACGTATCTGTTATCTCCAGCTTTTCTCCATCAATCGATAAATCTTCATTTCTTGTAAAAGCATTGAACATCACTTTTGTCTTCTGAAAGTTCATTTTTAATCCCACTTCTTTACTCTTGTCAGCAAGTTCCTGGATCATACTCTGCAGCTCTGATGGGCTAGTTGCAAAAATGACAACGTCATCAGCAAAACGAAGGTGGGTTAGATAATCTCCATTAATCTTTATCCCCTTGTTTTCCCAGCTCAGTGACTGAAAAACACCCTCCAATGTGGCATTAAAGAGCTTCGGAGATATGGTGTCACCTTGTCTCACTCCCTTTCCAATTTTTATGTGTGTTGTATTTTCAAACAGCCTAATCTTTGCACTTGCATTTTCATAGATGTTATTAATAATATTAATGTATGCTTCTTCAATACCGCAGGTTTTCAGAGCCATTGTAACTGCTGATGATTTCACCGAATCAAAGGCTTTTTCATAATCGATAAAAGCCATGCACAATGGAAGTTCATATTCCCTCGCTCTTTCAATTAGTTCTCTCAGCACATGGATATGATCTATTGTGCTGTAGCCACTCCTGAATCCAGCTTGTTCTCTCGATTGAGCCATGTCCAGTGTTACCTTCAAGCGGTGTGAAAGAACTTTAGTGAAGATTTTATAAACTACTGATAGGAGGCTGATAGGTCTGTAGTTTCCGAGATCCTCAATGTCACCTTTCTTATGCAGCAGGATCATTGTAGCGGTGTTCCAATCCTCAGGAATCTTTCCTTCATTAAGGCATCGAGTGAAAATTTGGGCGAGTACTGTTTCGATTTCGCCACTTGCTTCTTGTATGATGTCTACAGTAATTCCATCTTCTCCTGGAGCTTTTCCCCGCTTCATGTTCTTGATTGCATGTGCAACTTCTGCTGGAAGGACTGGAGGAACTCTGGTACTGGTATCTTTCATGATGTCTGGAGTGCATGTATCATCCCTTTCATATAATTTGGAGTAGAAATCTTTCACTCTTGTCAAAATTTCGCCTCTATTTCTTGTTACAGAACCATCTTCTTTTCTCAGTGCCATAATCTGTTTTCTTCCCTTACTGAGATGTCCCTTTGCTATCTTTAGGCTTTGGTAGTTTTCAATTGCTTTCCTCACTAGTTCACAGTTGAATTTTCTTACGTCTTCAGTGATACTTTTTCGTACTGTCTTGCATAGCTCTATATATTCCACTTTGGAAGTCACATCTTCTTTAGTTGTCCTCATCTCTCTCTTCTTTTTTGCATCAACATTTTCGTTTTTCCTGATAATTTATTTACATGCAACTTGTTCTTAGACCCAGCTAATTTTGTTGCTGTTTCCATAAGAGCTTTGGTTACTTTTCTGTTAACTTCAGAGATGTCCACTTCTTCCGATGTTAGGCCTTCTAAAGCAGAGAACCTGTTCTTCAGTTCCAACTTGAAGGTATTATGGTGTTTTTTAAGGTTTGTTATGTCAATAGATTTTGTTTGTCTTATGAGCTTGCCACGTTCAAGTTTAGTGTTGAGGTGCATCTTACATCTCACCAATCTATGGTCACTACCTGTGTTGAACTTGTTTAGCACACTGCAGTCTTCTATGACGAATTTTTTGTTACACATAATAAAATCAATTTCACTTGTCGTCCCATTTGGATGTCTCCACGTCCATTTCCTGTGTGGCTTTTTCTTGAAGAAGGAGTTCAAGATGAAAAACCCTTCTGCCTCTGCAAACTCAACGAGAGTATTTCCACGCTGGTTTCTGTTGCCGTGACCGAATTCACCTACTGAAGTTTCATTCTGTTGCCGTTGCCCTATTTTTGCATTGAAATCTCCCATAATTATTTTCAAGTGCTGCTTACCTTTATTATTTAGATGACAAATTTCCTCATAAAATTCTTCAATTTCTTCTTCAGGATGACTTGTGGTGGGTGCATAAGTTTGAATAATCTGAGCCTCGTATCTTCTCGAGAGTTGGATAACAAGTCGTGCAGCTCTGTCAGAGGAACTTTCAACTTCTACAACTTTATCCTTCAGTTTCTTGTTTATTATAAATCCAACACCACTAGTTCTGCCAGTATCTGTCCCACGATAGTAGAAGAGATGTCCACTTTTCAGTTCGATGAGATCTTCTCCTTTTCTCCTTACCTCACTTAGCCCCACGATGTCCCACTTGATCCTTTGTAGTTCCTCTTCCAATTCAAGAAGCCTTGAATCAGAAGATAGGGAGCGTCCATTGTACGTTGCCAAGGTCAGCATCAGATGGCAGCCTAGTCCGGTCCTCCGGGGATTCTTAGCACCCTCTGCCTTCATGTCGCACTGGCCGCTGCCTTGGCCAGGTACATTCCAGCTGCCGGAGACTGAGGGCCAAGATTTAAGTTGTGGAGACATTTTGGAGGGGTTTGGCCATAACTCACCACGCTGGCCAAGCGGGTTGGTGAGTGTGGGATAGAATTTCCTCTGATCCCGATGGTATAGTTATACCGCTACTGGCGGTCGTCAGAGCCCCTTTAGTTGGAACAGGATGCACCACGAGAAGGCGGGGTTGACATTTGTCAAGGAGAGGCTGTGATGTTACGCATCACCTGACCTTACATCCCAGTACATAAATTATAATATTTCTTCATGTCGACGTATCACGCTTAAGTTACGTAAAAATTACAAGTGGTGGGACGTTTCAGTAGCGACTTCTACCTTCATCAGCCATGGAATGAAATATGTGGTATTAGCATCAGTTGTTCCACTTGTAATTTTTACGTAACTTAAGCGTGATATATCGACATCAAGAATTATTCTACTGTTTTGTGTGTTACGTGTTTCACTGCTAATTATTCTTACTATGACAGTACATAGATTTGAGCACTATGCATGTTTATATTTTGTTTAGAGGAACTGTAGCTTTTCTCATATTATGCACTTCTAAGTCAATGTTTTGTTTGTCTTGAAAGCATGGGTACTGGGTGTACAAGTCTTCTGTTCCAGCAATGATGGGGTGCAATAATCTTTTTGTTACTGCACATTTAAGTCATTTGAAAGATTCTTGAGTACACAAAGTAGAAATGTAAGTAAAGGTGACAAACATACAAATATTAACAATTATAGATTCTGTAGGAATTGGACAAGGTGACAAAATAAAAGGAGGTGACGTATTTACAAATATTTACAGAAGTAGGTGCAACAGTTTCTAGTCGTAAAGGTAAGATTGTTGCTTCAATGTGCAATAACAGCATCTATATGTGCGACATGTATTTACAAAACTAGATGCAGCAGTTTTTGGACATGTCGCGAGAGTCTGTAATAAGTGTGAAAAGTAATTTGATGTCAGTACGTACTAATAGTTCACCATGTTGAGTAGTATAGAGAGTCAATGGTTCTTTAGCCTCTGGGAGCCCTCGAGAACACATCTTTTTAGCAGGTAGGTGTGTGGAGGCAGCTGGAAGATGCTGAAGTCTTTGAAGGACTGGAGTCTCTAAGGGAATAAGCTGCCTGGGCTGGAGCACTGGAGGAGTGGTAGCTTGTTAACTGGATGGGCAAGGATCCTCGTCACCTCTGGACTCGGATAACGAAGAACTGGAAACATTGTCAATATCTGGGTCTTTGACGTGATCTTGGTTCCTTGGAATGCAAAGTTCTCGTTCTTGAGTACTGATGGTTTTAAGGAAGTTACTTAGCCTGTCTCTGTGAGCTTGGCCTTTGAGAAAAATGCATTTATTTTAGTTAAATTATGAGATTGTTTATGTGTAATGAAGAATTTAATTGGAATTTAATATTTTGCTAAAACCTTCATTCTGGAGATACTCTCTTCAACACCTGTGCTTCCCAAACTTTTTAGAGCCGGGGCCCAATTTTTATAACGACAGACTTGCACAACCCAAATGACAATCCCTGGTTTCAAGCCGGTAATTCACCTGTGCATTGTGCAAAACATGTCAAGTTGTGGTTTGCAGAGCATGTACATGAGGTATGGCAGCTGTCCTAGTCACCTCAATCTCCAAACCTCTATATTATTGAACATTTGTGGGAATATCTTGAACCAAAGGTCAGATCACACTTTCCACCTCCATCATCACTGGCACAGTTGGAACATATTTTGCAGGAAGAATGGTCCCAAATTTCAGCATCTTATGGACATGATTTGTATACATCTATTCCAAGTCAAATTGCTTCAGTTCTGAAAGCAGAGGTGGTCCCACAGCTCAGTAATAAAAAAAGAAATAATAATAAAAAAATTCTCCACAAGCAGTAAATGTTTCCTGGAATTGATAAATACTTGTAAATTAGTAGAAGTATTTATACGAACAGGAAAAAAGTATGTAAGCATATATTTATGAGTGTATGTACATCGTTGAATTAATTTTTTTACATTTCTGTAGCAGTATATATTTCTCTGTTTTCAGGTACATGTATTGGTCTGATTGGTCAAATGAGCCTTCACCATCAGGCCAAGAGCTTGGTGGAGAAATAGAAATGGCCCAGATGAATGGAGAAGGCAGGGAAGTTTTTATTAAGAAGGATTTGCAGTGGCCCAATGGTCTCAGCATAGATTATGGAGAAAAGAAACTGTACTGGATTGATGCATACATACATCGGCTAGAAAGAATCTCCCTAGATGGAACACACCGTGAGGTATTTTTAATATTTCAATTTGTACATTTGATACTAAAGCGTGAGTTGTTTGTGTGTATTCAGGAAGAGAGAGAGAGAGAGAGAGAGAGAGTTTTTTACTTCACAGTCAGAGCATAGCATTAATTTACATTAAATTTGCCTTCTATTTGAATGTTTTAAGGCAGTTATCCTGTATTCATTTGGGATATATCAAAGCATATGATATTATTCAAATAATATATGTCGGGCAGTCAAAAAGTTAGTTGTGCTTGCATGCAAAAGAAAAGAACATTTTGGGAAATGTTTATACTTACGTAGAAAATACAATAGAAGTGCTATTTTTCTATGTAATCACATAGTTTATTTAAAAATTTATCATAGTGTGGCACGAGTTTGTCTATCCCTTCTTGAAAAAATTGTCGTCCAACTTCCGATAACGATTCTCTCATTCCATTTTTGACGTCTTTATGGGAGTGATACTGCCGCTTCGCAAGGTCATTTTTCATGGGGCCAAATGCATGGAAATCCCAAATTGAAAGGTATGAACTGTTGGGAGAATGTTTCCACCTCTTCCATTTGAATTTGTTAAGGAGGCCTTCGTGATATGTGACAAATGTAGTGTCACGTTGTCATGCAGAAGGACATTGCCTCTTGACATTTTTCTGGCCGTCCATCTTTAATCGCCTGTAGCAGCCTAAATATAATGCTGCATTAATCATGGTGCCCTTTGCCATGAATTCATAATGCACAACATCTTGATTGTTGAAGAAAAGGGTGAGCATAACCTTTCCGGTGGAAGGAACAATTCAGCATTTTTTTGGAGGCAGAAAATGTGAATGTTTCCACTCACATAAAGTCTGCTTCATTTCTTGTGAGAAGTGATAAACCCAAGTCTCACCTCCCCAGTCATGATATGGTCCAAAAACTCATTTCCTTCTCTGGGATAATGATCCAAAAATGCGAGAGCTGCTTGAAAACATTGCACACCTTGTGTTGTTGTTCTGTGAGTAAGCGAGGCACCCATCGAGCATAAACTTTGCGAAACTCAAGACACTTGGTGATGGTGTGGTGCACACTTCCATGCAAAATATTCAATTCATCCACGATCTCGTCCACTGTGATTCGCCTGTTTTCATGAATCGATTCGTTAATGAGGACCACGTTTTCATTCATCATCGAAGTTAACTGCCTTCTCTCCTGGTAATTGTCTTTGATATCTGTGTGTCCTTTCTCAAACAATGAACACCATTTTGAAATTGCCTGCTGCAAAAATGATTTGTCACCATACACTTCAATTGATTGGTGTTGAATTTTAGTGGGGTTAAAACTTTTTGCCCCGCAAAAAACAGATAAATGCACAGATTTCAAATTTGGACGTCCCTACTTTTGAGTTGGCCCTGGAAAATACATGCGGAGAAAAATGCTCCCATAATGCTTTGGGGTTCTTTTCATGCAAGCTTTGCCTCTGCTGCCCCTAGTGATGACACAGTGATTGATTGATACACATTCATCAGAGATCGTTTTACTGAAAACAGTTCATAATGACAAAAAAGAAAAAAAGAAAGCACTGTTAAATGCAATGTTCAAGATGCCTCTCACACTAAAATATTTTTCTTAAGATAAAATTTTACTGAAAGTGAAGACACCATCACAGTTCAAAATATTTTTGTGAAGATACTATTTCAGCTAATAATATTTTTGCAATGATACCACCCAGTGGTACCAAATGCTGCCTGGATCACTCCCTGGGACATGGCATCTTAAAATTGTGATTATTTGTGAAAGAAAAGTTGGAAATGCATGAAATTTGTGTATACAAATAAGTAGTGATGGCATTGGTTTATGCAAAGGAGCTGCAGCATAAATGGGGGTTTTGGTTTTGTGGAGCAGATGCAATGCTATAGGAAAATTGGGTGAAATCACCTGAAATTTTCGAATTCACAGAAATTGTGTTATATAAAATGAATTTCATGTTAAATTTAGTGTTTGTACTTCTGGGAAATGTAGGGAGTCCTCTGAGCAAATTTTGGAGAGAGTAGTGGAAACACACCATTTTCGTAATTATAGTTTAAAAGATGAGAGAGAGAGAGATATTCCTTGTCAGGTTACAAACTAAAATTCATAAACAGCCTTATGACAAAAAATATTTTTCTTTAAAAAAAAAAAAAAAAAAAACTTGCAAAGAAAAAGTAACTTGCCATAGAAATTCGTATCCATGGTTCCCATACTACGTAAGTTGAATAAACACTATGTACAGTATGAATCTGAAATTTTTGACTAGAGATAACATTATCATTGCCGCATAAAATCCGCATGAATGGCATTTTTTGCCAAAATTTGTGCCCCTTCTCATGCTTAGCCCCTAATGGCCCACCCAGTTCTAAGTGGCTGGCATCGCCACCATTGTGGAGCTTTCTGTAACATAATTTCCGGAGTGTAAAAAAGGATTTTGAGATAGTAGATTTGTTGTAATGGCTGTGAGGCGTTGTTAAAGAGATGAACTGAGGTGAAGAGTGATTGGAAGATAAGAAGCAGACAAAAGTCAGGTGGAAGTTGCAAGATGGGGCTGCATGTGAGTCTTTCTGTGATCCACACACAAGACTGTGGAACCAATTTCAAAATACACAACCAGCTTCCCAAAGGTACAAAGAAGGAAAGCCTAGGACTACAACATTGTTAGGTGACCAGTATTTCTGATTAGTTGCATGCATGAACAGGACAGCCACTCTGGCACATTTGCAATCTACCCTTGCTGTGGCAAAATGGAGAAATGAAATGGTGGTATCTGGTTCCAATGTGCACTATGGTTACTAAAGATATATGCACTGGTTTCCATAAATTTAGGAAAAAATCAGAAAAATCGTGATTATTTGTGAAAGAAGAATTGGAAATGCGTGAAACTTGGATATGCAAATGAGTGGCAATGGCATCGGTTTATGCAAATGAGCCACAGCATGAAAAACAAAAATGCTGCATTTTCAGAGTTTCATGAAGGAGGTCTTAATGCTAGGTGGCCAGCACTCTGTGTGGCCCTTACCCCTGTTACAGTAGAGAATGTTAGAAGTGGGCAAGACTTTACATCAATTGGAGTGAAAATCAATTGTGGTTAACACTCTTCACAGATGAGTCCAGATTTGCTTTGCAGAGTGATTCCAGGTGTGCTCTGGTCTGAAGAGAATGAGGGATATGCTATCATCTGTTAGTGACCCATGAAAGGGACACTTAAGGTGGTAGTAGCGTGCTGGTTTGGGGTAAAATCTTGTTAGGTGGATGCACAGACCTCTATGTGCTTCCAAGAAAAACCATGAATGTTCTGCACTGTAGGTGTGATGTCCTGGACTCCTCTTATGCAGGTACCATAGGAGATACATTTCTCATACAAGATGATAATGTTCATCCCCCATGATCAAAGCTGGTGGAACAATATCTTCAAGAGATCATTGTCCATATGGATTGGCCAGCCAGGTATTCTTACTTTAATACGATTGAGCATGTCTGGGATGCTATAGGAAGGCATTTTGCTGCCCTCCCCCCACTATGCAAGATCTGGAGGGGATTAAACAAGCAGTGCATAAACAATGGCTGCTGCTTCCTGTTGAGTTCCTAAACACCATCATCAAACATTGCTGAGAGGGAAGACCATACTCTTTATTAAGGCACTTTGGCTATTTCATTTTGTTACCCTATTTTTCACCTGGTTCTTTCTGTTTGTAGTCATCTTTGTCAGGATGAAATGTAACTTACAAAACGTTTTAGGATCTTTCTCTAATGTTCTGTGTTTTGTCTAAATTTCTGATTCAAGTATGCGGAAAGCCATTATAGTTCTGAAAAATTGTGAGACCTGTGTTTCTTTGAAAATGTACTTTTTGTATAGTTTTCTGTTATATATTTTTTAGCTCTTGACTCTTGTGGTTTTTCTCTTTTTTTTTCTGCATACACACTGTGTACATTGTGCTTGTATCTAATTGCTTACAAATAATTTTGTTCTTCTTACAGATTTTATGTCAAGGGGAAAGCCTTGGCCATCCATATGGAATTGCCCATCATGATAATTTTGTTTTCTGGACAGAGTTTCAGGATGGTTTGGTTCAAAGATTAAATTTAACAGATAACACAACCACAACTCTGATGAAAGAAAACCCACCACTGTTTGAAATTCGAATTTATGATAGGAGTTCGCAGTCAGGTTTGTTACTAACTTATATTTAAATATTTTCTTCTTTGTGTGAAAACTGAAGTCATTGATTTTCTTTGAGTATATCTGATCTAGTTCTTTTCTTTTAATAATTCAGGAGCTGTCATTGGTGATAAAAATTCCTTAGCTTTATATTTAATGAAAATGAAAAACTACATAGAGAAGAATTAAAAAGTACACTTATCACTAAACTTACCACATCTGAATTCAAAATACACTATCTGGTCTTTTATTATATTGCAGTGTGGAAACTATGAAGCATTCTGATTTCCAAAAGGAACTTTTTTTTATTAAAAAGTACATTTGCAGAAAATAACTACCTTTCTATAATAGAAGGGAATTTAAAAAAAAAAAAAAAAAAAAAAGTCAAATTAAGCTGTAAATGATCACCCAGTAATGTTAAACTAACCAGGGAAGCAAATCATAAAGGGTTATTTGAAATCATCATCATCATCATCATCATTGTCAACCATTATCAATCCACTGCTGGACGAAGGTCTCCCCAAGTTTCCTCCACAACGGTCTGTCTTGTGCCAGTCTCCTCCATGTCACTCCCGCATATTTACGAATTTCATCCACCCATCTCCCATGTGGTCTTTTTCTGGGTCTTTTCCTGTCCCTTGGAATCCAATCTAAAATTTCGGCTGTCCATCTATGGTCTGTCCTTCTGGCAGTATGTCCAGCCCATTGCCATTTCAGGGATTTAACTCTGATCATGATGTCTTCCACTCTCGTCATTTTTCGGATCCACGAGTTCCTCTTCTTATCTCTCCTGGTTATACCAAGCATGCACCTCTCCATGCTTCGTTGAGTTGTCTGCAGCCTTTGTATGTCTCTTTTAGTTAAGGTCCACGTCTCTGCACCATACGTAAGCACTGGAAGGATGCATTGATCAAACACTTTTCTTTTAAGACATAATGGCATATTGCTCTTGAAAATTATGCTGTTTCTTCCAAAAGCTCTCCAGGCAAGTTTTGTACGCCGATTAATTTCTTCATCAATGTGACCCTCACTTGATATCTGCTGTCCAAGATAAACATACGTATCTGTTATCTCCAGTTTTTCTCCATCAATCGATAAATCTTCATTTCTTGTAAAAGCATTGAACATCACTTTTGTCTTCTGAAAGTTCATTTTTAATCCCACTTCTTTACTCTTGTCAGCAAGTTCCTGGATCATACTCTGCAGCTCTGATGGGGTAGTGGCAAAAATGACTACGTCATCAGCAAAACGAAGGTGGGTTAGATAATCTCCATTAATCTTTATCCCTTTGTTTTCCCAGTTCAGTGATTGAAAGACATTTTCCAATGTGGCATTAAAGAGCTTCGGAGATATGGTGTCACCTTGTCTCACTCCTTTTCCAATTTTTATGTGTGTTGTATTTTCAAACAGCCGAATCTTTGCACTTGCATTTTCATAGATGTTATTAATAATATTAATGTATGCATCTTCAATACCGCAGGTTTTCAGAGCCATTGTAACTGCTGATGGTTTCACCGAATCAAAGGCTTTTTCATAATCGATAAAAGCCATGCACAATGGAAGTTCATATTCCCTCGCTCTTTCAATTAGTTCTCTCAGTACGTGGATATGATCTATTGTGCTGTAGCCACTCCTGAATCCAGCTTGTTCTCTCGGTTGAGCCATGTCCAGTGTTACCTTCAAGCGGTGTGAAAGAACTTTAGTGAAGATTTTATAAACCACTGATAGGAGGCTGATAGGTCTGTAGTTCCTGAGATCCTCAATGTCACCTTTTTTATGTATCAGGATCATTGTAGCATTGTTCCAATCCTCAGGAATCTTCCCTTCATTAAGGCATCGAGTGAAAATTTGGGCGAGTACTGTTTCGATTTCTCCACTTGCTTCTTGTATGATGTCTATAGTAATTCCATCTTCTCCTGGAGCTTTCCCCCGCTTCATGTTCTTGATTGCATGAGCAACTTCTGCTGGGAGGACTGGAAGAACTCTGGTACCTTTCATGATGTCTGGAGTACATGTATCATCCCTTTCATATAATTTGGAGTAGAAATCTTTCACTCTTGTCAAAATTTCGCCTCTATTTCTTGTTATAGAACCATCTTCTTTTCTCAGAGCCATAATCTGTTTTCTTCCCTTACTGAGATGTCCCTTTGCTATCTTTAGGCTTTGGTTGTTTTCAATTGCTTTCCTCACTAGCTCACAGTTGAATTTCCTTACGTCTTCAGTGATACTTTTTCGTGCTGTCTTGCATAGCTCTATATATTCCACTTTGGAAGTTACATCTTCTTTAGTTGTCCTCATCTCTCTTCTTTTTTGCATCAACATTTTGGTTTTTCCTGATAATTTGTTCACATGCAACTTGTTCTTAGACCCAGCTAATTTTGTTGCTGTTTCCATAAGAGCTTTGGTTACTTTTCTGTTAACTTCCGAAATATCCACTTCTTCCGATGTTAGGCCTTCTAAAGCAGAGAATCTGTTCTTTAGTTCCAACTTGAAAGTATTATGGTGTTTTTTAAGGTTGGTTATGTCAATACATTTTGTTTGTCTTATGAGCTTGCCACGTTCCAGTTTAGAGTTGAGGTGCATCTTACATCTCACCAATCTATGGTCACTACCTGTGTTGAACTTGTTCAGCACACTGCAGTCTTCGATGACGAATTTTTTGTTACACATAATAAAATCAATTTCACTTGTCGTCCCATTTGGATGTCTCCATGTCCATTTCCTGTGTGGCTTTTTCTTGAAAAAGGAATTCAAGATGAAAAATCCTTCTGCCTCTGCAAACTCAACGAGAGTATTTCCACGTTGGTTTCTGTTGCCGTGACCGAATTTACCTACTGAAGTTTCATTCTGTTGCTGGTGCCCTATTTTTGCATTGAAATCTCCCATAATTATCTTCAAGTGCTGCTTACCTTTATTATTTAGATGACGAATTTCCTCATAAAATTCTTCAATTTCTTCTTCAGGATGACTTGTGGTGGGTGCATAAGTTTGAATAATCTGAGCCTGGTATCTTCTCGATAGTTGGATAACGAGTCGTGCAGCTCTGTCAGAGGAACTTTCAACTTCTACCACTTTATCCTTCAGTTTCTTGTTTATTATAAATCCAACACCACTAGTTCTGCCAGTATCTGTCCCACGATAATAGAAGAGATGTCCACTTTTCAGTTCAATGAGATCTTCTCCTTATCTCCTTACCTCACTTAGCCCGACGATGTCCCACTTGATCCTTTGTAGTTCCTCTTCCAATTCAAGAAGCCTTGAATCAGAAGATAGGGAGCGTCCGTTGTAGGTAGCCAAGGTCAGCATCAAATGGCAGCCTAGTCCGGTCCTCCGGGGATTCTTAGGACCCTCTGCCTTCATGTCGCACTGGCCGCTGCCTTGGCCAGGTACATTCCAGCTGCCGGAGACTGAGGGCCAAGATTTAAGTTGTAGAGTCATTTTGGAGGTGTTTGGCCATAACTCGCCACGCTGGCCAAGCGGGTTGGTGAGTGTGGGATAGCATTTCCTCTGATCCCGATGGTATAGTTATACCGCTATTGGCGGTCGTCAGAGCCCCTTTAGTGGGAACAGGATGCACCACGAGAAGGCGGGGTTGACATTTGTCAAGGAGAGGCTGTGATGTTACGCATCACCTGTGAAATAACTATCATAAAGGGTTATTTCTTGTTTATTGGAAAAACTTTAGGAAATTGAAAGAAATTCCACATGCTCCAGGCCTAAACAATAAAATTTAAAAATTCTTCCCTCCATGAAGAAAAAGAAAGCAACAAGAAAAAGTGGTCTACGGTGTAAACTGCAATTGCGGAAACACCTATTGTAGGACAAACTGAGAACAATTTCGAACCCATGCAGCAGAACATAAAGCTGATATAAGAAATGTTACCAATAAAATGGACTTGATAGACACAGTCAAAACACTGGACTCTATAAAAATTCTACCACATCAATAACATTCTGTAAAAAGGAAATTGGAAGAAGGTATACAACTTGAAAGAAAAGGAGTCGTAATAAGTGAACAAAAGGGCTGGGTGTTACCACACACATGGCAACACCTACTCTCTTGAATCAGTCCTGACAATGGGCTTGTGTGCATCCCACAAATTTAACAACAATGGGAAAAAAGTTACATCCTAGTAATCCCCATAAAACTCAAGTTTTTATGATAACTATATCTGGCTTACATTATTTAAGTATGATACTAGATCAGAGTGATGTTAATTTATCATGAAGTACATATTGCCAGAAGGCTTTTTTTTTTTCAAACATATTCTTGTTTCTTTGATAGGTATAAATGACTGCACCAAGGATAACGGAGGTTGCCAAGAGCTGTGCCTTTCAACTCCTGGCAAAGCAGTTTGTTCATGTAGAGATGGTTTCACTTTGTCAAGTGATAAAGCCACTTGCAAAGGTTAGGTTTGGTGAAGTTTTCATTATTCATTCTTCAAAGCTTTTTCCCCTGTAGGGTTTTTGTATTTATCCAATAGGTCAAAATGTATGAAAAATTTGCCATTTACGTAGAGTTCAAATGTTCATGTCAAAGAATTACATATCAGATACTGCATTCTCTTTCACATCTGACACAACTGTTTTCAGAAAATCTCTGAATATTTTTAGCCTTTTTGTTATTCTTATCTGATTTTTACTTCAGTGTGTGTGTGTGTGTGTCAGTGTCAAAACACAGCTAAGAAGCCAACAGAAAGGCAAGTACCAAATTTTAGACACAAATCTTTGAAAATGTACACATGCTAACATTATAGACAAGGATTTCTAAAATTACAGTGCGAAATTAAAAAAAAAAAAATCTTAGTAAATATAAAAACAGAAGCTAATTTCCAGCAACAGGTTAGCATTGTACTTTCCCTCTTGACTCTGGCCAAACCTTGAAGATATTGCAGAATGGTATTTGAACTGTGAAAAGTGAGACCTACATAAAATGCAAAACTCGAGAATGTCACCCACCACTTGTGGCTTCTTCGTGGACCTGCAGCTGTAATTCCTTTTTATCATTTCTGCATAGACCTAGTGAAATGGGTTTCTGTGAAATGGGTTTCGGTCAAACTACATCAGAATTGAAACTGCCACAACAGTCTGACAGTAATAAAAGAAATTTTCAAATGCCAACTAAATAAACAAAATGTCTACCACTTATTTCAAGACTATTTTAACATAATTTGAAATTGTAAACCAGCCCATTTATTATCTAGAAAATTATTTTAATTGATCTGTTGTTTTAATAGAGCATGACAGGTGAGATCTGCAAAAGACTGTATGCTCCGAACGCAAATCAACAGTGCCTCAAATAACGCAAACTATATGTCAGACTATTGGAACTCATGTTTGCACCAGTATGGTGTGCAGGATGCTGCACAACATGGGTTACCACTGTCAAACCTTATGTGGGATTAGTGAGACTGATATTAGCACCAGTACAGTATTCAGGATGCTGCACAACATAGGTTACCACTGTCAAACTCTATGTGAGACTGTTGGGTCTGATGTTAACACCAGTACAGTACACAGGATGCTGCACTACGTGGGTTAACACAGTCAAGCAGCATTCACAAGTTGCTGCTCATTTTGACTATTGCCACATGCTGATTAGTGTGGTGTAAGGAGTACTGATCTTGGATGGTATACCAATGGAAAACTTTACTTTGGACTGACAAGTTACTGTACACAGTCCACCAGTCCGATGGTCATTCCTGGGTGTGGCAGAGGCCGAGCGAAAGGTACCAGATGGATTTTATTTTGTAGCCCATACCTCTATCAGCAGGACAATGCCAAATGCCATACTGCTTGTATTGTTACACATTGGTTTGAGGACACGAGTGTTGAAAATTTTGACTGGCCAGCCAGAGTACTGACTGACCTGTACCCTATAGAGAATCTGTGGGATGAGTGGGTGGAAGAAAAGTTCACCCAACAAATAAAGTTTAACTGATTACTTCTTTGAAGACCACATAGCAGAACATATTAGCAGACATTTATAAAAAAACAAAATAAAACCAGCAAGTATTTCACAAAGACGGAGGCCGTCATAAGAGCTAAAGGTTTCAGTGCACAACATTAAATTTTCTGTAAATAAAGATTATTTGTAGACATGCATATGTCTGAATACTAATGATAGGGCAGTGTACATTCCTAATCTAAATGAAGTAAGCACATATTTTTGGTAGCTGTATGTTCTTGCTAGACTCAAAACAAGATTTTTCTACTTTAAATAATAAGTTATAAGCAAAATTATGTTATGGTTATAGCCTGTGCAAACATACAGTGTCTCTGTTAATGATGTCACTGTAAGCTTCCTAGAATGATGGACATTCTGTGGATTCATAAGGTTGTGATAAAACATAATGCTAGTTAGGCTGAGAGACAAACATTTTATGATGGAAGTTCTATTTATTCTTATTATTGTGAGAAATGTCCTACCAGTAGAGCTGAGTGGAAATCTTATGAATCCAGTCTTCTGAAAAAAAAATATAAAATGGCAATACTGTTTCCATTTCTCCACATGATGTTGCACTGTCTTCAAAACACTTGTAGAATAGAAAAGGCAAAGGATAGGGTGCCCCTGCAATGTCCCTTTGTTTGTGCTTGAGCTCCCAGATTCTATGGATTAAATATGTGTAACAAGTAGAGTAATGCCAAAGCATGGAGAATGGGAAGGAGTATAGAGAGTTGAACAGGCAACTATCAGAACAGTGGGGAAACAGAGAAAATGAGAAGCAGGATAGTGAGTCTATTTTTTTCTTTCCTGATCACCTTGTTTTTTGTTACCACACATATCCTTAAAACAGAAGAGAGTATTGTGCAGCCTTTCAGTACTCTCATTTCTAAACAAATCAGTATTTTCTAACTAAAGCATGATATTGGGGAACTGCATAAGTTTTTGCTGTTTAGGGTTGCTTGGCAAGGAAGTTTTGTATTAGTCTTCCAAAGTATACAGCAGGTGGCAACAGCATGCAGTTAGCCAGCTGGAGCTTTGTTGTGGCAGATTTCCAAAACTGCAGTTTTGGAAAACAGTTCTCATTTAGTGTGCAGCATTTGAGGTGTTAACGTGAGTTTTGATAAAGTGCACTTTTGTCATTTTGTCACTGTTTGCTTTTTGCGCTCGGTAAAAAAAAACCTGCTGCCGCTGAGGCACAGAGGGACATAAGCATATTATGTGGGATGGATGCTGTGAATGAATGAGCATGCAAAAATTGGTTTATGAAGTTTTGTTTGTGTGTGATAAGGTACTGGAAGATAAGCCCTATACTGGATGCCCTCCTGAAGTGCGTGATGAAGAAATTTTAGCAATAATTGAGTATGAGCAATAGACATGAATCTGTTTTTTGGACAGATAGGAAGACTTTCTGGAAATACATGAGACTCAGGAAAAATAGGGAAAACAAAGTTGTAAGTTGTGTGAACAATAGGATCGAGGAAATGATATGGGAGCCCAATGAGTTAAGTGAAAGATGGGGTGAATACTTCTGTGAGTTATTAGATCAGGAAAGCAAAGGTGATTCTGAGGAAGAAGCAGATGATATCACAATGAAGGATAAAAGCACAGGAGGGATCTCAAGAGAAGAAGTGTATAAAGCTCTAAAATCTCTTCAGAATGGCAAGGCTCTGGGAGTTGATAGCATAACTGTTGAGATTTTGAAATATGGTGGTGACTCTGTAATTGACTAGTTAACCGAAATTTGCCAGTTGTGCTGGGAGTTAGGGATGGTCCCTCGGGATTGGAAGGATGCTATCATTGTTCCCTTGTATAAGGGAAAAGGTGATCAGACTGACTCCAAGAACTATCGTGGTATTAGCCTACTGAGTGTGCCAGGGAAAGTGTTTGGTAAGGTCATTATTGAAAAAGTACGGGGTCTTATATCAGAGAAAGTGTGGGATGTTCAGAGTGGTTTTATGCCTGGTAAAGGCTGCACTAACCAAATTTTTGCATTACACATGATGATTGAAAAATATCTGACTGTTGGTAAGAAAGTTTTTACTGCCTTTATAGATTTAGCGAAAGCTTACAACCAAGTAAATAGGACACTTTTGTGGAAAGTATTGAATGAATATGGTGTTACTGGGAATCTACTTGACAGTGTAAAAGCCATGTATGCTGGCAGTAGAGCTTGTGTACGACTGAATGGTGTTTTTTCAAAATGATTTTCTATTGGTGCAGGAGTCAGACAAGGTTGTGTAATGTCACCATGACTGTTTAATATATTTATGGACGTGTGCATTCATGATGCCAAAATGGATAATATTGGTTTATGTCTTGATAATATCTGTGTGTACAGATTGCTGCATGCTGATGGCACAGTCCTGTCGGCAGAGAGCAAAAGTGAATTGCAGAGTATATTGTCCCGGATGTATGAATTTTGTATGAAATTCAAGCTGAGCATAAATAAAAGAAAAACAAAGTAATGGTTTTTGAGGGAGAAACTGTTGGTACAGAATGCAAGATAAATCTAAATGGCAGAGTGAGTGACCAGGTGAATGAGTTTGTGTATTTAGGAGGTATGTTTGACAGAGAGAACCAATTCATTGGCAAAATTAGTAGGAGAGTGAACTCCTCATTGAAAGTCATAGCTGCTGTAGGAGGATTTCACAGGAATGATGGGTTCTCAAGACGTTCAGTGCACAAATGCCATCCTTCAATGTTGACAAGGTTTCTTACAATTTTACCCAAAACAGGGTGGGGTTTTCTTAATTGCACAGTAGCATTATGTTACGTCATTTTTGACAAGTCATTGTAATTCTAAAATAGTAGCTTATTCATTCAGACTGAGATCTTAATGTTTCTTATGTAGTTTTATTGTTTAAGAGCATTAAATTTTTTTCTGTCATTCTTGAAAGAACGATACAAACCAATTCATGCACAACCATGATAAGTGTTTACAAGTAACAACCTTCACCAGCAGCGATGCATAATTCACTGTTTTTTGTTTTGCTTTTTTGCATCACACTACAATTTCATGCACACCCAGATCAAGAAAGTAATAACAATACGTGGGGCACTAATTGTAATGAATGATGATTTTCCTTTTTATTTGGATATATCTGCTCAGGGCTTAATGATTCTGATGACATCTGTGATTGCATTTCCTGAACAAAACTTTGATCTTGAAAGGAGAAGTGTAATACTGTCATGATCAATTTTTGTTTTGATGTTTTAAATTGGAAAATTTCTCGAGTTTATATTACTGAACATTTGTTATTGTAATTTCTATTTTCGTAGCTGCTGCCAATTATTCAGAACCACCACGCTGTCGTGAAGAGGAATTTGAATGTGTAAAGAACTTGCGTTGCATCGATGTCAGATATTTATGTGATGGTGATAACGATTGTGGTGATGGATCTGATGAAGATTCTACTAAAGGAGGCAAATGTGGTAAAGTATCATATTTCATATTTATTAGCATTACTTTTCATTTATGTAAACTATTTACTCTTTGATTTATACTCTTATACCCATGCTAAAAAAATAACTTTTCACATTAATGAGATTTTGTTACACATTGTAAACTTTTCTCATTTAACTTAACAAATTATGTGATTTCAGGAAAGCACATGCTCAAAATATTTTAATGCATCACAGCCAAGATATTTATTTTGAAATAAAATGCAACAGTTCATATTTTTGTAACTCCCATTACTTACTGATAAAGGTAAATTTGCAAAGTGGAGAATTTTCATATCAATATTACCATATAAATAATATCATATGCCTCTCTTGCATATGATACACTACTCCAAGACATTTTATATTTTTCATGATAATTGTCCACATAACTGCTTAACGTTTTGCATTACAGCTAAGTTACGCATTTTGCAAAAATAGCTGAAATACCAGACTTAAAGTATTAATGTTCAGTTAAAAGCAGTATAAGAATAATCTAATTTGCACTGGACTGGTCTTGGGGGTGTGTGCAATTTAAAGGCTTGCAGTTCACTACCAACTATGCATATTGATGCCTAGTGTAGTGTAAGCTGACGTTTGTGTCTGATCATAGATAGAAGGTAGTGGGTCACTAATTATTAGTGAAATGCAGTAATATGTGTTTAATCAGTGTTTAATTTCAAGGCACAAAGGGTCAATATTATTGCAATAGGCGGTGTGAATGGACATCATAAATGCTGAATTTATCACATATATTTTTTTTTCAAATGCAATAAAAATTTAGGTTGCATTGGTTAGGTTGAACCATTAAGAAGGTATTGGAAACTGATTTGGTTCCTGAAAACTGGCAGTCTGGAAGGAAACAATAAATGATTGAAATAATTACTATGGCATCTCTTTAATTAGTATTCCTCGTGAAGTTTACCCAAGCATATTGAGTAAGAAACTCAGAAAGATAACACAAAACCTGTTAGTTGAAGGACCGTGTGTGTGACTTCAGGATGGGTAAGGGGATACCAGGGTAATATACACTACCCTATCATTAATAGCTGCACTTCCCTCTGTTGATAGTGAATTACTGGGTGTTTCACTGGGTAGTGACAAAAGAAAGGGACAATAAAGTTAACTTACTTTATTGGAAAAGGAAAAAGATTTTTACAGGAGTAAGAGTAGGTAAAAGGTAATCAATGGATGACATGTTCCACATGATGACCATCCGCTGTCACGACGTGTCAAACACTTGCTTCAAAGTGTTGTAGTACCGATGGGAAGTTGTTCGACGTGATCCGTGCAATTTCCTGTTGGATGGCACGTTGGAGGTCAGGAAGTGTTCGCGGGTTGTCCTGGTACACCCGACCTTTAAGACAGCCCCACAAGAAGAATTCGAGCGGCGTTAAATCGGGGTTGTATGGAGGCCAAGAGAGACCGGCTGAAAAACGTTGGGGGAATCGTCTGGCGATGACTCGTGGGCCATACTGCTGGTAAAGCAAGTCAAGAACAGCATTTGTGGAGTGTGGAGGTGCTCCGTCCTGTTGAAATATGCAGTCGTGAATCCAGTTTTTATGGACTGCAGCGGGGAAAGAACGATTCTTCAAAAGGTCATTGTAGGCGGCAGCAGTAACTGTAGACTCCAGGAAAAATGGCCCAATGAGGCCATCACCACTCATTGCACACCAAACGGTTAGCTTCAGCGGATGGAGAGGCTTCACAACACAGACCGCCAGCTTCTTGCTTCCCCAGATCCAGTAATTTTGCCGGTTAACGTAGCCACCCAACCAGAAGTGCGCTTCATTGCTGAAGAAATGCTTTTCACATCAAAGTTGTGCTCATTGACCAGTGAACACATCATTCACAAACTCATAACGCTGCTGGCTGTTGTGCTCAAAGGCTGATGCACCTGGATTTTGTAGGGAAAAATGTTCAAATCCAGCATCACAATGCACCATGTGGACGCTGGGCTAACATCTAGTTGCTACGCAGGTCTTCATGTTGATGTACCGGCTTCTTCGTGCAGGAGTTCTGCACATATAGAGTACATGCACATTGATTGTATGTCTTTTGAGGGATATATATTAAAACATGCATGGCTGTAAAAAGTGCACAAAAAGCAACAACAACTAAGAGCTTGCTTAATCACATATCTGTTTTAGTATTAAAAACCTATTATCAATTAAATCATATGCCTTATTGATGTATAATTGATATTCCTCTGTAAGTTTTTGTATGCCATGTGTGCGTGCAAGTGTAAAAAGTACCCATTGAATTTCATGTGCTGATCCTGAGCTCCAGTACTAAAAGGACTTAACCAGAATTTGAGCACTTGGTGGACTTATCATTCAGAGCTCGAGCGCCAATTGGACTTCATGTCTAAAGCTTGAGCACCCATTGGATTTTTGAAAAGCTGGTACTTTGTGAACAGCTTTTAATGGAATGCATGTATATTCATGCAGCACAGCTGCAGTAAATCTTACCAGCTGTGCTATGTATCCATTCTTGATTATGTGAATAAAGTTGTGTCATGTTATAATGCTTTAGGTGTAGTTATTGTTGTTATAGCTTGCACTGTACTTGGAAACATCCCTCACTAGATCAATTCCACTTAGTAGTTCTAATGGCAACAAGGAGTATCAGACTCCATTAGCGCGAAGTTAGCCACGAACATCGGTGGTAAAGTCGCCACGCTCCTGAAGATGCCCAGAGTATGGGCGAAAATTTCGAGTATAAAGAACGGTAAAAATTGATGTTTGGAATCCTAAAGCAAAGATCCAATGAGTATACCCAGCGAAAAGTGTGAGAAGTAAAGCCAGTCATCGCATACAACGGACTTTAGGACAATAACCTCAACAAAGACCGGAAAACACGTGCGTGAAATGTCCCCGTCGCTAGAAAGGAATGCCAAGGTAAGCATTATCCGCTAGTTTTCTGTACAAGTTACCCTCACTAGATGTTTTCAGGATTCACCACTTCAAGAAATTGCATAGAAATCTGATCTGAACCTCTTAATGTTTGTAGCACTATCTCATGTACAATTAGACTTGGCTGTGAATTTGCATTGGCTGTCATTATTCATCTTAGTAATATCTGTTCATTTTATGTAGCCAACAGGAATTTGGAGCAATTTTCAGTCAGTTACTTCATTAAAGGCTGACTTTAATGTAGTAACAGATTGTACCCTAAACCGCTGCTTACAACAGAAGGAAGTCATTCATATGGCCCTTGTGCAATGCAGTTTCCAAAACTTGCACAAAATCACATCCGAGTATCAGTTACACTTTCAGTTTTGATATATCAATGGCCCTACACTTGGCCCATATTACATGGAGCTATTGCAATGATTTACTGCATTCAGTGGTGCACTGCTCTTGGAGTTCTGCAAAAGTCCTGGACTTTGATTTCCCCTTTTTCCTAGGCCGGAATTGATTTCACCTTTCTCAGGTCACATGCAGTACATTACATGACCTTGAGGAGTTCTTACATGGAGCTATTGCAATGATTTACTGCATATAGGGTTGCACCACCCCTGGAATACTTGAAAAGTCCTGGAATTTGATTTCTCTTTTTCCTAGGCCTGGGAGGCCGTCTTCGATTTCACCTTTCTTGGGCCACATGCGACTAGTCTGTGACCTTGAAGAGTTCTTACATGGAGCTATTGCAATGATTTATTGCATACAGGGTGGCATGGACCCTGAAATATTAGAATATTTCTGGGATTTGATTTCCCCTTTTTCCCAGGCCTGGAAAGCCCTCTTTGATTTCCCCTTTCTCAGACCACATGCAGTATAGGACCTTAAAAGAGTTCTTACATGGAGCTGTTGCAATGATTTACTGCATACAAGGTTGCACAGCCCCTGGAATACTGGGAAAGTCCTGGAATTTGATTTTCCCTTTTTTCTAGCCTAGAAAGTCCTTGATTTATATATATATTTTTTATGAAAAGTCCTGAAACACTCATGGAATTTTTTCTTCCATGAAAATATATATATATATATATATCATCATCATCATCATCATTGTCAACCATTATCAATCCACTGCTGGACGAAGGTCTCCCCAAGTTTCCTCCACAACGGTCTGTCTTGTGCCAGTCTCCTCCATGTCACCCCTGCATACTTTCGAATTTCATCCACCCATCTCCCATGTGGTCTTCTCCTGGGTCTTTTCCTGTCCCTTGAATCCAATCTAAAATTTCGGCTGTCCATCGATGATCTGTCCTTCTGGCAGTATGTCCAGCCCATTGCCATTTCAGCGATTTAACTCTGATCATGATGTCTTCCACTCTTGTCATTTTTCGGATCCACGAGTTCCTCTTCTTATCTCTCCTGGTTACACCAAGTATGCACCTCTCCATGCTTCTTTGAGTTGTCTGCAGCCTTTGTATGTCTCTTTTAGTTAAGGTCCACGTCTCTGCACCATATGTAAGCACTGGAAGGATGCATTGATCAAACACTTTTCTTTTAAGACATAATGGCATATTGCTCTTGAAAATTATGCTGTTTCTTCCAAAAGCTCTCCAGGCAAGTTTTGTACGCCGATTAATTTCTTCATCAATGTGACCCTCACTTGATATCTGCTGTCCAAGATAAACGTACGTGTCTGTTATCTCCAGCTTTTCTCCATCAATCGATAAATCTTCATTTCTTGTAAAAGCATTGAACATCACTTTTGTCTTCTGAAAGTTCATTTTTAATCCCACTTCTTTACTCTTGTCAGCCAGTTCCTGGATCATACTCTGCAGCTCTGATGGGGTAGTTGCAAAAATGACTACGTCATCAGCAAAACGAAGGTGGGTTAGATAATCTCCATTAATCTTTATCCCCTTGTTTTCCCAGCTCAGCGACTGAAAAACACCCTCCAATGTGGCATTAAAGAGCTTCGGAGATATGGTGTCACCTTGTCTCACTCCCTTTCCAATTTTTACGTGTGTTGTATTTTCAAACAGCCTAATCTTTGCACTTGCATTTTCATAGATGTTATTAATAATATTAATGTATGCATCTTCAATACCGCAGGCTTTCAGAGCCATTGTAACTGCTTGATGGTTTCACCGAATCAAAGGCTTTTTCATAATCGATAAAAGCCATGCACAATGGAAGTTCATATTCCCTCGCTCTTTCAATTAGTTCTCTCAGCACGTGGATATGATCTATTGTGCTGTAGCCACTCCTGAATCCAGCTTGTTCTCTCGGTTGAGCCATGTCCAGTGTTAACTTCAAGCGGTGTGAAAGAACTTTAGTGAAGATTTTATAAACTACTGATAGGAGGCTGATAGGTCTGTAGTTTCCGAGATCCTCAATGTCACCTTTCTTATGTAGCAGGATCATTGTAGCAGTGTTCCAATCCTCAGGAATCATTCCTTCATTAAGGCATCGAGTGAAAATTTGGGCGAGTACTGTTTCGATTTCTCCACTTGCTTCTTGTATGATGTCTACAGTAATTCCATCTTCTCCTGGAGCTTTTCCTCGCTTCATGTTCTTGATTGCATGTGCAACTTCTGCTGGGAGGACTGGAAGAACTCTGGTACCTTTCATGATGTCTGGAGTGCATATATCATCCCTTTCATATAATTTGGAGTAGAAATCTTTCACTCTTGTCAAAATTTCGCCTCTATTTCTTGTTACAGAACCATCTTCTTTTCTCAGTGCCATAATCTGTTTTCTTCCCTTACTGAGATGTCCCTTCGCTATCTTTAGGCTTTGGTTGTTTTCAATTGCTTTCCTCACTAGTTCACAGTTGAATTTTCTTACGTCTCCAGTGATACTTTTTCTTACTGTCTTGCATAGCTCTATATATTCCACTTTGGAAGTCACATCTTCTTTAGTTGTCCTCATCTCTCTTCTTTTTTGCATCAACATTTTCGTTTTTCCTGATAATTTGTTCACATGCAACTTGTTCTTAGACCCAGCTAATTTTGTTGCTGTTTCCATAAGAGCTTTGGTTACTTTTCTGTTAACTTCAGAGATGTCCACTTCTTCCGATGTTAAGCCTTCTAAAGCAGAGAATCTGTTCTTCAGCTCTAACTTGAAGGTATTATGGTGTTTTTTAAGGTTGGTTATGTCAATACATTTTGTTTGTCTTATGAGCTTGCCACGTTCAAGTTTAGTGTTGAGGTGCATCTTACATCTCACCAATCTATGGTCACTACCTGTGTTGAACTTGTTTAGCACACTGCAGTCTTCTATGACGAATTTTTTGTTACACATAATAAAATCAATTTCACTTGTCGTCCCATTTGGATGTCTCCATGTCCATTTCCTGTGTGGCTTTTTCTTGAAGAAGGAGTTCAAGATGAAAAACCCTTCTGCCTCTGCAAACTCAACGAGAGTATTTCCACGCTGGTTTCTGTTGCCGTGACCGAATTTACCTACTGAAGTTTCATTCTGTTGCCGTTGCCCTATTTTTGCATTGAAATCTCCCATAATTATTTTCAAGTGCTGCTTACCTTTATTATTTAGATGACAAATTTCCTCATAAAATTCTTCAATTTCTTCTTCAGGATGACTTGTGGTGGGTGCATAAGTTTGAATAATCTGAGCCTGGTATCTTTTCGAGAGTTGGATAACAAGTCGTGCAGCTCTGTCAGAGGAACTTTCAACTTCTACAACTTTATCCTTCAGTTTCTTGTTTATTATAAATCCAACACCACTAGTTCTGCCAGTATCTGTCCCACGATAGTAGAAGAGATGTCCACTTTTCAGTTCGATGAGATCTTCTCCTTTTCTCCTTACCTCACTTAGCCCCACGATATCCCACTTGATCCTTTGTAGTTCCTCTTCCAATTCAAGAAGCCTTGAATCAGAAGATAGGGATATATATATATATATATATTGGCCTTAGTTTATGTCATACCAGTTGTTTGCAGTTGGAGTCATAACAGTATGTGGGAACCTTACCACGAGTCCAAGATGACCCTTCTTTTCTAGCATGCACTTTCCTCAGTAAAGGAGACTGATATCTGGCCTCCCAACTACCAGTCAGTTTGTGTGTAGGAATAGAAGATTGTAGAATAGGGAATCTTCAGTGCCCTGGCAAAATTGTTTTGTATTATTATCATTGTGCTCAGTTCCTGATTGCTTTGTATAAGTTTTATACAGAACAGTTTTTATACATGGAAAGTTTGTCAGATCATTGAAGATGTAACACACAACCAAGAGCACTGTAACAGTAGAACTCATTGCATGTCATAAGAATTCTAAATGCATAATAAATTTCATCCCAATTTGCAAAATATAAAACAAAGCAATATGCATATAGAAAAAAAATTAAACTCCTAGATTTTTTTATGAACTTCTGGAAAAGTTCTGGAATTTATTTTTTGTAAGTGTGTATGAACTCTATTCATGCACATTTAGAAAATGCTTGAGAATTTTTTGAAGTTAGGGAACTTTTTGCTTGCCCTGTACAATTAGAGTGGGTGTTCTTTAATTTATGGTAACATTTTTCATGTATGGACTGTAAAGTACTGGTGATGGTTGCATGTTTACTTTTTGCTTTACATCTGAAGTTACATGTACTGAATTATTCCTTCAACCAAAACTTTTGTAAGTAGTTACAATATTGTGTTTTATTAGTCATCCAATGTGTAGACTGGCACTTTTTAGAATCCTAAATATCTCATAGTGACTTAATCTCAATTTTTATTCTTCTTGATTGTGTAACAGTTTCTGCATTAGTGGAATGAATGGAGAGAATATTAATTTGAAGTTGTTCCTCTTTTTTCTTGATTTTAGAAAAGTTTACATGCCGACCCGATCAGTTTCAGTGTGATAATAATCGCTGCATTTCTGTCCACTGGGTTTGTGATGGGGAGAGGGACTGTGTTGATGGCTCTGATGAAGAACCTAACAACAAATGCAGAAGTAAGTATGTGTACTTCATTGCCAACTGGTTTGATTGATGCCAAAATTAACGTTATTTCACATGAGTTTTTATAGAATTTTTGTAGATGCTGTGTTTTACTGTATTTGTGCTGGTATTTTAAAGTGTTAAATATGGGGGGGGTAAAACTTGTAATCCAGAGTATTAAACATTTTTTTGCATTGAAGTGGTGCCATATGGATGTTCATGCAAAAGCCAGTTGTTTAGAAAGAAAAAAAAAGGACTATCAGAGAAAATGTTAACACAAAAGTTTGATTTTAATCAAATGAAATGAAGCAATGAAATCATGTCAACTCTAGTGATAATAACTGTCTGTTACTTAAATTGGAGTGGAATTATTAGGGAATTTTGTTACCAATTACTTGTCAAATACAGAAACAGTTTAAAGGTTTATTTGTTTAACCACTTAAAATGGTATGCTGTCCCTGATTGTTGTGATTGCCAGATCTCTCCAGATCTAGCACTGTTAAGTGAAATTGAAGTTTCTTGTTAAATTTGCATGTTAAACTTTATGCCCCCAAATCTTCATTCTGCATGGCATGTTGTACAGTGTGTTTCATAAACATTGTCAGTGGGTTAGAATGAAAATATCAATGTTTACCACAATCAAAGGTTTATTATACATCAACTATAGTTTCGCAGAGCATTTGGCTCAGCATCATTCGTCTTGATGATGCTGAGCCAAACGCTCTGCGAAACTATAGTTATTGAAACCTTTGATTGTGGTAAACGTTGATATTTTTATTCTATCTCAACACCAAGTTCATAAGGTATATATAATTGTCAGTGGGGTATATTTTCTCAGCTACTGTTCTAGACATGTACTTCCAATTGGAAAAAAGTATCAGAATGAAGCGTAGAATTTTGTTGTGGCAGATTCACTACCGTGGGTGGCATTTGCATAAAAATAGAAAATCTAAATTTTTATATGGCTCCCTCAGCAGATAATATTCATTAAAAAGGTGTGTGGAGTACAGATTAGTCCAAAAAAAAAAAAAAGCAATCTTATCTCTCTAGCTGCAAAAGTCACTGAGATATTCGTGATATGAATTACAAACGCATGTGAAGTTCTGAATTTAGTGGAGCATAGCATGATTATATGCCATATGTATGATGCTTGACAGTCGCTGAAGCAGTGTGGTTTCACTCACCGTAAATAGCCACCATCTTGAAGCATTATTGTATCCAGCCATTACCTTCTACAGCTGATACTCTGTCATGGAAAGAAAGCAAGTTTAAGCACCAGTAAAGTTGTGTGATGTTACACAGATTTACATGAGACGATGTGAATGGCTAATTGAAATTTTAATTGACATCCAAGAGTATACCTTTTATGGGGTATTGCCTGCCAAAATAAATATCATTGGAAGTGCAACCACGCAACACTGCAGCAACTGTCAAATATCGTACACATAGCCGATGAACATGCTATAATTCCACTAAATGCAGGGCTTTCCATGACATACATTTATGGTTCATATCGCTTATAGCTCAGCAACTTTTACTGTCAGGTTTGTTTTCTTTAGTCTTTTTTTTTTTTTTTTTTTTCTCTTCTTCTTTTTGTGTGAACAACCATCTGAAAATTGTATTTTGCATCTGAAAGAGTTCAAATGTTCCTAGCTGCATTATATGCAAATTAACAGAACATTATTGCAGTTTATTATTTCAAAACACATATTTTTTTCTTGGGAAGTTGTAAAAATTTATCCAATAACCATTATCATAATCACGATCTTATAATATTAAATTTAGTTGGTTCACATCATAAAAAAGTGTGCATTATATCATTATATACCCGAAATTTTTTTCTCTGAAAATCTGGGAGGATCCTGACACCCCCCCCCCCCCAGTGGTTACGCCTATGATGTAACCAACATGCTGCCCTGGTGGCACAGTGGTCTAAATGCTGGCTTCTGATCATTCATTCGAGATCGGTCTGTTTTCTAATCCCAATGTGGCATGAATGTTGTTTTTGTCTTACGGCACTGGCTCTTTCCCTTCCATGGAACCAGTGGCTCTAAATCAGGACGGGCAACTGCTTATAGCTCATTGAGTTGCTCACAGTGATGGTTAATCCTTTAAACAAACATATTGGCATCTTATCTGAATCCTTGCATTAGAAATGCAGTTCTTTGCTTTAGGTCTTTGTGTTTTTGTACTGTACATATCCTCTTGTAGCTAATGAACTTCAGCCAGGCCTGATGAGAGGGAGGGGAGGCGGAGGCGGTGCTGTAGCACCGGGTTGGGGGCCCAGAGCCCGTTTCTAAAGTAATTTTTTTTTCTAATTATTATTTTATGGTGTCCGAATATTTTTCAAGCTATACCGTCGCCAGGATTGGGAAGTTATGCGTAAAAAATATAGCTCACTCCACTTCAGCTTCTAAATACGTTAACCCAACAAAAACTTGGTAGCATCTTTCCCAACATCTGTATTGCACTCCGAGTTTTCTGCACACTTCCTGTTAGTGTGGCTGAGGGAGAGCAATCTTTTAGTCTTCTGGCAAGAGTGTAGAATTTCTTGCACTCTACCATGACTCAAGACAGGTTGTCATACTTAGGAACTTTGGCTCTTGAGTCTCAACTTGCTCGTCAATTAGATTTTCAAGACATAATCAACACTTAAAAAGTCACGAAAAGCCGTTCTGTAGTAAACGGAAAGGCATTCTGTTTTGTAATGAAATAAAAAAAGTGTTTTGAAAATGTTTTTAAAATCAAATTTTGTAAATATATACAATATTTGATAGATATGTACTACTACAATATACATTAAAACATAATTTTTTTAAATTTGTTTTTAATTTAATTTTACTTCAATTTAAAAAAAAACAACTTGACCTTGAAACTCCGATAATAATTTTGACATAATACTACCATTGTTTATCTGAAACGACATATTACTGATGTGCTATCCACTGCAAAAAGAAGATTGAAGAGTTGTAACCGGTCGGGAAGTAGGGGAATGGTGTTGGGGGTGGGGTGGGGGTGGGGCGTAGGTGAGGAAACGTAAATATGGATTATGTAGTTAGTGGAGGAACCGAGAGGGTGGTGGGTGGGTGGGGGGTGTTCGGGGATTTTTTTTTTTTGCACTGGGGCCCGATCTCGCTTTCCACAGCCCTGACTTCAGCAGATATGTTTTTCTTAGTGTTAAGGAGAAACATTAGGCTGTGGATATGTCATGATTCTATCACCATGTGAGATGACATATTTGTGTTCTCAAGGCACACATAATACCAGCAGTGCTTTCTGTCTGCCATGATGGATCTTTCTTCCAGGGTATCTTTCTCCGTCTCCCAACTGTTTCATGACATATTGTATTTGCATTATTGTTTTGGATATAGTGATTGATACAGTAAAAAGATATCAGTTTTGTTTGCTCTTGCATACTCATAACAAATAACTATTATTATGTTAAACATCTTGATAAATAAATTTTGTTTCTTCTGACAGATACAACGTGCAGTCCTAATAAATTTACCTGTAAAGAAAGTGGTCGCTGCATTCCATTTAGCTGGACGTGTGATTCTGACCTGGATTGTGGGGATGGTGATTCTTCTGATGAGCATGCACATTGTGGTATGTAGTAACAATCTTCTACATCTCTATTCTCCTTTAGAGTAAATGTTTATTGCCGAAAGTTTCAGTATTTCATCATACGAGGTCCGATCAAAAAGTTCCGAGACTAGGCTGATATACAACAAAGTACTTACGTTCCTTAAGTCTATGAAAAAGTCATTGATCATTGATGTACTGATGATGGAAGTCCATCATCAATGATCAGTGACTTCCATCATCAGTGACTGCAGAAGTTTGTCCCTGCCTAACATCTGGCAAGATTTGGTTAAAAATAACTGTAACCGTCGGAGTTAACAGTAACTACGATAGTGACGGAAAACAGAGAGAACAAAAGACTGCGTGAAGAAGGAGAAAAGTTTTCTCCGAAAATTTGCGTTATTTAATTTACTTATTTTCTTAGAAGAAAAAACATATATTGAATGTTTGATTAAGTGTTTAAGTTTTAGTGTTTTTAAGGTTTTAAATAAATTTTAGGAAGTTCAATTATGTGTTGCTGGGTAATTGAATATTATCTTCAAAAAAATTTTGTTTATACATTTTTAATTTGGATGTTAAATGAGGGAACCTAACAGAAGAGAAAATAAGCATGTGTAAAGTGTACCTTTGCTGCAGCAATGTAAGGTAAGTTGCAACTCAGTTTATTATGGAACTAGCTGACATAAAAACTTAAAATTGGAAATAGCATGTTAATTTATGCCATAAAGATAGGTGAATCAAATTGTTGTAATTTGATTCGAAATAACTTTCAAAGTATATAGAGGTTGATTACTGACATAGGTAAACTAAAATAAAAAATATCTGCATTCTGTCATTTAGTTTATCCTGAGTGTGAAGCCATGGAGTTCCGCTGTGTTAATAAGCGATGTGTTCCCATGGAGTATGTTTGTGATGGAGATGACGATTGTCGCGATGGATCTGATGAGCGCTCTTGTGATATGCTTTGTGAATTCCCATGTGACAACAATACACATTGTTTTACCGAGGATTTAAGGTGCAATGGAAATAAAGATTGTGCAGATGGATCTGATGAAGAAAACTGTGGTAAGTAAATGTTGAATTTCAGTGAAGTTTTCTGCTACAGTTAGAAATGTAGTATGTGTTTTTTGTGCTTGTATTGATTTTTTGAGTTTTTACTGTGTAGATGTACTTCACATTTGATTTCTGAATTAATCAGATTACCTTGTTTGCCCAAATGGAAACAAATTATTATTTTTGTTTTGTTTATTTACTATAGGGGCTTTATTGTGGCAACATGAAGTTTCTTTTTTTTTTTATGGCTCAATGTAAAACTGTAACATGAAATTCTTAAGGTGATGTATGCTTCCTAGGAAATGGGCACCCATGCCAATGCCAAGAGTGGGGACAGCAAAACCCTTGCATGGTGAGGTGGTTTTGCCTGAGGGAATGTGAAGCTCCCTCAGACAGGAAAATCCAGAACTGTGGGTGAAAGAGATGCACTTGAAAACACCAGCCAAGCAGATGGATGGTGAATTCCATAGTGTCAAGATGTAACCCTGATCTGCAAGTGCTAGATATCATAGAGTCAATGACAATGTTCAGATTGACTAATAAATATTGTTAGATACAAAATGTGGACATTGTTCAATGGAGACTTAGTTTTATGCACAGCATCGACTTTCTTGCCTCCCACTAATGATAGGATCAAGTCTCAAAGAGAACAAGGGCTGGAACCTACCAGGGAACCTGAGATGCAGGTTCCCTGCAGCTGCTTATGCATGTCAGTCATGCAGCTAATGTTCTGCATGCTTGCTATGTTTTAATTATTTAATTATCAAATGTTTGGTGAATATTTCCTGAAACATATGGGGGGGGGGGGGACTGTGCATTTCTTAAAAAATCCTGTGAAATTTCTTTTGAATGTCCATAAAATTTCTCCACACAATTAGTTTTAAAAAGTATTTTTATCATTGCTGTCTGCTTTTTGAAAAGGTGGTTTTCAGATGCAATGTCCTTGGCATTATCTTAATTTTTGAAGATAGGTGAATTGAAGGTCAGCTAAAGATGACATTCTGTAAGAAATTTGGATGCATCTCTTATCATTTGGCCTAATGTGCAGATAGTGTTCAGTAGCAATTTTTCTTAAAATTGTGTTGCATGCTCTTATTCTGCAGAAATTCAAGAATTGTTTCCTTAAATATTTCTTTTTCTAAACTTACATTTTGAAAAAGCAGATTGAATACATTGTGGTAGTAAGAAAAAAAAAAAAGAAACTGCAAAGCATTTTGAAATTCCAAGTAGTACACAGTCAGCTATCCTCAAAAATAAAGAGGCAAAAAAAAAAAAAAAAAAAAAAAAAAGAAAGATTTGAGAGATACTGAGGCAAAAGAAAAAGAATGAAATGTGCTAAGTATCCAGATACGAAGGAATGCTTGATGAAATGGGTTATTCAGTGTAGAGATCATACGTAAAGATTCTTCCATGAATTCTGCTTTTTTTTTAAATTTTTGTCATCATTTGGATCATTCTTGAGATCCATGTAAAACTAAAGAGAAATTTTTGGGGATTACCTGAGAGAGTGTGTGTGTATTGTTTTCCATCTGGGGATGGCATTTTGTCATTTTAAACTTTCAAAAATGGAAATTAAACAGAACGAAGAATTTCCCTCCATAATCATAGTTTTTTTCTTGTGATGTTGCTTCTGTTCAATATTGTTAAATGTGTTATTGAATAAACGTTTGTATTTCAGCTTGAAAATGTTGGAAAAATTTCTGAAAACGGAAGTTGGATGGAGCAACAATTTCTCCCATAATCGCAATTTTTATTTTCCAGCGATGCTCCAACTCTCCTGCATTGTTGTTAAATGTTATTTCTCCTCATAAATGTGTGGATTAAAGTTTGATAAGAGAGGGGAAATTTCCAAAAATGGAAGTGAAGAAGTTGGAAAATTCGTAAGAATTGATGCATGGTGTTAAAAAATATTCATATTCTCAAAGTTACACCATTTATCTGAAACAGTGAAAGCTTTGATATCAACATTCAGTGTCCTCAGGGTGAAAGTTCTTTCAGCATGATGGATGAAATTATTATCATCTGTGGGAATACAAAAGTGGCAAAGAAATGGGAAGGGAAAGATATTGGCAGAAAGAAAATTCAAGCAATGGATGCTGTGCAGTTGCAGTTGCTTTGAAGAAAGCAAGGCTTGCTCTAAAGTGAAGAATTTTATCTTGCTCATGCACTGTTATATTCACACTTTCTCGCCGCTCATTGTGATTTTTCACCCAGTTAAAAAGTTCAACTTTTTTTTTTTTTTGCTTCATCAGTTTCATGTATGAAAGATACAAAGTGCCACACCTGAAGGAACCATTGTAAGAGAGAAAGCTGAAGTCTTTGGTAAGAAGTTAGGTTAAAATAATTTCAAGGCAAGCAGTGGTAGGCTTCAAAATTTCAAAAATGGCATGATATGAGATTTCATGTGCTTTGCAGTGAAAATGGACTTGGGAATGAAGTGACATGCTTCAAATGGCTAAAGGAAGTAATGACCATAATGATGTTTTCAATGCTGATGAAATGGGACTATTTTTTAAGTGTTTTCTTGACAATGCTATGTCTTTTGTAAGGTGAAACAGCTCATGGTGGGAAGCAAAAGAAAGCAAAGATCGTGAGACATTACTTTTAGCTGACGTGAGTGGATCTGAAAAACTTGAGCCATTAATGATAGGCAACTCTAAAAACCCTGGTGCTTTTCTGGAGTGAGAGCTTTACCCATTGAGACTATCAATCAAATAAAACGGCATGAATAACCTGCAGAATTTTTCAAAACTGACCGAAAGTGTTTGATAGATAAATGATGTAGCAGAAGCACAGAATGATTCTCTTCATTAATAACTATACTGGGCTAAAATGAAATCTGTAAAAGTTCAGTTTTTACTAGTCAGTATGACATCAAAATTTTCAACCTTTAGACCAAGGAATCATCCAGAACTTTAAGATCCTGTAACAAAAACATGGTGCAAAAAAAAAAAAAAAAAAAAAAAAAAAAAGAAAGAAAGCATTGCTGATATTGAGGAAGATCATATGACATCTGTTGACTTGTTATAAGTGATGAGAATGGCAGGCTGGGCATGGAGAGAAGTGACAAAGTTTGAGGAAAGCTGGATTTTAGCTGTTGATGGTGAAATAAAAAACTCTTGTGAAGATCTGGTGGAATATGAACCTGATAAAAATGGAAAACATTGTTTTGCAAAATTTTAAATTAAATGATAAAGAAACATTTCAAGCACATATAAATTTTGATCCTGAAGTAGAGGTCTGCAGAAATTTAAGAGGTAAAGGTACCATGCCCAATGAAATCTTCAGTCAAAAAATGTAGATGAACCAAAGGAGAGTACCCCAACTCCTACTGTTATGAGAAAAGAAACTCGAGTAGCAATGAACATTTTATGAAATTTTGTGGAGCCATTTGTGAAACAAATGATGAAACATTTAATGTGATTGTGCACATAGAAACTGTTGCTGAATGTGAAAGGACAATAAAACAACAACAACAACAAAAGGTGGCTATCAGTAATTCAGTATACCTATTTTCATTATATACAAATATTTGTGCTTATAAAAAATATGCTGTTAAATTGTAAAAGAAATGCACATTTAAAGGTGTGGCTAAACATGTAATTAAATTCAAATACATTTCTGTTTTCTCGACAACTCAAATTTTCAATATCTTGAATTTTTTGCACTGCTTTTGGATTCGACTTATTGAGAGTTGACTGTATTTGTGAGAAATATCTTATTTTTCAGATTCTTTGAATGATTTAAGTCATCTTAAAAATTGCTTGTAAATGTATGTTCATACAATTTTTATGCAGATTTCATTGTTGTATTTTAGGATGAATAATGGCTTCTTTCTATTTTAATAGATTTACCCGAGCCAAGTAGCCCTTGTCAGAAAGGTGAATTTCTATGTCCAGAGGAAATTTGTATCAATAGTACGGAGTTGTGTGATGCGAAATGGGACTGCCTTGATGGAAGTGATGAAATGAACTGCCGTGAGTGGAAATTTTTATACATTTGGTGTTTTGATTATGTGTTAAAGATTTCTAGTAAACAGATAATAGATTTACCCGAGCCAAGTAGCCCTTGTCAGAAAGGTGAATTTCTATGTCCAGAGGAAATTTGTATCAATAGTACGGAGTTGTGTGATGCGAAATGGGACTGCCTTGATGGAAGTGATGAAATGAACTGCCGTGAGTGGAAATTTTTATACATTTGGTGTTTTGATTATGTGTTAAAGATTTCTAGTAAACAGATATGTTATTCACACAGCAGTCAGGTTACTACTCTGAATTGTATTTAGTTTACTGTTCACCATGTAATGTCATATTAGAAAACTTGAAAATTACATAATTCTGGTGCTGGAATTGAATCCACATCTCCCAATTTCTGTCCGAGCATGCTATCCATTACACCACTCAGGACATCAAAGTTCTAAATATTTGAATCTAAGCAGTTACCACTTAGGAATCTGAACAGCTTCAGATTTTTGCTAGTTGAAGCAATTCAATGCTTCATTATAGCATACTAAATCACTAGTACCTCAGGTATTGAAATCAAGGAAAAAATAAATGTTCCTCATAAATGCATGGAATAAATCACATAATTATTCATGCAGCAATCAGATTATAACTCGAAATTTCATTTAGTTTACTGTTTATCATGTGACATCAGAAATGACGATACATGATGTAATCAGATTATGACTCTGAATTGCATTTACATCAGATACGACATGCATACAGTATTTCTTCTTCGATTTCTATAAAGTATTTTTGTTATTTAAGACGAACAAAGATACAAAAGGCCTTAGCATATCTTATGATGTCTATGAAAATCTAATATCATCATTAAGGCTTAAGGCATAGAACAATTAGAAAAGCAAGCAACAGTGAAGAAATTGGAAAGAACAATCTTAGCAGAAAGAAAAATGCAATGGGTACTGTGCATCTGTAGAGTCAGTGAAAGACAAACATGGCTGTTGAACTTGCTAAGAAGAAAGTGAGGCTTCCACTTGAGTTTTTTTTTTTAGTTATGAAAACAAAACAAACAAGCAACCTGTGTTTGAAGCAGTGTCTTTTGATTTATTTGTTTTGAATTCAGTAATTTTATATTGTGAATACACTGATGTGCTCCAGTTTAATACATAGCTTGTCCCAAAACAACTGAGAATGTTTTTATAAAAAACGTGTGCAATATTGCATTCGACCTTGGCATGAGTCTTGTAAAAGAACGGTAGTTGCTGCAGTAATCATAGCAACCGGCCACACCTGTTTATCGCGCATGCATTGTCGGTGGTGCACAGTTTAATAAGTGTTGTTTCGTGAACCCCTAACAAGTGTTTTCGTGCTGTGATGTTTTGAAAAAATGGATGTCAGAGAGGAACAAAGATGCGCCATCAAATTTTGCTGTCGACTTAAGAAGTCTGTCAGAGAGACTTTGCGTCTTATGCAAGAGGCTTGTAAAGATGAATGTCTTGCAAAATCAACAATTTACCGATGGCATAATGAATTTATGGATGGTCATGAGTCGGCTTTAATCGTGCATGGAGGAAGACCTTCAATGAGTATTACAGAGGTAAACATCTATACAATAGGTGTTATTATGCAGGAAGACAGGCACCTGCCAATTTAGAAATAACAAAGATATGGTTCACATTTCAAAATCATCAGTTCACAGAATTTTGACCAAGCATTTGGGCATGAAGCTATTGCCCATTTCTTTTCATGTACAGCCTTGCATCAGGTCGCACACAAGTTCTGTTGTTTTTTATTTGGAGAAAATGAATATTAAGTTGATGCCCCAACGTGCATATTGTCCAGACTTGTGGTTATGTGACTTCTGGTTGTTCCCCATTTTAAAAGACATTACAGGGATGACAATTTGAGACTGATCAACAATTTATTACAGCTGTGCAGGGGTGCTTTAACAGCATTTCAGAAGAATAATTCCAGAAGACCTTCAAAAAGTGGGAGGAACGTAGGGACACCTGTATTTTTTGCAGTGGACAGTATTGCAAAAAAGGTACATTACATTCACACTTTTTTGCAGCGCACTTTGTTTTTTCACCCAGTTTAAAAATTTCAGCTTTTTTGTTTGTTTTTGTTTTTGTCAGTCTCTTATATGGTACGAAAGTATAATTGTTCCGATTCTGATGTGTGTTAGTGAAACCTGGGTGCTGCAGAAGGGACAAAGAAGTCATTTTTGTGCTGGAGAAATGTGTAACTTACGGGGGAGGGGGGGGGCAAGACACGTTCTGATTGTGTAGGGAATGAACATGTGTTGCAGTTGTGTAATGTGAAGCAAAATGTTGTAAGCAAGGTGGAGCAGCACCAAGGTTTCACTAATACATATCAGAATAGGAACAATTATGCTGCATTGCAAAGCACCTGCACAAGCTTGGACGGATTCACAAGGAAGGCCGTTGGGTGCCCCACCAACTCACAGCTGTGAACTAGTCTAGGTGCTACGATGTTGCTACGTCCTTGCTCTCCAGATTCAAGAAGGATTTGCTCCACAAGATTTTGACCTGTGATGAGAAGTGGATCCTCTACGATAATCCTAAGTGGCTCAAATCGTGGGTTTGTCCAGGTCTGCCTACCACCAGTACCGCCAAACCAAATATCCATGCCAGGAAGTTGTTGCTGTGCATATGGTAGGATCAGCGCAGTGTCATACACTATGAGGTGCTCAAACCTGGTGAAACGGTCAATGCTGAGTATTATTGTCAGCAACTCATTCGTGTGAGTGACGCAATAGAGGCGAAAAAGCCATACGCCAGCAAGGGCAGAAGGTCGGTCCTGTTGCTTCAGGAAAACGTGCATCCTCACACCGTGAAAACGACTTCAAACATGGTCACCAACCTGGGATAAGAGATTTTGTCCCACCCGGTGTATTCTCCAGACTTTGCCCTGTCTTTTTATCACCTCTTTCATTCCCTGCAACATCACCTGAGTGATACGCACTTCACTTCTGTCGAGGAGGTCCACACAAGTATTGATGACTTTTATAACCTCGAAACAGCCCTCTTTTTTCCACAGTGGCTATCGGTAGCTCCCTGACCAATGGCTCAAATGTATCCAACATAATGGGGATTATTTCCCTGATTAGGTACGTATTCGATTTAGTATAATTTGCTGTCAATGTGTCGTGCCTGTGGCTGAGAATTAAGTTGCACACCCAATAATATTGATTTATATTATAACGTAAGTTATAATATATATCACATCTATTCTTATTTTTAATTTTTTCCTTTTGTGTTTAACTTTTCTTGTGATGGGAACATGTTAAGGAATGCAACTGAATTATGTACACATGTACTTTTGTATTTGCTGGGACATTGAATTTACAGAACTGTGTTACTAAGTGGTATGAATTGCTTTCAACTGTGAGTAGTTCATAAATCATGAGTTTTATATTAATAAATATGTAAAACTGAAGGACCAGTTAAAATCTTGGTCATTCTGTCAATGTATCATCTTTTTTTTTTTCTTGTGCACTCATAGGAAATGTGACATGTAAACCAGATGAATTCCTTTGTGAGCACAAAACTAAGTGCATTACTAAGAGTTATTTGTGTGATGGCCATGCGGACTGTGATGATGGCTCAGACGAAAAGAAGTGTGGTAAGTTTGAAGCTGTATTTTATCAGAGTCATTCATTTTTTTAGTGTCATTCCTGTAAATCTATGAAGCCACCCTGGTGATGCAATGGTCTGACCATTCGTCTGAGATAGGTTTGGGTTCAAATCCCAGTGAGGCACTGATGTTGTGTTTGTCTTTGGCACTGACTTTCTCTCTTCCTTAAAATCAGTGGCCAGAAATTATGGATGAGTGACTGCCTATAGCCAATCGAGTTGCTCATTGTGGTTGTTCCAACCAAAAAGTAAATAAATAAGTAAATAAATCTAGGAAAATAATGCATTTAAAAATTTGTTTATTGTACGTAAAATCATATGATCATATGAATGCATCAGTTATGATTTGAGATAAAGTGTATAATATAGATATTCCTGATTTGCCTGCAAAATGTAATGTAATCTGTGCTGACTTACGATTCTTTTAAAAATCAGGGTCAGTCAACAATCCATCATGCTGTCCTTCATTTGAGAGTGCAAAAATAGTATCATGTTTCCTGCTTCCCACTGGCAAGGAGGGAAAAATTGCTAGAAAAAGAGAAGAAATAATTTATTTTTGCCTTTTATTCATTTTTTTGTTTATCATGTGAATGTGTCATGAAATACATGGTTTGTTATAAATCTTGAGGTAAATTAGTGGTCATTAAAGATAATTTTTTTATTGATGCAGGAAAAGGTCAAAGTAATGTTAAGTTTATTGCCGTTGCTGGTAGCATTTTTTCTTAGGTAGTGTAACAGTTATAGGGAATTTTGATTTTGGTTGCCTGCAATACATTGTACAATATAATAGTCTGATACATGGCTAATTGTTAAGCACACATTTTTTGGTTATCTCTACTATATTTACTTCTGTTCTGCTCATTTCTCAGGATTCTAAACACCCTTTGGAGTCCAGTTGATATTTCTAAGAGTAACTATTTAATGATTTTCACATATTATTTTAAAATCCATTTGAAAGGTTACCATTCACCCTTTAATTCTTCTGTTTGTTAGGCCTAATGTCATCTGTGTTGCTTAGCCTAACCGTGCGTGTTCGTGTTCGCTTACACAGTTTTTGTTGGCACTGCGAATGACTCTTTTTATGGTTATTTTTTTCATTCACCTTTATTTAGCATGGTAGTATTGAATGACTGATAATAAAGAATTGAAATCCTCCAGAACCTAATGTCTGATTTCGTTAAACAACCAGAAATTTAAAGAATCCGCCCCGTTGGCACAGTGGTCTAAGCGATGTCCTCTGATCATTCGTCCGAAAGGGGTCCGAGTTCAAATCCTGTGAGGCATGGATGTTGTGTTTGTCTTATGGCACTGGCCCTTTCCCTTCCCTGGAACCAGTGACCCTAAATTAGGGATGGGCAACTGCTTATATCCCATTGAGTTGCTCATGGTAGTTGTTAAACCTCCAATTAAAAAAATTTTTTTTAAAGAACTATGAAACTATTATTATATTTGCACTTTTAAGGTATTAACCTCCTGCAAAGTGCGCATAGTTTACGTGCAATTCATAAATGACAAACTATTAGAAAGTACCAATCACTCACCCTAAACAACTTCGAGATGAGAGATATTACAGCGTTTAAGAAAGCTAAAATTAAATTAGTATAGTCAGTAAATCAAGAAGAATTTTTGGTGATGTGCCGAGACCTAGAAATAACACCAAAGTATTTAAAAATACGGAATTGCCCAGTCACTGTTAAAGATAATAGAATAATCCAGGAGTGCCAAAAAAAGAGATTAAGAGCTGAAATTGTCAATAAAAGGAAATTGATTTTTAACTTGAATATGAAATGTTTACATTTAATCGATTTGATATGTTATAAAAAGTATAGAAACTTTGACAGTAATTGGAAAGATGAGATTTTGGATGTAACCTTCAGGGAAATTTTTGACATTGTGGAATACGAAAAGAAATGCTCAAGAGCAGTCATGGAAAAAAAGTTGCACGTGATGATTGACAGACAACGTGTACAAGAGCAACGGGAGAATATGTATGAGGTATATCTGAATAACTCCAACTTGACCTTGAGCTTCACGCAAAGAGCTGTTTTGCAGAGAGGTAAAAAATTTGCTTTTCCACGGAGCCTGCCGAAGACGGAAGAATTAATACCCAACTTAGAAGAAATGGCACGCAGTGTACCAGCAGAAGAACGTGAAAAATTTAGAAGTAAATTGTATAGAATTGTTTTGAAAGAATTTAATGAAAAAAGTAATAAAAAGAAATATCATTTAGATAAAATTCAGTATGAGAAAGAACAACTGATTAAATTAAGAGATGACCCAACAATTAAATTCTGTGAAGCTGATAAGACAGGGCAAATTGTAATATTAAACACAACTGAATATGATCTAAAAATGAATAGAGCTATAGAGGAACTGAATTGCAGCATTCTAGCAAAAGACCCAACCGAATCTCAAGTAAGGTACTTAGCTAGAATAAGAAATCACAGCACCTTGCCAGATGAAATAAAGAAAGCATACCCACCAATGGGTACTGGAATACTAAAAATGTTTGCAAAAATAAAAACTCATAAGCCTGATACACCTATGAGAGTGATTGTATCAAAAAGGAATTCCCCACTAATAAAACTAGAAAAAAATATCTACAAATTTTTGGCACCTTTGTTCATGAAGACAAGGTTCACTGTGAAGAATACATACAAATTTATTGAGAAAATTAAAGTAATTAAACAAGATTTAAGTGAATATCATATGGCTAGTATGGATGTGAGAGCTCTTTTTCCTAGCACACCTGTACCTCAGGCAATAGAAATAATTATTGAAAAATTATATGTGCTACAGACAATGAATGCAATACAAATAGAGGAGTTAAGAGAAATTTTATTGTACATATATGAAAATAACATTTTTAAGTTTAACAACAAGATGTACAAACAAAATCATGGTGGACCTATGGGGTCACCACTGTCAACTTTATTTGCTGAAATTATAATGAGTGATATTGAGGAAAAAATAATAAGTAAACTCGAAGATCCACCACTGATATACTGCAGATATGTTGATGACATTTTTCTTTTGTCCAGGCTAAAAAATGATGAACTTGAGGACTTGACAAAAAAGTATAGTGAAATTTATCCATCTATTGAACTGACAGTAGAACAAGAACATGACAATACTTTGGCATTTTTGGATGTTTTGATTGTTAAAACAAAGGATAATATGCAATTCAGAGTACATAGAAAATCTTCATATATCCCAGTACTTATACCATTTCAGTCATCGCATCCATTAACACATAAAAGAAATAGTGTTAAAACACTAATTAAAAGAAGTTTAACACACTCATCAATTGAACAGTATAAAAAAGAGGAAATTGAATATATTGAAAAAATTGCGTATGATTTTGGATACCCTAAACAGGTATTAAAAAAAAATAAAAAAAATGGATTTATGAAGTAACTCAAAGTTACAATAAGGTCAAGACTGATAAAAAACTTGTAAAATATGTAGGAGCAATACCATATGTAGAAAACGTTTCAGCAGAAATCAATAAAGTTTGTGGCAAGTATGACATACAGGTAGGAAATCAGGTACTTACTGTAAAAAATTTAGTGATTAAAAATGAAAAAATCAGCCAATTAGATAGAGCAGGAATTTATGAAATCCCAATAAACCAGCAACCACCTGTGTCATATATAGGCAGCACCAAGATTAAATTGAAGTATAGATTGAACCAGCATATAAATAATTGGAATAAAAAGAAGCTAAGACAGCATTAACCCAATACTGTATGGAAAATCAACAATGTCCAAGGTTTGAAGATATTAAAATTATTAAGAGCTGTAAAAACGAAAGGCAGTTAAGAATTGCAGAATCAGTGTTAATTGAAAAAAAAAACAGATCAAGATTATGCAACATTAATGAGCCTAGTAACTTAAATGAACAATGGAAAGCCCTGATAAAAATCAAACAGCAGTTTAGAAAGAAAAAGGGGAAAAAAGAGCAGCAGGGACAATAGATGGCGCCAGAGACACAATGATTCAGAGATAGCGACTGGGACCCGTGCCTTTGATGGCTCTGCTCACTTGGGCTGTGGTGGGCGGGTGAGACACACCTGCCTCCTGAGGACGACAGAGGCCTGTTGAAAGTACTAGAGGATTGTGTGTGAGGGGCTGAATGAGTGTGACACTTGCGGTGGGAGTGGAAGGGGTTGTGAAACAGAAGGAGCAGTTTGGTAATTACAGTTGACAAAGGTTTAACCACCTAGGAATGTAAGGTTATGTAAATTATGTACATAGTTTTTAATTGAATTGTATGAATGAGTAGTATGTGTGATTTTTTATGGAATTGACAAGCTTTATAGTAACATCTCATAAGGCTAAAAAAAAAAAAAAAAAAATACGATGTTTCACACCCGGAAGTAAGAAGCGTAAGCAAGATGTCTGTAAACCTTGGAAGCCCAGAAACATCACGATGATTGACGTGTTGGAAGTGTGTCGTCGATGGAGGTTACCATGATCTTTAGGGTGAGTGATTGGTACTTTCTAATAGTTTGTCATCTATGAAACTATGTTGAAAATATTGAAACTAGGCTTAAAATCTAATGAAAGTTTGAAATTTTATTGAATGAATTTACAGAATGAACAAATAAAAAAAAGAGACTATAAAAATTCAAATTCTGAAGATCGAAAGGCGTAAAATCCCTTGTCTTCCTCTGCTGAACCGGATGCATTCCACTCAACTATTTTTCCGACATACTCAACTGTGTCATAGATAACTATGTTCTCTGTTAACTTTGTGCCATCAGAAGAATTAAAGGGTGAAGAATGGTAACCTCTGGAACGGATTTCAAAATAAAGTATGTAAACATCATTAAATAATTACTCTTATGTGCATCATCTGGACTCAAGGGGCATTTATGATCTTGAAAAAATATGTAGAACATAATAAGTAAATATGGTTCTAACAACTGTAATGTATACTTAAGTCGTATGGAAGTAGTTATTTGAATTCCAATCCTTAGAAACTGTGTGAACAAATTACAGTGGAACTTCATTTATATGTTTTTCAAGGGACTAAGTAAAATTAACATATAATTGAAAAAAACAACAACAAAAAAACAAACAAACAAACAATGTATAAATGAAACAGGAAAAGGGCAATGCAGAATTTTTGGATTGGGAACGTTTTATATATAAGTGAGAAGCGCATAAATGAGGTTCTAATGTATTGTGTACACCTATTTAATGACATGTTGCCCCACCTGTTGCCCTCGCAACAGTAGCCACATGTTGTGATATAAGGAATCAGTGAGGTGATATTGCCGCCCATGAAATGAAGTATCGCCTGTTGTAGAACATCCATAATCCCGGTGGGGGTTAGTGGTCTCAAATAGATCTTTCCAATTCATCTCACAAGTTCTCAGTGGGGTTGAGGTCAGACAATCGATGGAGCTGATGGTGGTTAACTCACTTAAATGCTCCTAGAGACAATTGGTCACCACTTGGGAAATATATCATGTGGCGTTTTCATGTTGAAAGATGGCATTATCAGACAGATCAGTGAGTTCTTCATTGGCCTTTGTTGACATCCCAGTTGTCGTGTAACTTGTCCTGCTTTGGAAGGCTTCACAGGCACATATGTGATACCTAATTCATGAATCATTATATATTATGCAGCTTATTTTCTCCCTTTTTTTATTTGTCATTTTCTCACGATTTTCTTATCTTTAAATAGTTACAAAAGTTTCACATTTCAAAATTTTTTTTACGGCCCACCAAAAATCTCAACCCATATTTTGGAAAATACTGGTCATGGTCCAAACCACAGTGCATGCATACTGGTGCTACATTGTGGTCATTCTGGAAATTTTTTGATCACACCATGTAGCTTTCACACATTGAAGCACATTCTTAGTTACACCACAGTTAAGAGTATTGGGCAGCAACACATAACTGAAATAAAGGATATGAAGAAAATAGAGGAACACACTTAAGTTACGTAAAAAAAGTAATATTTTGCTTTTTAGCTTTTGAACTATGTCTTTAGTTCTTCTTCAGCCAGAGTTTGGATGGAAGCTGGCAAGGTTGTTACCAAAACTTTGTCATTTGGTTCCTGTAAATGGTTGCCAGATTCATGAACATTGTATTCATTTTGAAAGAGTACAGATTTCCAGATCATGGGGATGATATATGGAGATTCCAAAGCAGTTATTCAGGGTGCGCACGCGTGCTTGAAAACCTGGAAAGTCCTGGAAAATCATGATTACGTTTTCAAGGCCTGGAATATCCTGGAAAAACGGTATTTTTTTAATGCTGTCTTGAAAAGCCTTGAAATTTGAAATTAGTGCTTAAAAAAATGCCCTTTTAGGAAATCGTGTTACTGACTGTTACCCCTTAATTTTTTTAAGTTCCTCTCCTCTGTTCTCAAAGAAACCGCCGGCTACAGTGGTGTTTCGGATGTGCCCAAATCCTAATTTGGCTGGGGGGGGGAGCACTACTTCCAGTGCAATAAAATTGGATGATTACTAGCAGGTCTGTTAGGGAAGGGGAGCTTGATGCATTCTCTAGCCCTGAGCTTGATGTCCGTCCGACAACTACTGAGAACAACAGAAGGGGAAAGAAGAGACATTTAGCATTTGCAAGGGGGTCGCGTGTTTACCAAGTCAGCTGGCATCCACCAGTGAAGAGTATGCCTGAACAACACATTCATCTGCTCCTTGTTTATTGCATTAAGACGCTTGCTTCCGGCCCACCCCTCAAGAGACTTCGGCTACTTATGATAAAAAATAAGAAAACTATCTTTGCGAATTTTTCACAAAAGTGGCTGAAATTTTTACATTTACTATAATTGGATTACAGAAGCTCACTCCCAAAATTCCATTTGAATCGGTTTAAAACTTAAAAAGTTAGCATTGGAAATTTTTATTATGTGTGCCTCTTTAGACAGTGAGCCTTGAGCAGAAAGTGTGTTACCATAGCAACGGTTGATTGACAGCTGGGAGCGCTGATCCTAAGCCCTTGGTTGGGAAGAAAGCAAACACCCGTTTATCACTTCCACGGCTCAAAAGGACTAAGAGATATTTTCAGAAATCCATTTTCCGGAATTTTGAAAATAACACAGTAAAATTTTTACAGTGGTTAAAATACATCACAATAAAGTTCTAGTGCAAATTTTGCCGAATTCCGTTTGAAACTTTAGCAGATGCAAAAAAAAAAAAAAAAAAAAAAAATCTTCCGTTGCAAAATCGGATTCAAAAAAAGAAACGGCAATTATAAATTACGGGAAAAGCAAGCAAATTTTTTTTTTTAGATGCCATGGTTTATTTAAACAGAGTGATCCTTAAATTTTGTTTCTGTGATGATATGGACTCTATTTTAATTACAAACATACATTTTTATTCAGATGTCTGAGTTACTGTTTTAATAAAAAAATCTATAAAAAGTTTTCAATGGATTTAGGCGAAATTCAGCAGATAAACGTATTTTAGTAAATTGCAACGTTATGACGTAAATTTGGTCATTTTGTCGAAAATTGGGCAGCATTTTTTTTTTACGTTTTCTCCTATAGTTAGGGTGAAGGAGGAAGACACTTCAGTGAGCTGCAGGTGGTGATTTATGGCGATGTGCCAAATGAAAAGAAGCCGTTCCATTAGGACATTCCAGAGGTTGAGTGTGCGTGGACGCGTGCTCCTGCTGTTTGAACTTAATCGGAATGTTTTCGGGAGGGGAGAAATATCCGTTTCAGCTTTACAGCTTTTAGGCTCCTTTTTTTTTTATTGGTAATAAATAAAAACCATAGTTGCTGCATTCACCATTGATCCATATTCGCATTTCTTGAATATAAACAGCAGACAATCGGAAACATGGTGTTGGGTGGGTCTTGATGTTCTTCATTTGTATCTGCTGAATTTTGTTCTGTGGGAATACGGAATGAGTTATACTGTGAATACATACAAAACTACATATTTTTGAGCTGAAAAAATATGTCTACTTGTACACAGTAGCTAACGTGTGAACTCAGACGAAGACAATCAGACATATGGACGTCTGATTCCATAAAAAAAATCAACCCATTTTATTATACACGACAGGTAAAAAAGAAAAAACATTACATGTTTTTAAACATTATAAAAGAAAGCGGATTTTTGAAACACCATGACTTGATGATATTAATTTCTGAAAGTTGTTTTTTTTCAATTTTAATTTCTGAAATCTTTTTTTTTTTTTTTTTTTTTTCCAATTACAATACACTGTAACATGATACCTGTGTGTTGTATCCCTTAGTTGTATGGCAGATTTTCAGTTGGCCGATATCCGCGATCGTAAGTGGTAGTTACATTGCTATTGTTGATGATGACAAGATAAATACTGGAGTAATGTAGAATGTTGCATAAAGTAAAAAAAAAAAAATAGCCCCCCTCCTTCCCCCTTCGAATTTTTATGCGGTTATCATAGCTGATCAACCATTTCATTCCATGAACATCAGCACATTTCAATCATTTGACCATTGGGGGTCTGACGGAATTCAGCAGTGCTTAAGCGCCTAGCGCAACGAGAACATGCTAATTATGGACAGTTCTATCATCCCTAATAATTGAGAGCGCATACTGTAGTTTAAAATATTCTGTGTATGAGCTAGTTTTCACGCTGTTCGTTATGTTTTTATTTTAGAAATTACTAACCCTTTCGAACTGTAGGTTGCAGAAACGTTTATGCTTTGGTTTTTTCCATTTGTCCGTAAGATAATTCACGTAAAAGGGGTTGGATTTTGGCGAAATTTTAGTATGTTGTTAGGTACAACCTAGGAACCTACCCTGTTGAAAATGGTCGAAATTAAATTCAAAGGCATAGATATAAGAGCAGTATTCATTCTCCAAGCTTGAAGCCCTACGTCCACTCTCCAGCTGGGTAAGTATGAAAGATTTGAGACTTGGAGGAGGAGACCCAGTACAAAGTTTTGCTTCCCTCAGGCACTAAGTGTTTGTTAACATTTCCTTTCCTCTAATTTGGAGCCCAGCTGTAAGAGGTGATGCTTTGTAACAGTCTTTTAGCACAACACTCTGTCTACTGATTGGCATACAGGTCATAAAACAGTAACTTCACTAAGTGTTGTTTCCTTGTTTTGAATGAAGACTAAATCAATGCCAAAGAATTTGCAACCCAGGCTGCCTAAAGGACAAAGCTGGGGGAGCAGGAAAGAACATAGCAGTAAGACCCCTTTTTCTTTAATTACTTAAAATCTGGCCTATATAGTAATTGGTCACATGAGTAGCCCCTTACTCAGGGGAAATTCTCAATTTTTAGTTGTGTGGTTCCTGATCTTAGATATTTTTTTGGTTTTCATTTACTGTTTCAGTTGATTTACCCATTTTTTTCACCCCCCCCCCATTAAATATGGGTAAGTGTACTTTTAGTGATCTTTGGCTAATAAATCCTAAATATGCTGGATGGATTAAAAAAGATGAAAGCAATTGCCATGTTGCAAAATGCATTTTTATCCATTAAAATAATAGATGTTTCGAATATGGGGGATCCACTTTAAGAAGCCACATGAAAGGAAAAAAACATAGTATGTTGACAGAAAGCTGTAAAAATGTTCCACTAACTGTTGATAAATTGCTATGTGTATCAAGTGATAAACAAGTACAGCCTATTGCATCCACATCTAATCCTCTGCATATTCCTCTTGAAAAAAATGCAACCATTAAAGCAGAAGCATTGTGGTGTTTAAAAGTGGTTAAATCCCATTACTCTTACAGGTCTTGTGCAGGTAATGATGTTTTATTCCGCCTAATGTTTTCTGACAGCAGAATTGCTGGAAACTTCAGCTGTGGCGAAAAAAAATGTTCCTACATTTGTTGCTTTGGTTTGGCACCTCACTTTAAATCAGTGTTGGTTCAGGAAGTCAAAACTGAAAATGAAAATTTTGTGATTTTGTTTGACGAAAGTTTAAACAAGTTTAGTCAGTCAAAACAAATGGATATACATATTCGTTTATGGGGAAAAAGGAACAGTTTCAACCAGATATTTGTCATCAGTTTTTTTGGGTCATGCTAGTGCAGACATAATGATGGAAAAATTTCTTGAATGCATGGCGTGCCTCCCACTGTGTAACATTGTGCAGTTATCAATGGATGGACCCAATGTTAATTGGAAGTTTTTTGATATGCTGCAATCAACACTTAGTGCTGACTCAAATGTCCAACTCCTAAACACAGAGAGCTGTGGACTTCACATTGCAAACAATGCCTTTCGACATGGAGCCTCAGCAACAGGGTGGGAAATTCAAAAGTTGCTTTCATCATTATTTAGGCTTTTTAAAGATTCACCTGCAAGGAGGGAAGATTTTTCTAAAATAATTTTAGCCAGTAAGATGCCATTAAAATTCTGCCCACACAGGTGGCTAGAAAATACTCCTGCCTGCGAGCGAGCATTAGAAATTTGGGCAGACATTGAAAATTATGTTAACCAAGTTGAAAAGAAGTGCATCAAGAATCCCCACACTGTATCATTTGATGCTATCAAAACTTTCACTAAAGATCCTTTTGTTTTGGCTAAACTGCATTTCTTCAATTCAGTTTCAAAACAGCTGGTACCATTTCTCAAGGCATATCAGTCAGATAAGCCAATGATGCCTTTTATGGCCACAGATCTTGAAAAGATGCTAAGAAATATGATGAATTGCTTTGTTAAAAGAACCGTAATGGCAGAAGCTAACTCTGCCTTAAAGCTGTTACAAGTAGACCTTACAGATGCATCTCAGTGTTGTCACTATAAAGAAATTGATGTTGGGTTTCAAACAGAGAAGGTATTGAAAGAATTAAGTGCTAAGAACATTAGTGAACGCAAACTTACGGAGTTTAGAATGGAATGCCGAATATTTTTGCAAAAGCTAGTTGTGAAGCTATTGGAAAAAAATCCACTTAAGTACTCCCTTGTTCGCCACATGAAGTGTTTAGATTCTCGGTTGATGTCAAAAAATAGTGAGGCTTGTATTAAGAATCTAACATCCATTCTCACACTTCTTGTTGATGCTCATAGAATACAACCAGAATTATGTGATGGTGTAATATGGCAGTTTAAGGAATTTGTGACCAGTGTTGCAGCAGTAAAATCTTCATTCATAAACTTTGATCCAGAAGATAAACAACAAAGAGTAGACACATTATTGTATGAGTACATGTCTTCTACTAAAGCTTTTAGTGAACTGTGGAAAGTTGTGAAACTTCTTTTACTGTTGTCACATGGGCAAGCTTCTGTTGAGAGGGGTTTTTCAGTCAACAAGGAGCTCATTGTAGAAAACATGAGAGAGGAGTCAATTGTAGCACAGAGAATTATTTATGATCATATATCCTATGTAGGTGGTATTGATAAGGTAAATATCTCAAAATCCCTTCTGTTATCAGTTGGAGCTGCAAGGCAAAAATACATACATTATTTGGATGATAAGTCCAAAGAAAAGGAAAAAGCAGCCATATGTGGAAAAAGGAAAGCTATTTTAGATGAAATTGATAGCATAGAAAAGAAAAGGAAACTCATTGAAGGAGAAGTCAAAGAATTACTTAACTCTGCTGATGATTTAGCTTTAAAAGCTGAAACTACAAATAACATTACATACATTGTAAAATCTAATAGCTTTAGAAAAACTGCTCATGAGAAAAGAGCAGTACTTAAAAAAATGGATATGGAACTTGAAACCAAAGTCAGCAATCTTAAATCTGTATAACCATCCATTGATACTCCATATTTGTGGTATCTTCCAAGCATATAGAGAATTAATACTAAAACATAAAATTTTTATATTTGTACAATTTACAATAGAAATGAACTTTTTTTTTTCTTTGAAGCATGTTGAACTTCAAACCAGTTTTGATCTTATATCTTCATAATTATTTAGTGTTTTTCATATGAAGTTCATGTAAATAGACTAATGAACTCTTCTGTTCCAAAAACTTATAACTTTCTGCAACTAACTTCCACAATTGGGCTTCTTATTGGACTAAAACTTTGGTAAGTAATATAAAACCTTATATATACTTGTACAGTAAATACTCATGGGCTCCTAAAACATATTTTTGCTGTACATTTTACTATGAATTTGTGGCCAAAACAATTCAATCAGTTGTCCTTAATGCATTGATCAGATTTTGGTTTATATAACTGACAAACTTCAATTTTTTAAAAAAGCTTTTAAAAACTTAATTCATATAATTGTCTTATGTTTTGGGAGTTGAACCAAAAGTGGTGATTCTGATTCTGGTTATGATTGAAGCTTAACTGGAGGTAGAGATTCCTTATGCTCATCATTTTTCATTTATGTAAAATACTTAAGAATATCCTAATTTATACCAATAAAAAACTGAAATTGTTTTATGTTTAAGGTTTTTATAAATAGTTTAGCTAGTTCCACATTTTGGGGTAGCACTTCATAAATTTAGTTTAGCAGTGATTTTGATTTAAAAAAATAAAAGTAAATTGAGGCAATCTTGTTTGATATGAAAAATAATTTTTGGAAAGTAATATGAGGCAAGTGTACTGGTAGACATAAAGGTGGTTAGATTCTTTTGGGTTGGGTGGTGGGCTAGGACTTTCTGACTTCTGTGATGAAACTTATTTGAAATTTGTTGCCATGTTCCTAAAATTACACTTTCTGTTTTAAACTCTATTGGTTCACCTTTCTATGATCGTCCACTCCCGAATCATTTCTTGAGGTGCATAGTGATTCCGTGGCTTATGCTTTTTGATTTAACATAACTGTACTACAATTGGATGAAATTTTCCTCAAGTCGAACATATTCTGTCTAGTAATTAAGATTTTCATTGCCTTCAAAAGTCACATCCCAATATGCATCCACCAGTGGCAGTCATTGGGAATGTTAAAAAGAAAAAAAAAATCATTCCCATGTATGGAAACACTTTTTATCAGAGCTAGAATCCACCTGTGGGCATAACAGGCACATGCCCCATTTCAAAAAAAGGGGGGGGTGAGTAAGTAGATAAGTGCTTTGCTTTGTCTCATGTTTCTTGTTTTCAGACATCACACTTTTTCACTTATGGATTTGCTACTCCACGTTTTGTCTTACATTGGCCATTGGCCCGAACTTTTCAGTGATCCACACAGCAGTACTTCAGAACTGCTGTTTGTGATGTACTCTGACAGGCAAGCACCCCATCTCCCCCTTATGGGTCCTCCATGTTTTACCACCGTGTTTTTTTTGGAGGAAATAAATCTCAGAGATGTTTTTACCAGTCGTCTGTTAGACGTGTGCCCTCCCCATTCTTAAATTCTGAATCTGCCCTCACTTTATTTTATAATAATTTCAGTTGTTATCAATAATAGTCTGATTACATGGAAGATAGTGCAGAATAGTGATGCAGCTAAAATGACTGATTAAATTAATCATTTTCTGATTGAGGGAAAGGATTTTCTGAATAGCCTTGTGGTAATTGCATCATGATTCAATTTAGCATTATTGGGTAATTCGCCAATTAAAAACATTAAAAAGAAATGTAATGGGTAAAAAAGCACACTCATCCATTTGCATCTTTCATCATTTTTATTACTTAAAACTGAAATTGCTTTTAAAAACTAATTTGAGCATGATACTGTAAAGCGTAGTAATCATCCTGGAATTTTTTGTATATGGCCTGGAAAAGGCCTGGAAAGTCCTTGAATTTTTTCCCCCAAAAAGAGTACGAACCCTGGTTATTGGAAGAAAAGATAAAATTCCAAGCTTTCATGGCAGCAAAAAACATATGAACCAGAAAACGGCACAATTTGCTTTGAATTCTTCCAATGGGATTTGGCTGATGGCTCATTTCATTTCAAATCACCCAAAATATAAACATCTCGTTGCCCTCATGTCACAGATTTTTGTGAAATTTTTTTTGCGGCAAGTACATTATGAACAGTGGTTAAATTATTTTTTTCAGAAATTTTAGGTTAAATCTGAGGTTAGGAGGCCATTTTTAAATTAGACTCAATTTAACAAAATGGCGTCAATGGACAAGGTGGTTTTGAAGTTTGTAACAACTATAACTTTCCTATTTATGAACCAATTTAGTTCATTTCGGTGTCATTGGAAAGACAAAAGTGTAAGCTATGAAATAGAGTTCTTAAAATGCTGAAAAGTTACATTTTAACCTTTGCAAATGTGTAGTAAAATAATTTTTTGGTGCAGCAATTTATTCAAACTTCAGGAATTTATTACAGAAAACCACAAGTTTCATTACCTTGAATTTTGTTTTACATAATGCTGATAATCAATTATTTTCACCATAAAAAAATCAGGAGGGTGTTTTTTGTGTTTGGACAATAAAAAACAAAACAAAACAAGGAACATGTGAAAAATTACTATTGTGCTCATAAAACACTTACAAACATGCAATATTTACCTATTGTTTAGCAGATGAAAATGTTTTAATTAATAAATAATTATTATAAATGTGTGACATTTGAGCCTATACTAAGTGCAATAGTTTACATCCTCAACACCTAATTCAAGATACCTTAGTCTTTGAAAGTAACAGTCATTGTAGTTTGGTGTCTGTTAGCAGAAGTGTAACTAGGACCACTGATTCTGATAGATATTGCAACTATCTATCAGAATCAGTGGTGGATTGGAAAAATAATGGAACTCAGTGAAGAACAGCAAAATGCAAAGAATCAGTTCATGACACCAAGTGGACCTTCCTCATCTTATTCATGGCCTAATCATACTGCTGTCTGCTGGGTTCCATATGAAAATATCTTAATGAGTGTACCTACCCCAAGCACAAGTACCAACACTGGTACTGGTCGCTTATATACCTTAGGTTCAGATATTGTCAAATCCATTCAAAAATTGTTTATAAATATAAAAAAGTGCTAGAATGTTAAGTATGGTATAGAAAAAATATAAATCATTATTTTTTGTGTACTAGTTAAGAATTAGCCTATGTAAGACCAATCATTATGAGAACAAAAATACTTTTTTGCATTTTCCTTGTTTATTTTTTTATTCTCCAAACACAAAAAAACACCCTCCTGATTTTTTTTATGGTGAAAAGAATTGATTATCAGCATTATGTAAAAAAAAAAAAAAAAATTCAATTCAAGGCAGTAAAACTTGCGATTTTGCTGTAATAAATTCCCGAAATTTGCATAAATCGCTGCACCAAAACATTCTTTTATTGCACATTTGTAAAGGTTAACATGTAACTTTCCAGCATTTTAAGAACTCTATTTCATAGCTTACACTTTTGTCTTTCCAATGACACCAAAATGAACAAAATTGGTTAATAAATAGGAAAGTTATAGTTGTTACAAACTTCAAAACCACCTTGTCCATTGATGCCATTTTGTTAAATTGAGTCAAATTTCAAAATGACCCCCTGACCGCAGTTTTAACCCAAAAATTCTGAAAAAAATAATTTAACCATTTTTCATGATTTACTTACTGACAAAAAATTTTCACAAAAATCTGTGACGTGAGGGCAACAGCCGTTGGGTGATTTCACATGAAGTAACCCTGATGTGTTTTCCAAAGTGAAGGAGGCTAGGGTAGCATCAGAGTTCCCTATTTTTTTATAACTTTTTGGTGTTCTTTTAATCTATTATTAAGCTCTTGTTGAAGCCTCAAAAATAGATTAAAAGAGCACAAGTATATATATATACACTGCTGGCCACCCAAAATGCAACACCAAGACGGACATGAGATAGCAAAGCCAGATTTACTAGACACATATACAAAGATGAAACAATTGAGCTTACAGGCCCGTGCGACTTGCAGAACACGCTGACATCAATAGTTCGTGTGGCCCCCATAGCTGGCAATAACGGCTGCTACACGCCGCGGCATTGAACGAAAGAGGCTTTGGATGTGGGCTTGGGGTATGTTGGTCCAGGCTGCTTCCACAGGTTGCCACAGTTCATCAGGCGTAGCCGCGGATGGTGTTTGCTGGGCCACTTGGTTGCCAATCAGTGACCAGATGTGTTTGATGGGCGACATATCGGGCGAACAGGCGGGCCACGGCAGCAGTGACACCTGGTGGGTCGTGAAGAATTGTTGCACGATGCGTGCCACGAGCGGGCGCGCTTGTCCTGTTGAAACGTGGCCGCTGGCAGGTCCTGCAGGTAAGGAAGGACTACAGGCTCCAAAACGTCGGAGATGTAGCGGAGTCAGAGATGGGTGTCTTCATATCCAATTGCACCCCAAACCATAACGCCAGGCGACGGACCGGTATGGCGATGCATAATTTAGGCGTCATACAGTCTTTCGCCGCAGTGCCGCCACACACGGATCCGACCATCGTAGTGTTGCAGGCAGCAGGGGGTTTCTTCGGAGAAGACAATGTCGTGCCATACCGTAGTCCAGGTGCGGCGTTCAACGGCCCACTGGCGCCGCACTCGGTGGTGGTGTAACATCAATGGTAATCGGAGCAATGGCCACTGTGCAAGAAGTCCCCGCTCCTGCAGACGACGTCGAACGGTACATGCTGACACAGGTTGTTGCGCAACACACCCTAATTCCTGCGTTAACGTTCATGCTGTGGCGGTGTGAGCCGTCAATGCCCGCCGCACAACATGCTGGTCCTCTCGTTCGGTGGTATGCCGCGGCTGTGGAAATTGCGCACGTCGGTCTGTCCGTCCCTCCTGCACCCACCGAATCCATACTTGCCTCACTGTGGCTGGATGTCATCTTACACGGGCGCCGATGTCTTGGTACGATAAACCACTGTCGCGATAAGCCACTATTTGTCCTCTGTCGAACTCCGAAGCGTGCTGGAATGACTGCCATATTCTGCGACGAGGCATCAGGAAGCTTCCCACGCACAGGTCCGGCAGCACAACACACTTCCACTACTTACACCCCGCCTTCTGTGCACCCTTCTTATAGTGCTTATCGGTGGCATGCCGGGTGCACATGATTTGCATACGCCCTGCAATGCTAATCTTTTGCATGTACTCTCGTGGGCGACGCATGATGTGAATTTCAGGCCAATCGGATGCTTCCTTCTTGGTGTTGCATTTTGGGTGGCCATCAGTGTATATATATATATATATTGGTGTTCTTGTAATATATATATATATATATATATATATATATATATATATATATATATCATCATCATCATCATCATTGTCAACCATTATCAATCCACTGCTGGACGAAGGTCTCCCCAAGTTTCCTCCACAACGGTCTGTCTTGTGCCAGTCTCCTCCATGTCACCCCTGCATACTTTCGAATTTCATCCACCCATATCCCATGTGGTCTTCTTCTGGGTCTTTTCCTGTCCCTTGGAATCCAATCTAAAATTTCGGCTGTCCTTCGATGATCTGTCCTTCTGGCAGTATGTCCAGCCCATTGCCATTTCAGGGATTTAACTCTGATCATGATTCTTTGAATAAAGCTCATGTTGAGAAATGGCTTCCTAGTTGAATTGAATTAATAATCTAAAGTAACTTATGGGATTTTACTAGGAAATTTTTTCTTTAATAGCAAATTTTTGGAGAAAACTCTTCTCCTTCTTCAGGCTGTCTTGTTGTTGTCACTTTTTCCTTGTCACTATCACGGTTACGGTTAACCTTGACGGTTACAGTTAACCTTGACAGTTTAGGTTATTTTTCAACAAATAGACTCAAAGAACTCTATTCTTTCAAATCTAAACTATTTTTTAAAGTCACATCTTCAGAATCTTTTAAAAGAGCCACCTAACTTGATTAAAAACTCAATGCAGCTAAAAGAAAAACTAGAACTTCTTCCTAAATTAGATTCTCCTATTATGGGTAGTTTAGATATAGTGTCTATGTATACTCACATTAATATAGATCAACTTATAGACTTTATAGCGGAAGACTTGGCAGACCTAATAGTTTTTCACAACAAGGAAAAAAACATATTAGTTGGAATTTTTGAAATGCTTACTTTCTCTTTGCAGAACAACTATTTTCAATTTGGGAAAACTTTTTCATTCAAAAATCAGGGCTAGCAATGGGCTCCCCACTCTCCCCACTCTTAGCTAACTATTATGTGGGAAAACTAGAAGAAAAGATACTAGTACAACCCACATACTTCTGCTTATATAGCAGATACATGGATGACATCTTATTTATAATAGATAGCTCAGAAATTATTCCAGAAAGAATTCTAGACTCATTCAATGAATTAGATGATTCCCTTAAGTTCACTATTGAACTTCAAAAAGAAAGAAGAATAAACTTCTTAGATATTACTATCTATTATGAAGATGAAAAATTCCTCACTAGTTGGTATAAAAAACCAATGAATACTAAAAGACTACTGGATTTCAATTCGTATCACCCAGTTTCTATTAAGAAGAATGTAGCAAGTCAGTTTTTAGAAAAAAATCAATAAAATAGTTTCTACAGCAGATAAAAAAGAAGCCCAAAAAGAAGAGCTTAAAGTCATACTTGCAGAGAATAACTATCCTAAAGAAGAAATTGAGAAGCTTCTGAATTTTAATGGTACGAAGAACCCACAAAAGCAACAAGTAAAATTCACTAGAAAAAATTTCTTATCACAAAGGTTTATTTGAGGCTTTAAAGAGAATTAGTAAAAAATACAATATTAGGCTAGCTCCAAGTTTAGAGAACAAAGTTAAAAATTTTTTCCCTAAAATAGTTCAAAGAGAAGAAGATATTTTAAAAATGCAAGGAGTAGTTTATGAAGTAAATTGTAGTTGTGGACTATCTTACATAGGTGAAACAGGTCGCAGACTAGAAACTCGTATAGCTGAGCATAAAGCAGCTATAAAAAATTGCTCCAACAAGACTGGATTAGATAGGCATGTTAGAGAAACTGGGCACAGCATGGATTGGAATTCCCTTAAAGTAATCAGTTTCCAAAGCAATTTCCAAAAAAGAAAACTGAAAGAAGGAATAGAGATTGAGAAAAAAAAAAAAAAAATTCCATCATCAATGACTGCAAAGGATTTTCCCTGCCTAACATCTGGCAGGATTTGTTGAAAAATAACCTAAACCGTCAAGGTTAACCGTAACCGTCAAGGTAAACCGTAACCGTGATAGTGACAAGGAAAAAGTGACAACAACAAGACAGCCTGAAGAAGGAGAAGAGTTTTCTCCGAAAATTTGCTATTAAAGAAAAAATTTCCTAGTAAAATCCCATAAGTTACTTTAGATTATTAAATCTGATCATGATGTCTTCCACTCTTGTCATTTTTCGGATCCACGAGTTCCTCTTCTTATCTCTCCTGGTTACACCAAGTATGCACCTCTCCATGCTTCTTTGAGTTGTCTGTAGCCTTTGTATGTCTCTTTTAGTTAAGGTCCACGTCTCTGCACCATACGTAAGCACTGGAAGGATGCATTGATCAAACACTTTTCTTTTAAGACATAATGGCATATTGCTCTTGAAAATTATGCTGTTTCTTCCAAAAGCTCTCCAGGCAAGTTTTGTACGCCGATTAATTTCTTCATCAATGTGACCCTCACTTAATATCTGCTGTCCAAGATAAACGTACGTGTCTGTTATCTCCAGCTTTTCTCCATCAATCGATAAATCTTCATTTCTTGTAAAAGCATTGAACATCACTTTTGTCTTCTGAAAGTTCATTTTTAATCCCACTTCTTTACTCTTGTCAGCAAGTTCCTGGATCATACTCTGCAGCTCTGATGGGCTAGTTGCAAAAATGACTACGTCATCAGCAAAACGAAGGTGGGTTAGATAATCTCCATTAATCTTTATCCCCTTGTTTTCCCAGCTCAGTGACTGAAAAACACCCTCCAATGTGGCATTAAAGAGCTTCGGAGATATGGTGTCACCTTGTCTCACTCCCTTTCCAATTTTTATGTGTGTTGTATTTTCAAACAGCCTAATCTTTGCACTTGCATTTTTATAGATGTTATTAATAATATTAATGTATGCATCTTCAATACCGCAGGTTTTCAGAGCCATTGTAACTGCTGATGGTTTCACCGAATCAAAGGCTTTTTCATAATCGATAAAAGCCATGCACAATGGAAGTTCATATTCCCTCGCTCTTTCAATTAGTTCTCTCAGTACGTGGATATGATCTATTGTGCTGTAGCCACTCCTGAATCCAGCTTGTTCTCTCGGTTGAGCCATGTCCAGTGTTACCTTCAAGCGGTGTGAAAGAACTTTAGTGAAGATTTTATAAACTACTGATAGGAGGCTGATAGGTCTGTAGTTTCCAAGATCCTCAATGTCACCTTTTTTATGTAGCAGGATCATTGTAGCGGTGTTCCAATCCTCAGGAATCTTTCCTTCATTAAGGCATCGAGTGAAAATTTGGGCGAGTACTGTTTCGATTTCTCCACTTGCTTCTTGTATGATGTCTACAGTAATTCCATCTTCTCCTGGAGCTTTTCCCCGCTTCATGTTCTTGATTGCATGTGCAACTTCTGCTGGAAGGACTGGAGGAACTCTGGTACTGGTATCTTTCATGATGTCTGGTGTGCATGTATCATCCCTTTCATATAATTTGGAGTAGAAATCTTTCACTCTTGTCAAAATTTCGCCTCTATTTCTTGTTACAGAACCATCTTCTTTTCTCAGTGCCATAATCTGTTTTCTTCCCTTACTGAGATGTCCCTTTGCTATCTTTAGGCTTTGGTAGTTTTCAATTGCTTTCCTCACTAGTTCACAGTTGAATTTTCTTACGTCTTCAGTGATACTTTTTCGTACTGTCTTGCATAGTTCTATATATTCCACTTTGGAAGTCACATCTTCTTTAGTTGTCCTCATCTCTCTTCTTTTTTGCATCAACAGTTTCGTTTTTCCTGATAATTTGTTTACATGCAACTTGTTCTTAGACCCAGCTAATTTTGTTGCTGTTTCCATAAGAGCTTTGGTTACTTTTCTGTTAACTTCAGAGATGTCTACTTCTTCCGATGTTAGGCCTTCTAAAGCAGAGAACCTGTTCTTCAGTTCCAACTTGAAAATATTATGGTGTTTTTTAAGGTTGGTTATGTCAATACATTTTGTTTGTCTTATGAGCTTGCCACGTTCAAGTTTAGTGTTGAGGTGCATCTTACATCTCACCAATCTATGGTCACTATCTGTGTTGAACTTGTTTAGCACACTGCAGTCTTCTATGACGAATTTTTTGTTACACATAATAAAATCAATTTCACTTGTCGTCCCATTTGGATGTCTCCATGTCCATTTCCTGTGTGGCTTTTTCTTGAAGAAGGAGTTCAAGATGAAAAACCCTTCTGCCTCTGCAAACTCAACGAGAGTATTTCCACGCTGGTTTCTGTTGCCGTGACCGAATTTACCTACTGAAGTTTCATTCTGTTGCCGTTGCCCTATTTTTGCATTGAAATCTCCCATAATTATTTTCATATATATATATATATATATATATATATATATATATATATATATATATATGACTAACAAAGCAGAAACAACTACAACAGCCAAAAAATGAAAACTCCAAAGCCAATGAGCATGGAAAAAGAAACTAAAAAACAGGGATGCAGAAAGTGTTGAAAATGCTGAGCCTTGGCTTTATCAAGGACCAGCAAAACTCTGCATTTATTCACTTCCACAAAGACCTAGTTGAAAATGGGTTTCTGCTATGTCATAGATGCAAAACGTATAAGTCCCCAAAATTACGAAATTAACAGAACTGCCCACAAAGGTACAGAAACTTTAAAATTAAGCAATTTTTTTTTTAAATTTAGCATTACATCTAGGACATATCTGGCCTAACCCATAGCTCATCATTGTCCACAAAAACAGAAAAACTTCTGTACAGAGCCCACAAACATTGTGAGAAAAGCTTAGAATTTAGATCCAAGAAATGTGGGAAAACAACTGTAGAAAAATAACTTTTTAGAGGAACGCAGCAATGCAAAAATTGCCAAACTTGTAAGAAGACAAAAAAAAAAAAAAAAAAAAAAAACCAAGAAAAAAAAACCAAGTACAAGGATTTTAATTTATACCACATGTTTTGGCCATGTAGTACTGCTGTAAAAAATTTGGAACTTCTGACTTCAAATAAAATCCTTGTACTTGGTGATTTATTATTATTATTATTATTATTTTTTTTTTGGTCTTCTTACAAGTTGGGCAATTTTTGCATTGCTGCATTTCTCTAAAAAAATATTTTTTGCAGTTGTTTTCCCACGTTTTTTGGGTTTAAATTCTAAGCTTTTCTCACAATATTTGTAAGCTCTGTACAGAAGTTTTTCTGTTTTTGTGGATGATGATGAGCTATGGGTTGGGCCAGATATGTCCTAGATGTAACGCTAAATAACATTTTTTTTTGCTTTTTTAAAGTTTCTTCACCTTTGTGGGCGGTTCTGTTAATATGGTAATTTTGGAGACTTATACTCTTTGCATCTATGACATAGCAGAAACCCATTTTCAACTAGGTCTTTGTGGAAGTGAGTAAATACAGAGTTTTGCTGGTCCTTGATAAAGCCAAGGCTCAGCATTTTCAACACTTGCTGCATCCCTGTTTTTAGTTTCTTCCTCCATGCTCTCGTTGGCTTTGGAGTCTACATTTCTTTTTTGTTTTTTTTTGCTGTTGTAGTTTTTTTTATTTTCCGCTGTTGTAGTTGTTTCTGCTTTGTAAGTTGTTTTTCTGAGAATTCTTCACTGCTGCTTTTGCCAGTTTGATTTTCAGACTGTAAGTTTGTGTAAAAAAATATTTTTATTTTCTCTGTTTTTGGCTAAAGTTTAGTTTAAATTTGAGTTATATATATATATGGGGAACTCTATAATACTGCCTATTTTCTCCATACCATAATTATTCAAGACATTTTGTCAAAGCACCATATTCCATAGTTGTTAGTTGGTATATATATTCAATAAAATAAAAGCAACTTATGAGGTCTTGAAAATGGATGCTGAATGAAAGCAAAAGGCTTGAGTTGAAGCATTTGCATATTAATTAATAACTCAGAATTGAAGTGTCCGCTTGCTTCATAATATTCAACTCAGCCATGTACAAAAACTTGTGTTTATCTCCTTGTTGCTTTTTGCAGTGATAATTATTAATAATGTAGCATTCTGTAGTTATATGTAGGGTATTTAATAAAGAATGATCACCATATATAACAAAGTTCTTTAAAATTATAAGTAATTGTAATATGGGGACTACTAGGATGACTTTAATTTACTTTTTTGTCAAATTTTCGGGTTGCACACCAACTCATTGTCAGGACTGATTCAAAAGAATAGGTGTGCAACCTGAAAATTTGACAAAAAAGTAAATTAAAGTCATCCTAGTAGTTAGCCCCTATATTACTAAATTATGCTTTTAAGATATCGCATAACTAGGAATTTGCCATGACTTCATTAACACACTAAGTTCCTTTGTTGATCATTCAGAATTTAATGATATTTTTCAGAATATTCCTATGTGATACAATGCACGTATTCCAGTGCTTCTGTCAATCTTCAAAAATTGAATGTAAGCCATTTTAGCACATCTTTTGTAAAAAAAGATCATGCTTATGTTATCACTTTGTCTATCCATCTGTCTGTGGACACCATATCTGTTCAACTATTAGTCTGATTTGAAAAATTCTTTCTTTGTTGGAGAGCTCTTAAGTGGTCAGGGAGAATCGTGTGTCTGCTTCTTACTGATAGTCTCAAAATCTGGATTAGCTATCTGACTGTTACACACGTCGATCATCTCTCACAATCACAGCTGCAGTGTTGACACTCTCTGCGGTAACAGCACGTTTTGGAACATCTGGACCACCTTTCTTTTGTATTGATTCTCGGCCATTTTTAAATGTCTAAAACCACCTGTGAGCTGTACTGTGTGGAAGTACTGATTTGCTATAAGTTTCTTTAAGCATTTCATAAGCTTCAGCTGAAGTTTCCTGGAGAAGGAAGCAGAATTTGAAAGCTGTGTAGTGTTCACTTCGTGTCGCCTCTGTAACATAGGCAGATCTGAACTGATTTCCACTTGAGCTCTCACCAAATTCAAAGGATGCAGACAAGTTTACTGTGCAGCTGCAACATAACACAGCTTTGTTAGTCTTTACTTTCTGCTCCTAAAGTATGGTTAAAATATACAAAGTTTGCCAGTGAAGACATTATTATCATTCTTCGTTGAATAGCCCTCATATTTATATATTCATGATACTGGTGACAGTATTCCTGTTCAGTTCAGTGTTCAAAATAAACAGACATGTCAGTGCACTTTAAGTTTATTTGTTTTCTCCTAATTTGACATTCATAGCTTTTATTTTTTCTGAATATCAAATAGAAAAAAGGATGGTTTGTTTGCATCCAAACCACTCGTGCGATAATAGAACCAAGTGCATCAATGTTACTCAACTATGTGATCATGCTAAGGATTGTGATGATGGTTCTGATGAAGGAGGCTTATGTGGTAAGGTTTTATTTCCTTTTACTTATTTAACTATTAAAAAATTCTCTTAATTTTCTATGTTCAAAGATATTGCTGTAACTCTACATTTAAGTGGCACTGCTGTGCTGTCAAGTTTCAAAACAAAGAAATAATAATTATGACTATAGAGCTTTTTTTTTTTTTTTTTTTAAAGTGGTATTTGTGTTAACTCTTAAACTCAATCTGCATGTTAAGTGAGCTTATTTGACTTTTTATGGTTTCCTGATTTCCACAATGATTAGGGGAGGCGATGCTGAGGTCTACATTACATAATTAACTTTCCTGCCATAATTCCTTACAATTTGAACATCAGTGTTTTGAAACATTCTTGGTGAGCTTATGGGGAAGGGAGGAATATGTGCTGGTAAAAAGATTCATCCAAAAGGAGCTGCTCCAGTGGTCAATTGGTCAGGCCATGGGATTGGATAATCATTTGATTTGGTCGTGGGTTTGAGTAACTAATGAGGCAAGGGTAATGCGAATATCCTATGGTGCTGAGTCAGCTTCTTAGAGAATTGGGAGGTTTTCTGCCCATTGTTTCAACTGTGACAAAATGTCTGACTCTGTCTAAAACTTGTGAATCATTTTCCGCACCTTAAACATTTATGGAGTTTGTAAAATTCCCAGTTTTCACACAAATAATTAATAAGTAGGAATATTTTCTGGAGTAAAGCAGTAATATGTACTTTTTGAGGTGACACTCCAAGTTCAGTTTTATTTTCTGTAGTCATTAATATTTTATTATAGTTGCTGATAATGGACATTTTTTGTATAATCATCCCTGAAAGAAAAGGAGTAAAAGATTTCTCCACAGGATATGTGCATGTTATATAAGAATTTGTCATCTTGTTATGTAATATATTGTGAATAAAAGTGTAGTTATTACAGAGAGTAAGAATTCTTTGACCAGCTGCCCTGGTGGCACAGTAGTCTAAGCGCTGGGTTATGACTGCTTGTCCAAGAAGAGTCTGGGTTCGAATCCCGGTGAAGCATGGATGTTGTGTTTGTCTTATGGCACTGGTTCCTCCCTTCCCTGGCACCAGTAGACCTAAATTAGGGACAGGTGACTGCTTATAGCTCTCATGGTAGTCATTAAACCTTCAATCAAAAGAAAAAATCATAATCAAATTAACAATATTTAATGACAATGTTTTTTTATAATTTTACTTTGGCTCGCTGTATGAGGATAACTGGAGTGCTGGTAAAAAAATATTGAAATCACAAGAGAAGGCAGGCAATACATACAAAAATATATCGCCTACCATCTCTCGATGTGGAAACTGAAACATGTTATATAAAAATATATTCAGTATGCAATATGTTACACACAAGCTAAAACCAATTTTGACATCCATCTGCATTTTTTTTACAATTTAAACTACAGTAAGTCATTCTAAAAAGAAATGCCAACTCTGCTGGCGGTACATCAAGATCTGTTGGTAGTAAAACAGCAAGCCAAGTGTTTCACTGACAATAATTTGCTCTGTCAGGCTGCTTAGCCAGCAGCATGTATCTATGTTATGTCAGAGCTTTGAAGAATTGTACTTTTAAATTTTAGGAGTATGTGCTTAGGATATTCATTGTAACCCCCCTCCCCCTCTGATTCAAGATTCTCCACCCCTAAAGGTTCAGCATTCTAATTTTCAGCCAACAAAACTGCCCCATATATACAAGGGGTGTCTGATAAGTATCTGCATTTATATTCCTATCAATTACAGGAGAGAAATAAATAATACAGGAGGCATAAATATGATACTTACATACGTAATACAGTGGTACGAACAATCAAAGTCAATTTTCCATGTATTCTCCATCCAGCACAATACATTTTCTCCGCTGATCAACAAGTCTATTCATTCCGGTAGTGAAGAAATCAGCAGGGGTGTTGCAAATCCATTGACGGACAGCCGCTTGTAGATCGTCCATGCTCTCATTGTGATGGCCACGAAGACTATCCTTCAAGGGACCAAAACATGAAAATCGGAAGGTGCCAAGTCCGGACTGTAAGCAGGGTGCGGAAGAGCGGACCATCTCTGCTTTGCAATTTCTGCATGCACTGGTTAAACAACATGTGCTTGAGCATTATCATGCTGAAGCAACACTTGATTGCAGGGCTGCCAGTGGCGACTAAATAGGCGACTATTGCTACTATTTTTGATAACAGACGACTATGGCTACTATTTCTTACAAAAAACAGCCAAAAGCAACTATTTTCAGAAAAACTTGAACTATTTTAATTGTAAGGCTACTATTTAAAAAAAAACAATGTAATTTGTGTTGTGTATATCGATGTGCTTGTATAAGATCAGTTTTAATATTGATACACTTGAATATCAACTTTGATATAGATATGTTAATGTATATGTTGAATCCATGGTTCATACACATCCTGGAATTCTATTTTGTCCTGGAAATGTCCTAAAATTCTGTTACATGTCCAGGAATTTTTTCCATTCCTGTCTTTTTGTCCCTGCACGATGTTCTGTTGTTGAGGATTTTTCTACTGACATAACTTATGTCTGACAAATTTCCCTCCCCACCCCCTGCAAAATGTGTGTGTGTGTGTGTGTGTGTGTGTGTGTGTGTGTGTGTGTGTGTGAGTGAGAGAGATGGGGGCCGGGCTAACAGTTTTCTTGTTTAGGATGACTGAAGCTGCGTTATTAGCATCTTTTGTGTCATGCTTATGTTGTCACTTTGTCCCGCCGGGGAGACAATATCTCCACAATTATTAGTTCGATTTGTAAAATTCTTTTTGTATTGGGAAACTTAAAATGTGAGAATGGTGATCCGTTCATTCTGTTTTTTTTTCAATGCACAACTTCACCGCTAGAGGGCGCAAATGGAGATCATATCGAATTTAAAATGCATTTCATTTCATATATTTGCTTCTAAATATCCAGTTGAAAAAATTATTCTTCCTTTCGATGACATTTGTAGCGAAGACTGTTTTAGTTACAGTCCTTTTTTTCAAATAATGCATAAATTTTCTGCTAGGGGCGCAAAGGTAAATCACGATTTTCCCAATATCTCCGCTTCTAAAAGTCCGATTTGAAAAATTCTTCCCGAGTCGGATACAGCTCTTGAGGTTGAAATGTTTTGCATACAAATTCTCATTTTTGGTAAAGAATGGTTTGGCCACCAGGGGGCATAAATGTTTATTTTGGCTTCTGATGTATTTGCAACAAAATCTGAGCTGGAAACTCGATTGAAAAAATTCTTCCATGAACCGATACCGCTCAACTCGGAAAGCTTTTTGAGAATACTTCCTGCTTAAAATAGTGCACAATTTTTCCACCACGGGGCTTGCTCGTATATCTTATTTTTGTCCATATCTCTGCTTCTAGGAGTCCGAATTGAAAAATTCTTTCTTTGTTGGAGAACATTTTCAGTGCGAAATGTTTCTCATAAAATTTCAAATATTTCTTGACACACAAGTGTGCCACTAGGGGGCATAAGCTCACATTTCCATTTACGGCAACATCTGTGGACTAAAAACCCGACTGAAAAATATTCTTTTTCGATCCGATACCTAACTATGAAAACTCGTTATTTGTATTTTATTCACAAAATAACGCACAATTTCGCCGCTAGAGGGCGCAAATATTTAATCCATTTTTCTTAATATCTGTCCTTCTAAATGTGCGATTAAAAAAATCTTTTAACACCAGATACCATTTACCTTATGGAACACTTTAGGTTTGTGGTTCACAATTTTGCTGCTAGGTGGTGTTTGTGTACTTCTGTTTGCAGGCTATCTCTGCCTGTAAAAACCCTATTGAGAAATTTATTTTTTTACTGTATGTTATTTGCTATAATAAAGATGGAGAGTGAATAAGATTTTTGCTACAATAAGAAGATCCTCTTCAAATAATGTACAACTTTCCCTCTAAGGGTTGTAAAGGTCAAAATGTTTTTCTTGCTATCTCTGCTTCTGGCAGACGTATTTGAAAAGTTATTTTTCCTTACCATAGCTTTTGCTACAAAGAATGCTTTTCTCTTGTTTCCATTATGCAAAATTCTTCTGCTGAAACGCATAGTTAAATCATGTTTCCTTCTGTATCCCTCCTTTTAACTGATCGATTTAAAAATCTTTTTGTCTGATACCTTCCTTCTGCTATGGGAAATGTTTTTGCACCATTTGTTAATTTTGTAACATATTTTGTAGCCACTGATGGAAGTAAATAGCTGATTGTGTGTGTGTGCGTGTGTGTGTGTGTGTGTGTGTGGTATTTTACCTTTACTGAAATTTTGTAATGAATGCTTTACATAAAAATTTGCCATAAAATCAGATTGCTTTCTAATATCAGAAATTTAAATCTAGTTGTTTCTTAGTATTTTCTGAGCTTCTATAATTAGTGTTTTAATCATGCCCAGTTAAATTGCCATGATCACTAATGAATATAATTGCACTCAGCTCTTGGACATAAGGATTTCCCGTTATTCTCTTTCATTTCACGTTGGAAATTTTTGTGCATACTTTGTTTGCTGGCGAGTAAAAATTTAAAACGTAGCTACAGCATCGATATTATGTTCAAAATTCTTTCCATAAATAAAATGTAACACAAATACTTGCTACCATGATTTTGTGTTTAAGAAATAACAATCCCTTTGGTCCTTTGAAAAAGTTCTAGATATTTCACCTTTCCTTACCCTTAAATTTCCAATGTAAGCGTTATTTCAAAATAATTAAATACAAATTGTATATTATGTATTGATTGTGTGTGCTATATGAAAGCATTTCAAAAGAAATGCCTCATATCCTATGTATTTTTAAGTTTTTATGGTTTTTTTTAATTCTATAATTTGCTTCAATAATTGAACTAAAGCCAAAGTAGAAAAATAAATTCTCAAAATCAGTGTAGTATACCGTATATAAAAGTTTAGTAGATATTAAACCTAGTCACATTTTCAGTGACAGTTTTGGTATTTCAGTATTTATCTGTGATTCTAAGTTTCTGATTAGCTGCAGCAGACATCATTTTTAACATTCTGCATTAAGTTTGGCCAAGTGTGTAGGAAGCTGTTTGTTGTAGGTTACAAATTGAACAGACGTATGGTTTCACTATAATTTAAGTAAGAGTATTTGGATCGTATGTCCTGGAAAAGTCCTGGAATTTTGTGACTGCAAAAGCGTATGAACCATGCGAATCGTTATCGATATGTCTTGTTCATTTTATTGCTTTCTGCTTTATTGCAAATATGATGGAGGAAAGTCATTGGCAAGTATAGACTAGACCCATATGTGATTAAAGGAACGGCCTACTCAAATCAAGATAATCCGCCGAAAAAGTATCCCATTTTTCTGTTTGGAATACAGCAGTGCCAGAAGCGAGCACGTATCTTCCCTTCGCCATATTAAAGACTGTTATTTTCTGTGCTTACTGAAGTTTATTTGCAGTTAAATGTATCAATTTCAAGTCGAAAATTTTATATCTAGAATTTCATGAATGATACGTGATTGTTTTTACAGCTTTATTTTCCGAATGACACGGAAAATGCATGTTTTCGCCAACATGCATTTAAACTCACTTTACATTATCTACAAACTGTTTAATATAAATTAGGAATTGTTCATAACAAAAAAATGTAATCGAAAAAAACACACCTGGTGAGACATTTCTGCGTATCTGTTAAAAATAACGAGACAGTACTTTTTGTCATTTGAGTAGGTCGTTCCTCTAGTCATGTGGGTCTAGGTATAATAGATGTACTTGTATGTATAAGAATTTATTCCAAACAGCAAAATTAGGATTGATCATTTTTGGAGAGACATATTGTATCAAAAGACATTTGAAGACTGGAAGTATCCATCTTTGGCTAAAGTTGTGAAAGCATGCCTTGCTTTATCACATGGCAACTTTGATGTAGAGAGAGGCGCTTCTGTATCATGGAAGAGTTCTTTCAGATGAGAAGGCATCTTTGTCTGAGAAGATGTTGAATGAGAGACTAACAATTCGAGATGCACTAAAAATGTATAACAACCAAGTTGCAAAGGTGCTAATAACAAAAGAACTAATAAAATTAGCACTTAATGCACATAGGTCATATAACAACCATTTGGAAGAGGAGCAGAGATTAAAGGAACAGCAACTGAAAGCAGAGAAAGAAGGTGCTGAGAGATTGAAACAAGAATTGCTAAATAAAGGATTTGAAGAGCAGAAAGCAAACTATAGAAAACATGGAAAACAAGATAAAAATTCTTGTTAAAGAAAAAAGAGAAGTACAAGAATCATCAAACTCTGTGCTTAAAGATGCCAGTGAGAGACTAAAAAGCAAGCATTAAAAATAAAAAATGTTCCTGCAATACGAGTTGCACATGGCATTCTAGAAGGATCAGAGAAACTCTGACAAAAGGAAAGACAACATGAACTTGAAGCATTAAAAATGAATAGGGTAGTTCATAAAAGAAAATCCTCCCTAATTGATGCATTTATGCAGATAACCTCAAAAAAGGAATAAATCTAAAGTTAATGAAGCTTTTTTGTTAAGCCTACCCTTATATGCACTGATGACATGGTATAAATTCACACTCAATTTTTTGAAATAATTTACTGCATGTAACTCTTCCGAATTGCTACCATAGTATAAGAATAATGTAAACTTTAGAGAGGACTCCCTCCCCCCCAAAAAAAAATTGCTAAATGATAGAAAACAGTTTGTTTATACATATTGGAGGGTGGCGGGGGGCATAATATAAAAGTTTTTGATGTTCCATGACAATAATTTTCAGAAGAGTTATAATCATTTAAAAAAATCTGAGCTTTGGTTTTATTATTGTCATCAGTGGGTGTAAGGATAATCTTAGTTTGACTGTTGTTAGAGCTTTGAAAATCGATCATGGTTAGCATCTGGGGATTTTAACTGTCTGCTGTTTATAAATGTAACCCAAACTAGAAGAAAGTCAAGTTTTTTGTTTTCTTATTTCTGTAATTATGAGTTGGAATAATTTTACAGGATAAAGTAATTTCTTTATATTTGTCTCAAAAGCACCAAGGACACTGTGAAGAATGACTGTAACATTATCAAGGCAGGTGTATATCAGTGTAATGCTTCATATCAATTATACCTGACCTACACAGACTTGAGCTTGAATCATAAAACAGTTGTCCATGCCCTAATGAAATGAAGACATTTCAGACAGGTTTTTCATGTTTACCTTTCAAATATGGGAATCAAAATGAAATGTACTCTTTTAATACATAATTCAAAATCATGTTAAGCACCATTATTATTATTACTTATGAGTTAAAGAGTTTCTGTTATTGAAGAGGGAGATTACACTATACCTAATCCATTCCTGATGATAACAAACTGCAAGTTTTAATTTTTTTAGTTCTAAGCTTCGTTTTTTTGTTCCATATCCATACTAAACACATTCACAGTGTTTGATATTTACTGTCATAGCTATACAAAAGACAAGTTTGAAATATTTCCAAATGTTCATCTATTCGAATGAGATTCTTGATATACCTCATATCAAATAACTACGATTATTATGTGTACAGAACAAAACAAGTGATCATCATAACACTGAATGTCCACAACTATGGCCTTTGAAAGAAGAAATACAACAAAAAAATTTTCAACACAGTGTATGAAGCCCACTTGAAAAATCTTATATTTTTTTACCAACCACAACGCAGAAGAAAGCTCTCCATACTGGCTTGATACAGATGAGAACATCTGACCTCCAGAACAATTACAAAGAAGGAAGTGTTTTGTAATTCCAAAGGGGGCTGTAATTTCCATAACCTTTATAGTTCTGAGTGTCTTGAGTAGCATTATATTGAAACTTGAGATGCCCTTTTTGCAGTGTAATATAATTCCCCCCCCACCAAAATGTGAACATGTGCTGATTTTGTCACCATGGTTTGAAATAAATAAAACAAATTAACAAAATTTTTTTTTTGGTGTGGAGCACTTACATTCTAAAACTCATACACTTTTTTGGGCAACTATGTTAGTCATTAACATAAGTTTTTAAGGCTACTATTTAGGCTACTATTTTGCCATTAGTGGCTACTATTTAGGCTATTATTTTTTCTATTAGTGGCTACTAAAGCAACTATTTTCTTGGATGTGATAGGCTAGCAGCCTTGTGATTGTTTTTCAATGTTGACCGTTTGGTCCGGATACGCTGCACAAGTTTTCTCAGTGTCTTCACATAGGCCTTCGTATTTATTGTTTCATTTTTTTTTGCCAAGTACTCAACTAGAAGGATACTTTGTTTGTCCCAGAAGACAGTAGCCATGACCTTGGATGCCGACCAACCAACTTTGAACTTCTTTGATGGGAGCGAATTTGGATGACACCATTGCATGCTTTGCTGTTTTGTCTCCAGTTCGAACAGATGAATCCGCATCTCATTGCCTGTGATTATGCATGCCCAGGAATGCATCACCCTCCTCAGCATAGCGCTGTACCAGTTCATTGCAAATGTCTAGCCTTTGGGGTTTATGCACCACTGTAAGCATTCGGGGTGCCCATAGGGCACAGATCTTTCTATAGTTGAGATATTCATGAATAATTCGTCCAACAGAATCTTTACCGATATCCAATTCTATGGCAATATCCCAAACATGAATGTGTCTGTCACCTTTAATGAAGTCGTCAACCTGTTTAATCGTTTCATCAGTCGCCGCCATGTTAGGCCTACCTGACCGTGCCTCATCTTCAAGGCTCTTGTGGCCGGCTCTGAACTTTGTAACCATGATAACGCTTGCCCGCATGTTATAAACACTGGAACGAGACATAGCTGCATCACCATACACCGTCTGAAGTCTTCTCATGATATTCACGGCCTATACGCCTTCTTTCATTAAAAATTTTACTACTGCTTGCTGCTCAAACTGAACACTTAACGTAGCCGCCATTGTTTTTCATCGACAGTGCCACGTAACAGTATCAAGACGCTCCACTTTTACGGCGCTTCACTGAAAGTAGTCATAATAGTTTCATGCGTACATATGATCATACACACGGTTTTGTGTCAATAGGAATAAAAATCCTGATACTTATCAGACACTCCTCATATTATTGATTTCAATTACAAGACGTGAAACTCTCGCAGCACTGCAACAATACGTTAGCAACACATTACATAAGTAACTTAAAGCACAATCTTTTATACCTGGACATGCCCAGCAATACAGTCAGCACTAATAGTTATGATTGAAAAGGCAGCCAACATTTTTAATAACTTCTGTGAGAAGTGGTGACTTGAAAAAGTCACCAATAATTGATTTCTTAATTTGGGTTCATTGGTTGAAATGCATGGTCCATATCTCACTTGGAATGTGACCTTTCAGGTCAGGTAGAAAAAACTGAAGATCTTTTAAGGGGCTCAATGTGTTACAAATTAAAAAAAAAAGTAATTGGCAGTTTTGCCTGTGTTCATAATGTGAAATGAATAAAAAGATAGTTAATAATTTTGCCAATCTTCAACAACAGTAATTTCCAGGTATGAAGATCTGGGAGTTGCAGAGAAGCTACATAATTTTTACTTTTCCCATCAATCAGTAGCCACCTTAAACAAATATTACAGACAGTAAACCATGAATTTTGTATGTTTCATGCTTTCTATTGCCTCAAGTGTTGGGACTTTTAGTTAACATTCCAACAGTGTATATTAAGAATCAGTATCTACTGATCCTGGTTTTGAGAAATCATCTAAACTTGTTAATTACTTTTCTCATACAGGTAACACGAAACTTACATTCTTCCATCTTTTGTTATAATATTTAATAAATTCAAAATAACAGTATAATAGTATGTAACGCTTCATTTGCACTTATAAGAGCTGTTGACACACAAAAGAATATTACGAACATGGAGCTTGAAATATATGATCACCTTTTGTTGCAAAAAAGTGACCAGATTTTTGTGATCCGTACAGTAAAATTTGGTCTAGGTTCCCAGTATGTCTACATACATACATACATATGTTAGAACAAAAATTGGATATAGAAGATTATGGATAGAAGATTACGTTAGAACAAAAATTAAAAAATTATCAAATGATAACAACAACAAAGAAAATTTTGCCTCTCTTAACGAGGAAATCTTTTATCCCAATAATGAAATAATAGCTAACCTTTCAGATTTTAATCCAAATGAAATTCAAAAGCAGATTTTATGCTACAAGTCAAATTTTGCCATTTCAGAAAAGGTGACACTTTCCAATATTGTTGCATTGGTCAAAGAATCTCTGATTATAAGTGATCTCAAAATCGAAGAAAAAAATGACTAGATGTTGTGCTGTCTAGAAAATTATATTGAATCCCTTTCCTCCATTCAAATGCAGTCCAGACAAGGAAGAAAATAATGTTCTAAATGAATTATGGCCAAACTGTGATATTGTAATCAATTCTGGAAACACACCAAGCACTTTATATGCTTTTATGCATTTCCAGAATATTTAACATATGACTGAATTTTCTTTCATTTGTTCTGTCTGATTTTCAGATCAAGATCACTGCCTATTATTCAATGAGTGTGACCATTACTGCCAGAATACTCCATCAGGATATATATGTTCTTGTCCTCCTGGTCTGGTGTTATCTGTAGATGGCCATTCTTGCTCTGGTGAGTCTCCTTTTAATGTACTGTTGTATCTAATGAATCTTTTTTGGTAACCATAGGTCCACAAACATTTTGTTGTTCTATGAGGTTGTATTAAAGTGAATATGTTTATTAGCAGGAAGTATTTTTCAAATATTATATGCAAAACAGACAGGTTATTAAGATTTTGTTCTTTTTTATTAACATTTTAGATCATATTGAATCTGCAGTTAGTTATGCAGTAAAAAGCTCCAAGAGATAAAAACGTATTTATTGTAAATAACAGTAACAAATAATTAAATTTATCTTTGTGGAAGATTAATTACATTTTATAGCTCTGCTTATACTGTTTCCCTTTAGTTGTGATCTAATTCTTAAATCATGATATTGATAAGTACTCAAAAGTGGAAGGAGACTCACTTGTTGAACATTACAGAGGACGTGAATCTTTCAGCAGTCACCTCATGCTTTGAACTGAAAACTCTCTGTTGAGCACAGAATGTTCTTAATACTAGAAGTGCAATAATGGCCAATTTGACTGCTGTTGTGATTTCACTACTTCCCTGTGCACAGTTTTTACAAAGGCTATTATTACCTCATCATTTTTCCACAAATTTAATGAAGAGTATGTGGACATTTTTTGGAATTCATGCTTTACCAAGAACTATGGAGGCAAATCCTCATTTGTACCAAGAACTATGGCAGCAATGAGGATTTACCTCCACAATTGCCTTCATAGCGTCGTTATCAATGACTGAATATCATCCTCGGCCCTCTGCATCTTGTAGGTCATGTCACCGGAATGAAACTTTTCAAACCACCGCCGATCAGTACATTCAGATGTTGCCTCTTCACTCCATGCCTCGGTCACATTATTGTAGGTTTGTGCTGCATTACAACTCAATTTGTACTCATAAAGCTAAGTCGCCTGCAACTCACTCCTTCCTAACATGTTGTACAGACCACTTTCACACGAGTAACAACAACTGCAGCTCAACTGATTATGGCATGTATGTGGCATCTGAGTCGCCCTTGAACTTGTACGAATGGTACTGTCAGCTAGTTGTTCTGCAAGCATCATGGGTGAGCTGAAAGTGGCACCTCAGAAAATTGGCCATTATTTTCTGAACAACCTGATACAATGAGTCTTTGAACAAGGTAAAAGTACAAGATGCTTATGAAAACCATTTCCAGTATGTACTACAACTGCTAGTATACCCACAATAATATACCAGCCTTGTGGTGCAGTGGTCTGAGCACTGGCTTCTGGCCATTCATACACGATGGCACCAGGTTTAAATCCTGGTGAAGCATAAATGTGTTTGTCTTATGGCAGTGGCTTTCTACCTTCCCCAGAGCCAGTGGCCCTAAATTAGGGACAGACGACAGCTTATAGCCCATTGAGTTGCTCACTATGTTCGTTAAACGCTGAAATTAGAAACAAAACAAAAGCATAACTACTTCTCCCATAACCTACTTCCAACATCAAGAAAATTAATGAATTGAAAATTTCAACAAATGCATGAAATGTATAGCACACTTGTAAATCTCAATCCTTTTCTCACATAAATGCAAAAATGAACTGTTCTCTTTGTAGCCAATCTGTCAGAATGGTTGAAAACTCTGCTGTTGTGGAATGGCAATCAAACCAGTCCAAGATGACTGAATTTCCAAGCTTTCTAAGGATTTGTGTCTGAGCATGCCAAACACTTCACCACCTGGGACAATATGTTTCTGAGCAAATAACAAATATGAATCTCAGCTAACATCAGATTGTTCTAAATTCACTGCCTTGGTAGCTACAACTACTAAATCCCAATTAAGGGATGTAGGCCAGGAATCCCCGGGTTTCAGGTGAACATTGTGTAAATCAACAAATAAACTTAACAGATATGTGGAATACATGGTCTATTTGTAAGCTCACCCCTTTTACTATAGAAACGGTACAGCTATTGCCTATTCAACTCATTTCTCGCCATTTCTGTCCAGGTGTGCTAACCATTACAGTGCACAGGATAGTGTATTTTCAAGCAACTCCAGCAGAGACAAAAGGATTTTTTTACTCACCCTGTATTATGTTCAAGAATGAAATGAGCTTGACCATCAGTGTAGTGTATTTCTGTATAATTTAGTTAGAGTCTGCTTGAAGTCAGAAAATGATAATAATGCCATCATGTAAAGAAGAATTTTGAGTTAATGTGATTATTTTTATTGAGTGGTAAAAGCTTTGTAAAATTTGAATCGTTTATTTTTACTACAAAGGTCTTACATCCTTTGTAATTTTTTCTTGATTCTGAAATTTCCATTTCAGCTGTTCCTCTTTGCAAGCAGTGGGGTATCTGCAGTCAGAGGTGCATTCCCCTGAAGCATGGACATAAATGTGCTTGTGAGCCTGGATACGAATTGGAGCTAGATCATTTCACTTGCAAGAGTACAGGTACAATGTAATTGTAAACAAGTTTTCTGTGTTTTACTTTTGAAGAAACAACTTTTTATTCACGAAGCATTTTAAGGCTACTTCTGGTAGTGTTTTTATTCATAGTCCATGAGCTTGAAACTTCATATGGCTAGAAAAGCGAGTCAACCAAAAAAAAAAAAAAGAAAGAAAAGAAAGAAAGAGAGACAGTGAAGACAAAGAAATTAACAAAGCTCGTCAATCGCAGCTCACACTGTCCTTTGTTGCATACATGAGGTTATTTTGCTTTTTTTATTTTTTATTTTTTTGTCATCGTTTGAGACATTATCAAGATCGAGGAAAAACTGAAATGAAATGATAAGGGGATTGGGAGGGGCGGGGGCTGTTTTCCGTCTTGACAGCATCTTGTTATTCAAAACTTTCCAAAACAAGGTAGACGGAGTGAAAATTTCTCATGTAACCGTAATTTTTTCTCCCAAAATGTTACCTCTGTCCAGTATTGTTAAAATATAATTTTATTGCAGACATCTTCCTTATAGTCTTCAGCATAGTAAAGGAATTTCACCTTTTCCATTATCGTGTGGGCCATTCTTGAGATTGATGCACAACTGAACAGAACTTTTTGGGGATTGGTGAAGGGGGGGGATCATTTTCTGCTCCAGAACAAATTTATGGCTTTTGAAAACGGAAGGTAGACAGAGTGAAGATTTATCCCATAATCTTAATTTTTTTCTCTTGCTGTGATTCCTCTGCCCGGTATAGTTATTAAATATAATTTTATTTCATAAATATTTGCATTTCAGCTTGAAAATGGGGGAAATATTTTCGAAAACGGAAGTCAGACGGAGCAAAGATTTCTCCTGCAATCATAACTTTTTTCTTAGGATGTTCCTACTCTCTTGTGTTGTTGTTAAATGTTACCCCCCCCCCCATAAATGTGTTTGCATTTTAGCTTGATAAGGAAGGGAGAAATTTCTGAAAATGGAAGTAAAGAAGTTGTAGAATTTGTAGGAATCAATACATGATGTTCAAAAGTATTCAGATTCTCAATTCTCAAAGTTACAGCATTTATCTAAAATAATGAAAGTTCTTTCAGCATGATGGATGAAATTATTGTCATCTGGGGCATAAAAAAAGTGAAAATAAATGAATGGGAAAGATACCAGGAGAAAGAAAACATAAGCAATGGATGCTGTGCAGCTACAAGGTCAACAAAGGATAAATATGTCTGTGGAACTTGCTAAGAAAGGCTTACTCACAAGAGGAAACTTGAGCTGATGTGCAAACAAGCACAACAAAAGAAAACAAGCACAACTGTTTGAAGCAATGTCTTTTAGAACTATTTCATTTTGTTATGAATTCAGTAATTTTTTATTTTGAATACAGTTATGTGTTCTAATTTAATATTTACATAAAAAAATGACAGTGAACTATTCTTTCTTGCTCATGCTGCATTATAGTAACATTTTCTCGCAGCGCATTCAGATTTTTCACCCAGTTAAAAAGTTCAGCTTTTGGTTTTCTTCGTGTGTCTCTTGTAATATGTTGTTGACACTTTTATGTTAAAGTATTGAATCAATTGGACGTCAGATATAACTATGTCATAGCTGTGATGAAAAGTAGAAAAAGAAAATGGTATTAAGAAATATTTTAGGGATTTTTGTTAACAAGTTAAAAAATTGGTGATTATTTGATTAAATAATGAATAATATCTATTAATGTTTATAAAACAAATATAAATTTTGGGTTATCAGTGCATTTCATCCCCTCCATTAGTCTGGATAATTGATAGTGTGCTATATTTAAAAATGTGTCTGACCATGGGTGCCCATAGGGAGGGGCAAGAGGGGCGCTTGCCCTACCCTGGAAATCTGATTATGTAGTTTCTGGTTTTGGAAGGTACTACAAAGATTTTTGCGATGACATTATTTCTGATTGCTTATTTGTCTGCTGAATTTCTGAATGCGTATGTATGCAGTAAAAGTAGGGAAAAGGTTAATGTACAGTAGAAAATAATAATACATTTTTATATTGAGTGTAGAACAACGTAGATATGTACACCATGAAAGGCGAAGGAATGAAAAATAGTGTATCATTCTCTGCAGCAGCCGTTTTCACTGCTTGACAAAGATCTGAAATTGTTTCCACAATTTTTTCTTGAAGACCGATTAAGTGATCCCTAGAGTTTCGTGGTGCATGGGCCACAAGTAGCCAAAAGGATAAGGCTCAGAAAAATAACAAAGAAATTTCACTATTGCCTCAACGAGCTGTCGAATTTACTTTATCAACCTCTTTTGTGAAGTTTTTGGATCTTCTAATTTTCAGTTAAATTTATGCATTGTATGTGTTTTAAAACTGGTTAGACAACAAGAAGGGACAGAGGAAATTTGCATGTGGTGTTTTTGTATGTTGTTTGTATATTATAGTTTCAATTGAGGAGCTAGATGGGAAAACAACTTATCCACAACAACATGGTTCTGAGAAATTAGGTTTTAAAGATTTTAAACAGCACATACTTATATCTACAGGCATATAAAAAATTGTTATAAAAATACATTTATTGATGTAAAGAACGAAAGAACTGCCTCTAACACACCTTAAGCCGTTGTTCCAACCGAGCTCATGAATTTGTTTGTCCCCTCTTGAAAAGTTATTTCTGTTTGTCCCCCCTGAAAACTTATTTCTGTTTGTACCCTCCTGAAAACTAATTTCAGTTCGCCCCCTCCTGAAAACTAAGCTCTGGGTGCCCATGTGTCTGACATAACAGAGTTTTTTCTTCTTGAATGCTGAGTAGCATTATGATAAAACTAACTATTTGTGCAACTTTCCTGTGTAGAGTCCAAGGCCAAGTAACTTGCAGTTATATTGCAAGTAATGGGATGGAACTCTTGAGAATATCAGATTCTGGAATATTTGAATGAGGAAGAGATACACTGGCTGTAAGGTACAAAAGGTTTGTGCATGTGGCTTGTGAAACTTCGTCCATGTGTCAGCGTTAAGTTTCACATGAATCACTGCAAGTGTAGATGTTTCATATAGAAGCATTAAGAATATGGAAGTTGCGTTTCTTTGAGAATTTAGTCTCTGAATTTCAGGGAAAGCTAATTATATATTTACATGCATGCATTTATGGATTAATCTGTATACAGTGGATTCCAGTTCATTACACCATTGGTTAATCAGTGGAGCCATTTATTTGCAACAATTCTTGAAGAACATCCCAAATTAGCTCTTTGGGATGAAGCTTCACATGATTGGGGCAGCTGCTTAATTGGGCCAAAGTGTTACAGGCCCTTTGTGTTCCAGTTAATTGTAATCTACTGTATATGATGATTGTTTATTATTGCTTTTACTTGTGTACATTTTTATTTTGGGTGAATTATAGATCTTTCAGTTTGAAAGTTAGTTTCAGTTGTCATTACAGAAATCAGGAATTTTTAAGGAATTTCCTTCTGTTTACTTTCTCACTTTTTCCTGATTTCCATTGCATTTCAAGGCACAGTCAATGTCAAAGACTCCAATTACTCTGTATTCTAGTCTATAGTCACTATGAAAATTTTTGATCTGCTACAGAAACATTGAATATATGATGAAAATTAAAAATCTTAGTGAAATTCAATTCAATACAATTCATTTATTTTGCTAAGCTAAGAACTAGTGTTACATAAATATCTATTAAAACACTGCACAGCAAGGAAGCAGCGAAAAAAAGCCAGCCAGGCCTGACAAGGTCCCATGCTCCTTAAATAATGTTATTAAACATGTGTAAACTTTATTTTTGTGTGTTTAAGGTTCTTACATTCATAAAACATTTTTGGAAGTGTTTCTTGGATGTTTTCAATAACATGATGTTCATTTCTTTGATGCTTTTCCGGTATTTGTTTTTTTGTATGTCTTAAGCATCCAGTCAGTAACAGTTCTCACGGCCTGTGGAATTCTGTAAAAGTCCTGAAATTTTATTTCCCTTTTTTCCAGACCTCGGAAAGTCCTTGATTTTTCATACTTTTGCAAAAAGTCTCATTCTAATATTGGAATTCTTTCCTGCAATGAAAAATAAGAAAAATGTCAAAAATTAGGATAAATGTAACTTATAAAAATGAAAAAAAAATGTGTCTTGCAGATGTTCGGAACCACCACAAATTATTGCTCTAGCAGTGATGATAATGTTCCATTATTTTGTATTTCTGCATTTTGAATTTTTTGGACCAAGTACCATTCATTACATTTGTTTTTCTTGTTATCCCTCTCCCTCATTATATTTTTATTTTTTATATTTTACTGTTCTAGGTGCTTAAAACATCCAGAAGGGTTCCTTGTTTTTAATATCTTGGGTAATAGTGAAAAAGAACAATGTAATTTTTTTTAAGAATTTTTTGTAATGAAATGCATGTTTTGCATAGTATCTTCTTCAGACCCAATTAGTTGGGAGCAAGCATTTTTGTCCTTGTCCCTTTTTTTTAAGTGAAATTAAATAGTCGGGTGGAATTTGTGTCATTTTTGCGACACAAAATTGTTTCACAGCAGAGTGAGCAATGCAGTACCGATTTTTCACATTTCATTCCACTTAAAATGCATGTTTTTCCATTTTTTAGTATCTTTTTGCTACACCAAACAATGGGGAAAGTTTTTTTCTTTTGCTTAAAGCAAAATTAAAGTTAAAAAACGGTTGCTGCTCATTTTGCAGAGAAAACGACTTTAGGAGGAATGAAAGACTGACAGAAAGTTGAAGCTTCAATTTTGAACTTGAATTCTTTTCAAACTAAAGGGAAAATGTTCGTTGTTATTTTTTTTGTTTGTTATTTGATATAGCAAGAAGTGATGAAAACTATGCATTTTCAGCTTAAAGTTTAAAAAGTGATAATGGTGCTCCTTACTCTGCAGTGAGAACAACTGTGTATAAGTCATAGGAATGGTACAATTTCCTGTAAGGAAAAGTTAAGTAATGACTTTAAATTTGAATTTTGCCTTAATAAAAAACAAAAATTCTTGCTCCACTGATTGATATAAAAATAAAATACTGTAAGGAATAAGCAAAAGTTCATTTCATTAGAAAACATTTTTGTTAAAAAATATGAAATCACTTTTAGTACGCTACGTTTAATTTTTACTAAAGTGTTCTGCATTTTTTTTAGCTGTTTTAGTTGTTTTGGGGCTGAAACATAACCATGAGCAATTTCCAACCTGTGTAGGCACTTACTGTGTTCACTGTGGGATTCCTTTAGAACATGCATTGCTTTTTGAGAAAAGCTAGACAAAAAGTGTTGGCACTTCTTAATGTTTCCCATGGGGAAAGTCTTCAATTTAAGTACAATTTTTTAAAGTAAAAATTCATTTTTTTTTATAAATTCATGCTGTTATTTTGCTGCCCCAACATTTTTTTTGGTACAGTGTGTATAATACAATTTTATTTATTATGTATGAAAAATGTAAAAATTATGGATTTTTGTAGTTTTTACTACTAATTACTACTGAAAATGCTAAAACATATTTATATTTTTGGTGTTTACTACCGAAAAGTCCCAGTGAATGTGAGAGTTTCTGGTCAGTGTAGGTTTAAATTTTTATTAGCAGCACCAGATTTTTTTTTATTTGTTTCTGTGTTTAACTTTAACTTTTTCATAACTTACATCAATAGAGTTTTAAAATATATTATTTACTACCTGAATACCCTAATTGTGATCCACATTTAATATTCTAGATCCTGCTATTCCATACATGATTTTTTTCAAATCGCCATGAGCTTCGAAGTGTAGATCTCCGTACCATGGTAGTTAAAGCTTTAATTTCTGGTTTACAAAATACTGTGGCACTGGACTTTTACCACACCCCTAAAGGAGATCTCATCTTTTGGACAGATGTTGTGGATGACAAGATCTATCGTGGAACTGTTGGTTCTGCATGTAAGTGATGTACTGTAGGAGTTTTATGTAGTGTTTTAATTAAAAATTTCATTCATTTTTGATTTTGTATATTTTAAGAATAACTGTTGTATGTTTCTTTTATTTAAAATGATGAACTGCAGATATTGCATTAACATGTTTTTCATTTTAATACAAAGAAACAACATTTATAAGTGCAGTGATTTATAACTTAATGTTTGCTATAATTTGCTAGGAACTCTGGTCTAGCTTCCTAAGGATTACAATGTGTCGATTTCTTGCGATGGCAGTTGTTCGATTTATCTGCTACGTGTCACATGGTGGTTATCGGTTTTGACGAGTGTTTTCTAAGCACTCTAGAGATATGACGATGAATATGAATTAAAAAAAAGCTGTTGTGTGGTTTATAATACTGTGAGAAAGTGTTGCTTTATAAATGCAAGGAAATGGATTTTTTTTAATCATTCCAAAAATAATATGAAGCTAAAAAAATTACAATATTGAATACTGTTGAATGTAAAAATATTCATGTCACAGGGCTTGAAAAATATCTGAAAAGTTGCATGCCCAGCTGGACATGTGAAAAAATTGTTTACCTGCTCAGGTTGTAAAAGCCGGATAGTCAGGAAAATTTACCTTTTAAGATAACAAATCAGAACTCTCATTTTTTTTAAGTTTAGAAATATGATGAACTTTTTTTTTACATGTTTTGCGCATCCATTTTAGGGGCCTGTATTCAAAATTTCAATGCACGATAGCCTGTATCTCAACTCAATCCTTACGGCAATGATGCCGAAATTGGTATGAAATGGTATGATGATGAAATTGATATTTGAGAAATTTAGTGATTCTGCCAGGTTCCTTACATTGAAATTTTCGCCCTTTGTCACTAATCACTGGAGGCCAGTTCCATCAGAGGCATTCATCCTGTTGCTGACTATAAACCACATTGGAGCAAAACTACATATGTTTCCAATTTCTGGACCTAGAGCATAATATAATTAAAGAAATGATACTCTTCTGTTCTTGGCACTCCATAACAATAATACAGCTTCCAGTGATTAGCAGTGAAATGAAACATGACGTGCGATGACTGTCATTTTTCTTGTAGCAGGAAATTCTGTTCCAAACTTTTTTATTTTTAAATTTAGTTGCCCGGTTTGGGCAACTAATGAGAAACTATTAGCCAAGCAGTTAAAATATAGCTTAAGTTGTTTCACATGCCAATACGATCATTCACTGATAATAATTGAAACTGTTCACAATTATACAAAGTATGATCACGGTTACACATTATGCATTTGGCATGATTAGAGTTTTTAAGGCTAGCAATCAGATGTCACCTTCTGAGTCGGCTGATCGTTACGTTTCACGATGCCTGTTGTTTTAGAAGCCTGTAAAGAACAAGCATGGTTTTTTAAAAAGGGAATTAATTTGGATAGCTTAGGCATACTCTTCTTTTTTGATTCTCATTCCCAATATAGCTTGGTGGAAGAATCTAATTTTTGCAATAACATATAGGCCAATATCGTCTCTGAAGACCCTTTAATTTTCTGCCGTAAAATTTCCAACGATCTGATGCACTCATTTCTGCCATATTGACCAAATTTAAAATAGCGGCTGGCGATTCACTCTGAATAGAAGGGATACACATGAACCGTTTAATATGAGCAAACACTTGTTCTCGATTATTTGAATATCGCTCTTCCAACAGATCCCAGGCTATTTCATAATTTCTTTTACAAATGGCTACCGATTGAATAATTCTAGCCGCATCCATGCAGGGAGTGACAGTTTCATATACGACAATTTCTGCGATTTTAATAGGTTACTATTATTATGCACACTTGCTTTAAAGATATCTTTGAAGGAAAGCCAATCCTGTATGCTTCCATTAAAAGACGATAGATTTAACTTGGCAGTTGGTACACCTTCAAACCCGCCGGTTTCTGTTTTTGAAAAACTAGTGTTAGAATTAGAGCTGCTATTTAATTTTTATTTCTCTTTATTCAATGATACCCATACTTCATCAATGTTATCTTGAATTGATTGTTCTTCTTTAATATATTTATCCAACTCCTCTTTTTGACAGAGAGCGTAAATATTGTCAAATATTTCACTAAGTTTTTCATTCTTTAATATATTTATCCAACTCCTCTTTCTAACAGAGAGCATAAATATTGTCAAATATTTCACTAAGTTTTTCACCAACCTTCTGACACCTTTTCTCAAAAAGCTCTAATCGAATAACACCGTGATCTTTCCCCCCCGATCTCACTTGACAGTTTAGTGATGGCACTTTTAAGTACCTTTTTCTTGGTCAATAACTTATCCATCATTACTTGTAGAATAAAAATTCATGAACTTAAACAACTCACCAGTTTCCGGGACGTAATAATTATTCCACAACCGATGTATCCGTTAAAGGGCTCAAGTTATTCACAGCGAATGACGCCATGCTTCGAAACAGAACCGAAACGAAAACACTGTCTTCTCTCTTAAACACAGCACGGATCTCTAAGTCGCTGGCACGATTTTCTGGGTCGCTAGGACCAAAATGTAGAATTGATGCAAAGGAACAGTTAGTCACTTAGGTCAATACTCACACTTTAATGGACTGTAGATATTTATAATAAACTACACTGATGAGACATTGATGATAGTCGAAGATTCTGGTCGCCATGAGATACACTCACAACACACGTGGACCTTTAGACAACTCCACACACTAGCTACAAATGACATGATGATTATGGGCAAAACACGTAACAATATTAACAAAGAAAGGTGACTTGATCACGCTAGTTACGTTAACTAAAACTTTTACAAAAAGTTCGTAAGTTGGAAGCTTTCGACCTTATCTTAGGTCTTCATCACGCCAATCATTGGCGTGATGAAGACCTAAGATAAGGTCGAAAGCTTCCAACTTACGAACTTTTTGTAAAAGTTTTAGTTAACGTAACTAGCGTGATCAAGTCACCTTTCTTTGTTACTAGCTACAAAATTAACGCTCGGAGCGCCCCTTGGGGGTCAATTCAGAATCCACAGTAAGGCTTTAACAAACATTGTAGGCAGTTCTGTGCTAAGTACTGTGTAGTGTAGTGTAGTGTAGTGTAGTGTAGTGTGTGTGTGTGTGTGTGTGTGTGTGTGCGCGTGTGCGTGCGCGCCCACTTACTATTAGGAGCTCAGGACCAACAAAAACCCTTGTTAAATCCGGGAGCTCACAAAATCCGTTTTTGGGTGAAAATTCCCACCATGCAAAAATATGCATATGTCATAATATGTGTGCATTTAAAATAGTATAACTATCTGAATTTCTTGACGTAGAATATAAATCAAAGTTTCCAAGCTTTCGCACATCAACCAGATGGCTTTTTCAAGGAAGGTAGACAGTTAACTGCAAACTGGGTAATGAACATGGTGACTTGACTAAACAATAAATGAATAGGCGCAAATGTGATGTCATTTGAAGAAACGAGGCTTCGTTGGTTGGGCACATGGTACTGTGGTAGAAAACACAGCATTATTTGAAGAATTTATTCCAAATGCGTGGCAACTCGAGAGAGATGCTATCATTGCAAAGTTCGCTGCTGGCCAAGATTGTTGAAGTGTTCTATTATCCAGTTTGCAGTTAGCTGTCTTCCTTTCTTGAAAAAAGCCATCTGGTTGATCTGCAAAAGCTTGTAAACTTTGATTTATATTCTTCGTCAAGAAATTCGGATAGTTATACTATTTTAAGTGCAATTGGTGTGCAGTTCTTTGCTATTAATATGTGTTTATGTTTATATTTTATATCTGTAACAATTGGATACACTCAAAAAATTTAATTAACTAACTACATTAGTGCTATAGTTAAATAATTAAATCTTTCAAGTATATCCAACTTCATGGCTTGGCCGTGTGAGATTGACTACTGTTTAACTACACAACACAAATGGAGCAAAAGCTGCACTGATCTTCCTAATGCAATGCTCAATTGGAGGGTGAAAGGGGCAATGGACCCGATTCCAGAAATTGTTATTGCCCGTTTCCCCTCTAGCAACATACCCATTCCATTATTCCCCTATCCTTCTTTATATTTTTTGCCTGGAAATCTACTTACCTTTCCGTAAGCTCCTCCCATCATCTTTTTGGTGGCTTGTTTTCAACTGTGCTGATGCGATACTCACAACCCATAACCCTTGGAGGGGTTGCTGCAAGTGTCTCTTGCACAACCCGCTCGTTGAGCATTTGATGTACTCCCTCCTCATTGCTTTTCTATCAACATTCTTTCATTAGCACACAAGGATTTCCCTGCACTGTTCCAGTTTTGTCCTGTATGTCACCATTTCTATTTCTCCCTTCAAGGACAATTCACATAAGATTTTCTGTTCCTTGTTAAATATGGAATTTCATTAAGTTTTGTTACTTTGCTTGCTAAAAGTGTTCAACTTAGCTTTTCTCTCTCCCTCGTTAAATCTAGGACCATTAAATGTGTTCATTAAAAATTATTAAATTAGCTTTGAATTAACATTATACCAAACAAAAGTCCCTCATTTCCTCATTAAATGTGAGGTCTCAGTAAATACGGTCTCATTATATGTGGGCTGTGCTGTATGTATATAAAGAAGAAATGGTGTGATCACAACAACATTTTGAAACTACAGTATATTGCGGTTAATTGGGGCACGTTGGGGCTAGAACACTTTGTCGCAATCAAGCCACTGCCTCAATTATGCAAAGCTTTATCCCGAAGAGCTAATTTTGGCATGTACTTCAAGAATTTTCCCAAATAAATGGCTGCCCTGATTAACTGATGACTCAATTAACAGGAATTGTATTGTATTGTTAGTTTTACCACTTGTGATTTTGTAATGGTTGCCAGCACCACCCCAAAATTATTTCATGCAGCTAAGTTATGGAAACATAGTTATTTTATTGATGATAGTAAGCCATAACTGTGTTAATTTTAAGTATGTGGCTCTAAGGATATTACATTACTTCTTGCCCAGACAATCTCTGGTGGGGATTTATAAAATTCAAATAGGAAATACTGTGATGATGGTGGTACTTTATGGTTCAGTTTCAGTGCATCCATTTTTACTGACATGAGCTAAACCTGATAGCTTTATATCATTTTCATAGGTGATTGTTAGATGATACATTGATATTCATGTGAGTCATACATGTCTTTTTTTTTTTTTATTTATGTGAACTTTACACTACTGCAAATGCATTCACTGTTCTCTTACAGCTGATCCTGAGGTTCTACTTAACTTCTGCGATCTATTGTGAACCTTTCTTTATCGATGTATAGTTCTTGTGATATTAAGTCCGTTAACCACTTGAATGCACTTCAAAACTTACGACATCTTGATTTTCATATTAATTAATCTCACTGCTTATTGTTCTAAATTTGAAAGTATGTGTAGGTTTTGACTTTAAATGTTTGTCTTTCCTGTTTTTTTTTTGTTTCTCTTTTTTTGAAAATTAAGCGTTAGATATATTAAATCATTCAAAAATAATTATGAATCTCAATTATTAAATCACTTCCATAGCTTTGACAAATATTGAAGTTGTTGTTCAGACTGGACTCTCTACAGCAGAAGGTTTAGCAGTTGATTGGATTGGTGAAAATCTTTATTGGGTGGAAAGCAATCTTGACCAAATTGAAGTTGCCAAAATAAATGGAAGCTTCAGGAGAACACTCATTGCCGGGAACATGGAAAATCCAAGAGCTATAGCACTGGATCCTCGTTTTGGGTAAGATTGTTCTCTTAAGTTAAACAAAAGTTGACCACTGGTATATAACACATGCATATTTTTGATTTTGGCACATCCACTATCTGTCACCAGCAGAATATAATTTACACCACTGAGCCATTACATTATGATCACCTACCTAATAAGCTGTAGGATCCCCTTTAGCCCTCAAAACAGTCGCTACTCAGTGAGGCATTGATTTGATGAGGTGGCGACAGGTATCCTGGGTTATCTGGTGCTATCATGTCAACGGGGGTTCCTCCAGTTCCCGTACATTTCGGGGTGGTGGTGATTTAGCGTGCATCCTCTTTTCCAGTTCGAACCACAAATGTTCAATTGGGTTCATGTCAGGTGAATTTGGAGGCCAGGGTATTTAACAGAAAGGCACCAACGTGTTCTTCGAACCACTCCTTAACGATTCTGGCAGTGTGATATGGCACATTATCCTGTTGGTAATGGCCATCACCAGCAGGGAACAACACAGTTGTCATGAATGGGTGAACTTGGTCTGCAACGGTGTTCAGATACCTGACAGCTGTCAGGCATTGTGCTATTGGGATAATGGGGCCTAAAGTGTCCCAAGAAAACATCGTCCACAGCATGACACTGCCGTCCCCAACCTGTTTTAGCCCAACTATGCATCCATGTGCTTTGTTTGGTAATCGGTGTATCACTGCTCGGCTGTCTACATGATGCACCAGGAATCTTGATTCATCAGATCAGGCCACTTTCTTCCAATCATCCACGGTCCAATCTCGATGATCTTGGGCCCATTTCATGCATTTTTGGCAATAACGTGCAGTGAGCATGGGGACCTGGCTGGGTCTTCGGCTATGCAGGCCCATGCGCAGAATGCTGCGAGGAACTGTGTGCTGTGATACATTGCCCTGATCACCACTGTTATAGCTGCAGGGGAATTGTTGCACTGTGGCCCTACTGTCGCTGTGAACAATGTTCGACTGTCTCCGCTCCCCTCTGGCATCAGTGAGCTGTGGACAGCACACAGCTTGATGATGGTTCATCGTTTGGCCATCTGTGCCCCATTTTTGATACGTACTAACTACAGAGGCACATGAACAACCCACAACCTGTGCTGTTTCCAAGATCGTAGTTCCGAGGTGCTGTGCCATCACAATTTGTCTTTTATCAAATTCTGATAAATCGGCAGCTTTTCCCATTTTGGTTCTGAACACTAAATTGTAAGCCGATCTTCAAGTTGTATATATAACTAACTTCACCTGCACCACCGTTCGGTCTCTAGGTACGCTCATCTCTCTAGGCTGGAGGTGGTCATAATGTAATGGCTTATCAGCAGGGCCCGACTTAGGTCAGTTAAGGCCCTGTGCACGTCCTATGTCTGGTCCCCCTTGATTAAAATTTTCAGTCAAACAGTCGAAAAGAATATTTATTGGTAAATATTTTTCTTGCAAGCAGTTCTTCTAGCAGTAAAAACTTATAAAACACATCCCACATGCTCATGCTCGTCAACTTTACAGCCAATGTGGCATGTAATAGACGGAGTATTCACACCGATTGTAATTCCTCACAACCGCAGAGCTTACAGCTGCAACATTAATTACTCTGGAATTCTTTTTTTTTTGTTTTATAGTATAATTTATGGAAACAAATAACTATCCTCCCAGAGATATACGCTGGCGGAAAGTGAAAAAGAACACCAAGAAGGAGACGTCTGATACCAACAAAATTTATACAGCATAATAACGGAATACAGAGGATAACGTGATCAAAACATTATGGCAAAATACAGCTGTATTTGCTGGTAAACTAAAAAATAACATTTCCATGTAATATGGTTAGTACGAGGTTGAATCGCCATGAACTGCGTCACACTGTGCAATTCTGTCATGGAGTCTGTCGTACAGATGTTGGATGTAAGTTTGGGGTATTGAGTTCCAAGCATCCTCAACCTGGACGCGTAAATCGGGGATGGCCGTGGAGACCGGATAAGTCGTTGTCCCATAAAATCCAACACGTGCTCCATGGGGGACAAATCCGGTGAACGTGCAGGCCATGGAAGTTGTCTCACACCCTGAAGTGCATGTTGTGTTGCTCGTGCCGTGTGTGGGCATGCGTTATCTTGCTGGAAAACACCACGATGGACCGACCTTACAAATGGCACAACAACGGGCTGAATGATGTTGTTGATGTAGGAGGTGCTGTTTAACGTAGCCAGTACAAACACTAGTTGTGTACGGGAGTGATAGCTGATCGCTCCCCACACCAGGAGACCAGGTGTAGGCCCTGTGTGTTGCTGGCGGATGCAAGAAGGGTGGAGTCGCTCCCCTGTGCGTCTGCGAACACGCATACGGCCATCAGAGGCTCCCAAGCAGAATCTGCTTTCATCGCTGAACATGACAGATCGCCATTGCATTCTCCAGTGCAGACGTTGGCGACACCACTGCAGCCATTCCTGACGGTGGGCTGGAGTCAGAGGTACACATGCCAGAGGCACACGTGTACGTAGTCCTGCATCCAGTAGAATGTTGCGGATTGTTCGCACAGTCACCTCAGGTGCAACGGCAGCTCGGATTTGCGTCGCAGTGGATGTTCTGGTTGACAACGCTGCTGTTCTTATGCGTCGATCGGTCTGCTCATCAGTCCGTCCGTGACTCCCGGTTCCACGTCTTCTCATGTGGGAATGTTCCTTGGACCATCTACGCCACCATCGTACCACCACCGATACTTCCCGTCCAATTCGCTCCGCAATACGAAGATACGACCACCCGGCCTCGCAGAGTCCGACTAGATGACTTCGCTCAAAGTCCGATAACTGCTGAAATCGTACACGTCTTCCATGTCCAGGCATTGCAGCTTCTTCAGGGTCTTTGCACGTGTAGGTACGCCGACGACTGATTACATTCACTTCACCGTACTCCTTAAATACCACCGACGATAATTTGCATATTATGCCGTGCTGTGGCGTAAGCGCTCACCGGTTGTTCCCGAAATTAACATCACACCTATGTAAACTCGACCCCATTAACATATGTAAATTTCATGATCGTCTGCTAATTCCTTCTTGGTGTTCTTTTTTCACTTTCCGGCAGTGTAATTTAAAACATCTAGTTTACCATAAATTTAATGGGAACGATGGACTCATGGTAGTTTAAGCTGTAAGAAGCAATTCCTCAAGAAGTCTTACAGCTGACCTCATACATTGTAAGAAATTATTATTGCAACACTCTATGTAGATTATTACAAGTCTTTAAATAAAGTAGTGTCAAACTTTTTTTGCATTTTTATTTATGTAAAAATAAACCCTACATAATTGTAAATATTGATTCACAATTTTTGTTTTCACAAGACTAATATTAATAATAAAATAAAAATATTTTGAGTAAATTCTACATGTTTGCTGAAATGCTTTTCATGTATACTATACCATATTGCTCCGAATTTAGGCTGTTCCCATTGCATTTTGATTGTTACAAATAAGGGTCAGACTACGATGTTACACTGGCTGATCACAGCTCAGTACAATGCTTGAGCTCTATTATATAAAATAGTAACAATTTGGTTTCCAAAATCTCATCCGAAATTTTGAAACCGAACCAATAGTAATTTCGTGCTATAATGAAAAATATATTTTGGTTCTGAAAAATTATATTATTATTAAGGTAGTTTGGATGCCTCTCCAAATTCTGAGGCCCTGTGCACATGCAGAAATCAGGCCCTGCTTATCAGTGTAATTTTTATTTCAGTATATGCTGCTTAACACAGAAAATGTCACTCCATGAAGGAATGGACAAAATGAAATGAAACTTGCCTTACATTCAGACAAGTAGGTGGGGTTAAAATGAGTTCATTTCTGAGGGATTACATGAATGGGATGGTTGAGGAGACAACATGGGACCAGTGTTAGTAGGTCATATGACCACCATGCTGGTCTATTCATCTGACAACACAGCATGGCATCGAGTGAAAGATTTCCTGAATGATGCTTTTAGGCATTGTTGACTCATGTCTACAATTCATTGACATTGCAAGGGGATAGTGCAGAGGTGTTAAATCATCTGCCAATGATGTCACACACATTTTCTATTGGGAAAAATTCTGGGGATTGTGCTGGCCATGGCAGCACCTAGACACCTTGTAGACACTGTCTGCTGATGTTGGCAGTGTGTGGATGGGCATTATCTTCTGAAAACTGGATACATACGTACCAACTCTCCGGATTTAGGTGGGAGACTGGATTTTCGGCCCTTCCTCCCACCTTCTGGATGAATGTCAAATTCTCCTGATTTTCATTGAGAATTACTGTTAGGATGATCGAAATTCTACCAACCACCGTGATTTTGAACTGCCTGTGAAATCTTTTTATTTCTGCGTCAATGCAAGGTGGCATTATCAGCAGTTTCGTACTTTTCCTCTCTTTCTATCTGCAAAAAGAAAGCCACCCTGGTGGCGCAGTGGTCTAAGCACTGGCTTGTGACCAATTGTCCGAGATGGGTTGGAAAAATGCATACGACGCCTTCAGCAAAGAGCTCACCCACTCTGGCACTAGAATGCTAGGGAGGTCAGACAGATGGGAGCTGCCCTGCCTTCTCCTTGCAGTTCAGTCTTTTAACCCCTCGCCTCAACAGATCTGCACACATTCTACAGTTGAGTTGCGGCGAATTTACTTAACGACAAAAGGGAGTAGTTACTGTTGGCCTTGCCTTGTAACGAAAGGCAATGTTAGTATGATGCTTTTTGTTGTCTTTGCGCACAACCTAAAGAGAAAGAAAAAACAGTTGGCTGCTCTTTTATTTGTAAAAAAAACCCAACAACATGCTGGCAATTTTATATTCTCGTTATCTTGTGGAATCGACGTACCTAAAAATGAACTTCAGTAGGGGGAGGGGGTGTTGATATTCGCGCTTTCCCCCCCCCCTCTCCAGAACTTTTAATGGACCAATAATACTACTTCTGAAAATTTTTTCCTACGTCTGGATAATTTCGATAAAAATGGCACTCTTGTGATTTTATGAGTTGTAAAAATCTCCCAATTTTCAGATTTTGAAGGTTGGCATGTCTGTGGATATCAATGGGTACCATGGAGATACAGCAACAAAATGGGCTTAAGCACCTCACTGACATATTGTCATGCCATTGTCTCACTATGCTTATCAGTGGTGAATGGCTGTTGAAACTGATAGTACCATAAAACATGATACCAGGCTGAGGAACTATATGATGCTCAAAGATGGCAGCAAGATCAGCCTGGTGACTACTTCATCTCCACTCTCAATCAGAGATCATTGGTGCTGAGGTAGATGTGCTGGTCAGATTCCCATTGATGCCATCCAGGCATTCTCATTTCTTATGCATGCTTTTGCCACCAGGATCACTCCCATGCTGTGGTCATCATGCCCTGGTGAGGACAAGCGAACTTAGCTATCCTGAGCTGTTTTACCTTCAACTATCACGTGATTGGTTCACAACTGCAACCATTTACATAACTCAACTGTTGACACATACCCTCTAATTTGCATGGGGGTCCAATAACTACTTCCTGGTGTGGCATTTTCTATGTCAATCAGTGCAGGAAGATAAGTATTCTATAAATTTCCATAAAACTGTAAAAAACTGTAAAATCAGTATAATGAAAACAACCACTATTTTTTTTTCTTTTCTCTGGTTTAACGACCACCGTGGCAACTCAGGAAGCTATAAGCAGTTGCCTGTCCCTAATTTAGGGCCACTGGTTTCAGGGAAGGGAGAGAGCCAGCGTTGTAAGACAAACACAACATCCATGCCACACCAGGATTCGAACCCAGACCCATTAGAAGAATGTTCAGAAGCCATCACTTAGACCACTGCACCAATGGGGTGGCTCTACTTCTTTATAAAGAATGCTAATGTATAGTTATGGCATGGATACTTTCCAAGTATGGATCTTGCCTAACTTGTTTTACAGTGATTTTGATAAGCTGTCACAGTTCAGTCATTACTGCAAGCACCTCATGCTAGGAAAAAAGTTGTGTTTATAGCTTTTGCTTGCTGGTTGTGTGAAATTGGAAAAAAACTTACAACTCTGATGTCTCACTCAGGAATGAAATCAAGGCCTTCATCATGAGAAATTAGCATCCACCCTTTGCAGCTACATGTTTGTGTTATCTCTTTTGTCAGATGTGCATACTACATCTTGTGCATTTAGCTGAATTAGCCCAAATTCATAATTTTAGCAATGCCTTCCTTTCTTTGGTTAAAATAGTATGTTCTTCACTGTCTGTCCACATGTTAGCTTGTGCATAAAATTTTTTGATTTGATAAAGATTAAGAAAGTTTTGTTATTCCATGGTATTCTCATGGATGGTCCCTTTTGAAAATGTTGTAAACAAAACAAGTAATTGTCAGAAACAATTACTTAGGTCATAAGATGTCTTTTCCATAGCTACATTTCCACCCCTAAATGGGACAACTTGATAAAGATTGCCCCTTATTTGGGCCCAAAATCCACAGCACTCCGTGAGACTTTGGAGATCTGGATCAACAATAACACCTGCAATGTAGATGTTTCCGCAGAACTTTCTTACACGTGGTGAACACTACTCCGTGATATTGGATAGTGATTTATATTCCTCATAGGCTTTGAGCGAGCCTTATGTCAACTTTCAATGTACCACGTTTGAATTTAATGTTTTTTAGAACCTTAGTTTATCTTAGACGTTACTTCAGCCTGATGAAGCCATCTGTGATGGTGAAAGCTAGCATTTATTGTCTACTTATGTAAATATTCATTACACTAGTTAAATGGATTTCTACTTTCTAATTCTTTCTTATTTTACTGACTTGAGGTCTATAAATGGAAAACATGCGGAAGTGAGACTTATTTACTTCTAGCTAAGAATTTCGATGTTTGGCTAAAAATTCAAAACTTTGATGTAAAAGCGCAGATGGAAGACATTCTCCGAATCAAAAACGATTTAAGCTGTGGCATACTGACCACCAACCACAATTTTTGAACACTATGTTATTTGAGAATCAAAAATTCTGTTTTTTTTCACACTGCCCTAATAATACATGTTGCTTATACATATATGCTATTCTGTATGATATGCTGCACGTGCATTGTCTTCTGAGTTAGCTGTTAAGTTTATGGTATATTTATTATTATTTTTGACTTGACTTAGAAATCATATATAAACTGCAATCTGAATATTAGAAAAACAATGCAAAATATTATTATTCAGATTGTAGTTTCTGTCTATCTTCCTTGAAAAAGTGCTTGGAGATGCTTATTTATATATTCTTATGCCAATAAATTGGATTACTAGTATAGCTTTACTATTTTCTACATGTGTATAGTTCACTTATAGAAAATAACTCCTCGTTATTAATTTGTAAAAGATGTTTTGTAATAAGCATTTTATGCTTATTTTTAAATTCTCTGTGAAACTGTATGTTTTGAGTTTTCAAATCTGTGGCTAAGAATGTTATTTGTATTTCATTTTTTGTATCATTAGATAGCAAGAAAACAAAGATGCTTATACATGATTAATTTTTTTTTTGACATTAAGAATGCTGTTTTGGACAGACTGGGAAACTGTTGCTCCTAGAGTAGAAAGAGCTTCTATGAGTGGAGAAAGTAGAAGCATAATATGCAAAGTTGATCATGTTTCTGATGGAGCTTGGCCCAATGGTTTGACTTTGGATTATGAAGCTTTAAGAGTGTATTGGATTGATGCTAGGTATATTGTATAATTTCTTCAATATTTTAATTGGAATTTTTAAACATTGAGTTGATTTTGTCTATAATATAATAATGCAGTATTTTAACTAAAATGAGAGATAGAAAAAGAGCATCAATATTTATGTAATCTGGCTTCAGTTTTAGGTTTTAATTTGTTTCCATTTGCCTACAGAAAAACTTTTTCTGATTTATGAAAACTACTGGATCCATATTTTATACTGTTTTTTACAAAATAGGATTTAATTATGTTTTGATTTCTTTTAAGTAGTTTTGTTTTTAATACTGCATTCTATCATTAATCTGAAGTTTGAATTGTTTGATAGTATTGCTTCTGTTTCCATTGTATTATGCCATGCAATATAATTTTTTTTTACTTAGGCAGAAAAGTTAGTGAGTTTTGGGTAAAGTTTCTCACTACTTCTCCATGCATTGAAGTTAAACTTGTGCTGAAATCTTTATTATTGTTTAAATTTAAGGCCCTAGCTCTTTGAATTATGTGACAAAAGGCTATAACTGTTTTCAAATCTCACTGAATAATCTGAATAGTAAATTTCGAAGCTGCAAACTAAGTTCATTTATGGTCTCAATGTACATAAATTCAATTTTCTGACCTCATTTCATAGAAAACAACATTTGGGTGATTTCATTTGTAAGTACTTATTCAGTGATAATAAGTCTTAAGTACCAAATTTTGAGCTTCTAGTGCAATCCTGTGAGAGTGGCTGTTTCATCAGTTTGTTCAACCAAATTATGTTTTTGTTCACTAGATGTTCCCTTTGCTTATGGGTAACAGTTATTTTCTGATAAACAAGCAAATTCAACAAATGCATTTTTAGTGATTAGCCAAGTTCCTAAACAGAAAAAGGATATTATTGGCATATCTTCACTGTATTCCATGCAACCACTTCCTTCAGAAAACCTGCAAATTTTTATCGTCTTGGAGCGGGAATCGAACCCGCACCTCCCGATTTCCAGTCGAGCATGCTAGCCGGGACAAGGAAATTCCAGGCAACTGAACATAGATATCTGAGAACCTTATGATTTGCACTAGTCGAAGCTATGCCTGCCCCATCATAGCATCTCACGACCTTTTCTCACATCCAGGGGCGGATGTAGGTCACAAATTCCAGTGATGAAAGTACATCCTATAGAATTGGGAAACACATTTCTTTGAAGAAATAATTCTTCATAAATACATGGTAGGCATTGTAATGCTATTATTGGCATATCTGCACTGTATTCCATGTAACCACTTCCTTTAGATAACTTGAAAATTTTCATTGTCCTGGAGCAGGAATTGAACCCCCACACCTCCTGATTTCCGGTTGAACATGCTAATCATTGCACATTAAAATTTTATCTGAAAAATGAAAATTTTCAAGTTTTCTGAAGGAAATGTTTCATGGAATACAGTGAAAATATGCCAATAATAGCATTACAATGCCTACCATGGATTTATGAAGAATTATTTCTTCAGGGAAATTGGTTCCCCAATTTTATATTTTCATCACTGGAATTTGTGACCTACATCCAACCCTGGATGTGAGTAAATGTCATGAGATGCTACGATGGAGCAGGAATAGGGTTGACTAGCGCACTGAAGGTTCTCAGATATCTACGTTCAGTTTCTTATTTCCTTGTCCTGGGTAGTGTAATGACTAGCATGCTCAACCCAAAATCGAGAAGTGCGGGTTCGATTCCTGCTCCAGGATGATAAAAATTTCTGAAGGAAGTGGTTACATGGAATACAGTGAAATGGTAGGCATTGCAATGCCTACCATGTATTTATGAAGAATTATTTCTTCTGGAAAATTAATTTCCCAAATGTGTATGTAGAAAAACAATATATGAGCACTGTACTGCCAGTTGTTGTATTCCTGTGTAATACGAAGGATGAAACACCACTGTCATGTTCTTCAGAAATGGCATATCTGCTGAATGAGTTGTTCATAAGGAAAATTATTTATCATTTTTATATTTTAATCTTGAAGTTTGTGTTTCACAGTAAACTTTAAAAAATCTCACCATGTTGTAATAATTTTTTTGAATAATTAATGTGATGAAAAGTTACTCTTGAGAGAAATGAGTTAAATGTACTGTATTTTTCCATGTATAAGACGACCCCTACTTTTTTGAACCGAAAATTAAGAAATCAATGTTTTTATTACAAAAAAGGACACATTTGATATTTTTTAGAAATTAGGTAATATCATTGAAGTACATTTAGAAATTAGATAATATCACAAACAAAATCTGGGGTAATATATATAAAAAAAGAAGTTTGGAAATTTATATTATTTAGAAATTAGGTAATATTTTTATGATACAAACTATGAATTATGCATCACTTTCTTCAGCACTATTAGTTCCAGACATATAATTTTTTTCAACCTCAACTGCATCGCTGCTGTCATCTGAGTCACTCACTGTCTCCATGGCATTGCTGATTCCACATTTCTTGAAGGACTTCGCAACCACCTCTCGCTTGACTGCATTCCATGAGTTTAGGACCCAGTTGCGGACCTCAAATGGTTGGTTGTTTCACTCTCCCTGTTGGTGTCAAGTTATTACCTGCTTTTTGCATCCATTTATTCCGTTCTTCTTTCATCGGGGCTTTTGAAGGGCTTGTTGATGGAAACATCTAGAGGCTGTAGCTGACCTGTAAGTCCACCAGGAATAACTGCATGTAAATCGTAGTGGGGAGAGGGGATAAGAGGTACTGGCAGTTTCGCCACATAACCGCAGGGTTCTCTCAACTGGTTACCCACCCCCCGTGTATAAGATGACTCCCAATTCTTGGTCTAAAAACTTTGGAAAAAATTATCGTCTTATACACTTTACAGTAATTTAACATCATAGAGTGATGTAGTAGAATATAAAACAAAGCATGTAGGGAAATTTCCAAAAAAAAAAAAAAAGAATGTAAAAGCCTTCCAGACCAGTTTATTCTGCATTTTGTAACATTAACAAAGCTTTGCGCTTAATAGTATAATAATCACAATATTATCATATGTGTGTGCAGTTTCCAGATCAAGTTCATGAAAAGAGAGAGAGAGAGAGAGAGAGAGAGAGAGAGAGAGAGAATTGCATCTAATGCCTCAGCGCTTCAACTTGATCTTCTTTTCTCTAAAACTCGACCTGCTGCACTAAAAACCAACATCACCCCAAAGATCGCAGGAGTGAGAAAATTAAAAAAATAAATAACAATACTTCTAACTGCACAATTTTGGAAATTAATACATCATTTTATAGATAAGATTCTTGATTTTTAATAAAATACAAAAAATGGGAATGTGATTTTTTTCCCAGTTTTTCGATACCAGACCTCCTTAAAGTAATCCTTGCTTGGGCCATAGCTTTGGACAATGCATCATGCAAGTCTCGCTAAGCAAAATTTGTCTTGCAATGGCAGTTAGCTTAGGAAATTGAAAATCTTTCTACTATGGTAACAAATCCACAATGAAATTCAACACGTGTAATTCAACCGGGCTCATCTCTAACATACACACAAGTTCGTAGATCTACCCTCATGAACCACTCATTTCTAAAGAACTTGAAGATATCACAAATTAACATGTGAGTTTTCATATAGAAACAATATTGTAAATGATAAGTTCATTCTAAGTTAATGAAACATCTGATTTTCCTTAAGAGTTTCAGAGCATCAACGGGTACTTCTTAATGAGTAAGTACTAAATTTAATTGTTTTTATGTAAATATTTTTCAGTTGGAACATAAAGAAGTGATCTGAACATACAAGGGAAATGCTACCACTAAAAAAAGTATGTCTTTTTTTTTTTTTTGGATAAATGCACTCAAATCCTACATAAAACCGAAGAAAAGAAAGCAGATAAATTGGAAATAATGCAACAGCAAATATCTGATGCAGCCAGGAAAAGACTAGGCACACACTTTATGATCTGTGCTGAAGTACTACCACTGTGTAGGTAGTTCAGAATTGTTCAAAATGTCTTGGTACTTGGTGGCTGTTAAGCTGCAGAGCACCACAATCACAGGACCAAGTCCTTCCCAGCAGAAACAGCCTCACACCATCACAGGTTCCCCCAAACTTGACTGTAGGGACAATGCAGTTCCCTGGAAAAGCAACACATTCAAATGCATCCATTTGAATTAAAGAGTTAGTAGCATGATTCATCACTCCACACAACTCTCTTCCGTGCTTTTGTTGTCCACAAATGGTGAGCGAGGCCCAACTACTGTCACCATATGGCATTTCCTGGAGTGATGTACGGCTTGTGCACAGCTGACCTAGCATGGTAATTACGGGCATGCAGTTCCTGATGAGCTGTTCTGGTGCAAATAAATTCCTGTTGCTTGTGCGACAAAACTGGCCAGGTCTGCGATAGAAGACATGTCTGCTTTCTTCACATTTCTCACCAAGCTTCATTTTGCACAAACACTCGGTCTGTGCTGCCTCCCAGAGCATGGCTTTGCTGTGGTGACACCATCTGCTTTAAATCGATGAAAAACATCAACAGTTAATTTCACAAATACCAGAAGAGCGGCAAGGCTATGCACTGATTGCTTACTCAAATGGCATCCAACCACCAGGCGTCTTTTAGAGTACGACAGTTCAGCTTTGTGGAGCATATGGTCTTACAGGTGTTCCAACACTGTTTTTTATGCAGCCCTCAGCACATACAGAATGTGCATGTCTGGTTCTGCAAATGCACTTGGTAGTTGGATGCCACTTGAGTAAGCAATCAGTACATAAAAAAAAATAGGATATTGGGAAAAATCTTCATTCTGTATTTACTTCCATTTCTAAAGTCGGAATTCTGTCCTCCAACGGAATCCGAAATTTGTTTTCATATGTGGAGGTGTTCGAATGCTTTTGTCTAGCATATAAAAAATAGGTGAATATTCAAAAGTCTGAATTTCATATTTTGTTGGAGGACGAAATTCCGACTTTTGAAATCGGGAATTAGACAGAATGAAGATTTCTCCCATAATCACAGTTTTTTTCTCGTGGCATCCTTCTGCTCAGTATTGTTGTTAAATTCCATTTTATTGCATAAATATTTGTACTTCAGCTTGAAAATTAAGGAAAATTTTCAGAAAACTGAAGTCAGAGGGAGTGAAGATTTCTCCAATGATCATAATCTCCCCCCACGCAATATTCCCTCTATTCTATGTTGTTATATATTAGTAATTTTATATTTTGAATAGCTATGTTCTCCAGTTTAATGTTTACATAAATAAATCAATGTGATCAATTCTGTTTTGCTCATGCTGCATTATATTCACATCGTTTCAATGCATGTTCTGATTTTTCACATGGTTAAAAAGTTCAGCTATTTTTTTTTATTAATTTCATCAGTCTTATATATGTCGCTATTGTCCACTGTTTTGTAAAATGTCTAATCTTTAATATTGTCCGGCCGATAATATTTTATGAATTCTGCATAATATGTATGTGTTAAGATCATAACCAATATCCACTATTGTCATTTTTTTCTACTGATCTGCAAAGAATGTGACTCCAATCTTTTACTCAGTGTGCCCACTGTTGCTTGCATCACCACAGTTTGTTTGATGCCTAGTTGCTCTGCATGCACTTCGACTGTCCATATGAAAATTTTATTTTAATCATCTCACTTACACATGCCACCAGTGGTGTGCCTAGAAATTTTTTCGGGGCAGGAGGTATACGAATTGTTTTTTTTATTCAACTAAATGTGTTGTGAGTTCGTTTTTAAAATATATGCAACATCTGTGCAAAAATATTCAATATTGCTAAAAATTATTATTAATATTCTTATTACCTGTATTCTTATCACCACATAATGGTTGACCACTTATATTTTGCTATTTATCTGTGCAGAAAGCTAGAATACTACAGTACATACTGTTAACTGGACACGAGTAATTCTAGATCGAAATAAAAATTTCCCTTCTAGTGAAACATTCTTCATTTTCATAATGGCGCTTTTTTCATTATACAGTAAGACTAACAATCCTTGACACTGATGACACTCATTTCGACAAATATTTTTCGATTTGATTCAACTTTTATGTTACTTTTGCTTACTATTTCTTGAGTCCCGTTTCCAGCCTTCTGGGGTTTTTTTTGCTACTAAAACTTCTTCAGCTTTCGGTGTGTATTCACAATGAATATGAAGTAATGCTAACCCATTGAGTTTCAATTCTGATTGGTATTATGTAGATATGATTTTAAGAGACGCAGTATTGAAACCGAACGCTCACTTTCTGAAGTTGTCACTGGTAGTGTACACAGTATGTGAAACAGTGTTTTTATATTGGGTAACACCTAACTGTAGCACAGTTTTGAAGCACTTAATGCATCTTCTGGCCAGCGCTCCTTTTCTTTGTGTGTGATCCTATGGTATCACAGTTTCAATTCTGCTATTAGTTCTTTTTGCAAGCCATTCAAGTCACCTGCTTAAAATTCAGTTAAAGTTTTAAAACCATCAGTGTCTTGATAAGATTGTGGCACATTGGGATTTGTTGGGAAAAGTGACTGGAATACTGATAAGACCAATTTGTGTGTGAGAAATTTATTTTCCAAAGCACTAATAAATGTATCTAAAAATGGTACATATCTTGAATTCCTGTAATAGTCTTCTGTGTTTATGTTACAGGGTTGGTTTGTTTTTATGCGATTCTTGGTATTTTAATCAAAACTCCCTGCTTCTCAGCATGCATTAGAGTAATCTGAAATAAGCCATGGAACTCAAATTTGGCATAGCCTTGTTGCCACAGAAACTTTCAGTATACTCATGTATTGGCTTTTCATTGCGATGGGATGTTCTGGTCCTTGGCTTCTTGCCATGGAGAAAACACATCCAATTGTTGCCATGAGACATAAAAAAAAAAAAAAAAAAATTCAAATGCTAAAAAAACCTTTCCTTTTAAAATTGTGTTTTTGAAATATTGAAAGGTTCCAATTTTTAGGTGGGTGGGGTTGGGTTGTTAACACCCCAACCCTCCTTACCCTTGGGCACGCCACTGCATGCCACCTGCAGATAGCCCAGCTTCTGTTTTTTAGCCTTAACGAATGTTGCTTTTTTCTTATCCAGACCCCACTGCTCACATATGCATCTCATTACTTACACTCCATGCCTCCCAAACTGTCCAGTCATGAAAATCGTAGCCTGATTTTTTTATTATTTTTTTTTGCTGGTGTAGCTTATTTTAAGCTGGTAAGATGGATGATCTGCTCTTCTTCGATTCAATTGTTCTTCTCAAAATAGTATTACTATATACTAAAAATCTGAAAATTTCTTGGCATTCTTTTTATTATGATGTTCTTTTTTATTATGATTATTTGTAGACTAAGAATATTCATCTGTCCCTTATGTAGGGGCACTGTAGGTAGGGAAAAGGATGATTGAGAACCAAAAAACAAATGTAACACCCACATATACACTGAAGTTCCAAAAAGAACCCCTGCGATACCTCTCTAATACTGCGTTAGTCTTTGCGATCGGATAGCGGGAGCAACACGATAGGGTATGGACTCCACCAGCCTTCTGTAGTACCGTGGTGACAGTGCACACCATGCTTCCAGAAGAGTGTCCCACAATTCCATAATATTTGCTGGTGAAGGATTCCCAGCATTGACGTAACAGCATCCCAAATGTGTTCGATGCCATTTAAATCCAGCAAATGTAGGGGGCCAAGTTATAATCGGGTGACTGTGGATGTGTGTAGTGGTGTATTGTCATGCTGAAAGAGGTTGCACCCATTGGAGTGGTTGCATGACATGAACGGGTGCGAATGATCCCTAAAGATAGTTACGTAGCCTCCACTGGTCTAAGCAGTCTACAGACGTATCAGGAATCCTAAACTGTGCCAGCTGAAAACATTCCACACCATAACAGAGCCATTGCTGGCCAGCACTGTCTTTTGTAGGCATGTGGGATCCATTGTCCCATGGTAGTGTTGCCACACCAGGAGCCAGCTATCTGCCTGAAACAGTTGGTACTACGATTTTTTGGACTAGGCTAAACGTTTCCAGTCATCTTGCATCTAATGACAGTGATCCAGAGCCCAGGTTAGGCCATCTTGCATCCAATGGCAGTGTTCCAGAGCCCAGGCGAGGCACACAGCCTTATGTCGTTGGGCCAGCAATGGTACCCGGGTGGGCCCTTGGATCCGGAACCCCATAAAACACAGGGAACATTGCACTGTCTGAATGTGGATGCTACTACTGGCTGCAGCATTAAATTGTGCTGTGATTTGTGGCAATATTGCACGCTGGACAGATGCTACAATGCGTGCCAGACGCCACTGTCCACAGTTGTTCAGGGCTTTTCTATGGCCGCACCGGTCTCACACCATGGATCTTTTCCGAGCTTGTGTAGTCCAGGTACACCCTCAAAATTGTTGACCATGTAAATCCAAATTTCGTGGTAATTTTCGAGATGGACTGACCCATCTCCTGGGCGCTGACTATCATACCACGTTCGAAATCGCTTAAATCCTGATAAGCTGCTATCTAAACTGTGAATGCTACTGCTTGAGCTTGTGGAGATATCTGCCTCTCTATATATGTTGTTTGCGGATGATACCATTCATTGTATGGGTGTGGTGGCACTGAAAATGGTAAGTGTCTCTCCCATTTTGTTTGGTATCTCAGTGTATTGCCCAGTATCTGAACTCAACTGTATAGTTTCTATACAATAAAAACTAAAAGGTTCCACATCAAATTACTAAAAGTCAGTGATCAAATTTGTGTTATGGAACAGGGTATTATTTTTTAAATGTTTTGTTTAATAGCTATAAAATAACATATATCACATGCCGGTGAAAATAGTTTATTTTCACATTATAAATAAATGTGTATTTATTAAAATGAAAGGCAGTTTTTAAAATTCTACTTAACTGGTATTCACATATTAAATCTTGCCTTAAAAAAATTATGAGCTAAAGGTTGCCAATAAGTATGATACTTAATTCATGGTTGTTATGGGGAGAGGTGGGAGAGAGAGGCTTTCAATCTCTCTTTGGATTTGAATAATTATGTATATTATAACAACAAGCATTGCTTCTTGATCTCAAAGACTACAATCCTGTGACGATTATATATGTTAAGATAATACAACATAGTTTGTCACAAATATTTATTTTTTCAAGTCGACCATGGTTTCGCTGGGTATTGACCTAGCTTCATCAGGACGAATGGCATGTAAATATTCAAATTGTATGTGATATCATAAATAATGTTTACAGCCATGTGTTTTGATTAATTGCTTTCACGCGCTTGATAGAAATGGGGTGGATGTCATGTCATTAACAAGTTGTGAAGACTTCTGATATACTCGTATATGGAAAGCTTAAAAATATCAAGTTTGTGGTTGAATCTGGCTTGTCAATTAGTTTTGCTTCTTCAAAGAGAAGTTTATGGTCCTTTTGATAAGTGTTTAGCCATCAATGGCTAAACACTCTTACGAAAAGCCATACGTACACTCTTACGAAAGGGACCACAAATTTCTCTTTGAAAAAGCAAAACTAATTGATAAGCCAGATTCAACCACCAAACTTGATATTTTGGAAGCTTTCCATATATATCAGAAGTCTTCACAACTTGTTAATGACATGGCATACACTATATTTCTACCAAGTGCATGGAAGCAACTAACCAAAACCTGTGACTGTAAATACCATTTATGAAATCATATACAATTTGAATATTTACGTGCCATTCGTCCTGATGAAGCTAGGTCCTAACGAAACCAGGGTTGACTTGAAAATATAAATATTTGTGACAAACTACATTGTATTATCTTAATATAAATAAGCATTGCTACTATGCCTTTTGCTTTTTCTTTCATCATATTTTTAGTAAGATTTTATCTGTGTTTTGTATTGTAAGGTATATGTCTGTCACTCAAAATCTTGTGTTTTCTTAAGAACTGAGACAAACATTTAAACATATCATACTTATGAGGGAGCATTTGCAAAAGTAAAAAGCAATGTAATTCTGACTATTAATATATTTTTGCTGACATAATGCTCTTCTAAAGCAAAATTTATTTTATTATTTCCAAATTATCCATTTTTATTTCTATATAGATAAAAAGAAGTAACTATAATAAACTATAATATCCTTCCTTTCAGATCTGATTCAATTCACAGTGTTACGTATGATGGGAAGGATCACAGAGAAATTTTAAGAAGCCCTGAAAGTACGTCTCATCCATTTGGCATTACCTTATTTGGAAATTACGTTTATTGGACTGACTGGAGGACCAACTCTGTTTTACGTGTAAGTGAGCTGTGCTGGAATGATTTGATTTTAGATGTGCTGCGTTATTTGTCATATAAAGAAGGATTACAGTAAAAAAAAACCCCAAAAAAACATACCTTATCAACTTCATTGACATTCCACATTTTTCACTGTGACCATCCCAGGGTGTCTCAGTATGTTGTTTGGGGAACATTGTTTCTCTACGTATCCTTATCTTTGTTATCAACCATACTTATTATCTTGCATTTAAAGTTCAAAATTTTTGGGCACATTACAACATTATTAAAATCAATTTTGTTATGAATTAAAATAATTTAAAATCTATTTCTACAGCTAGAAACATCTATGTACGAAATTGCTTACAGTTTACTTTTAAACTGTTAATATATACTTCAAAAAAGAAAAAAACTCCTAATAAGTGCATCTTTTGAAGTATATATTAATAGTTTAGACTGATGAGTTCCATAGGTCCTACAATCCAGTATGCTATGGAAATCAAAAATCTTAGTGAAATAATGTTATTAAACATCTGTGTAAAGTTTATTTTTGTGTTTTCAAGATTTTAACACTTGTTAAACATCTTCAGGAATGTTTTCTTGGGTGTTTTCAATATCATGGTATTTTTGCAGTATTTTTGTTGTTGTTGTTGCTTGTTTTGTTTATTTATTTATTTATTTATTTTTTTGGATGTTATAATTGTTATCAGCGTCTGGTCTTCTGACAGAGTTCGCACAACCCATGGAATCCTGGTAAAATTCTGAAACTTAATTTCCTTTTTTTTTCCAAGCTTTGAATTTCCCTTTTTTTCCCAAGCTAAGTCCTTGAGTTTTTGCATTTTAGTGAAAGGTCATGGAGTAGTACTGCTTCCTTTCCAGCAATGAAATTTTTTTAAAGAAAAAGGTCAAACAATGAAGATAGGAATCATAGTGAGAAGAATTGGCAGAAAAACACGTAACACACAAAACATTAAAATAATTCTTGAAATAGTCATCACACGCATAAGTTACATTGAAAAATTAGTGGGACGTTTCTGTAGCGACTTCTACCTTCATTAGCCATGGAATGAGACACGTGGTAAAAGCGTCAGTTGTTGCCAGATTTCAAAATCGCTTTCCAAATAATAGGGATGTTAAAAGGTGCATCAGTATTGCAGGTGTTAGGGGTAAGGTAGATTTCAATGCTTTCGCGGTATCTGAGGCTCCCGATTGACACAATGTTAAGCGAATCGCCCCGTTCAGCAATCGGCATGCCCTCAGATACCGCAAAAGCTACCTTACCCCTAACACCTGCAATACTGACGCACCTTTTAACATCCCTATTATTTGGAAAGCGATTTTGAAATCTGGCAACAACTGACGCTTTTACCACGTGTCTCATTCCGTGGCTGATGAAGGTAGAAGTCACTACTGAAACGTCCCGCTCATAATTTTTCAACGTAACTTACGCGTGTAATGATGATTTCAGGAATTCTTTTAATGAAGATAGGGTAGGGAGCAACTAAAAAAATTGGAAAAAAAATATGCAGATCTTACAAATGTTTGTAATCACACCAAAAATTACTGCTGTATCAGCGATGAGAATGTCACATCATTTTCTGTTTCTGCATATAAAATTTTTCTTTTCTTCTTCTCTGCCTGATTATATTTTTATTTTTCAATGTTTTCTGAGAGAGAGAGAGAGAGAGAGAGAGAGAGAGAGAGAGAGAGAGAGAGAGATGTGTGTGTGTGTGATCATGTTCCTTGTTTTTAATTTCTTTGGTAATAGTGAAAAGGAGCAACTTAGTATTTTAAAGAATTTTTTCTAATGAAATGCATGTTTCCCTATTTTTAATACTTACTTCTTCAAATCTAATCAATACAGAGCAAGCATTTTCACCCCTTTCCCTTTTATTAGACGAAATAAAAATTTTAGATCAGTATTTAATCTGTCCGGGGTGGAATCCATGCCATTTCCGTTCCCCGTAAAGTTGTTTAACAGTAGAGTGAGCAACACAATATCAATTTCTCATTTAATTTTCCATAAAATCCGTGTTTTTAAATTTTTTAGTCACTTCTTACTCATACATGAGATTCTTCCGTGGATTCACTGAATTCCGCTTTTTCTATCATCATTTGGGTCATTCTCGAGATTGATGCAAAACTGAAGAGAAGCTCCTTTTTTTTGAGGGGGAGAGGTCTTAATTCTATAATATATAATTTTATTATTTATAAACTAAATACGCGCACCACTGAACGTGCATTGATATCCCAGTTTTGGATTCTGAAAAGTTGGTAGCTCTGAATGAGCTACATTTGAGTATTTAGACAATGCTGCATTTAATGAATGAAATGCACTTTATGGCATACAAAATTAAATTTACGTGTTCACATGCCTATAATGCTCATCATCACCAATGTTGCATGGTTTTAGCTAGTTGTCTTCACATACTTTTCAACATATCCATGTTTAGTAATGCTGAGTGGTAATTTCTTCACCATGTATTGTTATCAAGAAACAAAATCCAACTGCAAATTGTGTATTTCATGCAGTTCAATGTTGTGTATGTTATTTGAATCAAGTATGTTAATTGAATAGTTACCAAGCCATTTTATATGGATTACCAGACATTGTATTAAATCAGCATCTAGAGCCACATGTATTGATTCCCAAAACTGGACTGTTAAAACACATCCAAATTTATATCTCTGTTTCCAATCACAAATGAAGTGCTACTAACTGTACAACATTGAAAAGAGAGAGAGAGGGAGAGGGAGAGAGAGAGAGAGAGAGAGAGAGAGAGAGAGATTAGGCGATGCTTAGAGCGAGGGTGAGGGAGCATTGACACATTTTCATTGTGGCAAATGTGAGGGGGTGCTGTCCCTTTTGTAAAATTTGCATAGGTCAGCAGGACCAGGTAATGTTTTTGTTATAATATAGAATGGAGAGAATTTCAAGATGAGAAGTGTGGTTAAATTTGACTACACAGATATTAATTTTTAATTCAGTGTTTTTTCTTGAGGTCTGTAAGACGTACTTATCAGCCATTGTTAATGGCTATAAATGTTTATTTTTGCTTCTTAATGTACAGCATTGTTACATGTAATGAGTGTTTATTATTATTGCAGCTTGTAATAATGTGGTTATCATCACCACATGTACACTCATTGTCATAAAAATCAGTGCACCAAGAAGGAGGCGTTGGATTGAAATGAGCGTACCTACCAACTTTTTACTGTTTACCCGTAAAATTTATGACAATTCTACCCGTTTTACGGTTATTTTACTGATGACTCCCCCCCCCGAAGTTATAGCTATTTCGAGAGGAGACAGTAAGTGGCTCGAAGGACAACCGCGCCTGTGTATTCTGACATATCTGACCAATTGCTTATGTCTGCGTTCCTAACTCTTTCTGCTTGCAGCTTGTGGAAAAGACTTGATAAAAAATGCCGTAAAATTAAGATTAACAATAGCTGCGAGAGAGAGAGAGAGAGAGACAGAAATGAAAAATAACAGCCTTACATAGACTTCAAACTGCGTTTTTAAAATATATTCTGACATGTTGGCACAATACTGTACGGTCAAAGCTTTAATTTATTAGTTAAAAATGATCAAAACCTTAATTAATTAGTTAAATGTGGTCAAAACTTAATTAATTAGTTAAAAATGGTCAAAATACTTAATTAAAGTATAAAAAGTCGCCATAAACGCATTTCGTAATTTCCCGGTTGCGAATGAAATTTTATCTTTGTATGTGGCTTAATGATAATGTACTAATGAGATCATGAGACAGTTATGTGTCCATTAAATTTTTAAATTGCTGCTAATTAATAGTGTCACATATCTTAATTATAACATGTGGAATAGATTAAAATCCAGCTTTTAATCGATACATTCGATAGACTTAATCATTATGTTTGATACATCAGTCGATTGAAAACATCGATTCAAGGTTCATTGAAAATATTTTGCAGATATCAATTCCTGAAAGTTGGCAAGTCTGAATAAGATTTTAGTAGTGAGATGGCACATACCAAGGACTGAAGTGATTATAATATCACAGCAGCAGGACGATTTCCTGCGGACATATGGTACACATTCCAGTCAGTGTTAGTACCATGTCAGACCTCCTCGTGCTCAGATACATTAAGTGATACTATCAGGCATGGAGTCAAAGAGACGCAGTATGTTATCCTGGGACAGATTGGCCCACACTTCTTGCAATGGACACTCTAAATCACAAACACTGGGACATGGAGAAAACTGGCATCTCATCTGGTCCCACATGTGTTCGATGGGCTAGAAGTCGGGCGATCTGTCAGGCCATGGAAGTGTCCAAGCATGACGTAGACAGTCCCAGGAACCCGAAACAGGTGTTATCTTTTTGGAAAATGGCTCCAGGCTGACCCTCCAGGAAAGGCAGCACATGGGGCTGTAGGATCCCCTGTACCTAGCGCTGGACTGTCAGCGTCCCTTGGATCACTGGGAGGGAAGTCCGGCTCTCATATACGATGGCTCCCCAGACCATCACATCTGCATTTTGGGACATGTACCGCTGTACAGTGAGGTTGGGATTGTAGCATTCACCTGCGGTCCTCCATACTCTAACACGTTGGACGTCTGTTCCCATACAGAAGTGGGATGTGTTGCTGAACACTATATGTTGCCAGTCCGTAGCATTCCACGTTGCTCGCTGCTGACACCACTGCAATCGATGCCGACGATAATCAGGTGTTAATGACCGAAAACGTAATGGCCATCGAGAGTGCAGATTCGCCTCTGCCAGGCACCAGGAAATAGTTCTGGCAGACACAGGGGTCTCTTGTACAGCTGCCCCATGTCTCTGGATATTGGACAAGGACGTCATTGCATCTGTGAGTGCCGCTCTCACAATCCCATGGTATTCTCAGCTGGTGGTGTGTTTGGGTTGTCCAGAGCCAGTCTGCTGTGTCTGGGTGCCTTCCCAAGTCCATTGCTCCCAACACATTTCCACCGTGCTGTCTCACCGGCCCAAATGGCGGCCGATTCAGCGTGTCGACAACCCTGCCTCTCTCATCCCGATGATATGGCCTTGCTCGTTCAAACTCCATCAGTTGCCTGTATGCACATCTACAGCAGCTCCTCGGTATGTCTATCGCTCAGGGATCTCACCTGACTCTTACCATGCACTTCGGAATGAATGTGAGTCCCCTGTGCAGTGCCTTATAAGCCCCAATGATCGCGATTGCAGCTCTGGTCTTGTATTCGCGGGCGTGCAGAATCACACGAAACTTTAATAATTTGCATGTCTACCCTCCCCTATCTATTTGCCAAGTTTTGCATTAATCGCACGTTTTTTTCTTGGTGCGCGGATTTTTATACAATGTGTGTATATTGATGCTGCTTGTGACAGGGTTGTTATTTTTTATTTTTTTTTTCGTTTGGGTGTTCAACTACCACTGTGAGCAACTCAGTGGGCTATAAGTGGTTGCCCATTCCCTAATTTAGGGTCACTAGCTCCTGGGAAGAGAGAGAGCCAGTGCCATAAAACAAACACAACATCCATGCCTCACTGGGATTCGAACCATGACCCATCTCAGATGAATGGTCAGAAGCCATCACTTGGACCGCTGTACCACTAGGGCAGCCACCAGTGGTTTACAATTTGATATTTGAAATTCTTTATTAAGGACTAATAAATTATGCTTTAGCAGCTTTTTTTTTTTTTTTTTTAATGTATTAGTCAATTTGTTCTTGGTGCAGGCTAAGGCAGGTAAAAATTGGATTTCTTTTTGTCCTTGTGTGTAGTACAACCAGCAAGCCTGCAACAAGAAAAACTGTAAAATGGTGTGCACTTTCGTTATTGCACGCTTCTCACACATGAAATTATAGTGCCATCTCCCTCTTTCTAAACACATAAATCACTGTAGGTGTCAACCACAGGCCAAATGACCTTCACTTCCCACCCCCTGGGATTGATAACAAATGCCCTGCTGTGAAACACTTATGGATTTTAACACCCGCTCTCTGACTCTCCCGTAAATGGGGTGTGAAGGTCTTTTATCTGTTAGTAGAAAGAGTTACTTAAGTTCAGCAATGAAGCATTGGTAATGACTCCCATTTAGTTTGTAACTTTCCATTCATCTACAGCACTTTCACCTGCAATGTTCTTAGATGTGAGTTGTGCATTGAAGTGCATTAAAAATAAATAAACAGTTTTCCCAAACATCTACCTTCATTACGTCATTTATTTTCAGTGAATTGGTGTGGCATTACTTTCAGAAAACACTGCACTTCCTTTCAAGTAAATTTTGATGAACAAACTGTTTTTGCTGTTTCAATAAAACTGTTGTGATTGATTTTTGAACTTTTCAATAGGCAAACAAATGGAATGGAAGTAATGTAGAAGTGGTACAAAGAGCAGTTACCCAGCCTTTTGATGTTCATGTTTATCATCCTGCTAGACAACCCAAAGGTAACTTAGAAAAAAAAAATCACACTTTATGTACATTGTTTATTGACATGCAGTACATATTAAAAATTAAACTTTGCTTTTCAAAGTTTGCCTCACTTATGTGTATAAATACTTAAAAAGAACAACAAAAAAGGAAGTAAAAAAGATGTAATTGAATTAAAAATTTTCTTCAAACAAATTATTGTAAACACCATCATGGCTTATCTTTATTTTTTAGAAAAAAAGAGAAGTAGAATAGACACAAGTCAAACAGTTGCTAATTTTTGAGTTGAGTTCTATTGTAATTTCTTTCTTTTTTTCTTTATTTATTTATTTATATTTATTTATTTACTTATTTTGTAAATTTGGATTCTAGGTTAATTCAATTGAATTCAGATTTCTTAATATATTTTTCCTAAAAATGTAATGAAGCATTACCAAAATGAAATAAAATAAAATAAATGACATTTTTGTAATTACTGACCATGGCATTCTGCAATGAATTATTAAAACAAATTGAATCTTTATGGATGCTAAAAGGAAAAGAATATACTAGCAATGGGCCATCAATTAGCTCCACTGCTAGCTAACTACTATGTTAGTAAAATGGGAGCTAATTTCTTCATTGCACCTTCCATTTTCTGCGTGTATACATAAAACTTGGATGCCATCTTTTTATAATAGATGAAAACTGATGCAGGTGCATGATAATGCTCATGTGAATAGTCCCCAGCTGTTTGGCAAACTCCCTTGTGGTCACATATGGGTTGGTCTCCACTGAGGTCTTCAGCATGTCCATATCCACTGTTGCGGGTCTTCCAGCTTTGGGACAGTCTGATAGGTCAAAATTTCCTGCTCAAAACCATTCAAACCTATGGCAGCTTTGATTATGTGATATGACATTTGGGTGCACACTGGTATGTTCCTTACAGCACCTGCAGGAGTGCTACCACAAAGAAACTCATACAGCATGCAATGGTGGACGTGCTCCTTGTCCACTTCCATGTTGGCTGGTGCTTACACCTTTCCCCTGTTGACAAGTAACTGCCGTTGACTTAAGCCACCTACTTGCTGATGTCGTGCCAGTGTGCTGTGCAATCTCATTGGCCAATGTGCGCCGTGGCTATGGCTTTGACTTCAGGTACCTGATCATCAGACATTACTTTCTCTCCAACTCAATAGCAGTGATTTCACCAACTGGCATGGAATATATGTAAATGGAACAAAGCCCAGGCAATTGAGAAATGGAAAGACTTTGATCAGAGTTTGAACAGGGAGTGATTATTGACCCGAAAGCAGGGGTCATCAACTGCAGTAACTCATACAGCATGCAATGGTGGATGTGCTCCTTGTCCACTTCCATGTTGGCTGGTGCTTACACTTTTCCCCTGTTGACGAGTAACTGCCGTTGACTTAAGCCACCTACCTGCTTATGTCGTGCCAGTGTGCTGTGCAATCTCATTGGCCAATGTGCGCCATGGCTATAGCTTTGACTTCAGGTACCTGATCATCAGACATTACTTTCTCTCCAACTCAATAGCAGTGATTTCACCAACTGGCATGGAATATATGTAAATGGAACAAAGCCCATGCAATTAAGAAATGGAAAGACTTTGATCAGAGTTTGAACAGGGAGTGATTATTGACATGAAAGCAGGGGTCATCAACTGCAGTCATTGTTGACGGTTGTAGAGAAAGTGTGGTGGGAATGGCATGAAGAGGGACCCATATCCACCCAATGTGTCAAAAAGGAGAGACCACTATTGGTTGAGGTGAGTGCCAGTTCGCATGCCATTGCTAAGACAACATATACTTAATGATCTCCCAATTGAAAGCAGAAGACAACCAAAGTGCATAAAAAAGGAAATATTTCTGTGCACACAATCCAACAGATGTTCTTGTGGAAGAGCCTGAGGAGTCAGTGACCTAGTCATATGCTCATGCTGACCAAACTGCATCAACAGTTGTGCCTCAGTGGGCATCTGAGTACCGTGACTGAACATTGGATGACTGGAAAAGCAAGCCTTCTTTTACTAGTCTAAGATTCCAGCCTCATCATCATAATGGACAAATTCGCATTTGATGCTGCATGGGTTAACATATGCAACCAGATTGCACAGTTGGATGGAAGCAAAGCTGGTGATGGAATCATAGTATGTAGATTATTTTCATGAACATCACTGGGATCTCCCTCATTCCTGTTGAACACACCCTCACCAGCACATTCTGCCCAGGTGTCGTTTCAGACCAAGTGTTGCCATGGCACCAAACTCTTCAAGCAAGACAGTGCCCCATTGCACAACACTTGCATTGTTCAGGAATGATTTGAGCATCATGTCCAAGTACTTTGTGTACCTTCCTGGCCGTCAGATGCCCCCAACTTGAATTGTCTAATTCCCCAAACTTGAATCCCACTGGACATTTGTAGGATTCAGTGGAACACAGCATTTAATTATCCATTCCAGTGCCCACTCCATTGCCAAACTCTGGGATGTTATTTTGTCCAGCTTGTGCCGAATATGTGCGTGACAATACTTTTCACTGTCTGGTGGTATTGATGGCACACTTGATGTAAGCTGTTGTTGCAGTGAAAGGCAGACCAACAAGCTATCAGGTAAGACAGTCACACAGTGTTATAGGTTATAAGTGTGTGTGTGTGTGTGTGTGTGTGAGAGAGAGAGAGAGAGAGAGAGAGAGAGAGAGAGAGAGAGAGACTGACTGACTGACTGACTGACTTACACTATAGAGGAATTGAAAAGTAGCAAAGGCCATTGTAATCTACATCACAAAACTATCATTGGGTGTTGGAAGTATGCAATACACACATAACAGATAAATGTAGGTAATTACATTAAGAAATTTAAGAAACACAGAAGCCTTTCAACTCGTCTTGATCACCTGTAAACATTTGGAGTGAGACTGGTTGCCAGATTTGGAATCTCAAATTTTTCATTGTTGTCCAATGATAGGAGGGATTTTAAAAAAATAGGGGTGAAATAAGGACTGTCGGTATCACAGTTTGAAGAGGTAGATATTTCAATGATTTCAGGAAAATTTAAGAGCTGCCTTGTTGACAGGATGAGCAGTTTTTGCAGTATTCTTTCAAAGAGGCAGTGCTGGAGAATCGGAGTGAGTCAGCAGTGCCAAGGTAGAATTATGTCTACGTTGGGTAATGCCCAAGCTTAGAAATGAAATGTGTGAGAATGTTGAAACCTTTACTTCTTCAAACTGCAATACTGATAGTCCTTATTTTATCCCCGCCATTTGGAAATTCCTCCTATCATTTGACAATAACTGTAATCAAGAGCTTGAAATTCTAAATCTGGCAACCAGTCTTGCTCCGAATGTTTACAGGTGATCAACAGAAGCCGGGTTGAAAGTTTCTAAAACTTATTAATGTATATTACTAATGTGCTTTCCCTACAACCTGCACAGAATATTGTTAAATAAGAGAGGAGGGAGGGCTTTAGAATGGAGGGCACTGCAAGCACATATAAACTGCAATTGGGTTTGTATTGCATTGTATTATAATTATTTTTATCCCTGTTTTTGCAGTAAATACTAGGAAGCAAAACCGAACTGGGAGTTTTAAGTGTGTGTGTGTGTGCGCGTGCGCGTCTTAAATGAACACACTACAAATTTTGAAATGAGATTGCAAGCAATACTCAATTTAAAAATCATTATTTTGATGATCTAATGGTGATTGTGATGATGTACTGACCAGCCAAAGGTACTGCACGTAGCATTGATGATAGAAGTGTTTAAAGTGTAATGGTGGAAATGAAACCATTTCCCTGTTGCAACACTTCTAACCTTGAAAAAGCAATGGGTCTTTTTTCACTTACTATGGCTTTCTCGTATTTCTTTTTCTTTTTTACTGCAGAGCAAAACATAGGTGTAATAATATCAGTTGTGAATGCTTTCTTTAAGTTGCTTACATATGTGTGTGTTGTTTTGTATAAGCAATTCTAAAACATGGCAATGTTAAGAAATGAAAAAGGTTATTATTTCTACAATCATAACTTAGCCATTTTGTAGAAAATAAATGCCAAAATTATGTTGTGTTTTAATAATAACATATACATACTATCAGAAAATTGAATCTGGTCCAAAAGATGACCGTACACCCTAATATGAAAAAGTCAGTGAAGTGTGTTGAGATAGTGAAGTCTCACAAATCCATAAGTAGTGTATTAACAAAGGTATTTTATTTCATCAAGTTTTTGCCTTCCAATTGGAGGCTTTATCAAGACAAGTTACATTAGAAGAACACATAACCCATTTGGAGTTTAAACTAAAATATGAAGAACCAGTGGTGCACCCAGGATTTCTTTATTGTGGTGGCCCAAAGTATTGAAGGTGAAAATTAAAATACCCTGTAAAACACATTTCCCAAAATACTGAAAAGTGATAAAAATATCTCTGCCACTAGGGGCTGCACCTCTAGGCTCGCTACACTTGTTTTCAGAGTAGCGCTCGGGCCCTGCAGCCCAATCTCCAAGTATATCACATGAAATAAAAACTAGAAAATTCATATAAATTTCAATTTTTATTCCATGTCTAAGCAAATAAGGCTTGTTATTCCAAAATTTCAGAGTTTTTTTTTTTTTACTGTCATTAATTTTAGGAAGGTCAGACTTTTGTCGTTTGAACTTATAGCACTTACTAAATTTGCCACTAAGGAAAACAAAATCGGTCCAAAAAGCATTTCCGTAAACTGTAAACCGTTATGCTAAGCCGTTAAGGTAAACATCAAGTAATTTTGCTTCCTGTACTTCCAATGGAAAAACTTTTGTACACATTTCCTTCACAATTATTGTGTTCCCAAGGATGAAAATTTGAACATCGATTAAAATAGCTTCATATTATAACTTGGAGTACTTAATATTTTCTAAAACATAACCATAATTATATAAAAATCAATAACTTTTCCTTTGGTCGTGTTGGAACCAGAAAAAAGATGGAGTGACCTATGTTTTGATGATGTCCGTAGACAAACAAATGTTGGATTACATAATTATGGTTATGTTTTAGAAAATATTAAGTATTCCAAGTTATAATGAAGCTATTTTAATCGGCGTTCAAATTTTCATCCTTGGGAACGCATTAATTGTCCAGAAAAAAGATGGCGCAACCTGTTCTTTCATGACGTCAGTAGACAAACAAATGTTGGATTGCATAATTATGGTTATGTTTTAAAAAATATTAAGTATTCCAAGTTATAAAATGAAGCTTATTTTAATCAATGTTAAAATTTTCATCCTTGGGAATGCATTAATTGTCCAGAAAAAAGATGGCGTGACCTGTTCTTTGTTGACATCAGTAGACAAACAAATGTTGGATTGCATAATTATGGTTATGTTTTTAGAAAATATTAAGTATTCCAAGTTATAAAATGAAGCTATTTCAATCGATGTTCAAATTTTCATCCTTGGGAACGCATTAATTGTGAAGAAAATTTGTACAGAAGTTTTTCCATGGAAGTATAGGAAGCAAAATTACTTGATGTCCACCTTAAACAACTCAGATAGCTTTACCAACAAAACATATGCATAACAAATTCTCTGCGTCGCCATGGCAACAGGTCACGGGACCAGAACATTCCTCTGTGGTTATTGTGAAGACAGACAAGCCGTTCATTTCTTTCCTTTGTGTCTTTAAAAAATGCTTAAAATTCAGAAAATGACTTTTTCTTAAATTTTTTTTTTTTTTGTAAAAAAAGGGACGTTGTCGTAAGTTTTTCCTGAAAAAATTGCAATGTGTTATGATTTATAGTTTGCCATATATCCGTTTTTTGAAATAGATCCCATCACAAAATAGAGAATTTTGTGAAATTTAGAAAATTTAATTTATCGTAAACTCAATCGAAATCCAAAAAAGGGCGACGAGGTGCAAAAATTCGGTCATGGCACTACATGCCTACAAAGTTTCATGGTTCTGTTGCTGTTAGTGTGTCCGGAACACGACCTGACAGCACCTTTTTGCTTACCTTAACTTTGAAATACAATAGCTCTTGAAGTATCAATACAATCGAGAAACGGTTTATTTCAGCGTGTTCTCCAAACAATTCTCTACAAACGATGTAAATTTCATATTTTTGTGTTCAATACATTTTGCGCTGCGAGCTAGGAAAGCAAGAGTGTTACGAAATTTCTAAAACAGCGGCAGTTACTTTTTTTTTAGAATAGAGAGATATTAAAGTGCTTTTCCAATGATTTCTAAAATGGATATTTAAAACCATATACAACTATACTTAAAAATATCTAAACAATAACAAAGGACCAAGTACCTCACAGGCACATCTCGTGTCCCTAGGCCACCCATCAGTGAGTGCGCTACTGCGAAGAACAGAACTAGTTTTGAATTCATATAAGCATGGCGATAGAGACATGAATTTGTAATAGCTGCTTCATTGGTGTAGTGGTCTGAGCATTGGCTTCTGATGCTTCGTTCGAGTGGGCCAAAGGTTCAAGTCCCAGATGAGGCACGGGTGGTAGGCTTGTCTTACAGAACTGGCTCTTTCCCTTCCCTGGAACCAGTGGCATACATAGTTGCTCGTGGTGGTTGCTAAATCCTGAAACAAATAAATGTGATAGTTATTTCATGGATCTAATATTTACGTAGCATGATACAGCAAAAACATCAGGTCACAGTCTTCATTTAATCTTCAAATCGGTGTTTGTGGTTGATGGAATACCACAGTGATGTTAGGTCAACCAAACCATCATTGCAAACATCGGATCATGGGAAAATTTCCGTACTCTCTCTGATTACAGTGCTCTGAATGTGTGGTGAATGGAATCACCAGTTTATTAACTACTTGAAGCAAAGACACAGACGAAGACTATGGCTGCAGGAATCTGTACCATTTTCCTCAAGTACTTGGAATGCTCAGTAAAGTCTTATGTCAGCATTACAAAGAGTGGAACTCTGTGTGCAACATAAGGAACATATGAAGGACATACAAGAGGGAAGAAGAACAACTGCTTTAGCAAGAGAAGTATTATACAACTCAGCAGTTTCATTGTGGGAAGAGAAGAAACTCCAGCCCTCTCCACCATGTTCACGAGTATTGTAATAAGATAGTGTAGGAATTCTCACAATATCTGATATCTGCAATGATAGTGAGCTGGTCGACCTACCATTACTGTAGAATTCCATAATCCACAAACACTGACCTCAAGACTAAACAACGATCATGACCTGATGTTTTTGCTGTATCATCATACTACATTAACTTTAGAACCACATAACGACTACCACAAATTTGCGCGTTGTGTTTATATGAATTGAAACCTTGTTCTGTTTTCTGGATTTTAGTTTAAACTTCAAGTGGATTCTGTATCCATTTAATGAAACTTGCTTTGATAATATCTCTTGTTGACGAGAAATAGCTCGGTGCAAGAAAATATATTTGCTACTACACACCACTTATGGATTTATGAGACTTCATTGTCTTTTTTAGCATGCTAACAGTTTATTAAAACTAGAAAAATGATTTCATTAAACTTTCTTTTTTCTTTTTCTTTACTTTGTCTCATTTTTGCAACTACTGCTGCTAATAATATATTAGATTTATTATTTCATGAATTTATGTATGGTTATGTGTCAAAATCTCTCTCTCTCTGTGTGTGTGTGTGTGTGTGTGTGTGTGTGTGTGTGTGTGTGTGTGTGTGTGAGTCAAGATAAATACCAAAGCTAGAAATGGATATCTGGCTTTGGTATTTTTAAGAGTTATTTTTCATGAAACAGGAGCTTTAAGTTTTTAAGTGTACAATTGGTGGCAGATAATTCTATCGAAAATTAAAAATTCTCTTTTCTGTTTTTAAATTTTTCAATTTTTTTATAGAGTATTCTGAAATCCCAGAATTTTAAATCTTTTCTTGTCTCTGGAGAGGAGGAATACTGTTTCCCCCTGAATTTATATAAGATCATTGCTGTTATATTGTAATCAAACTTGTGATGATCACTCTCATTCAGAATAATAAGAGGCCTTACATTTTACTGTAGACCCTAAATGTTAAGAATCAAGGTATAAAGTGAAGCAGTTAATTAATATCATACAATTAATATGTACTGAAACTTTACAAAGGAACAACCAGTTGATATAGCATGACAAAAATAAATAAGTAAATAACATACATATATTAAACAGATGAAAGTTTTCTGTAGGATTTGCATAAAAAGCTGAGTATTAAGCTATTTGTGATTATGAGAATGCAATTTGTTTGCATTAATATAATGAAAATAAAATAAATATTAAAGGCTGTATTAAGTAATTTATCCTCATGTAGAAAGGAGAATAAATGGGGCTATTAAATGTGTATTGAGCTATTTTTATTTTACAGGATTTATATGCTTATATTTCTAAAATGCTATTGTATTTCTTTCTGTTTGACTCATCCATATTGTTTTCTTTCACCAGGCAATGTTACTAATCCTTGTGAGAAGAATAATGGTGGTTGTTCTCATCTCTGCCTTCTTAACTTCAATAACACTCACAGTTGTAATTGTCCTCATATAATGAGCTTAGCTTCTGATGGAAAAACCTGCTACCGTAAGCCAACTGTCTTTTTTTCCTTTTCAGATGTGTTATGTTCACTCGTATATACACCAAGTGCTAACTCGATTTCTGGCACTCCTGTGTGAAGTGAGATAACTCGAGTTCTTTTGCATGTACAAATACAGATATTTCTGGCCTCTAGATCTTTATCAAGGCCTGCTCTCAATGATTAGAAACTATTGGGTATATAAATAAGTTTTGAGAGATTTGTGGTGAACAAAACACGTTGTTGGAGAACACAAACAATATTTTAATATTAATCGAAGTATGCTCCCTCTGAAGCTACAACTTTACCCCATCTTTCGGGCAGTGAACGTATGCCCTGAAGGAAGAGTTCCAGTTCCTTGGAAGAGATCCAGTTGTCCAGCCAATTTTTGATGTCTTCATAAGAACTAAACCGTTTTCCAGAAAGTGCTGGCTGGCTGCATCGAACAGAACAAATGGTAATCCGATGGCGCAATATCTGGCAAATATGGCAGGTGGGGTAGAATTTCCCAGTCAGATCCTTCTAAGTACTTATTCACAGGTAGAGAAACATGTGGTCTTGCATTGTCATGCTGTAAGATAACTTTGTTGTGTCTATTCTACCATTCCAGCCGTTTTTGCATGAGAGCTCATTTTAAACGCATTAATTGGGTTCGATACCGATCACCAGTAATAGTTTCTGACAGTTTCAGCAGTTCATAGTGGATCACACCCTTCTGATCTCACCAGATACACAGCATTACCTTTGAGCCATGGATATTGCGTTTTGGCGTTGAAGGACCTGGTTCACCTGGCTTCACCCATGCTTTCTGCCGTTTAGGGTTATCGTACCATATCCATTTCTCGTCGGCAGTAATAATACGATGCAAAAAACCCTTTCTTTTTTGCCTTTGAAGTAGCAATTTGCAAATGGTTTTTCGATGTTCAAGGTCTCTTTCCTGCAAAGCATGTGGAACCCAATTCCCTTCTTTTTGCACCATTCCCATGGCAGCTAAACATTATGAAATGCATGGTTGACTAACATTTAATGCTGCTGGAAATTCTTTTTGGGTCTGGCACGGATCCTCGTTGAGTAAAGCTTCCAATTCGGCATCAGCAATTTTTTTGGGTGGTCCAGAACGTTCTTTATCACTGACATCGAAATCATTCCTTTTGAATCATCTACACCAATACTCACATGTTTTTATGGACGGGTAATGTTCACCATAGATTTCTGACATTAAGTGATAGCTGTTGGCAGCACTTTTCTTGACAATAAAGTAATGCAGTAACACTTCCTGCAAATGCTGTTTTATCGGGACGAAAGTTGCCATTTTCCATTGAGTAAAACTAATAAGTCTTCGCACCTCAATCGAACGTCGTATACTGACTCTGACAGCTGGTGTCTCGTACTGCAATATTGCAGTGTTGCCACCTTAAAATACATGCGAGCAGTAATAAGTATGACACCGAACGGAAATCCCTCAAAACTTATTTACATACCCAATATATAAAACTATGGACATCTCTGAAGTTAACAGAAAAGTAACCAAAGCTCTTATGGAAACAGCAACAAAATTAGCTGGGTCTAAGAACAAGTTGCATGTAAACAAATTATCAGGAAAAACGAAAATGTTGATGCAAAAAAGAAGAGAGATGAGGACAACTAAAGAAGATGTGACTTCCAAAGTGGAATATATAGAGCTATGCAAGACAGTAAGAAAAAGTATCACTGAAGACGTAAGAAAATTCAACTGTGAACTAGTGAGGAAAGCAATTGAAAACAACCAAAGCCTAAAGATAGCAAAGGGACATCTCAGTAAGGGAAGAAAACAGATTATGGCACTGAGAAAAGAAGATGGTTCTGTAACAAGAAATAGAGGCGAAATTTTGACAAGAGTGAAAGATTTCTACTCCAAATTATATGAAAGGGATGATACATGCACTCCAGACATCATGAAAGATACCAGTACCAGAGTTCCTCCAGTCCTTCCAGCAGAAGTTGCACATGCAATCAAGAACATGAAGCGGGGAAAAGCTCCAGGAGAAGATGGAATTACTGTAGACATCATACAAGAAGCAAGTGGAGAAATCGAAACAGTACTCGCCCAAATTTTCACTCGATGCCTTAATGAAGGAAAGATTCCTGAGGATTGGAACACCGCTACAATGATCCTGCTACATAAGAAAGGTGACATTGAGGATCTCGGAAACTACAGACCTATCAGCCTCCTATCAGTAGTTTATAAAATCTTCACTAAAGTTCTTTCACACCGCTTGAAGGTAACACTGGACATGGCTCAACCGAGAGAACAAGCTGGATTCAGGAGTGGCTACAGCACAATAGATCATATCCACGTGCTGAGAGAACTAATTGAAAGAGCGAGGGAATATGAACTTCCATTGTGCATGGCTTTTATCGATTATGAAAAAGCCTTTGATTCGGTGAAACCATCAGCAGTTACAATGGCTCTAAAAACCTGCGGTATTGAAGATGCATACATTAATATTATTAATAACATATATGAAAATGCAAGTGCAAAGATTAGGCTGTTTGAAAATACAACACACGTAAAAATTGGAAAGGGAGTGAGACAAGGTGACACCATATCTCCGAAGCTCTTTAATGCCACATTGGAGGGTGTTTTTCAGTCGCTGAGCTGGGAAAACAAGGGGATAAAGATTAATGGAGATTATCTAACCCACCTTCGTTTTGCTGATGACGTAGTCATTTTTGCAACAACCCCATCAGAGCTGCAGAGTATGATCCAGGAACTTGCTGATAAGAGTAAAGAAGTGGGATTAAAAATGAACTTTCAGAAGACAAAAGTGATGTTCAATGCTTTTACAAAAAATGAAGATTTATCGATTGATGGAGAAAAGCTGGAGATAACAGACACGTACGTTTATCTTGGACAGCAGATATCAAGTGAGGGTCACATTGATGAAGAAATTAATCGGCGTACAAAACTTGGATGGAGAGCTTTTGGAAGAAACAGCATAATTTTCAAGAGCAATATGCCATTATGTCTTAAAAGAAAAGTGTTTGATCAATGCATCCTTCCAGTGCTTACGTATGGTGCAGAGACGTGGACCTTAACTAAAAGAGACATACAAAGGCTGCAGACAACTCAAAGAAGCATGGAGAGGTGCATACTTGGTGTAACCAGGAGAGATAAGAAGAGGAACTCGTGGATCCGAAAAATGACAAGAGTGGAAGACATCATGATCAGAGTTAAATCCCTGAAATGGCAATGGGCTGGACATACTGCCAGAAGGACAGATCATCGATGGACAGCCGAAATTTTAGATTGGATTCCAAGGGACAGGAAAAGACCCAGAAGAAGACCACATGGGAGATGGGTGGATGAAATTCGAAAGTATGCAGGGATGACATGGAGGAGACTGGCACAAGACAGACCGTTGTGGAGGAAACTTGGGGAGACCTTCGTCCAGCAGTGGATTGATAATGGTTGACAATGATGATGATGATGATGATGATATAAAACTATATAGAATTAATAATGTAGAAGTTTATTAGAAACTGTATATAGAATTTAAGTATATTAATCTGAGTAAAGCTTGTGAGTAAGTGTTTTTAATTCCTGTGAAGATAACCGAAACTGGCGTAATGAAGAGGAGGGCATGGCCTGTTTGCTAAAGGGGTGTGCATAGTAAGAGGCTGGTGGTTCAATTGTGAGTGAAGTTAAGGACATTATGAGTAAAACCAAGGATTCATTGAAATGCCAAATTGTGGATGCATGAATTCTTGCTGTGTCCTTTTCAGAAATAGAGACGCTCATGAGTTGCTTTAGGGTCTCCACGGTAAAAGTATGCAAGGAGTGGTGCCAAAATGGCGAAGCAACCAACTGGCAAAACAACTATAGAGGGCAACAAAGGTCGATTCTAGAGGTGAATGGTGAGTGTGTCATCTTGTGCAGGGCAATCCACACAGCACAGTTGTGCAGGCCCAGCACAATATGGTCCAACAAGAAACAATATTCCTCATGACTATGCATTGCTTGCTGGCATGGATATGCAACAAGTGCAGATGTGCTGCCCTCTCCTAACAACAGTCCATCAACATGTGGATTGGATGATTGGTGTGCTGGTCTTATGAATCATGATATGTACTCTGTTCCACCAGTGGTCAAGTCTACATATGACTTCAGCAGCATGAGGCTATGTATCCCTCATGCATGACATCGACTATCCAGGCTGGTAAGAGCAGCTGTGTATGATATGTGACGTGTTTAGTTTGTATAAACTGGGATCCCTGGTTCATGTGGACTAGTGTATGAATGCCAGCAACTACGAGGGACTGCTTTGTGAACCATGTGCATCCTACAATGTTGTACATCCACCAGAGAGGGATTTCACAGATTGCAGTTTGTCACAGCATTTCTATACCAAAACATAAAGAACAAAGTAAATGTTTGTAATTTTTGATATTAAAGATTTTTTCCCATATATTTTGAACTGTTGAAGTACAGTCAAAACCTGTATATAACGAAGTTAAAGGGAGAGTTGAAAACATTCAATATATGTGAACTTCATTATAACTGAACTGATAAAAAAGGGCTATTTTTGGCACATTACATTATGTCAGGTTAAAGCTAGTCAATCATAAACTATTTGTCAGTTAATCGAAGGTAAATAATACTTGTTAACTGAAAATTATGGCCAGCAAAATAATATTAGTGAGATCTGCAATAAGCAAAAAATTCCTTGTTTTCCTGTGGGAGGTTTAAAGGTTTAAAAGCTGGAAGGTTAGATAGGAAGGTTTAAAAACTGGGTGAATACCATTTATTTTGTTTGCTGATAATCGTGCTGAAGTTTGATATATGCAGTTTCTCGAAAACATTTTTTTTTGCGTAATATGTGGTTAAAATAGCATGAGAGAATATTATGAAGTTCAATAATAATTTTTAAGATTTTGTGTGCCATATTTGTATATATCTAAAGTTTTAAGAACATTGTAGTTGATCGTATATACACTTCTATTTATGCTGTTCCTTGAAACATATAATGCCTATTTCTGATTGTTTTTATATGCTAACATTATAAAATTGCTATTGAAACCTTTAAGAACTTTAAAATTAATTAATGAAATTAAAATAGTTTTTTAAGTTAAAACTTGGAAATATCAAACCAGTGGAACTCTGCATGGCTTTCATTTACAAATGTCAGCAGATCATGAAATTCTTAGTGAACTTTTCGTACACATTGAGAAGATAAGTATTCAATTGAAATTTATAGTATCAGTGATTCTTGAATTCAAAGACTACAGTCTTGTGATGATTATATATATTAAGATAATACACCATGGTTTGTCACAAGTATTTATTTTTTCAAGTTGACCATGGTTTTGCTGGGTATTGACCTAGCTTCATGAGGACGAATGGCACATGAATATTCAAATTGTGTATGATATCATAAATGGGTTTTACAGTCATGGGTTTTGGTTAGTTGCTTTCATAACACTGTTACGAAAAGGACCACAAATTTCTCTTTGAAGAAGCAAAACTAATTGACAAGCCAGATTCAACCACCAAACTTGATATTTTGGAAGCTTTCCATATATATCAGAAGTCTTCACAACTTGTTAATGACATGGCATACACTATATTTCTATCAAGCGCGTGGAAGCAACTAACCAAAACCCATGACAGTAAACACCATTTATGATATCATATACAATTTGAATATTTATGTGCCATTCGTCCTGATGAAGCTAGGTCAGTACCCAGCGAAACCATGGCCGACTTGAAAAATAAATATTTGTGACAAACCACGTTGTATTATCTAAATACATATAGTATCAGTGATTAAGAATAAGATGCCAGGTGCGGGATATATATATATATGCAGTGTTTGAGCTGGAATTTTTTCTCTTGTAGTAATTTGGCTATTTTGTTGGCAAAAATTGTACCAAAATGCTAAGCAGATTAGCAAAATTTACTATTCTATTTTTTGTTATATTTACATATGAAAATACAAGCACAATGCATTGGCTAAATAAAATTTTGTACTTTAAATATAATTCAAGAATAAAAATAAATGCGATATTGCACTTCTAATTTTAATAAATATACTTACATTTGCTGATGCATACACTTTGTGAAAATATGTACAAAGACCAGGTCAAAGCAATTCCACAACCGACGACACAATGGTCGACCCGAACCGAAACAGCATGGGCTGCTGCTGCTGCGAACTTCCAAAGAAACAAACAAAACGCCTCTTTCCGTATCCATTGCAGCAAAGCCCTTGTGAATGGTGCTCTTGAGGCTTACTGGTGCTTTCCTGTAATTGGAGAAAACACAACAGGAATGGAAAACCGACAACAGGGCAAAGCCACATGTGACAGCGAAGACTAAAAGAAAAATTATGAGGAACGATACCAGGTCAGCAGGGTGAAGCAATCATTGTGGAGGTAAAAGAAAAAAACACTGCAAAGGTGAAGCATTGTGTTTTTCATCCCCGTCATACTTTTTTCCATCATCGCACCTGATGACCGGGAAAAAAAGTATGATGCGAATGAAAAACACAACACAAGGACAAAGCAGGGGTGGGCGGAAAGATGGAAAGAAAAAATATTGGGAAAGGAAACAAGGTAAGCAGGGCGAAGCAGCGATGATGGAACGAAAAAATGACGAAATGGAAAACAATGCAAGTGCAAAGCAGGGGTAGGCGGAATGACGAAAGAAAAATGATCGGAAACATTCACTTTTTGGTGATTCAGAGGGGACTTTTTGTTGCAAAATTACCATTTTTATCACGATTTGGCGAAAATGCGAGCAACAGCTTAAACACTGGATATATATCCAACCTCCAAGGAGTAATGACCTTTCCCAAAATTATTCATATGCAGTATTTGTTTTCTGAAATGTTGCAATTTTGATGGTAAACTTTCTAAGTCTTGATTTGCAGTAACATGATAGAAACAATAATTGTATTTATTCAAAATTACTGCAAAGGAAGACTTTAGAACATTTCAGAAGTTTTCTTGTCAATTTTGTTAGCTATGGTATTATATTTTACTAAGGTATGTACAGAGGGTGAGTCAAAAGTTTTGCAGTATTTGGATCACTTGATGTCTTCATACGTACCTTTACGATGAAAGCTGACTAGCATTCAAAGTATAGGACATCGTATTGCACCGTCTTTAGTCATCTGTCTGCCAGTTCTTCAATTCCGTGGCGGTACCAGGTCTTGTCCTTCAAGGCGAAGAACTCCTTCACCCAAGCTGCCCCCTCCTCCAGGTTGTTGAAGTGCCACCCGCGAAGGAAGTAGGCCATGGACCAGAACAGGTCCGGACTACATCCAACGGGACAAGGTCCGGACGATATGCTAGGTGTAGCATCAGTTCGATGCCCTCAAGTTCCTGGAGTTTTGCCCTGGTTGTTTGTGCGGCATAAGGCCGAGCGTTGTCCTGGTGTAGGAGAGCGTGCTTTCTGTTCAGCAGTGCTGGGTACTTCTCCTCCAAAACGGCATACATCCGCTCCAGCTGTTCGGAGTAGAGGTTGGCGTTAATGGTCCAACTGTCTGTAACAAATTCGTAATAGATTATCCCCTCGAAATTCCACCAGACGCAGAGCATCACCTTGTGCTCGAAGCACCCACATTTGGCAACAGATTCAAGAAGCTGGCCCGGCCTCAACCACTGCCATTATGTGTTAGGATTATGGAAATAGACCCACTTTTCATCGTATGTAACAATTATCATGATGAAACATACATCAAGCTGGTTTTCGAGGAGTTTTGTGCACACTTCCGGCGGTTTGCTTCAGCTGATTCGATTCATGAAGAACAATGCGACAGATCCTGTACGCCTTGCCGAGATCCTGAAGGTAACGAACCACGGTGGTCTGTGATATGCCCAGCTCGCCTGATAATCTCCGAGTGTTGGTTGGCGAATTTGCCTATACGGCCTGTCACAGGACCTCCGAATCCACAGTTTGCCGCCTACCTGACCTTGGCTGATTGTCGAGGTTTCTGTTACCTGAGCGAAATTTCTTGAACCATCTGGTTGCAGTGCTGTGGTCCACGGAACCTTCCCCTTTCCATGTGAAATGTTTCGCGTAGCTTGAGCAGCGTTATGGCCGAGTTCAAACTCGTAAACCAAAAGCTCCCTAATTTTCCGGTTGTGGCTGTTCATCTTTTAGGTGTCCCAACCACAGAGAGCAATGACAGTATGCAATGCTGTTTGTTCACAGCAACAACTACCACTTTATATCCTTTTCGACTGACTGCAGTGTGCGACTTGAACTAGTTTAAACACATGACATACCTGCCACAGCACATGCGTTTATGCAAATATTGCAAAACTTTCGACTCACCCTCTGTAATATGGTGAATTGACTTCTTAATGATTGTTTTTAACCTAATCTATTGTATGTTTTTGAAACTGTTTTATTCTTTGTCTTGCACTGCACAGTTTTTCATGATTCCTATTCTTCGACTGGCTATTAGCTGATGTTGAACAGAATTTAATAGAATATAAGTTATGATCAGTTATACCTAATTTCCAGACATGGTGTCTTTTGTGTGTGTCAGAACAGCAATTATCAACAGCTCCTGTTAAATTCCACTTAAAGTGACATTCTGGGACCAAAGATTTCAGAATTCTGAAGTATTTATTCCCAGAGATATCTTAAAGGAGTCACCTGCCAATCAATGTGGATGTGACAACATTCAGGGATCACAAAACTGCATGACTTTGATTTTTTTTTTTTACCAGACATAAACAGAAATGATGCTATGTTGGAAATGCTGTAACAGTAAGTACACATTTCCCATATGCCAGATAAATTTATAATGCACAAAGTGAAGTTAATACAGTCAAACCTCGATATGTTGAACTTGAAGGGAGTACAGAAAAGGTTCGAGATACCGAAAATTCGAGATATCAAAAATTTTCAAAATTTCATAAAAGAATATGTACTGTATTTTTTACAAATTTTTAAAAAATTACTTACCTTATCTTGCAGATAGAGAATTGGGTATGTACAGTATTATCCACAAAAATGCTGATAACCAATAAAGCGAAGCTTGAAATGACTGGATACACATTTTATAATACACTAGTATGTACTGTAGTACATTACTATGTTATACGTACATGTAGTACTGTATGTACATGTATATTACATACAAAAATGTAATCTTACATTTCTTCACTTTTCAAAATAGTCATCTACACTATAACAGTTTGGTAACAGATACTGAATCGTTCAATAACATTTTCCAATTGGGCAAGGGCATGGAAAGTCTCTGGCGTCATATTCGGCATTGACTCGATGAAATTTCGAAGTTTTTCTATTAATGACTTAGCTTCTCGGCAAGTCACTTTTGGTAAAGGTGATTCCTCAATTTCATCTTCTTCCTCTAATACAACTTTTACTTCAGCAATAAGATCTTCATCACTTAATTTCCCAGTCACTGCAACATTTCCATCAACTTCAACAAAATCTTGAAGAAAGTCCCACTTTCTTCAATATGTAATGCCTTAAAAAGACGTTGCCAATCTTCATTTAGCTGTTGTTGTCTTCATTTTCGCTGAAAGGATCATCTGGTTGCTTTCCACTTTCAGCATTTCGAAGGAATCCTGCCTTTTTGAAACAATTAACTATGGTTTCTTCAGTGACGTCCCTCCAAGCTCTGTCAGAGATATGCATCGCCTGCAAAATGTCCATGTTAGTTGACTTTCCTTCATCAGTGTCAGCAATGCATTTTTGTACAACTTTGTGACGATATTTTACCTTAAAACTCTGAATAATACCTTGGTCTAAAGGCTGTAATTCAGAAGTTGTGTTTGGTGGCATGAACTCAACTTTTACAGATTTTAATTTAGTCACCCTATTATGCGCTGTACAGTTGTCCAAGAAAAGAACAATATCGTGCTGTTCACCAGACATTTTTCTGTCTAATTCCTTTAACCAATTAGTGAAAATTTCTTCAGTCATCCAAGCCTTTTTGTTCGCTCAGTAAGTCATTGGAAAAATAAAGATTTTAGGTTAAAAGGTGAGTAACCTCAGAGTTTATTTGAATTCTAAATAGCACATTAATATTAGAAGCAGCTAAATGAATATAGACATTAGCAATGCTGTATTGATTAATTTCATTTGTGTCTTAGCTATGCTTTTCTGACATACTTTGATCTGTTAAATGCTCATTTGGTCTGTAATTTTCTGGTTTATCTTTGTCAACATACCTTTAACATTGTGTGAGTGGCCTTTATAAAGCCACATCATATTTTTCTGTTTATTCTTTGCAGAGTTGTGTTTACATATGACAGTTTCTCGAAGACTTATATGACATTTATCCTTGATGAGTTCATTTTTGCGTCAAATACCGTATTTTTTAAGTATAATGCTGTAGCAATAAACTTGATTTTACGAACGTGCAATTCTAAAATGCTGCATTTAACTAGGTGCAGTCTATAACCATTTTTTTTAAAATTCCAACTGTCATTTGCAATATTTAAAAGCAAATTGTTTTGTGAGACATTCATGGTTCCCACTGAGTTATAAATAATTTGGAGTGCCTATTCTTCACTGATTACATGGGAGCTTAGTGGTTGTGTAAATGAAGTGAAAACCTGCATGCTTATACACTGGTTCAAAATTAAGAGAATTTGCATGTTTTGTCGATTTTCACAAAAAGTATGGAACTACTTTTGTGAAAATCAACAAAGGTACAAATTATGCCGCCGAATAAGAATGCAAATTTGCAGTGTCAAATACATAAGCGTACACGTGCGTGTGGGCAGAGCTGTGATCGTAGAGGGCATGAAAAGCACACGTGGCTTTTTCCGTGATTACTTCGCTCGTACTCCTCAGCGACATTCGTTGTGTTTCTTGCAGGAGTTGGTTCAGTTTCATAAGCAATCAAGTAAAATGAGTTGCTACGAACGTATTGATGATGGAATGAGGTGGAGAATCATCGGTAGATTTGAGGCAGGGCAATCGCAAGTGCAGGTTGCTGCAGAGCTCAATGTAACGCCTAATGTCGTCTGCAATTTGTGGAAACAGTTTAAGGACACCAGATCCATATTGAGAAAGCCTGGGCAAGGTCATCCAAGACCCACAATGGCCAATGAAGATCGTTATTTGGCACTTTCAGCAAGGAGCCATAACACTGCTACAGCTGCACAGCTATCTCGTGAGCTGCATGCCGTCACAGGAACCCGAGTTTCAAGGGTTACTGTTTCCCCGAAGGCTTCATGAGAGATGGATTTTGGCCAGAAGACCCGCTGTTTGCGTCCCGCTCACTTCAGCACACAAAAGAGCGTGTTTAGCATGGTGCAGACATCGGCCTTGGACCAGACTTCAGTGGGGTAACGTTCTCTTCACAGACAAGTCGCGATTCTGCCTGGACACTGATTCTCGACGTACCTTTATCTGGAGAGAACCTGGGACCCGATACCTTTCCTCCAACATCTGAGAAAAGGTTTCAAAATCGCTTTATTCTAATTTATCATAAGAAAACATAAGAGGGAGACGTACAGTATTGGGCGTCTCACTGGGAAATAATACAAAACTGTTAAAAACATGATGGTATATACACTGCAATGACAATGGGGATGAATAACAAATGCTGCAAGCAAAGCTTATTGAATAAAAATTGCAGAAGTGACAAAGGGCAGCAGAGGTGTCATGGTATGGGCAGGCATCATGTTGGATGGCCGCACACCTCTCCATGTGTTTGACAGAGGCTCCCTGACTGCTGAGAGGTATAGGGATGAGATCTTACAGCCCTATGCTCGACTTTTCAGGGTCGCAGCTGGCCCTCAGTTCCTTTTTATGGACAACAATGCTCGTCCACGTAGGGCTCACCTGGGCGACGATTATCTTGAATGTGAGGATATTCGCCGGATAGATTGGCCAGCCAGATCGCCAGACCTAAACCCTATTGAACATGTCTGAAACGCTCTTGGGAGGGCAATTGCAGCTCGCCATCCCTCTCCGAGAACCATCCAGGAGCTGAAAACTGTGTTGCTGCAGGAGTGGGACCGACTGTCACAGGAACACATCAACTGCCTCGTTTCCAGTATGACGTCGCGCTGTGAGAGCTGTATGACTGTGAGATGGGACCATACCCCATATTAAAGTAATTTTATGTTTGATCTTGCAACGTGGATTTTGGATATTCCTGCGCTGATGAGGCTTACTGATGATCATGAGTGTGTACCATGACTGTTGTATGCTATAATTTTTTCTCTTATACAATTGTGTATCCATAGCAAATTTCATTAAAATGTATCTATTAGTTTCTCAGAAATTCGACAAAATGTGCAAATTCTCTTAATTTTGAACATCAGTGTACACGAATAGGTAATTTGAAGAATGAAAAGGATTCAGAAGGGCCTTTTATTTTTCATGCAAATGGTTTATGATAGACTGTTTGAAAATCTTTATTTAGTCTTAGTGAATTATGTTTTAGTCTCCCCACCCTTTTCTTCTTTTAGCAAGATTTTGCTTTTCGTATCTTGCTCTAAGGAGGGTAAAACATGGGTTTCTTTTCAGTCTTGCACGTAGTACAGTCAGTGAGCCCGCAACAGGAAATACCATGAAATTTCAAGTGGTTCCACTATCACATATGCAAATCTCCTCGCACGTGAAATTAAGAGCAGCGTCTTACTTTTTCTAAGCACATAAACCACTGTAGGTGTCAACCACTTACTGAATGACATTCACCTCTTGCTGTATGAGCTTGATAACAAATGCGCTGCTGTGAAACATGATCTCTTTCACACCCCTCAATTTTCCATAAACGGAAGGATTTTTACCCATTAGAAGAAGAGTTAGACAAATACAGCAATGAAGCAGTGCTGACAACTGCCATTTTGTGCACACATTTCTGTGCATCTAGAGCATTTTCACCTTGAAGGTTTTCGTATGTGAGTTGCACGGGCAATTTGAAGTGTATTAAAAATCAATTAATGTAGTTTTCTACCTAACACCTCCCTTCATTGCGTTATTTATCTTCAATGAAAGGAATACATTGTACTCTGCTATCATATCAGTGGAGGCAGGGAGGCCAGAGTAGTTGTCAAATAAAAATTATTTTGGGGTATGTTTATCCATGGCTTTAAACTGATGACAAATCAACAAGATAAATGGAACTGCTGCATTATACTTGGTGTGGCTTTATTCTAAGATAAATGGAACTGCTGCGTTGTACTTGGTGTGGCTTTATTCTAAGATAAATAGAACTGCTGTGGTATACTTGGTGTGGCTTTATTCTAAGATAAATGGAACTGCTGCATTGTACTTGGTGCAGCTTTATTCTAAGATAAATATAACTGCTGCATTATACTTGGTGCTGCTTTATTCTAAGATAAATGGAACTGCTGCATTGTACTTGGTGCTGCATTATTCTAAGATGAATGGAACTACTGCATTATATGCAGTGTGGCTTTATTCTAAGATAAATGGCATTATACTTGGTGCTGCTTTGTTCTAAAAAAATATGGTGCATGTTTTGAAGCTTTCATTGCAAGGATTGTATCTTCTATATATTTCTTCTACACGAGCAAGCATTTTGCATTTTACTCTTCTTTTTCCATCATAGAGTTTACTGGGAACAACACAATGTGTCAGATGGAAGAAACTGTATCTACTACCGTTACCTTAACTGTAAGAAATTTAATTAAAACATTATGCACTTTCATAGGTTTCTGCTGTGTTTTGCACATGCTTCACAGATTTCATGGGCACATGGCATTAAATGTCACTGTTTCATTTGCACATGCACTAGTAGCATGTATGTGCATGTTCTAACTCTGGCACTGATGGCGTTTTGTATTTGATCTATGTCCCATTAACTGATGTGCATCATTTTTTCTTAAATAGGAACTGGAATTCTTAAGGTTTATGTCATTATTTTCCACAGCCAACCAAAAACTAAATTTGTGCTTTTTAGAGATATTACTACATTACAGCATTCTATAATAAAATTTTTATATGTATTTGCTGTTTCAAAATTTTCAAAACCTCTGCACAAATCAAGGCACCATTTTTATGTTTATGTTTTTATATTCCCCAATTTTTATAGTCATACATTTGGGAAAATTGCTTGTACTGCCAGGTATTGTATATGTAAATACTGGTTCTAATAGGAAGGATTGGAGAAGGAAAAAAAAAAAAACCAGCACAAGAGAGTCGAAAAACTTTATAACAGCTATTATCATATCGATATTTTACTAAATATTAAAATACAGTAGAACCCACTTATAATGAGGCAATTTTTAGCGAGATCTTAGATTTAATGAGCAAAATAGAAACTTTTAATTAATCAGAGAGGGAAAATTCTTACAAAAGTCTTCAAAAAGCCCACTAACACTAACAAAATGCTGGATTTCCAGTCAAACCATCCAGAATACATGAAATGGAACGTAGCCTCACAATTTGTAGAAAAGATCAATGTTCTCAACTCCTTAGACAAGCGAGCGCAGAAAAACGAACTAAAAATAATTCTCCCGGAGAATAATTACCCTGCTCCAATAGTGGAATTTTTTTTTACTAATAATAGTAAAAAAGTTCAGAGCCCTAACCCAAGCTGTAGGCTAACTAGAAAAATCACCTACCATAAGGGCCTGTTTGAAAAACTTCATAGGATTAGCAAAAAATTTCAAATCAGACTAGCTCCAAGTTTAGGAAATAAGATTAATAACTACCTTCCTAAATTAAAACAGCAAGAAACTAACATCTTGTTAGAAGAAGGAGTAGTCTACAATATCAAGTGTGAGTGTGGTTTTAGCTATGTGGGAGAAACAGGTAGACAACTTAAGACCAGGTTGAAAGAACATAAAGCAGCCATAAAAAACATGACAAATAAAACTGGACTTGACAGACTTGTTCAATCTACTGGACGTAAAATCCTGTGGAACTTGGTAGGAATTCTGACCCACCAAAAGCATTTCTTCAAGAGAAAACTGTTGGAAGGTCTGGAGATTGAGAGAAGAAGAGGAACTACATTAAATGATTTTAAAGGTTGGAATTTTATCCAAGGTTGGCAACACTTACTGTAGTGTTAGTCCTGATGAACGGTAGAGTTACTACCCGAAAATTTGATGCTAGAATTAACGTCCTGTATTCCTAAGTAATTCCCATAATTTGTCTGTTGTAACTATCATTTGATCATCTAGGAAAGCCATGACTTCATTTATTACTAAGTTTCAGAAACTTTTGTTTGCCATAATGCTAATTCAAAGCTAATTTGATTTTGATCATTTTTAACAAATATGTGTGTGTGTGTGTGTGTGTGTGTGTGTGTGTGTGTGTGTGTGTGTGTGTGTGTGTGTGTGTGACCCCATATTTAACAAGGGTGAGGCAGGCTATGATGATAATTTTTCCATTTTCAACATGCAAAGTGACATTAAATTCCTTATTTAATGAGGCAGAGAAAATCTGATCTGTGCTGTCCTAGAATGGAAGAACAGAAGTCATGGCATGCAGGACAAAATATCAACAGCATAGAGAAATCCTTGTGAGCTAGTGGAAGATTGTTGATAGAAAAGCAGTGGGGAAGGGAATGCATCGAATGCTCAACTAGGGACTCTTTCTACCACCCACTCTGAGGAACTACACTTTGAAAGTATTGCATCAACAGAGTTGAAGACAGGTGACCTACTTTTTGGTAAAAAGAGGATGGGTGGGGCTCATGTAAGTGGATTTCTGAGCAAAAATTATGGAGAGAAATAGGGGAGTAATGGAATGGGGATGATGTTCAAGAGGAAATGGGAGATAATACCTGGAATTGTATCCATCGCATTTTTCACAAAAACAAGTGAGCATTGTATTGAAATGATCATTGCTGTTTTTGCTTCAGTTGTGTTGTGTAGTTAAACAGCAGACAGTCTGGCATGTCCCTCAAGTTGAATGTACTTAAAAGATTAAACTAATTATGATAATACTAATATAGTTAATTAATTAAATCTGTCAAGTACATCAAGTTGTTACGGATGTATAATATAAATGTACTAGCTCGTAGCTCATGCCACGCACGGGTGAAAAAGCTGTGACTGAATTTTTATTACACTAATCGTAAAATACCTATATACACTGACGAAAAAAAAAAAATCCCAACACCACGAAAAAATAGTTGTAGAGGAATGAAATGGCGGCAATACATTTGTATAGGTAACATATTTAATCGATTAAGGTTTCAAGATCACAGCTTAATGTAAGCTCGAAAAGAGCCATTTTAAATATGAAAAGCTGGTACATTTATAACTGGTGTAACCGCCAGAATGTTGAATGCAAGCATGCAAACGTTCATGCATTGTGTCGTACAGGTGCTGGATGTCAGTTTATGGGATGGAGTTCCATGCCTGTTGCACTTGGTCGGTCAATACAGGGACGGTTAATGCTGGTTGGGGGTGACGCTGGAGTTGTCGTCCAATGATGTCCCATACGTGCTCGATTGGAGAAAGATCTGGTGATCTAGCAGGCCACGGCAACATGTCGACACTCTGTAGAGCATGTTGGGCTACAACAGCGGTATGCGGGTGAGCGTTATCCTGTTGAAAAACACCTCCTGGAATGCTGTTCATGAATGGCAGCACAACAGGTTGAATCACCAGACCGACGTACAACTGTGCCGTCAGGGTGCGTGGGATAACCACGAGAGTGCTGCTGCTGTCATAGGAAATTGCTCCCCAGACCATAACTCTAGGTGTAGGTCCAGTGTGTTTCGGCCGCAGACAGGTTGGTTGCAGACGCTCACCTGGCCTCCTTCTAACCAACACACGGCCATCACTGGCACCCAGGCAGAACCGGCTGTCATCAGAAAACACAACAGATCTCCACTCCGTCCTCCAATGAGCTCTAGCTTGACACCACTGACGTCGCAAATGGCAGTGGTTTGGAGTAAGTGGAATGCATGCTACAGGGCGTCTGGCTCGGAGCTGTCCTTCAAGTAACTGATTTGTAACAGTTCGTTGTGTCACTGTGGTGGCAACTGCAGCTCGAATTGCTGCCACAGACGCAGTATGATGCGCCACGGCCATACGCCCTACACGGCGGTCTTCCCTCTCAGTAGTGCCACGTGGCCGGCCGGAACCCGGTCTTCTTGAGGCAGTACCTTTCCTTGACCACCGCTGCCAACAATCATGCACAGTGGCTACATTCCTGCCAAGTCGTTTTGCAATATTGCGGAAAGAAAAACCACCTTCTCGTAGCCCTATTACACGACCTCGTTCAAACTCCGTGAGCTGTTGATAATGGCTTCTTCGTCTTCTTAAAGGCATTCTTGACTAACATCAACATACTACGTCGAATCTCAACGATAACTAATGCTCACGAACGTTACAGCGCGTATTTACAGCAAACCTGCTTTGCATGTTCCGAGGCGCTACTAGCGCCACACATATGCGCCAAGCGTGAAATTTGCATAGACGTCATCTTACAGATGTACTTTCACTGCCTACCAACTGTCGTTTATCTAACACAACCGCTTCTTGGTGTTGGGATTTTTTTCCGTCAGTGTTTATATATCCATAAAATCTATATATACATATCCATAAAACCTATATAATAGGCTATGTCTGTAATATGTCTGGCTTGTATTTCTTCAAAAGTTTCATAGGTTTTATGGAGATTGGTTTGCACACCATCACCATTGCCGTTCTCTATTTAAGCAACATTTTCTTTCAGCTTTATCTTTTTCCATCTTGTACTACAAAAAAAAAAAAAAAAAAAAAAAAAATTGCACGGAGCCAATAATTTTTTAAATTTCCATCACAGTGAATCAAAACTACGCCTGCAGTTACTTTCTTACAATTTTACTTGTTCCTTTTTATGAAATTACTCTGCAGTTTTATTCCTTTTTATGAAATTACTCTGCAGTGCGAAGAAAATGAAATAAACATGACATAACACCTACTTAACAGAACAAACATCACAAACAGTTGTTCAAGCCTGTGCGTGTTACCACAGATGAAGTCATTTGTTTTACTAACTTTATTTTATTTTCCATTATTTCTCCTTGATTTTACGTACCATGTGATAGTGGCGAGCTTAGTTCTGATTTCGGCCACTGGATAAAAGCAGGTGGCACTGCAAGTAATGAATGACGTTAGAGTTTTAGGGACAGATGTAGCCTATTATATAGGCTTTATGTGAATAATATCACATATGAATATTTTTATGTGGTTGGAATTTTCACCTGAAGGGAATTTAGCAAGCGTCTGGATTTAACAAGGGTTTCCTCTGTTCCTGAGCTCCTCGCTGCACATGGGTTCTACTGTATCATATTTTTACGTGGTTCATTCGTGTGTAGTATTTTTACTGTACATACTATTTTTTTCTGTTCAACATATTAAATCCATAATATTAATATTACCACTTTTGGCCACTCTGTGCAGTAAAATTTTTAGTACAGTGAAACTTCCAAATAACAATCACTTTTCGGATTAGGAAAAAGTATAATACATCACAGCATTACACAGAAAATTGAAGCAGTAATAATTTTTGAATGCAGTTGTGGCTACACAGTCTTTATACTAAGAGTGGCTTTGCCACCGAGTAATGTAAATCTCTCTTTCATTTGAAGCGTCACAATTCCCAATAGTTCCTGCTCACACCATAGCAATCAACAAATCTCAAAGACCAGTTTTCAAATATGTTGGCATCTATTTGGATAAACCTTTCTTTTCTCATTCTAACTTTACATAACATTGCCAAGATCCAAGAACCCACAAAAAATCGAGCTTTACATTAAGACAACTTTAGTGCAAAGAAATCTTTCTAGCAGTAATACCCGCCCCCCAGGAGTATTTATTGCAAGATCTTCCAGATTCCTTAGAAAATAATTTTTTTAACACATTTATAAAAGCTGAATAATAAAAATATCATAGCACCAGCAGTTTAACAAGAAATGATTTTTTTTTTTTTGATTTCAATTGAAACTTGTTTCAGCTGGGTAAGAAGAAAATTTTAGTCACAGCTTTTCCAAACCCTGGCATGGCATAGGTTGCTGGCTAGTTTAAAAGAAAACACTTTGAATTTAAACATTGTACCTATCCACAAATCTACAATTCCCCTCAGTTATATGGATTTCAAATCCATGGAATTGATGGAAATTTAATTTATTTTACTGTGGTTTTCTATGCTCAAAGTATTTTTATTTATTCCTTGAATTTGTGGAACATCTTTGCAAGATGTTCCACAGTAATGTTCCACAATAATTTGCTTACTTTGAGACCGTGGCTCTCCAGTAATGTGTGCAATAGGTGCCCATTTTGAATTTCAAAGTGACCAGTAGTCCATACTGGGTTTGCACAGTTCCAGTAGTGTCTTTTACTTTCTAGTGGACTATTTAAAAAAGAAAACAGAATCAAGTAAATTTGATATGTCTTATTTCTCTGTACCAGATTACAAACCATTTTAACCATCTCTCATATGCACATCAGATGCAGGTATTCTTTAATGCTTTGCGGAAGTACTTTTCTGTTATGCATATCTCAAGTTCTGTTATGTATGTCTACCTAGAAGACTAAAATTGGTTATTCTTAACTAATTTGAAAATGAATTAAGTGTTAAAAGTCTCTGCTAGTTGATGTAATGTTTGCACCCCCCTTTATGAATGGGTGTTGTGTAACACATCAAAATCTTCTTAAGTAGAAACACTTGATTATTTAAAGCAATCAGAACTGTTTGCTGAATTGCCTGTAGTTTACTGGTCTCCACGTAACATCTCCTGAGAAAACTTGAAAATTACATCGCCCTGGATGTACTGTCTCCATGTAACATCTCAGAAAACTTGAAATTTTGTCGATTCCTGCTCCAGGGTGATGCAGTTTTCAAATTTACTGAGATTTTACATGGAGACCAGTAAACTACAGAGTTCTGATTGCTTTGAATAATCCAGTGAATTTCCCGTGTATCTATGAGAGATATTTCTATAAGTAGAAACATTTTTAGTAATTATTATTATTATTATTATTATTATTATTATTATTATTATTTTTGGTGGTAGCTCATATGTGCATGTATATTGATGCTCACGTTTTTTTATTCATAATGCATTGTATGATGTATTTAGGTGTGTTAATACAACAATGCATTTTTCGTTGTTCATTAAGGTAATGAAAAAGTTCTCCTGTTTACAAGGAAGAATGAAATCAGAGGTGTGGATTTAAGTATGCCATATTATCACATAATACCCCCTATTAGTCTTCCAAAGGTATGTATTTTTTGTGCTTTTATAATGTACGTGAATGAGTGAGTATTTGTGGATTTAAAAGGAAGTTTGTGCTTCTTTTAATTTTTATCCGCTTTATGTTCTAAACATTTTCATTTTGTATTCGGGAAGTGTTCCTAGTAGACAAAAATAAACTCTTAAAACTGGAGTTCGTTACTCAGGTTATGGAATTAGTAGAAGAGTGGCTTAATGAAAAACATTATGAGGAAGGAGCTTCAGGTACTGCAGAGCTACAGAGGACATACAAAAAAATGTAAAAAAGTGGCAGATATCTCTAAAAACTGTTTAGGGGGAAAAAAAGAAAAAGTCTGTGTGTGTAGTAAAATGTGGAAAGAAAAGAGTTCACACAGAGTGTGTAAAAGGCTTTTGTGGTGAATGTTTTCCTGTGCATAAGTGTGCATTGTAAACTGAAAGCTTTATTCTCTGGCCAATCTCCTCCTTGGTGAAAACAGTCTTATATAGTTGATGTGAGCAGTGCGCACCCTGGTATTTAGAATCTGATACTCGTTCTGGCACCTTCCCTTGAGCTCACAATTAATATTTTTAGCAGTTTGATACAAAACCATAGATTTAGTCTTCACATTTGGCCTCATTTAAAATTCTTCAAGTTTTACTCAACTGATTGAGGTAATACTGTAAGTTACTGACTCTCACAGATATTAACACCACACCATCAACATACAGCAGACTGCTGATATTGCATCAATTTCAACACTAGCAGTTTATTTCAACAGCATGACATTTGCCCCTATTCCAACATCTGTTACAAAGTTACTTCCTTTAACAAGCTTATCCATAAATTATAAATTAAATGTTCAGGTGGAGACAGATTTTATCTGTCATACCCCTTAGTCAATCTTAAACCACTTACCAGTATTACCCGCAAGCCTGACTAATGCAAAACTTTTGATGTAAAGGCTTCTGACTGAATTCAGAAATTTTGCCTTTTGCATCATATTATTAATATAGTGAACAACTGGCTTTTAGGGTCCCTGTGAAACCACATACAGATCTTGATTCATCTCACAAAACTTTTCTGAAAGCTAATCTAGTGCAAATATGTAACATTTAATAAAATGTGATCGCGTAGTTTCTGGTACATAGTCGTAGGGAACCTAACTCTGTTTCCAGTCATCGGAAAGAAATACCGTATATACTTGCATATAAGCTAATCTTTCATATAAGCAGATCCCCCTATTCCAACAACTGAACATTTGTAAAAAATTGTGACTCGCATATTAGCCAACCTTTGATTTCAAGATTTTAGAAAACATTTTATTGAAATGAATTATGCAAATTTCTGAGATTATCTTCTGTAAAAACCTTCAAAGTACAATTCATTATTGGAGTTTCCAAATAATTTCTGTAACATTCATATGGCATTACGTATGCAGGTTATGCATCACTTATAACCATTTCTGGTGAAATTGCTTCCCACAATTTTTCACCCAACAAGCAACAAGGCCAGTTGTTATCATTTTTCAGATTACTACCTTTCATGAAGTACCATGTCTTTGCTCTTCTATTGTACTAACCACACCGATCGCTTCTGCCAGCTGTTTTAGCATCAACACGTTTGCTGTGATAACTCAGGAGAGCAGAGATGTCTGATTGGTTGCATGCGGGCCCCCAATATTTAAGTGATTTATCTGGTATGTGACTCACTGCATGTCCAGCTTGTAAGATAGCATCACATGGTTGCATAGAAGAAATAATTAGGTACTTCTTTGTGCTTAAAAACAAGAAATTCCATGGTCTCAATTTGAAATGGTATTAGGTTTTACACTTATCATATTAGAGTAGTACCTATTCCCATAGGAATCCTACAGTGGGTAAAAAAATATTTCATATTATTATTATTTTTTTTTTGAAGTGCTTCCTAAGAAGTGTTATGTGAATCCTCCCTCTGCTATTGTCAGTAATTTGCTTACTTTGAGGCTGTGGCTCTCCATGTGCCACTATGTGATATATCTCTAATCTAAAAAAAAATTAACTGCTGCGGCTGTTTTAGAAATTTTGTGACACTTGCTTTCCTAGCTCACAGCGTGAGACGTATTGAGCACAAAAATATGAAATTTACATGGTTTGTAGAGAATTGTTTAGAGAACATGCTGAAAAAAAAAAAAACCTTTTTCGATTCTGGCAATACTTGAAGAGCTATTGTTTTTCAAAGTTATGGTAAGCAAAAAAAATGCTATCAGGTCGGGTTCCGGACACACTAACAGCAACAGAACCACAAAACTTTGTAATCATGTAGTGCCATGACCGAATTTTTGCACCTCATCGCCCTTTTTTTGAATTTCGATTTAGTTTGCGAGAAATTAAATTTGTAAATTTCGCAAAATTCACTATTTCACGATGGGATCCATTTAAAAAAACGGATATATGGCAAACTATAAATCATAACGCATTGCAATTTTTACAGCATAAACTTACAACTATCACCCCTTTTTTACAAAAAAAAAAAAAAAAAAAAAAAGGAAAATTAAGAAAAAGTCATTTTCTGGTTTTTATGTATTTTTTAAAGACACAAAGGAAAGAAATGAATGGCTTGTCTGACTTTACAATAACCACAGAGGAACGTTCTTGTCCCATGACCTGCTGCCATGGTAACGCAGAGAATTTGTTATGCGTATGTTTTGTTGGTAAAGTTATCTCAGTTGTTTAACGGTTTAGCATAACGGTTTACAGTTTACGGAAATGCTTTTTGAACCGCTTTTGTTTTCCTTAGTGGTAAATTTAGTAAGTGCTATGTATAAGTTCAGACGACAAAAGTCCGCCCTTCCAAAAAATAACAACAGTAAAAAAACTCAGAAACTTCGTAATGGTGGCAGAGCTAAGTCCTTCAATAAAAATAGAAGGAAATTGAAAAAAGTTCTGCAAAAATCCAACAGGGAGCTCACCAGGATAAAAAAAAAAAAAAAAAAAAATGTAAACAGGCCGCCATCTTGGAATCGATACAGCGCAAAAAGTATTAAAAAATAAAAATAAAAAAGTCGGCTTTAGAACATTGTCTGCTTGAATTTTTCGTGAATTGTTTGACCACTTCTAAGTGACCTAGAGATCTGAAAATTGACATGCTGATAGGTCTTTAGGTCCGGATACCTAGAAAAGTCCGAAAACAAAAAAACAAAACAAAATGGTGTCTTTGGAACATTGTTTGCTTGAACTGTTCGCGAATTGTTAGACCACTTCTAAATAACCTAGAAATCTAAAAATTGTCATGCTGGTAGGTCTTAAAGTCGGGATACCTGTGCAAATGCACGAAAACCAAAAAGAAAACAAAAAAAAAAAAAACAACAACAGTGCTTTGAGACATTGTCTGCTTGAATTTTTCTACCACTTCTACACCTAGAAAAAAGTCTGAAAACCAAAAAATTCAAATGGGTGGCTTAGCTTTACTGTTTCAAAATGCTAATAGGTTAAGATAATTTTGTCAGAATCATTGAAATACTTTGAAAATTTAAAATTAAGGGGCGCCAAAGCCTGCTCCCTTTTACGTCAAACCGTATGCATTAACGTCACAACGCTGTTCTAAATCATAAAACAGTTACAAATTTTAAATTACTTTTCTTTCCCTTAATTACTTTTCCCTTTCTTTAATTTTATGTTAAAAAAATGATTTTGTAGATTCACCATTTGGAGAACGAGCATGATTGCTAGTAAATAATGAAATGCAAAATGAACTGCAGAACAGGGTCAAATTTTTTAAGAAACATGTATATATTTCAATGAACATAAGTAAAATATGTAAGATGGAATGTGAAAAATCCCTGTAATTGTAATTTTCCTAGGTGTGAAATCAATGTTTCTCCACAGTGTCTTGAGAGCAAAATAACCATGCTGACCTGTTATTATCTCTAACTTTGCGTCCTCCCCTCAAAATGGGGGGGGGGGGCACAGCTGAGAATATAACTGACAAGTCAGAAAACCATTGTAGAGAGCTGCGATCCAAAATGTAAGCCTGGAGAATTCATTTGACACTTCAGAAGTCCAAGTCCGATTTTTTACTGACCCACATATAAGCTGGCCCCACACTTTGAAAGCAGAATTCCTTCCAAAAACTTTCAGCTTATGTGCTAGTACTCATATATACAGTAATTAAGTTGGAAAGTAAATATGGTTTTAAAGGGAATTAGGGTGTTCATGGTCTCTGCCAAGAGGTGCATGAGATGATGCCACATGTCAGCTGTGGTTCATGTCCTCGTGCAATGAACCAAGCCAGGTTCTGAGTATCAGTATGTCTGCAGCAAGCAGAGGGTGATTACAAAGTACTGTATGTCCTTGAAAGTGCTAGCAGTTGTCTGCTAATGAAAAATTTTGGATGAAAACAGGATGATATAGCTTCCAAGTGGTAACCCATGTTTTAAACTTTTTGTTTTAGGTTTAAGTAATTTTAATAGCAAAATAACTGATAAGGAAGTGTTGATCTGAACAGCTTTTATTGATACGTCGTGGTTTGGTTGTTTAAAATATTATTATATTATGATGATGAACTTACTTCTGAAAAAATGCAAATATTACACAATTTTATTTTTAAAAAGAAGAAAATGGCCGGTGATCAATCTAGGGACCCCAATTAAGAATTTTTTTCATCAACGACTAACACCCCAGGTACGATCCTAAAAAAAACTCCCAGTAAATGGAAGGTGATTCCACCACCACCGACAAGAGAAATTCACATACGACACAAAATAATTTGATTAAACATATGTTCCAGGTTAACTAAAAATTTATTTTGTGCTCCCAGGCACAGGTTGGAAAAACACTCTATACAAGGAAACTTTAGGTGGCTAGGCCGAATAAAAAAAAGAATTTAGCTATGAATTTTAGAGTCCAGAGCATGTTAACAGTCCTAAATAATCCTCTCAGAAACCCTGGTCTGCAAACCAAGTAGTTTTCACCTGTGTGGTTTAGAGGATGAAGGGGGTAAGTGGCACAATTTGGTTACCAGCCTGCCTTACAAAAATCATTAAAGGATGTGATCATTCACTCAAAGAGTGTTAAGAGCTTAATGCTCGATGTGCATATCTGATACCTGTTGAGTTGAACCTTGAGCTAAATGCTCTTTACAATTTAGATTTAGATGGTTAAGAGTGACATTTTAAAATTTTCTTTTTTTTCACAACACACTGCTTTTGGTCAGTTACCTGGAAAAATCTTTTTCTTACTTTACAGTAACAGAAAAACCAAACAAACAAAAATGTCAAGTCACTGCCAGGACTCTCCACATTAATTATGACAAAAAAAAAAATCTATGCATAAGTACAGTTGCTACTCCTACTGGTGAACACCAACAACAAAAAAAAAAAGAATAGAATAGGCTATTGGAAGAGGTATGCTCCCCCACCAGAGCCAAAATCAAATTCCCCCCATTATTTTCCTAAGGAAGGCATACCATTTCAATATCCTACTCTGCTGTCACTTTCCTCTCATTTAAGCTAACAAAAAAAAAAAAAAAAAAACCCCTGTTCTAACAGAAAAGCAAAATTAATATACTTCAATCCATTTCTTTGGTCACTGGCATTAACTAGACATTTTTACAAAAAAAAAAAAAAAACACAATGACATTATATTACATTTGTTGGTTCTGACCAGACCATTAATTCCAAACATACATTTGCATTTCTCTATTTTCCTCCCATTTTAATTTCACCTTCCCCCCATTTTTTTCTCACCCCTGAATTTTAACCTTTTACATCATTCCATTTCTGATCAAGACACATTTTTTTTCTTTTTTTTTTCAATTTTAGGTGGTCCTCATTTTATTCTTTTTCTCTCCGTTTCTCCTGCTCCTTAAATTTTCCTTTTGATGCCGAATTGGAATTGTTGTTTGTGCTGTCGCTACGAGAGCCGGCACGCTGTGGAAACGGGGCCTGATGCGCTTATGATGACATGGTAGGATTTTCCCTCTTCTCCTTCCTTTCTTTTATTCTTTTTTTTTTTTTACTTACTCCCGATGCCAGCCTTTGAGGAGACTTCCTCTCTCTCACCCGGCGACAGGCGGCAGCGATGTTACCGAGCGGGTTACGAGACGTAATGCCCGCTAGTGCCTCGGAACGATGTCAAGCACTTTTTCGCGCCATCTCGGCAGCAGAGTAAATTTTGAGCCATGAAAAGAATTTGAAAAGAAAAGGATCGTTCCTACCGTTCTTGGGCCACAGCGGCCGCACGTTCCCGGTGCTGGAAGGTTACGGCAGGTTTGGCATCCGGACGTCCGTTGTGCGGACTCCTTGTGGGACTCTCCCTTACGAAGTCTGGTATCGAAGTGACTAGCAGCACGCAAAAATTCTCCGCTCCTCGCCGAATCCTTTGCGCACGCGCCCGAAATGGCGGAAGGCAATTGGCCCGAAGTTAAGTCAGAAGACGGAGAGAAAGACGCATTTCCCAGAAATCGCTTGCTCGCATCTTCTCGGAGTCAGGCTTGAACTTTGACCTGACCTCCCAAAAGAAAAGATGGCCGACGACGGAATTTTCTCTCGGCACACAGGGATTTGCAGTTAGTAACAGATTTTAAGCATTTTCCTGGCATTTTACGCATAAATACTTGGCGAAAGCCATTGCAGAACTTGTGAGAAAGAATGCAAAACGTCCGACATCGCGACGGCGCCTGGTTACGATTTATGATTGTGTTTTGGAAGAAGCCAAGCTCACGGTGGACCTCCCTTTGAGTTCGTTTTGAACAAAGAAACTCCTAAAAAACCCGGGCAAAAATGGTGACCACCTTTACAAATTCAGAAAAATTAACATCTTTTACACAATTACATTTCGCTAAATTAGTACGATCAGATTCGTGCCTCGCCGACGGTAAGGACAATACCTTTCCCTTTCTACGATCGGAATTACGAAGAACAAAAAAACCCTTTACTGCCTGCCATTTTCCTAATCAAATGAATAAGAACTCTTTTTTCGGCGCTTCATTATTAATTTCCTTTCCGTCCCGTTTCGAGTTTCAATCGAGTTCGTGATTACATAAAAATAGCTTCGTAAAGATGTCCTAGCTTTTTCTTTCTTCCCCCAAAGATACGGAATTACCCTTCCTAAATAGTCCTCTTAGAGAGTTAAGTGCTGACCTTACATAGGTCCAATCACAACCAGTTACAAAATAAAAATAGATACACAATTCAATAACGGTTAGTTATAGGCCACGGCAACAAGACACGACTCTCGATGCCGTTCTTCGTTACGAACCCGTTACAATACGATTAATTTACTAATTTATGAATACTTTACATAATTATAGACAAAGAAATAGCAATTACACGACGGTAATTACGAAATTGATTATGCATACCACTTACGATTTTTTTTTCCTTTTCTCCGTCAACCCGTCGTTTCGATCGTCGGAGTTGGCGACAGAATTACATATACTTTTGATACGACGTGGTTTGGTTGTTAAGATATTATTCTATTACGATGATGAACTTACTTCTGAAAAAAACGCAAATATTACCAATTTTATTTTTAAAAAGAAGAAAATGGCCGGTGATCAATCTAGGGACCCCAATTAAGAATTTTTTTTTCAACGACTAACACCCCAGGTACGATCCTTAAAAACTCCCTGTAAATGGAAGGTGATTCCACCACCACCGACAAGAGAAATTCACATACGACACAAAATAATTTGATTAAGCATATGTTCCAGGTTAACTATAAATTTATTTTGTGCTCCCAGGCACAGGTTGGAAAAACACTTGATACAAGGAAACTTTAGGTGGCTAGGCCGAATAAAAAGAATTTAGCTATGAATTTTAGAGTCCAGAGTATGTTGACAGTCCTAAATAATCCTCTCAGAAACCCTGGTCTGCAAACCAAGTAGTTTTCACCTGTGTGGTTTAGAGGATGAAGGAGGTAAGTGGCACAATTTGGTTACCAGCCTGCCTTACAAAAAATCTTTAAAGAATGTGATCATTCACTCAAAGAGTGCTAAGAGCTTAATGCTCGATGTGCATATCTGATAACTGGTTGAACCTTGAGCTAAATGCTCTTTACAATTTAGATTTAGATGGTTAAGAGTGACATTTTATTCTTTTTTTTTTTTTACAACACACTGATTTTGATCAGTTACCTGGAAAAACCTCTTTCTTACTTTACAGTACAGAAAAACCAAACAAACAAAAATGTCAAGTCACTTTCCTCTCATTTGAGCTAACAAAAAGAAACCCCTGTTCTAACAGGAAACCTAATTAATATATTTCAATCCATTTCTTTGGTCACTGGCATTAACTAGACATTTTTACAAAAAAAAAAAATTACACAATGACATATTACATTTTTTGGTTCTGGCCAGACCATTAATTCCAAACATACATTTGCATTTCTCTATTTTCCTCCCATTTTTATTTCACCTTCCCCCCATTTTTTCTCTCACCCCTGAATTTTAACCTTTTACATCATTCCATTTCTGATCAAGACACATACATTTTTTTTTTTTTTTTTTCAATTTTAGGTGGTACTCATTTTTTTTCTCTTTGTTTCTCCTCCTCCTTAAATTTTCCTTTTGATGCCGAATTGGAAATTGGTGTTTGTGCTGTCGCTACGAGAGCCGGCACGCCGTGGAAACGGGGCCTGATGCACTTATGATGATATGGTAGGATTTTCCCTCTTCTCCTTCCTTTCTTTTATTCCGTTTTTTTTTCTTACTTACTCCCGATGCCGGCCTTTGAGGAGACTTTCTCTCTCTCACACGGCGACAGGCGGCAGCGATGTTACCGAGCGAGTTACGAGGCGTAATGCCCGCTAGTGCCTCGGGACGATGTCAAGCACAGAAAAGAAAAGGATCGTTCCTACCGTTCTTGGGCCATCGCGGCCGCACGAGGTTACGGCAGTTTCGGCATCCGGACGTCCGTCCTCCCCTCCTTTACTTGATTTTTTTTTTTTTTATTGTGGGACTCTCCCTTACGAAGTCTGGTATCGAAGTGTGTAGCAGCACGCAAAAATTCTCCGCTCCTCGCCGAATCCCTTGCGCACGCGCCCGAAATGGCGGAAGGCAATTGGCCCGAAGTTAAGTCAGAAGGCGGAGAGAAAGACGCAATTCCCAGAAATCGCTGGCTTGAACTTTGACCCACGAAAACGGGCGCTGCGGTGAACCTCGCAGAATTCCGCCCAAATCCTGACGTGTTCCATGTGCCAAGCGAAAAATGCCTTCTCGAAGTAAACAAGAGCATAAATAAATCGGACTTTCTGCACTGGTAAAGCTGGGAAAACGTCCTCCCAGATGCCATTCTACGAATTTATCGCTTTTAGAAAAGCGACACCAGAACTGTAGCCATTTTCGTTCTTTCTTTCTGAACAAAGACTTTTGGAGACCACCTTTACAAAAATTCATTAAACAAATTAACTAACATTGACGAACATCGTTACAATTAACTTCGTAACGCATAAAAATCGAATTCTCTCTAGCTACAGGTACGACGATCGGAATTACGAAAAAATAGCGTAACGCAACGATGTGTTATTTTGCCCTGATGCATTAAGCCACAATTTTATTCTTTTACTAAATGACTATTAAATATCCTTGACGATAGCGCACGCGCAATTAATTTACGAAAGTCTCTTCGTTACGGAGCGATCGCCGACCCGCTTTTTCTATCAGTCGCTGAATTATACTATCACTAGTTAATACCAAGTAAGATTCATACTAAAACCAACTAAATATTAATACTAGGTAAGATTTTAATTACGAAAGGTTACTAAATTAAGCCCGATACACACAACAACGATTTTAATTACACGCTACTGACATGGCATAAACACGCGTTTTTTCTCATTAGATACCACTACAATAAGATAAAATACTTCAAACACTACATGTTTACAAATTACTCTTCCATTATTAAAGCTTACATAATAATACAATAAAAGAAATCGCGATAACGACGGTAAATACGGAACTACAACCTTACAATTTTTCTTTTTATCGCTACGTTATCCCGACGATCAATAACGCCGAACGCCGCGGCGTCGCCGATAATTTTAAACTGATACATCTAACACTATACATATATAAACTGCACTATACACTTAAGAAACTAAGGCAAATCAATTCATATACACTACATCATATACTGCACTAAAACAAACTTCACTAATATCTCTTCCCTGAAAGTAAACAGTGCACTAAAAAAAATGCAATGGAAGGAAGAAAAAAAAAACATTGCATGGAAGAACAACAAAAAAACCAGCAATATAGCATGATGTCAAACTTCCTTAAATCTACTTCCCAGCTAGTTACACATCCCTTAACTAGAAACAGACATCACAAGGCTATTTTACTTAGACCTATTCACATAAATTTAACTACATACACAGAGATCAACACTTCACAGAGAAATCAGAAAGAAAATAAAAGAAATGAAAAGAATTTACTTGATTTTTCTTGACTCTTAAATCTATTTTTTTTTTTTTAACTCCCTCCTTGCCAAAGGGATTTGAGATCATCTCATGACAAAAAATCTCACTCTCATTGAGAGTGCGTGGATCTGGTGATGGTTTTCAGATCCAAAAATATTGGCCCATTAATTTAGAGATCGGAAAAACGTCAACAGATCATCACATCCTCCTCCGAAGCGAAAAGAAAAAAAAACAATTTTTTTTCTTTCATTCCAAGAACTAAAAGTCCAAAGGCAAGAACAAGATGTATTCACACTCACACCAGAGTTACAAAAGAAACCTACACGTGACGCAAACGGAAAGCTACACCAACAAAACTTCTAATGCTATGCAATACTGAACATGGATTACCCAATTCCACAAACACCATAAAAAAATACACAGATAATTTTTTTCAACACTATTGCAAGGCTTATCTCACAGAAACAGACCAGTAAAAAAAAAAAAAGGAAACTATCAACATAGGATAGAATTTGCAAATCCTGTTTTCCGTAAGGGTAAGGCTTAGAAAACTTCTGCATCAGTTTTCTCTTCCCAGGCACTGAACATGTCTCACTCAACATAATACCTGGTAAAATGTCACACCATTCTCACTTTTGGAGTACTTATGCAGGACTCACCTTGATCTGGTCACTTCCAGAATACCATTGTGCAATACTACATGCTACCAACCACAACAGAGAATAAAAAAACATCATCTAGTTATCCCTAAATACCATCCTTATGTTACATAATAATTTCACGTACAAATCTCACAAAATTCTCATCTGATTCACTGACTCACATTATTCCTGGATTCACTTTCCCCAGAAACATCTCTCACCTCAATACCATCTCGAGGCACATCACAAACTAACCGCTGAAGTCTTTCTCTTTCTAACTGCTGAAGTCTTTGTTTTTCTAACCCCTGAAGTCTTTCTCTTTCTAACTTCTGAAGTCTTTCTCTTTCTAACTTCTGAAGTTGTTCCTGTTCTAGCCTTTCTTTTCCTAACTTAAAGAACAAGATGCATTCACTCTCATACCACAAGCAAAAACTACACTCAAAAGGAACACCCCCAATTACACTCAGAAGAAGCCCATGGGCTTAACACAATTCAACAACTGTTTTTACATACAAGGTGCACCTTTACCACTGTACAAGTATATACAAATGAAGCTTCTATATAACTTTCTTGCAAAACAAAATTCTCACACATGGTTTTGTCTGATCACAAGACCACGGCTGTCCCGGGGGCGTAATACATATCTCGACGGATTGGTGTTAACCACATTACTTCTTAACCTTCTCTCTCTTGGAGCAACTATTTGGCTCGGAGACTGTGACACATGAGTGCTACTTCTCGAGCTTTTCTGAGGAGCGATGAACTCTGGATTTCCTCTGAGAATAGGTATATTTGTACTCCTCCTTTGAGCAGGAAAATACAGAACTGTATCACTAACATACTCCTCTGGGTCATTCTCCTGCTGATTCTCAGCTTCCTGGTGCTCCTCTTGTTGCACCGGACTGTGTGAACTACTATCTTCTCCTGAGAAAACAATTCTGTCCCTAATTTTTGTAAGCCTATCCACATGCACTCTCTCTCTTCGACGAGGATCAGCGATAAATACAATTTCATAGTTTACTGGGGATACACATTTTGTAACTCTAAATGGCCCCGTACATAACTTGCTCAACTTCTTTGATTTACCTGGTTTCACCACAGGACTGTACAGATAAACTTTGTCTCCCAACTTAATGTGCTTATCCACAGCTGTTTTTGCCCGTTGCTTCTCTTGCAGGTCTGCAGCCTTTTCCAAATTCTGCTTAACCGCCTCAAAAGCAAGGTTAAGTTGATTGGTCATTTCATCGCAGTATTCTAACTGTGATGCGTAGGTACGAATAGCAGGGCCTCCAATTAGGTTATAAGGTAATACAAGATCTCTTCCATATGTCAAAAATGCAGGAGTCTCTCCTGTACTAGTATGTATTGACGTGCGAAGGGACAATAAAGCCAGAGGGAGGCATCTATCCCAATCTTCTTGACTCTCAGAAACTAAATGACTAATGGCCTGTATAAGCACATGATTGAGTTTCTCTACCTGCCCATTTGTCTGGGGCCTAAAACTCAGAGTGTTTAGTTTCTTTATGCCTAACCTTTCATAGAGATGCATCATTACCTTTGAGAGAAAATTTGACCCCCTGTCCGTCAGAATTTTATCCGGGATTCCATGGGTGGCGATAAAATTTTCCACCAAAACTTTGGCGATCGTTTCACTTTTTACATCCTGCAAAGCATATGCCTCAGGCCACCTAGTAAAATAATCTGTTATCACCAGAATATATTTGTTCCGAGAAAAAGTAGTTGTAATTGGACCTACAATATCCATCGCTACTTTCTCAAAAGGCCGGCTAGCTAACTGAGACCTTATCAGAGCTGCCTTCATATTTGGTTTGTGCCCCCTCTTGCTTAAGCAGGAGTGGCAAGTATCAACATAATTTTTTGTAATGACATACATGTTATGAAAATAGAATTGTGTCCTAATTCGTTCCAGTGTTTTGTGAAAACCCTGATGGGCAACTGCATCATGACATGCATTTAGTACCTCTGGAATCATTGTTTCAGGCACGACTAACTGTTCAACTGGCTGATTCCTAGTGTTCCCTGATTTCGGAAGGGCATAATGCCATAGCATACTATCATCCAAATAGAATTCATCTGAGATTTTGCATTTTTTTCCATCACCCATTCCCTCAAGCAGTTCAATCTGCTTAGACAATTTTATCTTTTCGCTGAAGTTCTCTAACCCTAGCTCGCTCCAAAGTCACGTTGGAAATTTTCTCTTCTACTTCATTTGCCTGTACATGTCTAGATAAATAATCAGCTACTACATTAGATTTTCCTGGACGATGAAGTATGGTAAAATCAAACTGTTGAAGAGACATGCACCACCGTGCAATACGAGAAGTAGGATCTTTCAATTTGAAAACATATGCCAAACTAGCCTGATCAGTTATAACAGTGAAATGACGGGCATACAAATACTGTTTAAAATAATTTATAGCAAATACCACGCTTAACATTTCCTTTTCGACTACAGAATAATTTATTTCTGCGCCCTTTAATTTACGGCTAACAAAAGCAACGGGGTGTAATTTCCCTTCATATTCCTGCTGCAGGACTGCTCCGATAGAGCTCTGAGACGCATCACAAGCCAGTGTAAATTCCTTTTCAAAGTCTGGGAGCTTAATACAGGGTTCTTTCAGCAAAGCTTGTTGTAATTCCTCAAAAGCACATTGAGCTTCAGGGGTCCAACTGAATGTCTGTGATTTCTTTATCAAGTTAGTGAGAGGTAGTGCAATTTTAGCATATTGTTCAATAAATCTACGATAAAAACCGGTAAGTCCCAGAAAAGCTCTTACTTGCTTAATTGTTCTGGGGACTTTAAAATTTCTCACTGCTTCTATGTTTCGAGGATCGGGTTTTACTCCGTCCTTACTCACAATGAACCCTAAGTAGCGAATTGAAGACTGCAGGAAGTGGCATTTATCTGGTTTAAGTTTGAGATTGTGATATTGGAGCCTTTGAAAAACAAGTTCAAGTTTCTCAAGGTGTTCCCCAACTGTTTTACTGGCCACTACGATATCGTCGATATAAATGCCAATTTGGAGAGGTCTGAGGCCAGACAAAACTATCTCCATCAGACGCTGAAAACTGTTGGGACTGTTTCTCATTCCGAACGGTACCCGCAGCCATTCATACAATCCTCCATCTGTCACAAAAGCAGTTTTGTATGCATCTTCAGGATGTAAAGCCATTTGAAAAAAACCTGAAGTGAGATCGAGGGTACTGAAATAAGTTGCCCCAGCTAATGCGTCGACCATTTCAACTAAATTCGGAATGGGAAAAGAATCGGGAACTGTCTTCGCATTGAGGCGCCGGAAGTCGGTACAGAGCCGAAAAGTGCCATCAGCTTTTCGTACCAAGAGTACTGGTGCTGAGTATGGACTGTCACTAGGCCTAATTATGCCTGCCTCTAATAATTCATTTATTTGCCTGTCCAGCTCAGGTCTTAAAGCATAAGGTACTCTATAGGGGCGCTGTCTTACTGGAATATCATCAGTCAAATGAACCTGGTGCAATAAAGTCTCGCACTTTCCCAATTCGAGCACACTCTTCGCAAAAATTTTGTGGTGTTTGTTTAAAAATGCCAATAATTTTTCCTGTTGGTGGGGAGGTAAATGGGACACATCAAAGTTATTTGTCCAAGATGAACATTCATCAAGTTGGCTTTCCACTGAAGCGACTCTTCCCACTTTAATGGATTCAGCAGTGACCAATTTCATATGTTTATTCACATGAATGCTTTGATCAGAGGTATTGATAACCTTAATGAATGTAACCTGTCCTTTGGTATCATTTACTGACCGAGCAACCCACAATGAATTTATACGGAGAGTGTTAACTGGCTGTAAAAGCATAATATCTCCGAGGACTGAGCAATTTGGAACATGGATAGGAATGAGTTTCTCACACCGTGGTGGTACCATTACCTTTTGAATAACTTTCCCAAATAACACTGGGCTCGGTAACTGTTCTGGGTTTTCAAATTTCTTCCAAGGGAAAGGAATTTGGCGAGGTACCAAGGAGCTAATCACAGTAATCAACCAAACAACATACGAGACAAGAACTTGACATGTCTGATGAAGGTAACGGAATGCGTTTAACTGAGTTGGTTTCACAGGTGTCATTTTTGCCTTTCTTTCTCTTTTCTTCCTGAATTTTGGGTTTTGTTTATATCTGGAAGCAACATTCTCACCCAAGTCAGAAAATGAATTTCCAGCTGTAACCTTACATGGAGCATGCCCATGAGATGATGACTGAGTTAACTCGGGATTCGTATGGGTGGAAGGTTTACACGGGGTTGTGTTTGCCCCTTCCCTTTCACTGTTATTTTGCTTTGGACCAACAACTTCCTTTACTAATGCAATAGCTTGTTCCTTTTCTATTTCACATTGTGGACTTTTACTTTTTCTTTTCCATATACACCCAGTGGCAGCATCAAAAATGAATTTTTGAGATTTCAGAAGGTCAAACCCTATAATAGCATCATAAGCTAAAGACAATTTTGCATTTGTTACATACATAGGGTGAACAAATTTTTCTCCTGCGAACTCGAACTGGAGCTTGACACAACAATTGATGGGCAGGGATGTCCCTGAAACACCCTTGACTATCAGGTTTGGGCAGTCTACCCACAACTTGTCTCCCGGAAGAGAACTCAAACATTTATCTGTGATGAGACTAATGGTGGCTCCGGTATCCACTAAAAGTCGCAGGGCTTTTCCATTTACCAATCCCTGAACCACTGGCATTGCAAACTGCGCTTGATCTGCATGGCAGGACTCAATAGGAGCCTCTACAGCAGGGGGTTTCTTAATAGAAGCGGACTCCTGGAAGCTTCTCCCCCCTATTAGTTTAAATCCCTATTATTACTGGAATGTCCATTTCTTTCACTTTGGGTTCGCTGTTGGTTATGGTACTCTCTTGACATACTCCTGTTTCCTTGAGGACCTCTGTTTGCAGGTCTTGGATTTCCTCTACCCCTGTCATCATACTGTTGTTGTGGCTGATAACTACTCTCACGGCATTCGTTAGCATAGTGCCCCAAGCGCCTACACCTGTAACAAGTAACTGTGGAGTGATTACTTCTCCTGTATCTCTCTGGTGGACCAGATTGAGTGGAACGGCTTCCGTCCCTGAAATCCCTCGCCGGAGAACTTTCCCTATTTTTGCATTCTGAACTTCGTAGTGACAAATCATTTAACTGATCTTTTATTTTCCTCACTTCTCCCACCAGAGCCTGAATTGCTGTCTGGCTTTTTCTTGCGACCTCTGCAAAGTTTCCTGAGGAAGCTTCGTTACCTTCTTGTTGCTCTACCTCCGCTTCAACGAAACTCACGCTCCTCACACAGCTTCCCATACATGCCTCATTATTCTCTTCCAACAAGGCCTTTTCTTTGGCCTGCTGGTAAGACTGTGGATTATGAGATAGTACCAATCTCTTTATCTTGGGTGTTAACCCTGCAAGAAATTGTGAGAGAAGACTCTTGTCCCTGAATGAACCTACAGCAGCTGAATCTGATTCCTCCTCAAGATACCTAAATGCTAGTACTTCTAAGCGGGAGGCAAATTGTTTCACCGATTCCCCCAGGGCTTGTTTACAGCCCGTGAATTTCCCCATGCGTACTGCCAAAGGAACTGCGGACGAAAACCTTTCCAACAATGCTTCTTTCAAACCTGCAAAAGTCAACCTTCGTTCCCTGGCCAACAAGCCCCTGACAAATTGTTTTGCCTCTCCCTTGCACTTGCATTTCACCACTAGCAATCTCTGTTCATCTGTCCAACCATCCAAACCTGCTACATCCTCTACTGACTCAAAAAATTCTCCAATAGTAACACTATCTGATCCCCCTGAAAATGATGAAACTAAACTCATCAAGACTGGAATGTTGAGGTTTGCATTCCCCCCATTATTCCCTACTTCTGCTGAACCAGCTGCTCCCTCTGTCCCTGGTATCACCATCTTTCCTACAGCTCTGTACACACACACAAATGAAAATACACTGTAAATCTAAACAAGGTACACTATACTATGATTGCTGTTACTGTAATGATTTACTATCAATGATTACTTTTACCCAAGATTAGTGAGCTATAATTATTTTCTACCTGAGCCTAAAGTTATATCTTACTCTTTTTCTTAATTGAAAATAATTACCTCAATATTTCTCACCAATGTAAACAAAAGCACAATACATAAATGCAATACACTAAAATTCAAATGCCAATTCACACTTAAAAAAAAATTATGATTGCGAGCACTTGATACTGACTAAAATTTCGAAAATGAATGCCTAACATGAAGAAAATTCTCCCAATTAACTATGTTCTATGTCAAAACCTTATCCTTTAACTGTTGCTAGAGTAATTTGATCTTTTTACAATTTTCACACAGCATTACCTAATATCAGAAATAGCAAATCATAAATGTGAATCTCTCCGGTACAGTGGGTGGAATCCTGGTCACGGGAACCAGTTTGATACGACGTGGTTTGGTTGTTAAGATATTATTCTATTACGATGAACTTACTTCTGAAAAAAACGCAAATATTACCAATTTTATTTTTAAAAAGAAGAAAATGGCCGGTGATCAATCTAGGGACCCCAATTAAGAATTTTTTTTTTTTTCAACGACTAACACCCCAGGTACGATCCTTAAAAACTCCCTGTAAATGGAAGGTGATTCCACCACCACCGACAAGAGAAATTCACATACGACACAAAATAATTTGATTAAGCATATGTTCCAGGTTAACTGTAAATTTATTTTGTGCTCCCAGGCACAGGTTGGAAAAACACTTGATACAAGGAAACTTTAGGTGGCTAGGCCGAATAAAAAAGAATTTAGCTATGAATTTTAGAGTCCAGAGTATGTTGACAGTCCTAAATAATCCTCTCAGAAACCCTGGTCTGCAAACCAAGTAGTTTTCACCTGTGTGGTTTAGAGGATGAAGGAGGTAAGTGGCACAATTTGGTTACCAGCCTGCCTTACAAAAAATCTTTAAAGAATGTGATCATTCACTCAAAGAGTGCTAAGAGCTTAATGCTCGATGTGCATATCTGATAACTGGTTGAACCTTGAGCTAAATGCTCTTTACAATTTAGATTTAGATGGTTAAGAGTGACATTTTATTCTTTTTTTTTTTTTTTTACAACACACTGATTTTGATCAGTTACCTGGAAAAATCTCTTTCTTACTTTACAGTACAGAAAAACCAAACAAACAAAAATGTCAAGTCACTTTCCTCTCATTTGAGCTAACAAAAAGAAACCCCTGTTCTAACAGGAAACCTAATTAATATATTTCAATCCATTTCTTTGGTCACTGGCATTAACTAGACATTTTTACAAAAAAAAAAAAATTACACAATGACATATTACATTTTTTTGGTTCTGGCCAGACCATTAATTCCAAACATACATTTGCATTTCTCTATTTTCCTCCCATTTTTATTTCACCTTCCCCCCATTTTTTCTCTCACCCCTGAATTTTAACCTTTTACATCATTCCATTTCTGATCAAGACACATACATTTTTTTTTTTTTTCAATTTTAGGTGGTACTCATTTTTTTTCTCTTTGTTTCTCCTCCTCCTTAAATTTTCCTTTTGATGCCGAATTGGAAATTGGTGTTTGTGCTGTCGCTACGAGAGCCAGCACGCCGTGGAAACGGGGCCTGATGCACTTATGATGATATGGTAGGATTTTCCCTCTTCTCCTTCCTTTCTTTTATTCCGTTTTTTTTTCTTACTTACTCCCGATGCCGGCCTTTGAGGAGACTTTCTCTCTCTCACACGGCGACAGGCGGCAGCGATGTTACCGAGCGAGTTACGAGGCGTAATGCCCGCTAGTGCCTCGGGACGATGTCAAGCACAGAAAAGAAAAGGATCGTTCCTACCGTTCTTGGGCCATCGCGGCCGCACGAGGTTACGGCAGTTTCGGCATCCGGACGTCCGTCCTCCCCTCCTTTACTTGATTTTTTTTTCTTTTTATTGTGGGACTCTCCCTTACGAAGTCTGGTATCGAAGTGTGTAGCAGCACGCAAAAATTCTCCGCTCCTCGCCGAATCCCTTGCGCACGCGCCCGAAATGGCGGAAGGCAATTGGCCCGAAGTTAAGTCAGAAGGCGGAGAGAAAGACGCAATTCCCAGAAATCGCTGGCTTGAACTTTGACCCACGAAAACGGGCGCTGCGGTGAACCTCGCAGAATTCCGCCCAAATCCTGACGTGTTCCATGTGCCAAGCGAAAAATGCCTTCTCGAAGTAAACAAGAGCATAAATAAATCGGACTTTCTGCACTGGTAAAGCTGGGAAAACGTCCTCCCAGATGCCATTCTACGAATTTATCGCTTTTAGAAAAGCGACACCAGAACTGTAGCCATTTTCGTTCTTTCTTTCTGAACAAAGACTTTTGGAGACCACCTTTACAAAAATTCATTAAACAAATTAACTAACATTGACGAACATCGTTACAATTAACTTCGTAACGCATAAAAATCGAATTCTCTCTAGCTACAGGTACGACGATCGGAATTACGAAAAAATAGCGTAACGCAACGATGTGTTATTTTGCCCTGATGCATTAAGCCACAATTTTATTCTTTTACTAAATGACTATTAAATATCCTTGACGATAGCGCACGCGCAATTAATTTACGAAAGTCTCTTCGTTACGGAGCGATCGCCGACCCGCTTTTCTATCAGTCGCTGAATTATACTATCACTAGTTAATACCAAGTAAGATTCATACTAAAACCAACTAAATATTAATACTAGGTAAGATTTTAATTACGAAAGGTTACTAAATTAAGCCCGATACACACAACAACGATTTTAATTACACGCTACTGACATGGCATAAACACGCGTTTTTTCTCATTAGATACCACTACAATAAGATAAAATACTTCAAACACTACATGTTTACAAATTACTCTTCCATTATTAAAGCTTACATAATAATACAATAAAAAGAAATCGCGATAACGACGGTAAATACGGAACTACAACCTTACAATTTTTCTTTTTATCGCTACGTTATCCCGACGATCAATAACGCCGAACGCCGCGGCGTCGCCGATAATTTTAAACTGATACATCTAACACTATACATATATAAACTGCACTATACACTTAAGAAACTAAGGCAAATCAATTCATATACACTACATCATATACTGCACTAAAACAAACTTCACTAATATCTCTTCCCTGAAAGTAAACAGTGCACTAAAAAAAATGCAATGGAAGGAAGAAAAAACATTGCATGGAAGAACAACAAAAAAACCAGCAATATAGCATGATGTCAAACTTCCTTAAATCTACTTCCCAGCTAGTTACACATCCCTTAACTAGAAACAGACATCACAAGGCTATTTTACTTAGACCTATTCACATAAATTTAACTACATACACAGAGATCAACACTTCACAGAGAAATCAGAAAGAAAATAAAAGAAATGAAAAGAATTTACTTGATTTTTCTTGACTCTTAAATCTATTTTTTTTTTTTTTAACTCCCTCCTTGCCAAAGGGATTTGAGATCATCTCATGACAAAAAATCTCACTCTCATTGAGAGTGCGTGGATCTGGTGATGGTTTTTCAGATCCAAAAATATTGGCCCATTAATTTAGAGATCGGAAAAACGTCAACAGATCACTTTACCACTACATATACCATGCAAAATTCCTTAGGCATTAACTAAATTCATTTATGCTACACTAAATACTAGAACTTTCCGCACCCTTTCCAATACTTACAAAATTCCATGAAAATCAGCTCTCAAAATAAAGTGCAAAGATACCAAAGCAATATTCATCAAACACTTTAACACTTGCTTAACTAAACTAACCAGTACTTCTGCCTCTACATAGCCATCAAAACCTGAGGGCTAGCTTACCTTGACAGATCACCAAAAGCAAAAGCATCACCACACTCATACAATAGAAGTAAATTTTCAGAGAGAGGAAAAGAAAAAAAAAATTGAAAGAATTTACCTGATTTTTTCTTGACTTCTATATTTTCTAGCCCCCCTCTTTGCCAAAAGGGACCAACCACAGAGAAAAATAATTCACTCTCATTGAGAGTGCGTGGATCTGGTAATGGGTTTTCGATCTAAAAATATTTTTGGGCCCATTAATTTTGAGATCGGAAAACGGCACCAGATCATTATACAGTGATGCATGAGTCTGTTTGTGAGGTCATTTGTAAATAAAGGATTGTGATTTGTAATTAACTTTGAACAAAGCATTATGTAAATACTTTTTGATATAATTTCTGAAGGTTTTATAAAGTTTTAAGTATGTTTTAAACTGTGTAAAAGTTTTAGCCTTGAGGGAGGAGTTAATGTTTTTCAGTTAGGGATAAGTCTAGTGGCAACTGCCATTGTTTGAACATGTGCAAGTGAAATGTTGTAAGAAGTTAAGGTTATGGAATATTACTGTAATATAGGTGAGTTGAACATAAGCACACCTGAGAAAAAAATTAGTCACCCCTGTCAGAACTTACTTAATAATGGGTGATGGCACCTCTTTCCTTGATAACAGCATGAATCCAGTGTGGTAGAGACTCCATGAGGTTGTGGATATATTGAACATTGATTTGGAGCCACTTGTGCGGCAGTTGGTCCTGAAGTTCTGCCAAGTACGTGGATGTCTATTTCAGCATTTCACCTGCTGTTCCAAATGATCCCACAGATTTTCGATAAGATTTAAATTTGGGGATTCGGTGGGCTAGTTGAGGTGAGACAGTGTTGCTGATTGTTCATCGTGCCACTCAGACACAGTTTTCGCCCTGTGCACACAGCAGTTGTCATCTTGGAAGACAGGAGTGGCAATGTGATGCTGCTTGTGGTAATGTAGGGCAAAGGGCAACACTTCATCATTCAGAATGCGGAGCTATGCATGCTAGCTCAAATTCTTTGTCACTGCAGCGAGAGGGCCCATTTTGTGGTAAGAAACACATTCCTAAAACATCACAAAACCCCCTCCAGCTTGGACACCATCTTTGACAGAATCAGGATTAAAGGCTGCAATGCACTCATTGCCTCCCATCATTGGAGTGCAAACCAAAATTAGACTCATCAGACGAAATTACTTGTTTCTAATCCTCCACAGTAAAATTTTGGTGCCTCTGAGCCCATTGATAACATGTGACTTTGTGGCTTGCTGTTAAAACTGGCCTCTTCCATGGTATTCTGCTCCAGATGTCCATTGCATGCAGTTCTCATCACCGTGTCCTTTTGGAAATTCGTTAGAGTGGACTTTCATTGACTGTTTGGAACAATTGTTGCTTGGTTTGAAACCAATTTGAAGTTACTAGGCATGAAACATGGCAGCGGTTCCTGTTGGTGAGAATCGTTTTCCGGCCACTGTTACGTCACTGATTCTAAAGTTGACTGCAAACTACACCACTATTTGTAGACCTATTGGACAGAGTGCTTCAACACACCAACAAATTGGGCGATTTCCTTCACTTTGTGTCCATGGGCACAGTCAAACACGATGGCTCCTTTTTGCCATTTAGTAACATCTGTCTTATGACCCATATTGCAGACTAAATTCAACACACACGTTGCTCTTCACCACTTCACGAGACAGAAATGATCCTGTAGACCATGTCAGTGCTATTTATCTCCCAGCAATGCTATCACGGCTCCCTTTGTGCAACTGGTAACTTCCTACTGTCATTTCTGTTAGGGGTGACTAATTTTTTGTCCGGTGTGCTTATCTTTACAATGTTTTGTATTATACCATGCACATTTATATTATTTGAATCTTAGGATGGGTTTCCTTTCTGAGACATAGTTAAGTAATCATATTTTATTAAATGCAAATTTATGTTAAGCACGTGTGTGTATGAGAAAGAGAGAAGGGAGATAGAGGGAGGGATGGAAGAGGGAGGGGGAAGAGATGAGTGCACACATACCCACACATGTATACACACAATCTAGTAGTGAATATATTAGACTTGATTAGAAACTGCTGACCTAGTTGTTTTGCGATTGCTTTTCATTTTGGACACAAATACTTGACCGTTATTGTAAGTTTTGAAGCATAATCGTTTAGGTTATAGCAACAATTAAGTATAACAGTTTTAAATTATGAAACTACAAATAAATGCGAAATGTTAGTTAACTTTTGATTGCATCATTTTAACATGTATGAAATAACTGTTAGTCTATTGATAACATGTGCAGGGAAGGGGAAATAAATAGTTGTATTATCTTTATTTTTCCTCCCGCTGTAGCTAATGTTATGTATTTTTTGCTGTTTTTGTTTTCAACATTTTACATTTCCTTATTTTTTTTATTTGTTATTTCAGGTAATGAAAGTTGATCAGATTGATTTTATAGCCTCTGAAAAGCGACTTTATTGGGCTGATTCTGAAATGAAAGAAGTAAAAGAGAGCCAATTTAGTTGGATCTAATATGGAAACCTTAATTGACACTGGTAATTTCATGCTATGGTCTTTCCACTTATCTTTTACTGAATGGTAAATCATGTTGGGTGAGCGTTATTTATTTTCTTTAATTGGCTATGTGCCGTCAAATGTGTGTCTGACTTGTGAGTGCAAATATGGAGGATGATAACTTATAAATGTGTAAGGCAGTTTCAAGTTTATTTAAATAATAATGAATTTCATAATGACTTTATAATAAGTGCAAAAATTTACTTGTTTTACTGCCATTAAAGCTTGTTTGTCAAGGTGTGCGTGAAGAATAATGATGCAATTTCATACTAATGCTTTCTATCTCCTTTTTATGGGTTTCATTTTCAAGGAAACTGGAGTAAATGGTCTTTGATGGTTAAGTGCTTTTTAAAGACCAAATTGATTCTATTACTTTAGCATGAATTATTCCTTATATACAGATGTGATACCTTTGCTTGTACATATTTGTGCCTGTTGATTGCCATGCTGACCAGCAGTTTCAAATTGTTAATGTTTTCCAGTGCCATACAAAAATATGAAGACTTATCACAACTATATATGGCAGCAAAACTGACATTATCTTTTCTAGTGGCAGGGATATTGTTAACATATATTACAAATGTACTCATGACTGTGTGGATCATGCAAGATTGTGGAATGTTTTGAGATTCTTGGGAGTGCCAGAGCACTTAATCATTCTTTTGAGAAATCTTTATGATGAGCAAGAAACCACTGTGAAAACTGATTTGGTGAGACCGAATGGTATAGATTAAGAAAGGGAGTGTGACAAGGTTGTATTCTGTCTCCATATCTGTTTAACTTGTAGAGTGAATATGTTTTTAAAATGGCAAGCCTGGATGAAATCACAGCTGGTATTCACATTGGAGGTCAAACCATCTATAATTTAAGATATATGCAGATGACACCACTCTTTTAGTAGAAAGTAGAAAAGACTTAAAGTCCTCATCGTGAAAGTAAAAGTGGAGAGTGCAAAATCAGGTTTAATGTTAAATATTTAGAAGACAAAATTTCATGTAAACTTCCAACTTTATAAATTTTATAATTGATGGAGAGGAAGTGGAGGTCATAGACAATTTTTTTCCTCTTGGGCTCCAGAATAGATAACAAGGGGCAGTGTACTGGAGAAATAAGGAGGAGATTATTCCTAGGGAGAAAAGCAGTGACAGATTGAAAGAAGACTATGATGGATAAAGACATTTCAATGACACTAAAGATCAGAATTGTTAAATCAGTGGTCTTTCCTGCGCTAATGTGTGGTTCTGAACGCTGGACACTGAGAAAGAGTGAGAGTAAGACGATAGATACTTTTGAATTATGGAGCTGAAGATGGCTACTTAGAATTCCGTTGACTGCTGGAAGATTTAATCAATCAGTACTTGACCAAATCAAGCCCAGTTGCACCCGGGAGACAATGATCTCTAAGCGAAAACTCACATATTTTGGACATGTAACGCGTGCCAATTATTATAGGTTTGAAAAAATGATCATGCTTGGCAAGGTTGGAGAAAACAGAAGAAGGGGGAAGACGGAGAACAAGATAGTTGGATGGGATCAAAGAAGCTTGTAGAATAACCATAGAAGAGTTGTGAGATCTTGTAGAGAACAGATTGTGGTGGCGGGCTTTTGTTCATTCAGTCACCAAGAGGTGAACAAGACTCGATGGAACTTAACAAAAAAGTTGCATTTGTATCAAGTTCATCTCGACTTGATGAAACCTAACAACAAAATTATATTTGTATCTGTTCATCTCTAAAGTTTACTTGCATCAATTGATATGTCAAATATGCGGGTAATAAGAAATTTCTCTTCTATTCTTTTCCTACTATGAGTTTATCTAATTTTCCCCCAATTTTTATGGACACTAATTGTACTTTAAGACCTGTTTTGCGGTGATAATTTGTACACACACTTTTTTTGAATGAAAAATTGATTACCAAAGGCTGAACTTTTTGTGCATAGCTCCATAAAAAATTTTGTTTTCTTATTTCAAAACATTAAACCGCTCAAAAGTAGTTCATCAGCAATTCATTTTTAGAATTGTAAATCTGACCTGGTAAGGAATGTCAAAGCTAAAGTGTATCAGGAATGAATGAATTGGCAAAATAACTGTTGTGATACTTATTCATGGTTTGTACATATCCTTGAAATCCTGGGAAAGTCCTGGAATTCCGATTTGTTCCAGAAATGTCCTAAACTTTTGTTACATGTCCTGGAATTTTATCAATTCCTGCCTTTTTGTCCCTGCGCAATGTTTTGCAGTTGAGGATTTTTCTACTGATATAACTTATGTCTAGCAAATTTGCCTCTCCACTCCTAGAAAAATGTGTGTTCTGTTCATTTTCTTGTCTGTTAGCAGTACTGAAACTGCGTTATTAGCACGTTTTTTGTAAAAAAAGATCGTGCTCATGTTTTCACTTTGTCCTTCTGTCTGCGGATACCATATCTCTGTATCTACACTGCTGGTCACACAAAATGCAACACCAAGAAGGACACGAGATAGCAAAGCCAGATTTACTGGACACATAACAACAGATACAAAGATGAAACAATTGAGCTTACAGGCCCATGCGACTTGCGGAACACTCAGGCATCAATAGTTCGTGTGGCTCCCATGGCTGGCAGTAACGGCCGCTACATGCCGCAGCATCGAACAAAAGAGGCTTTGGATGTGGGCTTGGGGTATGTCGGTCCAGGCTGCTTCCACACGTTGCCACAGTTCATCAGGCGTAGCCGCGGGTGATACTTGCCGGGCCACTCGGTTGCCAATCAGCGACCAGACGTGTTCGATGGGCAACATATCGGGAGAAGAGGCGGGCCACGGATGCAGTGACACCTGGTGGGCCGTGAAGAATTGTTGCACGATGTGTGCCACGTGCGGGCACGCATTGTCCTGTTGAAACGTGGCCGCTCGCAGGTCTTGCAGGTAAGGGAGGACTACAGGCTCCAAAACGTCGGAGATGTAGCGGTGGCTGTTGAGTGTACCGGCGATGCGTACCAGAGGGGTGGGGGTGTCATATCCAATTGCGCCCCGAATTAAAACGCCAGGCGACGGACCGGTATGGCGATGCATAATGCAGGCGTCATACAGTCTCTCGCCGCCGGGCAGCCACACGCGTATCCGACCACCGTGGTGGTGTAGGCAAAAGCGGGATTCGTCGGAGAAAACAATGTCGTGCTATTCCGTAGTCCAGGTGCGGCGTTCAACGGCCCACTGCCGCCGCACTCGCCGGTTGTGTAATGTCAATGATAATCGTAGCAATGGGCGCTGTGCGACAAGTCCCCACTTCTGCAGACGACGTCGAACGGTACGTGCTGACACAGGTTGTTGTGCAACACACCCTAATTCCTGCGCTAACATTCATGATGTGGCAGTGCGAGCTGTCAATGCCCGCCGCACAACATGCCGGTCCTCTCGTTCGGTGGTGTGCCGCGGCTGCAACAATCGCTCACGTCAGTCTGTCCATCCCTCCTGCATCCACCGAATCCATGCTCGCCTCACTGTGGCTGAATGTCGTCCCACATGGGCGCCAATGTTCCAGTACGATAAACCACTGTCGCGATAAGCCACTATTCGTCCTCTGTCGAACTCCGAAACGTTCTGGAATGACTGCCGTATTCTACGACAAGGCACCAGGAAGCTTCCCACGCACAGGTCCGGCAGCACAACACACTTCCACTACTTACACCCAGCCTTCTGTGCACCCTTCTTATAGTGCTTCTCAGTGGTGTGCCGGGCGCACATGATTTGCATATGCCCTGCAATGCTAATTGTTTGCATGTCCTCTTGCGGGCAACATATGCTGCAAATTCCAGGCCAATCGGATGCTTCCCTCTTAGTGTTGCATTTTGGGTGGCCAGCAGTGTATTAGTCCAATTTGAAAATTTTTATTTGCATTGGAAAGCTTGAAATGTGAGAATGATGATCCTTGCATTCTGCTTTTTTCCGATGCCCAACTTCGCCACTAGAGGGCATTAATGCAGATCCTATTGAATTCAAAATGCAGCTTATTTCATACATTTGCTTCTAAATATCCAATGGAAAAAATACTTTTTCCTTTCGATGCCATTTGTATCGAAATCTATTTTAGGTTCAGTCTCTTTTTCAAGTAATGTGTAGATTTTCAGCTAGGGGTGTAAAGGTAAATTGTGTTTTTCTTGATATCTGTGCCTTTCAAAGTCCAATTTGAAAAATTCTTCCTGCATCGGATACAGCTCCTGATGAGAAAAGTTTTGCATATGATTTCTAACTTTTGGTAAAAAATGGCTTTGGCTACCAGGGGGCGTAATTTTTTATTTCTGCTTCTGATATATTTGCAGCAAAACCTGACCTTCTGAAAATTCAATTGAAAAAATTCTTTTGTGGACCGATACCGCTCGCCTCGGAAAACCTTTTGGAAATACCTCCTGCTTAAAATAATGTAGAGTTTTTCCACCAGGGACATATCTTATTTTTGTCGACATCTTTGTTTCTAAGAGTGATTTGAAAAATCCTCTTTTCACTGGAGAGCGTTTTGATGTGAGATGTTTCTCATGTAATTTAAGATTTTTCTTAATGCACAAGTGTGCCACTAGAGGGCATAAGCTCACATTTCTTTTTACAGCAATATCTGCATGACTAAAAACCCAATTGAAAAAATTCTTTTTTGGTCAGATACTGTTAAATATGAAAACTCCTTGTGTGTATTTTATTTCCAAAATAATATACAATTTTGCCACTAGGGGCACAAATGTTTAATCTGTTTTCCTCAATATCTCTACTTCTAAATGTGCAAATTTAAAAATCCTTTCAACACCAGATAGCATTTACCTTGTGGAGCCCTTTAGGTTTGTATTTGAGGAGTTTTGTAGTTCACAGTTCTGTTGCTAGGTGATGTTTGTGTACTTGTGTTTGCAGCTGAAACTCAGCTTCTAAAAACCCTATTGAGAAATATGCTTTTTAATGTATGCCATTTGCTATTTGCTACAATGAAGATGAGGAGCATTATCCTCTTTAAATAATGCACAGATTTCCCACTAGAGGGCATAAAGGTCAAAGCCTCACAACTTTTTTCTTTCTATCTCTGCTTCAAGGAGACATATTTGAAAATTCCTTTTTCCTTAGCCTAGCTTTTGCAATGAAGAGTACTTTTCACCTGTTTTCAAATTTTCCATTATGCAAAACCCTTCCACTAGAAGGTGTAGAGTTATATCATATTTCCTTCTATATTTCTCTTTTAACTGTTTGATTTGAAAATCTATTTGTCTCTGAATACCTTCCTCCTGCTATGAGAAAATTTTTGTGCACCATTTGTTTATTTTCGTAGCATACTTTTTAGCCCCTGGTGGAAGTGAGTAGCTGTTTCTATTTCTGGATGTTTTATCGATATTGTAAAAATCTGGTGGATTTTTTTTTTAACCAGTTCCATTAACTTTTAGTGATTTTGGTAAATTTCATTCGTGTTGGAAAGGATTCAAAAGACATACTCATTACAACCAAACTTTCGGTGTCATCTTTCTTCAAATATTTCATCTTCCTTATCTTTAAATTTCTAATGTAAGCATTTTTTCAAAATAATTAAATATAAATAGTTTAGTTTATATATTGATCGTGTGGTATATGAAAGCATTTCAAGAGTAATGACACATTTGTGTTCTAACTATAGATTTTATCATCATCATCATCATTGTCAACCATTATCAATCCACTGCTGGACGAAGGTCTCCCCAAGTTTCCTCCACAACGGTCTGTCTTGTGCCAGTCTCCTCCATGTCACCCCTGCATACTTTCGAATTTCATCCACCCATCTCCCATGTGGTCGTCTTCTGGGTCTTTTCCTGTCCCTTGGAATCCAATCTAAAATTTCGGCTGTCCATCGATGATCTGTCCTTCTGGCAGTATGTCCAGCCCACTGCCATTTCAGGGATTTAACTCTGATCATGATGTCTTCCACTCTTGTCATTTTTCGGATCCACGAGTTCCTCTTCTTATCTCACCTGGTTACACCAAGTATGCACCTCTCCATGCTACTTTGAGTTGTCTGCAGCCTTTGTATGTCTCTTTTAGTTAAGGTCCACGTCTCTGCACCATACGTAAGCACTGGAAGGATGCATTGATCAAACACTTTTCTTTTAAGACATAATGGCATATTGCTCTTGAAAATTATGCTGTTTCTTCCAAAAGCTCTCCAGGCAAGTTTTGTACGCCGATTAATTTCTTCATCAATGTGACCCTCACTTGATATCTGCTGTCCAAGATAAACGTACGTGTCTGTTATCTCCAGTTTTTCTCCATCAATCGATAAATCTTCATTTCTTGTAAAAGCATTGTACACCACTTTTGTCTTCTGAAAGTTCATTTTTAATCCCACTTCTTTACTCTTGTCAGCAAGTTCCTGGATCATACTCTGCAGCTCTGATGGGCTAGTTGCAAAAATGACTACGTCATCAGCAAAACGAAGGTGGGATAGATAATCTCCATTAATCTTTATCCCCTTGTTTTCCCAGCTCAGTGACTGAAAAACACCCTCCAATGTGGCATTAAAGAGCTTCGGAGATATGGTGTCACCTTGTCTCACTCCCTTTCCAATTTTTATGTGTGTTGTATTTTCAAACAGCCTAATCTTTGCACTTGCATTTTCATAGATGTTATTAATAATATTAATGTATGCATCTTCAATACCGCAGGTTTTCAGAGCCATTGTAACTGCTGATGGTTTCACCGAATCAAAGTCTTTTTCCTAATCGATAAAAGCCATGCACAATGGAAGTTCATATTCCCTCGCTCTTTCAATTAGTTCTCTCAGCACATGGATATGATCTATTGTGCTGTAGCCACTCCTGAATCCAGCTTGTTCTCTCGGTTGAGCCATGTCCAGTGTTACCTTCAAGCGGTGTGAAAGAACTTTAGTGAAGATTTTATAAACTACTGATAGGAGGCTGATAGGTCTGTAGTTTCCGAGATCCTCAATGTCACCTTTCTTATGTAGCAGGATCATTGTAGCAGTGTTCCAATCCTCAGGAATCTTTCCTTCATTAAGGCATCGAGTGAAAATTTGGGCGAGTACTGTTTCGATTTCTCCACTTGCTTCTTGTATGATGTCTACAGTAATTCCATCTTCTCCTGGAGCTTTTCCCCGCTTCATGTTCTTGATTGCATGTGCAACTTCTGCTGGAAGGACTGGAGGAACTCTGGCACTGGTATCTTTCATGATGTCTGGAGTGTATGTATCATCCCTTTCATATAATTTGGAGTAGAAATCTTTCACTCTTGTCAAAATTTCGCCTCTATTTCTTGTTACAGAACCATCTTCTTTTCTCAGTGCCATAATCTGTTTTCTTCCCTTACTGAGATGTCCCTTTGCTATCTTTAGGCTTTGGTTGTTTTCAATTGCTTTCCTCACTAGTTCACAGTTGAATTTTCTTACGTCTTCAGTGATACTTTTTCGTACTGTCTTGCATAGCTCTATATATTCCACTTTGGAAGTCACATCTTCTTTAGTTGTCCTCATCTCTCTTCTTTTTTGCATCAACATTTTCGTTTTTCCTGATAATTTATTTACATGCAACTTGTTCTTAGACCCAGCTAATTTTGTTGCTGTTTCCATAAGAGCTTTGGTTACTTTTCTGTTAACTTCAGAGATGTCCACTTCTTCCGATGTTAGGCCTTCTAAAGCAGAGAACCTGTTCTTCAGTTCTAACTTGAAGGTATTATGGTGTTTTTTAAGGTTGGTTATGTCAATAGATTTTGTTTGTCTTATGAGCTTGCCACGTTCAAGTTTAGTGTTCAGGTGCATCTTACATCTCACCAGTCTATGGTCACTACCTGTGTCGAACTTGTTTAGCACACTGCAGTCTTCTATGACGAATTTTTTGTTACACATAATAAAATCAATTTCACTTGTCATCCCATTTGGATGTCTCCATGTCCATTTCCTGTGTGGCTTTTTCTTGAAGAAGGAGTTCAAGATGAAAAACCCTTCTGCCTCTGCAAACTCAACGAGAGTATTTCCACGCTGGTTTCTGTTGCCGTGACCGAATTTACCTACTGAAGTTTCATTCTGTTGCCGTTGCCCTATTTTTGCATTGAAATCTCCCATAATTATTTTCAAGTGCTGCTTACCTTTATTATTTAGATGACAAATTTCCTCATAAAATTCTTCAATTTCTTCTTCAGGATGACTTGTGGTGGGTGCATAAGTTTGAATAATCTGAGCCTGGTATCTTTTCGAGAGTTGGATAACAAGCCGTGCAGCTCTGGCGGAGGAACTTTCAACTTCTACAACTTTATCTTTCAGTTTCTTGTTTATTATAAATCCAACACCACTAGTTCTGCCAGTATCTGTCCCACGATAGTAGAAGAGATGTCCACTTTTCAGTTCGATGAGATCTTCTCCTTTTCTCCTTACCTCTCTTAGCCCCACGATATCCCACTTGATCCTTTGTAGTTCCTCTTCCAATTCAAGAAGCCTTGAATCAGAAGATAGGGAGCGTCCATTGTACGTTGCCAAGGTCAGCATCAGATGGCAGCCTAGTCCGGTCTTCCGGGGATTCTTAGCACCCTCTGCCTTCATGTCGCACTGGCCGCTGCCTTGGCCAGGTACATTCCAGCTGCCGGAGACTGAGGGCCAAGATTTAAGTTGTGGAGTCATTTTGGAGGGGTTTGGCCATAACTCACCACGCTGGCCAAGCGGGTTGGTGAGTGTGGGATAGAATTTCCTCTAATCCCGATGGTATAGTTATACCGCTATTGGCGGTTGTCAGAGCCCCTTTAGTGAGAACAGGATGCACCACGAGAAGGTGGGGTTGACATTTGTCAAGGAGAGGCTGTGATGTTACGCATCACCTGACCTTACATCCCATAGATTTTATACCTATATATTTTTGAGAGTTTTTTTATTCTATAAGTTGCTTCAGTAATTGAACTAAAGCCAAAGTAGAAATAAAATTTTCTCAAAATCACTATAGCATAATGTACATAAAAGTTTTGTAGAAATTAAAGCTGGTTACATTTTCAGTGACAGTAGTTTTGGTATTTTAGTATTTATTAGCTGCAGCAGACATCATTTTCAACATTCTGCATTCTATATTAAGTTTGCTCAAGCCTATAGGGTGTTGTTTGTTGTAGACTGTTACAGGTTGAACAGACCTATGGTTTTGCTATATTTTAAGTAGGAACATTTGGATCATATGTCCTGGAAAAAATCTGAAACTCCTAGAAATATCCCGGAATTCTGTGATTGTAAAAGTGTATGAACCATGCATAAGTATTTAACTAAGGCCCCTTCTTGCTGTTGGTGGAGAAACAATGGCTAATAATTTTTGAAAGCAATAATAATAAAAAAAAAAAAAAACAGCTAACTTCTTACATGCTGGAAAGGGATTAAAAATCAGTGAGTGCTAGATTGCTAATCAGGTAAATTGCTGTTTTGTAACTTAAAAAAAAGTAATAATATGTATCTAGAATATTAGTAACATGGGATTGCACCATTTTAAATTGTAATGTCACTCAGTATGATTGGCAGCTGCTTTGTTTCAAATATTAAATTATCCCAAATGTAGAGTCTTATTCATTTTCAGTAATTTTTTCTATATGCTTTTCAGTTTTGGAAAATCCAACAGGGTTTGCTGTGGATTGGGTGTCGAAAAACATGTTTGTTACTTCATCCTCACCTGAAAACGAACCATTCCTTTTTGCCAGTAATTTGAATGGAGAGTACATCACATATATTTCACTAGAAGGCATGTATGAACCTCGCTCCTTAGCAGTGCACCCCATGAAAGGGTAAGTTGCAGAGCAAAGTTGTCTCAAACATTATTTTTTACCAGTGTGGATATCATTTTTCATCATAATCACTGTTTATCATAGAAATTTTGTAATTTAATTTATGAATTCATCAGGTTTTATGAAATGGAGTGGGCGTGAAAACAAAATTTTACAACATGAGTGAACATTTACTCTGTTGAAAAATTTTAAAAAGGTACTAACTTGTAAATATTTTTGAGGGAAAAATTAAAAAACAATAACATACATACATATCACTAAGCTGTTGTCTGAGATTCATAGGTTAGCTTCTCAAAGAAAGCTCATCTGCCAGATTAAAGTTTAAAACTGATGGAGCTAGATTTTACTTACTGTTGATGTATCGAACATCTCCATTTACAGCGATCTCGAAACACACCTCAAACTTCAATGACATTCATCACACATCTCACATGATCTTTAGCACTTCACAATCTTTTTCTCCTGCAGACATTCCTGAATTTTCCTTAGCCTTCCTCTACTGTTCTTTCCTGCTATTTGGTCTGAATAAATTCTCTTAGTAAGGATCTCAGCACTCATTCTTTCAACATGGCCAAACCACCTAAGAATATTTATCTTTGCTAATAACAACATTTTGCTTCACACTACACATTTGCAACATCTCTTTGTTCCTATATGAATAACTTAATCATTAATAACAATAGGTCTAGTAGGCTTCTTGATTCAGCTGGAGTTTATGAAATTCCAATTGAGTGCAGTCCACCCATGTCTTATATTGGCAGTACAAAGAATAGGTTGAGATTACAGCTGAAACAACATATAAGAAATTGGCAAAAAAAAAAAAAAAATACAACTGCATTAATACAACATTGCATTGATAACAAGGAATACCCAAATTTTGATCAGATAAAAATTTTGAAAAAATGTATATCGGAAAGGCATGTAAGAACAGCAGAAGCAGTATTAATCCAAAAAAAAAAAAATTGTAAGCGTATTTGCAATACTAATGATCCAAGACAGCTTGAAAATTATTGGATTTTTCGCGCTCCTGTCATTTGTGCTTTTGATGCTTTATAGAGAAAACGTCTTGGTGGTTGTACGTGGATTTTTCGGCGTAAGTGCTATTGAGTTTGAGGTTTTTGTTGCAAAAGTTTTTGATGTTGTTCAATTAGTTTGTACATAGCCTTTGGTTTGTATAGTGTAATGTTTTTGATAATTTAGTTGTGGATGAAATGTTTTTCAAGAGGTCTTCCAATTGCTTTTGGTTTGCAATCTTATGTTTGTATTTAAAAGTCTTTGAAGTCATAGCGATATGGAGGGCATAGTTAATGTGAATTTTTCTGCGGTTTCAATGAAGGCATGATTTTTAACTTTGTAAATAGTTTTTTTTTAAATTGAGTTTTCAAAGCCTTTTTGTTGCAAGGTTTTATGTCGCTCAATTAATTTGTGCATAGTCTTTGGTTCATATGGTGTAATGTTTTTGATAGTTTAAGTTGTGGGTGAAATGTTTCAAAATGCCTTTCAATTACTTTTGTATGTGTCTTATGTTCATGTTTGTATTTTAAAGTCTTCGAAGTCATGGCGATACAGAGGGGCAGTTAATATCATGAAAGTTCAATTGAAGGCATGATTTTTAACCTTTGTGCTTAAGTTGTGGTTTCTGAGGTTTTATTGTATTATTGAGGTATGTGAATTTCATTGGTACTGATTGTGAAAAGTTTGTTCATTCAGCTCATTACAACTTGTACGTTTTTGAGGTTAACAAGAGATTGCATTGTTTTGGTGTTTCAAGTGTTAATACTGAATAAGAATAAGAGGAGACGTCAATCCTCTCTCCAGCAAGATGATAATTGAGCAAACTCTACTTGTCAGAAATGTAAGAACCGGAACAATGGGCTGCATTGCATATGTAAGTAGATCATTGGTTGCATTTGTTTAAATATACTGAGCACGTTTTGGGCAAAGTATTTGCACGGGCTTTCAAGCTTAAGCAGTACATTGCAAATGTTTATATATTTTTTTACATATTTTCCATACTTTTATAGTTTACGTATATCAGAGTAAATACTGCTACATGATGTCTCTTTTATAAGATAATAATAAATAATATACATGTACATACATATAATAATAAATATTGCAGTTTCTTATTAACATAATTTACAAATTTGACTTATGTAAAATGCAAGTTACGTAACAGTTTATGAAACACATTACTTATGTAACTCAAGGTGTTACTGTACTGTGGTGTAGGTTAACTAGGTGAGGCTTACAATTATTTTCAATAACATTATACATGCCGAGTGAAATTCATGTTATAAAAAGAAAAACTTCGTAAGTCGTTTGTTATAAAAAACAGCGAGCTTCAAAGAAGGTTGAGTGCTGACTCTTTATTGATTAATACCATTAAAGGCTTGTGGTCTGTCAAATGAACTAAAGTCTCGAAATCTGCAAGTTTATACTGTCTAGGTAATTTTTAGAGACCCAATTTAGTTTTTATCACATGCAGATATTTTGAAAAAAAATTCTGAGCTGACACCCACTGCAACTTTTCATTATTCGCAGTGGGAAGGTGTTATTGCCACTTTCATTAACTTATCTGATAACTAAAATTTTGAGATTGACAAAAAGAAAATTTGCATTAAATAATTTTCAAATATTGAGTAATCAACTTCATAATACAAAACTTTTAAAATTAAATAACTTGTTAAAAAAATCCACTCTTCTCCTTCACTACAGTGACTCCTCCCCCATACTCCCCCCAAAATTGAAAGAAAAATCCTGGCATCTGAATTTTGGAACACCCACATTGATGGTTTGTAACATTATGGTATCACCAACATCCAATTTGCTTCCCACTCAAGGAAGAGAAAAATGTGAATTTTTTCCCCCTCTGCCTTGTTCATATTACAGTCAATGAGCATGCCACAGCAAAAACCCTAATGTTTTATTCTTTTTCCATTATTATACACCACACAAGAAAATTTGAGATAGGTCTCCTTCTTTCCAAACAAATAAACCATTCTCCAGGTGCCAACTGCAGGCTGAACAAAACATTCTCCTCCCGACCCCCTGATTACCTACTTCAGTGTGGCAGGACTGATGATAAGCAACCCTCTGTGAAATGCTCTTTGTCTTTCATCCTCCTTCTCTCCCTGTCTTGTAAGCATAGTGTGAAGGTCGTTTACCCATTAATGGGAAGAATTTTATAGTTACAGCGAGGAAACAGTGACAACTGTTATTCAGTGTACGATTTCCCTCGCATCTACAGTGCTTTAATTTCCGATCTTATTAGAAGTGTGTCATGCCAGCAAGTCGAATTGTATTAAAAATAGATTAACAGCATCTAACGCTGTTCCCCTGATATTGTCCCATTGTCTCATTTATCTCCCATGAAAGAAAAGCAATGTACTCTGGTACCACTGGCAGAAATTGAGATTTATTTCAACAAACTGAATGTTTTGGTCTCTTGAAGTTCTTTGTAATTAAAGAAAACTGTATCTAACTATCGGTGGTAAAAGGAAGGGCAGGTGTGGTCCTTAAAGGAAAATTTCTTGTGGTATGCTTACCTGCGGAGTTGTTCCCAACAACAAACCAAAAAAAGGAACATAACCTGTGGTGTTATTCTTGGAAAATAAAACCTATATAATAGGTACTTCAGTCCCGAATGCTCTGACGTCCTGCAGTACTTGCAGCGCCATCTGCTTTTATCCGGTGCCCAAAATCAGAACTAAGCTCACTGCTATCGCATGATACATAAAATCAAGGAGAAATACTGGAAAATAAAATAAAGTTAATAAATAAGACATAGGACTTATCTCTGGCAACACACACGTGCTCGAACAACTGTCTGCAGTGTTTGTTCTGTTATGTAGGTGTTATGTTGTGTTTTATTTCATTTTCTTTGCATTGCAGAGTAATTTCATAAAAAAGGAATCAGTGTTATTTTATTTCATGAAAAGGAATTCAAAAAGAGGAATCAACGTTATTTTATTTCATGAAAAGGAACATGTAAAATTGTAAGAAAGTAACCGGAGGTGTAGTTTTGATTCAGTGTGATGGAAATTAAAAAAAAAAAAAAATATTGAGTACAGGGAATTTTTTTCTTTGTAGTATAAGTTGGAAGAAGATAAAGCTGAAATAATTATGAAAATTTTGTTGTTGGTGACCTATCTTATGGACCACCCATTAATAATTCAACTGTTTATTATAGTTATGTATACGTATTTTATGGTTTGTGTTATAAAAATTTCAGTGACAGCTTTTCCACCCATGCATGGCACGGGCTAGTACTGTAGTGACGGTGTTCATTAATTTGTTTTCATGTTGATAAAATGCACTTGTAACTCTGACAACAAAATTCTTAATGAAACTGATACTATGTTAGTTAATGAATAGCTATAGCTTGTGATACTATGTTAGTTAATCAGTAGCTGTAGCTTTGTGATATTATGTTAGTTAATCAATCGCTATAGCTTGTGATACTATGCTAGTTAATGAACAGCTATAGCTTGAGAGATAAATGATTCATGTCATTAAATATTAATTGCTATGCAAAACTGAGTACAGGGAATTTTTTTGAGTACAGGGAATTTTTTTCTTTGTAGTATAAGTTGGAAGAAGATAAAGCTGAAATAATTATGAAAATTTTGTTGTTGGTGACCTATCTTATGGACCACCCATTAATAATTCAACTGTTTATTATAGTTATGTATACGTATTTTATGGTTTGTGTTATAAAAATTTCAGTGACAGCTTTTCCACCCATGCATGGCACGGGCTAGTACTGTAGTGACGGTGTTCATTAATTTGTTTTCATGTTGATAAAATGCACTTGTAACTCTGACAACAAAATTCTTAATGAAACTGATACTATGTTAGTTAATGAATAGCTATAGCTTGTGATATTATGTTAGTTAATCAATAGCTATAGCTTGTGATACTATGCTAGTTAATGAACAGCTATAGCTTGAGAGATAAATGATTCATGTCATTAAATATTAATTGCTATGCAAAACTGAAGTGGCTATACAGAATGAAATGATAAATATAAAAGTGGCTTTGAATTATGCCAGCTACCCTTGCTAATTGAAAAGGATCTACACAGACTGAAAAAAAGTGTTTAATAATGTTTGGTACGCACTGAGTGGACAGAGATCATGGGATACCTACCTAGTAATAGGCAGATCCACCTTTTGCACAGATAAGGGCAGTCACACGGTGAGGCATGTAGAAGTCAGGAAGGTGTTCCACGGGTATCCTCACCCATGCTTAATGCACCTCTGTCCATAATTCCATCTTATTCATAGATGGAGGATCCAGTGCTTGAATGGACCTTTCCACAGCATCCCGGAGATTTTCAACAGGGTTCATGTCTGGTGAACTGGGAAGCCATTCTGGTGTGGAACCTTCTACGGAATGCTCTTCTAACCATGTTCTGGGGAAGGCACGTCGTCCTGCCGGAAGAGTTAATTGCCCTGTGGGTGCTTAATGGCCATGAATGGATGCAGATGATCTGCAAGGATGGACATGTCATATGGACCATTCACATATGCATCTAGATGTACCAGAGGTCTGAATGTGTGCCAGTTGAACACATCCCATAACTAAGCCTCCTCCAGCCTGAATAGTCTGTTGTTGACATGCGGGACCCATTGCTTCATGCAATTTCCACCAGATCCGTACCCTTCCATCTGCGAAATAACTGGTAATGCGATTCATTGAACCAGGAACCCTGCCTCTAGTAATTTGAGGTCCAGTTCCAATGTTCTTTCGCACAGTTGACACGTATGGCCCAGTAATGTGGCATTAACAATGGAACTGGTGGGTTGGCAGTTCCCATAACTGCTGCTAATGATCACCTGATGGTCTAGGTGGAGACATTTTTGGCACCTCCCTTGTTGAATTTGGTGATGATTTATGCTACTGTCCCTCTCCAGTTGGTTGCAACTATGCGAGATAGATGTCAACTGCCGCATTCATCCACCACCTTTCTCAGCCTACAGGCTGTTCAAAATGCAATGTTTTTCCAGAAAGGGTGTATTCCTGATGCACTCTTGATACTGTTGAACAGAGATACTGCAAGCGAGAAGGGTGACAGTATATTGTGTTGCTTAGGAACCAGGTATCCCATAATTTCTGTCCTCTCAGTGTATAATATATTATATACCTGTTGTTCATGTACATTATTATTCAGCACATCATTTCCCCCATCAACTGCAAATATTTACAGAATGAACTGAGTTCTTACATAAATTTTTGAAAATCATTGGAAGTTGATTTACCTGATCAGTGGCATGCCTGGTGGGAAGATGGTTGGCTGTTAAAAATTCAAAACGTTTTAATATTTCAAAAATATATTGCCAGTAAATGCACTCAACACATTTAATTGTATAAAAAATATCAATACCCCCCCCCCTCCCTCCCAAAGAAAAGAAATAATAATAATTCTGGGCACATCACAGCACCTGATATCCTTTTTTTTTTTTTTGCTGTTAGGTTATTTTCATATTTCTGGCGTGTTCTTAGAAAAGATTGTCCTTTTGTCCTTCATTGACATTGTTCCCCTGCAGTTGTTTGTAACTGTTAAAATTTTAAAAAGAGCTATATCCAAAAACATCCTTGTAAAAGAGGAAAAATAGTGAAAGTCTGTTATACATTTGAAAGAAAAAGGGACATTCTCGTGACAAAAGTCATTCAGGTTAATAAAAAAGGAAGCAAAGTTGCACTGAAAGCATTGTCTTTATTTAAAATATTCAGAAATGGATGAATTAATCCCAAAAGGACAGAGATAATAGAAAGTTTAAAAAAAAATAATTCGTTAGAAGCTTTGTAGGTCTATGCGAAAGAGAAAAAAGAAATGAATGGGAGGGCAAATAAGTGGCATCTGAATAAGTAGCAGTGCAAAAAGAAAATGTTGCAAAGTTTAGTAATTGAAAATATCAAAATAAAGGACAAATAACAACCTTGAAAAGAAGTCAGAAATATGACTTGTACCATACCACAGTTTCCACTAATGATGTAATGATATTTCTTGGATGCATTTCAATCTGCAAGGTTCTCAGCTGCCTCCTGCAGGTGGATGCTATCAAGTGCAGCTGTACATAATGTGGTCCTTTGTGTTCTCTTCATTAGGGTGATGTCCACAAGTTCTATTCTCATTGGTCTCTATGGTAATGAATGTAGTAGCATTTAATCGGGTGTGCATATCTTTGCCACCTGGTGGCATTTGTGTTAGAATTTGGTCTTGATTAATTTATATATTAACTCAGTTTTCTGTACATATTAGTGGTTCACGCAAGAAGTGATGTGCTGAATAATAATATACATGAAGAACAGGTACAGTAGCCATATAATTTGGTATCACATACATACATATCACTAAGCTGTTCTCTGAGATTCAGAGGTTAGCTCCAAAAAGGAATACAAACTACCAGATAGTTTTTACTTACTGTTGCCGTATCAAACTTCTTCATTTACAGTGATCTTGATGCACAACTCGAGATTCACTGACATTCATTACATGCCGTACACAAGATCTTCTATACTTCATACTCAAAATTTGCTTCTCATGAAGACACTCCTGAATCTGATCCTCCCATGACTTCCTTGGCCTTCCTCTGCCTTTCCTTCCTGCCACTTGGGCTAAAAAGATTTTCTTAGTAAGCATTTCATCACTCATTCTTTCAACATGGCCAAACCACTGAAGCATATTAGTCTCCAACTTGCTAACAACATTTTGCTTCACATCACACAACTGCAACACATCTTCATTCCTCACACAATCAGACCATGTCTTGCCACAAACCCCCGTAAGTAACGCATTTCTCCAGCACACAAACGACTGTTATGTTTCTTCTGCAGTACCCAGGTTTCACTGTCATATATCAGAGTAGGAACAATTACACTCTCATACGCAGCCATGCGCGACTCTCTTGAGAACCCATCATTCCTGTGAAAACCTCCCAGAGCAGCCATGACTTTCAATGAAGAATTCACTCACCATCTAATTTCACCATCCCATTTGTTCTCTGTCAAACATGCTTCCTAAATACACAAACTCACTCACCTGGTCAATCACTGTGCCATTTACACTTACATTACATTCAGAGCTACCAGTTCCTCTCTCTCAAAAACCATACTTTGGTTTTTCCCTTATTTATACTCAGTTTGAATTTCATGCAAACTTTGTACATTCGGAACAACATACTCTGCGACTCACTTTTGCTCTCTGCCAACAAGACAGTGTCATCAATCTGCACATAAGCATATCACCAAGACATAAACCATTATTATCTATTTTGGCATCACGCATGCACACATCCATAAATAAATTAAACAGCCATGGAGACATTACACAACCTCGCCCGACTCCTGCACCAATAGAAAACCATTTTGATAATCACTCGTATACAGGCTCTACTGTCAGCATACATGGTTTTACACTTTTAAGTAGATTCCCAGTAACACCATATCCATTCAATACCTTCCACAAAAGTGTCCCATTTACTCGGTCATAAGCTTGCTCTAAATCTACGAAGGCAGCAAAAACTTTCTTACCAACAGCCAGATACTTTTCAATCATCATGCATAATGCAAAAATTTGGTTTGTGCAGCCTTTACCATGCATAAAACCACTCTGAACATTCCACACTTTTTCTGATGTAAGACCCTGTACTTTTTCAATAACGACCTTACCAAACACTTTCCCTGGCATACTTAATAGGCTAATACCACGATAGTTCTTGCAGTCAGTCTGATCACCTTTTCACTTATACAAGGGAACAATGATAGCATCCTTCCAATTCCGAGGGACCATTCCTAACTCCCAGCACAACTGGCAAATTTCAGTTAACCATTCAATTATAGAGTCACCACCATATTTCAACATCTCTGCAGTTATGCCATCAACTCCTGGAGACTTACCATTCTGAAGAGACTTTAGAGCTTAACGCACTTCTCTTGAGATCCCTCCCGTGCTTTCATCCTTCACTGTGCTATCATCTGCACTGTCTCAGAATCATCTTTGCTTTCCTGATCTAATAACTCACAGAAATATTCCACCCCATCTTTCACGTAACTCATTGGGCTCCCATATCACCTCCTCAACCCTATTCTTCACACAACTGAACACTTTGTTTCCCCTATTTTTCCTGTCTCATTTACTTCCAGAAAGACTTCCTATCTTTCTAAAAAGCCCATTCATGCCTTTCCACCTTCTCCTTCCTATCTTTTGCCTTACTCTGGCGAACCAGTTTAGCAGCTTTATGCTTCTTACAGCGACATTCATCCACAGAAACTCTACCTTGCAACATCCCCAAATAGGCTTCCTTCTTTCTCTTTACTGCCTCTTCAATCTCACTATTCCACCAAGCATCACCTCTATCGTTACCCACTATTGTGGTGCCACAGACCTCTTCAGCTGCAGCGACTACACAGTTCTTAAAACATTCTCACTTCTTTTCTGCATCCCTCTCACAAGACTTCAGCTCCTTCAGTCGTTCTCTGAGTACGTCAGAATACTGCTGATGATCTTCAAGGAGCCTATCAACCTTTATTCTTTCTATCTTGGGTGTCTTCCTATTCCTTTTCTTCCAACCAACATTAAGTTTCACTCGTGACACTACCAAGAAATGATCAGAACCAACATCCGCACCTCTCATCACACGGGTGTCAACAATTAAGTGTTTCAATCGCTGTTCGTAAACAACAAAATCTATCACACTCTTTTGACCAAGAGTACGATTTTCCCAAGTATATGTGTGGATATACTTGTGGTTGAAAAATGTATTAGATATACACAAACCATTCTCAATGCAGAGTTCAATTAATCTTTCACCATTATCATTCACACAAGGATCATTAAACTTACCCAGAACATTGTCAGAAATTGCATTCTGCACACCTACTCTAGCATTGAAATCCTCTGCTATTATAATTTTCTCTTTAGCAACAAACTGGCTCAAAAGAGCTTTTAGTTCATTCCAGAAATCTTCCTTCCTTATCAGAGGGTTCAGAGTCACAAGGAGCATACACTACAACAATTACTATTCTCTGAAGTTTCACTTTCAAACAATTCCAAAGAATTCTCTCACTTTTGCAACTATAGTGAATCAAGTTGTTCTTTGTCTTTTCACTTAAAATCACACCTACACCAACCTGTTTTCTTACATTATCCAATACTCCAGACCACACACTCACCGTTCCATTCACTTTTTCTATACCAATTTCCTTCGTTTTGGTTTCACTTACACGCAGCACATCCAGTCTATACTTATTCATATCTTCAATCACCTCCTTCATCTTGCCATTTATACCTCTAGTATTCCATACACCAATTTTACACTCACCTAGCCGAGATCTCTTTTTCATATGCCATTTAGAAAGTCCAGGTCGATTCCGTGGTGGACCATTCTTCTCAAATGTGGTAGGTCCACCATATCCCACACTTGAGTCACTTTTAATATTTCTTTGTGTCTTTTTAATCAGAGGTAAGTACATCAATGTGGGGGATTAGCCCACAGCTGAGGGTTCCAGTTGATCATTCAACCTAAGGATTCTGGAGATGCACAATAGACCTTAGGTCGCGGTGCTGGGTCAAGTACCCCCCCCCATTGGTACAAGTAACAAGGATTCTGGAACAAAACCCAGTGAGTTCGGGTCTTTTCGCCAATGTCACACAGAACTAGCTGGCACCTCTCAAAGATTCACAGAGGCCCTAGTTGCTGTTGTGTGTGCCATTGTTACCACGGAGTACCCCGAGGAGTCAAACCCATCTCACATCTCACACTAAGACCGCTTGCAAATAATTTGGTATTATATAGTATAGAATAGAGTAAATAAGCAAGGTTTATTCACAATTAAATATTTTATTTAAAGATCTTTTGTAGTTTCACTGAGCATTTGGCTGAGCTTCATCAGGGCAAATTTTGTAAACATTCAAATCATCGTGACATTATCAGCATTCTGATGGTCACAGATTTTGGTAAGTCGTTTCCACGCACTTGAAAGAAATGGATGTCATGTCGTTGAGAAGCCGTGAAGAGTTGTGGTATATGTGGGAAGCTTCTAATATATTAAGCTTGATAGTTGAATCAGGTTTATCAATAAGTTTAGCATTTTCAAGCAAAAAATTTGTGGTTATTTTTATAACAACGTTGGGCTATAGATGACTTCTTCAGTTCACAGTTCCACACATAAGTCTTGTGTTCCTTCACACAGAAGCTTACAGCCCTGTGGGTCTTTCCTATATATGAAGGTCCACATTCTTAAGGGATCTGTAAAGTTTCCCAGGAATTTATGTCTTTCACATAGTCTTTTGAACCGTAAAATTTGCCTTGTTCATAGGTTTGAAAATAACTTTGAAATTAAATATATTATCACTAAGCTGTTCTCTGAGATTCAGAGGTTAGCTCCACAAAGAAATACAAACTACCAGATAAATTTTTAACTGATTATTTACTTACTGTTGCCATACCAAACTTCTCCGTTTACAATGATCTTGACACACAACTCGGGCTTCACTGACATCCATCACTTGACGTCCAGAAGACCTCCTATACTTCATGCTCATTCAGACACTCCTGAATCTGGTCCTCCTATGACTTCCTTTACCTTCCTCTGCCTTTCCTTCCTGCCACTTGGGCTAAAAAAAATTTCTTAGTAAGTGTCTCCTCACTCATTCTTTCAACATGGCCAAACCACCTAAGAATATTAGTCTCCACCTTGCTAACAAAATTTTGCTTCACATTACACAACTGCAACACATCTTCATTCCTCACACGATCGGAACATGCCTTACCAGAAACCCCTGTAAGTAATGCATTTCTCCAGCACACAAACAACTCCTATGTTTTTTCTGTAGTATCCAGGTTTCACTGCCATACATCAGAGTAGGGACAATTAGAATTATCTTGTACTGAGAAGTCTATTGACATGAGCGTGCAGACAGGCTTTGGTATCCTAAATTTTTGGACAGCTTTGTGTATTACGTAAGGGCTAGATCCTCTGTGTGCTGCAATTCCTTTAAGAAAATCAAGCTCTTTCTGCAAGGAATCACTGTAAACTGAAGAAGTCATCTATAGTTAAACATTGCCATGAAAATAACCATAAATTTTTGTTTGAAAATGCTAAACTTATCGATAAACCCGATTCGACTATCAAGCTTAATATATTAGAAGCTTTCCACATATACCGCAACTCTTCACGGCTTGTCAATGACATGACATCTATTTTGTTTCTTTTAAGCTCATGGTAACAACTTGCCAAAATCTGTGACTGTTAGAATGCTGATGATGTCACAACGATGTGAATGTTACTCTCCATTTGTCCTGATGAAGCTGAGTCAAACGCTCAGCAAAACTATAGTAGATCTATAAATAAAATATTTAATTGTGAATAAAAGTTGCTTATGTATTCTATCTCAACATCACAAGTTTAGTGAAAAAAATGTTTAATTGTGGGTTTTATAGAGGTATATTTTAATACATTTGGTGGTCAAATTTTCAAACTAGAAACTTGTTCATTGTCAGGACTGTCATTAGAGTAGGTGTTGCCAGTCGATCGGAAGCGCCCAACTGCAATTAATTGTGGTTGGGCACTTCCATCCGACTGACAACACCTACTCCAGTGACAATCCTGATGATGAACTTGGTTCTAGTTCAAAAACCACCAAATATATTAAAATTATCCTCTATAAAACCCATAATTAAACATTTTTTCACTGTGACTAATAATTGGAGGTGCCATGATGTCACTAATTACTAAGATCACAAGTAATGTAGTCATAAAATATATTAATGGCATTACATGCCAAACATTATTATAAATGATTCATGTAATTGCAGTTGGTTTTGTTCCTTATAAAAATCTAATTTATGAAGAATTTTAGATCACACGAATTTAAAAAAATTCTGGTTTGGAAGCTCAAACATGTGTTTCCAGTTATCAAAACCTTTTTGTGGATCCAAACCTTTTTCAGGTTGGATGAAGTTAGATTTTTCACATACTTTTCGAGCTATATGGCATGAATACATGCATATATTTCATTTGTATTAAAATTGGCATTTTAAGGAAAACTGGAGAAATTTTTGTTTAGAACTTCCAAAGGTAAGCATGCTCAAGATTTTGGAGATATTACTAAATTTTGCTGGCATGGAATTATTGTGCAATATGACATAAATATTCATTTGTATTACAGTAGATTCTGGTTAATTGTACCATTGATTAATCAGGGTAGCTGTTTATTTGGGACTGAAGTAAATTCTAAATGAGCTCTTTAGGATAATGCTTTCCTTCATTGGGGTAGATGCTTAATTGGGCCAAAGTGTTCTAGTCACGATGTGCCCCAATTAACTGGAATGAACTGTGTTTGTAGTAATATTTTCATTCTCAGGGGATGTATTGTAGAAACTCCTCATGGATAATATGCAGTGTGATTAAGATCTTCTTTATCTTCTGGTTGCTGTCAGTAACATATGATAATTAGAAAAAATGCTGCATGCCTGTTTTGCTATGTGAATACTGATCTCTATTTTCATGTGATTCTGGAACCATTTGTATAACATTCATCTGTTTTTTCCTCTAATAAATAGAGATGCTCAAAATGTTGTATCTTTTGTTGGCATGGTTCTAGTTAATGTTAGTAAAATTATGTTGTACTAAAATTAATTAGTTTATCCTGCTCTTATATGACATTATTTAATTGCAGTTTAATATTCTGGTCTGACCATAAAAAGAATAATCACACTATCAGCATGGCTGCTATGGATGGCAGCAATCCAAAGTTACTCACATCAGAAGCAACTAATATAAAGCTGTTATCACCACTGAGTAAGTGCAGTGATGTTTTACTATCATTTAGGTATATCTTTATAATACTGCTAACTGAATTGGGGCAATTAAACACATTAAGTGTGTTTTTCTTTCTGTGATTCAAAAAGCATTGTGTGACTGCATGGCCTTTGGTTCCTTGTGGATCTCATGGGCCAATTGAAAATTGTGCCATTTGTCAGTTATGGATCATGGTACATGCTGCTTACTGTAGGAAACTGAACATATTTACCTGATTGTTTTATTAATTAATGGCAATAACAAATAGTTAAGCCCATTTTATGAATGGTCTTGTTTTGATAGTTTAAATCAGTGGTGGGGAACGTGTGGCTTTCTAGACCATCAGGTGCGACCTTTTGAGTGAATCCTATTTTTGCAGAACAAATACTTTAATTTTTATTAACATTTTTTTTATTCATCTTTTATTTTAATCTTAAGATGACCATATTTATAATATTAAAGCGTAAAAGGAGATTCAACAAAATAATGCTCCCAAACTGATGGTCCAATTAAAACATTAGGCTATTTTGACACTTGCCATGCTCATGATTTTGTTTTAATGTGACTCTAGAATGTTATGCTAACTTCCCCGCCTGAGTGGCACCACTACCGTCTGAGGCTGGTTGGTGGTGGTGGTGGTAGGGAGGTGGGGGTGGAGCAGATTCCGTGTGGAACTCCAGTCTACTATCAGCCTTTGAGAACAGCACACATTCCAAACAGCGCCTTCCCTTTTGAAGTGAATTTGAAAATAGTTACACAGCCTGACCGTATTTGGGTAATTGATTGTAATTTTTTCATTCTGTCTGCTTAACAGTTCATCATGTCAAAGAAGACCAAGAGAAAACTGAAGGAAGAAAACATAGTTTTTAATGAGGATTGGGAACTGCAATATAATCTTGTTTCTGCTAAAGATAAGATGATTTGCTTGCTTTGTACATACATACATATCACTAAACTGTTCTCTGTGATTCAGAGGTTAGCTCCACAAAGAAATACAGATATAATTGATTGAGCTCTTAGAAGATGATATTATTAAATCCTTATTTGATGCTAAGAAAGATCCAGTTGAAATAAGGAAAAATGTAATAGAATACCCACGGCTTCGGCAACATGCACAAAAGATGCTTTATTGCTTTTCAACCACTTATTGCTGCAAATCTACATTCTCCTACCTAACCCAAATCAAGACACCCTTAAGGTCACACATGATGGATACCCATCCAGAGGATCAGCTAAAAGTGTGGACCTCCATGTTGCAACCAAATATTCAAATGCTTTCCAACAAAAATGAGACATAACAAAGTCATTTAAAGGTTAGTTAACTTTAGAGTTAAATTTGTTTTTTAATTTTTGAAGTTAGTTAGTACATAGTTAGATTTTTACAAAATAATGTACATTTTGAATTATATGTAATTGAAGTTTCTTGAATGCGGCCTTATTAGATTGCAGCTAACTTAATGCGACCTTCCAACATGAAAAGGTTCCCCACCTCTGGTTTAAATCATACATAAGATTCTTTCATAGATTCACGAAATTATGCTTTTTTGTCAGCATTTGGGTTATTCTCAAGATGGATGCAAAACTGAATAGAAATTTTTTGGGGATTGGGTCATTCCATGTAAAATCACCCATCATTTTCACGAGATGTCTCATATTTCATCTGGATGACAGTTCTAATATGCTTGCAGTACATGGAGCAAAGTTCTGATACATGGATGATAGTTCTAATATGCTTGCAGTACATGGAGCAAAGTTTTAATACATGGATGATAGTTCTAATAAGCGTGCAGTACATGGAGCAAAGTTCTAATACATGGATGATAGTTCTAATATGCTTGCAGTACATGGAGCAAAGTTCTAATACATGGATGATAGTTCTAATATGCTTGCAGTACATGGAGCAAAGTTTCTTGCATGCTGCCCAGTAAGGGCTCGGTGGGGGCACAGCAGCACTGAGGTGCACTTAATAAGAATAAATTATGAATTTGGCACGAAGAATAAAAGAGGCACGCACTGGATTGTGAGAGTCATCAGAATGTTCAGAGCTGGTCAGGAAAGAATAATTAATGATGGTTTGAATGGAGGCGCACACTTGCAAGGCTGAACAGAATAGAAAATAATGGTTATTAGATGAAACATAGAACATAAGAATGATGTAGGTCTGCAGTAGTTGAACAATAAGGACATTGAGGGGATGTGAGATGGCCAAAGTGATGCAGAGAGATGGGCATGAGCAGATGTTGATCTAGCGAAGCCAATGAACATTGCTAGCATGAGAACAAGCAAATGAGGAATCTGCTTCAATCCGAGTTGAAGGAAGATCAGTGTAGGAATTGGTGAAGGTGAATCTGCCACATACACTTTAGATTACCATAGCTAAAATTAAGCGTTTAATTCAAAGTATTGGATTTTGGGGTTCAAAATGCAAAACTGTTGTAGTAACAGATGAAGATCCTCATAGTTGAGCTATTGTTCAGAATTTTATTTTGAAAGCCATTTGCCCTTCGCTCAAGTTTGTGTTATATCTCTGTTCTTTGTCTTGATTTTTTTTTCTGGTGTTTTTTTTCACAGACCTTTTTATTTATTTTTGTTGTGTGTCAATCATAAAATACCACTAATATTCAGTCAACCACTTTGCCCATGAATTTTTCTTATATGTGAAATTTTCTTCTCTGATATTTTTAATATGCTTTTGTAATGTCACATGCAGAAACTTTTATGATTTTATCTTATTGCATGCTTGATTTTAAGGTTTGAATGCTATATCTTTGTTCATTTTCAGGTTTGACTGTGGATTTTGAGTCAAGTCCTCAGTTTCTTTATTGGATGAATACTGGAAGTCAAACTATTCAGAAGTTGAATCTTCTTACACTAGAAGTGACATCACTTCCAATTCCACCAGATGTTCTTCATGATCCCTATGCTTTAACAGTTTACCATAACCGACTTCTGTTCTCCACTCATTTTGATGGTTGTATTCATTCCATTAACAAAGATACATTGCAAGAGCATTATATTTTGAGGAATAATACTGATGAAATCTTGGCTCTTAAAGTTTATGATGCAGAGCTTCAAACAGGTTTGTAATTTTATTTGATCCCCTAAGCATTTCCTTTTTTGGTAAAGAAATATCATTGTACAAACAACTATATGATTTATGTTATGAGAGTACTAGGACTACAGCTGTGGTTGTTGTGCTGAGAGTGTGACACTGGAGTTCTGTTTATAGATATGATGGCAATGACATTGCTCAAGGTTATGAATTGTTTCAGGTCTACGCCTGCTTTCATTCTCTCCTGTTCCTATCTTGAGTGTTGTGTTAAATGAATCAAAAAAGGTATGTAGATGAAAATAAACTTCATAAACTTCAGAAGAATGAAATGGACAAAGAAATGAAATGATCTTTAAATTACTGAAACTATGCGAGTTACAAAGCCTAATCAATCCACTTCCAAGCAAGCCATACAATACTCGAAAGCAATATGCTGCTTCGGAAGCTCGATGTTGCGATGAGATCTAACTGCTAGTCATGCCGCACTCTAATTGCCGGGGGCACAGTGCATTGGCATTTTGAGCTCTTTTGCGCACTTAATCAGTAATGCCATCTGTAGTAACCTTGTGTCCCTGCAGCTCAAGAACCCTTGAACTCTTAATGGTTTGTGCTCTTAGTTTTTTATGTTTTAAGGATCTATTTCTTTCTTGTTCAAACAGATGTTTCCATGTGTATGGAATATTGATTGGGGAATTATTATTACAGCATTTTAGCTAAAATGCTGTAATAACATTTTAGCATTTTAGCTAAAATCCTGTAATAATAATTCTCCCATTGATATTCCATATGCATGGAAATATCTGCTTGAACAAGAAAGAAATAGATCATTAAAACATAAAAAACTAAGAGCGCAAACCGTTAAGATTTCAAGGGTTCTTGAGCTGCAGGGACACAAGGTTACTACAGATGGCATTACTGATTAAGTGCACAGAAGAGCTCAAAATGGCAATGCATTGTGCCCCCGACAATTAGAGTGCGGCATGACTAGCAGTTAGATCTCATTTCAACATCGAGCTTCCAAAGCAGCGTATTGCCTTTGGATGTTCTAATTCCATTGAGAATGACGTTATAAGTGTCAAAACTAGTCTGGAGTTGTATGGCTTGCTTGGAAGTAAGTTGATTAGGCTTTTTAACTTGTATAGTTTCAGTATTTTAAAGATCATTTCATTCCTTTGTCCATTTCATTCTTCTGGAGTTTATGAAGTTCGTTTTCATCTACATACCTTTTCGGATTCATTTGCATATGAATTTTATCGTTGTTCATTGTAAACTTGCTTAATGAATTTTGAATGGCATTTTATCTTGGGTTTCAACTTACAGTGCAATATAGTGTCACATGCTCAACATAATTTTACATAATTTCTGCTCTTAAATAGGTGAGTAAAATGTTTACATACTTCATGTCATATTATCAATAACTTAGTCTAATCGACCGTTTTTGGTATCCATGCATAAGTTATATTAACGTGTGAAACAGTATTATTGCTACTTATATTGAGTAGTATTATAATACCGGGTGTTCGAGAATTATTGGACACATTACAAAATTATGTAAAAAAACCAACTATGAGCATTGTCTGTTTTTCTATGTCACGTATTACTAACACAGTTTCTATATTTTTGTTTTGCAGAATTGTTATTCCCAGAATACGATAGATGGCGCTAGGTGTGGCCTGATGAGGAATGTATGAGAAATGCGCAATCAGTAGTCATGTTATCCGTACTGCAGAAGGCGATGTGTGTGTTATGGTTTGCGGAATTAAAGTCTGTCATTAAAGTTAAAAGACGATACCGTTTAGAGTATGGTTGTAATCCTCCGTTAACGAATTCAATTAAGCAGTGGATGAAACAGTTTAAAGAAACTGGAAATGTGGAACATTGTGGAGGAGCCAGTAGGGCTAGCGTCAGCGGTGAGACGATTGATCAAGTTAATGAAAGTTTCCGACGAAGCCCCAGGAAATCCGTTCATAAAGCAAGCAGAGAACTGTGCATTCCAAAATCCACAGTTTGCGATATCTTGCACAAGAAATTAAAGTTTCATGCTTATAAAATTCAAATAGTGCAAAAGATGCATGTAAATGATCACACTCTATGATACATTTTCACTGTGGATATGCTGAATCGAGTGGAAAACGAAAACTTTCTCAGTACTGTAATTTTTAGTGATGAATCCACATTTCATGTATCAGGTATTTTGAATCGTCACAACTGTTGGATATGGGGCAGTGAGGTCTAACAGATGCCTTGTACTGATTTGCAGGAACTGAAGCAGCGTACCACAGCTGCTATTAATTCCATAACTCCTCAGATGCTTGCCAATACATGGCATGAAATTGAGTATCGCTTGGACGTACTACGAGCAAACAAGGGATCTCACATTGAAATTTATTAACTTGTGCAATTGCATTGTAAGTTAGTACAGTCAGTTTCTTTCTATCTGTTTAATGTTTTGTTTTATATAATTTTGTAATGTGTCCAATAATTATCGGACACCCTGCATATCGTACGTATTAGGTTCTCTGCAAATTTGCATTTTGAACTTCTAGTATTGTCTAAAAATTATGGTCTCAGATGCATTTGAAACTTTGCAAACAGCATCTAAAGAAACTGTTAGCTGTTTATATACTTTTGAATGGTCTAAAGGATTACTTGACTGTGTCTAAGACTGGAAACCTATCCTAAGATTCAAATAAGAGAAACATGCATGGGGTAATTCAAAACCTTGTAAAAATATGTTCAGCTTATCTGCATTACAGTAGTATTCTCTATTCTTAATTTCTCATTACATTTCATTTGCACATGTTCAAACAATGATGGTGGCCTCAAGACTGAACCCTCACTGAACAACATTAATTCCTCCTTCAAGGCTAAAACTTCTACTCATTTAAAAAAAAAAAAAACTTAAGACTTCATATAAAAAACTTAAGTAAAATGATATCAAAAGATATTAACCAAAGTTAATTGCAAAATCACTATCCTTTATTTACAACTGACATTCAAAAATGGACTCATGTAATGCTGTATTCGAGCCATTCAGACTCGCATTTGCTTATCAGTTACTTCACAATTAAAAATGTTGTAACCTAAAAAGGAAAGTTTACAAAGTTTAAAAACAGGTTTCTTCCCTAAAGTCACGCTATCCTGTTTCCTTCAAAATGTTTTCACTAGCAAACTGCTAGCATTTTTAAGGACAAACCTCATAATCACCAACTGCTTGCTGCACGCCTACTGACACTCAGAGCTTGGCTTGATTCATTGCATGAGGACATCAACCACATCTGACTTGTGGTGCCATCTGGTTTCTACTGAGGTGCATTAACTCTGATTAAAGTATTATGTAAATGTGACTCCTTGCCCCAAAAAAGTTGGTTAAGGATCCAAAACTCGATTTTAAGATTTTGATTGTTTCTTTTACCTCAAACTTTGATCTTTCAAATGCGATTGGTCCCAGGTTGCCACCTTCAAAATTCACGCTGCTATGGCCATTTAAAGATAAGTCTAACCTACATTTTTCTCATTTCTGTAGAATCATTAAAAATCTATAAAAAGAATAAATTCTTCTGCAGAATTTATGTAATACAATATAATGACACTAGTATACAGAGCAAAGAAGAAAAAGGAATGAAGAAGAAATTATAAAATAGAAACACAATTTTGATGAGCGAAAAATTACATTAACATCTGTGGTGGCTCGTGGCAACTGAAACAGGTGAGGCCAGTAGCCGGAGTCAAACAATGAAATAAAAAAACTGTCATTATTAGTCTTAACCATTCAGACCCCCCACCCCAAGATTCCTTTACTCTGCCTCTGTTTACTCCCTTGACTCCCAATAATGCCCAAATCAGGCAGGAATGTGTCAACTATTGTGTTGCACACACACAAAAAAAAAAAAAAAAAAAAAAATCCTCACAATAGAATGCATATCTATTAACAGAAAAATGTTAAAACTTCTTAAATAAATATTTTAGCTTAAAACATATAAGCATTAATATATGTTTGTGCTTTGTGTTTCTTCAGATTTCTCAACTGAGGAATAATCACAGGATTCACAGGATAAAAAAGTATAGTGAAAAAATAATAACTCCAAATATATTCAGGGAGGGAATGTTTCATGAATTTCGTCCCATACAGAATGAGTACCATACTACCATTTGCATTATTTGAAAGGCTTAACCTTTTTTTTTTTTAAAGAACTTGTGAAGCCTAAAAACATATGTACTCATGTGCAAATTATACTTACAGGTTTTCTCACTTATTTATTTATTTTTAACATAGAAAATCATCTTAGTTAAAACTGAAATTAGTTCTGCAAATCGCTTTGTAAACTTCAAACAATATGAAAGAGAAATCAATTGAATTTTTCACTCCCAGATACCATAGCATTAAAATGCAATAAATGGAAATATTATGAAGAATCCATAATTTTTTGTACAGATATTCTCCTCTTCTATGTTTGAGAGTGGCAAATTTTTCTATGACCTTTTGATTGAAAAGTGGAATTTCTCGAATTCAGTCTTTATGTACAGAGAGAACAGCGAGTGCGTTTAACCGTTCTTATGTCATAGTGTTTCTTAAAAATGTTTTTATGCGATTCAAGGTGCTGAAACAACGTTTGCCGCCCCGGTGGCGCAGTGGCCTAAGCGATGGCCTCTGATCATTCGTCCGTTAGGGGTCCGGGTTCGAATCCCGGTGAGGCATGGATGTTGTGTTTGTCTTACGGCACTGGCTCTTTCCCTTCCCTGGAACCAGTGGCCCTAAATTAGGGACGGGCGACTGCTTATAGCCCATTGAGTTGCTCACGGTGGTTGTTAAACCTCCAATCAAAAAAAAAAAAAAAAAAAAAAAAAAAAGAAAAAAGAAACAACGTTCTGCTTCAGCGGTAGTTACTGGTGTTACTAAAACTATTTCTAATAATTTAGAGGCTTCAGAAAATGTATCTAAAAGTTCATTAGAATGGAGAAATGACATTAACGCACTTACGTTCGGTATGCTGTTGAAGGTTTCGTTAGCATAAAGTACTGATAATTAATTTTCAAGTGTTTCTTTATTCAGCATTACATATGTAGTTGCTAATAAATTTGTATGGTGTTACGGAAAATGCTGCATATGATTCTTGAATTCCTTTGGATCTACAACAATGAATGAGTGAAATAAGACAGATTTTTCAAACCTGTCCCTTATTTGATTGATGATGATGTTGCATGCTTCTTTTGCATCATTTTCTACCATACTGCAGCCAACTTTTGCTTTTTTTCGCGAAGGTTGACATTTATCACTTCCATTATGATCATTGTGTTTTGTACTTTGCCGAACATAATTTACAGCTGATTCAAACTTCTTTAGAGCTTGATTACAATCAACACTGGTTGATTTTCTGGACTGTAGTGTATTGTACAAAATATCAACATGTTGGAATATATGGGAAAGGAAAGACAATAAGAAAAGGAATTCCTCATCTCGTAACAACTTCACAAATCCAGTTGATTCATATATACTCTTGTCATCCCAACCACTTTCGTTTCGAATTCTGTCAAAGCACTCCAAGAGTTCACTTTTGTTTTCTGAAACACAATTTATGATCCGGGATAAAAAATTCAGTCTTGTTTCTGAAACTGTAGGTACTCGTCTTCGACAAATATTTCGCGATAAACCACTACATTTAGGTGATACTGTGAAAAAGGAGCAGATTCCACTGATATTTGCAAAAAATATTCTTAGCCTTCTTTAATACTAAGTTCAACTGAATTTAGTGTTAAAGAAGCTCTTTCACGCAAATTTGCACACTGCCATGAGATCCGCTCATCACAGTTGCCCATCATATGTCTCAGCAATAAGTTTGTTTTGTAAACCAAACTTTTCTAACTCATCTTTGAGTACAGATGCAAGACTGTCTGCTGTTCTGTTTTCGATTTCAACAAACAATAAAAATCTTTCCACGACATGGGTGCTAATCATATATCGCACTATGATAACAAATTGTGAACGGCAGGATGTCGGCCGTTTCGTCCACTTGCACATATGTGTAATCAGCCTTTTCAATTTTGCTTTTAACTTCATCCAGGTACACCTGATGCATGCAATCCAAAATTTCATTTTAAATTATTTTTTGATGTATTTTTTGCAACTTTAGATTTGCCCAGATGGTCTTGTAAGACGCTGTCCAAACTAGCTACATATGAGATCATATCCAAAAACACTCCTTTGTTATGTAAAGTTGTGTTTCATCATGTCCACGTAAAGGCAATTTGTGTACACCACAAAATTTTATGCACTCTATAATGCATGTTAAAACGTGTCTATTTTTATCAACTAGTTCATTTCTAACCGCAGAGCGATAACTGTCATCTAATTGTGACATAATATTGACATTACCAAAAGTTTTGGATTTTAAAGCATTATTAATATGCACTGTGCTGCATTAATGTTTTTTAATCCTTTTGGACAAATGTTTCATATCTTTACAGCCAATTTTGGTCCACAGTGGTTCTCCACCAAATAGCAAACAATAAAAACAAAATAATGATTTTTTTTCATTGCTAGCAGTTAGCCAAGCCTTTTTTTCAAACCACTGAACAGAAAATGTTCGAAGTTTCGTTCCGGCTTTCTGAATTACGTGGAAATTCTTGGGCTGATCAGCACAGAGTTTTTTTAAGTGAAGCTTTTCTTCCTGATTTAAAGCAGAGAACAAAGATTTTAATAAAATATCCACTATATTTGTACATGACAAGCAAAAAGGTCACTACACAAAGGAACAACACATCACCGAGAGACTAACTGAACTTTGCTACGGCATTTACCCCCCCCCCCGCTTGAGCTTGGTCGGGGTAAGCTTCTCTGTCAACCCACGGTGTTAAGGAAATGGATACTCTCCTAGCCAATCAAATTAGTGCAGAGGCAGATAGATCTGGCTCCCCACCTTTGTTTGCACACGCAGTTAAGGCAGTGTGGTATGTAGGTCATCATACTGAATGAGACGGGGAGGAAATCGTTGTCTCCTCTTCGCTTGCGTAGTGATGTTACTGGGGTCTGTTAGAGCTGGCCCCAATAACCTCACACTCTGAATGTGATCTCTTTCCTCAGGGAATAGTTTTTCATGTTTGAAGAGAACTTTTCCCTTGGGGAATGGTTTTTTAAGGGAAAGCATGCAATTAAGAAAAAGAATAAGAATTAGGAGAAAAAAAATAATTCTAGAAATAGAAATTTTTAGGTGGTGCCTGGCCCCTCTGGCCCCTAATGACGAACCACCCCTGATTAGCATACAGAATCAAGTTTTTTTTTGTTTTTTTTAAATTTAGAGAACTTTTTGGCTTCTTAAAGTTAAAGAATATGTCCCTCTTTTCCATATTGGAGCATGAAGGTTGTACTTGATTATATTAGTACCACAACCTCTCAAGGGTGAGCCCTTCTGGTTTTATGATAGGTGACATATTATTAAGTTGTAAGCTCTTCTGCTTAGCCCATATTTTGAAATATTCAGGTAATGAATTATTATACTAGACTCTTGCTAATCTGGTCATTCCTTGCACAGAGGAGTGCTGGATTACTGAGAGGGCATAAAAATTTAGTTTAATTCTTCATTAAGTTTAATGTTACAAGTATTGGTAAAAGATGATCAGTACGTACTATGCTGTCTCATTTACAAGAATGAAATTATCTTTTCACATCCGTACAGTAAAGTACAATATGTGCTTACTATACGCAATAAAAGAAATGTACAATTGCAATACAGCACAGATGAAATGCAGTCTGGGTAGCAACAAATGGTCTAAAAATAACCCATGCTTGTGACTCCACAAGGATGCATAACCCTGCCTCTTTTAAAATGTCACGGTTGGAGCCAGAGGCGGGATTAGCAAGAGTCTACTGTAGCTAATTTCATGCATTTAACCTGTGGATCATCAGATGGGATTTCATTCTCAAAATAAACAAAAATAGCTCGAAACATTAAATGCATTTTTCTTCAAACTGGTTTTGGACCTTTAACTTCTTTTCTTTGGGCAGGGTCACAAATACCTTAAAAATGTGTTGAAGTTTTAGCTTTGAAAGAAGATTTAGATGTAAGATATCGTGCAGAAAAGATTAGCGTGGATTAGTTAGCCATCAGTACAGTTTTACACATATCCATACTTGATTAACATAAATTTGTTACAAGTCTAGGTAAATATATATATATATATAACTTACAATATCTTTTGAAATGCAGTGCATTTCATTATCAGGTACAACAATAATAATAAAAAATTGAAACAAAAGCATATTTCGAACTTAATGGTATTATGTTGCAGGCTCATGGGATGACACATTATCATAGAATAAACATATACATACATGTGCAGGATGTGCTTATGGGTTAATGTTGTTGTTACGATAAGTGCATATAGATGAGAAGTATTATAAACAAGATGATTACATCTTTAGTAAGCTCCATGATGTTGGCAAGATTTTTTTTTTTTTTGTGAATAGCATGTGGTAAATAGGAATAAGTCATTTTTGGCTTATTAGTGGTAACTACGGGAGCAAGATACAAGGGGGAGTGTCCTCATTGCAGCATTTGGATTCATGAGAGTGGATGAGTAAGCTTTCAGAAATTAGCAGTGATCTCCTAGTGTTTGTGAGGGCTAGGATCTTACTTTGTGTCCATTCAGGATGGTGTGTGCTGACTATACGTGCCAATGAAGTAGAATCAGTGTGGGTCAGAACAGAGTATTTGTGCTCCTTGATCCTGGTGCGCAAGGAGCATAAGGTTGACCCTATGTAGACCATGTCCTCATTTTGATTGCTACCGTGTTTAAGTGGTATATTGTAGACACCATGTCTGTCATAAACACAAGTTGGATTCCTGTCTTTTTTAACAAGTGAGAACAAGTATTTGGTGACATCGCCAAAGTCTATGCAGTGTTTCCTAAGAGCATTCTTAAGTATGTTTGTTAGTCGGATAGTATGAGATGGATCCAACATATTTTATCTCTTTGGGTTCCTTGGTGAGGGTGCTTATACCATGTAGTAAGTGCTTTCTCATATGTTTATCCACTCCATGTTTGTTGTATCCATTGTCTTTGGCTATTTTGTGTATTTGGCCTAGTTCATGGTTTCTGTCCTTGGTAGTAGCGCCGTGTGTTAACACTCGTTTTCCAAGGAATTTCAATGCAGCATGTTTATGCTAATAGGATGTGCAGAGTCTTCAGGTATGATGACAGGGATAGTAGATGGTTTTCTATGTACTTTTGTGGTAATTTTATTGTCTTGGTGGTACTAAGTTAAATGTGCTTTTGTTCCAATTTTTAATTATTATTATTGTACCTGACGACGAAACACATGTCTGGGCTATGTTGGGCTATAAAAATAACCATAAATTTTTGTTTGGAAACGCTACGCTTATTGATAAACCTGATTCGACCATCAAGCTTAATGTATTAGAAGCTTTCCACATGTACCGGAACTCTTCATGGCTTGTCAGTGACATGACGTTAATTCCATTTCTTTCAAGTGCGTAGAAACAACTCATGAAAAACCGTAACTGTCAGAATTCTGATGATGTCACAATTATTTGAATGTTTACACTCCATTCTTCCTGATGATGCTGAGCCAGACATTCTGTGAAACTATAGTCGATGTATAATAAACTTTTTACTGTGGTAAACGTTGATATTTTCATTCTATCCTAACGCCACACGTCTGTAATCGCAAATTATATATATCTAGACATTAAATTTATGTTAAATCGAGTATGGATATGTGTAAAAACCTTCACTGATAATTGTGTACTGACGGCTAACTAATCCACGCTAATCTCGAAGGAGAAATTAACGTTGATCAGTTGGGGTTAAGTCCAGTGGCCATTGTCATTGCTTGAACACATGCAAATCAAATGTTATGAGAAGTTAAGGAATGGAATATTACTATAATGTAGGTAAGTTGAATGTATCTTTAAAAGGTTTTGAGGTCTAAAAGATGTAATGAAGGTCAAACACTGATTGATGATGACCTTTGTTCTGGATTCCGATGAATATTAAGAATAAACTATTCTGTCGTATGTGTGAATAAATTAATCAGAAATGATAGATAGCTGACTCTTATGGGAGGTGTATAATCTTAATTAGGTCATGTCATGTTCTTTTGACACAAGATTTATGGATGAGAAGAGTGAGAGCAAAGTTTATGCCTTGGCTTCTCACACATGATGAAAAGGAGCACTTTGTGCTAGGAACTTAAAAATTGTGGAGCATTGGACCCATACAAATATTGTCACAGGTGATGAATTTTAGGCAATGGCTGTGAGCCTGAAACAAAATTCCAATCATCTAAATGGAGAAATCAAATGTAAAAGTGATGTTTGATTGTTTTCTTTGATGTTAAAGGTCTGGTGTGTTTTAATTTTGCTCCAACTGGGCAGTCATACTCATGCAAAGTGATTCTGATAAAAACTAATAGGAAAAAATTCAGCACACGTCTTTATCTTGGCTGTTGCATCATGATAATGCACCTGCTCATTCAGCATTATTGATTATTTTGTTTCTGACTTAACACCAAATTTTGGTGGTACCATAATAACCTTAATCATAGTTTTAAATTTACAGCTTTACCTGTAAATTTAATCTTGTATTTATACAATGCTTTAGTTTAATGTTGAAATTTAATCTTCTGTTCATAATCATTTTTTATATTATCACTGAATTTAGTCAGAATGGGACCACTCATTTTTTTGGAGCACCAGTTTCTGTTTCCTGTAGTGTGTTTGGCTGAGTGTATAGAAATATGCTAACGATTTCCAGTCATTGAAAGTAATGCTGCTGTTGTAGTGCAATACTTTTACAGTAGCATGACATTTAGCATATCTACAAATAGAATAGTGCATAAAGTAATCAAGGTAGTTGCTTTTGAAGCACGATCGTGACACGAAGAATCCCACGCAATACAAATTCAAATTCACCGGCTGAATTTAAAGATTTTATTTTATATGGTTTGAGGTATAAGAACTTTCAGGTTTCCCCAGAATGCATCGTCAGATACATAAACAAAAGAAGAAAGGAAGTACATTTAAATAGAATTTGTTTAAATGTGTTTAATATATGTTTAAATTCCTGAAACCATTTAAAATAAAATCTTTAAATTCAGCCTGTGAATTTGAATTTGTATTGTGTAGGATTCTTCATGTCAAGATCGTGCATCGAAAGCAGCTACTTTGATTATTTTATTACTATTTTTGCACGAATTTGAATATCCTAATAGAACATTGCAGTTGAATCTGTGGCACACTACAAAATAAAGTAGCTTTTAGTGGAAAGTTAATTACATATCACACTATTTAAAAAAAAAAAAAGGGGGAAGAAAGTGTAAAACAAATTCTTTAAATTCCATGACATTTCCTGAAGCAGTAGTGGTTGGGTCAGGGCATTTGATTTACATTGTGAAAGTTATCCTAATTTTAATTGGGAAATCTCAGTCAGCCTGCAAAGATGCACATGACAGTTGCACCAGCAGGATTTTTTAGGACTATTAATTGTATGATTCTATTCTTTTAGTCAAAGAGAATGAGTTCACAGATATTTTTTTATATAATTTTTATTTGAATTCTGTGGATTTCGCAGTTAGTCTAGCTAGACTGGAATATAGTTACTGAATGTGTAAAAAATTATATTCAGAATTGAAGTGAACAAAAAGATAGCCACCTCAGTGGCATTGTGGTCTAAGTGCTAGCTTTTGATCTTTCATCTTAGGTGGGTCTGTGTTTGATTTCTGGGTGAGGCATTGATTCTGTTTGTTTTTTATGGCACTATCTTTCCCTTCCCTGGAACCAGTGGCTCCTCAATCAGAGACTGCTAACTGCAACTCAATGGGCTATAAGTGAGTTGCTCATGGTGATCATAAAAAAAAAAAAATCCTCCGAATAAACAAATAAAAAGATAAATTATTTATGTAATTCATCTTAGTATTTAGTTCTAAGTGTCCTATATAAGAATGTACATATAAAGATCATTATAAGAATTTGAGCTTTCAACTTAACCCTAAATGTTGAAAATAGCTAAAAAGTAGTTAAAGTAGATACTTTTTGGAAAAGTAGCAGTAGCTAGCTGCTTTTAAAAAGTAGCTTTCCAAGCAGTGATTATTTTATTATATCTAACTGCTTTCTTGTTCACGTGTTAAGCATATGTTTTATCTAACATTTGTTTGTCTTTAAAACCACTTTTCCCCTGGAAGCTCTTAAACTGACATTGACAGTTTGAAAAGATCATTTGCAAAATAATAGTGAAATAAAAGTTTTCTGTAGTTTTTTTTTATTTGTATGTTTTTTTTTATCTGACTGACTATAAAAAAATACTTATTTTGTTGGTATATGTATGTGTTTTGGTTTTCTCATGTTCATTCTGTGTTATATTCTGTTTCAGGAAATAATAGCTGTTCTGTAAATAATGGCCATTGTTCCCATTTATGTCTACCTGTATCTGAAACTGTTCGTGTCTGTAAATGCACAATAGGATTTGTTTTGGATCCCACAGATGAGACACAATGTATAGGTAAGTTAAAAAAAGTTGAGTTCTGGTTCTGTGTTTTTTTTTTTTTTTTTTTTTTAAATTCTTTCATTGTGTGTTTTTGTGTTGAACTTCAATATTTTTTTTGTATGTAATCCTAATTTTGTGTATTTAACTGGAATTAATGTTCTTCGCAACTCTAAAACTGCAGGGGCTACTGGTTTTCGAGTCCATCAGAATTCATATGAAAAGGTAGAAATTACCAGCTTGATACTTTCCTTTTCATGTCTAAGTTTTTTGTTGTATGCATGGTTTTCTTTAGTGATAATTAAGGAATTTGAAATGGATGCAGTGATAAGAAGATTTACAGGGAATTTTGCTGGGATTTTTTGATTTGTTTCATGGGTTGTAATTGTCCTGGAAATCCTAGAAAAGTACTGGAATTCCATTTTATCCTGGAAATGTCCTAAACTTCTGTTACATGTCTTAAAATTTTATTCATTCTCCTTTTTTCCTATCTTTCTTTCTCTCTCTCTCTCTAACTCTTTTTTTTTTTTTTATCCCCACACAATGTTTGTAGTTCAGGGTTTTTCTAAGACTGTACTTATCCATAGCTGCAAAGTGTCCCGATTGAAACAAATTACATCCAGTTTTCAAATCCAGTGTCAGGGAATCTTGTTTTTGTGGAATTTTAGTAAGTTGTAGAAATTGAGCATGAAATATTCGTCATAAATACATGCAAAATTCACTAGATGATTCACAGTAATCAGAATTGTGTACTGAATTGCCTGTAGTTTACTTGTTACCAAGTAACATCTCAGAAAACTTGAAAACTACATCGCCATGGAGTGAGAACTGAACTCGCATTTTCTGATTTCCATTCAAACATGCTATTCATTCATTGAAGCAAATTACATCCAGTTTTCAAATCCAGTGTCAGGGAATCTTGTTTTTGTGGAATTTTAGTTTGTAGTGAGTGATGGGTTTGCCTCCTCGGGGCGCTCCGTGGTAACAGTGGCACACACAACAGCAACTAGGGCCTCTGTGAATTTTGCAGAGGCGCAAGCTAGTTCTTTGTGACATTGGCGAAAAGACCCCAACTCACTGGTTTTTGTTCCAGAATCCTTAGGTTGAATGACCAACTGGAACCCTCAGCTGTGGGCTAATCCCCCACACTGATGTACTTACCTGATTAAAAAGACAAAAAGAAATATTAAGAATGACTTAAGTGTGGGATATGGTGGACCTACCACACTTGAGAAGGACGGTCCACCACGGAATCGACCTGGACTTTCTAAACGGCATATGAGAAAGAGATCTCGACTGAGTGAATGTAAGATTGGTGTATGGAATACTAGAGGTATAAATGACAAGATGAGTGACGTGATTGAGGAGATGAATAAGTATAAACTGGATGTGCTGTGTGTAAGTGAAACCAAAAAGAAGGAAATTGGGGTAGAAGAAGTGAATGGCACATTGAGTGTGTGGTCTGGAGTATTGAATAATATGAGAGGACAGGCTGGTGTAGGTGTGATTTTAAGTGAAAAGATGAAGAACAACTTGATTCACTATAGTTGCGTAAGTGAGAGAATTCTCTGGATTCGTTTGAAAGTGAAACTTCTGAGAATTGTAATTGCTGCAGTGTATGCTCCTTGTGACTCAGAACCTTCTGATAAGAAGGAAGATTTCTGGAATGAGCTAAACGCTGTTTTGAGCCAGTTTGGTGCTAAAGAAAAACTTAGAATTGCAGGGGATTTCAATGCTTGAGTAGGTGTGCAGAATGCAATTTCTGGCAATGTTCTGGGTAAGTTTAATGATCCTTGTGTGAATGATAATGGTGAAAGATTAATTGAACTCTGCATTGAGATTGGTTTGTGTGTATCTAATACATTTTTCAACCACAAGTATATCCACACAAATACTTGGGAAAATCGCACTCTTGCTCAAAAGTGTGTGATAGATTTTGTTGTCTACGATCAGTGTTTGAAACACTTAGTTGTTGACACCCGTGTTATGCGAGATGCGGATGTTGGTTCTGATCATTACTTGGTAGTGTTACGAGTGAAACTTAATGTTACATACATACATACATATCACTAAGCTGTTCTCTGAGATTCAGAGGTTAGCTCCAAAAAGAAATACAAACTTCCAGATATTTTTACTTATTGTTGTCGTATCAAACTTCGCCATTTGCAGCGATCTTGACATACATTTCGTGCTTCACTGATATCCATTACACGCCGTACACAAGATCTTTTATACTTCATACTCATAATCTTTTTCTCATGTAGACACTTCTGAATCTGATCCACCCATGTCTTCCTTGGTCTTCCTCTGCCTTTCCTTCCTGCCACTTGGGCTGAAAATATTTTCTTAGTAAGCATTTCATCACTCATTCTTTCAACATGGCCAAACCACCGAAGCATATTGGTCTCCACCTGGCTAACAACATTTTGCTTTACATCACACAACTGCAATACATCTTCATTCCTCACACAATCAGATCGTGTCTTGTCACAAACCCCACGTAAGTAACGCATTTCTCCAGCACACAAACGACTCCTATGTTTCTTCTGCAGTACCCAGGTTTCACTGCCATCTATCAGAGTAGGAACAATTACAGTTTCATACACAACCATGCGGGACTCTCTAGAGAACCCATCATTCCTGTGAAAACCTCCCAGAGCAGCTATGACTTTCAAAGAAGAATTAACTCGCCTACTGATTTCACCATCCAACTTGTTCTCTCTGTCAAACATGCTTCCTAAATACACAAACTCACTCACCTGGTCAATCACAGTGCCATTTATGCTTACATTACATTCAGTGCTACCCATTCCTCTCTCAAACACCATAACTTTGGTTTTTCCCTTATTTATACTCAGTTTGAATTTCATGCAAACTTCGTGCATCCGAGTCAACATACTCTGCAACTCACTTTTGCTCTCTGCCAACAGGACAGTGTCATCAGCATACAGCAATCTGCACACACGGATATCACCAAGCCATAAACCACTATTATCTATTTTGGCCTCACGCATGCATGCGTCCATAAATATATTAAACAGCCATGGTGACATTACACAACCTTGTCTAACTCCTGCACCAATGGAAAACCATTTTGATTAACACCATTCACTCGTACACAAGCTCTACTACCAGCATACATGGCTTTTACACGATTAAGTAGATTCCCAGTAACACCATATTCATTCAATACCTTCCACAAAAGTGTCCTATTGACTCGGTCGTAAGCTTTCTCTAAATCTATGAAGGCAGTAAAAACTTTCTTCCCAACAGCCAGATACTTTTCAATCATCATGCGTAATGCAAAAATCTGGTTAGTGCAGCCTTTACCAGGCATAAAACCACTCTGAACATCCCACACTTACTCTCATGTAAGACCCCGTATTTTTTCAATAACAACCGTACCAAACACTTTCCCTGGCACACTCAGTAGGCTAATACCACGATAGTTCTTGCATTCAGTCTAATCACCTTTTCCCTTATACAAGGGAACAATGATAGCATCCTTCCAATCCCGAGGGACCATTCCTAACTCCCAGCACAACTGGCAAATTTCAGTTAACCAGTCAATTATAGAGTCACCACCATACTTCAACATCTCTGCAGTTATGCCATCAACTCCTGGAGCCTTACCATTCTGAAGAGATTTTAGAGCTTTACACATTTCTTTTCTTGAGATCCCTCCTGTGCTTTCATCCCTCATTGTGACATCATCTGCATCTGTCTGAGAATCATTTTTGCTCTCCTGATCTGATAACTCACAGAAGTATTCGCCCCATCTGTCACTTAACTCACTGGGCTCCCATATCATTTCCCCAATCTCATTCTTCACACAACTTACAACTTTGTTTCCCCTATTTTTCCTGAGTCTCATGTACTTCCAGAAGGACTTTCTATCTTTCCAAAAAGCCAGTTCATGTCTTTCCACTTTCTCTTTCCTATCTTTTGCCTTACTGTGGCGAACCAGCTTAGCAGCTTCACGCTTCTTACAGTGATATTCACCCACAGAGACTCTACCTTGCAACATCCCCAAATAGGCTTCCTTCTTTTTCTTTACTGCCTCATCAAACTCACTATTCCACCAAGCATCACCTCTATTGTTACCCACTATTGTGGTGCCACAGACCTCTTTAGCAGCAGTAACAACACAGTTCTTAAAACATTCCCACTTCTTTTCTACATCCCTCTCACAAGATTTCAGATCCTTCAGTCGTTCTCTGAGTAAGTCAGAATACCGCTGATGATCTTCAAGGAGCCTATCAACCTTTATTCTTTCTATCCTGGGTCTCTTCATATTCCTTTTCCTCCAACCAACATTAAGTTTCACTCGTGACACTACCAAGTAATGAACAGAACCAACATCGGCACCTCTCATCACATGGGTGTCAACAACTAAGTGTTTCAAACGCTGATCGTAAACAACAAAATCTATCACACTCGTTTGACCAAGAGTACGATTTTCCCAAGTATATGTGTGTATATACTTGTGGTTGAAAAATGTATTAGATACACACAAATCATTCTCAATGTAGAGTTCAATTAATCTTTCACCATTATCATTCACACAAGGATCATTAAACTTACCCAGAACATTGTCAGAAATTGCGTTCTGCACACCTACTCTAGCATTGAAATCCCATGCTATTATAACTTTTTCTTTAGCACCAAACTGACTCAAAACAGCTTTTAGCTCATTCCAGAAATCTTCTTTCTTATCAGAAGGTTCCGAGTCACAAGGAGCATACACTACAACAATTACAATTATCAGAAGTTTCACTTTCAAACGAATCCAGAGAATTCTCTCACTTATGCTACTATAGTGATTCAAGTTGTTCTTCATCTTTTCACTTAAAATCACACCTACACCAGCCTGTCCTCTCATGTTATCCAATACTCCAGACCACACACTCACCGTGCCATTCACTTTTTCTACCCCAATTTTCTTCTTTTTGGTTTCATTTACACACAGCACATCCAGTCTATACTTATTCATCTCCTCAATCACCTCACTCATCTTGCCATCTATACCTCTAGTATTCCATACACCAATCTTACATTCACTCAGCTGAGATCGCTTTCTCATACGCCGTTTAGAAAGTCCAGGTCGATTCAGTGGTGGACCGTCCTTCTCAAATGTGGTAGGTCCACCATATACCACACTTGAGTCATTCTTAATATTTCTTTTTGTCTTTTTAATCAGGTAAGTACATCAGTGTGAGGAATTAGCCCACATCTGAGGGTTCCAGTTGGTCATTCAACCTAAGGATTCTGGAACAAAACCCAGTGAGTTGGGGTCTTTTTGCCAATGTCATACAGAACTAGCTGGCACCTCTCCAAGATTCACAGAGGCCCTAGTTGCTGTTGTGTGTGCCATTGTTACCACGGAGAGCCCCGAGGAGGCAAACCCATCGCTCACTACGACCGCCCGCGAAACTTAATGTTGGTTGGAAGAAAAGGAATAGGAAGAGAACCAGGATAGAAAGAATAAAGGTTGATATGCTCCTTGAAGATCATCAGCAGTATTCTGACTTACTGAGAGAACGACTGAAGAATCTGAAGTCTGGTGAGAGGGATGTAGAAAAGAAGTGGGAATGTTTTAAGAACTGTGTTGTTAGTGCTGCTAAAGAGGTCTGTGGCACCACAATAGTGGGTAACAATAGAGGTGATGCTTGGAGGAATAGTGAGATTGAAGAGGCAGTAAAGAGAAAGAAGGATGCCTATTTGGGGATGTTGCAAGGTAGAGTCTCTGTGGATGAATATTGCTGTAAGAGGCATCAAGCTGCTAAGCTGGTTTGCCACAGTAAGACAAAAGATAGGAAAGAGAAAGTGGAAAGGCATGAACTGACTTTTTGGAAAAAAAGGAAGTCCTTCTGGAAGTACATGAGACTCAGGAAAAATACGGGAAAAAAAGTTGTATGTTGTGTGAAGAATGAGAATGGGGAAAATGATATGGGAGCCCAATGAGTTAAGTGACAGATGGGGCGAATACTTCTGTGAGTTATTAGATCAGGAAAGCAAAGATGATTCTGAGACAGATGCAGATGATGTCACAATGAGGGATGAAAGCACAGGAGGGATCTCAAGAGAAGAAGTGTGTAAAGCTCTAAAATCTCTTCAGAATGGTAAGTCTCCAGGAGTTGATGGCATAACTGCAGAGATGTTGAAATATGGTGGTGACTCTATAATTGAATGGCTAACTGAAATTTGCCAGTTGTGCTGGAAGTTAGGAATGGTCCCTCGGGATTGGAAGGATGATATCATTGTTCCCTTGTATAAGGGAAAAGGTGATCAGACTGAATGCAAGAACTATCGTGGTATTAGCCTACTGAGTGTGCCAGGGAAAGTGTTTGGTAAGGTTGTTATTAAAAAAGTACGGGGTCTTACATCATTGAAAGTGTGGGATGTTCAGAGTGGTTTTATGCCTGGTAAAGGCTGCACTAACCAGATTTTTGCATTACACACGATGATTGAAAAGTATCTGGCTGTTGGGAAGAAAGTTTTTGCTGCCTTCATAGATTTAGAGAAATCTTACGACCGAGTGAATAGGACACTTTTGTGGAAGGTATTGATTGAATATGGTGTTACTGGGAATCTACTTAATCGTGTAAAAGCCATGTATGCTGGTAGTAGAGCTTGTGTACGAGTGAATGGTGTTTTATCAAAATGGTTTTCCATTGGTGCATGAGTTAGACAAGGTTGTGTAATGTTACCATGGCTGTTTAATATATTTATGGACGCATGCATGCGTGAGGCCAAAATAGATAATAGTGGTTTATGTCTTGGTGATATCCGTGTGTGCAGATTGCTGTATGCTGATGACACTGTCCTGTTGGCAGAGAGCAAAAGTGAGTTGCAGAGTATGTTGACTCGGATGCACGAAGTTTGCATGAAATTCAAACTGAGTATAAATAAGGGAAAATCCAAAGTTATGGTGTTTGAGAGAGGAATGGGTAGCACTGAATGTAATGTAAGCATAAATGGCACTGTGATTGACCAGGTGAATGAGTTTGTGTATTTAGGAAGCATGTTTGACAAAGAGAACAAGTTGGATGGTGAAATCAGTAGGCGAGTTAATTCTTCTTTGAAAGTCATAGCTGCTCTAGGAGGTTTTCACAGGAATGATGGGTTCTCTAGAGAGTCCCGCATGGCTGTGTATGAAACTGTAATTGTTCCTACTCTGATGTATGGCAGTGAAACCTGGGTACTGCAGAAGAAACATAGCAGTCGTTTGTGTGCTGGATAAATGTGTTACTTACGTGGGGTTTGTGACAAGACACGATATGATTGTGTGAGAAATGAAGATGTATTGCAGGTGTTTGATGTGAAGCAAAATGTTGTTAGCAAGGTGGAGACCAATATGCTTCGGTGGTTTGGCCATGTTGAAAGAATGAGTGATGAAATGCTTACTAAGAAAATATTTTCAGCCCAAGTGGCAGGAAGGAAAGGCAGAGGAAGGCCAAGGAAGGCCAAGGAAGACATGGGTGGATCAGATTCAGGAGTGTCTACATGAGAAAAAGATTATGAGTGTGAAGTATAAAAGATCTTGTGTACGGCGTGTAATGGATATTAGTGAAGCACAAGTTGTATGTCAAGATCTCTGTAAATGGAGAAGTTTGATACAACAACAATAAGTAAAAATATCTGGAAGTTTGTATTTCTTTTTGGAGCTAACCTCTGAATCTCAGAAAACAGCTTAGTGATATGTATGTATGCATATATGTATGTAGAAATTGAGCATGAAATATTCATCATAAATACATGCAAAATTCACTAGATGATTCACAGTAATCAGAATTGTGTACTAAATTGCCTGTAGTTTACTTGTCACTAAGTAACATCTCAGAAAACTTGAAAACTACATTGCCCTGGAATGAGAATTGAACTCGCATTTTCTGATTTCCATTCAAGCATGCTATTCATTACCCCACGTGGAACAACGAGGTCCCAAACAACTAAAGCTACGTAATTGTAGTTTAGGAATTTGTACAACCTCAGATTTCACTAGTTGCAGCAGTCGTATCCTACCTCGTAGTGTCAACGATTCTTTCAAATCTAGGAACAGATGTAGGTCAGAAACGACCGGTACCTCAGTTATAGAAATTGTGGAAGAAATATTTTTCACAAACACATAGGAAATTCACTAGATTTTTCACAGCAATTGGAATTGTGTTCTGAATTGTCTGTAGTTTACTGCTCACCTTGTAACATCTCAGAAAATTTGAAAATTACATTGTTCCGGAACAGAAATCGAACCCTCGTCTCCCAATTTCAATTCTTAATTTTTTGCTGTGATATGTTTCCTGTTAGCTACAGTTACAGAAATTCCACACTGCTATGGATTCTTCATAGTCATTATGGGAATCGTTGATCCAATATGGTGTACAACAGTGGTTCTCAATAGGTAGCCAGTGAAAGGTGTCAGTATGGCCCACAGTAAAAAATTAAACTGAAAAGAAATATATAAAATCATATATTAAAATATAAAATCCACAGGTCACACACACAAAAAGAAATTGTCAATATTTATCATATAAAACAGTATACACATTTTTTGTTGATTTAGCACTATGGAATTTCTGTAATCGTAGTAGTGACTGTGCTTAAAGGTTTCAGAATGTGGGTTCACACGTGACATGTGATGAACATAATTATTTTTTTGTGGGATTATCTGATGCTCCTATAGACAGCAATGGAGAGTTGAAGTTTCAATTTTGAACTCCAATTTTTTTAATTTTTTTTTAAACAAAATGAAAAATGTGTGCATTTTTTGTCTGTTGATGTAGTAAGAAGTTACTTAGTAATAGGAAACCATACATTTTCAGAAAACAAAACTTTAAGTAGAGGTAATGCTGTTCCTCACTCTTCTGTGAAAACCACTGTGTACTACAGGTTGTGGAAATGGTGCAGTTTTTAACAAGGACAAATGACACAAAAATTTCAGTTTTGCTATAATAAAATAAATGCTTTCCCCATGTTTCGCCTATCCTTATCCTTCAATTTCCACTGTGTTATTACAAAATATTTAAAAATAAACAGTGTTCAGTTTATATATTGATTGTGGTATATGAAAGCATTTCAAGTTAATATCAGAATTATGGTTAAACTATAGACCTATATATTTTTGAGTTTTGCGTTTTTTATTCTATATTTGCTTCAATAATTGAAGTAAAGCCAAAGTAGAAATAAATTTGTTTCAAAATCATTAAAGCATAATATGCATAAAAGTTTTGTAGAAATTAAACCTGGTTATATTTTTAGGGCCAGTTTTGGTATTTTAGTTTTTATCTGTGCTTCTAAATTTCTTATTAAGGTGAAGCAAGTATCATTTTCAAAATTCTGCATTTTGTATTAAGTTTGCTCAAGTAGGCAGTAGCATAGCTAGTAATGTTGGGGCCCCAATGCAGTATTATTCAGTGGGTCCTGCTGTTCCAGAGAAATACCATATAGTTATGTCACATATGTCATAACTATGTATATGGTAATTATACTATACTGATGGCTCATTATGCAACTGGAAGTATAGAATGCAGAATATAAGGATGTCTATACTCACACTGATATTTGGATGAACACTAAATAAAGGATCTCCTCCTTGTTTTCTGTTGTGGGAAAATATCAATCATTGGGGAAATGTCCAATTTCCATGCAGGTTCATTCTCAATGTACAATAAAGAAAAGCCACTAAGCCTTTCTTCCACTGTTGTGCTTCGTAAACATGCTTCGACGAGTTTTAGTTTTGAGAAAAAGCACTTGGCGCTGGCCATAGACACAGGAAGCATCAGAAACAAAAGTTGTGCAGCGCATACTTCGAAAAAACTGCATGAAAGTTTATATCTTTCATACATACATACGCACATACATACATATCACTAAGCTGTTCTCTGAGATTCAGAGGTTAGCTCCAAAAAGAAATAAAAACTACCAGATATTTTTACTTACTGTTGTCGTATCAAACTTCTCCATTTACTGCAATCTTGACATACAACTCAGGCTTCACTGATATCCATTACATGCCATACACAAGATCTTTTATACTTCATTCTCATAATCTTTTTCTCATGCAGACACTTCTGAATCTGATCCACCCATGTCTTCCTTAGCCTTCCTCTGCCTTTCCTTCCTGCCACTTGGGCTAAAAAGATTTTCTTAGTAAGCATCTCATTCAGGGCTTGAAAAATACAATGCTCGAGGTGCATGGTGTCTGGGCAGATAAATAAGAAATCTAGTTACCGGGTCCAGGCAACTAAGTTTAAAAATGAAAATTCTCTTCTATCTTGAACTTTCTTTTATGTCTTCACTTCCTCTGAGTTCTTTTGTTTTCACAGACATTTCTGAGAGCCTCTAGATTTTTGTCAAGGCCTGCTCTCAATGTGTAGAAACTGTATATGAAGACTTGTTTATGCAAGAAGAATTTGAACATAGTTGCCAGTTTCCTCTTGCTGTAGCCAGTTAATAAATTAAAAACTTTTCATTATGTATTTAGTAATTCTATTCTTTTTGAATTAGATTGTTGGAAGTCCTATTTATTTGTTTTGTGGATTCATTAATGAAACTGTTTTTTTTTTTTTTATGCTAAAACTTTCTTTAATTGGTCTCATGTTTTTATGAGATTCATAGTCCAATATTTTAGTTTTTTGCCATAAAGGTTCACATTTGCATAAGTGTATGTAATTTGCCAAAACACTGTTTCGTGCTTTGTTATTAATAGCTTTTTCATGTTCCTTAATTCTGACTTCCAGTTTTTGAGACGTTTGTCCTATATAACTACTGTTACAGTCCAGTGGAATTTTATATATGACATTTTTCTTTCCATCTTGTCTTGTATATCACTGTAAGGGTTTTTATTTGCTAAATATGCTACCTTGTTTTGTGCTGTAGTTGTTACTTTTACATTATTCTTTACTAAATGTTTTTTAATTTTATTTAATTTTCCATAATTGCCATTGGTATGTACTTGATCTTTTTATCACAGGGCTGCCAGACCTGCGCCAATTGCGCCAAAACGTTGTTGTTGCGCCACCCTGCTACAAAATTGCGATTTTGATCAAATCTGCGCCAATTTTGCGCCGAAAGTGAAATTTTTCTGGTCATCGATATTTTAACGTAATATTAGGATATTCAAAATCATTTCTGCGATAAATTAAAATTTCTCACGAGTTCTGTGAATAAATAAAAGGATTATGTTTATATCGTGTAACTTGTAACCTGGGAATACCATTCTTTTGGTTCTTCCTTTATGTCTGAACTTTGCCTTGTGCATGCGGGGAGCGAGGCTCATTTTCGCCTTGCGGGGGTGGGTGGGGGGTGGAACCCTTTACTAACAAGCAATCATCTGATTTATGTCTTCGTGCGTGAGACATGCGGGACCTCACGCACGAAGAGAGGAGTGGCTCTTTCAGGGAACGACAAGGAAACGTCTTAAACAGATTCTTCTACTGAAGGGTGTGAGGGGGAGGAAAGAAGAGCAATCCCATTCCAAAACGTCTCTGCGCAAGCGTTAAGTGTGGGAGCAGCGCTTATGTAAACAACTTTAGTGAATTTTTCTGTTCTCTTATAGTTTTGATTCCAATTGTAAGCAGCAGTAACGAAAATTTGCCGTTGATGAAGTCTATATAATAAACTTTGTACGAAGGTTATCATGACACAATTGCTAAAAGTTAAGTTCACAATTTGATCATTAAATATTGCATTGATTTTTATTTTATGTGTTTTTATGTCTGAGGTACGCTTTTCTTCGGGAAAGCTTAGGCGTTTGCCATGCACACGCAACCCAGAACAGGCTTGCGGCCGTTTGGTTTCGGAAATAATCTATTTTCATGTGAATGCCGCTAATCTTGAAAAATATGTTGCTAAAAACCAACCAAACGATGAACAGTAATTAAATTTTATTTATTCTTGCTATTTTTGCTGAGTGTATATTTGTAAATGTTCATTAGCGATAGCTACAGCTCTTAGACGCGGCAGCAACTAATTCCTGTCTTATGGCTATTCAATAAACTGCGGGTAGTGTAGTTGTTTTCCCATTTATCCCACTTTAAGAATGGCAGAAATACTAATTAACAGTCGTAAGAGAAGCAAGTAAAATGTCAGCAAATCCGAAATATAACATTTTTCGTAGTTCAGGAAATTTCTTTCTGTCCGAAAAGAGACGAAGTACCACCTGTGCCATTGTCTTTGTCTTCCGCGACTGTCTTTTTTGTGCCATCGGAAGAATGTTCTTTTGTCTTCGCTAAAGCCGCACACTTCAAAACACCATTTTTTTTTTTTTTTTTTTTTTTTTTTTTTTTGGTGGTGGTGTTTTAATATTACGTTACTTTTGCAGTTAGAGTGGCCAATTAACTTATTCACGCATGAAAGTTTTTGCGTGCTAAGTACGGAATAATTCTGTCTTTCAAAAATTTCTTTCTCCGAAAACGTAAGCTAGACGGAGCTCCAAAACTATCTTCAGTAACGTCTTTTTTTTTTTTTTTTTTTTTTTTTTTTTTTTTGTGATGTTTGCTAGTGTTATTGTTTGTAAAGATAATTTATTCCATACATATTGTATTTTAGCCTGGAAAAGTAGACAAAAAGTTCCGAAAAACGGAAGTTTGACGGAACGAGAATTTCTCTCACAATCGTTATTTTTTCCCCCGATGTTCCGTCTGACCTGAATTTTTAAATGCCATTATATATACTTATATTCGTAAGTGCATGTGCACTTCAGCTTGAAAAAGGCAGAAATTTCCTATAGCGGGAATCTTGACGAAGCGAAACTTTCTATAGCGGGAGTCTTGACAGAGCAAACTTTGTTCTGTAATTGCTTTTTTTTTTTTTTCGTGCTCCGCCTGTACTGAATTGCTTTTAAATGCTATTTTTTTTCGCGTAAATTTTTGTACTTCAACGTAAAAAAAAAAAAAGAAAGACGAAAATTTCCGGAAGCGGAAGTATGAAGCAAAAATTTCTCCCACAATCACGTTTTTTTTTTTTTTCTTGATGTTTCACCTGTTTTGAATTGCTGTTAAATGCCATGTTTTTTTTTTTTTGGGGGGGGGGGGGTCCGGAGATGTTTGCATTTTAGCTTGAAATTGAAACCCTTTAGGGAAAATTTCTCCTGTAATCTTATTTTTTTTTAATTTTATTTTCTTCATGCCCCGCCTGTGTTGTTTTTTGGTTCTGAGAGGTTTGTAGGTCTGCTTTCACTCATTCATATATTTTTGAGAAAATTCAAGAAAAATAAGTTAATTGACCCAACCTAAGATTAAAAATAAAAAAGCTTTTTGGTTGGATTATGACGTGAGTTGAATAAAGGAAGAAGTCTGGTCATGTTCCGGCTCACTGTCACTCATCTTCTCTGTAGTTGTGTTAGTTTTCATGATGTGCGTTTTCATTTTTTTCGTTCTCATTTGTTGGAACGACAATGCAGCTACGTTGCAGCGACTCCTAGATGACCACAGCGATACTTTCGCTGTCTTTTGCTTTTTTAAACAAATTGGCTTTTTTAATCGTATCTAGCTTTTAAACTTTACCACATTCTCATTTTTCATTTTTACCGTATCAGCCTGATTTTAAGCATTATACCTCGTTTTTAACACTGTTTGTTTGATTGTCTTGTGTCTGGCACTCTTTGGCCACACATTGCCTTTGCACCATAAAAATGCACCAACCGACCTACCAAAGATAAGAACAAGGGTATTTTTGTAATTTTTTTTTTTTTTCGCTGTTAGGCTGTTCAACTTTTTTTTTGAGAAGAATAAGGGAATAGACCAGCTTAATAACAGAAATACAGCAAACTGATGTTATTACAAAGTGGACAGAGTTAGTGTAATAATAACAGCCTAGGGTTTTTGTTCTTACTCTTTGCTGTTTGATAATTTTATTAACTTAAATTTTTATGGAAATGCATTTATTATTGAGTTTCGTTCCTTGATTGCAAGCAGGAAATTGTCAGTTCAGACCATGGAGGAAAACAGAACTGACTGCTTGATGTCAGAGACTGTTGAAGTGAGTCTTTTGCTTTTAAATGAGAAAGTATGCAATGCTAAGTTCATTCTTTTGAATGTTGCTGTAGTCACTAATTAATAAATTAATAAATTGATTGAACTTTTTCATAGAATTGTAATAGTCCCATTTTTATCACTCAGCACTTCCAATTGTTCATATTGTGACAACCAGTATAAATAAACTATCTGAGCCTGGTGGACTTATGGATGTCAGCTTTTTAAGTAGTTCTACATATCAATGTGCTTTATTTATACAAGTCCTGGAGTGAAGAAATTAGCTCCACCCACTATCATGGAGTGAAGAAATTAGCTTCACGGCTGTATTGCTTGCGGTGTATTTAAATAGCAATAATTAGGATGCTATAATAATACTGAATTTTTTGTATGAAAAAGTTTTTTATTAGAGACAAATGCAGAATAATAGTAGAAATGCTGTTTTTTACTTGAGGAATTGTTACAGCTAGCTCAAAATTTTGATTTTGTATGGTTTTTAATGGGAAGTGATTGAACAGAATTATATGTAATGTTTAAATATGTATTAGGTCTAATAGATTCCAATTGCAAAAATTTTCCCTTAAAATATATAATTTGGTAATTTTATAGCTACATAGATTATCATTAAAGGAAACATAAGCAATAGGTGAAAGAATCCATACCTCTGTGTTGGAACTTTGGCGAACAAGCTTTTGGAATGTGTTTTGATGAAGATGCTGAATTCTGCATTCCTATTATTTTAGAAATTAATCAAAGTAACTGTTGTCAGAATGGAAGAAATGATTCAGAAACCTTATAGTTAACCATTCAGGCTTAAGTAATTAATCATCTGTGCAAAACATTTCTTCAGTTCATCTTTTCTAAGCTGAGAATTTGTGTTCTCTGCCTTGTGTTTTGATTTTTACTCTCTTTCATGTTATAAATATATTTTATTCTCCTATGGTTTTTATTTTCTTTCTTCTGTTATAGAGCAAGCTTCTGCCCTATCTGAGCTATCACAAACAAAACAGCTCAGTTTTCATAATGATGGCCCTAATGTAATGAAGTGCCTTAAAGGGAAAATAAAATATACAAACCCTCATTTGATTGACATTGGGGAATGTACCCTCCACAAAGTACACAATGCTTTTGCTTCTGCACTAATATGTTTTGGAGGTGATGTGAAGAGCTTGTTAATCGATATATATTATTTTTTTAAATGCTCTGCTGCAGGAAGTGATGATTTTCATAATCTTCAGTGCTTGATGGAAGTTCCGGAACATGTTTTCGTGAGACATGTTAGCAGTCGATGGCTAACTTTGCGAACTTCATTAATACGATTCATTGAGCAGTTCCAAGTGCTACAGAGTTTCTTCAAGAAGAGTCAGGATTCCAGAAAGGAAACGCTGTGGCTGCAACACATCACTGGAGCATTTCAGGACAAAACACTTTTGGCAGAAGCAATGTTCCTGAAAAATGCTGCTGATTTATTTGTTGGATTTCTGAAGTTATTTCAAAGAAATGAGCCTCTAGTTCATATTTTATATGATGAATTAGTAACTTTGGTGAAAAGGATTATGGGTTGTTTGCTGATTGTAGCCTGCTTTGAAGAGAAGAAAGGCTTCAATTTAAAAGAAATTTTCATTAGATAAAAGTGAAAACTGGAAGAAAAAGGTTGAAATTGGCTTGGACACTGAAGGTGAAATGGAAACATGGACAAGTTCACAGAAAAAAAATTTCTATTTGGGTGCACGTTCGTTTTATCAATCATGTGTGAAATACTTGGTAAAGGTATTGCCTTTTGACAACAGTGTCCTGGAATGAATGAAGTGCCTTCATCCCCTTTTCCGTACCGAAATTTCGTCTTGGCAACTAGCTGCTGCTGTTCCAAATGTTATATTGCAGCTGCTGATGTCACAGCATTGACAGATAAATGGATTAGACTGCAGGCTATTGATGAAAAGTTTTATCAAAATAACGAAATTGGGATGGAAAATAGCCATGAGGTAGATCAATTTTGTAAGCAACAGTACAAAAGAATTGATTATTATTGGACTGAAATTTTTTCACTTAAGGACTGTGATGGAAATGATAAATTTCCATTGCTTGCAATCCTAATAAAAGCACTGTTGTCCCTTACACATGGTAATGCTCATTGTGAACGAGGCTTTAGTGTAAACAAGCACATCTTAGATCAGAGGAGTAGTTTAAGTCTACAAAGTATAAATGGCATAAGGAAAATTAAATCTTATGTACAGGAGCATTGCAAGAACATTGAAAATCTCAATGTAACTCCAGAGCTTCTGAAAGCTGTAAAAGGTTCATACAAACAATATCAAAATCGCTTGGAAGCTGAGAAGAAAATTCAAGGAAGAAAGCAAGACAAAGAAAAGCCAGCAGATGACCAGTTGAAGCTCAGAGAAGAAGAAAGTGAATTGAAGAAACAGCTTTCTGCTTCTCAAAGAGTGCTGAATAATGCAGAAAAGATTATAGATGATGGATTGAAAAAGAGAAATTTTGCTGACATAGAAAGTGGGCAGATTCTTTTAAAGGAATCCAAAGAAAAAATTTCCACAATTCTTCTGCAAATCGAAAACAACAGGTGTAAACAGCAAAAATTGGCATCGAAAAAAATTAAATCATTTTGCTGACCTACATCTACAATGCAGTTTGAACCCTTGTAAATAAAATACTTGTACTACAGAGATTCATGGGAAAGTATTCCTAATAAGACATTGGAAATGAAATCTCTATGTATTCCATGGCTGAAGAAGAGCCTTCATTTTTCATTTTCAATGTTATATTAGGAATGCTTCTCCACGAATCTTCGTAGTGTCATCTTGTTATATGGACTTTGGCCATTCTTTATCATGAAAAATATTTGTACATACAACATAAAATGCACAAGTGCATTTTGATCCACCATTGTAAATAGAACATATGGATATGCATATACCACATGCCACCATGACTGCATAAATAAGCTTAACTTCTACCTACTACATTTTTCTGAAGTGCAAATTGCAAATTTCCAAGTATACTGAGTGAGTTATAATTGCATATGCAGGAGACATTGAAGGTTAAGGAAATTTTACTCTGCAGATTAAGCATGTAACTTCACAAGGTAGGTGATATTTACATCACATGTTTCAGTTATATCTTTCCGCTTCATAGTAATAATCCATTCAGAGTAATTATATATATATATATATCATCATCATCATCATTGTCAACCATTATCAATCCACTGCTGGACGAAGGTCTCCCCAAGTTTCCTCCACAACGGTCTGTCTTGTGCCAGTCTCCTCCATGTCACCCCTGCATACTTTCGAATTTCATCCACCCATCTCCCATGTGGTCTTCTTCTGGGTCTTTTCCAGTCCCTTGGAATCCAATCTAAAATTTCGGCTGTCCATCGATGATCTGTCCTTCTGGCAGTATGTCCAGCCCATTGCCATTTCAGGGATTTAACTCTGATCATGATGTCTTCCACTCTTGTCATTTTTCGGATCCACGAGTTCCTCTTCTTATCTCTCCTGGTTACACCAAGTATGCACCTCTCCATGCTTTTTTGAGTTGTCTGCAGCCTTTGTATGTCTCTTTTAGTTAAGGTCCACGTCTCTGCACCATACGTAAGCACTGGAAGGATGCATTGATCAAACACTTTTCTTTTAAGACATAATGGCATATTGCTCTTGAAAATTATGCTGTTTCTTCCAAAAGCTCTCCAGGCAAGTTTTGTACGCTGATTAATTTCTTCATCAATGTTACCCTCACTTGATATCTGCTGTCCAAGATAAACGTACGTGTCTGTTATCTCCAGCTTTTCTCCATCAATCGATAAATCTTCATTTCTTGTAAAAGCATTGAACATCACTTTTGTCTTCTGAAAGTTCATTTTTAATCCCACTTCTTTACTCTTGTCAGCAAGTTCCTGGATCATACTCTGCAGCTCTGATGGGGTAGTTGCAAAAATGACTACGTCATCAGCAAAACGAAGGTGGGTTAGATAATCTCCATTAATCTTTATCCCCTTATTTTACCAGCTCAGCGACTGAAAAACACCCTCCAAAGTGGCATTAAAGAGCTTCGGAGATATGGTGTCACCTTGTCTCACTCCCTTTCCAATTTTTACGTGTGTTGTATTTTCAAACAGCCTAATCTTTGCACTTGCATTTTCATTGATGTTATTAATAATATTAATGTATGCATCTTCAATACCGCAGGTTTTCAGAGCCATTGTAACTGCTGATGGTTTCACCGAATCAAAGGCTTTTTCATAATCGATAAAAGCCATGCACAATGGAAGTTCACATTCCCTCGCTCTTTCAATTAGTTCTCTCAGCACGTGGATATGATCTATTGTGCTGTAGCCACTCCTGAATCCAGCTTGTTCTCTCGGTTGAGCCATGTCCAGTGTTACCTTCAAGCGGTGTGAAAGAACTTTAGTGAAGATTTTATAAACTACTGATAGGAGGCTGATAGGTCTGTAGTTTCCAAGATCCTCAATGTCACCTTTCTTATGTAGCAGGATCATTGTAGCGGTGTTCCAATCCTCAGGAATCTTTCCTTCATTAAGGCATCGAGTGAAAATTTGGGCGAGTACTGTTTCGATTTCTCCACTTGCTTCTTGTATGATGTCTACAGTAATTCCATCTTCTCCTGGAGCTTTTCCCCGCTTCATGTTCTCGATTGCATGTGCAACTTCTGCTGGAAGGACTGGAGGAACTCTGGTACTGGTATCTTTCATGATGTCTGGAGTGCATGTATCATCCCTTTCATATAATTTGGAGTAGAAATCTTTCACTCTTGTCAAAATTTCGCCTCTATTTCTTGTTACAGAACCATCTTCTTTTCTCAGTGCCATAATCTGTTTTCTTCCCTTACTGAGATGTCCCTTTGCTATCTTTAGACTTTGGTTGTTTTCAATTGCTTTCCTCACTAGTTCACAGTTGAATTTTCTTACGTCTTCAGTGATACTTTTTCTTACTGTCTTGCATAGCTCTATATATTCCACTTTGGAAGTCACATCTTCTTTAGTTGTCCTCATCTCTCTTCTTTTTTGCATCAACATTTTCGTTTTTCCTGATAATTTATTTACATGCAACTTGTTCTTAGAGTCAGCTAATTTTGTTGCTGTTTCCATAAGAGCTTTGGTTACTTTTCTGTTAACTTCAGAAATATCCACTTCTTCCAATGTTAGGCCTTCTAAAGCAGAGAACCTGTTCTTCAGTTCCAACTTGAAGGTATTATGGTGTTTTTTAAGGTTGGTTTTGTCAATAGATTTTGTTTGTCTTATGAGCTTGCCACGTTCAAGTTTAGTGTTGAGGTGCGTCTTACATCTCACCAATCTATGGTCACTACGTGTGTTGAACTTGTTTAGCACACTGCAGTCTTCTATGACGAATTTTTTGTTACACATAATAAAATCAATTTCACTTGTCGTCCCATTTGGATGTCTCCATGTCCATTTCCTGTGTGGCTTTTTCTTGAAGAAGGAGTTCAAGATGAAAAACCCTTCTGCCTCTGCAAACTCAACGAGAGTATTTCCACGCTGGTTTCTGTTGCCGTGACCGAATTTACCTACTGAAGTTTCATTCTGTTGCCGTTGCCCTATTTTTGCATTGAAATCTCCCATAATTATTTTCAAGTGCTGCTTACCTTTATTATTTAGATGACAAATTTCCTCATAAAATTCTTCAATTTCTTCTTCAGGATGACTTGTGGTGGGTGCATAAGTTTGAATAATCTGAGCCTGGTATCTTTTCGAGAGTTGGATAACAAGTCGTGCAGCTCTGTCAGAGGAACTTTCAACTTCTACAACTTTATCCTTCAGTTTCTTGTTTATTATAAATCCAACACCACTAGTTCTGCCAGTATCTGTCCCACGATAGTAGAAGAGATGTCCACTTTTCAGTTCGATGAGATCTTCTCCTTTTCTCTCTATATATATGTATATATATTATATGTTTAAACACATTACCTTTCATTATCATGTCTTTGTGGGTGTACTAATGAATTATGAAATACATAAAACAATGATAATTCAATATGTAATTGTATCTTAAAGCACAGCATGGGCTTAAAACATAATTAAACGGGCTATCATTAGCTGCTCCAAAACCTGAGTTCTGCTCCAAAATGTATATTTTCTCGCTCCAAAACTCAAATTTTCTGCTCCGAAATGCAGATTTCCCCCGCTCCAAAAATCGCTTCGAAACACGTGAGGGATGCTAACACCCCTGTTATCAGTCTTTTCAACCTTTTTGATGTTCTTTCCACATTGTTTCTGTTTGACTTATTGCATAATATTGATGATCGTTTTCTTGGAAAAATCATTATCTATTAACTTCAATGCCATTTTTGTCGTAGCCTCCTTTTGAATTTTCCTTGATGAAAGTAATTTAGCTCTAGTTATTAAATTGCAGTGTTGATTTTTACTATGGTATGAGTTATAATTCAGTAATATATTAGATTTTTCTTTGTTGAAATTATGAATGAAATTAAGACATTCTGTTCCTCTGATGATTTTTATATCTTAGATATTGAATTTCTTTGTTCTTTTTTCTTCTAATTCCAATTTTATGATTGATTCCAAAGCATTAAAGAAATCCACTTGTATGTTGTGCTGAATGCTTGCTTGAATCATACAAAATAAGGATATCATCGATACATTTGATATAAAGATCCAGTACTATATTATCTTTTGCAAAAATCTGTTGTTCTAAAGAACTTAGATAATATTCTGCTGGAATTGGAAAAGTTGCTGATCCTATTGATAAACCTTGTTTTTGTCTGTAGTATTTTCCCTTAAAACTAGAAATTAATAAACTGTAATATAAATTCTTTGGCCACACTAACCGGCCCAATAATGAAAAGAGAGAAGGAGAAATATAAATTCAATACAAATAAAAAATTATTGGCTGTAATTCCATGTTTTATTATAAAACCATTTTGATTTTTTTTTCAAAGAAACTGTTGATGTGAGTACACAATTTTCTCAAATGTGTTGAAGGAAACATATTTTTCACATCTAAACTGATCATTCTTGTATTCTTATTGATATTTATGTTTCTTAATTTATGGTTCTAATAAAAGTCTAACAATTATTGGGGTTTGTGGCAAAGACACTCTTTGATCATGTGAGGGATGAAGATGTGTTGCAATTGTGCAATGTGAGGCAAAATTTTGTTAGTAAGGTGGAGACTAATATTCTTAGGTGGTTTGATCATGTTGAAAGAATGAGTAATGAGATGCTTACTAAGAGAATGTTTTCAGCCCAAGTGGCAGGAAAGAGTGGTAGAGGAAAGCCAAGGAAATCATGGGCAGACCAGATTTAGGAATGTCCGCATGAGAAAAAAATATGAGTATGAAGTACAAAAAGGTCTTGTTTGTGTTGTGTGATGGATGTCAGTAAGCTTGTGATGTGTGCCATGAGGATCACTGTAAATGGAGCCGTTTGATTTGGCAACAGTAAGTTCTCTTCTTGAGGAGCTAACCTCTGAATATCGGAGAACAGCTTAGTGATATGTATGTATAAAGAATTGTTTCAGTTCAACATTAGATGCAGGTATGTTTAAAGATGGGCAGACAAAGTGATAGCATATGTAAAATAACTTCCTGCTTTTCTTTCTTTCTTTATTTTTTGTCATATATTTTCATTTCATGTATTCTTTTAAAGTACAGTTATATAGTGAAAGTTGTGCTGAAACAGATTCATGCTTCATGTTGTTTCGCATGTTTGTGAACCTAGTTTGAACTGAGTTATGCCATTTATTTTTGCTGGCATTTTGGGAGATACAGAGAATTAAAAAAAAATGTTTATGTACAGGAGGGGAGATATGCATTCTGTTTATTTACTTATTTACTCAAATTTATTAGTGCAAGAGCCATTTTTGACCAAAGAATGATGGAACATGATATGTATACAAAAGATCAATTTGAGCCATGGGAAGATTTGAGCTTTATAGGTTAGAGGTACATACTAAAAGACTTTCCCTTCCCCACCCTGGCCATTTAAAATATATATCCATGAAGCATTCTGATCATATACATAAAATGTGTGTGTTTGAAATCGTATATGCATTAAATTTAAGAGTTAGCTTTACCTTGGTATTATGGAATATCCTAGAGACTTTGTTATATGCAATATTGTTATAAACTGGTTCCATAATGTTTTTTTTTTTTTTTTTTGAAAAATAATAGAATTCATTGGTATGTATACAATGAATGAAATATTATATTATTTAGTAACTCTAACTTTTTTTTTTTTTTTTTCCCAGGTTATGAGACATTTTTGATGTATTCCTTGAGTTGGGAAATTAAAGGGTTGGCATTTGATTCGGATACTATGGATACTTCTGTTTTGGCTCCGATTTCTCGAATACATATGGCATCTGCCATAGAATTTTCTGATGGTAAGTTCGCCCCTCTTTCTTACTTTGTCTTTTTATTATAAGAAAAAAAAGCACGAATTTTGATTTTCTTCATAATGTGTGCATACATATTTGGACAGTGTTTAAAATAAATAAAAAATAATCCTTTCTGACATTTTTAATAGAATAAATGGTATTTTTTTTATTCATATTTCAAAATAAACAAATGAAAGATGAATCTTCGATAAGTTGACATGTTTTTAATTTTTCCTGATAGGCAGTAGCAAAACTACGTTGCTGTTAAAATGTATTTTTTTCATCAATCCTGTTCATTTCACCCCAAAAGAACAATGAAGTGCTAAAGATGAGCAAGGAGTGTCCTCGATTTTAGCATGGGTGTTCTCTGAATGGGGTATGGACAGTATGCTGCCACTGAGAGCAATAGACATGTGAAGAACAACTACTGATGAAGATCCTCAACACTTCATTATCCTGCGGTGTGGAAATTGACTGAAGAGATAATACATTTGTAATATGACAACAGAAAATGCAATGTTGCAGCCTTTCAAGAAATTAGAAAGAGCACATTAAAGATTCAGGTTTCATTCACTAAGGTGGTTAAACCAAGATTGAAACATACTGAGTGTGAGGAGTTGGGCCTTTAACCCCACCCCCACCCCCCACCCCCCAAAAAACTTTACAGCTTTTTCCCCCAAATATTAAACAGCACCATTTCTGTGACCCGTAAGTTGTTTTCATGGCAATGCTAGAAGCGGCAAAACAGAGTTTTAAACTTTAACTTTAATTTTGCTGAAAATGAATGTTTTTCCATTTCTCTCTTTTTCAAGAAATAAAAGGCTTGAGTGATTTTCCTTTTTGTTTGATGAGAAATTAAATTTCAAAATTGGAACTTCAACTGCCTGTCGCCGTATATTGTGATGTGCAATCGTTTTTTCTACACAGTGAGTAGGTAGTGACGTTTTTAAACTTTTTGTTAAAAAAATGACAAAATCCCTGCTCTGTTCCTTGATGTAGCAGCTAGCAAGAAGTGTCTAGTTATGCATTTAAGCAAAATTAATTCCAAAACTAGATATCACCCCCACCCCCACCTCCCACCCCACCTCCCACCCCCGTGACAGTGTTTAAAGTGCTGGCTTTTGACCTATCGTCCAAGATGGGTCCCGGTTTGAATCCCGTCAGGCATGGATATTGTGTTTGTCTTATGGTCCTGGCTCTCTCCCTTCTCTGTAACCAGTGACCCTATATTAGCAACGGGCTGCTGTGCCCATTGAGTTGCTTATGGTGGTTGTTAAATAAAAAAAAAAAAAATGGTTATGCCGTAAAACGATTTCACGGGTCATGGAAATGGCGCTGATTCCGTCACGAACAGATTAAGCACCCAATTTGAAATTTCATTTCGCTAAAAAACTTGGGGCGGGGAGGGTAAAACTGCGAGCTCCATTGTTATTTTGAAGGAGAGACTGTACGAATAAGAAAAATACGCATTTCATTAAAAAAAATTCTAAAAATACGAAGGCACTGTTTAGCACCATTAAGGAAAAATAAGAAATGAAGAAAATCATCAGAAATAGTTAAAAATAAGGCTTAGGGAAAGAAATAAAATAAAAATTTCATCAGAAAAATTCAGAACACAGAAAATCGCAGAACATTCTCATTCCCGCTGGAATGGACACTTCTGTCGATTCCAAAAAAATTCGTCCGATGGGCAGACATCTGTCAAACTTCCAGAAACGTGATGAAATTTGGAAAAAATTTTTTTTTGACCTGAAGACAACAGCAAAATCCTGAAAACTTGGTTGGTGTGCAATTGTGTCAGAATTTTTAAAAACCTTTTGAACAACACACTAAAACATTTGGTGTAACTGCACAATTTCAGTGATTAAAGAAATATGACTTCACATAATTTTCGGAGGGAAAAGAAAAGTAAAATGTAGAACAGAATTTTAAAATAATGACAATCACGACAGGTTCCCAAAATTTACGAAAAAACGGAAATCTGTCCCCAAGATGGAAGAATGGCAGCCATTTTCATTCATATAGTCTAAATTGTTGTTGGCAATTCAGTGTATCAAATAAAAACATGGGCTCCCTAAAAGTACATGTTTGTGATGTGGTTGGTTTTGATGTTAAAAACTTTAACAGAAAGAAATTAGTCTTAACCCGATTTATGGAATATATGTAGACCTGTGATAAATCTAATTATAGACCATGGTGAAGTTCAAGGAAAAAAAAAACTGTCATGACTAACACTTAAACAAGAAAACAAAAAGATGGGGGAAAACAATTCAGATTAGATAAGTTATTGCATGTTGTATTAACCACAAAAATAATGTAAAAAGTGGCCTAACACATCTAATGTAATCCAAGGTTCTGTTCCTAACACTTCCAGTAATGAGAAGGTGTTTTGACTTATATTAGATCCATGAAAAAAAAACACATTCTAGCATGAAATTATTTGCCAGATACATAATTTCCATGTTACAAAGACTGTATTTATTACTGCCCTCCAATAATTGATGAAAAAGAAGTTTACATGGAGGTTCTCATCAACATCTGAAAGTTTTTTTTTTTTTTTTTTTTTTAAACAGCAAGGCCTGTGATTTTAGGATACTTTTAGAGTCCAAAATAATTAAAGTCCTTAGTTTTCCTTTGGATTGTGTACAAACCAAGCCTATGATCACATCTCACCTACAGGGCTAGATAGTGGCAAGGGATGTAAGTACTATTTCCTTAGTTTTCTTCATATGATATGCAAAACAGGAAATTCGCGACAAAAAAAAACAGTCCTTCATATAATCTGTGGCAGTACTTAATCTGCAAGCCATTCCTTAACCATAATTTTGCATGTAAAAGTTGTGATAAATAGGATGACCCAACAGTTCAAAAAAACGGGGGGGGGGGGGGGGGGGCTTATCTTCTTATTAAAAAGAAATAACTGTCAGTTTTAAATGCCTTTACATTACTTTCAAGAGAAATAAACAGCAAAAATTATGAGTTTTTCAGCATTACTGCAGTTTTATTGTTAGATTCCATAGTTTGCAGTTCCGCAGTTAAATCTGTGGCATCTGAGCTTCAAACATCATGTGATCATCTGCAAGAGCAAATAATATTGCTTTTGTTTCATTGTATTTTCTGTCAAGATGCTCATAAGAAAAAAAAAATCTTTCCAACTGTTTGCGGACCTCCATTTTCATACTGTGTTACATTTTCCTGTTATTAACTGATTTCTGGTAATTTTTCAAATATGCGCCCACTCTTGACAAATGCAACGCTGATTTCTTAAAAATCAAAGTGTTACAAAATGTTACTTTTCTTAAAGTGGCACATAATCAGCAGAATCTAAATTTATTACTTTTTAAGCAGATTATCAATGGATTATATGACAAAAAGTACAGTAATATGATTTATGTGGCCTGCTTCACAATGATGGGAGATGTACAATTTTAATTGATGAATGTAGTTTTTACATGAGCTGTAGTGCTCAACTTGTAGATTATTACAATCAGCAATTAAAAGGTTACAAACTTTTCTGTGTCTGCATTTTTGAGCTACATTAAAAAAATATCTGCTGATTGAGATGCTCTTCTCATTATCATTCAGATGTCAAAAATAGCATGCATTTTGGTATAGTTGCACAGAAAAGAAAAAAAAAGAAAGGAAGGAAAAGAGAGAAACAGTTTTAATAGTGCAGATAACTATTATAATAGCCTGGAAAATTCTCACATACACAAAATTCAATTTATATCATTTGGTGTAATTTTTCTTTTTCTAGATGATGACTTTGTGCTTTTGGTTATAATTTTCCTTTTTCTAGATGATGACTTCCTGTTTTGGATAGACAGTGAGGCAGGTACAATTACTCGAACAAAGCGAGACATGACATCTCGAGAAATTATCATTCAGGGCTTGGAATCGATAGATGGACTTGCTGTTGACTGGCTAGCAGGTTAGAGTATAAAAGCATACCACTTGGTATTTACATGGGCTTTGCATTTAAGTGACTTTGTTCTGTTTCAATATCACTCCCATAAGTTTTTTTCATACTATTTTCCCCAGTTTTTTTTTGTAATAGAAGTAATTAACTGTAAATATTTCACAGTGTAAATTCTGTTGTGACATAGGATTAAGTCAAAATCCAAGCAATAAACATTTAGTGTGTTACTGTTGTATAGCGAAACTTCTATTTAATGAACCTGTGTTTAGCGAATTTCTTCAACGAATTTTATGGGGGAAACTTAGAACTTGAGCTAAAATGCATTAAAAAATACCTCCATTTAATGACTTAATTTTCTGTTCAGCAAAGTCATTCATAGTAGTTCCTTTCATTTTGTTTCTTTTTAATTGGAGAGCTACAACAACAACAACAAAAAATGGCAATTTGTGTGAAAACTGAGAATTTGAACTTTTTGCAGAATATACACAGACAAATGTTTTCAGATACGGAGGCATTCAAAAACCATTTCAAAATTTAAAATGGCATGCAAAACCGAAATTGAGTTTTCTTTGTGAAAATTAACTGCCTTTTTGCTTATTTTTAGGTTTAAAAGTGAAAGAAAACTGAAAAAAGGTTTTAATTTAGAATATGATCCTTTACTTTTTTCAATAAATTTACTTATCTTGCACTACCACATGCTTTGCCACAGGCTTTTAGTTGTCACATGACACCATCATCAGCTTAGCACACCAGCAGCAGAAGTTCTACGAACTGTATCACAAATGATTTTTTGATTTTGCACAGCCAGTTAGGAAAAATAAGTAGGTTTTTTTTTTCTATTTTTGGCAAAATATAAGTACTTAAGCACCCTACAAAAAAAAAAAAAAAAAAAAAAAGCACTTTCTAAAAATTCATAATGTCTGTGGGAAGAACCCTGTCCAGTTCTCTTTCATTTCTAAACCTGAAAAATAAACAGAAAGACAGTTAATTTTCACAAGGTAAGCTCACTTTTGATTTTAAATGCTAGTTTGAATTCTGAAATGATTTTTGAATGCCTCCATTTCTTAAAACATAAGTCTATGTATGTTCTTCAAACATGAAGAGTTTCACACTTTTATCATAAAATGTCATTTTTGTCCTTCTTTTTTTTTATGTTGTTGTTGTTGTTGCTGCTGTAGCTCTTCTACTATTTGTTATTTTTCTACTCAAAATTGATATTGCTGACAATCTTACTGACTGACGACACTCTTACAGAGTGTTCAGAAATTTTTAAGCTGGCTGTACTGTAAATGTGAATCAAAATGGGGTAAAATCAACTGGGGTGGTGATCAAAGCAAATTAATTAAAAAAATTATCAAAGCATTTGAGATGATTTTAAATGGGCTTTAATTCATTGATAACATTCCAGAAGGTGTTTTTTGTGCGCTTACTATAGAGCAACATCTTGTGCTAAAATTCAGAAAAAAAAATTATTGATTTCTGTGAAGGATGATCCATTAAATTCTTTATTTACAGTTCATTAAGTAAAATGAAAATAAAATTACATTTTATTTTTGTAAAAAATAGGTTTAAGGTCTTGTATGTGTACACTATGCACATTTTATAACAGTATTGTATTAAACTATTCTTTAAATAGTCTAAATGAAATCAAATGAATGCACTACATAATTGTAGTACTGTAGTAATGAAGACTTCAACAAAGATTAATAACACTTTTAATAAAGACTAATTTTAATGCTGTTAAAAACTTCAACAAGTTTATACAGGGTGTACATAAATTAGTTGGGCAAAAAGAATAGTTTATTATGCGTAGTTATATAGGCACACATGAGAGTGAACAAGATTATAAGATAGTGAAACACACCAAGTTTACCTTTTTTACAAATGTTCGATGTGGCTGCCCTTCGTTACTCTGCAAATGTCCCATCAGTACACCAGTTCTTGCCATATGTTAGTGAGCATGTTCACGTCGATCAAACCAAGTGCAGTGCTGATTCGTGATTTCAATTCAGGAATGGATTTTGGAAGTGGCGGACGGTAAACCTGGTCTTTAACAAAACCCCATGCACTGAAATCTAGGGGTGAAAGATCTGGTGATCGTGCTGGCCATGGAATAGCACCTCCACGACCAATCCAAACTGGTACATCAGCACTGAGGTAAGAAGTCATCGCTCTGTGAAAGTGACACAGTGCACCATCTTGTTGAAAAATGAAACCTTCAGGCATTGTTTCTTTCAGGATCGGCATCAGGTAAATCTGAAGCATGTCCAGGTATACGATTCCCGTAACAGTTTTTTCAGCAAAGAAGAATGGGCCAAAAACATCTATCCGCAAACTTAGGATACACTAAGACTCATCTGCATTTGAACCAGTAACTTACAATTAATATTTCGCATATTATTCACTTACGAAATTGCCCAACTAATTTGTGTAAACCCGTATATAAAATGATATGAGAATCAATAGTTTTGTTATTATGGCCAAAGCTCATTCTATATTGATGTAATAAATGACCTATATATATTAATATAATAAAAAACCTATGTATTCATTATAATGAAAGATCTGTGTTTATTGATATATAAAAGACCTTTTCCATATAATGAATATTTCAGCCATCACCATATGAGACTTCATTAAATAGAGGTTCCACTGTATATATAAAATCTATTTTACTGTTGATGAGGAATTTAATGCTGTTTTATTTGTTGAAAATTTTCAAAATGTTGACCTTATGGAGAATGTTAGTGCAATATAGGGTATTAGTTGAAATGCTGAGTTAGGGGTTTGTTTGTTTTTTTGAAAATCTTCTCCTTTTTTTTAAATGCTAACTCACACTTTTTCATGGATCCAATTTTTCTATATTAGAAATAGGTGATTTTTAGTGTTTTTAATCCATTATGGCAGTTTTATATCAGCTGTAAAGGTTGTTGCCAAGCACATGGTATTTTTTTTATTCATCTTGGTTAAAAATAATCTAAATCACATTATTTAACATGAACGTCAAACCAATTTTTTTCTCCCCCGTCCCACTTCACTTATTGAACTTTCAGTTGCTTGAAGTGTAGTTTAGCTTATAAAGGAAAGCATGGGAATACTGGGCTGTAAATTAGTCTAATGTTACAACAAAAATTTAACCAGGTGTTTGAGTGTTTTTAAATTTGCTATTCACCTTCATATTATTTCATTCTATCTGAAGTTAATGTTCTAGCATATATAGGGGCTGGGACAAAGCCACTTGAAGTAGTTTTAAATAAATAAATATAATTTATTTAAATATGAAACAATGTGAAGCAAATTACCTATGGTAAATCATTAATTACATATTGGCTGTTGGAAGATATCATATTCTGGTCTGTCTTCTGATTGAGCAGGTAGTAGAGCCATTAGCAAGGTCAGGCAGGTGTATCTGTTTCAACTTTCAGTAGAGTGGGTATGAAACATTGCAAGTTCTGTGTACTGTGCTTGCATGTGAAACCGAATAGAATGCATGAGCTCTCAGGTTGTACTTTCACTGTCACCAATGTAGGATTTGGTTACATGGCATCTTTTAGGGTGAGTAATCCTCCTCTCCCCTTTTGATTTCGATGCTTTTCTAATGCTCATTGTACAAGCTACTTATGTTATGTGACAACTGCTTTACTATTATTTAATTGGTTATTTTCATTTATTTCTGTCTTTAAGCTGTGCTTGGAGCAACCTGAATGAATGATAGTGCTTAATCTATGTCAGGCATCTTGAATATTAATGCTGTGAGTTAAAGTGCTTGTGTGGTTGCATTTTTTACCTTTCTAGAGACAAAGTTTTTGAAAATAAAAAAAATATGGATTTTCTGCTTTAACCCCCCCTCTCCCAAGAAACCCCTGGGGATTAGAGCAATAAACAAAAATTCCTGCAGATGAAAGAAACTCCCAGCTGTAGTGATAAAAAAATCTGACGAACTTAACATGATGGTAAAGTACATTCATTCTAATAGTATTTCATTATCATTCATTACTGCTTATACTCTACTGTACTTGGAGCAACCTGAATGAATGATAGTGCTTAATCTATGTCAGGCATCTTGAATATTAATGCTGTGAGTTAAAGTGCTTGTGTGGTTGCATTTTTTACCTTTCTAGAGACAAAGTTTTTGAAAATAAAAAAAATATGGATTTTCTGCTTTAACCCCCCCCTCTCTCCCAAGAAACCCCTGGGGATTAGAAGCAATAAACAAAAATTCCTGCAGATGAAAGAAACTCCCAGCTGTAGTGATAAAAAAATCTGAAGAACTTAACATGATGGTAAAGTACATTCATTCTAATAGTATTTCAGTATTTCATTATCATTCATTACTGCTTATACTCTACTGTAGAATTCTGGTAATACTGTCGAAGAAGTCGTGCCTTGCCACTGCACATGGCACATCTGTGAATACTTAATAATACCAATAGTAGTGTTCTTAGTTCTTTGAAAATAAGGAAAATGTATTTTGCAGTTGGTAGAGTGACTGACTGTGATGCTTTTCTTAAAAGCTAAAATGGTTTTATGATGGGAATTTAATACTCATTTAGCTAGTTACTTGCTGCATGGTTTTTCATAAACCGATATGTCAGTATGTGAATCACTACTGTAGGCGAGTTAAACTGAAACAGTTTCATCTCATCTTCTTTGCTGCTGGCTTGGTTGGTTAGTTATTTGAGTTTAATGGCACAAGAGCCAGCAGAGGCTCAATAGAGCCAAACACAAGGTATTGTGTGAAAAGTGAAAGAAAAGCATAACATCAAAAGACAACAGAAGAGAACAAATACAAGACTCATGCATATACATCTGAAGGATGATGCAATACTTTGCAGTACTCATGTCAGCCCCCAAGAACTACTTTCAAGGTCAGGCTTAGAACTTACTGGTTGTTTCCTCATATTTTGTAAAATTCTATGTGCGATTTGTGGTTTCAGTACAGATATTTCATGAAGTTGTGTGGTTCACAAAAATTGCAGTTTGCTATTGATAATGCTTTTATTTCATTAAAAATATTTCAGTCCTGATCATTCCTTTGTTTTTAATTCCATATTTAAAAAAAATACCAGCAATTTTTCTTTTAGTGAAATTCAATATGTATTTTTCTCCTTATCAAATACCTGAGATGGAATTCAAAATGATTGATGTTTGTATACTTTATTGCAGTGTTTATTTTAATTACGTTTTTTATAACCACATACACTGACGGAAAAAAATCCCAACACCAAGAAGGGTTTGTGTTAGATAAACGACAGTTGGTAGGCGGTGAGAGTACATCTGTAAGATGACGTCTATGCAAATTTCTGCGCTCGGCGCATACGTGTGGCGCTAGTAGCGCCCCTTGGAACATGCAAAGCAGGTTTGCTGTGAATACGCGCTGTAACGTTCGTGAGCGTTAGCTATCGTTCGTTGAGATTCGACGTAGTGTGTTGATGTTAGTCAAGAATGCCTTTAAGAAGACGAAGAAGCCATTATCAACAGCTCACGGAGTTTGAACGAGGTCGTGTAATAGGGCTACGAGAAGGTGGATTTTCTTTCAGCAATATTGCAGAATGACTTGGCAGGAATGTAGCCACTGTGCATGATTGTTGGCAGCGGTAGTCAAGGGAAGGTACTGCCTCAAGAAGACCGGGTTCCGGCCGGCCACGTGGCACTACTGAGACGGAAGACCGCCGTGTACGGCGTATGGCCGTGGCGCATCGTACCGCGTCTGCGGCAGCAATTTGAGCTGCAGTTGCCACAACAGTGACACAACAAACTGTTACAAATCGGTTACTTGAAGGACAGCTCCGAGCCAGACGCCCTGTAGCGTGCATTCCACTTACTCCAAACCACTGCCTTTGCGACGTCAGTGGTGTCAAGCTAGAGCTCATTGGAGGACGGAGTGGAGATCTGTTGTGTTTTCTGATGAGAGCCGGTTCTTCCTGGGTGCCAGTGATGGCCGTGTGTTGGTTAGAAGGAGGCCAGGTGAGCGTCTGCAACCAACCTGTCTGCGGCCGTGACACACTGGACCTACACCTGGAGTTATGGTCTGGGGAGCAATTTCCTATGACAGCAGGAGCATTCTCGTGGTTATCCCACGCACCCTGACAGCACAGTTGTATGTCGGTCTGGTGATTCAACCTGTTGTGCTGCCATTCATGAACAGCATTCCAGGGGGTGTTTTCCAACAGGATAACGCTCGCCCGCATACCGCTGTTGTAACCCAACATGCTCTACAGAGTGTCGACATGTTGCCGTGGCCTGCTAGATCACCAGATCTTTCTCCAATCGAGCACGTATGGGACATCATTGGACGACAACTCCAGCGTCACCCCCAACCAGCATTAACCGTCCCTGTATTGACCGACTAAGTGCAACAGGCATGGAACTCCATCCCACAAACTGACATTCAGCACCTGTACGACACAATGCATGAACGTTTGCGTGCTTGCATTCAACATTCTGGCGGGTACACCGGTTATTAATGTACCAGCATTTCACATTTAAAATGGCTCTTCTTGCGCTTACAATAAGCTGTGATCTTGAAACCTTAATCGATTAAATATGTTACCTATACAAATGTATTGCCGCCATTTCATTCCTCTACAACTATTTTTTCGTGGTGTTGGGATTTTTTTTCCTGTCAGTGTATTTCAGGTTTTTTTTTTTTTTTTTTCACATTGCAGTACCATCTTTGGGAATGAGGTTTTTATATGAATACCCGTTTTTTAAATTATTAAAGTCTTAAAAAACTTGTATCATAATTAAAAACAGTAAAAATGTTGGTAAAACAATTTTTTAATGGACTGAAAAAGGATGTCTCCCCCAATAAATAAATAAATAAATAAATAAATAAAAATAACATCTGGATATGCTTCTGACTGAAGCCACAAGATTAATTTATGCTCAAGCTCAACAATTTATGCAGCTGTTTTAAATTATTCAATTACAAAAGATAAAAAAAATCATAATTTTAGACAAGGTTTAGTGTGACATCATATGAGCATATCTTCCTCCAGATGAAGTTGGTGAAATATCTTATATTCTTAACAACCATGTCTGTAACATTGAAATCATGCTAGGTAAAAAACAAACTGGTTTACTTAAATTGTTGCTGTTTACCTTTCATTTTTAACTGGATTATAATTGGTTCATACTTTATACTATGGAAACTATGTTTAATAGTTTGAAATTGCAAGTTCAATTCTTTCATTTTAGGCAATTTGTATTGGATTGATGCTTCCTTTGGTGTTATTGAAGTGAGCCATTTGAATGGTAGTAGTAGATATGTGGTTGTCTCTGGAAATATGAGTAAACCTCGCAATATTGTTGTCCATCCAAAAGAAGGGTAAGTCTTAATAATACAAAACAGAATGTACATGTTCCAGTAAAAAATTATTTTTATTTGTACTGTAATTTTCTTCGTATAATCTGCGAATTATCTGCTAAAAAAGTTAATAATATAGGTTCTGCGAATTATACGCTGGTGAGGATAATACGACGATTTAAAAAAAAAAAAATTTTATGGCCCTTTGATTTAAAAAAAAATCAGCAAGATAATTGTGCAGAAGAGGGGTATAATTGGAAAAGAAACTCCGTCGAAAATTTTTTCCTCAGTTCAGGAGTTTGTATGGAGCGGAGTGGAGGAGTGCCATAATGAAAGATTGGGAAAGTTGTGGGGAAGGACGGCAGGGGTCATTTTTTTATCGCTGAGAAGGACAACTCTGACTGTTGTGCCGTCTCTGTTTTTGGCAACCAGCCAACGAAGTATGCACAGCGCTTGCTGCACGAACCTATGCGTTCCTCCTTTTGGATCTCACCATGCCTTGTGTATATTTCGTCCTTTGCCATTTTGACCAACACCTTTGCTGCTGATGTTTTCCTTCATTGCTATTCATGATGTCTTTGAAAAGGAAACATTTCAGTTACACTGCCGAATTTAAACTAAAGTGGTGGGCACAGTTGAGAATATGATCGTGTCACTGTGTGATAGTTTTGAGGTCAGAAAACAATTGCGCAGTAACACGCGGAAAGCCGCTTTGCCGCGATCTAAATCGTAAACAAATCTGTCAGTAAATTCTGCGGGGGAATTCACGAAACTCTACCCCTGTTTTTTTTTTTTTTGGCCCATGTATAAACCGATCCCCCAACTCTGAAAGTAGGATTTCCTCCAAAAACTTTCGACTTATACGCGAGTACATACAGTATTTCTATGACTTGTTCTGTATCAGCCTTTCGTCATTGGCAAGGTGTAATGCAATACTCTGGAGCTGCATCGTTGCAATCTATGGATGCTACTCTACTGAGCTTTATCTGTCCAGAGATAAAAATATGAAAAAGTAACCTTTAAAAATGAATTTCTTCATTTAATAAAATATTTTTTTTTCTTACTTCTTCGGACTCCTGGATCATTATGTGACCGACTTTTCTGTCGGAAATTCCACTTCCGGTTCAACACCTATGATGTGCGGATCATAGGGCAATTTTTTTTTCTGAATGTCACAGTCTGCAGATTGTATGCCAAGGCGGATTATATGAAGGGAAAAAAATGTGAATTTTGTGCTCTGCGGATTATATGCTGGTGTGGATAATACGGCGAAAATTACTTTACATATTTTACTGAATTTCACTAGTAAGGCATTATTAGCGTGGGTGATTATTTACTGTTATTTAGGGGTGGAATTTTAAAGAATTATTGGGAGGTAAACTTAGTGCATCAACTTTTTAAATACCAGATGTAAATCAGCATATGATTTTTCTTTATTGAAACTCTGATAGATTTGCCATAGCAATTTTATTCATTTATTCATTGTAATTGTGATATATGTTATTGTTTGCTACTTCATTAAAACATAAATTTAAATTTTCTAGTATTATGTACATAGGTGAGTCAAAAAGTTGGTTGCACTGCTTGATAAAACAACACAGGATCGAAATTACTGAAAAATGCTACATGTACCTGAAAGTTCCATACAAAAGTTACTTCTCGTCGTAATCACCTAGTTTATTGAAACATTTGTCGAGGCGTGGCACACATTTTTCTATGCCTTCTGCGAAGAAATTCCGTCCAACGTCCGATAACCATTGCTGGTTGCAGCTTTCACCTCGTCATAATCATATGCTCACTCCCATGTGAAATATCCAGTTCTTCTGCGTTTTCATCTTCTGTTACTCGTCTGTTTGCTAGAATGAGTTCATTCATGCGCGCAATGTTCTCAGCCGCTGTCGAAGTTGACGGTCTTTCCTTGCGGTAATCGTTCTCGAACAAGATGCACCACTTTGCGATAGCTTGACGCGATATTGCGTTCTCAGCGTACACTTCTGTTCAACTGCCGAAAAATTTCAGTGCAGTTACACCTTTTTGCCCACAAAAACGAATCACTGCATGCAGTTCCTATTTGGATGCCACCAGCAGCTGCTCACGACTCGTTAGCAAGCGAACTAAAACTACTGCGTAGAAGCAACTGCGGTATGTGCTGCAGATAAATGCCAGCAGTGTTGCCACAAAGTGTCAGCAAAATATCCTTTTACTGAAATGTTTTACGGAGGAGTGCAACTAATTTTTTGACTGCCCCTCGTACTTTCAAAATTTTACATATTATAAGGAATAGCAAAGTTTTAGAAAAACAGTGTTTTTCTATGAAAATATTCTAATCTGTTTAATTGTATTTTCCCTCATTTAATTGTGCATGCACACTCTTGCTTTTGTGTCAATGTAGCATGTTAGTTCTTCATTCATGCTTTACACTCTTGGTATTTAGTATTTATTGTAATAAGTGTTCTGAAAGAATGACTTGAACAGTTAAGTTGTTGTAGAAATTCATGCCAATAACACTACTATTAGAATGCTGTTGTTGCATGATATAACTTGAAAGTCAAATTTAACAATGAAAATGACTTTTATTTACACTGAAGCAAAAGTTGAAAGTCAAAATCACATCAGTAGATCTTTCATGCTGGCTCCCAGCACATCCTTAGGTGAATTCTAAAAAAAGATATTGTAAAAATTTGAAGAAGAGTCCACCGTGGAACGTCACTCTTGTGGAACACAACATTCTGGACTATTAGAATGCCGTCATTGCACGATATAACATGAAAGTCAAATTTAGTGATGAAAATTACTTTTATTTACACTGAAGCAAAAGTTGAAAGTCAAAATCACATCACTAGATCTTTCGTGCTAGCTCCCAGCACATCCTCAGGTGAATTCTAAAAAAGATATTGTAAAAATTTTAAAAAGTCCACCGTGGAATGTTACTCTTGTGGAACATAACATTATGGAGCATGTTTATGTTGCCCACCTTAGTATACCTCATACTTATTGAGACCACCATCACTGCACATTTGATCATAGCAATTCATTTTCAGGGTTCCCACTCAACCTGGAAAACAGGGAAAACCTGGAATTCTCAGGGAATTTGAAAATGGTTCCAAAAATCAGGGAAAACTCAGGGAAAATTGCCCTTTTTTGTAAAACTCAGGGAAAATTCTGGGAAAATTACCCTTTTTTTTTTTTTTTTTTTTTTTTGTAAAAATCAATGGATACTTACTTTATTTTGCCAAAAAAAAACTTATTTTTTCAAGATTTCAAACTTTTGCTTGCAATTACTGCTTGCCTAGAATTTGCTAGATCTTACTTTCAGTTATAATAAGTATTTCCTTTATTCTCTAAAAAAATGCAAAATTGAACTTTTAAAATTGCCAGTTATTAAGCTTTTGTTCAATTTCTGTAGGCAGTTGTTATAACATGTAACAATTAGGCACAATGGCTCCAGCTTGAAGAAACACTTCACAAGAGAACCAACCAAATGATGGATCAAAGTCCTTTGTCTGTTGGTTCTCTTGAAACATGTTTCTTTGAACATAGCCATTCCATCATTAAGTTTAGCTGCATTGTGTTATAGAAAAACTGAAACGATTCAACTGACAGATTTTTTCTTACATATGAACTGTTTCTATGGGAATGTATGTACAAATTCCGTGTGGGTAGTATTCACAAAAGTTCACGGAACTTTGGTACAGAAAATAATGTGCACAGTTAGTTGTTAATAATGAAAAGCAGGTAATTTTATAAAGACAAATTACATAAAGAATTTACAAGTGTGTGCTTTGGTGAGAAAAATGAATGGAATGGAATGAAATGTAACAATTCTTTGCACATGCCACTCTGGAAAACTTTAAAAACCACCTGGAGAACCTGGAAAAGTCAGGGAATTTTTTTATTACTTTTGTGTGGGAACCCTGATTTTGCACAGCAGGATGCTTTCTTTCAACAAAGCATTGCTGTGTCTTATTGCTCCCATTTGGTGAAGGATTGGTTGGAGGAGCTTTCCTGTAAATTCGTTACTGTTGAATGGTTCTCTCACTCTCCATATCTGAACCCAATTAAGTATTTATGGGACAAAATGGAGCAATGCATTCAAGTCCCAAACCCACCACCGTCAACTCTGGGTGCTTCTTTTCAGACGGCTATCCTAGAATCATGGGCCCCAGCACTACCTGAAAATTTCAAACACCCTGTGTAGTCCATGCTGTGACATGTTGAGAGTGAACGATGGGCCCATACATTATTAGGTGGGCATTACAGTACTTTGCTATTTCAGTGTAGTACTGGATTGTTTGTTCTGTTCTATGAATTGCATCCAGTGCTCAACTAGTTTTTTTCTTTTAGCTGGATATCTTCTTGTTATGTTAAACTATAAAGTTTATGGTTCTTCTTCTTTTCTTCTTCTTCTTCTTCTCTCTCTCTCTCTCTCATTTTAAGATTTCATAATTGATGGCTCTATTATATTTAAATGCAACTCTTTTTTTTATCATCATATTTTTCTGCTACATATTTTTGGTGAAATTAAAATGTTCTTTACGTTTATGTAATATAATATCTAATGTTGTTCTTTCTGATGCATTTCAACAGACTTATGTTCTGGTGTGACTGGGGCTCTCCGCCCAAAATTGAGCGAGCATCTTTAGATGGAAGCAATCGAATAGAGTTTGTAAATACAACTTTGCAGTTAGTGAATGACCTTGCAATTGACTTTGAGGAAGATAAATTGTATTGGTGTGATGTCAGAACTCACACAATTGAACGAATCAGTCTTGATGGCAGCAGAAGAGAAGTTATTTTGGGCAGTGATGTTTTGGAGAATCCAGTTTCTCTCACCATCTATAAAAATAATCTATTTTGGGCAGACACGTAAGTATATTGATATTAGCTGCTTTTTATGGTTATGATGATTTGCATGTTGTAAAAACTAAGTGCGTCATAAAAATTGCTGACGGGTGATAGTAAAAATAATGTTATATTTTTAGGGTTTGTCTCCCCAGATACTTGTTTTTTTCTTTGTTATTGTTTTGTTTGTTTGTCAGAACCTTTTCCACAGATTTGCTGCTACAAAGCTCTTTGTGATGATCATGGGCATAATTCTCAAGTGTTGTCCATTCTTGACCCTTATTCTTCAGTTTTTTTTAGATTGCAAGAATCCCTGTATCATCAACATCTATTTTTTGTGTCCTGTTTATTAGTTGCCCTACCAATAGTTTTGCCAACTCATTCATCCCTGCTTCATCAAAACTTTGGAATTTGTGTTGTGGTTACATCTTTCTAAAAACTAATAGCCATCATCTATTTAAATCAAATAAATAGTTTTTGAATTTGAAGAATTCAACATTTTAAAGTTGAAGAAAAAATGGTTCACAGTACTGTGTGCTACATATTGTGTTTTTCATGTTCAGTTTCTCTATTAAAATAACCAAGAATTGCAGTAGAATGATGATTAGGTAAACTTATCCAATTGTGTATTTGTCCATGTTGATTAATTTCTGAGATTGTTAGTTCTTGATAAAACTGATTCCTATGTGTGCAGAAGTCAGACTAGCAGTGATGTAAAAAAAGTTAAAAAACTCTACTAAAAATGTTTCAGCTCATCTAGAGCATGTGGTGTCAAAACACAAATGCACTGAAAAGCTCTCCATTAAAAATAACCAAGAAAAATTGCAGTAGAATGTTGCTTATGTAAACTTAAGTTATCCTGTTGTTTATTTACCAAATTGATTAATTTGTGAGGATTCTATTTCACGATGAGTGACTTTGGAGTTGTGTTGAACATTTTACTCTGTTAAAAGCATAAAAAGAAAAAAAAATCAGTCTATAGAAGATACAGGAGTCATAGCAGAAGTGATGTTGAAAAAGTCAGAAAACACTGCTAAAAAATTGCAGCTCATCGGAGCAAGTGGTATTAAAGCACAAATAAACTAAAAAGTGGATGTGTTTGAAAGTGTCATAAATAAAGTAGCAGAACCTGAAATAATGGTGAAGATAATCATTAGGGGGGCAATCATGTGCTGGGGATTTCAGTTACTTGGAAATGTTGGCAACAGGTTTTGAAATGCAGGAAAAATGTGGTGTTCAGTTGCTTTGTTTAAAAAAAAAAATTGCATGCCATTCATGCAAATAAAAGATCTGTTTAAAAGAACGGCATTTGAGAAAAATGGAATGTTGGCAAATATGTATACAATTATTTGCATATCCAAAATTAACTTCTGCTCAATGTGAGGTTACACGATATTTCTGTTTCGTTATTGCAGTACATAATTTTTATTTGTACTATATTTTTCATGCTGTTCAGTTTTCTCTTCAATTGTGGTCTAAGATAATTGGTGCTATACTGTAATTTGGGGGGGGGGGGTGCAGTGGAAATACAGCTTAGGACCAAATGTATTGATTTCATTATGTTGTATACATACTTGTGGATTTTTCAGTTTTCATTTTTTTTTTTTTTTTTACGTTTTGAAAGATTAAATTTCAGTTTACCACTTATGAACGAAGAGTTTTTATGTTTGATACTTTTGTTCATGTGCTCATGAGTTTGTAATCGTGAAAGCTGCTTGAATATGTGTGCCTTTCATAATTTTTCTTTGGTAATTTGTAGACATAGGGATGATGGATCCATATGTCAAGCTGAGAAAAACAATGCTGAAAACTCTAAAGTGGTATTGTTGAAAGATCTAGGTGATTCAATCAAAGATATAACAGTTTATCACGAAAGACCTATAACCAGTAAGTACCTTACACAATTTACCTTTACTTTGCTCATTCTATCTTGGCTGAAATCAAATATGCCATAACTTTGTGCCTAAACATAAATCCTTCCTTCAGAAGTCTGATATTTAATGATTCAACATAGCTGACTTGATTTTGCTATTATGTTGGGTCTTAATGAAATTAGATATTTTTACTTCCTCCCTATTATTGGAGGTTTTTGGTTTTCAAAATTGCTTTTATTAACAGAATATGTGCAAAGTTACAGGATGGGCTCATATGCCCATTATGAATGAAAGATGATATGTACAGTGAGTAATGGTATTTGTACGGTGAGTAATGGTATTTACAATGTCTGCTGAAATGTCAGCAATTGGCAGAAGAAATGTTAATTTGCAGAGTTAATTGTAACAAGAACACATAAAGTTCTGAGAAATGTCAACTAGGATTTGTGTGAATCACTTTATTACATCAGAGACAAGGTAGCTGAAAGCAGGTAGAGATCTATGCTGGATCAGAGTCGCTTGAAGGAAATTCTATTGTTGATGATTGAAAGCCAATTATGGTGTAGAAGCCAGGTGTTATTAAATTTTATAACAGTTCCAGTTTGTTTTGCTTCAGATTAATCTGCTTGTAAACGAGCAAGACATCTGTTTTTGAAGTGGTGAAGCAGGTGTTGCTCTGCTTGCTGAAAGGGAACAGTGCTTGAATTATTGAAGAGGTCATGATGAAGTCTATAGATGATATATTTTGCTAGTATGAAGAAATATGAGCAAGCTGAGGCATGATGAACTGGTTCTGTTGGTCGGATTAGAAATTGATAATTATCTAGATTATGATTTCTTGGGCACATGTTCTGAGCGAAGGAGAACATAATATAAAATGACAGTAGGAGAACTGGACAGTATAGATATGTATGGAAAACGGTGCCTTGTGATGAGCAGACTAGGCAGAGTGGCGAAGGAATCAAGCTCATTTGATGCAGGGTAGCTGGGACTGGAAGCCAAGAGTGAAGATATAACCATTGGATGCTGGATTCTGCAGGGCAATTGATGAGCTGAGAAAGAGCAGTCCAAGTTGGTGAGAGCGCAGATGGAGGGAGGAGATGAATGGAGCATGGAGGGACAGAGTTAAGATGAAAATGTTGGTAGAGAGAGTAAGTGGTTAGAGCATGAACAGGAAGAGTAGAATTTGAGAGTGAAAGAAAATAGGGTAGAGGGAGTGGAGCTGAGAGAATAAGAATGAGGCTGGAGGGTTTAGCAAGGTTGGAAAAAAGTGAGCAAAGAGCAGTTTTAATAGTTGAGAAGTTGAAGTCTGTGGAGGGAGTAGAAGGAAGCAGAGTAGAAAGTTCAGAGAAGTGTTTCCAGGAAAGATTGGTGTCAACGAGTTGAGAAATGTAGTTTGTGAAAAAAGAAGTAATTATTAAGTGAGTTGCCAAGGAATTAGAATTATTGGACTGGGATGAAGCCTTTCAAAATTTAAGTTGAAAAAAAATTGTGGTCATTATATGATAATCAAATTATTCCTGTGTGTATTTACATTTATGTTAAAAACTTAAGAAGAAAATGTTTCTTTGAAAATCAGGTATCAGCTTATATACAAGTTAGTTTAATGGAAATAATAATAATGCTGAAGGTTAGTTTCATAGTTTTGCATGAATTATATTAATACAATGTGCGTGTGCATGTGCGCGCTTCATTCTTTACAGTGCTTGCTTGCTGCATCAGTCAACGAAACAAGGATCATCCACCCTTTTTATTAAGCGAAACTTACTCTGCTGCTGCTGTTTTGTTTTGTGACCGATAAGATTATTTTCATGGCAGAATGAGCCCAGATAGTGCTGATTTTACACTGTGATTTATTTTTAGAAAGTGAGAGGCAATAGAAAAATTGAAAAGAAATATATATGTCTGCCTTTTTGATCAGTATTACTAGAAGAGACAGTAACAAATGGGGGGAAGGTGCTTTATAGCCATATTGTGTATAATCGGTTTATGACATCTGACGTCGCCTTCCGATCTCCAAGAGTTTTTCCATTTTTTTTTCTATCTATGCACCATTCTTCCATCAGGCCATTTTAAGTGCTCTCTCTTTATTCAATCAGACTATACTCTTCTAGATTAGCCTCTATTTTTTTCTGTTTGTTTGATTTTAATTCCATGGCAATTTTGGGCAGTTTTTCATTGGTCATTCTTTTAACATGACCAAACCAACACAATTGTCTCTTCTGTGTGTCTTCTAAAATTGTTTCTTTCACTTTCATCAATTCTTTAATCCTTTCATTCATTATTTTCTGTCTTCCAGACACTCTACATGATCTTCTTAAAGCATCCATCTCTACAGCTGTTATTTTCTTTCTATCATCTGTTAATTGCCAGGTCTCAGCCCCATATATAGTAAGATGCTCTTAACAATACTATTATAAATATCCCATTTCCTTTTTCTGGTTATTTCATCACTCCACCAGATTCCATTCAGGCGTTTAACAGCTTTTCTTCCCTGTGCAATTCTATTTCTTAATTCCATTGTATCTTTACCTTCTTGTATAATTTGAACACGTAGGTAATTATAATGATCACATCTTTCAATTACTTTATTATCTTCTAGCTGTAGGTTTGTTTCATTACTTTCAATGTATACATATTTTGTTTCATTTAAATTCATAGTTAATCCCCATTTTTCATATTCATTTATTTTTCTAGTCATATACTCCAAATTCTATTTATCTTCTGCAAGAAGTACTTGATCATCAGCAAATTGTAAATACCATCATTCCATTTAATTTAATCCCCATTGTCCAACACTTTCTTTTCCATTCTTCCAAAGCCTGTTCCACATAAATCTTGAATAATGTTGTAGATGTGCAACATCTCTGTCTTAGTCCTTTAGTCACTAGGAATCCTTTTGAAGTTTTCTGGCCTATTTTTATCTTTGTTATTGATTCTTGATAAAGTTCTTTGACTGCTTTAATAATCGTAGTACTAATATTGGAATCTTTTAATGTTTTCCATGGTTTTGTAATAGGTATATTAGCATATGCTTTTGTTAGGTTTGTGTATAATATGTGTACTTCTTCAGTTGCAATTCTTTGCTCTATTATATTTTGTAAGACAGAATATATCATCGATCTGCCTGCTCTAAATCCACATTGTTCTTCCACTTCATTTAGCTGATATTCCTCCTCATTTAAATCTCTAATATTTTGACCATACAGTCTACTAAAAGTCAATTCACTTTAATCCATCGATAGTCTCACATCTTCGCCTGTCTTTTTTTTTAAAAATATATGTTAAGAAGCCAATTTTCCATTCACCCGGGATTTTTTCACCATTCAAACATCTTTCAATTAATTGTGTTAACATTCTAATTAACTTTTCATTTTATTTTTTGTTTTCGTTATCTTTTATTTTAAGCCATATTTAAGTTCAAAAATCAGTAATTGTTGTTTGAGCAATACATCTTGATTCCTTTATATTGATTTGAAATTGAAAAAGTACATTAATTCACCAAAAAATGATCTACACAAAGAAAAACTTCATACATCATATTTACCATTCCTGCTTTCATTGAAAAAGAATCTAAACGAAAAAAAAACTGTATACATGTTTACCATTCCTGCTATATGATTGGTACATCCAGTGTCTGTTCTTTTTCAAAAGTTCTCACATACCAAGAAAATACTTAAAAAATGATATTTCGTGAAAACATTATAATCTTTAAAAATATTGGTGAACTTCCAAATAAAATCTTGCTTACTCTGTTTCTCAGAAGACAATATTGAGTTGTACTTTCTTCCTCTTGGTGTTGTCTTTGGCTTAGTTTGTTCATTATCTTGAGCACTTCAGAAAATTGTTTGCTGTATTATTATAATTTTTTTTTTCATATTTAATCTTCATTTGTATTTGATGGCTAAATATCATTTTTGAGAGTGAAATTATTAAAATGTGTCTCTAAAACACTGCAAATAAAAACTGTGAAAATCCCTTCAATGTCACTCTCAGCATTTTGTGCTTTTTAGTCTTTTTTCAAGAAGTGTCACTCTTATCTATTGCGCTGTGCTGGACCATGTCTACCGAAGGGGTCTGTTGTAGTCATCTTGTGTTGGAGATTTCTGGCCACTTAACAGTTTCATCTATCTTGATTTCCTTCACAGTGGTCTCCTTTTCATTTATGATATAATTTATTTCTGATTATTTTTATTTTCTCTATTAATCAGTTCTCTCCATGGATATGATAAACTGATTAGGGTTGAATTATTCCAATTTTTTTATCTTGTTTTGTGAATGATGATACTCTCAGTATATCTTATTTTTTCCACCTTTGTGCTTTCTTTGTTGTTAGATGTTTTATTTATTTCTTCAATATAAATATTTCTTTCCTTCGTAGAGTGCCTGTGTTTCAAATTTCATTTTACGTAGATATTTTTACCTAAACGTTTATTTATTATTATTTTTTTAATAACCTAAACATACATTTCTACAAATCAAGAAGACAAATTACACTGACTATCTATCTTTGGGTTTTATAACCCTGAATTTTTAAGCTTTCATCATCTTTAACAATTAAATTTTTGGGTCTGGCAAATGACCTTGTATTCCCCCTCTAGTACTTGTATTTGTTGATGTGATTCCACAGTCGACCTCTTTCACTTCAACAATGAATCTATGCCTTGAGTGGTGTCATTCTTAAGCTTTCTTTTTTGTGCTCTTTCTAATTGTGTTTTTATTATACTTGCATGATTGATGGTATGTAGTACTATTGGCCACCGTGGGTGCTTGAATACCCTGCCCTTCGTTTAGTCTTTCCAGTGTTTGACGAGAAAGTTCTGTAAGCTTGTGAAACTTGAGAAAGTTTTCAACCAATGTGCATAGGTACTTTTTTTCTATATCTCTTCTTATGGAATATTCTAGGCACATTAACTGCTCCTTGGTGATATTTTGACATATCATTCGCAAATTCCAATTTGTCTTGATCACATTCTGGGTGGATGTTTATTGAACATCCTCAAAATACATGGTGTTAGTAAATAAACAAATACACCACTCTTTCCATGTTCCAGAAATACATAGCAACTGAAAAATTGCTATTCGGTCACTGCCGGGGAATTGAACCCATGTATATCTCGATATCTAGCCGAGCGTGTTAGCCTTACACCACGGTGGCCAACAATCCACGGTGCGGAGCTTCTGACATCATAAATCCATAAGATGGGCTCAGCTACTGAGACATCTCCATCTGGTGGGCATTAACAGCACTGGCTATATATTAATTATAGCAGTTAAATCCAAAGGGCGAGATCCAAAGTGAAAATCCTCCAAATACGTGGCGTCAGTGAATAAGCAAATACATTGCTCTTTCCAAGTTCCAGAAACACATAGCAACCAAAAAATTGTTATTCGGTCACCGCCGGGGAATTCAACCCACGAATCCCTTGATATTTAGCCGAGCGCGTTAGCCTTACACCACGATGGCCAACAATCCACGGTGCTATGTGTGTTTTTAAGTCTTCTTCTGACATCCTAAATCCGCCCTTTGGATTTAACTGCTATAATTAATATATAGCCAGTGCCGTTAATGCCCACTGGGTATCGTTCGCTTGATCAAAAGGTACATTTCACCGAAGGGTCACTTGACCGAAAAGTTAATTTCACCGAAAGATCACTTCACCTAAAAGTTCATTTCATCGAAAGGACATTTGATCGAAAAGTTCACTTCACTGAAGGATTACTTTATCTAAAAGTTCGTTATATCGAAAGATCATTTCACCGAATGGTCAGTTCATCGAAAACTTATAATTTTATTGTTAGAAATCCGTTAAGAGTGTGGTGCGGGTTTTTGAAAAACTGGCCACATAAACATTATGGGATTTCATAAAAAATACACTTTTAATTTCCATGAAACACCTCTCCATAAGTAGGTTTTTCGAAATATAACATTAGTTATAATGCATAGATCCGGGCCTCTTTATCAAATTTTAATCCTTCGAGCTCATATTCATAAGGGTTATATAGCAAATCAAGTAACCCGCACGGGGATAACTGGTTTACCAGTTATTTGGGGAGCGGCGCCCCACGGCCCGAGCTGACCTTGTGACTGGTCAACATCTGATGTCATGCCACCGCTTGTTTTTTGTTTTGGTGTTTGCAGGGACGGCTGTTCATCCAGCTGTTGGGGAGTCGCGGCCCCACGATCCCTAGCTGGTCTTGTGTCTCGCTTTTTCGTTTTTATTTATTTTCTCCACTGGCTAGTTGCCCGTGTTGTATTCTCTACCTAATCGCTACCACGTTATGTACTAACACCCCGGCCTTGTGGTTTTGTTACCCTCCACCACTAACTGATTTATATTAACCGCTCAGTTCGTAGGTTGCTGAGATTCAGTTTAGGTTCCCTGCCAGGATTTGTCTTCTTTAGATTTCTTTTTTTCCTTTTAGCTGGTTTGGGTACTAGACCTACCTGCATGTTTGCCGCGTGCGGAGACCCGTGAGGCGGAAATGGGATGTCTGGCGGCTGAGGTCGCAGGAGACCGGATAAAGTGCCTCCTGTGTACCAACACTCCTCTTCGACCCCGGCTTCGCTGTAAACGGGAGGCTAGAGACTAACCCACCTCTAGTCAGAAGTCATGTACCAAGTTGTGTACCGGGCTTTAGCGGCTTTTTTGTCGTATGGCACGGCAGGGTGAGCCCGGGGGCTGTGGGATCATGCCAAAGGCGTTGGCATGACGGTACCAGGAGGCCGAAGTGTCCGCCGAGTGCGTGTGATCACAGCCAACGGACTATATCTGCAACGTATAAGCTCCAGAACTGTGTCCAGCGTTATTTTCTCGGCTTGCGGACCTCCAGTTCTCCCTTGTAGGACTCGGTGGTGGGTGGAGTAGTTTGCAGACGAATCTTCCTCCTTTTTTCCATGGGCAAAAACAAAAAGAGAAACTCCAAATTTAAGTCACCTGAGGAAATGTTTGTTGACAACGACTCTCCTTCGTCTTCTCAACCTACCAAGTCTCATACCCTTAAACGGTCTTTAGAACTTGACCTGGACCAAGAATGTGGAACCTCTTCTTCGGCAGCTGTACCAGTCGTTCCGAAGCGTCGTCTCCTCGATTGCTGTGACTACGCATGCTACACACTTACTTGTAGAATCCATCGATCCGAATGAGAGACTGTCCACCAGATCTCCATTTTTTATTTCTAAAGCTTTGGACGCTGCGGTTGGCCCCTTGAAGTCTGTGAGGAAGCTTCGCTCTGGGGACCTGCTTGTTCAAACTTGCAGTGTTTCTCAGAGTAACACTCTTCTGCTCCTTACTAGTCTTCAAGGCATTCCTGTCAAAGTGGCACCTCACCCGTTTCTTAACACCTCTCGGGGTGTTATTTCGGAATTTGATCTCTTGCCATGCAGTGAAGAAGAATTGGTGACTGAACTTGCAGATCAAGGTGTTATTGCTGCACGTCGTATGATGTTCCGGCGCGATGGTTCTTTGATTAAGTCTAAAAATGTGATCTTGACTTTTAACTCCCCGAAAGTTCCGACCGAAATAAAGGCTGGCTACTTGGTCTGTGGAGTTCGCCCGTACATTCCCAGTCCTCTGCGCTGTTTCAGGTGCCAGAGGTACGGGCATTCCCAACGTTTCTGTAAGAGTTCCGCTCGTTGCGCTAATTGTAGCTCCAGTGAACATGACGGGGAAGGTTGCACTTCTGCGGCCTCCTGTGTTAACTGTGGTGAGGCCCATGCAGCTTACTCCCGCACCTGTATGAAATGGAAGGACGAGATGGCGATCCAGCGCCTTAAGACCCTGGAAGGCCTCTCGTACCCTGCTGCCAAGGCCAAGTTGGGTATACCCACCACCCGACAGCGTACTTTTGCCGCAGTAGTTCAGTCTCTGCCACAACCCATGCAGCCCTTTGTTCCGCGCCCTGTAGCTCTCGCCGCCCTTGCCAAGCGATCTACAGCTGACCAATCGACACAGGTGTTTTTCCCCGAGCTCCAGATTTTTCGAATACCTGATTCTGGGCCTTCTCTTTTGCAGCCGACCGTCTCTTCCAGTTTCCAGCCGAAAGTCTGCACGTGCGGCAGACCCGGCCCTCAATCCGCAAAGGTGTGCAGTGTCCATCCCACTGTCGCGGTCCGCCTGACCACCACTGAAACTGTCTCGGCCTCAGCGAGATCCCCACCCTCAACCAACATTATAGAGGAACTTGGGGGGAGGAGAGTGACAGTTCGTCCCCAGCCTCAACCAACATTGCAGAGGAACATGGGGAGGAGGAGAGTGACGGTTCGTCCCTGCCCTCTGCCAGCGTTGCAGAGGAGTGTGGGGGGAGGAGAGTGACGGTTCGTCACCCTCCTGGTGAATCATCCTTTGTGTAGTTGTGTTTCCTGATCATACTTATAATAGTTATTTAATACATACATAAATTTTTATATAAACCTCATTAACTAACTTGTCTTCACAGCTTTCATCATCCTCTTTTCCAGCTTTTACCACGCCTGTCTGCTCTTAATCATTTTCCCCGCTTTTAAACATCTGTAGCTGATAGTTCTTTGTCTGGCGCTCTTTGGCCAAACCTGGCCCTTGCGCCAATAAAATCAACCAACCAACCAACCAAATCAAGTAAATAATGTTCCACTTTTACTCAAATACAAAGCATTAATTTTTTGACCGCAGGCCTAGATGCAGGCCATTTTAACAGATTTTAACCCTACTCATATTCATAAGCATTACATAAAATTTAAAGTAAAATATATTGCACTTTTGCTCAAGCCAAAGAATTAATTTTAAGACCTTATAGGCCTAGATCTGGGAATTTTTAGCAATTTTTAATACTCCTTGTTCATATTCACAAGGTTTACACATCAAGTCAAATTAATGTTGGATTTTTTACCTAGACCCAAAACGGTAATTTTAGGGCCTTGGGCCTAGATTTGGGCATTTTAGCAAATTTTAAGCTACAATGCTCTTAATCATATGGGTTATATCATCATCATTATTGTCAACCATTATCAATCCACTGCTGGACGAAGGTCTGTCTTGCGCGAGTCTCCTCCATGTCACTCCCGCATACTTTCGAATTTCATCCACCCATTTCCCATGTGGTCTTCTTCTGGGTCTTTTCCTGTCCCTTGGAATCCAGTCTAAAATTTTGGCTATCCATTGGTGGTCTGTCCTTCTGGCAGTATGTCCAGCCCATTGCCATTTCAGGGATTTAACTCTGATCATGATGTCTTCCACTCTTGTCATTTTCTGGATCCACGAGTTCCTCTCCTTATCTCTCCTGGTTACACCAAGCATGCACCTCTCCAGGCTGCTTCGAGTTGTCTGCAGCCTTTGTATGTCTCTTTTAGTTAAGGTCCACGTCTCTGCTGGTTATATACATGTGGTGTAACCAGGAGAGATAAGAAGAGGAACTCGTGGATCCGAAAAATGACAAGAGTGGAAGACATCATGATCAGAGTTAAATCCCTGAAATGGCAATGGGGTGGGCATACTGCCAGAAGGACAGACCATCGATGGGCAGCCGAAATTTTAGATTGGATTCCAAGGGACTGGAAAAGACCCAGAAGAAGCCCACATGGGAGATGGGTGGATGAAATTCGAAAGTATGCTGGAGTGACATGGAGGAGACTGGCACAAGACAGACCGTTGTGGAGGAAACTTGGGGAGACCTTCGTCCAGCAGTGGATTGATAATGGTTGACGATGACGATGACATATATATATATATATATATATATATATATATATATCATCATCATCGTCATTGTCAACCATTATACCCCGCCTTCTCGTGGTACATCCTGTTCCCACTAAAGGGGCTCTGACGACCGCCAATAGCGGTATAACTATACCGTCGGGATTAGAGGAAATGCTATCCCACACTCACCAACCTGCTTGGCCAGCGTGGTGAGTTATGGCCAAACCCCTCCAAAATGACTCCACAACTTAAATCTTGGCCCTCAGTCTCCGGCAGCTGGAATGTACCTGGCCAAGGCAGCGGCCAGTGCGACATGAAGGCAGAGGGTGCTAAGAATCCCTGGAGGACTGGACTAGGCTGCCATCTGATGCTGACCTTGGCTACGTATAACGGACACTCCCTATCTTCTGATTCAAGGCTTCTTGAATTGGAAGAGGAACTACAAAGGATCAAGTGGGACATCGTCGGGCTAAGTGAGGTAAGAAGAAAAGGAGAAGATCTCATTGAACTGAAAAGTGGACATCTCTTCTACTATCGTGGGACAGATACTGGCAGAACTAGTATTGTTGGATTTATAATAAACAAGAAACTGAAGGATAAAGTTGTAGAAGTTGAAAGTTCTTCTGACAGAGCTGCACGACTCGTTATCCAACTCTCGAGAAGATACCAGGCTCAGATTATTCAAACTTATGCACCCACCACAAGTCATGCTGAAGAAGAAATTGAAGAATTTTATGAGGAAATTCGTGATCTAAATAATAAAGGTAAGCAGCACTTGAAGATAATTATGGGAGATTTCAATGCAAAAATAGGGCAACGGAAACAGAATGAAACTTCAGTAGGTAAATTCGGTCACAGCAACAGAAACCAGCGTGGAAATACTCTCGTAGAGTTTGCAGAGGCAGAAAGGTTTTTCATCTTGAACTCCTTTTTCAAGAAAAAGCCACACAGGAAATGGACATGGAGACATCCAAATGGGACGACAAGTGAAATTGATTTTATTATGTGTAACAAAAAATTTGTCATCGAAGACTGCAGTGTGCTGAACAAGTTCAACACAGGCAGTGACCATAGATTGGTGAGATGTAAGATGCACCTCAACTCAACACTAAACTCGAACGTAGCAAGCTCATAAGACAAACAAAATGTATTGACATAACCAACCTTAAAAAACACCATAATACCTTCAAATTGGAACTGAAGAACAGGTTCTCTGCTTTAGAAGGCCTAACATCGGAAGAAGTGGATATTTCTGAAGTTAACAGAAAAGTAACTAAAGCTCTTATGGAAACAGCAACAAAATTAGCTGGGTCTAAGAACAAATTGCATGTGAACAAATTATCAGGAAAAACCAAAATGTTGATGCAAAAGAAAAGTGATGAGGACAACTAAAGAAGATGTGACTTCCAAAGTGGAATATATAGAGCTATGCAAGACAGTAAGAAAAAGTATCACTGAAGACGTAAGGAAATTCAACTGTGAACTAGTAAGGAAAGCAATTGAAAACAACCAAAGCCTATATATAGCAAAGGGACATCTCAGTAAGGGAAGAAAACAGATTATGGCACTGAGAAAAGAAGATGGTTCTGTAACAAGAAATAGAGGCGAAATTTTGACAAGCATGAAAGATTTCTACTCCAAATTATATGAAAGGGATGATACATGTACTCCAGACATCATGAAAGGTACCAGTACCAGAGTTCCTCCAGTCCTCCCGGCAGAAGTTGCACATGCAATCAAGAACATGAAGCGGGGAAAAGCTCCAGGAGAAGATGGAATTACTGTAGACATCATACAAGAAGCAAGTGGAGAAATCGAAACAGTACTCGCCCAAATTTTCACTCGATGCCTTAATGAAGGGAAAATTCCTGAGTATTGGAACAGCGCTACAATGATCTTGCTACATAAAAAAGGTGACATTGAGGATCTCAGGAACTACAGACCTATCAGCCTCCTATCAGTGGTTTATAAAATCTTCACTAAAGTTCTTTCACACCGCTTGAAGGTGACACTGGACATGGCTCAACCGAGAGAACAAGCTGGATTCAGGAGTGGCTACAGCACAATAGATCATATCCACGTACTGAGAGAACTAATTGAAAGAGCGAGGGAATATGAACTTCCATTGTGCATGGCTTTTATCGATTATGAAAAAGCCTTTGATTTGGTGAAACCATCAGCAGTTGCAATGGCTCTGAAATCCTGCGGTATTGAAGATGCATACATTAATATTATTAATAACATCTATGAAAATGCAAGTGCAAAGATTCGGCTGTTTGAAAATACAACACACATAAAAATTGGAAAAGGAGTGAGACAAGGTGACACCATATCTCCGAAGCTCTTTAATGCCACATTGGAAAATGTCTTTCAATCACTGAACTGGGAAAACAAAGGGATAAAGATTAATGGAGATTATCTAACTCACCTTCGTTTTGCTGATGACATAGTCATTTTTGCAACTACCCCATCAGAGCTACAGAGTATGATGCAGGAACTTGCTGACAAGAGTAAAGAAGTGGGATTAAAAATGAACTTTCAGAAGACAAAAGTGATGTACAATGCTTTTACAAGAAATGAAGATTTATCGATTGATGGAGAAAAGCTGGAGATAACAGACACGTACGTTTATCTTGGACAGCAGATATCAAGTGAGGGTCACATTGATGAAGAAATTAATCGGCGTACAAAACTTGCCTGGAGAGCTTTTGGAAAAACAGCATAATTTTCAAGAGCAATATGCCATTATGTCTTAAAAGAAAAGTGTTTGATCAATGCATCCTTCCAGTGCTTACGTATGGTGCAGAGACGTGGACCTTAGCTAAAAGAGACATACAAAGGCTGCAGACAACTCAAAGAAGCATGGAGAGGTGCATGCTTGGTGTAACCAGGAGAGATAAGAAGAGGAACACGTGGATCCGAAAAATGACAAGAGTGGAAGACATCATGATCAGAGTTAAATCCCTGAAATGGCAATGGGGTGGGCATACTGCCAGAAGGACAGACCATCGATGGGCAGCCGAAATTTTAGATTGGATTCCAAGGGACAGGAAAAGACCCAGAAGAAGCCCACATGGGAGATGGGTGGATGAAATTCGAAAGTATGCGGGAGTGACATGGAGGAGACTGGCACAAGACAGACCGTTGTGGAGGAAACTTGGGGAGACCTTCGTCCAGCAGTGGATTGATAATGGTTGACGATGACGATGACATATATATATATATATATATCATCATCATCGTCATTGTCAACCATTATACCCCGCCTTCTCGTGGTACATCCTGTTCCCACTAAAGGGGCTCTGACGACCGCCAATAGCGGTATAACTATACTGTCGGGATTAGAGGAAATGCTATCCCACACTCACCAACCTGCTTGGCCAGCGTGGTGAGTTATGGCCAAACCCCTCCAAAATGACTCCACAACTTAAATCTTGGCCCTCAGTCTCCGGCAGCTGGAATGTACCTGGCCAAGGCAGCGGCCAGTGCGACATGAAGGCAGAGGGTGCTAAGAATCCCTGGAGGACTGGACTAGGCTGCCATCTGATGCTGACCTTGGCTACGTATAACGGACACTCCCTATCTTCTGATTCAAGGCTTCTTGAATTGGAAGAGGAACTACAAAGGATCAAGTGGGACATCGTCGGGCTAAGTGAGGTAAGAAGAAAAGGAGAAGATCTCATTGAACTGAAAAGTGGACATCTCTTCTACTATCGTGGGACAGATACTGGCAGAACTAGTATTGTTGGATTTATAATAAACAAGAAACTGAAGGATAAAGTTGTAGAAGTTGAAAGTTCTTCTGACAGAGCTGCACGACTCGTTATCCAACTCTCGAGAAGATACCAGGCTCAGATTATTCAAACTTATGCACCCACCACAAGTCATGCTGAAGAAGAAATTGAAGAATTTTATGAGGAAATTCGTGATCTAAATAATAAAGGTTAGCAGCACTTGAAGATAATTATGGGAGATTTCAATGCAAAAATAGGGCAACGGAAACAGAATGAAACTTCAGTAGGTAAATTCGGTCACAGCAACAGAAACCAGCGTGGAAATACTCTCGTAGAGTTTGCAGAGGCAGAAAGGTTTTTCATCTTGAACTCCTTTTTCAAGAAAAAGCCACACAGGAAATGGACATGGAGACATCCAAATGGGACGACAAGTGAAATTGATTTTATTATGTGTAACAAAAAATTCGTCATAGAAGACTGCAGTGTGCTAAACAAGTTCAACACAGGCAGTGACCATCATAGATTGGTGAGATGTAAGATGCACCTCAACTCAACACTAAACTCGAACGTAGCAAGCTCATAAGACAAACAAAATGTATTGACATAACCAATCTTAAAAAACACCATAATACCTTCAAATTGGAACTGAAGAACAGGTTCTCTGCTTTAGAAGGCCTAACATCGGAAGAAGTGGATATTTCTGAAGTTAACAGAAAAGTAACCAAAGCTCTTATGGAAACAGCAACAAAATTAGCTGGGTCTAAGAACAAATTGCATGTGAACAAATTATCAGGAAAAACCAAAATGTTGATGCAAAAAAGAAGAGTGATGAGGACAACTAAAGAAGATGTGACTTCCAAAGTGGAATATATAGAGCTATGCAAGACAGTAAGAAAAAGTATCACTGAAGACGTAAGGAAATTCAACTGTGAACTAGTAAGGAAAGCAATTGAAAACAACCAAAGCCTAAATATAGCAAAGGGACATCTCAGTAAGGGAAGAAAACAGATTATGGCACTGAGAAAAGAAGATGGTTCTGTAACAAGAAATAGAGGCGAAATTTTGACAAGCATGAAAGATTTCTACTCCAAATTATATGAAAGGGATGATACATGTACTCCAGACATCATGAAAGGTACCAGTACCAGAGTTCCTCCAGTCCTCCCGGCAGAAGTTGCACATGCAATCAAGAACATGAAGCGGGGAAAAGCTCCAGGAGAAGATGGAATTACTGTAGACATCATACAAGAAGCAAGTGGAGAAATCGAAACAGTACTCGCCCAAATTTTCACTCGATGCCTTAATGAAGGGAAAATTCCTGAGTATTGGAACAGCGCTACAATGATCTTGCTACATAAAAAAGGTGACATTGAGGATCTCAGGAACTACAGATCTATCAGCCTCCTATCAGTGGTTTATAAAATCTTCACTAAAGTTCTTTCACACCGCTTGAAGGTGACACTGGACATGGCTCAACCAAGAGAACAAGCTGGATTCAGGAGTGGCTACAGCACAATAGATCATATCCACGTACTGAGAGAACTAATTGAAAGAGCGAGGGAATATGAACTTCCATTGTGCATGGCTTTTATCGATTATGAAAAAGCCTTTGATTTGGTGAAACCATCAGCAGTTGCAATGGCTCTGAAATCCTGCGGTATTGAAGATGCATACATTAATATTATTAATAACATCTATGAAAATGCAAGTGCAAAGATTCGGCTGTTTGAAAATACAACACACATAAAAATTGGAAAAGGAGTGAGACAAGGTGACACCATATCTCCGAAGCTCTTTAATGCCACATTGGAAAATGTCTTTCAATCACTGAACTGGGAAAACAAAGGGATAAAGATTAATGGAGATTATCTAACCCACCTTCGTTTTGCTGATGACATAGTCATTTTTGCAACTACCCCATCAGAGCTACAGAGTATGATGCAGGAACTTGCTGACAAGAGTAAAGAAGTGGGATTAAAAATGAACTTTCAGAAGACAAAAGTGATGTACAATGCTTTTACAAGAAATGAAGATTTATCGATTGATGGAGAAAAGCTGGAGATAACAGACACGTACGTTTATCTTGGACAGCAGATATCAAGTGAGGGTCACATTGATGAAGAAATTAATCGGCGTACAAAACTTGCCTGGAGAGCTTTTGGAAAAACAGCATAATTTTCAAGAGCAATATGCCATTATGTCTTAAAAGAAAAGTGTTTGATCAATGCATCCTTCCAGTGCTTACGTATGGTGCAGAGACGTGGACCTTAGCTAAAAGAGACATACAAAGGCTGCAGACAACTCAAAGAAGCATGGAGAGGTGCATGCTTGGTGTAACCAGGAGAGATAAGAAGAGGAACACGTGGATCCGAAAAATGACAAGAGTGGAAGACATCATGACCAGAGTTAAATCCCTGAAATGGCAATGGGCTGGACATACTGCCAGAAGGACAGACCATCGATGGACAGCCAAAATTTTAGATTGGATTCCAAGGGACAGGAAAAGACCCAGAAGAAGACTACATGGAAGATGGGTGGATGAAATTCGAAAGTATGCGGGAGTGACATGAAGGAGACTGGCACAAGACAGACCGTTGTGGAGGAAACTTGGGGAGACCTTCGTCCAGCAGTGGATTGGTAATGGTTGACAATGATGATGATGATGATATATAACAAGCAAAGTTAATAATTTTATACATTTACTCAGACACAAAAATCAATTTTAGGTCCCTAGGCCTCAGCTTAGGCCTTTTTTTAGCAAATGCGTGCTCATATTAGTTACCCACACAGTCAAGTTAGTAACTTTGCACTTTTAGTCATGGGTGTTCATATAAGTTTACACACAAAGTCAAGTTAAGAATTTTGCACTTTTACCCAGGCATAAAACATTTAATTATAATGCCACAGGCGTGGGCCCTTTTAAAAAATTTTGAGCTACTCTGCCGATAGTTTTCTAAAATGGTCTAAGCCGTGGCCTAGAGTCCTAAAATTGATTCTTTTTGCCTGAATAAATGTGCAACATTATTAACTTGACTTTTATGTAAACTTTATGAACATAAGCTCTGAAGATGACTTTTATGTAAACCTTATGAACATGATTAAAATTTGCTAAAAAGGCCTAAGCCGAAGCCTAGGGACTTGATATTAATTTTTTTGTCTTCAAGCTAAATATTTGCTTTCTCTGTGACACGGAGAAATCAAAAGTGCAATTTGAGTATGATCCCCTAACGTTTCGGGGGTCTGTCTGCCGAGCTTGCACCATGCTTCAATAGATCCTGTAATGAAATCCAAAGTTTTCGATAAACTGACCCTTCGATGAAATGACCTTTCGATGAAATTAACATTTAGGTAAAGAGACCTTTCTGTGAAATGAACTTTTCGATCAAGTGACCCTTCGGTGAAACATACCTTTCGATCAAGTGACCTTTCAGTGAAATGAATGTTTCAATCAAGTGATCTTTCGGTGAAACCATCTTTTCAGTGAAGTGATTTTCGGTCAAGTGACCCTTCGGTGAAGTAAACGTCAGGCAAATGAACCATACCCATGCCCACCAGATGGAAACGTCTCAGTAGCTGAGCCCATCTTACGGATTTGTGATGTCAGAAGCTGACTTAAAAACACACATAGCACCGTGGATTGTTGGCCACTGTGGTGTAAGGTTAACACGCTCTGCTAAATATCGAGAGATCCGTGGGTTCAATTCCCCAGCGGTGACCGAATAACAATTTTTCGGTTGCTATGTGTTTCTGGAACATGGTAAGAGTGATGTATTTGTTTATTTATGGATGTTTATTGCTTCCTTGGGTCATCTAGTCTGAAATTTTTCGATATCATTACAGAAATGGGTGGCAACATTTTCCTGATGGTCAGCAACCATTTCAACACTTCAGATAATCTGAAACAAAAAGTAATTCTTACAAATGATGAAAGTTCATGTAGAAACCAAAAATCAATTGAATCAGACAATAAATAAAACTTAAATTTTTGGTTGCCATCTCTTTTTTTAGGGGATTCTAAAACTGTAAAATATTAACTTTGAATTTGTATTCAGGACTCAAAAATACATGTCTAAACTGAAAATCAATCAAATCAGACCATAATTAGAGAAAATTGAAACTTTGGCCACTATCTGGGAAATTAAGGGCTCCTGGGTAAATTTTGAAGTGATTCAATACCTAGAAATGACCTTAGGGTATGCCCATTCATCATGTCAAATTCCATGCTTTTATACATAAGTGAACAATTGTTTGGATATCTCCAGCTATGCCACTGCACTATCAGTAAACTCCTGTTGTTCTTCAAAATATATAAACATTGCCATTCTTCAATACATATGGGCATCTATCTAGAATTCAGTGTGCTATACAGATTTCAGGTTTGTTAATCCAACAGAGAGTAAATTTGTATTTAGTGTGCATGAAAATTTGTCTAATTTTTTGTGTTAAAGAACTACAGATTTGTGTTTTTCTGTATAATATTTAAATTCTGCTAATAATTTATGCTGGCAGAATTTCAACAAATATTTAAAAAAAATGCCATAAATTAATGTTGTTTGACAAAATGACAATGCATTCTACAGAAGTTATGTATTTTTATTATAGCTCATTTCTTTCACCCTGTGTAAGAGATTCATCACCATTTCAGCATTGCTACTATACATAAATTTTATCATCACATATCAATTACTAGTAGAAAAGAGTTTTTCTTTTTATAAAAACCAGCTGATCAATTCATGCAAAGTTGTTTATGTCTCTTTATCCTGAAAGTGCTATCTCACGTTACAGAATTGACATTGTATAAAACCAGTAATGAAGAAATGTTGAAATCTGTGCAATTTTTTTTTTTCGTAGGTGAAAATCCCTGTGCCAAATACAATGGTGGCTGTGGAAGCAACTTGTGTTTGTATAAAGGCGGTAGCCAATATCGATGTGCGTGTTCGCATGGAAAACTGGCTGCTGATGGTCATTCTTGTGAACGTAAGATTTACTTTTTACTTTTTCATGTATTCTACCTTTCTAACTTACATTTGTTTTCTCTTGCATGCTTTCTTGGTTTCTTCTTTTCATCTGAAGCTTGGGATTGGCTATTTGCCAAATAGTTAAGGTGTTCATTGCTCTCTTTGTCATATGCAGTGACACTATTTAGCTGAGCTCTCTGTTTCTCATTCTCTTCTGTATTTGATATTCTTGAGGCTCAGTGCCTTTCTGCCAGTAAATGTAGTAAAGAAGTAAAGTATACTTCTTTTTATTTCATACAGTAAAAGCCCAATATAGCGCAGTCTGATATACTGTGGATTTGGATATAACGTAGTGAAGGATATTTTTCTCCCGAAGAAAAGAAAAGTAAAAAAATCGCCATTATTAATGAAATTCTTACTGGGCAAACAGCACTGTCCTTGACAGCAGTCAATCAGCTACTTGCTCCATGGCTACCCAAGGCAAGCAGTATTTAAGGTGCACTACCACCATGATTTGCTTAGTGCTATAGTGAATTCTGATGAGGAAATGAAAATTTACCTTAAATCAGTAAATCTTTAAACAGTTGCATATTGAGTAGGCCTTGCATGGGGAAGCATTAGTCCAGCTACCATTCATAATTGCTGGAAGAAATGTACCAGTGAAGAAAGCATCACCAATAGAAATTGTTCTGTTGCCAGATTCACTAACAGTGACATATAGTCTGCACATAGTGTTCTGCATTGCGACATCATTCTTGATGACTTGAATGACTGGGTGGAAGTTGACAATGGTGAGCCTGTTTCAGAATGTATTGGAGATAATGATATAATTGATGCAGTCCTAAACGGAAATCATAAAGAAAATGATGACAATAATTAAAAAGAAACTGGGATGGAAGTGAAAGGAGATACTATTCCAAATTTTAGTGAAGTGGTAACTCATATAAACACAAGTTATTTGATTGGATGGAGAGGCAAATAGAATCAAATAATGTCCATCTGTTGCACCTCACGAGTATAATATAATATGCAAAAAGAAATGCTGTGCATTAGCCCACCAAATAGCACTTTCAGACTTTTTTAAGACAAAGAACAAATAGGTCTACATTAGGTTGAGTGGTCAAAGACAATGTGTAACTAGTGTATTTCATGTTTCATACAAGTAAAGTGTATAACTGGTAAGTTTTCATTTTTTATTTCAATGTTTGATGACTGAAATTTATGTGTAGTAGTGCTTTGTGTTATAGTCTTTTTTCTCGTCCTCCTGCCCCGTCATTTGTCACTCTACAGATCACTTTCTGATATGATACTTCAGTTAAGTTATAACATGGGTGAAGTTTGTCTCTCGCCAACCCAGATATATCGGGCTTTTACTGTATTTGTTTTTCTGTTTACTCTAACTCCTTTTTTTAATTATGGTGACAGATATTATGTCCTTATGTAGCATTCACAGCGAGAAAGAAGGAACTCAAGAAAAATATGACTTAGCCACTCCGGTGGCGCAGTGGTCTAAGCGATGGCTTCTGATCATTCGTCTGAAAGGGGTCTGGGTTCGAATCCTATTGAGGCATGGGTGTTGTGTTTGTCTTATGGCACTGGCTCTCTCCCTTCCCTGGAACCAGTGGCCCCAAATTAGGGACAGGTGACTGCTTATAGCCCATCGAGTTGCTCACAGTGGTCATTAAACCTCCAATTAAAAAAAAAAAATTGACTTACAGAAAGGTTTTTTCTTGTAGTAAAATACAATAAAATGGTTTTCATTTATGTTTCTGTAGTCTTGTTCTTATTTTTATAAGTTTTCTGCAAGCTCTTACTGATTATGGTCAGTACACCACTTAAGTATGTGTGCCCTGATGAAAAAAATTGCGCAGAAAAAGAAGACTCTATGGATGTTGGCAGTTGTTCTGCTGATAATCAATTATCCAGAAGTTACGTGTAAGTGAGTCAACAGTCTTGTTGCTGTTGTCATTTGTGGCCTTCACCTTGGGCAGTCATCCAGTATAGAAGTGTCAGACATTCATTTCATTTATAGATGAGGAAACAGAAACAATAGTAAAGCTCAGTATCTCTAAAGGACAGTTTGTTTTTCCATGATGATGATGTCCAGCCAAAGATGCTTTTTCAGCTATTCATTACCATCTTTGAAAGGTAGCATCTTTTTTGCCCATTGCCGCTCGTTTGGGGCAAACAAAATGATGCCGAACACCTGTTTTAAAGATACAGATGTTGGACATGGTCACAGAGTATCTCAAAACTACCACAAGAACAGTAGCAGAAGATTTAGTTGCGGTAGAATCTGCTTATAACGAGCCCTTATTTTGCAAACCTCAGGTTTAATGAGCAAAACAGGAACGTTTGCTTGGTATAATGCTAATGCAAAGCTAATGTGATTGCTTTTAACGAACAAAATTTCACAAAGTCTTCGAACGTAACAAGGGAGAGGAAAGCTAAAATGATCACTTTTAACAAGCAAAGTAACTAATTTTAATGAAATTCCATATTTAGCGAGCTAGAAAAATCTGTACACTGTCCTGGAGTAGAGGAACAAAAATGGTGACATACAGGACTAAATTGCAACAGTTCAGGGGAATCCTTGTGTGCTGGCAGAAGAATGTTGATAAAAAAGCAATGGGGCAGTAATATGTCAAATTCTGAAGAAGTGAGTTGTGCAAGAGAGACTGTCCACCACCCACTCCTATGAATAAATCAAATGGGTATATTGTGTCAGCAGGGGTGAAAACAAGACTATTTACTCCTAGACAAAAAGAGGATGGGTGGGGCTCACGCACGCATAAGTGGATTTCTGGGTGATGATTGCAGGTAGAGATAGGAGAGTAATGGAATAGGGATGTCGCCAGAGGGGAAACAAGTTATAAAAATTCCTTGAATTGTGTCCATTACTCCTTTCACCCTCCAAGTGAGTGTTGCATTGGGAGAATCGGTGCTGCTTGTGCTTCATGTATCTTGTGTAGCTAAATAACGTTTAGTTTCACATGGCCGTAAAGTTTAATATAGTCGAAAGATTTAATTATTTAAAATTGCAGCATTAATGTAGTTAATTAATTAAATCTTTCAAGTATATCCAGTTGTTTTATGGATGTACAATATAAACTATATGCACATTTTTACATGGTGGGAATTTTAACACAAAAATATATTTAGCGAGCATCCAGATATATTGTTAGTGTTTCCATCAGTCCTGAGCTCTTCATTATAAGTGGGTTCTACAGCATTTTACATTCAAATGTATGGGGAATTTGCTATCATCAACAAATGTACGCACACCACACACAGTGAGTACTGGTTGTTTCGCCAGCTTATTTTCATCCACAAGTTGTGTTTTCACAATATCTGCTGCAGCAGTGTATCACATTTGCTTTCTGTTTATTGTGTGCATTTCACTGATAAATTGCAATTCACAAGAGATGACATCAATTTTTTAACATTCATCATTAGACACAAAAAATTCTCGTGCAATAACCCAGTCTTTGCATCAGCGAAGGTTTCATGTGAATGTTTCAGCTGGTCTTTTTGATGACTACGTGATTGGTCCATGTTTCCCACCACCAATGCTCAATGTCCAACAGTGCATACATTTCTTGGAAATGGAGCTACCTTCATTGTTGGAAGACATTATGTTTATAACATACTGTCACATGTGATTAACTCATGATAGGGCTGCAACACATTTTAGCCTCATTGCTCAAAAACATCTCAGTCATATGTATCCTGTCCTTGAGATTGGTAGGGGTGGACCAAATGTGCATGTCTTGTGCACTCCCCAGGTTTGAATCCACTGGATTTTATCTTATGGGAAATCACTGGATTTTATCTGATTGATGTGCATTACTCTGGTTCCTAATACAAAAGCTCTGCAAATGAATTACGGTTAGTTCTCAGAGAATTCAGAACACTATAGGACTTTCTGAATATGTTCAATAATTGATGAAAAGTTGCTGTGAGGCTAGTATTACTTCTCAGAGAAGCTAGTTTTTTTTTTTTTTTAATATTTGCTGTGTTGTACACTTACATAATTGTCATCATACTGTGCTGTAACAACTGAAATCAAAGCTAATTAACTTTGGATTTCTTAATTGTTCTCTCAGAATGAATGTACAGTAATTTTAAAAGGAAGCATTTCCAGTTCAAATGTTCATAGGAACTTGCCAAATACTTTACATTGTTTATATATTATTACACATGACTCATATAGGTTTAAAATCTCCTTTAATAGCATACATGCAAGCACTCAATATGTGTCGAGCTTTCGTGCTCTGAATGGGAGGCATCGTCTGGGCTTAATTCTCAGAGCTTGGAACGGTCACAGACAACACTGAAACAATTAAGCATTGTGTGAATTTTTTTTTTTTTTTTTTTTTTTTCAGAAATGTTTCAGTGTCGTCTGTGACCATTTTAAGCTCTGAAAATTAAGCCCAGACGAAGCATCCAAGTGGAGTGTGAAAGCTCTGCATATATTGAGTGTTCTCATTTACGCCATTAAGGGAGATTTTAGACTTATATGAGTCGTGTGCTCATAGTAACTCCTTGCATAATCATGTGCAGCAGAACGTGTTTCCAAAGTTTGACAAGACCTTTTGGAAACACCCTATATGTGGAGGATTTTAGAAAATGTTAAAAATTTGTTAATTTTTATTTTTGTATTATCTCACTTTCTCTTCCCGTATCCAATGTATTTCCTGTTATTAGGATGCCATGACAAGTACAAAAAATATGTTCATATCATCTAGTGGGCTTAAAAATGAATTTATGGGGGGTTATGGTTTACAATACTTTTACAAGAACTCAAGACCTAGAAGTTGATGGGGCAAAACTGGAAATAACCTATTCCTACACTCACTTTGGACAACAGATATCACATAAGGGCCACATTCAAGAAGAAATTAATAGACTTATAAAACTTGGCTAGAGTGAATTTGGAACACTACAGTTTTCAAGGACATCTTACTATTAAGTACTTGCAAGTGTTTAATCAGCGCATTTTTTTTTTTTTTTTTTTTTTTTTTTAGACATGGATCTTAACTAAAAATGGCTTACAAAGGATGCAGACAATGCAGACAACCCTAAGGAACATGGAAAAACGTATGCTTGGTGTAACCAGGAAAGATACATAGAAGATCTCCTGGATCAGGAAAATGACAAGAGTGGATGTCATTGTGATCAAAATAAAGCTCCCCAATGTTGCAATGAAGTGGACACATTGCTAGAAGAACTGACCATTGTCAGGCAACTGAAATGCTGAAATGGATTCCAAGGGACAGGAAAAAAAACTAAGAAGAAACCATGCAGGAGATAGGTGGATAAAATTTGAAAGCATGCCATGGTGAGGTGGTAGAGAATTGCTCTAGATAGGAAGCTGTGCAAGAGACTTGAGGAGACTTTCATCCAGCAATGAATTGAGAATCATTGATGATGATATATCAGCTGGAAATGCGCTGAAGATATTGCTAGAAGAACTGACCACCATCAAACAACTGAAATACCAGACTGGATTCCAAGGGACAGGAAAAGACCCAAAAAGAGACCACATGGGAGATGTGTGGATGAAGTTCAAAAGCATGCTACAATGACTGTGAAATGACTAGCTCAAGAGAGACAGTTGTGTGAGAGACTTGAGGAGACTTTTACCCAGCAGTGGATTAATCGATAATGGTTGATAATGATCAACCTCATGAAGAAATTATGCAACTTGAAAGCTGCTAAATATAGAAAATATCTATGTTGCACGTCCTGTTTGGTAGAAAGAATTTTCCGATCCATACATGGATAAAATTTTATTGTGGTAAATTCAAATATATGTTTTATGCCAAATTGAGAATGTTGTTCATTAGGAGCAGTGGAAGATATGTAAAAAACCTTGTTATATATATTCTGTTTCAGTAGAAAAAGAATATTTCATTGCAGTTTCAAGAAACAGAGAAATCATGGCCATTGATGGACAAGCAACTTATGCTCGCTATTGTTTCTTATTTGTGTTTGAGATAACAGTGAGAAAATCTTTCATAACTGTCTCTCCTTAGTGACTGATTTTCATTTACAAATTAAACTGGTTGATTAATGACTAAAGATATGTATTATGTTCATATTAAAATTCTAGAACCTAGAGTAATCTATTCCCTTCTTTTTTATTTGTGTGCTAAATACGCAATTGCCAGTAATTTGCTTTTTTCGTATTCTTTGCAGCATATGAGGCATTCCTGATGTTTTCCAGAGTTTCTAAAATTGACAGTATCCACATGTTTGATGAAAATAACCCCAATGCTCCTTACCCTAGCATTTTCAACAAACCTACAATGCGCAACGTCATTGGACTTTCCTATGACTACAATGGACAACTCATATTCTACTCTGATATCCAACGTGGAACAATCAACAGTGCTTTTTTTAATGGTTCCAATCATGTTGTTATTGTGGAAAGTAAGTAATTTTTACACCCATTTCGAGGTACTTTTTTTTTTCATGTGTTGTTTGCGCTGTGTTCTTGTATACACTCATCATCAAAAAAATAGTTGCGCACAGAAAGATGTGTCAGGTTGCAATGCTATTCAGGAGCAGGGTAAAGGTTACCAGAAACAATAAGTGATTAAACATTGAGACTGAAATGGGCAATATTTATTGAGCTACACGTCAATAAGTAGTGTCTCTCAGTATGGCGTTGGGCTGCCATGTTTGCTCACACAGCATGCCAGACGTCTGAGCATGGAGTTGTACAGGTTCCTAATGGTGTCTTGCGATAAGCCATCCCATGCAGCTTGAATCATCTCACGCAGTTCCTGCAGATTGTGTGGTAGAGGTGGAGTGCGGGTAGCGTGTCCAATAGCATCTCACACATTTCCAATCGGCGATGTGACTGGCCATGGCAGAGTGTCAGTGCCTTGAAGGCAACCTCTCGAGACAGCAGCAGTATGCGGATGAGCGTTGTCCTGTTGGAAAATCGCACCGGGATGAGTGTTCAGAAAAGGTAGGGCCACTGGTTGCAGGACCTCATTAACATAATGTTGGGCTGTCGAAGTGCCTGTAATGAACACCAAAGGTGATCTGGCATTGTAGGTAATTGCATCCCACACCATAACACCTGGCCTTCTGAATGTGTGATGCTTGACAACAAACCGTTAATCTTGGCGCTGGCCGCAGTGCCTCCACACATGGATTTCTTGGTCGTCTCCTCCAAGACAAAAGCGAGACTCAACACTGAAGATCATCCGCTGCAATTTTGTGTGGTTTCATCACAGTCTGGCGTGACACGATTGCAGTCTCTGGCGACGATGCAACAGTGTTAAGGGCAGTCGTCGTAACAGTCTGTGTGCGTGTAGTCCTATGTCGGTGAGTCATCTGCCGATGGTGCTGGCATTAATCGGACAATGCATGGAGGTCATAACTGCTCGCTGAATATCCGCAGTCGTGGTTGTTGGGTCACTCCGCCCATGTTGGACAACCCATCGATCCTCTGTCTTCGTGGTTCGTCTAGGTCTTCCAGACCCTTCCCGTCACTTCTATGTGCCTTTTTCTATCCACTGCTGCCAACAGCATGCTATGGTGATATCCGCACGACCAGTTTGTCACTCAATACAGCGATAAGACCATCCCGCTTCCCGGAGCCCAACGATGCGGCCCCTCTCTAACTCCTCCAACTGCTCAAATTGCTTGTGAACTTTCCTCTGATTCATACTTCACTTGCAAAGGATGCAACTAACGCAACAGCATGAATCAGAAAGGCAAGCGTGCTCAACAAGATGATCTTATATAGTCGGTCAGGCTCAGCAGTATGACCCTCCTTGCTTGCGTCACATGTGCGGCCGAGCGTGATGCTTGAATCGTTTTTCATGTCTAACGATGTCAAACCTACCCACTAAGTTTCATTCATTTCGGTTGCTTCCTACTGGGTGCAACTGTTTTTTTTGACGATGAGTGTATGAAGTGAGTGATATTTCTTAATCAGTACTTGATCAACCTTCCACATAAACAATAAACAATTTGTCACTCTGTGTAATTGTTCTTATTAAACAATAGCTTAAACAATGCAAATATTCTAAAAATCTGTATTACAACTGCCATTCCCCAGCAAATTTTCATGATTTTTAATTACACAGTCTTGTAAGAATATTAGCGTAACTCACCTTCTTGTTGATCTTTACTACATTAATGCACATTACTTCCTCCGACTGTCTGTTTATCTTCATGTGATCCAACTGTCTGTCCATCCCACTGCTGATTGATTTGAATCCGAATACCTGTTTCTCTCACTGCTGATTGATTTGAATCCGACTGCCTGTTCATCTCACTGCTGATTGATAATGCTGAGAGATACTGAGACACCCTACCACACCTTCGAAAACACGTGTCTAGGCATGCTGAAACATGGTATTGTGCTGCTGTATGAAAATCCTAAGCCTCATATTGCCTGCCAAAGCACAGAGACACTGCAGCGCTTGCTCTGGAAGCACCTTGCCCATCCTCCTTGCAATCACACCCTGTCCCCATGCAACTTACATATCATCTTACCTATAAAAAGTTCTTGAAGGGCTGATGATCCATGCCCAATGACAACATCTGAGAAGCTGTTGAGGACTGGTTCATTCAGCAGCCTATCCTTCTATGTGGAAGAAATCCAAAATTTTGTGCAGTGATGGGACACACATGCTTGACTTGAATACAGGGAATATATGCAGATAGTACAGCAACCTTGTCTTTAGTGCTTCAAATGTATCACTCTGTAGTGAAGCCTAATAAACCAACATTAAAGCAACCTCAGTTCATGTTTCATTTGAATACTAGTAAAGAACAACTAGTAAAGTTCTCTCTTGCATCATTTTTTTTTTTTTTTTTGTGCTACTACAGAATTTTTTTTCAAATCAAACTATACTGCAATAGACCATAAAATGTTTTAATTTTCCACCATCAGCTGCTAAAATTACAAAGACACAGACACACACAGACGTTAGCCAATAAGACAGTTTCCTTAAACATTTATTAATCACTGTTGTATGAAAATGACATACACTGAAAAGCAGTTGAATTAGAGACAGCTGGCGTTATGCAAATGTGGCACTGTGGGCGGCCGTGTAAAAATGTGGCGCTGTGGGCGGCCGTGTAAATGGAAACGACATGACGTATGCAGCGATTCGACAATATAAGGAGTGATGCGACAAAGGATCTAAGCGCATTTGATCGTGGGCAAATTGTCGGGGCCCGACGAATAGGTCACTCCATTTCGGAAGTCGTGCAGGCACTGGGATTTTCATGAGCCACTGTGTCACGGATGCACAGTGAGTACATCGAATCCGGTAAAACCATCCCTGCAAGGGCCAACTGCCGTGGACATCAGCGTGTGAATGAGCGGGGTCATCGTCGGCTAGCTCGCATTGTGACAGTGGATAGACGGGCCACAGTGCAAGAAATCACTCGGCAATTTAACGCTGGTGCACAAAAACGTGTAAGCAGCCACACCATCCAGAACCATCTCCTCGCTATGGGGTACAGAAGCCATCGTCCCAGGAGGGTACCACTGCTGACCGCACATCACAGGGTGCAAAGATTAGCATGGGCGCGGGAATGTCGCCACTGGACCCTAGACATGTGGAAAAATGTTGCCTGGACTGATGAGTCAAGATTCACGTTGGTACATGCGGATGGCAGGATACGAGTACGGCGCAAACCAAATTAAGCGATGGATCCTTCTTGCCAGCAGGGTACTTTTCAAGTTGGTGGGGGTGGCATTCTCGTCTGGGGACTGTTTACGTGGACTGAAATGGGACCCCTGGTACATGTGACATTGTCACTCACAGGTCAACGTTACCAGGATATTCTGGACGACCATTTGCTCCCGTTTGTGTGTCTTCAACATCCTACTGGAGACCTCATCCTGCAACAAGACAATGCAATTCTCTCGAATTGTATCCGAATGGTTGGATGAACACTCCACCGACGTGACCTCGCTTTCTTGGCCAGCTAAGTTACCTGCCCTCAATCCCATTGAGCACATCTGGGATGCCATCGAGATAGATGTTCGAGGCTCTGACCTCCCTCCATTAAATCTTCGTGAACTGTGGGAGCTTGTTCAGGGGTCGTGAATTCGTATGGCTTCCCAACACTTCCGGTGTCTTGTCGAGTCCATGCCAAGACGAATCACCGCCGTCATCAGGGCGAAAGGTGGTGCTACACATTACTAGACAGGTATCTCTAATTCAATTGCTCTTCAGTGTATATCAAGAATTTTTCAGGGGTAAGAAGATATGTAAGTGTCATGGGGACAGAATGTGACTGCAGGGAGGATGGGCAAGGTGTTTGCAGAGGAAGTGCTGCAGTGTCTCTGTACTTTGACAGACAATATGAGGCTGGGGTTTTTCATACAGCAGCACAATACCATGTTTCAGCATGTCTAGACACTTGTTTTTGATGGTGTGGTACAGTGTCTCAGTACCTCTCAGCATTAATTGTTGCACCATATAGTAGCCAATCAATCAGCAGTGGGCCCTCATGTTCAAAGAAAAAGATGAGCATAACCATGCTCTCACTAGTGGAGAAACAGGCTTTATTTTGTGGCGGTGGTGCAATGTGCTTCCACGGCATGTTCATGCATTTGTTGCTTTTCTGAAATTGATGACAAAACTTTATTTCCCACTAATTGGTAGTTTGTAAGGTGTCCCAATGTGACACCTTTATGCACTGCCTTCTGTTCCAACAAAAGTGCTTCAGAACCAATTGTGCAGACACCTTTCAGTACTTCAAATGATCATGTATGACCTTGCTGAGAGATCCCATGCTGATGTGTCAGTTCTGCACTAGTTGTTTTTAAAAACTAGTGTAGAACCTCTGCTTTTCCCCCTCTCCACATTGTCCACCACTGCAATGGTTTCCTGCTTGACAGAGCGGTAACATTGCCTGAGTTGCGAAAAGTCCACTGCCTGTTGAATGTCTGTCTCAAAATTGTTTCCTCCATTTATACATTATACTGCACTCCTAAACATGCTCATCCATATACTGCCTGCATGTGCTAAAAATCTTAACTGGCCTAGCATTTTTCTTAGAAACTAGACCACAGCGCATTGCACTTGGTTAGATCCCTGTTGTAGTAAGCATCAAGCTATGTTACGACAACTGACCACCTGTCATGGTTCATTGCTCAAAGTCCACTGGACACAGATAAATATATGTGCACAATGGCTCCACTGCTAGTGGATTGCATGTCAAGTGCAACAGCATCATCTCTGGAATTTATGTTTCACTTGGACAACCTTTATATATATATACTTATTATTGCATCCATCTAGGAACACAACAAAAGTTGAGGTAAACAGCCTCCTTTGTTAATTTAGATACTTCAAAATTTTGGAGAAGGCCCAATCCCTGAATTAGAGCAATTAAGAATTCTCCTGATTCAACTTCAAGCATACAGGGTGCTATATTCAGTGCATTTTATTACTATTCAGAGGCACCTTATTACTATTCATAAATGCTCTATTACTATTCACAGGCATTTTGTTTTGTTTGTTTCACGACTCAACACAAAAAACAAGATGGAAAAAAATGCTGCACTTAAACCTCTTGGAAATGAACTACCTTTGCTATGTGATGAACTGATTTTAATGTAATTCACATACAGTAAAATCTGCTTATTACGAGCTTGTATTTAGTGAGATCCCAGATTTAATGAACGAAACAGGAACTTTTGTTTGGTATAATGTTAACTGAAAGCTGATTTGATCGTTTTTTTATGAATAAAATGTAATTAAATCCCTGAATTTAATGAAGGAGAGAACAGCTAAGATAATCACTTTTAACAAGCAAGGTAACAAAATTTAATAAAATTCCATGTTTAATGAGGCTCAGAAAATCTATTGCAGCCTGTTCTGGAATGGAGCAATAGAAATAGTGGCATACAGGATGAAAGTGCAACTACTATGCTAGTGGAAGAATGTTGATAGAAAAGCTGTGGGAAGGGAGTACATCAAATGCTAAACAGCAAATTGTGCAAGAGAACCTCCACCACTCAGTTCAAGGAGTTATGCCTTGGAAGTATTGCATCAGCAGAGTTGAAAACAGGTGCTCTACTCCTTGGAAAAAAGAGGATGGATAAGTAGTCGTCATTTGAAAGTTAGAAAATGCTAGAAATGCATATTTTTGCATGGAGGGATTTTTCAGTCCAAAATGGATTTAGCAAGCCTCCGTATTTGGCGAAGATTTTTGTCAGTCCTGAGCTCCTCATTATAAGTAGGTTCTACTGTACTTCACTGTTTAAATGAACATAGTGATGAGAGAAAGGCACTTGAACGAAGATGCCATGGCTCATTCTGCTTTATTATGATTAGTTCTCTTGTTTTTCTTTTCAGTTGAAAGTATGTAAATGATATGCTGTGTACAATATTTGTCCTTATTATGTAAAAAAATAAGCTATTTATTGCTATTTTCAGAACAGGGATCTGTGGAAGGCCTTGCATACGATTCTCTTCACAAAGAGCTATACTGGACAAGTCATAGTGACAGTTCTCTTAGTAGAATCAGCTTGGTGACTGGCCATGGAAAACCTGAAGTTATTATCAACCTGGGTCCAGAAGACAAACCTAGGGGTATTGATGTTGACAGCTGTGCCTCGTAATGACTCATTTACTTTTTTCTTATCTTTTGTTAGTGTAACATGAATTTGAGTATTTTAGTGACATAGTGCTGGTGTCATTCCAGATATGCTTGTTCAAAATATAAATCTTATACACCCCTGAAGAATTAAATGTGAGGTTTGAGGTACAGTCTTTAGTTACATAATGAATAAATTTAATCGTCACTGCATAATTAATAAAGGTTGGAATAGAAGAATTGAAACAAATATAAGAGAGTATCTGTAGCAATTTAGCATTCAATGAGTTGTTGAAATTATTGTTGCATTTTGGAGGGTAGTGAAGAATAACATAACCAATAGAGTTTGAAATATAACCTTTGGCATGGGTGTATTGCCATACAAGAAAATGCTGCTGAAACATCTTCTGTGCAAAATGGTGTTGCAGTTGCAAAGAAAATTGATACGGAATAAAACAAGGATATTAAGGAATTATTAAAATGTGCCAGAACAATTACCTTCAACAACTTCATATACAGCATGATCAGAAAGGAGTTACATGACAAATGACATAATATGGAATTTAAACCATAAAACTGAAGTTTATTTAAAAGATTTTTATTATAGCCTCTGGCTGAAAACCTTTGAAGCATAGCTTTAGTCACATTCAAAACATGATTAAAATAGATTGAGTTATCACCTCCCAATCAATTCTAAATGAAGCTTACATTGGCAGCAATTAATGAGCTTGTGAGATTCAAGAAGCTGTTTGTTAGTTGTCTTAGCATTACTCTATACAAAACAAATGCAAGAAATGTAAGAAGTGATTTGTGGGACACTATACGTAATTTTTTTAACAGATTGAACACAAGAAGGTTTCTGTTCTCTTGGAAAGATACCTGCTGAGAACAACGATTAGAAAAGACAACACAACATAGGTTTTACTTCTGGAGCACAAGATTCCACAATGGGGAGGATGCTATTAGGAAAAGGAGCTTTAATTAGTTCATGAATCTGAAGTATTCTACACTGATTACATTGGTGAAACACGACTAAGGACTTGAAAACGGAAGCTTGCAGAAGGGGGAAGAGCAGATTTATGTATATCATTAACAGCATTGAAGGGGGAAAAGAAGAGCCAAGAGCATCAGCATTTCCCTAAGGATAACTAACAGAATCATATCAGCAGATGAGAAATGGAATACAAGACCAAATATTTCAGTGAGGCAAGCTTAAGAACAGCCCAAAATGAATTAGCATGATTTGGAAAGGGCAAAAGTAGCCTTTTCACATTTTTTTCCCACCAAAATTTTGTTCTTGTGTACCAAATCACTTGGTTGCATTTAGTGAATTTGAACAAATGCTGAACTTGAATCAGTATTATAGATATCCAACTGTAGTTCTGGTACATTTTCATTGATCAGGTATGCAGAAGGGATTGGTTATCCACCACCTTCCTCCTTTAATTTGCATATTAATGACTGCCTGTGCATTACAGCTATTCCACTTCTTTGTTCTTAGACATGTGAATGTTTTTGTTGTGGGTTAATCACATGAGTGTAATGAGGATCAGTGATTGCACTGCAGTTTTGTAAACATCATTGGGCTGGGATGTTGGTGCCATTTACTTCTGCAGTGAGGACAACCTCATGACATTTAACGTTTGCACAGTCCATTCACCTGTCACCTGTTGTGATGGAAAATGGAATGAAAACATAAAAAATACAATGAAAATGATAAAATCATCTTGTTTCCATGATAGAAAAACCTTTGATTGGGAGTACCTCTCTGTCTGCTGTAGATCTGAATATTTTCTATAACTTGTCATTGTGTGGCCATAGTTTTTCAGTCTTCTTCAATTTCTATAGTTTTTCAGTCTTTAGTTTCAGCAGTTTTTCAGTCTTCTTTGGTTTCTATATGTTTCAGTCTTCAAAACATTTGGATTTTGCTTTTGAGGTAGATGGCAGTTATGAACATCTTCAACAATATGTAATCATGGATTTGTGCATCCCTAGAGTGTTGCTCTTACATTTTGTGTAGTTCATCCAAATCATCCTTAAAACTTTATGCTGTGTGGAAAAGAGCAGTTTGCATGATTAAGAACTTTGCTGTCAGTAGTTCTCTTCATTATCAAGCTTGATTTTTGAATTTGATGTATCAATCATTCTGCAACTGGTATTCCTTAAAAAAAAAAATGCAGAAAGAACTTTGTATTTTAAGATATGGAGCAAAATCCAACGAATCATATCAAGCAAGATCCAATGAATGGTGGATGGGGAATATATGCCCTCCAAAACAGGATAGTGTCACTGGCCACAAGTTATATCACTTTTTAATCAAAGTGTCTTAATCAACGTTTTCTTTTGCAGCACTTCATAGGGCATCCTTGACGTTGAAATTCCTTTAAAATTCTCTTATTCCAACTCCTTTATTACACTCTGTTGGCATTTTATGTGAGAAATCACTGTTATGATGTGCCTTGAATGACTGCAGTATGTCTTAGTCAAGAGGCTGGATAAAAGATTTACAGTTTGGTGTCAAGTAGACAGCAAACACAATATCTTCAACAAGAAGATCTGGGTCACAGTGTGCCAAACAAATTTCCAAAATTAACATAATCTTGGCATCATAAAAAAGTCTTGCTTGCGTGCAGTGTGCCCTAGCCTCAGGAACAAAATGGTTTTCAAATCAGTCCAGGAGGATTGGTCTTTTAATCCATGCTCTCTTATTCTGTATGCATGACTTGAAAAACCCTGACACCTTACAAAGCACGTAAATTTTCATTTTTACCAAAAACATGCAATCTTGCTTGTATGTCCCTGCTGCATTACAACATGTGAGCACAGTTTATCTTTCTTTTGAGTCTTTAAGTACTCAATCTTTCTTTTGAGTCTTTAAGTCTCCTGCAATGTTACAAGTGTCCTCTGTGGAATATGCCTTGAAAATAAGGAAGCTACATCACCATTATACACCTGCTTTGCTGACAGATGTATACAGCAACTAAGTTATTAGACTCCCCAAATAGACTTCAATAATGTCGTAATTGACCAATGCGTTTTCACCATGCATGGCCAACATACAGAATCCATTATGTTTCTTAAATTTATCATACCAACCTGATAAAGGTTTGCAATGTGTTGAGATGTCTAGCTGCTTGTGGAATTTTTTTTTACCTGGGCGGTAATGAGGAAAAAGGTAAGTAGGAACTTTTAACTGTGATGCTTCCAAATCCATTCCATTAACACTTTGTGTATGGAAATGTTCTTTGCTTGATGTAGTGATTTCTTTGCTTCCATTAACTTTGGTAACATCTCTATCTTTGTAAAACATCAACAATTTGTCTTTTTGCTTCTTCCAATCACAAATGGTGGATAAACCTACTTATACCATATTCTCCACACAAAGACTTTATGGAAACACCTGTATCTATGAATATCAATAAATGAAATACGGGATTACACTATTGTATAATACAAATTTGGAAGATGTGAATCCGTTTATTGGTGTAAATATGACATGGATGTTAAGTGAGATAATATCCGAAAATTCATTGATATTCTGTGCCTCTGGGCAATCGTGGGAATGAATTAAAACCTCCGGATTCGCTATATACGAATGCCAGTTGCTTCGACTAGCAAATCCTGTGACTGTTATATTCAAATTAATTGGAAGCCTGAAACTTGGCTGTTCTGGGTGGTGTAGTGGTTAGCATACTCGGGCTGTATCCGAGAGACGCAGGTTCAATTCCCGCTCCAGGACGACAGAATTTCAGTTTTGGATATTATCTGACTTGACATCCATGACCTTTTCACACCAATAAACAGATTCACATCTTCCAAATTTGTATTTTACACTTTTATCTAGTTGCTTTGATAACTTTACTATGTCCTCTATATTGAGGGACTTCCATTTCCTTTTGGCATACATTGCATCTGATGGCCTTCCTAAGAGCGTTTTTGACACTGTGTTGGTTAGGTGAAAAAAAATAGGCTAAATATGCAGCAGTTAATAAAAATGTGAGTCTCACAGAGGAAAAAGGTGTGAACCTCACTGAACATTTTTTCTACCAATAACTGTTGCACAGTCATGCTGAGCTGCAAGTAATCCTGAGCTTTGTTGGCCCTTATTTGTATTGCCCTCTTATGTTACGCAAATAGATATCTGTGGTAGTGAATTATTCAAAGAGTTGCAATTGGTAAATATATTGCAAAAGGAAAGAATAATACATATTTTAAGGATTTTTGTTGTAAAGATAAAGCGCTACCAGAAGGTGGCACCCTAGGCTACAGGTATTCAGTGCTCCTGATTTATGTGGAAGTGAACAATGTTGCTGTTTCTTGTTAGCTTTAGTGTGTCAGTCTGAATCTACGCATGTGTGACACTCTGAGGCAAGGTTGCTACCTCCCATCCTTCTTCATGTGGGAATCACTACACTGTCAGGTTGTTTTTCTCCCTGTCTTCATGAGAGCAAGGCATGGGTGACTGACCCCAAAAATTGGTAGGTTGTTTTTCTCAATGTCAGGTTGTTTTCTCCCTGTCTTCACGAGAGCAAGGCATGGGTGACTGATCCCAAAAATTGGTAGGTTGTTTTTCTCACTGTCAGGTTGTTTTCTCCCTGTCTTCATGAGAGCAAGGCATGGGTGACTGATCCCAAAATTTGGTAGGTTGTTTTTCTCACTGTCAGGTTGTTTTCTCCCTGTCTTCACGAGAGCAAGGCATGGGTGACTGATCCCAAAAATTGGTTGGTTGTTTTTCTCACTGTCAGGTTGTTTTTCTCCCTGTCTTCAGGAGAGCAAGGCATGGGTGACTGATCCCAAAAATTGGTAGGTTGTTTTTCTCACTGTCAGGTTGTTTTCTCCCTGTTTTCACGAGAGCAAGGCATGGGTGACTGACCCCAAAAATTGGTAGGTTGTTTTTCTCACTGTCAGGTTGTTTTTCTCCCTGTCTTCAGGAGAGTAAGGCATGGGTGACTGATCCCAAAAATTGGTAGGTTGTTTTTCTCACTGTCAGGTTGTTTTTCTCACTGTCAGGTTGTTTTCTCCCTGTCTTCACGAGAGCAAGGCATGGGTGACTGACCCCAAAAATTGGTAGGTTGTTTTTCTCACTGTCAGGTTGTTTTTCTCACTGTCAGGTTGTTTTCTCCCTGTCTTCACGAGAGCAAGGCATGGGTGACTGACCCCAAAAATTGGTAGGTTGTTTTTCTCACTGTCAGGTTGTTTTTCTCCCTGTCTTCATGAGAGCAAGGCATGGGTGACTGATCCCAAAAATTGGTAGGCTGTTTTTCTCACTGTCAGGTTGTTTTCTCCCTGTCTTCATGAGAGCAAGGCATGGGTGACTGACCCCAAAATTTGGTAGGTTGTTTTTCTCCCTGTCTTCACGAGAGCAAGGCATTGGTGACTGATCCCAAAATTTGGTAGGATGTTTTTCTCACTGTCAGGTTGTTTTTCTCCCTGTCTTCATGAGAGCAAGGCATGGGTGACTGATCCCAAAAATTGGTAGGTTTTTCTCACTGTCAGGTTGTTTTTCTCCCTGTCTTCACGAGAGCAAGGCATGGGTGACTGACCCCAAAAATTGGTAGGTTGTTTTTCTCACTGTCAGGTTGTTTTTTCTCCCTGTCTTCACGAGAGCAAGGCATGGGTGACCGACCCCAAAAATTGGTAGAACACACTATGGGAGTTACCAAACATTTTGATCTGAAAAAATGAGCACATCAAATTTTGAAAAAGTCTTTTGAAAATAATCTTGTTGTGAACAAAGATAGCTGCATGCAAAATAAAAACTTGAAACCAACCATTTCTGTATTATTCATGACAATGCATATAACATTTCAGCTGAACTGGAAATTCTGGTAATCTCCACCATGTGAAGCACCATCATCAAGACCTGACAGCCAGTCAAGTTGCAGATAATTTTGACAAAAATCGTTGAAAAACACATTCTTGTACACATTTTCTTTTCTTGCACAATAAATTAGCTTTTGAAACTGTCTGAACTTAGCACCACAGATTTCAGCTTCATAATTTAGAATGCAATTTTTTTTACTTAGCTCGTATTTGAAATTCATTTATTTTGGAACATAGCCAGTTTTTTTTAGTGTTCTAGATACTAAGACCTCTATACTGTATATACGAGGGTTGTACCAAAAGTATTGCAAAAGTAGGCGTGACTTTTTAATTAACTGACAGAGGTTATTCAAATTGCACACGTTGGCATAGTAACTCTTCCTCTATACTAAGGTACTACTCAACATAGTCTCCATCACAAGTGATGCATTTGCGCCATCGTTGAACCCAACTCTTGAATCCTCTTTGAAAAAATTCAACTGTGGACTGTTGTACCAACTTCTTCACAGCCACTTTCACCTCGTCTGTGTTACCAAATCATTGCCCCGGGAGACTGTCCTTCATTGGACCGAACAGGTGGAAGTCGGAGGGCACCAGATCTGGGCTTTACAGTGGATGGGGGACCACTGACCTGCCTAATATGCTGTTCGCCTGATTTGTTGCCAAAGATGTGTGTGGTCTTGCATTGTCATGGTGAATGATGATCCTTTTGAGATTCTTGTTCGGTCTCTTCCTCCTTATGGCTTCTCTAAGCTTTTTGAGTGTCTCAATGTACTGCTCACTGGCCACAGTACAGCCACATTCTAGAAAATCAAGGAGAATGACACCCCTGTAATCCCAAAATACAGTCACCATGACTATATGTGTTTATCGCCGGCTCTTGAACTTCTTAAGCCTTGGTGAACAGGTGTGATGCCATTCCATGGATTGATTCTTCATTTCCAGATCATAAAGATACGCCCATGTTTCATCCCCTGTCACCAGATTGGAAAAAAAAACGTGTCTTTATTGGCTTCAAATGCTTCCAGCAGATCAGAGTAGACTTCCACTCTTCTGTCCTTCAAATCGGGTGTCAACTGCCAAGGTACCCAATTTGCACACATTTTCCGATACCCTAAGTCTTCCACCATCTTCTGTATGGCATTGTGACCACAGTCCAGTTGTGCAACAAGCTCACGGATTGTGGCTTGTCTCCACACGAATCAGTTCATCCACTCACTGACGATTCGTGTCAGTGGTCACAGATGACAGTCTCCCACTGCATAGTTTGTCTTCAATGCTAGTTTTCCCTTTTTTAAACTTCTTCATTCATCTGTTCACATTGCTCTTGTCATTGGTGTCATCTCCGTAAACATTCTGTAGCCTTCTGTGGATGTTGGACAGCCTGCACCCTTCCTTCGTGAAGAACTCAATGACGGCACATTGCTTCTGCTTGGAATCTATTATTTACCTGCAATGAAGAAGAAGAGTTACTATAGAGGAAGTTACTCTACCAACATGTGCAATTTGAACAATCTCTGTCAGTCAATAAAAAAAGTTCTACCCACTTTTGCGTTATTTTTGGTACAACCTTTGTATATATATCCCATACTAAGTAATTATTTGCTTATTATTCTCTTGGGAGGTAAGAAACATTGAGACATGTAACTGTTATTATCCATTAAAAGTTACACAAGACACATAACTATGTAATCATTCAGTAAAGGTTGCAATAAAGTGCTGTTACATATTTTTTATTCCAAAGTTTTCATCACTTTGTGAAATAGTTATATGAACAATTTTTCAGTTCGTGTTGCAAGATGTGCTTAGTTGAGTAACATTGCTTCTTCTTGAGTTTAACTTCACATGCAACAGTTGCCATTTTAGTCGTAAATGCTGTCATTGGTATTCAGCAGTGAAGAATTAGATTGAACCTTATTGTGACAGAATTCATACTTTACACAGAAAAAGGTACATAGTGACAGAATTCATATTTCATGCACATAAAGGTACATAGCACGCATTGAGCACAGTGCACATAAACAGTGATTAATGACATGGTCTGAAATAAAAGAAAACAGGAATAAAGATATATAATTTGCAGATTTTGTGTTTTACAATTATAGTGGTGTTTTATTTTTGCTCTTTGTTCTACATTAACATAATTTCTTTTTCATGTGTAATTTTAGCCGTTTGTACTGGACTAACTGGAATACCCGGAGCCCTAGTATTCAGCGTGCCTATTTAAGTGGATATGATATTCAACCTATTATTACTACAGATATAAGGATGCCTAATGCTCTTGCTCTAGATCATAAATCTCAGAAACTGTATTGGTCTGATGCTAGGTTAGACAAAATTGAACGCTGTAATCTCGATGGGACTGAGCGATATGTAAGTAAATTTTTTTTTCAATTTATTTTGAATTGCATTTTTAATGGTGTTCTCTTTGGAAAGTATTTTTGATAAAAATGCTATTTGCTATGGCCATAAATGAATAACGGAGATAAAACTGCATAAACATTGTGCCCGTAGCATGCAGTGCTAGGAAGCTTTGCAATTATTTTTGTTGTGTAGCTTTAGAACAGTTACAAAATCATGGCAACACCTTACCTTTAAATTGTGTTAAAGAAATATGTTAGAGTTATTAACACATCAATCAGACACCTGAATTGTCTGTATTTACTGTTCATCATGACACCAGAAAACTTAAAAATTGCATCCTCCTGTAGCCAGAATTGAATCTGCACCTCCCGATTTCCGTTTGAGCATGCTATCTGTTGCACTACCGAGGATGATCACAGGTCAATCCAGGCAGCATTTGATACCGTTGGGTGGTATTTTCACAAAAATATTTTTAGTTCAAATGGTATTTTTACAAAAATATTTTTAGCTCAAATGGTATATTCACAAAAATATTTTAAACTGCAATGGTATCTTCACTTTCAGTAAAATTTTATCTCTACAAGAGTATTGTAGTGTAAGAGGCATTTTCAATATCAAATGGGCTTTTTTTTCATCATTTTGAAATGTTATCAGTAAAACGGTCTCACACAGGTGCCTGTCAATTACTGCATCATCACTACCGACTGCACAGGTAACTAAGCCGATGCTCACTGAAAGAAACCCCAAAGCATTAGGGGAGCATTTTTTCCCACTAGAAGCCTCACTCCACATGCATTTTCCAGGGCTAACTTAGAAGTGGGGTTGAGAATATCAGTGAGAAACATCAGTGAATACTCATTCCCCAACATCTATCTATTGGTAGTATTGGTGAAAATGTTTGATGTAACAGTGAAAACCTCCACGTTTCACCAAAAAGTCGAAGAACTAGCATCTTTTCTATCTGCAGCAGTAATGGGCACATCACTGTTCAATATATCGATAGTTACTTACCAATTGAACATCGAATAACCAATATTTGTTAAAATGCTTGATGTATCGGTGGAAATCTTGGTATTTCTTCGATGTATGGGCTCCTCTAACATCTAGGATGAAAACGCGATTTTCGGCGACAAACATCAAACAAAACAGAAAAAAAATCGTTAGTTCATGACATAGGAATGTTATATTCCTTTCTTGAAAAGAAGGCATCAAAAAGAAATTCATTTGCTTCATGTAGAAATATTCTTTTGCAGTTTCAAAAATCGATTATCACTTGCAAAACAATGACATTTTTTTTGCCTATCCGTACTCAGATTAATCTTTCCTGTATCGGGCACTGGTCAGGATTCCAAGAAACATATTTACAATTATGAGCAGAGGAGTATGATGGGAAAGTGCTGACTGTATACTTCATGGGGGATCGCATTGTGACATACTTTTTTTTTTTTTTGATATTTTAGTGAATTGTTTCTTTTCCTTCAGCACTTAAAAATTTTGACCTTTGATGACTTTCCTGGTTTAATACAACCTGGAGTGTTATTATTATTCTCCTTTCGAGATCTCAGCTGGAGCATAATCACAGAGTTGTATTAAGAAAAAAAAAACTGTATCTACCTACACATTAATCAGAACAGAAAACTTGTTGCAAACTAAGAAAGCGTGAGCCACCTTTAGAAATAATAAATAAAAAATAACTGGAAGCATAATAAAACAATAATTACTGTCAGAATAATGATTACATAAGATTAAAATTGTTATAAACTCAAAAATAGGCAAAATTCACAAAAATAGGGTATATTTCACAAAAATAGGCTAAATTTTACATAAATGGGTATCATCTTTGAAAACCTGGATCAACCCCTGATGATGAAGTCCCTGGTATCTGAGTGTTGAGAGATGAGGGTTTTATTCTCTCTCCAGGACAATGCAATTTTCATATTTTCTGATGTGATTGATGTTATGTGATGAACAGTAAATACAGGCGATTCAGAGGTGTCTTGATTGCTATGTTAATAATTGTGACATATTTCCACGTATTATGTGAAGAATATTTCTTCTAGAGAATTTACCTGAGCGACTGGTGATTCACTTAACTACCCTATGAGGAAGCAGAATTTGCTTCAACTGGTAAAAATATGAGACTGTTCTGATTCTTAACACTCAGATACTTGGGATTTCATAGTCCTTGGTGGTGTGATGGATAGCTTGCTGGAACGGATGCGGGTTCGAGTTCCGCTCCAGGGCAATATAAATTTAAAGTTTTCTGATGTGATTGATGTTATGTGATGAACAGGAGATACCAGAAATTCAGAGGTGTCTGATTGCTGTGTTAATAATTCTACCTTGCCTTTATATTGACTATTTATGTGCCTGCAACCAACTCTCAATGAGTTAATCAGACATTGTACAGTATGGTGCCTACCAGATCGCAAAAGTCAAGGGAAGGCCATGCAACTAAAGTCGTAGGTCACAATTCTGGTAGTGCATGAGAATGTTCCATGGTTTTTGCAGTTTGAATTTTTCTGACAAAGTTCCACTTTTTTTAATGTTTTTCCTGATTATGTTTCTCATTTTTAATATTTTCCTGATCATGTTCCTGATATTTTTGTATTGAAAGTTCAGAAAAATGGCTTTGTCTTAATGAATTGCAGGTTTTCATATTGCTGATGATCTCTTCAAATTCAATCAACCGAGCGAGCTCTCCCCCCCCCCCATCATTTTAAGCAAAATTCTAAAAACGGTACTTAATATGTTTGTAATGGAATCGGTGCCATTTCCATGACCTGTAAAATTATTCTGATGGCAGAGTACTGATTTGTAAAATTTAATATCACTGCATGTTTTTCCATTTCTCAACCCCTCTTGCTATATGAAATTTTTTTGTTTTAGGTAGTGCGAAACAGAAGTTCAATTTTCAGGGTTAAGAAATGTCCCAAAAAGTTAAGGAAAAGTCAAGAAATTCAGTTTCTAGTCTATGCTAGACATCCTGCACATGTTTAAGAATAAAACTACAACCGTTTGCTGGAGCTTATGTTGCTTTTATTAACACATCATATTATCACAACAGCAGGGTGTGCACATGTGCTCGAAAACCTTGAAAGTCCTTGAAAATCATGATTATGTTTTCAAGGCCTGGAATATCCTGGAAAAAAGGTGTTTTTTTTTAAAGGTGTCTTGAAAAGCCTTGAAAATTGAAATTAGTGATTAAAAAATGTCCTTTTAGGAAATCTGTATTACTCCTTCTTTTTAATTTTCTCTCCTTTGAATTCTAATTTGGCTTAAAAAAAAAAAAGCACTACTTCCAGTGCAATACCACACAGGAAAAATTGGATGCTCACTGGTAGGTCTGTTAGGAAAAGTAGCTTGAAGGTCAGACAACTGAGAACAGAATGGGGAAGAAAAGGCATTTAGCATTTGCAAGGGGTAGGGAGGTTGCCTATGTACCAAGTTTTAATCAATTCAACTACTGTGGTTGGAGGGAGAGATTTATTTCAGCTGGCATCCACCAGCGAGGAGTATGCCTGAGCAACACATTCATCTGCTCCTTGTTTATCATGTGCATGCGGGACACTTCCTTCAGCTTCTCCCCTAATACGCTTTGTTTTGTATCAAGAGACTTCGGCTACTTATGATAAAAACATAAGAAAACTATCAGCGTGAATTCTTCATGAAACTGGCTGACATTTTTACATTCACTGTAATTGGATTACAGAAGCTGACTCTCAAAATTCCAAGTGAATCGGTTAAAAACTTAAAAAGTTAGCACTGAAACTTTTTATTATGGACATGTATGAGTGCCTCCTTTCCTCTTTGGGCAAACAGAGTGAGAAGGGTGTGACTGCTGAGAACGCATAAAAGGAACTTTGGTTGGGAAGAAAGCAAACCACCTGTTAGTTACTTTCATTGCTTTTGAACTAGGAGAAAAGTTTTAGAAATCCATTTTCCTGAATTTTGAAAATAACACAGTAAAAATTTTACAGTGGTTAACAGTAAAGTTCTAGTTTAAATTTTGCCAAATTCTGCTGGAAACTTTAGCAAATGCAAAAAAAAAAATCTTCAGTTATATAATCTCTCTATTCTAAAAACAAGTAACCGCTGCCTCCACCGCTGATTTAGAAATTTCATGACTCGCATGCTTTCCTAGCTCGCAGCGCAAAAAGTATTCAACACATAAATATGGAATTTACATCGTTTGCAGAAATTTTTTCAGAGAACACTCTGAAATAAACGATTTTTCGATTCTGGCAATACTTCAAGAACTATTGTATTTCAAAGTTAAGGTGAGCAACAAAGTGCTATCAGTTCGTATTCCGGACACATTAACAGCAACAGAACCACGAAACTTTGTAGGCATGTAGGGCTGTGTCCGAATTATTGCACCTCATTGCCCGTTTTTTTAAATTTTGATTTAGTTTATGAGAAATTATATTTCCAAATTTCACAAAATTTTCTATTTCGTGATGGGATCCATTTTAAAAAGTGGATATATGACAAATTATAAATCATAATGCATTGCAATTTTTACAGCATAAACTCACAACTATCATCCCTCTATTGCAAAAAAAAAAAAAAAAATTAAGAAAAAGTCATTTTTTGATTTTTAAGCATTTTTTAAAGATGCAAAGAAAAGGGAAAGAAACAAACGACTTACTCTGTCTTCAGAATTAACCACACAGGAAAGTTCTGGTCCCATGACCTGCTGCCATGGTGACGCAGCTATTTTTAGCACTCTCTTCTCATTGGGTGGAAGGATAGGCTACAATCAAACTGGTAATGACACAGTGCTTAATGATTTAGCAACACTTTTAAAGTTCAGCATTTTGTGCCAGCATAGTTGAATACCTATGTAAATATAGGCTTTTGCCTTGTATATAAAAAGCAAAGAGGGAAAATGCAAGTGTGTTCGTCCGTGAATTATTCAACCACTTCTAAATGACCTAGAGATCTGAAAATTGGCATGCTGATAGGTCTTAAGGTCCATCATCATCATCATCATTGTCAACCATTATCAATCCACTGCTGGACGAAGGTCTCCCCAAGTTTCCTCCACAACGGTCTGTCTTGTGCCAGTCTCCTCCATGTCACTCCCCGCATATTTACGAATTTCATCCACCCATCTCCCATGTGGTCTTTTTCTGGGTCTTTTCCTGTCCCTTGGAATCCAATCTAAAATTTCGGCTGTCCATCTATGGTCTGTCCTTCTGGCAGTATGTCCAGCCCATTGCCATTTCAGGGATTTAACTCTGATCATGATGTCTTCCACTCTCGTCATTTTTCGGATCCACGAGTTCCTCTTCTTATCTCTCCTGGTTATACCAAGCATGCACCTCTCCATGCTACTTTGAGTTGTCTGCAGCTTTTGTATGTCTCTTTTAGTTAAGGTCCATGTCTCTGCACCATACGTAAGCACTGGAAGGATGCATTGATCAAACACTTTTCTTTTAAGACATAATGGCATATTGCTCTTGAAAATTATGCTGTTTCTTCCAAAAGCTCTCCAGGCAAGTTTTGTACGCCGATTAATTTCTTCATCAATGTGACCCTCACTTGATATCTGCTGTCCAAGATAAACATACGTATCTGTTATCTCCAGTTTTTCTCCATCAATCGATAAATCTTCATTTCTTGTAAAAGCATTGAACATCACTTTTGTTTTCTGAAAGTTCATTTTTAATCCCACTTCTTTACTCTTGTCAGCAAGTTCCTGGATCATACTCTGCAGCTCTGATGGGGTAGTTGCAAAAATGACTACGTCATCAGCAAAACGAAGATGGGTTAGATAATCTCCATTAATCTTTATCCCTTTGTTTTCCCAGTTCAGTGATTGAAAGACATTTTCCAATGTGGCATTAAAGAGCTTCGGAGATATGGTGTCACCTTGTCTTACTCCCTTTCCAATTTTTATGTGTGTTGTATTTTCAAACAGCCGAATCTTTGCACTTGCATTTTCATAGATGTTATTAATAATATTAATGTATGCATCTTCAATACCGCAGGATTTCAGAGCCGTGGTAACTGCTGATGGTTTCACCGAATCAAAGGCTTTTTCATAATCGATAAAAGCCATGCACAATGGAAGTTCATATTCCCTCGCTCTTTCAATCAGTTCTCTCAGTACGTGGATATGATCTATTGTGCTGTAGCCACTCCTGAATCCAGCTTGTTCTCTCGGTTGAGCCATGTCCAGTGTTACCTTCAAGCGGTGAAAGAACTTTAGTGAAGATTTTATAAACCACTGATAGGAGGCTGATAGGTCTGTAGTTCCTGAGATCCTCAATGTCACCTTTTTTATGTAGCAGGATCATTGTAGCATTGTTCCAATCCTCAGGAATCTTCCCTTCATTAAGGCATCGAGTGAAAATTTGGGCGAGTACTGTTTCAATTTCTCCACTTGCTTCTTGTATGATGTCTATAGTAATTCCATCTTCTCCTGGAGCTTTCCCTCGCTTCATGTTCTTGATTGCATGAGCAACTTCTGCTGGGAGGATTGGAAGAACTCTGGTACCTTTCATGATGTCTGGAGTACATGTATCATCCCTTTCATATAATTTGGAGTAGAAATCTTTCACTCTTGTCAAAATTTCGCCTCTATTTCTTGTTATAGAACCATCTTCTTTTCTCAGAGCCATAATCTGTTTTCTTCCCTTACTGAGATGTCCCTTTGCTATCTTAAGGCTTTGGTTGTTTTCAATTGCTTTCCTCACTAGCTCACAGTTGAATTTCCTTACGTCTTCAGTGATACTTTTTCGTGTTGTCTTGCATAGCTCTATATATTCCACTTTGGAAGTCACATCTACTTTAGTTGTCCTCATCTCTCTTCTTTTTTGCATCAACATTTTGGTTTTTCCTGATAATTTGTTCACATGCAACTTGTTCTTAGACCCAGCTAATTTTGTTGCTGTTTCCATTAGAGCTTTGGTTACTTTTCTGTTAACTTCCGAAATATCCACTTCTTCCGATGTTAGGCCTTCTAAAGCAGAGAATCTGTTCTTCAGTTCCAACTTGAAAGTATTATGGTGTTTTTTAAGGTTGGTTATGTCAATACATTTTGTTTGTCTTATGAGCTTGCCACGTTCCAGTTTAGTGTTGAGGTGCATCTTACATCTCACCAATCTATGGTCACTACCTGTGTTGAACTTGTTCAGCACACTGCAGTCTTCGATGACGAATTTTTTGTTACACATAATAAAATCAATTTCACTTGTCGTCCCAATTGGATGTCTCCATGTCCATTTCCTGTGTGGCTTTTCTTGAAAAAGGAGTTCAAGATGAAAATCCTTCTGCCTCTGCAAACTCAACGAGAGTATTTCCACGCTGGTTTCTGTTGCCGTGACCGAATTTACCTACTGAAGTTTCATTCTGTTGCCGTTGCCCTATTTTTGCATTGAAATCTCCCATAATTATCTTCAAGTGCTGCTTACCTTTATTATTTAGATGACGAATTTCCTCATAAAATTCTTCAATTTCTTCTTCAGGATGACTTGTGGTGGGTGCATAAGTTTGAATAATCTGAGCCTGGTATCTTCTCGATAGTTGGATAACGAGTCGTGCAGCTCTGTCAGAGGAACTTTCAACTTCTTCCACTTTATCCTTCAGTTTCTTGTTTATTATAAATCCAACACCACTAGTTCTGCCAGTATCTGTCCCACGATAATAGAAGAGATGTCCACTTTTCAGTTCAATGAGATCTTCTCCTTTTCTCCTTACCTCACTTAGCCCGACGATGTCCCACTTGATCCTTTGTAGTTCCTCTTCCAATTCAAGAAGCCTTGAATCAGAAGATAGGGAGCGTCCGTTATAGGTAGCCAAGGTCAGCATCAAATGGCAGCCTAGTCCGGTCCTCCGGGGATTCTTAGCACCCTCTGCCTTCATGTCGCACTGGCCGCTGCCTTGGCCAGGTACATTCCAGCTGCCGGAGACTGAGGGCCAAGATTTAAGTTGTAGAGTCATTTTGGAGGTGTTTGGCCATAACTCACCACGCTGGCCAAGCGGGTTGGTGAGTGTGGGATAGCATTTCCTCTGATCCCGATGGTATAGTTATACCGCTATTGGCGGTCGTCAGAGCCCCTTTAGTGGGAACAGGATGCACCACGAGAAGGCGGGGTTGACATTTGTCAAGGAGAGGCTGTGATGTTACGCATCACCTGACCTTACATCCCTTAAGGTCCATATACCTAGAAAAGTATGAAAAAAGAAAATTCAAAATGGCGGCTTTGGAACATTGCTTGAATTTCGCGCGAATTGTTTGACCACTTCTAAAATTTTAAATGACCTAGAGATCTGAAAATTATCATGCTGATAGGTCTTTAAGGTCCAGATAACTAGAAAATCCAAAAACAAACAAACAAACAAACAAACAAACAAAAAAGGTGGCTTTGGATCATTGTCTGCTTGAACTTTTTGCGAATGGTTAGAGACCACTTCAACCTAGAGATCTAACAATTGGCATGCTGGTACGTCTTAAAGTCCAGATACCTGCAAATGCACAGTTTGTGGAAGATTGATAGGAAAAGCAGGTGAAGTTTGCAGAAGATTGATTTCCTATCAATATTCTACAAACTGTTTGATTTCCTATCAATCTTCCACAAACTGTTTGATTTCCTATCAATCTTCCACAGAATTTTGCTTGGATCTTTCTGTTATAGAATCAGCCATCCACAGAACTGAGACTGTTCACCAACCTATCCTTTGTGCCAACGCTGCTGTTATCCTATCCAAGCAAAATTCTGTGCCAATCAAGTACTCTTCTTCTTGTTTAAAAGAATTCAGGTCATTTATTCAGGAAAATGACCTTGCCGTATGCAAAGCAGATAAAGTTGGTTGCCCAGTCATCATTGGTAAAGAAACACTAAACCAAAAAGTGCATTCATTTCCTACATCTGCTAACTGCATTCCTCTGCAGTCAGACACCACCAACTCACTAAAAAACTCAGTTGACAGATTAGCTAAGAAAGAAACTCTTCAATCCTTCCTTGGTGATATATCACCCCCTCCTTACTTTAGAACTCCCAGGCTTTTCCTGCAAGTGAAACTGCATAAAGCTGGTAACCCCATCAGACCTTTAGTTGAATATTCTTTTTCTGCAGCAGTAAACCTTGAAAAGAGATTGGTCCTCAAATGCAAATCCCTGGCAGCCAACCATCCTCATACTGTTGTCTCTACTTTAAACTTCATCCACAAACTTCCTAATTCCTTTTATCCTAGTGTTAATCTGTATACTCTTGATGTAGAATCTTTGTTTCCCTCTGTACCATATTTTGAGTCCTACATGCTCCTCATGAAGAAATTGATTCTTCATTTTGAACCCCCGGTACTCTAATCAAATATCTTTATGATTGTTTCCACACTATTCATCAACACAGTTGTTTTGTTTTCAACAAAATTGTGTATAGGCAACAATCTGGTCTCCCCATGGGCTCACCTCTTTCCCCCTACTTGCAGAAATCTACATGCAACATATTGAAGTTTCCATCATTCCTCAACACCCTTTTCAACCTTCCCTATGGTTAAGATATGTAGACGACATTTTCATTAGCTGGCCACATACCGAGTCTGAACTACAGACACTGATCAACTCCATTACGGAAAAATTTCCTTCCATTAATCTCACTATATCTAAGGAAGTAAACCACAAAATTGATTTCCTGGATGTATCTATCTGCAGAAACGCTGATCTCTCCATTACTCGTTCCGTCTATCGTAAACCTTCTGCGGCCACTAACATCATTCCCTACAAATCTTTCACTCAGCATCTCTACAAGCTTGCAGCATTGAAGTCCTACATCCACAGGGCTCATATCATTTGCAACAACCAACTTTCTCTTCAAGAAGAACTCTCCAAAATTTCTACAATAGCCCTCTCTCATGGTTTCCCTGCTCTTACAGTAAACTCCCTCATAAAGAAATATGAAAACCATTCGAAAATTGAATGTCTTCTACCTCAAAAGAAAGAAAACTTGAAATTCTGTGGTTCTGTTCCTTACCATCCTTCCTATGCTTATAAGTTACAGATTCTTTTTAGAAGTTTTGGTTACCATCTTGCCATTAAATCTACCCCAAACATCTTGAAACTTCTACAAAGGGATAGGGACAAAGTTGAAAGCCTGAACCTCCCAGGAGTTTACTGCATTCCTATCTTTTCTTCTACTGGGGATAACTTATACATTGGAAGCACATACAGGAGCATTAGCCATTCAAAAGCTAATCCTAATACTGCCTTGTCTATTTTGACAATGGAAGACACATCTGCAGTTCCCCACTGGAACGAAGCTAAACGAATTGCTTCTTTTGACAATCGTTTTGCCCTCGTTTACCGTGAAAGCCTGGAAATTATTTTCAATTCAATGACTTGCAATTCCGAATCTCCTCTCTACATTTCGATGATCTGGAGATCAGTTCTAAGTTTTGGCAACAAAAATAAGAAAAATTCAAATGTAGAATCTGGCAGCAATCTTAGTCCTCCATTGGCGTGATGAAGACCTAAGATAAGGTCGAAAGCTTCCAACTTACGAACTTTTTTGCAAAAGTTTTCATTTAACGTAACTAGTGTGATCAAGTTACCTTTATTATTAATATTGTTACGTGTTGTGCCCATCATCGACAGCATTTATAAATTACTGGAAAAGCAAGTGAATGATTTTTTTAACTGTCATGGTTTATTTAAACAGAGTAACCCTTAAAAATTTTGCTGTTATAATATGGAAACTATTTGAATTACAAACGTACATTTTTATTCAGATCTCTGAGTTACTGCTTTAATAAAAAAAAAACAATTAAAAAGTTGTTAATGGATTTAGGCGAAATTCAGCAGATGAACATATTTTAGTAAATTGCAACATTATGACGTAAATCTGGTCATTTCATCAAAAATTGGGGAGTATTATATTTTTTCACATTTTCTCCTATAGTTAGGGTGAAGGAAAAAGGGTGCAACTGGATACTTGACTGAACTGCAGGTGGTGATTTATGTCGATGTGCCAAATGAAAAGAAGCCATTCCAGAGGTTGTGTGTGTAAATGTGTGCTCCTGCCATTTGATCTCCTTATATTCTCCCCCTTATGGGCCCCCATGATTTATCATCCTGTGTTTTTTGGAGGATATAAATCTCAGGGATTTTTGTACCAGTCCTCTGTTAGATGTGTGCCCTCCCCATTCCTTAATTCTGGATCTGCCCTTGCTTTATTTTATAATAATTTCAATTGTTATCAATAATACACTGATTACATGGAATATAGTGCAGAATAGTGATGCAGCTAAAATGGCTGATTGAATTAATCATTTTTAGATTGAGGGAAAGGATTTTCTGATAGGCATTATGGTAATTGCACCATGATTTAATTTAGTATCATTGGGTAATTCTCCAATTAAAAACATGAAAAAGAATTGTAATGAGTAAAACAGCACACTCATTTATTTACATCTTTCATTATTTTTATTACTTAATACTGAAATTACTTTAAAAAAATAATTTGACCATGATACTGTAAAGCGTAAATATTAGCATCCTGGAATTTTTTTTGTATATGTCATAGAAAAGGCCTGAAAAGTCCTTGAATTCCCTCCCCCCCACAATAAAAACAAAACAAAAAAACTGTTCAAACCCTACAACAGTCATGACTGAACACTGAACAGCTGTCTTATATCACAATTTTTTAAAATGAATTAAGCAACATGCAGATATGTTATATAAAAAATGTGGAGTTAATGTTGCATTTTTGTTATCCAAGTGTTTCACAACTGCACTATTCTGGTCCCTTGTATTGTAATATGTTCTGTTATCCATTATTCTAATTTATGTACAGTTTTCTCAGTAAAAAGCCTTTCCATGCCATTGGAATCAACTGAATGATATTCATTATGATAATATTTTCGACTACATTGCTACTAGAAAGAGTCATGGCAGTTAATTTTACTGTCTTATTCCAGGCAATGTAGCCATTCTGGGTTTAGTGTCAGTAAACCTATTTCCTGTAGCTGATTTACTGTGATGGATTTTTTTCAAGTTTCATTGTGTAAACTTTCTATTCTCATCATTTTTAGTGAAATGAATTCATAAAACTGAAGGAAAGTGCTTTACATATTCACAGCTGATTATATATTTACATAGTTCTGTGACATATGTGTTTTATGCTAATTTGTGAACAAAAGTTGCCATTAATGTTTTCTTAAATAGATTCTTCTCAGTGAACACCCTCAGCATCCTTTTGACCTGGCTGTGTATGCTGATTACATCTTTTGGACAGACTGGGTATCACACTCAGTTATGAGAGCTAATAAATACACTGGCAGTGATGTCGTAACTCTCCGTAAAAACATTGCACGTCCAATGGGAATTATAGCTGTGGCGGGTGACACTGACTGTAAGTACTGTAAAATGAATTAGACTTTTATGCTATACATTCAAGTAAATAGTTGTTTGTTTGATGCATTTTCGTTGCTCAGGAGGTAATTGTGGCTTAAGAGTATGGTGAATGACAGAAGCGAAGGTAACTCAGGTATTTTGTAAATACAAACAAGCAGAACACAGAATTTCAAAAGTTGAGATATCGTTAAACTTTATGAACCAATTCTTGTTGATGCATGTAAGTGCTGCAAGTAGCACAGTTGGAATACAAGCATTCTTAATGTATTTAAGTAGTAGTAAGATTCAGAAGAATGTTAAACAGAAAATATAGATAAAATCAATAGATACAAAGAATTATTTTCCTGAAAATCTGCTCAGAATATATTGGTTGCCAGAAAGTTAAATGTACATTTAGCTGAATAGTATATCTGAATCTTCAGGTAGTACTTAAGACTGAAAGTGAAAAGATGAAAGCATACTGGAGTAAAAGTTTAATACAAAATCATATCCCTTAAAATAAGAGCAAATGCTCAGAGAAAGTGTGTCTGTCTGTCTTTCCTACTTCAGGTGATGAAAGGAACTGTGTTTTCTAATGTGGAAATCTAGAAAACTCAATATTCTCACACTAGTTCTTATAGTTTTGGCTATTTCTATATTCCAGACAAAATGGCTGGTTCCTGTTTAGGCACAATTTCAAATTATCAAGGCATTCTGGCAGACCAGAAAATGCAGAATACCAAACATTCAGATTTGTACTCAGGGCTCTTTCAGTGCTAAAATAATTCAGAAGATAAAAGGAATATTTGAAAGCTCTTCCAGTTAATATAGAATTCTGTTATTACAATCTGAGTTTGTGAGTGTTTTTAATTTTTGTTGAGAAAAAAAATCAGAACTATATTTCTGTATTTCGTGAAGAAAATCAGAAAAAAGTGTATATAACTATGAATAACTATGGGGATATTAACAATCATATTAGCAAACATTTGAAAATGTCAAACATAGATATTCTATTTCAAATAAGGTAGAAGAATTAGTTAATCAAGACATGTGGCTAAAAAGGAATATGGTGTATTAGAGTTCTACCAGATTGTTGTAAATTTTACTTTGGTCATTTCTCAAACCCATTGAAAGAAACAATTAAGAACTCTATGGCAGTCCAAAATAAGGATCAGAATAGTATGTTACTACAACATGTTCACAAATGTAATCCCAACCAGGATACATTTCAAATGCTAGTTGATGATATAAGCCACAACCAAAGACTTATAGAAGAAAGTTCGTACGTTCAAAAAGCAACTTTTTCCAATGATGAAACCACAAGATATTCGAATTGAAGTTTTTAACTAGTGGCCTAATTTTAAACACTAAGCTGTAGTGTATGTATTCTATTCAAGATATGGAAAAAAATGCTCTTATGACTGTATATGCAATAAAGTTTATGGGATCAAACCCACATGCATTAAACAATGTGAACAAGTGGGATTAATTGCTTTGTATTACCTGGAGATGTTTGGCAGGCCATGATATGAAGCTGCAGGTAGTGCCCAACAGAGGATCAGTGTGATTCAAATATAACAAGACTTGTGTATCGGACAAAATCCGTAGTTCTGTTAGAAGTGCAGGAACATGATTTCAGAGAGCTCACTTTCGCATCTATAGACATTGATTCATGTTTATAGTGGCAAAGTAAAATGTGCGTCATATGCAAATCATGTGTGTCACAATTACATAATCATGTTTGTTGTGCAGTAGCAGCCTTTTGCTTTAAGAGTATTTGTAATTTTGCTTTTGTAGTTTTAAGGTATCTCCACAAGTGATCTCATTCTGGGAGGGGTATATAGTTGCCCTTTCTGGAGGTTATTCCTATTCAGCAATTTAAAAAAGCTTGAAAAGAAAATGATTTTGTGGTTTCTATAATTAGCATATGTCAAGTAATTAAGCGTGCCAAATAGAACTTTGCAGCTTTCTAGAGTAGTGCACAAATGCCACGAAAAAAACACCCTTAATGAAAGAGGACTTCTGAGGTGGTGCAAAAAGTCAGGTCTCTTGTAAAGAAAAAGAATCCAGCAACACGAAGAAGCATTGCACAGCATGTAGGTGTCTCACAGGCAACTGTAAACTGCATTATGAAATCTGAGCTGCACTTAGAAAAGCGGTTTAGGACTAACATCCACAAGCTCTTTCCCCACCACATTTGGAGTGGATGACGAACTGCAGGAAACTGTATGAGAGATACCTAGCAAGGTACAGATGGAAGTTTGTGGTTACTTTGGAAAAAGCATAATTGTACCTTAGTGGACGTGCAAAATCCGAGCAATATACTATCAAGAAAAGGGTGCCAATGTATACCTGAAATGGGTACATGAATGCAAAGGAAGTTTTTCTTGTGGATTTATGTTTGTGGCAGGTTATTGCTATAATGGCAAGTTAAAGCTGTGGAGGGTTACAAATAACACAAAATTAATGCAGCTTATTATCAGACAAACATTCTTGACCCAATTAACCACAAATAAATTCCATCTTTATTCGGTGCTATGGCTTCATATGTATGAATCCACCAAGATAAGGCTTCCAGCCATACAGCTAAGTCCACAGTGACATACATGTGAAAGATGGAAACTGAGACCTGGATTCATTCTATACCATCTCCTCAATTCATGTCAAATCCTCAGATGCTTCTCCCACGAATTTCTGCAACTTTGGGTTACTTAATTGAGTCCTTATAAGTAGACAACCCGAAACAATTGACTGCCTTTGGAAAACTTGCTAAGAGGAGTGGGAGAGAATGATCTTGCCTGTCTGCAAAGGAGTCTGCTACAGTAGAAGTTGCACTGCAGAAAGATAGTACAGGAACATGGCAAGCACATAGAACACCACAAAAGTTGGCATTGTGGTATTTTATAACTGTATGATCCTGCAAACTTTGTCACTATAAATGTTAAATAACCTCTATATATGGTGATGACTCTTATATTCAGTTTCACAGAAAACTCCTTATATCACCATGTCTACTAAAACTAATAAATAATCCAAACTGACAACAGCAGGAAAAATATGTGGGATCCAGGTCATCCTCTTGCCATGCATTTATACGGAGCAATTTGAGAAAAAACAGAAAATAATATTGGCACCATTACTAGCACAATTGAATAAACTAAGTACACACACACCCACACACACACACACACACACACACACACACACACACACACACACACATACACAGACACAGACACAAACACAAACAAACAAACAAACAAACAAACAAACAATAATGGTATTGGAAAACATACTTCCCCTCCTTTGCCATAACATTATATGGAGCAATTTGGGCAATATAAAAATTGTTGGCTCAAGAGTTCATTTTTTTTTTCATTTCATATGCATATCACTAAGCTGTTCTCTGAAACTCAGAGGTTAGCTCCCCAAAGAAATACAAACTATCAGATAATTTTTACTTACTGTTGCTGTATCAAACTTGGGCTTCACTGACATCCATCACACGCCATACACAAGATCTTCTACACTTCATAGTCATGATCTTTTTCTCATGCAGTCACACCTGAATCTGATCCTCCCACGACTTCCTTGGCCTTCCTGCCACTTGGGCTAAAAATATTTTCTTAGTCAGCATCTCATCATTCATTCTTTCAACATGGCCAAACCACTGAAGCATATTAGTCTCCACCTTGCTAACAACATTTTGCTTCATATTACACAACTGCAACACATCTTCATTCCTCACACAATCAGACTGTGTTTTGCCCTTGCCCCCCCCCCCCTCATAAGTACATAAGTAATGCATTTCTCCAGCACACAAGTGACTCCTATGTTTCTTCTGTAGTACCCATGTTTCACTGCCATACATCAGAGTAGGAACAATTACGCTTTCATACACAGCGATGTGATACTCTCTTGAGAACCATCATTCTTGTGAAAACCTCCCAGAGCAGGCATGACTTTCAATGAAGAATTCACTCACCTACTAATTTCACCATCCAATTTGTTCTCTCTGTCAAACATGCTTCCTAAATACACAAACTCATTCACCTGGTCAATCACTCTGCCATTTACACCTACATTTCATTCAGTGCTACCTGTTCCTCTCTCAAACACCATAACTTTGGGTTTTCCCTTATTTATACTCAGTTTGTATTTCATGCAAACTTCGTACATCTGAGACAACATACTCTGCCAACAGGACAGTGTCATCAGCAGACAGCAACCTGCACACACGGATATCACCAAGACATAAACCAGTATTATCTATTTTGGCATCACCCATGTACACATCCATAAATATATTAAACAGCTATGGTGACATTACACAACCTTGCCTGATTCCTGCACTAAAAGAGAACCATTTTGATAAAACACCATTCACTCGTACACTAGCTCTACTGCTGGCATATATGGCTTTTACATTATTACATAGATTCCCAGTAACACCATATTCATTCAATACCTTCCACAAAAGTGTCCTATTCACTCGGTTGTAAGCTTTTTCTAAATCTATGAAGGCAGCAAAAACTTTCTTACCAACAGCCAGATACTTTTCAATCATCATGCAAAAATTTGGTTAGTGCGGCCTTTATGAGGCATAAAACCACTCTGAATATCCCACACTTTCTCTGATGTAAGACCCCATGCTTTTTCAATAACTACCTTACGAAACACTTTCCCTGGCACACTCAGTAGGCTAATATCACGATAGTTCCTGCAGTCAGTCTGATCACCTTTTCCCTTATACAAGGGAACAATGATAGCATCCCTCTAGTTCTGAGGTACCATTCCTAACTCCCAGCATAACTGGCAGATTTCAGTTAATCAGTCAATTACAGTCTCCACCATATTTCAACATCTTGGCAGTCATACCATGAACTCCCGGAGCCTTACCATTCTGAAGAGGTTTTAGCGCTTTACACGTTTTTTCTCTTGAGATCCCTCCTGTGCTTCCGTCCTTCACAGTGACATCATCTGCTTTTTCCTCAGAATCGCCTTTGCTTTCTTGATCTAATAATTCACAGAAGTATTCACCTTTTTTATTATAAAAAGTCTCTTCTAGGAAGCGAATGGTTGACATAAGCAGAGTACTAGTGAAAGCTGCAGATGCAAGCCACAGAATTCAAATAAAGCCTCAACAGTAAATGCTGAACCATAAAATGGGTGTGGTGATATACAGTACAATTGTCCTCAAATTAAAGCACATTCCCACAAGCTAAACAAGATGCAATGTTTTTACTAGATTATTTGAAGAATATTTTTGACTGATTATCAAAGTGAAAAACCATGTCTTCATCAGGTCTTTAGTGATACTTTGAAATGCTAGGGTAGACATAAAATCTTTCATTACTTGTATTTTTTTTTAGCTTAGATTTGCATGGAGCACAAAATTATAGATCTTTTTCTGAGAAAGTTTTTTTTTTCTTTTTCTTTTCAGGCACAACAAATCCATGCCATATTCATAATGGCGGATGCAGTGATATTTGCAGTGTTGCTGTTGATGGAAGCGTGAAATGTTCATGTTCTCACGGAAAATTACTTCTTGAAGATAATCGAAGATGTGCATGTAATTTCACTTCCGTTTCTGATATTTTTGTTTGCAGTAGATGTGGAAATTGTTTTGTACTACATTTATGTGTGTGTGCTGTAATCGCACAAAATTAACTGTGTTTCTGTTGTTTCTTTCAGATCTCTTGATTTTTAATGTGCTTATTTGTATACATACACACCAAAATGCATGTAAATATGAGTAGTCAGGCAGTGGTTCAATCACATTGTATTAGAAGAAAAGTAGGTAAACGAAATGAATGTCAGATTGCATGTTGGCTGTGGTAAGTGATGAAAATGGATGCTTTCAAAATAATGCCAAACTTCATTGATATTTGCAAAAAGTTGAATCCATGCAAAGGAAAAAATATTTCACCATCATTGCGTTTTTGTATTGCAGGAGTTGTATGGGGTAGACATAAAATAAAGTCTTTCTCTCATAAATTTTTTTATTTAAAAACTATGATAGGAAGAAACAAGCAGTTTGTGGCATGATGCGCATAATCTAATAAGAGTTTTTTTCCTACATTATTAGTATCCCTCCTCATGAGCATTGTTTATGTTCTGCAGCACATCTAGTCAGTATTAAATTTCTTGCCATGTTTTGCCTAATATTTTTTGGAGACTGTGGCAATAGCATCTGTTATCCTCCTCTGCAGAGTTTCAATATCAGACATTGGTGTTGAATAGACTTTATCCTTGACATAACCCCACAGGAAAAAGTCAGGGCGTGTTATGTCAAGTGACCGTGGTGGCCATGATGTTGGACCATCCCTCCCAATCCATCTGTTGGGAAATGTAGTATTGAGGAACTTTCAAACAATTAATCCTTAATGTGGTGGGGCATGTTATGTCGAGTGACCATGGTGGCCATGATGTTGGACCCTCCCTCCCAATCCATCTGTTGGGAAATGTGGTATTGAGGAACTTTCAAACAATTAATCCTTAATGTGGTGGGGCACCATTCTGCAGGAAAATTATTCATGGTTGACTTCATCCAACTAAGGTGCAACAAAAAAACTTCGTCATGTCTAGGTACACATTTGCTGTTATTGTGCTTTCACAAAACAAACAAGTTAGTGAAATCATGCAATGCATTGATTATGAAATGCTTTCCAACATACCAGAAATCATTACTCAAGTTATGAGGATAATGGCCGTGGAATAAATCTTGCTCCTGTGCCCTGACCTTTGACCCCATTTTGATGATATTAAACAGAATTGGTTCAGTATACCTGTGGAACAACATGATAAAGTTTTGTTGCAATCAAAGTATTTTTATGTAAGTTATGACACATAAGGGCGATGGAATAAACTCCGCTCTTATGTCCTCACCTTTGACCCCATTTCTCCAATTTTCAATAGGGTTCGTCCCCAGGTTGTCCCCTATCACATACTAAAATTTCCTCGAAATCGAACCGTTTTTACTGAGTTATTGTGTAGACAGATAGACAGACAAATGGACAAAGCTGGAGCATATACACTTCTTCAACCTACGGTCGGAAAGCGTAAAAAAGGTCTGATGCCTCTGTTGTGCATGAGGCCACACCAAACATTCACTTTTGAGCTGCCCTGCTGTTTTTCAAAGACAACATGGGGATTTTCCAACCCCATATATGCACATTGTATCAGTTTCCTTCACCAGAGGTATGAAAAGTAGCCTCATCTGAAAAACACACACACTGCAGGTTGTTGTTTTCATCGATATGCTCTAAAATCTTGATCGCAAAAGCAGAACGACATGGGCGGTCTTCCACCTGCAAGGCTTGAACAACCTACACTTTGTACACATACAAATGAGGCCTTTTGTGTGAAATTTTCTTCAGGATTCCAAGTTCAGACAAAACTCGGTAAGTGGATTTCGAGGGACTGTTTGTGAAAGCTATCCACACTGTATCATCAGTTTCTTCACAAACTCCTGGTCAGCCCGTTCGTTTTCGGCCATCAACACTTCCTGTCTCCTTAAACTTTGCATGCCAAGCTGTTGTGCTTTTGTAGTCAGGTAGTGGAAATCCATACTCTCTTTTGATTACACTGTACAGTTATTGGTGATTTTGTCTCATGGTACCACAAAACACATCACACCTTTTCCTACAATGACGCCACTTTGTCTTCTTGGCTTACAGTGCCACTTAGTTATCACTCAGCATGCACCTACAACACAACAGAAAAACTATTAGTTTAGCTGCATCTAGCTATCATAGTTTTTTTTTAATAATTTTTTAAAAATAAATCCACCCTGTATATTTTCAGTTTTCTTCAGCCCCTGGCTTCTGCTAATGTTCTTCATTAGGAAACAATCTTTTTCACAACAGTACTTTTCCCTTTTGCCAGCTTTACTTTTTTCGGAAGCTTCTATGGTGAAATTGTAAAACTACATACTTTTTTTTGTGTGTTTGTATATCGTAACTTGCAGTGAAATGCAATATCAGATTACACTAAGGGCTGACTGAAGTACTACCATTTATCTAATACTTCATGGGCCCTCTTTTTATCCAGAGAACAACGGCTGCCACTCTACGTGGCATTGATTCTAGGAGGTGTCTGTGCAATTGTGTGGGGATCTGCAACCAAGCTGTTTGTATTGTAGTCCACAGTTCTGGTATAAAGTGAGATGGTGTATTCAGCTACTTTACCTGTCATTCCACAATATCCCATTTATATTCAGTTGGGCATACCTGCTGATTTTTACAGTTACCAGTAAAATTTATAGAAATTCTACTTGTTTTACGGAACGACAACATATTTTACAATTTTCGTTTTTTTTTTCTCTTTCCCATCTAAGAGATTTTATGTGTACGAGGCATATTCGGAAAGTAAATACCATATATAGCAAACACTTTTGCTGCAGCACTGCTGTCATGATATCAAGAATGCATGCCGACTTCCCTCTGTTGTGGGCAAGCCACCGACACCATTCCGAGAACATCAGATACCGTTTGCATGTCATTCTGTGCATTTAACATGTTTAAGAAGATTGAGCGGCCCACCGACTGTGAGATAAGGTCCTTAATTCGATTTTTGAATGCAAGTAATGTGAAACTGGCTGACATTCATCGTCAGATTTATGAGATTTGTAGTCATACTGCCTGTCATTCTGTGCATTTAACATGTTTAAGAAGATTGAGCGGCCCACCGACTGTGAGATAAGGTCCTTAATTCGATTTTTGAATGCAAGTAATGTGAAACTGGCTGACATTCATTGTCAGATTTAGGAGATTTGTAGTCATATGCCATGAGTGATGAACTGGTGAGGAAATGGGTCAGACAGCTTTAAGTTACATTTTTGCACAGACTCAAGAACTCGTCATGTCATTTGGTTGGAAACAAATGGATCACCCCACCCCATACAGCCTAGATCTAGCGCCAAGTAACTGTCACATGTTCTGGCATTTCAAGAAGTTCCTTGCTGGTCAGCATTTCTTCGATGACGATGAAGTCAAAGGAGCAGTGAAGAAGTGGCTGTCTTCATAGGTGGCCTCGTTCTATGGTTGGTTGGTTGATTTTTATGACGCAAGGGCCATGTTTGGCCAAAGAGCGCCACCTCATTCTATGATGAGGAGATATTAAAACTGATGCTTCATTAAGATAAATGCCTCCATAATGGTGGAAACTACGTAACAAAGTAATTTAAGGTATTGACAGAAAGGGTATTTCATGTAATAAAATGAAAACAAAGAAAAATTCATTCATATGATTTATTACATATTTTACATTAAAATTCCATTAGATCTTTCAGTTGAACATCCGCCTTGTTCACACTGCTAACAAGTATTCACATGGTGGACATCATTTCTATAACTATATAAATTTTGAGGTTACTCACCTTTATTCCCTAAATCATTTAGGAGGTTTTCGCCTCTACACATTTCCAACACGTATTTTTCTTATTTACATCGTGGTTCGAGGCCGCAAAAAAAAAAAAAAAAAAAAAAAAAATCCTTTTCAACTCACACAAACATCACTCCCCCTCCCTCTTTTCCCTATGACCAAATTCAGATTCAAAATAATCCACCACAAATATACGCAATTGCACTCCCTAAAACACTTTAATCTAATTAAAACATCAATCAATAAAAACCTATTTACACATTTCCTAAAACGTCAAAGTTAAAAGCTGTAGCCCAAAATTATTTACAATTGCACATCAGTGCCAAATTAAAATAAACCCAAAAACCTGACACAACCACTATATCCAACGCTGACGGACCTCTCTCCTCTCAGAAACAAGCATAACAACCAAGCACTTTCAACCACCGCCCTGGCCATTTTCTAGGAGCGGATGCAACAGATGTACCACCCGTCACCATCCACGAAACGTAGCGAATGTTCCAGTGCCCGCGCGGCATCGTCTCAATTTTACATTCTCCGTCGTTCAGGCGCAGTGGCGCCATCTGTCAGATGACCCAGTATCCTTTTTCTTTCGTACCTATAAATATGTGTTCGATTTATTTGATTCTTGAAACTAATCATCTTATTCTAACACGTTTTTATTACATCATTTCTTTTCTTTTCTTTTTTTCCCCTCTTGCCTTTTCTCCTCTGTTCTTCTCTGCGGTTTTCCTTTCTGATCAAATCCTTCCAATATGTATTTAAGCTATTAGGATCGTTAACGTTACATAACCTGCGTCTATTTTTTTCTATTAACACTGTCTCTGCCAATCTCAAATGCCTTTCTGTAGGACAATTCTTAATAATTTTTATTTCATCAAACTTTGGGTATTTCCTTTGTTCAATACAGTACTGGACCAAAGCAGTTTTTGCTTCTTTTTTTTGCCAATTCCGTAAGTGCTGTTGTAAACGATGTTTTAGTTTATTTTTAGTGCTTCCTATATATGATACTGTAGGATTGTTGCTTATAGGAATTTCGTAAACGCCAGCTCTGTCCAAGCACTTCTTGTTTTCTTTTGTATTGATTACGAAATTTTTAATGGTATGTGCTTTATTGCCCATTTGTAAATTATACCTACTACACAATTTATTAATTTCAGCTGAAATTCCTTTCATGTACTGAAACGATCCAATATATTTAATCTGCTTATTATTATTCCTTCTTATGTTTGAAGAGTTAATACAATTGTTCTGCACTTCTTTAATCCATTTTTTTATTTTTTTACTGGGATATCCATAATTCTTTGCAACATATGTAATATATTTCAATTCATCCTTTCTGTAATGGATTAAAGAAGTGCAGAACAGTTGTATTAACTCTTCAAACATAAGAAGAAATAATAATAAGCAGATTAAATTTATATCACTGTGCCAATGTCATTTGCAGTGATCACTATAATTTCGCAGTTACAAATGAAATTTTTGTAGAGTAATGATCTTGTAATATGAGATAATTATACATCATATGCATTTTAATTGCTTATATCTTCACTATGGCATAAAAAATCAGTAATATTGACAAGTTTGCACAATAAATAAGCTTTGAATCAATATGTTCAGTACATTTAATCAAAATGTTCAGTATATCTATCAATCTAACATATTGATTAAATGTTCACTAAAAATTTTTTATGGATTTCAATTTTTGAAAGTTGCCAATTCTGGTTGGGTTGAGATCAGGCAAGTTTGGGGACTATTCAAGATGTTGCATATGAGTACTGTGTTTATGGATCCATTCCTGCCTGAAGTAGGCCTGCAAATGCTTCAAAGCCATTTGCAGCGGTGTCACCAGTTGGTTGTTTTTGGAAATTATTGTCTTGGAAGAACTCATCCCCTCTCTGGGTGGAGGTACAACATTGTAGGGTGTACATAGTCCACAAGCAGTCCCTGTTAGCCGGTGTCCATATGTTGGTCCACACACACCATGGGTCCCCAGTTCATGCCAGCTGAACACCTCTTCATATCATACAAACACCCTCGCTGGCCTGGACAGTTGATACCATGTGTGACGGATCCTTAGCCTAATGCTGTTGATTCCAAATGGTCTCCACCATCGGCAGAATGAAGTAAATATCATGATTCAGCAAACCAGCCCACCTGCTTCCAATCTTCTGTCATTCAATTCACATGCTGTTGGCACCAGGAGAGTTGTATATATCAATGGATTGTTAGGAGAGGACAGCCTCAAGTCATCTCCTCATGTAGCACGTCCATGACAGCATGCAATGCACTGTTATGCAGAATATTGTTTCTAGTTGACCCATATTGTATTGAACCATCAACTGTGAAACTGTGCTATGTCGATTGCCTGTACAAGTAGTTAAGGATCCCATCATTCACCTCTGGAATCCACCTCCCAAAGCCATTTGCAACGGTGTCACCAGTTGGTTGTTTTGCCATTCTGGCACCACTCCTATTACTCTTTACCTGCAGATGCCCTCTAACAGAGCACAACTATCGCCGCTTATGAAATGGATTAAACAACCTGTCACATGCTTGCAGTTTGGCCATTCATAAATTCCAATAAATCTTTGTTTTACCCATCATGTCTGTAACTTCACTCTGAACTGAGCCACTAACCTCTTATATACAGCCCTTTAGTGTAGAGGTCATGCCCAGCTCCTTGATACGCTAGTATCAGGTATAACTCATCAGGACTTGAAAAATACTATGTCCAAGATGCCCAGGGCATGTAAATTATTGGTCTGAGTAGGTAAAAAGACAATTTAGTTGCTCAGTCTGGTCAACAAAATTAAAAAATAAAAAAGTTTGGAATGGAATTTTCAGTATTATAAATATTTAACGGTAATTATCGAGGATAATTTTGTTAGGTACATTACCTCTCAAATTTTCGATCTAAACACTAGATCTTCGTCAGGAGTTCTTGCTTCCTTCTACTTCCACAGGTCTGGTGACCAAGCCTGATGGATTTTCCATCCAGCATGGTCATTGATGTTGCCACCTTGTGTCTTGTAAATTTCCAGGGATTCCTCTAATTTCTGGATAATTGCACGGGATTGATGTTTGATCACTTTTAAGGAGTCCCAGTCCATTTTGTGGCCAGTTTCTTGTATGTGCCTGTCTAATCCTGTTTTATTTGAGCTGTTCCTTATTGCTGCTTTGTGTTCTTTAATTCTGGTGGTTAACCTTCTTCCTGTTTCTCCTATATATGGTAATCCACAAGAACAAACTATTTTATAAATGACTCCTTCCTGGAGTAAAGTAATAAGAGGAAGCCATGAAGTCATTAATTACTAGAATTAAAGAAGATTACGGGTCGGAAACGTGGCAGAACGTCAAGAAATTAGAAAGGGTTAAGATTAAGTTAGATCGTTTCCAGGATAAAGTTAGTTACTTAAAGGATTGCAAGAAAGCGGAATTTACTCCTCAGTCATTAAAAATCAAGCCTAATGTTTCAAAATTACTAACTATTAACTTCAACAGGAATGTAGAATGGAAAACCGTAGCGGAGCCATTCGGGAAAAGTACAAAAGCATTAGCATAAACAAGAGATTGGAAAATACAATCTGGAATTTGGAACTTTCTTTTTAAGTGAAAATATAAAAAATGAATTGAATACTTGGCTAATACGCGCAGTAAGAGATAAAAATAAGAAATTCCACGATTCTTTAAGGAAAAAAACGGGAAAAAATCCGCCCCGCGGCTCCCGTAGTACCATGTGAAAGAGCGGAACTAAAACACGTGGTAGATCTCACTAATAGCGCTGAAAGAGATTTGTTAAGTGCTTTGGATAAAGGTTGCAACTTTAATGTTCACAAGAATAAGGTAGATAAGAAGAAAATAATGGTGGAACTTGAATGCATAAGTTATTCTCTGGAAAGGCAAAATCCTGAAGCAGCATTAGCGCTAAGGAAAGAATATAATTCTTGCCTCTCGAATTTCAAGGTGATTCAGCGGAATGCTGATAAAAATCTTTCGAAGGAAGAATTAAAAACCCTGGAAAAATTCAAAAAGAACTCAGAAACAGTTGCAGTAAGAGCAGATAAAAGCAAGAAAATAACCCTAATTAAAAAAGCAGATTATTTGTTAAAAATGGAAGAAGAACTAAGCAAACCAATATATGAAAAATTGGATAGTGATCCGCTAGAAACGACGATCGCAAATTAAAGAAAATTGCTCTTTTCACTTAAGAAGAAAAATATGATTTGTGACAACTTCAAAAATTATTCAAAGATTACCCATCATACTCCGCAGATGTATGGTTTGTTAAAACTGCATAAAGAAGGACAACCTATCAGGCCTATTATTGACTCAAAATATTCTCCTCTGTCCAATTTGAATTATTATTTGCTGTTTCATCTATCAAAGTTGCTTCCTAAACCTAAGGCTCTGATAAAGAACACTGAAGAGCTATTAAAGAAAATAGAAGAACTTCCAGAATTAGAAAACCCTTCCATGGCAAGTTTAGATGTTGTGTCCATGTATACGAATATAAACCTGGACAAACTCATAGATTACATAGCAGATGACCTATCTGACCTAGTAGTGTTTCATGAATACAATAAAGAAGAAGCAATAAGCCTTCATGAACTTACAGTGTTTGCTCTAAACAACAATTTTTTTTCAATTCCAAGGCTGCTTATATAAGCAAAGAAGTGGGCTAGCAATGAGTTCGTCATTAGCACCTCTCCTAGCAAATTATTATGTAAGTAAAATAGAAGAGCCCTTCCTATTGAAACCTTCAATTTTCTGCATGTATATTAGATACATGAATGATATCCTTTTCATCATAGATCAAGATTCGAGAGGATACCCACAAAAATCCTAGAAGGTTTTAATGCCCAAGATGAATCCCTAAAATCACTTTAGAAGAGCAAAACGAAAATAAGCTAAATTACCTAGATATTACTTTGAAGTGGGAAGGAAAATATATTACCACAGAATTATACAAGAAGCCTACAAATACAGAAAAAATTTTAAATTATAAATCAGATCACCCTAATTATATATAAAAAAATGTAGCTTTACAATTTAAAGAGAAAGTTGAAAAGCTGAATTCAACTTCAGAAGCTAAGAAAAAATATAAAAATAAGTTAAAATCAATCTTATTAGAAAATGATTACCCTTCAAAAGAAATTCGTGAACTACTGGACGAAAATCCTACTAGGAACAGAACAGGCACTACAGACAAAAATAAGGAGAAAATTGAATATTTATTCACAAAAAAAGTCACTTTACCACAAGGGACTGTTTGAAAAACTGAAAAAAATCAACACTAAATATAAAATTAGGTTAGCTCCAGATTTGAATAACAAAATTAAAAAATACTTACCATCCCTAAAACAAAAAGAAGAAAATACTTTACTCCAGGAAGGAGTCATTTATAAAATAGTTTGTTCTTGTGGATTACCATATATAGGAGAAACAGGAAGAAGGTTAACCACCAGAATTAAAGAACACAAAGCAGCAATAAGGAACAGCTCAAATAAAACAGGATTAGACAGGCACATACAAGAAACTGGCCACAAAATGGACTGGGACTCCTTAAAAGTGATCAAACATCAATCCCGTGCAATTATCCGGAAATTAGAGGAATCCCTGGAAATTTACAAGACACAAGGTGGCAACATCAATGACCATGCTGGATGGAAAATCCATCAGGCTTGGTCATCAGACCTGTGGAAGTAGAAGGAAGCAAGAACTCCTGACGAAGATCTAGTGTTTAGATCGAAAATTTGAGAGGTAATGTACCTAATAAAATTATCCTCGATAATTCCCAATTCCCGTTAAATATTTATAATACTGAAAGTAATAAGAGGAAGACATGAAGTCATTAATTAATGGAAATTTCTGTAACAAGGAAAAGGACAGTCGTCGCATGTCATGTTGCATATCGCTGCTAATCACAGGAAGTTGTATTATAGTTATGGAATACCAAGGACAGAAGAATATCACTTCTTTAATTATATTATGCTCTAGGCCCAGAAATTGAAACGATTTGTAGTTTTGCTCCAAATGTTGTTTATAGTCAGCAACAGGATGCATGTCCCTGATGGAACTAACCTCCTATGTTTAGTGACAAAGGGCGAAAACTTCAATGAAAGGAATATGGCAAAATCACAAAATTTCTCAAATACCAATTTCATCATCATATCATTTCATACCAATTTTAGCATCATCATTTTAAAGCTTGAGATACCTGCTTTTGCACATAGAACATTTTGAATACAGGCAAGGTTAAAATGGAAATGCAAAACATGCTAAAAAGTTCATCATATTTTCTAACTTATTATAGAAAAAAATGAGGGTTCTGATTTGTTATCTTAAAAAATAAATTTTCCTGTGCATCCAGCTTTTACTACCTGGGCAGGTAAATAGGTTTTGTACATACTCAGCTGGGCATATAACTTTTCAGATCTTTTTCAAGCCCTGCTCACTCTGCATAGTGATGGTCGTATGTAATTCAATCAGCACTCAGTGTATATATCCTGTAAAAGGCATTCTAATATTACATTAAAATGAGTTTTTATGTTAACAATTAATAAAGTCTATGATATTTCATGTTGATATTTGCTTGCCCCATCATGAGGAATATCTGAATCCACTGAAATAATTAAAGCTTCCTATATTTTGTGAAATATATATATTTTAACCAGGTTTGTTACTCAGCTTGTAAATGTGTTAAGCGTCCTTATTATCGTTTGTTATCTTTCCTTTTGTGTGTGTGTGTGTGTGCATTGTTATTTATTGGTTAGTTTTACTTCTTTTTTTCATTTTATTTTTACTAAACAAAGGTAAAAACTGTTATTAGTTGAGGTATATATATCATCATCATCATCATCATTGTCAACCATTATCAATCCACTGCTGGACGAAGGTCTCCCCAAGTTTCCTCAACAACGGTCTGTCTTGTGCCAGTCTCCTCCATGTCACCCCTGCATACTTTCGAATTTCATCCACCCATCTCCCATGTGGTCTTCTTCTGGGTCTTTTCCTGTCCCTTGGAATCCAATCTAAAATTTCGGCTGTCCATCGATGATCTGTCCTTCTGGCAGTATGTCCAGCCCATTGCCATTTCAGGGATTTAACTCTGATCATGATGTCTTCCACTCTTGTCATTTTTCGGATCCACGAGTTCCTCTTCTTATCTCTCCTGGTTACACGAAGCATGCACCTCTCCATGCTGCTTTGAGTTGTCTGCAGTCTTTGTATATCTCTTTTAGTTAAGGTCCACGTCTCTGCACCATACGTAAGCACTGGAAGGATGCATTGATCAAACACTTTTCTTTTAAGACATAATGGCATATTGCTCTTGAAAATTATGCTGTTTCTTCCAAAAGCTCTCCAGGCAAGTTTTGTACGCCGATTAATTTCTTCATCAATGTGACCCTCACTTGATATCTGCTGTCCAAGATAAACGTACGTGTCTGTTATCTCCAGCTTTTCTCCATCAATCGATAAATCTTCATTTCTTGTAAAAGCATTGAACATCACTTTTGTCTTCTGAAAGTTCATTTTTAACCCCACTTCTTTACTCTTGTCAGCAAGTTCCTGGATCATACTCTGCAGCTCTGATGGGGTAGTTGCAAAAATGACTACGTCATCAGCAAAACGAAGGTGGGTTAGATAATCTCCATTAATCTTTATCCCCTTGTTTTCCCAGCTCAGCAACTGAAAAACACCCTCCAATGTGGCATTAAAGAGCTTCGGAGATATGGTGTCACCTTGTCTCACTCCCTTTCCAATTTTTATGTGTGTTGTATTTTCAAACAGCCGAATCTTTGCACTTGCATTTTCATAGATGTTATTAATAATATTAATGTATGCATCTTCAATACCGCAGGTTTTCAGAGCCATTGTAACTGCTGATGGTTTCACCGAATCAAAGGCTTTTTCATAATCGATAAAAGCCATGCACAATGGAAGTTCATATTCCCTCGCTCTTTCAATTAGTTCTCTCAATACGTGGATATGATCTATTGTGCTGTAGCCACTCCTGAATCCAGCTTGTTCTCTCGGTTGAGCCATGTCCAGTGATACCTTCAAGCGGTGTGAAAGAACTTTAGTGAAGATTTTATAAACTACTGATAGGAGGCTGATAGGTCTGTAGTTTCCGAGATCCTCAATGTCACCTTTCTTATGTAGCAGGATCATTGTAGCGGTGTTCCAATCCTCAGGAATCTTTCCTTCATTAAGGCATCGAGTGAAAATTTGGGCGAGTACTGTTTCAATTTCTCCACTTGCTTCTTGTATGATGTCTACAGTAATTCCATCTTCTCCTGGAGCTTATCCCCGCTTCATGTTCTTGATTGCATGTGCAACTTTTGCTGGAAGGACAGGAGGAACTCTGGTACTGGTATCTTTCATGATGTCTGGAATGCATGTATCATCCCTTTCATATAATTTGGAGTAGAAATCTTTCACTCTTGTCAAAATTTCGCCTCTATTTCTTGTTACAGAACCATCTTCTTTTCTCAGTGCCATAATCTGTTTTCTTCCCTTACTGAGATGTCCCTTTGCTATCTTTAGGCTTTGGTTGTTTTCAATTGCTTTCCTCACTAGTTCACAGTTGAATTTTCTTACGTCTTCAGTGATACTTTTTCTTACTGTCTTGCATAGCTCTATATATCCCACTTTGGAAGTCACATCTTCTTTAGTTGTCCTCATCTCTCTTCTTTTTTGCATCAACATTTTCGTTTTTCCTGATAATTTGTTTACATGCAACTTGTTCTTAGACCCAGCTAATTTTGTTGCTGTTTCCATAAGAGCTTTGGTTACTTTTCTGTTAACTTCAGAGATGTCCACTTCTTCCGATGTTAGGCCTTCTAAAGCAGAGAATCTGTTCTTCAGTTCCAACTTGAAGGTATTATGGTGTTTTTTAAGGTTGGTTATGTCAATAGATTTTGTTTGTCTTATGAGCTTGCCACGTTCAAGTTTGGTGTTGAGGTGCATCTTACAGCTCACCAATCTATGGTCACTACCTGTGTTGAACTTGTTTAGCACACTGCAGTCTTCTATGACGAATTTTTTGTTACACATAATAAAATCAATTTCACTTGTCGTCCCATTTGGATGTCTCCATGTCCATTTCCTGTGTGGCTTTTTCTTGAAGAAGGAGTTCAAGATGAAAAACCCTTCTGCCTCTGCAAACTCAACGAGAGTATTTCCACGCTGGTTTCTGTTGCCGTGACCGAATTTACCTACTGAAGTTTCATTCTGTTGACGTTGCCCTATTTTTGCATTGAAATCTCCCATAATTATTTTCAAGTGCTGCTTACCTTTATTATTTAGATGACAAATTTGCCTCATAAAATTCTTCAATTTCTTCTTCAGGATGACTTGTGGTGGGTGCATAAGTTTGAATAATCTGAGCCTGGTATCTTTTCGAGAGTTGGATAACAAGTCGTGCAGCTCTGTCAGAGGAACTTTCAACTTCTACAACTTTATCCTTCAGTTTCTTGTTTATTATAAATCCAACACCACTAGTTCTGCCAGTATCTGTCCCACGATAGTAGAAGAGATGTCCACTTTTCAGTTCAATGAGATCTTCTCCTTTTCTCCTTACCTCACTTAGCCCCACGATGTCCCACTTGATCCTTTGTAGTTCCTCTTCCAATTCAAGAAGCCTTGAATAGAAGATAGGGAGCGTCCATTGTACGTAGCCAAGGTCAGCATCAGATGGCAGCCTAGTCCGGTCCTCCGGGGATTCTTAGCACCCTCTGCCTTCATGTCGCACTGGCCGCTGCCTTGGCCAGGTACATTCCAGCTGCCGGAAACTGAGGGCCAAGATTTAAGTTGTGGAATCATTTTGGAGGGGTTTGGCCATAACTCCCCACGCTGGCCAAGCGGGTTGGTGAGTGTGGGATAGAATTTCCTCTAATCCCGATGGTACTAAAGGGGACGACCGCCAATAGCGGTCGTCCCCCTTAGTACCATCCAATAGCGGTCGTCCCCCTTTAGTACCATCCAATAGCGGTCGTCCCCCTTTAGTGCTCTGACGACCGCCAATAGCGGTCGTCAGAGCCCCTTTAGTGGGAACAGGATGTACCACGAGAAGGCGGGGTTGACATTTGTCAAGGAGAGGCTGTGATGTTACGCATCACCTGACCTTACATATATATATATATCATCATCATCATCATTGTCAACCATTATCAATCCACTGCTGGACGAAGGTCTCCTCAAGTTTCCTCCACAACGGTCTGTCTTGTGCCAGTCTCCTCCATGTCACCCCTGCATACTTTCGAATTTCATCCACCCATCTCCCATGTGGTCTTCTTCTGGGTCTTTTCCTGTCCCTTGGAATCCAATCTAAAATTTCGGCTGTCCATCGATGATCTGTCCTTCTGGCAGTATGTCCAGCCCATTGCCATTTCAGGGATTTAACTCTGATCATGATGTCTTCCACTCTTGTCATTTTTCGGATCCACGAGTTCCTCTTCTTATCTCTCCTGGTTACACCAAGTATGAACCTCTCCATGCTGCTTTGAGTTGTCTGCAGCCTTTGTATGTCTCTTTTAGTTACGGTCCACGTCTCTGCACCATACGTAAGCACTGGAAGGATGCATTGATCAAACACTTTTCTTTTAAGACATAATGGCATATTGCTCTTGAAAATTATGCTGTTTCTTCCAAAAGCTCTCCAGGCAAGTTTTGTACGCCGATTATTTTCTTCATCAATGTGACCCTCACTTGATATCTGCTGTCCAAGATAAACATACGTGTCTGTTATCTCCAGCTTTTCTCCATCAATCGATAAATCTTCATTTCTTGTAAAAGCATTGAACATCACTTTTGTCTTCTGAAAGTTCATTTTTAACCCCACTTCTTTACTCTTGTCAGCAAGTTCCTGGATCATACTCTGCAGCTCTGATGGGGTAGTTGCAAAAATGACTACGTCTTCAGCAAAACGAAGGTGGGTTAGATAATCTCCATTAATCTTTATCCCCTTGTTTTCCCAGCTCAGCAACTGAAAAACACCCTCCAATGTGGCATTAAAGAGCTTCGGAGATATGGTGTCACCTTGTCTCACTCCCTTTCCAATTTTTACGTGTGTTGTATTTTCAAACAGCCTAATCTTTGCACTTGCATTTTCATATATATATATATATATATATATATATATATATATATATACACTGCTGGCCACCCAAAATGCAACACCAAGAAGAATACGAGATAGCAAAGCCAGATTTACTGGACACATAACAAGAGATACAAAGATGAAACGATTGAGCTTACAGGCCCGTGCGACATGTGGTACACGCTGACATCAATAGTTCGTGTGGTCCCCATGGCTGGCAAAAGAGGCTTTGGATGTGGGCTTGGGGTATGTTGGTCCAGGCTGCTTCCACATGTTGCCACAGTTCGTCAGGCGTAGCCGTGGGTGGTACTTGCCGGGCCACTCGGTTGCAGATCAGCGACCAGACGTGTTCGATGAGCGACATATCAGGAGAACAGGTGGGCCATGGCAGCAGTGACAGTTGGTGGGCCGTGAAGAATTGTTGCACAATGCGTGCCACATGCGGGCGTGCATTGTCCTGTTGAAACGTGACTGCTGGTAGGTCCTGCAGGTAAGGGAGGACTACAGGCTCCAAAACGTCAGAGATGTAGTGGTGGTTGTTGAGTGTATTGGCGATGTCCAGGTGCGGCGTTCAACGGCCCACTGCTGCCGCACTCGCTAGTGGTGTAACGTCAATGGTAATTGGAACAATGGCCGCTGTGCGACAAGTCCCCGCTCCTGCAGACGACGTCGAACGGTACGTGCTGACACAGGTTGCTGTGCAACACACCCTAATTTCTGTGCTAACGTTCGTGATGTGGCGGTGTGAGCCGTCAATGCCCTCCGCACAACATGCCGGTCCTCTCGTTCGGTGGTGTGCCGCGGCTGCGCCAATCGCTCACGTCGGTCGGTCCGTCCGTCCCTCCTGCACCCACCAAATCCATACTTGCTTCACTGTGGCTGGATGTCATCCCACAAGGGCGCCGATGTCTCGGTACGATAAACCGCTGTTGCGATAAGCCACTATTCGTCCTCTGTCGAACTCTGAAACGTGCTGGAATGACTGCAGTATTCTGCGACAAGGCATCAGGAAGCTTCCCACGCACAGGTCCAGCAGCACAACACACTTCCACTACTTACACCCCGCCTTCTGTGCACCCTTCTTATAGTGCTTCTTGGTGGCGTTCCGGGCGCACATGATTTGCATATGCCTTGCAATGCTAATCGTTTTCATGTCCTCTCGTGGGCGACACATGCCGCGAATTTCAGGCCAATCGGATGCTTCCTTCTTGGTGTTGCATTTTGGGTGGGCCAGCAGTGCATATATATATGAAAAGTAACAGGTTACACAATGCTGTGCAGAAAGAAAAAGATGCAAAAAAAAAAAAAAATCATTTTAATATTTCAAGTTTTGTGGATGGGTACTTGCATCTGTCTCTTGTGTTTAAAGCATCAAATTGCATTAGCCATTTGAAGAATATGTCAACCATTTCAGTATAAGAAATGCGGATGTTTTTTTTTTTTTTTTTTTTTTGAATGAAATTCTTTTTTCTGTTAACTGAATTTTTTCAAGATTGCTGTAAGTTTGGCAGTACTGAAAAGGCACTAAAATTGAATATTCCTTAGAATATTAGATTTGGCTTTCAAAATTGCGATTTTTTTTTTTTTTTTTTTTTGTGAAATTCTTTTATCTGTTAATTGAATTTTTCAAGATTGCTGTAAGTTTGTACAGTACCATACTAAAATTGGATATTCCTTGGAATATTGAATTTGGTTTTCAATATTGTGAAAGCCGTTTTATTTTTTTTTACAAACAAATGTATATGCAGATTTTAGTTGATGCACCAATAGTTATCTTGTAATCAGATGCTACCCCCTAAAATTGGCAGTTTTATTTAATACTGTGTGGGTAGATACAGATCCAGTTACGACCTGTATTCGTTCCTGGATTTAAAAAGGTCATTGTCATTACGAGGAATCATAGGATTGCTTCGACTAGTGAAATCTGAAGTTGTTCAGATCTGTAAGCTATAATTGCTTATCTTCAGTTACTAGGAACTTCATTGTCCTGGGTTGTGTAACAGATAGCATGCTTGAATGGAAATTAGGACATATGGATTTTATTCCAGGGCATTGGCGCGGGAACAGTACACAATTCTGACTTCTGTGAATAATCTAGTGAATTTCTCATGTATTTATGAGGAATATTTCTTCCTTAATTTTTATTTCTGAGGTACTGGTGAATTATGACTTGTATCATTTCCTGGATTTGAAAGGGTCGTTGATGCTTCTAGGAAGCATAGGATTGCTCTGACTAGTTTTTCAGATTCCTAATCTATAGGTGCTTAGCTGCAGTTACTTGGAACTTCATTGTCTGATGTGCTGTAACAGATAACATGCTTGAACGAAAATCGGGAGATGCAGGTTCGATCCCTGCTCCAGTGTGATGTAATTTTTGAGTTTTCTTGTGAGATATTTTACATGGGGTCTAGTACAAAAAATTTAGTATACAATTCTGATTGCTGTGAGTAATCTAGTGAATATTCGATGTATTTATGAGGAATATTTCTTCCTTAATTTCTACACATTTTTAAATTTTTGCTGTCTTAATCTCGTACAGCTTGTTTTACCATTACTCAGAAAATTATGTTTAAACAAGTTTTCTGGCTAAGGAATAGCATTTTGCTTTACATTTATTTATTTATTTATTTTTTTGTTGTTGTGTGTGATTTGAAGAAAAGCATATCACTAAAAATTACTTTAGGCATTGTTGATAAACATAATTTTATAAGTTCTTGGAGTGAATGTCTGCACATTTTGGAAGTAAAACTTCATTACATAAATGGTATTAAAAAGAATTATGCAATGTGCAAAAGTAATTATGTTTGACATGACGATGATGGGCAAAACACAGCCTGAAAATTATTTTCAACTCAATGACTTGCAATTCCGAATCTCCTCTCAACATTCCGATGATCTGGAGATCAATTCTAAGTTTTGGTAACAAAAATAGAAAAAATTCAAATGTAGAATCTGGCAGCAATATTAGTCCTCCATTGGCGTGATGAAGACCTAAGATAAGGTCGAAAGCTCCCAACTTACGAACTTTTTTGTAAAAGTTTTCATTTAACGTAACTAGTGTGATCAAGTTACCTTTATTTGTGATTATGTTTATTTTAGTATTAAAAAATACAGCAAATTTTATATAACACTTTATATATATGTATATATTTGCAGTTAATCGTTCAACCAATTGTCATGCTGAAGAATTTGAATGTAGAAATGGAGTTTGTATTCCATTTGAACTAACTTGTGATGGAGTGCCAGCATGTCAGGATAAAAGTGATGAAGATGAGGCCTACTGTGGTAAGCAACTTCAAATTTTAACATGAAATAATGCAGATTGAAACTATTTATGCAGTGATTCTTTGTACAATGCAGGGATTCTTTGTGTACAGCGACAGAAAAAAAAATTATTTTCTTACTTTTTCTATTGGCCCAGGTTTGCAGGTGTTTGTGTATCTTGACCTCCAATTGCCTTGGAACTTTCCCCATTTTGCCTTTCACGGACATTTTACTTGAACAATAAGAAAAAGCTGACGCAGCCACTTACTTAGAAGTAAACTCAGAGAGATAAACACAGAACCAAAGCGTTTTTTGCTGTCTCCATTAAAAAATGCCATCAGTTTTATTAAGAGATCTTTACATGCTGTCAATTACAGTGAGTCAACTTAAATCTTCCCATTGTACTTCAAAAAGTATCAAATTTCACACGTATTCTCGTAATTGCTGAAAAGCTTTACTTTAACATCCAAAAAGTAGAAGAGCACCAGAACTTCCCTCCAAAAAGTAATTTTACTTTTGTGTGTGCAATGTAGCATTAAAGTCACTTTCATTCAGTGAATGAATATACAGGGTTATTACAAATAAAATATACAATTTCAACATTTTATAAAACCAAAAAGTGTTTAAGATATTGACACTTACCTTGCACTGTTTTGTTGGGAAACTCTTGAAATTTGTTACAGCAATTTTACAGATACACAAAGAATGCTTATAGCGTAGTAAATCCATTTATCTTCATGGCATAAATTTTTATAAAGATTCGTCAAGCTACATTGTCTACATTGCCTTGAGAAAGCCTTCCAGTGGAGTGTGAAAGCTTGGCGAATCTTTATACAAATTTAAACCATGAAAATAAACGGATTTACTATGCTATAAGCGTTCTTTGCATATTCACAACCTGGTGTATTTAAAGGTAAGAGTAACTTTACAGATGTTTGATGCTTGCAACCTTAGTCACATGGCATATATCAACGCAGTAGTTGAATTCTTGCCAAACAAGCGGTAACATATCTTCATCAACTCCAGCAATAGCTATTGTGATATGTTGTTTCAGATTTGCTAAATTAACAGGAAGGGGGGGGGGACGAAAACCTTGTCTTTGATCTAGCCCCGTAAAAAGAGTTATAAGTTAACATATCTTCATCAACTCCAGCAATAGCTGTAGCAATACATTGTTTCAGATCAGCTAAATTAACAGGAAGGGGAGGGACGGAGACCTTGTCTTTGACATAGCCCCATAAAAAAGTCATAGGTTAACATATCTTCATCAACTCCAGCAATAGCTGTTGTGATACGTTGTTGCAAATCAGGTGAACTAACAGGAAGGGGAGGGATGAAGACCTTGTCTTTGACATAGCCCAGGAAAAAAGTCATAGGTTACAGGGCTGCCAGATCTGCGCCAGTTGCACCAGTCCGCGCCAAAACGTTGTTCTTGTGCCATTCTGCTAAAAAAAACGCCATTTTGACGAAATCTGCGCCAGTTTTGAGCCAAAAGTTAAAATTTACCGGTCATCGATATTTTAGCGTAATTTTACGACATTCGAAATCGATTCAGCGGTTAATTCGTACGGGAGATTCTTTCGCAGATTCGCGGTCTCCTCCCCCTTTTTTTTTTTTTTTTTTTTGTCATTTTCGAGATCGATACAAAAAGTGAAGAAATTTTCGGGGTATTAATTGGGGGAGTGGGGGAGTCGTATTCCGTCTGGGGATGTTGTTTTGTCTTTTTAAACGTTCGGAAACGGAAGTTAAACGGTGTGCAGATTTTTCCCGTAATTGTATTTTTTTCTCTCTTGCGATGCTGCTTCTGTTCAGTATTGTTGTTAAATACAATTTCATTGCATAATTTCAGCTTGAAATTGTCGACAACGATTTCCGAAAACGGAAGTTAGGTCACCCCAAAATTTCCCCGTAATCTTCGGTCACGAGATTCTTACGCTGATTCGAGGAATTCCATCTTTTTTGTTATCATTTGGACCATCTACGAGATCGATGCACTACTGTACTGAAATTTTGGGTGGATTGGTGGTGGTTGGGGTGGTGGTGGAGGTGGGGGGATCGTTTTCTCCGTCGGAGGACAGAATTTCATCTTTCGAAAACGGAAAGTAGACGGAGGTAAGATTTCTCTCTTAATCTTAATTTTTTTTTCTCGCAATGTTTCCTGTACCCAGTATTGTTAGATATAATTTTATTCCATAAATATTTGTATTTCAGCTTGAAAATGTTGGCTAAATTTCTGAAAACGGAAGTCGAGCGTAATTGTGTTCCCCCCACAATTTTCCCACTCCTATGTAGTTATTAAATATCATCACCCTCATAAATGTGTGTGCATTTTAGCTTGATTAAGGGTGTGGGAAATTTCCCAAAACGGAAGTGACGAAGTTTGGAAATTTCTAAGAATTGATGCATGGTGTTTAAAAAAAAAAAGTATTCATTTTCTGAAAATTACACCATTTATCTAAAATAGTGGAAGCTCTGATATCAGAATTCATGGTTCTCAGGATGAAAGTTCTTTAAGCATGATAGATAAAGTTGTCTTCTGAGGGAATAAAAAGAAAAAAGAAAGAAAAGTAACAGAGAAATGTGATGTAAGGGAAAACTATCAGCAGAAAAAAAGTAAACAGTGAATGCTGTGCAGTGGCAGAGTCAACAAAAGACAAATATGGCCGTGGAACTTGCTGAGAAGAAAGTAGGGTTTGCTTGCAAGAGGAAATCAGAGATAATGTTCTAGCAAGTACAAGAACAAAACCAGGAAAAAAAACTGTTTGAGGCTATGTCTTTCAAAAACTGCCCTATTTTGTTTGGAATTCAGTAATTTTATAATTGTGAATACAGTGGTGTGATCTAGTTAAATATTTTCATAAACAAATTACAGTGAACGATTCAGTTTTGTTCATGCTGCAAAATATTCACACTTTCTCCCCGCGCAGTCTGATTTTTCATCAAATAAAAAAGTACAACTTTGTTTTTTTTCTTCGTCAGTCTCATGTATGTTAATTAAAATTGCTCGCGAGCACTATGGATGAATGAAAGGATTGTTTATATCACATAACTTGTAATCAATTATCAGGGATACCAATCTTTTGGTTCTTACTTAAAGTCTGAATTTTGTCCCGTACGTTCAGGGAGCAGAATTTTTATGAGGTTTTCTTTTTCTCATTTTGACATACCTTATGGAACATCTTCACCCTCACAGTTTCCTTTTTCCAAATGGAAGGTGCGTTGAACCACTTACTAACTCGCAGTCGTCTGCTTAATGTCCATGTCCATACAAGCAGGACCTCACATATGCAAGAGCAGTGGCTGTTTCAGACAGCAACAACAAAAAAGTCATAAACTAATTCTACTGCTATTGAAGAAGGAGCTGAAAAGGGGGGGGGATCCAGTGCGAAGACTTCACTACGCAAGCGTTAAGTGATGGAAGCAGCTTTTATCTAACCAACTTTACTAAATCTTACTGTTATCTTATACACTGACGGAAAAAAAAAATCCCAACACCAAGAAGGGGTTGTGTTAGATAAACGACAGTTGGTAGGCGGTGAGAGTACATCTGTAAGATGACGTCTATGCAAATTTCGTGCTCGGCGCATACGTGTGACGCTAGTAGCGCCCCTCGGAGCATGCAAAGCAGGTTTGCTGTAAATACGCGCTGTAACGTTCGTGAGCGTTAGTTATCGTTGAGATTCGACGTAGTGTGTTGATGTTAGTCAAGCATGCCTTTAAGAAGCCGAAGAAGCCATTATCAACAGCTCACGGAGTTTGAACGAGGTCGTGTAATAGGGCTACGAGAAGGTGGATTTTCTTTCCGCAATATTGCAGAACGACTTTGCAGGAATGTAGCCACTGTGCATGATTGTTGGCAGCGGTGGTCAAGGGAAGGTACTGCCTCAAGAAGACCGGGTTCCGGCCGGCCACGTGGCACTACTGAGACGGAAGACCGCAGTGTACGGCGTATGGCCGTGGCGCATCGTACTGCGTCTGCGGCAGCAATTCAAGCTGCAGTTGCCACCACAGTGACACAACGAACTGTTACAAATCGGTTACTTGAAGGACAGCTCCGAGCCAGAGGCCCTGTTGCGTGCATTCCACTTACTCCAAACCACTGCCGTTTGCGACGTCAGTGGTGTCAAGCTAGAGCTCATTGGAGGACAGAGTGGAGATCTGTTGTGTTTTCTGATGAAAGCCGATTCTTCCTGGGTGCCAGTGATGGCCGTGTGTTGGTTAGAAGGAGGCCAGGTGAGCGCCTGCAACCACCTGTCTGCGGCCGAGACACACTGGACCTACACCTGGAGTTATGATCTTGGGAGCAGTTTCCTATGACAGCAGGAGCACTCTTGTGGTTATCCCACGCACCCTGACGGCACAGTTGTACGTCGGTCTGGTGATTCAACCGGTTGTGCTGCCATTCATGCACAGCATTCCAGGGGGTGTTTTCCAACAGGATAATGCTCGCCCGCATCCCGCTGTTGTAACCCAACATGCTCTACAGAGTGTCAACATGTTGACGTGGCCTGCTAGATCACCAGATCTTTCTCCAATCAAGCACGTACATCATTGGACGACAACTCCAGCATCACCCCTAACCAGCATTAACCGTCCCTGTATTGACCGACCGAGTGTAACAGGCATGGAACTCCATCCCACAAACTGACATCCAGCACCTGTACGACACAATGCATGAACGTCTGCGTGCTTGCATTCAACATTCTGGCGGTTACACCAGTTATTAATGTGCCAGCATTTCACATTTAAAATGGCTCTTCTTGCGCTTACATTAAGCTGTGATCTTGAAACCTTAATCGATTAAATATGTTACCTATACAAATGTATTGCCGCCATTTCATTCCTCTACAACTACTTTTTCGTGGTGTTGGGATTTTTTTCTGTCAGTGTAGTTTTGGTTCCAGTTGTAATTGTTCACAGCAATAACGAAAGTTTGACATTGATAACTACTGGATGAAAAACATTGTATGAAGAGTATCATGGCGCAATTGTTGAAAGGTGATTTTGCAATTTCATTATTAAATGTTACATTAGTTTTCCTTTTATATCGAAGGTGCGCTTTCCTTTAGAAAACCTTAGGATTTTGTGATGCACACGCAAACTACATAAGTGTGGCTTGCCAGTTGGTTGGTTTCAGAAATAATGTATTTTCATCTGAATGAGCTGTTGTGATATGTTGTTTCAGATCAGCTAAATTAACATGAAGGGGAGGGATGAAGAGCTTGTCTTTGATATATCCCTGTAAAAAAAAAGTTGCAGATCTGGACTTCATGGCAGCCAACATGTGAGTGACATGTTGTTGCTTGTTGCGTGGTCAATCCAGCGCTGTGGAAGATTTTCTCTAGGTGATTCCTAACATCCCAATGCCAGTGGCATAGTACTCCATCCTGTTGGAAAATGAAGTTGTCATTAGAATGCTTAAAGCAAACAGATTATAAATTCTGAAATTTTTTGTGGCACTTACTGGTCATCCATGTAACACCTCTCAGAAAACTTGAAAATTTTATTGCCCTGGAACGATTAAATTTTCAGGTTTTCTGAGAGGTGTCACATAAGTGTTACAACCAATTTCAGAAATTATAACCTGTTTGTTTTGAGTATTCTATTGATTTCCCATGCATTATGAAGAATATTCCTTCCTTCATTGATGAAGTTGTTATTGTCTTCATGCAATTGAGGTATGAACCAAATAATTACCATATTGAGATAAGGACTTTCTGTTGTAGTGTTTTCTTGGGAAAAGAAGGGGCCATACACTTTTTTTTTTATGGGATATAGCACATTAACCTTCAGGAAATCTGAAGGTTAATGTGCTCCTGCGTTTCTGTACAGAAATCGCGGTATGCGGTTATGCCATTGTTACTTCGACTTTGCAATAACTGCAGTTTGTAGGAAGTCATTTTCAGCCGCATCTGCAAAATTTTCCAAACAGTCGGTTGTGTAATCTGCAACTCCCTACCCACAATTGGTTTGGATTTCCTTGGTCTACATTGGTAAATGGCACAAACATGCTCCACTTGTTTATCATCAGACCTTGATTTCGTTTTTTTTAGCAGTAGCAACATTTGCTAGTGGCCTTATTTTTTACTAGCAAATTGCATTATCTACTATCAAAAGTTTATTAACATTATACAAAAGAAACTTTAACATGTCCCCCTCCATTAGTCAATCATGTTTTCCTCATCCTTCCTTTTTATTCAGCGCATCAAAGGCGCCCACACATTGCGTTGGCGCATTCCGAGCGATCGCTGACTCCTAATGACGGAAGCTTGTGGACCTCCTTTATTGAGAATTAAAATGTGGTTACTTATTTTCCCAAAAAGTTAAGCAACTTATGCAATTTTTTTGCAGACATTGTGATTTGCTGAGAAAAGAAGATACCCCAAATTTTGCCAAAATGGGTTGATAACTTTTAAAATTAAGTCTGAATTTTTTATCTAGGTAAAAGGACACAGATTTCTTAATAAAAAAAAAAAAAAAAAAAGGTGTAACTTTAAAAGTTATCGATGGATTTTGGCGAAATTTGGGGGATCTGCTTTTCTTAGCAAATCATAGTGTCTTTAAAAAATTCGCATGCTTTTCTTAAATTTACAAGAAAATAAAATTTTTACATTTTTATTCCTAGTGAAACGGTGAACAGCAGATGCGATTCTGGCAGGTCAGGTAGACTGTCGGAAGCCGGGGAGAATCAATGCTTTTATGAAAAAAACAATAGAGAGAGAGAGTTGTAATGTTTTACTTCCTAAAAGGAAGTAAAACATTTGCCACCTTTTAGATAAAGGAGGCAAATGTGAACATAGTGCCTAATTTGTTACGGTTTACAAAAATTTGCGCCACCAAATTTTTCCACGGCGCAGACCTTTATTCCACATGCTCAATGCAGTTGGCGCTTTACATTTCGCACTAAGACATTTTAAAAAAATTCCACTAGCAACTTTTGCTAGAACCACTTTTTATCACTAGCAAAAATGCATTTGCTTTCTAGCAATTTGCTACTAATTAACGGTCGAAATCGAGCCCTGTTTATCACATACACGTTGTCTCCCTGAACCTTTACCATTATACAAACATCCTGTTGTTTCAAATTTCTTGTGCCAGTTGTAGATAGATTGATTGTCTATTCAGTGGTGATTTCTTGAAATGTGTTCTAAAACACCATTGCACAACAGTACCAGAATTTGTTTTGCTTAATTCAAGCACACAGAATGCCTTCGACACAGCATTTCTGGCCATCTTGTCTAAATGGTCACATGTCGGTGGAAACGTACAATCTTTTAGTGACACAATCTATGTAATAAAATCATTACTATTGGTGATAGAACAATGCACTGTGAGTACATAGTTTTTGTTTTATAAAATATTGAAACTGTCTGTTTCATTCGTAATAACCTTGTATTTGCAGTAGTATTTATGGATTCAGTCTGTGGTGTTATGTTGTCTGTTTTGTTATTGTAGCACTGAAAGCCTGCTACTAAATTGTTATGGAGGATACTGTTTCTAATCAAATTGGACGAATTCAAAAATTACCAAACTTTGTAACTGATATGGTTTAGCAAATATGTTGAAGGTTTCATTTGCTCAGTTTCAACTAGTATTTCATAAAAACATGTGCTTGATGTCCCATTTGAATGAAAACCTGGTAACATTTCTGCTTTTCCAGCTAAATTCATCATCATATATTCATACAGCATTGCAAATGTCATCTAGCTGCTTTGCAATACAGAAAGGATGAATTGAAATATATTACAGATGTTGCCAAAAATTATGGGTATCCCAGTAAAAAAAAAAAAAAAAAAAAAAAATGGATTAAGGAAGTGCAGAACGCTTGTATTAATTCTTCAAACATAAGAAGAAATAATAATAAGCAGATTAAATATATTGGATCGTTTCCGTACATAAAAGGAATTTCAACTGAAATGAATAAATTGTGTAATAGATATAATTTACAATTGGGCAATAAAGTGCATACCATTAAAAATTTTGTAATAAATATGAAAGGACAGAGCTGGCGTTTACGAAATTCCTATAAGCAACAATCCTACAGTATCATATATAGGAAGCACTAAAAATAAACTAAAACATCATTTACAACAGCACCTACGGAATTGGCAGAAAAAAGAAGCAAAAACTGCATTGGTCCAGTACTGTATTGAACAAAAGCAATACCCAAAGTTTGATGAAATAAAAATGATTAAGATTTGTCGTACGGAAAGGCATTTGAGATTGGTGGAGACAGTGTTGATTGAAAAAAATAGACACAGGTTATGTAATGTTATTGATCCTAATAGCTTAAACACATATTGGCAGGATTTGATCAGAAAGGAAAGCTGCAGAGAAGAACAGAGGGGAAAAGGCAAGAAAAAAAAATGATGTAATGTTAAAAAAGAAAAAAGAAAAAAAAATATGTTGGAATATAAGATGATTAGTTTCAAGAATCAAATACGATCAGCTATCGAACAGATATTTATAAGTATGAAAGGAAAAGAAGGCTATTGGGTCATCTGATAGATGGCGCCACTGCGCCTGAATGACGGAGAACAGGAATGAGACGATGCCGCACGAGCACTGGAACATTTGCTATGTTTCGTGGGTGTTGACGGATAGTACATCTGTTGCGTCTGCTCCTTGAGAATGGCCTGGGCAGAGGCTGAAAGTGCTTGGATATTATGCTTATTTCTGAGTGGAGAGAGATTCGTGATTGTCGAGTATAGTGGTTGTGTCAGGTATTTAGGTGGTTTGTTTTAATTGGGCACTGATGTGCAATTGTAAATAATTATGGGTTACAGTCTTTTAACTTAGACGTTTCAGGAAATGTGTAATATAGGTTTTTGTTGATTGAAGTTTTAATTAGATTAAAGTGTTTTAGGTAGTTCAGTTATGTATATTTGTAGTAGATTATTTTGAATCCGAATTTGGTCATAGGGAAAAGAAGGGAAGAAAATGAAGTTTGCGTGAGTTGAAAAAAAATATATATATATATATATTCTATTAAGAAGAGACCTAAGCAAAAAATATATATATATTTTTGACTCATACCAAGTACAACATAGAAAAGGTTATGTATCTACCGGTGTGAGTAAAAGGAGAAAAGATAAAAAATAAAATAAAACAACTGAATGTAGAAAGTGTCGAGAATACTGAGCCTTGGCTTTATCAAGGACCAGCAAGCTAAATTGTTAACTAAAGCTAGGTCATACAACTCTGCAGAGGTCATGACATATATATATTTTTTAAAACAATTTTTGGTGGGCTTATTACTTGCATCTATGGCTTTGCAGAAACCCATTTCCAACTAGGTCTTTGTGGAAGTGAGAAAATGCAGAGTTTTTGCTGGTTCTTGATAAAGCCAAGGCTCAGTATTCTCGACACTTTCTACATTCAGTTGTTTTATTTTATTTTTATCTTTTCTCCTTTTACTCACACCGGTAGATACATAACCTTTTCTATGTTGTACTTGGTATGAGTCAAAAATATATATATTTTTTTGCTTAGGTCTCTTCTTAATAGAATGTGAATTCTGAATTTTCATAACTGCTGCGTTGCGCGTTTTGATCTTCAGGTTATTTTGCAACTTTCGTTTTAAATTCAAAAGTTTTTCCTTAGTTTTCAGCTTTGCTCTTCAGTATATATATATATATATATATATATATATATATATATATATATATGGGATGCAAGGTCAGGTGATGCGTAACATCACAGCCTCTCCTTGACAAATGTCAACCCCGCCTTCTCGTGGTGCATCCTGTTCCCACTAAAGGGGCTCTGACGACCGCCCATAGCGGTATAACTATACCATCGGGATCAGAGGAAATTCTATCCCACACTCACCAACCCGCTTGGCCAGCGTGGTGAGTTATGGCCAAACCCCTCCAAAATGATTCCACAACTTCAATCTTGGCCCTCAGTCTCCGGCAGCTGGAATGTACCTGGCCAAGGCAGCGGCCAGTGCGACATGAAGGCAGAGGGTGCTAAGAATCCCCGGAGGACCGGACTAGGCTGCCATCTGATGCTGACCTTGGCTACTTACAATGGACGCTCCCTATCTTCTGATTCAAGGCTTCTTGAATTGGAAGAGGAACTACAAAGGATCAAGTGGGACATCGTGGGGCTAAGTGAGGTAAGGAGAAAAGGAGAAGATCTCATCGAACTGAAAAGTGGACATCTCTTCTACTATCGTGGGACAGATACTGGCAGAACTAGTGGTGTTGGATTTATAATAAACAAGAAACTGAAGGATAAAGTTGTAGAAGTTGAAAGTTCCTCTGACAGAGCTGCACGACTTGTTATCCAACTCTCGAAAAGATACCAGGCTCAGATTATTCAAACTTATGCACCCACCACAAGTCATCCTGAAGAAGAAATTGAAGAATTTTATGAAGAAATTTGTCATCTAAATAATAAAGGTAAGCAGCACTTGAAAATAATTATGGGAGATTTCAATGCAAAAATAGGGCAACGGCAACAGAATGAAACTTCAGTAGGTAAATTCGGTCATGGCAACAGAAACCAGCGTGGAAATACTCTCGTTGAGTTTGCAGAGGCAGAAGGGTTTTTCATCTTGAACTCCTTCTTCAAGAAAAAGCCACACAGGAAATGGACATGGAGACATCCAAATGGGACGACAAGTGAAATTGATTTTATTATGTGTAACAAAAAATTCGTCATAGAAGACTGCAGTGTGCTAAACAAGTTCAACACAGGTAGTGACCATAGATTGGTGAGATGTAAGATGCACCTCAACACTAAACTTGAACGTGGCAAGCTCATAAGACAAACAAAATCTATTGACATAACCAACCTTAAAAAACACCATAATACCTTCAAGTTAGAACTGAAGAACAGGTTCTCTGCTTTAGAAGGCCTAACATCGGAAGAAGTGGACATCTCTGAAGTTAACAGAAAAGTAACCAAAGCTCTTATGGAAACAGCAACAAAATTAGCTGGGTCTAAGAACAAGTTGCATGTGAGCAAATTATCAGGAAAAACCAAAATGTTGATGCAAAAAAGAAGAGAGATGAGGACAACTAAAGAAGCTGTGACTTCCAAAGTGGAATATATAGAGCTATGCAAGACAGTAAGAAAAAGTATCACTGAAGACGTAAGGAAATTCAACTGTGAACTAGTGAGGAAAGCAATTGAAAACAACCAAAGCCTAAAGATAGCAAAGGGACATCTCAGTAAGGGAAGAAAACAGATTATGGCACTGAGAAAAGAAGATGGTTCTGTAACAAGAAATAGAGGCGAAATTTTGACAAGAGTGAAAGATTTCTACTCCAAATTATATGAAAGGGATGATATATGTACTCCAGACATCATGAAAGATACCAGTACCAGAGTTCCTCCAGTCCTTCCAGCAGAAGTTGCGCATGCAATCAAGAACATGAAGCGAGGAAAAGCTCCAGGAGAAGATGGAATTACTGTAGACATCATAAAAGAAGCAAGTGGAGAAATCGAAACAGTACTCGCCCAAATTTTCACTCGATGCCTTAATGAAGGAAAGATTCCTGAGGATTGGAACACCGCTACAATGATCCTGCTACATAAGAAAGGTGACATTGAGGATCTCGGAAACTACAGACCTATCAGCCTCCTATCAGTAGTTTATAAAATCTTCACTAAAGTTCTTTCACACCGCTTGAAGGTAGCACTAGACATGGCTCAACCGAGAGAACAAGCTGGATTCAGGAGTGGCTACAGCACAATAGATCATATCCACGTGCTGAGAGAACTAATTGAAAGAGCGAGGGAATATGAACTTCCATTGTGCATGGCTTTTATCGATTATGAAAAAGCCTTTGATTCGGTGAAACCATCAGCAGTTACAATGGCTCTGAAAACCTGCAGTATTGAAGATGCATACATTAATATTATTAATAACATCTATGAAAATGCAAGTGCAAAGATTAGGCTGTTTGAAAATACAACACACGTAAAAATTGGAAAGGGAGTGAGACAAGGTGACACCATATCTCCGAAGCTCTTTAATGCCACATTGGAGGGTGTTTTTCAGTCGCTGAGCTGGGAAAACAAGGGGATAAAGATTAATGGAGATTATCTAACCCACCTTCGTTTTGCTGATGACGTAGTCATTTTTGCAACTACCCCATCAGAGCTGCAGAGTATGATCCAGGAACTTGCTGACAAGAGTAAAGAAGTGGGATTAAAAATGAACTTTCAGAAGACAAAAGTGATGTTCAATGCTTTTACAAGAAATGAAGATTTATCGATTGATGGAGAAAAGCTGGAGATAACAGACACGTACGTTTATCTTGGACAGCAGATATCAAGTGAGGGTCACATTGATGAAGAAATTAATCGGCGTACAAAACTTGCCTGGAGAGCTTTTGGAAGAAACAGCATAATTTTCAAGAGCAATATGCCATTATGTCTTAAAAGAAAAGTGTTTGATCAATGCATCCTTCCAGTGCTTACGTATGGTGCAGAGACGTGGACCTTAACTAAAAGAGACATACAAAGGCTGCAGACAACTCAAAGAAGCATGGAGAGGTGCATGCTTGGTGTAACCAGGAGAGATAAGAAGAGGAACTCGTGGATCCGAAAAATGACAAGAGTGGAAGACATCATGATCAGAGTTAAATCCCTGAAATGGCAATGGGCTGGACATATTGCCAGAAGGACAGATCATCGATGGACAGCTGAAATTTTAGATTGGATTCCAAGGGACAGGAAAAGACCCAGAAGAAGACCACATAGGAGATGGGTGGATGAAATTCGAAAGTATGCAGGGGTGACATGGAGGAGACTGGCACAAGACAGACCGTTGTGGAGGAAACTTGGGGAGACCTTCGTCCAGCAGTGGATTGATAATGGTTGACAATGATGATGATGATGATGATATATATATATATATATATATATATATATATATTCTATAAAGAAGATACCTAAGCAAAAAAATACATATATAATTTTGACTCACACCTAGTACAACATAGAAAAGGTTATGTATCTACCTGTGTGAGTAAAAGGAGAAAAGATAAAAAAATAAAATAAAACAACTGAATGTAGAAGGTGTCGAGAATACTGAGCCTTGGCTTTATCAAGGACCAGCAAAAACTCTGCATTTTCTCACTTCCACAAAGACCTAGTTGGAAATGGGTTTCTGCAAGGCCATAGATGCAAGTAACATTCCCACCTAAAATAGTTTAAAAAATATATATATAAGTCATGTCTGCAAGCGAAATTGTTAACTAGTGCTAGGTCATGCTACTCTACGGAGGACATGACTTATATATATATTTTTTAAACTATTTTAGGTGGGAATGTTACTTGCATCTATGGCCTTGCAGAAACCCATTTCCAACTAGGTCATTGTGGAAGTGAGAAAATGCAGAGTTTTTGCTGGTCCTTGATAAAGCCAAGGCTCAGTATTCTCGACACCTTCTACATTCAGTTGTTTTATTTTATTTTTTTATCTTTTCTCCTTTTACTCACACAGGTAGATACATAACCTTTTCTATGTTGTACTAGGTGTGAGTCAAAATTATATATGTATTTTTTTGCTTAGGTATCTTCTTTATAGAATGTGAATTCTGAATTTTCAAAACTGCTGCGTTGCGCGTTTTGATTTTCAGGTTATTTTGCACCCTTCGTTTTAAATTCTAAAATTTTTTCCTTAGTCTTCAGTTTTGCTCTTATATATATATATATATATATATATATATATATCATCATCATCATCATCATTGTCAACCATTATCAATCCACTGCTGGACGAAGGTCTCCCCAAGTTTCCTCCACAACGGTCTGTCTTGTGCCAGTCTCCTCCATGTCACCCCTGCATACTTTCGAATTTCATCCACCCATCTCCCATGTGGTCTTCTTCTGGGTCTTTTCCTGTCCCTTGGAATCCAATCTAAAATTTCAGCTGTCCATCGATGATCTGTCCTTCTGGCAGTATGTCCAGCCCATTGCCATTTCAGGGATTTAACTCTGATCATGATGTCTTCCACTCTTGTCATTTTTCGGATCCACGAGTTCCTCTTCTTATCTCTCCTGGTTACACGAAGCATGCACCTCTCCATGCTGCTTTGAGTTGTCTGCAGCCTTTGTATGTCTCTGTTAGTTAAGGTCCACGTCTCTGCACCATACGTAAGCACTGGAAGGATGCATTGATCAAACACTTTTCTTTTAAGACATAATGGCATATTGCTCTTGAAAATTATGCTGTTTCTTCCAAAAGCTCTCCAGGCAAGTTTTGTACGCCGATTAATTTCTTCATCAATGTGACCCTCACTTGATATCTGCTGTCCAAGATAAACGTACGTGTCTGTTATCTCCAGCTTTTCTCCATCAATCGATAAATCTTCATTTCTTGTAAAAGCATCAATATATATATATATATTTTTTTTTTTTTTTTGCTGCCTTAAACCACGATGTAAATAAGAAAAATACGTGTTGAAAATGTGTAGAGATGAAAACCTCCTAAAAGATTTAGGGAATAAAGGTGAGTAACCTCAAAATATAGATTAAATTCATCATGTGTGGATTAAACGAAACTTAGTTTAGTTAGCTTTTATTGTTGAATATATGCATAATTTTGTTAAATGTGTGCTGTTAAAAGGTTACATGCGCTTAAAGAAACTTAGTTTTTAAAATTTGCTACATACACTGAAGTGCCAGAAAAACTGGTACACCAGTCAATACTTGGTAGGTCCCCCACGGGAGCACAGGACTGCAGAAATACGACGGGGCATTGACTCCACTAACTTCTGGAAATCTGCTGTAGGCAATGCACACCATACTTCCTGCAGAGCATTCCACAATTCGGTGTATTCTGAGGTCTCGGATTCCTGTGTTCGATAGCGCATTGCATGGTATCCCAAATGTGTTCTATCACGTTCAGATCTGGGGACCTTGGTGGGAATGGCAACACCCCAAACTCAGATGAATGCTCCTCTAACCATAGTGTGGAGGTGCATTGTCCTGTTGGAACAGGCCCAACCCATCAGCATGAATGCAGGACGTGAACGGGTGTACCTCATTAGAAAGAATGCGCACATGGCGTTGGCCTGTCACAGACGTTTGTAGGCGTTGAAGATTGCTTAAATCGTTATTACTTGTCATTCTCATGCCAAAAACAGCTCTGACAGCTGGCAAGGATGTCTGTCACTTTATAAACGCCCTGGCGGACACAAACGAGTATGCACATAGGTGATGTTGCTATGCATTTTGCATAAGCTCATCTGTACCAGTTTTTCTGGCACTTCAGTGTATATATAATTGATTTGATACAGTAAATATCTTAGTGTTAAAACTTTAAATATGTTAGCTGTGTGTACTATGTGTCATGTTTTTTGTCCATACCCCTGTATGATTCTGTTAAATAATCCATGTTCATTTCCTACTTTTAGAAGTTAGAAACTGCCCATCTGGTTTTTATCATTGTTCCAATAATCGATGCATACCAGGATCTAGAGTTTGTGATGGTCAGAACAGCTGTGGTGACTACAGTGATGAAATGAACTGCAGCTGTAAAGAGAACCAGTTTCGTTGTAATCTTGGGCCATGTGTGAGTTTAACGTACAGGTGTGACAATGACCCAGACTGTCCAGATGTCAGTGATGAGATGAATTGCAGTATGTATTTTGTCTTTCACTATTAAGTAGCTAACATACACTGAGTGATCACTGAATTATGACCACCTACCTAATACTTCATATGCCCTTCTTTAACCCTCAGTACAGCAACTATCCAACATCAAACGTTTGATGACTTATACCCATAATGCATCGTTACATTATTATATAAAGGAGTACTACATTTCCTCTGTTCCAACTGATGATGGGGTAAATGTTACCCCGAAAGTTCTAGTGGGGTATTTTAACTGTAAATATCTTTCGTATTTTATTAAATATCGTACATGGACAGTGAGTTTCTCATTTCATTTGACGTATTGTGCAAAGTCATCCTTTTATTGTTAACCCTAACAACTGACCATATTGAAGCAAGATACAATACAACTTTGGACAAAGAAACTCTCAATAACTACTGACGTCGGACTGAACATGCACTTCCGTGAGTAACATTTTTAGGACTTTTAACCGATTTATATTTTAATTGAATAAGTTAATGCACCACTGCAGACTGTATCCACTTTACAGAACGTGTAAAACAGAACTTACAGACGTAAGAGCGTCTTCCTGAAGAACCTTGTGATCACGTAATGGTATGTGAACTTTATGATAGAATCACATGAGATATAATGATTGGACCTGTGGCTTGGCGCATTGTCATCTTGTAAGATACTGTCACCATTTGGGAAAAAGTGAACGTTGATGGGTGTACGGAGTCAGCAAGCAATTCATGATAGTAAGCACTAGTCATACATTGTTCCACATGCACCAGGTGTCCACGTTCCTGCCAGGTAAACATGCCCCATACCATACAGCCGCTTCCACTGGCTTGTACTGTGGAGACCATGCAGTGTGAATCAAATGCCTCATGTTGTTTACACCAAATACACACACAACCATCCATGTAGTGAAGTAAAAAATGCGACTTGTCAGACCAGCACACTTTTTCCCAGTCATCCGACTTCCAACTTGCATGATCCGTGCACCAGGTGAGTCTTTTGTGTCGATGAACCTTGGTTAGGAAAGGAGGATGTTGGGGTCGTCTGCTGTTATAGCCTATCTGTTCCGGGTTGACCTCTGTTGTATTGGGTAGTCAACTGTTTGACAGTGCTGCGTCTGTTGGCCTGCATGAGTCATCAGACCCGGTGCTCACCTCTCAATCAACCTTTTGCTGTCCTGTGCCATTTTGTCTCTGGGTCGTTGTTTGACCATTTTCACGTCAGTCTTGAAGCACTTTTAACTACAGTGGCTCGCGAATAACCCACCAGTTCAGCCATTTGAAAAATCAAGGTACCCTGTTCTCCAAGTTTCCACAATCTGCCCTTTCTAAAAGTCTAATAAATCATTCAGTATACCCATCACGCTCCGAATTTTATTACATACTGCGCTACTCACACCTTATATATGCTGCATCGGTTGACTAATCATGCCCTCTTGGAAATCACATGATCAACAGGCTGCATCCACTTTTGATCGGGGTGTTTGTAATTCAGCAATCACTCAATGTAGTGTGCTGTGATTCAGTAATATTAAATCAAACAACTTCTGATGGTGTGTTTTGTGTGAAAAATTGTGTTTTGCTTACATTTCCTTTTGGTTTTCTTAATCTGATGTGTTCCAGAACTCAGTGAATGCATACTTTTTGTTTTTCCAAGGCTTCAGTGTCAGTGGATTCAATTTCATGATATGCACACTCTGTCACATTGAAATTGCAGCACCGAAAAGTCCATACAAATTGGTAGGTGGACGAGTTTTGCTGAGATATGCAAATGATTCAAGTACAGGACCAATTGAGCGAAAGCTTCAGATGTTATAAACACAGCCTTACAGAGTCCGGTATTCCTAGCAGCATGTGTGTGAGACAGTTAACAGGCTTCTGTCTCCCAACAACTGATCTCAGATATCAAGGGAATTATTGAGAATATCTTGATGTCACATTCAGCTCTGATATCAGTAATTTTGACCGAGAGATGGAAGATTATGGGACTGAAAAGCAAGATAGTTATTCTTATTTTAAATACACCAGGGCATGAATACACAAGGAATGCTTATAGCATAATAAATCCATTTGTTTTCGTGGTGTAAATTTGTGTAAAGATTTGCCAAGCTCTCACACTTCACTGAGAGGTTTTCTCAAGGCAATGTAGACATTTTATGTCTACAGTGTCATATGTGGAAATTTTATGTTTACAGTGTCATATGTAGACATTTTATGTCTACAGTGTTATATGTAGACATTTTATGTCTACAGTGTTATATGTAGACATTTTATGTCTAATTGCCTTGTGAAAGCCTCCCAGTGGAGTGTGAAAGCTTTGTGAATCTACATCGCCTTCAGAAAGTCTCCCAGTGGAGTGTGAAAGCTTTGTGAATCTACATTGCCTGGAGAAAGCCTCCCAGTGGAGTGTGAAAGCTTTGTGAATCTACTTTGCCTTGAGAAAGCTTCCCAGTGGAGTGTGAAAGCTTTGTGAATCTACATTGCCTTGAGAAAGCCTTCCAGTGGAGTGTGAAATTTTTGTGAATGTACATTGCCTTGAGAGAGCCTCCCAGTGGAGTGTGAAAGCTTGGCGAATCTTTAGACAAATTTACACCATGAAAATAAACGGATTTATTACACTATAAGTGTTCCTTGCGTATTCAAGATAGTTATTTTGATGTGCAGTGGAACAAGTCGGCCAGAACAAGAATGCAGTGCACCAATGTTTGCAAGAGTGGCTGCAGGAAGGTTAAAGGTTAAAGCACTAACTGAATTCCTAGTGGTGCATGATGGACAACTGTATAATGGAAGGATCATCTTATACATTGACAGATTCACACTGCAGCTTAAGCTATGGACTACCATCCAAAGAGCTGTTACTTCCACTGGCTATCATCCTATCTCCCATTGCATGCTAACTGGTGGAGTTACATGTTGCATCTTAAAGTTGTTGTAGTTACCTCTGTCTGCTGCCCATTATCAATAGCATCTGAAATGGTACTGCATACAGGCCACTCTGGCTACAGATGGTGACAACGTAGTGAATGCAATAAACCTAAATCCAATATGATATCCATGCTGCACACTTTGTTGTTATGGTATATGGAGCAATCAGTTACATTTTGTTATTCATTGTTGGTGTTCATCAATGGTAATAATACTGGTTGTTGCTATGTCCCTTAGATTCTGAAACCTGTTATTCTCTCCTTTCTTACTGCGCTATTTGATGCTGTTTTTCCTCATGGTAATGCCCACATGCATACTGCAAGAGTTTCTTTAATTGTCTTCATGTGTGGACGTACTGCCTTGGCCTGCCAAGTGCTTTGCTTTGGATTTCTCTGCAATTAAGGACCACGACAGGATGCAATCTACTGACCTGCTAGTTGTCAACACTGACCATAGCTATTCTGTGGGACCAGGTACAAGATGTTTGGCAGGAAATACAGCAGAAGGATATTTGACAACTGACTACTTCGTGCCAGGTCATTTAGCCCAATGCATTTGCAACCTTGGTGATTTACATAATATTTGATCTGTCCATGGTAAGCATTGCTTTTTTGTCAATAAATGTGTTCATCAGCATCAAAAATGAGTAATAGGCAATGTACATAACCAAAAACTAGTAAGTTTTTATGGTAGTTGGAAGCACACTTAAAGTTACTTATAATGATTGGTTTTTAAGGCAAATATATTTCAGCCATTGCTATGACCTTCATCAGTGTGACTACAATTTGTTGTGTTGCCAGATTAGAAAGGTAAGTTTTTCAATGGTAATTCTGGGTGACGTAAAGCAGTGAGTGTTTTCCAGACGTGTGGAACATAAATGGGTAGATCAGAGTTACAGTTTTTGGAAAATAAAATTTCTAAACTTTCTCTGAACCTCTGAAACCTCAGAAAATCGTCTTGCTCTGAGGCTCACAGAAAGTTTGAAAATTTTATTTTCCAAAAACTGTAACTCTGATCTACCCATTTATGTTCCACACCTCTGGAAAGCGCTCACTGCTTCACGTCACCCAGAGTTACCATTAAAAAACTTACCTTTCTAATCTGGCAACACAACAAGTTGTAGTCACATTGATGAAGGCCATAGCAATGGCTGAAATATAAAATATATATATATATAAAGCCTTAAAAACCATTATAAGTAACTTTAAGTATGCTTCCAATTACCATAAAAATCTATCAGGAAATATATATAAAGCCTCAAAAACCATTATAAGTAACTTTAAGTATGCTTCCAATTACCATAAAAATCTATCAGCTTAAATTTTATCATGTGATTCTTACCTTCTTGGGTGTCATAGCTCAAGTATCTATATTCTTTTTGCTTCAGAGTGCCGCGATTTCAGTGTCACAGAGTGTATTTACAGTGACAGCAGATATCAGTATGGCTTTTTTAAAAATTATTATAAGTATCTGTATTCAGTTATAATATTTTCTGATAGCTTAATAGTGTCAATTTTCAGATTTAGAATTTTGTGACATACAATGTATACACAATCATATCAGAATAATATGACCAATCTCGGAATGACAGTGTACCCGCCCAGGCGCACCACAGTGTGCACATGACAAGGTCGACCACATGGAGATATAAGCGGCCGACCAGGACAGATGAGCTGTAGTGCAATACGTAAGCATAATGGGCAGAGGTAGTGATTTGATGGACGTTTGAAAAGGAATGATCATTGGCTACTGTGCTAAGGGTATATGCATCTCAGAAACAGCATACTCTGTGGGCTGTTCGTGAGGTGCTGTAGTAAGGGTGTATAGTCCATTCAGTTTAACCTGGCAGTTGGGAAGGATTCACTTTACCAGTTTTAGGGGAGTAAGCAGCATGTCTTTTACGATCTAATTGCTTCCGGCAGACCGAAGACCCTTGTAGCACATGGAAATAAACAATGACGATGCAAGGTGGAGGGGGTGGGAGTGTTGGGGATCCTCCTAGTGTTGGTTCCCTGTGGCGCTTAGAATCTTCTCACTAATTAGTCTTTGCGGGAAGGAACACACAGACTTTGCAGGCTGGGTACCCTCTATTGTTTTGTGAGATGGCATCTGATACCCATGATGGGCGGGAGGCCGGGAGGTGACATTAAAAGTTTCAACCAAATTCGGTCAAGTAAGGAAACAATCATGGCTAGGTTTTAATAAGAAAATGTATGCTGTTATATCCGCTGGCAAATGTCGAATACTGTCATTGCAGTTACAGATAACATAGGGGGGAATTTTTTTTTTCTGCTCTCTGTGATACAATTTAAACGAAAAGTGTTCAGTAGTTATATATCGTATATATACACTATTGCTGAACTCATTTCTTTAAGGAGACAGTGGGTCCAGGGCTGGGCCATTATTTTTGGCCATTAATTTTTTTTGATAATTTTTTATGAACCGGTCAGTTCAGCGCTCCCATAAGTTTTGCACTGGGCATGAAATAAATTGACAGTAAAATACACAATTCATCTGTTCCCATGCCTCTGCTATCATGACATAATGTGGAACAAGGTTTCCGTGCTTGAGGTTGCTCATTATTCCTGGCTTTAAAATTTGTGGTTTGTGTAGTGCGTACCTTTGTTGAAGAATATTTCTTGACTAATTTAAACCACTGTGTCTTGAAAAACTGAAATTGGGCTTTAAACATATAATTCAAATAGTATAGCACTTCATATCTTCCTTTTAGGGCCATTTATTGCAACCTTCATTTTTTTTCAGTGTCAGAAGTACAGGGTACAGAGAATGGACTAACGTAGTTTCTTGTTAGACCAGTGGGGTGCTGGTAAAAAAACAGCAGTTGAACCTCTGTTTCTTCTCCTCTGTGGTACACATGTTCAAAACATCTTACCCCATTCTCAATCTCAGTTCTGGCTCTTAGTGAGAGATTTAGTTATTTAACATTACTAAATAACAAAATGGTAGGAAAGAAAGGAAGAAAACCCAATCACTTAACGCCAAGCTGCATTAAAAAATGTAAGTCTTTTTCATTTTATTTTCAAGTGGGACAGGGAGATGTTTTAGCCAACTGAATCACTCTGTTTGGTGATCACCTATCAACACAGTCATTTTTTCACAGAATTGTGGATAGTCTTGCAAAACTGGTTTCACTATATTAAATGTTGTGTATGAATTTAAATATTTAGAAATGTCTAGCATTACTAGTTATATATTCTGAAGTCATTTACTTTCCTTCATAGCTCGTCCTGATTGTTCACTGCATCCTCTCTTTTGGGACCCTTTGCAAAAGTTAATTAATTGTGAATTCACCACTGCCTGTATTCACCCTGCCTGGATTTGTGATGGACAGAATGATTGCTGGGACATGTCTGATGAAAAAGACTGTCAGACAAGTTAGTAAACATCAATAAAACTAATTTTTATCCTGAAATTAAAGAATCATGTTTGCAAAGATGCATTTGAAACAGTATTATTATAATAGTGGTTGTTTTTAAATTGCCTGTTTTTAATTAATGAATAGATTTTGATTAAAAATAAAGAAGGTAGTTAATAAAACATTGTGATGAAACAGGAATTAATTCTTATGATCTTCATTTGAAGAACAATTTTCTTTGTATTATTATGTACTTTCTGTTAAAATTTTCTTTGCATAAAAAGATATATGTATCGTGCAGAAATTGTGCATACATATGCAACCTTACACATGCAGGGTATTGCAAAAAATATTGAAAGTACCCTTATGAAATAGAGGAATAAATAAAAATGGTTGAAAAAAAACAAACAGTGATTGACAGCTGAACAGATCACACAACTGTAAAAATATATATTTATATTGGGTAATGAAACAAGTGTGTGTCATTGTAGAAGACTCATAGATAACAGAGATTTCAATGCTTTGTTTCTTAAGTATTTACATGAGATTTAAAGATGGGTCATTTCCCATGAAAATAAAAATGAAGATGAGTATATACAATGTAGAATGATGGGTATGTACAAAAAAGCTGTAAATCAACAAAAGCAAGAGCATTGGATCATATTCAAATGATCAAGAACTTGTGGGAAAGTCAAATGAATTTCAGGTGAAAGTCCACATAATTATGCATATTTCAGGAGAAAGTCCTTTGTGTGCAGCGGATTACAAACAAATACTTTGGAGAAGCCATTCTAAACACAAAAATGTAGTTGCTGGAGCAGAGCAAATTTAGTTCAAATTTAATGAGAGACTGTGATGAGAGATTTTAAGCCATTGATGATGCGATAGCCAGGTGGTATTGTATTATTGGAAAATCTTTGAAGTGCGTTGAGCTTCAAGATGATCTGCTTGGAGTCGAGCAAGGGTTCTATTCATGAAGTGAGAAATTAATTGTTGTTCTACAGATTGGGGAGAAATGACAATGGAAATGGCTGGATACTCGAGATGAAATTTATAAATTACAAACTTTGCAAGAGCGAAGAACTATGAGCAGAGTAAAGAAACATGATGGGTTGTAGCAGTTGGGCACAGCAGGAACTGATAATTATCAAGATTGTGAGCAACTGGACATTCATTGTTAATGAAGGAAAACATCAGATGCAAGAGAAAAAGAAGAAAGGGGCATTGTAGATACGTATGAAGAATAGTGCCTGGAGAGGAGCAGAGTGGAGAGGGAATCAAAGTCTTTCGGCAGAAAGCAATAGATACAGGAAGTATAGAGTGAAGAAAAAGCCAATGAATGTTAGATTTAAGGGGATAGTTGATTAGATTTGAGCACAGATTGAAAAAGTACAACATACCTTTCCTCAACAAAGTAGTCTCCATGAACAACTACAACCCTTTCCTAGTGGGAAATCAACATGTAAATGCCTTGGTGGTAAAATGTCATACAATTGTATTCTTAAAAAAAAAGTGCCAATGTTTCCCAGCCAAAAAGCTTTATGCTTTCCAGAGTCCTATTTGTTACATTGGGTTTTGCATTTTGTAGGAACAGCACACCGTTTCAATTAACCAGTGCATGTCCTTGCATCCTTAACTCTTAGCAGTTGGCACGCACGCACACCACACAAACACAAACATAAAACCTTACATGAGTGCCTTACATGGAACATTACAACCTTTCATGGGCATAGATTTGCTTTTATGATGTGTCGACATGGTAGGTTCATTGTGCACACACAAACACTTATCAGAAGTATCACTTGTTATTATTATTATCATTATTTGTTGCTTACCTGTTTCTTATATGCAGTTGAACCCACGTACAATGAGCTCGCATAATACAAAGTTCTGCATAAACTGAAGTTTTTACAGGTCCCTTAAACTTCATAATGTTCTCCATTGTTATTTGAACCTCATGTTATGAACGATAAGTTTTGGATAAAACTCACATCTAAATTTAAGCTATTTTCAGGAAACACAATAAATGGCATTTACACAGTTTTTTTCACTGAAAAACAAGGAATTACTTGCTGTTGAGACAACACCCCTAGGTTTTCCCCTTACAGATAGGTCAGTTCATATGAAGATAAGAATGTTCCAGTTGCTTTTTGCTCCCCCCCCTCACCTGGCTTACTAAACATACATTTTCTGCACAAATGTGTTTTTTTCTCCTCCCCTCTCCAACTTTCAGTCACTGAATCTCTGTTCAGAAAATGTTAGAACATATTTTTCATCTGATCTTAACCACTGTGCCAGAGGAAGTTGAAAAAACATTTAAAACAGATATAGTGATAAGCACAAAATAAGCAAGAATTGGCCAGTATATCCAACATAAAATGAAGTAGGTGACAGCGGCAGTATGGAGTAGAAAGATCAACATCAAGCAATGGTATATAATGCATATTTGATTTAATTGGATTAACATACAATATTATCATTGCATATATATATCACAGCAACTCATGGCTACGTCTGGAATACTAAACACAAGTAACCAAATTGTCAATAGTGAAAAAACTTTGAGTTTTTTCACAGGTTGTATGTGATCATTAAACTATGTAAATAATTTATACATTAATGTGGCATTGTTACAGTTAATGGTACTAAATATCTTATAATCTTACAAAAACACATCTCCGGTATGACCTTGTTGAGAAAATCCGGTTCATTGTTCGCAGTTTCAAGCAAGTTCTGTGCAATTTCAGCATGAAATTCCTTTTGCTCTTGTGACAGGAGTTGTGAAATGAATTTTGCTGACACATGTTTCCTGCCAAGATCCTCCATCAAAATCTCTGAAACAATAGTCCGTGGATTTCGCAGATCTTCTAACTGTCACGTTTTCAATCACCAATTTTAGTTGATTGCAGTCCGCATGCATTCTACGTTTTCGGGTGTTCTGCTTGCCGCAGACCTTCCAGAACGTGGATTGCTGTCAACAGATTCCTGGCCATATTTGAAGCTTTGGTACCACAATTTTATCTGTGCTTCATTTATTGAAACCCAGAAGCCTTCTTAATCATTCGAATAGTTTCTGCGGACAAATGTACAAGTCTGAAACAAAACTTGTTGTGTGTTTGCTGATCTCTTCGCTCAGTCATTGTGAATGCAATTGTCACACAGTACACAAGCTCACTCTGTGGCGTCTCACTGCTGACTGAGTAGACCCACAATAGAGTTAGTATTCATGCATGTGTGGTCAGGAGCCCTCTGGCTGACTGTCAAGTTACATCAAGGCAGCGAGTCCAGTTCTCAGTGTTTTCCAAATGGCTAGATACTTTTGGGACAGGCCTCATATGTTATACAATGACCTCTTCTCACTTCAAAGAGATTCTTCAAAATATGTGTAAAAATTTAAGGATTTTTTTCTATTTAATATTTGATGTATTTAGCAATATTGGTGTCTGCAGAACTCCCAGTTATAATGAGAAAGACAGATCCACTGGGGCTCAGCAGAATGTTTATTTGAATATGGTTTCTCATATAAATAAAAGTTGTTACTGTTGTACTGTGAACCGTATATACACTCATTGTCATGAAAATTCGCGCACTAAGGAAAAAGCATGCGATTAACTCGAATCTCGGTGAATAGCTATGGGGAGGGCAAACATGCAAATGATTAAAGTTTTGTGCGACTTCACATGCCCGCACGTGCAAGACCAGCGCTGCAATTGCAATCCTTGGGGCTTATGAGGCGCCATGCAGGGGACTCCACATGCATGTTGAAGTGCACAGTAAGAGTCAGGTGAGATCCCTGAGTGATAGGCATGCCGAGGAGCCGCATAGATGTGCGTACGGGCAACTGACGGAGTTTTAATGAGGCCGTAGTGTCAGGATGAGAGAGGCAGGGTGGCCGGCGCCAAATCGGCCGCCATTTGGGCCGGTCGTACAGTATGGTGCGATCATGTTGGGAGCAATGAATACAGGAAGGTACTCGGACATGGCGGACTGGCTCTGGACAATCCAGATAAACCACCAGCAGAGAGACTGTGGGATCATGAGAGCGGCACGCACAGATGCAACAATGTCCTTGTATAATATCCACAGACATGTGGCGGCTGTACAAGGGACTCCTGTTTCCGCCAGAACCATTTCCAGACACCTGGCAGAGGCGGATCTGCACTCTGGATGGCCCTTACGTTTTCTGCCATTAACACCTGACCATCGTCGACGTCAATTGTAGTGGTGTCAGCAGTGAGTAACATGGAATGCTACAGACTGGCGACATATAGTGTTCAGCGATGAATCCCTCTTCTGTATGAGAACAGACGACTATCGTGTCAGAGTGTGGAGGACCAAAGGTGAGCACTACAATCCCAACCTCACTGTACAGCGGTGCATGTCCCAAACTTCAGGCGGGATGGTCTGGGGAGTCATCACATATGACAGATGGACTTCCCTTGCAGTGATCCGAGGGACATTGACAGCCCAGTGCTACATACGGGAGATCCTGCGGCCCCATGTGCTGCCTTTCCTGATGGGGCAGCCTGGAACCATTTTCCAGCAAGATAATGCCCGTCCGCATATGGCTTGGCTTTCCCAGGACTGTCTACGTCAGGCTTCGACGCTTCCGTGACCTGCCAGATCGCCTGATCTATCGCCCATTGAGCACATGTGGGACCAGATGGGACACCAGCTTTCTCCTTGTCCCACTGTTTGTGATTTAGAGCATCAGTTGCAAGAAGTATGGGCCAATCTATCCCAGGATAATATACAGCATCTCTTTCACTTTATGCTGGATCGTATCACCGCATGTATCTGAGCACGAGGTGGTTCAACGCGGTACTAACTCTAACCGGAATGTGCATCATATGTCTGCGGGAAATTGTCCTACTGCTGTGATATTGTAATCACTTCTGTCTTTGATATGTACCATCTCACTACTAAAATTTCATTTCAATTCAATGCCTCCTTCTTGAAGCACGGATTTTTATGACAATGACTATATAGGTATACCATAGTTGCCATTTGCCACTATTTTGGCATTTTTTCTTGTGATAGTGTTCATGATTCCACTGTTAATATGTTTGGATTTATGGTTTAGAAATATAAAACTGCACATAAGTTAATAATGTTTGTAAGATGGTATTCATAATTCATGCAATAAAATTTTGATCAGTGGGCGATCTTAGTGAGAGATGAGTTTGCCTTCGTGGGGCACTCTGCTGGACAACAATGGCACACATGACAGCAACATGGGCCTCTGTGTATCTTGGAAGCTGACACAATTTTAAGCTTCAGTATAAATTATTGTTGAGGTAGCAGCTAGTTTTGTGTGACATTGACCAAAAGACCCCTACTCAGTGGGTTTTATTCCAGAATCCTTGGTGGAATGACCAACTGGAACTGTCAGCTGTGGACTAATTCCCCGCACTGGTGTACTTTACTGATTAAAAAGACAATGTTTTTAAAGGAATCCAGTGTGGAATATGGTGGACCTACCACACTTGAGAAGGATGGTCCACTGCAGAAACGACCTAGAAATAGCAAAGGGTATATGAGAAAGAGATCTCGGCTGAGTGAGTGTAAGATTGGTGTATGGAATACTAGAGGAATGAATGGAGAGATGAATGAGGTGATTCAAGAAATGAATAAGTATAGGTTGGATGTGCTGTGTGTAAGTGAAACTAAAAAGAAGGAAATTGGGATAGAAGTGAATGGAACCTTGAGTGTGTGATCTGGAGTGTTGGATAATGTGAGAGGACAGGCTGGTGTAGGTGTTATTTTAAGTGAAAAGATAAAGACCAACTTAATTCACTATAGCTGCATAAGTGAGAGAATTCTTTGGATTCGTTTGAAAGTGAAACTTCAGAGAATAGTAATTGTTGTAGTGTATGCTCCTTGTGATTCAGAACCTTCTGATAGGAAGGAAGTTTTCTGGAGTGAGCTAAAAGCTCTTTTGAGCCAGTTTGTTGTTAAAGAGAAAGTTATAATATCAGGTGATTTCAATGCTAGAGTTGGTGTGCAGAATGTGATTTGTGATAACATTTTGGGTAAGTTTAGTGATCCTTGTGTGAATGATAATGGTAAAAGGTTAATTGAACTCTGCTTTGAGAATGGTTTGTGCTTATCTAATACATTTTTCAACCACAAGTATATCCACACATATACTTAGGAAAATCGCATTCTGGGACAAAAGAATGTAATAGATTTTGTTGTCTATGATCAGTGTCTGAAATACTTAGTTGTTGACACTCGTGGAGTGAGAGAATAATCAATGTTACTCTGATTTACTAAAGGAGTTGAAGTCTTGTGAGAGGGTTGTAGAAAAGGAGTGGACATGTTTTAAGAATTGTGTTGTCACTGCTGCTGAAGAGGTCTGTGGCACTGCAATAGTTGGTAATGTTAGACATGATGCTTGGTGGAACAGTGAAATTAAAGAAGTAAAGAGCAAGAAGGAAGCATATTTGGGGATGTTGCATGGTATAATTTCTGAGGATGAATATCGTTGTAAGAAGTGTGAAGTAGTTAAGCTAGTTTGCCAGAGTAAGGCAAAAGGTAGGAAGGAAAAGGTGGAAAGGCATGAATTAGCTTTTTGGAAAGATAGAAAAACTTTCTGGAAATATGTGAGACATAGGAAAAATAGGTGAAATAAAGTTGTAAGTTGTGCGAAGAATTGAATCAGAGAAACGATATGAGAGTCTAATGAGTTAAGTGAAAGATGTGGTGAATACTTCTGTGAGTTATTAGATCATAAAAGCAAAGGCAATTGTGAGGCAGAAGCAGATGATGTCACAGTGAGAGGTGGAAACACAGGAGGGATTTCAAGAGAAGAGGTAGGTAGCTGTAAAATCTCTTCAGAATGGCAAGGCTTCAGGAGTAGATGGCATAACTGCTGATATGTTAAAATATAATGGTGACTCTGTAATGGACTTGTTAACTGAAATTTGCCAGTTGTGCTGGGAGTTAGGAATGGTCCCTCAGGATTGGAGGGATGCTGTCATTGTCCCCTTGTATAAGAAAAAGGGTGAGCAGACTGAATGCAAGAACTGTAGTGGTATTAGCTTGCTGAATTTACCAGGGAAAATTTTTGGAAAGGTCATTATCGATAAGGTATGAGGTCTTACATAAGAGAAAGTGTGAGATGTTGAGAGTGGTTTTATGCCTGGTAAAGGCTGCACTAACCAAATTTTTGCATTATGCATGATGATTGAAAAGTATCTGTCTGTTGGTAAGAAAGTTTTTGCTTCCTTCATAGATTTACAGAAAGCTTGTGATCCAGTAAATAGGGTACTTCTGTGGAAGGTACTGAATAAATATGGTATTAGTGGGAATCTACTTGAAAGCCATGCATACTGGCAGTAGAGCCTGTGTACGAGTGAATGGTGTTTTATTGAAATGATTTTCTATTGGTACAGGAGTCAGACAAAGTTGTGTAACGTCACCTTGGCTGCTTAATATATTTATAGATGCATGCATGTGTGATGCCAAAATGGACAATATTGATGGATGTCTTGGTGACATCTGTGTGTGCAGATTGCTGTATGCTGATGACACTGTCCTGTTGGCAGAGAGCAAAAGTGAGTTACAGAGTATGTTGTCCCAGATGTACGAAATCTGCATGAAAATCAAACTGAGTATAAATAAGGGAAAAACCAAAGTTATGATTTTTGAGCAAGGAACTGTTAGGACTGAATGCAAGATATGTCGAAATGGCACAGTGATTGATCAGGTGAATGAGTTTGTGTATTTAGGAAGCATGTTTGACAGAGAGAACAAATTAGATGGTGAAATTAGTAGGCAAGTGAATTCTTCATTGAAGGTCATAGCTACCTACCTCAGGAGGATCTCACAGGAATGATGGGTTCTTGAAAGAGTCCCGAATGGTTGTATATGAAAGTGTAATTGTTCCTACTCTGATGTATTGCAGTGAAACTTGGGTACTGCAGAAGAGACATGGGAGGTGTTAGTGTGCGGGAGAGATGCAGTACTTGTGGGGGTTTGTGGCAAGACACTCTCTGATCATGTGAGGAATGAAGATGTGTTGTAGTTGTGTAATGTGAGTCAAAATATTGTCAGTAAGGTGGAGACTAATATTCTTAGGTGGTCTGCCCATATTGAAAGAACGACTGATGAGATGCTTACCAAGAAAAAATTTTCAGCCAAAGTGGCAGGAAAGAAAAGTAGAGGAAGGCCAAGGAAATCATGGATGGACCAGATTCAGGAGTGTGCATGACAAAAAGATTACAAGTTTGAAGTACAGAAGGCCTTGTGTGCGTTATGTGATGGATGTCTGTGAAGCTCAAGTTGTGTGCCAAGATCGCTGTAAATAGGGATGTTTGATACATCAACAGTAAGTAAGTTCTAGTTCCATCAGTTAAACATTTATCTGGTTCATCTGTTGCATCCACTCCTTGAGAATGGCCTGGGCTGAGGTTGAAAGTGCTAGGATGGTATGCTTATTTCTGAGTGGGGAGAGGTCCATGATTGTCGAGTATAGTGGTTGTGTCAGGTTTTAGGTTTATTTCAATTGTTTACCGGTGTGCAGTTGTAAATAATTATGGGTTACAGTTTTTTAACTTTGATGTTTTAGGAAATGTGTAATATAAGTTTTATTGATTGAAGTTTTAATTAGATATTAGTGTTTTAGGGAGTTCAATTATGTATACTTGTGGTTGATTCTTTTGAATCCGCATGTGGTCATTGGGGGAAAAAAGGGAAAGAAGTTTGCGTGAGTTAAAAAACACATTGGTTTTTTCTGGGGGGGGGGGCTTGAACCACGATGTAACTAAGAAAAAATACGTGTTGGAAATGTGTAGAGACGAAAACCTCCTAAATGATATTTGGAATAAAGGTGAGTAACCCCAAAAATGTAGATTATGTGTAAATGGCACGTGAATAATTAAGCAGCTGGGTGACATTTGACATTTGCAATGCTGTATGAATATATGGTTTATCTAGGAGTTTGTCTTTTTGGAGCTAAACTCTGAATCTCAGAGAACAGCTTAGGGATATGTATGTACAGTATGTATCTAAATTTTGATAAGTGCATGTTGTCTTGATGGGGTAGCAGCATTACTTATCTTTGAAATTGATAAGAATAGTCAGTGAAAAAATAGATTTAACATACTAAAGAAAATTAAGAGATGCATACTCAGAGTCAAAGGAAATAAAAATTTTGGAGTTCACTAAAAAATTTCAGATATGAATGACAGTACTTAGATTTGTTGGCAAGCCAGTTTCAAGAATGAGTTAACTTTGTTTTAGGAACACCCCCATTTTACATATTTAGAGCAATAACGAAGTACTACGTAATAACATCATCATATGTGGCTATTATAAATTGAGCTCACCTATTCTCTCCATCTGCTCCCGTACTACTGTATCAAGGGTGTAGTACAACTGGATTGACCCTGCACAGACATCCACCAGAAAGGGTCATATTGTTCCGCCAATGCGCAGTTGATTCTAGAGGTGTGCCTTGAGTGTCACAACTGATATCTTAGCAACAACAAGTGACTGTCACCCACCACTACAACAGTGGTGCAGTTCGACTTATTTCCACATGCACCATACGGCGTACCTTGCTTTGCGTGGGGTTCCACAGCTGGTGACCAATGAGGGTACTCATAATGACATCCAGTCATCGCAAACGCTGCCTCACATGGGCCAAGGAATGTCAGCAATGGACCCTCAACAGATGGAAGAAGGTCGGAACATTTCATCTGCACCATGATGATGGCTGAGTTCTCGTAAGGCATAGACAGCATGAAGATCCCTTGGTTGCACAGTTAGGGTTCAACAGGCTGGTGGAGGTGGTGTTCTGCTCTGGGGAGCTTCTTCCTGGCGAACTCTAGGTCCATTGGTTACCATCTGACAAACACTAAATGATGGATGCTACAGGGACCTGTTAGCCAACCATCTCCATCAATGCCTGCAGGAGGTTTACCAGGACCACAGTGCCACCTTTCAACAGGTCAATGCACCATATCATCAGGCTCATATAACTACTGAGCGGTTGGAGGAACACTACAGCAAATCCACCACATTGCCTTTGCCCCAAACTCCCCTGACTGTAACCCAACTGAGCATTTGTGGGATGTGTGAGAATGGGGTGTTAGAACTTCTTGATCATCCTCCACATAACGAACGTGGACTGACGGTGCTGCTGCAGTGGCCATGGGTCAAGTTATCCATGGAGGATGTTTGACACCTTGTAGAATCTGTTCCTAGGTGTCTGCAAGCTTTGATTGCACAGGAAGGTTCACCAACACATAATTAGATAGCTGTTCTTAATGCAAAACTAATTCAGTGTATATCATTGACAGTTTTGTTAAAGCAGATTTCTTTTCTTGGTATTTATGAAACTTTGAGCTTAATAAATTAGTTAAGTAATTTACTTATGGGATCTGTAGCACATAATTTAGTTCCAGATTTAATTTCATATAGGTATGCATGAAGATTTACATCATTGTGTTTTGTGTTAAGCCAAAAGTTACTTGCTCTGTTTGCAGAAGTGCCTCAAACTTCATGTGCCTCAAATTCATTCCGTTGCGAAGGTAGTGACCTGTGTATTCCAAAAACATGGCGCTGCGATAGAGATGATGATTGTGGTGATGGTAACACTGGTGCTCTCAGTTCAGATGAAAAAGACTGTAGTAAGTTGCTTTTTATTCAGTGCTTCAAAGCATATTATGTTATATCCCTCTTTGCATATATGACTTGAAACACCAAGATTTCTACACATGTACTAAATTCTTCACTATTATTTTGATATACACTGCTGGACAATTGCTAAGGACGGATCATAAACGGCTATATAGCGCATAAAAAAGTAAGTGTGGTTGGATGCCAAGTGAAATAAAATAATGTCAGAATGCCAGGACATTACAAGAAAGACAATTTATTGTGCTCTTAAATCCAGAAGGCTTTGGAACGTGTTCAAGGGACAAACAGGCCATTTTGTGCAGAATACGTAAACGTGGAAAAAATGCAATTACCGTCCGCAGGCGTTCCGGCGTAAGAAGTCAATACGGGATATGGCCACCATTTAGGGCGATGCAAGATTCCACACGTCGTGTCATGCTTTGCACAACATTATCAAGCAGCTGTTGGGGTAATTTATCCCATTCCTCTGTCAGTGCACGGATGAGGGTGTCCTTGTTTATTGGAGGGCATTGTCGACCAGCAAGACTCCTCCCCAAAGCATCCCACACATTTTCAATGGGATTCAGATCTGGAGAACGTGCTGGCCATACGAGGCATTGAATATCCTCGCTCTCAAAACACTCCTGGAGTGCGACTGTTCGATGACATGTTGCGTTGTCGTCCATGAAAATGAATCTATCACCGACAGCACCACGGAACATGCGGACATGAGGTAGCAGAACATCATTAATGTTTTGTTGGCCAGTCATAGTCCCAGTTGGAAGCACATAGAGGGACGTACGGCCATTGATTATGATGCCAGCTCATACCATGACACTACATGTCGGATATCGGTCCCTTTCCTGTATGTTTGCTGGACAATATGCAGTACCACAATCACGCCAGATCAGTTGTCGTCGACAATCAGACGATAGACTGTATCTACTCTCATCTGAGAAGAGGACAGCAAACCAGTCGTTATCAGTCCAATTGCGATGTTGATGGCACCATTGCAAACGGGCGGTACGGTGACGTCTGAACAATGGGATGCACACAACAGGACGGCATGAGTATAGTCCTCCTTCATGCAAACGTCTGGCGACAGTTTTTCGGGAGATCCGCTTGTCAGTAGCAGCCATAAACTGATTTGCTACCTCACTAGCTGTGCTGCGCCGGTGTCTTTTTGTTGATAGCACTATGTACAGATCTTCTGCAGGTGTCGTACTGCGAACACGACCTCCCCCGTGACGTTTGCTACACTCTCCATTAGTTTGAAATGATTTCCAAAGCCTTGAAACAACACTGTGGCTGACGTCGAACTCCCTGGCAACATCTGTTATTTTTCGCCCTTCTTCAATCTTGCCAATAATACGGCCACGCATAAAATCATATAGGTGATGTCGGGAAGACATACTGAAAATTGCAAGTTCGTCAATTGATTCTTTCCCTTTCAACTTTGCGTTTGAACAACAACAGTCAATATGCGTCAAGTCCTTTATATCTCTTATCAGCGCTATGACGTCACGAACAAGTTCGGCAATCCAAAATTTGCATACGCACAACACGTCGTACTGTATCCCGCACTTATGCTAATTTCCACATTTTCCTGCCTTCCATTTTATGGTTGCTATCGTTGCTATTGTCATCCGTCCTTAGCAATTGTCCGGCAGTGTATAATGAAGATTCAGCCTACTGTGAGTTGCATTCACTACAGTTCTGAAGTTTTGTATCTATGCTCCTTGTAAAAGATGCTGTGCAGAAAATAAATAAAATGAAACTGTATGAAATCTAAATATTTAGTCATACAGTTCATTGGAAAACACTGTTGTTTAGAAACCATTACATTGTGCCATTAGGCATACATACCTTTACTTTGTGTCTAATCTTATCTCAGGAGGGGGCAGCCTCATAATTGTTATATATTTTCATTTAGGGATAGGCATTTCTGGCAACATTCATACAGTGTTGTATTGTTCTTTCGTGGAAGTCATTTATTTCAGCAAAACTACTATGGACCTGTAGCAGATCCATTGGGGACGACTGGCCCCTCCTTATAACAGACTTTTCCTTTTTAAGTGGCCAAGATCATAAATAATTAACATATTTATTTTTGTAAAATTATCGTACAAAATGCACAGATTTTCATAAAAGTTTTTATAACAATTTAAATTTGCTGTGAATTTGGAGGTTAAATGTTCTGTTCTAGCTTCAGAGAGAGAGGGAGAGGGAGAGAGAGAGAGAGAGAGAGAGAGAGAGAGAGAGAGAGAGAGAGAGAGAGAGGGAGAGGGAGAGCTGAAATAAATTAGCTAGAGTTTCAGAAGCTTACAACTAAAAGGAATACGGGATTTTGACTAATCATGAAAAGCAATAGGTGTGCTTTGTTTAGTGTAATATTTGCCCAAACTTCCAAGAGAAAATTGCCAATAAGGCTATGGGATGACTTAAGATGAAGTAAACGGAAGTTCCTTTCAAATGAAATGTGAATCGTGCATTTATAAAGAATAAACAAATATTTTGAAGAGGTATTACCAGTCATATTGCTTGGGAATGACTGGATGATTTAAGCTGAAATTTTTTCTATTAAATTAAGCTGTCTGAAAAGGAGGGTTATAATTTATTTTAAAACATTCTATCCAGACTTGATATTTAAAAAGCACAGAGCTTGTTTCCTCATAAAAAAGGCATTAGAACACTAGAAATATAGTGTTCATTTTTCGGTAGTTTTTTCACTTTAAGATTTAATTTTTTTTTTTTTTTTGCAGAAACAGTTTTTAAAAGCCATGCAATGCCAGGGAGGGGCAGCTCTGCTAGTGTATCTGCTTGTCTATCTGTTCTGTGTCCTTTCCACAAAGGCTCTCTGTAGATTTTTTTTTATTTATTTATTTTGTCCTTTTATAGACCAGAGCAACTGCCCTCCAAGTGAAGGTTCTGAATCTGACCCTGAATTTCCACATCACATTATTACCAGTTTAGTTCATATGAAGGGCATTATGCAAATATTCAGACATAGTGTTCTTTGAGTCTTTTTTATGATTTTCAAGCATCAGCAATTTAAAGTCAGCAGTTCCAGATATATGAAAAAAAAAAAAAAAAAAAAGATTGGAACAGAATTAAACACACTGTCACACACTTTCTCTCTTTCTCCCTCACACACACTGTCTCTTCCTCTCTCTCAATTCTGCAATATTCTTTTAAAATTTAAGTTGATAGGTGTGTGATAATTGGTTTGCAAAGCTTCCATGGAAAGCCCCTTTGGGAGGGGGTGGGTGGGTGGGGAGGGGGTTTGAAGAGGTTTCTTTGAGATCTTAGCATATTATAGACCATTTTAGGTTATAAGGAATAAGCTCATGTCCAGGAATTTGAAATCCTTTAAATCCTTTGAGTAGTGGAGAGAAAATAACGTACACAATTTTTCAAAGCAATTTTATCAAATTTTAAAAGAGGTTATTCAGAAATTTTCATCCATCTGATTAATTAAACCACTGAGTTGTCAAAGGCCAAGGCTTTCAATGGGCTCACTGCATGATTATTACTTTTAATGGAATCGCATTAAAAAGCTCTGTGACAAATGGTGTGCAATTTTATTTCATTAATTTTAGTGGTGACAATATTGCCAACAATTTAAATTATATGGAAGGAATAAATTTTACTGCCAAATAATTTATATAAGATCTGAAATATTGTGTCAATGATATCTAAGAGTATCTTTCACTACTGTTGGTGGATGTTTGGGATCATTTGCTGATTGATTGTGATAGTTTTGCAATGTGGACTGCATAGTAGACTGTTTTTATATGATGAAATTGCTGTGAATTATATTATTGATCTGTAAGTATTGTAATGCTAGCTATTGCTTATATATGGGACCACATTCATCCAGATCTTCTTGGTAGACTTAATAGAATGAGGTTTGTTTTTCTGTGACCAGTGAATTTCCCGAAAAAGTAACGAAATGGAAAAAAGGTCACAAAAGTCACAAAATAGTCGCGAATTTCGGCTTAAGGTCACGATTTTTTTTTTCATTTGTTAAAAGAAAAAGTTTGTGGAACCATGCCTTAAGAGCATTTATAAACGCCAATATCTTCTCTGTTATCCAAGAAGTGCATCTCGTAGACCCCCCCCCTCCCCCCACCGGCGAACGAGAAAGAGAGAGGGAGAGAGATCCCTGTCGCAAAGCAGCATGGATACCCGTACCATGGCAAATAAATTATTGCCCGTCACTTACGTCATTAACGCACGGGAGAGCGGCGTGAGAATTTCTCCCCAAAGTGTTAAAACGACTTCCTCCCACCTAAAAGAAAGCAAATAAAGATCAACAAGGGGGAAAAGAAGTTAGTTAGCTGGTAGACACTCGGGAAAGAAAGGTTCCAGGAAAAAGTTAGTCGACGCTGATGAAGGATTGTCCAAACTCCCCACCCCATGCTCAGGAAGTTCTGAAATAAATTCATTCCCTAAAATCAGACAAATAAAAGCTTTCTGTGTGATATATACTGTTTCTTTTCTTCCCTGCTCTCATGAATTAGAGCCTGCAATCTTCACTGAACTTCAGTGATTCGTAATCTTGAAACGTCTGATACCTATGAACTCGCAGGCGACATGCGCTGATGAAAGTGACTGTCTTTCATCCGAGCGGACGTTCGTTACGGAACTTCTACATCTCGCTTCCAAGCAGAAGGACGAAAAACTGTACATGTGCGCGCAGAGGAAGGGTTTTGAATTTCAGTTACCTCGAGCTTCGGAGGAAATGCTGTTTTAAAAGTAAGTACACTTTTCGTTTTTATAATTTTTTTTAATACTAGAAAAGTTTTTCGAACTGTAATATGGATTGATCTTGATATATGTATTGCAATAATGATACGCAAACTTTCTTTTTATTATAGTGAGTCAGACTAATGCACGTGTTTCTTAAATTGTTGTTTAGGAGAGGTATGATTGTATGATTTCTTTCAGTTTCAAGACAGTTTTTTTTAAAAGATTAGCGGCAGTGGTGTAGTAGTGCTATTTGAAAAAGTACAGGAAAGTGTGGTGTCTTTATGTCTTCAATACTTTTCCCTTCTTACTCCCCTAGACCATTCCACCTCTACCCATTTTACTTCCTTACATTTTTATTATAAAAAAGTATGAGTGATCTGCTGAAATTAGTATTCTGTATAGGGTTTACCAGAGCACGTGTCGGCAAGAAAAAAGTACCGGAACTCCGTTCCGGCCCCACTACGGCAGTGATTAGCGGAACGTTGGCGATCCAATTATGATTCACATCAGTAATTATTCCTTATAATTCAGACTTCATAAATCAATATTTTCGGACTTTTTTTTTTTTTTATGTTTATCAATTGGTCTGGTGTTTCATAGCTAATTTAGGTTTATTTTTATTTTTCTTGAATTTTTGAAAATCACTATTCTGTACCACTGGAATCCTGTAATTTCGATATGTCCCCACGGATTTTAATGTATTTTGAGACTTTTGATACTGATTTAGTGTTGGGGAGCTACAATTTTATTAATTATTTCACTTTTCAGTGACTATTTCGGGTGGGCCAAATTCTGGCGATTAGAAAGTGTGGGGCACTTCACTTTAGTCGCTATTTCGCATGTTGCATAGTTGTTTCTCATCCAATATAATTTTGATTCAGTGTTTCGTATTCACCCCTTTGATTCGTCAATTTCGAGATTTGGGTCCTTTTCATGAAATACACTGCTGGACAATTGCTAAGGACGGATCATAAACGGCTATATAGCGCATAAAAATGTAAGTGTGGTTGGATACCAAGTGAAATAAAATAATGTCAGAATGCCAGGACATTACAATAAAGACAATTTATTGTGCTCTGAAATCCAGAAGGCTTTGGAACGTGTTCAAGGGACAAACAGGCCATTTTGTGCAGAATACGTAAGCGTGAAAAAAATGCAATTACCGTCCGCAGGCGTTCCGGCGTAAGATGTCAATACGGGATATGGCCACAATGGAAGACGACGCAAGATACCACACGTCGTGTCAAGCTTTGCACAACATTATCAAGCAGCTGTTGGGGTAATTTATCCCATTCCTCTGTCAGTGCACAGATGAGGGTGTCCTTGTTTTTTGGAGGGCACTGGCGACCAGCAAGACTCCTCCCCAAAGCATTGCACACATTTTCAATGGGATTCAGATCTGGAGAACGTGCTGGCCATACGAGGCGTTGAATATCCTCGCTCTCAAGACACTCCTGGACAGCGACTGTTCCATGACATGTTGCGTTGTCGTCCATGAAAATGAATCTATCACCGACAGCACCACGGAACATGCGAACATGAGGCAGCAGAACATCATTAATGTATCGTTGGCCAGTCACAGTCCCAGTTGGAAGCACATAGAGGGACGTACGGCCATTGATCATGATGCCAACCCATACCATGACACTACATGCCGGATATCGGTCCCTTTCCTGTATGTTTGCTGGACCATATGCAGTACCACTGTCACGCCAGATCAGTTGTCGTCGACAATCAGACGATACACTGTATCTACTCTCATCTGAGAAGAGGACAGCAGACCTGTCGTTATCAGTGTAATTGCGTTGTTGATGGCACCTTTGCAAACGGGCGGTACGGTGACGTCTGGACAATGGGATGCACACAACAGGACGGCGGGCGTATAGTTCTCCTTAATGCAAACGTCTGGCGACAGTTTTTCGGGAGATCCGCTTGCCAGTAGCAGCCATAAACTGATTTGCTACCTCACTAGCTGTGCTGCGCCAGTATCTTTTTGTTGATAGCACTATGTACCGATCTTCTGCCGGTGTCGTACTGTGAACACGACCTCCCCGTGACGTTTGCGACACTCTCCATTTGTTTGAAATGATTTCCAAAGCCTTGAAACAACACTGTGGCTGACGTCGAATTCCCTGGCAACATCTGTTATTTTTCGCCCTTCTTTAATCTTGCCAATAATACGGCCACGCGTAAAATCATCTAGGTGATGTCGGGAAGACATACTGAAAATTGCAAGTTCGTCAATTGATTCTTTCCCTTTCAACTTTGCGTTTGAACAACAACGGTCAATACGCGTCAAATCCTTTATATCTCTTATCAGCGCTATGACGTCACGAACAAGTTCGGCAATCTAAAATTTGCATACGCACAACACGTCTTACTGTATCCCGCATTTATGCTAAGTTCCACATTTTCCTGCCTTCCATTTTATGGTTGCTATCGTTGCTATTTTCATCCGTCCTTAGCAATTGTCCGGCAGTGTATATAAAAATTTGCGGAAAAATAACGTTGTAAGGTGGCCAAGTGGTATGTAAAAATTACCTCCATATCCGTCGTTTACCGAACTTATATTTTTTGTTACTCCGCATTTTGGCAAATTTTTGCATGCAACCAACCATTCAGATGCAGAGTGCATATATGTCATTTATTTTTTGTAGCACTAAGTCAGATTCTCTGTCTGTATTTATGGAAAACGGAATTCTATGGAATAATTACCATTTTTACTGTATAACTTGACTTGCAAAAATAATTTTTCAGTGGATTTTGATATATTTCTATACTTTGAGACTTCCTATGGAGATTTATCAGTGGGAGTTAATTTTTGAGTTATTTTTTTTTATTCGGCGATTATCTTTTTTTTCTTTTTTTTTTTTTTTGAGTGATTTTCCCCGATGGGTCTACATCCCATAATACATGAGATTCTTCTGCAAATACAAGCTGAAATAAAAATATTTATGCAATAAATGTGTGTGTGTGATCATTTGGATCATTTCATAGATCGATGCAAAACTGAAGAGAATTTTTTGAGGGGTGGGGGTGGGGCTGTTTTCGTTCGGGGATAATATTTCATGTTTCAAAATTTTCGAAAATGTAAGTCAAAGTTAATAAAAAGTTTTTCGTAATCATATAATTTCTCTCTCGCGATATTGCCTCTGTTGAGCATTGCTTTTAAATATAATTTTATTGCATAAATATTTTTATTTCAGCTTGAAATTTCAGGAAACAGTTTCCGAAAATGGAAGTTAGACGACGCGATGCTTCACCTGTAAGCTTCAAGCATTTAGTTCTTCCGCAATTTCAAGGAATTCCACCATTTCTGTTATAATTTGTGTCATCCTGAGATCAATGCACAACTGAAGAAATTTGGAGTGGGGGCTGTCGTTTTCTGTCGGACGACGGAATTCTATCTTTCAAAACTTTAGTAAACAGCAGGGTGGAGTAAAAATTTCTTTTGTAATCGTATTTTTTTCTCGTGACGTTCCTTCTGACTGGTATTGTTGTTAAATATCATTTAAATCCATAGATATTTAGCATTTCCGCTCGAAATGAGGGGGAGGGGGATTTCTAGAAACGGAAGTTTGACTGAGCAAAGATTTCTTCTGTAATTGCAGAGTTTTTTTCCATGATGATTCCACTTTCCTGTGTTGTAGTTAAATGACATTTCCCACCATAAATGTTTGCATTTAAGCTTGATAAGAGAGGGAAAATTTCCAAAAACAGAAGTGAGGAAGTTAGAATATTTGTAAGAATTGATGTGTGGTGTTCAAAAATATTCATGTTTTTAAAGTTACATCGTTTATCTAAAATAGTCAAAGCTTTGACGGTATGCACTCATGGTCCTTAGGATGAAAGGTCTTTCAGCATGATGAATGAAATTATCAGAGGGCATCAAAAAAAGAAAAGAAAGATAGACAATGAAGGCATGGGAAGAGAAAGATATCACCAGTAAGAAAAATTGAGCAATGGATGCTGTGTAGCTGCAGTCAACAAAAGACAAATGGAAAGTAGTCTGCGTTTTTGGCTTCATTTTTATTTTTCACCCAGGTAAAAGTTCAGCTTCTTTTTTTTTTTTTTTTTCTTCATCAGTCTCATGTATGTACAGCTCATAAACAGTAGCAATGAGAAGGGGTGGTACACTTTGATTGAGGCCTATTAATGCATTTGGTCCATGTTTCTTATCTAAATTATAATCCGTGGGTAAAATATCAAAAATTTAAGAACTATGCAGTATTGTATCCAATGATTATTCTCACAGAATGGGTGTAACAAATGAAAAGAATCAAATCATAATAGGATTGCCAAATCAGAAAAGGGGTGAATCCTAAAATACTGAATTTGTGTCATTTTTGAATCAGAAACAAGGCTGTAACATGCCAAAGTGCCACTATTCAAGTGCTCCGACCACGCTTTCCTGTTGCTAGAATTCATGTAGTATTACAGGAATTAAGTCCAAATAGAAAAATCACTCAAATAAGAAGGTCCCCAGCTCTGAATCCATGTAGGAAGTGGAGGCAAATTCACTTGCGATGGGGCCTCTCGCACAGTTGAATTTTGGGCCTCTTCCTCTGACAGCAACTCCCCCCCCCCACACACACACACAAGGTTCACCGCCCCATTTAAACTTGTTAAATGGTCACTGTTAGCTATTGCAATAAGACTTTAAGACTTTACTAATAGTCAGTAATCTATGATTTTAAGCTAAGTGCAGCCAACAATTGCATAAGTAATCAACCCTGTAGTGCATATAGTACCTAAACAAAAAACTGTTTGTAAAGAGAAAAAAAAAACTTTTGCCAAAAGTACAAATGGCCACATCATTGGGAAAATACTCATTTCGGAAAGAGAAATCTACTCCCTCCTCTTCTCTTTCTCTATCTCAATAACTGTTAAAATGTCCTTTTTCCTGCTCATTTTCGCATGAAATTGTTGATTAATGAATCATAATAAATATGTAATAAAATATTATACACCCATATCTATCAATAAATGACTTCCGTAGTTAAGTGTAACTAATCAATAATTTATCTACTAGCTGAGCTTTCGCACCTCAATGGATGTTTATCTTTTGTTTATATTTCAACTCATGTAACTTATTCTTAACAGTTGTATGAAGCCTTGAAAAAGCCCTCCATTGAGATGTGAAAGCTCGGCTAGTAGATAAATAAATGATTAGTTACACCTTATAACGGAAGTCATTTATTGAATCATTATAAAGATTTCTTAAAACTTAACTTTCAATTGAGAGCATAGCAGCATTATTGTGATGTTCTTTTGTCATTGTGGAATGCAGTAGTTTCTTACTCTAAATAAAGCACTGAAAGACTTTTACCACTAGTGTTTGAAATTGAGGTAATTCAAAATATCAAAATGAATTATAATTCGATAGAATACGCCTAAATCAAATAACAGTAAATGGTTGAAATCCGTTTTTAATGGCGTAGAAATACATAGTTTGTATTTCTACGTCATGAAAAACGAATTTCAACCATTTACTGTTATTTAATTAATTCAAAATATTTTTAGGATTGTCTCAACATTTAGAAAATTTAAACCATCACAGAAAAATTTGTACAGTGATTTCTTTGACATGTGACATAAAGTTTCATGCTTTGAAGAACACAAAAACTGTCTAACTTCATCAATGAATATAGTTTCCGAACATTAAGTGCATACATGTCAGACAACTTCTGAATGCTCTCATTTAGTGTTTGTTCATCCTTGCATTTATCTATGAAAACGCTGAATAAGTTCAAGTCCTCTTTGTACACATTTTCTCTTTTTGTCAGTCACCACTAGTTTGTTGCTTTATTACATTGACTGTTTCAACAACAAATTTTTGTTCACCTTCAGATCAAAAAATGTCTTTTTTATTATGTTTATGTTGACCTTTTTTGTTTTGAATGTTCATCATCACAATAAACTATATTTTTTGTCAGCAATTGCTTCTCATTCAATAGATGAGTAGTCACTTCTCACTTGAAAAATGAAATCTCTCAGTGAGTATACAAAAAAGTTGAAGTCATCAGTACATTCCCATCTTAACCTTGAAGTGATTTACTTACAAAAAATGCATGTACTGAAGCATTCAGTTTCAGAAAGTAGCCAGCACAGCATTCTCATATTTCTCACATTTTCCTCCAGTCAATTTGCTTCCAATCTGTTTATAAGATTTCCTGATCTACTTCAGCTATATCCAAAAAAAAAAAAAAAAGTTTTTTTCACTCCATTATATTCAGTTTTCAAGGCTAAAAACAGCATCAGCCAGATCATCAAGTATCACACATTCTTTTCATTGTAAGAATTTTTGAATAATTGTTTAAGTTTGTTTGAGCATGTTCCACCTATACATAAACACTGTCAAAAATAAATATATGTTTTGGACAAAAAGTATTTGGTTGCAAGTTGACAGGATTCTGCAGCAGTAAGACTTTCAGCCTTCAGCTTTGCCTGGAGACCCAAGTATTTGTAACATATTGGCTGCATTGGCAAAACTCTAAACCCTGCAGTTTTTAACAGTTTTCAGTATCTGTGTCTAAAGTGTTTCTAAAAATTCTGAAAGAACTTTTGCCATATCTTCAGATTGTGAGATTTCAGTGGCATAAAACAAAACAAAACATTCTACTATTTCTTCAGCATTATTAAGATATCATTAAGGAATATTTAGTTGGCCAACATTACTAGCATCTGGCGATGAGTCAACTGTAAATGAATCAATAGTATTTTGCCTTTCTTACTTCATCAGCAAATGTTCTTTTAAAATGATCATCCATTTAGACAGTAAACTCTCTATAGGTTTGGTGAGATAAATAATTGTGTCTGCCAGAATTAGAGTACTGTGTTTTCCAAATGCAGTTTCAAAAAGTCATCAAAATGAACTAAATAATTTAAGCATGTTAAAAAGTTGCCTTTGTGCTTAGAAGATTCAGACACACCGTGGCCTCTCAGTGGAAATTCTAATCCTGCAAGTAACCTCACGGTCATAATGGCATGTTTAAAAGCTTGTCACCAATAAGTGATATGTTGACGTTTTTCCTATCTCTAAATTAATGGGCCAATATTTTTGGATCGGAAAACCCGTCACCAGATCCACGCACTCTCAATGAGAGTGATAATTTTTGTCATGAGATGATCTCAAATCCCTTTGGCAAGGAGGGAGTTAGAAAAAAAAAATAGATTTAAGAGTCAAGAAAAATCAAGTAAATTCTTTTCATTTCTTTTCTTTTCTTTCTGATTTCTCTGTGAAGTGTTGATCTCTGTGTATGTAGTTAAATTTATGTGAATAGGTCTAGGTAAGTTAGCCTTGTGATGTCTGTTGCTAGTTAAGGGATGTGTAACTAGCTGGGAAGTAGATTTAAGGAAGTTTGACATCATGCTATATTGCTGGTTTTTTTTGTTGTTCTTTCATGCAATGTTTTTTTTTCTTCCTTCCATTGCATTTTTTAGTGAACTGTTTACTTTCAGGGAAGAGATATTATTGAAGTTTATTTTAGTGCAGTATATGATGTAGTGTATATGAATTGATTTGCCTTAGTTTCTTAAGTGTATAGTGCAGTTTATATATGTATAGTGTTAGGTGTATCAGTTTAAAATCAGCGGCAACGCTGCGGCGTTCGGCGTTATTGATCGTCGGGATAACGTAGCAATAAAAAGAAAAATCGTAAGGTTGTAGTTCCGTATTTACCGTCGTTATCGCGATTTCTTTTATTGTATTATTCTGTAAGCTTTAATAATTGAAAAGTAATTTGTAAACATATAGTGTACGAGGTATTTTATCGTATTGTAGTTGTTATCTAATGAGAAAAAATGCGTGTTTATGCCATATGTCAGTAGCGTGTATTAAAATCGTTGTTGTGTGTAACGGGCTTAATTTAGTAACCTTTCGTAATTAAAATCTTGCTTAGTATTAATATTTAGTTGGTTTTAGTATGAATCTTACTTGGTATTAACTAGTGATAGTATAATGCAGCGACTGATAGAAAAAGCGGGTCGGCGATCGCTCCGTAACGAAGTGACTTTCCTAAGTTAATTGCGCGTGCGCTATCGTCAATGATATTTAATAGTCATTTAGTAAAAGAATAAAATTTTTTTCTTAATGCATCAGGACAAAATAAGAAATCGTTGGTTTACGCGATTTTTTCGTAATTCCGATCGTCGTACCTGTAGCTAGAGAGAATTCGATTTTTATGCGTTACGAAGTTAATTGTAACGATGTTCGTTAATGTTAGTTAATTTGTTTAATGAATTTTTGTAAAGGTGGTTCTCTAAAAGTCTTTGTTCAGAAAGAAAGAACGAAAATGGCTACAGTTTCTGGTGTCGTTTTTCTAAAAGCGATAAATTCGTAGAATGGCATCTGTGAGGACGTTTTCCCAGCTTTACCAGTGCAGAAAGTCCGATTTATTTATGCTCTTGTTTACTTCGAAAAGGCATTTTTCGCTTGGCACAGGAACACGTCAGGATTTGGGCGGAATTCTGCGAGGTTCACCGCAGCGCCCGTTTTCGTGGGTCAAAGTTCAAGCCTGACTCCGAGAAGAGGCGAGCCAGCGATTTCTGGGAATTGCGTCTTTCTCTCCGCCTTCTGACTTAACTTCGGGCCAATTGCCTTCCGCCATTTCGGGCGCGTGCGCAAGGGATTCGGCGAGGAGCGGAGAATTTTTGCGTGCTGCTCGACACTTCGATACCAGACTTCGTAAGGGAGAGTCCCACAATAAAAAAAAATAAAAGAATCGAGTAAAGGAGGGGAGTCCGCATGACGGACGTCCGGATGCCGAACCTGCCGTAACCTTCCAGCACCGGGAACGTGCGGCCGCGGTGGCCCAAGAACGGTAGGAACGATCCTTTTCTTTTCAAATTCTTTTCATGGCTCAAAATTTACTCTGCTGCCGAGATGGCGCGAAAAAGTGCTTGACATCGTCCCGAGGCAATAGCGGGCATTACGCCTCGTAACCCGCTCTGTAACATCGCTGCCGCCTGTCGCCGTGTGAGAGAGAGAAAGTCTCCTCAAAGGCCGGCATCGGGAGTAAGTAAGAAAAAAGAATAAAAGAAAGGAAGGAGAAGAGGGAAAATCCTACCATGTCATCGTAAGCGCATCAGGCCCCGTTTCCACGGCGTGCCGGCTCTCGTAGCAACTGCACAAACACCAATTCCAATTCGGCATCAAAAGGAAAATTTAAAGGGGAGGAAAAACGAAGAGAAAAAAAAAAAGAAAAAAATGAGGACCACCTAAAATTGAAAGAAAAAAAAAAGTGTCTTGATCAGAAATGGAATGATGTAAAAGGTTAAAATTCAGGGGTGAGAAAAAAAAATGGGAGGAAAATAGGGAAATGCAAAATGTATGTTTTGAATTAATGGTTTGGCCAGAACCAACAAATGTAATATAATGTCATTGTGTTTTTTTTTGTAAAAATGTCTAGTTAATGCCAGTGACCAAAGAAATGGATTGAAATATATTAATTTTGGTTTCCTGTTAGAACAGGGTTTTTTCGTTAGCTCAAATGAGAGGAAAGTGACTTGACATTTTTGTTTGTTTGGTTTTTCTGTTACTGTAAAGTAAGAAAAAGATTTTTCCAGGTAACTGATCAAAAGCAGTGTGTTGAAAAAAAAAAAGAAAGAAAATTTTAAAATGTCACTCTTAACCATCTAAATTGTAAAGAGCATTTAGCTCAAGGTTCAACAGGTATCAGATATGCACATCGAGCATTAAGCTCTTAACACTCTTTGAGTGAATGATCACATTCTTTGATGATTTTTGTAAGGCAGGCTGGTAACCAAATTGTGCCACTTACCTCCTCCATCCTCTAAACCACACAGGTGAAAACTACTTGGTTTGCAGACCAGGGTTTCTGAGAGGATTATTTAGGACTGTTAACATACTCTGGACTCTAAAATTCATAGCTAAATTATTTTTTTATTCGGCCTAGCCACCTAAAATTTCCTTGTACTGAGTTGTTTGCCAACATGTGCCTGGGAGCACAAAATAAATTTATAGTTAACCTGGAACATATGTTTAATCAAATTATTTTCTGTCGTATGTGAATTTCTCTTGTCGGTGGTGGTGGAATCACCTTCCATTTACTGGGAGTTTTTAAGGATCGTACCTGGGGTGTTAGTCGTTGATGAAAAAAAAAATTCTTAATTGGGGTCCCTAGATTGATCACCGGCCATTTTCTTCTTTTTTTAAAAAAAAAATTGTGTAATATTTGCATTTTTTCAGAAGTAAGTTCATCATCATAATATAATAATATTTTTAACAACCAAACCACGTCGTATCATAAGTACCCCCTTCTCAAACTGCAGAGCTAACTGTATCAACCCTTCCATTTGCTGTACCTCTCTTTACAAATGTACACATTGTATTCATGTTTATTTTTGAGGTTTCGTGCTAGAAGTCATGAAATACTTTTCGAGTTTGAAAAGCTATCAACAAATGACTGATTACACCTAGCTAAATCAGGGAAAAGTTTACAGTTATAGCAATAAATGTACTTAGTAGTCTCTGAATCAATAAAAAATGGGAAAAGGAAAACCACTGGCAGTTTTCCATTTCCCCATTTTTCTTGATTCTGTTGAAGTGTTTCTCATTATAGCTTCTCACTGTTCTTCATCCCTCTTCCTTATACTCTCGTTTCAGATTTTAACCCCCCCCTCCTTTCTTTTGGTATATTCACTGAAAAGTATTTGAGGCTGTCTACTGTTGTGAAGGTGTTAGGCCACAAAGCCATGCTATTAACATAGAGATTTTTTTCTTAATTCCATTTTCTGCAATTGCTTCAACAGTTGAAGTTGCCTGCTAACAAATGTGAAACTCACTACTTTCCACTGTTTCTGCCTGGATAATGTCATCTAAGTCCTGCTTGGTGCTGTCATTTTGATGTTGATCAAAATCTTATGTCTTCAGATTTTGGTGATATCTTCATTCCCTTATCCAGATTGCTTATCAGCTGTTCAGTTTCACCCTTTTCCACATCATACTTGGCTTTGTCTGCATTGAAACCTTTGCAGCACTATGAACAGGTTTAAGAAAACAAATTTCCATTTTGCTTTTCTTCAGATTCTTGCTTTTTTTTTTTCGTTTTCTTCTGTTTCTCATTTCTTGACATAATCTTGACATTTCGTGATAACTAACCTACAAAGCAGCCCTATAGTGAAATTTCTCACAGTTTATGTTATAGAAAACCTACTACACAAAATCAGCTGTGCAATTCAACAAATATTATATGATGTGTGATTCACCTCACTGACAAATAATTAAACATACAACAGCAATACCTTTGTGACTCGTCAGTATACTGGACCGCAATTCACATTCGGTATTCAATTTCCTTTCTGGTTGCTTCCAAACTAGCAAACTACTGAAGTAAAGAAACATAGATGTCCTTGCTGCAATTTTCCTCACATTGTCTTCTATTATCTCCCCTTCCTTTGCCTTCTTCAATAATAATTTGCAGTGGTTTAATGTTGTCTCACTGGCATTCTCCAGTTACTCAACAGTGTGTAACCTTCCCCCCCCCCCCCCACTGCATTTGAAACATAACAAAACACCTGTTCTCAACAAAATTTAAAAACCTGCTGTGTCGAGGTGTTGGCTTCGGATCATTCATCTCAGTTGGGCCTGGGTTTGAGTCCCAGATGAGGCATGAGTGGTGTGTTTGTCTTATGGTGCAGGATCTCTCCCTTTCCTAAACCAGTGGCCCTAAATTAGGGACAGGACCAAGGAGTTGCTCACAGTAGTCATTAAACCCTGAAATGAAAAAAAAAAAAAAATCCCAACAGAGGTTACAGTGTTGTGCAATTAGGGCTCTTAAGGTTGCCTAAGTAATAAACCCCCTTCTACCCTAACATGTGATTAAATTACTTATGACACTGGCCTTCTGTCACTTGTTTCCCTGTTACTTCCATGATTTTACCCTGCTAGCAACTTTTCCAGACTTCATGGTAAAAGCTCTTTGTAATCTCCATTGTTACTTAAGTTACATTCTCACTCTCTTGCTTTTCAACTTGGGGTTTCTGCATCTCAATGTCATAGTAGTCTTCTTTTTGTGTGGGGTTAAAGGTTTGGGGATGAAACCAAACGTGCAAATCATACACGGTGTGCCTATTGACATTATGCCTTCCAAATTTTAATTTTCAGGAAAATCAACGTGACATTTTTCATCCAGGGGTATGTGTGAGGTTTGGGAGCCCCCCCCCCCCCACACACACACAAAATGACGGGCCTCTTGCATATGCACATTGTTAAATCTGCCCCAAATAGGAAGGAACAAAAAAATATATACTGAAATCCATGGTAAAATATCAATTTTAGAGGGATCGAGTTGTATGGGTTCACAAATTTCAAGAATTTGGGAAATGTAAGAAAAAATAGTAAAAGTTCAGCTCCCACACCTGAACAAGAAATGAAACACTTAAAGAATTGATCAGTGTAAAAAATATCTGGGGAAAAATCAATATTTATTGGTCCCTGTTTTATGGAATAAGCACAATCTAAATTGTTAAGTTAGATTTTTACCAATTATTTAATGAATTATGGTACCACATTTGCATATTTTTGTTATTTATTTCAAAAGTAGATTACAGTACACAGGCACTCAAGTAATAATATTGTATTTATTACATGTTTTGTTCAAAGATGTTTAATTCATATGACATTTTTGGAATATGGTGTTATAAATCATAGGGTCGGCGCTAATTATCACACGCATATAGGCCAAGAAATTTTGAAAGAAAAACTGTTTTTAAGTAGAGAGAGGTTATATGCAAGTTGGTGGGGAAAATTTAAAAGTTACAGAACATAAAGCCATGCCCTGTAGAAAAATTAAAACAAAACAAAACAAAACAAAACAAAACAAAACAAAACAAAACAAAACAAAACATAAAAACATAAACTCGGGCTACCAATATGATTTGTAAGCAGAAACTATCATACTTTGGACATGTGATGCATACCTACATTGGGTTGAAAAAGATGATCATACCTCTGGCATGGTTGGAGGAAGCTGAAGAAGGGAAAGACAGAGAACAAGGTGGTTAGATGGAATCAAAAACACCTGTGGTATAACCTTGGAAAATCTGTGAGATCTTGTTAAGGACAGGTCAGGATGGCAGGCTTTTGTTCATACAGTCACCAAAAGTTGAACTTGACTAAATGGAACACAACAGCAATGAGCTACCAGTATAAAAGCAAATGCTAGTGCAGTATTTAAAAGGTGCCTAAGCAAAGTGGGAAAGGAAAAGTAAATAAACCATCTACATCACTCTTCCATTTGAAGTAAGAGCTCAAATAAACACACCTCCTGGTAAAAGAAAAAGGGTTCTTAAATTAACAAGAACTGCATCCCATGAGAAACATGCGCACACAAATAAGTAAAAAAATTATTAATCTGCAGACAGCTGTGTGTGTGTTTGTGTGTGTTATGTATCATATGCATAGCCAGAAATTTTGCATGGGAGTCTGAGGTCTTTTCCTTCTGTGAGGTACACGTTTTTGTAGGGGTTAAATTTCCAATTGCCTGTTTACTTATGGAAACAGCATTAATATATGTCACAAAAATTATACAAGTTATATATATATATACACACTACCAAGTATAGACTGTAAAAAAAAATTTGACTCTGCTCTTAGGTATATATATATAGGCCTGTGGTGTACTATAATATGGGGAGCATGTAACTTAATTGCTTGCAGCTACAATGTGTGCATTGTGTTTACATGCTCCCCATAAATTTAATTATATGGGTTCCTCTTGCATTTTTAAGTCTAACATTATGTTTGAATGATGTGACACAACTAGAAGACATGTAGAGTTCAAATATGAAAAGAGATTATGTGGTAACACGACCCCTATAACAGAATGCATTTTGAGAAAATTTAATATTGGGCACTTCTATCAATTTGAAGCCTTTTTAAGGTTGGTTTTGAATTATGACACAGTCTGAAGGGGAAAGTCACTATTTTAATATTTTTTATTAATTTTAATCATTGGTATCAATCACAGATCTATTTGTCATTATTATAAATGTATTGCTAATCTTGTTATAGGATTATAATGCCTAAATTCTTGTCCTTTCAGGTACTTGATTTCATTGAAAGCATTTTCTGGAGGGATCCCTTTTTTCAACTGAAATAATGCCCAGAAAATGTGCATATCAAGACTTGCGGTCATCCAGGAAACCACACAGAGACCTTTCAAAATGGCTGCATCGAGTGGCGGATGATAAGTACAAGGCATATTGCACTTTTTGCAAATCAAAATTTGACATTAGTCACAGCGGTGTTAATGCTGTTAAAACAAATGAGAAAGGAAAAAAGCATAAAGAACTTTTTAAATTACTGTTGCAAGGGACACAAACTACTATTGCTTGGGAAACTGTTGCTTCTGACAGTGGTGTAGAAAATTTCTCTGCTGTGACACAATCAGTAGCATCTCCACATCTACGGAACTTTGAACCAAAACAAAGCAAAACAGTTGAATCACCTACAGTATGGAATTTCTTAGTGAAAGATGAAGTAACTAAAGCAGAAGTTTTGTGGGCTCTTAACAAAGTGTTTCATCATTCATCTGACAGAAGTGCTGGAAATGCATGTGATTTCTTTTGTGCAATGTTTTCTGATAGCCTTATTGCTCAGAAATTCCAGATGCACAAGGATAAACTGGCATATATTATTACTTATGGACTTGGTCCATATTATCAAGAAAAGCTTGCACAGCAAGTAAAGAAATGTGAATATTTTTCCATATCAGTAGATGAAAGCCTAAACAAAATATCTCAAAAAGGTCAGATAGACTTAGTTGTCAGATACTGGGATTCAGGTAAAAATGTAGTTTCAACCAGATATTTAACCTCCAGTTTTTTTGGTCGCTCCACATCTGAAGATTTATTGAGTGCTTTTTCTTCAACACATGCTGAACTAGGGTTATTTATCTATGAGAAATATTATACAAATTTCAATGGATGGTCCAAATGTAAAATAAAAATTTTTGAATGATTTTCAGTATCTTGTGAGAACACAACAAAATATGGATAATCCGCAACTGATTGACATTGGCACTTGTGCTTTGCACATTATTCATGGTAGCTACAAAACTGCCCATAACAACTCAGGATGGCAATTAAATAATTTCCTTCGTGCCCTTTATTACCTTTTCAAGGACTTTCCTGCTCGACATGCTGTGTACACAAACTCTTTTGCTTCTTCCTTATTTCCCCCCAAAAAATGTGCTCAATCAGGTGGGTAGAGAACTCTCATGTCATCAATAGAGCATTAAAAATAATACCATCTCTAAAATTATATATCAAAGATGTAAAGGCAAAGCCTCCAGCAACAAAAAATTTTGAAATTGTCAAATGCTTTGTTTCAGACGAACTTTTTCCTGCCAAGCTCACATTCATGCAAACAGCAGCTTTGGAATTGGAGCCATTTCTAATTCGTTTTCAGTCAGATAAGCCACTGTTGCCTTTTTTACATGCTGAACTGTATTCAATGATGCATAGAATTGCAAGTCGTATTTTGAAACCAGAAATAATGGCTAAGGGTAAAAATGCCAGTCAGCTGTTAGGTATAGATGTGAATAATAAAGACAATCAGTTGCATATTAAAAAAGTTGATATTTGCTTTGGAGCAGCTGCAGCATGCCATGGTATTGATGAATCAAAGACAATACCCTTTAAGCGAGATTGTAGGAATTTCCTTATCGCAATGTACTTGAAGCTTAATGTGAAATCTCCATTGAGAAAACAGATGGTGAATGGTGCTTCTTGCCTTTCACCCTCAATAATGTTTAACAGTAACCTGTGCACCACCAGGGTGTCTGGTGCTCTTGATCATTTGGTTTCAAAAAAGCACATGGCAGCAATAGAAGTAGATAGGGTAAAAAAGAGTTATTTAAGAATATGTGACCAACCAACTGTTGTAGAGAGTCTCAAAATTTTTGATTGGGAAAAGCAAAGGCTAGATGTGTTTTTTACTGAAATTTTAGGAACTGAAGAAATTAATATTCCATTTCTAAAATTTTCACGCAAGATACTATCCATGTTTCATGAAAATGCCACAGTAGAACGTGGATTTTCTATCAATAGGGAATGTTTAGTGGAAAGCTCGCAGGAAAATTCTTTGATTGCACAGCGTTCAGTTTACTCAGAAATTTTATCAACTGGTGGTATTTTAAACATGGTTATAACAAAAAAATGTTATTGCAGCTGTACGAAGGTCATCTTCAAAATGCAAAGATGCACTTGCAGCTAAGAAGAGGGCCTCCACAGGATGAAGAGGTAAATAGACTGAAATCCACTTTTGAAGAACTTAGAATTTGAAAGAGAAAAAACGAAAACTTATTGTGCTTGCTAAAGAAGAACAAAATGCTGTTGAAGCCGAAATTGCAGCTGCTGAAAAGAAACTAAGAAAGTGTTGAGCAGGACTAAAAAAATCAGAAAGCATAACAACCTCAAATGGATGTTTATAAAACATGCTGTCATTATTTACATAAGTTGTATTCTGGATCTTAAATGAAATAGAGCATTCTTCAAACTGGGAATCAGTGTTTCGGGTCAAAAATCCATAAGTGGAAACTTAAATAAGGAAGGAAAAGTAATGAAGCAAAAGAAGTATATGATACACAAAACAGTAATTTGTATTTTATGTACGATTTAAAGCAGTAAAAACAGCATACCAGTCCTTTGGTTGTCTGTGTTTCGCTGTATCACTTTTATCTCCAGTAACAGGAAAAAAAGGGAAAACTATGGTAGATTGAAGAAATTTCAGAAATCTTGAAACAGCATGGACATTAAAAACAAAGTTTGAAATAAAATACTGAACAATTCAATAAAAAATGATTGTACGAGAACATATAGAGATGGAGGGCACCACAGAATTAACAAATGTTTTAAACATCATGACGCATGACCACTACGTGAAAGGCTGTGGTTTTTTCACAGCCTACGTGAAAGGCTGTGGTTTTTTGCAAGAACTACAGTGTGGAAAGACACCAGTCTATCAATGAATACTGCTGACCCAGAGGACGACCCTTGGAATTCAGGGGAGATGCATAGGAAGAAGGATAGAATGAGCTCTGTGTTGTTTACGGTTTTTGTAAGTTGACACCGAATCGTTCAATTAAAAAAAATTTACTTGTTCCGCAGTTTTATCTTTATTTCAATGTCCAAATCATTTTTTAGCTACATTTTTTATTATTTCCTCATAAACTTTGTTTTTAATATCAATGCTGCTTCATGATTTCTGAAATTTCTTCAGTCAAACATTTTTTTTTTCCATTACTGGAGACAAAAGTGATACAGTGAAGTACAGACAACCAAAATACTACTATGCTATCCTTACTGCTTTAAATTATAAGTAAAATACAAATTACTGTTTTGAACCATGTACTTCCTTTGTTTTGTTACTTTTCCTTCTTTCTTTTAAGTTTCCATTTATGGATTTTCGACTTGAAACATTGATTTCCACTTCCAGAGTTCACAACTTGGCTAAAGTTTGAAGAGTGGTCTATCTAATTTAAGGTCATGAATATAACTTAGGTAAAAAAAAAATGTTCACATAAAAACAATGTGTGTGTGATAAATTGTAAATAATCAAGGTATTGCTGTATAATCTAAGGTGAAAACTCACTAAGAACTTCATTGAACTTTTTCTGGAAAATTTACATTTATTTAAACAATGAAGCACTGATTGATAACAGTTAAAAGCCTTTGTTCAAGGCAATACATATAACTACAATGAAAGCCTTTGAAACGTAAACATAAAACTGAGACCAGATCCAAATTAATTGGCATTTAGACTTTTACTATGTATGTCCTGTTTCATGCAGTTTTCTAAAGTTTCTGAGACCTTATCTATATCCTAAGTTTTCTTCACAACCAAAAGGGGCAAAAAGGTAAGCACAAATGAATAACAACAACAAACTGTATGTAATAAATATGGCAGCAAAGTACCTTGTGTGTGTGTGTGTGTGTGTGTTACAAAGTTATGTCATCTTTGTTTTGTGGCTTCCTAGATTACTATATTCAAACTTAGTTAACTTTTTATGGGATTTATCTAGGTAATGTTACAAATTTTCTGCAAATTTTCAGAGAAAACACTAAGCAAGAATCACCATAATCGTTAAGGTTAACCATAACCAAAGACAGTGTATAAGTTTGAAAGACTGTCTGACGAAGGAGAAGAGTTTTCTTCGAAAATTTGCAGAAAATTTGTAACGTTACTTAGATAAATCCCATAAAAAAGTTACCTAACTTTGAATAAAGTTATGTTATATTTAGCTTGTGAGGCCTATGCTCATTAACATTTCATGTTTTTTTTAAGCTTGCAAAAGTACTTTCGAAGCTTTCATCGTTAGGTCAAGAAAAAAATAATAGGTCACCAAAAAGTCAAGAAATTCCACTTTGTAAATCTGGTAGTCACCATGATTTAAGAGAGTGTACAGCCCCTGACCAATTACTGTATTTTTGCTGTTCATAAATCATGTTCCAGATCCTTTAAAATATTTACATTTTGTACTTTGCTTCATTGTTGCACATGTAACCTGTTGTACTTTCTGATCATTTTTCTGTATTAAGTGGTAAAAAAGACAAAAGTGAACTTTCCAGTATTGAAAGAAATAACAAATGGGATGCACACGTGACCCCTAGAAAAAAAGAAAAAAAAAAACAGTCTTTCATTTTTTTTTATTGATAACATATTTCTTTGTTCAGTATTGTTCTGTTATGCAAAACTTTTATCCTTGTATTGATATGTTGGTTAATTAAATGAAATATTATATGAGATTTTAACTAAATTTTTAACTATCTTTTAAATTTTAGATTATGGATGTAGATCTGATCAGTTTCAGTGCAACAACCAAGACTGTATTCCTCTTATTTGGAGGTGTGATGGCCATCCTGACTGTTTAGATAATTCTGATGAAACTGAGCATTGCAGTTAGTATTGTGTTTTACTTTATTTAGTTTTAACTGTGCTGATGCCAGATTTCAAGGAACAAGAAGTTACTTTCAGAATGTTTTTGATTTTTTGAGTGTCATGCTTGGAGAAAGTCTTATTTCATAAATTTGGTGTCCCCTTCAAAAATGTGATAATGGTGAAAAAGGCTTTTATTTAAAATTTGATAAAAGTATAAGAGTTAAGACTGAGACAAATTTTGGTTTGTAGTATCATGATCAACAACCATTCTCAATCCACAGCTGGATGAAGGTCTCCCCAACCCCAAGTCTCTTCCACAATTCTGTCTGAGCAATACTCGTTCATGTCCCTCTGGCATGCTTTTGAATTTCACCCACCCATCCCCATGTGGTCTTTTGGGTCTTTTCTCCATCTCTTGGTATCCAGTCTAACATTTAATTTGTCTAACAGTAGTCAGTACTTCTAGCAATATGCCCAGCCCATTGCCACTTGAGGGTCTTCACTTTCATCATGACATCATCTACTCTTGTCCTTTTCCTGTCGTTTTCAGTTACACTATGCATTCAGTTACATTATGCATGCATCTCTCCATACTTTTTTTGAGTTGTCTGTAGTATCTGAATGTCTTTTTTAGTTAAGCCTCATGTCTCTGATCCCTAAGTAAGAAGTGGAAGCATGCACTGATTAAATCCCCATTTCTTCTAAGACATAATGATAAATGGCTTCCAAAAATTCCCAGTCCAGGACAATGTAATTTTCAAGTTTTCTGAAGTAAAGTCACATAAGTGTTTTAAAAAAGTATCAAGATTTCTACTTACATAGTGTTTTAAATGTGTCGAGTTTTCTGATGCAAAGTTACATGCTGAACGATAAACAAGGCAATGACTATTCTGTATGCACCACCTTAAAAAAAAAAAAAACCCCAAAAAAAACCTTATAATGTTTCTCTCAAATGTATTCCAGCAAAGTGTTACACATCTATTATTTCTCCTTCTCTGATGTGGCTCCCAAATGATATCTGTTGTCCAAAGGTACAGTCATGGCCAAAAGTCCTGCACCAGTAGACCAAAAGTCAATGTTTGAAGTCAACTTATACAGCACAATGGTAAAGTCAGGAATAAATATTATATATCATTTTAAAGGAAATTTTATGCTGAATTCAAATAATTTTACAGAATGTTATTACCAGTAATAGACGTGAAGTTACAAGCAAAAATGTGCAAGTGAGGAAACACAAATCCAGTTCCGAAAAAGTTTCCGTGCCACTCTAATCCATTATAGCTTTCTCCAATGTCCACTAGTGAGATATGAAAGAACAAGAATCATCTGCCGACTTAGAATGCAGCTGCTTGTAGTCAGTTGACGGAAGTTTATGCAGAATTCCTGGTGATATTTGAATTTCGGAATGTCAAAGACCCGAAAATTGGTCCTGCCTCTTCAAACCAGGGCAAAAATTATTACTTTGCATGAACTTGGGTTCAGTAGTCGTAAAATTACTGTTAGATGTGGCTGTGTTCATTCCACTGTTTTGCACACCATTAAAAGAGTTGCAGAAACTGGATGTGTGGGAAACAGAAAAAGTACAGGTCGACCAAGGCTGTGTACTGAATGTGATGATCGCATGTTGATTCGTCGTTTCTTGAAATCAAGGTTTGAAACAGCCACTGATTTAAGAAATGAGTGGGAGAATGAAGTAGGCATTATTGCATCTGCACGTAGAGGGTGAGGAGCCAGTCACCTTTCTCACCTTTTATCACCTTTTTAAAAATTAGTCACCTTTTGTCACCTTTTTCAGCTTTTGTCAACTTTTCAAACCTTTTTTTGACCATATTGGGAAGAAATGTACAATTTAACAATATAATTTCAAAAGAAGATGCTGGAAGTTGAAACATTATTAGTGTCATGGCGAAAATTTTAACCTCTGGTGAATTTCAGAGAGACCTGATCAATCTTTCTGTTGGTTTATCGGAGATTAATTAATGCAAAAATTTTCTTCCATGACATACGTTAGAAGAAAATTCCTGGTTGAAAGGCAGGGGAATTCATGCGCAAAATTCGCTTGTCTTAATCACTACCAGGAAAACAAAATTTCATGTTGGAAAAAAAAAAAAAAAGAATATTTGATTTAACTGACTTTGGGGTTTTGAAAATAATTATTTTATCTGTTCTTTTATCGCGATAGGAAAAGGCGAGTAGGTGTGCAGCTCAGAGAATCAAAATTAATTTTGGTTTAACATCACGGAACGAGAGAAAAAGAAAATTAAAACTAGTGATTTTCTGCAAAGCAAGAATCCGCCATTTTTGCGTTCCTGTTTCCAAAGTCGCACAAAAGTAACATCTTTTCGTCTTTTGGGGTAAGGAATTCAGCAACGAAATCTATTTTTAGACCCCAGGGTCAAAAAGGAGAGCTTGGTCTGCACGTGTGAAGGTCAGAGGTCACTCGAGGCGTGGGAGTGAAGGGTCCGTTGGGAAGCCGTGAGTTGCTAGGCTGAAGTTTCGACCACTGAGAGGGGTCAGCGGTTTCAAGCACCCCCAGAGTTTTTATCCGTTGAGAGTCACTTTTGTACTGGACTTTTGCTGACCGGCAGAGAAAGAGGACACAGCCGAGTCTCTCCTCGCCTTTTGGCGGAGGAGGGCGGCAAGAAGGAAAATTTCGTATTGAAATCTAAACGGACAACAGTTAAAATTGAATTTCAAGGATCTCATTACTGGAGAGGAAATGCTTGCAGATTCAACCCTCTCCTCCTCTCCTAGTGGACGACGGAGGAGTGAACTGCAATAAAAAGAAAAGTAATAACTACCGTGAATTGATCTCCGCAGGAGAATTTTCTGCCAGCGCAACCCGAATGCTGTTACTACTCGGTTCAATATGGAAGGAACTCTTCAAGCCAGTTCAACCAGACACTGGAAGTTCCGAAAAAAAAAGGGGGCATGCACGGCTTTGTAGAAGATACCGCCTTTAACTGCTGAATCGTCGAGTTGGGCCCTACTGATTACAACAAGGGGTCCACCAGCAGGGTTCCAAAATGCCCGTTTCCTGTATCGTTGGCCAAACACGCTGCCTCAGAAAAAGGAAAAGAGAAAAGAAAAAAAAAAAAGAGGGAAAAAAAGCACCTTGGAAGTGAAGTGAAAATCAACCGGGACAGTGGTGTTCTCTGAGGGAGAGTTTTTTTTTTTTTTATTATATTCATTTTATCTATTATTAGGCTGTGAAACCTTTTTTTTATTATTATCGACGGTTAGTGTGCTTGGCAGGAAGTGTTGCTGCCCCCAGTCCTAAAGGTAAATTTCTCTCGGCATTTTCTTTTTTTGTATTATGTTGTGGTTTCTTTAAAATTATAAAACGAGTTGATTTTAAAATTGGGGGCTGTCGGAAAAATATATTGCAAGACAAAAAAAAGAGAGGGGAGTTGAAGATGCTTTCATTTATGTTTTTTTTTTGTGTTGTCATGTCTGGTAGTTTAGCAACTTCCCAGGCCAGTAAATTTTAATGTATCGGAAAAATTTGGTTTATTGTTTGAGCACAGTAAATTTTGGTGCATCGATAATAGTTTAGTTGGGCATGTGATAATTGAAAAGCAGTGTTATTGTGATGTCGTGGTTGATAAAATAATTGTAAACATTTTTTCTCTAGCCTTTTTACAGCGTTGAGTTATTTTTTTTTTGAGTGAAGATAAATTATGGGATGATTTATATTGGAATTTTGGGAACATATTATAGTGTGATGAAATTGGAAACCTAAAGTGCTGTTTACATTCTTGGAGTGTTGAGTGTCGAAATTGAGATGGTAGGAGTGTTAATTGAGGACCAGTATTTTACATGCTCCAGATGAGTGTTAATCTCCCATTGGAAAGGGGTGATCTTAGGGCAAGCAGGGAACTTGTTCTAGGGCAGAGGGCTCTGAGTAGGGAATTTTCACCAGGATGCGATATGTGCAGAATAGAAGTTAAAGTATTTTTTTTGTTCTCAAGTTTAGTATTTCACAAAAAGAATGAACATCATGGGTTGAGAAGACACACTTTTGCTCACCAGTTCCAGTATTAATTGTTCTTTTCTTTGGCCTAAATTTTCTTGTTTTTACTATAAGGTTAAAAGTCTAAATGTAATTTTAATTTTCAATAAGGTGAAAATATTTAGTGGGTTATGTAAATGGTCAGTGTTATTGTCTGAAGTGGACCTGCGCATTGCCATGGTGCAGAAGAGTTTCCTTGCTAGTGATTTTTCCTGGGATATATGTGGAGAGAGATAAGTGAATTTTCCTGGAATATAGGTGGATATAGTGATTTAGGATTTCTTGGGATATAGAGAGATAAAGTGAATTTTCCTGGGATATATGTGGATACTGTGATTTAGGATTTCTTGGGATATATATAGAGAGAGATAAGTGAATTTTCCTGGAATATAGGTGGATATAGTGATTTAGGATTTCTTGGGATATAGAGAGATAAAGTGAATTTTCCTGGGATATATGTGGATACTGTGATTTAGGATTTCTTGGGATATATATAGAGAGAGATAAGTGAATTTTCCTGGAATATAGGTGGATATAGTGATTTAGGATTTCTTGGGATATAGAGAGATAAAGTGAATTTTCCTGGGATATATGTGGATACTGTGATTTAGGATTTCTTGGGATATATATAGAGAGAGATAAGTGAATTTTCCTGGGATATATGTGGATACTGTGATTTAGGATTTCTTGGGATATATATAGAGAGAGATAAGTGAATTTTCCTGGGATATATGTGGATACTGTGATTTAGAATTTCTTGGGATATATACAGAGATAAGTGAATTTTTCCTGAGATATAGTGTGTTAGTTCTGGGCCAGATGTGCCTGGAGTATTTAGGGTTGAAGTACGACAGGCTCTTGCAGGCGTGGTTGATCAAGGTGGGATCATGCATTGGTTCGAAAAGGGGGAGATCCTTGAAGACGTGGGTTTTGGGGGAAAACTTGTCTTCAAACCCCCCAGTAGTTTCGCTGCTCACGGAGATATGTACTGCCAGCGAGGGTCGGTCGAGCGTTGCTTCAAGAAATGTGGTGAGATCATGTTAGAGGAAATTCTGTGCCTGATGATGATGTGTCACACTTGAGGATTTTTTCCTTTCCCTTTGCATAGGCTGAAAGTGGATTCACGACCCAATTTCACGCCTTCAGCCTGACTTGGTATTTTCTTCCTGTGTTGGTTCTCAAAACCCAGGGTAGTGTCTGAACTGAGAGTATTTGCCTCACCGCTACCTCAGTAATTCACTGCAGGTGTTAAATTTAAATTTGTTTGGTGATTTAAAGTATCTAAATTTATTTGTTTATGATTTGCTGTAGTGCTAGGGATGAAAATTCTAAATTCTGGTTGTTGGTGTTAGTGAACTTGATATTTAGTTTGGAAATTTAGTTAATTGGTATTTTGAGCTTTTGTTTACAGTATAGAGTTATTAAGTATCCTGAGCTATTATGTGAAGTGCAGAGTGAGGTGATTTTTATGAGCAAGCTAGTGCAAGAAGATTGTTTGAATTTCTGAATTATGTTGATGTTATGAATAGTGATAATTTTTAAGATTAGTTAGTGAGGTTTTTTTATAAGTGAAGTAGGTTCATTCAGGGTAGTTCTATAGGTTATGTAATGTTAATTAATGCTTGTGCTCAGTGTAAATTCTGTTTTGAGGATAATTTACTTGGTTTGTTTACTTGCTGATAGTAAATTTGTTAAAGTATAACTTGTGGCTCTTAAAATAACTGTAAATTTAATTGAAGTCTTTGAATCTGGTCTGGGGGATTGCGGAGTTTGCTAAGATTGTTTAAATTCAAATCAATAAGTGTAAAATTGTAAATTGGTCATTGAGCTAACTGGGTGAGAGAGAAGAGAGTACGTTTCAAAAGAACAGAATTTGTCCCCCTTGTGGAATTAAAAATAATCCAGTATTTTTTTTTTTTTGTAAGCTATGTGAATCATGGTATAATTTTGGATGCATGCCTAGTGTTCAAACCAACTGTGTTGAAATATGTAAAGTTGTGCTGTTCATAAGGCCAGTGGCCAAATAGAAATAGAAAGAAAATTGAGATTCTGTTTTTATACTGCTGTGTTTAAGCAAACAAGAAAAAAAGGAAATACCATCTGTTTGTCCATTAAAATTAACTGGTTAAGTTTTTAAAGAAAAATAATAAATACAGGCAGTAGCCTTTCAAAAAAAGTTCAAAATGAGTGCAGTGTGAAAAATTTTTGTGTGCTGTTGTCTTCCATGACTTGGTCCCATGTACTCCCCCTTAGCTTGACTAAGGCTATCGAATCCGAATCCTGGTTTTCTAAGGTATTTCATAACTGCAATTTTTGTCCTAACCTTTTTAAATTGACTTTCACCGCCTCCACAAGTTGTTATTGAACGAGTACATTTTATCGTATGACTTATAGTGACACATTTTCATACACATGCAACAATATCCACTTATTTTTGCACTTTCAGGTGACTCAACTCTGCTTGAACACAAACAACGCAAACATTTCCAATAACTTCTTGTGGAATGTAAACTTTCAGATGCATTTTTGTTTAGGATGTTCATGGCCTTTTCTAGTACTTAGAAAATATTTTTGTTTCGAAATGCATCCATCCATCTCCCAAATTTAACTTTTCTATAATTTCCATATGAATTTCAATACCAGCATAAATATAACGCGATTAATAAATATCAATCCAATTCAATATACCCAAAATGAATTAAATTCAATTTTTTTTTTCCACCAAAACATTTGGTGCCGTGACCATAGGATACATGCCTTGTCATGGAATTCAACCTGTACTGCACAGTAGTTACGAAAAATCTTGAGTATGGTTTCATATGTGAATTATTTTCTCGTAGTGATAAGTTCTGTCTCTCTCTCTCAGTGACCAAAGTAGCGAAAGTGCATATTTTTTTGATTTTAGCTGAATTTCTGTGTATAAGTATTATAATATTTCAGTAGCAGTGTTTGTAATAATTGAATAATTTTGGGCTTAACATAAAAGCCAGTTAGGGCTTGACACACATAAAAAGATTTTTTTTTGTGTTGGTGTAATATTTTCAGTGATATATGAGTAATTTCAGTAATTTTGAGCTTGACACACATACAATTTTTTTTGGATGTTTACCTACATGAGTTTTCACACAAATAATTTCTCAAGCGTACCTGCATAATGTATAATTTGGTATTTCGAATATAACTAGTGCTAATTAATAGTTTGCAGTGTGTCACATATATATATGCAATTTCACACTTTTCCAAATATTGAACTTCTAGGTGTATTTTTCATGTGTTGCAAAATTTTTTACCTCTACAGTCCGAGTGTTGAATTAAGGGTAATTTTAATGTGTTGCATTCAGGCAATTTATCATATTCTGTTGAACTAAGCGAAGAAAGTGTATTGTAAAGTAATGTTGTCATTCGAAAATGCCTGTTGTTGGTGATGTCAAATTGGTGAAAGCATAATGCAAAAATTGTAAGAGGCGTAACTTCTCTTCTCTCCTCACGCTGGTTAATTTAGTGCCTAGGTGCACTGGTTAGTTATTTTAAGTTAAGTTGTTTACTATTGGAGTGAAGTGTAGGTTCAGTGTTGGGTAGGGTTAGTATTACTGTAGTAATAGCCAGTGAGTTAGGAATTTAATAATCAGTTAAATTTCTTTTAATTTAATTTTCTCAGTGTAGTTAAAAGGTTAGTATTTGAGCCGATGCAGAATTTTTTTCCTTCGTTCCGTGAAAATTTTTTGGCTTGAAAAAAATTCTTTCACCTCTGTAATTAAGGTCAGGTGATAAGTAGCTTCGCTTCGGAACATTTGTTTTCCTAGTTCAGTGGTAGCCATGTTGGAACGGAAGTCAGCTCACCGGAAGTAGGTGGCGCTGCAGGTTTGTTTACATTCATCGGTTTGTTGACATGGTCGGAGCACGTGTGTGTTGAGTAGTAGGTAGAAGCGAATTTTCTGAGATTTTATTTTATGTTTCGACTCGCTTTGCTCGTCTTTTTTGCAGGGGGAATGTATTTGTCATGGCGAAAATTTTAACCTCTGGTGAATTTCAGAGAGACCTGATCAATCTTTCTGTTGGTTTATCGGAGATTAATTAATGCAAAAATTTTCTTCCATGACATACGTTAGAAGAAAATTCCTGGTTGAAAGGCAGGGGAATTCATGCGCAAAATTCGCTTGTCTTAATCACTACCAGGAAAACAAAATTTCATGTTGGAAAAAAAAAAAAAAGAATATTTGATTTAACTGACTTTGGGGTTTTGAAAATAATTATTTTATCTGTTCTTTTATCGCGATAGGAAAAGGCGAGTAGGTGTGCAGCTCAGAGAATCAAAATTAATTTTGGTTTAACATCACGGAACGAGAGAAAAAGAAAATTAAAACTAGTGATTTTCTGCAAAGCAAGAATCCGCCATTTTTGCGTTCCTGTTTCCAAAGTCGCACAAAAGTAACATCTTTTCGTCTTTTGGGGTAAGGAATTCAGCAACGAAATCTATTTTTAGACCCCAGGGTCAAAAAGGAGAGCTTGGTCTGCACGTGTGAAGGTCAGAGGTCACTCGAGGCGTGGGAGTGAAGGGTCCGTTGGGAAGCCGTGAGTTGCTAGGCTGAAGTTTCGACCACTGAGAGGGGTCAGCGGTTTCAAGCACCCCCAGAGTTTTTATCCGTTGAGAGTCACTTTTGTACTGGACTTTTGCTGACCGGCAGAGAAAGAGGACACAGCCGAGTCTCTCCTCGCCTTTTGGCGGAGGAGGGGGCGGCAAGAAGGAAAATTTCGTATTGAAATCTAAATGGACAACAGTTAAAATTGAATTTCAAGGATCACGTTACTGGAGAGGAAATGCTTGCAGATTCAACCCTCTCCTCCTCTCCTAGTGGACGACGGAGGAGTGAACTGCAATAAAAAGAAAAGTAATAACTACCGTGAATTGATCTCCGCAGGAGAATTTTCTGCCAGCGCAACCCGAATGCTGTTACTACTCGGTTCAATATGGAAGGAACTCTTCAAGCCAGTTCAACCAGACACTGGAAGTTCCGAAAAAAAAAGGGGGCATGCACGGCTTTGTAGAAGATACCGCCTTTAACTGCTGAATCGTCGAGTTGGGCCCTACTGATTACAACAAGGGGTCCACCAGCAGGGTTCCAAAATGCCCGTTTCCTGTATCGTTGGCCAAACACGCTGCCTCAGAAAAAGGAAAAGAGAAAAAAAAAAAAAAGAGGGAAAAAAAGCACCTTGGAAGTGAAGTGAAAATCAACCGGGACAGTGGTGTTCTCTGAGGGAGAGTTTTTTTTTTTTTATTATATTCATTTTATCTATTATTAGGCTGTGAAACCTTTTTTTTATTATTATCGACGGTTAGTGTGCTTGGCAGGAAGTGTTGCTGCCCCCAGTCCTAAAGGTAAATTTCTCTCGGCATTTTCTTTTTTTGTATTATGTTGTGGTTTCTTTAAAATTATAAAACGAGTTGATTTTAAAATTGGGGGCTGTCGGAAAAATATATTGCAAGACAAAAAAGAGAGGGGAGTTGAAGATGCTTTCATTTATGTTTTTTTTTTGTGTTGTCATGTCTGGTAGTTTAGCAACTTCCCAGGCCAGTAAATTTTAATGTATCGGAAAAATTTGGTTTATTGTTTGAGCACAGTAAATTTTGGTGCATCGATAATAGTTTAGTTGGGCATGTGATAATTGAAAAGCAGTGTTATTGTGATGTCGTGGTTGATAAAATAATTGTAAACATTTTTTCTCTAGCCTTTTTACAGCGTTGAGTTATTTTTTTTTTGAGTGAAGATAAATTATGGGATGATTTATATTGGAATTTTGGGAACATATTATAGTGTGATGAAATTGGAAACCTAAAGTGCTGTTTACATTCTTGGAGTGTTGAGTGTCGAAATTGAGATGGTAGGAGTGTTAATTGAGGACCAGTATTTTACATGCTCCAGATGAGTGTTAATCTCCCATTGGAAAGGGGTGATCTTAGGGCAAGCAGGGAACTTGTTCTAGGGCAGAGGGCTCTGAGTAGGGAATTTTCACCAGGATGCGATATGTGCAGAATAGAAGTTAAAGTATTTTTTTTGTTCTCAAGTTTAGTATTTCACAAAAAGAATGAACATCATGGGTTGAGAAGACACACTTTTGCTCACCAGTTCCAGTATTAATTGTTCTTTTCTTTGGCCTAAATTTTCTTGTTTTTACTATAAGGTTAAAAGTCTAAATGTAATTTTAATTTTCAATAAGGTGAAAATATTTAGTGGGTTATGTAAATGGTCAGTGTTATTGTCTGAAGTGGACCTGCGCATTGCCATGGTGCAGAAGAGTTTCCTTGCTAGTGATTTTTCCTGGGATATATGTGGAGAGAGATAAGTGAATTTTCCTGGAATATAGGTGGATATAGTGATTTAGGATTTCTTGGGATATAGAGAGATAAAGTGAATTTTCCTGGGATATATGTGGATACTGTGATTTAGGATTTCTTGGGATATATATAGAGAGAGATAAGTGAATTTTCCTGGAATATAGGTGGATATAGTGATTTAGGATTTCTTGGGATATAGAGAGATAAAGTGAATTTTCCTGGGATATATGTGGATACTGTGATTTAGGATTTCTTGGGATATATATAGAGAGAGATAAGTGAATTTTCCTGGAATATAGGTGGATATAGTGATTTAGGATTTCTTGGGATATAGAGAGATAAAGTGAATTTTCCTGGGATATATGTGGATACTGTGATTTAGGATTTCTTGGGATATATATAGAGAGAGATAAGTGAATTTTCCTGGGATATATGTGGATACTGTGATTTAGGATTTCTTGGGATATATATAGAGAGAGATAAGTGAATTTTCCTGGGATATATGTGGATACTGTGATTTAGAATTTCTTGGGATATATACAGAGATAAGTGAATTTTTCCTGAGATATAGTGTGTTAGTTCTGGGCCAGATGTGCCTGGAGTATTTAGGGTTGAAGTACGACAGGCTCTTGCAGGCGTGGTTGATCAAGGTGGGATCATGCATTGGTTCGAAAAGGGGGAGATCCTTGAAGACGTGGGTTTTGGGGGAAAACTTGTCTTCAAACCCCCCAGTAGTTTCGCTGCTCACGGAGATATGTACTGCCAGCGAGGGTCGGTCGAGCGTTGCTTCAAGAAATGTGGTGAGATCATGTTAGAGGAAATTCTGTGCCTGATGATGATGTGTCACACTTGAGGATTTTTTTCCTTTCCCTTTGCATAGGCTGAAAGTGGATTCACGACCCAATTTCACGCCTTCAGCCTGACTTGGTATTTTCTTCCTGTGTTGGTTCTCAAAACCCAGGGTAGTGTCTGAACTGAGAGTATTTGCCTCACCGCTACCTCAGTAATTCACTGCAGGTGTTAAATTTAAATTTGTTTGGTGATTTAAAGTATCTAAATTTATTTGTTTATGATTTGCTGTAGTGCTAGGGATGAAAATTCTAAATTCTGGTTGTTGGTGTTAGTGAACTTGATATTTAGTTTGGAAATTTAGTTAATTGGTATTTTGAGCTTTTGTTTACAGTATAGAGTTATTAAGTATCCTGAGCTATTATGTGAAGTGCAGAGTGAGGTGATTTTTATGAGCAAGCTAGTGCAAGAAGATTGTTTGAATTTCTGAATTATGTTGATGTTATGAATAGTGATAATTTTTAAGATTAGTTAGTGAGGTTTTTTTATAAGTGAAGTAGGTTCATTCAGGGTAGTTCTATAGGTTATGTAATGTTAATTAATGCTTGTGCTCAGTGTAAATTCTGTTTTGAGGATAATTTACTTGGTTTGTTTACTTGCTGATAGTAAATTTGTTAAAGTATAACTTGTGGCTCTTAAAATAACTGTAAATTTAATTGAAGTCTTTGAATCTGGTCTGGGGGATTGCGGAGTTTGCTAAGATTGTTTAAATTCAAATCAATAAGTGTAAAATTGTAAATTGGTCATTGAGCTAACTGGGTGAGAGAGAAGAGAGTACGTTTCAAAAGAACAGAATTTGTCCCCCTTGTGGAATTAAAAATAATCCAGTATTTTTTTTTTTTGTAAGCTATGTGAATCATGGTATAATTTTGGATGCATGCCTAGTGTTCAAACCAACTGTGTTGAAATATGTAAAGTTGTGCTGTTCATAAGGCCAGTGGCCAAATAGAAATAGAAAGAAAATTGAGATTCTGTTTTTATACTGCTGTGTTTAAGCAAACAAGAAAAAAAAGGAAATACCATCTGTTTGTCCATTAAAATTAACTGGTTAAGTTTTTAAAGAAAAATAATAAATACAGGCAGTAGCCTTTCAAAAAAAAGTTCAAAATGAGTGCAGTGTGAAAAATTTTTGTGTGCTGTTGTCTTCCATGACTTGGTCCCATGTACTCCCCTTAGCTTGACTAAGGCTATCGATCCGAATCCTGGTTTTCTAAGGTATTTCATAACTGCAATTTTTGTCCTAACCTTTTTAAATTGACTTTCACCGCCTCCACAAGTTGTTATTGAACGAGTACATTTTATCGTATGACTTATAGTGACACATTTTCATACACATGCAACAATATCCACTTATTTTTGCACTTTCAGGTGACTCAACTCTGCTTGAACACAAACAACGCAAACATTTCCAATAACTTCTTGTGGAATGTAAACTTTCAGATGCATTTTTGTTTAGGATGTTCATGGCCTTTTCTAGTACTTAGAAAATATTTTTGTTTCGAAATGCATCCATCCATCTCCCAAATTTAACTTTTCTATAATTTCCATATGAATTTCAATACAAGCATAAATATAACGCCTTTGGTAAATAACAATCAATTCAATATAATCAATATAGTCTCAAATCAAATTAAAATTCAAATTTTTTTTTCCACCAAAACATTAGTTAGTTTTGTACTCCTATACCTCCCCTTATAATAGTACGAAGGCCTCATAATTAACATGTTTGTGGGCAATGTTTTGAAGACTGCTGTCATAATGTCATGTCACTGCACATCCAGTGACATGACATTATATGTCGTCCAACTGTACTTCACACTGTGAGTACAAAGCAGCAAATGCTGACAAAATTGTATGAGGGTTCCAGTTACTTTTAAGTTTACTGTCCTGCTGAAAACATGAATTTTCCTTAAATGTCTCTGCATTTTTATTACTGTGCACAAATGTGTTAAGCTGCAATGATGAATGAAGATGAGCTGATAAGCTTATCACTGATGGACTGGCTCCTCATTTCTGGAAACTTATGAGGAAGATGTTCATCATACTACACATTGAGTTACTGTATGATGAAACAACTAATGTTAAAGATAAAAATAAGCTGCAAACAACCATCACATTTTGGTCAGAAAGCAAATGTGGCATAACGACACAACACCTCAGAACTTTCATTTTAAGTAAAGTGGATGGTGAAACATTGCATTAAAATCTATGTGAAGCACTTTCTGAGGCCAATTTATCTCAAAACAGAAATGCTTGCATGATGTCTGAAGAACCTTGGCCATGGTGTCTGAAGAACCTTAGCCATGATGTCTGAAGAACCTTGGCCATGATGTCTGAAGAATGTTGGCCATGATGTCTGAAGAATGTTGGCCATGATGTCTGAAGAATGTTGGCCATGATGTCTGAAGAATGTTGGCCATGATGTCTGAAGAATGTTGGCCATGATGTCTGAAGAATGTTGGCCATGATGTCTGAAGAACCTTGGGGCCTTCAGCCAACAAGATTTTGGAGCAGTGGGACATTTCCACTGCTCCAAAATCTTGTTCTATTTCCTTAAGCACATGCCTCTAAGAAAAAAATTTGCTTCTCTTCAATCCAAATCCTACAAAGCTGTTGTGAGTGCCTTAAAGAAACCTTCAAATAAAGCTGAACTTAATTTCATTATGTTATCAGCAGAACTATTCATGAAGTTCACACAACGTTTTCAGTGCCAAGCACCCATGATCCACAAATTGCTTGAAGAAATAGAGTACGTTCTTCAGACCTTCAGGGCTCGTGTTTTGAAGACTGCTGTCATTAGAAAAATCACTAATTTTTCTAAAGTTGATCTTTATGAACTGTTCTCAGTTGGTAATCTGCTTCCTTTTGAAGAACTTGTCATTAATGAAATGGCCACAGACGAGCTTTATAAACTGAAAGAAAGTGATAAGTTGTTGTTTCTGAAGGAAGCTCAAAATCACTGTATTACTGCTTGTAGGCGTTTGATGGAAAAGACTTGCTTATCAAATGGATCACTTAAAATTTTTAGTTTTTTCAACCCAAAAGAAAGAATGACTGATAGAAACTGCAGGGACATATTGAAAGTTGCAAAAATTATGCCATTTCATGCTCAACTGGATTATTTGTTAAATGAGTGGAAAATTTCTCAACTGGGAAAAGATGATACAGCATTTGAAAACAAAACTATTTATGATTACTGGCAACAACACATCTCCAAAAGAGATAGTTTCCAAATGTTGCAAAAGTCATAAAGGCAGCTGTTACTTTGTCACATGGAAATGCTGACATAGACATACGATTTTCCATTTCTAAGCATACATTAGGAGAAGATAAATCAGCAATGGCCGAAAGATTTTTAAACAGTGTATTGACTGTGAGGAATACTTTGAATCAATATCTTAATTTTCTTTTTGTACCCATTAATCCGAAACTCATTAAGTACGGACAACAAGCACGTTCAAAGTAAACTACTTTTATGGAAGAATGAAAGAGGAAAAAGAAAATTGAATTTGAAGAAAAGCAAAAAGAAGAACAAAAAGAGCAGATTATGAAAAAGATATGAAAAAGATGGAAAAGATAAAAAAAATCAATCAAATATGAGACGGCTGCTCTGAATGACAAGAAAAAAGAACACCTACAAACTAAGAAGGAAAAAAAAACTCTTTTTGGAAACTTCAGCTAAACTGAAGACAGCACTCGAAAAAAAGGATTGAAAGAGAGCAAAATTAGCTGAATGCATGCTTGAGGGAGTAAAATGAAAAAAGAAGAAGAAAGAGTGAGAGAAAAGGAAGTGCGAATCATTCAGAAGAACCCTGAGAAAAGAAAATCAAGTATGATTATTTCATTTTTTGCTAAGATGGCTGAAAACAGTAAGCCAAACAGTTTTTTTCTTCGGAATTGTTTTTCTGGAACATTGAATATAATTGTACATCATTAGATTTTCAGAATTTTGTGTAATTTCTTTTTCTGTAAGATTATATAATGGCAATAAAATGGCCCTACCCCATCCAGGACCATAATAAAGAAATTTATTATGATCTTACCTGGCCTTTTTCGGTAGGGGAATATAAAAAAAAAAGTTAAAAATATATTTTTTTTTTGTAACTAAATTTGTTGTTTTGTGCTATTGGCAAGAAGTCTCTTTTAATCACCTTTTAGTCACCTTTTTAAAAAAAATTGTTACCTTTCTCACCTTTTTTCAAAGGTCGCCTTAGCTCCTCACCCTGCACTTACAGTTTGTCATGGGCTACAAGGAAATGGACTGACTGCATGAAAACCTTTCTTTACTGACAACAGTGGCTCAAAAGAATTGTTTGGGCCAAGGCACAAAATAATTGGACTGTTGATGAATGGAAAAATGTTATTTCCAGTGATGAAACAGCTGTTACTATTTCCGCTAATAATGGAAATAATTATGTATGTCGTCAGGCTGGTGAAAGATATAAGGCATGCTGAACCCAGCCAACAATCAAGCATCCACATTCGGTGATATTATGGTCCTGCATTTCAGCCAGTGGTGTTGGCCATCTGCACATTGTTGATGGCATTTTGAATGGATTGAAATATGTGGATATTTTGGAGTCCAAACTGCTACCATCTGTTTGTGGAATTTTATCTTTCAGGACGATAATGTGCCATGTCATCGGTCAAAGTTGGTTGACAAGTGGTTAACCATCAACAAGGACCCGCATCTAAAACAGCATTATTTGAGTCTGTAAGGGTCATATGGTACCATGTTATCACCAGTGGACAACTAGAGAAGCTCATTAGTTCCATGCCAAGAAGGTGCACTGTGTTACTAAGAAACTGTGGTTATCCAATTAATAAATATTAAAGCGTATTTTGCTTGTTGGTAAGTTATTTCAAGTGTCCTGCAAGTTTCAATAATGAACTATACAGTAATTTTGCGTTAAATGCATTGTACACTAATTTCACAAATTCCACTATTTTTTGCTTTTTATGACTAGATGCTGTACTTTTGCTTGTAATTTCACTTCTATCACTGGTAATAACATTCTGTAAAAATATTTGAATTCAGCATAAAATTTCCTTTGAAATGATATATAATATGTATTCCTGACTTTACCATTACGCTGTATAAGTTGACTTCAAACATTAAAAAATTGACTTTCGGTCTACTGGTGCAAGACTTTTGGCCACGACTGTAGATGTAGGCCTCGGTTACCTTTAAATTTGTCCAGTCAGCCTCTAAATCTTTAGTTCGTGCAAAAGCATTGTACGTGTTTTCTATAATTTCAGCTTTAATCCCACTTCTTTAATTTTGTCAGCAAGTTCCCAGATTGTACTCTGTAGCTCTGAATGGGTACTTGCAAAAATGACTTATGTCATCAGGAAAATGAAGGTGAGTGATGGGTGAAACAACTTCCATTAATCTTCATTCCATTGCCTTCCTGTAATGTATGTAGTATACTGATGTCAATGTGGGTTATTGCTAACAGTTGGGGGTGAAGAGGTAGCATGCATGGTGTCAGCTGCATGCTGTCCATACGTGTCCAGATCTGCATGCTGTCAATCCAGTTATTGTTAAGTAAAAATGACTTATGTAATTATTTTTGATATAATAGTGGTACAACATAGTGTTTTAAAATGTTTCCTTTTTTAACCAAGGAGCAATGGCAGCTTATTAAGTACTGCATCAGGTATACAAGAATGAAGCATTACTTTGGTTTGCATTACGATGGTATTGGTAATTGAAAGATGGCCTTTAGTCATTAAAAAATGTTGGTAGACCTCATGCTGCACCCACAGTTATGCCTGAAATATTGGTGGGCACCAGTCCTGTGATAATATCATACATAAAAGTTATCATGCATCTAGTGTTTACCCTAGATTTTTTTTACCGCTGGGTAGCAGGAAATTTGAACAACCCCTTCCCCAATTGAAGAAAAAAAAAATTGTTGTTTTGCTTAACATTATCGTACTTATTAAACATCTTTAGCGGTGTGGTAGGCATTAATGTAACATAACATGATAAACATTAGAAAATCGTAAAAGTGAGTACTTACTAATAAATCATATTCGACACAGATTTCAGCTAGTTTTCATCAATATTGATGGTGTATGTCGGAATAAGTTTTCCACACTTACTATTATGTGTGTTGTAAAAATGTTCATTAAAGGAAATGTAACTGGGTGGTAGAGAAAATTAGCTGTGCGTGCCCAGTAAAAGGGCTATAGGGAGAACACTATGTATCAGTTTGTCAGTAAGCTCAGTTGATAAGTACCTCCATAGGAGAAGTACCCTCAAGATTTGCAGAGAGCACGTGAATACTTCAAGCACATATGCTTGTAGGGTGTCACAACTTCTCGATTCAGATAAAAAAAGGTGTGAAAGTAAATTTGCCAGTTGTGAAAAAACTGTGTTGAGATGAATGGTAATACTTGATAATGATGGTGAACAAAATCTATATATACATTCAATCCTCCATGTGCGGGAATTTGAATATGCACGAACTAACTTCAATGCCTTAAGCTTTTTTACACAAACCCTAATTAAAGTATATACAAGTCATGCATCATGGGGAACCTTACTCCTATCATATCTAGATGTGTACACTATATAGGCAAAATTGTTCAGACACCTCCAAATGTGCATTTGCAGAACCAGGCATGCACACTTAATAAGTGCTGTGTATAAAGGAAAGTGTTATCATACCTGTCAGATTGCAGGCCTCTGAACATTCAACCGAGATGGGTTTGGGTTCAAATCCTTATGAGGCATGGATTTTGTGTTTGTGTGACAGCTCTGGCTTTCTCCTTTCTCTGTAACCATTGAACGTAAATTACGAATGGGTGACTGCCTACAGCCCATCAAGTTGCTCAGTAGTTTCTAAACTTCCAAAAAAAAAAAAAAAAATAGGAACATAACAGCATCCACCTGGAAAATGGTTCCCCGACTATTAATGGAAGCATACAGGCACAGATAGATGGTCAGGTGAATGAGTGCAATCTTGCAAAGCACTTGTATGGGGTGAGAGTTACATTAGATCCTCAAAGGGTATCTATAAGAATTCAAATCTTCATTCTTACTGCTCCTGTGACATTCATGAAAAACAGGACTTATGGATGTAAGGGGTAAACAATAGATGGACACACAAAGTGCAAACTTAGTGTGTGACAGTCACACCCCGGTTTTTTTGCCATCCAGAAAAGTTCATATCTAACTGAAAGTGTTCCAGAGAGCTCAATTATTTATCATAAACAGGTGGATGTAGGGACAAACTGGAAGAAGGACAAGAAAGTACTACCATGGTTGCTGTTGCTGTCCTTAAAAGTCAGTCTGGAAATCTCCATCAAAAATGGTCTCAAACACTGCCCTGTCAAACTCTGCTGTAATTCCAGACCAAGGAGTCCTGATGAAATGTTATTTAAATGACCATATATATATATATATATATATATCATATTGCCTTACTCTTGGTAGGTATATTTTGGTACAGGGTGTACCAAAATATACCTACTAAGAGTAAGGCAATATGATATATATATATATATATGGTCATTTAAATAACATTTCATCAGGACTCCTTGGTCTGGAATTACAGCAGAGTTTGACAGGGCAGTGTTTGAGACCATTTTTGATGGAGATTTCCAGACTGACTATTATATATATATATCATATTGCCTTACTCTTGGTAGGTATATTTTGGTACAGGGTGTACCAAAATATACCTACTAAGAGTAAAGCGATATGACTGAGGAATGAAGAAGACCAGAAAGAGGAATCTGAGTGTGTTCATACATACATACATATCACTAAGCTGTTCTCTGAGATTCAGAGGCTAGCTCCAAAAAGAAATACAAACTACCAGATATTTTTACTTACTGTTGCCATATCAAATTTCTTCATTTACAGCGATCTTGACATACAATTTAGGCTTCACTGATATCCATTACACGCCGTACACAAGATCTTTTATACTTCATACTCATAATCTTTTTCTCATGCAGACACTCCTGAATGTGTAGGAATCTTTAAAACCAAGAATTTGCATGATAACATGTTCAATGTGTCTGCCTTTGACTGCAATGACATTACGTTACCGTAGTACAAAATTGGAGACCATACGATCCATGAGGCCAGGAAATGCTACAAATTTCATGTTCAACAGCTGTTTGGAGCTCCAATGTCTGTGAGTTGGACCAGTACACCTGGTATTTAAGATAACCCCATAAGAAATAGTTGCAAGGATTTAGGTTGAGAGAATAGGGTGGCCAATCCACTCTGATGCCATAGTGTTCGCAATAGTCCAAGTCTCAGCAGAATGTTCACGGAACAGTGCAAATACCAGTGCTGTACGATGCAGGTGTGCACTGTCTTGCATGAAAAAGGTCACTTTTTCGTGCAAGTGAAACCCTGCAGACATGGAATGAAAGCTGTTTCCAACACTGTTTGATATCTTGTGGATGTTACAGTTTCATTGATGAAAATGGGCCCGAAGATTTCATATCATGACAAGACACACCACATAGTCACATGTTATGGGTGTAGGGTTGCAGCAATAGCAAGACGTGGGTTTGTGGACCTCCAGAACTACCAATTATGTTTGTTGACAAAGCTGTTGAGGTGAAAGTAAGCCTAATCTGGAAACCAGATGAGCCCTGTGTCGATGTTTTTTGTCTCAATTCTGTTGGACTTTGTCTCAGCAAATGCCAGCCTTGGACCTGTATTCCTTGCTGTTAGTGGCTGTTGTAACTGGATCTTGTATGGGAACAGATGCAGATCTGTTGTGAGAATGCAATGAATACTGCTGTGTGTCAGCCTCAACTGTTGCACTGCCTGCCAGATAGAACTTTTCAGGTTTTTGTCGAATGTTTTCACACCCTTCCAATGTTGGTTTTCCGTTCTTAATGTGGAGAGACTGCCACTTTGGGTCCAATTGTCCAAAACCAACCCCATTGTGTGAAATTTGATGACGATGTTCCTTATAGTTTGTCTGTCTGGTCCAGCTTTGACGCTGAACTTCCTCTGGGATGCCCTTCTCACCTTTTCCAGACTCTCCAATGATCAATAATATTTTTCATGATGAAGATATGCTGTTCTGTGACATACATTGTAATTTTCTTGACTCCTGCAAAGAAACAGAAACACTGGTGTATCACAAATTCCAACTATCTCTAAGTACAGTGTAAAAATTTCTTTACTGCTGTTGTGGTTTTATCTCCATCTAAACTTGATAAGTATCTTTTGGGACATCCAGTATGTACATATACTAAAATCAAAGACGATATTTTCTGGAATCCCCTTTGCCAAAATCTTAGATTCATGCCTGATCAGGACAACTGCTATGAGTTCTGTAATTGTGTTGTTGAATATTGTTCTGAAAATCTTACCTTTCCTAAGTAATGTGTAATGCTCACATGTTCAAAGAATAATATTCTGTATGGTCCATTGAGCATAGTATGACTATCTTGCTAGTGCAGTTGTTGAAGTGCTGGCTCTTCTGACCATTTGGATGAGATGGGCCTATATTCCAGTGTGTGGTGTATTTGCCTTAAAGCATTGGCTCTCTCCTTTGCCTGGAACCAGTGGCCCTAAATCAGGGACAGTTCATAACTCAGGAGTTGCTCATGGGGTTGGGGGTCGGGGAGGGGGTCATTAAGCTGCACATGATAAAGAAGAACGTAATGTGATTAAAATAAGTTTGCATGATGTGAAAAAGTGTGGTTGTCAAGAGACTTAAATTATAGAAATATATGTAATTCAGACTGAGGGTGAGGATGTACTGTATTTATGTATGTGTGATTGCTCTATTGGTTTATACACCTTGTAATATCCAAAAATAAATGAAAAAAGAAACTAAGTTCTATGAATTGATTTTCTTATTTACTGTAGAATTAAGCATATCTATCACACTTTTTGCAAAGTTTGTGTATGCAAATCAGTGAACATCAGCCATTTTCAGTTTGATTGTATCATTAGTAGCATTTTCATATGTTTTAAGATTTCCATTTGAATGTAGGTGTGTAGAAAATATGTTAATTGATGATAGATAATAATCACTGGGAACTAGATAATTTCTGCATTCATTCAATTTGGATTTCTATTAAATGGATCAGTGTGATCATAATTTGCTAATGCTATAAATTGCTTTTGCTTTGTTTGAGATATACCACCATTTTCTTGATCATGTTCCATCATATTACATAGGAGGATGTTTTCATGTAAATGTGATGAATGGGTGATTATTTATTATATACGAGTTTCTTAACTATTTTCAAATTATGATGCTAAAGTTTTTAATGTTCACTTGTGTGTGCGTAGATGGAGAGAGAGAGACTAGTTATGTTTAGCATTAAAATGTGATTAAAATATACTGCATTGCTGCCATTCAGGCACTAACAAATTCTTTTTATGAATACTCTTTATGCAATATTTCCTTTTTTGTGGAGCCAAATAACTTAAAATGTTTAATAAAAAAAAATTCTTAAGAACGCAATCTGATGTATTCATTTTAGGTACTCGTCAGTGTAACAGTAATGAGTTCCGTTGTAATAATACTGGCCAGTGCATTCCAAGAAACTGGGTTTGTGATGGTGAAAATGACTGTGGGGACAGAGAAGCTTCAGATGAACATCCAGACCAGGGTTGCAGTAAGCATCTGCCAGATTTCAGAGGTTTTTTCTTTAGTGAACTTTTAAAAAAATGTACTGTTTTATACTTAAACCTCTTTTAATTTGTGGAATGTTGTTTAACACCAGATAGAATGAAATTTATGGCATGAAAAATCTTAACAAGAAGATTAAACATTTTCCCTACATAATTGTTTGTATGACAGCATGACAATATTAAACCAAACAAATGTGATAAATGAAGGCGAGAAAATTTTGACGAGAAATCCGGAGCTCTGATATATTATAAACTTTTTAATATAGATAAAACTTCAGATGTTCAACTGAAACCATGATCTATGTTTTTTGATGTGTGTGTGTGTGTGTGTGGGTGTTTTAAACAAGAGGGATGTCAAGTAAAAGGAGATGAAATCAACTGATATTTATATCATAAATTACATGAATGCTATTTTAATGCTAATGGATTCTGTTAAAGAAAAACAAATTGTTACAAAAACAATGAGACCTTTAATAGTAAACACATCATTACTCACATTTTTACAATATTAGGTCTCTTGGATGTCAAAAATCTGCAATGTTCCTGGATGTCAAAAATCCCCACACAGACAGTGCCGTATGACATGATGCATTGCCCAGGGGTGAGGTTTTTCAGTACAGTTTTGCCCCAAATTTTCTGCATGTTCAGATGTTTCATTAAATTTTGTTGAATTCTTCTTTAAATTTTATTTGCAAGTCTCAGCGAAAGTCGTTGATGTGGCTTGATCAGGTGCTATACCCTTTCCACATTTTCAGATGTTTTTGCTGTAATAGATCTTCCTGCACATAGTTCATCTTCAGCTGTGTTTTATCTGTACAAAAATATCTTGTGCCATCTAAAAATTAACACAAGAAGTGAAGTTTGGTCTCCATAAACTTTTTGTGACTTTTCATGCATTCCTATTACACTTCTGTGGAATCTGGTGCAAAATTTGTTGGTATGATGTTACTCAGTAGGTCCGTCCTCCATTTCAATAATGTATTCAAGAGACACATAATTTTTCTATACAATTACTTGGTGCCCACTGAAGGGATCAAATTGCGCTCAGTTTTGTTGTTCTGGCCAGGTTCCAAGATGTGCACTGTTTTGCAGTGGTTGATGATAGTTTTTATTTCCTTCTTGCTTCTCGGAAGGAATGAGGTATGAATTTAAGGTTTATTTCTTTCAGATCTCTTCTGTTAGTATTAAAAAATACCTTCATTTATTTAGTGCTACTGGTTCAGTGGAGTAATTCTCAACTTTGAAAATAGGTATACTGTTGTAATCATTGGCACTGATATGTCGTATTTTCACTGTTTCCATGTAGCCACTCCTTCAGAAAAACTTGAAAATTACATTTCTCTGGAGCACGATCGAACCCGCATTTCCTGATTTCCATTCCAGCATGCTATCAATTACACCACCGAGGACAAGGAAGTTCCAAGCAGCTGAAGCTAAGCAGATATAGCTTAGAAATCTTAAAACTGTTCAGATTTGCACTAGTCGAAGCAATTATGTGCTTCCTCATAGAGTCACAACGACCTTTTCTCACATCCGGGGTTGGATGTAGGTCAGAAGTTCCAGTGCTTCAGAGAACATCTTACATAAGTAGGGAATTAATTTCCCTGAAGAAATAATTCTTCACAAATACATGGAGGGCAGTACAAATGTAATTGTTGACACAAATATGTCGTATTTCACTTTTCTATCCAAGTATGTTACCATACATCTGCTTTGCTTCAGTTGCTTGGAACATCCTTGTCCTGGCTGGTGTAACAGATAATATGCTCGAATAAGAATCGGGAGATGCTGGTTTGATTCCCCGCTCCAGGGCAATGTAACGTTCAAGTTTTCTGAAGGAGTGGCTACATAGAAACAGTGAAAATATGGCATATTTGTGCCAATGATTAAATTTGTATTGCCTTCCATATATTTGTAAAGAGATTTCCCACTTATGTTAGATATACTGTTTTTCAACTTTCCTGCTCAAGATGAAAAACAAGTTTTAGAAATTTCTCCCAGATGCCATTTGAAGGTTTCTTGGAAGCTCACCATATACAAAGAGAGCTGTTACAGAATTTTAACATTATAAAAAGAAACAATGTGCATTTGTTTTTCATTGTTCTTTCTGGGTTTAATGACTACCATGAAGAGCTTTAAGAGCTGTACTATATACAGTTGTCCTTAATTTAAATCACTGGTTCCAGGGAAATCAGAGAATTAGCACAAAACAACAAATTCGTCACTCATACCTTATCTGTAACTTGAACCCAAGTCCAGCTTCGATGACTTTATGGACAGAAGGAAATGCACCCTTAAATGAAGAAATACCATTATTTTTTATGCAGAAACATTGTAGGTAATCATTTAATCATTCTTTATTTATTTAGTGCCTTACTTAGAAGACTTATGTTTTGTCCTGCAGTGAAAAGCGAATCTGCATCTTCTGATTTCCATTCCATTACACCATTTATTCCTAGTAATTCCTATGAGAACGTAGTTTACGTCTAGACTGACACCATCATATGATAGTTTAGATTCCTATGTTTTTACATACATACATATCACTAAGCTGCTCTCTGAGAATCAGAGGTTAGCTCCACAATGAAAGACAGTCCACCAAATAAATATTTAACTGATTAATTATTTGCTTACTTTGCAGTATCAAATGTCTCCATTTAAAGCAATATTGGCATACAGCTTGAGCTTCACATTCCTATATTTCTGTTGTTTAGAAATGTGATGTCCTGGAAGCTGTAGTGATTTGCTTTGTCAAATAAAAATTTGGAAATGAATATTTAATTTTTGGTGCAGAAGAATGTAATTTTTTAAATTTTCAGAAGAGTTGGCTGCATGGAAATCAGTCCATTACGGCTTTTCTGTTGGGAGAGGGGAGAAGGAAGGAACTTTCATGCCTGCCAGTATCTATGAGGATTAATTGGGTGTTCAGTAAAGTTGACAAAGCTGTCATTATTTTCCTTTTCTGAACAGCTTTTTGGCCATTTTTGGTGAGGAAGTGGCCTTCAGAATCTGCTTAAGTCAGTATAATTTCTTCCTGACATTTGAAAGCTACAATGTGCTTGGTTTTTGCACCATGACAAATTTCCAAATGTCAGCACAAATATTCTGAAGACCACTTCCCCACTGAAAATGGCCACAACTTAGATTTCTTTAATCAAAAAGTAGTTTAGACATCCTAGAAACAGTGATGGAAAGTTTGCGCTGAACTGCACCAATTTCATTATCTTGCGCCAAGCTGCTACTAATTACAAAAAAATTTAATATTTGCACCCAACTGCGACGAAACGGCAATCCACAGCAACAATTGCCAAGCGAAAAATATGTTTTTACGGCAAAAAATGCGGTTCTAAACGTTGAATCGAATGACGCTTTTTTAAGGTCTACACGTAATTTGGTGAAAACGACGCTTAATCAACACTGCCAATTTCAAATTTCTTAATGTTTTCAACCTACCTTCTAATTCGTTGTTTTTTCAGATAAAGTGACGAAAAAACAACGATTTTCGCGATGTAGGAAATTAAATTGTTTTTGCTTATGGAGTAGGAGTTTTGTTGTAATCACGTGGTATGTAGGAGAAACGATGCTGTATGTTATGAAATCCTGATGAAGATTGTTTACTGATAGTTTGGTGGTCTTTTGGAGTGCTGTGCGATTGAGATTGTTTATATGGCGTTCCCTGCTCTTTGGGATAGCGCAGTTATTTCGTTCCGGGCGAGGTGCGCGATTACGTAAATACAGCGTAAGGTCAGTCATTAGCTATTTCGTTGAGGCGGAGGATGACTGAAAATGGCTCTCCCGTGGTAGGATACAATGGTTCTGTTTCTAAAGGATTCATAGGTATTCTGAGAAGCCAACTTTTATGGATTTTCACTCCATCTTGCTGTTTTACGGAAGTCACCCGAAAAAACTAAGGAAAAGCCCTCGCAAGATCCCTGCATGCAATTTCTATTTTTTTACCATCTTTTGGTAAAAAAAATGCACTTTACAGATAGTCCCTTATGTGCCTTCGATGTTCTGACTTCCCCGCCAATGGAGGCGGAATTTGTCATGTGATTCCCCATACAGCCATTTGAGAGTACCGTGCGCAAAAGTCGAGAGGGAACTCAGCTCAGCGCCTTTTGCCAACTCTTTACATTGATCCCATGTGGCTTTGTGCTTGTGAAAATTCCGGTGCAAATGTTTTAACCCTTTCCACTCGACTGTCGGGTGACACCTGACATTACGAAATCACCGAATAGATCACCCGCTACTCCGATGACGCCTCTATAGCTCACATGTCGGTGGTTGTGAGACATTTACTTTTTGTCAAATAGGTCGGGTGTCACTCACCACGCAGATTACGCCCCTATAGCTCGCATGTCGGGGCTTGCGAGACGTTTTTTTCTCACCGGATAACAAAAAAAAACGTCATCTGCGTGTCGGGTGTCACCAGTGTTGCCTATGACGCCTCTATAGCTCGGATGTCGGCGCTCGTGAGGAATTTCGTTTTCACTGAATAGGTCGGGTGTCATCCGCCACGTCTATGACGCCTCTATAGCTCGTATGTCGGGGCTTGCGAGACATTTATTTTTCGCCAATTATCTCGCGTGTCGGGTGTCACCCTCCATGCCAATGATGCCTCTATTGCTCGCATGTTGGCGCCTGCGTGACATTTCTTTTTCGCCAAATAGCTTGTGTGTTGGGTGTCACCCTCTGTGCTCATTATGCCTCTATAGCTCGTGGGTCGGGGCTAGCGAGACATTTCTTTTTAGCTGAATATTGCACGTGTCGGGTGGCACCCTCCGTGCTGATGACGCCTGTATAGCTCGCATGTCGACGCTCGCGAGACATTTATTTTTTGCCGAATAGGTCGGGTGTCAGCTGCCACGCTGATCATGCCTCTATAGCTTATATGTCGGGGCTGGCGAGCTAAAGCTGAGCTTTCACTGCTAAGTTGTGGCCTCTACTGCAGAAAAGAAAAAAATGCGAGTTCTGCGTGAGTATGGGTGAAAAGTTATTTGAGTGGAAAGGGTTAATTTAGATTAAAACGAAACGAAACGAAACGAAACGTAGCAGTGAAACAGCTATGACAACAAAAAGAACGAAGTCAGATAAAACTTATCTTCAAGTGTATCGCAGTATGTATAGTAAAAGAATGGCCTTTTTATGAAGCATCTAAAATTTTGCTGAATCACGTTTTATAAGCCATGTGGCTGCGATTTTAGCCTGTCGCAAGGCGGCCGCGATGATTGTAGGCGTCATGCGGAGAGCAAGAAGCTCAAAGATCATGTCAAAAGACTAAATGGAGATGTGAGTAAAATTAATGTAACCAAAAAACTTCTGACAGCTTATAAAGAATCCTGGAAAAAATATCTAGAGCATATTAGTGCTGGAAAAATGCAGCAAAACAAGCAAAAAGAGAAGAAATTGAATGTTCACAAGGTGATTTCCCTCATAAAATGTTAAACAATGATGAGATGAACATTGAATGTGGCATAAAAAAAAGACACGAGTGCAATAGAAAGTGGACAGATACTATTAAAAGAAACAAAACAAAACATTGCTAACTATCTTTAAAAATTAGAAAAGAATAGAAGTGAGCAATTAAATATTGAGAAAAGCAGCGACAAATTAAACATTTTTTGTAAAATAAATGATTAATAATAGAATCCTGCTATGGTTACAAATTTTTTGATCTATTTGAAAACTAAAATGTTTGCATATGTGTGTATGTATTTCAATGCAAGATGTTTTAAATTTGAGTAGGGTGCATCTATTTCCAAAACGTTTTTTGCTTAAGAGTTTGTTCTATCTACTAATATTTTACTTGCTCTAAAAAATGTTTTCTTACACCAAAAATGTATTTTATCTGCTCCAAAAATGCATTTTGTTGCTCCAAAAATGTGTTTCACCTGCTCCAAAAACACATTTTGCTGCTCCAAAAATGTATTTTACCTGCTCTAAAAATAAACTTTACCTGCTCCAAAAATGCATTTTGTTGCTCCAAAAATGTATTTTACCTGCTCCAAAAATGGTTTTGCAACTTTCCATCACTGTAGAAACTTCTAAGCTACAACAACACTAGGTGTGTTTTTTGGCGTACAAATGAATGCTGCGTTTATGATCATATGATTGGATCATTAAATGGTGTATAGGTGGTGACCTGCCCCCCTCCCCCCACCCCTCCCCTCCACATTCCCTTTAACAGATTTCTGTGTGGTTTGCAAAACTTGGTAATCTTTTGGTAATGGTTGATTGGTGATTCTAAACTTATGTATATAAAGGCAATAGTTTTTTTTTAATGTCTGCATGGTGCCAAACAATTACACATTTGTGTTAAATCAGTTTTTGTGCCCAATATAGTAATTTTGTTTAGTGCCCTTATTTTTGCATCAATTAACATATTTGTATTTCTTTGATAAGTATTTCTTATAAATGCAATTTTTTTCCAGTGGAAAATGTTTGTAAGGCAAATGAATTCCAGTGTCTGAATTTTGTATGCATTGTGAAGAGTTTCTACTGTGATGGTGATAATGACTGTGGGGATAAATCAGATGAGCCACTTACTTGCTGTAAGTATTCTGATTCAGCTTTTATTTCACCATTTTTTTTATTAATACTGTAATTTCATTTCAATTTTTTTTTTTTTTTTTTTTTTGCACATTCCTCCTTGTGGTGGAGGAGAGGGGTCCCCCTGTCTTATTTGCTTATGTTTACAGACTAAAGTGGAAAAAAAAATTACCAGAGTTATGGAAACTGCCAATTCTGTTTTCCTTAAGATAATCTGAGTTTGGTTCAGATTTTTAAATGATGTAAAGCACCATTGAGTTTGCCTACTAGTTTAAAATATTTCTTTTTTTCTTCTGGTTAAGTAAGTATATGAGGTGTGCTTATTTTCCTACAGTACACTGTGAGCTGTGTTAATAATTTGTTTTGACATATTTATATTTAAATGAAATCATGTATATAGGAATTTTTTGTATACTGGTTTAAGTTAGAACAATAGGACATTTACTTCATTTTGTTTGGATGAAATAAGGCTAGAAATCTAAGAACAAGTTTCTAATTTTATTAATTTTATACACTTTCTTCATATAATACATGCAAAGTGGCATTTCAAAATAATAAAAAAAAATCGTATTTAAGTATCTATGAATTATTATAAAATTCATTCCCCGGGTACTGGCCTCCCGGTAATAAATAAGGGCGTCTTCCTCCCCCTTTCTACCTCTACCTCGCTTCCGTGTCACTTTCCTCTTTCCTATCGGGCACTGTGGCCTAAATCTCCTAGCTTCCTATTTCTAAGGGTTGTTCAAGACCTGGGGTCAGACACTCTCTTCCTAAAATCCTCTACATATGATCTGATCTGATATAAAACTCATTATTGTGATTACTTTCTTCAGTATGATTGATGAATTTAAATAAGAATAGAAATCCCCATTTATTTCTGGTTTCAGTCACTTTTCTGCTATTTGCAGTGAATATTTGCAGTTATCTGTATTGCCAGTGGTTAAAGTAAATCTCTAGTAAAATTATTACTGTATAAAGTTTTTTGTTGTTGTTTTATTTTGTTTTGTCATACAAAGCTGCGTCTTTCAGGTATTTTGACAACTACTTTCATTTGTGTGAGTTATTTTTCAATTCAAACGTGAACAAGAATTCTTAAATAATAACCTGCCAATCTTAAAACAGTTTAAAAAATTTTCACATTCATGAAAACGTCTTGAGAGCTCTTTAATGTTGCTGCTCAGCAGTGCCAGAAAAAATTAAATATGATTGAGAAGTTATTCAGCAGAAGATTGGTGTGTTTTTCAGATAAAAGACTATTTTGAAAAAGAGGAATATATACAATAAAATAATAGAGAGAGAGAGAGAGAGAGAGAGAGAGAGAGAGAGAGAGAGAGCACAATATGCAATTATGTTTTAAAAGAAAAGTGTTTAAACAATGCGTCCTTCCAGTGCTTACGTACAGAGCAGAGACATGGACTTTAGTTAAAAAATTCATACAAAGGCTGCACTCAACTGAAAGAAGCCTGGAGAGATGCATGCTTGGTGTGACCAGGAAGGATAAGAAGAGGAACTTGTGGATAAGGAAAATGACAAGAGTGGAAGGCATGATGATCAGAGTAAAATCCCTGAAATGGCAATGGGCTGGGCATATTGCCAGGAGAACGGACCATCGATGAACAACCGAAAGTTTAGACTTGATTCCAAGGGACAGGAAAATACCCAGAAGAAGACCACATGGGAGATGAGTAGATGAAATTCAAAAGCATGTGGGAGTAACATGGCATAGAATGGCTCAAGACAGACCATTGTGGAAGAAATTTTGGGAGACTTTAGTCCAGCAGTGGATTGATATATATATATATATCTTCTTGATGGATGTCATTAGGTATGCTCTTATTTTTTACCATAAGTAGCACTTCACGTGAGTGAGATATTCCTTTGTTTTAAACTTTCCATCTATAAATTAATACTCCTGCCACAAGAATGCTTCACCGGGCCCTCATTCTTCTAATCACTGCATCTATCATCTGAACTTGTAGATTTTTGGGCCTTATTGGCAGCATTTTCAATTAATCTTGCACTTTTACAATCAGACACAGTTGCACTTTTAATCACAAATTTGATTATGCAATAATTAATATAACATGAAAAATGCAGAAAATTAGCACACATTCACATTTTGTTGTCCAATGCACTGAATAACTTTACAATGTAATTTGTTTGTTATGTACTGAGATAAACCAGAGCAAGTGAGGCACAAAGCCTGTAATTGATTACAGTCTTGATTGTGATTAGTTTCCATGGTAACTTAGCCCCGCAAGCTGCACACTGTTCTTTACTTTTAGAACAAGAAGCAGCATGAAATTTCTGAAATGCTTCTTAGAAACTTTGATTACCTGTCTGTATGTTGTTGTTCCTTTAAGAATGTTTTTTCAGTTTTTTTTACCCACTGTGCAAGTGAACAGCTGTTCGTAAAACAAAATAACGAGCAAAAGGTACCAGGCTTCAGTGCAGTTTGAAGATTAAAAAATACAAACAAACTGGCATATGGAAAAAATGTGAGATACATAACACCAGATATTTTTTTTTAAATAAAGGCTTCTCAAATCACATTTTGAACTTTCTGGAAATTTTATTCTTGTCCTTGGAATGAAGCTGCAAGGCTACTGCAAAAGTATAGCAAAAATCAGGTACACTTACTGACACAGTTGCTTTAATAACCTTGTATTGTGTGACACATTGGTACAAAATTTACCATGTTTTTTTTTGTTTTTTGTTTTCAGCAAACCATAAATGCCGGAAGGGTGAATTTGAGTGTGATAATAACAAACGATGTATTCCAGAGGTAGCTATGTGTAATAATGTCAATGATTGTGAAGACATGTCAGATGAGGACAGTCATGTTTGTAGTAGTGAGTATTTATTATAATTTAGTGAGTTTGAGCATTAATTATTATTTAATGAGCATTATGATGTGTGTATGATTGCTACCATTTGCATGGATTGTTGTTATTATCATTCTGTCAGTATTTTTTTTTTTACTTTTATCATTTTCTTGGCACAGAGGCAAAATTGTTTTATCTGGCAGTCATGTAATTCCAGTTTAATCACATGAGTAAAACTTCGTTTTAAGATTGTAGTTTTATGAGGGCTATACTGAAATTAATGAGCAACAATGTTTTAAAAATTGTGAGTTGTACTGATTGAATAAATAAGTACAACACCTTAATATACATACCTTAACTATTTTTCTATAAAATCTACATCTCTTTGGTCAAGACATATTTTTCCCATCGTTCTGGCAGTACAAAGATTACCGCCATAACAAAGTTACTGATGTACAATGCCAGAAGAAGATTCCAGGCATGTTCATCAGCGTATTTGCCCAACCATGTTCTAGTTCGGCAAAGACATGTACAGTTTTCTGTATTGCTTCTGTGCTCTGTTAGTGTAGACTACTCATCTGGTCCTTTAGAAATCCAAAAAGATGATAGTTCAAGGGTGCCAGATCTGGACTGTAATCAGGTTGAGGTAAAAATGTTCATTCGAGTTTCTGGATTTTTTACCAAGGTCAAATGAGTTGTGTCTAGGGTTGCCATGTAATTGATTAAAGTCTTGATTGTGATTAGTTACCATGGTAACTTAGCTTTGCAAGCTGCAAACTGTTCTTTACTTTTAGAACAAGAAGCAGCGTAACATTTCTGAAATGCTTCTTGGACTTTCTTTCTTGGTCATTTATCATGCAATGCATGGCAGAGTTTTTCTAATGTTTGGACATAACAAGCCGCATTTATCATTTGTTCAGGCTCTAAAAAATCAATCGGAATGCACCCACATGGTTTGTATGCTTCTTGAAAACCTTGAAAAGTCCTTGAAAAAAGAAAATTCATTTTTAAGTCCTTGAAAGTACTTGAAAAGGTTTAGGGCTCCATATATAGTTCTTGAATGTTTTTATTATTGTTTTTTAAGTAATGGTATGAACATATGTAAAATAATTGTTTGTGCTGAAAAGTTGTATAGGAAATTTCTGTGTAGTTCCCACAAAAACACCAAGCCAATCAAATAGCGCAGAACTTACGTTCAACTCAGAGGAGCTCATGGACAGCTGGTACCTTGACTATGACATCACTACGGAGTAAAACATCAGCCATGGGAGAAAATAAGTAGAATGATGTATTCGGGAATTGTGGTGGGCTTCTGTTTACTGGGGTTAGGGACACGTCCTTGCCAAAGGGTGAATATGAAAGTAATGTGCCCCTTCCAAATATTCCACAAAATAAAATGATTTCCATAAACACCAAAACAGAGGGCAATTCAAAGTTAATAGCATAAACGAACATTGAGGCAAGGGGGAAACAGAGGCAGCTCATCAAAGGTGTGCCCGTTCCAGCTAAGTTTAATGGTTTGAATTTGCTAAAATGTCTACCTACTGACCGACCAACCGACAGCATGCACACACATATGATAATTTGGTTTTAAGAAGTCCTTGAAAAGTGCTTGAATTTATTTTGCTTGGAAGAGTATGGAACTTGACCCATCTGCATCCCGAAAAAGCAGTTCCCATAACCTTTGCAGCTGGCAGGACTGCCTTTGGCTTCTTCCTGCTTGGTGAATGGAGATGATACCATTCCATGCTCTAGCATTTTGTTTCAATTTCGCAGACATGCCAACTCTCCGGATTTAGGCGGGAGACCGGATTTTCAGCCCTTTCTCCTGCCCTTCAGATGAATGTCAAATTCTCCTGATTTTCATCGAGAATTAGCCATTAGGATGGTCGAAATTCCACCAACCACCACCATGATTACGAACCGCCTGTGAAATCTTTTTCTTTCTGCGTCAATACAAGGCAGCATTACAGTAATCAGTTTTGTACTTTTCGTCTCTTCCCTTCAAAATGAAAGCCGCCTGGGTGGCGCAGTGGTCTAAGCGCTGGCTTCTGATCAATCGTCCCAGATGGGTCAGAAAAAATGTTGCTTTAAAAAATTTCTCCCAGTCCGATTGTCATACGATGCCTTCAGCAAAAAGCTCCTACGCTCTGGCAGTACAATGCCGGCGATGGTCAATAATTGATTGACAGATGGGAGCTGTTTTGCCTTCTCCTTGAAATTCAGCCCTTCAACCTCTCGCCTCAACATAGCCGCGCACATTCTAAGTGATGATAAACTGTTGAGTTGCGGTGAATTCACTTAAAGACAAAAGGGAGTAGTTACAGTTGGCCTCGCCTTGTAACGAAAGACGATGTTAGCTTTTTGTCATCTTTGCCTTCGCGCACAACCTCAAGGAGAAACAGAAAACAGTTGGCTGTTATTTTATTTGTAAGAAACTACAACATGCGGGCCATTTTGCATTTTCATTAACTTGCAGAATCGACGTACCTGAAAAATTTCAGTAGGGCAAGAAGTGTTGAATTTTTTTTTTTTTTCTTCTTCTATGGGACTTTTAGTAACCCAATAATACTGCTTCTGGAAAGTTGTTTCTACATCAGGAAAATGTCGAAAAAAAAAAAATAGTGCGTGTGTGATTTTATGAGATTTAAAATTCTCCCGATTTTCAGATTTTGAAAGTTGGCAACTTTTAGTGGACCAATAATACTACTTCTGAAAAACTGCTTCTATGTCTGGGAAATGGCAATAAAAAAATAGCACTGTGTGGTTTTATGAGCTGTAAAAACCTCCCGATTTTCAGATTTCAAAGGTTGGCATGTCAGGATTCAAAATGATGGAACCAACTTTTGTCACCTGTCATAATCCCGTGCAAAAAATTGGCTCCATTTCAGTACTGCTACGGTAGCTGTGACAAGTTGTTTTTGCATTGGTTTTTGTGTCTTCTGTCTGTAATGTGGGACCCAGCAGGCACAGATTTTCTGATATCCCAAGATGCTAATCTTTTCCTGAACTACACTGTGTGCTATGCTCAAGTTCGCCATAATTTCCTTCCCCGTCACAAGTCTATAATCATGAATTAAGACCATCAACCTTTTCCTTGTGTTCCATAGAGGCTGTTTGATGACAACCAGTAGGAGGCTGATAGTTAATGTCTATGAAACCGTCCATAAAATGCTTCACCCACCTCACACTGCTGGCACCCATACACGCATCTCCATATGCACACTAAATCCTATGATGAATATTAGTAGTCAGAATTCCTCATTTACAAGAAACTGAATGACAGTTTGGTCACATGATTGACGCTGGTGACGTCATCTTGCATTCATGGCTACAACAAGACATGTCACTACATGTCTATGTACTATCATTCTCCCAGTGTGTAATCTGCCTGTGTAATGCAGCTTTGCTCATTATATTCAGTATGACCTGTACATGCTTCTAAGATGTACACTGTCCTACCATTAATATCAGTACCACACTCTACTTATAGTGAATTCAGTCCATTGCAAGCACCACGTTACTGACCAAATTATAAATCTGTTCTTATGGGTATGATGAAACAAAAGCACGACTGTGAATGCAAGATGCCACAATCGACAGTTAATTGATTTCCAACGTGGATGGATAATAGGGTGCCATGTGAGCAGTTGCTCCATACATGTTATTTTAGCAGCATTGGAGATCGTAGTTCAATGGTTTTGAGATTTTGAGATGCAGGTTGGGCCAAGAAACAATGCAGTACAGAGGTGTACGGGGGAGGGGGAGGGTGTCCTTGGGTTCAGACCCACCCCCCTTCCTTGAGTGTGGATTGAGTACCAATTTAAAGCAATATATATGAAGCTTTCACCAATGAACCAAATCCATGGAACCCTTTCTCTCCCTTAAGAAATTTCTGGCTATGCCACTGACTTGTTAAACCCCAAAGCTAACAGAAAGTAACAGGCGAGCTTTACAGAGGACTGTTTGCCCATAATGTGAATCAACATTGTCTCAAATCATTCAAGCTCTGTGTGAGGCTGTGGGGACTTACATTAGCACCAGTACATTACACAGGACACTACATACATGGGTTATCATGTTTTGGGCAGTCATCTACAAGTTGCTCATCAATTCGACTAATTCAACATGCTGAAAAATGTGATGTAAGGAATGACAGCCTCATTTTTTAGACCAATGAAAAACTGTGTTTTTGGCTGATGAGTCATGGTACACAGTCTACAAATCTGATGTTCATTCCTGGGTGTGGTGGATGCTATGAGAAAGATACCTTCCTGACTGTATTATCCCAACAATGAGGTTAGGTGGAGGTACACAGTCTACCAATCTGATGTTCATTCCTGGGTGTGGTGGATGCTGTGAGAAAGACACCTTCCTGACTGTATTATCCCAACAATGAGGTTAGTTGGAGGTACACAGTCTACCAATCTGATGTTCATTCCTGGGTGTGGTGGATGCTGTGAGAAAGATACCTTCCTGACTGTATTATCCCAACAATGAGGTTAGGTGGAGGTACACAGTCTACCATTCTGTTGTTCATTCCTGGGTGTGGTGGATGCTGTCAGAAAGATACCTTCCTGACTGTATTATCCCAACAATGAGGTTAGGCGGAGGCACTGTGATGGAGTGGGCCTATTTTTTGTTGTTTGGCTTAGGCCCATTAGTCATTTTGTATAAAACCATAAATGCTGAACTCTACATCCTGGACAGCGATGCACTACAAATGCTGTGGCAGTACTTTGGAGAAAGGACTTTACCTGTATCAGCAGGACAACCCGTTGTTTCAGATTTGTTTGAAGTCTCATGGTCATCAAAAAGTTTGACTGGGCAGCCTAGAGTCCTGACCTGAACCCTATATAGAGAATCTCTGGGACAAATTGAATCTTCAGGTGTGTGGAAGAACAGATTTCCCAACAAACAAAGCTGAACTGGTTGCTGCTTCGAAGGCCAAATGTGCGGAATGTGTTCGCGGGCATTTACAAAAGAACTGGTGGAGAGTATTCCTCTCCAAGGCTAGGCGGTCACAAGAGCCAAAGGTCTCAGCACACAATATTAAATCTTCTAATAATTAATGACTTCATGGCTTCCTCTTATTACTTTCAGTATTAGAAATATATTATAAATATTTAACGGGAATTATCGAGGAGAAATTTATAACGGTACATTACCTCTCAAATTTTCGATCTAAACACTAGATCTTCGTCAGGAGTTCTTGCGTCTTACTACTTCCACAGGTATAGCGACCAAGCCTGATGGATTTTCCATCCAGCATAGTCACTGATGTTGCCATCTTGTGTCTTGTAAATTTCCAGGGATTCCTCTAATTTCCGGATAATTGCGTGGGATTGATGTATGATCACTTTTAAGGAGTCCCAGTCCATTTTGTGGCCAGTTGGTTGAACATCTCAAATAAAACAGGATTAGACAGGCACATACAACAAACTGGCCACAAAATGGACTGGGACTCTTTGAAAGTGATCAAACATCAACGCAATTATCCGGAAATTAGAAGAATCCCTGGAAATTTACAAGACACAAGATGGCAACATCCATGACCATGCTGGATGGAAAATCCACCAGGCTTGGTCGCCAGACCTGTAGAAGTAGTAAGACACAAGAACTCCTGATGAAGATGTAGTGTTTAGATCAAAAATTTGAGAACTAATATACCTTAATAAATTTATCCTCGATAATTCCCGTTAAATATGTATAATATTAAATCTTCTGTAAATGAAGATTATTTGTAAACATGCAGGTGTTTGGATATCATTGGTGGCACAGTGCAGTTTCATTTAAGTGTAAGTTGCCCTAAATGTTGACTTTTTTGTTTTGTAATCTTCGAGTGTATTGATCATTAAAATCAAATACCCTAGGAAAATAAAATCGGTGTATGTGTATTGTTTCGCCTATTTCAGGGCTTTTTGTGTATCATTAATGAAAGAACTACACTTACTACTATTTTTATTGAAATATGCAAAATAATTTACTGTTTCTGTTATGGGGCTGATGTGGGATAAGAAAAGCCAACTAAGTTATGGTAAATCTCTCATGTTATTTATGAAAGGTTATTTTTGGTAACAGATTCATAGATTAAAATCTCCATGTTTGAAGGCACAGGCAACAAGGAAACCATGGCATTTGGTCAATTATGTACAACAGGGAACTATAATGTCATCATCATTTGTCCTTATTCAACAGACTGAAGCAACATCTCTTAAGGTGAAAGAATTTAGGCAATTATATAGTAAAATGGTTAGCAAGAATCATGATATTATGACGATATTCAGATTACTGAAATGCTAAATCACACGGTTCATCTTTTGCTCTCAGTCACACCCTGCCTTTCAGATTGGGTGAAGCAGTCTCTGTGACAATACACATTGTGGTAAATGCTAAAACAGGCAAATTGTGACAAATATACAGTTACCCTTTTTTTTTTTTTGTAAAAAATTGCACATCTGGAAAAGTGGAAAATGCTTGGTAAATCTAGGGTATACTAATGTCTATTAAATCTAAGATCTTTTGAATTCTGTCTCCATCAAACAGAGAGATATGATGACCTATACTAATGAAAACCAATTCCTTCCTTTCCATGAAGTGACTACATCAAGTAACTAGAGCCTTAAAATATTGGCTCAGCTGTGGGTTTGCTTCGGCCCATTTCAGTGCATACAAGCAAAGAATGGAATTTCTGGTTACTGTGTAAATTAATCCCTTTCTCTGCCAATTCTGCAAAATCCAAATGGAAAAGCTTTCTAGATAAGGTTAATGCCTGATGTAGAATGACTGCCTTTCAGATTGGGTGAAGCTGTCTCTGTTGCAATCCTAATTTCTCGAGATTCTTTAGAAAGCTATTGGATACCACTGTGGTTATTGAAATGACAACTGGTATGATCTGTGTTATGCTTTGTTTCCAGATCCTTTGGATTTCCGTTCCCATGTTCTCGTATTTCAGGATTTTCTCAGATACTGTTATTTGGGTGTTTTCTACAGAGTAATTCACTTGGGACTGATCACTTATTTTTTTTAATTAACTCACAATTGCAAAGGCACATTTGAATGAAATTAATGTAAAACATACCTTGATCCATGACAAAAAGGAATGTCTCATAGAAGATGTTGGAAGTGCCCACCACCACCGTCCAAGCACATATTCACCCGACGCTCTATATTGGTGAATGTGCGATGTAACTTAGCGTTGTCAATGGCAGCAGTTTCACGTGCTATGTTGTCTTTCAGTTTCTCAATTGACCATGGCTTGTTGGCATAAACCTTGCTTTTTAAAAGTCCTCAGAGAAAGAAATTTGAGGCTGTCAGGTCGGAAGACCTAGGCAGCCACAGGTCTTTGGAAATAATCCTGTCCTGGAAAAAGCTGTGAATGTCTGCCAGGCTCTTATTGGAGGTGTGGCACATTGCACCGTCCTGTTGAAAGTAACCATTTGCAAGTTCCTGATCATTCAGCTGGTTCACAAACTCATTAAAAATTTCCAAGTATCGGTCAATATTCACCATGTCTTTAAAAAAGATTGGCCCAATGTTACGGTATTGGGAAACCGCACACCAGACACCAATTTTCACTAGATGTGATGGCTCTTCATGGATGGTGTGGGGATTATCACTGGCCCATGTCCATGTATTTTACTAGTTTACATAGCTGGATAAATGGAACCATGCTTCGTCAGTAAGCCATGCTATGTCCAACATGACAAGAGTTTTCGGCGAAAAATTTGGTAAACCATTGACAGTGTGCCAATTGCTTTGCAAAATCCAGTGGCTGTAACTTGTTCACAGCAGTGATACAATACGGCTTAATCTTCACCTGTTTGGCTGCTCTTTGACATGTTGAATACAATCATCCAGTCTCTTGGGATAGCTGCCAAATAGATTTTCGTGGGGATGCCAACAACTGTTGCTACACATCCTCTATTGTATCCTCCACCATCTGTGATCGTCTAACTGTATGCGGATCCACCAAGCTTCCTGTTTTCTCCAGCTTCTTCGCCAATTTTGAAATGGTGGCACTGGTGGGTTGTTTATGTCCACCAAATTTCTTCATAAACTACTTCTGACATTGAAAGAACCGGTTACCCAGTACTGAAGCACAATGAACACACACTCTTCAATTGAGTACACCATCTTCATTGGACCTCCTCGCTTAAAATGTCTGCAGAGACACTCTATTCCCCAATCACTACTAGACAGATGGTGCATCAGTGCAACGCCACCCAGCTACCGGAGAGATATTTTATTCACAGGTGATGCTTGTCGACTGCTTTGTCAGGGAATAAAGAACCACTCTATTCGGTTTTCATGCTCATCGTATATTCCCCATCTCATATATTCCGCATTATAAGTTTTCAGTCCTGAGTGAATCACCCTGTATAAGAGGAACTGTGGCATTTATTCGTTGTGTTTTCAGTTTTTTTGTCTACAATTGCAGTGTCAAGTGAAATGTGGTCATTGGTCTTTTCTGCAATGATAGGTTTGTCTCAGTACGTGATGTAATTATGATTTTTGGGAATAGGTTCTGGTTGGTACTTGTAATGAGGTGAAATATAACTTTTATTATTAATATCATTATTATTATCATTGTGTATTTTGAGTTGTTGGTAAAATAACTAATTTAATGCCAATGATGAGTATACATAAAAATGCTAAATGTATGCCACTTTTTTTTCCATACTTGAACCATTCAGTATTTTGTTTGTAATTTCTTTGACAGTCTACTTTGCAGAAACTCCCTCAAATGATTGTTCTGATAATGAGTTCAAGTGTGATAATGGGAAATGCATCAATCAAAGTGCTCTTTGTGATGGTGAAAACAACTGTGAGGATTATTCTGATGAAAACAAATGCAGTATGTTACAAACATTGTCTTCATTTATACCATTTCAATATGTGTTTAAATTTTGTGATGCTTTGAATTTTGAGTTTCAATTAGATTTTAAGTTGTTTATTAAATTGGACTATAGAAATTTTTAATCATTATTCTGTGCAAATTATATATTAACATCTCTGAAAGAAGGAATGTTCCACAAGATATAATTTTGAGCTGTTTAATTCCAGCCTAGCTGCTCCACAGTGAAGCATCTAAGTCTGAAAAGTGGTTATCCATAATATCTGATGTATTTGGATTTTCTGTTATTTTTTTCTGTAGTTGTACTGTTGTCTGTCACACCATCAAAACTTCAGAAGAGGTTTTTTAACACTCCTGGCAAACTCCTCGTTAACTAACACAGACAGCCTATTTTCCATTTTTACGTTATTTAGAACTAAGCACAAAAAAAAAACAAAAAAAAACAAACTGTATTTATATTGAACAGTTATGGATTGGAAGTAGCACAATACATGTTGCTCACTATTTCTATGGTAGCATGGCGTGCAGCCTTGCCACAAATAGAGAAATGCAGTTGTTGCGGTATGATCCTACAAAATAAAATATCTTGCAGTAAAATACTTGCTACAAAATATATCATTGTTCAATTTTCGCCAATTTGCGATGAACATACTTTTTACGTGCCTACGGCATGTTAATTTGATTGACATTAAATGTCCGTAATTACTGTTTCACACGTTATGCAAGTTCAGCAATTGGGAGATTGTTAAATGATGTTAACATAGTATTGGCAATTGAAATCAAGAAAAATAATAAGTATCTGTACTTACAATATTCGTAGTGGCTGTCGGAGCTTCATTTGTACGTCTTCAAAGAATGTGAACTTTTTCAATTGTGAAGTTTAAATTAAAATTCATGATATTGTAAAATCAGTACCAGATAAAATTGAACAAGATGAATTTTTACAATGCAGGTAAAAGAATTTCCTTAACAACAACGAAATATGAAACTGAATTAAAACCTTCTTGAATTTTTTTAAAAACGAACTATAATCCCGAAGAGGAAATAATCTTGACTGTGAAGCACCTCGATAACAACGAAATATGAAGAGGAATTATAATTTTGCTGAAATTTTAAAAACGAACAGTCTTGAAAAAGAAATAATCATCCTGATTGTAAAGCATCCAAAAAATAAATCTCCTGACTGCGAAGCACCGAACTAATTTCTGCTAACACTCATAGCCATCATCAGTGGTAGGTGCACGGACATTGGAATTACCGCACTCACTCGTTCAGGTATGCTGCTTAACCCTAATGTATGTTCAGCCCTGTCATGTAGATCTTTGCGCATCATGATTTGGGTTCAACTGCACACATCAATGGTGTCGCCATCTGTAATTAAACAAAAATAAGCAAGTAGCATTTATGGAGTAGAAATATGCACCTGTATTTTTAAGTAATATTTGATGTTACTAGTTTTTTTGTTAATGTTTTTCTTCTTGAAATGTTTTTTCTCCTGTTCAATAAGGTACCTCCATGCAAACTGAAGCTCTACTGGACTATTAACGTTACAGTTGTATCTTTTGGTTTTCTCAATGACTACAGCCTCGGAGGTTAAAATCTGGGCATGTGATCTATGCAATGTTAGAATTTTCTTGTTAGTCCAATCAGGAGTTACATGATTTTTGATACAATGTTGTATTAATGAAGTTTTTTCTTCTTTTCTTGTCCAATTCGTAATATGTTCATTTAATCTAGTCAAAAATCTTCTACGCGTACTTCCGATATATACCTTATCTTTTTGGTTATCATCCTTAACTGTTGGAATGACATAAACGCCAGATTTATTTAGAACTGATCTATTATTATTAGTAGTAAGTATACTTCCATTGTCAATAACTGTTTCTGCAATGTTAATATTGTGGTTTTAACATTCTTTTTTAAAATAGTACTAATAGGAGGTAAGTATGGAAATTTTCCATAATATTGCTGTATTTCTTTTTCAATATTACTTTTGGAACGATGTATATTGGCCGTAATGTTATTATATAAAGATTTGACTAATCCTTTATTATATCCAAATTCTTCTGCAGTTTTTTCAATCCATTTTAGCTCTTTGATCTGATTCTTTATTGGATGAGTGTGTCATGGCTCTTTTAATATAAAAGCGGAACACTGCAGTCTTATATTTCCAAGGGTGTGTAGAATCCTTTGGGATAATTGCCTGTACATATGACGGTTTCCGGTAGACTGAATATTCTATAATTCCGTTATTTTGTGTATAGAGATATCCAAGAAGTTTAGCTGGCCATTAACTTCAATTTCTTTACTAACCTGTATTGAATGATAACAACTGTTAAATTTATTAATGAAGTTATCCATTTCAAGATTGGAGTGCTGCCAAAATAGTAAAATATCATCGACGTATCGGAGATATACATATGGTAAGTATATATTAGAATGATCTAATATACAGTTTTCAATATCTTGCAGAACGACTTCGGCCAGTAGCCCTGAAATTGGGGACCCCATTGCGGCACCATATTGCTGTTTATAAATTGTCCCATTAAATGTGAAAAAAATATTATTTGTAACAAATAATAATGCTGATATAATACTGTTTCTGACTTTATCAGTAAGATTTTCATCTTCCAATCTGGAATTAATTAAGTCAATAGTGATATCGGTTGTAGTATTGGGATATAGAGAGATGACATCTAAACTGGCCAATGGGGTCCCCAATTGGGGTCCCCAATTTCAGGGTTACTGGCCGAGGTCGTTCTGCAAGATATTGAAAACTGTATATTAGATCATTCTAATATATACTTACCATATGTATATCTCCGATATGTCGATGATATTTTACTATTTTGGCAGCACTCCAATCTTGAAATGGATAACTTCATTAATAAATTTAACAGTTGTTATCAATCAATACAGGTTAGTAAAGAAATTGAAGTTAATGGCCAGCTAAACTTCTTGGATATCTCTATACACAAGGATAACGGAATTATAGAATATTCAGTCTACCAGAAGCCATCATATGTACAGGCAATTATTCCAAAGGATTCTACACACCCTTGGAAATATAAGACTGCAGCGTTCCGCTTTTATATTAAAAGAGCCATGACACACTCATCCAATAAAGAATCAGAGATCAAAGAGCTAAAATGGATTGAAAAAACTGCAGAAGAATTTGGATATAATAAAGGATTAGTCAAATCTTTATATAACAACATTACGGCCAATATACATCGTTCCGAAAGTAATATTGAAAAAGAAATACAGCAATATTATGGAAAATTTCCATACTTACCTCCTATTAGTACTATTTAAAAAAAGGAGTGTTACAACCACAATATTAACATTGCAGAAACTGTTATTGACAATGGAAGTATACTTACTACTACTAATAATATATCAATTCTAAATAAATCTGGCGTTTATGCCATTCCAACAGTTAAGGATTATAACCAAAACGATAAGGTATATATCGGAAGTACGCGTAGAAGATTTTTGACTAGATTAAATGAACATATTACGAATTGGACAAGAAAAGAAGAAAAAACTTCATTAATACAACATTGTATCAAAAATCATGTAACTCCTGATTGGACTAACAAGAAAATTCTAACATCGCATGGATCACATGCCCAGATTCTAACCTCCGAGGCTGTAGTCATTGAGAAAACCAAAAGATACAACTGTAACGTTAATAGTCCAGTAGAGCTTCAGTTTGCATGGAGGTACCTTATTGAACAGGAGAGAAAACATTTCAAGAAGAAAAACATTAACAAAAAACAAGTAACATCAAATATTACTTAAAAATACAGCTGCATATTTCTACTCCATAAATGCTACTTGTTTATTTTTGTTTAGCTACAGATGGCGACACCATTGATGTGCGCAGTTGAACCTAAATCATGATGCGCAAATATCGACATGACAGGGCTGAACATACATTAGGGTTAAGCAGCATACCTGAACGAGTGAGTGCGGTAATTCCAATGTCCGTGCACGTACCACTGATGATGGCTATGAGTGTTAGCAGAAATTAGTTTGGTGCTTCGCAGTCAGGAGATTTTATTTTTTGGATGCTTTACAATCAGGATGATTATTTCTTTTTCAAGACTGTTCGTTTTTAAAATTTTGGCAAAATTATAATTCGTCTTCATATTTCGTTGTTATCGAGGTGCTTCACAGTCAAGATTATTTCCTCTTCGGGATTATAGTTCGTTTTTAAAAAAAATTCAAGAAGGTTTTAATTCAGTTTCATATTTCGTTGTTGTTAAGGAAATTCTTTTACCTGCATTGTAAAAATTCATCTTGTTCAATTTTATCTGGTACTGATTTTATAATATCATGAATTTTAATTTAAACTTCACAATTGAAAAAAGTTCACATTCTTTGAAGACGTACATATGAAGCCCTGACAGCCGCTACGAATATTGTAAGTACAGATACTTATTATTTTTCTTAATTTCAATTGCCAATACTATGTTAACATCATTTAACAATCTCCCGATTGCTGAACTTGCATAACGTGTGAAACAGTAATTACCGACATTTTATGTCAATCAAATTAAAATACTTGCTACAAATTGTACAACTTTTAAAAGCAGTCTTTAAGAAAAGTCTTCAAATCACGGGATATTTCAAGGTTTACTGAAGTATAATTGGCTGGGACAGGGGTGCTGAGTGTGCTATGCCTTAATCATATTCCTGACTTAACATTATGAATGCAAGTAAAACTGTTAACTGGGAAGTCTTCTTAGTCAGCATGCATAGCCAGTGCATACAAGATGATCATGCTGGTGGTTTTGTTGAAGACTGTACATTAAAATCCTGTATCGGACTGGTACAGCACGCCCCACCCCCCACCCCCAGTTAAGAGAAAATTTTCATGCTCTGGCCAGATGGGCCTGTACTGGAAGGTTTAGCATTTTGCTCGTGAGTTAAAGGAGAACGTTTTGACTCGCAAAACAAAGAGAGATTGTCTTGTTAAGTTAACAGATGGCAAAGATCATTGGGTGAAATGAAAGACATGGGCCGCCCCGTTGGCACAGTGGTCTAAGCGCTGGCTTATGACCATTCATCCATGAAAGGGTCTGGTATCGAATCCCGGTGAGGCATGGATGTTGGGTTTGTCTTACGGCCTTGGCTCTCTTTCTTCCCTGGAACAAGTGGCCCTAAATTAGGGACTGTCGACTACTTATAGCCCATTGAGTTTCTCACGGTGGTCATTAAACCTTCAATCAAGAAAGACATGGAAACACATCCACCACCGGATGCATTGATTAATTACAGCTAAAATTGAAAAGCTGGGCTGTAAGATGAGAGTCTGAAATAGGCTGTTTTGTTTCTTTAAAGGTTGAAATCAAATTCTGTTTTCACATTGTTGGCATTAGGGACTAAAACACATGACTGTGTTTCTTTTCTGACAAATGTTTACATAAACAGACTTTTCAGCTTCATGAAACCAGTTGATTGAGCTTCTGGCATGATTCGTTGCAACAGAAGAGATGAGGAAGTTCAAAGTATTTGTTTACATATCTGGGGATCGAGGCTATCTTGTTTATGCTTCAGTGGGGAAGAGGAAAAGCATTTACATTCGTAACAGGAAAAGGAAGTCAGGTCCCGAACCTCATCTGTAGGAGGAATTTTTACAGAAATTTCACATCTCTCTGAGTTGTATTTCATTTACTACTATGATAGTTGAACTCAGTAGAGCAGCTTTGTTCCTCAGGAGGAAGCCTTGCATTATTTGCATTAATAAGTGGCAGGGAATGCATCATGAAAACCTGAAACAGGCCGAGCTTTCCAAGTTAACCCCCATGTAAACCTCAACCATAGATTTCAAGATTCCATTCTCTCAGTCAAAGAGAATGAATTTGCAGTTGTTTCTGGATATATGGTTTTTATTTTAATTTCATAGGGTTTGCCACTAATCTAGCTAACCTGGAATATTTGCCATTGAATATGTTAAAATATCGTACATGAGATGAGACTGAGGTAAATATGAAGATAAATTATTTGTCTAATTTACTTTGGTACACAGTGCAGCAGTTATATAATGAGACTGATTTGAAAAAAAAAAATCCCAGTGAAACACATATTTCGGGAAGGCATGGCTTTTTGGTAAATCATTTATCAACTATGTAGTGGCAACAGTGTTTGCATGAGAATTGCGCAGATGATTATATACACTGTACATGACATCATTCGGTGGAAGTACATTGTCACACTCTGTCATGGAGCAGAGAACAAATATCCAGTTCTGTTTGAAAATCTGTTTCTTTAAAGGTTGAAATCAAATTCTGATTTCATCCTTTAAAGAAACAGTAAAACCACATCTGATACAGTTGAAGAGTTGCATTATGTATATGGAGCTAATTGCCTATCTTGTGAACAAATATTCTGATGGTATGCACATTTCAAGGACGGGCAGGAAGATTTGGAAAATGACGAAAGGCCTGGATGCACGATTTCAATGTGCACGCCTGAGCTTATCGAGAATGTTCGAGAAAGGATAAAAAGTGGTCTTTGTGTGTCCTTGACGATGCTGGAATGTGCTTGGTGTTAATAAGATTAAGATTTCATGATTTGTCAAATAAGGTTGGGGGGGGGGCGGACTCATTTTGTTCTGCATGCTTTGTCAGACGACTAGAAACATGCATGGGTGGTGTGTGTAAATTACAACCTGGAGATTGCAGAAGCAATGCAAAAATTTCTCCAAAGCATTGTGGCAGGCTACGAGACAGGGTGTTTTCATGATGATCCTGAAACATAGCATCAGGGTGCTCATTGGAAGTCACCACAGTCACCCAAAAGAAAGAAGACTAGGTTACAGAAGTTCAAATTTAAGACAATGCTAGTGTGCTTTTATCACAGCAGCAAAGGAATTCTTTATCATAAGTTCATTCTTGAAGGTACAGCTGTTACTGGCAATGCTTACACATCCATTGTGGAATGATTGTAAAAGAGGATTGTTCTTGTCAGGCCTGAGTACAAAAACAGGCAATAGTTCCTTCTTCACGATAGTGCACCCACACACAGAGCAGTCAGTGTACAGCAATTTCTGGCATGAAAGCAAGTGTTTCTACTCACCCCCTCCCCTTCTCCAGATGTGTCACTGTGCGATTACCTTCTATTCCCTAAGTTAAAGCTGCCTTTAAAAGAAAAAGTTTTTCAGGACATTGAAGACATACAAAAAGAAAAAAAAGTGTGGCATCAGGCTCTTCACTCCATACCAAAAGATGACCTCCGCAAGTCCTTCCTTTCATTGGCTGATTGTGTCACTTTTTTGTATTAACGCAGGAGGATTGTCGAACAAAATATATTCACGTAAGTTTTCTTGCTTTTCCATGTTTTTAAAAAAATCAGTCTCATTACTTAATTTTTACTCTGTGTATTCAGCTCTGGATGTCATATGTAAAAATAAACAAATAAAAATAATTAGTATCTGCACTTGTTACCTAAATGTAAAAAAGTAGATGTAGCTTTTGCAAGCTACTTTTTCTACAATGTATAAACTTATAGTTGTAGTAGCAGCCAGCTATTTTTGTAAAGCAGTTTTTCAATCACTATAAATAGTTCCATATTTTTTAACCCTTCAACAATAGTTCATTCGTGATTTAAACCCATAGAGGTTCTGAACTTCAGAGGAAGCTTTATGTGGTAGGGAATTTTGCAGTAATAGTGCAACAAAAAGTAGTGGATCTAAATATTGTGCCTATTCCAGCTTCAGAGTAATTACTCACTCATAGAAAAAGTGAATGTGCAAAACATTCTGTGGAATATATGCTCGTTTGCACATAATGTAAGCAAGAGTAAGTGTGTTTCTTGTGGTTTGATGGAAAGCTGTTGAAGGTGGAAGAGGTGATGACAGTTTCTTAGAACAGTGACTTATGAAAGATACAGAATGAAAAAGGTTGAAAAAATGTAGTAAATCCAATATTGTGAATCAGACAAACTGCAATTTTCTGTACAGTAAGAAGGTTTAGATTTGATTTGGATGTGTGATCCCAAATATTAGAATAATATTCAGGGTTGGATAATTTTTGGAGGTTTTTTGTGCCAGGGGTTATTGAGGAGAAAAGTTTTGTCCAAGCTGAAAGTGAAATTCTTGGCTTATTGCATCAGAAGACATGTGGTTTTTATCAGCATTTTCAGAGTGTTTATTCAGCTGATACAAGTGTATCTGTCCCTACACTGTGATTCAGGAACAGAATAAATTTGTTAATTGGGATGTTTTACATTTAATGACCAACTGTAAATATTCCAATGTTGAACGCAGGTCTCACGTGGGCTCTGGAATCCTGGAAAAGTTGTGGAATTTGATTTCCCTTATTTCCAGGCTGGGAAAGTCATTGATTTTTCATATTTTTGGGAAAGGTCTTTTAATAGTCCTGGAATTTTTTCATGCAATGAAAAATAAAATTAGTCAAAATATGTGAGTTAATTGCATCACTTTGTTCAAACTCCCTACAGCATCTTCTCGCAATGGCATCACTTCCTTCCATGGAGTGCTGAGATGTGATATCGTCTCTTGTGACACTGCAGTGTAAGACATTTGAATGCCATATTTCCAGCAGCCTTGGTTTGTGGTACAACAGTTGTGTGCAGTTGGTGTCACAATAGCATGTGGAAACCTTTCCACAAGTCCTAGAAGTAACTCTTACTCCTAGCACACGCTTTCCTTTCAGGAGATTGATATCCAACCTCTCCCCTTGCTGCCATTCTGTGTGGAAATAGATGACCATGAAATAGGGAGTATTCAGTGCTATTGCAAAAATATTTTATAGTATTATCTTTGTGTTAAGTTCCAGATTACTTCATATAAGTTTCATACAGAGAAATTTTTATATGGGGAAATTTTGCCACTTCATCGAAGATGTAACACACACTGAAGAACAAACACCCTGTAACAGTGAAACCCTTAGGACTTCATAAGAATTCTAAATGCCTACTAAATTGCCCCAATTTGCAAAATATACATACACGAGATTCTTCTGTGAAGTCGTGGAATTCCGCTTTTTTGTCATCATTTGGGTCATTCTTGAGATCATTGCAGAACTGAAGAGAAATTTTGGGGGAGTCATTTTCCATCTGGGGACGTTATTTCGTCTTTCAAAACTTTCGGAAACAGAAGTTAAGCAGAGTGAAGATTTCCCTGTAATTCTAATGTCTTTTTCTCGCAATGTTCCTTCTGCCCAGTACTGTTGTTAAATATCATTTTCCCAAAAATATTTGTACTTCATCTTAAAAATGGAGAAAAGTTTTCTGAAAACGGGAGTTAAATGGCTCAAAAATTTCCCTGTAATTTTCAGGCATGGGGTTTTCCATTTGTCTAGTTTTCGAGATAGATGTGTAACTGAACAGATTGGGGAGGGGGCCTGTTCCCGTCTGAAAACAAAATTACAACTGTCAAAACTTTTGAAAACAGAAGTTACGTAGAGTGAAGATTTCTCCCGTAGTCATAATTTTTCTCTCGCCATGTTCCTTCTGCCCAGCATTGTCGTAGAAATTTGTATTTTAGCTCGAAAATGGAGCAAATATTTCCAAAAAGGGAAAGTCTGACAGAGCGAAGATTTTGCCCATAATCGGAAGTTTTTCCCGCGATGTTCCCTCTATCATGTGTTATTGTTAAGTGTCAATAATTTTATTTTTTGAATGCAGAAATGTGTTCCAGTTTAATATTTACATAAATAAATTACAATGAACTATTCCGTCTTGCTCATGCTGCATTAGGTTAATGCTGTTTTGCCACACATTCTTATTTTTCAGATGGTTAAAAAGTTCAGCTCTTTTTCTTCTTCGTCAGTCCCATGTATGAATGTAAAACAAAGCACTGTGATACATACATACATACGTATCCCTAAGCTGTTCTCTGAGATTCAGAGGTTAGCTCTAAAAAGAAATACAAACTTCCAGATATTTTTATTTATTGTTGTCGTATCAAACTTCTCCATTTACACTGTGATTATAGCAAAAATTTAAGCACTTGGAAATTTATGAAATCCTGAAAAAGTCCTGGAATAATTTATTTTCTGTAAATGTGTGCAAACCCAGTAAGCAATATGCACAGCATTGATTGTTGTGTCTCCCCCCCCCATCTAATGTTTGCAGAAGTGTGTGTGTGTGTGTGTGTGTGTGTGTGTGTGTGTGTGTTAGGGTTTTGAGAGCCTGTAGCTTTGGAAGAGTAAGATATATTATTGTGTGCTGATTTACTGTCCAGTACAACTAATCGTTCAACAGACTTGCCAGTTAAAATTATTGAACAGTATTTACATAAAGCACTTTATCCTCATAATAAGCTACACAGAAAATTTCTTTGAGATTCTTCTACAAAGTTTGTGTCACTTTACATTATCAATGGTGTTGGTTCATTATGGGCATCTGGGGTTGAGCCCCGCATGAACATGACAAGAAAACTGTTTCTTCTTTAAATTGGAAAAATTCCAAAAGAAAATATGTATTAGTAGCCAGTCTTCCAGATTTTTTGAATGCCAATTTGAGCCATTGCAATAGTTGAGTAACTGGGTAGCACAGTATAGCCTTCCATACCTGTTTGCTAGAGTGCGCTGAATCTTGGCCATGGCTGAATACCACGTGTATGGGAGAGGTGATTTTAGTCAACTTGTCACCTTGTCGAAGCTTCAGAGAATAGTAAGGAATGAGCAGTGCTAACTGAACAGCGCATGCATAAAACTGTCTTTCGGGGCTGGTTGCTTTTCTGTTTAACAGCAGAAATTTTGCTTTTGCGCCATCTTTTGATTATCGTTTGTGGAGTTAGGCTGTTAGGTTCTCTTGTGTAAGTAAATGAACAAAGTGGACTTTTTATCGGAACACCCTTTTAGTTTATTAAAAGATGAAGAAAAAAAAAAGAAAAAAACGTTAAAGACCTGGGCCCACATTGGCCAAATATTTGCTTGGTGCAAAAACAAGAATCAGTCGAGAACTCTACTTTGAAGCATGTAAAAACTTGCTCAAATAATACAATGGGGCAAGGCAAGAACAGTTAAATGTATTAACTATTTTATCTGTTGAGAAAAAGTTCATTTCAGAAATTGAAAATTTTGAAATGAAAGTTATCCAGAAGTTTGCTGAGCAAAAATACAGAACTCAGTTCCTTTATAAGTGAAGAAAAGCAGAAACCTAAACTTTTATTTTATGTTGCACAGCACTGCATATATATATACTGTAAATAAAATTTCTACCTCATTCTATATGAGGTTAAATATGATTTCAGCAGGTGGCATTTGGAAACTTCACAATCCACTAAAATTATATTTCGCAGTGCAGAAAAAGATTGAGAACAATTTTGAAAATATTTATCGCCGGATAAATTTCAGGTCACCCTATGCCACTTTACATTATATGAAAAAAGGGTTTTGGTTTGCACATAAGTTTTGTGAACAAATGTATAAACAGCTGCTATGGTTAATCTGTTAGTGAATGAAATAGCAGAAGGTCTTTTTCATTATGACATGTGACATAGTAAATGTTACTGAGAAAATCTGATCAGATTCTAAATGTTAACAGGAATTTCATAACAGCACCGTGTCCTCCCTGGTTAATGGTAGTTGGAAATAAAATCTGGTATTTTACGTATTTAAATTCATGTGATATCAGATGCTTAACTTTCTGTGTAAATTATATTGGTAGAAAATCTGTTTGAAATGGTATGAACAAATATATGTATCAACAGTTGAAAGAAAAGGTGTTTTTCAGCTATTTAGGTGAAGGAGGTTGTATCCCTTTTGATTGTTTTTAGTCATTTGCAATCAGTTTTTCAGTGTCTGAAATAGAATGATAAAATAATACCAGATTGTTGTGTAACTTAATGTCATGTGTATTGATGTTTTTAAAAATAAACAAAAACATTGACATTTAAAAAAAAAAAAGCAATGCAAAACTAGGTAACTTATTCAATTGCTGTGGTGTGTGTGTGTGTGTGAGAGAGAGAGAGAGAGAGAGAGAGAGAGAGCATTCTGGAGCTTGATGCAAACTGAAGAGAAATGTTTTGGCGATTGGTGGTGGTTTTTTTAGGGAAGGGGGGGGGCTCATTTTCTGCCTGTGGGAATAGAATTCCAACTTTTAAAACTTTTGAAAATGGAATTTTGACAAAGTGGAAAATTTTTCCTGTGATCGTGATTTTTTCCCCCTCACAATGTTCCTTTCCTCCAGTATTGTTAAATATAATTTTATTCCATAAAATCTGTGCATTTCATTTTAAAAATGGAGGAAAAATTTCCCAAAATGGAAATCAGACTGAATAAAGATCGTTCTCCTAAATATAATACCCCCCCCCTGCAATGTTTCCACTATTCTGTGTTGTTGTTAAATGTCATTTTCACCCATAAATGTTTGCATTTTAGTTTCATAAGGGAGAGGAAAATTTGTGAAAATGGAATTGACAAAATTAGAAAGTTTATAAGAAAGGATACATGGAGTTTAAAAGTATTCATATTATCAAAGTTACACCATATATCTAAAGTAGTGAAGTTTTGATATCACAACATGGTCTTCTGGCTGAATATTCTTGAAATTATAGTCATCTGAGGACATAAGAAATTAAAAAACAAAAACAAAAAACAATACAAAAGAAGAAATGGGAAGGATATCAGCAGAAAGAAAAATTAAGCAATTAAAGCTGTGCAACTGCAGAGTAAATGAAGGACAAATATGGCTGTAGAACTTGCTGAGAAGAAAGCAAGGCTTGCTTGTTGCAAGAGGAAACTTCAGCTGATGTTCTTGCAAGTACAAGAAACAAAACAAGAAAATAACTGTGTTTGAAGCAATGCCTTTAAGAAGTCCATTTTATTTTGTCTTGAATTCAGTAATTATATGTTGTGAACACAGTTATATGCTCCAGTTTAATGCTTGCAAAGAGAAATTGTGGTGGACAATTTCGTCTTGTTCATGCTGCATTATATTCATACATTTTTTGCCACTTTCTGGTTTTTAACACACTTAAAAAGGTCAGCTAATTTTTTACTTTGTCAGTCTTTTGTATGACATAATTCAATCCACAAGGGTTATTTCCAGCAAGAAACATGAAAATTACAGGAAAATATAGTTCGTTTGTCAGAAACAAGTGAAAGAAAGCTTAGAAACCAAGTGAGGGTAATGTGGAACAAGTCCAATAACAAAGGTGGATCACCCCCCCCCATTGTGAGTAATGTAAAACTGAACTTCATTTCATTTTTTTTTTTCTAATTTTGTGGCTGCATGTGTATCTTAATTTTATTCCACAGATTATGATGCAGTATGTGTAATGATCAGCGATGTGTGTGGAAATCATGATCAGGAAACTATTATTCTTGTACTAATAAAATTCTGTATTATATGTGTAAAAGGATTTTTGACTTTTAAAGCAGATGCAACCTGGTGTAAATTTTACGTTATGTGTGACCTCTTTGTAAACATGAAGTACTGAAAAAACCATAAATTTCAGTGGTATTTATAACTGATTAACTGATTGAAATTTTTACCAGTCTGTCTTTTATTTTAATTTTATGAAATGCTGTAGTTTGTAAAGTTGCTTGATTTGCTGAACTTTCCATATTTTGTTCTTTTATTACCATTTTTGAAGAAAACATCCTAAGATATATAATTTTTATACCCTATTTTGTAGACATAAATGAATGTGAATCATCGTACACTTGCGCACAGCATTGTGATGACCTTCCAATTGGCTTTGAGTGCAGCTGCTATGAAGGCTACAAGCCAATTGATGGTGGGCAAATCTGTGAAGGTAACAGCAAAAAAACATTATTTCTCTATAAATGTAGTTGTTTTGTAAAAGCCATTCAACCAGCGATTTCTCAAGCTTTCTCTTGAATAAATCCATACCATATAAAGTGAAAATGGTTTATGCAAGGAACAAAGGAACAGAATCATATACAGTAACATCTTCTTAAATGACCCTTATGTCCAGAATTCTCTGTTAACCTACAATTCTGCATTAGGTGTTTTTTTATTTTTGTAAATTTCTGCCTACTCTCTGAATGTGGAAGTTTCAAGGTCACATGCTATGCTCATTTCCATATCTCCCTCTTCAGCCATGTGGACATCAACCAATCAGAAGTTGAAAAGATAAGAAACACAAGCCAGTAGTAAGATGAAGCTGACAAACTGTTTGTTTTCAGCTTACTGTTGGTTTTAAGCCAGATCAAAAGCATAAGTGGCTGGTAAGATGGCGTCCTCCCAAGTGTAGATGTTTAGGGAAGCCAACGAAGCCCAGGCACTGTGGCCCGCAATGCTGGAAGGAGCTCCCAAATAACAAGTTCTTAATTTACTTCTTTTTTTTTTTTTTTTTTTTTTTTTCCGTTTTTTCTCAAAAAGTGGGGTGGGGAAAAAAATTTGCTGTTTTAGGAACTTGATTCCACCCGGACTCAAAGTATGCCATATACAAATATTAATTTGCTAGCTTAAATTCAGGCTCAGTTGAGAGTAATATTACTTAACACTATACTACTACTGAGCTCAGAATTTGGGATTGTATTTCTGGTGAATTTTATTAGAATGTAATGAACATTTTGCTCCTTAATTTGGTATTTATCATAACCACCCATCTTTCCCTGAAAATTTATTGTTCCTCATACAGTCCAGTTTTAGAGGCAATCATGACTTACTATATAAATGAAATGAAATTGTTAAAGCTGATTTTACAAGGCATACTAATTGATCTTATCCATGTTCATGTTCTTTAAGGTGTCAGTGGAGTGGAATCTGATGATATGTGACAGCAGATCCCACACTACAACTAACCTTGCATATGGTGGTAAACTGTAGTACTGTGCTTCAATCACCATGCTTATAAAAGTACTGACTTTTCTTCCAGGGCAAAGGCTTTCACACTTTTAACTTCTGCTATTTCTTTCACATCAGGGTATCACGGAACCCCTAAATATTAAATGGCATCTTGATTGTTGCAGTTCTTGAGTTAAGGTAACAACAAACCACATAGATACACAAACTGTCTCGCAGGTACCACGATGAAAATAGTCAAAATTTGTTTGGGGAACCCAGTGCATATTTCTGTCGAAATGTTGAAGTTGAATTTTTTGCGGATAAAATACTTTTTCATGCATTAGATTGAGGAAGTCAAACTGGTGGGAAGGAATGGTAAGGCAACATTTTTTTTTAAAGGATAACTGGCAGTGTGAGGTGGGCCTGAAAGGCCAATGCTGTGCACAGGTCCCCTGTAACTGTAAATCCACCACTGCATCCTCTAAATGAAAGTGTGTTGTTTTGATGATGGAGCAAAATAATTCAGATTGTGAATAGATTGGAAGCAGGTGAAATGATCATGATGGTAGCAAAGGAATTTGACATCAGCATGTCCACTATTGATGATATGAAGCTTAATGAAGAAAAAAAAAATTAAACATTTGATTCATCATTGGATATTAGTTGTGCAAAGTCATGGAAAATAATGAAGACCAAGGATCACATAGAATTGGATCATACATTATATAGATCATTCATCTAGAAATGAAAGGCAAAAGGGTGCCTATATCTGAACCAATGGTAATGGAAGCAGCATTTGTGCTGAATTTGAGACATAGCAGAAGTAAAGCTTTTAAAGCAAGCAGTGGATGGTTAGAAAAATTCACATATCACCATAAAATTGGCAACTGAGTATTAGGGGCAAAAAGATTCTAGATTTAGTTATGACTAGTAACTAATGTACAGTATTCTTGTTTATCTGGAATCTTTTATTTTATGATAGCTTGTTGGTCCCAATTAGATCAGATAAATGAGATTTTAGTGTGTTCATCAAACATGCTGAATAAGGTCAAAATAAACACCAGTGGAATTAAGAGTACTTATCATTTTAAGTAATGATATAATCTGAAATCTAATATCCCAAAAAGTAGTAATTATTGTGGTTTATGGTGCAGCACATCAGGGTGTGGAAATTCATGACATTTGCATTTTTTCATTTATTAATTTTGAACGTGTTGATTATTTGTTGAGTAGAGCTTTCTTTGTGAAAAATAATTTATGGGACACATAAGAATGCTTATTTAGTACCCCTAATCTTTCCCATGTTGCCTTTGTCAATGTTTCGTGTAAAGCATGAACATTGAACAGCTTGCAAATCTGAAATGTATAAACATATAAAACACACAGTCACGTACAGCAGAAGGTTCCTACGACCTTGATCACCCGCAATTGACTGGATGGGCTGGTTGCCAGAACTACAATTTGAAGTTGGGGTGTTGGAAATGCTGCCAGATTTTAGAAGAGAGATCCGAATAAATGGGATTTGGTGAGGGGTCTCTGAATTGCAGTTTTTGGTAATCCCATTTCATCCCGCTCCCCAACTGCTCACAAATTTGCAGCCTTTAAAACTTATGTCAATCGTGCCAGGATTGTCCGCAAAACTGTATCTTCCTTCAATGAAGAAATTGACACCATAAAGAAAATTGCTGAAGCCCATCAGTTCCCACCTTCTACAATTCAAAAATTCCTCCAAAATTCCCACTTGGAAAATCTGTCTGCTCTCTCACCAATAATAATGGAAAAACCACCATTCATTGGTTCTATCCCTTTTTATGGATCCTTCTTTTATAAGATGTGTAAACTTTTCAAAACTATGGGCTACACTCTCACAGTGAAACCAAACCCTTCCACAATAATGTGCCTGCTTAAAGACAGGGATCCTGTCTCACCTTTGGACACCCCTGGAGTTTATGCTATTCCTATTTCAACTTACTCTGGTCTCTCAGTTTATATTGGAAGCACATACCAAAGCATCAAAAAAAGACTTGGTGAACACAAAAAAGATGTTTCCAATGGTCTTCCAAAGACAGCTTTATCTGCACTAACCCTTGAAGACACCTCTGCAGTTCCCATTTGGAAAGAAACCAAAAAAGTTGCCCCTTTCATCAACAAGGCATCTCTGCATTTCCAAGAGAGCATTGAAATTTTGTTCACCAAAAACTGCAATTCAGAGACTCCTCACCAAATCCCATTTATTTGGATCTCTCTTCTAAAATCTGGCAACATTTACAACACCCCAACTTCAAATTGTAGTTCTGGCAACCAGCCCATCCAGTCGATCGCGGGTGATCAAGGTCATAGGATGACCGAAAGCTACCGCTAAATGAACCTTCTACCGTACGTGACTCTGTGTGTTTCGCTCGTTTTATATGTTTATGTGCTATTGTCACATGAAGCCTGAGTTTTAAACCTGAAATGTATGTTTCAACGTACTTGTGCTCCAACTATACAAATATGATTAATAAAATTCTTATCTGGTGTTTGAGGTTTTGAATCAAGCACAACTTCAGGTAAAATTTCTGTAATTAATAGCATTTCTGCATGAAATTTTGAAGTAGCATAGGTATTGTTTGTAAATTTTTTATTTTGAATACTTGTTGCTTTAGAATTTGCCAGTATTTTCAATTTTGAGATCAAACTTTTGAATGCTTTTGATTTCGATTCGTTTTCGTTTTCTTTTGATACAAAATGGCAGTTACAATAAAATGCCTATATGTTAAAAAAAAAAAATACCCAAAAAAAACCACGCTTATGACAACTTTGCCTTTGAAGTTCTAGCACTCAGAATCATCTACCAATTGTTTTGCACCAGTACAGGGGTTTGCCTGTCCCAGGTTTGACCAAGATGGCAGTGTTAGTGGTCATTGGATGATCTGACCTTGGCTTGTCTTCAAGACTGGTGTCCCCAGCCTTAAAACACCAAAAAAGTGTTCATGCAGTGCTGCTGTTTGTTGTTTCCTTGCTTTCAAATGTACAAATTTATCTTGCTGCTGCCATGTTTAATCCTTTCTTTCAATAATTTCAATAATTATGTAGGAGCACCCAAACAGCACGTTTATCGACCTCCATTCTCTGCTTATTTGATAACACAATGTTGTTCTGTCCCAAATGCACATCACCAGATTTGTGTTCCATGTCATTGTGCTACCCAGTTGGCATTGACACAAATTTCACACAGGACCGAAGACCCGAACGTTATGTGTAGCTCAACATGGTGTGAGTTTTTGACTTACTCTAGTAATTATAACTTCCAGTTAGTAATAGTGAAGTTAATTCCACTGGGAAAAGATGAAATTTACTCACTTCATGAAATACCATTTTGTAGTGACATCAGTTTTGTGTTCAGGCTTCCAAATAGGTAAATTCAGTACAATACAAATTCGAAAGATGTGAATCCATTTTTTGGTGTAAATATGACATGGATGTTAAGTCAGATAATATCCAAAAACCCAGAACGACCAAGTTTCAAGTTATCAATTAATTTAAATTTCAGTTTTCGATTAATTTTAATTTTCAGTTGAACCACCACAGGATTCGCTAGTCGAAGCAACCAGCATTCATATATAGTAAATCTGGAGGTTGCTTCGACTAGCAAATCCTGTAATGGCTGTATTGAAATTAATTTGAAACTTGAAACTTGGTCATTCTTGGTGGTGTAGTGGTGGTTAGCATACTCGGGCACTATATGGGAGACGCAGGTTTGATTCCCGCTCCAGGACGATGAAATTTTCAAGTTTTCGGATATTATCTGACTTAACATCCATGCCATATTTACACCAAAAAAAGGATTCACATCTTCCAAATTTGTATTGTATAATACAATGCTGTAATCCCGTATTTCATTCATAGGTAAATTCAGGTTGTTTTATGAAACTGAAAAATGTCTAGTTTATTATTATTGTTATTATTTATTTACTTTTTGGATAATAATGATGTTGTTTTTCACTTTTTTCACATTGCAGATATTGATGAATGTAAAGATTTCCGTTGTAGCCAGCTATGCCGTAACACCCAAGGTTCGTTCAAGTGTTTTTGTGACACTGGCTACTTATCAATGGATGGCGGAGTAACTTGCAAGGCAAACAGCAGTAAGTACTTAAATTTCACTTGGGAACAAAATTCTAGGGTTTTTGTCCCTACAGCAAACAACTTCTCCCACGCTCATTTTCTTTTTCATATTTCAGGTTTATTATGTATTATTACTTGATATTCAAGCATTCATATTTGTTTCTTTGTGCTGTTTTTCATGTTCTTAATTTTTCCATGAAGTACTTGGAAGACCCAATATAATCATGATTAGATATTATAAAGGAGATTAGATATTATTAGATATTATAAACAATTAAAACACCTTGCCCACAGCAAGGTGTTTTAATTGTGACTTGCTTTGTTGTTTGGTAATCTTCATTTTTTCTGTCTTGCTTCAACTTCGTGTTCATTCTTGTCTTACATAAGCATAAACTTCAATTATAACTTTATCTTTTCGAAAAAGTCTTCTACTTACGAGCACTTTACATGGTAAAAAAAAAAACTATTAAAAGGCTGAAAAATGGTTTAAACATATGGCAAAAAGACAAAAGGCTTTTGCCATATGTCAATGCTATGCATTTATTCCTGTTCTCCAAATCTCCAATGCTTTATTTGCATATATGAGCCCATGTTCGTGCGTTGTCAAATTTTATGCATTTCTTCCACACATGCCTCCATGGACATATTCAGCCCATTTAGTTCATTGCATAATAACCCAGGGTTTGTGTGACCCGTGCGAAAGCTTGGAAACTTTGATTTCTATTTTGGGCAAATAAATTCGGATTATTAGTATAGTTTTACTATTTTAAGTATAAATTGGTGTACAGATTCTCGTTATTAATTTGCGAATAAATAGATAAAAACATGGTTAGCATGCTTTGAAAGCTTGATGTGCACAGAAAAGCTCTCTGCATTCATCTAGCTGCCCCACAGAAATTCCAGAAAGACAACAGGCAGATAGCTGGTGGCCATTGACTGAAGGAGGGTGTGCTGAATTGTAAATTAGTTGTTATATTTTTATATCATAGGGCATATGATCAATGTCTATATTTTAACCTTCCTTTTTAAAAAGTTTCTTTCTCTTCTGTAAATTTTTAGTTCAGGTTGTGTCATTTGACAAGTGAATTATAACACTAGGACAAATAACAGAATAAAAATCTATAAGTTTAGTAATTTCATTAGCTGTTTTGTTCCCTCGCTGTTAGTGTTTTTTTCTAAGTATTAGTATATAAAGTGTGGCATACCACAGAGGTGTGAAGATGACAAATCTGCAGTGATGCATTCCATTGGTGTAGCATACCTGCCAACTCTTCCGATTTTTTATACATTCTTCCGATCTTCTGACCAAACTCGCGTTCTTCTGCCGTTCGAAAAATTTCTATGTTTTTTGTGAAAAATAACCTGTTTTATTAATTCTTGTAAGTCAAAAAAAAAAAAAAAAGTTGAAAAGTGCAACAATAACTTTCTAGTGTTAATCTCAGAGCTGCCAGACCTGCACCAATTGCGCCAGCCCGCACTAAAATGTTGTTCTTGCACCATTCTGCTAAAAAATAGTGATCTTGACGAAATCTGCGCTAATTTTGCGCCAAAAGTTAAAATTTACCGGTCATTAATATTTTAGCATAATCTTACGCCATTTGAAATCGATTCAGCGATTAATTCGTACGTGAGATTCTTCTGTGGATTCACAATGGTCCCCCCCCTCCTTTTTTTTGTCATTTTCAAGATCGATGCAAAAATGATGAAATTTTCGGGGTATTAGTTAGGGTGGGGGTCGCATTTCGTCTGGGGACGTTGTTTTGTCTTTTTAAACGTTCGGAAACGGAAGCTAAACGGAGTGCAGATTTTTCCTGTAATCATATTTTTTTCTCGTGCAATGTTGCTTCTGTTCAGTATTGTTGTTAAATATAATTTTATTGCAGAATTTCAGCTTGAAATTGGTGGCACCAATTTCCGAAAACGGAAGTTAGGCGGCCTGAAAATTTCCCCGTAATCTTTGGCCACGAGATTCTTACGCTGATTCGAGAAATTTCGTCTTTTTTGTTATCATTTGGACCATTCACGAGATCGAGGCACAACTGAACTGAAATTTTGGGAGGATTGGTGGTGGTGGGGGGGGGGGGGTAGTTTTCTCCGTCGGAGGACGGAATTTCATCCTTCGAAAACGGAAAATAGATGGAGGTAAGATTTTTCTCGTAATTGTAATTTTTTTTCTCACGATGTTTCGTCTACCCAGTATTATTAGATATCATTTTATTCCATAAATATTTGTATTTCAGCTTGAAAATGTTGGATAAATTTCTGAAAATTGAAGTCAGACGGAGCGAAGATTTCTTTAGTAATTGTATCCCCCCCCTGATGTGATCCCCACTCCTATGTAGTTGTTAATTGTCATCACCCTCATAAATGTGGGTGCATTTTAGCTTGATAAAGGGTGGGGGAAATTTCCAAAAACGGAAGTGATGAAGTTTGGAAATTTGTAAGAATTGATGCATGGTGTTAAAAAAAAAGTATTCCTTCTCTGAAAATTACACCATTTAACTAAAAATAGTGAAAGCTCTGATATCAGAATTCATGTTTCTCAGCTACAGTTAATGTTTTTAGTAAGCACAATATACCTTTCAAAAATTGCATTGCTTTTGGAGCAGACTGCTCCAGTAATGATAGGATAGAAAAATGGTGTGGCTCGTCATTTGAAAGAACACAAAAGTGAAATATTAATTATAGGGTGTATTTGCCATTTAATTAATAATACAAAATAATTTAATTAATGCAAAAGCATTTTTGTTCGTTGGTTAAAAAAATCGCACAATGTTTCGATCATTAATGTCAGTCAGGTGAATCGCTTGAGTCTTCTGTTAATTAAATGCAAAGAAAATTTACTTTGTTTTAAAAAAGAGTACTCCAAAGAATTCTTAAAAAATGCCAAAAAGGCCATTGTAAAAAGTTTAGCTAACTGTTAAATTACTATAAATAAAAGTTCCCTTCAATAAAAACACACACAAAAATAAAGATAAGTGTCCGGTATTCCTTTTTTGCTTAAACAGTATGAGTTCTAAATCCCTTTATTGTGTGACAAATTGATGTAAAAAAAATTCTCTGAATTTTTATACAATCTTCTGAATTAAAGCAATCTTCTGCATATTCATTAAATTTAGTTGGCAGGTATGGTGTAGCTTAGTTGGTTAGAACAACTGGCTCTGGAGTGAGGATCCCCAACACTTACAGATTTGTGAATTTAACATTGGCACGCAACTGTGGAAAATGGTTCTTTGAAAAATGTGTGATATTTGTACCACGCATTGTCTGGAATTAAAGAAAAATTCCTTCTTTGATTAAGAGAGAGACAGACAGACAGAGAGAGAGAGAGAGAGAGAGAGAGAGAGAGAGAGAGAGAGAGAGAGAGACAAAAGAAAGAAAGAAAAATTTAAGAGGGAGATGACATGCCATAATACAGAGGTGAAGCACGTATCAGGATGACAAAATCTACAGTGATGCATTCCGTTGGTGTAGTTTAGTCATTTAGAACAACTGGCTGTGGAGTGAGGAGGCATGAGTTCGATCCCCACCACCGGCAAATTTATGAATTTCACAAGAATTCAGTTTCACTGTTTAACAACATGCAAGTAACAACAGAATAACTGTAAAACATTAGGTGTCATTAACTAAAAATTATTGCAAGTAAATTTGAGAAGGTATAGTTATGCAAATCATCGTATTTCATGTCTGCATGCAAATAGTATTGTATCATCTCCCTTCATATGTATGCAATTTTCTTCAGTATCGTAAATAAAATTTCTTCCAAAATGATGAATAATATAAAGTATATACAGTAATATTTCACATGTATGGACCGAGCAAAAACAACTTGTAAATGAGAGTGACCTATAAGTGAAAGTTAGTGTAATTCAAACCAAAATTAAGTTTAAAATGTAATTAATATGTGAATAACATGCAGAATAACAAATATCAATGATTGGATTTACTTAGTCAAATTTAACACTTAAAAGCTTAAATTACTCAAAAATGTAAAGTACAGAATCTCAAAATTTTAATTGCATACCTTATTTGTATTTATGGTTTTTTAAAGTAGTGTAACATTAAAATTTGTTTCTGCTTTTGCCTCTCATTGAAAATAGCTTTTTCAAGTTCATTGAAACAGGAATGTGTGGCATTAGATGCATCCATAAGTTGTATGTAGTGACAAAGAGTTTCCAAAGCTTCTACTGCTTTCACAAAAGTTGGGGGATCTTGTGTTAAATCTTCTTTGTCATTTGTCTCTTCATAATCATTGTTTTCCTGAATTTAACTGGCTATTTCTTGAACATCCCTCAATTCTGCCATTACTGCATTTTCATCGATGTCCACAAACTCTTTAAAACTAAGTAATCCACCTGAAATGTCTCTCCAATCTTCATCATTTACTTGTTCATCATTGGCAGACGATTCTTCATTTTCTGATGGTAAAATGCCTGCTTTTTTAAACAATCTGTAATACAACTTTCAGAGATATCTTTCAATGATGAACTGAGCATATGAAGGGCATCAAAGACAGACACTTGTTTCAGTTCACTTGATGTGTGTTTCAGTTCATGAACAGCGCAAATTCTCCAAACCAAAGTTTTCCTGTAGTGAACTTTCACACAACGAATAATCCCCAAATCCAGCGGCTGAAGCTTACTCATGTAATTTGCAGAAGAAGAAAAACACCACTTTCATATTGCTGAGCATTGGAAGGTCAGGATAGTGAGCAGGACACTGATCCACGAATAAAAGTATTTGCTGTTTCTCTCTCTTCATTTTCCTATTAAACTTCTGGAGGAATTTCAAAAAGATGTTCGAAGTCATCCACACTTTTTTGCTGTTAGCATATTCACACAGCAATTTGTTCATGTGTTTGAAAAAACAAGGACTCTTCGATTTACCGATGACTAATGGGGATAAATTTTTTTCAGAGCCATCGCCGTTGCAGCAGAGTAGAACCGTAAGTCTCTCTTTACTTTCTTTCTGCCATGACACAGTTCACCCTTGAAAGCTAAAGATTTTGCAGGCATCATCCTAAAAAAAAAAAAAAAATCTAGTTTCATTGCAGTTGAAAATGTCTGTAGGCTTGTATTCTTTCACTAAATTTTGCAAATCAGTTATCCATTGTTCAACACTACCTTCCTCAATGCTTGCACTTTCACCAATTGTGATGTGAGTACATGATCCATTCCTTTTTTAAGTTTCTCAATCCATCCATATTCAATGGGAAGGGATGTTGGGAATGTGAAGTGAATTTTTTTCCATGACACATGACTGAGTGGTACCTTTTGAACCAAGACGCATAAATGAAAGTCAAGTCAAGTTATGTTATTCCGCTATACCTTTGGCCGGGACCACTGAAAATTGACATATAATTGAGAGAGACACATAACAGAGATGACGTGTGAGTGAGATATTACTGTATCTACAAAAAAAAAACTTCTATAGATTTTCATATCTAAGTTTGTCATAATCAGTATATTGGCACATTTCTTCTGTTTTGTTTTTGTTGTTTGTTGTTTTTCATCTGATCGAAATTTTAGAATTTCATGGTTTAAGTTCAGAAAGTGGAAATTTTCTGAATTTTCAGTATATTTGATATTAGGCCTAAGACATTAATATGCTCAAATATGTTACATTTTTCATTCAGTATTGTAGTATGCATTTTGTACTATTTTATTCTGTTCTCCACATTATATCTTGTTTGGAAAGCAGACTTTATATTCTGAATGCAGTGCTTTTTTACATTGTAAGATTTTATTTATAATATTGCAAAGTAGTTAAGAATCTTACGTTTTTTATCTACCTAGTTTCTTGAACTTGTGTGATTTTTTTCTTCATATCCTTGCATGTTGTACAGAATACTTTGAAAGATCACAGATACTTGTATAAGATGAATAATATGATTATCTTATAATATTGATTATTAAAAATATTATCAAGTATTAAACCAAAACTTTTGAACAATTTGTTGAATTCTAATCTACATTTTAAACCTGAACTATGAAAAATTCATTTCATTCATCTTATACGAATATCTGCGATTGTTCAAAGTATTTTGTATAATATGCAAGGATGTGAAGAAGAATCAACACAAGTTCAAGAAACTAGGTAGGCCTAACTTAAGATTTTTAGCTGCTTTGCAGTAGTATAAATAAAAATCTTCCAATGTAAAAAAAAACCCCACTGCATTCGGAATATCTTTTTTTTTTTTTTTCGAAACAAGATATAACATGGAGAACAGAATAAAATAGTATCAAATGCGTACTACAATCTTGAATTTCTACGTTTTATTGTTAATACATATATAGCAAGGTTGTTTTTAGACTTGATGGCGTTTAGTTCAGAACTGACCTTAATGTTTTTGTATCCTTCATATTTCATCCATGTGTGCACTGCCAAGTTATTTTGCAGTAACTGCTTAAATAATTTCACGAATAAAGTAGTTATGCCACATATGTGTAAAAAAATTGAAAAAGTTTTAATGATTTATTGATGAATCTTTATTAGTTTTTTGTGACTTTATTCTTTAAAAAAATTAATGTTCTATTTTTTTTTGTTTCTTCCCATAGCTGAAAAGCCTGTTCTGATTTTCTCAAATCGTTATTATATTCGACAAATCGACTTGCATGGCCATGATACAGAACTCCTAGCACGGAACCTCACAAATTCAGTTGCTTTAGATTTTGACTGGCAGGAAAAGTGCATTTATTGGTCAGATGTCACAGCTTTGGGAAGCAGCATAAAACGAATGTGTCTGAACACTTCAGGACATCAGGTACCAAAGTTAAAATTTTGTTCTTATTTTATCTCACTATGAGGAAAATGCATGTTCCCCTTAGTATTTCAAATGTCAATAGCTGCCTGCCATCAAGTCAAATTTTATGTCTGATTTGATTTTAGGAATAGACTACACATTTTTAGAGTATGCTGAACTAAGAGTCAAAGCCAAATTATGTAATCAATTTACAGAACAAGTAAAAAAGATTCAATTCTTTCTTTATAGATAATATGAGTTATATCAAAGATTAGCAAATGTTGTATCAAAGTAGGTGGTGATTTCATGAAGAAAAATGGTTGTGAGTGATATATATATATATACAGTCAACCCTCAACGCACTGCACCTCAGCTTATTGTTGCCCTAATGCCATCCCTTTGGTCTGAACAGATATGTTCTATGTAAAACATACCTTGATATACTGCCACACACTTGGCCAACTGCCAATGTATATTATTGTGCCAACTTGTCTTTCCCAACACAAAACATGTTTCATGTACAGCCACCTGCAAGCTGTGTGAGAATTTCCTTTGTTATATTTTGGACTGTGATTTGTGGGGAACCTTAATGTGTGTTAAAGACACTGGCTCAATCAAAGATGTAAAGCAGTGTTTTTTAACATTTCAGAAGATTCTTTGATGTCAAGCGGCAGGATGGCTGTATTTCAAACACACTTGTTAAATTAGATTTTTCTCTGAAAATAATAGGATTGAAATCTAAAACACAAATGAAAATAGATGAGGTTTTTAAAAGAAACTAAGGTACAAGAATAATGTGAAAACCTTGGAAAAGAAGGTTTTACATACCTAATAGGGTGCGGGACCACCTTTGGCAGTCAAAACTGCCTGAATCAAATAGGCGCATACAAATCCTGGATGGTGATTAGTGGAACGTTGCACCATTCTTCATGCAGAAACTGCTCGAGGCCCTTGAGAGATGCAGGAGGAGGATAACGAGATCTTACTCTGTTTTCCAACACAGATCATAGTGGCTGGAAGATGTTTAAGTCTGGTAACTGGAGAGGCCAAAGAAGGTGTGAAAGTTCGTCCTCATGTTCCTCAAACCATGATTGGGCATTCCAAGCTCTGTGAATTGGGGTGTTATCATCTTGATAGATGGCATCCCATGTAGGAAACAATGCGTAAGCCATTGGATGGGTTTGGTCGGCCAAAATGGTTTCATATGTCCTGCAAGTCATCTCTTCTTTCAAGGTGATCAGGGGACCTGCTGAAAACCACAACATGACCGCCCAGAGCATGGCAGAACCACCATGATGCTGCACTTTTGTGAGCAGACAGTCTGTGTTATACGCTTCTGATGTTGTTGTTAACATGTCGTGTGGTGGTGAATAGTATGAATGTGGATTCATCCAATCACATTACATGCTTCCATGCATCGGCAGTCCATGTTGTATGCTCCTGGACCACTGCCGTCGCTGTTGTGCATTCACCCAGGTCATTAGAGATTTTGCAAAGCAGCTCTACCATGAATATCTTGTTTATACAGTTCCATGTGTACTGTTTTTGTTGATACTGATATCTGGAGATGCAGATTGAACTCTGCACTAATTTTCGGCACTGTGGTTTTCTTATTACAGGTAACAATCCTCTTTAATGCTCTCTTGTCTCTATCAGTCAGGGTCGTTTTCTGGGCACACTTGTGCTGCGCAGATGAGGTTTTGCCATGAGCATGGTATGTTGTCATGATGCTAGACACGGTAGCTCTCGATACCGCCACTACCCTGGCGACTGTTGTCATGGATGCACCAACTAGCCAACAATTAGCCCTCTTTTGAAGTCCATTAGGTTGCTCATTTCGTCATCATTTTGAAAGAAATTTTGCAACAAGACACTTTAAACGCACTTAAACAGGACCTTGAGGTTCTAAACAAAGCTATTACAACCAAAAAAGTGGTGGATACCTTTGCGTATTGCGACATACGCAGCTGCATTAAAAATCACATCTTTGAGCGTGGTGTTCACATTATTCTGTCCAACCCCTGTATCTGAAATGGTTTTGTGTAATGCTATGAATTTTCAAAGTTTTAGTACTGTAACAGAGGTGCCAACCATTACGGATCTTCTGTAATTATTATGGTTTCAGCTGCCTGATTACGGAATTACGAACAGGTTCGAAGAATTACGGATTTCAATGTATTTCAGAAAAGTTCTGAATTTTGTGTCCTTTTTTGTTAAAATCATGGTTTAAACTGCAATCGCATTTTGCGAATATATTTATAATCCTTTTCTCACAAATGCAAAAACGTTTAATTGGTGGTATTCCTAAGTAAGTGCCATTGAAATTCAGAAATTGGATTCATCGGCAAAGCCAGTATCGGATGGATATCAAGTGAAGAATGGCAAGAAGATATTGGATGCATTGGCAAAGCCGATATCGGGTGAAGAACAGCAAAGCGATATTGCACATGTTGGAAAAGCCGATATTGACGCATTGATGTCCGAATAGATGCTAGGTATTCCGGATTTCCCGGAAGTTTTACGGGCGAAAGATAGTTTCTTCCGGATTTTCGCCAAAATGGCTCGTGAATTTTTTATTGATGAAAACTGATATCGTTGTTATTGTCACTTAGTGTAAACTGTTTTGTTATGATCTCATAGCGATTGAGCCTGATGTTATCTCATGTTTCGAGCAGTAAGCGATATTTATTTATAGATCCCCCCCCCCGCCATTCCTTCCGAACTCCCCCTCTGTCAGTGTTGGATTAGCTGTGCAAATTGCGCTGAAGTGCGAATTTTTTTAATTCTGCGCCATGCAGGATTCGCCAAAATGCATAATTACGCGTCTAGTACACATCAAAAAGTGTGTTTACACATCAAAATTTTACCAATGCGTAACAATGGTATTTCATCTTTCAGAAATGGAAGTAAACGAAATAAATATTTTTTCTGTAATCATAATTTCATTTTCTTGCGATGTTACCTCTGTCCAGTATTGTTGTTATACTTGTACATCACTGTATTCCAAAAATATTTCTATTTTAATTTGAAAATGGCAGAAAAAATTCCGAAAATTGAAATTCAACAGCGCAAAAATTCCCCTGTAATCTTCAGGCATGAGCGTGCAACAGCTTCGAGGAATTTCTCTTTTTCCGTCATAATTTGAGTTATCGTTGAGATCGATGCATAACTGAACAGAAATTTTGGGGCAATTCGTAGTGGGGTAGGATGTTTTTCGCCTGAAACTTTCGAAAATGGAAGTTTCATCTTTCAAAACGTTTGAAAACGGAAATTAGATGCAGTGAAGATTTTTCCCGTAATCATAATTTTACTTTTCACGCAAGGTTTCCTCTGCCTAGTACATGCATACATACATATCACTAAGCTGTTCTCTGAGGTTCAGAGGTTAGCTCCACAAGGAAAAGGCAAACTACCAGATAATTTTTATCTGATTATTTACTTACTGTTGCCATATCAAACTCCTCCACTTACAGCGATCTTGGCATACAATTCGAGCTTCACTGATATCCATCACACGATGCACATAAGATCTTCTGTACTTCATACTCATGATCTTTTTCTCATGCAGACACTCCTGAATCTGATCCTCCCATGACTTCCTTGGCCTTCCTCTGCTTTTCCTTCCTGTCACTTGGGCTGAAAATTTTTTCTTAGTAAGCAACTCGTCACTCATTCTTTCAACATGCCCAAACCACTGAAGCATATTAGTCTCCACCTTGCTAACGACATTTTGCTTCACATTACACAACTCCAACACATCTTCATTCCTCACACAATCAGAACATGTGTTGCCACAAACCCCTCGTAAGTAACGCATTTCTCCAGCACAAAAAACGACTCCCATGTTTCTTCTGTAGTACCCAGCTTTCACTGCCATACATATGAGTAAGAACAATTACACTTTCATACACAGCCATGCGGAACTCCCTTGAGAACCCATCATTCCTGTGAAAACCTCCCAAGGCAGCTATGACTTTCAATGAAGAATTTACTTTCCTACCAATTTCACCATCCAATTTGTTCTCTCTGTCAAACATGCTTCCTAAATACACAAACTCATTCACCTGGTCAATCACAGTGCCATTTAGACTTATGCTACATTCAGTACTACCAGTTCCCCGCTCAAAAACAATAACTTTGGTTTTTCCTTATTAATACTCAGTTTGAATTGCATGCAAACTTCGTACATCCGGGACAACATACTCTGCAACTCACTTTTGCTCTCTGCCAACAGGACAGTGTCATCAGCATACAGCAACCTGCACGCATGCATATCACCAAGACATAAACCAGTATTATCTATTTTGGCATCACGCATGCATGCATCCATAAATATATTAAACAGTCAGGTTGATATTACACAACCTTGCCTGACTCCTGCACCAATAGAAAACCAATTTAATAAAACACCATTCACTCGTACACAAGCTCTACTACCAGCATAAATGGTTTATACACTATTAAGTAGACTCCCAGTAACACCATATTTATTCAATACCTTCCACAAAAGTGTCCTATTTACTCGGTCGTAAGCTTTCTCTAAATCTATGAAGGCAGCAAACACTTCCTTACCAACAGCCAGATACTTTTCAATCATCATGCGTAACGCAAAAATTTGGTTAGTGCAGCCTTTACCAGGTATGAAACCACTCTGAACATCCCACACTTTCACTGATGTAAGGCCTCATACCTTTTCAATAATGACCTTACCAAGCACTTTCCCTGGAACACTCAGTAGGCTAATACCACGATAGTTCTTGCAGTCAGTCTGATCACCTTTTCCCTTATACAAGGGAACAATGATAGCATCCTTCCAATCCCGAGGGACCATTCCTAGCTCCCAGCACAACTGGAAAATTTCAGTTAACCAGTCAATTACAGAGTCACCACCATATTTCAACATCTCAGCAGTTATGCCATCAACTCCCGGAGTCTTACCATTCTGAAGAGATTTCAGAGCTTTACACACCTCTTCTCTTGAGATCCCTCCTGTACTTCCCTCCTTCACTGTGACATCATCTGCTTCTGCCTCAGAATCACCTTTGCTTTCTTGATCTCATAACTCACAGAAGTATTCACCCCATCTTTCACTTAACTCACTGGGCTTCCATATCATTTCCCCGATCCTGTTCTTCACACAACTTACAACTTTGTTTCCCCTATTTTTCCTGAGTCTCATGAAGTTCCAGAAAGTCTTATTATCTTTCCAAAAAGCCAATTCATGCTTTTCCACAATCTCTTTCCTATCTTTTGCCTTACTCTGGTGAACCAGCTTGGCTGCTTCACGCTTCTTACAGTGGTATTCATCCACAGAGACTCTACCTTGCAACATCCCCAAGTAGGCATCTTTCTTTCTTTTTACTGCCTCTTTAACCTCACTATTCCACCAACCATCACCTCTATTGTTACCCACTATTGTGATACCACAGACCTCCTCAGCAGCAGTAACAACACAGTTCTTAAAACATCCCTACTTCTTTTCGACATCCCTCTCACATGACTTCAGCTCCTTCAGTCGTTGTCTGAGTAAGTTAGCATAATGCTGATGATCCTCAGAAAGCCTTTCAATCTTTATTCTTTCCACCCTAGGCCTCTTCCTATTCCTTTTCCTCCAACCAACATTCAGTTTCACTCGCGACACTACCAAGTAATGATCAGAGCCAACATCTGCACCTCTCATCACACGAGAGTCAACAACTAAGTGTTTCAGATGTTAATCATAGACAGCAAAATCTATCACACTCTTTTGACCAAGAGTAAGATTTTCCCAAGTATATGTGTGGATATACTTGTGGTTGAAAAACATATTAGATACACACAAACCATTCTCAATGCAAAGTTTAATTAACCTTTCACCATTATCATTTACACAAGGATCATTAAACTTACCCAGAACATTGTCAGAAATTGCATTCTTCACACCTACTCGAGCATTGAAATACCCTGCTATTATAACTTTCTCTTTAGCACCAAACTGGCTCAAAACAGCTTTTAGCTCATTCCAGAAATCCTCCTTCCTATCAGTAGGTTCTGAGTTACAAGGAGCATGCACTACAACAATTACTATCCTCTGAAGTTTCACTTTCAGACATATCCAAATAATTCTCTCACTAATGCAGCTGTAATGGATCAAGTTGTTTTTCATCTTTTCACTTAAAAATCACACCTACACCAGCTTGTCCCCTAACATTATCCATTACTCCAGACCACACACTTACCATGCCACTCACTACTTCTATCCCAATTTCCTTCTTGTTTGTTTCACTTACACACAGCACATCTAATTTATACTTATTCATTTCTTCAATCATCTCATCATCTTGCCATTTGTACCTCTAGTATTCCATACACCAATCTTACAGTCACTCAACCTTGATCTGTTTCTTGTGCGCCTTTTAGAATTTCCAGGTCTATTCCATGGTGGACTGTCCTTCTCAAGTGTGGTAGGTCCACCGTATCCCACACTTGAGCCATTTTTTTTTTCATTTTTTTATGTCTTTTTAATCAGGTAAGTACATCAGTGTGGGGGATTAGTCCACAGCTGACGGTTCTAGTTGGTCATTCAAACTAAAGATTCTGAAACAAAACCCCGTGAGTTGGGGTCTTTTCACCAGTGTCACACAGAACTAGCTGGCACCTCTCCCAAGATTCACAGAGGCCCTTATTGCTGTTCTGAGTGCCATTGCCCACGGAGCGCCCCAAGGAGGCATACCCATCTCTCACTAAGACCGCCTGCTCCTCTGCCTAGTATTGTTGTTAAATATAATTTTATTTCGTAAATATTGTATTTCAACTTGAAAACGAAGGGAAAATATCCGAAAACAGAAATCGGATGTAACAAAGATTTCTCTCGTAACTGTAATCCCCCCCAACGATTTTCCGAGCATATATCCTGTATTCTTAAATCCCCCCCCTCCCTAAAAAAAAAAAAAGGTTCGCATTTCAGCTTGATAAAGGGAGGGGGTGGGGATTCGAAAACGAAAGTGATGAAGCTACAAATTTGTAAGAATTGATGAATGGTGTTCAAAAGTATTCATATTCTCAAAGTTACACTATTCATCTTTTATCTAAAATAGTGCTACCATGCATTCATGATGGATAAAATTGTCATCCAAGGGCATTAAAAAAAAAAGGCCACTGTCTTGTCATTGCTTAAATGAAATCAAGTTATTTCTAAAATTGCGTCATTCAATTTAAAATAAATGCATTACCTTGAAAATCATCACAATTTCTGAACTCCATCTGTGAGTGACTGATACAGAAAAATAATTGAAAACAAATATAATCAAACATACTGTTAGCACATCCCATACATTACCACTCTCCCCTAATAATAGATAATCATGAATTAATGGTTCTGGTACTGTCACAAATCTTCTTGATTTTAAGGTAAATCTTCTCGATTTTATGGTAAACCTTCTTTTCCAATATTTATCGACATTCAGCTGCCATAATCAATATCAGCCCAATATTCATTCCCGCTTGGATTATCAAAAAATATTAACCATTTAAATAGAAGGGTCATGTTATGAGGTATTTGATTTTATAAGGTTATTACACATTTCGTGCTTTAATTTCTCACGAAATACCCTTCCCATGCATAAATGATGAGGCTTTGTATAGTGATTACTGATAGGCACCACAGAAGGTTGGCACCTCTGCTGTAACATGATTTTTTAATAATTTCCATTACAAGAAACATGGACCAATCAAATGAACATCAGATAATGCTGGCCAAAACATTCACATGAAACCTTTACAGATACAGGGACTTGGACATTGCACTGGGATTTTCCTGTTTTCCTGTGCCTAGTTGTTAATGTTGTGAAAATTCACAATGCCATTTCTTGTGAATTGTGACACATTCGTAAAAGCGCAAACTATGCAGAAATCCAGGTGCCACACTTTGCTGCAGAAGCCATTCCAGAAACACAACTTGTGGATAAAAATCAGTTGGTGAGATGTTCATTACTTGCTGAATATGGTATGGATAAAGTTGCTGATGATGACAAATTCTCCATACAGTTGAATGACTGTTTAGCAGAGCAACTGCCAATTCACTTTATGTAGCATAACTTCATCTAGGAGTGATAAGATTTTGTCCAACATTTGTGTACATGTGTACCATATTGTTTGGCATGCAGATTTATGTAGCAGTGTGTCTTTTGACAGGCATTGTTATTTGCACTCTCATAATGTGCTATAATTTGTAAGGGAAGCATTTCTGCCCCAGTGTTTGAAGGAATTGTTTTCATTTAGTTCGATATACACAATAATTCAATATATGGGTTTAACCGCCCTACCACTCTCACTAGAATTCTGGTGTATATAAAAGTTGAACATACAAAAACAAAGATTATTTACTTTCATATTATAAATTGCGAATAGAATTACATGATCAAATTAAAGACAGGATACACAGCAATATGACAGAAACGAAATTCCTACCAGAATCGATGCTTTAGGGAATAAAATAATCCATCATCTTTTTCTGCTTCTTTAAAGGTATTGTATTTGTTAAAATACAATTTTCAACCTGTTCGATTTTGTGAATCAAAGTGTATCCGGTACCCTCAATTGTTCCACAATACTCAGAGTACTGTAGCCACTCCCCTCCCTCCTCTCACTCTGGACCAGCGACTGCCCCCCCCCCCCCCCCAGCACCACCAGTTCTCTCTCTGCCACTTTCCTTCACCCCCTACAGAAGCATCTCTCTTATCAACCCAGCATGAAGATGACATAGTCGCCCTTCTTTCTTTTTTGCCTGAGTGTACTTTGGAGGAGGTAGGCAGGGTGGGGGGATGGAGTCGTCCTGTTGAAAAGTTCGAAAAAGAGAGGGTCTCGTGAACAATGAAAGGAAAGACTGCTTCTAATTTGGAAACGTTGGAAGCATCAGGAATTTGCCAAGGCAAATTCCCATTTACGCTGAAAAAAAAGGTAATCTTGCTTGACAAGGTTTGTTTCTAAGAAAATCTGTGAGGAGTTTTATTCGAAAAATTCGATATATATATACAGTAAGGCTGCTTCAACTTGTTCGATATAGAAAAATTCGTTACATGTTATTTTCAGGCTATTTTGACGGTGAATTTTAAAAGTTTGAAATACGCAATAATACGTTGTATCTGGATTCGATATAAACAGGCTCGACTGTACTTATTTCTAATTAGGTACAAATCCAATAAGATAAAATATTTCATACACTACATGTTTGCAAATTCCTTTTTCATTGCTAAAGCTTACACAATAATATAATCGAAGAAACAGCTATAAGAATGATAAACATGGAACTACTACCCAATAATATTTTTTGCATCACTATTTTATCCCGACGATCAATAACACCGGATCATAATTTTTTTAAACTAGTGCATCTTGTACAATGTATATATAAAATGCGAGACACGCTTAAGAAACTAAGGCATCATATAAATTCTATATATGAAATACAGGATATGCTAAGGAACTAAAGCATCAAATTAATTCAAATACACTACATTACATATTGCATAACAAAAGCTTCAATAACATTTCTGCACATTTCCCCCAACTAAAGTATTATGAACATTACATATCACTAAGCTGTTCTCTGAGATTCAGAGGTTAGCTCCACAAAAAAATACAAACTATCAGATAGTTTTTACTACTGTTGCCATATCAAACTCCTGCATTTACAGCGATCTTGACATACAACTCGGGCTTCATTGACATCCATCACACGCCGTACACAAGATCTTCTATACTTTATACGCATAATCTTTTTCTCATGCAGACACTCCTGAATCTGGTCCTCCCATGACTTCCTTGGCCTTTCTCAGCCTTTCCTTCCTGCCACTTGGGCTAAAAAGGTTTCCTTAGTAAGCATCTCATCACTCATTCCTTCAGCATGGCCAAACCGCTGCAGCATATTAGTCACCACCTTGCTAACAACATTTTGCTTCACATTACACAACTGCAACACATCTTCATTCCTCACGCAATATTATCAGAACGTGTCTTGCCACCCCTACCTCCCACCCCCACCCCTTAAGTAATGCATTTCTCCAGCACACAAACGACTCCTATGTTTCTTTTGTAGTACACAGGTTTCACTGCCATACATCGGAGTAGGAACAATTACACTTTCATATACAGCCATGCGGGACTCTCTCGAGAACCCATCATTTCTGTGAAACCCTTCCAAAGCAGCCATGACTTTCAATGAAGAATTCACTCACCTACTTATTTCACCATCCAATTTCTTCTCTCTGTCAAATATGCTTCCTAAATACACAAACTCATTCACCTGGTCAATAACTGTGCCATTTAGACTTATGTTACATTCGATGCTAACAGTTCCTCAGTCAAAAACTATAACTTTGGGTTTTCCCTTATTTATACTCAATTTGAATTTCATGCAAACTTCGTACATCTGGGACAACATACCCCACAACTCACTTTTGCTCTCTGCCAACAGGACAGTGTCATCAGCGTAGAGCAATCTGCACACATGGATATCACCAAGACGTAAACCAGTATTATCTATTTTGGCATCATGCATGCATCCATAAATATATTAAACAGCCATGGTGACATTACACAACCTTGTCTGACTCCTGCACCAATAGGAAACCATTTTGATAAAACACCATTCAAGTATTATGAACAGTACACTAAAAATGCAATGGAAGAAAGGGGACAAAAATAACAACGAAGCATGATGTCAAAACTTCATTAAATCTTTGAATAAAGCTCATATTGAGAAATGGCTTCCTAGTTTAATTGAATTAATAATCTAAGGCAACTTATGGGAATTTACTAGGAATTTTTTTCCATTTATAGCAAATTTTCGGAGAAAACTCTTTCTCCTTCTTCAGGCTCTCTTGTTGTTGTCACTTTTTGCTTGTCACTATCATGGTTACGGTTTACCTTGACGGTTACGGTTAACCTTGACGGTTTAGGTTATTTTTCAACAAATCCTGCCAGATGTTAGGCAGGGAAAATCCTTGCAGTCATTGATGATGGAATTTTGATTTTTCTCAATCTCTATTCCTTCTTTCAGTTTTCTTTTTTTGGAAATTGCTTTGGAAACTGATTACTTTAAGGGAATTCCAATCCATGCTGTGCCCAGTTTCTCTAACATGCCTATCTAATCCAGTCTTGTTGGAGCAATTTTTTATAGCTGCTTTATGCTCAGCTATACGAGTTTCTAGTCTGCGACCTGTTTCACCTATGTAAGATAGTCCACAACTACAATTTACTTCATAAACTACTCCTTGCATTTTTAAAATATCTTCTTCTCTTTGAACTATTTTAGGGAAAAATTTTTAACTTTGTTCTCTAAACTTGGAGCTAGCCTAATATTGTATTTTTTACTAATTCTCTTTAAAGCCTCAAATAAACCTTTGTGATAAGAAATTTTTCTAGTGAATTTTACTTCTTGCTTTTGTGGGTTCTTCGTACCATTAAAATTCAGAAGCTTCTCAATTTCTTCTTTAGGATAGTTATTTTCTGCAAGTATGACTTTAAGCTCTTCTTTATGGGCTTCTTTTTATCTGCAGTAGAAACTATTTTATTAATTTTTTTCTAAAAACTGACTTGCTACATTTTTCTTAATAGAAACTGGATGATACGAATTGAAATCCAGTAGTCTTTTTGTATTCATTGGTTTTTTATACCAACTAGTGAGGAATTTTTCATCTTCATAATAGATAGTAATATCTAAGAAGTTTATTCTTCTTTCTTTTGAAGTTCAATAGTGAACTTAAGGGAATCATCTAATTCATTGAATGAGTCTAGAATTCTTTCTGGAACAATTTCTGAGCTATCTATTATAAATAAGATGTCATCCATGTATCTGCTATATAAGCAGAAGTATGTGGGTTGTACTAGTATCTTTTCTTCTAGTTTTCCCACGTAATAGTTAGCTAAGAGTGGGGAGAGTGGGGAGCCCATAGCTAGCCCCGATTTTTGAATGAAAAAAAGTTTTCCCAAATTGAAAGTAGTTGTTCTGCAAAGAGAAAGTAAGCATTTCGAAAATTCCTACTAATATGTTTTTTTCCTTGTTGTGAAAAACTATTAGGTCTGCCAAGTCTTCCGCTATAAAGTCTATAAGTTGATCTATATTAATGTGAGTATACATAGACACTATATCTAAACTACCCATAATAGGAGAATCTAATTTAGGAAGAAGTTCTAGTTTTTCTTTTAGCTGCATTGAGTTTTTAATCAAGTTAGGTGGCTCTTTTAAAAGATTCTGAAGGTGTGACTTTAAAAATAGTTTAGATTTGAAAGAATAGAGTTTTTTGAGTCTATTATTGGTCTAATTGGTTGGTGTTCTTTATGCAGTTTGACTATTCCATATATTTGAGGTAATCTGAACTGTAATTTTGAGAATTGTTTATAGTTTTCTGGAAGCTGGTTTTTCTTTTTTTGAAGTGAAATAAGCTTAGAGACTTTTTTAATCAAATCTGGTAGTGGGTTTTCTTTTACTTCTTCATACATAGGTTTTTTTAGTTCTTCTTCCATCTTTTCTAGATAATCTTTCTTATCCATAATAGTAATCAACTTACTTTTGTCTGTTTTCACAGCAACTATACTTTCATTTTTTCTGAAATCTTTAAGAGCTTTTAATTGACTATTATCAAAATTTTTTTGAGGTTTCCTTACTTGCTTCTGGAATTTTGTAAGGCTATTGTAGTAATCTTTTCTGAGGAGGTCTGCTTTAATTTGGTCCTCTTTTCTAAAGTGCTGCAGATGCTTTCCAATTCAATTACCAATTTTTCTGGATTTATTTTTTCTTTGGATAGATTGAAATTACTTCCTTTATTTATCACTTGTAATAATTCTTGGCTAACTCCAGTAGCAGTGTTGTCCTTCACATGACTAAGAACTGCAGTTTTTTTGTTTTTACTTGAATAGTTTTTCTTCAAAAATTTTTCTTAAGGTTCAGCTTTTTAACAAATTTCTTATTTTTGTTGCTTACTCCAATTTTTAGCCAGTCATCCAATTCTGCTTTTACTGTATCCCTTAAGATTCCAGAAATTTTCTTTTCATTTTCTACTTTTACTTTTTTATAATAAGCAACATTTTTATATTTTGCTTCAATACTTCTTTTAACGTTTTTTGCTCTATTTTTCTTATGAAGTTGGCTGAAAGTAAATCTTTAAATGGTTTTCTAAGTCTAAATGAATTTGGAATAAAGTTATTTACCTTGCAATTTTTCAGGAACTTGATTTGAGCTATGGATCTTTCCATCTTCAATGTAGCATGTTGAACTTTCTTTATTGTTTGCCAAGTATCTGACCCATACTCTGTTCTAATTCTTTGAATAAAGCTCATATTGAGAAATGGCTTCCTAGTTTAATTGAATTAATAATCTAAGGCAACTTATGGGAATTTACTAGGAATTTTTTTCCATTTATAGCAAATTTTCGGAGAAAACTCTTCTCCTTCTTCAGGCTCTCTTGTTGTTGTCACTTTTTGCTTGTCACTATCATGGTTACGGTTTACCTTGACGGTTACGGTTAACCTTGACGGTTTAGGTTATTTTTCAACAAATCCTGCCAGATGTTAGGCAGGGAAAATCCTTTGCAGTCATTGATGATGGAATTTTTGATTTTTCTCAATCTCTATTCCTTCTTTCAGTTTTCTTTTTGGAAATTGCTTTGGAAACTGATTACTTTAAGGAATTCCAATCCATGCTGTGCCCAGTTTCTCTAACATGCCTATCTAATCCAGTCTTGTTGGAGCAATTTTTTATAGCTGCTTTATGCTCAGCTATACGAGTTTCTAGTCTGCGACCTGTTTCACCTATGTAAGATAGTCCACAACTACAATTTACTTCATAAACTACTCCTTGCATTTTTAAAATATCTTCTTCTCTTTGAACTATTTTAGGGAAAAAATTTTTAACTTTGTTCTCTAAACTTGGAGCTAGCCAAAAATAAGAAATTTGTTAAAAAGCTGAACCTTAAAGAAGAAAAATTTTTGAAGAAAAACTATTCAAGTAAAAACAAAAAAACTGCAGTTCTTAGTCATGTGAAGGACAACACTGCTACTGGAGTTAGCCAAGAATTATTACAAGTGATAAATAAAGGAAGTAATTTCAATCTATCCAAAGAAAAAATAAATCCAGAAAAATTGGTAATTGAATTGGAAAGCATCTGCAGCACTTTAGAAAAAGAGGACCAAATTAAAGCAGACCTCCTCAGAAAAGATTACTACAATAGCCTTACAAAATTCCAGAAGCAAGTAAGGAAACTCTCAAAAAATTTTGATAATAGTCAATTAAAAGCTCTTAAAGATTTCAGAAAAAATGAAAGTATAGTTGCTGTGAAAACAGACAAAAGTAAGTTGATTACTATTATGGATAAGAAAGATTATCTAGAAAAGATGGAAGAAGAACTAAAAAAAAAAAAAAAAAAAAAAAAAAACCTATGTATGAAGAAGTAAAAGAAAACCCACTACCAGATTTGATTAAAAAGTCTCTAAGCTTATTTCACTTCAAAAAAAGAAAAACCAGCTTCCAGAAAACTATAAACAATTCTCAAAATTACAGTTCAGATTACCTCAAATATATGGAATAGTCAAACTGCATAAAGAACACCAACCAATTAGACCAATAATAGACTCAAAAACTCTATTCTTTCAAATCTAAACTATTTTTTAAAGTCACACCTTCAGAATCTTTTAAAAGAGCCACCTAACTTGATTAAAAACTCAATGCAGCTAAAAGAAAAACTAGAACTTCTTCCTAAATTAGATTCTCCTATTATGGGTAGTTTTAGATATAGTGTCTATGTATACTCACATTAATATAGATCAACTTATAGACTTTATAGCGGAAGACTTGGCAGACCTAATAGTTTTTCACAACAAGGAAAAAAACATATTAGTAGGAATTTTCGAAATGCTTACTTTCTCTTTGCAGAACAACTACTTTCAATTTGGGAAAACTTTTTCATTCAAAAATCGGGGCTAGCTATGGGCTCCCCACTCTCCCCACTCTTAGCTAACTATTACGTGGGAAAACTAGAAGAAAAGATACTAGTACAACCCACATACTTCTGCTTATATAGCAGATACATGGATGACATCTTATTTATAATAGATAGCTCAGAAATTGTTCCAGAAAGAATTCTAGACTCATTCAATGAATTAGATGATTCCCTTAAGTTCACTATTGAACTTCAAAAAGAAAGAAGAATAAACTTCTTAGATATTACTATCTATTATGAAGATGAAAAATTCCTCACTAGTTGGTATAAAAAACCAATGAATACAAAAAGACTACTGGATTTCAATTCGTATCATCCAGTTTCTATTAAGAAAAATGTAGCAAGTCAGTTTTTAGAAAAAATTAATAAAATAGTTTCTACTGCAGATAAAAAAGAAGCCCATAAAGAAGAGCTTAAAGTCATACTTGCAGAAAATAACTATCCTAAAGAAGAAATTGAGAAGCTTCTGAATTTTAATGGTACGAAGAACCCACAAAAGCAAGAAGTAAAATTCACTAGAAAAATTTCTTATCACAAAGGTTTATTTGAGGCTTTAAAGAGAATTAGTAAAAAATACAATATTAGGCTAGCTCCAAGTTTAGAGAACAAAGTTAAAAATTTTTTCCCTAAAATAGTTCAAAGAGAAGAAGATATTTTAAAAATGCAAGGAGTAGTTTATGAAGTAAATTGTAGTTGTGGACTATCTTACATAGGTGAAACAGGTCGCAGACTAGAAACTCGTATAGCTGAGCATAAAGCAGCTATAAAAAATTGCTCCAACAAGACTGGATTAGATAGGCATGTTAGAGAAACTGGGCACAGCATGGATTGGAATTCCTTAAAGTAATCAGTTTCCAAAGCAATTTCCAAAAAGAAAACTGAAAGAAGGAATAGAGATTGAGAAAAATCAAAATTCCATCATCAATGACTGCAAAGGATTTTCCCTGCCTAACATCTGGCAGGATTTGTTGAAAAATAACCTAAACCGTCAAGGTTAACCGTAACCGTCAAGGTAAAACCGTAACCATGATAGTGACAAGAAAAAAGTGACAACAACAAGAGAGCCTGAAGAAGGAGAAGAGTTTTCTCCGAAAATTTGCTATAAATGGAAAAAAATTCCTAGTAAATTCCCATAAGTTGCCTTAGATTATTAATTCATTAAATCAACTTTTTACCTAGTTTCACATCCCCCTAACTAGCAACAGACATCCCAAGGCTAACTTACCTTCGTATTCACGTCATAAATTTAAGCACATACACAGAGATCAACACTTCGCAGAGAAATCAGAAGGGAAAGAAAAGAATTTGCTTGATTTTTCTTTACTCTTAATTTTTTTCTTTTTCTAACTCCCTCCTTTGCCAAAGGGATGTGAGGTAGCCTCATGGGAAAAAAACTCTCACTCAGATTGTGTGGATCTGGTGATGGTTTTCCGATCAAACAATATTTTGGGCCCTTTAATTTGGGAGATTGGAAAACATCACCAGATCACCGTGCTCCCAATTGCTAATGATGCCAGGTATACTAAAAAGCTCACCCATTGCTTTTCACAATCTGTCAAAAGCTCTTTTCACTTACGCTCTCATCTTTCTCTGTTTCTGAACCTCTAGTTTTTTTGTTTTTTTATTGCTGAAGAACATTTTATCTCCAAATTTTTGTTGTAATAAAAACTTTTACATAAATTTGTGGATTTATTTCTATAATTTTATAAATATAAGTATCATTGTCATGTCATATCATATCTCTAAGCTGTTCTCTGAGATTCAGAAGTTAGCTCCACAAAGAAATACAAACTACCAGATAATTTTTGCTTACTGTTGCCTCTGGGTGCTCCGTGGGAACAATGGCACACAGAACAGCAACAAGGGCTTCTGTGAATCTTGGAGAGGTGTCAGCTAGTTCTGTGTGGTATTGATGAAAAGATCCCAACTCACTGGGCTTTGTTCCAGAATCCTTAGGTTCGGTGACCAACTGGAACCATCAGCTGTGGGCTAATCTCCCACACTGATGTACTTACTTGATTAAAAAGACACAAAGAAATGTGAAAACTGACTCAAGTGTGGGATATGGTGGACCTACCACCCTTGAGAAGGATGGTCCACCACGGAATCGACCTGGGCTTCTAAATAGCAAAAGAGATCTTGGCTGATTGAGTGTAAGATTGGTGTATGGAATACCAGAGGTATAAATGGCAAGATGAAGGAGGGGATTGAAGAGATGAATGAGTATAGATTGGATGTGATGTGTGTAAGTGAAACCATAAAGAAGGAAATTGGGATAGAAGAAGTGAATGGAATGGTGAATGTGTGGTATGGAGTATTGGGTAATGTGAGAGGACAGGCATGTAGGTATGATTTTAAGTGAAAAGATGAACAACTTGATTCACTACAAAAAATAAGTGCATTAATTATTAATTATTTAGATATTGGACATTTAAAAAGGAAAAACCTGCTTTGAGAAGGGCAATTCCCCCTCTCTTCACCAATGGATCCGCTAACAATTGTAAGTATTACTTCTCCATGCATTGTAATATTTGCATTTGATTTTCAAATTTATTTGTTTTGGGGAGTTTTGAATAAGGTCTTTCCAGTTTTACCCATTTGTTCTTAAATCGTTATCTTAGAGTTTGATTTCAGGTGTTGCATTTTATTTAAAAAGTATAACTATACTAGTGATCCGAAATTTCTTGGCGTAGAATAGAAATAAAAGTTTCCTAGCTTTTGCACATCAACCAGATGGCTTTCTCAAGGAAGGTAGACAGCTAACTGCATTTAGTATAGTTATACTTTTTAAGTACAATTGGTGTATTGTTCCTTGTTATTAATTAGTTGCATTTTATTTTGGGTAAATGTTTGATTTGATTTCTTTTTTTTTTTTTTTTTTTTTAGTTGCTGCATTCTGGATCAGTGCAAAGCCCTGATGGCCTTGCAGTGGACTGGATAGGCAGAAATCTGTATTGGTGTGATAAAGGAAGAGATACAATAGAGGTTTCAACATTAGATGGCAGATTCCGCAAAGTGCTTATCAGAGAAGGCTTGCAAGAGCCACGTGCTATTGTTTTGGATCCTTATGAAGGGTACTACTTTGTTTCATTCATTTCACAGATAACTAGTGATGTCACTTTGTTGCATTTGAAAACAGCTTTTGGAAAAGAATGTTTCAACCTACATATTCTCTTATAAGATGAGAACAAGTGTTTTTGTTTTGAAACTGAAACCTAAGTGGTGCTGTTTACCTGAAATAAGTATGAGTGTCATGAATGGAATATAGGATTACCCTATACAGTACAAATTTTGAAGATGACAATCCGTTTTTTGGTGTAAATATGACAAGGATGCTAAGCCATCCTTGTCATATTTACTCCAAAAAACAGATTGTCATCTTCAAAATTTGTATTGTATGGTGTAATCCCATATTCCATTCATGATTTATCTGCTCCTCTGGGCAATCATGGGATAGCATTCTTAACCTCCAGATTCACTAAACATGAATGCCGGTTGCTTCGACTAGCAAATCCTATGATGGTTATATTCAAATTAATCGGAAACTTGAGACTTGGTCATTCTGATGGTGTAGTGGTTAGCATACCCGGGCGCTATCTGGGAGACGTGAGTTCGGTTCCCACTCGAGGATGACGAAATTTTCAAGTTTTTGGATATTATCTGACTTACCATCCTTGTCATATTTACAGGAAAAAATGGATTGTCGTCTTCAAAATTTATAAGTATAAGTGTGTTTTTGAACTTTTCTGTAATGGTCTCATATTTCAGTTGCTTTATCAGTAATGCCATTAGTACTGATAAAGCTGAAATATAGTACTTATGGCAAAATCAATATTTTCTTATTGGTTTTGGTATATTGATTTTAGTATATTGATAAAATCAATATATAATTATATGGATTTTGAATATGGAAAATACAATGTTTTCCATATTCCTTGCCATAATAAGGAACGTATACCAAAATCTTTTAGAATAGAAGGACATTTATATTATATTGCAGAAGCAAGAATATGATAAAAAAATACATCCAAAAGACTGAGTACTGTTAAAGCAACAATTGGATAAAAATATAGAAAATGAAGAGAACAGTTTTGTAATGGGTATGTGAAAAGCATTGACATAGTGCAGAGGTATGCCAAACTTAGGTTTATAAATGTGGTGTTGTATAGTTTGAAGAAATTTCCAAGTTGTGACTTGCTCACCTCAGCGTATTTGTTTTTGAAGTTTACTTCAAAATCTTTTTAAACAGTCAAAAAAGTTTCATGGAATTTAAAAAAAATTTATGACTGTTTTTACTACCTTATTTTCCGTCATATAATCTGCACATTATCTGTTAAAAAAGTATAATTTTAAGTTCTGCAAATTATACACCACTTAAAAAAAAAAAAAAGAAACATTTTTGTGGCACTCTGATTTTTAAAAATTCTGCATTGTAATTGTTGGAAGAGGTTGTATATTTAGAAAGTACCCGAAATTCACTAATAACAGGAAAATACAATTCTGTTTAAACAGATTGTCTACAAACAATTGGAAAGAAGTTTTTTTTTTTTTACTTATGAGTATTTTGACAAAAAGTATGATGCAATGAAGGCAATATTATTTTCTCTCGCAAACAATCACGTGCTGTGGGAAGCTCAAGTGTCGCACACATATGTAGGTGCCACAAGTCTAACTATGCAACTGCAGTAATGCTGGAAAAAAAAAACACCTCGAAACTTTTGCTTTGTATTTACTTGAAAGTAACAGAAAAGCATTTAAAAATGACACTTATATTTTTTTTTATAAGAAGATTGTTAGAATAATTCTTGATATCCTCATATCACGCATATGTTACATTAAAAATTATAAGTGGTGGGACGTTTCAGTAGTGACTTCTACCTTTATCAGCCATGGAATGAAACACGTGGTATGGTCATCAGTTGTTGCCAGATTTCAAAATAGCTTTCCAAATGATATGTATGTGAAAAGGTGCATCTGTATTGCAGGTGTTAGGAGTAAGGTAGATTTCAAGGCTTTTGCGGTACCTAAGGGCTTTCAGATTGCTGAACGGAGCGATACGTTTTACATTTTGCCAATCGGGAATTGCAGACGTATCGCTGATGGTTAAAATGAAAAGGGAGCTGGAAGGGTTGCCTGTCTTAACATCAGCGATATGTTCCATCAATCGCTGATTGATGCTTCGGTAAGTACTACCAATATAGTGGATAACGCCTGTGGAAGTGTTGACAGAAATAGAGTAGACACCTTGTAACTTTAAGGGTTTATTGGGATCTCTGTCTTTAAGGATAAGGTTAAGAAGATGTGGAGGTGGTTTAACAGCAATCCTGTAGCTAAAAGACTTGAAAATAGAGCAAACTTTATGGGTGAAGGCCAGTCTAAAGGGCAGAATGCCAATAAACTGATGAGTGGTGGAAAGTTCAGGCAGTAAAGTAGTAGATGTATTCTGTTATTCAAATTTCTTAATTAGTCTATGTACTAAGAGGGGTGGAAAGCCATGCAATTTGCCAATGTCGATGAGACGGGACACGAGGATATCAAGAATTATTCTAATGTTTTTTGTGTGTTACGTGTTTCACTGCGAATTATTCTCACTATGAAGAAGATAGTTTTTTTTAGTTGTTGTTGTTGTTGTTGTTCCCTATTGTGTTGGATTGTGAGGCCATCCAGTGAACTGCAACTTTTCTGTTACAAAATTAGATTCAGGATCAACATCAGTGGTACGGATTATACAGCAGTTTGTTTTCCTGATTTTCAAGGCCTGCAAATTAAATGAAGGAATTGTTTTCTTTTCCTGAGTTTCACGGTCTGTGACTTATAAGAAGAATCCGTACCAGATGCTGTTATTAAAATCACCCATAACAGTTTTGATAAAAATTGTAATTTTATTGATACTTAGAAATGCAAACATGTAGATTGGAGTGGGAGTGGAGGTAAACTAAAAAAGAGGTACAATAGGTTGTTTAAGAACATGTTGGTATTAATGATTGCTGTTTTTAATCACACTTAGCAAGTACTGGATTATGATTTCCAAGCCATCTCCTGTGTTCTGAAATTCAGTATTGTTCCCAAGAATTTGAATTGTTTATTCATCAATACATGAATCAATTTCAATTTGCATCTGTAAGAGCTCAAGGTCTGCATTTTGGTCAATGATTTAAATGTGATTTTGAGATTTTCTGTATGTTTAATGCTGTAACTCAAAAAATTTTTTTGGTAGAAATCAAATAGGAAGCAAAGAAAATTGAATTCATAGATATTATGTGTCCATCAAATTGTGTACTTGTTTTGTATTGGAATTCTGCTAGTTTTCAGATCTTTAGTCCTGTAAATCATGGACTGTCATTTGAGTGGATGAGCTGCATCCTTGTGAAAATGTTGAATCTTTCTCTGTTTTTAGAGTAGGCTGTATAACAACCATGCACAGATTTTGCTTAATGAACTTTATGCACCACCAGCAAGGACTGGAATTATGATACAGCCTTTGTTTTTTTTATGTGTAGTAACAAGTTTAGACAAGCTTTCAAACAAGTTGTAGGTCATTAACTGTGGAGAAACAACTGCGAATTTACTGACACATGTCAAGAACTCTTTCAACGCCTCTCACAACATTGGAATTTTACTTTAAAAAAACCAACTGCATACACAATATCACATTAAAACATTTTTCTATGAACTTATTGCATTTTATGTTTCCTAACTAAACTTTTATCTTTCATTATCTCGGATATTTCAGTATGATATTCTCTTGATCATCATTTTAAATTGAAATTTATTGGCATGAATCTAATTTTTCAGTTACATGTATTGGACTGACTGGGGTGATAAGCCTTACATTGGAAAAGCTGGAATGGATGGCGCAAATTTCACACACCTTATTACTGACTCGTTGGGATGGCCTAACGCTCTTGCTGTGGATTATGTCACTCGTGAGATTTTCTGGGCAGATGCAAAGGAGGACTACATAGCAGTTGCTGATTTAAATGGAGCAAACAGAAGAACTGTTATTGCTAGAGGTCAGCATTCTGATTTACAGTTGTTTTCTTTATTATGCAAAAGTTTTTTAACAGCTGAATTACATTTTGTGTGCAAAACTGAAACAATATTGTAGAATATGTGTAATATTTTTTCTATTTCACATTTAAAAAAATGACCCATTTCCTTTTTGGGCTCTGCAGTTGCTCATAAAAAATAAATAACGAATGAATGAAAGAATAAGTCAAGAAATAAAACAGAATGGAAGGAATGGTATTTATTTTGTATTTAAAGCTTAGTTGTACCCATAGAAAATTTCAGACTTCTCATCTAATTGGGTTTTCTTTGCTGTACACATTTCTACATGTCTAATTAATGTTGGAACATAATTTGCAGAGCTTTTTTTTGTGTTTTTTTATTGGTAGCTCTCCTGGTTTACTAAGAAAATTGTTAAAATTGAAGATGACACTTATGTATTTTTTTTCACAGAAGTGCATTACCCTGGAGTGTGTAAGTTTGCAATTTTCAAGTTTTTTTTGAAGAGGTGGCTACATGGAAGACACTGAGACAATGCATTTCTGATCCAAAAATTACTGGGTGTTTTTACCTGCCATACATTTGAAAAGATTCATTCTTTCTTAATTTCTGGGATAAAGATTAAGATGATGAAAACAATAAACAGAATAGCAATGAATATAATGATGCAGAATTTTGTGGTTTCTATTAGTCCTGTTCATATGTGTTTATCTCAAATTATCTTTTCATATTATTTTTCAATATTCTTCAAAGGAAGGAAGGAATTTCTCATATAATTCCACAAGTGTTTAATGCATTATAACTTTCCTGTTGGTGTCTTTCATTTAAAAAGATTTTTAGAAAAACATCAATGATTCAAATAACTTCTAATTCTTCAATTTTTTTTTTCTGAAATTCATTTTAAATGAGTGACAGTGACACAGAAAAAATTTCATACTTTGAAAAATATAAAAACTATTTTGAAAAACAAATTTTAAAAATTATTGACCAAATATTTTCAAAGTTTGTGTTGAATGTCTTTTGATGAGTTTTATATTGTATCAGACCTTGAAAATGAGGGACATTTTGGAATAAGTACTAGTTTTTTCAGTTCACATGCTGTAGCAAATTGTGATCTGTGATAGATGGTTAGTTATTTTTTTTAAATTTTAAACTTGAAATTTTATTATGAATATTTGGTGATATAATCTTTCAACAAGTTTATTGGCAATAATTGATGAAGTGGCTATTCCTAGACTTAATATACTATAAATTTCACAAAATTATGGAATTTACCCAGGAATAAAAGACTATTACTTACAGTCGAATTTCTGGGTAGCACTCCTACTCTTCCTCATGACCACACTTGCATTTTACATTGTAGACCACACCTTCCAGTAAAAGGATGTTTTCTTCTTTTTGCTTTAATTTTTGAAGGTAGTTACTAATTTTATTTTGTAATCCTGGAGCCAGTCTGATTAGAAACTTCTCACTAATCTACAGAAGATTAGTGAAAAGTTGAAAGGCTCCAGGATTACAAAATAAAATTAGTAACTGCCTTTCAAAATTAAAGCAAAAAAAATATTAAAAAAAGAAAACATCCTTTTACAGGAAGGTGTCGTCTACAATATAAACTGTGAGTGTGATCTCAGCAATGTGAGAGAACAGGCAGACAGCTTAAGACCAGATTGTCAGAACATAAAACTGCAATTAAAAGTTTGACAAACAAAACAGGTTTGGACAGACATGTTCAAAATACAGGGCATAAAGTGCTTTGGGGCACTGTAGAAGTTCTGACACATCAACAGCACTTTTTAAAGAGAAAATTATCAGAATGACTGGAAATAAAGAGAAGAAGAGGTACAACATTAAATGATTTGAAAGGTCGGAATCTAGCTCACGAATGGCAACACCCTACTATAGTTGTAGTCCTGAGGAAGTATAGGGGTGCTACCCGAAAATTCAACTGTAAGTGATATCCTTTTATGCCTGAGTAAATCCCATAATTTTGTGAAATTTATAGTATATAAAGTTAATTGGTTATGAATGGCAACAACACCAATCCTTGCAAATGTGATGAACATAAAATGAAATCACCAGAAATATTTATATAGTCAACAGTTTAAAAGTTTCTTTCCAATCTTAATACAGTGTATTCTGAATATATGAGTTTGATAAAAATAACAATCCAGTATGCAGTAGAACAAACATAATATCTACCAGTTTGCATGCATGACCATCACACACTAAATACGAGGTTCATGCAGAAAGTAAATTTCGATTAGTTGTAAATAAAAGGAATTTTGTATTAGTAATATTGCTTTATTGAGACATTAGTGATATTGTATTAGTAACATTGCTTTATTGGGACAAAGCACATACCCTATAAGCTACTTCTCAATATGATCAGCCCATACATTGATACAATAATCGTATTGAGGCACAAGTTTTTGTGTCCCCTTTGTTGAAAAAGCCACCACCAGTGTGTTGACCCAATCCTGCACAGCTATCTTCACCTCAGCATTGCTATTTAGGTTGACATTGATTGCTTTTCTTAAATGCTGTTTCCACTTACATTGTTGAATACTTCAAGATTTCACTTTGGTTTGGATTTCATTTCTCTTTACAGAGGTATACATAGACCTGGCATAATCCATAAAGCACAGGCCAAGATTTTATTGTTCCTCAGTTAAGTGAAAGTTTTGGGCGTGGGCCAGTCCTTAACTAGAAGGATTAAAGAGACATGTTTCAACTCACAGAATGAAGATTAAATTGTTAAATAATCAGAGGGTAAAAATCACAAAGTGAAACACACAGCATGTAATTACATCTGGCACCAGATGAATCAATTAATTACAGCTGAACTCAACAAGCTGATCTTAAGATGAGAGTGTGAAGCGGGGCAGTTTTATTTCTTTAAAAGTTGAAGTAAAATTTTGTTTTCATTTTGTTGGTTTTAGCGACTGAAACACTTTTTACTTTTCCTAGAAATATTTACAAAAACTTACTTTGCAGCTTCATGAAACCAGATAACCGAGCTTCTGGCACAATTCGTAGCCACAGTGAAGATGAGGAAGTTCAAAGTATTTGTTTATGTATTTGTGGGTCAAGGCTACCTCATTTAAATTTAAGTATGAAAAAAGAGAAAATGCATTTTCATTTGTAACAGAAGTAGGTAGGCAGGTCTAAACCTCCCCGTGGGAGGAATACTTATGAGAAATGGCACATCTCTCTTCTTACATTCCATTAACTGTGGAAATATTTTAGCTCAGTAGAGCTGCTTTGTTTCTTTATAGGAAGAGAGCTTTGCATTATCTGCAGTAAGTAGTGAAGAATGCGGGATGAAAGTTTTAAATCGGGGGTGGGGCATAAAATGGAAAAGCTGGACTGGGCTTCCTAGATTTAATGTCTTGGCTGGGATGTGCTTTTCAAATTAAGGTGCATGCTGATCTCTAGCTCTTTGTACAAACCTGCATTAAATTCTTAAATGAAGCTGTTATTTTTTAAATGATTGCACATAACTTCCCTCCGTGGATTGTAGAAATAATTAAATCCTACTTGGAAAACAGAACATTCTGTGCGATGCTTAATGGAAAAAAATCCTCGTCGAGAAAAATAGAAGCAGAAGTGTCACAAAGCAATATTTTGGCACCAATACTGTATTTCATTTTTACATCAAATTTTCCTACTTTTAGGCATAAAAATCTGACCATGCAAATGATGCAGTAATAGCATATATTTCAAAAAATAAAAATCAAGCAGCATTTATGCTGCAGTACTAGTTCAAAAATTAGAGAAATATTTTCTAGACTGGAAAATTAATACAGATAAAACACTGTCAGTTCTCTTTTCCAAACAAAAAATGAATTATAACTCAGATTTTGAAATTGAATTTTATGGACAAAAACTTCCCCCAGGTTAAAGAAGTTGAATATCTTGGCTTGGCCATAAACCACAACCACAGGTCAGGTGATGTGTAACATCACAGCCTCTCCTTGACAAATGTCAACCCCGCCTTCTCGTGGTGCATCCTGTTCCCACTAAAGGGGCTCTGACGACCGCCAATAGCGGTATAACTATACCATCGAGATCAGAGGAAATGCTATCCCACACTCACCAACCCGCTTGGCCAGCGTGGTGAGTTATGGCCAAACACCTCCAAAATTACTCTACAACTTAAATCTTGGCCCTCAGTCTCCGGCAGCTGGAATGTACCTGGCCAAGGCAGCGGCCAGTGCGACATGAAGGCAGAGGGTGCTAAGAATCCCCGGAGGACCGGACTAGGCTGCCATCTGATGCTGACCTTGGCTACGTATAACGGATGCTCCCTATCTTCTGATTCAAGGCTTCTTGAATTGGAAGAGGAGCTACAAAGGATCAAGTGGGACATCGTCGGGCTAAGTGAGGTAAGGAGAAAAGGAGAAGATCTCATTGAACTGAAAAGTGGACATCTCTTCTATTATCGTGGGACAAATACTGGCAGAACTAGTGGTGTTGGATTTATAATAAACAAGAAACTGAAGGATAAAGTGGTAGAAGTTGAAGGTTCCTCTGACAGAGCTGCACGACTCGTTATCCAACTCTCGAGAAGATACCAGGCTCAGATTATTCAAACTTATGCACCCACCACAAGTCATCCTGAAGAAGAAATTGAAGAATTTTATGAGGAAATTCGTCATCTAAATAATAAAGGTAAGCAGCACTTGAAGATAATTATGGGAGATTTCAATGCAAAAATAGGGCACCGGCAACAGAATGAAACTTCAGTAGGTAAATTCGGTCACGGCAACAGAAACCAGCTTGGAAATACTCTCATTGAGTTTGCAGAGGCAGAAGGATTTTTCATCTTGAACTCCTTTTTCAAGAAAAAGCCACACAGGAAATGGACATGGAGACATCCAATTGGGACGACAAGTGAAATTGATTTTATTATGTGTAACAAAAAATTCGTCATCGAAGACTGCAGTGTGCTGAACAAGTTCAACACAGTAGTGACCATAGATTGGTGAGATGTAAGATGCACCTCAACACTAAACTGTAACGTGGCAAGCTCATAAGACAAACAAAATGTATTGACATAACCAACCTTAAAAACCACCATAATACTTTCAAGTTGGAACTGAAGAACAGATTCTCTACTTTAGAAGGCATAACATCGGAAGAAGTGGATATTTCGGAAGTTAACAGAAAAGTAACCAAAGCTCTTATGGAAACAGCAACAAAATTAGCTGGGTCTAAGAACAAGTTGCATGTGAACAAATTATCAGGAAAAACCAAAATGTTGATGCAAAAAAGAAGAGAGATGAGGACAACTAAAGAAGATGTGACTTCCAAAGTGGAATATATAGAGCTATGCAAGACAGCACGAAAAAGTATCACTGAAGACGTAAGAAAATTCAACTGTGAGCTAGTGAGGAAAGCAATTGAAAACAACCAAAGCCTAAAGATAGCAAAGAGACATCTCAGTAAGGGAAGAAAACAGATTATGGCTCTGAGAAAAGAAGATGGTTCTATAACATGAAATAGAGGCGAAATTTTGTCAAGAGCGAAAGATTTCTACTCCAAATTATATGAAAGGGATGATACATGTACTCCAGACATCGTGAAAGGTACCAGAGTTCTTCCAGACCTCCCAGCAGAAGTTGCTCATGCAATCAAGAACATGAAGCGGGGGAAAGCTCCAGGAGAAGATGGAATTACTGTAGACATCATACAAGAAGCAAGTGGAGAAATCGAAACAGTACTCGCCCAAATTTTCACTCGATGCCTTAATGAAGGGAAGATTCCTGAGGATTGGAACAATGCTACAATGATCCTGCTACATAAAAAAGGTGACATTGAGGATCTCAGGAACTACAGACCTATCAGCCTCCTATCAGTGGTTTATAAAATCTTCACCAAAGTTCTTTCACACCGCTTGAAGGTAACACTGGACATGGCTCAACCGAGAGAACAAGCTGGATTCAGGAGTGGCTACAGCACAATAGATCATATCCACATACTGAGAGAACTAATTGAAAGAGCGAGGGAATATGAACTTCCATTGTGCATGGCTTTTATCGATTATGGAAAAGTCTTTGATTCGGTGAAACCATCAGCAGTTACAAGGGCTCTGAAATCCTGCGGTATTGAAGATGCATACATTAATATTATTAATAACATCTATGAAAATGCAAGTGCAAAGATTTGGCTGTTTGAAAATACAACACACATAAAAATTGGAAAGGGAGTGAGACAAGGTGACACCATATCTCCGAAGCTCTGTAATGCCACATTGGAAAATGTCTTTCAATCACTGAACTGGGAAAACAAAGGGATAAAGATTAATGGAGATTATCTAAATCACCTTCGTTTTGCTGATGACGTAGTCATTTTTGCAACTACCCCATCAGAGCTACAGAGTATGATCCAGGAACTTGCTGACAAGAGTAAAGAAGTGGGATTAAAAATGAACTTTCAGAAGACAAAAGTGATGTTCAATGCTTTTACAAGAAATGAAGATTTATCGATTGATGGAGAAAAACTGGAGATAACAGATGAGTGCGTTTATCTTGGACAGCAGATATCAAGTGAGGGTCACATTGATGAAGAAATTAATCGGCGTACAAAACTTGCCTGGAGAGCTTTTGGAAGAAACAGCATAATTTTCAAGAGCAATATGCCATTATGTCTTAAAAGAAAAGTGTTTGATCAATGCATCGTTCCAGTGCTTACGTATGGTGCAGAGACGTGGACCTTAACTAAAAGAGACATACAAAGGCTGCAGACAACTCAAGGAAGCATGGAGAGGTGCATGCTTGGTATAACCAGGAGAGATAAGAAGAGGAACTCGTGGATCCGAAAAATGACGAGAGTGGAATACATCATGATCAGAGTTAAATCCCTGAAATGGCAATGGGCTGGACATACTGCCAGAAGGACAGACCATAGATGGACAGCCGAAATTTTAGATTGGATTCCAAGGGACAGGAAAAGACCCAGAAAAAGACCACATGGGAGATGGGTGGATGAAATTCGAAAATATGCGGGAGTGACATGGAGGAGACTGGCACAAGACAGACCGTTGTGGAGGAAACTTGGAGACCTTCGTCCAGCAGTGGATTGATAATGGTTGACAATGATGATGATGATGATGATGAAATTAGAATAAATATATTTTCCAGAATGTTTCTAATGCCATGAGGCTGAAAGGATGCCTTATATTTATTATTAAAAATAAAAAAAAACTCAGTCAAGAAAAACCAAAGCACTGCTGTGGAAAGCTTGTCCAATTATTACTTATGGCAGCATTATTTAGGGTGTTTGTACTAAAATACAAAAAAGCAAAATCACCTCATTTCAAAATAAAACTATGAGAAAGATGGTAGGTCCCGATGGGCGTACCTGTAACCATGAAATCTATAACATGCTAAATGTTAAATCTATTCAGTACACTATGTATGAATTAGCAAAGAGGTACTATGAGAAAGCTAGAGAACTCCCAAACCCATTAGTAAGGGAAGCCCTTGATTATGATATGAGACCGAAATATATTCTAGAAAAAGTTCCAGAACAAAATCCCTTAAGAAATAGAGAAAGAACCCCAAAAAGATTATTGGGATTAACTGCTAGTATCAAAACTCTTGAAATAAGAAAACCATATTATAATTAAAAGATTGCTTGGCCCTTAAATGGGGAAAAGAAAAGAAAAGCTATGTTTAAAGCTATTGCTTACAACATAATTGTTGCTTGTTAATTAGCATGCACCATAAAGTTACAATTTGATAGAAGTGATGCTTACATTAGTATTTTCTGTTTGTTGTTGACATGCACCCAAAACTTTCTAGAAAAGAACTAATACTTACTCTAGCTTCATTGCTTATTATAGCACACACCTCAAATCAAAGAATTAATGTTCACTGTAGTTTTCTATACTTGCTCTGTTGTGTAAGCATTGATGCTGTTTTTTTACAATCTTAAGATAAAAGACCTAGATCAAACTGTGGAGAGAGAAAAAAGATAATAATAATAAATAACCGGGTTTTTGAAATATGTGAAAGTGTTGAATTTTTTTTTTTTTTTAAGTCCAGGAAGTTGGAAACTTCCAGTGTCTATGACATTCACAAAGTCATTTTCACATGCTGTGAGCAAAGTTGGCTAAAAACATAAAGGCCCTTTCCAGATCACTTCAGTGAAAATTTTGGTGTGCTTTTATTGAATTTATTTTAATCTCCTCTGCCTTAAGATGGAAAGGCATACTTGCCAACTTTTATGGATTATTATCCGTAAATTTTACTCATTTATGGATAAAAGTCTTTTTTTACGGATTTTTTAATATTTCGATTGCTCAATCGAAATATTTCAATCCCCTGCAACCATTCACTTAGATTTTCCACCGGACCTTACGAGCGCTGTGTTACGCGATGATGTCATTTTTGACTCACCGGCTTCGTGCGGAGCCATGAAGTATAATGATAGCTCCGCTTTGTGACGTTGTGAAGTATCTCTCTCTCTAAGGGAGTGCTCAAGTGATGTGCTGACCAGAGTTCTCCAAAATGCGTAATTACGTGTCTAGTATGCATCAAAATTTTACCAATGCATAAAAATACGCATCAGAAATTTTTCTCGACGCGTCAAAGTACACGTCGGGAATTTTTCTTGGCGCGTAATAATACGCATCGAGAATTTTTCTCGACGTGTAAAAATACGCATCTTGAATTTTTCTCGGCGCATAAAAATATGCATCGAAGAATTTTACCAATTTTTAAAAATACGCATCTGGGCGATATTTCATCTTTCAGAGACGGAAGTAAACGAAATAAAGATTTTTTCTGCAATCGTAATTTCTTTTTTCTGTGATGTTGCCTCTGTCCAGTATTTTTGTTACATATCATTATATTCCATAAATATTTGTATTTCAGTTTGGAAAGGGAGGAAAAATTTCCGAAAATGATAAATTCGACGGCGAAAACATTTGTCTGTAATGTTTAGGCATAAGAGTGCAACGGCTTCGAGAAATTTCTCGTTTTCCGTCATAATTTGGGTTATCCTCAAGATCGATGCATTACTGAACAGAAATTTTGGGGCAATTAGTAGTGGTGGAGGATGTTTTCAGCCTGAAACTTTCTAAACTTTCGAAAGAGGTAGTTTCATCTTTTAAAACTTTCGAAAATGGAAGTTAGACGGAGTGAAGGTTTCTCCCGTAATCGTAATTTTATATTTCACGTGATGTTTACTCTGCCTAGTATTGTTGTTAAATATCATTTTATTTCATAAATATTTGTATTTCAACTTAAAAATGGAGGGGAAATGTCCGAAACCGGAAATCTGACGTAGCAAAGATTTCCCCGTAACTGTAATTTTTTTTTTTTTTGCCCCAACGATGATCAGAACATGTATCCCATATTCTTAAATATCCCCCCCCCAAAAAGTTTTGCATTTCAGCTTGATAAAGGGAGGGACGGGGGGGGGGGGTCCGAAAATGAAAGTGGTTAAGCTGAAAATTAAAAAAAAATTGATGCATGGTGCTCAAAAGTATTTATATTTTCAAAGTTACACTATTAATCTTTTATCCAAAATAGTGAAAGCTGTCATGCATTCATGATGGATAAAATTGTCATCAAGGGCATTAAAAAAAACGATAATAAAGAAATGGGAAGGGAAACAAAGATATCAGTAAATGAAAATTTTAGTTTAGTATTGAAACACCATAGGTGTGTGAGGCTATAACATTGAACAAAATTAAAATTTTACTTTATTGTTTTTTAAATTATTATTTTAAACACAGATAATACTGGTTTAGTTATTGGGGCATATGCAGAGATTTTCACTGCATATTTATTAATATAATTATGTTTTGTTTTGTGGTAAATGGCATTCACTCAAAAGTTTTACTGATGCATATTTTCCAAAGTTGGCAAGTATGGAAAGGGCCCTATCCAGGAATTAGTAAACATTATTGTTTGTTTTTATGATTTAATTCCACTTAGTATGTACCAGAATGTGGCTGTATATGGTTGTGAGTGACAGGAATTAATATAATGTGTTATATGTAAATAAGGGATGTAAGGTCAGGTGATGCGTAACATCACAGCCTCTCCTTGACAAATGTCAACCCCGCCTTCTCGTGGTGCATCCTGTTCCCACTAAAGGGGCTCTGACGACCGCCAATAGCGGTATAACTATACCATCGAGATTAGAGGAAATTCTATCCCACACTCACCAACCCGCTTGGCCAGCGTGGTGAGTTATGGCCAAACCCCTCCAAAATGATTCCACAACTTAAATCTTGGCCCTCAGTCTCCGGCAGCTGGAATGTACCTGGCCAAGGCAGCGGCCAGTGCGACATGAAGGCAGAGGGTGCTAAGAATCCCCGGAGGACCGGACTAGGCTGCCATCTGATGCTGACCTTGGCTACGTATAACGGATGCTCCCTATCTTTTGATTCAAGGCTTCTTGAATTGGAAGAGGAACTACAAAAGATCAAGTGGGACATCGTGGGGCTAAGCGAGGTAAGGAGAAAAGGAGAAGATCTCATCGAACTGAAAAGTGGACATCTCTTCTACTATCGTGGGACAGATACTGGCAGAACTAGTGGTGTTGGATTTATAATAAACAAGAAACTGAAGGATAAAGTTGTAGAAGTTGAAAGTTCCTCTGACATAGCTGCACGACTTGTTATCCAACTCTCGAAAAGATACCAGGCTCAGATTATTCAAACTTATGCACCCACCACAAGTCATCCTGAAGAAGAAATTGAAGAATTTTATGAGGAAATTTGTGATCTAAATAATAAAGGTAAGCAGCACTTGAAAATAATTATGGGAGATTTCAATGCAAAAATAGGGCAACGGCAACAGAATGAAACTTCAGTAGGTAAATTCGGTCACGGCAACAGAAATCAGCGTGGAAATACTCTCGTTGAGTTTGCAGAGGCAGAAGGGTTTTTCATCTTGAACTCCTTCTTCAAGAAAAAGCCACACAGGAAATGGACATGGAGACATCCAAATGGGACGACAAGTGAAATTGATTTTATTATGTGTAACAAAAAATTCGTCATAGAAGACTGCAGTGTGCTAAACAAGTTCAACACCGGTAGTGACCATAGATTGGTGAGATGTAAGATGCACCTCAACACTAAACTTGAACGTGGCAAGCTCATAAGACAAACAAAATCTATTGACATAACTAACCTTAAAAAACACCATAATACCTTCAAGTTGGAACTGAAGAACAGGTTCTCTGCTTTAGAAGGCCTAACATCGGAAGAAGTGGACATCTCTGAAGTTAACAGAAAAGTAACCGAAGCTCTTATGGAAACAGCAACAAAATTAGCTGGGTCTAAGAACAAGTTGCATGTAAATAAATTATCAGGAAAAACGAAAATGTTGATGCAAAAAAGAAGAGAGATGAGGACAACTAAAGAAGATGTGACTTCCAAAGTGGAATATATAGAGCTATGCAAGACAGTAAGAAAAAGTATCACTGAAGACGTAAGAAAATTCAACTGTGAACTTGTGAGGAAAGCAATTGAAAACAACCAAAGCCTAAAGATAGCAAAGGGACATCTCAGTAAGGGAAGAAAACAGATTATGGCACTGAGAAAAGAAGATGGTTCTGTAACAAGAAATAGAGGCGAAATTTTGACAAGAGTGAAAGATTTCTACTCCAAATTATATGAAAGGGATGATACATGTACTCCAGACATCATGAAAGGTACCAGAGTTCCTCCAGTCCTTCCAGCAGAAGTTGCACATGCAATCAAGAACATGAAGCGGGGAAAAGCTCCAGGAGAAGATGGAATTACTGTAGACATCATACAAGAAGCAAGTGGAGAAATCGAAACAGTACTCGCCCAAATTTTCACTCGATGCCTTAATGAAGGAAAGATTCCTGAGGATTGGAACACCGCTACAATGATCCTACTGCATAAGAAAGGTGACATTGAGGATCTCGGAAACTACAGACCTATCAGCCTCCTATCAGTAGTTTATAAAATCTTCACTAAAGTTCTTTCACACCGCTTGAAGGTAACACTGGACATGGCTCAACCGAGAGAACAAGCTGGATTCAGGAGTGGCTACAGCACAATAGATCATATCCACGTACTGAGAGAACTAATTGAAAGAGCGAGGGAATATGAACTTCCATTGTGCATAGCTTTTATCGATTATGAAAAAGCCTTTGATTCGGTGAAACCATCAGCAGTTACAATGGCTCTGAAAACCTGCGGTATTGAAGATGCATACATTAATATTATTAATAACATCTATGAAAATGCAAGTGCAAAGATTTGGCTGTTTGAAAATACAACACACATAAAAATTGGAAAGGGAGTGAGACAAGGTGACACCATATCTCCGAAGCTCTGTAATGCCACATTGGAAAATGTCTTTCAATCACTGAACTGGGAAAACAAAGGGATAAAGATTAATGGAGATTATCTAAATCACCTTCGTTTTGCTGATGACGTAGTCATTTTTGCAACTACCCCATCAGAGCTACAGAGTATGATCCAGGAACTTGCTGACAAGAGTAAAGAAGTGGGATTAAAAATGAACTTTCAGAAGACAAAAGTGATGTTCAATGCTTTTACAAGAAATGAAGATTTATCGATTGATGGAGAAAAACTGGAGATAACAGATGAGTGCGTTTATCTTGGACAGCAGATATCAAGTGAGGGTCACATTGATGAAGAAATTAATCGGCGTACAAAACTTGCCTGGAGAGCTTTTGGAAGAAACAGCATAATTTTCAAGAGCAATATGCCATTATGTCTTAAAAGAAAAGTGTTTGATCAATGCATCGTTCCAGTGCTTACGTATGGTGCAGAGACGTGGACCTTAACTAAAAGAGACATACAAAGGCTGCAGACAACTCAAGGAAGCATGGAGAGGTGCATGCTTGGTATAACCAGGAGAGATAAGAAGAGGAACTCGTGGATCCGAAAAATGACGAGAGTGGAATACATCATGATCAGAGTTAAATCCCTGAAATGGCAATGGGCTGGACATACTGCCAGAAGGACAGACCATAGATGGACAGCCGAAATTTTAGATTGGATTCCAAGGGACAGGAAAAGACCCAGAAAAAGACCACATGGGAGATGGGTGGATGAAATTCGAAAATATGCGGGAGTGACATGGAGGAGACTGGCACAAGACAGACCGTTGTGGAGGAAACTTGGAGACCTTCGTCCAGCAGTGGATTGATAATGGTTGACAATGATGATGATGATGATGATGAAATTAGAATAAATATATTTTCCAGAATGTTTCTAATGCCATGAGGCTGAAAGGATGCCTTATATTTATTATTAAAAATAAAAAAAAACTCAGTCAAGAAAAACCAAAGCACTGCTGTGGAAAGCTTGTCCAATTATTACTTATGGCAGCATTATTTAGGGTGTTTGTACTAAAATACAAAAAAGCAAAATCACCTCATTTCAAAATAAAACTATGAGAAAGATGGTAGGTCCCGATGGGCGTACCTGTAACCATGAAATCTATAACATGCTAAATGTTAAATCTATTCAGTACACTATGTATGAATTAGCAAAGAGGTACTATGAGAAAGCTAGAGAACTCCCAAACCCATTAGTAAGGGAAGCCCTTGATTATGATATGAGACCGAAATATATTCTAGAAAAAGTTCCAGAACAAAATCCCTTAAGAAATAGAGAAAGAACCCCAAAAAGATTATTGGGATTAACTGCTAGTATCAAAACTCTTGAAATAAGAAAACCATATTATAATTAAAAGATTGCTTGGCCCTTAAATGGGGAAAAGAAAAGAAAAGCTATGTTTAAAGCTATTGCTTACAACATAATTGTTGCTTGTTAATTAGCATGCACCATAAAGTTACAATTTGATAGAAGTGATGCTTACATTAGTATTTTCTGTTTGTTGTTGACATGCACCCAAAACTTTCTAGAAAAGAACTAATACTTACTCTAGCTTCATTGCTTATTATAGCACACACCTCAAATCAAAGAATTAATGTTCACTGTAGTTTTCTATACTTGCTCTGTTGTGTAAGCATTGATGCTGTTTTTTTACAATCTTAAGATAAAAGACCTAGATCAAACTGTGGAGAGAGAAAAAAGATAATAATAATAAATAACCGGGTTTTTGAAATATGTGAAAGTGTTGAATTTTTTTTTTTTTTTTTTAAGTCCAGGAAGTTGGAAACTTCCAGTGTCTATGACATTCACAAAGTCATTTTCACATGCTGTGAGCAAAGTTGGCTAAAAACATAAAGGCCCTTTCCAGATCACTTCAGTGAAAATTTTGGTGTGCTTTTATTGAATTTATTTTAATCTCCTCTGCCTTAAGATGGAAAGGCATACTTGCCAACTTTTATGGATTATTATCCGTAAATTTTACTCATTTATGGATAAAAGTCTTTTTACGGATTTTTTAATATTTCGATTGCTCAATCGAAATATTTCAATCCCCTGCAACCATTCACTTAGATTTTCCACCGGACCTTACGAGCGCTGTGTTACGCGATGATGTCATTTTTGACTCACCGGCTTCGTGCGGAGCCATGAAGTATAATGATAGCTCCGCTTTGTGACGTTGTGAAGTATCTCTCTCTAAGGGAGTGCTCAAGTGATGTGCTGACCAGAGTTCTCCAAAATGCGTAATTACGTGTCTAGTATGCATCAAAATTTTACCAATGCATAAAAATACGCATCAGAAATTTTTCTCGACGCGTCAAAGTACACGTCGGGAATTTTTCTTGGCGCGTAATAATACGCATCGAGAATTTTTCTCGACGTGTAAAAATACGCATCTTGAATTTTTCTCGGCGCATAAAAATATGCATCGAAGAATTTTACCAATTTTTAAAAATACGCATCTGGGCGATATTTCATCTTTCAGAGACGGAAGTAAACGAAATAAAGATTTTTTCTGCAATCGTAATTTCTTTTTTCTGTGATGTTGCCTCTGTCCAGTATTTTTGTTACATATCATTATATTCCATAAATATTTGTATTTCAGTTTGGAAAGGGAGGAAAAATTTCCGAAAATGATAAATTCGACGGCGAAAACATTTGTCTGTAATGTTTAGGCATAAGAGTGCAACGGCTTCGAGAAATTTCTCGTTTTCCGTCATAATTTGGGTTATCCTCAAGATCGATGCATTACTGAACAGAAATTTTGGGGCAATTAGTAGTGGTGGAGGATGTTTTCAGCCTGAAACTTTCTAAACTTTCGAAAGAGGTAGTTTCATCTTTTAAAACTTTCGAAAATGGAAGTTAGACGGAGTGAAGGTTTCTCCCGTAATCGTAATTTTATATTTCACGTGATGTTTACTCTGCCTAGTATTGTTGTTAAATATCATTTTATTTCATAAATATTTGTATTTCAACTTAAAAATGGAGGGGAAATGTCCGAAACCGGAAATCTGACGTAGCAAAGATTTCCCCCGTAACTGTAATTTTTTTTTTTTTTTTGCCCCAACGATGATCAGAACATGTATCCCATATTCTTAAATATCCCCCCCAAAAAGTTTTGCATTTCAGCTTGATAAAGGGAGGGACGGGGGGGGGGGGGGTCCGAAAAATGAAAGTGGTTAAGCTGAAAATTAAAAAAAAATTGATGCATGGTGCTCAAAAGTATTTATATTTTCAAAGTTACACTATTAATCTTTTATCCAAAATAGTGAAAGCTGTCATGCATTCATGATGGATAAAATTGTCATCAAGGGCATTAAAAAAAACGATAATAAAGAAATGGGAAGGGAAACAAAGATATCAGTAAATGAAAATTTTAGTTTAGTATTGAAACACCATAGGTGTGTGAGGCTATAACATTGAACAAAATTAAAATTTTACTTTATTGTTTTTTAAATTATTATTTTAAACACAGATAATACTGGTTTAGTTATTGGGGCATATGCAGAGATTTTCACTGCATATTTATTAATATAATTATGTTTTGTTTTGTGGTAAATGGCATTCACTCAAAAGTTTTACTGATGCATATTTTCCAAAGTTGGCAAGTATGGAAAGGGCCCTATCCAGGAATTAGTAAACATTATTGTTTGTTTTTATGATTTAATTCCACTTAGTATGTACCAGAATGTGGCTGTATATGGTTGTGAGTGACAGGAATTAATATAATGTGTTATATGTAAATAAGGGATGTAAGGTCAGGTGATGCGTAACATCACAGCCTCTCCTTGACAAATGTCAACCCCGCCTTCTCGTGGTGCATCCTGTTCCCACTAAAGGGGCTCTGACGACCGCCAATAGCGGTATAACTATACCATCGAGATTAGAGGAAATTCTATCCCACACTCACCAACCCGCTTGGCCAGCGTGGTGAGTTATGGCCAAACCCCTCCAAAATGATTCCACAACTTAAATCTTGGCCCTCAGTCTCCGGCAGCTGGAATGTACCTGGCCAAGGCAGCGGCCAGTGCGACATGAAGGCAGAGGGTGCTAAGAATCCCCGGAGGACCGGACTAGGCTGCCATCTGATGCTGACCTTGGCTACGTATAACGGATGCTCCCTATCTTTTGATTCAAGGCTTCTTGAATTGGAAGAGGAACTACAAAAGATCAAGTGGGACATCGTGGGGCTAAGCGAGGTAAGGAGAAAAGGAGAAGATCTCATCGAACTGAAAAGTGGACATCTCTTCTACTATCGTGGGACAGATACTGGCAGAACTAGTGGTGTTGGATTTATAATAAACAAGAAACTGAAGGATAAAGTTGTAGAAGTTGAAAGTTCCTCTGACATAGCTGCACGACTTGTTATCCAACTCTCGAAAAGATACCAGGCTCAGATTATTCAAACTTATGCACCCACCACAAGTCATCCTGAAGAAGAAATTGAAGAATTTTATGAGGAAATTTGTGATCTAAATAATAAAGGTAAGCAGCACTTGAAAATAATTATGGGAGATTTCAATGCAAAAATAGGGCAACGGCAACAGAATGAAACTTCAGTAGGTAAATTCGGTCACTGCAACAGAAATCAGCGTGGAAATACTCTCGTTGAGTTTGCAGAGGCAGAAGGGTTTTTCATCTTGAACTCCTTCTTCAAGAAAAAGCCACACAGGAAATGGACATGGAGACATCCAAATGGGACGACAAGTGAAATTGATTTTATTATGTGTAACAAAAAATTCGTCATAGAAGACTGCAGTGTGCTAAACAAGTTCAACACCGGTAGTGACCATAGATTGGTGAGATGTAAGATGCACCTCAACACTAAACTTGAACGTGGCAAGCTCATAAGACAAACAAAATCTATTGACATAACTAACCTTAAAAAACACCATAATACCTTCAAGTTGGAACTGAAGAACAGGTTCTCTGCTTTAGAAGGCCTAACATCGGAAGAAGTGGACATCTCTGAAGTTAACAGAAAAGTAACCGAAGCTCTTATGGAAACAGCAACAAAATTAGCTGGGTCTAAGAACAAGTTGCATGTAAATAAATTATCAGGAAAAACGAAAATGTTGATGCAAAAAAGAAGAGAGATGAGGACAACTAAAGAAGATGTGACTTCCAAAGTGGAATATATAGAGCTATGCAAGACAGTAAGAAAAAGTATCACTGAAGACGTAAGAAAATTCAACTGTGAACTTGTGAGGAAAGCAATTGAAAACAACCAAAGCCTAAAGATAGCAAAGGGACATCTCAGTAAGGGAAGAAAACAGATTATGGCACTGAGAAAAGAAGATGGTTCTGTAACAAGAAATAGAGGCGAAATTTTGACAAGAGTGAAAGATTTCTACTCCAAATTATATGAAAGGGATGATACATGTACTCCAGACATCATGAAAGGTACCAGAGTTCCTCCAGTCCTTCCAGCAGAAGTTGCACATGCAATCAAGAACATGAAGCGGGGAAAAGCTCCAGGAGAAGATGGAATTACTGTAGACATCATACAAGAAGCAAGTGGAGAAATCGAAACAGTACTCGCCCAAATTTTCACTCGATGCCTTAATGAAGGAAAGATTCCTGAGGATTGGAACACCGCTACAATGATCCTACTGCATAAGAAAGGTGACATTGAGGATCTCGGAAACTACAGACCTATCAGCCTCCTATCAGTAGTTTATAAAATCTTCACTAAAGTTCTTTCACACCGCTTGAAGGTAACACTGGACATGGCTCAACCGAGAGAACAAGCTGGATTCAGGAGTGGCTACAGCACAATAGATCATATCCACGTACTGAGAGAACTAATTGAAAGAGCGAGGGAATATGAACTTCCATTGTGCATAGCTTTTATCGATTATGAAAAAGCCTTTGATTCGGTGAAACCATCAGCAGTTACAATGGCTCTGAAAACCTGCGGTATTGAAGATGCATACATTAATATTATTAATAACATCTATGAAAATGCAAGTGCAAAGATTCGGCTGTTTGAAAATACAACACATGTAAAAATTGGAAAGGGAGTGAGACAAGGTGACACCATATCTCCGAAGCTCTTTAATGCCACATTGGAGGGTGTTTTTCAGTCGCTGAGCTGGGAAAACAAGGGGATAAAGATTAATGGAGATTATCTAACCCACCTTCGTTTTGCTGATGACATAGTCATTTTTGCAACTACCCCATCAAAGCTGCAGAGTATGATCCAGGAACTTGCTGACAAGAGTAAAGAAGTGGGATTAAAAATGAACTTTCAGAAGACAAAAGTGATGTTCAATGCTTTTACAAGAAATGAAGATTTATCGATTGATGGAGAAAAGCTGGAGATAACAGACACGTACGTTTATCTTGGACAGCAGATATCAAGTGAGGGTCACATTGATGAAGAAATTAATCGGCGTACAAAACTTGCCTGGAGAGCTTTTGGAAGAAACAGCATAATTTTCAAGAGCAATATGCCATTATGTCTTAAAAGAAAAGTGTTTGATCAATGCATCCTTCCAGTGCTTACGTATGGTGCAGAGACGTGGACCTTAACTAAAAGAGACATATAAAGGCTGCAGACAACTCAAAGAAGCATGGAGAGGTGCATGCTTGGTGTAACCAGGAGAGATAAGAAGAGGAACTCGTGGATCCGAAAAATGACAAGAGTGGAAGACATCATGATCAGAGTTAAATCCCTGAAATGGCAATGGGCTGGACATACTGCCAGAAGGACAGATCATCGATGGACAGTCGAAATTTTAGATTGGATTCCAAGGGACAGGAAAAGACCCAGAAGAAGACCACATGGGAGATGGGTGGATGAAATTCGAAAGTATGCTGGAGTGACATGGAGGAGACTGGCACAAGACAGACCGTTGTGGAGGAAACTTGGGGAGACCTTCGTCCAGCAGTGGATTGATAATGGTTGACAATGATGATGATGATGATGTAAATAAATGTATACTTATGAATCACTCATTTTATTTTACATCTACAAAGATCTTGGCATGCAAAAGATGCATAGCATAAATCATCTACAAAAAGTACCAGGGTACTCTCTTGTGTTTTGTTTCTCAGTGCAGGACCATTTTATATTCTGAAGTTCTTAATCCATATAACTCACTGACCAAAGGTTCCCTTTCTTCTGCTTTTGGGTATCTGTTGCTGAGCTAAATATTCATGTGCTCTTTAAAAAAAAAAAACAATGCGATAAGAACAGGTTTCTGGTGTATGTAAGTAATTACCTTTTTGAGTATAAACTGTCTACATTGTGATATAGAGTACATTATGTGTCACAATTCTGACATTAGTAACATTTATTTCACCTGATCACAATAAAAGTTAGGATGCATGTGCAAAATAATGTAACAAACACAGCACCAAATCGTAATTCTACTGCCAGGTGTATTTATTTCTCAAGATTTACGCGGCAGTTCAAGTGGCAACCACCATGGACCTGACTCACTCGTACATATCTGTGCCATACGTACACAGTATATACATACTACGTACACAGTAAAACATCTTGTCAGAATTAATACATCTTGTCTCATCTTCAACCATATTTCTCTGTACTACATGTGGATATTATTGCCTTAAGTTATTGTTTAAATATTTTAATGATATATACAATAGTAAGTTGGACTTAGGCCATGTTCTTATGTGAATTGTTGATTTTGCCATAATTCAAGTTTTGTGAATATTTATAGGATCCTTTGATGCTGTCCATCATGTATTTGCCTTGACAGTTTTTGAAGACCAGTTGTATTGGACTGACTGGGTTACTAAAAGCATTGTGCGATGTCACAAATATCACTGTGAAAATTACACGACTATAGCTACAGCTACTCACCGTCCTATGGATATACAAGTATTCCATCCTTATAGACAGATGCCATGTTAGTATGTTTTGCATATCTTATACAAAATCCATTCATGACACTTGGTGTATGCGACCATTATTTTAAGATACTAACGTGTGTATGTGTGTCTTAGTGTAACAAAGAACTTGAATACAATACGAAATATTCAATTCATGAGGCAACCTTAAGAGTTGTTTTATGCTATAAACGTGCTTTTGTTTAAAAATACATAATATCTAAAATATTGTTTATCTGATATTGTCAAAGTATTTTGCACATTTTTGCTCTGTGAGGCACGTGCTCCCGGCCCGAGAGGTCTTTTTGTTACGGGTTTTTGGTTAGTCATAAACATTTTTTTTAGAAATAAAACAATTAGGTTATATATTTTCAGTTCTACATTCATTCATTAGGTTATATATTTTCAGTTCTACATTCATTAAAATGAATGAATATCTTAAAATAATGGTCGCATTCATTCAAATGAATGAATGTAGAACTGAAAATATATAACCTAATTGTTTTATTTCTAAAATTTCTTTTTTATATTATATATATGAAAATATATAACCTAATGAATGAATATACACTGGCGTACAAAAATTAAGGACGAGACGGTTTTTCGAATGTAACGTCGGGCAGAAGTGCTCCACATCGACTCAAATCATACCATAAGATCCCCAAGATGTAAGAATATGGGACAAGTGAGCAAAACCGTCCAAACAAGGAATCCAAAGATACAAAGGCACTTTATTGAAAAGGTAGCTTCGAGCACAACTGGACAGAAGACAGAGACGTCCATGTGACAGGTGGCTGCCAAGAAAAATCCAGTCTTTAGTATCACCCCTGACTGCGTTGCAGGATATACAACGTCTGTCCATGCTGAGAACGAGGTTGTCAAGGAGCTGTTGAGGCTGATCTGTTGACGTTTTTCCGATCTCTAAATTAATGGGCCAATATTTTTGGATCGGAAAAACCATCACCAGATCCACGCACTCTCAATGAGAGTGAGATTTTTTGTCATGAGATGATCTCAAATCCCTTTGGCAAGGAGGGAGTTAGAAAAAAATAGATTTAAGAGTCAAGAAAAATCAAGTAAATTCTTTTCATTTCTTTTATTTTCTTTCTGATTTCTCTGTGAAGTGTTGATCTCTGTGTATGTAGTTAAATTTATGTGAATAGGTCTAGGTAAGTTAGCCTTGTGATGTCTGTTGCTAGTTAAGGGAGGTGTAACTAGCTGGGAAGTAGATTTAAGGAAGTTTGACATCATGCTATATTGCTGGTTCTTTTGTTGTTCTTCTTTCATGCAATGTTTTTTTTTCTTCCTTCCATTGCATTTTTTTAGTGCACTGTTTACTTTCAGGGAAGAGATATTAGTGCAGTATATGATGTAGTGTATATGATTTGATTTGCCTTAGTTTCTTAAGTGTATAGTGCAGTTTAATATGTATAGTGTTAGATGTATCAGTTTAAAATTATCGGCGACGCCGCGGCGTTCGGGCGTTATTGATCGTCGGGATAACGTAGCGATAAAAAAGAAAAATTGTAAGGTTGTAGTTCCGTATTTACCGTCGTTATCGCGATTTCTTTTATTGTATTATTATGTAAGCTTTAATAATGGAAGAGTAATTTGTAAACATGTAGTGTTTGAAGTATTTTATCTTATTGTAGTGGTATCTAATGAGAAAATCGCGTGTTTATGCCATATGTCAGTAGCGTGTATTAAAATCGTCGTTGGGTGTATCGGGCTTAATTTAGTAACCTTTCGTAATTAAAATCTTGCTTAGTATTAATATTTAGTTGGTTTTAGTATGAATCTTACTTGGTATTAACTAGTGATAGTATAATTCAGCGACTGATAGAAAAAGTGGGTCGGCGATCGCTCCGTAACGAAGTGACTTTCGTAAATTAATTGCGCGTGCGCTATCGTCAATGATATTTAATAGTCATTTAGTAAAAGAATAAAATTTTTTCTTAATGCATCAGGACAAAATAAGAAATCGTTGGTTTACGCGATTTTTTCGTAATTCCGATCGTCGTACCTGTAGCTAGAGAGAATTCGATTTTTATGCGTTACGAAGTTAATTGTAACGATGTTCGTTAATGTTAGTTAATTTGTTTAATGAATTTTTGTAAAGGTGGTCTCTAAAAGTCTTTGTTCAGAAAGAAAGAACGAAAATGGCTACAGTGTCTGGTGTCGCTTTTCTAAAAGCGATAAATTCGTAGAATGGCATCTGGGAGGACGTTTTCCCAGCTTTACCAGTGCAGAAAGTCCGATTTATTTATGCTCTTGTTTACTTCGAAAAGGCATTTTTCGCTTGGCACATGGAACACGTCAGGATTTGGGCGAAATTCTGCGAGGTTCACCGCAGCGCCCGTTTTCGTGGGTCAAAGTTCAAGCCAGCGATTTCTGGGAATTGAGTCTTTCTCTCCGCCTTCTGACTTAACTTCGGGCCAATTGCCTTCCGCCATTTCGGGCGCGTGCGCAAGGGATTCGGTGAGGAGCGGAGAAATTTTGCGTGCTGCTCGACACTTCGATACCAGACTTCGTAAGGGAGAGTCCCACAATAAAAAAAATAAAAAAAAAATCGAGTAAAGGAGGGGAGGACGGACGTCCGGATGCCGAAACTGCCGTAACCTCGTGCGGCCGCGATGGCCCAAGAACGGTAGGAACGATCCTTTTCTTTTCAAATTTTTTCATGGCTCAAAATTTACTCTGCTGCCGAGATGGCGTGAAAAAGTGCTTGACATCGTCCCGAGGCACTAGCGGGCATTACGCCTCGTAACTCGCTCGGTAACATCGCTGCCGCCTGTCGCCGTGTGAGAGAGAGAAAGTCTCCTCAAAGGCCGCCATCGGGAGTAAGTAAGAAAAAACGGAATAAAAGAAAGGAAGGAGAAGAGGGAAAATCCTACCATGTCATCATAAGTGCATCAGGCCCCGTTTCCACGGCGTGCCGGCTCTCGTAGCGACAGCACAAACACCAATTCCAATTCGGCATCAAAAGGAAAATTTAAGGAGGAGGAGAAACAAAGAGAAAAAAATGAGTACCACCTAAAATTGAAAAAGAAAAAAATTATGTGTCTTGATCAGAAATGGAATGATGTAAAAGGTTAAAATTCAGGGGTGAGAGAAAAACTGGGGGAAGGTGAAATTAAAATGGGAGGAAAATAGAGAAATGCAAATGTATGTTTGGAATTAATGGTCTGGCCAGAACCAAAAAAATGTAATATGTCATTGTGTAATTTTTTTGTAAAAATGTCTAGTTAATGCCAGTGACCAAAGAAATGGATTGAAATATATTAATTAGGTTTCCTGTTAGAACAGGGTTTTTTTTTGTTAGCTCAAATGAGAGGAAAGTGACTTGACATTTTTGTTTGTTTGGTTTTCTGTACTGTAAAGTAAGAAAGAGATTTTTCCAGGTAACTGATCAAAATCAGTGTGTTGTAAAAAAAAAAAAAAGAATAAAATGTCACTCTTAACCATCTAAATCTAAATTGTAAAGAGCATTTAGCTCAAGGTTCAACCAGTTATCAGATATGCACATCGAGCATTAAGCTCGTAGCACTCTTTGAGTGAATGATCACATTCTTTAAAGATTTTTTGTAAGGCAGGCTGGTAACCAAATTGTGCCACTTACCTCCTTCATCCTCTAAATCACACAGGTGAAAACTACTTGGTTTGCAGACCAGGGTTTCTGAGAGGATTATTTAGGACTGTCAACATACTCTGGACTCTAAAATTCATAGCTAAATTATTTTTTTATTCGGCCTAGCCACCTAAAGTTTTCTTGTATTGAGTTGTTTGCCAACATGTGCCTGGGAGCACAAAATAAATTCTTAGTTAACCTGGAACATATGTTTAATCAAATTATTTTGTGTCGTATGTGAATTTCTCTTGTCGGTGGTGGTGGAATCACCTTCCATTTACTGGGAGTTTTTAAGGATCGTACCTGGGGTGTTAGTCGTTGATAAAAAAAAAAATTTCTTAATTGGGGTCCCTAGATTGATCACCGGCCATTTTCTTCTTTTTAAAAATAAAATTGTGTAATATTTGCATTTTTTTAGAAGTAAGTTCATCATCGTAATAGAATAATATCTTAACAACCAAACCACGTCGTATCAAGGCATCGTGGCCCATTCCTCTTGTAGCGCCAATCGCAGCTGCGGAATCGTTGCTGGCTGGTGGTGTCGTGCTGCCAAGCATCTACCGAGAAGGTCCCACACATGTTCGATTGGATTTAGGTCCGGGGACCTTGCGGGCCAATCAATGCGTTGAATATCTTCACTCTCCAACAGCTCTGCGACAGCCACTGTACGATGAGGTGTAGCATTGTCGTCCATGAAGAGGAACTCAGGACCCACAGCACCTCTAAACAGACGCACGTGAGGCAGGAGAACATCGGTACAATAGCAGACACCAGTGACTGAACCTCCTTGGAAGATGCGGAGGTCAGTACGGCTACCAAGCATGATACCGCCCCAAATGGGAACTCCTCCACCTCCAAACCGGTCCCTTTCGATGATGTTGGAGGTGTGATTGCGTGTTCTCTGCTCTCTCCATTCAGATGTGTATACGTCCAGAATCGCTCGTCAGCCTAAATCAGCTGTCATCTGTAAAGAGAACTCGACCCCATTGCTGATGTGTCCAGTTCTTGGGTCCCTGGCACCACAGAAACCACCGTATCCGATGAGCAGGCGTTAATGGCACACACCGTACTGGTCGTCGTGCAAATAGACCACCTTTGTGCAGCCTCCTGGCCACGGTAAAACGTGATAACGGACGTCCAGTTGTCTGTTGCATGTGTCTTGCGATTTCTCCCGCTGTCTGTCTCTTCTCGCCTGTAGGACAATATACTGGTCGTTCGCCGCCGTGGTTGCTCGTGGACGACCACTGCTAAACTCTCAGACAGCTGTTCCTGTCGTTCGAAATGCTCTCCAAGCTCGTGAAATGATGCTGTGAGCGATCCCGAACTCCTCGACCACACTAGTCACACTTCGACCTTCTTCCAACTTCTCAATGACGCGTCCTCAGGTAAAGTCATCCAGATGTTGTCTACTGGATTGCCTGTTGGCCATATCACATGGTGGCTGCAACTCGACGTCATTTAAACCGATGTACACCGTGCATTAGCTTTCACCGAATTGCTGATCGTGCACCGCCCGTGTGCTTTATACCCTTCCGACCCCCCCCCCCCCCAACACACACACACGTCATGCTGCATATATGTGCATGCCCCACCGTACCGGACCCTAGTCTATCTCCTGAGTGGTCTTTCGGTCCGTTCTGCCTGCTCGTTCCGCTGTTATGCTAATTTCTCCTCTTCGTCCTTAATTTTTGCACACCAGTGTATATAACCTAATGAATGAATGTACATTTTCAGTTCTACATTTATTCATTAGGTTATATATTTTCCGTTCTACATTCATTCAAATGAATGAATGTAGAACTGAAAATGTATAACCTAATTGTTTTATTTCAAATTTTTTTTTTTTTTATAACTAACCAAAAACCCGTAACAAAAATACCTCTTGGGCCGGGAGCACGTGCCTCACAGAGCAACAATGTGCAAAATACTTTGACAATATCTGGTAAACAATCTGCATGGAGAGAGACTTTAGATATTATGTTTTTTAATACAATACATTCAACACTAGATATTTTGTTAGATCAGCTGAATGAATTTGTATATTTAGAAAACATGTTTGACATAGAATTCACTGGTTCCACCAACACTGTTACTCTGCAATATCTTGTAGGGTTTCCACCCAAGGAAAGGTTTAAAAGCAGCCACCTTGGCCTGAGCTAGGTTTTTAGAACATGTACAAAAGACAGAACTGGTATTAGGTGGAACCTAGAAGCTCCGAAGAGAAAGTGGGTATAGAGGCAGAGAAGAGAGTACTAGATGGGGAAGTGAGAGTTGACATAGTGGCAGAATGCCAGACAACATCAAAACATGGAGTCACTTTAAGAGAGGGAATTGCTACCCCACTGAATGACTTTACTAGGAACATACTTACATTGTGCTACAGAAAGGAACACCCATAACTGAATAACATTTTAAATTAAAGTTTCATAAGAAGGAATGCTTTGAAGGTGAATTGAACTAGTTTATAATTTATCTAGAGTGCCGTAATATGGATCAGTTATTTATTGTTTTTTCTTCTTTTTACTTCAATCACACCTACTCCAGCTTGTCCTCTTAAATTATCCAATGTTTCAGATCACACATTCACCAATCCGCACACTTCTTCTATCTCAGTTGTTTTCTTTTCAGTTCCACTTGTACTCAGCACATCTAATCTGTACCTGTTCATTTCTTTAATCACTTTATTCATTTTTTCATATATTTCTGTAGTATTAAATACACCAATCTTACATTCTCTCAGCCAAGATATCTCTCTCATACACTGCTTATATAGTTCCAGGTTGATTCCAAGGTAGACCAGCCATGTTAATTGTATATTTAGAAAGTGTGTTTGACAGAGAAAACAAATTAGACAGTGAAATTGGTAGGCGAGAGAATTCGTTGTTGAAAGCCTTAGCTGTCTTGAGCCGATTTTACAGGACTGATGGGTTCTCGAAAAGGTCTTAAACGACTGTGTGTGTAATTGTTTCTACTCTGATATCTGGCAATGAAACTAAGTACTGCGGAAAAAGAGACATAGGAGTCTTATGTGTGCTGGAGAGATGCCTTACTGAGGGGTGGGGGTGGGGCACGTTATGATCATATGAAGTTACGGGGGAGCACATTCTGATCATATGAGAAACAATGATGTGTAATGTGAAGCAAAATGTTCTGAAGTAGAGATCAGTATTCTGAGGTGATTTGGCCATGTTGGAAGAATGAGTGGTGAGGTGTTTAGTAAGATAATTTGTTCAGCCCAAATGGCAGGAAAAAAAGGTAGAGTAAGGCCAAAGAAATCATGGGAGGACAGATTCAGGAATGTCTGCAGGAGAAAAAGATAATAAGTATGAAGTACAAAAGGCCTTGTGTTAGATGTGTGATGGATGCCAGTGAAGCTCAAGTTGTGTGCTGAGGTCACTGCCAATAGAGACATTTGATTTATTAACAGTAAGTCAAATCTAGCAACATTAGTTTTAAATTTAATCTGTCTTCTTTCTTTGTCGAGCTTGCCTCTGAATCTCAGAGAACAGCTTAATGATTTGTATGTATGTTTGTTACTCATTGAATTGCAAGAATGCGGGAGCTGAAATCAATTTCCCTTGAGCAGGACTGTCTTCCCTGATTTTGGGTAAGACTACTCAAAGTTTTCCTCTAATACTTTCACATATTCTGAATCATACAGAGAAAATGACTTTACTGTCAATTCTCTATTTTATTCAGAGTTTGGAAGAGAATCTGTGGGACAGAACTTATACTAAATATTTTAGGTTTGGATGTAGAAAGTAAAAATGCAGTAATGATCAGTTGAAGAGTTTTACATAGCTTTTTTCATTCCAGTATTCCTTAAAGCTTAGTTTTTATTTGCTAGAGGTGTAATTTCTGAAATAACATGTGGGTATTATTTCCATAATCGCACCTCATAAGAGTAATTTTTCCATAGACATAATATGATAGTGTACCTATTAAGGTGTTCCCTCAGTGTATGTAACCCATCTTCATTACTGTTTCTGAAAACTGTTGTAACAACTTTCTCAGCTTGATAATAATTGATGTCATGGCTATTCCTAGACTTGATATATTATAAATTTCACTAAATTATGGGATTTACTCAGGAATAAAGGATATTACTTACAGTCGAATTTTTGAGTAGCATCCCTACCCTTCCTCAGGATTACAGCTGTAGTAGGTTTTGCCATTCGTGAGCTAAATTCCAACCTTTCAAATCATTTAATGTTGTACCTTTTCTTCTCCCTATTTCCAGTCCTCCTGATAAATTTCTCTCAAAAAAGTTCTGTTGATGTGTCAGAACTTCTACAGTGTCCCAAAGCACTTTATGTCCTGTATTTTGAATATGTCTGTCCATACCTGCTTTGTTTGTAAAAATTTTAATTGCAGCTTAATGTTCTGCCAATCTGGTCTTAAGCTGTCTGCTTGTTTCTCCCACATAGCTGAGACCACATTCATATTTTATATTGTAGACCACACCTTCCTGTAAATAGAAGGTGCAGTCTACAATATAAAATGCTCAGTTTAAGATCTCTTGATAAACAGAGGTCTCCATGTTCAGGTTTTGCTTGTCAAAATTCTAAAATGAATACTTAACTCACAAAATGAATATTTAAATCCCTCCCATGCATCACAATAATTAACACAGCAAGCAGACATCTCTGAATTGGCCGCCCTGGTAGCGCAGTGGTCTAGGCGATGGCCTCTGATCGTTCGTCCGAAAGGGGTCCGGGTTCGAATCCCGGTGAGGCATGGATGTTGTGTTTGTCTTACAGCACTGGCTCTCTCCCTTCCCTGGAGCCAGTGGCCCAAAATTAGGGACGGGCGACTGCTTATAGCCCATTGAGTTGCTCACGGTGGTCGTTAAACCTCCAATCAAAAAAAAAAAAAAAAAATCTCTGAATTGACTGTATTTTACTGTTCTCACGTAATATCAATCACTCAGAAAACTTAAAATTTCATTGCTGTAGAGTGGGAATCGAACCCATATCTCCCAATTACCATTCAAGCATGCTAACCGTTACACCACCCAGGATGAAGAAGTCCCAAGTATCTGAGTATACACAGATAGATGTGGGTTATACTTGGGACTTTTTCATTCTGGGTGGTGTGATGGTTAGCATGCTCGAATGGTAATCGGGAGATGTGGGTTCGGATACTTGGGACTTCTTCATCCTTTGTGGTGTAACAGTTAGCATGCTGAACGGTAATTGGGAGATGTTGGTTCGATTCCCGTTCCAGGGTGATGAAATTTTCTGAGTGATTGATGTTACATAAGAACAGTAAAATACAGTCAATTCAGAGATGTCTGGTTGCTGTGTTAATTATCATGACATATTTCGCATATTATCAGAAGAATATTTCTTCCACGATATATACCCTCCCATGCATTGGGATCTATGTGTTGAAGAAACTGATATTTCATAACAGAATTTTTTTTTTTTTTTTTTTTTTGTGCACAATAGATGTTTCTTTTCTTGAAACAAACATTTCTTTTCATAGGTTGATTATCCACTGCCAGATGGAATTTATATCATATATTTTTTGTGCAGCTAAATGATGGAACATATGTTTGCTGATTTAGTTTTCATTTCTTTTGATGCAAACAAGAGTGTAAGCATGTGATGCATATGGTCTGAGTGAGCCGAAAGAAGTATTCAAACTCTGCCTTGAAGCACTAGTAAAAGTTAAGAGTTCTAATTATAAATGAAAATTTAACAATAATTGTTACTTTTTGTTACAAAATAAAAAAAACTATTAATGTCTGTAGTTTTAATTCAATTTGAATTTAAGTAATAGTTATTATCATTGAATTGCCATGACTTTATTAGTTCAGAATACTTTTTTTTTTTTTTTTTTTTTGGAAATCTTTTGGATGTGTTTTGGAACTGATTGCTGTTTCTACAATGTGAATAAATCCTGTGACCTGTTCTTGTATTTTACCAATACAATAAAACTCAGTTATAGGGATATCAAAGAGATCACAGATTTATGTTGATGTGAATGAGTGTTGTACTAACCGATGAAGGAAATTACTAATTAATTATGTTAATGCGTGGCATTCAATATTTAATGCTGTAGCTGAGTATCACTACAGTTTAGGTTGCTGGAACTCATTTCTGCTGTAGTTATTAAATCTAAAAAAAGCACTGGTACCCTACTATCTCACAGATACTCACATCAGGTGGAGCTGTTGCCACACCCCCATGGAAAGCAACACAGAATATGCATTTTTTAAAAGGAAATTTCCTATCTTATTACCATGTGTTTAAAAGAACTGAATTATCCACAGATGAAATTAATCTCAACTTTATTTTGGCAATATATATATATACACTGAGAGGACAGAAATCATGGGATATCTTGCTCCTGGTCAAACCTGCACTGTCTCTCTCCCCTCCCGCTAGTAGACGAGTCCACTGTTTGGTGGACATATAAGTAGGACATCACTGCATTCATGTAGATGGTAATTCGATGTCAGAATGGATAAACATCATGAGTTAATAGAGTTTGATGGAGGGATTATATGAGGTCCGATCAAAAAGTTCCGAGACTAGGCCGATATACAACAAAATACTTAGGTTACTTAAATCTGGCTATAATCTCCTTCAAAGTAGTCTCCTTGGGCAGTGAAACACAGCTGCCAGCGTTTTCACCACTGTTGGAACACTCCCTGGAAGTCCTGTTCGCAAATTGTGTCAAGCACCGTCTGCTATTTGTGCTGGATTTCGTACACGGTTTCAAAGCGGCGACCCTTGAGCTTCAGCTTCATCTTCAAAAACAGAAAGAAGTCCAGCAAGTGAGGCGGATGAGGAAGGGTAGTCATGGTGTTGCGGCTCCAAAACTAGCCTGTTGCTAACGCTCTGTGAGCTGCTGCATTGTCGTGATGGAGCAGGAAATTGCCCCTGTGCCACATTTCAGGCAATTTTGGCGAACATCCTCTTTAAGATGCCGCAGAACATTGCAGTAAAAAAGGGCGGTGACGATCTGGCCTTGGGAGACAAATTCACGTTGCACATCCCCACGAATGGCGAAGAACACGATGAGCATGCATTTGGTTGCGCTCCGGACCTGTCAAGCCTTCTTTGGTCGTGGAGATGCTGGGCTGTTCCATTGCGATGACTGTTGTTTGGTCTCCGGGTCGTAACCGTAGACCCAAGTCTTGTTCCCAGTGGTGACCTGCGACAGGAATGTTCGTTCATTCACCACCTGCTGAGAGAGATCTTGACAGAGTTCGACATGGAGCGCCTTCTGTTCGGGGTTCAAAATCTTTGGCACAAACTTTGCAGCAATGCAATGCATGTTCAAAACCGACGTCAGAATTTCTTGCACTCTTCCGTATGACACATTGACGATGGTAACAATGTCTTGAATGGTTCTCCGACGATCCTCGTGGACCAGTTGCCTAATTTTGTCCACATTTTTGGGGATTTCGCTCGTGGATGGTCGCTCTGCCCTCTCGCCGTGTTCCAGTGCTGTTCTGTTGCTCTTGAAGCACGAGTGCCACTTAAAACACTTAGCACGACTAATTGCTTCCTTGCCAGTAGCCTTCCACAACATTTCACACGTCTCCGTTCTCGATTTGCTGAGTTTGACGCATAATTTGATGTTCGCTCACTGCTCTAGTTTGCAGTCCATACCAAAATCGCAGCTGTGTTCTGCACATGGTCACTGAATATCGTGTAGCACAGCTCCCGTTGTTCACAGAATGACGCCACTCGGCACAATGACCCATAAAAGTCACTGTCCTCGACCACTGCTCGCACATCTGCGTGCTGCCACCTGTTGGCGCGCTACATACCTAGTCTTGGAACTTTTTAATCGCACTATGTGGTAGGTCCCAGACTCATGGGTCTCTCTATTGCAGAGGTGGCACAGAAATTGCAGTCTCCCTGCTGACAGTATCAAGAGTGTGTTGGGAATACACCATTTCTGGAATAACATCACATAGCAACAGCTCTGTGGGTGGAGAAAAGTGGTGTATGAACATGGTTGTCAATATAAATATATCCTAAGCAATGGCGTTATCCAGTGCTTGTGATCAGAATACGTGGAATATAGACGTGTTTTTAGTAAAAAAAACCCCATCGTTTTATTATTCTGTTCAACACGTTTCAATTTTTTTTTGTTTAATCATAACGCAAAGCAATGTCGGATATTCACAATATGATTCAATCAAAGTTGTAGATTTTGATTATGCTTAATCTACAACTTCGATTGAATCATATTGTGAGTATTCTCCATTGTATTGCGTTATGATTAAACAAAAAAAAATTTGAAACGTGTTGAACAGAACAATAAAACGACGTGTTTTTATTAAAAAAGACTGTTAATGTCTAATGGCTCTCTATGTCCATCTCACATACTTGCTGGAGAGCAAAAGTGGCACATATCACTGCTGACTTCAGCTAGGTAAGTGTCAGAAATGTCTCCACCAAGAGCATCAGGCAATCATCAGCTACAGTTAGGTTATGGGAGTTACCGACACACCAGAGTCTCATTGCTAATGCTGCATCACTGGACTGTACTCCTCTCAACTGGGCAGAAGAACATTGGCACTGGACCTCGGATGATTGGAGATGAGTCCGATGAGTTCCATTTCCAGTTTTTTTTTTTTTATTTTGTGCAGACAGAACAGTGTGTAGATCTGGCAGAAACTGCCAGGCATATCAACAAGGAACTGTTCAGGCTGGTGGAGTATTAGTTATTGTCTAGGATGTGTTCGACTGACACACACTGGGACCTCTGGTACATCTAGATGCATCTCTGAATGGTCCACACCATGTGTCTATCCTTGCAGACCATCTGCGTCCATTCATGGTCATCATGCACGCATGACTCAATGGACTTTTCCAGCAGAACAATGCGCCTCCCCACCAAGCCATGGTAACTAGAATGTGGTTAGAAGATCATTCTGCAGAAGTTCCCACCCTGGAATGGTCTTGTCTTTTGCTGGATAGGAACTCTGTGGAAAATCTTTTGAATGCTGTGGAAAGGCCCATTCAAGCTTTGGGTCCTCGACCCAGGAATGCGACAGAATTATGGACAGTGGTGCAGCAAACATGGGTGGAGATACCTGTAGAACGTTTTCGTGACCTAGTTGACTCAATGCCTTGCCATGTGATAATCAGTGCAAATACAGATGTATATACACTCAGTAGACAAAACACTAGAGATAGGGGTGATGGGCAGTTGACATGGGCATCTGCCATGCAGAGTGGAAGAGATCCAAACTGAATGCAGGCAAAAAAAATAGGTGGACAATAGGGCTTCCCAACAGTGTATCACAATCAACAAACATGTGTATCCAGCAAAAATAGTCTTACTGGGCTAGCAGTGCCACTGGCCCAGCACTATGTTGCCATTACATTAATTGTCAATTAAATGTCCCGGTGGCCACCAGATGGGCCAGCAGTTCAGGCCAACAGTTGGCCCCCATCAGTTGTAATATGCCAGAACAGGGCCATCAGTTATCCATCATAGGCTGTGGCTGCCACGAGCAGCCCTTAAGAGGCGCTGTAAGTACGTGCCATAAATAATGGCTAGCCTAATGTGGTCCATCAGTGTCCCTTCAGTGGCAGCCGGCAATCATGTGATGTAACTGATGGCTTGCTGAATGTTGTCCGTCAATTTCCCAGTAGTAGTAAAAAAAAAAAAGATCATCACAGTTTACCAAAGGCACACACACACAACTGTTGTTGTTTTTTTTCCCAACAAAACTTTTACATGATATCACGGCGAGGAAGAAATTTCCTCAACAGGTCTGGCAAGTCACCTGACGGATCTGACTGTTATCGAACCAAGAACCACTGGTGTGCGAAGCGGATGCTCTGAGAACTAGACTAGTTTGCCATGCTTGACCGTCCACTTGAAGGTGAGTCTTCTCTCCTGCGGGATGTGAAACTTAGGGTTATCTTTTTAATTTCGCAATATTGCGAGTTCGTTTTCATAAATGTACGTTTCATATAATTCATAAATTTATTTTTCCAACTTAACGATTTTTTTCATTTACTTTAAGGGAACTTCACTCACTTTCAAGGAGTATATCAATTTAAATACGTTTTCCAAAGTTTTGTGCTGTTCTTCTGGTCTTGAAAGGCAATTGTTTAATTAATATATTTACACACTCATATCACATTCTGTTACATTTTTAACAATGTATCTTTTTTTCCATGGTCTGAAGCTACATTTGTTCTAAATAGGAATGATATTTTATATTACTTCCGGTTATTTTTAGCAGCGAATTTTTCCAATTTTGTGTATTCAATGCATGAATGAGTGCATTATACTCACATAGCATTGCTTTTATTTTTTTATTTTTTTCAAATACTAGATAATTTTGTAACGAAAATACCCATTTTGTACTTGTATAATTCTTATTTTTTCCCAACACCACAGTTTTTTAATGTCCTTCCGGGACTTCTGTTTGAAGCAGTTTAGTGTATAAATATTATACAGAAATTATTTCTTCTTATTCATGGGAATGGAGTGAGTGTATTTCATGGTTGTTTGTATTCTCAATTCTTCATGTGTTAGTGCAGAAATGTTGCTACAAAATGAGTTTCTATAAATACATGAGATTAATTGACTATTTCTTACAGTTCATTAATTATTTATATAATTTTCCTCCGACTGTAATCTTCGGCGACACAGCATTTCATTAGGAAATTAATCTATCTCTCTACATATGTTTTTGTTTTTTAACATCCACTAAAGCAACACGATGGTGAGGGCATCATCTTCAACTAACTGTTACCACAAAAGACTGTGCGTGTGTTGCTTCAGCGCATGCACAGTCCCGCTGCTTCCACCTCCTGTTGGGGCTCCTTTGGTTTCCAGCTATGGGCCATTAGTGGCACTTGCGTGGAGACCCGTAGTTCATAGTGATGCTGCAGGGCCATCCATGGCTGCCAACTGATGGTGCTACCACCAGCGGATCGCTACTGTACCTTGAATGGCAGATTTCAGCCAGCAGTGACCATCGCTGCCAGCTGGTGGCCAGCCGTTTACCAATACTTGTGGTTTTGTTGGGTAAATGTGGTTATCTGAGCCACTTTGATTGTGGACACATTCTCACCTCAAGAGAGATGGGACATTCTATTGTCCAAGTGGAAAGAACCCTGGGATTCCTGAGCACAACTGTATCAAGGGTCTACCAGCGCCTAGAAAACAAGCGGTCGCCGACCACACGCCATTGATGACCAGGGTCAATGTAGACAATTCAAGCTTGTGCAGACCAACCGCTTGGTAACGGGTATGCAAATCACATCCAGGTTAAATGTTGGAGGCCCAAGCAGCATCAATGAGTGAACGATACAGTGCACACTGCATACCTGAGCTATAGGAGCCTTTGTCCTACTCATGTGGCACTATTGACTGCTTGTCATCAGACATTACGCCTCGCCTGGTGCTGGGAACATCAAAACTGGACCTCTGCAGAATGGCCCCATGTTGTGTGTTCAGATGAATCCTGTTTTCAGCTGTACCGAGCTGACAGGCGGGTGTGGTATCAACAGCATGATGCCATGGCTCCGTAGTTCCAAATCAGCTTTGTTCAAGGTAATGGTGACTCTGTGATGTTTTAGGGAGCCTTCTTATGGGACACATTAAGTCCCTTATTGTGTCTGGAGAGAACCACTGCATGCTACAAGCACGTGCTGCTGGTTGATCACCTACACGTTTTCATGGCCTTCACTCATTCTGCAACTGATGGTCTGTTCCAGCAGGGCAGTGCACTACTCCAGTGGTCTGCAACCACCCAGGCATGGCTCGAGGAACAGTCATCTGAGTTTAGAACTATCCAGTGGCCCCCGAGTTCCCCGAGTTTAAACCCTGTGGAATGGTTTAAGCTACCGCTAAACGAACTTTTTACTGTACGTGACTCTGTGTGTTTTCGCTCATTTTCTTTGTTTGTATACCCTGTGGAAGCTCTCTGGAATGCTGAGGAGCTGAACATCAGATCCATGGATCCTGGACTGAGAACTTGGGTGGAGTTGTGGACAGTGATGCTACTGGCATGGCTGCCATTGCCTCTGGCATCTGGTGGAGTCCATGCCTCATCGTGTACAGGCTGTTACAGACTATTAGATACATATCTGTAAAGTTTTTCCATTGAGTGCATTTATTATTTTGAAATTCCAAACCATGCCAGAGTGACATAGAGGAATTGGCTCAAGACAGAATATCGTGGAAGAAACTTGTGGAGTAGGGAATTGAAAATGTTTAACAATGGTGATGATATATTATTTTCACTGATTATGATTCTGCTGAATTTCTGTTTCAGAAGGACTACTAATTTTTTCTGTTTGCAATAGTAGCTTATTTAGGAAAAAGTAGTGCGTCATAAAATTGTTTCATTATTTATGAATCTCATGCTTTGTTCCTTCCTCTTTTTACAAATCCATTTGTTTTTTCTTTGTGTATTTTAGTGAAAAAGTCTAATCCCTGTGGTGAAAATTCGATGTGCAAAACACTCTGCCTTCTGAAACCAGGAGGAGGATCAGTGTGTGCATGCCCTGAGAACTATGTTTTAACTTCTGACGGAGTATCATGTGAAAACAACTGTACCAGGTGCAGAGTTTAACACTGATTATTTGTTATTTTTGGTTCACATTTTATAATAATGTAGCTACCACATTCTCAGTTTTCACTGAGAATGTGGTAGTTTTCAAAGTAAAAATGTCCCAAAACAGATGTAGAGCCTAGCAGAAACTTGTGTGTAATTGTAATTTTTTTTTCTCTCTCACAATGTCTCTTCTGTTTTGTATTTTCTTGTTAAATTGCCCTTCTTTATGTAAATGCTTGTATCTCAGCTTGAACACTTTTCAAAGGTTTCAATATAAAATAAAATCCTTTGGTTTATCCACCCTCCCACCTTTTTTTTTTTTTTTTTTTTAAAGAAAGGTAAACCAAGGGATTTTATTTCATATTCATACCTTCGAAAAGTGTACCAGTGAATGCACCTTCTGTGTTTAGCAGTGGAAATGCTGCAGTCAATTCCAGTGAAGCATATCTGAAATTGACTGGACTTGACTCTTTGGGAGTGATGTAAAATTACACACAGTACAAGAGTGAATACTTTCAGAAAGAAATCATGTTAAAATTTGATAGTGCTATGAAACTTTTATGAATATTGTTTGAATGGGTTAAAATTTTGAACTTTTGGATATGTTATAATAAGCAGCAAATTTACTGGGTAAGACCTGAAAAACATAGGAAGTTATTATTATTATTATTTTCTATGTAATAGGGTAGCACCCTAATGTGTGTGTGCATCTGTAAACATATATATGAAGCTTGTTTAAAAAAAGATTTGCCGAGAAATTTATAAACATGTATGTGCGAAACTGAACTACATATGGCTATGCTCTTTTTCAAAGTAATCTCCTCCAGAGGCAATGCACCTGTCTAAACGACACTGCCACTCCTCAAAAACTTGCTGGAAGCCATCTTTCCGCATCCCTTTCAGAGCCACCTTTGAAGCTTTGACTGCCTCTTCTGTTGACGTAAACCTACGTATTTGCAAGTTCTTTTTCAAAGTTGGGAAAAGAAAAGAAAAGTCACAGGTTGCTAAATCTGGATTGTATGGAGGGTGTGGAACCGTTCCAATATTTTTTTTTTCAGCCAAGAAGGTAGTGACGACTTCTCCACGTAAGGACGAGTGCAATTATGGTGGAATTTCCAACCATTTTGATGAATGTGTCGACACTTCTTACACATATGTGCGATCAGCTTTGTCAAAACAGACGGTTAAGAATCCACATTAACCGTGGTATTCGGCGGCACGGCATTCTGGTACACATTCATTGGTAATCAAAGAAAGTGATTACCATAACTTTCCAGGCAGACTTTTCACATCTTGCCTTTGGAGATGGGGAGTTTTCCATACAGAGCTCTGTTGTTAGCCCTCTGGATTGTAGTGATAAATAAAAATTTCGTCGCCTGTAATCACTGACTTCAGGCATTCCTCATTTGAAGCAATTTCTTTCTTCGAAAATTCACACACCTCAACACACACTTGTTTTTGTTCAGGCGTCGGTAACCGAGGAATCCATCTTGCACTGACTCTTGTCATATGTGGTTTCTCATTGAGTATAGTGTGGGCACTTTCAACTGAAATCTGCAAATGTTCTGCCATTTGTCTCGCTGTGAGCCGGCGATCCTCACCAATAATCGCTGCTGCAATGCTTACCATCTGATCAGTAATGGCTGTTGGCGACATCCCAGGTTCACCTTGTTTCTGAAACAATTCATGGCCGTCTTGAAATTCTTTTAACTGCCACCGTATTGTATGATGTGGCATCCCACTCTCACCGTATGCCTGCACCAACATTTTGTACACTTCCGAATTTGTTTTCCCTAAACAAACACAGAACTCCAAAGCTGTACTCTGTTCCACTGTGATATGTATCACTCGCCCGAGCAGCTGGCACCACAAACAGACGCTTCCTCATAGTGTTCTGCTCAAGATCTCATATAGCGCAACAGCTCTGAAAGGTTCATTCACATGGAGGGGAGTTGGGTGTATGCTGTGATGATGCTTTGATTTCAATATGTAGCTATGCTATTTGAAAAAAAGTCTATAAGTCTTTCTTGAATAGGCTATGTATCTCAAACAGAAGTCATCGCTCTTTCCACGTTTATAAGTGAGTCACAGAAAAATTCTCATCGGCCGCCACCGGGAATCAAACTCAGGGTCTTCCAGTTTTCCGTGTAACTGGAAGACCCTGAGTTCGATTCCCGGTGGCAGCCGATGAGAATTTTTCCGTGACTCACTTATAAACGTGGAAAGAGCGATGACTTCTGTTAAATGTTCCTAATCCATGCCAATTGTGTGTATTAATTATTAATTCGCCTCCTAGTTATTTGTTTAGTTGCTGCTTATCATCTTTGGTGAATCCCCAGCATTGTATGGGGCTCCAAAAAGTAACCTGCCATGTGGTTTGGCAGTTAGTCATATGTGAGTCTGGAGAATTCGAGGCCGCTGTGGTAGCATGTCCAGCGCATAACTGGATGATCCTGGGTTCGATTCCCGGTGGTGGCCGATAAGAATTTTTCCGTGACTCACTTATAAACGTGGAAAGAGCAATGATTTCTATTTGATGTTCCTAATCCACGTCAATTGTGTGTATTATTAATTTGCCTCCTAGTTATTTGTTTAGTTGCTGCTTTCTATCTTTGGTGAATCCCCAGCATTGTGCGGGGTTCCAAGAAGCAACCTGCCATGTGGTTTGGCAGTTAGTCATATGTGAGTCTGGAGAATTAGAGGCCGCTGTGGTGCTGTGGTAGCATGTCCGGCGCTTAACTGGAAGACCATGGGTTCGATTCCCGGTGGCGGCAGATGAGAAACTTTCAGTGTCTCACTTATAAACGTGGAAAGAGCAATGTCTTCTGTTTGATGTTCCTAATCCACGTCAGTTGTGTGTATTAGGCTATGTATCTATAATTAGCTGGTGTTGCATCTGAAAAAAAAGGCAAATGCAAGCATAGTGCATAATTTACTGTGGTTCAAAGTGGGGGTGGGAGGTTGTGGAATAAAAGTTTTTTTGCTCTTGGCAGCATGCTCTTCTTTTCATACATATATATCGAAGTTTGCATCAGTTGTTGAAGGTGTATTTATCTTCCGATATGAAGACAGTATTGAATTGTAAGTAGTGGTGTAATGATAAGATTTTTCAAAGCATCTAAAAATATTTTTTAATAAATTATTCTGGAATTATTATTAACTCTACAGATTATCTGCTTTGGTTTGTACTCACATATACAGGGTTCAAAGGAAAGTCCTCATTCAGGGCAATAACTGCGGAAGAAAGGTCTATGTATAGAAAAGGGACGATGGCCGATCGAATGAAAGCGATTGGAGTGCCCCCAGTGGCAAAGGTAAGAAGTTAGTAAACCTAACTTGCGAACAACATGAGATAGAAACAAAATTCCAATTACTAAGTTGTAACGCATCGTCTAATTAGTAGGAAAATGACATATGGTGCGCACAAATTATGTACATGGACGGGTCAAAATACTGAATATAGTGCACGCGGTCGCTGGATGGTTAGGCAATGCAAAATACCGGCCTATGATGGAGAATGATTCAAATGTGTATGTAAATATTGATAGTGACGTAGAAGCCGGTCGGTGAGATAAAATACTGAGGCTGGGGATTTGAACGTCAGTCGACGTACACGTTGCAAACACTGATGGTGGGCTACTCGAATGCTGAGTACTGTGAAATGGTCGTGCTTTATGGCGAATGTCGTCACAATGCCCACGAAGCTGCAAGGCGGTATGCGGAGCATTTTCCGACAAGACAACATCCAAATGCAGCGACTATTAACAACTGTGTTCGCCGCCTCCAAGAGACCGGAAGCATACAGGCACGTCCACGGTCGTGCAGGCGTATGGGTTCGGGTGTTACAGAGCATTCTGAGGCTGTCCTGGGATATGTCCTTGCAAATCCTAACATTAGTACCACAGCAGTCGCCGAAGCATGCGGATTGTTTGGCAAATCCTGAACGAGCATGGAGCTCACCCGTACCATGTTTAGCTAGTGCAAGGTTTGATGGATGGAGACAAGGGAAGGCATTTCGATTTCTGCAACTTTGTACATAAGGCATTGGAGGCTAATCCAAACTTCTTGGCCAATATCTTGTGGACAGATGAGTCCCGTTTTACATGGGACGGAATAGTCAATCGGCATAACACCCATTACTGGGCTTTGAGCAACCCATCTATGGGACGAGCTGCTCAACATTAACAACGTTGGGCAACTAACGTTTGGTGTGGTATTTGGTGAAACACCCTAGTTGCACCAATTTTCTATGATGGGACATTAATAGGTCAGCAGTACCTTCAGCTCTTACAGGGCCCGATATTCTGACTTTCTGGATGATCTTCCCCTCAGAGATCTACTGTGCATATGGTACCAACATGATGATGCACCACCTCACATGGCAGCCAACGTACGGAGTTTCCTGGCTGAAACATTCAGACACCAGATAATTGATTATGGCGGTACGATGGAATGGCCTCCGCAGTCACCGGACTTAACACCTTTGGACTTCTTCTTGTGGGGTTACTTGAAGGAACAGGTGTATGCTACAGAACCTACTAGTGTGGAAGATTTATGACACTGCATTGTGTGCGCATGTAACACAGTGACACCTGCCATGCTAGATAGTGTACAAAAAGCTATTCTTACACGCCTTGGAATGTGCATTTTAGCCGATAATGGCCACTTGAAACTGGCTGTACATTAACTTCGCGCAGATGTGCATTGTTCCTGTAAGTAGGCATATCTCCTGTAAACATTTTTTAGTATTTTAAATAAGCCTGCACAGCTTCTCTCTCGTGTCATTATTTTTGTGTCTGTTACATCCGCTTTACCGATTTCGAATTAACAGCATTTTCACCTGTCCATGTACACAATTCGTGTGCACCATATGTCATTTCCTACTAATTAGATGATGCATTACAACTTAGTAATTGGAATTTTGTTTCTATCTCATGTTGTTTGCGAGTTAGGTTTACTAACTTCTTACCTTTGCTGCTAGGGCGCTCCAATCACTTTCATTCGACCGGCCATTGTCCATTTCCTATACATAGACCTAACTTGTGCAGCACTTGGACCCTTTCTTCTGCAGTTATTGCCCTGAATAAGGACTGATTATGATTGTTTGTGGGAGCTTTTTGTTTGTAATAGATGTTAGTGCTTTATGTTGTATAAAAATGACATGTTTATCTGCAGTTTTACAATTTTCCGTATTTTAAGGATTTCTAAGTGGGCAAGTATCAGTGGTCAATCCAGGTGGCATTTGATACTGTTGTGCAGTAACTTCTAAAAATTATGTTTAGCTGAAATGATATCTTTGCAAAAATATTGTGGACGGTAACAATATTTTTGCAAAAATATTGTGGACTGTAACAATATCTTCACAAAAATATCTTAAACTTCTGTATTATCTTCATGAAATATTTTCAATAAAATTTTGATTTAAGAGAGATGTGTTAGCATGTGAGGCATATTGAATATTGTGATTTAACTGGACCCCCCCCCATCTGGATTGCTTATATAGCTGTGAAAGCAAAACATGACAGTTGATGTTGATTTTTTTATTTTTTTCTTTATGTACCTGGCCAGGGAACTGGATTTTTTATTTACATGCCTAGACCAATCATTTTGACGACCACTGCATCTGGATGATGACATTTTGCAAGTCTTGGTCTGATAATGATGATTATATCTATGAATTCACATCACTTTGAGCCTTCATGTACTTCTGAAAAAAATTAAACATGTTTTTGGCAAAATTGCTCTAAACAGAAAAATAGGCAAACAACAGATGGATAAAAATTCATAAAATATTTAGGCAAAATTTTACAAATTTGGGCAAATTTTCACAAAACTGGGTATTGTCATTAAAATCCTGGATCGACCTCTGAGTATGCTAAGTGCTTTAAATTTTATTGTTAAAAGTTTGTAAGATTCTGACTTTTAGTCACATTAAATTATTGAAAATATTTGGGTTTTTTTTTTTTCCTTCCTCTGATGATACATTTTTGGTTAAGGCTGTTTATATACTTCAGTGAGAGGAGATAATAGTGCAAGTAGAATTCAGGATATCAACCGAATTTTCAATATTTCTCACTTTTTATGTATGCATTGTGCTTATGTTATGCGCCAGTTCAGAACTAACTGTTGCTTTGTGTGCATTTCATAGCTCCCAATTTGTTTGTCACTCAACATACAAGTGCATACCAAGTTGGTGGCATTGTGATACCCAAGATGATTGTGGTGATAAATCAGATGAGCCACCTGATTGCCCTCCATTTTTGTGTAGCCCTGGACAGTTTCAATGTAAAAATGGGAACTGCATTCAACCCAATCAGCTATGTGATGGAGAAAATCATTGTGGTGACAAATCAGATGAAGTAGACTGCGGTTGGTATTTATTATTATCTCTCATTCCATTTATCCTCTGTGAAAATTCCTCGTAATTATCTATATGACCTGAAAAAATCCTTGGTGTTAATGAATTTTGCCATACCATTTTATTATATCCCAGTGTGAGTGTTTATTTATGAGCACCGTTTCCTGTAATAATTGACAGAATGTCTTTATTTTTCAATTTCTAAAGGTTCCTTGATTGTTCAAAAATTTGTTTACTTACAGCAAAACAAAAATTGCAATTATTATTTTCATCAAACTGTTGAATATAGCAGTAAAGGAAATAGTGCTGCATTAAATTAAAAATTAGGTTTTCCAAAAAAAAAAAAAAAAAAAAAAATTCCAATATAGAAGTGTTGCTTTTCAGAATCTAGTAAGAATCATAGCTTATATAATATTTCAAAGCCTGCACCAATGTGTTTAGGAGTTTATACCCATCTTTTTGCAAGGCGTTTGATTCTTGTATGTTGTTCCCAATGATGAGAGAAGAAAGGGACAGATTCCAAGGGCCCAGGTTACAAGGGCCCCCCCCCCCCCAGTCTGGCTACACAGAGCAAATGACAGTTTAAAATATGAGCAGAAAAAATGGAGATAAAACTGGAAAAGTGTACTGTGAAATTCATATGAAACAGTGTATACCCATTGAAGAATGTTTGTGCATCAGGAATAAATGCCAAAGATACTCTTTTAAAAACAAGGCCAAATGTTATTTTTGAAAAAGGAGAAACTCTCATGCAGTCTCCTCCCCTGCCACACATACACAGTATTTGCAAAATTAATGTTTGGGGAAAATTCGAAGTACTGAAAAAAGTTTATATTGTAACCCCAGCGCTGAAAAAAATATTCTGATTTTACCCATGCATATGTTTTATCTGTGATAACTCATTTGAATAACCTAAAATGGAAAAGTGGTTTTTTGCTTGTGTAACTTTAAATATTTTTATGTATTAATGCATATTTCCAATTGTTCTGTAGTATGTGATAATTGCACACATTTGCAAATTTCATAAATATGTAATAATTTAAATTCTCTCATAAAAGTTTTTGATCTCTTGGAGTTATACCTTCCTCAAAATGCTCCTGATCAGTCTGGTTTTTATTTTTTTCCTTTCCTGTGTTTTTTTTAAACAAGTACAGTTTTTGTTGAGGCATATGAAATGAGTTAACAGAAACTGCAAGTGATTTACATCCCCAAACTAAAGCTACAGCACACCTAGTAAACCAGGATGAGAATCAAAGCCAAGCAATGCGATTTAAGTAGGAATGCAGTGGCCATTTTTGCATATCTTCAAGATTTGGGTATTCCTTCCATGGGCATATTTTTGTAGGCATTTTTTCAGTGATACCCAAATTTTTTTTAGCAAGGAACTGATTTTCATTTTTAATCAGTATCAGTATGACCTCAAAATTTTACAGCCCATGTGCACTTAAAATTTCTGTGGCACAAAAGTTGAGCTAAGTAGGTATTGTTTTGTACGGGGGTGGAGAGAGGGATATTGTTTGTACAGGGATGGTATTTGTTGCAGAGGTTCTCAACTTTTTTTTTTTTTCTGGAAATAGGCATTTTTATTTTTTTCGAACTTTTTCTTTGCTTTTCTACTTTGGGAGAGTTCTTTGAAATGATCTTACGATCGTGTTTAGTTTTTTTTTTTTTTTTTAGTATTTGTCCTGCAACGCTTTTAAACCCTGTGTGGAAGCATTTCAGATTGTCAGCTGCAGCTTAGACAGAACAATTAGCAATATGTATTCTGATCGATTAAATTAAATTTATTGCTTACTAATCAAGTTATCATGATCATGGACAAATCCATTGACAAGTTCGCTGCTACTGTGCTATTTTAATGGCAAGCGCACAGTGCTGGTAAGAAACCCGGACAAATTTCTCAAGCCGCCACACGGCGTCATGCAGCACCACAGATGAGCTTCTATGCATTCGATCAACCTAGCGGTGTGTTCGCATCTCATAGCTTTGCATGACTCCACTATTCCAAAAATACGAGAAAATTTATCCATAATTGATATTTGTAATTATAACCTTCAGTCACTCCAGGGATATGAACACATCTACAGCATATCCTGTAGACAGTAATTAATAAATTGTAAAGTTCTTTAGTCACAAAAATATTGAAAAATTTGGTTGGCTCAATACCTCTCATATTAATTTTAGTCCTAGCACTAGTGAACAAAATTATTCTCGTGACGTTGGGGATATCATACCAATGTGTAGCTAAAATCCGTTGAAGCAGAGTATGAGAGAGAACATTGCATTCTTCAATTTTTACACTTTTCAACCGTAGGTTGAAGAAGCGTATATGTTCCAGCTTTGTCCGTCCGTCTGTCGGCACGATAATTCGTGTAAAAATGGTTCAATTTCGATGAAATTTCAGTATGTGGTAGGGGACCATCTGGGAACGAACCCTATTGAAAATGCACGAAAGGGGGTCAAAGGGACGAATCCTATTGAAAATGGACGAAATGGGGTTAAAGGTTAGGACACAGGAGCGGAATCTATTCCATAGCCCTTATGCATCATAACTTACATAAAAATGCTTCCATTGCAACAAAACTTTTTCATGTTATTTCGAAGGTATACTGAACCGGTTCTGTTAAATATAATCGAAATGGGACCAAAGGTCAGGGCACAAGAGCGAGATTTATTCCACAGCCATTATCCTCATAACTTGAGTAATGATTTCTGGTATGTTGGAAAACGTATTATAATCAATGCATTGCATGATTTTACTAACTTGTCACTTTCACTGCTGGTCATACTACAGCTACTAAAAGAATGTGTTTCTGCATATGATGACAAATTATCAGATCATCTATTTCCATGGCAGGATATGCCCACCGAGGAACTTTTGGTTGATGGGGACCGGAGATAGCCTGTCTGAATAAATCCGTTGTTTCTACAAAACTAAGTACTGAAGTCAATATGAGTTTCCTTGAAATCCCTTTAGCCTCCTCAATAGGCCATTCTATTACGTATGAACTCTTAAGTAGCAAATGCTTTTTATTGCCACTCAAGAATTTGTTTATTGATAGTTCTCTTCGCCGCAAAACCAGTGACGTTCAAAGGAAAATAAACATTGCAGTGAAAACCGCACGCTGTGTTAAGTCTGCAGGGAGTCAACTTACTTCCCCTTTTTTTAACCATGTGAAAAAAAATCCATTATCTCAAAACAGCAGTCATTTTTAGACAATTTAATACTCATTCTCATTGCCAGTAACAAAATAGATAACTCTCTTCAAGTGCTAAAGGTTTTAGGAAGGGAAATATGAAGCCGTGATCAAAGCGGCGCCTGGGCTAAGTATTGTATGACACCGTTTGGCATCACACAGCAGTGAAAGTGTTGAAAAGGCAAAACTTTATATCTGGAAAAAAAATTGTAGAAGAAAAATATGTATAAAATTACAGGAAATATTTGCTTGCTAATTGATGTTTTTTTTTTCTACATGATATATCCCAATTTTTTTGCTTTGTGATAATAATTGTGCAAAGAATATCTGATTTTTTTATGTACATTTCATACTATGCCTGAAACCATAGTGAAGAAAAACCAGCATTATATATAACTTCTTTGTTTCTTTGATTGTGCAATTTTTTATTTTTTTTTTTTTCATAGAAGATGGCTATTGACATTTCCAGAGAGTGGAGGGGAAGGGAGAGGGTCTGCTCGTGCGCTTGTACCTGAGCCTGTAAATTGATGGTTGAGCACTGCTAGCATGATACCATGCCTTTAGCTTAGAGTTCAAGAACTCTTGACACCCACACTCAATGTCATCCAAATCAGTGAAGTGTGTGTACCACAGAGAAAATGCACCACCATCTGTACAAGCTTATAAACAGAAGGGGGATGAGATTGAGACAGTACACTGGGTGTGGCAGGAGCTTGATACCACCAAGTTTGTGAAGCTTTGTCTGGATCTGAATGGCAGTATAAGGCTTGGCATTGTTCTGTTAAAGAAGCACCTGCTTTCAGTTGGTTAAACTGGGTATCATTGCTTCAATTTATTATGCATAAAAGTCACATGACTAGAATTTGTTTCTGCTTTGATAGCCAGACCATCTGGAACAAACTCAGAGTGGACCATGTCCTCAGAATTCCACCAGACACATAGTGTGACCTTTTTCTCTCCTGTGAGTCTGTCCTTCATAACCTGTAACTGAGAGGTGCATGTATGTTTGTAGGATTGGATGATATGTTGTGTTGTGATAATTATTTGTTGTCTTTCACTATAATTTGTTAATCCATCATTTATAGCAATACCAAGCAGAAGCTCTTTTAATCCTGATTGGCTTAAGAAGTTTGAATATACTCATTGGCTTAAGGTGGATGAAAATAGCTTTAAAGCATAATACACGTGGGAACATCAAACACGGGTTAAAGTGCTTATTATAAGCCATGCAAAATCAAAGAAGCATAGTGATGTCAAAGTGCCATTTCTAGATTCTACTCATGCAAGTGTAATTTTTTGGGCATCCAGTGTTTATTTAACTTTCTGTTTTTGCAAGCAATTATTCCTTATAACCCTAAAAAAACCAGCCCTCCCCCTCCCCCAAAATAAAAAAAAAATGCTGATTTCAGTATGCTCTGATAGTTTTGGACTTCCAATGCTAATATAACATGGGGGAAGGGTTAATGCTTTTGTGGGTTACAGTAATTATTCCACATAATTTGATCAAACTGTCAAAGACTCTTTTTCTAGAACAAATCATAACTTTTTTATGCTCTATTTAATTGAACCCATATTTATTTCAAATGAAGGCAAGCATTTTTACGAAAAGCCAAATTCTTCAGGTATAGTTAAGCATAGTAGATGTAGGTTGAAAAGCAAATAATAGGCTCCAATAAAAATATTTGAATTCTGCCCATATAGATTATAGCTGTAATGCTTTCTGTTCAATCTTTTATTTAATTTGGAGATTTGTTTTTTCAGCTGTTACTTTTTTGGCTTACTGTGGCCACCTAGGTAAAATTTTGGTTTGGTTTGCATACATATGTGAAAGGTTATGGCATTTTTTTCTGTGAGACATTGCAAAATCATGGAAAAGTCCCGGATCCCCCCCCATCCTGCTTTGAAAGATTAAAAGAGAGTGAAAACCCTGATTGTGCTATAAGATGATAGCAAACACCTCTTCAATGAAGCACATGCAAATTCAGCATTTATGTTCAAGTGCAGGGGGTTACTTCCTATATTGATTTTCACAAATGTGATATCTGAAATAGAATTTATATTAACCATTCAAAAATTTTATTATTTATTCTTAAAAGTTTGTTTAACACTGCCACAGTGTTTGGTCATAAATGGATTACTCATTCAGGGTGTTCTGGTTTCCTTCACTGTTGTGTGTGTCTGAAGAAAAATGCATTAAGCATTACATGATAACTTCTCTCAATCTTTCTAACCGATTCTCAATCTTTTGGCATTATTTTTAATTACTTTGTCATATTATCATCAATAAAGCCACATATTTTCAGGAGTTTACATTTTAAATTCTTATTTGATTGAGTTTCTAAACTCTTACCTGTTTGATTTTTGTTGCAATTTTCATAAGGGTTGAAGTCAAAAGTTTATTTTTAACACATACTTTCTTGTGATACTTTTTTTTTTATATGTCTTAAGTTTTTCAAAAACTGTGCATTGTACACGATTTTTTTCTTTTCTTCTTTTTTGTAAGAATTCTAAGTTACATCATTTTCATTTCAGATAAACATACCTGTCTCTTGAGTCAGTTCAAATGTCCTCGTTTTGGCACAACACAAGCATTTTGCATCAATTTGATCAATCATTGTGATGGAACAAAGGACTGTCCTGGGGGTGAAGATGAACTTGATTGTTGTGAGTACCCTTTCATTGGTCATGTATTTCTATTTACAGCTTAGTAACCAGGATACACAGTAGAGTTATGATCCTCTGTCTCAAACTCTTGTGAAAAAAATGTGCACCCCTTTGTGCCCCCAAAACTGATTAAAAGATGAATTGTGGACCGTAAGATATGCAAGAACTTTAGTATGTAGCAAAACATACATAAAAATAGTATAAAAACAAAATTTACCTTCTGCTCTTCATGTGCAAAATTACAAGTTAAAATATTGGTAATGTGGGCTCATCAACAGGAGCCTCAATTCTGAAATGAATATTGATGTCCATTCAGCATAGTTGCATGACAAAAGTTGGCACCATTGTATTTCATAACTGCATGATCCTGCAAACTTTGTCACTATAAATGTGAAGCAACCTCTATACAGCCACTCTTGCATAATGCCACCCCTTGGTTCTGAGCAGACATGCTTTATATGAAACATCCCTAGATTACTTGATATATCATAACACCCTTGGCAACCACCAATTCATATTACTATGCCAGCCTGCCTTTTCCAAAGAAACCATGTTCAAGATGATCCCAATGTAACTCAACTTGCAACTCAACTTACAAGCTATGCAACCTAACTTGCAACTCAACTTGCAAGCTATATGAGAATTCCCTTCTCATTTTTCCAGACCATGATTCAATTGTGGTAAACATGAATGTTAAAGACACTGATTCAATCTAAGATGCCCATCATTATACGTATTTTAACATTAAGAAGATTCTTTGAAGCAACCTCTCACGGTATAGCACACTTCAGACGCACTTGTTAAATTAGATTTTGTTCTGAAAAAATTGGATTGAAATCTAAAATGCAAAGGAAAATAGATGAGTTTTTTAAAAAAGAAACTAAGGTATGTAAAATGATTTTATGTAATGCTATTAATTTTCACTTGATAAAGTTTTAGTAACGTAACATGATTTTTTATTCATTTCCTAATAATTCAAATTTTAACTATGTCTTCCTACTATGCTAAATAAATTTCTGCATTTAATGCACATCAGAAGCTTTTGGATGGATATGGATACTTTACACTTCAGTGTGCACTAATTATAAAACATATAACTTAATTTTCATCTAATTAAAATGTATTAAATTTAATGCTAATTATGATTTTCAAAGAATCATAATTAATAAAATTTGGGGTATTTAAAAATAATTGGCAAATTTGATATAATGCCACCCTTGATGTAACACCACAATGTAACATAACAAACAGTGGTGGTACATTAAGGGTTGACTGTAGTATGAAGTACAAAAGTCTTTCTGTGAGACGTGACGGATGTTCACCGAGCTTAGGTTGTGTGCTAAGATTGTTATAAATGGAGTTGTTTGATACAGAGTGTTTCACTCGCTCTCAGCCCCTGAATTTCCCTTATAACCTGCAAACTAATGGACATAAATTCAGTGAAATTTGCGATGAACCTACCTTGGTATATGAGAAACATGATGATCTCAGAGCAAGTGTTGAAAGTGGTCGCCATAGCATAAAGGCATGCTTGCACACGCCACTCCAAGTTACAGAAGGTATTCACCAATACATTGGGAGTCACAGCCTCAATTTCCTGCCAAATGTTTTCTGGCAGTTCCATGAGAATCCGTGGCTTATACACTTTCCCTTTTAGCATGCCTCATAGGAAGAAATCCGGTGGGGTAAGGTCAGGCGACCTTGGTGGCCAAAGTCCCTTAGAAAGGACACAATCTTCAAAGAAAAAAAAAGCAAATTCAGCCATGCTAACATTGGATGTGTGGCAGGTGGCACCATCCTGCTGAAAATAGCCAGTGTGGAGTTCCACGTCATCCAACTGATTCACAAACTCATGGAAGATTTCCATGTAGACTGCAGTATCTACCGTTGTATGGAAGAAGATTGGACCAATAATCAGTGCCTCGACAGAGCACACCAGACCCCAATTTTTTCATCATGAAGAGATGTCTCATTCATGGTGTTAGGTTTCTCACTAGCCCAAATACGGCTATTCTGGGAATTGATGTGCCCACTTAGGTGGAACCAAGCCTTGTCGGAGAACCACATATAGTCCAGTATTCCTGGATGTGCATTGACAAACTGCTGGAACCAATGACAGTAATTCAGTCTCTTCTGTTCATCGGGAGGTTTCAAAATTCTTGCACAGCAGTAGCACGATATGCATGCAGCTATGCTTTTTTTTTTTTTTTTTTTTTTTTACAGCTTGTTGACATGTGCTTGTGGGAAACACCCATCTCCTGTGACAGTTTATGCAAGGACTTAGGCCAACAGTCTGTTTTTCACTTCCTGCACTGTGGCTTCTAGCAGTTTTGGACGTCTGCCTTTGTTGACATCAAACAATGTCCCAGTGGTTTCTGGTTTCTTTACCAGTTACTGAATGGAGGATTTTACCGGTGGTGTCCGAACCCCAAACTGCACAATAAATTGCCTTTGGCACTCCTTTATCAACGAAGTTTTCCAGTATGTGCAGACAATAAGCACGCTCTGTTCCACTGTGTACTGGTTCATACTGTAATTGCTTGTAACACAAAGGCACGATGACTGTGATGTTCCCGTAACAACAGCACAGTCAGATGCATAACACAAACTGCCGAGGACAGCAACGCGACACATAGGCTAGAGAGCATCACACCAACTGCCGAGGACAGCAACGCGACACATAGGCTAGAGAGTAGTACTGCCACTTTCTCCTCTAGCCCACATGTTGCACCTGCACAAAATGAAGGCTGATTGTGTGTTTTCTGGCCATGCTTCTTATACACCAAGGTAAGTCCATGTCAAATTTCACTGAATTATGCCCATTAGTTTGCAAGTTATAAGGGAAAATCAGGGGCTGAGAGCAAGTGAAATGCCCTGTACAACAGTTAGTAAAATTTGTCATCAATTATTTTGTTTTGGCAAATGATCTTGCTTTGAAATGCTTCCAATACAATACGAACATTTCAGGGATGTGTGTGTGTGTGTGTGTGTGTGTGTGTGTACGTACCCACACACACTGTCTAGTAACGTGTAGCACCACTTTTCGCCCTGATGATGGCGGCGATACGTCTCGTCATGGACTTGACAAGACACCGGAAGCATTGGGAAACCATACGAATCCATGACCCTTGAACAAGCTCCCACAGTTCACGAAGATTTGATGGAGGGGGGTCAGAGCCTCGAACATCTCTCTCAATAGCATCCCAGATGTGCTCGATGGGATTGAGGTCAGGTGACCTAGCTGGCCAAGGAAGCGAGGTCACATCGGTGGAGTGTTCATCCAACCATTCGGATACAATTCAGGAGCGATGGCACAGTGCATTGTCTTGTTACAGGATAAGGTCCCCAGTGGAACGTTGAAGGCGCACAAACGTGAGCAAATGGTCGCCCAGGATATCCCGGTAACGTTGACCTGTGGGGGATGATGTCACATGTACCAAAGGTCCCATTTCAGTCCACGTAAACAGTCCCCAGACAAGAATGCCACCCCCACTAGCTTGAAAAGTACCCTGCTGGCAAAAAGGATCCATCGCTTCATGTGGTTTGCGCCATACTTTTATCCTGCCATCCGCATTTACCAATGTGAATCTCTACTCATCAGTCCAGGCAACATTTTCCCACATGCCTAGAGTCCAGTGGCGATGTTCCCGCACCCATGCGAATCTTTGCACCCTGTGATGTGCAATCAGCAATGGTACCCTCGTGGGACAATGGTTTCTGTACCCCATAGCAAGGAGATGGTTCTGGATGGTGTGGCTGCTTACACGTTTTTGTGCACCAGCGTTAAATTGCCGAGTGATTTCTTGCACTGTGGCCCGTCTATCCGCTGTTACAATGCTAGCTAGCCGACGATGACCCCGCTCATCCACACGCTGTTGTCCACGGCAGTTGGCCCTTGCAGGGATGGTTTTACCGGATTCAATGTATTCACGGTGCACCCGTGACACAGTGGCTCGTGAAAATCCCAGTGCCTGCACGACTTCCGAGATGGAGTGACCCATTCGTCGGGCCCCGACAATTTGCCCACAGTCAAATGCGCTTAGATCCTTCGTTTTGCCCATACTGCGTCCGACTCTTGCTGATTCCCATCGCATCACTCCTTATATTGTTGGATCGCTGCATATGTCATGTTGTTTCCGTTTGCAGGGCCGTCCACAGCGCCACATTTGAATAACGCCAGCTGTCTCTAATTCAATTGCTCTTCAGTGTATGTATGTATGTATGTATCAGGGGCGAATAGTCGCACACACAGAGTCGCACACACAGAGTCGCAATTCAACGTATATTATCGATATTATTTTTTCGGATTTGTTTCTAATAAAACTCTCCAAAGTTCATCCTAAGGCTTTTAGTGGTGGTTAAAATTAATTTCCCCACATAATGTTTTCATTAATAAAGAAGGTTCGTTCAGTAAGCATATCGCATTCGCGCTAGAATCCCTGGGTGTGCTGTTTTGCGTGTGCACATCCGACAACCTTAAAGCAACTGTGGTACAAGCGCTCCCCAGACGGCGCTGCAGGTCATGTTCTTATTTCCCTGTGATCTCAAGCGTACCAGCGGAACTCTCATGGTGTACTGCCCAAAATCAGCACCACTTGAGTCTCACGAAGCAGCCAGTTGCTGTTATATTGTTGTTGTTGTTTTTATGTGTTTCTAGTAAGACTCGCTGAGGTTTGTCTGCTGAACTTAATTCCCTTGTGCAATATTTTCATGAAGAGGAGAAGGTTCGTTGCTTTTTGCGGTAAACAAAACGTAGTAAATATTTGCAGCTGCAGGTAGGGGCGCCGACTTTGCTAAATTATTGGGGGGGGGGGGGGGGCAGGCGTGACAAGATCAGACGTAGGAGGGGCACATCTCTTCAATTGTTAGGAAGAATTTTTTTTTTTAAATCGCTAAAAGATAGACTATGAGATTTGACTTATATTTTTACACGCAATTTTAATTACTCATCAGAAAGATTCACCTTGCTCCCAATTTAATTACTCATTAGCAAGATTCACTTTGCCCCCAATTTAATTACTCATCAGCAAGATTCATCTTGCTCCCTATAATAGTTGGCACCTATGGCTGCAGGAGTGCTATTTTAACAGCGGACACCCTAAGTCGTTAAAGCAACTGTAATTCAAAGCTTTCCAGATGGCACTACAAGTCATGTTTTTATTTCCTTGTGGATCCAACGCAGAGGTTTAAATTGCCAGGGTGTGCGCACTTAAAAATGCACCACTAGTCATATTTTTTGCATTTGGAATAGCATGTAGTCATAAACACACTTCATCGTTCTGCTACGAGTTTTCTATCTTTTTGTCGCTGTGTGTATTGGTGTGTTTATGAGCACAGATATAATTGAATTTTGACATCCATATAGAATTTGAATTTTGACATCCATATAGAATTTGAACTTTGACATCCATTTAGGTTGACGATGTACTAAGTGTCCCATTTTTGCCAGAGATTTTGCAGATTGTGTAAGGCGGTTTAAAGAAAGTAGGCCTCGTGCTGTATTTAAAACTTATATGTAAAGAAAAAGATACCGAAAATGCGTTCATCACTCTAGCATTTCCACAGGATATTCAGATTTTTCTTGCAGTGGAGTGTACGTAAAGATCTTCATTACCGTAAGTTATTAGATGACAGCTAAATAAAGGAAATGATTTTCTTATGTTCATAATCAAGGCGTGAATTTTGCAGCTCGTGATACATAACAAAATTTTTGTGGTTTTTTCCCAAAACAGCGCACACCCAACCTAAATGGGCATGCGACACCACTGGTGTGTGTGTGTGTGTGTGTGTGTGTGTGTGTGTGTGTGTGTGTGTGAATAATTGAATGAATGAAAACATTTGCAAATTTGAAAATGGTTGTGAACATATTTCTGAAATTCATGTTCAGAATAATCCCAAGCCATTAGAATTGAAACATAATCACAATTCTTCTGCAGGGTTGGAAATTTTCCAGATTAATCATTTGTCTCTTTAAAGACAAATTATCAGTCATTTGTCTTTAAAGAGACAAATGATCAATCTGGAAAATGTTTCTTAAATGATCAATCTGGACATTTTTCTTTAATTACAACTCTTCTGCAGGGTTGGAAATTTTCCAGATTGATCATTTCTCTCTTTACCTGTTAGACTGATGTTACTTACTGCAAATATTTTTGAAATTCGTTGTTCAGGATGATCCCAAGCCATTAAAATTGAAACATAATCACAGCTATTCTACAGGGTTGGAAATTTCCCAGATTGATCATTTGTCTCTTTAAAGATAGATTTACTTATTTTTTAGACTGATGTGACCTACTTCAAATATTTTTAGTGATTTTATTTTTAACATAAGTATTTAAGAAGTATATGTTTGAATTTTTGTTGTGCAAGATATGAAATATTCTTTATCTGTTGCATTTTTTCCCCCTTATAGCTCCCAAAACATGTTTACCTAACCAGTTCCTCTGCCATAATTCAAAGTGTATTCCACAGGTGTGGGAATGTGATGGGGATGATGATTGTCATGATCAATCTGATGAACCGGATACATGTGGTTTGTATATTTTGCAAAATTTATTTAGTCATGTTATTTTTCACTTTTCTTTATCATGTTGATGTGTGTGTGTGTGTGTTTTATGCCAGTAACCCTTTTGAAAATATTAAATGATGGAAAGAACACATGGGGATGTACATTCATTTATTCATTGTATTTTTACACCTGCACACAAAAATTATGTTTATGATAAAGTAACATATTGCACAGATATGGAAAACAAAGCTTTTGTAGTAGATATAGAGAAAAATTATTTGATATAATTGATCAAAGATCTAATCAATTTAAAAGGGATAATATCGCCCTAAAATCGGTTTTCTGCAAAGCAATTGATCATCACTCTAAAATCTATGTTTAAGTGAAACAATCGATTATATCAATTTTTTATCGATATATTGTTTCAGAACAGGCCTTGACTGATGTTTTTTTTACTTTCCTTTCCACCATGATTGTCAGTGTGTGCTGTAAACTGTGTGACTATTAAGATTGATTGATTCTTTGTGCTTCCAAAAATATTTGTCTTTATTTTACTTCACAAAATTTTTTTGATTAATTTTAATTTAACTATTTAGTTAGGTCAACAGCAAAAAAAAATATTTATATATATTTTTCCTTAGTCTTCAGTTTTGCTCTTCAGTATATATATATATATATATGCCTAACATCGGAAGAAGTGGATATTTCGGAAGTTAACAGAAAGAAAAGTAACCAAAGCTCTTATGGAAACAGCAACAAAATTAGCTGGGTCTAAGAACAAGTTGCATGTAAACAAATTATCAGGAAAAACCAAAATGTTGATGCAAAAAGAAGACAGATGAGGACAACTAAAGAAGATGTGACTTCCAAATTGGAATATATAGAGCTATGCAAGACAGCACGAAAAAGTATCACTGAAGACGTAAGGAAATTCAACTGTGAGCTAGTGAGGAAAGCAATTGAAAACAACCAAAGCCTAAAGATAGCAAAGGGACATCTCAGTAAGGGAAGAAAACAGATTATGGCTCTGAGAAAAGAAGATGGTTCTATAACAAGAAATAGAGGCGAAATTTTGACAAGAGTGAAAGATTTCTACTCCAAATTATATGAAAGGGATGATACATGTACTCCAGACATCATGAAAGGTACCAGCGTTCTTCCAGTCCTCCCAGCAGAAGTTGCTCATGCAATCAAGAACATGAAGCGGGGGAAAGCTCCAGGAGAAGATGGAATTACTATAGACATCGTACAAGAAGCAAGTGGAGAAATCGAAACAGTACTCGCCCAAATTTTCACTCGATGCCTTAATGAAGGGAAGATTCCTGAGGATTGGAACAATGCTACAATGATCCTGCTACATAAAAAAGGTGACATTGAGGATCTCAGGAACTACAGACCTATCAGCCTCCTATCAGTGGTTTATAAAATCTTCACTAAAGTTCTTTCACACCGCTTGAAGGTAACACTGGACATGGCTCAACCGAGAGAACAAGCTGGATTCAGGAGTGGCTACAGCACAATAGATCATATCCATGTACTGAGAGAACTAATTGAAAGAGCGAGGGAATATGAACTTCCATTGTGCATGGCTTTTATCGATTATGAAAAAGCCTTTGATTCGGTGAAACCATCAGCAGTTACCACGGCTCTGAAATCCTGCGGTATTGAAGATGCATACATTAATATTATTAATAACATCTATGAAAATGCAAGTGCAAAGATTCGGCTGTTTGAAAATACAACACACATAAAAATTGGAAAGGGAGTGAGACAAGGTGACACCATATCTCCGAAGCTCTTTAATGCCACATTGGAAAATGTCTTTCAATCACTGAACTGGGAAAACAAAGGGATAAAGATTAATGGAGATTATCTAACCCACCTTCGTTTTGCTGATGACGTAGTCATTTTTGCAACTACCCCATCAGAGCTGCAGAGTATGATCCAGGAACTTGCTGACAAGAGTAAAGAAGTGGGATTAAAAATGAACTTTCAGAAGACAAAAGTGATGTTCAATGCTTTTACAAGAAATGAAGATTTATCGATTGATGGAGAAAAACTGGAGATAACAGATACGTATGTTTATCTTGGACAGCAGATATCAAGTGAGGGTCACATTGATGAAGAAATTAATCGGCGTACAAAACTTGCCTGGAGAGCTTTTGGAAGAAACAGCATAATTTTCAAGAGCAATATGCCATTATGTCTTAAAAGAAAAGTGTTTGATCAATGCATCCTTCCAGTGCTTACGTATGGCGCAGAGACGTGGACCTTAACTAAAAGAGACATACAAAGGCTGCAGACAACTCAAAGAAGCATGGAGAGGTGCATGCTTGGTATAACCAGGAGAGATAAGAAGAGGAACTCGTGGATCCGAAAAATGACGAGAGTGGAAGACATCATGATCAGAGTTAAATCCCTGAAATGGCAATGGGCTGGACATACTGCCAGAAGGACAGACCATAGATGGACAGCCGAAATTTTAGATTGGATTCCAAGGGACAGGAAAAGACCCAGAAAAAGACCACATGGGAGATGGGTGGATGAAATTCGTAAATATGCGGGAGTGACATGGAGGAGACTGGCACAAGACAGACCGTTGTGGAGGAAACTTGGGGAGACCTTCGTCCAGCAGTGGATTGATAATGGTTGACAATGATGATGATGATGATGATATATATTCTATTAAGAAGATACCTAAGCAAAAAAATACATATATAATTTTGACTCACACCAAGTACAACATAGAAAAGGTTATGTATCTACCTGTGTGAGTAAAAGGAGAAAAGATAAAAAAATAATATAAAACAACTGAATGTAGAAGGTGTCGAGAATACTGAGCCTTGGCTTTATCAAGGACCAGCAAAAACTCTGCATTTTCTCACTTCCACAAAGACCTAGTTGGAAATGGGTTTCTGCAAGGCCATAGATGCAAGTAACATTCCCACCTAAAATTGTTTTAAAAAAATATATATATGGCTTGTCCTCCGCAGAGTTGTATGACCTAGCACTAGTTAACAATTTCGCTTGCATCCAATAACCTTCCTGGCCCGACCCATGCTCTTCATCTGTTACTATTAAACAGAGAGAAGAAGATTAAAGAGAACTCAAGCTGTGAGAGTGACATAATAATTAGAAATAATTTTCAGCTATAACGAAATGCCAAGTTCGTTTGAGAGAGAAATTAAAACCTGAAAAACAATGCAAAAGAAATCCAAAATTTTACATTGCAATTAAAAAGGAAATATTAATTTTTAAGAAACAGATTTTTGAAAGAAAACTTGAGTCTAAAACCCCCTACTCTACAACTTATGACAGCACGAAAACGAGAATAAGTTAAAGACAATAATTAACTAAAGAAAACTTTGTGAAAGTTATATGACTTAAACAGTTAGTTGCAATATGTACAAAGTATTTCAGCAGTGCTTTAAGTGCATAATTAATTAGTTATTAAGAACTTAACTACTTTGAAAATACAGCGCAAAGAAAAGGAACAAGCTTAGCCATCTGCTGTTCCTAAGTACCCCAAAAGACGCGCAAAGTTACCAAGAAAAGAAAGAGTTAAAACCCGCAAAAATGTTAACAGACAAGCCAGTGCCTAAAAGCTGAAAAGCAAAAAATCAACAGAGAAAAAGTACATGAAGTACAAACATTGAACTTATAAAACCTAAAACCCAAATACAAGGAAGAGAGCTTACCTCTTGTGTGACTAAACTTTCTCCTCACATGAGTAAAACATGGCTGACCTCTTTCGTAACACTTCTGCCACTCCCTAGTCGCTGGGGGGCAGTGTGGGTGGGGCTGATGGTGGCCTCATACAGAAAGAAACCAACTCGCGGAGATTTTAACCAGAGAAAAAAATATATAAACTTAAGACTGTGGATCTGTATATATCATCATCATCATCATTGTCAACCATTATCAATCCACTGCTGGACGAAGGTCTCCCCAAGTTTCCTCCACAACGGTCTGTCTTGTGCCAGTCTCCTCCATGTCACCCCTGCATACTTTCGAATTTCATCCACCCATCTCCCATGTGGTCTTCTTCTGGGTCTTTTCCTGTCCCTTGGAATCCAATCTAAAATTTCGGCTGTCCATCGATGATCTGTCCTTCTGGCAGTATGTCCAGCCCATTGCCATTTCAGGGATTTAACTCTGATCATGATGTCTTCCACTCTAGTCATTTTTCGGATCCACGAGTTCCTCTTCTTATCTCTCCTGGTTACACCAAGCATGCACCTCTCCATGCTTCTTTGAGTTGTCTGCAGCCTTTGTATGTCTCTTTTAGTTAAGGTCCACGTCTCTGCACCATACGTAAGCACTGGAAGGATGCATTGATCAAACACTTTTCTTTTAAGACATAATGGCATATTGCTCTTGAAAATTATGCTGTTTCTTCCAAAAGCTCTCCAGGCAAGTTTTGTACGCCGATTAATTTCTTCATCAATGTGACCCTCACTTGATATCTGCTGTCCAAGATAAACGTACGTGTCTGTTATCTCCAGCTTTTCTCCATCAATCGATAAATCTTCATTTCTTGTAAAAGCATTGAACATCACTTTTGTCTTCTGAAAGTTCATTTTTAATCCCACTTCTTTACTCTTGTCAGCAAGTTCCTGGATCATACTCTGCAGCTCTGATGGGGTAGTTGCAAAAATGACTACGTCATCAGCAAAACGAAGGTGGGTTAGATAATCTCCATTAATCTTTATCCCCTTGTTTTCCCAGCTCAGCGACTGAAAAACACCCTCCAATGTGGCATTAAAGAGCTTCGGAGATATGTTGTCACCTTGTCTCACTCCCTTTCCAATTTTTACGTGTGTTGTATTTTCAAACAGCCTAATCTTTGCACTTGCATTTTCATAGATGTTATTAATAATATTAATGTATGCATCTTCAATACCGCAGGTTTTCAGAGCCATTGTAACTGCTGATGGTTTCACCGAATCAAAGGCTTTTTCATAATCGATAAAAGCCATGCACAATGGAAGTTCATATTCCCTCGCTCTTTCAATTAGTTCTCTCAGCACGTGGATATGATCTATTGTGCTGTAGCCACTCCTGAATCCAGCTTGTTCTCTCGGTTGAGCCATGTCCAGTGTTACCTTCAAGCGGTGTGAAAGAACTTTAGTGAAGATTTTATAAACTACTGATAGGAGGCTGATAGGTCTGTAGTTTCCGAGATCCTCAATGTCACCTTTCTTATGTAGCAGGATCATTGTAGCGGTGTTCCAATCCTCAGGAATCTTTCCTTCATTAAGGCATCGAGTGAAAATTTGGGCGAGTACTGTTTCGATTTCTCCACTTGCTTCTTGTATGATGTCTACAGTAATTCCATCTTCTCCTGGAGCTTTTCCTCGCTTCATGTTCTTGATTGCATGTGCAACTTCTGCTGGAAGGACTGGAGGAACTCTGGTACTGGTATCTTTCATGATGTCTGGAGTGCATATATCATCCCTTTCATATAATTTGGAGTAGAAATCTTTCACTCTTGTCAAAATTTCGCCTCTATTTCTTGTTACAGAACCATCTTCTTTTCTCAGTGCCATAATCTGTTTTCTTCCCTTACTGAGATGTCCCTTTGCTATCTTTAGGCTTTGGTTGTTTTCAATTGCTTTCCTCACTAGTTCACAGTTGAATTTCCTTACGTCTTCAGTGATACTTTTTCTTACTGTCTTGCATAGCTCTATATATTCCACTTTGGAAGTCACATCTTCTTTAGTTGTCCTCATCTCTCTTCTTTTTTGCATCAACATTTTGGTTTTTCCTGATAATTTGTTCACATGCAACTTGTTCTTAGACCCAGCTAATTTTGTTGCTGTTTCCATAAGAGCTTTGGTTACTTTTCTGTTAACTTCAGAGATGTCCACTTCTTCCGATGTTAGGCCTTCTAAAGCAGAGAACCTGTTCTTCAGTTCTAACTTGAAGGTATTATGGTGTTTTTTGAGGTTGGTTATGTCAATAGACTTTGTTTGTCTTATGAGCTTGCCACGTTCAAGTTTAGCGTTGAGGTGCATCTTACATCTCACCAATATAAAGAGAGAGAGAGAGAGAGAGAGAGAGAAAATCAAAGATATTACATAAGAATTTAAGAAATTTTTTTTTCAAAAAACCTGAAGATCAAGACGCGCAACGCAGCAGTCACGAATATTCAGAATTCACATCCTATATAAGAAGATACAAAAGCAATAACAATTTTTCAACCAATATTCCTAAAACGACATAGTAAAACTCGTATACTGACAGGTATCAGTAAAAAGAGGATAAAAAATAGCAAACTGAATGTAGAAAGTGTCGAGAATGTCGAGCCTTGGCTTTATCAAGGACCAGCAAAACTCTGCATTTTCTCACCTCCACAAAGACCTAGTTGGAAATGGGTTTCTGCAAAGCCATAGATGCAAGTAATTTGCCCACCAAAAAAAAAAAATTTTTTTTTTAAATTATATCGCAACTTCCCCTGAGTTGCATGTCAAAACACAAGATAATATTTTTGCATGCATCTATAGCTTTCCTGGCCAAACCCATGCTCGTCATCTGCTACTAAATAAACAGAAAAACGATTACAAAAAAACACAAGTTGAGAGTGACTGGTTGAAACATAAGGATTATTCAGTAATAACACAATGCCAAGCAACCCAACCTCCTAAGAGAGAATTTAAACCAGAATAGCAATATCAAAGTATTACAGAATCTATTTTTTTATCCTCTTTTTACTGATACCTGTCAGTATATGAGTTGTACTATGTCGTTTTAGGAATATTGGTTGAAAAATTGTTATTGCTTTTGTATCTTCTTATATAGGATATATATATATATATATATATATATATATATATATATATATATATATATATATATATATATATATATTAATCAACAGTAGTTAAATCCAATTTTGTATCCAGAATTTCCATCACTGCTGGCCAGTGTTGGGCTAGGTTTCAAATCTTTGAAACTAAGCAGCATCAGAAAGAAGGCTCTCATCTTACATCTGAAAGTCCAAATCATAAAAAGAGTTCTGATATCTTAAGAATGCTGGATTCGATACCCTTATTTTTGCAAAAGCAAGCATAAAGCAGTGCTTAAATGGTAAATTCTTGTACTGCAGATGCTGCTTCAACAAACCAAGCTTCAAATTGTAATAGTGATTATGCTGTTATGATGCAAGCAGGAGGATGTAACAGGGGTGAAAGAGTTCCACCAAAAAGCGAAATTCTGCCTTTTTGAAAGTCATCTGGGGAGTTTCTGAGATCGATGCAGAAATGCAATAATAATTTTTTTTTGGGGGGGGGGGGGTCCGTTTAAAATGTCTCGCAAAGCTGGAGGCAGATCAGGAAGATGAATCACAACCCTGAGCAACTCCAGCAGCATATTCTCCAACTCAGATGTCTATGAGTTGTTGTAGTGTGTAGTGAAAATGAATTCCATCATATTCAAATTAAAAATACATTACCTCAACGGATTTTTGACAGGGATTGATCTTGTTTTCATTAAAATGGAATTTTTGTTATATTGGATTTCACTCTTGATGTGAATCAACTGTATAATAATTTTTTTGATCTTTTTGATAATTTCATGTACATAATATGTTCTGTTAGGCTAACTAATATTGTCACCTGTCATCAATTTCAATTATTTGACAGTCCTTTAGAATCCCTTCCATCAGGTATTTGTTTTATCACACATGGAAAAATATATTAGGCTGATTGTTTTATGGTGTGATAGTCATTGATGGTGACTCTAAATGTATTATGAGTAGCTGATAGTTCATCTATTAATTAACCGCTGCTTGACTTCTAGTTAGCGTTGCTCTGGAATTAATTGGCAGTTAAATATCAATAACAAATCTTTCACCATTTTTTGTCTGTTTATCACATGGTGCTTTTTTGTGGAACTTAGTTGTGGAATGAAAAAATACCCATTACGGTCTTTTAAATGATGTATGTAACTGATGATATTAGTAGGTTTCCATTTGATGATTTTCATAACCTTGTTACTGCATTCCCGAAGCATGTTCAACTGATGCAATAACAACCCTTTCTTTATTTATAGCTGATCGTGAGTGTCCTGCTAATTATTTCCGGTGCAACTCTGGTCGCTGTATTCCCATGTCCTGGAAGTGTGATGGTGATAATGACTGCAGTGAAAAAGAAGATGAGCCAGATTCCTGTGATGATTCATCCACTTGTCATCCTACTTACTTCAAATGCAAGAACAATCGTTGCATTCCAGGCAGGTGGAAGTGTGACTTTGACAATGACTGTGGTGATGGCTCAGATGAAGAAAAGTGTGGTATGTATGATGCATCAGTTCATAACTGAGCATAATCTTACTTTTCATATGCCATGAAAAACATGTCTTGAGTGTATGTATAAATGCTCTTGCAAGCACGGGCTTTCAAAGTGGATTGGTCTCTTCACTGAAAAATGTGACATTTGTGTCACTTAACAGGGTTTTTATCTAGGTGTTTGTTCACTTGCAGATGGGTTGAACTATCATCTCTGTTGTGATGGAGGAAAAGCTCTGAATACTGTAACTGCACTTTGACCCATTTCATAAATTCTCTGATATAAAGGTGCAGTGGTAAAAGGGGTTGAATAAAGTGAAGTTACTACCTGCAGAATTTTGGGTGTTCATTGCTTTTCTTATGCAGTACATTTTTGGGTGTTCATTGCCTTTCTTATTTACATTTTTGGGTGTTCATTGCCTTTCTTATTTACATTTTTTGGGTGTTCAGAATTTTGGGTGTTCATTGCCTTTCTTATGTAGTACATTTTTGGGTGTTCATTGCCTTTCTTACTTACATTTTTGGGTGTTCATTGCCTTTCTCATTTACATTTTGGGGTGTTCAGAATTTTGGGTGTTCATTGCCTTTCTTATGTAGTACAATTTTGGGTGTTCATTGCCTTTCTTATGTAGTACAATTTTGGGTGTTCATTGCCTTTCTTATTTACATTTTGGGGTGTTCAGAATTTTGGGTGTTCATTGCCTTTCTTATGTAGTACAATTTTGGGTGTGCATTGCCTTTCTTATTTACATTTTTGGGTGTTCATTGCCTTTCTTACTTACATTTTTGGGTGTTCATTGCCTTTCTTATGTTCATTTTTGGGTGTTCATTGCCTTTCTTATTTACATTTTTGGGTGTTCATTGCCTTTCTTATTTACATTTTTGTGTGCTCATTGCCTTTCTTGTTTACATTTTTTGGTGTTAATTTCCTTTCTTATTTACATTTTTGTGTGTTCATTGCCTTTCTTATTTACATTTTTGGGTGTTCATTGCCTTTCTTATTTACATTTTTGGGTGTTCAGAATTTTGGGTGTTCATTGCCTTTCTTATTTACATTTTTGGGTGTTCATTGCCTTTCTTATTTACATTTTTGGGTGCTCATTGCCTTTCTTGTTTACATTTTTTGGTGTTAATTTCCTTTCTTATTTACATTTTTGTGTGTTCATTGCCTTTCTTATTTACATTTTTGGGTGTTCATTGCCTTTCTTATTTACATTTTTGGGTGTTCAGAATTTTGGGTGTTCATTGCCTTTCTTATGTAGTACATTTTTGGGTGTTCATTGCCTTTCTTACTTACATTTTTGGGTGTTCATTGCCTTTCTTATTTACATTTTTGGGTGTTCATTGCCTTTCTTATGTAGTACAATTTTGGGTGTTCATTGCCTTTCTTATTTACATTTTTTGGTGTTCATTGCCTTTCTTATTTACATTTTTTGGTGTTCATTGCCTTTCTTATTTACATTTTTGGGTGTTCATTGCCTTTCTTATTTACATTTTTGGGTGTTCATTGCCTTTCTTATGTAGTACTTTCTTATGACCACTTTCTTATGTAGTACATTGGGGTATGAATGTGTGATTTGTGAACATACACTCTGTGGTCAAAACATTATACCTGCCTCATAGCATGTTGATCTTCCTCTAGCATAAATAACAGCCTGTCCATGTCGTGGCATTAACTCCACCAGATGCCAGAGGTAGTGCTAGCCATTCCTTGGTGGTTGTGGCACATTGCCCTATTGAAACAGACCATCAGCTGCAGGATGCACAAATGCGATGAAAGTGTGTAGGTGATCAGCCAGCACGTGGTGGTAGCATGCAGCATTTAAGGACCTAATGTGTCCCACGAGAAAGCTCCCCAAACCATCACAGAGCCACCGCTGCCTTAAACACAGCTAACCTAGCATGATGGGGCCATGGCCTCATGCTGTTGATGTCTCACCATTCTGTCAGCCCTGTACAGCTGAAAATGGTCTTCATCTGATCACACAATGAGACACCACTCTGCAGATGTCCAGTTTTGATGTTCACATCACCAGGTGAATCATAATTTCTGATGACGAGCAGTCAGCGGTGGCACATGAGTCGGGGCATCGCCTCCCGTAGCCCAGGGTATACAGGTGCGATGTACCCTTTGCTTGCTGGCACTGCTTGGGCCTTCAACATTTAACCTGGATGGGATTTGCACCACCGTTTGCAACTGGTTCAATCTGTACAGGTGTGGATGGTCTACGTCATCCTTGGTCATCAGTGGCATGTGGTCAGCCACTGCTTGCTCTCTGGGTACTGGTATGTCCATTGATGGTTTACTCGTGATAAATCCTTGGTACGGTTGCCCTCAGGAACCCTGTTCTTACCACTTGGGTGATAGAGTTGCCCGTTTGTTTTGCTCCGACAATGCATCCGTATTCAAAGTCACTCTGATTTCTCCATCTTTGTCAATTGCAATGCACTGTTGGGAAGAACTGCTAACTATCTATGTACACTGGCATGCAAAAATTAAGGACGAGACAGTTTTTCGAATGTAACGTCGTGCAGAAGGGCTTCACATCAACTCAAATCATACCATAAGATCCCCAAGATGTAAGAATATGGGACAAGTGAGCAAAACCGTCCAAACAAGGAATCCAAAGGATACAAAGCACTTTATTGAAAAGGTAGCCTTGAGCACAACTGGACAAAAGACAGAAACGTCCATGTGACAGGCAGCTGCTAAGAAAAATCCAGTCTTTAGTAGGGGATATGATCATCCCTGACTGCGTTGCAGGATTTACAACGTCTGTCCATGCTGAGGACGAGGTTGTCAAGGAGCTGTTGAGGCATCGTGGCCCATTCCTCTTGTAGCATCAATCGCAGCTTCAGAATCGTTGCGGCGGCTGGTGACGTGCTGCCATGCGTCTCCTGACAAGGTCCCACACGTGTTTGATTGGATTTAAGTCCGGGGACCTTGCGGGCCAATCCATGCGTTGAATATCTTCACTCTCCAACAGCTCTGGGACAGCCACTGTACGATGAGGTGTAGCGTTGTCATCCATGAAGTGGAACTCAGGACCCACAGCACCTCTAAACAGACGCATGTGAGGCAGGAGAACCTCGGTACAGTAGCAGACACCAGTGACTGAACCTCCTTGGAAGATGTGGAGGTCAGTACGGCTACCAAGCATGATACTGCCCCAAATGAGAACTCCTCCACCTCCAAACCGGTCCCTTTCGACGATGTTGGAGGTGTGATTGCGTGTTCCCTGCTCTCTCCAGATGTGTATACATCCAGAATCGCTCGTCAGACTAAATCGACTCTCATCCGTAAAGAGAACTCGACCTCATTGCTGATGTGTCCAGTTCTTGTGTTCCTGGCACCACAGAAACAGCAGTCTCTGATGAGCAGGTGTTAATGGCACACACCGTACTGGTTGTCGTGCAAATAGACCACCTTTGTGCAGCCTCCTGACCACGATAAAACACGATAGCGGACGTCCAGTTGTCTGTTGCATGTGCCTTGCGATGTCTCCTGCTGTCTGCCGTCTGTCTCTTCTCGCCTGTAGGACAATATACCAATTGTCCGCTATCGTGGTTGCTTGCGGACGACAACTGCTAAACTCTCGGACAGCTGTTCCTGTCGTTTGAAATGCTCTCCAAGCTCGTGAAACAATGCTGTGAGTGATCCCGAACTCCTTGGCCACACTAGTCACACTTCGACCTTTTTCCAACTTCCCAATGACGCAACCTCTGGTAAAGTCATCCAGATGTCGTTACTGGATTGCTTGTTGGCCATATTACATGGTGGCAGCAACTCAACGTCATTCAAACCGATGTACACCGTGCAATAGCTTTCACCAAATTGCTGAGCGTACACCCCCGTTTGCTTTATACCCTTCCGACACTCCCTCCCCTTCGTCATGCTGCATATATGCGCATGCCGTACCGTACCGGACCCTAGTCTATCTCCTGAGTGGTCTTTCGGTCCGTTCTGCCTGCACGTTCCGCTGTTATGCTAATTTCTCCTCTTCGTCCTTAATGTTTGCACACCATTGTATAACCTGCATTTGGTTTGTGCCTGTTTCACTCTGCATGGGGAATGCCCATGTCAACTGCCCATCACCCCTATCTATGATGTTTTGTCTACTGGGTGTTGTAGTGTGGCTCAAGTATCCAAACTGTGTGTTTTGATTCTGTACTCTGCAAAGCTCATTTTCTGTGTACAAGAGCCTTTCTCATATCTATTGCCTGTGCACTGAGATGCCAGTTTATTAGGTGCATCTACCTAGTAGTGTGTTGAGCTGCTCTCAGCCTGCAGAACAGCCTTTATTTATTGGGGCATACAACATACCATATGTTGGAAGCGTTGCAGGAATGTTGTATCCTGTGGAAAATGATCGAGTCACTCAGTTTACTGGGTCAATTTTCTACCTAAGCACACTTTTTCTTTCACTTGTATATATGTTTTTATATTTATATATTTTTAAATTTTGGTCCTTGAAATGCATGTTATTGATGTTACCTTGTATTTTATATATATAAATATATACATTGTCCTCTACCATTAATATCTGGACACCAGTACTTACAGAAAATTTAATACTGTGGGCTAAAACCTTTGGCCCATTATGGTGGCTTCTAGTCTACGTGGAATGGTCTCCACCCATTTTTTTGTAAATGCCCACTGATATTCTTATATTCCCATATGCAAAAAAGGCAGGCATATGGCGTGATATTACGTGGCCAAAGACTTCAATGTAGAACTGCTATTAAAAGCAGTGACAATACTGTTCATCACATATATTTAGTTTAAGTATGCAGGGTGGAGTAACTAGGTTCATAAAATGATATGAAAATACAAAACGAACATTAATGGTAAAAAATTTTACTTACTCATAATAATTTCGGCATTTTTCAGTCACTGTGGCAAAGCTTCTGCTCGATAGAATGGACATTTGCTTATTTACATGAGATTCAAGTTTTATCTGAACGGAAGATTCGCGGATTAAAAAACACTATTTCGAGTTAAAATTCTATGCCTTTGTATAGGTGTTTGCAAGGAATGATTAAAAACATGAAAGTTAAAAAACCCAAATGAATAAAAAGACAAATGAATAAAAAGACAAAGGAATAAAAGATGGACCCCAACTCAATTAAACCACCGCAACACACATCCAAACATGTTTCGGCAAGAATTTTGCCTTCCTCAGTGGAAACATAAAGGTGTACGTGGGCACCAAGTCTTCTTTGACGATCCTCGAAAGACTGATGTAATGTCTTGTATCTCTCTGCGTTCAGTCTTCGTCGTCGCAGACCATGGACAAATGTGTATCACTGCACAAGCTGTTAGTGGCGACATCTATGGCATTGTGTTCCTCTTGGTCTACTGATCACAGGTGCGTAATGGCAAAAGTAGACCAAGAGGAACACAATGCCATAGATGCTGCCACAAACATCTTGCGCTGTGATACGCAGTTGTCTATGGTCTGCAACGATGAAGGCTGAACGCAGAGAGATACAAGACATTACATCAGTCTTTCGAGGATCGTCAACGAAGACTTGGTGCCCACGTACACCTTTATGTTTCCACTGAGGAAGGCAAAATTCTTGCCGAAACATGTTTGGATGTGTGTTGCGGTGGTTTAATTGAGTTGGGGTCCATCTTTTATTCCTTTGTCTTTTTATTCATTTGGGTTTTTTAACTTTCATGTTTTTAATCATTCCTTGCAAACACCTATACAAAGGCATAGAATTTTAACTCGAAATAGTGTTTTTTAATCCGTGAATCTTCCGTTCAGATAAAACTTGAATCTCATGTAAATAAGCAAATGTCTGCTCTGTCGAGCAGAAGCTTTGCCACAGTGACTGAAAAATGCCGAAATTATTATGAGTAAGTAAAATTTTTACCATTAATGTTCGTTTTGTATTTTCATATCATTTTATGGACCTAGCTATTTCACCCTGCATCATCATCATCATTGTCAACCATTATCAATCCACTGCTGGACGAAGGTCTCCCCAAGTTTCCTCCACAACGGTCTGTCTTGTGCCAGTCTCCTCCATGTCACCCCTGCATACTTTCGAATTTCATCCACCCATCTCCCATGTGGTCTTCTTCTGGGTCTTTTCCTATCCCTTGGAATCCAATCTAAAATTTCGGCTGTCCATCGATGATCTGTCCTTCTGGCAGTATGTCCAGCCCATTGCCATTTCAGGGATTTAACTCTGATCATGATGTCTTCCACTCTCGTCATTTTTCGGATCCACGAGTTCCTCTTCTTATCTCTCCTGGTTACACCAAGCATGCACCTCTCCATGCTTCTTTGAGTTGCCTGCAGCCTTTGTATGTCTCTTTTAGTTAAGGTCCACGTCTCTGCACCATACGTAAGCACTGGAAGGATGCATTGATCAAACACTTTTCTTTTAAGACATAATGGTATATTGCTCTTGAAAATTATGCTGTTTCTTCCAAAAGCTCTCCAGGCAAGTTTTGTACGCCGATTAATTTCTTCATCAATGCGACCCTCACTTGATATCTGCTGTCCAAGATAAACGTACGTGTCTGTTATCTCCAGCTTTTCTCCATCAATCGATAAATCTTCATTTCTTGTAAAAGCATTGAACATCACTTTTGTCTTCTGAAAGTTCATTTTTAATCCCACTTCTTTACTCTTGTCAGCAAGTTCCTGGATCATACTCTGCAGCTCTGATGGGGTAGTTGCAAAAATGACTACGTCATCAGCAAAACGAAGGTGGGTTAGATAATCTCCATTAATCTTTATCCCCTTGTTTTCCCAGCTCAGAGACTGAAAAACACCCTCCAATGTGGCATTAAAGAGCTTCGGAGATATGGTGTCACCTTGTCTCACTCCCTTTCCAATTTTTACGTGTGTTGTATTTTCAAACAGCCTAATCTTTGCACTTGCATTTTCATAGATGTTATTAATAATATTAATGTATGCATCTTCAATACCGCAGGTTTTCAGAGCCATTGTAACTGCTGATGGTTTCACCGAATCAAAGGCTTTTTCATAATCGATAAAAGCCATGCACAATGGAAGTTCATATTCCCTCGCTCTTTCAATTAGTTCTCTCAGTACGTGGATATGATCTATTGTGCTGTAGCCACTCCTGAATCCAGCTTGTTCTCTTGGTTACTTAAACTAAATATACGTGACGAACAGTATTGTCACTGATATGTTCTACCATTTGGTCTTAAAGCAGTGACCAGTTTTAGCTTTGTTTGTTGGTCAATCTCTTCTGCATACTCGATGATCCAATTCACCCTAGAGATTCTATGTAGGGTTCAGGTCAAGACTCTGGGCTGACCAGTATAACTTTGACACCCATGTCCACAAACCAACATGTAACAGTGCAGGCAGTATGACATGGTGCTTTGCCCTTCTAATTGAAATATTGGCTCAGCATTCATGGTTTTGTACATATATATCATTAAGTTGTTCTCTGAGATTCAGAGGTTAGCTCCTCAAGAAAGTCCATCTCCCAGATTAACATTTAACTGATGGAACTAGATTTTACTTACTGTTGTCGTATCAAATGCCTCCAGTTACAGTGACTTCGGCACAAGCTTGAGGTTCACTGACATCCATCACACATCTCACACAAGACCTTTTGTACTGCCCACTCAGAATATTTTTCTCATGCAGACATTCCTGAATCTGGTCCCCCATAATTTCCTTTGTGTTCCTTTAGCTTTCTTTCCTGCCACTTGGGCTGAAATATTTCTCTTAGTCAGCACCTCATCACTCATTCTTCCAACATGGCCAAACCACCTAAAAATATTAGTCTCCACCTTACTGACAACATTCTGCCTCACATTACACATCTTCATTCCTCACATGATCAGACTGTCTTACCACAAACCCCAAACCCCCTGTAAGTAATGCATCTCCCCAGCACACAAACAACTCCTATGTCTTTTCTGCAGTACCCAGGTTTAACTGTAATACATCAAGGCAGGAACAATTGCCCTTTCATACATGGCCATTTGAGACTTCCTTGAGAACCATCACTCCTGTGAAATCCTCCTAAGGCAGCTATAACTTTCAATGTAGAATTCAGTTGCCTACTAATTTCGCCATCTAATTTGTTCTCTGTGGTAAACTTGCTTCCTAAATATACAGACTCATTCACCTGGTCAATCTTTGTGCCATTAAGATTTACCTTGTATTCAGGATTAATAGTTCCTTGCTCAGAAACCATAACTTTGGTTTTTCCTTTGTTTATATTTAGTTCGAATTTTATACAAACTTCCTACATCTGGGACAACATACTCAGCAACTCACTTTTTCTCTCTGCCAATGGGACTGTGTTATCAGCATACAGCAATCTGCACACATATGTATGAGGATTGTACTAAAAGTAATGCAAAAGTGGGCATAACTATTTTATTAACTGACAGAGGTCATTCAAATTGCACTTGTTGGTAGAGTAACTCTTCCTCTATAGTAACCATTCTTCTTCATTGCAGGTAAATAATGGATTCTAAGCAGAAACAATGTGCCATCATTGAGTTCTTGATGAAGGAAGGGTACAGGCTGTCTGACATCCACAGAAGGCTACAGAATGTTTATGGAGATGACACCATTGACAAGAGCAATGTGCACAGACGGATGAAGTAGTTTAAAGAAGGGAAATCAGCATTGAAGACAAACCATGCAGTGGGTTTCCATCATCTGCGACCACTGACATAAATCTTCAGCGAGTAGATGAATTGATTCACGTGGAGAGACGAGTCACAGTCCGTGAGCTTGCTGCACAACTGGATTGTGGTCACAATGCCATACAGAAGATGGTGGAAGACTTAAGGTATCGGAAAGTATGTGCAAAGTGTGTACCTCCGCAGTTGAAACCCTATTTGAAGGAGAGATAGGTGGAAGTCTGTTCTGATCTGCTGGAAGTGTTTGAAGCCAATGAAGACATGTATTTTTTCCAATCTGGTGACAGGAGATGAAACGTAGGCATATCTTTATGATCTGGAAATAGAGAATCAATCTATGGAATGGCATCACACCTCTTCACCAAGGCCTAAGAAGTTCAAGAGCCAGTGATCAGCACAGAAAGTCATGGTGACTGTTTTTCTGGTATGTCAGGAGTGTCATTCTCCTTGATTTTCTAGAACCTGGTCATACCGTGACCAGCGAGTGGTACATTGAGACACTCAAGAAGCTTAGAGAAGCCATAAGGAGGAAGAGACCAAACAAGAATCTATAAAGGATCCACATTCACCATGACAATGCGAGACCACACACACATCTTTGGCAACAAATTAGGCTGGTCGGTGGTCCCCCATCCACCGTACAGCCCAGGTTTAGCACCCTCCGATTTCCACCTGTTTGATCCAATGAAGGACAGTCTCCAGGAGCAACGATTCGATGACTCAGATGTGGTGAAATTGGCTGTGAAGAAGTGATTACAACAGTCCACACCTGAATTTTTTCAAAGAGGATTTGAGAGTTGGGTTCAACGATAGCACAAATGCATCACTTGTGATGGAGACTATGTTGAGTAGTACGTTTGTATAGAGAAAGAGTTACTCTACCAACATGTGCAATTTGAACGACCTCTGTCAGTTAATAAAAAAGTCACTCCCACTTTTGCATTACTTTCAATACAAGCATCATATTATCAGGACATAAACCAGTATTTTCCATTTTGGCGTCATGGTTTTGTCAAAAAATGGCTAATGGATTCATGCTGAATCAAGAAAAACAGCTGCATGTCATCATGCTGCCTTCACCAAACTTCATTGTCAGGACTGAAGGTACGTATCTCCCAGCATCGAATCGCACTCAGGAATGACCATCAGGTTGGTAGACTGTACATTGTCACTCGGTAGTCCAAAGCACAATTTTACCATTGGTCTAAAGGTCAAGATCGATGTTCCTTACATCATGCTAATTGATGTGTGGTATTAGTCAAAGTGATTAGCTGCTTGTGGATGGCTGCATGACATGACAATCCATGTCGTGTAGCGTCCTGCACACTGTACTGTTGCTAGCATCAGTCCTAATACTCTCACATTAGGTTTTCATGATTTGAGACAATGTTGATTTTCTTCCTGATCAGACTGTCCTTTGCAGAGATTTCCTGTCACATTATGTTAGCTTTGGGGGTTTACCAGGTTTTTTCTTGACAGACTCAGCCCCAGTTGCATATTAGAATATTGACCTAGGGATTTGCAGTGCTGCTGAAATGTCACACACACGCAGCAATTGTTTATGCAGCACCCTATAATCAGTCTGTTCTGGAAATCAATTAACTGTCAATCGAGTCATATTGCATTCACAGTCGGTAACATACATGTACACTAATGTCACGTGCTGTATATGAAAAAACTTAAATTAGGTAATGGTTTAAATTCAAATAATGCATTAAAGTTAATGCTGTTTAGGATATAGCCTCTTTTCTAAAAAAAATGCTTGCTTATTTTTCGTAGTGTTTTATCATATAAAGGGAAAATTTAAAAAATAAATTTATTAAAATGTTTTGCAATTATTTCAGCTCCAAGAAATTGTTCTGAAAGTGAATTCCGTTGTGACAGTGGTCGTTGCATTAGATCATCTTGGCGTTGCAATGGAGATTTTAATTGTGAAGACCATAGTGATGAAGCTGGCTGCAGTAAGTTTTTCTCTTAGATCAATGGATAGGTTAATGTGTCATAGTTAAGCATATGTGTCATGGTTTGGAATATGTGCCCCTGTTTCAGAATTACACAAGCTTTGATATACCTTCAGAAAGAAAAAAAGTTCTGTGTGCGTGTTAGATGATGTATGCCCTGCCTTTTCACAGCCTATTAGAGTATTTCTCTAGGTGATTTCTTTTCTTTCTGCCCAATTCTCTGTAAGCTTCTTTTTCTTCTTCTTTTTTTCTTTCTGTAATTGGTCCAAGTGGTGAACTCATGTACATTCATTACTACATGACCTTCTATTAAACATGCCCATGAATTGGAGAGGGTTCATATGTGGCTTGCTGTCTCACTGAACATTTTTTTTTTCTTTCTGAAGGCAGAGAAAAAACTTGATGTGACACTGAAACAAGTTAATTGTAAATTGGAAAAAATATACCCCTACATTTCTGTTTCATTAATTTCAAATAGTGCATTGGGAATATTTTTCACCTTGCACTTGTAAAAACATTTTCAAGTTGTTTTTTTCAAAATGTTCATCTTTTTTCTTACATTGACTTTTTATTGATGAGTGTTTTTGCAGTAGCTTATCATACTGTTCATTTATTGTTTAACATTTGCCTTTATTTATGTGTGTTGTTTATGTGCTGATTTTTTCTGACTGATGGACATATTAAGCAAAAACATGTAAGAAAATATTTTTATTTGAAAAAATGAAAGTAAAGTGAATCTTTAATCAAAAGGATGGAAGCTTTCAACTTCTTCATTTTTTTCTTTACCTTTGCAGTGGTATTGAATATGTGGGTACATTTGTAGATCCAATCTTGCTTTGGTTGAAAAGACTAAAGAAAGAGTTGAAAGTTTCTATGCTGTTTTCCTAAAAATTCATGTAACATAAATGTTCTTCCCTTCTTTAAACTTAAGCATGTTTTTCTTTCCTTAATAAGTATCTTTCTATTTCTGGAAGCATACCGCCCCCCCCCTCTTCCTCAAAGTTTGTGAGAAGTGTGAAAATTATTGGAAGTTCTAGAGCTTCCACATATTTGCGAGTTGGCCATGGAAAAGTGCATGATTTCAAGTGGCTCTGGGAAAGATAGGAAGTTCACTTTCGCCATCTGCAGCAAATATTGCATTCTGGGGGCAGTGGTCAGAGGCACAGGCTTCTAGCTAATCATCTGAGTTGAGCCTGGGTTTGTGTCTCATATGAGTCATGGGTGTTTTGACAGTGAAAATATGGTGTTTCTGTGCCTTAACTGAGTCTCTTCTTCTAGCACCCATGTTTTAGAAGCATTATACAATAAAGTAACAGATTGTTAGGGACACCTACCTAATAACGTGTTAGACTGCCCTTGGCCTTCAAAACAGCTTTAATTTGATGTAGCATAGATTCAACAAGGTACTGATGTTGTTCTGCTGGTATGTTCAGCCAAGCTAATATGATGGTGTGTGTCGATTGCCGAATGTTCACTGGAGGAGGATCTCAGTTATGAATTTCTCTCTCGATCTCATTCACAGGCGTTCAATTGGGTTAAGTTCTGGGAACTGTTGGAACCAATCTGGCTCTTTGAAGTCATAGTTATACTCCTGGGGCAATTGTGTGATGATCCAAGCCTTGTGGCACGATGCATTATCTTGCTGGAAGTAGCCCTCTCTACTAGGTAACACTATGCACGTATACACAGATATGTCCAGTCTACGGTGATGTTAAGATACCTCATGGCATCAAAGTGATAAGAGGTATGTAGGAACACAATTCCCATCATGAAAACAGACCCCAGACCATTGCACTACCTCTGCCAGCTTGTACAGTTAATGCTTAGCAGCTGGGATCTGTTTGTTAGTGCTGAATAGTCCACTTAAATTGTATAACCTAGATTAATAAGACCAAGTGTCATAAGTTGATCAAGGATCAATTGTTGTTGGTGAAAGGGTTTCTCTGGTTAAACCAGTGCAAAAAAGGAGGTGACTACATGAGGCAAAAGCCATGTTGCAATTGAGACAAGGTGGAAAAATCTTGCAACCCTGCTCTATCTTCATTGATCTCAAATGACCACTTCCTACTCTTGATAAGTCAGTTTGGTCTTTGCTATTGCCATTCAGCTTGAGGGCTTCACCAGGTGAGAGTCCAGAATACCAGTTGTGTGCAGGTGGCTTCATCCGAGTCAAATTGTTGGTATATCTTATTTGTGAGAAAATTTCATTGAAAGTTAAACTTTGAGAGGTTTGTAGCACCTTCTGACAACAATGCTTACACAAAAAGTCTGCTGTGTCACTGCCTTTGAGATTGACCTGGGAGCTAATCCACTGAAAGTGTATTTTGTAGTGAAAAGATCAGTGCTTTAACTTATCAGTATCACTCCTGGTAGTTTTGTTAGTAAGATACTGCCAGTTATCCAGATGTATTGAGCTCTGGCTGTCAGTCAAAATCCAAATGTTGCGGTGCTTATTTGTTGATTCTTTGTAATTTAAAGCTACTTCCAGGGTTTGCACATGGAATTTGGGAACTCTGCTCCTGGAATTTGAGAACTCCTAAAATGGCCCTTTGTTCTCCTTCTTGCCACTCAGACTCCTGCACAAGTCCTAAAATTTAATTATGACTTTTGGAATTTATTGTACTTTAGACTTTTTCAATGACTTCCATTGCTCATTTAGCAGGTAGTGGATGCACTTTTTCACTTTTTTTTTTTCTTTTCTTCAGTAGAGCACGATTTCCTTACATCTGCTGTAAACTATTTTGAGCTCATTTTTTTCCACCTGATATGCCCTTGGTCCTATACTGCTTGATGAGATAAACTTCTTTGCGTGCCTCAGCTTTACTTTGGAGAAGACTCAGACACTCCAGGTGTTATGGATTTTCTGTAGTCACTATGGAAATCTGTTGTCTGCTACAATGTACAGGAAACTTAGTATACACTGGAAACCAAAAATCTCAGTGAAATGATGTTATTCAACATCTGTGTAAAGTTTATTTTCATGTGTTCAAGTTTCTAACATTTTTAAAACATTTCTGGGATTCTTTGATGGATGTTTTTGATACTTTGACATGCTTTGATGCTTTTTTAATATATTTTAGACACCTTCATACTGTCTTCTGGCTGAAACTATTTGAAACCACTGGAAAATTGTTGTTCTAGCAGGGATCAGAATGTTGCACGATTTTCGGAATTTTAAATTTTTTGACCAAGTTGTTTTTGTTGCTATCGTTTTTTTCTTTTCGTTTTTTTTTCCTGATTATGTACTTGGTTTTTATGTTTTTCTGATCATGCTCCTCATTTTTAATATCTTTGGTAATAGTGAAAAAGAAAGACTGTATTTTCTAATGATTTTTTTATAATGAAATGCATATTAGCCTGTTTGTATCAGTCTCTTCTACAAAACCAATCAACAGAATAAGCCTTTTTGTCCTTTTCCCCTTTTAAAAGCAAAACTAAAGTTTGAAATTGAAACGTAATTCAACTGTTATGGAATCCTAGCCATTTCCGTGACATGTAAAGTTGTTTTCACAGCAGAGTGAAAAATGCAGTACCAATTTTTGATGTTTAATTTCACTCAAAACGCAAGTTTTTTCATTCCTTAGTTATTTCTTATTGTATCAAGAGACAAAGCAAGCATTTCATTTTTCTTTTGTTTAAAGCGAAATTAATGTCTAAAAGCTCTACTGCATGCATACTGTGCAGAGAAAATGACTTTATGAGGAATGAAAGATGACAACAGAGAGTTGAAGTTTTGATTTTGAAATTTCTATTCTTTTTGTAAACAAAAGGAAAAATGCTTGCTATTTATCTCTATTGATATAAGAAAAAGTGACTAAGCAATGAAACACCATGCATTTTTAGAAAAATTAAACTTCAAAAAGTTTTAAGAAGTTCTGACGTTATTAACTTTTGGAAAATAGGTGTAAAGGCCCTCGAAAATTGTTTAACTGGACTTCCAAAAATCAGTACAAACTCTGGCAATGTCAGTAGCCAAGAGTTCTGACTGACACACGGAGCAGTGGTCTGGATTTCTTTTGATTTTAATAAATAATGTATCTACTATAGATGCAACAATACTTGCTCGCTGCTATGCAGTGAGATCTAAAACGTGCTGATGTTTGAGGTGGGGGACGTGATGTATTAAATATGACAGACCAACCAAGTACTTCTCAGACAACCGCTCATCTTCTATCTAATGTTGTACTTAACTTATAATTCATATTCACCTTCTCTTCATTGGTTTCGACACCCAAATGCTAACTGGTGTTATTTTTTACAAAAGTAGTTGCCCATGATCAACCCTTTGTGTTCGACTGTCAGGTGACACCCGACATTACGAAATTGCTGAATAGACATGTCGATGAAGCCTCTATAGCTCAGATGTCAGTGCTCCCAAGACATTTCCTTTTCGCTGAATAGGTTGGGTGTCACCCGCCGCGCTGATAACGTCTCTATAGCTCATATGTCGGGGCTCGTGAGACATTTCTTTTTGGCCGAATTGCTTGCATGTCAGCTTTTGTGAGGCTTTTCTTTTTTTGCTGAATAGCTCGTATGTCAGTTCTTGTGAGACATTTCTTTTTCACCGAATGGCTCGCATGTCGGCTCTTGCAAGACATTTTTTTTTCGCCAAATAGCTTGCACGTTGGGTGTCGTCCGCCACACCGATGATGCATCTGGCTTGTATGTCAGTGCTGGCGAGCCAAAGTTGAACTTTCACTGCTAAGTTGTGGCCTCCACTGCAGAAAAAAATACGAGTGCTGGGTGAGTATGGGTGAAAAGTGATTCGAGTAAAAAGGGTTAAGTAGTAAGCATAGAACAACACTGCAGATTTAAGTAAACTTTTTTTTATTGCACCCTGTGTAAAGGTTTATTATTTCAACCTCTAAATTAAAACATGAAATTATTTCCTGTGTTTATAAATTTGTTGTCTGAATGCCTTTATTGAGTGAAGATATTGTTCATCAACTGTGAACAAGTTGCATCTTCAGGTGTATTCATTTGTGATGGTTGCATGATGTATATTTCATGATTTCATGACACTGTTTTAGAGTGCATTTTATTAATTTTCATTATCTTTTACGAAGCAGGTTGTATCAAAATGCATACTAGACCTTCATGTACTTGAATAATGAGAAGAATGTTGTTATTATTGCAGATATCACCTGTGAGGCAAATGAATTCCGTTGCGTCTCTACAAATTTTTGCATCCTTCAGGGATGGCGTTGTGATGGTGACACAGACTGTGCTGATGGCTCTGATGAAGAAAAATGTGGTAAACCCTAATAAATATTTCTGTTGATTAATCGTGATAAAATCCCATGTGGAATTAAAGTAAATGAACTTATTCCCGCTTTGGTACCTTCACTTTTTTTTTAGTAGCAAAAACATAGTTACACGAGGTTCAACTCAAAAGTTCCACGAAATGAATTATGTGAGACTAGCGTTCAATGATTCGAGGGCTCCATTCAGTGGGATACTTGCATCTTCAAAACTACACCTTAATGTCTTCTTCGACCAAAACATCTGTAAAAAATTCCATTGAGTTTGTCAGTCGACTAAAACAACATCCATGCAAGGATCAGTTCTTGATATCTTTCGATGTGAAATCCATATTCACAAGTATCCCACTGAATGGAGCCCTCGAATCATTGAAAGCTAGTCTCACTGAACATCATTTCAGCCAACCGGAAGTAGAAGATATTTTGAGACTAGTGGAAATATGTACCAGACAAAACAGTTTCCTTTTTCATGGAAGATTTTTCCAACAGACGGAAGGCTTTGCAATGGGTAGCCCACTGTCGCCTATTTTATGCGAAGTCTATACGTGTCACTTTGAGGACAAACTCTTTCAGCTGGTTACATTTGACCTATGGATTCGATATGTAGGTGATACCTTTGTTCTCTGGAATGGCATGAATTCGGAAATACCTAAATTAGTTAAACTTATCAGTTCAATTGATCCTCATATACAGTTTACATATGAGACTGAAAATAATGGCTGCTTACCATTCCTTGATGTCCTTGTGTCATGCTCTGAAGGATCCTTTATAACAACAGTTTATCGAAAACCATTTGCGGTTTCCTTACCCCCACATGCAAAATCAAATCACCCATGGAAACAAAAAGTCTCTGCCTTCTACACATATGTATATTGTGCAATACGTATATGCTCAACTGAGGATTCCTTGCAGAAAGAGCTTGATTTTCTTAAACGAATTGCTGTATACAAAGGATATACCCATTCCATTATAGACAAAGCTGTCCAAACATTTAGGAAACCGAAGCCTGTCTGCTCATTCACGCTAATAGACAACTCAGTACAACGGAATTGGGTGGTTATCCCATTTGCTCCACATAGATTTGCTTTAGAATTTCAAAAATCCTCAAGAGTTTTAATTTCAAAGTTATTTTCAAACCCATAAACAAGATAAATTTTTACGGATCAAAAGACTACGTCGAAGACGTAAATTCCTGGGGAATTTATCAGATATCTTGTGAATGTGGACTTTCATATATAGGACAGACTTGCAGGGCTTTAAATTTCCGTGTGAAGGAACACAAGACCTACGTACGGAACTGTGAACTAAAGAAGTCGTCTATAGCCCAACATTGTCACGAAAATAACCACAAATTTTTGTTTGAAAACGCTACGCTCATTGATAAACCTTATTCGACTATCAAGCTTAATGTATTAAAAAGCTTTCCACATATACCGAAACTCTTCACAGCTTGTCAAAGATATGACGTTGACTCCATTTCTTTCATGCGCGTGGAAACAACTCACCAAAAACCGTGACCGTCAGAACTCTGATGATGTCACAATGATATGAATGTTTACGCTCCATTCATCCTGATGATGCCGAGGCAATAGCTCTGTGAAACTATAGTCGATATATAATAAACCTTTGACTGTGGTAAACGCTAGTATTTTTATTTTATCTCAAAACCACAAGTTTTGTAGTCATAAATTATATATAATCTTCCTTCTTCAGTGTTCCAAAAGTGCAGAAGGAAGACTGTGTTTGTAAATTTCACAGCTTGTTAGATCCATCACTTTTAGAAAAGTGACCCCATGAAAAAAATCAAAACCCTAATGAATTGTACAGTAGTGTGATTTGGAGCCAACCCCAAAAGTGTTTTTGTGACACTTCAAACACTGAAAATTAGTGTTTTTGATGCTGTTTTAGCATTCAATGAAGGAAGTGTATGCAAATAAAAAGTACTAGAAAACTTTGGCATCAAGCCTGGTGTTAGCGTGACAAGAATCCTGTGATACCTTGACAACAAACTAGTTCAGAAAGCAGATCAAGTGATGCAGAAAAAAAGTTTAAAACACACCAAAAAGGAAAATACATGTTGAAGAGGATCCTGATAATCCTACATAATGTGCAGGAATGTACTGATTTCCAATGCTGCTGAAAATCTTGAATATATTGTAGAAAATTATTAATTTTCAAAAACTCTAATGTTTAATTAAAGGGATTTTTTACAAAAATGCATTTTTATGTTTATGTACCTTTTTCCCCAGAAACTGTTTGCTGCATATGTTTCAAATTTTCTGGGTTTGTTTCTATAGTAGTACTAAATAAACTGATATTTTGTTCGATAATTAATTTCAGTATTTGTTGAGATATAAAAGTACACCTTTTTGTGTCAGAAAAAAATTACACCAAATTGTGATAATAATTGAAGCAATCATCACATATTTTCTTTTGCATATATTTTTGTATAAAATTGCCAATTTATAAAGAAAGCTTCCCATGTCTTCATGAGGAATATTTCTTCCTTCATTGTAAATTACATATACTGGCTTTCCTAAACTTATAAGTTCCATGTTACACCTGATTCAGGTCAGTGTTTTGTCCATTGCTTTGATCTGGCCCAGTGCGTTGATTGATGCATAATATTAGTAACTAAATGATGGTGATGTGCTGGTTGTGTGTGTGTGTGTGTGTGTGTGGTTGTTGTGCAGTAATATTGCACCCCCATCTGAATGTGTTAGCAGTGTTTGCTTTGTTATAACAAAGCAAATATTCAACTGCTGACACATTCAACTAGTGCAAGTGTGTTTATTATCAGCAGATACTAGTGCAAATTCATAGAAAGTGATATAAAGAAATGGATGCTGGAATCTTGTCAGTGTGTGAAACACTTAGCAATTTCTTCTAGGGTTTACAAGTACAGTGAAAGTTTAAACACAACTACCTATGTTCCATTGGACTTTTGTGCTGTATATCAGAAATGAAGTTATATCAGATTGAACTTTGAGGCTCAGGTCCAACAGAGAATAGGTGTATATTAAGAGAATACAACATGGTTTGTCACAAATATTTATTTTTTCAAGTTTTCTCACCTCCACATGGCAAGTCCAATCAACCTTGGCAACAAAAACTCAGCGCCTTTTACAGTTGCGTATATCGCGCAATACATATATGTTCAGATAAAGACAGTTTGGAAAAAAAACTTGATTTCCTTAAATGTGTTGCAGTACAGCGAGGATACAACCCATCCATTATAAATAAGGCTCTAACAAAATTCCAGAAACTGAAGCCTATCTCCACATTAACTCCTGTGATGCACCCATTGCGAGAGAATTTTGCCATTATTCCATTTTCCTGTGACATTGCCTTCAAAATTTGAAAAATTCTCAAAACCTTTAATTTTAAAGTGATTTTTAAACCCATAAACAAAATGAGCTTTTTAGGATCAAAGGACTATGTTGAAAACACTAAAAACTCATGGGGAATTTATCAAATTCCATGTGAATATGGCGCTTCGTATATAGGACAGACCCGTAGAGACTTGCTTTTTCGATTGAAGGAGCAGAAGACCTACATTTGGAACTGTGACCTAAAAAAGTCATCGATGGTTAAACACTGTTACGAAAAGGACCATAAATTTCTCTTTGAAGAAACAAAACTAATTGACAAGCCAGATTCAACCACCAAACTTGATATTTTGGAAGCTTTCCATATATATCGGAAATCTTCGCTACTTGTTAATGACATGACAGCCACCCCATTTCTATCAAGCGCATGGAAATAACTAACCAAAACCTGTGACTGTAAACACCATTTATGATATCATATACAATTTGAATATTTACATGCTATTCGTCCTGATGAAGCTAGGTCAATACCCAGCGAAACCATGGCCAACTTGGAAAAATAAATATTTGTGACAAACCACGTTGTATCCTCTTAATATATATAATCGTCACAAGACTGTAGTCTTTGAGATCAAGAGGATAGGTGTGTTAGAATAGTAATAGGGCCAATTTGAATGTGTAAGCAGGCTATGATGTCCTAATGGACACTTCCAGAAACAGATGACTTTATTTTTAACTGGGGGTTCAGTGCCCCGGAGCTGACAACTTAATGTGTCCATCCAACATACTGTGAGTATTTAGTGGTTCTAAGGTTCTAAGCAACTCATCCTAGCGGGGATTAAACCCAAGATCATCTGGTCAGAAGCAGGGTGGCTCCTGCTATGAGGCTGTGGGGCTGCAAGCCCCCACCCCCTCCCTACCCAAAGCAGGTTTTTTTTTTTTTTTTTCATGCCGTACCAATACAGAGAAGTTTTGTGAACACGGCTGTAAGTTTTTCCAGCATAATGCCACGACTGCAGTTTTCTGAACTCAACTGAAAGTTTTCCCTGCATAACACCACTGGGAGCAGAAAGAACGTTGGCAGACCGCGCTCCTTGCAGCCCTGACGGCTATTGAAACCGACTCATGTGGGAATCTCTGCCTATTCCCACATCAGTTCGTTTCCTTTGAATTAAACTTCCCTGGGGACTGCATGAATGGCAGCTCTCGCTGGCAGGGTTGCTCACGAATGCAGTCTCTCGTTGGGTGGGAATGCATCGTCAGGCCTGTGTCCTTTGTTGATTAAAACGGTTCTTGTGCTTCCGAATAAGAAATAAAATGGGGGAATGAATTAAAAATAATGACGAATGTTGAAATAAAGTATTAAATAAAGTATGTTTGAATGTATTACTCAATCTGTGTTTTTCTTTTTTTTTTTTTTTTTTTTTTTTTTCTTCCAATTTTTGGTTTGTTCCTACTTTTATTTGTAATAATTCTAACAACAATGTTGCTCCCATCGAACTGGAGATTATTTATGTTTGATAATAACAAATACTCAGTTGCCCCGGGACTCTTGCAAAAAAGTTTTACTTATATTTTCTCTTCTGGTCAAAATGGGCATGTGAACAAATTGCGATTAAAAATAGTTTAGTATTGGATAAAAAAAAAAAGAAAAATGAGGCTAATTTTTGCAGCGAAATACTTGCACAAAATTGATTTCTTCACTTACCAACAAGCACAGTGAAATTTTCGCTTTTAAACTCACGTAAATTTTTATTCACCAAAAGTCATTGAAGTCACTCCACTGGATACATTTTATTTTTCTACTGCATCCTCCCTCCCTCCCAAACCAAAAATAAGCTGTGCATTTTAATTGAGGTTGTGTACTTAATTACTTTGAAAAAAACATTTAATCAGATATAATTGTTTAGAAAATTTACGCAGTTGGTAAATTTTGGAAAACAAATTTTTCTACACTAAATTGTTATCATGGCTTCAAAACTAAAACTGGACTGAATATGTTTGCAATCCGTTTTTATTAAAGAGAATGCCGGTGTGTGAGTATCGCAAAAACAACTCGTCGTGAAATTCTGGCAGAACCTTCAAAATTCCACAAAATGTTTTTCATCGCCGTCCAAGTTGCAGTGGTCATTATCAAGTCGAAGTTTCAAAGAGACTGTATTAGAAGAAAAAATATTTATTGTCATATTTCTAAGGATCACAATGAGACACTTGAGAACGTGTACATGACCTTCAATGTGTCTCCGCTACCACTGGCACAGGCATTAATTTTTAAAAAAATTTTTGTCCTTATATATCATCATCATCATCATCATCATCCATTATCAATCCACTGCTGGACGAAGGTCTCCCCAAGTTTCCTCCACAACGGTCTGTCTTGTGCCAGTCTCCTCCATGTCACTCCCGCATACTTTCAAATTTCATCCACTCATCTCCCATGTGGTCTTCTTCTGGGTCTTTTCCTGTCCCTTGGAATACAATCTAAAATTTCGGCTGTCCATCGATGGTCTGTCCTTCTGGCAGTATGTCCAGCGCATTGCCATTTTAGGGATTTAACTCTGATCATGATGTCTTCCACTCTTTTCATTTTTCGGATCTACGAGTTCCTCTTCTTATCTCTCCTGGTTACACCAAGCATGCACCTCTCCATGCTGCTTTGAGTTGTCTGCAGCCTTTGTATGTCTCTTTTAGTTAAGGTCCACGTCTCTGCACCATACGTAAGCACTGGAAGGATGCATTGATCAAACACTTTTCTTTTAAGACATAATGGCATATTGCTCTTCAAAATTATGCTGTTTCTTCCAAAAGCTCTCCAGGCAAGTTTTATACACCGATTAATTTCTTCATCAATGTGACCCTCACTTGATATCTGCTGTCCAAGATAAACGTACTCATCTGTTATCTCCAGCTTTTTCTCCATCAATCGATAAATCTTCATTTCTTGTAAAAGCATTGAACATCACTTTTGTCTTCTGGAAGTTCATTTTTAATCCCACTTCTTTACTCTTGTTAGCAAGTTCCTGGATAATACTCTGCAGCTCTGATAGGGTAGTTGCAAAATGACTACGTCATCAGCAAAACGAAGGTGGGTTAGATAATCTCCATTAATCTTTATCCCTTTGTTTTCCCAGTTCATTGATTGAAAGACATTTTCCATACATACATACATACATACATACATACATACATACATACATACATATCACTAAGCTGTTCTCTGAGATTCAGAGGTTAGCTCCAAAAAGAAATACAAACTTCCAGATATTTTTACTTATTGTTGTCGTATCAAACTTCTCCATTTACAGCGGCGATCTTGGCATACAACTTGTGCTTCACTAATATCCATTACATGCCGTACACAAGATCTTTTATACTTCATACTCATAATCTTTTTCTCATGCAGACACTCCTGAATCTGATCCACCCATGTCTTCCTTGGCCTTCCTCTGCCTTTCCTTCCTGCCACTTGGGCTGAAAAGATTTTCTTAGTAAGCATTTCATCACTCATTCTTTCAACATAGCCAAACCACCGAAGCATATTGGTCTCCACCTTGCTAACAACATTTTGCTTCACATCACACAACTGCAATACATCTTCATTTCTCACACAATCATATTGTGTCTTGTCACAAACCCCACATAAGTAACTCATTTCTCCAGCACACAAATTAGTCCTATGTTTCTTCTGCAGTACCCAGGTTTCACTACCATACATCAGAGTAGGAACAATTACACTTTCAAACACAGCCATGCGGGACTCTCTAGAGAACCCATCATTCCTGTGAAAACCTCCCAGAGCAGCTATGACTTTCAAAGAAGAATTCACTCACCTACTGATTTCACCATCCAACTTGTTCTCTCTGTCAAACATGCTTCCTAAATACACAAACTCACTCACCTGGTCAATCACAGTGCCATTTATACTTACATTACATTCAGTGCTACCCGTTCCTCTCTCAAACACCATAACTTTGATTTTTACCTTATTTATACTCAGTTTGAATTTCAGGCAAACTTCGTGCATCCGAGTCAACATACTCTGCAACTCACTTTTGCTCTCTGCCAACAGGACAGTGTCATCAGCATACAGCAATCTGCACACACAGATATCACCAAGACATAAACCACTATTATCTATTTTGGCCTCACGCATTCATGCATCCATAAATATATTAAACAGCCATGGTGACATTACACAACCTTGTCTAACTCCTGCACCAATGGAAAACCATTTTGATTAACACCATTCACTCGTACACAAGCTCTACTACCAGCATACATGGCTTTTACACTATTAAGTAGATTCCCAGTAACACCATACTCATTCAATACCTTCCACAAAAGTGTCCTATTCACTCGGTCGTAAGCTTTCTCTAAATCTATGAAGGCAGTAAAAACTTTCTTCCCAACAGCCAGATACTTTTCAATCGTCGTGCGTAATTCAAAAATCTGATTTGTGCAGCCTTTACCAGGCATAAAACCACTCTGAACATCCCACACTTTCAATGATGTAAGACCCCATACTTTTTCAATAACAACCTTACCAAACACTTTCCCTGTCACACTCAGTAGGCTAATACCACGATAGTTCTTGCATTCAGTCTGATCACCTTTTCCCTTATACAAGGGAACAATGATAGCATCCTTCCAATCCCGAAGGACCATTCCTAACTCCCAGCACAACTGGCAAATTTCAGTTAACCAGTCAATTATAGAGTCGCCACCATATTTCAACATCTCTGCAGTTATGCCATCAACTCCCGGAGCCTTACCATTCTGAAGAGATTTTAGAGCTTTACACACTTCTTCTCTTGAGATCCCTCCTGTGCTTTCATCCCTCATTGTGACATCATCTGCCTCTGCCTCAGAATCATCTTTGCTTTCCTGATCTAATAACTCACAGAAGTATTCACCCCATCTGTCACTTAACTCATTGGGCTCCCATATCATTTTCCCAATCTCATTCTTCACACAACTTACAACTTTGCTTCCCCTATTTTTCCTGAGTCTTATGTACTTCCAGAAGGACTTCCTATCTTTCCAAAAAGCCAGTTCATGCCTTTCCACTTTCTCCTTCCTATCTTTTGCCTTACTGTGGCGAACCAGCTTAGCAGCTTCACGCTTCTTACAGCGATATTCATCCACAGAGACTCTGCCTTGCAACATCCCCAAATAGGCTTACCTTGCAACATTCCCAAATAGGCTTCCTTCTTTCTCTTTACTGCCTATTCAATCTCATTATTCCACCAAGCATCACCTCTATTGTTACCCACTGTTGTGGTGCCACAGACCTCTTTAGCAGCAGTGACAACACAGTTCTTAAAACATTCCCACTTCTTTTCTACATCCCTCTCACCAGACTTCAGATCCTTCAGTCGTTCTCTGAGTAAGTCAGAATACTGCTGATGATCTTCAAGGAGCCTATCAACCTTTATTCTTTCTATCCTGGGTCTCTTTCTATTCCTTTTCCTCCAACCAACATTAAGTTTCACTCGTGACACTACCAAGTAATGATCAGAACCAACATCCGCACATCTCATCACACGGGTGTCAACAACTAAGTGTTTCAAATGCTGATCGTAGACAACAAAATCTATCACACTCTTTTGACCAAGAATACGATTTTCCCAAGTATATGTGTGTATATACTTGTGGTTTAAAAATGTATTAGATACACACAAACCATTCTCAATGCAGAGTTCAATTAATCTTTCACCATTATCATTCACATGAGGATCATTAAACTTACCCAGAACATTGTCAGAAATTGCATTCTGCACACCTACTCTAGCATTGAAATCCCCTGCTATTATAACTTTTTCTTTAGCACCAAACTGGCTCAAAACAGGTTTTAGCTCATTCCAGAAATCTTCCTTCTTATCAGAAGGTTCAGAGTCACAAGGAGCATACACTACAACAATTACAATTCTCTGAAGTTTCACTTTCAAACGAATCCAGAGAATTCTCTCACTTACGCAACTATAGTGAATCAAGTTGTTCATCTTTTCACTTAAAATCACACCTACACCAGCCTGTCCTCTCATATTATCCAATACTCCAGACCACACACTCACCGTGCCATTCACTTCTTCTACCCCAATTTCCTTCTTTTTGGTTTCGCTTACACACAGCACATCCAGTCTATACTTATTCATCTCCTCAATCACCTCACTCATCTTGCTATTTATACCTCTAGTATTCCATACACCAATCTTACATTCACTCAGCCGAGATCTCTTTCTCATACGCTGTTTAGAAAGTCTAGGTCAATTTCGTGGTGGACCGTCCTTCTCAAGTGTGGTAGGTCCACCATATCCCACACTTCTGTCCGGATATTGATTTCTTTTTGTCTTTTTAATCAGGTAAGTACATCAGTGTGGGGGATTAGTCCACAGCTGAGGGTTCCAGTTGGTCATTCAACCTAAGGATTCTGGAACAAAACCCAGTGAGTTGGGGTCTTTTCGCCAATGTCACACAAAACTAGCTTGCACCTCTCCAAGATTCACAGAGGCCCTAGTTGCTTTTGTGTGTGCCATTGTTACCACGGAGCGCCCCGAGGAGGCAAACCCATCGCTCATTCCAATGTGGCATTAAAAAGCTTCCGAGATATGGTGTCACCTTGTCTCACTCCCTTTCCAATTTTTATGTGTGTTGTATTTTCAAACAGCCGAATCTTTGCACTTGCATTTTCATAGATGTTATTAATAATATTAATGTATGCATCTTCAATTCCACAGGATTTCAGAGCCATTGTAACTGCTGATGGTTTCACCGAATCAAAGGCCTTTTCATGATCGATAAAAGCCATGCACAATGGAAGTTCATATTCCCTCGCTCTTTCAATTAGTTCTCTCAGTATGTGGATATGATCTATTGTGTTGTAGCCACTCCTGAATCCAGCTTGTTCTTTCGGTTGAGCCATGTCCAGTGTTACCTACAAGCTGTGTGAAAGAACTTTAGTTAAGATTTTATAAATCACTGATAGGAGGCTGATAGGTCTGTAGTTCCTGAGATCCTCAATGTCACCTTTTTTATGTAGCAGGATCATTGTAGCGTTGTTCCAATCCTCAGGAATCTTCCCTTCATTAAGGCATCGAGTGAAAATTTGGGCGAGTACTGTTTCGATTTCTCCACTTGCTTCTTGTATGATGTCTACAGTAATTCCATTTTCTCCTGGAGCTTTTCTGTGCTTCATGTTCTTGATTGCATGTGCAACTTCTGCTGGGAGGACTGGAAGAACTCTGGTACTGGTACCTTTCATGATGTCTGGAGTACATGTATCATCCTTTTCATATAATTTGGAGTAGAAATCATTCACTCTTGTCAAAATTTCACCTCTATTTCTTGTTACAGAACCATCTTCTTTTCTCAGTGCCATAATCTGTTTTCTTCCCTTACTGAGATGTCACCTTGCTATCTTCATGCTTTGTTTGTTTTCAATTGCTTTCCTCACTAGTTCACAGTTGAATTTCCGTACGTCTTCAGTGATACTTTTTCGCACTGTCGTGCATAGCTCTATATATTCCACTTTGGAAGTCACATCTTCTTTAGTTGTCCTCATCTCTCTTCTTTTTTTGCATCAACATTTTGGTTTTTTCTGATAATTTGTTCACATGCAACTTGTTCTTAGACCCAACTAATTTTGTTGCCGTTTCCATAAGAGCTTTGGTTACTTTTCTGTTAACTTCAGAAATATCTACTTCTTGCGATGTTAGGCCTTCTAAAGCAAAGAATCTGTTCTTCAGTTCCAACTTGAAGGCAATATGGTGTTTTTTAAGGTTGGGTATGTCAATACATTTTGTTTGCCTTATGAGCTTGCCACGTTCGAGTTTCGTGTTGAGGTGAATTTTACATCTCACCAATCTATGGTCACTACCTGTGTTGAACTATCCTTTTCATATAATTTGGAGTAGAAATCATTCACTCTTGTCAAAATTTCACCTCTATTTCTTGTTACAGAACCATCTTCTTTTCTCAGTGCCATAATCTGTTTTCTTCCCTTACTGAGATGTCACCTTGCTATCTTCATGCTTTGGTTGTTTTCAATTGCTTTCCTCACTAGTTCACAGTTGAATTTCCGTACGTCTTCAGTGATACTTTTCGCACTGTCGTGCATAGCTCTATATATTCCACTTTGGAAGTCACATCTTCTTTAGTTGTCCTCATCTCTCTTCTTTTTTGCATCAACATTTTGGTTTTTTCTGATAATTTGTTCACATGCAACTTGTTCTTAGACCCAACTAATTTTGTTGCTGTTTCCATAAGAGCTTTGGTTACTTTTCTGTTAACTTCAGAAATATCTACTTCTTGCGATGTTAGGCCTTCTAAAGCAAAGAATCTGTTCTTCAGTTCCAACTTGAAGGTAATATGGTGTTTTTTAAGGTTGGGTATGTCAATACATTTTGTTTGCCTTATGAGCTTGCCACGTTCGAGTTTCGTGTTGAGGTGAATTTTACATCTCACCAATCTATGGTCACTACCTGTGTTGAACTCGTTTAGCACACTGCAGTCTTCTATGACGAATTTTTTCTTACACATAATAAACTCAATTTCACTTGTCATCCCATTTGGATGTCTCCATATCCATTTCCTGTGTGGCTTTTCCATGAAAAAGGAGTTTAAGATGAAAAACCCTTCCGACTCTGCAAACTCAACGAGAATATTTCCACGCTGGTTTCTGTTGCCGTGACCGAGTTTACCTACTGAAGTTTCATTCTGTTGCCGTTGCCCTATTTTTGCCTTGAAATCTCCCATAATTATCTTCAAGTGCTGCTTACCTTTATTATTTAGATGACGAATTTCCTCATAAAATTCTTCAATTTCTTCTTCAGGATGACTTGTGGTGGGTGCATAAGTTTGAATAATCTGAGCCTTGTATCTTCTCGAGAGTTGGATAACGAGTCGTGCAGCTCTGTCAGAAAAACTTTCAACTTCTACAACTTTATCCTTCAGTTTCTTGTTTATTATAAATCCAACACCACTAGTTCTGCCAGTATCTGTCCCACGATAGTAGAAGAGATGTCCGCTTTTCCGTTCAATGAGATCTTCTCTTTTTCTCCTTACCTTACTTAGCCCGATGATGTCCCACTTGATCCTTTGTAGTTCCTCTTCCAATTCAAGAAGCCTTGAATCAGAAGATAGGGAGCGTCCATTATACGTAGCCAAGGTCAGCATCAGATGGCAGCCTAGTCCGGTCCTCCGGGGATTCTTAGCACCCTCTGCCTTCATGTCGCACTGGCCGCTGCCTTGGCCAGGTACATTCCAGCTGCCGGAGACTGAGGGCCAAGATTTAAGTTGTGGAGTCATTTTGGAGGGGTTTGGCCATAACTCACCACGCTGGCCAAGCGGGTTGGTGAGTTTGGGATAGCATTTCCTCTAATCCCGATGGTATAGTAATACCGCTATTGGTGGTCGTCAGAGCCCCTTTAGTGGGAACAGGATGCACCACGAGAAAGCGGGGTTGACATTTGTCAACCACTCTCAATCCACTGCTAGATGAGAGTCTCCAAGTTTCTTCTTCCACAACAGTCTGCCTTGAGCCAGTTTCTTTCATGCTTTTGAATTTCATGCACTCATCTCCCTCTTTTCATCTTCTGGGTATTGTTTTTTCCCTTGTTATCCAGTTCAATATTTCAACTCTCTGTCAGTGGCTTTTTTCTAGCAATATGTCCATCCCATTGCAATTTCAGGAATTCTGACCATAATGTCTTCCACTCTTGTCATTTTCCCAATCCACGAGTTCCTATTTGTATCTTTCCTGGTAACATCAAACATGCATCTTTACATGCTTCTTTCAGTTGTGTGCAACGTCTGTATTTCTATTTTAGTTGAGGTCCATGTCTGTGCTCCATGCATAAGAACTGGAAGGATGCATTGATTAATCAGTTTCTTTTTCAGAAATGATGCATCTGACGAAGTTTTATGGGTTGATTATTTTCTTCATAAATGTGGCAATGTGACCATCTCTTAATATCTGTTGCCTAATTTAGGTATCGGTACCTCTACATTTTCCCTAAATATAAAATATAAGTATTCATTTCTTGTAAAAAAAAAGCACTTTCGAACTTTCAATCAGTATATATATATATATATTATTGTTATTATTATTATTAAATGGACAGCATCAGCACAGGCTCAGTAACTTAGCTTTCAAAGTGGTATCATGATATCTACAAAATTGAGATGCAGCCCCCCTCCCCTCCATCTCAGCTTACCACGAGCCACCACTGGTCAGAAAGCAGTTGGCCTAACCAATAAGCAACTGATGGCTGTCATGTCTGTGTGGAACTACTTGACTGAGTATGTAGAAACATTTTTATAAGCTTATAATATGATTACAAATATTTTGATTACAGTTTGTAGTAAATGTAAATTGCATGCAACATTAATTCAAAATCATGTGTAAAATTTTCATTTCTGTTTGTTTTGCAAATTTAATCCCCTTTTCAGATGTTCACAAAAATTTTCATTTTTGTTATAGATGGGGAGTTATTAGAGCATTTATATCTTAGTAGCAATAAAAATGTTTCACTGTTGCAGTGTAATTAAATCAGGCTGTAATTGCTGTAAATATGATAAACATTTTGTGCCCTTAGGTCGAAACTGTTTGAGAGAAGAATTTACTTGTAAGAATGGCCAGTGCATCTCTACCCTCTGGCAGTGTGATGGTGAAAATGACTGTGGTGACAACTCTGATGAAGAACAGTCTGTATGCAGTAAGTATAACCCCATGAATTGTGCTAAAAGCCTTCATCATTATAAAAAATATATATTTGTTGTCATGTATGTGGTACATTTGGTTTATAGCTAGTGATTGAAATTAAAATACTCTGTGAAAAGGACTGACTGCAACAAATACTAGATCCATATATTACAGTACAAAGATTTGTAAATCAAGTGTGCCTGGATATCATATTGAACTGTGCTTGTAGTCAAGCATGACCAGTGTGTAACCAGATATTACTATAATCTCTTTGTAAGCAGATGTACCTGTATAGTCAATTCAAGTGTGTCATCGTAGTGATCTGCATATATCACAAGTGTTGCAATTCGAAAACATGTACCAGAATTGTGCAGAAACAGATGATACTACCAAATAATTTTTCAGGTAAATGTGTACAAAGATTCCTGTCGTCATTTATCACCAACAGGCAAATCAAACCCCACCACTGTGTGTATGCACAAATTGTGGACAGGACAGTGGAAGCAATCATGGTTGATGCAGCCTACAAATGTGTCAACATGGTGCTGAACAAGAATTTCGTTGATGAAGCAGTTTTACCGGAGCAGCTGGTATTATGTTTCTGGATTTAACATACAAGAATACAGTCATGTATTATCTCCATTCATAGGTGTAATAAGAAATACTAATTAAATGTGAGCTTTCACTGCCAACGGGTAGCTTCATCAGGCTGCAGAACATAGACTAAGTGAAAGCTCGCTTTTAATTAGTATTTCATATTACACCTATGAATGGAGATTATACATGACTGTATTTTTGTGTATTAAATAAACAAGGTGTACTTGAAGCCCACTTCTACCTCGATTATATTAAGTTTCTGGATTTTAAAAGCGTTAGAAAGGAGACACCCCATTCATAAAATAGACTGCACAAAATTATGAAATTCAAGAGCACATGTATTTTCTGTAGTTCACAAAAAATGGCAGCCCTTACCTCCTTTGCATTATATTGATGAAATCATTGGTCATCAGATGGGCCTGTGTCCCCTGTTGATTATCTGATTGGTAAGTGGTTAGGCTAAAACTTCATACTGAAAGCAAAAGCCTGAGTTCTGTGTGACACATGATTGTTGGTCTGGTCCTGGGTTTTGGTTCTTGCACTTTCTTTGGAGTCCATGATCCCAACATAGGGATGCTGCACTCCTCCTAACCATTTGTAGTGAGAAAATCGTCCATCACAGCTGTGTCCCACACTATTCTGTTACCTGCAGCCTATAATAATCATGCTGTATTGCACTTTGGGGTAAATACATCTGAAATGCAGTGTTATCACCATTACACACTGAAAAAAATATTTTTTGTTTATATGTGTGTAAAACAAGTTTAAGCTGGCTCAAAAAAAAAAAAAAAAAGATGTTGTAGCAAAAATGGGGGGGGGCTGTAGCAAAATTCTAAAGAAAGTGAGCCGCTTTTGTCAATCGGTAAATCACAACATCCATTTAATCGTTTACACCAACAACACTTTGGACATCAGTGGAAAAACTATTTATTTTGGAAGATACTAACACATTTAAAGAAAACTGTATTAGGCAGTATAAGTTGATATACAGCTGACAGGTATGTTATGGATAAGGGCTTATTCTAAAATTATGATTAAATAAGCTTAAAATTGAAATCTTTGTCACTTGCCAGAACATTATTTTTTTCTTGCTGTAACACACAATTCACAGTTCAAATATGGAATTTTATCTGTCCAATTAACTTTCACACATTTGTAAAGGGAGCACCATTTTCACACAAGTTGCTCAGAAAGTATAGATTCAATAGCAGTTTCACATTTTTTTTTTTTTTTTTTTTTTTTTTTTTTTAACTCACAATTTTTTTCAGTTGATTTATCAGCACTGTCTTTGTAATCTTTGTGTTTCTTAACAGTAAATTTATCAAGTGATAGATGGCACTGGGGGTGGCAAGCAGCAGCCTCCAGCATGCACTTTTCTTTCCTAATCCACGTTCTGTCTCGGTGCGATCTGTGAGAGTTTAAAAGATCACTCTGGTCATGTATGTACTGACGATAAGGAGTTGTTTATGGCTTGAGGGGGGTGGGGGTGCTGTAGAGAGATGTCACAGCAGACGCTGGTTTAAACAAACTTTGAATTGAGGACGTGTTCTAATCCCTCTAGCCTCTATAAACTTACCCCACCCTACCCTTTATGGAGCGCTCTAGAGTGTAATGGAAGGGGGTGATTGAGTCAACAGGTTTTGTGGTAACATACCTTAAGGATTAAGAAAATAACAGCAGAGTGTGAATCTCTGACAGAATTTCAGAAATTGTAGTTTTTACTAAAATAAAAAAGCCAGAGCAGAATCTGTCAATGGGTTTATATTTAAACAGCTGGCGCCATTTTATGACTAACACTCATTTTTCTCTCGCATTTTGGATTAATTCATCACATTTCATGAAAATGGCTACCGTAGCTTAACCTCTGGTGTAAAAGGCTAAATTTACCGTAGGTCTCAACCTGTGTGTATTATATTTGCTAGCCCTATTGTCTTTTGGCAATCCTTGCTTCAGCTATGATTAAAATGCCATATTTTTACTCTGTTTAGTTGAGCTAGGCTTTTAATATACTGGCTATGTTAGTGCAGTCATGGCTATTCATTCTCTTCTTCACTCACACTACTCTCAGTCTGTCAAATTTAACAGAACTTAATTCTCCTTTTTGAAATGAATGACAGTAGTGAGTTTTTGTGATTATTTCACATTTTAACTAGTGCTGGCACACTATTCCATCACACAATTTTTTTTTTACTAAAATGACAATGATTTTTTTAGAAGAATCAGGTAGTGAGATTAGTACAGGTAGAGTTTGATTTCATAGTGCTCAAAGACGTCTTCCGACTTCTGACACTCATGGTTTTAAGGGGCAGGCAGCTCTTGACCAGAGAAACAGGGGAAGTGTTACAAAATGAGAATCCATAAAAAAAAAATGCATCTATTTCTTATAACGAAGGTCAATTCTATCTTGAAAGGAACCATAGCAGTCAATGATGTCATCGTAAAGCATTTGTTTAACTACAAGTTCAAAGAGAAGTTCTTTTTGTATTGCGATATTAGATAACGATGATAGTCTTTGCTGTGAAATAGTGTTCCTTAAGTAATTTTTTTATTTGTTTCAAACAGAAACAACTTCTTTCTACTGGCACAGTGTTTGAGGGTGAAGTAATAACTAGAAAAAGCAATTTATAATTTTTTTTGGAATACATCCTTGTGTACATTATATGTCTGCAATAAAATTGCACACTGTATCATCTTCTGGGCTTTTTTTTTAAATAATAAACAAAACAGCACTGGCTCTGAAGTTTACACTTGCAGTTACTATATAAACACAGCGAATGAAACTATGATCGTCTAAACTCAAAATCGCACTTCACTTGTGAAATGACAGCCAATGGCGCATGATATCACTTCACCTCGATCATTGATGTCTTTGGTTGCTGTAGCAACCCCCTTATTCAGTGAACTCCAGGTTCCTACATTGGCGCTCTACATGGAGATGGCATGAAATGATTTGGTTCTGTGGCTAGTATCTCTTCACATAGCCTGCATGCAGTCACAGGGTCATCTGTTCATCAGTTTGTAGTGCCATTTAAGATTCTCACACTTCTAGCCTGCATTTAGAAATGGGAGAGCTTTTGTTTCAAAGCCACAACATTTTTCAGAAATCACTCTTGTAAATTAAAAAGTGATGAATATTAAGAATTCACTAAATCATTCGGCAATTTTTTTCTACAAATTTGTGGTGAAATTGCTTTTCACTTCACTCTTTTCACCTGATGAGCCACCTCTGATGGATGTATGCATGATGGACAAAAAAGGGAAGTCTAGTAATTATAATAAGAGAAGGAAAACAAAGAGAAAAAAGGAGAAATTAATATAGCAGTAAAGTAAAAGATAATGCTGTTCACTAGAAGAATTTGTTAACCATTTGTAATTTAGCACCATATTTTCTGCCTCAGATAAGTTGTTACAAACCATTATCACTAATAGCCGCAGTTGTTCCATCATGCTCATCCCACCCCCGAACCTATTTTTGTAATTTGCTTTTGTGAGTGAATGAGCATAAGGATTTTCATGACCATTCAAATGGTTGTTATGAAGCCCACGTGTCTTTAATCTTTGTTTACTAAACAGCACAGCGTGGAAGTGGAAATATAAACAATGAGAGAGATTGGCCTGGACAGTACCACACCTCCTCATTGAAGTTCAGGAGGTTCCTCTGTTTCCAATTCAAGTATTAGATATAAATAACCTATTTGCAAAATTAGTAGTTTTGCTCATATTTACCTGTTTTGTTTTGCTTTGTTGGTTTTGAATTGTTTTTATTGAGGTGGTAGCCAAGGACCACTAATGGAACATGATTTGATTTTGCGTGAATTTTTTACAGCTGTGAGTCAAAAACCTGGGAACTTCCATTTCCAAGTTGTGATCCTTAACCACTATGTGATTTGCAGCAGTCTTACTCACATTTATAATGTTTTTCATTTATATCTCCCAATGTACAAAACTGCATTTTCAGGTATCATGTATGATTTTAATGTTTCATTTATTCTTGATTAACACACAGATTAATTTTCTGTCTTTCTTTTCCTACAGGTAAATTTGCGTGCCCTCCTGGCAGGTTTCGGTGTCGTAATAGTGTTTGTATTCCACAGTCAAAAGTGTGCGACAGGCAGAACAACTGTGGTGACAACTCTGATGAGGGTGAAGAACTTTGTAAGCAGTGTTGACATTTTTATCTTTCATATTCATGTCTGAGTTTATTACTTAGTAGTTGTACTATGATTTTAATGTGAATGATTGTTGAAAATAACAAATTCAGGGATGGCACACACACTTGTGTGTGTACAACTCTGGTAGGACTTTTGATTCAGTGAAGGATTTAAGATAAATAACTATGGAAAGGACACTGATTAAGGATGCACTTGAATTGCAAAGCAATAATATACTGATATGCGTGGAAGAGATTTAATAAATCATTTAACATAAGTATGCTGGGATGCAGTGATTCAGTTTTTATTTTAACCACTGTTAGGTAAGACAGTGTAGAAGTTGTGGAAGTGGTATTTGAATTTAAGTTCAAGTACCACTTCAGAGAAGAAAGAATAGAATAAATGGCCGGTTACTAGATTATGTGAAATATATGGTATGCTCCCACTTGCTACTTTACCCAAGTTTTTATTAATAGCATTGTGAATAATTACAGTAATTGAATGATATTTGATAAGAACATATTTTCATTCATGGAAGCAGAACCATATCATAAGAGATGTTGAAAGTGTCCGTCCTGTGCATTGAGACAGGCTTGAACATGAGACTCCATATTTCGGAAAGTTCTCACCAGTTGCTCTGGCGTAATGTTACTGCCTCGCAGATGTTCTTTTTCAATGCCTCAAGGGTTGTTGGCTTGTTTTGAAACACCGCTGATTAGAGATACTCCCAGAGAAAGAAATCAGGGGGTGTTAGATCAGAAGATTGAGGTGCCCACATTCCTCTAGAAATCATGTGATCTGCAAAGAATGACTCAATTTCAGCCCTACTCACATGTGATGTAATGCAAGTTTCCTCGTCTTGTTGAAAATATCCAGTTGCCAGCTCTTCAGGGTGCATTTGGTTAACAAATGTCTGGAAAATTTCCATGTAGACAACTGTTGTCACTGCATCCTAAAAGAAGATGGACCCAATGATCCACCGATGTGAGAGTGCACCACACTCAAACAAACAACACCACGGCAAGCAAACAACTGAACTAACCTCGAGAAATCACGAACCTGACATGCTCTATGTCCAAGGTCGTAACGAGTATGCCAACAGGCATTGATAAACAACGTCTGAGAGGCAGTGGTAGTGATTACGGATGAGCAACTGGAGCAAACTTTCCAAAATATGGAGTCTCGTGTTCAAGCTTGTTTTGATGCACAGAGCAGACATTTTCAATATCTCTTATGATATGATTCTGTTTTCCATGGATGAAGGTATGTTGTTACCAAATATCATTCAATTACTGTAATTATTCACAATGTTATTAATACTTGGGTAAAGTAGCAAGTGGGAACATCCTGTATATTTCACATAATCTAGTAACCAGCCATTTATTTTATAATTCTTCTCTGAAGTGGTACTTGAACTTAACCCTTTAACCGGCTGGAACAAATTGACTCGGGGTTAACAAAATAGGCTGAAATCAGCTGGAACGAATATATTCACTGTCTGAGAAGTGAGCCAAACGTGAATGGAACGAGTGAATCTGCGCATCAGAAAACATTACTTTTATGTTACGTTTGTCATTCTAAGTGGCGATTCAGGGGGTTATGATTGTTATTTATCCTTGCTGTCTGATTACCTTTTCCACTACGAATGCTAAGAAAAGGGCAATGAACCTAAGAAAGAAGAGAAAAGGTTTTTGAGTAACTTGTTTCTACCCAGTAGCATGATATCTGTATCCGAGGGATACTGCTTCCGAATCATTCCTTTGGTAATGGAACAGGAAACAAAGGACTATATGGGAATCAGACTACATACTGTAAGACTAAGGACTGTAAGGGAGCATTTACAACCAGTGACAGATTTACAGTTGATACTTCTGAGATGAAAGAGGGAAAGGAATTGTTTTGCCATAGCTTTTGGTATAAGCCAGTCACTATGGGAACACTTCTGTTTGAGGAGGGCAAGAAAATTTGGGCAACTTTTCGTTCAGGTGCATCGGCTGCTTATAGGGTTAAATTCCAATATCAATCCACAACATACTGTCACCAGGGCTTGAAAATTACTATGCCTGGAGGATGTAAATTATTGGCCTAGGCAGGTAAATAAAAACTGTAGTTGCCTGGTCTATGCAACTGAATTTAAAAATTAAAAAAAATTGGAATAGAATTTCCAAATACAAGAAAAAAGACAGTCATTGCATGTCTTATTTCATTTCACTGCTAATCACTGGAAGTTGTATTATTGTTATGGAGGGCCAAGAAGAGAGGAATATAACTTCTTTAATTATATTATGCTGTAGGTCCAGAAATTGGAACCATATGTAGTTTTACTCCAAATGTTGTTTATAGTCAGCAACGGGATGCATGCCTGTGTTGGAACTAGCCTGTGGTGTTTAGTAACGAAGTGCGAAAACATTAACAAAAAGAACATAGCAGAATCACTAAATTTCTCAGATATCAATTTCATCATCATACCATGTCATACCAATTTCAGCATCATCATCTTAAAACTTAAGATAAACGGTTTGTGCATTGAACGTTTTGAATACAGACACTTAAAATGGAAATGCAAAACATGTAGAGAAAGTTCATATTTTTTAACTTAAAAATATGAGGGTTTTGATTTGTTATCTTAAAGGGTAAATTTTCATGGGCATCCAGCTTTTACTACCTGGGCAGGTAAATACTTTCTGCACATGTCCAGTTGGGCATGTAACTTTTCAGATATTTTTCAAGCTCAGGTCACTGAACTTATATTGACACTGTATATTGCAGCGTGTTCATTATCTAATATGATTCCTGGCCTCCTTTGGTTCTTAATTTACCAATTCTTAGCAACATTTTGTCTTGCTGGTGGTAGAATGTTTTCTTCCATATTTTCCTTGACAATTAGGCAAAAATGGACCAATCTTTGGTAGTGTTTCAGATTTTTAGAAGATCCACACATTAGATTTCTACAATTTTCCCTCGTATCTTGGAAACTTGTTGTTTTAGTGCCACTATCTTAGAATGCACAGAAATTGGGATATCCATAACACAAATCTTCTATAAGTTTTCTCTAAAAAAGTCCAAAAACCACTCTGACAATTTTGAAAGCATGACATACTTATGATGGCACATTTATATAGTTTACACACTTCAAAAATGTCATTTACTAGATCAGACATGTGCAGCTTACAAAATATAACTTCTATCAGCTCTAGGTAATGCTGCCAACCTTACATCTTACAATTCATGAACAATTTTTTTTTGTTCTCATGAATTTAACAAGACTAGAAACAGCTGGTAAAAATTTTAAGCCAGTGAACAAAAATGCAGGAGCACTATTCCTTGCAGGTGAAGCTTGGCGATATGCATGGCAAAACTGCGAACTGTATTAGGATGTAAATGAGGGAAATTCTGCGTATGATGTGGAATTGTGTTCTCTTATTTAATTTGCACAATTTTGTGGCAATTAACTTTACCACAGAAGTTGTTGCACTCCATAATAGTATGCAGAGCCATCACTCTCATAATTGTTGGATGCTGTCTTTTGATTTGTGAAGTGGCAGACAGCCTGTATGACAGAAAGTCAACAGTCGGTGATGTTAGCAAGAAACAAATGTCTGTCAGTATTAGCTCTGTCAGACAACAATCATAGAACTCATTTACATGATCAGGAGTTAATGTAGACATCAGTCTTCTCAGCTGCCTCTGTGAAATGTCAACCACTAGCCTCGGGCACATCAGAGCTAAACTCTGTACAAACTGCTTTAGTGCATTGTTGTTATGGGGAAATTACCAGTACACATTCTTAACATTACTATCTGCAGTCAGTGCCTAACTTCTGATTTTACTTTAGATTGTGTGAAGAATGTAGCTGTTGAAGTGAGTAGTAGGGATGTCAATGCACAAATGATGTATGTTTGGATGTTTTTGGAAGGTAGCGTGTATTTGCTGTTTTTGCTTACAAACTACAGTGGTAGTGAAGAGCTTCCAGCAGTGGACATGTTTTAGTCTGCATGCATAATAATTTAAAATGCAACTAAAATATTAAGAAATAAAAAAGAAAAGAAAGAAGGAAAAGTTTTCTATGCTACATTCTCAGTGTTTCTGTGTAAACATAAAAAGACTACTAGGACAAATAGCATAACTATCTTCATACCATGAATTTTTAGTGTCACTACCACTCAAGCCCTTCGTATTATTGAAACTGACATATAGAGTTTTAACCAGCAATGAAAGGCAGTTGGCAGAGTAATGGTGTGTCTCCTTCTTTGATTTCAGGTTTGTTGTTTTAGGTATGGCTTTAATCTATTGTCAGTTTCTTGCCTTCTTAATACAATTTCCTATCATTTTCAGTGAACAACAGTTGTTAAAATATTAAGATTAGCAGTCAAGCAAAATCAGCCTGTAGTACACCACAATTTGTATTTTATTTTATATAAGTTCAACCTGGGCTCTTAAACTATCATCTTTTAATTAAAGTGGAAGAACTCAGTGTAGTGATATCAAATGTTATGAAAGGGTTCTGAAACTCTTCAAGAAGCTACTCAGTTTAGTTTGGTGAGTTATGTTTTAAGAACAGCAAAATCATTTTTCTCATACTCATCAAAAGCATTAATTTATGATGCATTTATTATTTCTCAAAATGCCATTTTTCAGCTTTCATTCTTGAAATTTGTCAAATGCTATTAAATGTTTTGTCAGCTGTATGAAAATTTATAGGAAACATTTTTTTTTTTTTGAGGTTATTTTATTAAGAGAGGTGGTGGGGAAAGAAATTGCTTTAGTTGTAGGAATTGCATAATTAACTGGAATGAAAGCCAGTCCATCACTTTTGTTTAAAACATATGTATTAATGAATTGAGCTGAAAGTTTCTATTCCATACCCATACAATTTCATTAAACTAAACTGAAACTATGTAATATTTCATTTTAGGTGACTGGCGCAATCATTGTACATTTCACGAGTTCCAATGTGCTAATGGTCGGTGCATTAACCTATCTTATGTGTGCGATAAGGCTGATGACTGTGGTGATAATTCTGATGAAATAGACTGTGGTATGATTTTTTTAGATCTTCATATAAAATTTTCTGTGTGTGATAACATGGCTTTCTTTATAGTTCTATCAAATATAATTGTTTTCTATCACATAAAGTTTCTTTAATGTATGGGTGAAAATTTATCTTCATTAATATGCAATATCTATTCCAAGAGTATTACTGTTGTATAAAATACAAGGATGGTTCAGAGACACTAAGCTAGAAAAATCAGGATGATATTGTTCTGAAAGGAACTAAACAAGGATACAATAGAACAACGGCAAATTAGAGTAGAGAAAGATCTGTTGCAAGATCGCTGGAAACCGAATGTGAAATACAACTTAGATTAATGGAGTAAGGCTCGAGAGATGATGAACATTTGTTGGACCCAATGTAGATATTTTGTTGGTGTTGTCAGATGGTGGCTAGCATATATAAGCCAGTTATTGAGTTGTGCTTATGTCAACTGAAATATGATTTATGATGCTATCCACATCATGGGAAAAGAATAATTATTCATTATCTGCGGTTAAGTTAAAATAGCTTCTTTCAATGTTCATATCATATGGAATTAGGGCCTGTCTTCTGTACAGTGCACTAATTAGCATGTCTTTTGTAAAAAAAGATTGTGCTTATGTTATTGGTTTGCCCATCTGTGGGCACCATATCTCTGCAACTATTAGTCTGATTTGAAAAATTCTTTTTGCTTTGGGAAGCTTGAAAATTTTTTTATGATGCACAATTTCACCACTGGAAGGCATAAATGCAGATGATGTCGAATTCAAAATACATTTAATTCAAAATATTTGCATCTAAGCATCCAACTGAAAAAATTATTTTACCCTTCGATTCCCTTTACATTGAAGAGTATTTTAGGTATAGTCACTTTTACAAGTAATGCATAGATTTTCTGCTAGGAGGTGTAAAAGTAAAGTGTGTTTTCCTTCGATATCTCTACTTCTAAGACTGATTTGAAAATTGTTTTCTTCAGCAGATACAGTTCCTGATGGAAAATCTTTTGCGTATAATTTCTGATTTTTGGTGAAGAATGGTTTGGCCACCAGGAGGCATAAGGGATAATTTCTGCTTCTGATGTATTTGCCAAAAAATCTGAGCTTCTAAAATCTCGATTGAAAAAATTCTTTCTTAGACCAGTGCCACTCACGTTGATAAAAGTTTTCGGAATGTTTTCTTTTCAAAATATTGCATGGTTTTTCCGCCAGGGGGCGTAGATTTAGATCATATTTTTGTCAATATCTCTGCTTCTAATGGCCCGATTTGAAAAATTCCTTCTTTATTGGATAGCGTTTCCGGTGCAAAATGTTTTTCACATAATTTCAAAATTTTTAAGTAATTGATATACCTTTCACTAGGTGGCGTAAAGGTGAAGTGCGTTTTCCCCGACATCTCTGCTTCTAAAACTCCGATTTAAAAATATCTTTCTGTACCAGATACAGCTTCCGATGGGAAATTTTTTGCATATAATTTATAATTTTTGGTAAAAAATGGTTTGGCGTAAGTCTTAATTTCCGCTTCTGATATATTTGCAGCAAAATCTGAGCTTCTGAAATCTCATTTGAAAAAAATTCATTTGAGGACTGATACTACTCACGTTGATAAACCTTTTTGGAATATTTTCTTCTTAAAATAATGCATGGCTTCTCTGCCAGGGGACATAGATGTATATCTTATTTTTGTCAATATCTGTACTGCTAAGAGTCTGATTTGAAAAACTCTTTCTTTGTTGGATAGCGTTTCCGGTGCGAAACGTTTTTCATATAATTTCAAAATTTTCAAGTAACTTATAGACTTACCAATAGGGAGCGATAAGGTAACTTGCATTTTCCTTGATATTTCTGCTTCTAAAACTCCGATTTAAAAAATTCTTCCTGTATCACACACAGTTCCTGATGGGAAATGCTTTTCATATAATTTCTAATATTTGGTAAGGAATGGTTTGGCCACCAGGTGCATAAAATGTTAATTTCTACTTCTCATGTGTTTGCAGAGCTCCTGGAACTCGACTGAATTTTTTTTTCCTGGACCGATACCGCTCACATCGAAAAACCTTTTGAGAATACTTTCTTCTTAAAATAATGTACATTTTTTCCCGCCAGGGGCATAGATGCATACCTTATATTTGTCGATATCTCAGCTGCTTCTAAGAGTCCAATTTGAAAAATTCTTTTTTGGAAAGCATTTTTGCTGCGAAATGTTCCTTATATAATTTCAATTTTTTCTTAATGCACAAGTCTGCAACCAGAGGGAGTAAGTTCATGATTCTGTTAACAGCAATATCTGTGGGATTTAAAACCCTATTGAAAAACTTCTTTCTTTGGTCAGATACTACTGTTTTCCACTCTGGTTCCATTGACTTCGAGTAGCTTTGATAAATCTAATTCGCATCTGAACGGATTCAAAAGAACGTGCTCATTACGCCCGAAAATTCAGTGTAATCCTTCTTGTTTTTCAGTTATCATCAGGGAATACAATTACATCACCTAAACATTTGGATGTATGTCAATAAATTCCCAAAAGTTTGATCTCTAGTCATAGTTCACTATGCTATAGAGTATATAATCAGTGTATGCACTGGTGTACAGAGTTCATACACCTCCTGGAATTGAAGGGGAATCCCTTAAATGTGCTCCAAACACACACACGGTTTCTGTAAGAGTCCTTAAATTTAATTTTGATTTCTGGAAATTATTGTACTTTGGACCTTTTCAGTCTTCTATTCCTGATTTAGCAGACAGAAGGTTAACTTTTTTCTTCCTTTTTTTTTTTTTCATTTCTCTTCATGATTATATTCTTATTTTGTAATTTTGTTTTATCATGTTCTTCATTTTTAATGTCTTGGGTTGTATTCAAAAAGAGCCACTTCACATTCTTTAAGAATGTTTTTTAGTAAAAATACAAATTTTTCTTTTTGTAACATTATCTTCTTTAAAATCAATCAGTAGTGAGTGCAAGCATTTTACCCCCGTTTTCCTTTTTAAAGCGAAATTAAATTTCAAAATCAATACTCAACCTGTAGCTGATGGAATCTGAGCCATTTCCAGTGACATATAAAACTGTTTTCATGGTAGAGTCAACAGTGCAGTACAATTTTTTTTATATTTAATTTTGCTTAAAATGTGTGTTTTCCCATTCCTTAGTCACTTCTTTCTATATCCAGTGTGTGTGTGTGTGTGTGTGTGTGTGTGTGTGTTCATTCATTTTCAGAATTTGATAATTTTTCAGATTATGGCCCCTGCAGTTTTGGTACATGTTCTCAGCAGTGTGTGCCAAAGAAAGGTGACAGCTACTCTTGTAAGTGTGCTCTTGGTTATCATCACATACCTGGAAATTACGGGTCATGCCAGGCAAATGGTAAGAATAACTAAGTGGTCATATTACATGTTATTTATTAGGATCTGTTGCATTTGCTACTTTTCCTCCCCTTCACTGTGGAAGAACATGTGAATTAATGTTTACTTGGGAAATATTGGGCTTTGACCCCTCTTTTATTTATATATTTATTATTATTATTATTATTTTTTTTTTTTTTTTTTGCTTGTAATGCTTTTTGGCCATGCATTGCTCTTGTGGCTATGAAACTCACAAATAAGTTATATATTCTTGGACACAGAAGATGATCTGTGCTTAGAATCATATCCTCACAGGCTATGTATAAAAACATACGTTAAGTAGCAGCTGACTTGTGAAAGCTGGTGAACATTCGGAAATGTATTGTATATTGTATAGTCAGTTTCCTCCATGCATCACGAGTCACATAACTAAGCATAAAATGATTCTTCTCTTGGCTCAATAATGAGTTAAAGTAACATCTTCTTCTTGAGGATGGTGATTAAAGAGTTCAGCACTGAAATGCATAAAACTGAAAACCAAGTGTGGGTGTAAATGGAGTTCAGCATTTCTTTAGTCAGTTTTTGGAGTTTTTCAAGAACTTGAAATATCCCACATATGACATAACTGGGCAATTTTAAATGTTTTAGTTTCAGCATTGTTTATAGATTTCCTGATTTTTTTTTTTTTTTTTTTACAAAAGTACTAGAACTTCATAAATATTTTGGACTAATCTGCTTAGGTCTCAAACTAGTTTGAATTAAGTTATAACACACAAAGCCAATTCAGGAACTTCTGCAGATAAATTCATATTTAATTTTTTTGAACTTTTACCTTCACCAGCATACAGTTTTTAATTTTTTTGATTTCTTACATTCAGTAATGTTTTCCATTCTTTTTGGAATATTTTCAAGAGAGACTTCAAAAGGATTCCTAACATGATTAAAGTTTCAGATCAAGTCCATAATAGATGACTCTTATGAAGGTCTTCATGTTGGACTACCACTTTGGTGATGCATAATTCTATAAATTATTCAGATTGGTGAAAGGCAATTAAAATTAAACTAGTTTCTTAAGTTACTATTAAAAATGTTATTCCAAACAGTTTTTTAAAAATAGAAAAATTCCAAAATGGAAATCTGTGTGCTTGAAAACCTGCTCTAAAGTATACCATACATATTGACACCACTGCTGTATGAGACAACAGTTGGTTTCCTAAGTTAAGGTTGGAAACCAACCTTAACTTAGGTCATTATCATTATCATTATTCAGTTGCCCTTTGGATCCCGTGCAGGAAGGTTGCACATCGTGTGAGCTCCTGCGAGTGAACTTCAGTGCAAGCTTTTCGTCGTCGGCGGGCGTTCGTCTTGTTCTGCGATTAGATAGTTTCTGGGTTACCAGTCTATCCAAATCAGTCCGGTTAGGGGATATTTTAGTTGCTAAGCTTTTTTCAAAGCTCAATTAAAATTTTCTCGAATCCACTTCTCTTCGTTTCAGCTTCCAGCCCATCGTAAAAATTAAGAGAATTTCAAGTTCAGATGTTCTAGAGCAAAAGCCTGACGCCAAGAAAAGTGATGTCGTTTCCCGTTCCTCATCCACTTTCACGGGAAATCCAGAGTCAACTGAAAAGCCAGATCCAAGAAGATCTAGAAGAATTAAAAACCTTCCGCCGGAACTATGTAATAGTATCAAAAAAAGAACCAGAAGAACAAGAAGAAGATTGGTAAGTGAAAAAATTTCTTATTCTGTGCCTCAGAAAAATCTAGGCACGTCATCTGACAAAAAAGTTGTCGATGACTCTTGAATGTCTGTGCCAATTCCAGACATAATATCTGAGAAATTATCAGATATGAAAAAAACACCGGTGGGATGCCCGGGCGATGGGATATCTGAAAAATTACAAATATCATTAAAACACCAAAGAAATGCTCGGGCGATGGAATATCTGAAAAAATTGCAAATATAATTAAAACACCGAAGAGATGCTCAGGCGATGGGATATCTGCTAAATTATCAGATATCATTAAAACACCGGAGAGATGCCTGGGCGATGGGATATTTGTAAAACTTTCAGATATCATTAAAACACCGGAGAGATGCCCGGGCGATGGGATATTTGTAAAATTTTCAGATATCATTAAAACACCGGTGGGATGCCCGGGCGATGGAATATCTGAGAAAATACTAGATATGTTTTATGAAAAGTCCGAGAGATGTCCGGACAACCTTACCCAAAAAAAAGGAAGGTTTTATGGAAAATAGACCTGAGACGGCTTCGGCGTCAGGCTTTTGCAAGAAATTCTGTGTGAATCCACGTCGGTTTGTAAAAAAAAACAAAAAACGGCCCTTTTTGGGGCCGAGTACCTTTTTCCAAAAGGAATTTGCCAAACCTGCTCAGCAGTTGAAAGAAACTATGTTTCTACCGACACAAACAGGAATTCACACAAGTAAAGAAAGACTTTACAAAGAAAAAATTGAAACTCTAGAAAGTTTCAAAAAGTTTGAGAAAAGTGAAAAAAAAAACTGTGCAAAAACAAAACAAAAAAAGTGTTGAAAAAAAAGAACAACCTCAGTCATCATACGAGCATAAGTTAAGCTCAAAAATAAAGGATGCAGTTAATGACACAGAATTAATGAAAAATGATACAAATAAATACCTGCATAATATTAATTTATTACACAGAGAAAAAAAAAGTTGTCATTAAAAGCAATTTACAGAACTCTGTGCTAAAAGAAAGAATTGAAAAACATCGCAAAAATTTCCAAAACACAAATGTGACAGAGAAATTGATTGCTGATGTTGACAAATATCTAGGTGAGAAGGGAAAAAAACCCAGCCCTTTTAAGGGCATTTCTGTTTCTGAGGAAGAAAAAAACCCGGCCCTTTTAAGGGCATTTCTGTTTTTGAGGAAGGAAAAAAAAAGGCCCTTTTAAGGGCATGGTACAGAATTCTGTGCTTAAAGAAAAAATTAAAAAACATCGCAAAAAAAAATTCCAAAACACAAAAGTGATAGAGAAATTGATTGTTGATGTTGATAAATATTTAGATGAAAGTGCTACGCAAAAGCAAAAAAAATTGGTTACTCCAACCATGGAAAAACCAAAATATTTCACTGGCAGGCTTAGCAAAGAAATTAAAGAGGCAGAAAAAATTAACTGTAATGAAGATGCTCAATTGCAGTATGCTAATAACATTACATTTTATAACACACAAAATGAACTGCCTCTTCTATGTGATAATGTGGAAAATAACCACACTGAAATAGCAAGCCAACAAGTAAAAAACATAGAAAGCAGTGAAATCACTGTAGAAAGCAAAATTGACCTATTAATTAAAAAAATTAAAGAAAAGTCCACGAGTGAGAAACTTACGGAAAAAATAAATAAATGGAGAAACAGATAAAAAACAAAAAAATGGTGAATGGACCATCAATAAAATAGCAGAATTAGCTGCCAAACTGGTCAAAAACAAGGAAGCAATCAATTGCAATACTGTTATTGAAAGTAACAGCAATATAAATAAAATTGACACAGTAAAAAATGATGAAAAAAAAAATGAGGATGAAATTTTTTCCTCTGAAACAAATGAACTTAACATACTAATTTGGAATGCGCAAGGCATCAAAAGGCAGCATAGAGAATTCTTAGCCTACCTAAAATATAAAAAAATTGATATTGCGCTAATTAATGAATCCTGGCTAATGGACAGAATTAAATTCTAAATTCCCAACTACAAGGTTTACAGAAAAGACAAAACCTCCCAAAGTGGGGGAATTTTGATTGCAGTGAAAGATAAACTAGAGCAAATTGAAGCAACATGCAACACAGAGGATGGTATGGAAGTGCACTCGGTTATTATTAAAACAAAAAAAATAACCCGATTAAATTTACGGCGCTATACAATCATCTCAAACACACTATTACCAGGGAAGCTCTAGATAATCTTTTCGAGGAAGATATTCCAACGGTCATAGCGGGAGATTTTAATAGTAAACACCGCTATTGGTACTGCCCTAGAGCTAATAAAAGTGGAAACAATATCTTCAGATATCTCTTAAACAAAAACATTGATTTGGGGGTACCATCTGAACCCACAAGAACGGCGCTCAGAGGAACTAGCAACATACTAGATTTTGCCCTCTTGAAGAATAATAAATATTACTTTGAAATTTACACTGCGGTAGCGCTCTCCTCTGACCACAATCCAGTTCATCTCCAGCTTTATACTGATAAAACTGTGACGGTAGCACCCAAAATGGTCACTAACTTCAAACAATTTGAAGAGAAAATTAAACTAGTGCCACCCCCAGTAATTGGAGACTGTAATAGCAAAGAAGAAACTGACAGAGCTATTAAACTCTTTAACCTCGCCATTAAAAAAATTATGGAAGAATGTCAAACTCCTGCTAAAGAGAAAAAAAAATCCGTACTATTTACCCAAAGAAATTTTGGAACTTGTTAAAGAAAAAAATAGGTACCGAAGCAAGTGGCAAAGAACAAGAAATAAAACGTTCTATGACCTTTATTGCTGCATAAATAGACAAATTAAAAGAGAAATCAGAAAATTCGAGAATGGTTCATGGGGTCAAGTATTAGAGGAAGTATTAGACTACTATGAAAATTCAAGTATTAGACTACTATGAAAATTCAAATAAAAAAAATAAAATGACTCTATAGAATCTTACGTCGAGCTTGCAAAATAAAAATGTCAAATTACTCCCACCCCTTCAAAAAGCTTGCAAAATAAAAATGTCAAATTACTCCCACCCCTTCAAAAAGAAGATGGGACGGTAGTTAGAACTGACGAAGAAAAAGCAGAAATTTTTGCAAACTCACTAGAAAAACAGTTTAAAATAAATGATATCCCTGACGCTGATGTAGCCATTAAAATGAAAAAGGCCCTGGATACTTATTTTAAACATGCGGAGGATGTAGAAAATTCTAGAGTCATCACCCAAAGTGCACAACTCTATGAAGAATTTACTAGTAAAAAAAAACCTGTGTTAACATCCCCAATTATAAGTAAACAGAAAGGCTCTTTTAAAAAAATTAGGAGGACAAGGCATAGAAAACAGCAACCAAAAGTAGTAAATGCTACGGCCTCTCTTACGTCCGATAGACAGCAACCTCTAAATAAAGTGGATACGACCTCTCTTGGGTCCGGAACGCCAGAAACTGAAAAGATAAGAAAAAACAAGACACCTTTTAAGGGCCAAAAAAAATTTTTGTTCCTCCAGATTTTGAAAAACCACTACTCATCAGTGAAAGGGAAGTTAGGTTTCATATTAATAATCTTAAAAATAAAAAGGCACCGGGCAATAATGGCATAAATAATAAAATTATGAAAACATTACCGGAAGAGTATGTGCAAACCCTTACTAAAATATACAATTGTGCCATTAAATTACATTATTCCCCTGATGCTTGGAAGACAGCAGAGGTAATACTATTACCCAAGCCAGGTAAAAACCCGGCAATTCCTGAAAATCACAGACCGATTTCGTTGCTCCCAACCATGGGAAAAATCTTTGAAAAAATAATTCTTATTAGAATGCAACAATTCTGTGAGGAATTCCCAGTAATTCCATTTATTCAAGGAGGTTTTAGAGATAAACACTCCACGGTGCACCAACTCTCTAGAATAACTGAAAAATGTGCTGAAAGAATAATAAAAAAAGAACACACAGCAGCCATATTTCTGGATGTGGCAAAAGCATTCGATAAATGCCCACATGAGGCAATTATCTACAATCTAAATAGCACATGATTTCTCACCCTGGATTATACATATAATCAAATCATACCTCACTAACAGAACATTCTGTGTAAAAATCAATGGGAGAAAATCGTTAAAAAAAATAATCGAAGCTGGTGTACCGCAAGGCAGTGTACTCGCACCAACGCTGTACTCTATCTTTACGTCAGACTTTCCCAACTATAATAACAGGAATCTGACTACAGCTCTCTATGCTGATGACACCGCACTCGCTTATACTTCCAAAAATAAAAATCCAGCAACTTTCATGTTGCAACATTATGTTGAACAACTTGAGAAATATTTCTTAGATTGGAAAATCAAAATCAATACTGAAAAAACTCAAGCAATTCTATTTTCTAGGATTAAATGCAATCACAATCCAGACTTTGAAATAGAAATGTATAAAAAAAAAAATACCTTGGGTAAATGATGTTAAATATTTAGGACTTTTTATGGACCACAACCTAAACTGGAACAAGCATATTAAAGAAACTCTGTCCAAATCTCTTAAGATCAGAGGAAGTCTCCAGCTAATAATAAAAAATAAAAGGCTTAGCAGGAAAAACAAAACTTTGATATGGAAAGCCTGTATCAGCCCTGTTATTACTTATGCCTGTCCTATCTGGGGTAACTGCAACAAACAGCAGAAAAATAAGATTACCTCATTTCAAAATAAAACCCTACATTATATGGTTGGACTTGATGGAAAAACTTCAAACCATGCTATCCGAAGCATGCTAAATATTAATTCTATCCATTATACGATGTATGACTTAGCTAAAAGATGCTATGAAAAAGCTAAGATTCATCCTAATCCTATAGTCAGAGAGGCCATTAACTATACTGTCAATGAAACTGACAGTTATAAAAGGCCAAAAGCTATCTTGAATAAAGTTCCAGAAATGAACCCAATCACAGCTACCTTAGCAAAAAAAATAACAATAATTGGGACTAGTGTTCGGAGGGTATTCTTCACATAAGAAGAATTTTCGTTTTAAAAAAAAAAAAAAAAAGAAAGGGGGGCTCTTTTAAGGGCCGTACTCTGTTTTGCAAAAATACTTCACGCATGTGAAGAAATTTTGTTAAATAAAAAAAAAGGGCTCTTTTAAGGGCCGTACTCTGTTTTACAAAAATACTTCACACATGTGAAGAAATCTTGTTAAAAAAAAAAAACGGCTCTTTTAGGGGCCGAACTTGTTTTGTAAAGAGAAATATTGCAGTCCACGTATATGAGACTGGCCCAGAAACACGGTACTATGGTTTAAAAAAAAAAAAAAAAAGTACCAAACTCCCCTCCAGCCAGTGGAAAAAAAGAAAAATTCTCTGAGAAGCGAGGTGAAAAGCCAACTCCTACACGGGAACTGAGCAAACGACAACTGTGTGGTTTAAGGTGCCTTGCAACACAGGGTTTATGAGAAAACTGGGTGTTTATCTGTAGGATTTTTCTTGTGTGGTTCTTTTCTTTTTTTAGGCACCCCTTTTCCCTGTCCTTTCCCCGATTCCCTGCGGCCTGGCGTTGTCTGCGGGATCACTTGCTTTGACTGATTTGTTGCAGGTAAGTATGTAGGGTAGCTTACAACTTCAATACTTAACGGGAAACCGTATACTCCTTTTGCTCTAATATTTCTGTACTTTTCTTTCATGCTGTTCTATCAGGGAAATCTGTTCCCAAATATCTTATCTTCTTCCTTTTCACCTGACAAAAGGCGCAGAGCGCTGAGGGTTCGGGTCTCTCAACCTCAGATAGGAAATCTCTCTCTCTCTAAGTTAAGGTTGGATTGTGGCTTGTGAATGGCAGCTGTTGTCTTCCCAGTAGGGGTTGTCACTTACTGTACATGACAAATCCAACCTTTTTAAGCACCTTCAGTATAGTTACTCTCTCAGTTTCTAGATCTGCTGCTATTTTCCTTTTGAAAATATGTTTTTGGTGTGCCTGTACTTCATATGAATCCCAATTTGTTTTATGCCCTCAATTTTGTATGTGTTTGCTTAAACCTGTTTTGTTTGAAATGTTCTTAATTGCAGCTCTACTTTCTGCTACTCTTGTTTTGAGCTTCTTGACCATTTTTCCCATGTTGCTGTGGCCACATTTGCATTTTATGTTGTGGGTTACACCTTCCTGTAATAGTCCTTTTTTTTTAGCTTTATGTTAGGAAGACAATTTTTTACTTGTTTTGTAATCCTGGAGCCATTCTTAAGTGAAATTTGTTGCTTATCCTCAGAAGTTTTCAAACAGTTCTTTATGAAGATGTGTACTTTATCAGACTATCTATTGTTTATTGCTTTGCCTTCATTTTCTTTGTTGAAAAAAAATGTGATTTGGATGGGAGGAGGTAAGCATTTTGATTTTGAATTCTTCCATTTGTGCATTAATATATCCTCTAAAGAATTTAGTGCATTTATCTTTACCAAAAATTGTGAGGCCACATTCATTTGCTTTTATGTAATTGGAATAATTTGACTCATATTTAGCATTTTATTATTGTTTGCAGTCTCTTTTTGTAAATAAGAATGTAAGAGATTTGTTGTTAGTTAATCTTATCAAAAGAACTGAACAGAAAAATTGCAGGAGCAGTTAAGGAAAGTTATAAGAAATAGCGTTGTGCAAGTCTTTTGGCCATTATATTTGTAATACACAATTGGCATGCATTCAAGAAACATACAAAAATTTGTTAGATTGGCTAAATAAAGTAGTATTATACGAAAAAAAAGAGTAATTAATAAACTTTTGTTTGTTTGGAGATTTAACAACCACTGTGAGCAGCTCAATGGGCTATAAACAGTTGCCCATCCCTAATTTAGGGTCAATGGTTTCAGGGAAGGGAGAGAGACAATACAGTAAAACAAACACATCCATGCCTCACTGGGATTCGAACCCAGACCCATCTCGGATGAATGATCAGAAGCCAACAGTTATACCACTGTGCCCCCAGGGCAACGTAATTAATAAATTAAAATAAAAAGAAGAAAAATGGTTAAATTCAGTTGAGAAATGTACAGCTGAAACTTACAACTATACCACACAAATTAAATGTAGTGTAGATCTCACAGAAAAAGGGAATAAATGAGGAATTAAAGGAAATTATAACTAAGGGTAGTTATTGCAATTTAACTTCTGATAAGTTAAATGAAAAAAAAAAAAAAAAGAATTATCGAATTGCAAAGTGTTTGCAGGAAATAGAAGTTCGAGAGTCTGTGTTGAAAATGAGGAAATAATATCATAGCCACCAATTATTACAAATTTTCTGCTGATTTTATTGCATTATGGGCACCACTGGAAAAATTCTATAAAATATGTAACTAATTTGCTGTACAATTGAAGCGAGCTTAACAGTGACTACTTTGCAAAAGTAATGGTGACTTTAAACCCTGACAAAATATTCATTTATGACAAGCATGATGGAGCTGTAAATAAATCAGAATGACAAATCCCCATCTTACTTGTAACAGTGACAAAATTGTGATGAACACAGTACTGTAACAATGACCATTTGATGAACTCATCTTGCTTGTAACAGTGACCATTTTTGATGAACACAATACTGTAAGTGACCATTTGATGAACCCATCTTACTTGTAACAGTGACCATTTGTGATGAACACAATATGAAGCAGGAACAGAGCACAGACTCCCTGTGGCAGGCCCCTTTCAATTTATTTAGTGTGCATTTTCAGTGCTCTCAAGACAACTGGAGATGTTTTGTTTTCTTGACTGCAGACAGCAGACCTTAATGTAGATTGTACAAGTGTATGGCAAAGTATGCACAAGAATTCTGTTTGGCATATCCCTTGATTATGTCCTCTTTTATTTGTCTTTCTGCAGCACATCTCTTGGGCCATACAGATCGGACTATCATCTTGGTTGTCAACTTGTAGTTTTTGATGACATGTCCTACACTTTCTGCCAGTTTTTTTATTGTATCTTCCTGCCTGTCTACTTTACAGCTGTTTGCTCTTCCACATTTCACAAGTGGCAATTTTGCTGATACTCAAACCACCCTTCTAATCACCCACTATCATTCAATGCTCAAAGTCCTTTACGTCACATCATTTTCTAATTAGCCCTTCAGTAAGATTTTCTGAACTACTACTGGAGTGTTCATGTTCACACACACACACACACACACACACACTTGATTATGTTGTTGTAGTGGTATGATAAAAACAGATGACATAGCAGACTATTTGCATAAAGTGATCTACTGGTCTTAATAAATTAGCTATCTCATGTATGTTTTTATCGGATTTGCTGTTTTGTATTAGTTTGAATAATACATGTTCATTTACTAATTTTCGTACTTAAAATTGGCTTGAATCACTTATGTTTGTTGATGAATAAATTGCCATTCTTATGACTACAATTACAATAATGTTGCAATGCAAGTAAACATGGAAGACTTGATTTGGCCTAATGGTATAAGACGTTGCTTCTAATTCTTCATCCGAGATGGATCAGGGTTTGAATCCAGGATGAGGCTTGGATGGGTGTGGTTGTTTTACAACACTGGTTCTCTCCCTTCTCTGAAACCAGTGACCCTAAATTAGAGACAGAGGATAATTCTTATTGTCTACTGAGCTGCTAACAGCAGTTGTTACCACCCCACCCCCAAAAAAAGACTACTTGATTTGCTCAAGTTAAAAAAAAAAACTATTTTTTAAACACCTAAAGTTTCCAATTGAATAAATTTCATGAGCTATGTTATTTTATAATAGTGGATTGTTTAATTCCAACCGCGAAAAAAAAAAAAAAAAGAGTCGTATTTAACATTTCTGTAGCATCATCCTTTGTTTTATTATTATTATTATTATTATTGTTGTTGTTATTAATTACAAGTAAAAAAATATTCATTCTTTTGCATTGATTACTTTGTCATTTGGAATTTAAAGATGCATAGTACATTCTCACCACATAAACTTTGTTTCATTTTCATTGCTGTAGTTCCTTCCCTTCCCTTCATTAAACAGATTTTCAGCTATTTCTGATTTCTAACAAACCTTTGATTTATTTGTAGGCAAAGAAGCAGTGATATTGGTTGCCAGTGAAAATGAATTGCGCCAAATAAGTCCGTATAAACCGTCTCTGCAAGAGATGAATGATGTTCTTCACAATCCTGCTGTAAATAAGAGTCGTATAGATTCGATTGACATTTTGTACAAGGATAATGAAATAATTGTGTTTTGGACCAATTTTCACACAAAATCCATTCATAGATATTCAATTGCAGTTGGCAGAACTGACAGTGGAAATAAAAATCGAACAAAGCGTGAAGATCGATCTGTTCCCATTGTAAGTCTTCCTATTTTTCTTCTTATATTTAATATCTTAATAATGAAGAATTCGTTTGTTTGTTTTTCTTTTTGTACAATCACCTATTGTTTGTTAATTTAAGAATTATGATTTTTGACATTTTTATGTTGATTCTAATAATTAAAATGCCACATTATTATTATTATTGTTATTATTATTATTATTGTGTAGTGCAAAAGTTTATCACAATTATTGCTTGCATCTTACTGTAATAAGAAATTATGGAGTTATGTGTCATTGTTCTTGACACATGTATGATGAAAGGTGCAGATGTTGCTTCTGATTGTTATGTGTTAGTGTCATGAGTGAAAATGAATGTTAGCTGGAGAAAGGAAGATGCCAGTGATGAAAAGTATAAAGGTTGAAAGTATTCCTGAAGAACATCAGCATTATTCTGAAATGCACAGTGAATGACTGAATCAGTTTTTAAAGGCATGAGGAATAAATATGGGAAACAAATGGACATGTTTAAAAATTGTGTTCTGAGTCTTGCTGAAAACGTTTGCAGGGCTGCAGCAGTAGGTAGTATTAAATATCATGCTTGGTGGTACAGTAAGATTAAAAAAGTGGTAAAGAGGAAGAAGGAAGCATTTTTCAGGGGAGATTGCAAGGAAGAGTCACCGAGGATGAATACCATTGAAAAAAGTGTAAAGCAACTACTGTAAGGGCTGTCCAAAATTAAATTGTCAAATGTACATATGTAAATAATTATTGGTGTTTTAAAACAATAAGAATGAGCATTTCATTTTAGCCATTTTGGAAATGTCATGACAAAGAACTTTACTTTGCATAAACAATATCATTGAAAAAGTGTCAAGCAACTGTAATGGTTGTCCAAAATTAAATTGTCAAATTTACATATGTAAATAATTATTGACATTTTAGAACAATAAGGATGAGCATTTCATTTTAGCCATTTTGGAAATGTTGTGACAAAGAACTTTACTTTGCATAAACAAGATGGACATTCCTTTCAAAGGTCACCTGTTAATCCTCCTGAAGGACAATGAGCAAGGGTGTGGTGTGGTGACACCTAAGGGCTTTCGACCTTGGATTAAAAGCAGAAAAGCCACCTACAATGGTTGTCAGATTGGGAATAGACCATCAGTGTTTCTATTTATATCATGTATGTGTTATGAAATTTCTGCTTCTGGCTGTTTTTCAGGGGATGTTGTCAAGACTCAATCTCTCAGGTAGACCATATGGGGTATGGGCCATGTGCTAAGGGTGCAGTTCGCAGCTATTGGAGATCAACCCCTAGAGCTAAAAACCAAGTAGTGGTCAGCTGAGACAAGGAGGAGAGGAAGAACTTGCTTCTCGGAATAGACTCCTGTCCCATGTATGGCCTTCGGGCTTAGCGAGTCACAGAAGCTCGAAAGGTGCAGTTCGCAGCTATTGGAGATCAACCCCTAGAGCTAAAAACCAAGTAGTGGTCAGCTGAGACTAGGAGGAGAGGAAGAAGTTGCTTCTTGGCTCCTGTCCCATGTATGGCCTTCGGGCTTAGCGAATCATAGAAGCTCGAAGAATAGGAGCAGTACTTTAGTTTTCTGCCAAGAGTGGTGTGAACAACAAATCGGGAGAGCCATTTGGCAGTGCATGAGACTCAGGTTGAGAATGTTGTCAGAGACACCGGTTAGGAAGTAGATAAATCTCAAAATTAAAGTATTTCATGAAGTTTTTCCATGTGGTATGGACTCATTTATGCCTAAAATTCATTGAAAAAAGTATACCTTTCAGCCACCATGGTTGCCAGATTGTATAGGAAGGATGAGGTAGTGGTTTGCTGGTACAGTGGGATAATTGCTAAGTTGATAAGATATGTCACGAGAAATAAATAGTACGAAATTGCTGAAACTTATGGCAGAAAGCCAAAAATAACAGTGCCGGCCTTACAGCGGCAATGTTAGTTCGTCAGAGTAAGGCTAAAAGTGAGAAAGATAAGGTGATCAGGCATGAATCAACCTTTTGTAAAGATGAGAAATCATTCTGAAAGTACACCAGCCATAGAAAGTACAATGCAAACAAAGTTCTAAGTTGTGTGAAAAGAAGGATCACAGAAATAATATGTGTTAGCCTAACGGGATGACTGAAAGGTCACGGAAGCAAAGATGATTTGGTGATAAAAGCAGATGATGCCGTAAAGGCAGAAGAGGCACAGCAGGGATCTCAAGAGAAGAAGGTTTACATATACCTAATTTGGCATCGTATTCTTCCTTTTACTATTCAGTTGGAACAGTTTAATTTTATTCATGCTTCATAGCATGTACAGTAATAATAGTTTCTGTTATTTTGTCAACTATGTGTTCCATTTTGTTATTCACTCAAAAGGTGTCCACTTTCTCAAGATTTGTTAATACTACATTTTCTTATCATTACATACCTTTACTGGTGTAATTACATTACATAGTTTTACTACTATACTCATGCTATTATAGCTGAAACAGATGATTTTTTTACTGAATAATACATTCTCAGATGTTCATTACTTTAATGATAGTTATGTATGAAATATATGAATGACCTTTTATCCCTAATGCAGTACTGGATGTTGTTACAATAAAAAAAAAAGAAAAAGATCTGGAGTTTAAAATTTTGCAGCCAAATTGATAAAAAACAAAAGACTTGTTGATGGCAGACAGCACTGTTTTTAATTTTTTGGAATGAGGGAAGAAAGCATGAGGGCATTCCATGCTGTCGTTTTTCTTCAGGGTCAAAGTATTGGATCCATGACTAAATCCTCAGTAACAATATTCAACAGATATTGATCACCATCTTCACAATAATGCTTCAAAAGTTTTTCACAACACTCAAGACACTTCTGTTTGTTTTCTGACATCAAAAAATGCGTTCGCCTAGGGTGACCAAAAAAATTGCCCAGGCCACCACGGAAAACATCACTGAAAAACATGTACCGTATTTTTCATCATATAATACGCAGATTATCTGCTAAAGGTGGTGTCTTCAAGGCACTAACCCTTGAAGACATCTCTGCAGTTCCCATTTGGAAAGGAACCAAAAAAGTTGCCCCATTCATCAATAAAGGCATCTCTGCATTTCCAAGAGAGCACTGAAATTTTGTTTACCAAAAACTGCAATTCAGAGACCCCTCACGAAATCCCATTTATTTGGATCTCTCTTCTAAAATCTGGCAACATTTCCAACACCTCAACTTCAAATTATAGTTCTGGCAACCAGCCCATCAAGGTCGTAGGATGGCCGAAAGCTACCGCTAAAAGAACCTTTTACCGTACGTGACTGTGTGTTTCACTCGTTTTATATGTTTATATTCTAAAAGAGTTAAAAATTTAGGTTCTGCGGATTATACGCTGATGCGGATAAACTCTGATTTAAAAAATAAAGAAATTTGTTGCCGTTTGATTTTTAAAGAATTCCACAGGGTAATTGGAAAAGGAATTCTCTCGGAAAAAAATTTCTTAGTTCAGGAGTTTGTATGGGCAAAGAGGAGGGGAAAGGGATGTCATAATGAAAGATCTGGGAAGTTATAGGGAGGGATGGCTGAAGTCTTGTCTTTGTGTTATTAAGAAAGACAAAACCCTCACTGTGTGCTTGTGCCCTCTCTTTGTCAACCATCCAATGAAAATGTATGCATAGTGTTTGCTGCATGAACCTACATATGCATGCAAAGTTCCATGTTTTCGTGTGCTGTGCCTTGTGTTTACTTCGCCCTTCGCCGTTTTGACCAACATTTTTTTCTGCTGATATTTTTCTTCATTTCATATTTATGATGTCTTCGAAAAGGAAACGTTTCAGTTACACTGCCGAATTTAAACTTAAGGCACAGCTGAGGATATGTTTGTGTCACTGTGCGATAGTTTTCAAAAGCTCAGAAAACTAGCACTCCATGGCACGTGAAAAGCCACAGTCTAAAACATAAACAACCCCGTTGGTAAACTCTCCAGGAGAATTCACAGAAGTCCAGCACTCTTTTTTACTGACCTGTGTGTAAGCCAGCTGCCCTACTTTGAAAGCAGGATTTCTTCCAAAAACTTTTGGCTTACATGTGAGTATATACGGTATTTCTATGAATTGTTCTTATCAGCATTTCGTCATTGGCAAAGTGTAATGCAATTCTGTAGAGCTGTATTGACATGATTAAATTTTGTGTCAATATGATCGCTTTTTTTTAATTTCTTCGGACTCCGGGGCCTTATATGACCCACTTTTCTGTCGGAAATTCCGCTTCCGAATCAACATTCATGATGTGCGGGTGCAGATTATACGAAGGTAAAAAAAAAAAAAAAGTATGAATTCCAGGGTTTGCGGATGATACGACAAAAATTACAGTAATTCAAGTATTTGTGAGCCTCAGAAAGAAACAAATGAGCACCGTTATTTTTTTTATCTCCCAGGGAGAGATAAGCTAAAGACTAAAGGTAAAACATTATTTTTTGGCCAGAAGTGTACATGACTTTGATATTACATACCTCCCTTTGCAGCTGCTCTAATGTCTGGCCACCTGTCCACATAGAAATTTAGCTGGTCACCAGATTTCAGAACATGTTTCTACCCCTGGTCAACATGCATACAGGGTGTCTACTGGTCATGAAAGTCATGAAAAAGTCATGAAATTGAGCAGGTGGTCATGTAGTAATGAAAAAGTAATGAAATTAAATGGGTAGTTATGATTTTTTTTTTTTTTTTTTTTTGTATCAGCGCCTGAATGAAGACAAGTGTGCACACCTAGAAGAAAACGCGAACCGGCACCCTTATAAACCGCCGTGTAGTCGATGCCCCATGACATGTATATAAAAAACATGTCTTCATCAAAAGCTGATGTTGTGAAGAGGGAATATTTATAATTTTGTGAATCTTCTAAAACACAACTGAAACAGTTCAATCCTAAGGAGGACAAACTTGATCACTTCCTGATGAATTTACTACAAAGTGCAAACCATGACTTTATCAAGTCCTTACAGAAGCTGCTATGGATGTTTCATGGCAATGCTGCAGTTAAAAGAGGCTTTTCTGTTAACAAAGAACTTTTAATTGAAAACTTAGAAGATGCAGTTGTTGTTGAAAGAAGTGTTTACAGTGCAATACAATCGTTAGGTGGTTTAGCTAATAGTGAGAAAGATCTGCATGTGGACATCACAAAATCAATGATATTAGCTGTCAAAAGTGATTCGTCAAAAAGAGTAGAAGCCTTAAAGAAGAAGAAATCTGACAAAGGTGAAGTGGCCAATCATAAAAGAAGAGCAGTCCAAGAACTACAATAACTCAAAGATAAGAAAAGAAAGCTTATGCAAAAGAAGAAGCTGAAGTTCTAGATTCTGAGATAACAAATTTAGCTAAGATACTTTAAACACAGTCTTTCACTGTGAAATTTCAGTCTCCATAAATTTTGTACATTCGTAGTTTTTATTTTGCCTTAATAAAAACTTGTAAGTTTTTACAGCATTACCATGTTAAAAGAATTTGTGTATTAAGAGATGCAATGATAAATATTTCTGAAAATAGCCATACCCCATCCTATATGAGAGTTGAATGTTTTTATTTCTTTAAACACATAGAATTTGATGAATGGCATAGTGCAAGCCATACACTGAAATGCCAGAAAAACTGGTACAGACAAGCTTATGCAAAATACATAGCAACGTCACCTATGCGCGTAATCGGTTGTGTCCGCCAGTGCGTATATAAAGTGATAGACATCCTTGCCAGCTGTCAGAGCTGTTTTCGGCATGAGAATGACAAGTAATAACGATTTAAGGGATTTTCAATGCAGTGTCATAGTTGACGCTCGTGAGTTGGGCCAAACTGGTAGAAGCGAAGTATGGATTTTCACGGACAACCATTGCAAGGGTGTACCGTGACTACAAGAATTCCGGCAAAACCTCCAACCTACGATACCAGTGTGGCCGTAAAATGACATTGGGTGAACGTGGCCATCGTCGGCTGTCAACAATCGTTTCACGCGATAGGCGTGCAACACTCTCGCAGGTATAATCGGAATTCAATGCTGGAGCCTCAACAAGCATCAGCATCCAGACTGTGCAACGTACCCTGCACGATATGGGCTTTGGAAGCCGACGCCCAACTCGAGTCCCCTTGATGGGTGCACAACACAGAGCTATACACCTCGCTTGGGCATGGCAACACTGCCACTGGACACTTGATGACTGGAAACAAGTAGCCTGGTCTGACAATTCGCGTTTCCAACTGTATCGGGCAGATGGAAGGATTCGTGTGTGGCGCAAACCCCTGAAGCCATGGATCTCGCCTGTCAACAGGGAACGGTATCGGCTGGTGGGGGGTCTGTAATAGTATGGGGTGTGTTTAGCTGGACTTCACTGGGACCCCTGGTTCGTCTACAAAGTCTGACCGGCCAACGCTATGTGCACATCCTTTCTGACGAGGAACACCCGTTCATGTCCTGCATTCATGCTGATGGGTTGGGTGTGTTCCAACAGGACAATGCACCTCCACTCAAGTGTCGGGAGGCCACATTATGGTTAGAGGAGCATTCATCTGAGTTTGGGGTGTTGACATTCCCACCCAAGTCCCCAGATCTGAATGTGATAGAACACATTTGGGATGCCCTGCAACGCGCTACTGAACACAGGAATCCGAAACCTCGGAATACACCCAAATTGTGGAACGCTCTGCGAGAAGTATGGTGTGCATTGCCTACAGCATATTTCCAGAAGCTAGTGGAGTCCATGCCCCATCTTATTTCTGCAGTGCTGCACTCCTGTGGGGGACCTACCAAGTATTAGACTGGTGTACCAGTTTTTCTGGCACTTCAGTGTACATAATTACATTATTCATGTTAAGCAATTTTAGTGACATAAGAATTATATTCAGCTTTCATCTCAACTGGCTTTTGGGTAGGGGTTCATTAAAAAGCATCCCCCTCTCATATAGCCATTTTAGCAGCAATATTATAGACACATCAGTTTCGCCTAAACTATTGTCGCATGGAATTAACTTCAGTGTTTGTAAAAATAAAAAATAACCTGGGATCTCAATCCAAGGGTATTAGATTATGAGTCTAGAATGGATGTCATCGTGCCACGCATTGTCGAAAAGTCATGAATTTAACTGAAGATGTCATGAAAGGGTCACGAATTTGGTTCGTTGGAAATCAGTAGAAACCCTGGCATAGCACCCATCAAGAACAGATTTTGGGGTAGCCAACTGAAACAATGATATGCCCCAATCTTTCTTTTGAGCTCCTGAGCCTTGCTGTGATCACTTATGGGGGATATGGTGGTAATTTTGGGTGAATTCAACTGCATTTCTATGATTTTCATCAGTCACTGAAACTGCTCTTCCACTGTGAGGTTTGTCGACAAGATTGGCATGCCCTGGTTCACATTGAGGAAATTTAGTGGCCCAATGATTTACTGTACATCTGTCAATAGTGTTTTTCACATACACAGCCTTTAAACAGCAATGAATTTCAGTTGGCATAACATTTTTAGCACTTAAAAATTCAATCACTGTGCATTGTTTGAACTTCGTTGACATATCCTCATCACACAATGCCATGTTAATCCATCCTGATTCACAGCTGCTGTAAGGAAAAGAATGAAACTTGCCACCATTGTGGCTGAAGATTGAGGCTACAAGGTGATGGTGTAAGCGTGTATATCACTTATCAGCCATCCTACGTGTTTTGTCCTGTCATCATTATGTCCCTTCTGTGTTTAGTTTTAGCAGTGCATTATCCTTTTGATATCCTTTTGATATTGTATCTTCCTAATAATAGCCTAGTCAGCATTTTATCCTTCTGATGTTCTAGGTGATGATATTCTGAACCAGACCAGGGTTTTTTTTTGTTTTTTTTTTTCATTCTGCAGGGGTGATTGTGGTCCGGATTTTTTTGCCAATTAAACCCAGAAATTCCAGCGAAAATGAGAAGTCCATATATTTTGTATCTCTTAAAATTACTCTTAGACTTTTAATTTAAAGTAAAGGAATTTATAGTTTTTGCAGGATAAACCAATCTGTAAAAGTAAACAAAGAAATCCAAAATGGTAATCCTGTAATCTAGAAATAATGTGCTTTTCGACAAATATTTGTTAATCAGGTGTGCAAGGGACAGTAATGTAGAGTGAGTACAGCAAAACATCAGCAAATTCCATTTGTAACCGATGCTTCACTAAGCATGCCCAGAGGGCGCTCACAATGAAAGGGTGAGGCATTTCGTTTCTGCCATACTCGCTTATCAGGTTGATGTGCAGATCGCAGATCTGAGCATCTCCATGGTGCGCTCTGAGGAGGGACAGTCAGCGCTCAGCAATAGTAGTCAATTCGTGCAGTTCTGTGAACACGTGTTGATAAATAATATCAAAAGGTTTTCTTTACCTATTATTGAAAAAGTATTTCGCACGATTTTTGCTCCGCGAGGCATGTGCTCCCGTCCCGAGAGAGGCCAGTTTGTGTTACGGGTTTTTTGTTAGTTAGAAAGTTTTATAAATAAAACAATTTAGTTATATATTTTCAGTTAAACATTCATTCAATAGTACAATCAAAACTTTAAAAAAATTTCTATTAATTAAAACATGCATAAGGAAATGTTATACTCATCGGGTTGGGAGACATGGCTAAATAAAAAGCTCTTCTTTGACGATATTACGGCGAGCACTTTCTGTGCTTCTAGAGCACCGTCTTCAGGCCATCTATTATTATCTATGCGAGGGTTCTTCGCGTGTGTAGCCGCAAGAGTTGCATGTCGGGAAACAAAGGGAGGGTTGCAGCCTTCATGGTGTGTAAAGTGATTGCTCCTCAAGTGCCACCATCTATTGGATTAGTTGGTAGGTATATCCGTCGTAAATATATTCTTCTTTATTTTTATTAAGGGATATTGGATTATTACTATCTATTTAAATAAACTGTTGTATTATTTTTTTTTAGTCCTTTATTAAATGGGGTGATTTTTGTAATGTTCTTTTTTTTTTTTGTGTGTGTATGTTTTTTTATGCATTTTTTCTCTTTTTATAAATGACTTCAGTTGTATTTAGAGTGGCGGGGTCTTGTAAACTGCATAGATTATCTTTTTCTTATTTTTATAACACTTTTAGAAATCCTTAATTATTTTTTGTTTGGATTAGTTGGTAGGATTAGGATTTGTCTCATGAAATGCACATTTCGTAATATCTTATAGTTGTTTAATGCAATTTTAGGCTTACCTTTATTTGCCCCGCATGATTATATATACAAAGTGTGTATACATCATTAAGTTTGTAACTATTAGTGCCAATATTTATGAACTGGAGGATCCTGTCAGAAATTCATTTTGCTGGGAATGGCAACAGCATGCAGACTCAAATGGTGGAAAATTCAGTTTGTGGTGCAAAAGAATTGATTCACCGCGTGAAGCTTTACTGTATATTCTGCCATTCCATTCTAAACTAGAGCTCAGATGGATTCAAAGCACTAATTCCGCATACTAAAACCCAGAGTCATGTTAAAAATGCAAAAGCCGTAAAAGGCACATTGTCTATGCAACGTTTTGCAGATGCAGCAACTCCAGATGATGTTATTGATAAAGATAGGCCAATTGATTTCAACCCTAGAAAAGTACACTAAGAAGTACCTGTTTCTTCATTTTTTCCCAAAAATTCTTTGTCCTTAAGTTTGGCAGCAAAACTAATTGCATTGGCACAGGAGTTAATTCATGACTCTGTTGCATTGAAATCAACTTCAGTGAGTAAAACTACCACATCTACTCATTGAAGTTGATTTCAGTGATTAAGTTATTTCTCCACAGAATATGTAATTTGGAAAATTTATGGAAAACTTTTTATAAGTAACATGTGTAGTCCAAAAGAATCAGTTTGTACCCTAAGTGAACACATTACATTAATATACACATTACATTTGTCACACTGTTTTTCAGGATTTTTGATTTGACCTCACAATCACCCATGATATTCTCTCTTAAATTTTTTTAAGCTAAACTGAAATTCAGAATATTTTGTATTATTTGACATCTTCTTTACTTCATATAGCATTTCAGATCATCTGGATCCTTTGATGCTGAACAGAGACATTGCCACCATTAGGGTCCTTGGCAGGGAATACACCAGACTGGGTGGCCAGCCAAATGTTAGGAAAGGGTATAAATCAACAGAGGTGACCACAGAAAACAACTTGTATGTCTAGAGATGATTTGTGGGATTCTATTCACAATTTGTGTAACATTCGGGGGAAACCCTGGATAAACCAATTACTGTATCTGTGCGGCATTGGGAATTGAACCCCCAGCAGTCACAGGCTACCACAAGAACACAAGGCTGACAATTTAACAACTGTGTCATACAAAGTAGTAATGTTTGATATTGTTGGAAAGCACACACACACACACACACACACACACACACACACACACACACACACACACGCACACACACACGCACACACACACGCTCGCTCGCTCGCTCGCTCGGAAAAATAATTTATTTGAATATGCTTAGTATGAGGTGCTAGTGATATTCAGGTCTTTTTCTTTCCCTCATCCTTGTAATTTTTTCCACTTTGCATAGGTAACTGGCTTAGTGGATCCAAGAAGCATTGCAGTGGATTGGATTGGTAATCATGTGTACTGGGTAGATGCTGGCACTGATTCCATTTCTGTTTCTTCACTGGATGGTAAACTGAGGTTAAGTTTGATTACCACAAAACTTGATCAGCCTCATGACATTGCTGTTGATCCAATAGGAGGGTATGTATAATACTTATGTGCTGTTTTGAAAACTCAAGTTTCTGTCTTCCCAACTTATGTATATGTATGTAATTAGTAATTATGCAAAAAAGTACATGTTTTAAAATCTTGGCATTGTAGCCCCTCTTGCCCACCCCCACATGTGTATTGGTAAAAAATTTTATATGTTTATGTGAGCTGGCAGAAGTTCTATGAGATCATTAATTTTTTAAAAATTCATTAACATATTTTTTTATTGGCTTCATTAAAAGATTCCTATGATATTTTTGTAATGTTTATGTAGAAGAAATTATGTAGCATTTTGTATAATAATTGTAACTCAATGTAACAAAGCTCTTGAAAAAAATATTATTAGGATATCTTCATGGAAAAAAGTATAGCAAAGAGATATATTTATAATAATAATTCCCACTGTAAAACTCACATTGCGATTTTTGTGGAGGAATTGTATTTTTTGTTTTTTCTATGGAAAACATTACTGTTGTACAAATAATATATATGTTTGAAATGATCTTCTTTGACTTTCATGTGATGGTTCAAAAGTGGAATTGTCAGTGGCAGCTTGTGGTTGGAAAAATAGGTGAAAAGCAATATGAAAAGATATCGACTGTCTTCAATGAAAATTTTTTATATATTAGATCAATTCTTCTTCCTTTTAAAGCTGCTAATTTGTTGATTATGTTGTCATAAAATGACTGTTTCTTAGTGATCATCAATAAAATGCCTTTCTGAATAGAAATATTTGCCAAAGAAGCAAGTCTATCTGGGGAAATAGTGTTTCTTGAGTAAGTTTGTTTTCTTTTAAGGCAAAGAAAAAAAAACTTCTTTCCACTGTTACACTTGTAAATGTAATTGCTAAAATGAGGGAAACTAATTAATAAGCTTCTGTAAAAATGTCTTTATCTCCATGAAGCACTCGAAGAAGTTCTTGAGTTGATATATTCCTTAATTTTTTATCAGCATATACAAGACTCAGTTCGTTTTTAAGGCACTGGTGTTTAGTAAATATTTTTCCGTAAAAATGTTGTAGATTTTCAAGAGCGTGAGAGGGAAAGCATGAATTAAATTGGCTGAATTTGGTTGTCAGCAAGACAGACAAATTGAAGTTTCTCACAGTCTTGAAATTTTATATCCATTTCCATAAGAATGTGGTCCAAAATTTCAAAACGCAATCTAATATATAAAGTTGAATGTTTGTTTGTTTGTCCGCTATGCAAATCTACAGTTTTCAATTTAGAACCACCAAATTTGGTATACTATCAAGTCGGAACCTGGGGTCAAGGGGTCCTTATACAAAGTTTTCGTAAAAATTTCCATTTTTTTACTATTTTTATTCTGAATTCAAATTTAATACTTTTTGTTGTTCTACAATTTTCAATTTAGAACCACCAAATTCGGTATACTAACTCATGGTACTCTAACTTAGACCGTAAATGGTTTCTGGAAGGAGTTGGAGCCCGGGGTCAAGGGGCCCCCATACAATATTTTCCTAAGAAGTTCCATTTTTAATTTTTTTTATTTTTACTTCGAATTTAATATTTTTTGTTGTGATAAGTGCAAGAATTGATTTTTTTTTTTTTTTTTTTGTGACAAGTGCTTTCCAGTGAAGAACTGCAACACAATTCAGCATCAAAACTGAAGGTAAGTAAACAACAAAAATCAAATGGGAAAATTAAAAATACTGTGCCTAATGACCACAGAGAATGAAATTCAAATTCAATGAAGAAATTAAATACAGTATTAGGTACTACGGTTCATGTCATACAAATTAATCGTTTTCATTTTATCTGTACAAAATGTAGATAGTGAATTATCACCAATTTCTCCCAAGCAACGCCAGGCAATTTAGCTAGTTGTTTATAATTTTGAAAAATTGTTTCTTGTGTATTCCCGTTTAGATCTGCTTATTCCCATTTAGAACAGTGTTTTAAATACCTCATCGTTTCTTTTATGGCTTAAAATTTCACAAGTTGTTTTTTTAATTTGAGTTGCACACTAGTTTATGTCTAGTGACTTTTTCTGCAAAATTTTGAATAATAGATTGGTGGAGCCAAAAATTTCATTAAATACTATCCTAGTTGTAAATGCATTTATGGCACCTCTATTCATAATGATTGTGGAATAACTTTTTTACGGGTCTTATAAAGGTTATTTTTAATGAAAGTTGGTTGTCAAATTTTCGAACTAAAGCCTAGTTCGTCATCAGATAATTGCGGATGGACTCTTCCAATTGAGTGGCAGCAACTACTCCAGTGACATAGTCCTGATGACGAACTAGGCTTTAGTTCGAAAATTTGACAACCAACTTTCATTAAAAAATAACCTCTATAAGACCCGTAAAAAGTTATTCCACAATTAAATACTATTGCCAACAATGTAAATTCAAAAGTGTTCATATCATTTAAAAACCCCTAGGCAAGTTGAATTGATTTTTTGTCTGATTGGTCACTATTTGTGAGAAATTCGAATACTTCCTTCAATTTATCCCAATCTTCAATAATTATACTTACTGACTTCGAAGTGGAGGAGCATCGAGTTTCTGTTATGGTTGGGTATGCAACTTGCGGTTGTTGATGTGAGTGTATTGTTTTTTCACCACTGTGAGTGTTTTTTCACCACTGTGAGTGTTTTTTCACCACTGTGAGTGTTTTTTCACCACTGTGAGTGTTTTTTCCACCACTGTGAGTGTTTTTTTCTCCACTCAGCGAAGCGATAGCTTCACTGAGTGGTGAAAAAACAAAGGAATTCCAATGAGGCTTGCCAAAAATATTCAACACTTAGAAAATTTAGAAAAACTCTGCTGTAATACAAGGTTCAAACGATGTACTAAGCAATGAACAAAAACAGCTTGAGAAGCTTTATGCTTAATTTTTTTCTGAAGCCCATTCAAGTGTCCAGACATTGCGCTTGCCCCATCGTAACATTGTCATATTGATTTGTGTTGATAATCAAACTGTTCCAGAATTTTGTCTAGCATTTTGTATAAAGCTTCTGACGTTCTATCTTCACTCCCGTCATGGAAACCCAAAAATCGCTCAACCGATACACCTTCTGAATCAACAAATCTTATTATTAAAGAACACTCGGAAGTCTGATTATGTCTTCCCATCTACTTGAATAGAAAATCATTGGACTTCATTTATTTCATTTTTGACATGATCATTTATATATTCAAAAATACATTTAATTAATTCGTTTTGAATAGTTTTGGAGTCACCTATGAAGACATTTTTTATCTTTCTTGTTGATTTTGAATTTCTAAAGGACTTTTTGATATCAACAATGAAAGTAATTCCTTGAAATTTCCACGATTTATTGAGTTGATGCCTTCATCATGGCCACAGAATGCTAGTTCTTGTTTACTCAAATACAGTACTGCATCAATCACTGTCTGCAGGAAAGGTCTATTTAAATGAACGTTTTCGTTGAAATGCATTTTCAAAAGCCTAGCATTCTCCCTCAGGGCATCGGCAATGGTGTTCCGATTCTTTTCAAAATTCCTTAACATTAATTCGCTTTTCAGGTGTTTGCTAGAATCACCATGTTTGTGAAGTGAACGTGTTATATTTAATAAATCTGAAAATTGTCTTTATTCCATGCCGAATGTTTATTACTAAAACGTAAGCAGGGTCAACAAAATAATTTTTGTAACACAGAAGTGCTACATAGCCATTTATATTCAGTAAACCAACAGTTTTTAAAATTAATATTGTAAGATTTACTGCTCTTCTTGATTTCTTTCTTGGCAACAATTGTCAGTGAATCCGTCGGTCAACCTTGAAGTAAAATGTCTCTTTTATCTTCATCTTTCCACCGATTAAATGGAGTTTACAATAAATTACAGACAACGTCGTTCACGGGACACACACTGAAAACTAAAACTATCACTATCAGTTAAACTGTACATGAAACTAAAGTATCAAATGAAGTTTCTAACAAACAATCACAAAACACGAAAAAACAAATCTCTTTTGGAAAGCATGTACCAAAACACTGCATGGAAAAAGCCTTAGTGGATTGCAAGGTACCCTGGGCAATCCGCCCCATTCCACTGTGATCTCTTCAGAAGGTCACGACTCCAGTGCAGAGCCTCAGTAACTCAAGCTAAAACACTTCACTTGCCTGGCAGATAGGGGAGAGTGACATCATGGTTACCATGGCAACTCCGCCCAAAACTGCAGACTTCCAAATATTCTCATTTCGGCTCTTCACTTGAACTGTTTTGTGTATAAAGACTTGTTTTCCGTATTGAATGCGCATTGTGAATTGATATCTAATCAAAATTTTGAGTATTTTGGAACTCAATAAAGGCAAAAAAGAATATATTATACAAAATTATTAAATAAAACTTTATTTTAAATGAAATAGGTGAAGAGGCACTTCATCTGAAAAACCGCCACTGAAAATTGTATTCGTTTTTTGTTTTTTTTGTGTGTGTGTACCCATCATGGGGGTTATATATACGTATCACGGAAAACATATTTATAAATAACATAACAGTTTGTGGAAAGGGTCTTCTGTGACTTCCATGTAATTGTTGAAAAGTGTTAGTTAGTGACCTAAATTAGCCTACCTTTTCTCAGAGACACAAAACCACTATGACATTTCCTCAGTCTACCATAAATGAGCTATGGTGCAAAAATGCTTACAAAAGGTATAGTTTCTATTTGGCAACCCCTTCCTCACAGAAAAAGAAATGATTTTTTGCTGAAAAAATTATTACTTTTTATAGTTATTTATAGTGAAAATAACACCATGATATTATGCAATGATTGGGGGGAAAAAAGTTCCTTCACACAAAATTCTGTTATAGTTGTACTGCACCCAAGGCCATAGTTACCAGGGGACATGGGAGACAATTGCTCTCCCAGAATGGTCATACCAGGGACATAAATTCATGCTCTGAGAGACGTAAAAAGGAATGTGAATAAATTTACTGGAAAAAAAAATTATACACTTCAGTATTGTCTTTTTTAAAGATTGTAGTCAACCTCATACAGCAGTATTCTGTACTGTTAACCAGAAGGCGGGGGTGGGGGGAGGGTTCAGAGTAACCTGTTTTGTGAAGTGCAGATCCCTCATATACATGAAAGGAATTGTCTGAAATAACAGAGACAGGCATATAAAACAATGAGCTGGTATACTTAACCTTTGTGACTTTTACAAACGTGTCATATTGAAGAAAAGCTAATTATTCATCTGTGCTCTGTTGAAGAAAGCCCCTCTTTGCATTGGGCCTTGAACAGAATGTTTCTATATCCTACTCTGAAATTATCTTCCTATTGTTATGTTAACTATCTGATACTCATTCGTCCTGTGCTGGGGTTATTTTTGTTTTGCGTTTCTGCGGAATGCTGTGTTGGCATTCGGGTAACTCTTATTTGTAACAATTGTTTTTGACTCGGTACAAAGTCAAAAACACCTTTAAAAAACTTTTTTGTAGGTAAATTTAATGTGCTAAAAGGAATTAATGATAGTTTGTAAGTATAAGATTATACAAATGTGATAAACATACTTACCCTACTTTCTTTGTAGGAAGACCACTATATGCAGCATGTTGTTGTCAACTCATGGTATGAACGTTGTGTACCGCGGGGGTTATATGTATGTACACATGTATACACATATACAGGGTGTCCATAAATTATTTCCCACATTACAAAACTTAATATTAAAAAATGTATTACAGCTACAAGAAAGGGATTGCACAACAATGATGGTGCACAAGTAAAGTTTTTTTTTTTTCCAGTGTCAGTACACCTCCACATGGTTGCCATTTGTGGTCCGGAGAACATCTAAGCTACATTTGATTTTACACCATGTTTTATTCAACATCTCAGCAGATACAGAACCAATGATGTCCATTATTCTGCTCTTCAATGTCTCGACATCCGGAACACTGCTGCAATAAACTTGGTCTTTCACATAACCCCACAGGAAAAAGTCTAGAGCAGTTATGTTGGGTGATTGAGGTGGCCATATCATGGGACCGTCGCTGCCAATCCATCTGTCTGGAAATGTGCCATTCAGGAACTCATGAAACATTATTGACCAATGTGGTGGGTGGGGTACCATTTTGTTTGAAAGTAACTGAAGGTTAGAGTGCATGCAATTGAGGTGCTACAAAAAGTTCCAGGATGTCCAGGTACATGTTACCGTGGGCTCTGTAAAAACGAAGGGTTTGATGATTCTGTCGTGCATCAAGCCGCACCATACGTTCACTTTCAGGCTAGCCCTCTGTTGTTCCATGACATAATGTGAATTTTCTGATCCCCAGATTTGTACATTGTATCTATTTACTGTACCAGATAAGTGGAATATAGCTTCATCTGAGAAACTGTCACGGTGCAAATAATTACTATCATGAGCTGTGCGCTGCAACATCTTCGTCGCAAATGCAGCCCGGCAAGGCCGGTCATCAGGCTGAAGAGCTTGAATGATCTGTACCTTATGAGCATACAGATGAAAATGTTTGTGTAAAATTTTGTGAATCATGGCACGGGGAGTCCCAGTTTCCAGTGAAGCATGATGAATGGATTTCCTGGGGCTTCGCATAAATGTCTCCTGAACAGCTGCAGCTGTCTCTTGTGTAACCAGTAGTCGGCTTGCTCGAGGGAGATCGCCAACACTACCCATCGCTTTAAACTTTTTATACCAAGCTTTTATGCTGTTTTTGGTCGGGTGGTGATCATCTGTACTCTTTTCTGAAATGATGCTGGAGAGTAACCGCCAATTAGGTCTCGTGGAACCACAACATGCACGCCGCTTTTTCTTGCATCGAAGCCATTATCAGTGAAATGCTACTCTTATTCAGCAGTAGCACTCACCTAAAGAACAGAAAAAAAAACTTTATGAGTGCTGCTATATTATGTTGCCAACAATTTTTTTTAACTTACGTACATTTTTGTAATGTGGGAAAGATTTTATGGACACCCTGTATATTCTTTAGAGGGATCATATCTTGAGCTGACAACAAGGTGTTGCATATAGTGGTATTCCTACAAAGAAAGTTGGGTAAGTGTATGTATACCATATAATCTTATGCATACAAAATATTAAATACATAACTCTTATGCAGGAGCGGCTCCTGCTGTGTGGCTGCAGACCCCCCCACCCAAAGCAGTTTTTTTTTTCATGCCGTACTAAGAGAGAGAAGTTTTGTGAAATTCGCTGTAAGTTTTTCCTGCGTAATGCCAGGACTGAAGTTTTCTGAACTCAACTGGAAGTTTTTCCTGCATGACACCACTGGAAGCGGAAGGAACGTTGGCAGGCTGTTCTGCTTGAAGCTCTGACGGCTACTGAAACCAACTCATATGGGAAACTCTGCCTATTCCCACATCAGATCGTTGCCTTTGAATAAAACTTCCCTGGGGGCTGCATTAATGGCAGCTCTTGCTAGCAGGGTTCCTCACGAATGCAGTCTCTCGTTTGGGTGGGAATGTATCGCCAGGCCTGTGAGCTATGTTGATTAATATGATTCTTGTGCTTCCGAATAAGAAATAAAACGGGGGAATGAATTAAAAATAATGACGAATGTTGAAATAAAGTATTAAATAAAGTATGTTTGAATATATTACTCAATTTGTTTTTTTATTATTTTTTTCTTCCAATTTTTGGTTTGTTCCTACTTTTATTCAACGTAATAATTCTAACAACAATGTTACTCCCATCAAACTGGAGATTATTCGTGTTTGCTAATAACAAATACTCAGTTGCCGGGACTTTTGCAAAAAGTTTTACTTATATTTTCTCGTCTGGTCAAAATGGGCATGGGAACAAATTGTGATTATGAGTAGAATTCAGTATTGGATAAATTGAAAAAAAAAAAAATAGACTAATTTCTGCAGCAAAATACTTGCACGAAATTGATTTCTTCACTTACTAAGCACAGCTAAATTTTCACTTTTAAACTCGTGTAAATTTTTATTCACCAAAAATCTTTGAAGTCACTCCACTGGGTACATTTTATTTTTCTGCTGCATCCCCCTCTCCCCCAAAAACTGAGCTGCACATTTCAATTGAGGCAGTGCATTATACTTAATTACTTTGAAAAGAACATTTAAACAGATATCATTGTTTAGAAAATTTACAAAGTTGGTAAATTTTGAAAGCAAATTTTTCTACACTAAATTGTTATCATGGCTTCAAAATTAAAACTGGACTGAATATGTTTGCAATCCGTTTTTATTAAAGAGAATGCCGGTGTGTAAGTATCTCAATAACAACTCATCGTGAAATTCTGGCAGACCCTTCGAAATTCCACAAAATGTTTTTCATCACCGTCAGAGTTGCAATGGCCGGCATCAAGTCGAAGTTCCAAAGGGAGTGAGTGTATCAGAAAAAAAATATATTTATTGTCATATTTCTAGGGGTCACAGTGAGACACTCGAGAATGCGTACATGGCCTTGAGTGTGTGTCCACTGCACATGCATTAATTTTTTTTTTAATTTTTTATCCTTTATATATATACATATAATTTACAACCACTATCAATCCAATGCTGGATGAGAGTCTCCAAGTTTCTTCTTCCACAACAGTCTGCCTTGAGCCAATTTCTTTCATGCTTTCAAATTTCATCCACCCACCTTCCACTTGTTATCTTCTGGGTATTGTTTTTTCCTCTGCTTTCCAGTTTAATATGTCAATTTTCCGTCGGTGGCTCTTTCTTCTAGCAATATGTCCATCCCATTGCAATTTCAGGAATTCTGGCCATAATGTCTTCCACTCTTGTCATTTTCTCGATCCACAAGTTCCTCTTTGTATCTTTCCTGGTAACATCAAACATGCATCTCTACATGCTTCTTTCAGTTGTCTGCAACATCTGTACATCTATTTTAGTTGAAGTCCATGTCTGTGCTCCATGCGTAAGAACTGGAAGGATGCACTGATTAAGCACTTTCCTTTTAAGAAATAATGCATCAGACCAAGTTTTATAAGCCGATTATTTTCTTCATAAATGTGGCCATCGCTTAATGTGTGTTGCCTAATTTAGGTATCAGTACTTCTACATTTTCCCTATCAATCGCTAAATATAAAATATAAATATTCATTTCTTGTCAAACAAGCACTTTCGATCAATATGTTTATATTATTATTATTATTAAATGGACAGTATCAGCACGGGCTTAGTAACTTAGCTTTCAAAGTGATATTGTGTTATCTACAAAATTGAGATGCAGCCCCCCCCCCCCTCCATCTCAGCTTACCACGAGCCACTACTGCTCTTATGTTTTACTTGATATTTACAACCGTTGGTTCTTGGATATTTGCTTAGTTTTCACATTTTTAGTAAAATTACCTCATTTTCAATTTTTGAACAGTCATAATACTTTCTTATAACGGAGGTGTGAGAAAGTAAAAGCTGTGTGTTATGTGAGTGGAAGTGGAGAACTTTGGAGCTCGAAGGGACATTATTTTAAGCCCCCCCTCCTGAGAAGAAAAGCTTGCTGCGGCCCTTACTGCACCAGTATTGTAGCTAGTATGTTATGATCTAAAAAAAAAACAGCCAATAAATGCAAGAATATTTAAGTCTGGTGCTCTTATGACGAATTGAAATATCAAGTTACAACGCAATTAGTTGAACTTGTTCTTGCTTTATAACCCACATGCTTACTATTATGTTTCTTTACTGAGGTCATTTTTTTTCAGTGTACTTTACTGAAAGTACCATTTCCTTTTTTCTTCTATGTTAAAAAAATGTTGATGAATTCTGAATTTAGAGGCAAAAAACTGTTTTACAAGTGTTCACCACTTATGGTGCTATGATGCTTTCTTCAGAAATAGTTGTGTTGTGCCATTATAGCATTCATTTCAGTTCTCTTTAAAGTACTTTAAACATATTTTCATGTAAATATAAGTTATTCTGAGTTTTATTTGAATCGTTTCACAGTTCTGGAGTTGCAGCATATGGCACTGTGCGTACACTGAAGAGCCAAAACATTATGACCAGTGTGTCTTTATGCAAAACAAAGCAATGCACATAAACATTTATTTCATTTTCGTTTCTTTCATATTTCAGTTGTTACAAATATGCAGTAGACATTCAAATGTAAAACAAATCAATACAACAACAACAACCAGGAAATAAGAGGAGAAAGGCCTCCATGAGGCCTGATAAGCCCTCTCGTCCTGACAGCATGTGGTCAAGAAAGGTATAAATAACACCTGATACTGAAATCTGTTAATCAGTGTTGTTCTCGTTCTTCAGATGGGAAAGGCAGTGGACTTAAGCGAGTTCGACAAAGGCCACATCATAATTGCCAGATGATTGGCTCAGAGCATTTCCGAGATGGCAAGTTGTAGGTTGTTCCCTGTCAGCCATGGTTAGCACCGGCAAAAAGTGTGTGTGTGTGGGAAGGGGGGGGGGAGTATAATATTCACAACTTTTATCCAATCAAAGTGTTCTGACTTGTATCAGTTTTTCGTATCTTACACCAGTAGGGTAAATACATGAATTTACATTGTGATGTGCTACAGAGGTGAAGCACGTGTCAAGACGACAAATCTGCAACTACACATTCCGTTGGTGTAGTTTAGTTGGTTAGAACAACTGGGGCTCTGGTGCGAGGAGGTGCAAGTTTGATCCCTATCACCAACAGATTTGTGAATTTCACATTTGTACTCAATTTTGGGAAATAGATCTATTGGGTTCTTTTATAAAATGTGTGTTTGTTCTGCACATCATCTGGAATTGAAAATGCTTTCTTCATTTCAAAAGAAAAAAATAATAAGAGGAAGATTATGTGATGTACTATAGAGGTGAAGCACATGTCAAGATGACAAATCTGTAGGGACACATTCTGTTGGTGTAGTTTAGTTGGTTAGCACAACTGGCTCCAGAGCAAGGAAGCGTGGAATCTAACTCCGTCACTGACACATTTGTTAATCTCACAACATGCATGGTGATTATGTGGAGCAGTAGTTTATATGTAGTTGTAATTACTGTATAAGTTTCATACCAAAAAATCAATATATGATTTTTCTTGACAAGTATACCTTACTCTTAGAATGTTCACATAAATAGTACAGAAATAAGTTGTGAATTTAAGTGACACCTGAAACAAAATTTTTGGAAATCATTGATTCAGGCACTGCATATAAAGGCTGAAATAAATTACATCTAAATCTTTAGATTAAAATATACTATCATATCTTTCAGTTGCTCTCTTGTTATTGCTATTCTTCTGTAATTTGATTAAACATTTTTTATTCAATTTAGGTACATCTTCTGGACTGATTGGGGTTCTGGTCCCAAAATAGAAAGGGCATTGTTAGATGGAAGTGATAGAAAGATCATTGTTAGTAAAGATATTGAGTGGCCAACAGGACTTGCCATTGATAATCCTGCACGACGTATCTATTGGGCTGACCCTAAAACTTCAAAAGTTGAAAGTGTCAATATGAATGGACATCTCCGTAAAGTGATCAAAGCTTTTGCACATCGTAAGTTATCTTCTTTTGCTTCCATTAATATAGTACTGTGTGGAATCTTTTATCCAGGACTTTTTGGGGTGTTGGTGTTTTTTTGGCTTTTCTATAATTTGGAACACTGTGACTAACCGTAAAATAAGAACTGCTGAAGCTTAGGTGCATGTAAGTTTTAGTGGTCCTTGTTCTGTTGCCGTCCGAATTCATGAAAAGCAATGACTGTGTAGTAAATTATTTAGAATTTTGTAATCATAAATTTATTTCAAAAGAAAATTAGAATAATGTGCGTTTTGGAGATATTTGTCAAAAAAATTGTGTGCGACCCCAGTGATGTTTTAGTCCTCAATACTGGGACTCAATTTTCCTGATTTGCAGAAAAGTGGTGAATGTTGTTGCTCTTCCAAAGGAGGCTTTTAGAAGTCACCCATTACTTATTGGTTTGGTTGCTGATCTCATGTATGTATGAGGTTGGGAGGCAGGGTTACAGCTCCTGTTTAGGTACATCTTATTTGTAGCATATCTTTTTAAGAAAAAGTATGTGTGCTTATAGTGTCACTATGTCCATCTGTGGACACCATATTTCTGCCATTATTAGTCCAAATTGAAAAATTATTTTTGCATTGGAAAGCCTGAATTATGGCAATGGCAATCCATATGTTTTTGTGTTTTTCCATTGCATCTTCACTGCCAGCAGAGGGCATAAAATGCACACGCAATTGAACTCGAAGTACAATAGAACCCACTTGCAATGAGGAGCTCAGGACTGACAGAAATCCTCATTAAATCTGGGCTTTCACCAAATTCATTTCTAAGTGAAAATCAGTGGCATACTGGAAATCTTGCTCCAACACCACCACCACCCACACACACACACACACACAGAATGTCTTCGAGGACCTTTTTCAAAAATCTATTAGCTTATTACTGAAGTTTCTAAATTCCATAATTTTAACTAGGTTTTATGGGCATTTTAGTAATTCAAATTCTTTTGAACCTTATAGGTGCTTTCCGTAAAACCAATATTATTGCATGTAACACAAAGGTGCACATTGTAAATGAGTGGTAGGCAATTCACATAACTAAAAACAAGTTAAATTGATGGAAGTTGAGAGCACGCTTAAGTTATGTATAATAGTTTTTAAGGAAAATATATTTCAGCCATTACTATGGCCTTCATCAGTGCGACTACGATTTGTTTCATTGCCACATTGGAAAGGTAAGTTCTGTAACGGTAACTCTGGGAGATGTGATGTTATGAAAGATTTCCAGGTGTATGGAACATAAATGGGGAGCTAAAATTTCCGAACTTTTTCTAAACCTCAGTGTAGAACGCTTTTGGAAAGAAACCAACTTTTTTGTATTGGACTGAAGTGGAATAGCAGAAATGTCAGCCATGGTAAGTTGAGACAAGGAAGAGGAAGATTTTCCAAATTTCACATCAGATTTCTGTTCCTGAAGTCTTGAGAGAATTTTCCAGAATGAACTTCCTGTGTATGCAGTTAATCCAACGTTTATCTTGATAGGAATTTTATACACTCCAGGAGAAGAAAGCAGAGGTCTTGGGTATCTGCCATTACGGAGGATAACAGAAATTGAAGGAGAAGAGCGAATGGCAAGTCTATATCCTTCTCTTTTGAAGATACTGATGAGCTTGTAGGCAGAAAGTTTATGGTAAGGGATAGAACCAGCAAACATTAGTTCCTTTTTTGGTGATACAGGTTGAAGAGCTACAACTGTTTTTTTCTTAGCATTTTGAATTAATTTAGAAACCAAGTGTGGGAGGAAGCCATGTTGAGCAGTGATCAAGCGGATGTTGGCTAATTCATTTTTAGATTAACTTCATTGTTACAAACCAAATGAGCTCGATGAATGAGATACTTTAGAGCTGACAGTTTATATTGGTGGAAAGTATGAGAATTGAAAAGAATAATGCTATTGGTAGAAACTGGTTTTCGGTAGACAGAAGTGGACAGAAGATTATTACATTTTGAGATGCTGACATCCAAGAAATTTATCTTGCCATCAATTTCTTCATTAATAGTGAATCTAATGGACGCGAATATTTCAGTGATTAAATTTGTGAGTTGCAATAAATCTTTTTAGGATGAGGTTAGATGACAAAAGTATCATCGACATAACGGAGCCATAAGTTAGGTTGTTGGTTATGTTGCACCACTATTGGTCGGATACAAAAAAGTTGGATTCTTTCCAAAATCGTTCTGCTCTGAGGTTCAGAGAAAGTTCGGTAATTTTATTTTCCTAAAATTGGAACTCTGAGCTCCCCATTTATGTTCCATACATCTGGAAATCTCTCATTGTATCACGTCACCCGAAGTTACCGTTACAGGACTTACCTTTCCAATCTGGCAAAGAAAAAAATTGTAGTCGCACTGAAGGTCATAGTAATGGGTGAAATATATTTGCCTTAAGAAATATTATACATAACTTAAGCGTGCTCTCAACTACCATCAACTTAACATGCACATTTTAATTAAAATGATTGTACTAGTTTTATGCCAATACAAAGTACCACAGAACACTTACCCCAAAGTAGATTATATGTTGCAAATTTTATTCATTCAGAGGATAAGGCCAGCCTCTTTGAAATGCCTCATGATCACATGCATAAAACATGTAACTGCCATGTGACAATGTGTAATGACCTAGTTAAGTTGATGGTAGTTGAGAACACACTAAGTTACATATAATAGTTGTTAAGGCAAATATATTTCAGCCATAACTATGGCTTTCATCAGTGCGACTACAATTTGTTTCGTTGCAAGATTGGAAAGGTAAGTTTTGTAACGGTAACTGTGAGTGATGTGATGCAATGAGAGATTTCCAGATGTAAGGAACGTACATGGGGAGCTCCAAGTTGCAATTTTTGGAAAATAAAATTTCCATGCTTTCTCTAAACCTCAGAGCAACACAATTTTGGAAGGAAGCCAACTTTTGTATTGGACCAAAGTGAAATAGCAGAAGTGTCAGCCATGGTAAGTTGAGACAAGGAAAAAGGAAGGTTTTCCAAATTTCACATATAAGGTTTTTCAAATTTCACATCAGATTGTGAAATTTGGAAAACCTTCCTCTTCCTTGTCTCAACTTACCATGGCTGACACTTCTGCTATTACACTTTGGTCCAATACAAAAAAGTTGGCTTACCTCCAAAATTGTGTTGCTCTGAGGTTTAGAGAAAGTATGGAAATTTTATTTTCCAAAAATTGCAACTCGAAGCTCTCCACGTACGTTCCTTACATCTGGAAATCTTTCATTTCATCACGTCACCCGGAGTTAGTGTTACAAAACTTACCTATACAATCTGGCAATGAAACAAATCGTAGTCACACTGATGAAGGCCATAGTAATGGCTGAAATACTATATATGCCTTAACAAATATTATATGCAACTTAGCGTGTTCTCAACTACCATGAACTTAACTTGCTTGTTAGTTACGTGCTTTGCCTACCACTCATTTGTGGTCTAAATACCTTTTAGGATCTGTAGGAAAATACAGCACATTAACTAAGCAAATAAATAGTAATTAATAATTGTGGCACAGAAATGTATTACTACTTAAACTATTTGCTTTGGCCCCATGAAAAACACTTTTTTTGTCCCACAAAAAACACTTTTTTGTTCATTAGATTCTGAAGGGTGCCTAGTTCTGTGCAAATAACTGTAATACATAACAACACTATCCTTATTGGAATAAAAATTTCATTTATTTGACTGATGTTTCTTTCACATTCTCTTGTTAATATACATGTGTAGAACTATTACTGCCGCTGTCAAAAGGGGTCTCAAGTCCTTTGGAGTAGCTGTTTTCCCATCATCTAGTTTTTATGAATTCTAAAACCGTGAAAACGATTTCTAAAGATTTTACCTATTTACTAAAGAAAAACAACAGTATCAAAAAGTGCTTCTGTTTTTAATAATTCAATCAAAGCTGCCATCAAAAATTCCTCACTGTTTCTGTAGTCAGTTTCATGTGAAGTTTCCACCAAAAAGAAATTGTAAAATCTTTTTAATGAAGCAACCCTCGTAGGTGTGAGACCCCCCCTCCTCCCCCACAATGCAGGGGTTCTGGGGGCTATCAGTGTGCCCTGGTGAAAATTCCCACTGTGCAAATGCATGCATACATGATAATACACATATACATTTATATTATATATCCATAACAATTGGGGGGGGGGGGTAATTAACTACTTTAGTACTGTAGTTAATTAAGTAAACATTTTGAGTATATTCAGCTTGATGGTCATGTGAGACTGACTGCTGTTTAAATGTACAACACACTTTCACACATGAAGAAAAAACAGCTCCTATCTTCCAAATGCAGTCCTCACTTGGAGGCTGAAAGGGGCAATGAACACAATTCCAGGAATTGTTATCTTCTATTTTCCCTCCAGCAACATTGCCATTCCATTACTCCCCTATCCCTCTGCAATTGCTGTCCAGAAATTCACTTACATGTGTGTGGTACCCACCCATCCTCTTTTTGCCAAGGAATAGGTGGCATGTTCTCAACTTTGCTGTTGTGGTATGCCCCTTGGAGTAGATGGAAAAGAATCTCTCTTGCACAACTCACTTATTAAGCATTTCATGTACTTCCTCCCCATTGCTTTTCTATCACCATTCTTCCATTAGCATGCAAAGATTCTCCTGTGCTGTTGTAATTTTGTCCTGATGCTACCATTTCTAATCCACCATTCAAGCACAATGTGCAGCCGATCGCCGACTTTTTTTTTTTTTTTTTTTTTTTTGCTTTGTTAAATATGGAATTTCATTAAATTTTGTATCTTTGCTTGTTAAAAGTGGCCATCTTAGCTTTTCTCTCCCTCATTAAATCTGGGGCCTTCGTTATATCTGTTCATTAAAAATGATCGAATTAGCTTTGAATTAACATTATACCAAACAAAGGTACTTATCATGAATGGGATCATGAATTCCCACTCCAGGACGACGAAATTTTCAAGTTTTTGGATATTATCTGACTTACCATCCTTGTCATACTTACACCAAAAAACGGGATTGCCATCTTCAAAATTTGTATTGTATGGTGTAATCCCGTATTCCATTCATGATTTATCTGCTCCTCCGGGCAATCACAGAATAGGATCCTTAACCTCCAGATTCGCTAAACTTGAATGCTGGTTGCTTCAACTAGCAAATCCTGTGATTGTTATATTCAAATTAATCAGAAACTTGAGACTTGGTTGTTTTGGGTGGTGTAGTGGTTACCATACCCAGGTGCTATATGGGAGACGCGGGTTCAGTTCCCACTCGAGGAAGACAAAATTTTCAAGTTTTCGGATATTATCTGACTTAACATCCTTGTCATATTTACACCAAAAAATGGATTGTTATCTTCAAAATTTGTAAAGGTGCTTATTTTGTTTGTTAAATCCAAGATCTCGCTAAATATGGGCTCATCATATGCGGGTTCTACTGTATATTTTATTCTATGCAATTACACTAAAAAAAAAAAAAGTGATAATTAGAAAAATTTGTTTTACCGTCCAATAACTTTTACCATGAAAGCCATTTTACATATAGTTTTTGTTTAAAATATTGCCTGATGTCACTGCTAGTGGGTGTAAATGTGTTGTATTTTCCTCAAAACTCCTGCTTCTAAAATCCGGATTTCAAAAATTCTTTTCCTTTAGATAGAGGTCACAGTGATGAATGTTTTACATGCATTTTACAATATTTTGTGACAAAATGCTTTTCCAGTAAAGGTGTAAAAGCATATTTCCCATTTTTAACATGTTGGAAGTCATATCTTCACTTCTAAAAATCTAACTGAAAAAATTCTCTTTCAGTCACATGAATTTTCGAAATCTGGATTTTACTCACAGTGCAAAACATTTATGTGTACTTTGTTTTTCTTCTCAAAATAACATTTAGTTTTCTTGCTAGGATTTTTTAACGTAAATCTCTGTAATTATGTTATCTCCACTTTTAAATGTCTGATTTAAAAAAAAAAAAAACCTTTTTGCTGCTGATAGCGTTTTGTGGCGAGATATATCTTTCATGTACTTTCCAATTTTTGTGCCTTTCCAATTTTTGTGCTGCACAGTTTTACCACAAGGGGGTGTAAGTGCTCATTTCAGTAGAGGTGTAGTTTTGCATCATAAATTATTTGGCTGAAAATTTCAAGAAAAAGTTAGGTACATATTTTAAAGTATGTAATTTGATATGAAATGGTGAAAAAAAAATTGAGCTTTGCAATGCATTTTAAAGACTTTTTACCCTAAAATTTACCTGCAGGCACAGAGATGTAAACACATGCTGCGGCGAGCTTACCCTTAGCACATATGTGTCTTATTCCAAGGTTCAACCAAAACAATCCTCAGCTTGGGCTGCAGCAGCCATTTTATGGGGAAAAACAGTGAGATAGAGCAACCTTTTCATTTTATAACAATATGCAGCATTGCTTTGGAAAAGAGTTCTAAATTTACCATTATTGTCTCTAGAAAGGGCGTTACAACTCAGTTTTTAAGTGGATTACAAAAAGAAAAAAAAAAAAAAAAAAAAAAAGATCATGATCTTCATTTCGATAAATCCACAAAATGGCCAAATGGCCACCGCAACATCAATTTGGTGGAGCCAGCGTTGCAGTAGTGCTGTGGTTAAGCTTGCCCCAGTGCGTGTTTACATCCTTGTACTTGCAGGTAAATTTTCAGGTAAAAATCTGTAAAGTGCATCGTAAAGCTGAAATTTTTTCACCATTCCATGTCTAATTACATACTTTAAAATATGCATATAACTCTTTATAAAAATTTTAAGTGCTGAGCAACACCTTTATCCTCATTTCTATTCATGCCATTTTATTTGAAACTATATTTTTGTTTTTAAGAACTTGATATGAAAAAAACCCTTTTGCCTTACATATCTTCTATTATGAAAAATGTTCTGTGTGCAGTTTGGGATTTTTTGTTACATGTTTCAGCCGCTAGTGGCTCAAACATATGCAACAGTTTTGTACATGCGCAGTTCAGCGCACATCTGCTCATTCATTACTGTTATCTGAAGTTTCGTCAAGGCAGCCAAGGCGTCGAATTTTTCGGGTCTCCCCTCTAACATCATGCAGTATTCCTATTGAGCTTTAAGTGAATGGATATGGTAGGCTGTAATGTGTTACCTAGTTACTAAACTATTGTAGTTGCTCGCATTTGCATTCAGAAAATCTGGGAACTGGTTACTAATAAGGATTTTCTCTCAGAATTTTTCCAATCAAAAGAAAAAAACTTTTTTTTTCTCATTTTCATGTGAGGAAATCACATTTTTATGTATTTCTTATCATGTTTTTATCACATAACTTTGTTTCTATGAGGAATTCACATTTTTATGTTCTGATTTTAAAGCTTTTAGTTTTTTGTGCTGAGGTTTTGTAATTTTGATTTCTTACCTTTCATATGTACTGAAACATTTTTTGTTGCTATGTGTGAATTTATTTATTTTGTATTTTGTTCCATAGATGAAGAAAAGCCTTACAAAATTGATGTTTTTGAAGATTTCTTGTACATAACAACATTTCCCAATAATGCCATTATTCGTATGAACAAATTTGGAAAAGGAAATCTCACCTATTTAATTCAAGGGTTAAATAAAGCCAGTGATATTGTAATTGTTCAAGAAAACAAGCAGAATCCTAATGGTGAGCAGTGTTCATTTTTTTATCAATAGAAAATTAGCACTGTTTTAATGTGAACTTCTTTACATTGCTTAATAAGGAAAAATAGTTTTGATATTTCATTCTGCATCATAATATAACTATGGAACATGTAAGAAGTGGTTGGGCAGGAAAGAAACAGTGTGTGTGTTAAATTTTGTTTGTGTTAGAACACCTGCTTATTTTTAATACAGTCATATCCAAAAATGTGATGTCTTGGATAACACCCAGGTTTTAAGATGCTGTAGAAATGTGTATGCAACATGGCAGTATCAGTGCCATTGGTGTTTTGAAACACGATACAACACTTTTTGGGGAAAATACCCTAAACATGTGACTTGACAGCACGTCACATGTGTTTCTTACATTTAATATTTCTACTGTAAGAGGATGCCAGAAAAGAAAACAGTGAAAAGAGTAATTTTTTTCAAATTTTTATGAATATAATATTGAAGAGACTGTGTGCTGAAAGGCCAATGCCAGAAAACCTTGCAACTTCTATTAACTGAGAATTAGTAATAGGAAAACGGTGTGAAATTTGCACAAATAAAATCAAAAGATGTTTTAGAAAGGGAGAATAATGATCTGAGAACATTGTTAGAATGAGAAACCAACTCTTGATTCTGTGGTTACAGTTTTGTTGTACATGAAAGGGAAAACATTTAATTAAGTACATGTTGCACTGATAACTTTGTCTATTCATTCATATCTGCTATATCAAAACTTTTAAATTCCCATCCGTTCAAGGTGTACCTTGAAAAATGAGAACATTTTACAGCAAGAACAAACTACATGCCGTTTGTACTCACATATAAGTTGACACCCCTACTTCAACAGCTAAATATTGGTGAAAAATCTATGACTCGCATATAAGCTGACCTGAAATTTTTATATTTTGGTAAACATGTTTATTGGAATAAATTATGCGCATTTCTGAGATTAGATTCTTTAAAAACCTTCAAAGTCCAAGTCACTGTTAGAATTTCCAGTAACTCCTCTAAGTCCACTTCTGTTGCACTTGAATCATCAACCTATAGCATTACCATTACCAAATTTGCAACAGTGCCTGTTGTCTCCTACATCTGAATCATAAATCATCATCTGCAGAGGCATAGCCAGGGGTGTCCTCAGGCCCGGACCCCCTCCCGCTCTTAAGAAATTTCTGGTTATTCCTCTGATCTTCTGTACTATCCATGGCATTACTTATTCAGCATTTTCTGAAAGACTTTGCAGTCATTTTTGATGCAATTGCATCCCACACATCTTCATCCATGAAGTAGCAAGGCCAGTGTCAGCCTTTTTCAAGTTACAACCTTTCATTGTTTCCACATCTGATGGTGAGATCCATTCAATCCGGTGCTGTTACAGTTTGTCTTTGAAAGGTTTGTTCAAACCAACATCAGGTGGCTGTAAAAACAATGTTAAATCACTTGGTACTATAACCAGTGTACTGTTAGTTTCTTTTGCCTTTTTTTTTTTTTTTATTACATCTTCAGTTTTACGTGCTGTAAAAGCATCACACAAAAGCTTAGCTGATTTTTTAAAAAGAGCTCCAGGTCTGTTATTCCAAACTTTTTGTAGCCAATCAATTGTTCTTTTTTTTCATCCACCCATATCTTTTGATGAGCACAAAGACTGCAGCTGGAAATTTTGTGCATTTTGAAATGTTTTTTGTGTTTAAAAATTACAGCAGACAGAAGCTTGGTTCCATTTGCCAAGCATGATAGCACTACTGAAAACCACATTTTTTCATGTCCTGTAGTTTTTTCTTTCCCTCCATTTTATTATGGTCCTTTTACTTGGAGGATCAAAAAGTGCTAATGTTTCGTCCATATTTCCTATCCAAGACAGATTAAAATTGTATTTTTTCAGAAGTACAATAACATACTTTTGAATTTCAATTTTCCATTCCAACTGTTGTGGCAGTTTTTAAGCAATTTTTTTTTCCATTGATGTAAGTGAAGTCCGAATCTCTTCATAAATTGTGTGTACCAACCAGCTGATATTGGTTTCACATGCTTAAATTTTTGATCTCTTGACAAGTGTAAGGCTTAAAGAAGAATACTTGTTTGTGTTACTATGAGTCCATTTTGCCAACATTTCATTACCCACTCATTTAGACTCTTTTCTAGTTGTAGAAAGAAAGCAGATCATTTTCTTGCTTTTGCTGCTTTTTTTATTTATTTTTTTCTGTTCTTGGCATATGTTCCAATGCTTATTAATTTTTCCACCATTCCCAAAATTGCTTTACGTTTACACAGAAATCACAAGGAACAACACAATAAGTTTTATGTTCTGCATACTTCACAGCTTTTAATTTAAATCTTACATCGTAAGACAACCTCCTTCCTTTTCTGTTTCTGTTACTCATTTTACAATAACTTGCCATGTGTCAGGATATTAAAAATAAGGCTTAATCAAAACACTTTGTATTTTCTCCTTATAGCACTGACACAACTGTTGGGAACAAAGTGAGGAGATGCATGATTGTGGTTATGCCTCTCCCCAACAGCCAGGTCTATTTATATGCTGTCTGACTTGTTGCATGATCAGTTCCAAAGACAGGATCACACGGTCCCAGAGGGTATATAATGAGAGAATTCCTTCATGTTTGGAAGCAAGAAATTCCATTACACCGATAAACAGATTCACGTCTTCCAAATTTGTATTGTACAATGGTGTAATCCCATATTTCATTCATTGATATTCTGCCCCTCCAGGCAATCACAGGAATGGATTCTAAACCTCCATACATACATATCACTAAGCTGTTCTCTGAGATTCAGAGGTTAGCTCCAAAGAGAAATACAATTTACCAGATATTTTTCCTTACTGTTGTCGTATTAAACTTCTCCATTCACAGCGATCTTGACATACAACTCCGGCTTCACTGATATCCATTACACGCCATACACAAGATCTTTTATACTTCATACTCATAATCTTTTTCTCATGCAGAAACTCCTGAATCTGATCCACCCATGTTTTCCTTGGCCTTCCTCTGCCTTTCCTTCCTGCCACTTGGGCTAACAAGATTTCCTTAGTAAGCATCTCATCACTCATTCTTTCAACATGACCAAACCACCGAAGCATATTGATCTCTACCTTGCTAACAACATTTTGCTTCACATCATGCAACTGCAACACATCTTCATTCCTCATTCAGTGCTACCAGTTCCTCTCTCAAACACTGTAATTTCGGTTTTTCCCTTATTTATACTCAGTTTGAATTTCATGCAAACTTCGTACATTCGAGACAACATACTCTGCAAATCACTTTTGCTCTCTGCCAAAAGGACAGTGTCATCAGCATACAGCAATCTGCACACATGGATATCATCAAGACATAAACCAGTATTAGCTATTTTGCCATCACGCATGCACGTGTCCATAAATTTGGTTTTTCCCTTATTTATACTCAGTTAGAATTTCATGCAAACTTCGTACATCAAAGACAACATACTCTGCAAATCACTTTTGCTCTCTGCCAAAAGGACAGTGTCATCAGCATACAGCAATCTGCACACATGGATATCATCAAGACATAAACCAGTATTAGCTATTTTGCCATCAAGCATGCACGTGTCCATAAATATATTAAACAGCCATAGTGACGTTACACAACCTTGTCTAACTCCTGCACCAATAGAAAACCATTTTGATAAAACACCATACACTCGTACACAAGCTCTACTACCAGCATACATGGCTTTTACACTGTTAAGTAGATGCCCAGTAACACCATATTCTTTCAATACCTTACACAAAAGTGTCCTATTCACTTGGTCGTAAGCTTTCTCTAAATCTATGAAGGCAGCGAAAACTTTCTACAAGAAGCTGAAAATAGGAGGCTGGGTAAAAAGCTATCAGATCCATGTAGCTTAAGTTTCCAAAATCATTGGCATTTCACTTGACAATAATCAAATTTGCTTGTCATTAAGAGATTAGTCAGCTGAAATTTGTAATGTAAACATATGTGAAGAACAAGGAATCTTTTCATTTGGTTAGAGAGAAACATGCTAACAGTTCTGTCAAATAAGGGCAGGGCAAGAACGAGAATACTGAAGGTTCAAATTCTTGGGAGAGAAGTTTGCTGCTCTGTATCAGAATCGCAGTGATGGGTGACATATGTTGCAGATTTAATTTAGATCCTGCAGACATAAATGATATCTCCACAACAACAACAAAAAAAACTTTCCCAGAACTGTTATTAATCCTCTCTTGCAGACTCCCGATCACAAGCACAAGTTTTCCATCTGGAAAAATGCAAGTTAGACAAAATGAAGATTTTTTCCGTAATCCTGCCTTTCTCTTTTCTCTCTCACATTGTTCACTCTTTTTATGTTATTGTTAAATATTTTATTGCATAAATGTTTATGTTTCACTTTGAAAATGAAGGCAACCATTTCTACAAATGGAACTTAGACGAAGCACTGTTATCTTAAATTATTTTTTTCGTTGAACCCTCTCTGCACTGTTTTGGTGTTTAATATTTTGTTGCATAAGTATTTGTATTTCAGCTTGAACATAGAGGGGAAATTTTCATAAATGGAAGTTGGACGGAACGAAGATTTCTCTCTTTATTATAATTTGCTTTTCCACGATGCTGTGTCTACCCGAAATTCTCTCTCTCTCTCTCTCTCTCTCTCTCTCTCACACACACACACACACACTTAGTATTCTATCATTGCTAAAGTGACTCGAATGTGTAATGTATAGCCTGTCTGTCTTGACCAGAGTTGTAAAAATCTAATCTTCTCGATGTTTTAACTGTCTGATAATAATTTTAAAACTCTGACAGGCATATAATTTTTTGATGTTTCATCTTTGTACCTGTATGTTCACCAGCATTTGATTTCATTAACATTTTTTTTTCATTTTTATTAATGATATTTTATTTGGCATATATCATTGTAGTAAGCAATCCCTGCCTAAATGCCGAGCAAAATTCTTGCGGAACAGGTGCCTTATGTCTTTTGAGGAACCAGACATACCCTGTTTGTTTGTGTCCCAATGGAATGGTTGAAACAAAAACTGGTGACCATACTACTGCTTGTACTATCAAGATAACTGCCCCAACACAAGAAACTGGTATGAAGCCTTTATGCTACTGATGTAGATTTAGTTGTTTGCATTTTTATTTATCTGTAATTAATTTTGTTGGATACTGTCATGTAATTTCATATAAGCATTTGTTTTTCTATTTATTTTCTATCATTTTGTTCTACTATCAATTTATTTGCTATAACAAATGTTTAAATTTTTCTGAATAACCAAGAAAATGTTTCTTAGCTTTTTTGAAAGTGTTATGGTAAAAATACATATTTGATTACTATCTGATTAACATATTGTTGTAACGCCATAGGGGACTTTTCCATATTTACAAATTGTAGCACTGACAGATGAGCTGAACACCCCAGGGCACAACAAACAGCACATAAATTTAGACTAATCAAAACTTGCTGGGTTTCTCTTGGACCCTAAGGACTGTAATTTGTGGACATTCACATGATGTAAATAATCATTCATTAGCATCCAAATAACTGAGGATTTCTGACACAATTTTAGGTAAAAGCACAACTATTAGCATAAGTTATTCTGAACATTGATGAAGATGAGTTTCAGGAGTTTCATAGGTCACTGCGAATGGCATCATTATTTCAACAGATCAAACTGTCCAGTGACCAATACCAAAAATGTCAACTGGAATATCTGATCACTGGTATGCTGTGCAATAAGCTAAGTATCAGTTTCTTGTATTCAGGTGCTATTAAACATAAATGTAGAAATGTCACAGGTGCTTTCATTGTTAAGGTTAATCCACTCGTGCACTTCCATTTCTTTTGTATTGCAACACAAGCATTTGAGAGGAAATTTTATTCTTCTCTCACTTTCACACACATACTAGGAAACTGAAAGCAATGCACTCTGTTTTTTTTTGTTTTTTTTATTTCTTGGTTAGGCATTTGCTCCCCTGGACGGAGCTTACATGCAGCTTCCCAATGCGACACAGCTACGGGGGGGGTGCTGGACAAGGGGGTACTCTGCAACCCCCTCCTCTGTGTGGGTAACAAGATACCTGGACTAATGACCTCGCTGGTCGCTTGTGACTTCTCCCTGTTGTTAGTACAGACACTCAGCAACTCCTCGCAATAAATCAATCTAAGACATCCGCAGTTTTCCTTTACCTCTCTGAATTCTGTGTCTTTGGTTTTTGCCAGTCTAAGGATGCAATGACAGACAGACCCTTTTCTTTGTGAGTCTCTCAGAAGCAACTGCTACATCTACTGATTCTTTTTCTTCTGCCACTTTTACCTTCTCTTTTTCAGATTCTAATGTGCTCAACAACATATGGGGTATTAGATATGAATTATCCTCCTTTCCCATTAATTCCTCTGCAGGTGGTGCAACTCACACCTACATCTTAACCTCAAAAGCTCAAGAACCACTTTGTTTAGTCTACATCCTTACTCCGGTTTACGGCTCTGCTTTTGGCTTGTCCACATGCATGAAAAAGCTTGTTTTGGTGGTAAATGCCATTTAACTTGGTGTGAAACCCAATCTGAGCCCACGACTTAATTAACTTTTAATTAATCTGTCTGATCCACCATGCCCATTTAATCTAAAATAATGGGGCTTCAGTTGTATCAGTATGAAAAAAATAATAATTCGGATTTTTATTGCTAATTTTTCAAATATAATGTATTGTTCTGTGTCTATCAGATTGTGTATGCATGTGTCTTGAAATGAACAGAGAAATATTTATCTGCAATTCATAAGTTAGCCAGTGAACCTATTTTTCACTTGGATCAGAAGCAAACATTAACAGTGCATGGTGTTTTCTTCTTCAACATTCTCCAGGCCTCACAATTCACTTTGTTTGTTAAAACTTTAAATTAATTATTAATTTAAAAATATTTTTAAAAACAGTTTTCTTTAGTTCTTGAAAATTAAAAATATTTCTATGTTCTTGAGAACTTGCAAAAAAACATCTTAGCACAAGTTTCAAACATTCTTTAACTTTCTATATAAATATATATGCTCTTGAAATGAACTATTTAAGAAAAAAAAGTATTAAGAAAGAATTGTTACATACATACATATCACTAAGCTATTCTCTGAGATTCAGAGGTTAGCTCCAAAAAGAAATACAAACTACCAGATATTTTTACTTACTGTTGTTGTATCAAACTTCTCCATTTACAGCGATCTTGACATTCAACTCGGGCTTCACTGATATCCATTACACGCCGTACACAAGATCTTTTATACTTCATATTCTTTTTCTCATGCAGACACTTTTGAATCTGATCCACCCATGTCTTTCTTGGCCTTCCTCTGCCTTTCCTTCCTGCCACTTGGGCTAAAAAGATTTTCTTAGTAAGCATCTCATCACTCATTCTTTCAACATGGCCAAACCACCGAAGCATATTGGTCTCCACCTTGCTAACAACATTTTGCTTCACATCACACAACTGCAACACATCTTCATTCCTCACATAATCAGACCGTGTCTTGCCACAAACACCCCGTAAGTAACGCATTTCTCCACCACACAGATGACTCCTATGTTTCTTCTGCAGTACCCAGGTTTCACTGCCATACATCAGAGTAGGAACAATTACACTTTCATACACAGCCATGCAGGACTCTCTAGAGAACCCATCATTCCTGTGAAAACCTTCCAAAGCCGCTATGACTTTTAATGAAGAATTCACTCGCATACTAATTTCACCATCCAATTTGTTCTCTCTGTCAAACATGCTTCCTAAATGCACAAACTCACTCACCTGGTCAATCACAGTGTCATTTATACTTACATTACATTCAGTGCTACCAGTTCCTCTCTCAAACACCATAACTTTGGGTTTTCCCTTATTTATACTCAGTTTGAATTTCATGCAAACTTCGTACATCCGAGACAACATACTCTGCAAATCACTTTTGCTCTCTGCCAACAGGACGGTGTCATCAGCAATCTGCACACACGGATATCACCAAGACACCACTATCATCTATTTTGGCATCACGCATGCACACATCCATAAATATATTAAACAGCCATTGTGACATTACACAACCTTGTCTAACTCCTGCACCAATAAAAAACCATTTTGATAAAACACCATTCACTCGTACACAAGCTCTACTACCAGCATACATGGCTTTTACACTATTAAGTAGATTCCCAGTAACATCAAATTCATTCAATACCTTCCACAAAAGTGTCCTATTTACTCGGTCGTAAGCTTTCTCTAAATCTATGAAGGCAGCAAAAACTTTCTTACCAACAGCCAGATGCTTTTGAATTGTTAGCTTCTCATAAATCTGAAAAATAATAGAAATCTCAGAAACAGTTCGTATAGAAAAAGAAAAACAGGGTGTAATATTCATGATCCAAGATTCTTGCACAGCTCTGGAAAGCCACCCCAGTAGCGCAGTGGTCTAAGCGCTGGCTTCGGACAATTCATCTAAGATGAAAACGGGTTCGAATTCCGGTGAAACATGGATGTGTATTGTGTTTGTTTTACAGCCCTAGTTCTCTCCCTTCCATGGAACCAGTGGCCCTAAATTAGGGACGGATGACTGCTTATAATCCATGGAGTTTCTCATGGTGGTCATTAAACCCCCAATCAAACAAAAAAGAATTGTTGATTGATTCACAAGAATTAAAAAGAAAAACTTTTCCTAATATTCATCAAAAGAGAACTGTACATACATGATGGTTGCTTGAAGTAGGCATCCACTGTGCCCACAGACAGAATAAACTGACCTCATCCACCGTGAACTGTAAGCACCCACTGTGCCCACAGACAGAATGAACTGGACTCCAATGTTTTCATTCAGGTTGTTGACCTTAACAGAGAGATATTGTGACACTCCAAAAATGTCCACAACATTCGAGTTAGGTTGAGGATGGAGTCTCCAGGTCATATAATTTAATTCTTTTTTAATCCTTTTTTTTTAAATAGTTTATTGCAAGTGTATATATTTATGTGTAAAGTTGAAATAATATTTGAAACTTACATTAAAATTATGTTTTTTTGCAGCCAAATGGTTTTGCAATTTCTCAAGAATGCAACTATGCATAGAAATGTTTTTAACTTTCAATAATAAAAAAAAGTTTTTAAAAGTGTCTTGAACTTAATTGTTAATTTAAAGTTTTAACATACGAATTGAATTGTGCTGCCTGGAAGATGTTGGAGAAGAAAGTACATGCATTGTAAATATTTGTGTCCTATCCAGGAGAAAAGTATGTTTGTTGGCAAACTTATGAATTGTAGTTGAAATGCGGCATTTTCTTTTAAATATTTTAAGGTTCTGTATGAACCTCTGAATATTATGCATAAAGAGATATTTATTATTAAAAATCAACATTATCTTTTATAAATGTAGCTTTTGTGCATTCATCAGGCTAACAAAAAATACAAAATAGAAGTCATTAAACTGGATTTTAAAACTTTGTAGAAAATGGATACGAAATAACAAAATTAGTAAACTTTTCAAAGAACTAAAAGAAAGAAAGAAATTTTAATACATAAATAAATATAAGAAGGAAGAGAAAAGTTGTGAATAAGCATTATATATTCAAGTAATCTGAAATTATTAAGAACATTATGTAAAGGCAGAATAAATAAATTAATAAATTACACATTAAATTAACTATATATAAAACACCAAATTTAATAAGGAACCAGTACAGCAAAATATTCTTCATTTTCTGTGCAGAGCAGAAAATGGAATTGAGGAAGACTGTATTTTTTATTTTTTTCAGTTCTACATATATAATGGGACAGAGCCAGGTTTGGAAGGCATGTGGTATTCAGTGCAGAAAATAACAGATTAGGTTGACTAAAGCAATCACAATAGAGGAAGGGGTGGAGGTGACTGCAGTAGCAATGATCCAGTAACAACCTTATTCATATTCATTGATATCATCAACGACAGCCATTTTCAACTGCTGGAAGGTCTCTTCAACTCTTTGTCTTGAGAAATTCTCTTCCATGTCGTTCTGGCATGTTTTCAAATTTTATCCACCCATTGCGCATGTGGCCTTCTTCTGGATTTTTTCTTGCCCCTTTGTATCCAGTCTAGTACTTTAATTGCCCAATGGTGGTCAGTTCTTCTAGCAGTGTATCCTGCTCATTGCCACTTTTTGGGTCTTTACTTTCATCATGATGCCATCCACTCTTGTTATTTTTCTGATCCATGAATTCCTTTTCATATCATTTTTGGTTACACGTGAATTTCACCATGCTTCTTTGAGTTGTCCTCAATCTATGAGTGTATTTTTTTAGTTAAGGTCCGTGTCTCTAGTCCATAAGTAAGAACTCTAAGGATGTATTGATTAATCACTTTTCTTTTAAGACACAATGGTAAATTGCTCTTAAAAGTTATACTGTCTATTTCTTCCAAATGCACTCCAGCCAAGTTTCAGACACCTATTAATTTCTACTTCAATTTGGCCCTCAGTTGCTATCTGTTGTTCCAAAGCAGATGTAGGCATCAGTTTCTTCTTCTAAATTTGCCCTGCCAACCTCTCAATTTTCAGTTCATGCAAAAGCACTGTACATCAATTTAAGTGTTCATATCAATTTAAGACTTACACCAATATATAAAGTACAGTATGTCACATATAAACTTGCAAGAAATATTAAGGAAAGCAGTGGTGCACCCAGAAATTAATTTTGGGGGGTGCATATTGTCACTGCAATGTCAAAACCACGAATGCGAAATTTTGTAGTTTCAACTATCGCTATTTAAAAATTAAATTTGATCAAAGAATCACTTTTGCAATTACATCAGACTGTTCAAGCAACTATACCTGTACATAACATTTACATCACGTTGCATCTGTATTATGCATCGGTGAATAAAATTATATGACGTCAAGTCAACAATAAAAAAATTCCCACATTCTGGGTTTTATCACTGCAGCTACGATATCATTCCTTCCTAAAGCGATAAAAATATGTGCCAGGCATTTTTATTTTTTGCAAATACTATTAATTACAAAGCTAAAACAGGCAAAGACAACAAATAAAATTGCTGTAATCGATACAGACCAAACAAATAAAAGCACCCATTCCATAGTTATAGTCGACCCACGCATATTAATGATGGTTGTAATAAAATTTACAGCCCCTATAATAGAAGATGGCCCACTAAGTGTATATAAAAATCGCAAAATCCATTCCCCCGTTTATGGCCCACCCTGAAGAAGGGGGAGGGGGGGAATAATCCACTCTGTATGTTTTTATTTTTTCAAAATATTTCAGACTTCTTCCTTAAAGGCAGGAAAGTAATAAGTTTTGATATTATCCTGTGTATGCACTGTTGAAAGAGAGAGAACTAAGGGGGAGGAAATAAATAGTAGGAAATATCAGTTACTGGGCGAAGCCAAAACCAGAAGACGCACATACATTGCAAATCGTGAGGAAAATTCCATCACCAGTACAAGTCTCTCTTTCTATATATATACACATATATATAATCACCGGAGCACCGGACTAGGCTGTCATCTGATGCTGACCTTGGCTACGTATAATGGACGCTCCCTATATTCTGATTCAAAGCTCCTTGAATTGGAAGAAGAACTACAAAGGATCAAGTGGGACATCGTCGGGCTAAGTGAGGTAAGGAGAAAAGGAGATCTCATTGAACTGAAAAGTGGACATCTCTTCTATTATCGTGGAAACTAGTGGTGTTGGATTTATAATAAACAAGAAACTGAAGGATAAAGTTGTAGAAGTTGAAAGTTCCTCTGACAGAGCTGAACGACTTGTTATCCAACTCTTGAAAAGATACCAGGCTCAGATTATTCAAGCTTATGCACCAACTACAAGTCATCCTGAAGAAGAAATTGAAGAATTTTATGAGGAAATTCGTCATCTAAATTACAAAGGCAAGCAGCATTTGAAGATCATTATGGGAGATTTCAATGCGAAAATAGGGCAATGGCAACAGAAAGAAACTTCAGTAGGTAAATTTGGTCACAGCAAAAGAAACCAGCGTGGAAATACTCTCGCAGAGTTTGTAGAGGTAGAAGGGTTTTTCATCATGAACTCCTTTTTCAAGAAAAAGCTGCAAAGGAAATGGACATGGAGGCATCCCAATGGATTGACAAGTGAAATTGATTTTATTATGTGTAATTGTCATGAAATACTGCAGTGTGCTAAACCAGTTCAACACAGGTAGTGACCATAGAATGGTAAGATGTAAGATGCACCTCAATGCTAAACTTGAGTGTCGCAGGCTTATAAAACAAACAAAGTGTATTGACACGACCAACCTTAAAAAACATCATAATACCTTCAAATTGGAGATGAGGAACAGATTCTCTGCTCTAGAAGGTCTGACATCAGCAGAAGTGGACATCTCTGAAGTTAACAGAAAACTAACCAAGGCTCTTATGGAAACAGCAACAAAAATAGCTGGTACTAAGAACAAGTTGCATACGAACAATTATCAGGAAAACCCAAAATTTTGATGCAAAAAAGAAGAGAGATGAGGACAACTAAAGGAGATGTGACTTCCAAAGTGGAATATATAGAGCTATGCAAGACGGTACGAAAAAGTATCACTAAAGATGTAAGGAAATTCAACTGTGAACTAGTGAGGGAAGCAATTGAAAACAACTAAAGCCTGAAGAGAGCAATGGGACAGCTGAGTAAGGGAAAAAAACAGATTATGGCTCTGAGAAAAGAAGTTAGTTCTGTAACAAGAAATAGAGGTGACATTTTGACAAGAGTGAAAGATTTCTACTCAAAACTATATGAAAGGGATGATGCATGTACTCCAGACATTACAAAAGGTACCAGAGTTCTTCCAGTCCTCCCAGCAGAAGTTGCACATGCAGTCAAGACAAGAACATGAAGCAGGGGAAAGCTCTGGGAGAAGATGGAATTACCGTAGACATCATACAAGAAGCAAGTGGAGAAATTTTAACAGTACTCGCCGAAGTTTTCCCTCGATGCTTTAATGAAGGGAAGATTCCTGAAGATTAGAACAATGCTACAATGATCCTGCTGCATAAAAAACGTGACATTGAGGATCTCAGGAACTACAGACCTATCAGCCTCCTATCAGTGGTTTATAAAATCTTCACTAAAGTTCTTTCACACTGCTTGAAGGTGACAATGGACATGGCTCAACCGAGAGAACAAGCTGGATTCAGGAGTGGCTACAGCACTATAGATCATATCCATGTACTGAGAGTACTAATTGAAAGAGCGAGGGAATATGAACTTCCGTTATGCATGGCTTTTATCGATTATGAAAAGGCCTTTGATTCGGTGAAACCATCAGCAGTTACAGTGGCTTTGAAATCCTGCGGTATTGAAGATGCATTAATATTATTCATAACTTCTATGAAAATGCAAGTGCAAAGATTCGGCTGTTTGAGAATACAGCACCCTTCTTCTTTCTAGCCTTTTCCCTTTATTAATTTTTATTCTTCTTGTAACTGCGGCTTTCTCAAAAAGAGCTCCTATATCTCCCAAACTCTTTAATGCCACATTGGAAAATGTCTTTCAAATACTGAACTGGGAAAACAAAAGGATAAAGATTAATGGAGATTATCTAACTCACCTTCGTTTTGCTGATGACGTAGTCATTTTTGCAACTACCCCATCAGAGCTGCAGAGTATGATCCAGGAACTTGCTGAAATGAGTAAAGAAGTGAGATTAAAAATGAACTTTCAGAAGACAAAAGTGATGTACAATGCTTTTACAAGAAATGAAGATTTATCGATTGATGGAGAAAAGCTGGAGATAACCAATACCTACATTTATCTTGAACAGCAGATATCAAGTGAGGGTCACATTGATCAAGAAATTAATTGGCATATAAAACTTGCCTGGAGAGCGTTTGGAAGAAACAGTATAATTTTCAAGAGCAATATGCCATTATGTCTTAAAAGAAAAGTGTTTGATCAATGCATCCTTCCAGTGCTTACATGTGGTGCAGAAACATGGACCTTAACTAAAAGAGACATACAAAAGGACTGCAGACAACTCAAAGCAGCATGGAGAGATGCATGCTTTGTGTAACCAGGAGAGATAAGGAGAGGAATGCGTGAATCAGAAAAATGACAAGAGTGGAAGACATCATGATCAGAGTAAAATCCCTGAAATGGCAATGGGATGGACATATTGCCAGAAGCACAGACCATCGATGGACAGCTGAAATTTTAGACTGGATTCCAAGGGACAGGAAAAGACCCAGAAGAAGACCGCATGGGAGATGGAGGGATGAAATTTGAAAGTATGCGGGAGTAACATGGAAGAGACTGACACAAGACAGACCGTTGTGAAAGAAACTTAAGGAGACCTTCGTCCAGCAGTAGATTGATAATGGTTGACAATGATGATGATGATATATATATACACTATCTACCAACAAGTAATTGGACACCCCTGCAATTGATGATATCTGCGGTCCTGATATATGTCACAGCCGCCACCGTTAAGTATCGTGTGGGGAAACAACAACGCAACCAGTCGCATACAAGATGCCACGCAGTTCGGAGCTCTCTGATTTCGAGAAAGGTGTAATCGTCGGGTATCACAGAAATGGCCGATCTATATGTGACATATCCAGCGAGTTGAAGTACCCAAAATCGACAGTGGCCTACGTGATTGGTAAGTGGAAGATGAGAGGTGACTGTCGGAATGTGCCCCGACCCGGCAGACCCACAAAACTGGGAGTTAGAGACCGACGGGTGCTGGCCAGAGAAATTCGGAAGAACCGCACCAAATCGATGGGCCACATCCGCGAGGAGTTTCAACAGGCATCCGGGAGTGTTCTTTCGATGAATACCATCCATAAGGAAGCCCATCTGCTCGGTTATCATGGACGTGCTGCCGCCCACAAGCCTTTGATCACCAAGTCCAATAGCGCTGCTTGGCTAACGTGGTTCAAAGAACGTCAACAGTGGACCGTTGAACAGTGGAAACAGGTTCTCTGGAGCGACGAATCAAGGTTCACCCTCTACCGTTCGGATGGCAGGGTCTGGGTTTGGCGTCTGCCTGGAGAATGCCTCCTGCCAGAATGTATTGTGCCAACTGTGAAGTTCGGCGGCGGTGGAATTATGGTATGGGGGTGTCTCTCCTAGTATGGCATGGGACCCTTGGTCGCAATTCCTGGTTGACTCAACGCCGAGACCTACTGTACCATTTTGGATGACCATGCACTTCCTACTTTGTGGCAGTTTTACGGGGTGGACCCATGTTACTTTCAGGATGACAATGCCACCTGTCATGTTGCGAGGTCCACCATGGCTTGGTATGGTGACAATGGGGTTAATCAAATGGACTGTCCTGCGCAGAGCCCGGACCTTAACCCTGCCGAGCACCTCTGCGATGAGTTGGAGCGTCGACTTAAGGGGTGCCCCACCATCCGAAATCAGTGAAGGAACTGACCTGTCTTCTCCAAGCCGAGTGGAAGAAAATACCGCTAGCCATCGTACAACGCCTGGTTGAGAGTATGCCCCGGAGGGTCGCAGTTGTAATCGCCGCTCGTGGAGGCTCCACCAACTATTGAAGGTGAATAAACTTTGTTTTCCTTTGCTATCACAGGTGTCCAATTACTTCTTGGTAGATAGTGTATATATAGAATGAAAATATTACAGGACAAACATACAAAAATTTCAAAACAAGTGAAAACAGGAACAGGTTGCCGTCACCAGGAGAGCATCAACCTGTGGGAGTGGCCTTTCTAGTACCAACAAAACGACAAGGCAAGCCAAAATTGTCGGTTGGTCATGCTCCTTAGGCCACAGAACCAAAATTCTAATAAGCACAAAAATTCCAAGAATCAAATTTATAAAACTAAAAAAGAATTAAAAGCTTACCGGCAGAACAAAACCCGCCATGACAAAAAGTCAAACAAGACTGAACAGAGCACCCACAAGAATCCAAATATATACACTGATAAAAAAGGTGGTCACGGTTAATCAACTACCTGGTAACCAAAAAATGTGTGAATTGACAAGATGAAAAACTGTGTATGTAGATAAGAACTTCAGCTATTAGGGACCCACCAAATAGCACTTTATGTTACCTATATATTTAAAATTGTTAGGTCCTAGGTTAATAAAGCATGTCAATGTGTAATTTGAAACTGTTGGACACCGAATTATAGTTCAAAATTAAATGGTTAAAATGATGTCTTAAGAAATTTTTAGGAAAATTGTTAGATTGCAATTTAGAAAGAAGGGCTTTCAGATTTTTTACAAGTAAGAGCTGTGTAGAGCAAATTTTAGCTATTCTATGAAACTGAGAGATGAGTAGATTGCGATGTATAACTTTTGAATTATTGGATGACCAGTGAGTGTAGTGAATGATATCAAACTCAAAAGAGTTTCTTTTATCAAATAAATTCACCACACCTCTTCCCTCCTCGTCCACCTGAACCTCTAAATCGAGGTAACAAACATAAGTAGACGATCTGTTGGTTTTTTCTAGGGTAAGGTCGTCAGGATACAAGTCAGTGGCGCAACGCAAAAAGTCCGGAATGTTAATGACAATGATGTCATCAACATATCTTAAAGCAATCCCATGTGAAGGATGATTGGCAACATATCTATCCTCAAAAAAATGTAGATAGAGAAACTAATCTGTAATGCGATTCTTGAAAAAATGCACTGGTTTTGCTGCAAAGAAATTTTGGAGATCAACATCATTGTTGAATGTTCTGCCATGGAGTGCTTTCAATGGAGATCGGAACAAGTGATAGTCTGAAGGGACGACATCTGGGGAATAGGCCAGATGTGAGAGAATCTCCCATTTCATGTCCTGAATGGCCATTTTGGCCATGTTTGCACTGTAAGGGCGTGCATTATCATGTTGGAGAAGGACACCATGGCACCGATGTGGGCTTTTCTGCTGAATTGCTCCCTCCTCACGGCGGAGTTGCTCACAATAGAGTGCGGCATTGATGGTCCAATTCCTCGGCAGCATTTTCCAGTGAATAATGCCTTCCATGTCCCACTAGACACAAAACATAATCTGCACAGGATGAAGGTCATGTTTTGGACGTGGTATGGGCGTCTTGTTTGGGCTTAACCATTCCTTCCGATGCCTGAAATTCATGTACAGGCACCATTTTTCATCTTCAGTAACATTACATGACAGAAAAGGTTTGTGTTGCTGAGAACATTCGTGATAACAAGTGAGCAAGGAACCACTTATGGCAACATACTGATTCTTGTCCTCGGTTAGAGTGTGAGGCATCCAACACCCCAATTTCTGAACTTTTTCCATATGTTACAGGTGTTGTACCACTGTGGCCTGATCACAGACCCTCTTAGTGGCCAATTCATGTGTGGTTTGATGCGGAGCCAAAAGGATGAGATGATTCAAACGATCCTCATCAAAGTGAAATGGACGACCAGAGCATGGAGAGTTGTTGAGGTCAAAATTGCCACCTCTGTACCGCTCAACCCATTTGTGGGTTGTCCTCGGAGCAATAGCATCCTCCCCATACATAGCACAAATTTGTCGAGTAACCTCGCCGGCTGAGGATCCCTTGTTAAACTCGTAGAGGAGCGGATGTCGAAAATGTTCATTCTCTACTTGACATTCCATACTTCCGGACCTGAAAACCAAAAAAACCATTAGCTACAATCACTCAACACAATATGATTTAGATACATAATGTTACTGGCTACGTTTTGATATATAACTGGCCATCTGTACCATCACGACTGGCCTGGGAAACACTCATGAAATAAAACGGCATCAACTTATGCATCAACCCAATATATTCCTGCTATGAATTACTGTACATTGTTCTACTTCCCCCTAGTTTCAATGCTCTGCACAGGAAGAAAAATGCATCTTTTTGTGCCTGTTCTTAATAGATAATTATTCTTTTTTCTTTTGCACTTAGTAATGTAAGAACAGCATCTATATTATTTGAGGATTAGTTCCTGCCATACATAGGTAATACAGAATGTAAATCACCTTATCAGCATCAAAATTTTCTATTCATTTGATACCTAATTGGGAAGTAATTGTATTCTAGTTTGTTCTTTGGAAAGCTTTATCTTCTGGTTGCCACACTGTAATTTTTTAAGCTTCTTATTATCAGATGTGTATGAATGTCAATTGCACTCTCGCTGTTCTTAGTAAAGCCACTTGAAATTTATTTGCGTAGAATACAGATTGTAACAAATATGATGAAATAAAATTGGCAGTTTCCAGATAACAGAGAAAAATAAATGAAGTGAACCAAATGATAATTATAGTGAAAATTGTGGTTTATAGTGAAAATTATGTTGTAAAATCAGGGTGAGATACATTTGTAGTCTTTTGGTAATAATTAATTGATATATATGGATAAGCCAAAGACTAATACTGTATAACTATTTTCACACAAAAATTTTTTTATTAAGTTGTTAATTTTAAATCTATTGCCAAACATAACAGAATAATAGCTGTGAAAAAACAGTGAATCTGACATTCAGGAACATCAGACATCATTGAACCATGTAAGTAATTTGCCTTCTTTTGTTGTGTACAGATCAACAACAGTTTTTAACATGGAAGCAAAATATTTTATACAAGAAAACTTAAGGGAACAAACAAATGCAAGTACATTTTTTCCAGTTCAATCTTTATTTTATACTTTAGAATATTTGAAGTGAGCAAAGTAAAATATATTCTTTTACTTTTAGAGGAAGATGAACTAGATGCTGTAACATGAAAATATTTTTTTATTAGTATTCAGTTTGTTCATATATATCAGTCAATTATTACCAAAAGTCTTCAAATGAATATCAAAAAATGAGCCATGTCAAAAAAATGGAACTTCTGTTGCTAATGGAAATTAGAATCAGTGGTGAGATGTAATATTAATGGTTCCATTGTGATTTTCAACGTTACATGTTCATATATCTCTGCTACAAGTTTATCAGAAATTTAATCATTCTTTGGCCAATATGTTTGTATTTTCAAGATCTACAAGTAACTCTCTTAGTTCTTCTCTTACTACATATACAATGAAACATTTCTGTTGGTAATCTGCAAAAAGTCGGTGTCATGTGTACCAATGTTATTTGTACTGTGCTGATTTTAATATTATTCTTATATCTTTTTGATTAATAAAATAAATAATCTTTCTGTGTTGATTTTAATAATAATTTTATTTCCTTTTTGATAACAATAATGTAAAAATTTACAGTTCCATGTGATAAGGAGTGTCTGCATCATGGAACCTGTGAACTTGATGAAAGCAGCAATCCAATTTGCAGGTAAGACCTCACTGACTTGTACTCCATGTACTTACTGTTTGTTAATATCATATCGTAGAAGAGTTTGCATACAGAAGATGGCAAGATGGCATGAAAGGATATCTTCATTTAATTTTTGAATATGTAGTTTATTTAGGTAAATCAGTTGTATTCTTCAATGAAATAGTGGTGGTGGTGGGGGGGGGGGTCTGATCCATAAAAAACACATGAAAGCTAAATTAAACAAACAAAAACAAAATCCTTAGGTTGAATGACCAACTGGAACCCTCAGCTGTGGGCTAATCCCCCACACTGATGTACTTACCTGATTAAAAAGACAAAAAGAAATATTAAGAATGACTCAAGTGTGGGATATGGTGGACCTACCACACTTGAGAAGGACGGTCCACCAAGGAATCGACCTGGACTTTCTAAACGAGCGTATGAGGAAGAGATCTCGGCTTAGTGAATGTAAGATTGGTGTATGGAATACTAGAGGTATAAATGGCAAGATGAGTGAGGTGATTGAGAAGATGAATAAGTATAGACTGGATGTGCTGTGTGTAAGTGAAACCAAAAAGAAGGAAATTGGGGTAGAAGAAGTGAATGCCACATTGAGTGTGTGGTCTGGAGTATTGGATAATATGAAAGGACAGGCGGGTGTAGGTGTGATTTTAAGTGAAAAGATGAAGAACAACTTGATTCACTATAGTTGCATAAGTGAGAGAATTCTCTGGATGCGTTTGAAAGTGAAACTTCAGAGAATTGTAATTGTTGTAGTGTATGCTCCTTGTGACTCGGAACCTTCTGATCAGAAGGAAGATTTCTGGAATGAGCTAAAAGCTGTTTTGAGCCAGTTTGGTGCTAAAGAAAAAGTTATAATAGCAGGGGATTTCAATGCTAGAGTAGGTGTGAAGAATGCAATTTCTGACAATGTTCTGGGTAAGTTTAATGATCCTTGTGTGAATGATAATGGTGAAAGATTAATTGAACTCTGCATTGAGAATGGTTTGTGTGTATCTAATACATTTTTCAACCACAAGTATATCCACACATATACTTGGGAAAATCGTACTCTTGGTCAAAAGAGTGTGATAGATTTTGTTGTCTACGATCAGCGTTTGAAACACTTAGTTGTTGACACCCGTGTGATGAGAGGTGCGGATGTTGGTTCTGATCATTACTTGGTAGTGTCACGAGTGAAACTTAATGTTGGTTGGAGGAAAAGGAATAGGAAGAGACCCAGGATAGAAAGAATAAAGGTTGATAGGCTCCTTGAAGATCATCAGCGGTATTCTGACTTACTCAGAGAACGACTGAAGGATCTGAAGTCTGGTGAGAGGGATGTAGAAAAGAAGTGGGAATGTTTTAAGAAGTGTGTTGTCACTGCTGCTAAAGAGGTCTGTGGCACCACAATAGTGGGTGACAATAGAGGCGATGCTTGGTGGAATAGTGAGATTGAAGAGGCAGTAAAGAGAAAGAAGGAAGCCTATTTGGGGATGTTGTAAGGTAGAGTCTCTGTGGATGAATATCGCTGTAAGAAGCGTGAAGCTGCTAAGCTAGTTCGCCACAGTAAGGCAAAAGATAGAAATGGAGAAAGTGGAAAGGCATGAACTGGCTTTTTGGAAAGATAGGAAGTCCTTCTGGAAGTACATGAGACTCAGGAAAAATAGGGGAAACAAAGTTGTAAGTTGTGTGAAGAATGAGATTGGGGAAATGATATGGGAGCCCGATGAGTTAAGAGACAGATGAGGTGAATACTTCTGTGAGTTATTAGATCAGGAAGGCAAAGATGATTCTGAGACAGACGCAGATGATGTCACAATGAGGGATGAAAGCACAGGAGGGATCTCAAGAGAAGAAGTGTGTAAAGCTCTAAAATCTCTTCAGAATCGTAAGGCTCCGGGAGTTGATGGCATAACTGCAGAGATGTTGAAATATGGTGGTGACTCTATAATTGACTGGTTAACTGAAGTTTGCCAGTTGTGCTGGGAGTTAGGAATGGTCCCTCGGGATTGGAAGGATGCTATCATTGTTCCCTTGTATAAGGGAAAAGGTGATCAGACTGAATGCAAGAACTATCGTGGTATTAGCCTACTGAGTGTGCCAGGGAAAGTGTTTGGTAAGGTTGTTATTGAAAAAGTACTGGGCCTTACATCATTGAAAGTGTGGGATGTTCAGAGTGGTTTTATGCCTGGTAAAGGCTGCACTAAACAGATTTTTGCATTACGCACGATGATTGAAAAGTATCTGGCTGTTGGGAAGAAAGTTTTTACTGCCTTCATAGATTTAGAGAAAGCTTACGACAGAGTGAATAGGACACTTTTGTGGAAGGTATTGAATGAATATGGTGTTACTGGGAATCTACTTAATAGTGTAAAAGCCATGTATGCTGGTAGTAAAGCTTGTGTATGAGTGAAGGGTGTTTTATCAAAATGGTTTTCCATTGGTGCAGGAGTTAGACAAGGTTGTGTAATGTCACCATGGCTGTTTAATATATTTATGGATGCATGCATGTGTGATGCCAAAATAGATAATAGTGGTTTATGTCTTGGTGATATCTGTGTGTGCAGATTGTTGTATGCTGATGACACTGTCCTGTTGGCAAAGAGCAAAAGTTAGTTGCAGAGTATGTTGACTCGGATGCACGAAGTTTGCATGAAATTCAAACTGAGTATAAATAAGGGAAAAACCAAAGTTATGGTGTTTGAGAGAGGAACGGGTAGCACTGAATGTAATGTAAGTATAAATGGCACTGTGATTGACCAGGTGAGTAAGTTTGTGTATTTAGGAAGCATGTTTGACAGAGAGAACAAGTTGGATGGTGAAATCAGTAGGTGAGTGAATTCTTCTTTGAAAGTCATAGCTGCTCTGGGAGGTTTTCACATGAATGATGGGTTCTCTAGAGAGTCCCACATGGCTGTGTTTGAAAGTGTAATTTTTCCTACTCTGATGTATGGTAGTGAAACCTGGGTACTGCAGAAGAAACATAGGACTCATTTGTGTGCTGGAGAAATGCATTACTTACGTGGGGTTTGTGGCAAGACACGATATGATTGTGTGAGAAATGAAGATGTATTGCAGTTGTGTGATGTGAAGCAAAATGTTGTTAGCAAGGTGGAGACCAATATGCTTTAGTAGTTTGGCCATGTCAAAAGAATGAGTGATGAAATGCTTACTAAGAAAATCTTTTCAGCCCAAGTGGCAGGAAGGAAAGGCAGAGGAAGGCCAAGGAAGACATGGGTGGATCAGATTCAGGAGTGTCTGCATGAGAAAAAGATTATGAGTATGAAGTATAAAAGATCTTGTGTACAGCGTGTAATAGATATTAGTGAAGCATGAGTTGTATGTCAAGATCGTTGTAAATGGAGAAGTTTGATACGACAACAATAAGTAAAAATATCTGGTAGTTTGTATTTCTTTTTGGAGCTAACCTCTGAATCTCAGAGAACAGCTTAGTGATATGTATGTATGTATGTGGTTGGACAGAATAATGTCCAGACCCTGTATATATATATATATATCATCATCATCATCATTGTCAACCATTATCAATCCACTGCTGGACGAAGGTCTCCCCAAGTTTCCTCCACAACGGTCTGTCTTGTGCCAGTCTCCTCCATGTCACCCCTGCATACTTTCGAATTTCATCCACCCATCTCCCATGTGGTCTTCTTCTGGGTCTTTTCCTGTCCCTTGGAATCCAATCTAAAATTTCGGTTGTCCATCGATGATCTGTCCTTCTGGCAGTATGTCCAGCCCATTGCCATTTCAAGGATTTAACTCTGATCATGATGTCTTCCACTCTTGTCATTTTTCGGATCCACGAGTTCCTCTTCTTATCTCTCCTGGTTACACCAAGCATGCACCTCTCCATGTTGCTTTGAGTTGTCTGCAGCCTTTGTATGTCTCTTTTAGATAAGGTCCACGTCTCTGCACCATACGTAAGCACTGGAAGGATGCATTGATCAAACACTTTTCTTTTAAGACATAATGGCATATTGCTCTTGAAAACTATGCTGTTTCTTCCAAAAGCTCTCCAGGCAAGTTTTGTACGCCGATTAATTTCTTCACCAATGTGACCCTCACTTGATATCTGCTGTCCAAGATAAACGTACGTGTCTGTTATCTCCAGCTTTTCTCCATCAATCGATAAATCTTCATTTCTTGTAAAAGCATTGAACATCACTTTTGTCTTCTGAAAGTTCATTTTTAATCCCACTTCTTTACTCTTGTCAGCAAGTTCCTGGATCATACTCTGCAGCTCTGATGGGGTAGTTGCAAAAATGACTACGTCATCAGCAAAACGAAGGTGGGTTAGATAATCTCCATTAATCTTTATCCCCTTGTTTTCCCAGCTCAGCGACTGAAAAACACCCTCCAATGTGGCATTAAAGAGCTTCGGAGATATGGTGTCACCTTGTCTCACTCCCTTTCCAATTTTTACGTGTGTTGTATTTTCAAACAGCCTAATCTTTGCACTTGCATTTTCATAGATGTTATTAATAATATTAATGTATGCATCTTCAATACCGCAGGTTTTCAGAGCCATTGTAACTGCTGATGGTTTCACCGAATCAAAGGCTTTTTCATAATCGATAAAAGCCATGCACAATGGAAGTTCATATTCCCTCGCTCTTTCAATTAGTTCTCTCAGCACGTGGATATGATCTATTGTGCTGTAGCCACTCCTGAATCCAGCTTGTTCTCTCGGTTGAGCCATGTCCAGTGTTACCTTCAAGCGGTGTGAAAGAACTTTAGTGAAGATTTTATAAACCACTGATAGGAGGCTGATAGGTCTGTAGTTCCTGAGATCCTCAATGTCACCGTTTTTATGTAGCAAGATCATTGTAGCGTTGTTCCAATCCTCAGGAATTTTCCCTTCATTAAGGCATCGAGTGAAAATTTGGGCGAGTACTGTTTCGATTTCTCCACTTGCTTCTTGTATGATGTCTACAGTAATTCCATCTTCTCCTGGAGCTTTTCCTCGCTTCATGTTCTTGATTGCATGTGCAACTTCTGCTGGAAGGACTGGAGGAACTCTGGTACTGGTATCTTTCATGATGTCTGGAGTGCATATATCATCCCTTTCATATAATTTGGAGTAGAAATCTTTCACTCTTGTCAAAATTTCGCCTCTATTTCTTGTTACAGAACCATCTTCTTTTCTCAGTGCCATAATCTGTTTTCTTCCCTTACTGAGATGTCCCTTTGCCATCTTTAGGCTTTGGTTGTTTTCAATTGCTTTCCTCACTAGTTCACAGTTGAATTTCCTTACATCTTCAGTGATACTTTTTCTTACTGTCTTGCATAGCTCTATATATTCCACTTTGGAAGTCACATCTTCTTTAGTTGTCCTCATCTCTCTTCTTTTTTGCATCAACATTTTGGTTTTTCCTGATAATTTGTTCACATGCAACTTGTTCTTAGACCCAGCTAATTTTGTTGCTGTTTCCATAAGAGCTTTGGTTACTTTTCTGTTAACTTCAGAGATGTCCACTTCTTCCGATGTTAGGCCTTCTAAAGCAGAGAACCTGTTCTTCAGTTCTAACTTGAAGGTATTATGGTGTTTTTTAAGGTTGGTTATGTCAATAGATTTTGTTTGTCTTATGAGCTTGCCACGTTCAAGTTTAGTGTTGAGGTGCATCTTACATCTCACCAATCTATGGTCACTACCTGTGTTGAACTTGTTTAGCACACTGCAGTCTTCTATGACGAATTTTTTGTTACACATAATAAAATCAATTTCACTTGTCGTCCCATTTGGATGTCTCCATGTACATGGAGACATGGAGACAATATATATATATATATATGTGTGTGTGTGTGTGTGTGTGTGTGTGTGTGTAAAAAGGTTTACCGACCTAAATAAGGTGCGGGACCATCTTTGGCATTCAAAAACGCCTGAATCCTCCTTGGAATTGACAAACACAAATCCTGGATGGTTGTTTAAGTTAGTGGGATGTTACACCATTTTTCATGCAGAAACTGCTGCAGGTCCTTGAGATTTGCAGGAGGAAGAGGATAATGGGATCTTTTAATTTCTTCTGGTATTCAAAAATCAACTTTTTAACAGTTTTTGTTTCATATCCAAATTGTTTGGTTGTGTTAATAATCCAATGGATTTCTTCTTCTCTGTATTTTCTATTTGAGGAATGTGTGAAAGCTCTTTTTACCCAATTCCTAATACCATTTACTTTGTGAGTTTTGGGTGTTCAGATTGATATGGGATCATTATAGGTACATAGGTTGGTTTTCTAAAAACTCTGTATTCAAAATTTAAGTCTTTTTTTTTTATTATTTCTATATCTAAGAAGGAATTTTTTTCATTTTGTTCAAATTCTAAAGTTAATTCAATCTCTGGGTAACAAGTGGTAAATTTATTCTGCAATATTTCAAGTTCTTCTTGTTTTAATTTAGATAAAATAAAAATATTGTCATTGATTTTTGAATACAAGAAGAAATTAAAAGAGTCTAGACAAAACATCCCAAAAAAAAATACAAATTTTCAGGTTCTTTCCCTTTTATTAGAGGACTAAGTGGAAAATTTTTAAGATTAATGAAGAAACACAGCATTATTTTATTTTTGGACATTCAGTTCAGAATATTGGTGATTTAATTATAAAGAAAAAAAGTAACAATAATATACTACAATCAGCAGGCGTATATGAAATTCCTATTGTTTCACAGAGTTCTGAAAACCACATTTCATACATTGGCAGCACAAAAATAGATTAATAAAAAGATTAAATCAACATATAAAAAACTGGAACAAAAAGAAGAAAAAAACTGCACTTATCCAACACTGTGTTAAACATAAACAATACCCTGATTTTAAAAATATTAAATTCCTAACCACCCACACAAACGAAAAAGAATTAAGGATTTCTGAAAGCGTTATAATTGAACCAAAAAAAAAAAAAAAAAAAATATGCAACTTACAAGTCCCCAATACACTAGACACAGCCTGGAAATCACTTATAAAAAAAGAAAAAATCCATAAAAAAATACAAAAAAAGAACATTACAAAAAATCACACCAATAAATAAAGAACAAAAAAAAGTACACCTGTTTCTACAAACAAATAATAATAGCCCAAAAATATCTACACAAAAGAATTATACTTACGACTGACACCTACCAACTCATCCAATAGATGGCGCCACATTAGAAACAAATCTCCTAACACATACAGACACACAATAGAATTATACTTACGACTGATACCTACCAACTCATCCAATAGATGGCGACACATTGGAAACAAATCACTTAACACATACAGGCAGCAAACCTTCCCATCGATTTCCGACATGCAACTCCAAAACTACACATGCGCGAGTAACCCTTGTGTAGAAGTAGAGGCCCAAAGATGGCGGTTAAGCACCGCTGAAAGCACTCGCCGTAACAACGAACCCCTTGTGAGACGTCTCCTGACCCGATGAGTATAACTCTTTCTACTAAAATCTTTTAATTAATAGTAAATTTTAAATGTTTGATTGTGCAAGTGAATGAATGTAGAACTAAAAATATGTAACCTAATAAGGGTCCTCTGAGGCCGGGAGCACATCCCTCACAGAGCAAACAACGTGCGAAATACTTTGACAATATCAGGTAAAATGCCTTAGATATTATGTATATTTTAATCAAAAGCACATTCATAACATAAGACAGCCCATATGGTTGCCTCATAAATTGCATTTTTTGTAAACGTTGGTACTGTGGACTATATACCAGAAGTCACTACAATACTAAAGAACATGTGTAAAAAACACCACATTGCCTTTGGAGAAAGTACGAAATGTATTCAAGCCATCATGCAAAATGACTGTGACCAAGTTTCCACACTTAACAGACATGGGGTTTACAAAATACCCTTAAATCCTTTAGACCCGGAAAATCCAGCATTAGCATATATAGGATCCACAGCACTCCCATTGCGCACTAGACTATATGAGCACAAGTACTCTATTACTAATAACTCTGATGCTACCCTTCTTGCACGGTTGATTAATAGAGGTACCTATCGACCAGACTGGACCAATGCCAGTGTGTCGAGTTCAAATACGTACAAGGCGATCCCTCTGCTTTGCTGAAAGTTTATGTATTTTATCACACAGCAATGGCTGCTGTAACAAAGAAACTCCATGTTTAGTTCCAGTGCCTTGGGCCATGTTAATCCAGACAAGAAAGCATGTTCTTCTGCACCAGCACTCCACTCCTAATAATTCACTTACAGTTTGATGTTTAACCTATTAATTATCCGGTGTGTATATATTTCTTCGCATATGTAATAGTGGTTCATGGTATTATTATTTTGCTGAATACTTTTAGCACATGACCAAGCTTCCACTATATTTATTGTAAACCTCGTTATTGTTATCACGTGCTCACGTAATTTGAAAATTCCACTTGTTTTTATCCGTTGTTTTTGTTTATGTTTATTGCAATTCCCTGACGATGGAGCACCTGGTGCTTTGAAAGATCTTGTAAGTTGCTGTACCTTAAAAATGTCTATTTTAAGTACAGGCAATATTAATAAATATATTATCATGCTGTGAAGGCTTTTCTAATTAAAATGAATATTTGTTTCTTGATTTTTTTTTAATTAAAGCTTTAATGACCACCATCAGTGGCTCAATCATAAAACTTGCTATAAGCAGTCTCCCATCCCTAATTTAGGGCCACTGGTGCCGTAAGACAAACACAACATCCTTGTCATACCAGCATTCGAACCCGGACTGTTCTTGGACAAATAGTCATAAGCCACTGCTTAGGCCACTGTGCGACCGGGACTGCTTCTTGATTTCCATGTGTAGAGATAAAAAAATTCTGACAAATAAAGAGATGTCACCTTCAAAGATTAAACATGTATAAAATAATGCTTGATAAATCTTTGAAAACACTCAAAAATGATTAAAATCTTCATAAATTTGAAGTGTTTTTCTAGTGAAAACCTTCCAAAAATTTTGGAAATTGCTATTTGAAATTCATTTTTAAGGTTTGTTTTTCTCAGATTGTGTGATGTTGATAAACTGTAAAATGGTTCACTTGAAAATGTAAAAACCATGAACATTATCGTATCTCTTGCAGATGTACATCCGAGTATGAAGGAGTGACGTGTGAATTTCTTAGGTGTACAAACTTCTGCAAAAATCTGGGCTGGTGTTATGTGGACTCCAAAGAGAAAAGTACAGATGACGAAAAACCTCCTCTTAGATGCCAGTATGTAATTATTGATATGTAATTTTGCTGCATTTAAACGTTTTCATGTAAACCATAGTTTGTTTGTTTTTAAATGTTTTTACATTGGAGACATGCTTTTTTTACATGCTTCTATTTAGTTTTCTCAGGAAATGTTACATGTCATAGCACTTGTTTCTAAATTAAATTTTGTTTTATTTTTTAATTTCATTTCTTCTTGTGCGTACCACTAATTTTATTTCAGCAATGGAAGGACATTTTCTTCAAAATGTAATTCTTTGTCTTACTTTTCACATGTTGGACATCTTATGTTTCTCCCCAGGTGTCACACAAAAAAAGTAGATCTGTGTTACTATTTACATTGCCATGTGTCATAGAATGGAATTTTATTTTGTATATAACTAGGTAACAAATACGGTATTGCTACATTGCAAGCAATATTTTGTCTGTTATTTTTGTGTATGCATTTTTTCTTGAGCTTATTAAACCTTACAGCACATCAGAATTATTAATACAGCAATCGGACATCTCTGAAATGTCTGATTGCTGTGTTAATAATTCTGACATATTTCCACATATTATAAGAAGAATATTTCTACCACACAATTTACTTGTAGCACATTTCAGATTCTGAGTGTAGGATTTCTTGTTTTGTATCATACTGATTTTTAGTTCATATTTGTTTTATAAGTTATTTAGGTCTTGGAATGTAGGCTTGTCATAATTGCTTTTTCAGTATCCAAATAAAATATTCTTTTGTCTGGTTTACAATCCAACAAGTCTCACACTGAGTGTCATTTTGTGTTTTATAGGGCATTTTATGTTTCTGTTTTCATAGTAATACTTTCACAGAAATTTGAAGAGCACCTGTTCATTCAGTAATAATAGCAACAACAATGTAAACTTACTTTTATTTTTCACTGTATTTGTGATATTTTCACTGGTACATTATTTGTGTAATTTTTAAGTATTTTTCTGCAATCTAGTAAATGTTTTGAAAACAAGTAAAAATGTCATATTGTATGCATTGTTCACAATAGAAATGTAAAACAATGAAATATTTACTTGTCATCAGCATGGTAAATTTGGACATAGCATGTAACCACGGGTAATAAGTATTAAAACTTGAACATTCTTAAGTTAAATTAAAAATTTAAGGTAAGGAAGCTTTCAACTGATAACTTCTGTTTTTTATTTCAATCTGGTAATGAACGGATGATGGTAAGTGGTTCCCAGATCCGTGAAGTTGTATTTGTTGTTTCTTTTTTAAATTGATTTCCTTAGTAATTAATGATACCAGGGCACCTCTAATTATTTATCTACAGTGAAAAATGGTTTAATTACAGGTTTTATAGAGGTAATTTTTAATATATTTGGTGGTCAAATTTTTGAACTAGAACCTAGTTATTGTCAGGAATGTCAGTGGAATAATTGCTACCATTCGGTCAGGAGTGCCCTACTGCATTATCTTCCAGCATAGTACTTCTTGCTATTTAAGGTATCTGTACACCTTTAAAACGCTATTTTCAGTCAAAATATTGATTTCCCAGTTTCATTCTAATATTAAAGCCTATTCTTTTATCTTTCCAAATTCATTTAAAATTTGTTTCCATCTTTTTTAGAACCGGAAGTACTGTTATGCTAACCAGAAGTGAGCTTAAATGTTTAATTACATTGCAATTTTATTAAATATAAATGCTCAAATTTGATCATGTATATAAGTCAAAACAGAAATTAAAATTTCAGTTATTTAAAATATTTAAAAAGGATCTGGAAACATGTTTTGTTCAAGCATCGGGCAACACATGTTTTGTTCAAGCATCTGGCAGCAAAGTTATGATATGGCAGAAAATACTGAAGGAGGTTTTTGTTTGCCTCAAAAATGTGAAATTAGGTATATATGATGCTGTCATACAAGTTGATGATTGCTTTTAAGGTTGTTTGAAAGTACTAGCCAAGTTGAACATTGAAAATCCAATAATTTTCATATTGCAGGGTTATAGACATTTAGATAACATTCGAATCTGTGACTGGAAACGGCATGCAACCCCTGCTGCAAAAAAACAGAAAAGTTTTGTAAGCCCTCAGGATGAAAAATAATAACTGTTTTGCATAGTAAATATGGTGAAATTTATAATTCAGGGGCACTTTAACATTTAATTTGATTTTTAAAGTAGGATTTGTGTGTAAAAGTTATTTTTAGCTTTTTCTTGAAATGTTTTTTTTTTTTATACTTTGCCTTCATGCCAAACATCATAATGCAAAAAATTATGCTTGAAATGCCTTAAAACTTTACAGGATTATATTGCAAGAGAATATAAAGGGAATAGACTATTCCCATGATTGTACATCCATTAGGTTTTTTTTTTATGGTATGAATTATGAATTGGTATAAATTTTGAATGATTTTCTTTTTGACAGTACTTTTTTTACAGCTTTTTAAATAACTGCGCTATGATAATGGGAATAGTCTATTCCTAGAGGATGTTATTGTTATCATAATAAAATTTACAAAATGAAAATATATTGGTTTGATTTTGAGTTATGTTTTGCAAAAGTGTTAATTTTTTGCTATTTTTACCTATTTTTCAAGCAAAAAATCAGAACCTTTCTTTTTGTATGATATTCCATATTTTTAGCCATATTCCATCATAAAATGCCAAAAACAAAAACAAAAATTCAAATAATTTGAAAAAATCCTTTCGGAAGTTGTACGGATACTTTAACGGATAGAAATAGCGAGAAGTACCACACCTAATGATAATGCAGTTGGACATTTTCAACTGAATGACAACCACTACTCCAGTGACATAGTCCTGCTGATGAAAATTTGATCAACAAATGTATTAAAAATTGTTTCCTTGTTGATTTCCTTATTAATGGAATGACAAACGGAGAATCAGAATTGTAGTTTTAGAGGCTGAGAAGGATTTCCAAACTTTCCTGATAACATAACATAAAAAGATTAATGAATATGGCAATCTGTTTGGTGTCAGTCCAAAGAGGTTCAGTAAAAGTGTCCTCCAAAGTTAGACATGCCAGTGAAGTGTCAGTGTTTTCTTTATGAGTGTTGTTTTCGTGTTCCAATAAACGACTGTTGATGCTGCGGTAAGTGCTTCCAGTGTTGTAAGTTTCACCAGGAGATATTACGATCAGGATTAGGAAAACTCTAGGAAGATTGAGCAGAGTTATTTTATCATCCAAAATTAATTTGATGATAGAAGGGTCGGAAATGGTGACCAAATGGTATCCAAACTTTTAAAAAATGTGTTTGTGCTGGTAGGCTTGAAAAGGATGGTAAGGGATAAATCCACAGAAACACAGATTTTCAGGAAAGTTTTGTTGAAGGCTGCTGATTTTTTGGTCTCACGATTAAGAGGAGTGATTAAGTCTTTGATTGCAAAAGGAGGGTACCTATCCAAAGTGGCAAATTCCAGAATTTTCCCATATTCCTTTTGAAGAAAGAAAGGATTATTGCAGATGATGTTAGCTCTATGAATAAGTTTTTATGGCAACAAATTTGTAACTTTCAAAAGTGGATGAGTTAAAAGGAATAATATCAATGGTTACAGTATGTTTATGAAAGACATATCTTGAGATGGTATGGTTACTGTTCCTTTGAAGGAAAAGATCCAAAAAATGGATGCACTTGTTTTCTTCACTGTTCATAGTAAACTTATTGGTAATGGAGTTGCTTAAATGCAACTGCTGCTATTTGGGATGAGACCAAATTACAAAAACATCACCAACATATCTAAGCCAAGTAGTTGGTTGTGTAGGGGCCTTAAGAAGAATGATTTGCTTCACTGGCCACTCTGAACTTTGGAGGACACTTCTGCTGAACCAATTTGAGCTTACACCATATGAATTGCCCCATTCATTAATCATTTTTTGTTATGTTATCGGGAAAGTTTGAAAATTTTACTCAGCCCCCAAAACTGTTATTCTAATTCTCCTTTTATCATTCCATTAGTATCAAAAACAATTTTAAAAAGTAAATAATGAATATGACTTTATGGATCTGTGAACCATTTACCATCTTCTATCCATTAACAGGTTGAAAAAGATTGAAGTTATCAATTGAGATCTTCCTTACCTTAATTTTTTTGTGTAACTTAAGCATGTTTCTGAAGTTTTAGTATTTAACTTCTCATCAGTTTTAAGTTTATCCGTATTTTCACTGCATTTGCTTTTTTTTTTTTTATTACTATGTTATTTTTTTTAAGTACTCCCATTAGGACACTAGTAAATAAAACTTTGAGAACATGTCAAGAGAACGTATTTCCAAAATTGTACATAACACAAGTATAAAATAATGTAACCAAGAATTCATATATACTTAAAAGAAACCGTTCCTATGGTTTTCTTTTGAACTTTATAATGAATTGCAGCTCCTCAAATTAATGATTACAGTGGGTGGGAACTATGACTAATATTGCGACTTGTATATCGTGATGTAAATTGCTTTTTCAATGGTATTATCTGTAATGTTTATTATCTGCTCATATACCATAACCTTTTTTTTTTTTTTTTTTTTTTTTTTTTTTTTTTTGTTACTATGATACTCTTTTTTGTAATTACAACTACTGACCTCAGTGTAAAACTAGCCTAGGGAGCATGGGACCCTGTCAGGCCTGGCTGGCCTGTTCCCCCTGCTTCCTTGCTGTGCATTGTTTCAACTGATATTTCTGTAACACTGTTTTTTTGTTGTTGTTTTTTTAGCTCAGCAAAATAAATGAATTGAATTGAATTGAAAATGAACCTTGTCTGTTGCATCTCAGCAACAGAAGTAATTTTGTTAAATGCGATTGGTATGGGTCGATGATCTACATCATATAATATTCTGTTCATCATGTATCTGTAAGAACAATAGACTTGCATGCATATTATGTGCTGTGCTGGTCTTAAGCAAAGTAAAGCAATGGATTATATTGATAAGTATTATAATTTCAAATAAATAATGAAACATATCACATACCTTGATGATCCACGTGGTCTAGGACCCGTTGACACAGTTGCGATAATCTCATGGCTAAGTTGTTAAGGTTTTCAACTGAAATAGTTTACACTTGAGTTCTTAAACCACCTTTTGATATGAATGCTGTTCTAACACAAACCCCAGATGCTCAATTGGATCGATGTCTGTGGAATTTGAACTCCAGGGCAATACCTGAAAGTCTTGCTCATCTTCCACAAACCGTTCTCGAACAATCCAGGCACGTGGTGCATTCTTCTGCTGAAAGGAAGTATAAATACCATTGCCACGAAAAGATGTACCTTGTCTGCAGTGATGTGTAGGTAGGTGGAGACATCACAGTTTCCTGCACATGAACAACTGGACACGGGATTTCCCAGTAGAACATTGCCCAAAGCATTATACAACTACTTCTTCCACCAGCTTGTTTTCATTCCACAGTGCATCCTGGTGCCAACATTTCCCCAGGTAAACAAAGCATATGTACTGACCCTTCCACATGGTGCAACAGGAAATGAGATTTGTCATACAAGTCAACCTTCTTCCAATCAATCCAGGTCCAATTTTGATGTTCGTTGTGGCACTTTCAACGATGAACTGAGGCTAGCATGGGCACTCCGAGTGTCCTACAACTATGCGGCTCTATTTTCAGCAAGTTTGGATGTACTGTGTGTTGTGACACATTACTCCCATCACCAGCATTCAAATTACTGGTAAGTTGACTACAGTATTCTTTTCATTGGCTCGTACCATACAAAGTAGCCTTTGCTCGTCTCTAGCATCGATGAGCCATGGTCATCAGACACCTTTTATGCAACCGATACTGTGTCTTATTCATCAGCCTGATGCATGATTGATGTGGACAACAACATAAGTGGCAGGATTCAGGACCCTTTGTATGTGTCTAACACCCCCCCCCCCCAGTGGGCTTTAATCATGTATGAACTTAAGTCTGTAAGGATCAGGCACAGTTTTGTATTGCTCTGATCTTTGATAATACAAAGTTTCCATGTTAATTTGTTGGTGCCTTTTACTACAGGAAATTTAGTAGATGGGACATTTAAGATTGATTGATTGTATTTAAATATTGTGCTGTACTGTGGACTTAGTTGAAGGTAGTTACAATTATTTATTTTTCTTTCTTTCTTTCTTTTTTTTTTTTTTTTTTTTTTTTTTTTTCATCCACCACTAATTCTTAAAAACATTTTACATCTGCCATTTCCACACTATCTAGACTGTTGTAAAAAATGGAAGTGTGTGCTTTTAGCCTTTGATGTTATAATCATCCATTATCTATCCACTGCTGGATGAAGCTCTCCCCAAGTCTTTCACAACTTTCTGTCTTGAACCAGTCTCCTCCATGTCTCTCCAATATGCTTTCAAATTTCATCCACCCATATCCCATATGGTTTTCTTCTGTCCCTTGGAATCCAGTCTAAGATTTCATTTTTCCAAGGGTGGTCAGTTCTTCTAGCAATGTGTCCAGCCCATTGAAAAAAAAATTAATATGACTTTTTAATTTTTCTTAAGCTTCAAATGCTACATATTTTCTTACACAGTTCCATTATAGACTTATTAAAAAACAGAAAAAATATTATTTTGCCTTTTTTATGTGTATCTTTATTTTCTATTTCCTTATTTAGTAACAATTGATGACATGGCTATTCCTAGACTTAATGCACTATAAATATCTCCAAATTATATTTTTTTCTAAGGAATAAAGGGAATTAATATGTTGAATTTTTGTGTAGCACCCCTACCCTTCCTCAGGACTACAACTCAGTAGGGTTTGCCATTCTCAAGATAAATTCCAACCTAAGAACATAGAGCTGCAATTAAAAATATGACAAACAAAACACATTTGGTCAGACGTGTTCAAAATACAGGACATAAAGTGCTTTGGGACATACAAGTTCTGAAACATCAACAGCACTTTTTCAAGAGAAAATCGTCAGAAGGACTGAAAATAGAGAGAAGAAGAGGGGCAACATTAAATGATTTGAAAGGTCGGAATTTATCTCCCAAATGGCAGCACCTACTATAGTTGTAGGCCTGAGAAAGGGTAGGGATGCTACCTGATATTCGACATTTTAGTTCCTTCTTTTTGTTAGAAAAAAAACATAATTTGGGGATATTTATAGTTCCTTATTTAGTTCTCTGTATCCTTTTTCATTTCCTCTTTATTCTTATTGTGTGTTATTGTTACTTGTAGTGTAATTTCATTTCTTCCAAAGTTACTTTGGCAGCATATCTAGTGATTTACATGCAATAAGAAGTTGCATATTCTCCTTTTATGGTCAGTAAAAAATGCTCCATTAGAGTATTAGGTAGAAGTTTTCTGCTATGAATATCAAAAGTGGTATGGGGTTCAATATACAATGCGTACAGTATATTTGATTTGATGTGTAAATCTTGAAGGACATATTGTGGAAAAATGGCATTCATTTTCAATGTTCAACCTCTGCCCAATCTTTTCCAGTTGTGCATATTTTAATTGAACTGTTTTCTCTGTTTAGTTGCCCCATACAATGGACTGGAGACAGGTGTGAAAAACCTGCAGCTAATTGTGGTGATTACTGTAATAATGGGGGAATTTGCCATTTTGAGGGCAGTACACGTCATTGCAAGTGCCCTGCTGGATTCTTGGGTGAAAAATGTGAACAGTGTGATGATCTGAAGTAAGTAACAGTATTGGTTATATTGCCACTAACACTTTTTTCTGAAATGCTGTGTATATATAGCCAATTTAGGCAATTTTCAGTTACAAACAAACATACGCAGCTACACATACTTTTTTCTATTACGTCTTTTAACTGCGATTGACGATCTTCCATAGACTTTGATTTCTTTCTTAGCTACCATGTCTTTCAGCTTCTAAGTTAATATGGAGTACAAGTTGAACGAGTTAAAATTTCTCAATTTTGTTATCTTCGTTCATAGATAAGTTGATCCTGAGTATGAGACAAGACTGAAACAAATGCAGTCGGCATTCAGAAATTCTGTAACTATATTTTTTAATGTTACAATAAATATTAAAAGAAGAAAAATTTTGGTAACTTCTGCATTTTTCTTTTTGAGAAAAAGTTGAATTTCATAAGCTTATTTTTTCTTACGAATTGATATTACTGTACTGCTCCGAATTTGGCAGGAAAATAGTTCTCACAGGGCACATAAGTGGCATCATGTAAGCACTCGCTCTTCTCCTTCCATCTTATACAGAAGCTCTTAGCTCCATTGTGTTTTGCAGCAGGATTACTATCAGTGTATTTTGTAGCAGTAATTTTGCCGACATGTTTTTTGCTCAACACATCAACTCTCTGCAGAGTCGTTGGCCGTGAACTCTCTCGTTGTGCCTTAAAAGAAACCATAGGAATGAAGGAGTGAACGCTGATGTGCTGCCATCTGTTGGACTATCTATCTGCAATCACTATATCAAACTGAACAGGCCGAATTTGGAAGGAATCTTACAGCATGATCATGAGGGGATGCAACAAACATATGACAGTTGCCACTCCAGATCAGTCGCAGCGATTTTAAGTGATGTTTTGCCAAATGGAAACATCCCTTTCAGCAGCTTTTAAACAAGTTCTTAAATGGACGAAATATTACATTTCGTATAGATTTGGAATGGTTTCTTATGAATGTTGTAACATGGCGTTTTTGGTGCTCAGATCATGACTGAATTAAGGCACAACATCCTCCCCCCCCCTCATGTTCACGTGAAATTTTGGTGACCAATCAAAAGATAAGTCAATGTTGCATATAAGTCCAGTACCGGACTTATAAAGAAAAACATCTTGTCTTATATGCAAAAAGATATGGTACTTGAAACTGCAGTTCTTTTAATTATACTGTACATTTTAATAAATTTTTATGTCAGCTAAACTGTAGTCATTATATAGCAAATTAGAGCAGAATTGCTAATGGCATTTCATTATGCACAGATCAGATCATTTTTGAATTATGCATAGATCATTTATGTGATTCAAAAACAATCTAAACTGTAGTCATTTTGATTTTTTATGAAATAATGACTAAAAAGAAACTGAAAGTGTTTTGGCCACAAAGTGGTCAGAAATGGTCAGTGATATCTCTTGAATTTTTTGTTCAATTGTTTGAGTTAATGATTGCAAAAATGAAAGTGCCCACAGGAACCTCTGCAGGGAAACACCTGGAGGATTAGAAGGATGAAAGATGATTGGCAACATGGTCATTAGCTGTTGTAGTGCATTAACATTGTCTGACACATGGATCATTTGGAGATGGCCTCAGTACACCATTGTTGAATTCTGCAGTGATTTGCTATGTTGTGGCCCTTCTGTTTGCTTGCATGATTCTTGCCAGTCTCCTTTGACCCTACTGATCTGACCAGCGATTTTCATGCACAGGACCACCGATTGCTGGAAGTTCTCAACGTGTCACACCACTCACGATAAACCCTTGCCATGATTGTGTGTGAAAAGCCAAGAAAGATAATGGTTCTGTGGAAAGAAGGAAGATATAGATGTGTGTGGAAAGCCAAGGAAGATATGTTGTGTGTGGAAAGCCAAAGAAGATATGGTTGTGTGTGTGGAAAGCCAATGAAGATGTGGACGTGTGTGGAAAGCCAAGGAAGATATAGTTGTGTGTGGAAAGCCAAGGAAGATGTGGATGTGTGTGGAAAGCCAAGGAAGATAATGGTTGTATGTGGAAAGCCAGAGACGATATGGATGTGTGTGGAAAGCCAAGAAAGATGTGGATGTGTGTGGAAAGCCAAGGAAGTTATGGTTGTGTGTCGAAAGCCAAGGAAGATATGGTTGTGTGTGGAAAACCAATGAAGATGTGGATGTGTGTGGAAAGCCAAGGAAGATATGGTTGTGTGTGGAAAGCCAAGGAAGATATAAATGTGTGTGGAAAGCCAAAGAAGTTTTGGTTGTGTGTGGAAAGCCAGGAAGACGTGTGTAAAAAACCAAGGAAGGTAATGGTTGTATGTGAAAAGCCAAAGATGATATGGATGTGTGTGGAAAACCAAGAAAGATATGGATGTGTAAAAAGCCAAGGAAGATATGGTTGTGTGTGGAAAGCCAAAGAAAATATGGATGTGTGTGTGTGTGTGGAAAGCCAGGAAGGTGTGTGTAAAAAGCCAAGGAAGGTAATGGTTGTGTGTGGAAAGCTAAAGATGATATGGATGTGTGTGGAAAACCAAGAAAGATATGGATGTGTGTGGAAAGCCAAGGAAGATATGAATGTGTGTTGAAAGCCAAGGAAGTTATGGTTGTGTGTGGAAAGCCAAGAAAGATATTGTTTTGTGTGGAAAGCCAGGGAAGATGTGTAAAAAGCCAAGGAAGATAATGGTTGTATGTGGAAAGCCAGGGATGATATGGATGTGTGTGAAAAGCCAAGGAAGATATGGATGTGTGTGGAAAGCCAAGGAAAATATGGATGTGCATGTGGAAAGCCAAGGAAAATATAGATGTGTCTAGAAAGCCAAGGAAATATGATTGTGTGTGGAAAGCCAATGAAGATATGGTTGTGTGTGGAAAGCCAGGAAGACTATAAAAAGCCAAGAAGGATAATGGTTGTATGTAGAAAGCCAAAGGTGATATGGATGTGTGGAAAGCCAACCAAGGAAGATGTTTGTTTGGGAGATGGTAAAATCATTGTGCATGGCTCCAACTGCCGTGCCACATTCAAAGTCATGCAGATCACTCCTAGCCATTCACCCTGGATCAAATTCTAAATGATGTTTGATGAGTTGGTTTGACTGATTTATACTGTGTATCATGCTGTCTCATGTGTTAAGTGAGCCATTTATGTTACGAGTGTAGGTGTACATAATAAACTGACATCTCAGTGTATATGGCAGTGGTATTCAGCAGCTGCCTTTAACCATCCAGACTGTGGGTGTTCTGACTAGTTCACTCTGATGCTTGTTCAGAATCCTATACTTCAGCTACCTGGAAATGGACTGTCTCGAATGGTGTATTAATTAGCATACTTGAATGGGAATCAGGTGCTGGTTCAATTCCTGTTCTAGAACAATACAATTCTCATGTTTTCTGTGGTCAGCTACATGGTAATAGTTAGATATGACATTTCTATTCCAAAAGGAATATGCTTTCAAATTTCTGTTGAGTGTGGGTACATGGCTAATATTTGGAGCTTGTGTTCAAGTACAATCTTACACTCACTCAGCCAAGATCTTTTTCTGAATTTCCTTTTTCTAGTTCCAGGTTGATATTGTGGTGGACCATCCTTGTCAATTGTGGTAGGTCCACTATATCCCACACTAGAGTATGGATATTGATTTCTTTGTGTCTGTTTAATCAGGTAAGTACATCAGTGTGCAGGATTAGCCCATAGCTGATGGTTCCAGTTGGTCATTCAACCTAAGGATTCTGGAACAAAACCCAGTGAGTTGTGGGCTTTTCGCCAATGTCACACAGAACTAGCTGACACCTCTCCAAGATTCACAAAGGCCTTAATTGCTGTTGTGTGTGCCATTGTTACCACAGGGCACCTTGAGGAGGCAAACCCATCTGTATGTCAAAATTGCTGTAAATGGAAAAGTTTGATACAGCAACAGTAAGGAAAGATTATCTTGTAGTTTGTATTTTTTTGTGGAGCTAACCTCTGAATCTCAGAGAACAGCTTGGTTATGTGTGTGTGTGGGGGGGGGGGGGGTAGGCAATGCACATAACTAACAAACTAATTGAGAAGGTAGTGTAGAACATGCTAAGTTACGTATAAAAAGTTTAATGCAAATATATTTCAGCCATTACTATGGCCTTCATCAGTGCGACTACGATTGGTTTACATTGCCAGATTGGAAAGGTAAGTTTTGTAATGGTAACTCCGGGTGGCGTAAAGCAATGAGGGATTTCCAGATGTAAGGAACGAAAATGGGGAGCTCAGAGTTGCAATTTTTGGAAAATAAAATTTCCAAACTTTCTTTAAACTTCAGAGCATATCGATTTTGGAAGGGAGCCAACTTTTTAGTATCAGACCAAAGTGGAATAGCAGAAGTGTCAGCCATGGTAAGAAGAGATAAGGCAGATGAAGGTTTTCCAAATTTCACATAAAAGTTGTGTTCCTGAAGAGTCAGGACTTCAGGAACACAAATCTGATGTGAAATTTGGAAAATCTTCATCTGCCTTATCTCTTCTTACCATGGCTGACACTTCTGCTATTCCACTTTGGTCTGATACTAAAAAGTTGGCTCCCTTCCAAAATCGATATGCTCTGAGGTTTAGAGAAAGTTTGGAAATTTTATTTTCCAAAAATTGCAACTCTGAGCTCCCCATTTTCATTCCTTACATCTGGAAATCCCTCATTGCTTTACATCACCCGGAGTTACCATTACAAAACTTACCTTTCCAATCTGGCAACGTAAACCAAGTTGCATTAAACTTTTTATACATAACTTAGCGTGTTCTGCACTACCTTCTTAATTAGTGTGTGTGTGTAAGTACAAGAAGTAAAAATGCAGTGTTGAGAAATTTTCTGTCTATTTAATTTTTTTTTGCAGATGATCCAAGCCTTTCCATTACTGTCAAGGACTGTTATCAATATTTCACTTCACCTTTGGTGTAGAGTGCAATTTACTTAAATTGGATTTTACGTGGATAACAAAGGTTGAATTGTATTCTGTGCCTACAACAAAAAAGCATAGTGAAGTGGAACATTGATAGCATGCCTTGATAGTTACTTAAAGGCCTGAAATGTCTGCAAAAAATAAAATAGAACAAAATATGAAAGAAATGTAAATGAAGTCTTCGATTAAAGAAAACTGAAAAAATATATATGAGTTAGGCCAATAAATTGAACTTTTTGATTTTCTGTATAAATAGCTTTCACAAATTTCAGATTAAAAATTCTGATGTATTTCAAATATAGAAATGGTCATACATTAATGTTTTTCGGAGTAGTAGAACAGGTGTGTTTTGTTATGAGTAAATGAAAATTTTTAGAAGGCACTATTCTTCAGTGCCTGGCTGGATATCAATTCTGTATATTTAATGTTCTGTACTGATAATCTAAAATTTATTACAGTGATAAAAGTAGCAGATTTTCAGTGGTAAAAGAATCTTGTAATGAACCATCTGAGGCCAAAAACATTTATTGCAAACCAACATTGTTGTATTTCATTATTCTGGCATGCACTGCTTCTTTTTCTTTTCTTTTTTTTTTTTACTTATCTATATTTGTATTAAATATTAAGGGCCATTTTAATATGCAGATGTGCAATGGTATTGTGTGATGCAGGTAGTGTTATGCATCATTTAAAAAGACTGTGACATTATTTCATTCTGGAAAGTTTAAATAGTAAGAAGCTGCTAAGTTATTACATAACTTTTTTTTTTTTTTGCTTGTTGTAGGTGTAAGAATGGGGGTGTCTGTCGCATTGACACTTCTGGACACTATTCATGTGTGTGCTTATCTGGTTACAGTGGAAGTCTGTGTGAGCATTCTAAGTGTGAAGACTACTGTGTTGCTGGAAACTGTAGCATTGAAAATGGTTCTCCAGTGTGCATTTGTTTCTTTGGGCATTCAGGAACCAAATGTGAAAAAGGTATGTGTAAATAAACTTTGCAAAAATGGATTTTTATTCAAGGAATTAACAGCTTTCAGGTGTGTGTGTGTGTGTGTGTGTGTGTGAGAGAGAGAGAGAGAGAGAGAGAGAGAGAGAGAGAGAGAGAGAGAGAGAGAGAGATTTATAAAACATTAAACAAGTTTTCAGAGTATACCTTATTCTGTACTACTTAGGTCAACTGTTGTTGTGTTGAATGTGCTGTTTCTGAGAGAGAGTGTGTTGAATTTGTGATGATGTAATAATTAAATTACTATTACTATTTGTGATGACGTAATAAGTATTATGTAATTAAATGTAATAATTACTACTTAGGTCAACTTTTTGTTGTGTTGAATTTCCTGTTTGCTGGGGGAGAGAGAGACACACACACACAGACGTTTATAAAACTTTAAACGAGTTTTCAGAATATAGCTTATTCTGTATTACTTGGGTGAACTGTTATTGTGTTGAATGTTCTGTTTCCAAATAAAGGTAGACTAGACTACACAGCACTAGTTCAAGTTAGAGATGCTTGATAGCAGTTCACATTAAAATGTAAAGAATTTGTGTCAATTATTGAGCACTATTGAACCTTTATTGTTACATGCAGAATAGTTTCCCATTAGAAAAAAATCCCCACTCTTCAGATTAAATAACTGTCTTCTTTCACAAAGATATTAGAATCTCCTTTTCTTATAATTATTTTCATGTGACTTACTGAGAAACGAACAATTCTCCTAACACCTCTTCTATTGATAATCTACATATCATTTCTATATACACTAAATGAAAAAAAAGATCCATACGCCCCTTTTGAGTAGGGAATTTGCCCATGTATGTCACAGCCGTGGCCTATATAGGTATAAAAAGATGTCCATGGCCTGGTGAACATCATAGACTAGTAGGAACAGTAAAATGGGCCATATGGCTGGCCTTGGTGACATTCATCATGGCACGATCATAGGATGTCATCTTACCAAAAAGTCAGATAAGGAAATTTCTGCCCTGCTGCAGCTGCCCTGATCAACTGTAAGTGATGTTATTGTGAAGTGGGAATTCCTAGAGGCAACAACACTGCAATCACAACCTGGTAGGCCATGTGAAAAGGACAGAGCAGGACCACCAAGTGTTGAAGCTGATGGTGCAACAAAATCACCTGTCCACAGTTGCAGCAGTCAATGCTGAGTTCCAAAATGCATCTGGAAATGGCATTATGCCAAGAGATAAAGGGAATGGTTTTCCGTAGTCGAGCAGCCACACACAAGCCTACCATCAGCAAGTTCAATGCCAAGTGTTGGTTGATGTAGTGTAAAGGTTGGCACCAGTGGAACTCTGGAGCTGTGGAAATACAGTTTCTGGAGTGATGAATTCTGCTTCACCATTGGGCATAGGCCAACGGACAATCCTGGGTTAGAGAATGCCGCTACTTCCCCAAATGTGTTATGCCAGCTGTGAAATTTGTTGGAAGAGGCAGTGTGCTGTAGGGCATTTTTTTCTTTGTGGTTTGGGCTGGGCATCCTAGTTCCAGTGCCCGTGAACTTAATGATGCAACCTATAATTACATTTTGAACAATTCTGTGCTCCCAACATAATGGCAACAATTTGGTGAAGGCCCTTTTCTTTACCAACAGGACAATTACCCCATCTGCAGAGCAAGTTCTGTGCAGGAATTGTTTTATGAGGTAGGTGTGGAAGAACTTGACTTGGCCTGCACAAAGCCCCAATCTCAATTTCATGTAATACCTTTGGGATTAATTCGAATGCAGGTGACAAGCCACGCCGAACTGCTCAACATTGGTGACTGGCCTGACTGATGCTCTTGCAGCAGAATGGAAGGGGATTCCCATAGTGGCATACCAAATTATAGTGGAAAGCCTTCCCAGCAAAGTGGAGACTGTGGTAGCAGCAAAGGGTGAACCAATTCAATATTGATTCCTTTCCTATTACAGAGAGTTTGAGTAGGCAAGTGTCCAGAAACTTTTGATCAGATAGTGTATGCCACCATCAGTTTAGAGCCACTAATAGAATTTCTGGCAAAAGATGGCTGATTTTTTTTCATCAATATAGCAGAATGAATTAATTGGCATTTATGAGTTGTTTCTTCTTGTCTCTCCAAAATAGTTTTCTTCAATCAAAATTCTGGCATAGCAGTGTGTCACCCCTCTCTCCTGTGTTAACAAAAGTACCTTGTAAGAAAACTTCAAAAATTAAATGAAAATGTTTTGGAAAAACTTTCATTCTTCTGCTTTTATATAAGATATATTGATGACATTATTATCATTACAAATATGGCCAGTACTTCTATTTCATGTAAGATTCTTGCCCACTTAAACTCTTTAGATGATTTCTTGAAGTTCATGTTGGAAATACAGCAGGAATGATTTAAAATTATCCTTCTTACTTGTGACTAGAGGTCTGCACAGGCCAGTTTTTAGTTTAGAGAACAAAGCAACGGGCCGAGCTTTTCCCCAGACACTTACGACCGGGCCGGGCTGGGCCGACCAATTCTTTTTATTGCAATGGTAAAGAAAGAAAAAAGTTGTGTTCCCCGATTTACTGGTGTGTTTAACTGTTCCTATTAACTGTTTATCTAACTGTTCCTATTAACTGTGCATCTAATTGTTCCTATTAACTGTTTATCTAACTGTTCCTATTAACTGTTTATCTAACTGTTCCTGTTAACTGTTTATCTAATTGTTCCTATTAAATGTTTATCTAACTGTTCCTATTAACTCTGTATCTGACTGTTCCTATTAACTGTTTATCTAACTGTTCCTATTAACTGTTTATCTAACTGTTCCTATTAACTATTTATCTAACTGTTCCTATTAACTGTTTATCTAACTGTTCCTATTAACTCTGTATCTGACTGTTCCTATTAACTGTTTATCTAACTGTTCCTATTAACTGTTTATCTAACTGTTCCTATTAACTATTTATCTAACTGTTCCTATTAACTGTTTATCTAACTGTTCCTATTAACTGTTTATCTAATTGTTCCTATTAACTGTTTATCAAACTTTGTATCTAACTGTTCCTATTAACTGTGTAACTGTGTATGTAACTGTTCCTATTAACTGTTTATCTAACTGTTCCTATTAACTGTGTAACTGTGTATGTAACTGTTCCTATTAACTGTTTATCTAACTGTTCCTATTAACGTATACATGGTAAGTTGGCATCCAAAAGACTGAAATAAAGCTGAATGACAGCTTCCAAAATATGATGATGTGTTGCAGTACAAACATCTCTACTCTGTGGAATTAGGTTTGTATTACTAAAGTAGACCGAGTTGTCACTGCTTGAAAAATTGGCCCTTCAGCGAGAACTGTTTAATGTTTTATTGGCAGATGATAGAAATTTCAGATTGAAGTCCATGTGGTTGTTTTTGTGTACTGTTAGAATATTTTTCCTCATTTTCTTAACTTCTTTTTTTAATAATTTCTTCAAATATTCAGCTATAAACAAAAACAATTAGACTAAATTTAAGAGGAAACCTCCGGGGGCGTTCATGGATTTTTAGGGGGGGGGTAATCCACCCCCACCCCAAGATGCCTCAATACAACACTGCATGTAACTCGAAAAAAATTGAGAGAAGCGCTAAAATTCTCATATCACACATTGGTTACGTTACAGAAAAGTAAATGGTAGAACACTTCGGTAGTTGACTTCTGCTGAGGAAGGTAGAAGTGTCAACTACCAAAACGTTCCACCATTTATTTTTCTGTACGTAACCAATACGTGATACGAGAATTTTAGTGCTTCTCTCAATTTTTATTGGTGTAATTGACTGTAGCAATTTTTGACCCTGGCATTTCTACATCCGCACCTTCCACTGTCCACCTCTGCTCCAGTTGTCCTCTTACTTTGTGTAATAAAATCATATTTTGTGTTATTTGCATTTAATTTTTATGATGAATTTTATATTAACCTGATTTACTCTTTGGATAACAACACTGTAAAAATTTACAGCTGCTTGTGATATGAAGTGTCTTCATGGTGGAACCTGTGGGCTGGATGAAAGAAACAATCAACTTTGCAAGTGAGTCCATATTTATTGACTTATACTTCATGTGCACAGTTTTACGTGAAGTATGTTTCTTGTAATGTGTGGGTGTGTACCTTTGTATATGTGTGTGTGCACTAATAAGGTGAAAAAAATATTTGAAAAATGATTGGGGTTGGGAGTTTTCACAAAATTAGTATTATGTTGATGAACTTGATTATTAATTTTAATGGACTTGAGCTTGCTTCTTAAAAACAAACAGTTCAACAAGTTTATTTCAAAAAAAAAAAAAAAAAAAAAAAAGGGGGTCTGTGATCTATCTTAAAATGGTGAGACACGAAGTGCACCAAAAGAAAACAACTTCTCAAAATCGTAAAAGTTATTCACTATTGTCTACCCCAACAAGCTAAACCAAAGAAAAAAAAGAAAATTAAAATTAGCTGATTAACACCCAAAGCAAGATCCTAAAAACTCCCAGTAATTGAAAGGTGATTCCACCACCACCGACAACAAGAAAAATTCACATGAGACACAAAATGACTTGCTCAAACATATATTCCAGGTTTGCTATCTAGGTTTATTGTGTGCTCTCAGGCACATTTTGGAAAACAATTCAATTTACAATGGAGTCTTTTAGTGGCTGAATTTTCTTTAGATAGTTAGGCCAAAAATTAAAAAAAAAAAATTTAAAAGCTATGAAGAGTCCAGAGTATGTTTAACAGTCCTAAATAATCCCTCTCAGAAATTTTAGTCTGAAAACCAAGTAGCTTTCACCTGTATGGTTTAGAGGATGAGGGAATTAAGTGCACAATTTAGTTACTGGCCTGCTTTACAAAATCATCAAAGGATCTGACAAAAAAAATTCACTCAAGGAGTGCTAAGAGTTTAATGCTTGATGTGCAGATTTGTTACGTGTTTAACTTTGAGCTAGACGCTCTTTACAATTTTGATTTTGAAGGTTAAGAGCGACATTTTTTTTTTATTATGATACACTGTTTTTGTTAAGTTACCTGGAAGAATCTCTTTTTCTCACATTACAGCAACACAAAACAAAAAACATAATAAGTTACAGCCAGGACTCCCACATTAGCTATGAAAAAATCTACACACGAGTTAAGTTGATACCCCTACTAGTAAAAAAAAAAGAAAAAAAAATAGAATTGAATAGAATAGAATAGGCTATTGGAAAAAGTATGCTCTCCTACCTGTGCCCAAACCAAATTCCCCACAACATTTTATCCTAAGGAAGGCTGCCATTACAATATCCTACTCTGATGTCACATTACTCTCAGATAAGCTAATGAAATACCCGTTCCAACAAAAACCAAAATTAATACAATTCAATTCACTTCTTTTTCTGAAGGTTATCACTGACAGCAACTAGACACTTATACAATAATACAAAATGACATTTTCAATGCAGTTTTAGGGTTCTGGCTAGCCCTCACACACACTCAAAAAAAAATTTACATTTTCTTTACACCTCTCTTTGTTTTTAATATTTTTTTCTTTTTAACTGAACACTTTCTTTCCCCTTTCAAAACAATAAATACCTTCCTACCTTCCCCTTATTTTTTTAATGAAATTACATCATATCATTTTTTTCTTTTTTGAATCACATTAAATAAAAACAATTAGGTAGTCATCAAACAGAAGTCACTGCTCTTTCCACGTTTTTAAGTGAGTCACAGAAAAATTCTCATTAGCCACCACCGGGATTTGAACCCAGGGTCTTTCGGCTATGCGCCGGACATGCTACCACTGCACCACAGTGGCCTCGAATTCCTCCAGACTCACAAAGTTATTCTCTTAGTTATTTGTTCAGTTGCTGCTTACCATCTTTGGTGAATCCCCAGCATTGTGCGGGGCTCCAAAAAGCAACCTGCCAAGTGGCTTGGCAGTTTGTCGTATGTGAGTCTGGAGGAATTCGAGGCCGCTGTGGTGCGTGCAGTGGTAGAATGTCTGGCGCGTAACTGGAAGACCCTGTGACTCACTTATAAACGTGGAAAGAGCGGTGACTTTTGTTTGATGTTCCTAATCCACATCAGTAGTGATGTATTAATTATTCATTCACCTCCTAGTTATTTGTTCAGTTGCTGCTTACCATCTTTGGTGAATCCCCAGCATTGTGCAGAGCTCCAAGAAGCAACCTGCCAAGTGGCTTGGCAGTTTGTCGTATGTGAGTTTGGAGGAATTCGAGGCTGCTGTGGTGCAGTGGTAGCATGTCTGGCATGTAACTGGAAGACCCTGGGTTCAATTCCTGGTGGTGGCTAATGAGAATTTTTTCTGTGACTCACTTATAAACATGGAAAGAGCGGTGACTTCTGTTTGATGTTCCTAATCCACATCAGTAGTGTGTATCAATTAGGTAGTCGTCGAAAGTTAGCCATTGATGATGGGGTTTGTTGTTGTTGTTGTTTTCTCTCTTTCTCCTCTTCTCAAGGAATCTTTGCCAGTTAAGCGGCACTGGAATATTTACAATTTAGTCATTGAGCTGCTCGGAGGTATTGCGATTTTTTAACCGCTGAAGTTCGGCGGCACGTAGGCTGTCCATCGCCATGAATTTCGGCAAGTTTACTTTTTGCTGTCGAACTGCATGGTCATGTCTTTCTCTGCCCTTCAAGTGGAAAATAAGAAAGGAATTATGCCATTTTGTCGGACGAGGGTGCAAACTTAACTGTCCATGCATGTGTCACTCCGGAATTTCTCAGGCGTCCCGTCATAAGGAGGCTTGCCAGTATGGTGGGTGGAAGATACCAGGCCCAGCTACATTTCTCTCTGAGAATGAGGGCTTCTAAGCTGCATCCTCTGTTTTACCAAAATAAAATATCAACCTTGTCGGTCACCATGTCCTAGTTCAACCCCTGCAGCAGAAAGTTCCTGATCAGGCTGTGAGGAATATTGTGGTGCCACAAAATAATCTGCGGTGCAGTTACTAGGCAACATAACTGGGTGTGAAAAGCAAAAATTGGCACAGGTAAAAATAATTAAAAAAAAAAAAAAGAGTCCAAGAATAAAAAATAAATACATAAAGAGAGCCGAAGAATTTTCATCCAGTCTTCATTGTTGGAAATTTTTGCCTCTATTTTCAAGCTGAAACACAAAGATTTATGGAATTAGATGATATTTAATAACACTACTGGTCAAAAAGAGATTCTCACGAGGAAAGAAAAAATGCAACGAGATATCTTTCCTCCATCATCTTCTGTTTATGAAAAATTTCCCCTCTCCATTTTCAATCTTAAATGCAAACATTTATGTAACTAAATGATGTTTAACAACAATGTAGGACTGGGGAACACCTTGAAAAATAATTACGATCACAGAGAAATAAATCTTTGTGCCCGTTGTCAGAATTTTTTTTTCCTTTATTTTTAAGCTGAAACACAAACATTTCTGCAACAAAATGATGTTGCACAACAATATTTGGATAGAGGGAACATTGCAGCAAAACAAATTACAATTACGGAATTAATCTTTGTTCCTTCCAGCTTCCATTTTCGAAAAAATGTCTTCCATTTTTAAGCTTAAATACGAAGGTTTGTGGAATAAAACATTTAGCAACAATACAGAGCAGAGAGAGCATTGCGGGAAAAAAAAAGAGTTTAAGATTACAGTGCTTCATCTAATTTCCGTTTTTGGAAATTGTTACATCTGTTTTCAAGCTGAAACACAGACATTTCTGCAATAAAATGATATTCAACGATAACATGGACAAAATGAACATCACGAGAGAAGAAAAAAAAACTATGATTGTGGGAGAAATCTTCACTTCGCCTAATTTTTTGTTTTCAAAAGTTTTGAAAGATGGAAAACGTGTGCTCATGATTGCAATGTCTGCAAGAGAGCATTAAAAAGGGTTCTGGGGATGGGTTTGTTTGTTTTTTATTTTTTTCTGCGGGACCAGAATTAAGATTCTGGGGATATCATTTGTGTCTGCAGGACCGAACTAAAATAGCCGATATATGATGCCCATTGCCGCGATTCTGCTACAGGGAGCTCAACTAGCCATACATGTGGTGTGTCCACCACACATGTTATTTGATGCACTGTTGCCACTTTGCCCACACAGCATAAAATTTATTCAACCATTTCACTTTTATAGTCTGCCGTGTGGAATGCTGAAAACCATTAAACAGAATTTTTTGTGGAAAAGAAAGTTCAGTTTTTGTGTAAACTGCTAGTTACTGGCTGTCCTGTTTGTAAAATCAAGTTCCCAAACCATGGTCAGAGATATTTATGCTGGACATGTCCAAGAAACAAGTGCTGCTGAAATTTTTCAGCAAAGCTTCAATCCTTTAAGCATCACTAAGAACCTGGATCATGTAATGTTGACAAGAAGTCTCACAAAGAAATTCTGTCTCCCAAAAAAAACTTTTACCTCTTCATGAGACTACATCTCGTCAAGAGCTGAGTGTTATGTAGTAACTTCCTGATCAATAAGTTACCCAGGTGACAGTGCTATCATACTTTCCATACTCCATGAGTCAGCCACCAACAGATTTTGATCTCTTCCAAATTCTCACTTATCAGGTAACCAAAAAAGTTCATGCAGTTTTCTGTAGAGTTTGCTGCAGTGATTTGTTTTATGTTGTAGTGGTTTGCAGAGTGCAAATTTGCATGCGCATCATAAGTCACAGATACAAGGCAGTCAATTGGTGTGCTCTAACTTGGTGTGTACTCTTTTTCTGTGATTTTATTCTTTTAAAATGTCAGTTCGGCTTTTTTGCTTTTCAAATTTAAACTCGATTCAAAAGCTTAAGAAGCATCCTCTAAGATATGTGCGACATTTGGAAAAGATATGGTAGCAGAACATACTGCACCGAAATGGTTTAAAAAAATTTCTTTATTTTGTTTCTGGTTATGAATCACTTGAACGTTCACCACGTTCAGGAAGACTCTCCATTATTGATAATGAAGAATTACGTGCCACTGTTGAAAATAATTCGAGATTAGCATGTCAAGAACTTTCACAAATGTTTAATGTGAGTGGTGAAAAAAATTGTTTACACATGCATCAAACTGGGAAAATCATGGAAGCTAAGCAAATGGATCCCACGTGCATTACCAGATGACAATAAACTTTAAAGGCTATCAATTTGTCCTTCACTGTTTTCATATCATAAAAACGAGCCATTTTTGGATTACTTTCTCCCTTGTGATGACAAATGGATCATGTACTCTAACAGGAAGTGAACTTTTAATTGGTTGTCACCAAACGGTCCAGTATCACACACGTCAAAGGCATCGCTTCATCTCCAGAAGATTATGCTTTATGTGTGGTGGACTGGAGCCTGTATAGTCAGTTACAAGTTTCTCATTGCAGACCAAACAATTACGGCCAAGATATACTCGAGTGTGTGCAGGATACGTTACATCAGAAACAGCCAGGACTGATTAATCGGAAGAAAGTGCTATTCGTACAGGACAATGCAAGACTCCATACTGCAAAACTGACCAGTGAGAAGATTTGTGCTTTAGGATGGGAATAGTACCTCATCCTCCATATTAGCCTAAAATTTAACCAAGCGATTATCACCTCTTTTTTTTTTTTTTTTTTTTTTTTTTTTTGCACTAGACGTTACATGCAAAGTAGGCAGTTCTGCAATAAAACAGATTAAAGCGGAGGCTGCTAGGTTTTTTTTTTTTTTACTTCTAAAGACAAAACGTTTTATAAAAGTGGAATTTGCAAACTTGTATCTCATTGGCAAAGAGTTATATATTGTGAGGGTGCTTATTTTCATGAATAAAATATGTTATCAAAAGTTCTGCAGTTGTTTAATTTCTATTAAGAAAACCCACATGAACTTTTTAGTTACCTGGTACTTATTTCAAAATCCAACTTTTTTGTAGTACCAATGAAATCTAATTGGGAACTGCAAATTCAGTATTGTAATTTTGTAAACTAACTACTTGATAAAACCTTTGATTTTCAAAGTTTACTTCTGTAGGAGCATAACTAAAATAAACTTTGCTTAATGTTCTCCTTTGGACAGTTGCTATTGTCTGCTGTTTTCATGAACTTATTTCCATTGCTAGTTTTATATCTTTCAGTGGATGTTTCTATTCTCTGTAGCTTGTACCAGTATTCTCTGTACCCAGTGTTGCACACGTCAAAGGCATCATTTTTGTCATATTTGAGACGACAAAAATTTACATCAGGTTTTCCACTATGAAAATCCAGCAAACTGCAGGTAAAATTACACAGAAAATTGTTTCAGATCATTTGGCACTTGAGGATTTCACCTGCACCATTATAAAAAGAGGCACTACTAACTGCAAAAATAACAGCTGTTTTGTCCATCCATTGGGATTAACATTCTGTTTTTGTTTGACAAATAGAACTACATAAAAATGATCACCTTATGGGACTACTAAACCCAAAACATTATTTCATCAGTATAGCTTTTCAAAATACTATTAATAAATATCTCAAATCCATAATTGATTACTCTGCTATGTATTAAAACATTAAAAACCTGGTAAAGTATTTATGAATTACCAAAGTAACATACATACTGCAGAGCTTAAATGAGACTGTTGCCTAGTGGAAGCTGGCTGTACATTTTTCTAATGTTGGAGCTGTGTAAAAAATTTACACAGAGCTACCAGAGATTGGTTCTAATTCACTGGTGTTGAAATAGTTACCAGAAATTTGTTTCTTTCTCTCTCTCTCTCTCTTTTTTTTTTTTTTTTTTTTTCACTCTTACAGAAATTATGTCTGTGGAGTTGGATAATTGAATAGGTATTTAATTCTAGTATTTAATGCTCTAATTGGTTTAAGGGAGTAGCCACACAAAGTCTTGATTATAGTTTTGAGGAAATGAGATTCGGGGAAATATGTAGGCATCAAGAGTATGAGGAAGAGAGTTGGGGGCATAAAATTTTGAAAATACTGGGAAGCCCCCCCTCCAATTACCTAACCTAACACCGACAGTCACCACTGTGGAATTTATTGCTGTGCACCTGCCAATATTGAAACTTTAGTACACGCTTCAGGATTGCCACATTGTTTCTTGGCCTGATCCATGACCAATTACTTGACCTAAGCATCTAACCCCACAAACTCTTTCTATTTCTTTATTGCCACTAAACTATATACAGAAGTGCCTTTGATCTTCTGATGCTTTGAATTTTTGTGTACGATTGCCTTATTGTTTTCATAAGGCAATCGTACACAGAAATAATAGCGACTACTTTTAATTTAGTTACTGATGATCTACAGTACTATGACTTTTCTGATTGTTACCAATTGAGAGAGAGATAAAAGCACACAAGAAGACTGTGGTGTAGTTTGTTTGACTGTTGTTTACATCTTACACGAATAGCAAGTACAGCAATTGCTCTGGCTTTCTGAAAGTTTTCTCCAACTTATTCACGAAATTCAATTTTCTTTTGTCAAAGTGTTATAACAGTACAAAAAGATAATCGTCAAAACTTTTTCCCCCCATCGCCAAATTATTATTATTATTTTTTTTTTCACAAATTGTGAAGAATGAGATTGGCCATGCAACCCCTGAAGTCCTTTTTCCTGTAGTGAATAAATATTACCAAATGAACGCCACTGCCTTTTTATTGTTCATTATTGTCTTTTATTTCCATGGAACCTCCCTTCTGTAGATTACTTGAAAAGTCTAAAGCGGACCTTACACGTTCAATAATACTGTCATTCCTGCACTTCATTATGGCGCCATCATCACTCCATCATTACCCCGTCATTACTTTCACACCTTATATACTCATGATTAAGTGTCATTACTTTGCTTCAGTACCAGTTGAGTAGCCATGGTGAGTCCACTGATTTTGTCTGCCTTTGAGAATGGATGTGCAAAGAAAAGTCTGTTTAGCTATAATTTTAGCTTTAGAAATGAAACGTCATGTTAAGCCCCGGTATTACATGAAGGAATGGCTAAAACAATGTGAGATAAGTATTCACATGCCATCTTATTGAAGGAAATAAGTGCTACAGAAGTGGATGATTACAAGAACCATTTCCGCATGAATGAAGAGATGTTTAATAAATTACTGCAAATGATTGAACAGTTTTTAAGCAGGAAAGACACTGTTATGTAAGTTTGATCTGAGCATATTTATTTTCTTCCTCACCTCAGTACGATTGACCCCTGGTTTCCTTTTGTGATAAATGTTGAGCAGCTTATCTAGAGCTGCATTTCATTTTGTTTTGTTCATGTATGATGGGTGTGAAGAATTCCACGATTCTGGAAGACCTTCATATGTTTCAATGAGGTTCCTAAGAACTTCATTTTTCTTGAATCATCTTCCTTTTCAATATCCTTGCTTGCTTGGACTTCACACTTGGGGTGCTCACTGTCAGTGGTGGTACAGCCTTCCATCATGACTCCACACTTGAAACTGAGTAACAGAGATGTGTTATTGGTGAATGATTCATTCAAAAAGAGCAAATTAACAGACCGAGTCATTGGCAAACGGATCTTTCCTGAAAACAATTGATTCCACAAGAGGCAATTCCCTGTATGAATCAGTCAGAATTACATTTTACTGGGCATCAAAATTGCACCACGGTGTCTCGGTGAGATTTATACTGTGTTCAGAAAATCTTACTGTACTCAGAAGTGTGCAAATGCGATAAATTACATGAATGTTTCAAAACAAACTTACTAAATGAAAACCGAGGAACAAATTTTCTGTAAGAATTTTAAAAATTTTAAACTTGAAAATCGTCCACTAAACTGGAAACTGACAGTGAAGTAAAGGACCTGACTTAGAATCACTTCTGTAGACACAAATCGTTTTCTAAACTGGAAGAAACACTAACCAAACAAATGAAAGAATCCGATTCAGAATTGATTCCCTAGAGCAAATCATTCTCTAAACCGGAAGAATCGTTGACCGAAATAAATGTATCTTTTTAGTGAGTCGAATCACAAAAGATTCGGTTTGCTCATCTCTACTGAATAATGATGATTGTGCCCTCATATGATCAGTATTAATGACAGTATTCCTTTCAGCCACCAATACTGACGTTCTGATATCAGAATGTCAAGATCCACTTAATTACTGCATCATTACTTGCCATCATTCTATCTCTAGCAACCTTGCACATTCAATAATACTGTCATTACTTTCAAGTAATGACAGTGTTATTGAGCATGTAAGGTCTGCCTAAGGCTAATGGCAGAAATCACCATCATTTTCCATGAATGCTTAAGGGGAAGGGAGACATCAGCAGGATGAAGTACGAAGAAACTGGAAACATGTGAATGTACTGAACAGATTCATAAGTAGCAATCATGATAAGCAAATGAAAGTTAAGTGCAATTATTCAGTTCATGTTATTTGCAGTTTACAGTACACAGCAAAGAACTAGTTAAAAGTATCAATATAACCACTAAATCAAATTCCCAAATAAAAAATTTGATTGATTAATACAGGAACAGGAAGGACTTTAAATGTCAGGCTGGTCAATATTCAATGTCTATAATTTTCCCTGATGATTAGCTGAAATATTTCATAGGTTTTACATAAAGATCTTTTGCAACAAAATTAAAGTAATACATTTCAAAAGCTGCAACCTAAAAACCTTGATAGTCTTTTGAGGAGCCTGAATGATTGTCTGCGATATTGAAGTGGATCAAAATGAAACACCATGCATTAAGAGCAGCTGCTATTTAACAAAAAATGTAGTATTGTTTTTGTAGATTGCCTACACAACTCTGAAGTAACAGAACTCTAAAAAGTCTGATGGAAAATGATTTGATCAAAAGAACTAAATTGCAGCCCTGCTATATGACTTCATGGCATAAAAATAAAACTTAGCAAATTTTGAAAGCTCTTGCTGATCCTGTCTGTAAATGTTCATATTTTTCTATGACCAAGATATCTGTCTAATAGCAATGTTTTTATAATAAGTTTTCAGACATAAATGGGTTAGGAAAGAAAATGAAATTTTCTTTCCTTAAAAGCTGTATGTAGACATTTTTGAGTAGTGTATATTTGATGTATGTAATTTACTGTACTGAAATGCAATTTGATTCGATTTCAAAGAACATATGTTAGGTTTCGATCCCACTTCCTTCATCTCAAAGAGCCTTTTGTGCAAAGAATGGATGAGATATTGAGATTCAGGACAGAAGGAGGGGTGCCTTGGTTGGAAAAGAATTAGCGTTTTTAGTTTTTGATATATTCGAATTGATAAGCTTAAGTTTTATTCATATTATTTCCTTTTTCTAGCTGTCCTCAACAATGGACTGGCCGATTTTGTGAAAAAAGAATTGATCTGAGTAATGTGGATCCTTGTAATAAGCATTGTCTTAATGGTGGTATATGCACAAAACCTTTGGATGTTAATAAATCCCCTAGATGCGAGTAAGTTTTAAGAATTTTTTTAAATTTATTTTGGAGTGAAATCTGTTGTTCCGTATAATTGCAGATTTGTAATGATTTAACATCAATGGAGCTTTGTAAATAATTTTCTCTTCTTCCAAACAACAGTCTTTTGTTTTCTGCACTACATGATGACTTCCTGCTTCTTTTTCATGTTCACTAAATGACTTCGTTTTTTTTTTTTTTTTTTGTTAATGCTTTTCTCTTCTTGCAAACAAGTCCTTTGTTTTTTGCCATAGGTGTAGTCAGGGGGTCCTTCAGTCTTGACCCCCCCCCCTTGAGGGTCGATTGAGTACACATTTAAAGCGATATATGTAGAAGAGATAAGAAGAGGAACTCGTGGATCCGAAAAATGACAAGAGTGGAAGACATCATGATCAGAGTTAAATCCCTGAAATGGCAATGGGCTGGACATACTGCCAGAAGGACAGATCATCGATGGACAGCCGAAATTTTAGATTGGATTCCAAGGGACAGGAAAAGACCCAGAAGAAGACCACATGGGAGATGGGTGGATGAAATTCGAAAGTATGCAGGGGTGACATGGAGGAGACTGGCACAAGACAGACCGTTGTGGAGGAAGCTTGGGGAGACCTTCGTCCAGCAGTGGATTGATAATGGTTGACAATGATGATGATGATGATATGTACATATAAGGCTTTCACCATTGAACCAAATCCATGGACTATGCCACTCTTTTCTGCACTTGACTTCATGCTTCTTTTTCTTCCCCACTACATAACTTCGTGCTTCTTCCTTTTTTTTTTTTTTTTTTTTTTTGTGAATGCTTTTCTGTTTATAACAGCAGTTCTTTGTTTTCTGCACTACATGTCTTCATACTTCTTTTTTTCTTTTTCATGTTGTGGGAGGGGGGGTGACATTGCCGTAGCCTGAGTAAATCAATGTACTGGGCCTTATTTTTCAATTTATCATATGTGCAACACCATTTGAGTGCTTTACATTCTTATTCCATGAAGTGCTGCAGACCTTGTGACGGATTATCTTTTCCTTTCGTCTTGCCCACGGCCTGAGCCGGCATGTACTTTATGATGATTTTCCCATTTATTGTTTTTCGTTGTTCTCTTGACACGCACCCACCTCAGTTGTAGGTTGCTGAGGTTGTGATTATGTGCCAGCTCTGGATTTTAGTTTCTCTTTTTCTTTCCTGTCTTCTCCATTTTATGTTCCCTTCTTTGTTTTTCTTAGCTGGGTAGCTAGACCTACCTGCACGTTTGCCGTGTGCGATGACCTGTAATGTGGAAAAGGGGAGGCTGAGGTGTTGTTGTCGCCAGTTACCAACACTTCTCTTTGCCCCCTGCTTCACTTTAAATGGGTGGCTAGGAAATAACCCACTCCTAGTCAATGAGGTCTGTGACCGAGTGGAGTCCAGACCTCTAACGGCTTGTCGTTTCATGTGACAGGGTGAGTCTGGGGATAGGGTAGGCATGCCAAAGGGGTGTTCCCCAGGCACGGGAAAGTCTAGGTGTGCGCTGAGCGCATGTTTGCCCTATCAACTTTTGCTATATCCCCTTGCTATTCCTAGAGCCGTGTCCTGCGTCCGCTTGGGCTTGCGGACCTCCGGCTCCCCCTTGTTGGGTTCGGTTGTGGGTGGGGAAGTCGGCGGACAAATTCTTTTTCTCTATGGATGGAAATAATGTTTCCCGAGATCCTACAGTCAAATGACATATTGAGGAAGGTTCATCCCCTTCCACCAAAAAGCATGTCTCTGATTCTTCGAATGCTCGTTTCTTTTTTGTGCACTCATTGGACCCTGCTAAGCCTTTGAGTGCCAAAAGTCCATTTTAGATCAACAAAGCACTTCAATCCATTGCAAGCTCTCCTAAGAGTGTAAAGAAACTTCAGTCTGGAGATCTTGTAGAGATGTTCACTGTGGCCCACAGTTCCACACTTATTAACACTACCGTGCTGCTTGAGAGTCCGGTCAAAATAGCACCACATGGATACCTAAATTTATCTTGGGGTGCTGTCTCCTTTCGAGACCTCATTGAATGTACCGAGAATGAACTTCTTGAAGAACTGAGGTCAGCACGTTACGGGTGTGCGCCGTATTCTTTTCAGGCAGAATGGGCAGTCTGTTCCATCCCGCAACATCATTTTAACATTTGACAGCCCTTCCCTGCCTACATCCATCAACACAGGGTATCTTCACCTTGAGGTACGTCCGTACATCCCTAACCCAGTGGCAGCTCATGGCAACTGAAACAGGTGGGGCCAGTAGCCGAAGTCAAACAATGAAATAAAAAAAAACTGTCATTAGTAGGCCAACTATTCAGACCCCCACCCCACCCCCCAAGATTCTTTCTCTGCCTCTGTTTTTACCCCTTGACTCACAATAATGCCCAAAGCAGGTAGGAATGTGTCAACTATTGTATTGCACAAAAAAAAAAAAAAAATCCTCAGAATAGAATGCACAACTATTAACAGAAAAATGTTAAAACTCCTTAAATAAAATTTTTACCTTAAAACATATGAGCATTAATTTATGTTGGTTGTGCTTTGTGTTTCTTTAGATTTCTCAACTGAGGAATAATCACAGAATTCACAGGGTAAAAAAATGTAGTGAAAAAATAATAACTCCAAATATATGCAGAGAGGGAATGTTTCATGAATTTCGTCCCATATAAAATGAGTACCATACTACCATTTGTATTATTTGAAAGGTTTAACCTTTTTTTTTTTAAAGAATTTGTGAAACCTAAAAACATATATGTACTCATGTGCAAATTATACTTACAGGTTTTCTCATTTATTTATTTATTTATTTTTAACATAGAAAATCATCTTGGTTAAAATGGAAATTAGTTCTGCAAAGCGCTTTGTAATCTTCATACTCTTGGAAACTCAAATTCTTGGGCTGATAAGCACCAAGTTTTTTTAAGTGAAGCTTTTCGACCCAAATTCTTGGGCTGATGAGCACTGTGTTTTTTTAAGTGAAGCTCAAACTAAAAATTCTTGGGGTGATAAGCAGTGAGTTTTTAAGTGAAACTTTTCTTCCAGATTTAAAGCAAAGAACGGAAATTTTAACAAAATATCCACTCCATTCATTGTTATCGACAAGCAAAAAAGTCACGACACAAAGGAACAACACATCACCAAGAGAGACACACAGAAAAAACAACTAAATGAACTTTGCTACGACATTTGAAACCCTCCCGCCACCATTGAGCTTGGTCGGGGTAAGCTTCTCTGTCAACCCACGGTGTTAAGGAAATGGATACTCTCCAGGCCAATCAAATTAGCGCGGGGCCAGGTAGATCTGGCCCCACAGCTTTTTTGCACATGCGGTTAAGACAGTGTTGTATGTAGGTCTTCATACTGAATGAGATGGGGAGGAAATCGTCTCCTCTTCGCTTGCGTAGTGATGTTACTGGGGCCTGTTGGAGCTGGCCTCAATAACCTGACACTCTGAACGTGATCTCTTTCCTCGGAATAGTTTTTCGTTTTTGAAGGAAACTTTTCCCTTAGGTAATGGTTTTTTGAAGGGAAAGGTTTATCACCATGTAGTTAAGAGAGAGAATAAGAATCAGGGCAAAAAAAAAAAAAAAAATTCTAGAAATAAAATTTTTTAGGTGGGGCCCAGCTCCTCTGGCCCCTAATGATGAACCGCCCCTGCCCTAACCCTTTGAGATGTTTTAGGCGCTAGTCGTACGGCCATTCTCAGCAGTCATGCAGGAGCACTCCTAGGTGTGGACGCTGTTGTGCCACAGACCATCATTTACCAGAATGTGTGGCTGAGGCCGAGTTTTGTGTGAATTGCAAGGGTTCACACTCGGCATCAGCCAAAGATTGTCCCAAATAGATGGAGGAGAAAGAAATTCAAAGGCTAAAGACGGTGAAGAATATTTCCTATCCTGAGGCCAGAAGGAAGGTGGTTCCTGTTGCATCTGCTCGGCGATCATATACATCAGTGGTGGTTGCCAAGTCTACAGTTGCCATTCAAACTGAGAGTCAGATTCCCCCTAATTGTTCCTACAAGCTGGACGATATCATTGCAGCAGGGCTGGAGGCACTCCAGTCTCGAGCTAGGGGTCTGAAAGCGGCACCCACCACTTTGTCGAAGCATACTCACCTCACCCCACCACCAGCAAGGGAACTCAGGCCACTTCTTCTGGCAAGAACATCAAAGCAAAGGAGAAAAAGAGCGTTTCTTCTCCAAAATCTCAGTTAACTACTCAACGCCGAGTGCATCCAGTAAAGACACTTGGGACAAAGTATACTCCCATCTTGGTCCCTGGTCACCCGCTCCCAAATCTGGGGGACCACTCGCCAGAGGAGATGGACGCTGACCTCGTTTGAGCAGTCAGTATTGTTCATTTTATTTCCTTTCACTTCTAACCATGGCTTCAATCCTTCAGTGGAACTGCCGAGATTTTCAGACGTCCGAAAACCTCGGCAGTTCCACTGAAAGAATTTTGACAATGTGAAACATCTGCTTTCGTTGAACTCTCCGGTGTGCCTTTGTCTACAGGAGACAAGCATTTTGGACAGATAACGTGCCAGGAGATATAGCCTGTGGGGGAGTCGCTATTCTTGTCCCTCACAGGGTTCCGGTCTCTTCCGTTGCAGTATCCACATCTTTGCAGGCCGTGGTGGTTCGTATATCTGTGCCTCATACTGTTTACAGTGTCCATCTGCCGTCGGATGAGGACGTGAGCGTCTCTGTTCTGGAGAGCTTGGTTGATCGGCTGCCTTCACCCTTTCTTTTACTGGGTGACTTCAATGCCCATCATCCTTTGTGGGGCATCAGCATGAGAAGTCGTTGCATAGTCTCTTCTGTCCTCGACCTCTTTGTGCCTTTTTAACACCGGTGCGGACACGTACTTCCATGAGCTGACAAGATCTTTCGGTGCGATCGATTTGACCTTGGGATCACCAATTATTGTTGATTGGTCGTGGACGGTGTGTAACGACCTCCACGTGAGCGACCATTTTTCAATTGTGCTGTCGCATTCTGTAAGTTCGCCATCTTCTGCTTCCTGTCCTCCTCGATTGAGGTTGGATCGTGCCAGACGGGAGGTCTTCACATCGTCCGCAGTGATATCTTCTAACATGGTGACCCAAGAGTCAGTCGACGCACCTGTTCTCGATGTCACGAATTGCATTATTCAGGCGGCTGATCTGTCCATTCCAAAAACATCTACCACGCTCCCAAGAAATCTGAAGCCTTGGTGGACCCCTGAATGCGCAGCAGCTAGGAGAGCTCAACATATGGGCCTGGTCTACGTTTCGGCATTATCCAACCGATGCCATCTCATTGCATTTAAACGAGCGAAATCCTATGCTCGGTTGGTGCGTCGAGGTAGCAAGAGAGAGTCTTGGATTCAGTATGTTTCATCTCTCAATTCACGTGCCACTTCAAAAAGTGTGTGGGACAAGATTCGCAAGATCCGGTGTAACTACAGCTCTCACCAGATTTCCATTCTCGAGAGTAACGGCTGCACATATGCTGAAGTCGGGGAGATTGCGGATTGTTTGGGGGAGGCGTTTGCCTCCGTGGCGAGAGATCTGGCTTATCCTTCCTCCCGTCCTTTCAGAGGATTAAATCCACTGCAGAACACCAGAGAATCTCCTTTGAGCCTTTTCATGACACTGACTATAACTCCCCCTTCAGCATGGTTGAACTTTGGGTGGCTCTGCATCGGTCCGGCGCTACATCTGTTGGTCCCGATGGCATCCACTATGACATGCTCCGTCAGCTCTCACAGTCATCTCTCAAGAATCTTTTAATCCTGTACAATCGCATTTGTTTGGAGCACAGTTTCCCGGATTCTTGGCGAAGAGCTTTTGTTCTGCCTTTTCCCAAACCTGGCAAGGATCCTAAGTCTCCCTCTAGTTAGCGTCCAATTGCTCTCACTAGCTGTCTGTGTAAATTTCTTGAGCGCATGGTTAATTTCCGGTTAGTTCATTTTTAGACATCAAGTACTTTCACCATCACAAACGGCCTTCGCCGTCATCGTTCACCTCACGATCATCTCCTGCACCTTGAGACATCTGTGCGTGAGGCATTTGTGTGTAGGCAGCACCTGGTTTCTGTCTTCTTTGATATTGAGAAAGCCTATGATCAAGCGTGGCGGCACGGAATTATCCGTGACCTCCATGCATGTGGGTTGCGAGGAAATCTTCCGACTTTCAATGTAAATTTACTTCGCAATTGGGTGTGCCTGGGTGCGATGCTCTCGGCACCGTTCCATCAAGAACAGGGTGTTCCTCAAGGTTGCATTTTATCTGTCACATTGTTCATCCTCCTTATTAATTGTCTTCTCATAAATCTTCCTCCTGCGGTTTTGGCTACAGTTTATAACAATTACTTGCAGATTTTCTGCTCGTCATCAAGCATGAATTTTATTGAAAGACAGTTGCAGTCTGCAATTAACCAGATTGTTAATGCGGCGCAGAGCAATGGTTTCGTTCTTTCTCCCGACAAGACAGCGTGTGTCCATTTCTGTTGGAGGCGTGGCCTCCATCCAGACCCAGAGCTTCATTTGGAACGAACAGCCATACCAGTTTTGCCGGAGACCAAGTTCCTTGGACTGACCGTCGACCATGCGCTTACTTTCCATGCACACATGTCGCGGCTAAGGATTTCCTGTCTGCTTGCTCTGTCTATTCTAAAGATCCTTTCGTGAGTCTCGTAGGGTGCAGACAGGATGTCTTTGTTCCGCATTTACCATTCCTTAATACGGTCGAAACTGGATTATGGTTGTATTGTGTATGGCTCTGCGCGTCTTTCCATTCTTTATCCTTTGGATACTATTCACCACCAACGCTACGTCTTTGTACGGGAGCATTTCGATCTTCTCCGATTCCCAGCCTTTATTCTGACGCGAACGAACCATCGCTTGAATTACGCCGTCTGCAGCTGTCTGTTCAATTTTACTTGAAACCTCTATCTCTTCCAAACCATCCTCTGTACAATGTAGTTCTTTATCCCCAGCATGCTCGTTTATTTGAGAACCAGCCCTCGTGCATTTCCATCTTCGATCTTCATATGGCGTCCGTAACTATTGTTGCAGGGCTCGACTTGTCTCTTGTTGGAGAGACCAGGGTCCTTGGGGACCCACCGTGGCAGCCTTTTGAGGTTGTCACTGACCTCAGCTTTACTTCTCGTGATAAGTCCTCAATCCCTGCTTCCGTGTACCAGCAGCTCTTTGCGGAACACCGTTCCCTCAATTCTGAATACACTTCCATTTTCAGTGAGGGCTCCAAGATGCATGGAGTCGTTGGATCCGCGGCTGTCTGTGTAGATGACGTCTCTGTAGCGCGGATCCCAGCTGAGGCCACGGTGTTTTCGGCGGAGATGCATGCTATGTATCTCGCCCTTCTCCATGTTCAGTTGAGTTCTCATTATCGTGCTATGGTCTATACAGATTCCTGAAGTGTCTTGCAGTCTTTGTCATCTGCGGATTGCCGTGACCATCCTTTTCTCTTGGATGTGAGACGGTTGCTTCGTTGTTTGCTCGAGGCCAGTTTTCAGGTTCAGTTTTGCTGGATTCCTGGGCATGTTGGAATCTCGGGTAAGGAGTGTACTGATGCGGCTGCTAGATCGCACCCTTGCCACTGTTTCACCGGGATTTCCGCTTTCCGGTTCACGATCATATCAAGCGAATGTGGCAGGGTCTGTGGGACCAACAGGTGGAAAATAAACTGCATCGTATTAAACCTATTCTTAGAACCTGGAAATCCTCATATGCTTACCTTTATTATTTAGATGACGAATTTTCTCATAAAATTCTTCAATTTCTTCTTCAGGATGACTTGTGGTGGGTGCATAAGTTTGAATAATCTCAGCCTTGTATCTTCTCGAGCATTGGATAACGAGTCATGCAGCTCTGTCAGAGGAACTTTCAACTTCTACAACTTTATCCTTCAGTTTCTTGTTTATTATAAATCCAACACCACTAGTTCTGCCAGTCTCTGTCAGAGGAACTTTCAACTTCTACAACTTTATCCTTCAGTTTCTTGTTTAATATAAATCCAACACCACTAATTCTGCCAGTATCAGTCCCACGATAGTAGAAGAGATGTCCACTTTTCAGTTCAGTAAAATCTTCTCCTTACCTCACTTAGCCCGGCGATGTCCCACTTGATCCTTTGTAGTTTCTCTTCCAATTCAAGAAGCCTTGAATCAGAAGATAGGGAGTGTCCATTATACGTAGCCAAGGTCAACATCAGATGGCAGCCTAGTCCGGTCCTGCAGGGATTCTTAGCACCCTCTGCCTTCATGTCGCACTGGCCGCTGCCTTGGCCAGGTACATTCCAGCTGCCGGAGACTGGGGCCAAGATTTAAGTTGTGGAGTCATTTTGGAAGCGTTTGGCCATAACTCACCACGCTGGCCAAGCGGGTTGGTAAGTGTGGGATAGCATTTCCTCTAATCCTGATGGTATAGTTATACCGCTATTGGCGGTCGTCAGAGCCCCTTTAGTGGGAACAGGATGCACCACGAGAAGGCGGGGTTGACATTTGTCAAGGAGAGGCTGTGATGTTACGCATCACCTGACCTTACCAATATATAACAAAATTATGAACTCCGCATTTTCATTATAAATTTTCACCGCCGAACATTATATATTGGCCAGTCGAACTTTTATAGCAACTTAACGTGTGAAACAGAAACATTAAGAAATATCAGACAATTATTTCTTATACTATATCTATATTCCACGTATTACTTCAAGATTTGGTTAAATACCACAATGTGAATCTTAAAGTCATACATAAAGTATTTGTGCAAGATTACATATAGCTCATAACGTAAGTCACTCCTGCATCTTAGCATTTCAAATATTGAACATTTTGCACACAAGCTCTTATCTCTTAAGTCTAACTATATAGGTTGCACTTTGACTTGCTGTCGGGTGTTGGCAACTTCAAATTTATCAAGAGGGAATCTATGGCATTAAGCTTGAAAAATATTTAACTAGAAGAAACCAAATTTGCGTAAGAGTACAGAAACTCGAAAATAAGGTTAAATTAAAGGTGTATGTCACAACATTAAAAGTGAGTTATGTTTTTTTTATAAAAAACAACAGTGATTTTGAGATTTTAAATAACTTGTTATTTAACTTTATGTTAGTTCTTTGTCATTATGAAGTAATGTTAGTTCTTTGTCATTATGAAGTAACACAATAAAAAGTTTGTGATTTTACTGATCTAATAACATTTTATTGAATAAAAGGCTTTTTTTGCATGCATGCAACATTACAAGGTGTAATGTTTTATTAAGTGTGCAACTTAATTCTTGGCCCCTAAATGCAAGCGATCATAGAACGTCGGCAAATGCAAATAGCTGTGTGCGATAATGGCTGATTGCAGCGCCATCCAACAGCTTTCTGGCAACCATAACCACTCACAGCTGTAATGACAGAAGGGACGAAAGTTGACGATGAAAGCAATGTCGTTCGAGAAGCAAGATTTGAGGCACTGCCTTCTGTTCACGTTTCAGCTGAAAAAAAGTGCTGCGGAAATCCAGCAAATGATCTGTGCTGCTTTGGGTGAAGCTGATATGTCCTACAGCACGTGTAAGAAATGGTTCCAGCGGTTTAAGCAGGGAAATTTCGATCTCCATGATGCAGAACGACCGGGACAGCCACAGAAAGTTGACGATGAGGAACTGGAACAACTGTTGGATGCAGATCCCTGTCGCACATAGTCAGAGCTAGCCCAGGAACTTGGAGTAACACGGCAAGCCATTGCAAAGTGCCTGCACAAACTTGGAAGGATTCATAAAGAGGGCCATTGGGTGCCCCACCAACTCACAGCTGCGAACAAGTCTAGGCGCTACGATGTTGCTGTGTCCTTGCTCTCCAGATTCAAGAAGGATTTCCTCCACAAGATTTCGACCTGTGATGAGAAGTGGATCCTCTAGGATAATCCTAAGTGGTGCAAATCATGGGTTTATCCAGGCCAGCCTACCACCAGTACCGCCAAACCAAATATCCATGCCAGGAAGTTGTTGCTGTGCATATGGTGGGATCAGTGCGGTGTCATACACTATGAGTTGCTCAAACCTGGTGAAACGGTCAATGCTGAGCGTTATTGTCAGCAGTTCATTTGTGTGAGTGACGCAATGGAGATAAAAAGGCCATATACCGGCAAGGGCAGAAGGTCAGTCCTGTTGCTTTGGGATAATGCGTGTCCTCATACTGCAAAATGACTTTACACACGATCACCAACCTGGGATGGGACATTTTGTCCCACCCAGCGTATTCTCCAGACTTCGTCCCGTCGGATTATCATCTCTTTCGCTCCCTGCAACATCATCTGAGTGATATGCACTTCATTTCTGTTGAGGAGGTCCACACAAGTATTGATGACTTTATCAACTCGAAACAGCCCTCTTTTTTCCACAGTTGCATTCAGCAGCTTCCTGACCGATGGCTCAAATGTATCCAACACGATAGGGTTTATTTCCCTGATTAGGTACGTATTCGATTTGCTATAATTTGCTGTCAACATGTCGTGCCTGTGCCCGAGATTTAAGTTGCACACCTAATAATTGTCCCTGTGCTTTTGAAGAAACATACTTTTCTGATTTATTGCATTATTTTGTTCTTTTTTCGTAGGTGTGTCAAAGGTTACACTGGAAAACGGTGTGAAATCAGTACATCTTGTCAAAATTTTTGCTTTAACTTTGGTTCTTGTTTATCATCCTTAAAAGATGATGAGAAGCCAGCTTGTTTGTGAGTGTTACTTTCTTATTTTTTTATTGCTTCTATTATTATTTTTCTTACGCTTTTACTTGTGTCTCATATATGGCAGAATCTTTTGAAAAATTAATTCTAGTTCCATTTTAAGAATCTTCATTTAATCTTCCTTTCCTCTGGGTTCCTTTGGTTTTTACAGAAACAAAATTCAGTTAATGGAAACTCGCCTTTTCAGGTTTTTGTTCCTCTTATAAACATTTGCTGCACATGTATTTCAAGCAGACTTATCATTACAAGTGAAGGCCTCTCATGGTTGCCGTATCTTTCTTCCCTGTGTCTTCTTTTGTTAACTCTGCTAGTCTTGGAGTCATTTCTGTTATTATATCTTTTCTTGAGTCCATTCATATACATATTACATTGCTTACACGCATTCATCACATTCATTCAATTTCCTTATTACCAACTTATCCAAAAAAAGCAAAAAAACTTATGCACATTACATACAATATCCTTTCAACTGTCAATATTCTAACACTAATCTTCTTGGTTGCCTTGCTTCCAAAGTCATTACATTCACAAACTTTCACATTCATTCTTATCAAACAATCTATATATACACTATTTCACAAATCAACTGATTCCTACCATGGCTCAATTTCACACTCCTTAACCTTACGTAATCTACCGACAGGAATCCAGATACTCCCAACCACCAACATCGTACTCTCTGCCGAGCCTCGGCCATCCTCAGGAGGCATATTCAATAACCCGTCCCCTCTGCAGCCGCAGAGCAAGTGATGCATTCAGCTCCAGTACTCGTCTCTCTTGATGTATCTCCCAGCGAACACTGGGAGATACATCGAGAGAGACGAGGACCAGTGTTCGCCCGGAGATGCATAGAGAGAGATGAGGACCAGTGTTCGCTGGGAGATTCATCGAGAGAGACAAAGACCGGAGCCGAATGCATCACTTGCTCTGCTGCTGCAGAGGGGACGGGTTATTGAATATGCCTCCTGAGGATAGCCGAGGCTCGGCAGAAAGTACTAGAGGCGGGCGAGGTCATGATGGTGAGGGTTACGATGTTGGTGGTTGGGAGTATCTGGATTCCTATCGGTAGATTACGTAAGGTTAAGGAGTATGAAATTGAGCCATGGTAGGAATCAGTTGAATTTGTGAAATAGTGTATATACAGATTGTTTGATAAGAATGAATGTGAGTTTGTGAATGTAATGACTTTGGAAGCAAGGCAACCAAGAAGATTAGGGTTAGAATATTGACAGTTGAAAAGGATATTGTATGTAATGTGTATAAGGCTTTTTTGATAAGTTGGTAATAAGGAAATTGAATGAATGTGATGAATGTGTGTAAGCAATGTAATATGTATATGAATGGGCTCAAGAAAAGATATAATAACAGAAATGACTTCAAGACTAGCAGAGTTAACATAAGAAGACACAGGGAAGAAAGATACAACAACCATTAGAGGCCTTTACATGTAATGACAAGTCTGCTTGAAATACAGGTGCAGCAAATGTTAACAAGAGGAACAAAAACCTGAAAAGGTGAATTTCCATTAATTTAATTTAATACAATAAGCACATTAACTAAGAACATTTTGAGAGTTTGAGAATATGTATATATTTTTTGAATTGTTCTTTTCTTTAGAAACAAAACTTTTGATAATCCTTCTATTCATTGAGAACAGGACTTGACTAAAATCCAGAGGCCAGAAATGTCTGTAAAAAAGCAAAGGAACTCAGAGGAAAGAAAGATTAAATGAAGATTCTTCAAAAGGAACTAGAATTAAATAAATATATCTGGGTAAAGCCTTGAGTCAGTGATTTAAATCCTTTGAAAAGTTGAAGAATTTAATAGTTCTACTAAAGCTTTCCAAATACTGTCGTCCAGTTCCCCATTTGGTTTTGACAAAAGTAAATGTAATGTGTTGCCATTCACAAAAAAGAGAGCAGAGTTCAAAAAAGAAGTAAATTTTTTTTTAATGTTTGTCTTTTTTCCTCCATGAGTAACAGCAGTACCATTGTGTTTACTATCAAATGAGCTCTATTTTTCAACAATACTCCACCAACTGAAATCTTTTTAGTTAATACAGCTGCATTTGTCACTGCATTTTTGGTAGCTTCAATGGAAGTAATAGGAATACATCTAAAATATGCCACTGCTGCAGGATCTGACATTCTGGGGTCACAACACTTGGGAAAATGTATGCCTGTGAAGTGTCAGTGGATGAGTAGAACCCAGATGGTAAGGCAGCTTAAAAGTATTAAAATAGTCAGTAAAAAGTTTTAGCAGTAAAAGAGGCATTTGTTAAGTGCATACATTGAAATCTGTGACCAATAAATAATTAATCATTATTTTCAGACTTCTACATGTATAAATGCTTTTTAAGATTATCCGGTCATAAAGAAGTGGGAACAAATGTAAACTTACAGAAAATGGAATTTTGAAATACAATGCTTGTACAAGAATTGATGAATTAGACTTTAAGGGAACAAATTTCTAAGTAATTGAAGACTATGTCTGCAATGGATAACAAATATCAAGCAAGTAGTATGAGCTGATAATTTCAAAAAGGACCGCGGGTGGCCTAGTGGTCAGCGTTCGTGACTGCCATGGAGATAACCTCAGGTTTGATCCTGGGTAGGTACGAACGTTCGAACCACTAAATACCCGCCGTGCGTCGGATGGGAACGTTAAGCCGTCGGACCCCGGGTACTGGCCCCCCGGTAATAAATAAGGGCGTCTTCCTCCCCCTTTCTACTTCGCTTCCGTGTCACTTTCCTATCGGGCACTCTAGCCCAAATCTCCTAGCTTCCTATTTCTAAGGGTTGTTTAAGACCTGGGGTCAGACACTACCTTCCTAAAATCCTCTACGTATGATCTGATCTGATATCAAGCAAGGGCCAGATCAAAGAGGAAATTAATAGTTGTATAAAATTTGGTGGAAGTACATTAGGAAAAAAAGTACAATTCCCAAGAGTAATTTGCCATTATGCCTTAAAATAAAAGTGTTTTAATAAATGCATCTTTCTAGTTCTTACTTATGGAACAGAGACATAAACCTTAACTAAAGAAAGACATACAGTGGCTGTAAACAACTCAAGTATGGGGAGATGAATGCTTGATGTAACCAAAAAAGATAAGGAACTCATGGGTCAGGAAGATAACAAGAGTTGGGGACATCTTGAACAAAGTAAAGACCCTCAAATGCAATGAGATAGACATATTGTGAAAAGGAGCTGACCACTATTGGACAACTGAAATGATAGACTGGATACTGAAAGACAGAAAAGGACCCAGCAGAAATTCTAAAGCATGCTGGATTAACATAGAAGAGAATTGCTCAAGTCAAAGTGTTGTGAAAGAGACTTACTAATAAGACTTCCATCTAGCAGTGGATTGAGGCTGATTAATCATGATAATGACTTTGCTTTCTGCCACCACACAATGTTTTGGTAATTAAATTAGATTTTTGTAGTATTATTATTATTCTGGATTTACAGTATTTTTTAGATTTTTTTCCAATCAGCCTGAGCTATTTTTTATAATTTTCACTCAGTATGCACTATGCATCCTTTAGGTCCAGAAACAAATTTAATTTTCCACTACATCAATGAATGCTTGCTATGAATTTTTTTAATGTTTGATTTTTTTTTCTCAAGCAAAGTAGTGTGAGCTGATAATTTCATAATTAATAAAGATAACTCATTTTGAATTGAATCCTTTACTGATAATTCCTTAACTCCCCATTCTGAATGGATTTCATCATCAGAGCTAGTGTTATAAACTTTGTAAAAACATGGCACAACTCTGTTGCCAACTCTGAGCATTTGTTTCAATTAATACTGAAGGGGCTGGATAAAACAACGGAAGCATCTGTGATAAGAATTACATTGTACCATTCCTCATGGAGAAAAGTCTCAAGCTCCTGGTGTAGCAATGATGGTGGAAATCTGCTTCTTAGTCTACCTGATGAGGTGTATTTCTAAAATACAGTTCTCATTATCTTAAACTCTGTGCACATTCCTTCATGGGAGTAGTTTAGTTTTACATTGATGCATGCGCTAAAAAAGTGTAGCAATCTGGATATTGCAGTAAAAAATATATTAAAAACAAGAGGTTCTAGAGACTATTTAGTTCAAAAGACTATTAGTCTTACTGTTGAGGATATTTCGCTAAGAAATATTTATTACCATTTAGTACACAAATTCTCAAATGCTCCCTGAATTATACTAATTTTATATAATTAAAATCTGAAGGAAACATCAAGGACAAAATACTATGTTAAAAAACATCGAAAGTCAACATTACCACAACACTCTCACCTGTCCATGATCTTCGGAATTCACAATGCATTTCGATACCCACTTCAGTATCATTTCAAGCTGTTATGTACAAGCAGCTTAACCCTATAGATATTCCCTACCCTTGGAGACTAATTTTAAATGAAGAACAAGAATGCAAGCAAAAAAGAAAACATAGGTGCTCTCAAAATAATAAGATATGATAAACAAATACTGGAATTTACAACCCAGGGTCCAAAAGTTCAAGTCAGCTTGCAGCAGTTTGGCAACAATCTTCTGCATAGCGAAGGCATGACGCGGGAGACTGGCAGTGACGTAGACAGTGACATGACAGCTGTTGATTGGTAGTACCCATGTATGTATACCTAAGTTGCTTTGAGAGACTCCACATAACAGCTTGATAATTATACTGAAGTGGGTATCGAAATGCATTGCGAATTCCGAAGATCATGGACAGGTAAGAGTGTTCTGGTAGTGTTGACTTTTCGATGCTTTTTAACATAGTATTTTGTCCTTGATGTTTCCTTCAGATTTTAATTGTATAAAATTAGCATAATTCAGTGAGCATTTGAGAATTTATGTACTAAATGGTAATAAATATTTCTTAGTGAAATGTTCTCAACAGTAAGACTAATAGTCTTTTGAACTAAATAGTCTCTGGAACTTCTTGTTTTTAATATATTTTTTACTGCAATATCCAGATTGCTACGCATAAAAATATGCATCTTGAATTTTTCTTGACGTGTAAAAATATGCATCTTGAATTTTCTCGGCACGTAAAACTACGCTTCGAAGAATTTTACGAATTTGTAAAAATATGCATCAGGACGGTATTTCGTCTTTCAGAGACGGAAGTAAACGAAATAAAGATTGTTTTCCATAATCGTAATTTCTTTTTCCTGTGATTTTGCCTCTGTCCAGTATTATTGTTATACATAATTTTATTCCATAAATATTTGTATTTCAGTTTGAAAATGGAGGAAAATTTTCTGAAAACAGAAATTCGACAGCAAAAAATTTTTGCTGTAATCTTTAGGCAGGAGAGTGCGATGGCTTTGAGGAATTTCTCCTTTTCCGTCATAATTTGGGTTATCCTCGAGATCAATGCATAACTGAACAGAAATTTTGGGGCAATTAGTAGTGGTGGAGGATGTTTTCCACCTGAAACTTTCTAAACTTTCAAAAAAGGAAGTTTCGTCTTTCAAAACTTCCAAAAACGGAAGTTAGACGTAGTGAAGGTTTCTCCCGTAATCGTAATTTTATTTTTCACGTGATGTTTTCTCTGCCTAGTATTGTTGTTAAATATAATTTTATTTCATAAATATTTGTATTTCAACTTGAAAATGGAGGGAAGATGTCCGAAAACGGAAATCGGACATTGCAAAGATTTCCCCTGTAACTGTAATTTTTGTTTTCCCAACGATGATCAGAACATGTATCCTGTATTCTTAAAAAAGTTTTGCATTTCAGTTTGATGTACGGTGGGGAGAGAAGGGGGGGGGTAATCCGAAAACGAAAGTGACGAAGCTGAAAAATTTTTAAAAATTTATACATGGTATTCAAAAGTATTTTTATTTTTAAAGTTACACTATTCATTTTTTATCTAAAATAGTGAAAGCTATCATACATTCATGTTGGATGAAATTGTCATCCAAGGGCATAAAAAAAAACAATAATAAAGAAATAGTAAGGAAAACAATATCAGCAAATGAAAATTTTAGTTTAGTACTGAAATACCACAGGTTTGCGAGGCTGAAATTGAACAAAATTAAGATTTTACTTTATGGTTTTTCAAATTATTATTTTAAACACAGATAATACTAGTTTATTGTGGTATATGCAGAGATTTTTACTGCATATATATTAATAAAATTATGTTTTGTTTTGTGGTAAATGGCGTTTGCGCTAAAATTTTACTGATGCACATTTTCCAAAGTTGGCAAGTATTGCACTTTGAAATTACACCGATCATTGTAAAAATAACAAAACAAAGTTAACAAAACAGTACTGTGATTTCGTATGTAACTTTATTTCAGGCTGAGTTAAAAAAAAATTCTTTCAGACTGAGTTACAAAAAATTCAGTTAAAATACTGTCGTTGGATGGCTCAGTGAATTAGAGCTTATATGTATAAGCAGAAAGCAGTCTGTTCACTGTCATGATACAGAGAATGCTATCTGAGTGGTTTCATCTTGTGACATAAATTTGCTGCTGGACATCACAAGATCCTGGACTGTTGTAGGTTTTGTCTTTTTGTTTCTGCTTGTGTGTGGTTGTTAATGAAAATATAATGTTTGGAGGATAGTACTGTTAGGGAAGGATTAGATAATGCTGCAAACAAAATTCCTCTATAAGTTGTTCAAATTTTAGGAAACTGGGGTGTGAGCATGAAATTAGGATAGGTGGGTTTAGATATATGAGAGGTAGATAGAAAAGAATGCATTTCTGAGACAAGGCAAGTTGGCCATTGCTGGGCAGAGGGTATCAATTTGAAATTGAAAAAAAGAGAACAAAAACAGTAGTAAAAATATAAAAATACGAGAAAACCATTTCCTTTTCCCTTCCCCAAAAAAAGGTGCTACAATTAGCTGCAAAAGGAATTGTTTCAACTTAATCTTTGTGCTCTGTATGAACTATGCACATTTCTTGCTGTTATAGAACTACTTACTTAAGGCTTTACTCAGATTAATATACTTAATTCTCTTCTATCTTGAGGAACTTTCATTTATGTCTTCACTTCCTCTGAGTTCTTTTGTTTTCACAGACATTTCTGGCCTCTAGATTTTTGCCAAGGCCTGTTCTCGATGTGTGTATATATCAGCATCATCATTGTCAACCATTATCAATCCACTGCTGGACGAAGGTCTCCCCAAGTTTCCTCCACAACGGTCTGTCTTGTGCCAGTCTCGTCCATGTCAGTCCCGCATACTTTCGAATTTCATCCACCCATCTTCCATGTGGTCTTCTTCTGGGTCTTTTCCTGTCCCTTGGAATCCAATCTAAAATTTCGGCTGTCCATCGATGGTCTGTTCTTCTGGCAGTATGTCCAGCCCATTGTTATTTCAGGGATTTAACTCTGATCATGATGTCTTCCACTCTTGTCATTTTTCGGATCCACGTGTTCCTCTTCTTATCTCTCCTGGTTACACCAAGCATGCACCTCTCCATGGACCTTTGAGTTGTCTGCAGCCTTTGTATGTCTCTTTTAGTTAAGGTCCACGTCTCTGCACCATACGTAAGCACTGGAAGGATGCATTGATCAAACACTTTTCTTTTAAGACATAATGGCATATTGCTCTTGAAAATTATGCTGTTTCTTCCAAAAGCTTTCCAGGCAAGTTTTGTACACCGATTAATTTCTTCATCAATGTGACCCTCACTTGATATCTGCTGTCCAAGATAAATGTACGTGTCTGTTATCTCCAGCTTTTCTCCATCAATCGATAAATCTTCATTTCTTGTAAAAGCATTGAACATCACTTTTGTCTTCTGAAAGTTCATTTTTAATCCCACTTCTTTACTCTTGTCAGCAAGTTCCTGGATCATACTCTGCAGCTCTGATGGGGTAGTTGCAAAAATGACTATGTCATCAGCAAAACGAAGGTGGGTTAGATAATCTCCATTAGTTTTTATCCCTTGGTTTTCCCAGTTCAGTGATTGAAAGACATTTTCCAATGTGGCATCAAAGAGCTTTGGAGATATGGTGTCACCTTGTCTCACTCCTTTTCCAATTTTTATGTATGTTGTATTTTCAAACAGCCGAATCTTTGCACTTGCATTTTCATAGATGTTATTAATAATATTAATGTACGCATCTTCAATACTGCAGGATTTCAGGGCCATTGTAACTGCTGATGGTTTCACCGAATCCAAGGCTTTTTCACAATCGATAAAAGCCATGCACAATGGAAGTTCATATTCTCTCGCTCTTTCAATTAGTTCTCTCAGTACATGGATATGATCTATTGTGCTGTAGCCACTCCTGAATCCAGCTTGTTCTCTTGGTTGGGCCATGTCTAGTGTTACATTTAAGCGGTGTGAAAAAACTTTAGTGAAGATTTTATAAACCACTGATAGGAGGCTGATAGGTCTGTAGTTCCTGAGATCCTTAATGTCACCTTTTTTATGTAGCAAGAGCATTGTAGTGTTGTTCTAATCCTCAGGAATTTTCCCTTCATTAAGGCATCGAGTGAAAATTTGGGCGAGTACTGTTTCGATTTCTCCACTTGCTTCTTGTATGATGTCTACAGTAATTCCATCTTCTCCTGGAGCTTTTCTGCGCTTCATGTTCTTGATTGCATGTGCAACTTCTGCTGGGAGGACTGGAAGAACTCTGGTACTGGTACCTTTCATGATGTCTGGAGTATATGTATCATCCCTTTCATATAATTTGGAGTAGAAATCATTCACTCTTGTCAAAATTTCATCTCTATTTCTTGTTACAGAACCATCTTCTTTTCTCAGTGCCATAATCTGTTTTCTTCCATTACTGAGATGTCCCTTTGCTATCTTTAGGCTTTGGTTGTTTTCAGTTGCTTTCCTTACTAGTTCACAGTTGAATTTCTTTACGTCTCCAGTGATACTTTTTCGTACTGTCTTGCACAGCTCTATATATTCCACTTTGGAAGTCCCATCTTCTTTAGTTGTCCTCATCTCTCTTCTTTTTTGCATCAACATTTTGGTTTTTCCTGATAATTTGTTCACATGCAACTTGTTCTTACACCCAGCTAATTTTGTTGCTGTTTCCATAAGAGTTTTGGTTACTTTTCTGTTAACTTCAGAAATATCCACTTCTTCCGATATTAGGCTTTCTAAAGCAGAGAATCTGTTCTTCAGTTCCAACTTGAAGGTATTATGATGTTTTTTAAGGTTGGTTATGTCAATACATTTTGTTTGTCTTATGAGCTTGCTACGTTCGAGTTTAGTGTTGAGGTGCATCTTACATCTCACCAATCTATGGTCACTACCTGTGTTAAACTTGTTTAGCACACTGCAATTTTCTATGACGAATTTTTTGTTACACATAATAAAATCAATTTCACTTGTTGTCCCATTTGGATGTCTCCATGTCCATTTCCTGTGTGGCTTTATCCTGAAAAAGGAGTTCAAGATGAAAAACCCTTTTGCCTCTGCAAACTCTACGAGAGTATTTCCACGCTGGTTTCTGTTGTCGTGACCGAATTTACCTACTGAAGTTTCATTCTGTTGCTGTTGCCTTATTTTTGCATTGAAATCTCCCATAATTATCTTTAAGTGCTGCGCTTACCTTTATTATTTAGATGACGAATTTCCTCATAAAATTCTTCAATTTCTTCTTCAGGATGACTTGTGGTGGGTGCATAAGTTTGAATAATCTGAGCCTGGTATCTTCTCGAGAGTTGGATAACGAGTCGTGCAGCTCTGTCAGAGGAACTTTCGACTTCTACAACTTTATCCTTCAGTTTCTTGTTTATTATAAATCCAACACCACTAGTTCTGCCAGTATCAGTCCCATGATAGTAGAAGAGATGTCCACTTTCCAGTTCAATGATATCTTCTCCTTTTCTCCTTACCTCACTTAGCCCGACGATGTTCCACTTGATCCTTTGTAGTTCCTCTTCCAATTCAAGAAGCCTTAAATCAGAAGATAGGGAGCGTCCATTATACACAGCCTAGGTCAGCATCAGATGGCAGCATAGTCCTGTCCTCCGGGGATTCTTAGCACCCTCTGCCTTCATGTCGTACTGGCCGCTGCCTTGGCCAGGTACATTCCAGCTGCCGGAGACTGAGGGCCAAGATTTAAGTTGTGGAGTCATTTTGGAGGGGTTTGGCCATAACTCACTACGCTGGCCAAGCGGGTTGGTAAGTGTGGGATAGCATTTCCTCTAATCCCGATGGTATAGTTATACCGCTATTGGCGGTCGTCAGAGCCCCTTTAGTGGGAACAGGGTGTACCTGGAGAAGGCGGGGTTGACATTTGTCAAGGAGAGGCTGTGATGTTACGCATCACCTGACCTTACATCCCGTGTGTGTATATATATAATGGTAAAAATAGTAAACTAATGAATCCAGTTTTAAAGCCATTAGAACTGTAAAGGATGTAGTAATTAATTACCTACATAAATGTAAGAGTTATATATGTGGTAATAGTCCTGAATTTTCATTCATAATGATATAGATATTAGGTGACAGCTGATTTTTGTCTGTACTTAATTTATTTCTAGGTGTAGTGATGGTTTTTATGGACCACGCTGTGAGAACAGATTAGCTGTTACTAAAGAAAAAGCAAGTGAATTCCCAGCAGAAAGTAAGAAATTACTTTTTTTCTCCTCTTCCAGTGTTACTGTTCTGAATAAAACAATACTTAATCATATGCAATTACGGTACCTGCTTGTAACCCTATATGATAATTTCTGTAGAAAAAGGAGTTTGAATAACCACTTTTGTAGTATTATAAACACACGTGCACGCATGCTCCTTAACCTACCTACTTATGTATCTACTTACCTAATAAAAAGATATGGGTAATTACTGATGTAAAATACAAGGCAAACATGTAGAAATACTGTGTAAATAGGGAGAGCATACAACAAAGATTAAATAAATACTGAGTGCCTTGTGGCACAATCCACAAAGTGGTCACTCATGCAACAATGGACTCAGACCTATTCTCGATACAGTCAGCCTCCTTGACTACTGCAAATTCCATCCCCTATTATCAAAATCCATTATAAAGAGGTCCATAATGAAAATTTCATCTGCTATAATTGAAATTCATTATAAAGAGGTCCATAATAATGTTAGTTGTGCGTACTTGTAAAATCTACAGTTAATATCATTATTGGACTTAAAATAGTACTAGTGATCCAAATTTCTTGGCATAAAATATAAATAAAACTTTTATTTATATTCTACACCAAGAAATCTGGATCACTCGTACTATTTTAAGTGTAATTGGTGTACAGTTCCTTGTTATTAATTATTATTGGAGTTGTTCTTGTGGAAGTGTCTTCAGTTGTGATCTACAAAGTGTCCTCTGATACTGCATGACAGTGTAGTATCAGAGGACACTTTGCATATGTACTTACCTAATAAATAGTCCGAAAATGAAGAACCAATCCATGGAATACAGAATACCTAAGATAAATGTCTTCAGTGAGAATTTTTTGTGTAAGACTTCACTTTTGATACTTTACTTTTAGGAAGTGTTGAAACAAGAAACATAAAATGTTCAGCTGATTTAAAAAAAAAAAAAAAAGGGAACATAGTTTAGATCATCATAACCTGCTAGAAATTTTTATGATAACAGCATTGCATTGTCAGGGCCAGAAGCATTTTTGAATTTGCTCATAACCAAAAATTTCTTGCATAACTGAAATTAGGCACATTTTATTTTGCTGAAGTAGCCAGAGCTTCTCCACAAAATGTAGGATGTATTTTATTGTAACTGTGACTGTTTTATATAAATTATGAGGGTTGTACCAAAAGTAATGCAAAAGTGGGCATAATTTTTTTATTAACTGACAGAGGTCGTTCAAATTGCAAATGTTGGTAAAGTAACTCTTCCTCTATAGTAACCCTTCTTCTTCGTTGCAGATAAATAATGGATTCCAAGCAGAAGCAATGTGCTGTCATTGAGTTCTTGACGATGGAAGAGTACAGGATGTCCCACATCCACAGAAGGCTACAAAATGTTTACGGAGATGACACCATTGACAAGAGCAATGTGCATAGATGGATGAAGAAGTTTAAAGAAAGGGAAACCAGCATTAAAGACAAACCACGCAGTGGGAGACCATCATCTGTGACCACTGACACGAATCATCAGTGAGTGGATTAATTTATTCGTGTAAAGAGACGAGTCACAGTCCATGAGCTTGTTGCACAATTGGACTGTGGTCACAATGCCATACAGAAGATGGCAGAAGACTTAGGGCATCAAAAAGTGTATGCAAATTGGGTACCTTGGCAGTTGACACCCGATTTGTAGGAGGGAATGGTGGAAGTCTGCTCTGATCTGCTGGAAGTGTGTGAAACCAATGAAGACCATTTTTTTCAATCTGGTGAGACGGGTTGAAACGTGGGTGTATCTTTACAATCTGAAAATGAAGAACCAATCCATGGAATGACGTCACACTTCTTCACCAAGGCCTAAGAAGTTCAAGAGCCAGCGATCAGCACAGAAAGTTATGGTGACTGTTTTTTGGTATAACAGGGATGTCATTCTCTTTGATTTTCTGGAATGTGGCCATACCGTGACCAGCGAGCAGTACATTGAGACACTCAAGAAGCTTAGAGAAATGATGAGGAAGAGACCAAATAAGAATCTGAAAAGGATACAGATTCATCATGACAATGCGAGACCACACACATCTTTGGCAACAAATCAGGCCATCAGCAAATTACGCTGGTTGGTGATCCTCCATCCACCGTACAGCCCAGGTCTGGTGCCCTCGGACTTCCACCTGTTCAGTCCAATGAAGGACAGTCTCCGGGGGCAATGATTTGGTGACACAGATGAGGTGAAAGTGGCTGTGAAGAAGTGGATACAACAGTCCACACCTGAACTTTTTAAAAGAGGATTTGAGTTGGGTTCAACAATGGCACAAATGCCTCACTTGTGATGGGGACTATCTTGAGTAGCAGCTTTGTTTAGAGAGAGAGTTGCTCTACCAACATGTGCGATTTGAACAACCTGTGTCAGTTAATAAAAAAGTTATGCCAACTTTTGCATTACTTTCAGTACAATATTTAATGTACTTGTTCAATTTTCCCAAATTTTGCATAAAATTATTTCAATAATTTACAACTTTGTTTGTACACATACATACATATCACTAAGCTGTTCTCTGAGATTCAGAGGTTAGCTCCAAAAAGAAATACAAACTTCCAGAAATTTTTACTTATTGTTGTTGCATCAATCTTCTCCATTTACAGCGATCTTGACATACAACTCAGGCTTCACTGATATCCATTACACGCCGTACACAATATCTTTTATACTTCATACTCATAATCTTTTTCTCATGCAGATACTCCTGAATCTGATCCACCCATGTCTTCCTTGGCCTTCCTCTGCCTTTCCTTCCTGCCACTTGGGCTGAAAAGATTTTCTTAGTAAGCATTTCATCACTCATTTTTTCAATATGGCCAAACCACCGAAACATATTGGTCTCCATCTTGCTAACAACATTTTGCTTCACATCACAGAACTGCAATACATCTTCATTTCTCACACAATCATATCGTGTCTTGCCACAAACCCCACGTAAGTAATGCATTTCTCCAGCACACAAACGGCTCCTATGTTTCTTCTGCAGTACCCAGGTTTCACTGCCATACATCAGAGTAGAAACAATTACAGTTTCATACACAGCCATGCTGGACCCTCTAGAGAACCCATCATTCCTGTGAAAATCTCCCAGAGCAGCTATGACTTTCAAAGAAGAATTCACTCGCCTACTGATTTCATCATCCAACTTGCTCTCTCTGTAAAACATGCTTCCTAAATACACAAACTCATTCACCTGGTCAATCACAGTGCCATTTATACTTACATTACATTCAGTGCTACCAGTTCCTCTCTCAAACACCATAACTTTGGGTTTTCCCTTATTTATACTCAGTTTGAATTTCATGCAAACTTCGTGCATCCGAGTCAACATACTCTGCAACTCACTTTTGCTCTCTGCCAACAGGCCAGTGTCATCAGCATACAGCAATCTGCACACACAGATATCACCAAGACATAAACCACTATTATCTATTTTGGCATCACGCATGCATGCATCCATAAATATATTAAACAGCCATGGTGACATTACACAACCTTGTCCAACTCCTGCACCAATGGAAAACCATTTTGATAAAACACCATTCACTCGTACACAAGCTCTACTACCAGCATATATGGCTTTTACACTATTAAGTAGATTCCCAGTAACACCATATTCATTCAATACCTTCCACAAAAGTGTCCTATTCACTCGGTCGTAAGCTTTCTCTGAATCTATGAAGGCAGTAAAAACTTTCTTCCCAACAACCAGATACTTTTCAATCATCGTGCATAATGCAAAAATCTGGTTAGTGCAGCCTTTACCAGGCATAAAACCACTCTGAACATCCCACACTTTCAATGATGTAAGACCCCGTACTTTTTCAATAACGACCTTACCAAACACTTTCCCTGGCACACTCAGTAGGCTAATACCACGATAGTTCTTGCATTCAGTCTGATCACCTTTTACCTTATACAAGGGAACAATGATAGCATCCTTCCAATCCCGAGGGGCCAGTCTTAACTCCCAGCACAACTGGCAAATTTCAGTTAACCAGTCAATTATAGAGTCACCACCATATTTCAACATCTCTGCAGTTATGCCATCAACTCCCAGAGCCTTACCATTCTGAAGAGATTTTAGAGCTTTACACACTTCTTCTCTTGAGATCCCTCCTGTGCTTTCATCTCTCGTTGTGACATCATCTGCTTCTGTCTCAGAATCATCTTTGCTTTCCTGATCTAATAACTCACAGAAGTATTCACCCCATTTGTCACTTAACTCATTGGGCTCCCATATCATTTCCCCCATCTCATTCTTCACACAACTTACAACTTTGTTTCCCCTATTTTTCCTGAGTCTCATGTACTTCCAGAAGGACTTCCTATCTTTCCAAAAAGCCAGTTCATGCCTTTCCACTTTCTCCATTTCTATCTTTTGCCTTACTGTGGCGAACCAGCTTAGCAGCTTCACCCTTCTTACAGCGATATTCATCCACAGAGACTCTACCTTGCAACATCCCCAAATAGGCTTCCTTCTTTCTCTTTACTGCCTCTTCAATCTCACTATTCCACCAAGCATCACCTCTATTGTTACCCACTATTGTGGTGCCACAGACCTCTTTAGCAGCAGTGACAACACAGTTCTTAAAAAAATTCCCACTTCTTTTCTACATCTCTCTCACCAGACTTCAGATCCTTCAGTCGCTTCCTATTTTTGACTCTTCAAGATTGGCAGTTATGCACTGGTGTGTTTTCATCCTCAGCTGCAGTGTATGTGGGGTGTTCTTGTCAATGCACAATCATGTTTTGCTTTTTCTTGTAATGTGCTGTCATCTATTTTTATTATTTCGGTTTAATCTGTTTCTTAAATTTATATCTAAATTTCATTTTTCACTGGTAATTTTTTCAAGCTCTCACTCTCATTCATACATTGATATATAATCAGATTTGTACTGATAGCACACAGTGGGCCATACAAGAAAAAGCAAAACATGATTGCGCATTGACAAGAACCCCTCACATACACTGCAGCTGAGGATGAAAACACACCAGTGCATAACTGCCAATCTTGAAGGTTCAAAAATAGGAAGATTTTCTTAATATCTTCTATGCTCGAACAAATTTGTAAATTATTGAAATAATTGCACCGTTCATGTTACAGCAGCTGCATACAAAGCCAGGAATTGCTATCCATGCTGGAATTATGGAATTATCAACTTAGATTAGCCTAAAGAGTTACCTTCCAAAGCTGTTCTTTGCCTGGAATCTTCAGAGGACAAGTACCGGATGTCAAGGATAATTGTTGCGACCACCATCATTGCCATGGACCAACTGTCCCACCTTTTTCATCTGTTTTGTTCTTATTTCTATCCCTTTATCTTAAAATCCTGCTCAAGTTCTAATCATCCCTCAAATTTTCTTATTCACTTTTTAGTTAATTCCCATAACCCCACCCCTACTCATCCCCAATTTTTCATTTGAATTTATCTGAAATTCTACTTACTGTGGTTCCCCTCCCCCTGTTGCCTTTCTCAGTTCTGACAACAGCATTTTTTATGTTCATTATGACATTCTAAATCTACAATTATCATAAGTTCCTCCCCTTTTGCTTTAAAGCTTCCCAATCAGGGTGCTCAGTGTCTCATCTCCATGTTTCACTTTTGCACACTATGCAAATGAGTGTGAATTAGTCTTTAAATGTGCTGGTAGATTGAATGATTGACACCAGCGTCTGTACATCCTTGCTATCTACAGAAAAATACAACAAAATGTCTTCATTGGTCTCAGGAGCTCCACAAGTTGGCCTTAAATGGTCAAAAAGGGGTCTTGAGATTTAGTGAATCATGATTTCCACTGCACCATTCCAGTGGGAGAGTGAAAATTTGGAGACATTATGAAAGCATGGATTCATATCACATGATTGCAATGGTCACCTCTGGTTAAGGTCTCTTACCATCCAGACTGTATCCACCAAACAGACTGCAGTTAGAGCATGGGCAATAGAAAAAAAAAAAACAAAAAAAAAAACATGGCAGCACACACTTAAACAGCAATCATACATACCATTAAGATGTTCTCTGAGATTCAAAGGTTAGCTCCATAAAGAAAGACTGTCTGCCAAGTAAACGTGTTTGATGGAACTAGAATTTACTTACTGTTGGTTCATCAAATTTCTCTATTTACAATGATTTCTGCACACAGCTTGAGCTTCATTGGCATCCATCACACGTTGCACACAAGACCTTTTGTACTTCATATTCTTTTTCTCAAGTAGACATTTTTGAATTTGGTCGTCCCATCAATTCCTTGGCCTTCCTCTACTTTCCTTTCTTGCCACTTGGGCTGAAAAAATTCTCTTAGCACCTCATCACTCATTCTTTGAACATGGCCATAAAGGTGAAAGGATGAACATAAAGGTGAAATGAACATGCATATTTATCAAGGTCGTATTTAGAGGGGTGGCCAGAGGACCTTGCCTCCCCCGCCTGAAATGTTTTCACTTAAGAATATTAGTCTCCACCTTACTAACAACATTTTACCTCACATTACACATCGGCAATACATCTTCATTCCTTACATAATCAGAGCGTGTCTTACCACAAACCTCCCATAACTGACTCATCTCCCCAGTACATAAACAACTCCTATGTTTTTTTCTGCAGTACCTAGGTTTTTCTGCCATATATCAGAGTAGGAACAATTACACTTTCATATACAGCCATTCGGGACTTTCTTGAAAACCCATCATTCCTGTGAAATCCTCCTAAAGCAATTTATGACTTTCAAAGAAGAATTCACTCGCCTACTAATTTTGTCATCTAATTTGTTCCCTCTGTTCAAACATTCTTCCTAAATATACAAACACATTCACCTGGTCAATCTCTGTGCCATTGTGACTTATATTGCATTCAGTTCTAACAATTCCTCGCTCACAGACCGTAACTTTAATTTTTTCCTTAATTATACTCAGTTTGAATTTCATATAAGCTTTGTACATCCTGGACAACATACTTCTGCAACTCCCTTTTGCTCACTGCCAACAGGACTGTGTCATCAGCATACAGCAATCTGCACACACACGCATATTACCAAGACATAAACCAGTATTAGCCATTTCGACATCATGCATGCATGCATCCATAAATACGTATATTAATTAAACAGCCAGAATGACATTACACAATCTTGCCTAAAGTCTGCACCAATAGAACACCATTTTGATACAACACCATTAACTGGTACACAAGCTCTACTGCCAGCACACATGGCTTTTACACTATTATGTAGATTTCCAGTAACACCACATTTATTCAGTATGTTCCACAGAAGTATCCTATTTACTCGGTCATAAGCTTTCTCTAAATCTGTGAAGGCTGCAAACACTTTTTAACCAGCAGACAGATAGTTTTCAATCATCATGCGTAATGCAAAAATTTGATTAGTGCAGCCTTTACCAGGCATAAAACCACTCTGAACATCCCACACTTTCTCTGATGTAAGACCTCGTATACAGTCTAAACTATGAAATTAATTATTTTTATTAGTAGGCTGCGGCCAAGCTTTCACACCTGTTCTTATTTTTCTTTAGTCACAAAAATATACTTAAAACATTCCGAGGGAGAGAAAGAGTGGAAGGGAGTTACCTAGTTTCAGTTTAATTTCAGTAATAATTTGATTCCATCCTGCAGGATGAACATAAAGGTGAAATGAACATGCATATTTATCAAGGTCGTATTTAGAGGGGTGGCCAGAGGACCTTGCCTCCCCGCCTGAAATGTTTTCGTTGTTTTTGTTAAAATGTGATTTACATTAGAAAAAAATGGTTTAATTTAATAAAAATTCATCAACTTATGTTATAAAATAGTGCTTTAATTTTTTTCTTTTGCCTTTCATTAACTTTTATTTGTCCTGGTGGATTTCAAAAACTTCCATTTTCTGCCCCCTACCCCACCCACCCCCACTCCCACCTAAAAAATATTGTATAAACGCTCACGACATTTATAGTCACTTTTGGATGGTCCACAAGAAAGCAGAGTCAAATTATTAGACCCACGGACACAAATTGGAACTGCATATGTTGTCAGCAAGAGTCACCACCGATGTCTCTGAACAGATATATATGTATTTCGTAATCCTTGAAACATCCGTGTTGTCTACTTCATCGCTGTGTAAGATGATCATGCATATTTATATTTACACAACTTCCCATTGCCGAGAAACAAAACGTGCAAAGCCAATGAGTGCACAAAAAAAAAAAAAAAAGTAGGCTGTTTAATTAACAGCATCACACACACTGAGACTTAACATCGTCTTCTCTTTTAAAGGATAGTTTCAAAGAGAGAAGTCGGCAACGTGTAAGTGCAGTGTCCCAAAAAGTTGTTCTTATTAACTTCATATAAGATTGACATCACAAAAACCAGGGCAGGCAGCTGGAAGACCTCCTTGGCCATTCCAAGTTAGAGTACATAGTCATTAGATTCCATACTGGCAGAGGGAGTTTAATGATGTGGGTCCTAATAAATTAGTCATTCACTGTATGTAGTTTAACTTTTTAACTGACTGGAACAAATTAACTTGGATTAACAAAATGGACTGAGATCAGCACCAATATGTAAATTTGCTGCTTGAGAAGTTGGCCAAATGTGAGTGGAATGAGTGAACCAGCGCATCCGAAAGCATTTCTTTCCATTTAGCTTTGTTATTCAAAGTGGTCATTCAGGAAGATGACTGGCATTAATCCTTTCTGATTGATTACCTACTAAAAGAGCTGTAACAATGATGATAAGGAACCTAAAGAAAAGGAGATGTTTGATTTACTTTTTCCTATCCAGTGGCATGATGTTCATGTCAAGGAGGACTAGCCCTTTCCCATCATGCCTTGTGTCATGGAGCCGAGAATCAAGGAGTACAAGGATGTGTTTATCACTAATGACAACTTTATGATTGGTACTGCTGAGATGCAACAGGAAAAGGGGTTGTTTTGCCATTGCTTTCCATAAAACCAGCATGCTATGTGAATTTTTCTTTTCGGGAAGCACAGAAAATTTTGGGGATCTTTTCATTCAGGTACATTGGCTGCTTAAGGGGTTAAATGAGAAAAAATGGTCACATCAATTGTTATCTCTAACTTTTTTACCATGTGTGTTTCCTTTGTTTTCAAGTGTAATTTACTGTACACAAAATTCAGTGAGCATTTTTAATACTATTTCTGTTTAAAAGGCTGTTTCCATGTAAGTTACTGAGTTTCATTTTTGTTTTTAAAATACTTTCAGCCATAGCTGCCATTGTGATCCCTATATGTATTATTCTATTGCTGACCATTTTGATAACATTTGCGGTCTTGGTCTATTGGAAGAGGAAACGGTAAGATGATTTTTTATCTCTTACTTAAAAAAATTATTTCTACTGAATAGTTTTTGTTTTTTTTAAGAGGGCATCAGATTTATGTCACTCATAAAGTAAGAACTAGGACAAGCCGCCAATGGTAACCGATAACTCGGGTACACGTGGCAAATTTTTAGCAAAGCTATTGCAAAATCTAAGATAATTAAGGCGTCTATTGTAAGAAATTCTGAAAAACGAAGGCATAAAATTTATGACTTCCAAAACAAAAGTACGAAACATTCTAAAAAAGAAATGCCTAAAATTTATCATGAACTACTTTCCTTCATGCCTTCACGTTGGTTGTGATAAGGTTGCATGTAAACAAAGCAGAAAGACACACTCAGAATTGGGAACCATGTTTTTCATTTCGTATCGCGAAAAACAGACACACACATAAACACAAACTTCCTTTTATTATTATAAATTAAGCAAGTGTTGAGCTAACAGACGAAGTCTTTCCATTTCTTCGTTTTTCAATTGAAATGATTTTTTAAAATTAATGTGAGTGAGCCGACTTTCGTGAAACTGTTCAAGTAAAAGGCCATCTAGTTTTAATTGAGATTCTTAAATGAAACGGAATTTCGGAAATCGGAAGGACCTGACCATGGACGATGTCCAATGGCATGAAAAAAAAATAATGGTGATCGGATGTATCATCTCGTACCTATGCCCAAACAACTAATTGTCTCGAGTCTCATAAAGAGAGCTCCGCTCGGCCTTCGGCCTCACTTTGTTCAATAAAGTGCTTCCATTGAATGTTTAGAAATGTGTTTAAACTTACTTTGTGTGTTAAGAAAATATTTCCATAAATTAAATTTTTAAATGTACCAAAATATAAAAAATAAATCATTTGGATATTCTTGGTAGTTGGTAAATGTGAAAATTTTTAATTGTTGATATAATGCACACTTTGTATAATGTGTGACTTAAAATTATATCAGATGTGATCACACACACAGGGAGTTTTAGGATTTAAATTAAAAGTTTCTTTCATTTCAACATTTGTTAGTTTTATTCACAGAGTAGAAAAACGATTATGAATGTATACTCATGGTTCGTACGCATCCTGGAGATCCTGGAAAAGTCCTGAAATTCTATTTTGTCCTGGAAATGTCCTAAAATGTTGTTACATGTCCTGGAATTTTATCCATTCCTGCCTTTTTGTCCCTGCATGATGTTTGCAGTTGAGGATTTTTCTATTGACATAACTTATGTCTGACAAATTTCCCTCCCCACCCCCTAAAAAATGTGTGTGTGTGTGTGGAGGGGGGGGGGACTTTTGGTTTTCTTGTCTGTTAGGATGACTGAGGCTGAAGCTGCGTTATTAGTATCTTTTGTGTCATGCTTATGTTATCACTTTGCCCAGCCAGGAAGACCACATCTCTGTAATTGTTAGTTCGATTTGTAATATTATATTTTTACTGGGAAGCTTAAAATGTGATAATGATGATCCATTCATTCCGGTTTTTTTCCGATGCCCAACTTCACCGCTAGAGAGTGCAAATGGAGATTGTGTCGAATTTAAAATGCATTTTATTTCCTATATTTGCTCCTAAATATCCAATTGAAAAAATTATTTTTCCTTTTGATGACATTTATATTTCGCAGACTATTGTTACAGTCCCTTTTTCTAATAATGCATAAATTTTCCGCTAGGGAGTGTAAAGGTAAATCGCGATTTCCCCAATATCTCTGCTTCTAAAAGTCCGATTTGAAACATTCTTCCTGCATCGATTACAGCTCTTGAGGGGAAATGTTTTGCATATAAATTCGCACTTTTGTTAAAGAATAGTTTGGCCACCAGGGGGGCATGAGAGTTTATTTTTGCTTCTGATATGTTTGCAACAAAATCTGAGCTGGAAATTCGATTGAAAAAATTCTTCCGTAAACCGATACAGCTCACCTCGGAAAACTTTTTGAGATTACCTCCTGTTTAAAATAGTGCGTAATTTTTCCACCAGGGGGCATACACATATATCTTATTTTTATTCATATCTCTGTTTCTAGGAGTCCAATTTGAAAAATTCTTTCTTTGTTGGAGAACATTTCCAGTGCAAAATGTTTCTCATATAATTTCAAATATTTCGTAAGGCACAAGTGTGCCACTAGAGGGCGTAAGTTCACGTTTCCGTTTACAGCAATATCTTCAGGACTTAAAACCCGATTTAAAAATATTCTCTTTTGATCAGATGCTACTAACTATGAAAACTCCTTGTGTGTATTTTCTTCCCAAAATAATGCACTATTTCGCCGCTAGGGGGTGCAAATATTTAATCCATTTTTCTCAATATCTGTACTTCTAAATGTCTGATTTAAAAAATAATTTTAAAACCAGATACAATTTACCTAGTGGAACACTTTAGGTTTGTATTTGAGGAGGTTTGTGGTTCACAATTCAGCCACTAGGTGATGTTTGTGTACTTCTGTTTGCAGCCCATCTCTACCTCTAAAAACCCTATTGCATGGTTCATACGTGTCCTGGAAAAGTCCTGGAATTCCATTTTGTCTTGGAAATGTCCTAAAATTCTGTTATATGTCCTGGAATTTTATCCATTCCTGCCTTTTTGTCTGTGTTCGATGTTTTGTTGTTGAGGATTTTTGATACTGACACAACTGATGTCTGACAAATTTCCCTTCCCCACACCCTGCAAAATGTGGAGGGGGGTTGTTGCTTTTCTTGTTTGTTAGGAGGACTGAAGCTTTGTTATTAGAATCTTTTGCATCATGCTTATGTTATCACTTTGTCTGTCCAGCCAGAGATACCATATTTCTGCAATTATTAGTTCTTTTTGTACAATTCTTTTTGTATTGGGAGGCTTAAAATGTGCGAATGATGATCCATTCGTTCCGGGTTTTTCCGATGCACAACTTTGCTTTCAGAGGGCGCAAATGGAGATCGTATCAAATTTAAAATGCATTTTATTTCATATATTTGCTTCTAAATGTTCAATTGAAAAAATTATTTTTCCTTTCGATTACATTTATATCGAAGGCTATTTTATTTACACTCCCTTTTTCAAATAATGCATAAATTCTCTGCTAGGGGGTGTAAAGGTAAATCAGGATTTTCCCAATATCTCCGCTTCTTAAAGTCCGATTTGAAAAATTCTTCCTATGTCAGAAACAGCTGTTAAGGAGAAATGTTTTGCATATAATTTCTCATTTTTGGTAAAGAATGGTTTGGCCACCAGGGAGCGTAAGTGTTTATTTTTGCTTCTGATGTATTTGCAGCAAAATCTGAGCTGGAAACTCGATTGAAAATTTTTTGCCATGAACCTATGCCGCTCACCTCGGGAAACTTTTTGAGAATACTTCCTGTTTAAAATAGTTTTTCACCAGGGGGTGTACAATTATATCTTATTTTTGTCCATATCTCTGTTTCTAGGAGTCATATTTGAAAAATTATTTTTTTGTTGGAGAACATTTTCGGTACAAAATATTTCTCACATAATAATTTCGAATTTTTCTTAATGCACAAATGTGTCACTAGAAGGCGTAAGTTCACTCTTTCGTTTACAGCAGTATCTGCAGGACTAAAAACCCGATTGAAAAATATTCTCTTTCGATCAGGTACTACTAACTATGAAAACTCCCTATGTGTGTTTTCTTTCCAAAATAATGCACAATTTCACCATTAGGGGGCACAAAAATTTGATCTATTTTTCTCAATATTTGTACTTCTAAATGTCCGATTTAAAAAATTCTTTTAACACCAGATACCATTTTACTTTGTGGAGCACTTCAGGTTTGTATTTGAGGAGGTTTGTGGTTCACAATTCTGCTACTAGGTGGTGTTTGTGTACTTCAGTTTGCATTTGTATCTCCGCTTCTAAATACCCTATTGAGAAATTTCTTTTTTTACTCTATGCCATTTGCTACAATACATATTGGGAGTAAATAAGATTTTTGCTGCAATAAGAAGATCCCCTTCAAATAATGTACAAGTTTCCACCGAGGGGTTCTAAAGGTCAAAACGTTTTTCTTGCTATCTCTGCTTCTAGGAGATGTATTTGAAAAGTTCTTTTCCTTAGCATAGCTTTTGCCATGAAGAATGCGTTTCGCCTGTTCTTAACTTTTCCATTATGTAAAATTCTTCAGCTAAAAGGCATAGAGTTATATCATGTTTCCTTCTATATCTCATCTTTCAACTGTTAGATTTGAAAATCTGTTTTGTCTCTAATACTTTTCTTCTGCTGTGGGAAACATTTTTTGCACCATTTGTCAATTTTCGTAACATACTTTTTAAAAGCTACTGGTGGAAGCAAATAACTGATTTAGTGAAATTTTTTAATGAATACGTTATATAAAAATTTGCCATGAAATCAGATTGCTTTCTGATATCAAACTTAAAACTAGTTGTTTCTTAGTATTTTCTGACTAAGTAATCACTTTGCATCTTCTATAATTAGTTTTCTAATCATGCACAGTTAAATTGCCTTGATCACCAATGAATGCAGTTGTACACAGCCCTTGGACTTATGGATTTCCCGTTATTTTCTTTCATTTCATTTCACGTCTGAAATTTAAGAAATACTTTGTTTGCTGGTAAGTACAAATTTAAAACATAGCTTCAGCATCACTATTATGTTGAAAATTCCTTCCCTAAATTAAGTGTAACACAAATACTTATTCCCATGATTATGTGTTTAAGAAATAACAATTGCTTTGGCCCTTTGAAAAAGTTCTAAATATTTCACTTTTCCTTACCCTTTTATTTCCAATGTAAACATGATTTCAAAATAATTAAATATAAATAGTATTTTATGTATTGATTGTGTGGAATATCAAAGCATTGCAAGAGTAACGCCACACACTTATGTATTTTTAAGTTTTATGGGTTGTTTTCTTTTATTCTGTAATTTGCTTCAATAATTGAACTAAAGCCAAAGTAGAACAATAATTTTTCTCAAAATCAATGTATGAAGTTAGATATTAAGCGTGGTCACATTTTCAGTATATAAAAGCAGATATTAAACCTGGTCACATTTTCAGTGACAGTTTTGGTATTTTAGTATTTATCTGTGATTCTAAGTCTCTGATTAGCTGCAGAGGACATCATTTTTAACATTCTGCATAAAGTTTGCTCAAGCATGTAGGTTACAGGTTGAACAGACCTATGGTTTCACTATATTTTAAGTAAGAGCATTTGGATCGTATGTCCTGGAAAAAAATCCAAAAATCCTGGAAATGTCCTGAAAAAGTCCTGGAATTTTGTGATTGAAAAAGCGTATGAACCATGCTATTGAGAAATTTCTTTTTTTACTGTATGCTATTCGCTATAATAAAGATTGAGAGTGAATAAGATTTTTGCTATTACAATAAGAAGATCCTCTTCAAATATTGTACAACTTTGCCCCTAGGGGTTAAAGGTCAAAACGTTTTTCTTGCTATCTCTGCTTCCGGGAGATGTATTTGAAGTTCTTTTTCCTTATCATAGCTTTCGCTGTAAAGAATGCTTTTCGCCTGTTTTCAACTTTTTCATTGCAATTCCGCTAAAAGGCATAGAGTTATATCATGTTTCTTCTATATCTGTTCTTTTAGCTGTTCGATTTGAAAATCTTTTTGTCCCTAATATCTTCCTTCTGTTATGGGAAACGTTTTTTGCGCCATTTATTAATTTTTGTAACATACTTTTTAGCCACTGGTAGAAGTAAATAGCTGTTTTATTTATTTAGTTTTGTGGATTATTTTCACCTTTACTGAAATTTTCTAATGAATACTTTATATAAAAATTTGCCATAAAATCAGATTGCTTTCTGATATCAGAAACTTAAATCTAGTTGTTTCTTAGTATTTTCTGAGCTAAGTAATAACTTTGCATCTTCTATAGTTTTCTAATCATGCCCAGATAAATTGCCTTGATCACTAATGAATGCAGTTGTACACAGCTCTTGGACTTAAGGTTTTGCTGTTATTCTCTTTCATTTCATGTTGGAAATTTTAGTGCATTCTTTGTTTGCTGGCAAGTACAAATTTAAAACTTAGCTACAGCATCACTATTATGTTGAAAATTCCTTCCCTAAATAAAATGTAACACAAACACTTGTTTCCATGATTGTGTGTTTAAGAAATAACAATCCCTTTGGTCCTTTGAAAAATTTCCAAATATTTCACCTTTCCTTGCCCTTAAATTTCCAATGTAAGCATTATTTCAAAATAATTAAATATAAATAGTATTTTATGTATTGATTGTGTGGTACATGAAAGCATTTCAAAGTAATGCCACATACCTATGTATTTTTGAGTTTTATGGGGTTTTTTTTTGTTCTGTAATTTGCTTCAATAATTGAACTGAAGCTGAAGTAGAAAAATAAATTTTCCTCCAAAATCAGTGTAGTATACTGTATATAAAAGTTTAGTAGATATTAAACCCGGTCACATTTTCAGTGACAGTTTTGGTATTTCAGTATTTATCTGTGATTCTAAGTTTCTGATTAGCTCCAGCAGATATCATTTTTAACATTCTACAATCTGTATTAAGTTTGCCCAAGCACATAGGAAGTTGTTTGTTGTAGGTTACAGGTTGAACAGACCTTTGGTATCACTATATTTTAAGCAAGAGCGTTTGGATCGTATGTCCTGGAAAAAAATCCAAAAGTCCTGGAATTTTGTGATTGAAAAAGCTTATGAACCATGTATAGCCTGCTGTTTTGTTTTTTCTAAGGGCTGTAATTCTCAAGTTTTAAGGATTCACTGACCACCTTTATGGCTATGGCATTCAAACTTAAAAAACAGTGAGAATTATTTGGAGAAACATTTGACATGTACAGTACCAACCAGAATAAACATTGATGATGTCAGATTTGATTATGATGGATTGATGGTTCATTGTCTCATTTTTTTACAATGATATGAAGGGCTGATTCACAGCTGTTTGTAGATTTTTCCAAAAGTAAGGCTATATTTTCTTAATAATGGGGAAGGGGAAATAAATAAAATGCCATAAATAAAACCATAAACAGCATACAAGAAATTGTGTCTTGCAGGGTGCTGCTGCTGTCGCTCCACAACTGACACCAGTAGCAAGATGGAGGCTTCTATGAAAGTTATGTCCAAAACACATATCTGTGAAGCTATTTGTTCTTCACATACCCATTCTGGCTTCATGGGAGGACCAGATTCACGAATTGAGAAAAAGATAATGAGTATGAAGTACAAAAGGTCTTGTGTGTGGTGTGTGATGGATGTCAATGAAGCTCGAGCTGTGTGCAGAGACCGCTGGAATTGGAGACGCCTGATACAGCAACTGTGAATTCTTTCTGTGAGGAGCTGACCTCTGAATATCAGAGAACAACTTAGTGGTATGAATGTTTGTATGTATATGTTCTTTGCAAGCAAATGGGACCTGACAAGGTGAAATTCACTGTCAACCACTTCCTGTATATGGACAATAGATTTGTCTATGGTGCAATGTATTAAAAGAGGACTATGTTGATGGTGAGGATGAACATAGGATGGGCAGATCATTGATGAGCAAAACAAAAGACAACACTGTGTGCATCATTCTTTCAAAAAAAAAAAAAAAAGCTTAACATTTGTATTCCACATTTAGTGCCTTTGGACTACTATTTATTCAGGCCTCTCAAAAATCGTATTTTGAGAAAAAAGACATTGCCTGACAGATGAGAAAGTTCACCAGGAAGTGTGCTGTTGGTTAATGGGCTTGGGCACTGACTTCTGTAGTAGAATTGATAAACTTATCAAGCATTGGGACATCATAACAGCGTGACCACCATATCTGTCCCATTGAAGTATGTTTCTGGCATCATATGCTGTCCCTTCCAGATCAACTTACACTTGGAATCCAATGAAAAACTAAAGTGGCTTTCATCTGTGAACATTACCTTGGCTTATTGATCTGAAGAGTAGTCACTGTGAGACATACATTACTGATGGCAGTCTGTATGGTGTATGGTGCACCCTGGATAATGGTGGACAGTGTATGGGTTTCTAGGATTGTAGTCCTGCTGCATTTAGACATTGTGATATGGTGTAGTGCAAAATTCACACACCCATGCTTGCTTGAAGATGATTAGCCTACTGGCCCACACTACTTTTCCGACTCTGTTTTGCCATTATGGCCAGGTAATGGTCATCTTGTTGGCTCGTAGAGTAAGGGCAACCTTCAGCAAAACATCTGGCACTGGTCCTGTACCTCCTGAATGCTGACCAAAGCTACACGTTACTATGCTGTGTGCTAATCCAAACTCTCTGCAACATCAGTCCAAGGAGGTTAGAAAAAGAGGAGGTGAAGGGACCCGTTTTGAGTGAAGCCGATCAGCTGTTTCTGTCCTCTCTCTGAGGTGGTGGGAGTCTGCGCTGCAATAGTTCAGGAACGTGACGTCACTTCTTGTGGCTTAAGCAGTTTTGCTTAGCGCATGCAAACCAAGGATGGAAAGAAGGAATATTTTGGACTTCTTATTTCTTAACATTAGGCTTTTGGTTGTATTTTAAACATGGTTACTTGCACGTGGGCAGTATGCATGGTTACTTGCACATGGGCAGTAAGTAACCATGCGCACTATGCACTTCCGCTCAAAAAATAATTATTTTGTTCAATTTTTTAAAGAAATACCAATACATATTTTCCTGTTTTTTCTGAAATGTTTTTATTATGGAAATGAATATTTCAGCCTCAATTTTTTTCATGCCTGTATGGGTAGAGTAAGGGTCCGAAAAACCCGTTCAAAATCGCGTTTTCCCCATAGAAATATACAGGAGATTCTTAGGTTGGGCGCATTGGCGTAGTCAGCTGATAAAAAGTGGCGTCATGCCAGAAGCACAAGGAGAGGGGCTGTTGCCACCTCCTCTTACTTCTAACTTCCTTGCATCAGTCGCAGTCCAGCCTTCTTCGAGCTTGCTGATAATTCAACCTTTGGTAAAATCATCCATATGATGTGTGCGAGACATTCTTTTGTTGCCTCGGACATGCAGTTTCTTGCTCCATTGCTGAAACGTGTGAAAAACAGAATGAACTCATAAGAGACACGACTTGCTCTCCTGTTTATATACACCTTCAACAGCTGTTGTGTGCTACTCACAGCATTTGTGTACAGGCTGCACAGCATGGAATGTCTTCCTACATCACACCACATTTGTGTGCATATGTTTGATTTTGACATATTATGCTCGTTAATCATCAGATTCCATGTGCTTTAGTTTTTAGGACATCAGTGTATATACATTGTATGTGTATTGTAAAAGGATAATAAACTGCACTTAAAGTGCAGTTTATTATACACACTGTGCCCAGCCACAAATCGTTTCTACTTTGCCACAATAACATGGTCAGCTAAAACCTTCCAGCAGGCTATAATAAGTCAGTTACCAACCTGCTGTATAGCATATCTCCAACTGTGATGATGGTTAAACATGTTGATCTGAGCAAGTTCGATTATGGGCAGATAGTTGATGAAAGGAAGATGTGTTGCTCTGTCGCATCACACGTGTAAAAGGACTACAACAAAATGGGCAGGCACTGTGGAGAAAATGTGGCTGTTAACAGGCTGTTGTGAGTGCTGCCACTCCTCAAAGTTCGATGGAAGGCCACAGTGGAGACAACAACATTGGCATTCAACGACGAAGCACCTATGAAAATTTGTGCAAAGACCATTCAACATGTGATGGCATGACTGAACCAGTCACCAGGCTATGAGACTGCAGATGGCAAATGAGCATTCCCATTACACTATGGGCAACTGGAAATGTATAGCTTGGCATGACAAATTGAGGGGTTCCAACTACAGCATGCAGGCAAAAACACAATGCCCTGTGTCATCACTCCCATGCAAGACTATGTTGATGTACTGGCCAACCACCTATACCCTTTCATGGCTATCCATTTCCCACAGCAGGATGCCATCTTTCAACAAAACAGTGTCCTGTCTCATCACTTCTGCTTTGCAAAGGTCTGGCTGGAGAAAAATTCCGGTGAGTTCTACCTTACCATGAAATGACCCTCTCGCTCTCCAGATTTGAACCAATTGAGTATCTGTAGATGAAGTAGAGCAATACGTCTGAGCCCACCCACCACTGGCAACTTGCTGCACTTTAAGAATTGTGCTGGAATCATAGGCTCAGCAACACCTTCTCCAACACTTATTATTTGTCTCTGGTTTCCAAGCATTTAGTGCTACTGAGGTATACCTCAGTAGCACTAAATGCTTGGAAACCAAAAAAAACATCTTTTGTGTAAATGTTTTTTTGGTAAATAGAACATTCAGCTTGCATGTTTTCACAGTGTCTGGCAAAACACAAATGTCTTTTGTGCTTTCATGTGTAGGTGCCTACCATTCATGCATGTTCGTATGATGGACGCAGGCAATGTTGAAATCAGTAATCCCATGTACATGAAGGAAGAATATGATTATGAAGCGAGTGAAGCCCTCAACACTTCTTATTCCCAAGACTCTGAAAAGGTAAACGATTATTTGAATCATTTGTTTAGCTTTGTTTTTCATAAATTGTCTTACTTGCTAATAGTCTAGTGCATTGTTTCATATTACTACGTGTTCATGTTTTATTTTCGTATATCCAGCCTGTAGCAGTAACACCCATACAATTTCCTCAAAGGGGGTGGGCATCCAACAAGAAATCCACAGGATAAACAAAATGCATCATATCATATATATTCAGACTATGGCTAAATTAACACACATATACACACACACATGTATGTGTATGTGTAATGAGTGTTGGCATATATCAACACTAATGGGCACACAGGTTAAAAAAATTACTTATTTGAATAAGTAAGATAAATCTGATAAACATTTTAAGACTACAAGATGTACAAAAAATAACCATCAGTTTTGTTAGTCTTACAGATCGTAACAAAAATGTTAAATTTATCCATTAATTTATTATATAAAATAATAAAATTTAAATATTATTTAATTGATCTTAAAAAAAATATTATAATCATAAAACCATGTACACACCCAAGGAGGTTAGAATGAAACTTATGGAGATGCCCTGGGTCTCTTAACTGTAAAGCTGCAAAGTGTGGGAATTTGATGTTGTTTACATGATACCCATGCAGTTTCAGCTATGTGTATTTTTGAATTGCATGGTTTTTAGTTGCAGATATCATGTTGGTATCAAACCAGAATAAATTATACTTCATACATGAATGAAGTTTTCAATTATGTTATGTTTTGTTTTGAGCTTGTACTAATGTTTTATGAATTTCAGTTTAAAATAAAAATGGGAAGGTTCCTCAAAATTAAGAATTTTACAAATCTAGTATTTTCTCCCTCATCGGTAGCAAGTTACGATGAAAAATTAGAAACATTTGTGACAAAAGAATGTGATTCAGCCAACACAAAATGCATTGTAATAGCCTTGTAAACCATCTGTTTTCCTACACTTTAACGGCTGTTGCCAGGGCTGTGTTTAGGCATGGGCCTGGGCCTGGGCCCAGGGCTGCCAAAAAATAACCAGTAAATCGTTTTAAAATGAGTTTCGAGAATACGCACAGTATGGTAGCGTTTGAACGGAAAGAAATATTTAACACTACGCGACTGAGGAAAGTTTCGTACTGCGGTCTATCTGGCTGCGGGAAGTAATTGATCAGCACTGTTTGTGTGATAATAGTATTAAGCCACTGCTGTTTGAAAGTGAAACGTACCCCATGGGTGGGCCCATAGGGTATCGCTACCAGGCACATAACCTAAAACCGTGAAAAGAGAGGTTTATTTACCAGAGTTGTGTCTGTTGTAAATGCTAAGCATGTAACTGTTGTATGACAGTATGTTCTGTATGTTTACTGTAGCTTTGGTATTAAAAGATGTTTGATGTACTCATAACGGAGGTGTGAAACATAAACATTGTATTACACCGTTCACTATTGTTTGTTTACAGTGTGCTGTGTGACTGTGAGGTTATTTTGCCGCTATACTTTGTACGTCGCTTTTTTTTTTTTTTTTTTTTTTTTCATGATTCGTATTGAATGAGTTGTGTTTCATTAAGAGTGTGTTTCGTGTCATTTTTACAAAATGGATGGCCGAAAACAATTAAGTGGCGCAAAATACCGCAGATTAGCGGAAGAGAAGAAGAGGAAGGAAAGTGAATTGTTGTCTCAAACACCAAAGCTACACTCTTTTTTCCCCAAAAACACAACTCAAATGAAAGCAACTTTGTCTCAATTAATTGCCAAAAATAAAAATGGTGATACAGACAAACTTGATGAGTGTGCACCTACTTTTAGTAGTGTTCCCAGTAGGTCTAGTGTTGGTAGTGTAGACGATCTAGTATCAAAAGAAAACGAAATTTTAAAACCAAAGGATTACCCAATTTTTGGGGTGATAAATGATGTCACACGGGACTACGTTGCCCAAAATGCTGTTAATCAAAACATAGACAGTAATTTTTCTAATTCTAAGCAGATTTATCCAAACAAACACAGAATCCTGACAAAAGCGCTGTTTGAACGCAAAGTTTTAAATAGAGACATTATGAAATGTGACTATCTAGTGTATTCCTGCAGCCAAGGATCTGTTTTTTGTGCTCCATGTAAACTTTTTGGAGGGACATCACAATTTGCTGCAAGTGGCTCTAATTATTGGAAGCATGCTGATCATCGGGTGACAGAACATGAGAATCCACACTCTCGTCGTGATTGTGTGTTAATGTTTAAAAGATGGGGCAATGAACTGTGCAGAGTTGACAGACATGTACTATGTCAGTTTGAAGAAGAAGTTAAATATTGGAGATGTGTTCTCCAGAGGGTAGTGGCTGTTGTAAAAAAACTGTCCTGTTGTGGGTTACTATTCCGGGGTGCAGATGAAATGTTTGGTTCTGTACAGAATGGAAATTTTATGATGTGCTTGGAGCTTATAGCAGAATTTGACCTGTTCTTGAAAAGTCACATAGTCTAGTATGGAAATCATGGTAAAGGTAAGGCTTCATGCTTATCATTTGGTACCTATGAGGAGCTCATACAGATAATGGCAAAACAGTCATCAATGCAATAGTAAGGGAAGTGAAAGAATCCTAATATTTTTTAGTTATTGTGGATTCCACACCTGACATAACACACAATGGCAAAGTTAGCTTCATTGCCAGATATGTAAACAAAGAAGGTGCTGTGGTAGAACGCTTTTTACAGTTCTTAAAAAATCCTGGACATGCCGGTAAAGAGCTGGCTAATGCTGTGATTACTGTCCTTTCAACCCATGAGTTAGACATAAGTAACTGTCGAGGCCAAACCTACGACAATTCTGCTAATGTGTCCGGGTTATATTCTGGCCTGCAAGCAAGAATCAAAGAGGCCAATTCATTGGTATTTTTCATACCGTGTTCAGCCCACTTCCTTAATTTAGTGGGATCGAGTGCTGCAACATGTTGCAGGCTGGCTATAACCTTCTTTGAGGTGTTACAAAATCTGTACAATTTTTTCTCAGCATCAGCCCATCATTGGAAGCTTTTAGAGTCATAAAAAGAGTAGTAGGCAATGCACGTAACTAACAAACAAATTAAGAAGATGGTAGTATAGAACACACTAAGTTACGTATGAAAGTTTTAAGGCACATCGCACTAATGAAGGCCATAGTAATGGCTGAAATATATTTGCTTTAAAACTTTTATACGTAACTTAGCGTGTTCTATACTACCATTTTCTTAATTTCTTTTAGAGTCCTTCTTCACATCGAGAAACCTTTCTGACAAAACACTTTTTGTAACAAGATAGTCCGCACGAGAAGAAGCATGTAAAAGTCTAAACCGTGATTTTGAAACCATTATTAAAGCCCTAAAATGTATAAAAGAAGATGATAATGAGAAATCCGTCACTAGACAAGAGGCAAGGGGAATTTTGAAAAGGCTGTACTCTTCTGAAATTACTTTTATGGCTGCAGTCTGGGAAGAGCTATTCTGGAAAGATTCAATGCTGTAAGTGAAAAATTACAATCTGAGGAAATTGATGTTGGTACTGTGGTCAAGTTGTATAAATCTGTCATTACCTTTCTGAATGAAATGAAATTGTCATTTGAAGTTTATAAGAACATTGGAGGAAAACAAATTCAAAACATTCAAAAAGTAGTAGAAACAGAGGAAAGTAGGCTTAAACTAATTAAAAAGCGTAAGAGATCCTTTGATGAGTCAAGATTCTGAATCTGACAATGAAAATGATGTAAATTGTTTCCTGCAGACCAGTTATATGGAGATATTGCACAAATTGTCAACAGAATTAAAAATCCGAATATCTGTTTACAACGAATTTTCTGAAAGGTTCTTATTTTTGTCAAACCTCACAGAAACTAATCCTGATGAAATTCACAAATCAGCTGACAAATTGCAACAGATTTACTCATCAGATATAGAAAAAACATTTAGAACAGAATGTATCCATCTGAAAAGTTTCCTCTTAGAAGAGGGACATAATAGCCTATCTTTACCACTTTTAAACAAACTTCTGATTACTAAAAATCTTTTAGACTTATATCCCAATGTTTCTATTGCTTTGAAGATTTATTTATGTACTTCTGCTACAAATTGCTCAGCTGAAAGGTCCTTTTTCGCACTTGGGAGGGTTAAAAATTATATACGTTCATCTCAAATCCAACAACGCATGGTCAACCTTGCTGTACTCGCCATTGAAAATGATTTAACTGCAAAATTAGACTATGAAGATGTTATAGACAAATTTGCTAATGAAAAAGCAAGATGTAAATCATTAATCCACTAATTGTAATTGCTTTACTTTTTACTGTTGAGTGAATAAAGTATTTTTGTCAGGACATTTATGTTTGTTTTATTATGCTTTGATATTTTACAATATAGGCTTATCAAGTTTGGAAAGGAGTGGGGGGGCAAAATTCCTTGGGGCCCATGGGCGCAGTAGTAGTTAAATTCGGCCCTGGCTGTCGCTCACGGTTATAGGCTTTATGCAAAGTGGTACTGCTCCTTTAACAAGAGCATCTCCAGATATCTTATTCTAACCTCGTTTTGTACACACGCATAAAAGAAAAAAAAATTCTTAATTTAGCCACAGTCAGAATAATGCATATCAAAAGAATATCATTTGTTTTCTTCATCTAATGAAGGACAAGGGCATTCTTGGAGAAGGGGGATCTGGACACATTGGACCCTCCCTCTATGTAAGCCACTGGCCTTGACCATAGGATATATTTGGGCCTGGTCACCCAAAAGGTTTCAGAAGAAATGGCCAGTTTTACGGTCAGAATGTCTCAGTTTTTTTCCTTGTACAATTAAATTCCCACTTCTAAAAATGTATGTGCAGAAATTTGGTTATAGGGGAGGGGGAGAAACATATGGGCTGTATTGAAAAAATGTTTCATGGACAACAGAAAGCATGTTTTGAATTCACTCGTTCATAATGTCATCATGTTGAGTACACCAAATTACATGTTATATATATCATGTTCCATATTAAACCAATTTATTACCTTATATTCTGTTCTACACGTTTACTATACTATCAGATATCAGACTCTAAAGAGAGCACTTCGAACACAAGAACTTCTGATGTGTAAAATGCCTTAACATAACATCATAAAAGAAACTTATGGACATACATAATTCAACAAATTATTGTGTGAGTACTTAGAGTTGTTACAGCCAGTTGCACAATTTATCTGTTCTCTGTATCCTGTTGGATGTATGTCGCTTATATTCCTTATTAGGTTTTCAGTAAGTACATCCTGGAATCATATCCTTTCAATAAAAAACCTTCTTGTGTACAGCCAGAATTCTCCAGATGTTTTGCAATGGAGTAAATTATCATATCTCCTTGCCTTATTAGTATCTATTGAATCATGTATTGACTAATAAGGCAAGGAGATATGATAATTTACTCCATTGCAAAACATTGGAGAATTCTGGCTGTACACAAGAAGGTTTTTTATTGAAAGGATATGATTCCAGGATGTACTTACTGAAAACCTAATAAGGAATATAAGCGACATACATCCAACAGGATACAGAGAACAGATAAATTGTGAAACTGGCTGTAACAACTCTAAGTACTCACACAATAATTTGTTGAATTATGTATGTCCATAAGTTTCTTTTATGATGTTATGTTAAGATAAAAAGACCCAATAAGGGCATTTTACATATTAGAAGTTCTTGTATTATGAAGTGCTCACCTTAGAATCTGATAGTATAGTAAATGTGTAGAACAGAATATAAGGTAGTAAATTGGTTTGCTATGGAATATGAGAAAGCATGTTTTTCTCTTTAAGTTTTATATTTGTGTCTTCTTGAGTTGCAGTTTGATGTCATACTTTTGGTTGAAGTTTTCTTTTCTTGGTAAAATATTGTTTAAACAGTTATATAAATTAGATGTTGAAATGTCTGACAGTTAATAAAATGACTATTGCTGTTCTGTATTTGTGTCTGCTTGAGTTGCAGTTCGATGTCATACTTTTGGGCTGAAGTTTTCTTTTTGTGGTGAAATATTGTTTAAACAATGAGTTAAATTAGATGTTGAAATGTATAACAGTTGATAGAATGACTTGTTTTTATCATATTTTCTTTTAAACAAGAAATAATATTGAAATACTGTATAGTATTTATGTTTTGAGGTGTAGGAGTTATTCAGTTTGCACAGATTCTGATAAAAATAGGCAGGATCTCATTTAGTCTTCAAAATGAAACAAGTTGTCTGAAATTCCTATACTGTGTCATCCATGAAAATTCAGTGTTACCTAATTATGCATAATGTGGTGTGATCTGCTTTCTGCCTTGTGCATTCATCATATGCCCTCATCTGTCAGTAAATGGCACCACTTTCAACAACCCTTCCAGTACAGTATTAAACTAGAGAGAACCAAGGCTGCTCCAAATTTCCCTGAAACATTGTTCATGTGTCATTTTGCTCTGGAATGGCACTTTTGTTCAAATTTGTTCCAAAACCATATTTAGGGACTTTAAATTCATGTTAAAGTTTGATTGAGAAGATGTCCTTTTCAAAACGTACTTGTGATAAAGTTATGGGATTATTTTAATGCAGCTCAGGTGCAGTCATTGCATCTTTAAAAAATGTACAAATCTGTGAGTTATTTCCTACAGGGAAAAAAATTGTGACATTATTTTATGCGAAAGCTTATGGTATTATCTAAAGTGCTATTGTCTTTGAAGGAAATGCAATTTTTTGTGATGGAAATCAATGTGAAGCATAACATATTTTAATGCAGTTCTCTTGATATTAATACATCTACGAAGAATATGTATATCATCCAGCTTCAAGGAAAATAAATACTAAATAAATTTTGCAGCTCAAGTGAACCTTGCAAAAAAAGCATTGCTGTATCTTCTAGCAACTGTCAAAGGGGACTTTCTGAAACAATTTGATAATCACCCTAGTTAGGTCTTCTCTTTTAATCACAGCAATAACCTTATTGTTATTCACAAAAATTGTTGGGATTCTGTTAACTAAGTTTGATCCTACGAAATAACATCATGTTGTGGTTCCTTGGATCACACCATTTGGCAATGGATATGAAAAGCAAAGAGCAAAGGAGAACAGTTGAAATATCTCAAGAGGAGAACAAAATTTGGACTATATTAGGATAAGAATGGTCCTTGATGTACTGTAATCCTTTGTACAGACTTAACTCTCATTCACTGATAAGCTAGACTGGGATTTTAATCTCAGCATTTGCTATGTATTATAAAATTGTTACAGAATGCTGGTGGGTTTTTTTTAATATAATAATTTAATGTAATATGAGCATGTAAGTTATGTTTTTTGCATTTTGTACCCTGTAATAATTACAAGGCTGAAAGAACAATGTTTAAATGTTTCAAGAAATAGAGTTACTTTTTATTAGGTCAACCCCCTCCTGTTTACAATAATTTATGTTTAAGCATTCCAGCACTATTAGAGGAAATACTATCCCACACTCACCAACCCGCTTGGCCGGCATGGTGAGTTATACCCCCCCCCCCAACCCCCCTTCATAATCAGAGTGAAATCTCTGAAATGGCAATGGGTTGGACAACATATTGCCAGAAGGACACAGAGCACCAATGGGCAACTGAAATTTTAGACTGGATTCCAAGGACAGGAAAAGACCCAGAAGAAGACCACATGGGAGATGGGTGGATAGAATTCAAAAGCATGGAAGAGACTGGCTCAAGACAGACCACTGTGGAAGGAACTTGGGGAGACCTTCATCCAGCAGTGGATTGATAATGGTTGGCAATGATGATGACCGATCAGTAACGCCTCTGGAGAAATGGAGTTTTTCTCTTTTGAAAAGCACCTAAATATATCCCTGGCCTCCAAGAGTAGAAAGACCACACAGGAGATGGGTGGATAAAATTCGAAAGCATGCAGGAGTTGCATGAAGACTGGCTCAAGACAGACCGTTGTGGAAGGAACTTGGGGAGACCTTCATCCAGCAGTGGATTGATAATGGTTGGCAATGATGAAGACCCATCAGTAACACCTATGGAGAAATGGGAGTTTTTCTCTTTTGAAAAGCAACAAATATTTAGTGCAATGACCAGAGTCTTTCAAGAAAGAAAATGTAAAATAATAAATATAATGTTACGTGTCTGTAACTCTCACGAATCATACCACAATTTACCTTACAAAATTATCAAGGCAGTAGAAAAGTTATCAAAAATTCAGGTTTTGTGTTTCCTTTGCAAGATGTTTACATCTACGCACTTCAATATTGCGTTAATAATTACATAAAATTAAATAGCTATATTTATTTTATATTGTGTGTCACTTGTATCAGTTCACTATTGATTAAAGTGCGGGTTTATTTAATTTTAAACAACGTATTCGTTAGCAAAACCACATCTGCTATTACCATTGTTTACATTTTTAGTTACAGTCTCTACTGCCACCCAGCCGTCAAAACATTCAACAGCATGGACACTTTTTCTTGTAGAGATCTCCATTATGGGCAGGTCATATCTATTACATGGGTCTCAGGTTTTGCACACACTGACAACGACACAGGAGGAATTCTGCTATGAAATTCCATATGGCCTTTCTTTGAGGAACTAACCTCTGAACCTCAGAGAACTTAATGATATGTACGTATGTATGTACTTCACGTGGTATCATCTCAGAAGTAGAGGGCTCACGAGTTTCCTCTGCTAAGATGAAAATTGGGTGGAATTTTATGCACCCAAGCAAAAACGGCAGACATGGTCCTGGGTTGAACTTGGTACTCCTATGACATCTTTACCCCGTGCAGATTTGTATGTGCATAAAATCTCACTGGTATGGATGTTCTCATTGTGGATATCCCCAATACACCAGAAAGGTATAATTCATTTCTAGAGAAACACAATCCTCTTGTGCACTGCGACAGCATGTGCAGTGACATGCCCTCATACATGACAAGCACCACCACACAAAGCCCAGATTGTCTGGCTGTTCATTGAATAGAATGGTTGGGTGGAGCTGCCCCGCCCACCATGTTACTGGGAATGAACCCCTGTGATTCCAACTGTTTTGGCCATTTGAAAAGGGAGATGTGTGGTACTCACTACAACAACAAACAGGATTTAGATCTGCGAATCACAGACATTTTTCACAGATTCTTTTACTTTTAATGGTGTTCATGAACTGCCCACAGTTTATGAATGTGTTATTGAGAATGAGGGGTACTGCTTATAGTTTCTTCAAATGTTGTGATCATTCCTTTGCTGTTACAGGAATTATGGTAATTTGAAAGTGTTCATTTAATTCCCGAACTAAATATATATATTATATATATATACTTAAGAGCAAAACTGAAGACTAAGGAAAAACTTTAGAATTTAAAACGAAAGTTGCAAAATAACCTGAAGATCAAAACGCGCAACGCAGCAGTTTTGAAAATTCAGAATTCACATTCTATTAAGAAGATACCTAAGCAAAAAAATACATATATAATTTTGACTCACACCAAGTACAACATAGAAAAGGTTATGTATCTACCTGTGTGAGTAAAAGGAGAAAAGATAAAAAAATAAAATAAAACAACTGAATGTAGAAGGTGTCGAGAATACTGAGCCTTGGCTTTATCAAGGACCAGCAAAAACTCTGCATTTTCTCACTTCCACAAAGACCTAGTTGGAAATGGGTTTCTGCAAGGCCATAGATACAAGTAACATTCCCACCTAAAATAGTTTTAAAAAATATATATATGTCATGTCCTCCGCAGAGTTGCATGACCTAGCACTAGTTAACAATTTCGCTTGCATCCATTAACCTTCCTGGCCCGACCCATGCTCTTCATCTGTTACTATTAAACAGAGAGAAGAAGATTAAAGAGAACTCAAGCTGTGAGAGTGACATAATAATTAGAAATAATTTTCAGCTATAACGAAATGCCAAGTTCGCCTGAGAGAGAATTTAAGCCGGAAAATCAATGCAAAAGAAATCCAAATTTTTACACTGCAATTTAAAAAAGGAAATATTAATTTTTAAAAAACAGATTTTTGAAAGAAAACTTGAGTCTAAAACCCCCTACTCTACAACTTATGACAGCACGAAAACGAGAATAAGTTAAAGACAATAATTAACTAAAGAAAACTTTGTGAAAGTTATATGCCTTAAACAGTTAGTTGCAATATGTACAAAGTATTTCAGCAGTGCTTTAAGTGCATAATTAATTAGTTATTAAGAACTTAACTACTTTGAAAATACAGCGCATAGAAAAGGAACAAGCTTAGCCATCTTCTGTTCCTAGGTACCCCAAAAGACGCGCAAAGTTACAAAGAAAAGAAAGAGTTAAAACCCGCAAAAATGTTAACAGACAAGCCAGTGCCTAAAAGCTGAAAAGCTAAAAAACAACAGAGAAAAAGTACATGAAGTACAAACATTGAACTTATAAAACCTAGAACCCAAAAACAAGGAAGAGAGCTTACCTCTTGTGTGACAAAAACTTTCTCCTCACAAGAGTAAAACATGGCTGACCTCTTCCGCCACTCCCTAGTCGCTGGGGGCAGAGAGGGTGGGGCTGACGGCCTCCTCAAACAGAAAGAAGCCAACTCGCGGAGATTTTAACCAGAGAAAAAAATATATAAACATAAGACTGTGGATCTGTATGATCAGAAAGAGCAGAATTAACTCTCCAGAATACATGAGAAATATTATAAAATACACGAGTAGTGTACTTAATAATCTTTGCATGTATTAAATCACCTTAGTGAGCTTCTATAGATTAATCAGAATCTTATTAATTTTAATGTTGGTTTTACTATTTTTAGTATAGCTATTCTAGTGATGAATAACTAGTTTTCTTTTTTATTTGTTTTTATTTTCTTTTATAACCAGATTTTTAAGCTTTTTTTTTTGTGATTTTGTTTATATTATTTGATTTTTTTGTTTTAATAGGACCTTCATATCCATAGCACTAAGGTTCCTTTAGGTAGTTAATAGGCATCCTCTAGCCAACTTCCTTACGGCTTTGATTGGTCAGAATCATATTATTAACTGTGTAGAAACTTAAAGCAGATCTGCCAACCTTACTCTATTATTCAGAATAATTTTTCTTAAAGTTCTTTTGATGAAAGAAGAAGGAATTTCGTTCTCTAGAAAACTATCTAATAGTATATTAATGTGGTAATTGAAGTTCAAATTGTTGCTGCAAATTCTTGAAATTCTTAGGACCTGAGAAATTAGTACATTCTCAATTACTTTGGTAGAAATGTTATTATTCCAGTGTAGAAATTTAATTACTTTGAAAGGAAAATTAACTCTTTTATCAAAGAGGCTAATAGATGGGTTACCTCTGTTGAGCTTAATGCTTAAGTCTAGGAACTCAAGTTCCTGATTACTGTGGTTGGTTTTACATAAGTTAAGAGAGCTAGGATAGATATTATCAAAATCACTCTCTATAACTTCAGAATTATTGATACACAGCAGATCATCAATATATCTAAGGTGGGGTGATTTTTAATGAATTTATATTCCTTAAAGAACAGGAATAGATTAGCGATATTCGTGGACGTTGATGTTCCCATGGGAATACCGTTCACTTGCTTATAGAGAGTATTATTATATAAGATATGGTTATTTTTTATGCAGCAATTGAGATAAAAGTTCCAAGTTCCTACATTAACAAATTGGTTAAGTTTAAATTCTGCATACAGCTCTTTAAAGGTAGTGATTATATCTGATAGAGGCAGATTAGTATATAGGTTTTCAAAATCATAACTATTAATATCTAGGGGACAAACTTTGAGTATAGTAGAAATTACTTCTGCATTATTATTAATTATCCAAAAATCTCTGTACATCAAGTCAGAACAGTTTCTAATGTGTTTCAAAACCTTCTTTAAGACATCTTCAAAAGCAAGATCTATTTTCTTTTTATGACTTCTTACTCCACTAGCTATGAACCTGAACTTCACAGGATCCTTATGAAACTTAACCGTTGCAAAAAGAAATGGAAATTCAGGCTCATGTCTTCTAGTTTGTGGAATTTTAAGTTTCTTGAAGAATGCCTTAAACCGATTTTCTAACTGCTTAGTAGAATGACTTACGGGCTCGTATGTTACTCTATTATTGAGTTCCATAGTTAGCAATTCAAAATAGAACTTCTTACAGATAATTGCAAAATTATTGCTAGCTTTATCCGTAGTGGTAAAAATAAATTGGTCTTGTAGTTTGGAGAGTGACCTTTTAGCTTCTCCTGAGAAAAAGAGATTTCTGTCGAAACAAAAGTCCAGACCTGCCAACTCACCAGTGAAGCTATTGATTAAATTATATTTCCATTCTGTGAAGGCCTCAATAGGCTGATTGTACGTTAAACTGGTTTTTACGATGTACCTATTAACATCTTGAGTGAAGCTCTCAAGAATCCTTTCTTTGGAAATTGTGAAGGAAGGTCTGAATTTAGAGCCATACTCTAATAAATTCCTAAGCTTTTCATTTTCAACAAAACTCAAGTTTCCGGTGATAATATGGTTGTAATTCTTATCATAGTGAACTGTTTCTTTATGTTCATCACAAGAACATGTAGTAATTACAGGAATGTAGCTCGAAGAGTTAAGTTTGTAGTTTTTAACTATTGACCCTAGGGTCTTAACATATTTAAAACTTACAATAGACTGGTGCCTGTGGATGGGAAAAAAATTGCATTATTGTAGAACAGCTTCCTTACATTGAGATTATCGTAGGCTTTATTTAGAAACCTGATGGTTACAAAATTACTGGAAAATTCTTTAAGAGAAATTTTATCTTTAAGAATATGTTTAAGAATGTCCAGAACCAAAGCAAAAACATGCTTATCAACATGGTCAGCAGTTTCATTCCAGAATTTGAAAAAACTTTTAAGGACAGAGTGCTTGAAGGACTTGAGAATTTTGTAAGTATTTTTAACAAAATTAGTGCCAGTTTTAAAGCTTTCCAGAGTTATTAGCAAGTTAGCAAAATCAACTTTGCTTGATGTGCGAAATAACCTCTGTCCTCTATTACCTCTAGTGCAGCTCTTATTATTAACAAGAAAGAAGAGTTCACGAATTGAAAATTTATGCTGATTATGCTTATTGTCAGATAGAGTGGAATTAAGGCCATAGGGATAAAGAGACTGATGCTGCAAAATTTCAAGGGATTCAGTTTCTAGCCGAGCATAGAGGTCAGGGATAATATGTAGTACCTCTATTTTCACTTTGTCAAAACCATGAGTATGGAAATGCTCTAATTCAAAGGTAGAGTACTGGTTGGCGTTTGTGGAGGGGTTCACTCCTGAATTAGAGAACTTGTTAACTAGAGACCTGTGACCATTAATCCTAAGATGAAGAGGATTTTTACTTTGGCCAATATAGCTAAGGTTGCAGACAGTACAGGTGAGCTTATAGATGGTATTGTAGGCTTTGCAAAACTTGTTGGAGCAATTATCCTCAACAGAAGAATACAGGTTAGGATCTGCAGATTTACATGTCAAACAATGTTTGTCATTTCATAACTTTAGATTACCTTTGCCAGCGAGTTCATACACTATGGGAAAGGGTGCTAGCCTAACCGAGCGGGAGGACTTAAAATATCTGAGCTGACCTCCAATCCTTTCATCGTCCTTAGAACTCCACTTGGGCCAAAACATACAAATTCTGAGCAAACCAACTAGGAAAAACTTCTTAGAAATAAGCAGTCCAAGAAAAGACCAAACTCGAGTATAAACTACACTCCAAAAGGCTGCATCCAAAACATACTAAAAAGAAAAATTAGAAATAAAAGTGAATTGTAAATAAATAGAAAATGAAAAAAACCTCAAAAAATAATAAAACATTTCAACTAGAATTTGCGCATGAGCTGCTAAATAATAAATTGAAATTAGTTACTTAAGAGCAAAACTGAAGACTAAGGAAAAACTTTAGAATTTAAAACGAAAGTTGCAAAATAACCTGAAGATCAAAACGCGCAACGCAGCAGTTTTGAAAATTCAGAATTCACATTCTATTAAGAAGATACCTAAGCAAAAAAATACATATATAATTTTGACTCACACCAAGTACAACATAGAAAAGGTTATGTATCTACCTGTGTGAGTAAAAGGAGAAAAGATAAAAAAATAAAATAAAACAACTGAATGTAGAAGGTGTCGAGAATACTGAGCCTTGGCTTTATCAAGGACCAGCAAAAACTCTGCATTTTCTCACTTCCACAAAGACCTAGTTGGAAATGGGTTTCTGCAAGGCCATAGATACAAGTAACATTCCCACCTAAAATAGTTTTAAAAAATATATATATGTCATGTCCTCCGCAGAGTTGCATGACCTAGCACTAGTTAACAATTTCGCTTGCATCCATTAACCTTCCTGGCCCGACCCATGCTCTTCATCTGTTACTATTAAACAGAGAGAAGAAGATTAAAGAGAACTCTAGCTGTGAGAGTGACATAATAATTAGAAATAATTTTCAGCTATAACGAAATGCCAAGTTCGCCTGAGAGAGAATTTAAGCCGGAAAATCAATGCAAAAGAAATCCAAATTTTTACACTGCAATTTAAAAAAGGAAATATTAATTTTTAAAAAACAGATTTTTGAAAGAAAACTTGAGTCTAAAACCCCCTACTCTACAACTTATGACAGCACGAAAACGAGAATAAGTTAAAGACAATAATTAACTAAAGAAAACTTTGTGAAAGTTATATGCCTTAAACAGTTAGTTGCAATATGTACAAAGTATTTCAGCAGTGCTTTAAGTGCATAATTAATTAGTTATTAAGAACTTAACTACTTTGAAAATACAGCGCATAGAAAAGGAACAAGCTTAGCCATCTTCTGTTCCTAGGTACCCCAAAAGACGTGCAAAGTTACCAAGAAAAGAAAGAGTTAAAACCCGCAAAAATGTTAACAGACAAGCCAGTGCCTAAAAGCTGAAAAGCTAAAAAACAACAGAGAAAAAGTACATGAAGTACAAACATTGAACTTATAAAACCTAGAACCCAAAAACAAGGAAGAGAGCTTACCTCTTGTGTGACAAAAACTTTCTCCTCACAAGAGTAAAACATGGCTGACCTCTTCCGCCACTCCCTAGTCGCTGGGGGGCAGAGAGGGTGGGGCTGACGGCCTCCTCAAACAGAAAGAAGCCAACTCGCGGAGATTTTAACCAGAGAAAAAAATATATAAACATAAGACTGTGGATCTGTATGATCAGAAAGAGCAGAATTAACTCTCCAGAATACATGAGAAATATTATAAAATACACGAGTAGTGTACTTAATAATCTTTGCATGTATTAAATCACCTTAGTGAGCTTCTATAGATTAATCAGAATCTTATTAATTTTAATGTTGGTTTTACTATTTTTAGTATAGCTATTCTAGTGATGAATAACTAGTTTTCTTTTTTATTTGTTTTTATTTTCTTTTATAACCAGATTTTTAAGCTTTTTTTTGTGATTTTGTTTATATTATTTAATTTTTTTGTTTTAATAGGACCTTCATATCCATAGCACTAAGGTTCCTTTAGGTAGTTAATAGGCATCCTCTAGCCAACTTCCTTACGGCTTTGATTGGTCAGAATCATATTATTAACTGTGTAGAAAATTAAAGCAGATCTGCCAACCTTACTCTATTATTCAGAATAATTTTTCTTAAAGTTCTTTTGATGAAAGAAGAAGGAATTTCGTTCTCTAGAAAACTATCTAATAGTATATTAATGTGGTAATTGAAGTTCAAATTGTTGCTGCAAATTCTTGAAATTCTTAGGACCTGAGAAATTAGTACATTCTCAATTACTTTGGTAGAAATGTTATTATTCCAGTGTAGAAATTTAATTACTTTGAAAGGAAAATTAACTCTTTTATCAAAGAGGCTAATAGATGGGTTACCTCTGTTGAGCTTAATGCTTAAGTCTAGGAACTCAAGTTCCTGATTACTGTGGTTGGTTTTACATAAGTTAAGAGAGCTAGGATAGATATTATCAAAATCACTCTCTATAACTTCAGAATTATTGATACACAGCAGATCATCAATATATCTAAAAGTGTAAAGGTAGTTATCTGAGCAGGTGGGGTGATTTTTAATGAATTTATATTCCTTAAAGAACAGGAATAGATTAGCGATATTCGTGGACGTTGATGTTCCCATGGGAATACCGTTCACTTGCTTATAGAGAGTATTATTATATAAGATATGGTTATTTTTTATGCAGCAATTGAGATAAGAGTTCCAAGTTCCTACATTAACAAATTGGTTAAGTTTAAATTCTGCATACAGCTCTTTAAAGGTAGTGATTATATCTGATAGAGGCAGATTAGTATATAGGTTTTCAAAATCATAACTATTAATATCTAGGGGACAAACTTTGAGTATAGTAGAAATTACTTCTGCATTATTATTAATTATCCAAAAATCTCTGTACATCAAGTCAGAACAGTTTCTAATGTGTTTCAAAACCTTCTTTAAGACATCTTCAAAAGCAAGATCTATTTTCTTTTTATGACTTCTTACTCCACTAGCTATGAACCTGAACTTCACAGGATCCTTATGAAACTTAACCGTTGCAAAAAGAAATGGAAATTCAGGCTCATGTCTTCTAGTTTGTGGAATTTTAAGTTTCTTGAAGAATGCCTTAAACCGATTTTCTAACTGCTTGGTAGAATAACTTACGGGCTCGTATGTTACTCTATTATTGAGTTCCATAGTTAACAATTCAAAATAGAACTTCTTACAGATAATTGCAAAATTATTGCTAGCTTTATCCGTAGTGGTAAAAATAAATTGGTCTTGTAGTTTGGAGAGTGACCTTTTAGCTTCTCCTGAGAAAAAGAGATTTCTGTCGAAACAAAAGTCCAGACCTGCCAACTCACCAGTGAAGCTATTGATTAAATTATATTTCCATTCTGCGAAGGCCTCAATAGGCTGATTGTACATTAAACTGGTTTTTACGATGTACCTATTAACATCTTGAGTGAAGCTCTCAAGAATCCTTTCTTTGGAAATTGTGAAGGAAGGTCTGAATTTAGAGCCATACTCTAATAAATTCCTAAGCTTTTCATTTTCAACAAAACTCAAGTTTCCGGTGATAATATGGTTGTAATTCTTATCATAGTGAACTGTTTCTTTATGTTCATCACAAGAACATGTAGTAATTACAGGAATGTAGCTCGAAGAGTTAAGTTTGTAGTTTTTAACTATTGACCCTAGGGTCTTAACATATTTAAAACTTACAATAGACTGGTGCCTGTGGATGGGAAAAAAATTGCATTATTGTAGAACAGCTTCCTTACATTGAGATTATCGTAGGCTTTATTTAGAAACCTGATGGTTACAAAATTACTGGAAAATTCTTTAAGAGAAATTTTATCTTTAAGAATATGTTTAAGAATGTCCAGAACCAAAGCAAAAACATGCTTATCAACATGGTCAGCAGTTTCATTCCAGAATTTGAAAAAAACTTTTAAGGACAGAGTGCTTGAAGGACTTGAGAATTTTGTAAGTATTTTTAACAAAATTAGTGCCAGTTTTAAATATATATATATGCAATAAGAATTTCATTTAATTATGTATTGTTAAAGAAATTAGATTTGGGGGGGGGGGGAGAAGTTGTGTTGTATGAACTTTCTTATTTTTCTTTTAAAGGCAACTAACTTCACAAATCCTGTGTATGACTCTTTATATCCACTGGGATCTACTTCTGGGGAGGAGAAGAAGGGGCTTCTGCAAAGTGACAATCTTCACAGGGATTATATTGACAGTAATTCTTTACCTAAAAGTGGCACAGCTTGCTTACCTGACAGTAGGGAGCATCCCCTTGCGTGATGGGTGCTACCTCTCAGTGGTCCATCAGCTACTCGGCAGCTTCCAACAATTTGTACATTTATTTTTACCTTTGTTATGTTTTGCAATGATTTGTTTTGTTACTAAGGCCAGAGAGATATATATGCATGTATGTGTACAATATTACATAATTGTATTATACTTCACTTGTTTTGAGAGGGATCTGTAATGTTAAAGAATTAATATTTTTAGTTTTGTTCTCATTCTTTTGTCCAAAGGCTTTCTCAAACAATATGCTCAATGTCCCAGATTTATAAAGGGTATAATCAGTGCAAATGTGATTTTTTAATTATTATTATGAAGAACTCAGTGAGTTGCATAAATGCCTTGTTGTTTTATGAAAGGGTATGCGTCACACGCAGGTGGTATTCTGGAATGAAGTGCAGTTATTTTTTATTTTGTGTGTGGCCATGTCACGTAACATGTTTTTATTGTGTTATTTTAATGATTTTTAAATAGTTAATTATATATATTATGTTTTTAGATGAAACATATGCATTATGCTCTTCAGTAATAAACACACACACACACACACACACACATCGTTAATATGAAACACTCTGTTCTCTGGTGTATAAAGATCTTTCCAGAGTGTTCTCCACTAAACTCTCTTTTAAGTTCCATATCATGTCAATATGCTTTCTGGTTTTTTCCACACACTACCTTTCACATGATTGTTGTCCTGTCTTTTTCTTTGGGTGAGTTTGGAAGAGCATTCATTTTGATATTTCCATTGTTCTAGTCTGGTAGGTTGTACTAATACAGAGTACAAGATTAAGTCCAGAGTCACTGAAATAGTTGCTGAACAAATGGTTCTAGCAGCATAAAAGTTTGGTGTAGGTACAGGAAAGTGATAAGGTGGCATCAATATCAGTGTCCCAAGCTGCTAATTTGCGAACTTAGCTCCTGAAAGGCCAAAAATATTGTTGATAGAACAAAAATGTCAACTATGAAATTGTAGAGCACCATTCATTAAAGTATCCACACACAGGAGCATTTCTAAGTGGTTAATATCATTGGATTGCTGTCCAGAAATGGCAGGACACCTAAACCCAGAAAAATATACATCATGACACTGGAATCTTCCCTCCCTGTTCATACAAAATTTCCAGGTTGCTTCCATGAATTGCAATTCCATTCATTCACTTGCATAATCACTGTTTCATGGAGGGGGGTCCAGTGGCACAATGTATCATCTGCTATGTTTAGGGTCCACTTATCTCTAAACAACACTCCAATTATAATGCACCACTTAGAATACACGTGGAGCTCTTGCCTCCTCAGGGTGCAGCCTAAATTTGCCAGTTGACCCCCACTATTTATGACCAATTTGGTATCAAAGAAATTATGATCCCCAATTCTGTAGTTCACATTTTTGATCTATCAATCACGTTTTCAGAGTTTGGGAGCTAAGTTCGCAAATTTGTTGATAGAGGTGCTCTGTTGGTGTCAGTTGATCTACCATGGTCGCTTTCCTCTGCCTTATTTGATAGTAATGTCAAACTACTTTTGTGCCATGTTGAATAATAGAGTTTAAAAGGTTGTAGAACTTTAAGTGTTAAGATCTTAACTATGATTTTACTTTGGTAACCTTGATTATTTTAGGCTATTTGTTGCTTGTTCATAGCAGCTACAACCTTAATTAAAAATGTTAAAAATGAATAACTCTCAAATTATACACTTTCAGAATAATGACTGGGGTAAGTTATGAGAAGCACTTACAAAACCCAAGTCCGCTTTTATTTTCTTTGACTGCACATCAATTATTCTTCAATAATCACTTTGTTCATAACAACAAGGTGAATAGACTTCACACTACTACTACACGTTTGTTTGACAATTATGTCTCTTTACATAACATACTTGGAAAATTACTTTCTTATTGTATTCAAAATATAACTCGCTGTAACATTAGCCATTACTCAGAATATATTTCTAATCTGCTCACTCAATATCTGAACATCAACGTTTATTTACCTTGGATTGTACTCTGACCCATTGTCATGCTGCCAGCTGTAAAAAGGTAGTGGGGATAATTTCTGTGGTATTATGCCAGAAAATTATTTAATGAGGATAAGCCAAATATATGTGAGTACACTGAAACTTGAAAGCAAAGCTAAATTAATGGCATACATAACAGCCATTAGCACCATTCATTCAGCAATTGTTTGGGTTACCCCAGACTTTACTTCACACCCTGTATATTTTTCACATTATCACTTGAACAATACGGTCACAAAATTTGCCCTTCTGTTCTTGTCACTAGGTTTTCTTGTTCTACGTGGTCACTTCTAGCCTGCATCTTCCATGAATTACGTACATTATCTCCGCATATGTTTTTAATAAAGACCCATATCTGTTACACACGAGTCATACTTGGAAGAGTGCACTGATTAAATGTGTTCCAGAAACATTTTGTGTCTGCCTTCAGTTTATACAAGGTAGATATCTAATTGCAAGCTGCTTCCTATTTTCTGCTCTGAATATTCATAGAAGAAAAATATTTCTGATAAAAACTGTTGTACCTCAATTTTGTGGCTAAGTCCATGCTGTTAATGATGTGAAGTCACATGATCTGATCTTTGTTTTTGTTGCCTTTGGTGTAAGTTCATTACTGGGGACTTAAGTGCATTATTTAAATCAGCTGAACTGTCTGACGTAACCAGATCATTATTCTGCTCTAAGTGGAAAGAAACAAAGGCTGGTTTTAAGTGCTCTACGTACATCAGTACCCACAAAGAAAAGGAAGTTCAGTTCACAAAGAAAATATAACTTTTTCTCAAAAAAAAAAAAAAAAAGGCATCTGTGATGGCTTTTTGGGATATATGTAAAATTAGTAATTTGTCACAATATCTGTCATTCACTTGGTTTAAATTATGTAGGAAATAGACTAAATAGAAATAGGGTTTCTAATTAATTATATAGCTTTTTTCAAAAAATTTATCTGTGATCACATTTTATCAAAATTTAAAAGTGAATAGTCACAGCATTGCAGTTTCTGAGCATTCTGTGTATACTGGTGTTACCTTAAGCTTTGAATTTGTTAAATTGACTAGTTCATGAAAGTGGCAAATGCATCATAATGATCATATTGACTATGTCATATTTCATGTACACTTGTTTATGGAATCACTTTTCCCTCACCATTTTCTTTCAGACAGATGTTATTAAATTCTTAAAGTTTACAATGCTAAACTGCAATTTCACAGTGTAAATTTTCAAGCATAGTACACATTAAAATTGTTTAACAGAAATTGAACCATTATAAATGTGTGTGTGCTCATGTTGCATAGAGAAAAAAATACTCAGTAGAGTCTGCTCACAACGAGCCCATATTTAACAAGATCTCAAATTTAATGAGCAAAAAAAACTTTCGCATGGTATAATGTGAATTCAAAGATAATTTTGTTTTTAATGAACAAGATTTAATGAAGTTCCCAAATTCAACGAGGGAGGGGAAAGCCAAGATGGTCACTTAACAAGCAAAGTAACAAAATTTAATGAAATTTCATGTTTAATAAGGCAGAGAAAATCTTCTGCTCACTTTGCTGGAATGGAGGAATAAAAATGGCAGCACACAGAATGAAATTCAAACAGCACTGGGTAATCCTGGTGTGCTAGTGGAAGAATGTTGACAGAAAAGCAATGGGGAAGGATTACTTCTAACGCTGAACAAGCAAGTTGTGCAAGACTCTCTCCACCACCCACTCATAGGATCTATGCCTTGGGCATGTCACATCAGCAGAACTAAAAACAAGTCACCTACTCATAGGCAAAAAAAGGATGGGGGGGGGGGGCAAGGCTTGCGCACACTGAAGTGAATTTCGGATTTCGGGGGAGGAGGGGCAAGTAATGGAATGGGGATATCACCTGAGAGGAAGCAGGAGCTAACAATTCCTGGAATCGTGTCCATTTCTCCTCTCACCCTCCAAGTGAGTGTTGCACTGGGGGGATTGGTGTTGATTTTGCTCACATGTAATTAAACTGCAGTCAGTCTGTGGCTGTCAAGTTGAATATACTGGAAAGGTTTTATTAATTAACTGTAGTACTAATATAATTAAGTCTTTCTAGTATGTCCAGTTGTTATGGATATGTAATATAAATGCATATGTATATTTTTATGTGGTAGGAATTTTCACCCAAAAAGGAATTCAGCAAGTGTCTGAATTTAACAAAGGCTTCCTCCAGTCTGAACTTCTTGTTGTAAGCGGGCTGTACTGTATATTAAGAATATTTGGTTAAAATCAATGACCTGCTGAAGTTTTAAATGCATACTCTTGGCTTTCTTTAAGTGATAAATTTTTATCTTAACCCATATTTAAAAATGATTGGATAATAGTTTTGAGGCTTGACAGAACGGCAAAATTTGCGTCTTTCAAATTCAGTAGATCTTGCATGTTATATGTGTGTCTTATATGAAATTCCAGTCACAGATGATAGAACAGTAGACAATTTGAGAAAGGTTCCTTTCTTTGTATCTTATATTTTCCATGTATTATTATTGAAGTTAGCTAATAGGAATCATTATGCAAGTTTAAATGTTTGCTATGTTACCTGATGATGCCTGTCCATAATAACCTCAGAGCTTTCACATTATATCAATCATCAGAGCTTGCCTCTGTGCAATATTTTTTGCTATCATTTTTTGAAATGAATTGATGTAAGTAATAAATGTTTGTCTACTAGTTATCAACAGTTGGGCAGTAACAAATGTGTGTCTTGTAAAGTTTGTTTTTCCAACCTACTGATGCATTTATTCTGTTTTCATTAAAAAAAAAAAATGTAGTATTAGTATGAAACGTGGAAGCAAAATCAAATGTTTTCCAAACTCGTTTTGTATAAGTCATTCATTGCATTTTAAGATGCAATAGAATGATAATAATGCAGTTGCAAGACATGAAAGTTTCCATTGTGTTACCATTATTGTACAATAGAAAGTTTAAGAGGTAGTGCATGATAATAAAATGCTACCAAAATGATACTTTATTATAAAGTTGTTTTTTAATCACTAAAGCTGAGAGTTCCTTTCATCTGCAGGATTATTTTTATGTAGGTTCTCTTGCAAAGTTTTTTTTTTTTCAGTTTTTAAGCAGATATCTTCATATTTTTATTTCTAGAAAAGTACAAAACACAAGCGCTTTTAACTCGCAACGTTAATGTTTGAAGAATCCAATGCAGATGAAGCATCATTGTTCATTCTGATTATTCTCAGCACAGCTTGAAGGTAGAAATAAATAAAAATAATCCACTAAATAATAATAAAATAATTGTCCATGAACATAGCATGAAACAAGCACCAAAATCAAAGGGGAAGGGTGTTACTCGCCACCTGAAAGATGCCATGTAACAGAATGGTGACAATGAAAGTATGCTCTTTGGGTTTGAGGCTATCTGAGAGATAGTGCATTCTCTTTGACTTCATGTGCAAAAGCATTGCACTCCACTCAACATGTCTGACTTTGCTTCACTATTTGCTTGGCAGACTAGCATGCAGTGTCTTCCAAAAACCAATACAGAATGAATTATCTCATAGGTAATTTGTTCCGCATTACTGTTTCATATCTGAACAATTTATTTAAAACTGTTTCCAGCAGTAACACCAGATACTAGCACACTTCACCCCTGTATTAGTGAAATGATATACTAAATTTTTCAAATTTCTAATTTTTGGTGTTGTGATCTGTTTACATTGTTATAAAAATATAATATATTTGTTTTTAGAACAATGAGAAAAGCTTACATGCATATAGAAATAAATTTTTATATTAAGGTATTTCCACTTACTTTGCCATATGTATTCAAGGATAAAACTTCAGGCATTTTCTTCACAATTAGTGTATTCTCAAGGATGAGAATTTGCACATCGATAAAAATAACTGTAAATTATAACCTGGCATATTTAATATTTGCTAAAACTTAACTATAATTATATTAAAAATCAGTAATTTTTCCCTGGGTAATGTTGAGACTTGCTAATAGATGATGTGCCCTGTACATTGATGTCGAAATAAGCCGTCAAACATTTATTATCCACTGACGTCACCAGTGTACAGGTCGCAGTTGCATCATATATTATCAGATCTCAACATTACCCATGGAAACATTATTGATTTTTATTATAACCATGGTTAAGTTTGGGCAAATATTAAGGATGCCATGCTATAATTTAAAGGCATTTTTATTGATATGCAAATTTTCATCCTTGGGAATACATTAATTGTGAAAAAAATGTCTACAGAAGTTTTTACCATTGGAAACATTGGGCAGAGGTTTTAGGTGGAACCACCTTAAGGAAAACAATAGCATATGCATATACTGTTGTCTGTCTAAGTCTTTTATTTATTTATTTATTTTAGAAAGGATATATATAATTATTTGATGACCAGAGAGAGGTTCCTACTTCTCCTGGCTCATATCCATTTCAGTGCATAGTTGGAAACTCATGGTACAGTTCCTGATGAATCGCACATTATTTCCGGGAAACGTACAACCTTTTAAATGGCAAGCCTGAAAAACCATCATGTATGCAGTCAGTATTTACCAAAATCTTGTGATAGAGCATTTTTCACATTGCTTGTTAGAAAACTTGTTGGTGTCATGCCCTGCATAGATATGCAATATGAAAAAATTAAAAAGGTGTGTTTGTGAAACAAGTGTATGCACATGCTTCACAAACCTGTCTTCTTAATTTTTTGTGGCATGAAAACCTTGTTACAACTAGTGGCATTAAAAATTTGTTATTGGAATTCTGTAGACATTTTTGGTTGTGCTGGTTAACTGTTTAAGTAGGGAAAAAAATCAATTAAAGATCTATAATATATAAATTCTGATGTCAAGGACATGAACTAAAATTAGACAGTAGTTTTCTAAAATTACTAAAGCCAAATAATTCAGCTATGTTTGAAACTTTTATTTTTTGCTAAAAAGAAAAACACATCCACTGCTTTGAAATCAGGTACAAAAAACACAGATTTCATGAGCCCTTCAGGTGTTTGTATAAACATTTCTTACCTGCAAAGCACCCATTTCATGGTGATATTTATGTAATGGCAGCTTTATTGTGTATTCCAGATTTCAGTTTTATTTTATTTAATGTTCGGTACAGCACCAGTTTTGCGCTACTGCACATTCGAAATGTGTGATTTTAGATGATAAATTTCACCTGATCATTTTGTTAGCTAATGTAGACAAATGAATTACAAGGGCATGTTTAATTACTTAATAAATTTTTTAATATGTTTTTTATTTATTTTATTATATTAAATTAAGAAACTAGGAAGCCAGTTTTCAACATGAACTTTATTTGAATGATATGTCCTGCGCATTGACTGTGTGACTCGTTTGCAGTCATAGGAAGCAAAAAAAAAAAAAAAATTGCATAGTTGAGACATAGGTGTTCAGTGAAAGTTGCAGTAATTAAAATACTACAAAATCCACTGACATTTTTTGTGTCATGAGTGGAAGAAAGTGAATTGAGTTACTAGAATGTTTCACACGATTCAGATAAATGCTCATATTTGTTAGGTGTAAAATTATTGATTGTTGCAGGTATTTTATTTTTGTCTTCCACAGCTATTTTAGTGGCCCAAAATGCAGCTAACATGCTGTTGATGTCTGTTTAGGAACTCAATAGCTTCCCTCTAAAAACATCTGTAGTAAATATCGCAGCTACTTATACCATGATTGACTTTTACTCTGATGTTTGAATCATTCCATATTGTTAATTTGACTCAGCCTAGACAGCATATTATCTTGTTAAAATTCAACCAGAGGAATGAGCAGTTTTATAATGTGAATTGATTATTTAGCATTTTGTAATACTTTCTCAGCAAATGTAAATTGTCAATAATCAGCAAATTTCGGTTGAAGTGTTTCAGAAGACATTGCAGATCAGCAATGCTTTTGTTCAAACTGTTCTCCATCTTTTTTTCATGTAATAATACTTACCAAGAATAATTTATCTATCCCTAATTTAGGGGCTACAGGAAAGCGAAACAGCCAATACTATAATAACAAACATCAATAATGCCTATGTTTAGGGTTTGAAATAGGCTTAGCATGAGTAGGAGCCAGTAGTAGTCACTAGACAGTGTAATTTTTCATTGAGTTCCATAATTGTATTGGTTATTATTTAGCAAAAGAATCAGTAGCTGCTGTATACTAACACAAGGTTAGACATAGCATTGGATATGTTTTATTGCCTTCCCTAATGCATAACCTAACATGCTGTTGACACCTGTTTAGGTGACAGTACATTCTTATTATCATGCACCCTTTGTGGACTGGTATGAATATAAATTGCAGAAAGTTTAGCCAATGAGCATTTTTTGAATGGTATTGACATATGCCTTTTAGGTTAGTTTGCAAAGGTGAATTAAGTGACCAATTTATTATATCATTTTTACCTCTTTACACACACACACACACACACACACATGAAGGACATCATACTAATACATGCATTCATTTTGGTTTTCAAGTTTAAGTAACTGACTTTATTTTAAAAAATTTAACAGTATCCTTAATAAAACTGTAGATTCAGCTGGCATGTCAGCAGCCAGTTGTGTAAGAGTGAGATTTAAAATCAGAAAGTGCTTGTTTAAGGCATTTAAGCAAACAGGCAGCTTAATTTTTTCTACTTAATTTCTGACTTCAGCCAGCTACACTTATAATTGTAGAAAGCATTTATTTTTGTTGATGATAGTGACAATGCTTGCAGGTGTGACGTCAGCCAGAAATAACAATTCAGTGCCAAATACAAGCATTTATTAGTTGTTATGAGTGTGTGAGACCTGTGTTTGTGTAAGTGCCAAAATGTTTAGTTTTAGTGCATGAAGTACAAAAGTTTTGTTAAGAATCTCATCCACCGTACATTTTGTATGCCTCTTATCTTGAAACCAGATGAATTGGTTCTAAAACCTCATTCTCTAACTGGCGAGAGCTGACTGGCACCCATCAAACTCTTCTTGTGTGTCTTTTCTTCGCTGTCCGCCCATGTCCTCCCTAGTGGGGGCTACTGACTTCTAGTCGCAGTTGTTGAAAAAATGTTGTTAGGCTTTTCTAGTACATGAAGAGAATTGTACACATGCTGTGAGGTATGCATTCCTGTACAGCTGGGTGCAGTCTAACATCATAAATTGGCTTGGTGCCTGGCCAAGCCATTCGTGAGTGTAGCTCAGGCAATACCTCACATAGCTGAAATTCTTGCCTAGAATTTTGAGACGTTTATAGAGAACTTCTGTAAATAGTTCTGTGTATTCAATTTTAATTAATCAGAATGCCTTGTCATCCTTTTAAATAATAATAATAATGTGCCAGCTATTCCTAGATATTGCTTGGCATTCCATTAGCTTCTTGTGTCTGTCAATTTTTTGCACTATTTTTACATTTTATTTTATTTTAAATCAGTTGTTGTATGCATGTTTGTATGTTCATTGTGCCCTTTGGGAAAACAACAGAAAATGTGCCAACTCATTGTTCATTGAATTTTTACTGAATTAATGTGTCCAGCATTGTAGACATTAAACTTATGAATCCAGCAGTTAAAGTGAATAAATAAAGATGATTGTTATACATCTGCTGGAGCTTTGACATCCATGACGGCATTTCTATTTCCATGTAAATGTGAGATATTTTGTATTTGTACCTTGCAATTCAGCCATGTATAAATCAGTTTTCACGTTTTAATTGTACATTTTAGAGTGTATGTTGTTTATCAAATATGATAATAATAAAACAGTTTTGCATGACAGAAAGTTTGCTGCAGTCATTTATTTCTTAACACTCAAAATTTGTACTGACAAATTGTACATTTTAGAATATTGTGATCAAATTAAATTCATGTTATAGTCACATATACACTGATATGTAGTGGACTTAAATTATCCATTTGTTTAGCGTAAAATAAACTCAAAAACTAGGGAGGCTTTTTGTAAACTATGACAGAGCAGGATTCAAGATAGAATCTTGCTCTAATGTCATAGCCCAGAAAAAGCCTTCCAGAGGAGAGTGAAAGCGTGACAGTTTTTGAGTTTATTTTATGCTAAATAAATGTATAATTTAAGACCACTGTTTAATTTGTATTGGTGTATTTGTTTCCCATGATAATGTGTGTGTGGTTTTATATAAAATTAATTTCTTTCAGAAGTCTTGTTCTGCAGGTATTCCACAAAAATATACATTTTGTTTTTCTTTTAATAGCCAGTCTGAGGACCAAATGTCATGATTTGACCCCTAAACTGGCTATTAAAAAAGATGCTGTGCATTAAAAAGAAAGTAATGTTCTTTAGTTTTCATGGCCATGGCTCTGCACAAGTTAAGAAAACCAGAACAAAAGTAATCCCAATGAATATGCAGAAAAACTCACTTGTTCAGTTTATGAAGAAAATATTTAAATTTTGAACAATGATTTAGAAACACTGCATGCAGAAGCTATTGTAAACTCTTGGACATATGACCTTATAGGAAAGAATATTCCTAAATTCAAGACCCCCCCTAAAAAAACCCCTATCATTTTTCAGACCTTTGTTTGCAGTTACTGCCTGCATAGAATTTGATAGATCTTACTTTCAATAATATTACTTAATTCCCTAAAAAAAATATAAAGACTGGATTTTAAAAAGTTCTCTGTTACTAAATTTGCTTCATGCCTTGTAACATGGGGCAATGAAGCACAAAGGCCTGATACGCTCATGCTTGGAGGAACACATCACAAGAAGACAAACCAAACAATGGATCAAAGCTCATTTTTGGTTGGTTCTCTTGCAACATGTCTCTCTGAGTCCATTTGATCATTAAGCTTGGCTGCATTGTGTTACAGAAAAAAAAAACTGAAATCAATAAGCTGATAGGTTTTTTCATACATATGAACCGCTTCTAAAGGAAATGTATTAACAGATTCTATTAGGTGTGCAACTTAATTCTCGGCCCCAGGCACAACACGTTGACAGCAAATTATAGCAAATCGAATACGTACCAAATCAGGGAAATAATGCCTGTCATGTTGGATGCGTTTGAGCCATCGGTCAGGAAGCTGCCGAATGCCACTGCGGGAAAAAGTGGGCTGTTTCAAGTTGATAAAGTCATCAATACTTGTGTGGATCTCCTCGACAGAAGTTAAGTGCGTATCACTCAGGTGATGTTGCAGGGAGCGAAAGAGGTGATAATCTGATGGGGCGAAGCCTGGAGAATACGCCGGGTGGGACAAAATCTCCCAACCCAGGTCGGTGATCGTGTTTAAAGTTGTTTTTGCAGTGTTAGGACGTGTGTTATCCTAAAGCAACAGGACCGACCTTCTGCCCTTGCCAGTGTATGGCCTTTTTGCCTCCATTGCATCACTCATACGAATGAGCTGCTGACAATAACGCTCAGCATTGACCGTTTCACCAGGTTTTAGCAACTCATAGTGTACAACACCGCACTGATCCCACCATATGCGCAGCAACAACTTCCTGGCATGGATATTTGGTTTGGCAGTACTGGTGGTAGGCTGACCTGGATAAACCCACGATTTGTGCCGCTTAGGATTATCATAGAGGATTCACTTCTAATCACAGGTCAAAATCTTGTGGAGGAAATCCTTCTTGAATCTGGAGAGCAAGGACACAGCAACATCATATCGCCTAGACTTGTTCGCAGCTGTGAGTTGGTAGGGCACCGAACGGTCCTCCTTGTGAATCCATCCAAGCTTGTGCAGGTGCTTTGCAATGGCTTGCCGTGTTACTCCGAGTTCCCGGGCAAGCTCTGACTGTGTGCGACAGGGATCCGCATCCAACAGTTGTTCCAGTTCCTCATCGTCAACTTTCTGTGGCTGTCCCGGACGTTCTGCATCACGGAGATAGAAATTTCCCTACTTAAACCCTTGGAACCACTTTTTACACGTACTGTAGGACACAGCAGCCTCACACAAAGCAGCACAGATCATTTGCTTGGATTCCGTGGCACTTTTTTCAGCTGAAACGTGAACAGGAAGCAGTGCCTCAAATGTTGCTTCTCAAACGACATTGCTTTCACCATCAACTTTCGTCCCTTCTGTCACTACAGCTGTGAGCGGTTACACGGTTGCCTGGAAAGCTGTTAGATGGCGCTGCAATCAGCCATTATCGCACATAGCTATTTGCATTTGCCGACGTTCTATGATCACTTGCGGTTAGGGGCCGAGAATTAAGTTGCACACATGTGCAGTGTACCACAAAGGTTCACAAAGAAAAATTGTGGGATTATGGTACAAAAAATAGTGTGCAGTGGCAGGAGGAGTTCTGAAATTCTTGATTTTTCTTTTTTGTTCCAGAGGTCCTTAGTTTTTGTTATTTTGTCCCAAAATTTTGGCAGAATACTTGACTTTTGATTTTTTTTTTTTTTCATATCAAAATCAGCTGCAATCAGTAAAAGTGAAAATAATGAACTTTTTCCTGAGTTAGAATGTTATGACTACCACTTGCAACCCTTCCCACTCCTTCTCTATTGCAAGCAATAACAGGCAACAATAGCTTCTGCCAGTAAAAATGTCAGCATTTCTGATGGGCTAAAGATTGGTTGTCAGTTTCCTTGGAACATGATGGCTTAAGGCATAATGACAGTGTTTCTCTAAATTATCTCAATAAAAGTTTTTATATATCTGTATATGTAAAGCAAAATGGGGGAAATGAGTGTGTTTCCGTCCGCGAATTTTTCAACCACTTCTAAATGATCTAGCGATCTGAAAATTGGTATACTGATAGGTCTTAACATCCATATGCCTAGGAAAGTTCAAAAACCAAAATGATGGCTTTGGAACACTGCCTGTAGAATTTTTTTGTGAATTGTTCGACCACTTCTAAATGAAGAGATGTGAAAATTGGTATGCTGATAGGTCTTAAGGTCCAGATTAGCTAGAGCAGTGTGAAAACCGAAAAAATAAAAATTGGCTTTGGAATATTATCTGCTTGAATTTTTTGCAAATTGCTTGACCACTTCTAAATGACCTAGAGATCTGAAAATTGGCATGCTGATAGATAGGTCTTATGGTCTAGGTACCTAGAAAAATCCGAAAATCAAAATGGTGGCTTTGAAACATTGTTTGCTTGAATTTTTAAACCACTTCACCTAGAAAAGTCTGAAAATCAAAAGGATGGCTGAGCTTTACTGTTCAAAATGCTGATAGGTTTAAAGATAATTATGCCATCAATGTTAAAATACTGTAAAAATTCCATGAAATTTTTATTTAAAATTCAGGGTTGCCAAAGCTTGCTATCATTGTACATCAAACTATATGCATTGACATCACGACCCTGTTCTAAATCGTAAAACAGCATCTTAAATTACTTTTCTTTTCCTTAATCAGTTTTCCCTTTCTTTAATTTTATGTTTAAAGGTGATTTTATAGATTCACCATTCGGAGAACGGGCACGATTGCTATTATTATCGCTCGGGTTCCTAATTGGGTTCACCCGGCATAATATTGGGAGCCAAGGGGGTGTCAAGTGGATTGTGATTCTGCGATTCCCTGATTTAGGGCTGACGCAGCTTCAGAATCCACTGACGGGGCGTTGTGTTTCACACAGCAGATTTTCCTTTGGGAGTCAAAGGGTCCGCTGTGTGCCGCAATGTTTTTGTGAACGTCTAGATTTAAAATAAAAAGCATAAATGAACAGATTTGCTAAGTTCCGGTTCCAAAAGATATATATATTCTCCAAATAATTTAGGGTTGAGCACACATATTGTAGTTAACGACACACTCATCATAGAACTTAGACAAAATTAGCACACAAAAACAATTTATTGGTTATGATTTGGCATAATAATAAATATACGCTCATGATATTAGCAAAAATGATTTAAGACTCTGACAGGAACCTGTACTTGATTAACTATTTGCTTATAAAAATATTAACTATGTGTGGACTGCTCTGATAAAGATTTTATGAGGGGACACCAAAGAAAGAATAGGATGGATTTCCTACCTCAACATCCAAATCTGGCCTGGATATCGCGCTGCTGACCACTCCTGATCCGAGAGAATTCTTGTCCGGTGGTTATTATAGCTTCCATCCGCAGCTGCGACCGTCGTATGGGCCCTAATGGTCCTTAGTGGGGGATCCGTTCATCCGGAAACCTCTGTTGCGATCTCCCATCCGCAGCTTAGAAAATGTGTCTGCAGCTTACGGTGACAGTCATGGAGGACAGTGCATGCGATGCACGCCGCGAAACCAGCCAAGGTAAAAAAAAAAAGTGACTCGTGTAAAAACTAAACGTGAAGTGACAAAGTTCTTCTCTTCCCTTGTAAAATCTTTTGACGACCCCCAAAAAGACCTACACTACCTCAAAGTATCCCATCAACCAATCACTAGCTGGCAAACGCAAGCCTCCCTGAATTAAATTCCCCAGTATAAATCTTACTGGTAGGAAAATTAACATTTTGTTCTTCCATTCGTTAGGGGGCCAAGATCCCTACCTGCTCCAGTGAAATTCTGAGAACCCCTCGTTACGTTTCTCGCGTGATACTACTCCCGGCCGTAAATTCTCTACCCAATTAAACTGTTAGCCCCGGTTCCAACAAGTCTCCGATCTGCCCAACACACATTGTGGATTCTAGACATGGTGGACAGTTCTGTTGCCCCAATAAAATATACTACAAAGCCAGCTCGCCGATGGCTGTCGCCAGCGTTTTCTTACAATGTCGGTCCGTCCTGTGCCGCCTTGTGCTGGGAGAGGGGGACGGAGAGAAAAAAAAAGAAAAGATTCACCCGAAAGTATATGGCAAAATAAAACGCACTCCTTCTTCAAAAAATAAATGAATTAATAAAAATGAATAAATAAATGAATAAATAAAATAATAATAAAATAAATAAACTAGGGAATGGGTTTTCGACTAAATGTGCATCGCTCGAGTCGGAGCGCTGTCACAACTTCCTCCCATCACGGGCCTGAAAAGAAAGAGGACCGAACCAGAAGATTCGGACCTGAGTATGTTCCTGCAGATAGTGAGTCCGTAATAAATTAACTTAATACTTAATAATAACACAAAATGCATAAATATATCAGCAAATAAAATGCACACTAAATTTCATCGAAATGAACACAGTATCATAAAACAGGGTCCTGTAAAACAAAGAAATAAACCATGACAAAATAATGGCCACAAATGTGCCTTCCTTTGAGCAAAAGATAGGATGAATAAATCTCGTCGTCGTCACAGTACACGACATATCATAAGTCCGCTAGAAATTAGCATCGTGAGATTATCTTAAGACAACATTTCTTTTTTTTTTTTTCTCAGTTCATGGATTTACTCCCATTAAATGACAAAATTTCTAGTGAGAAATATTGTTCGTACGTACCACCAAAAAGTTCATTATTAAAAAGTTTTTTTTTCTGAGTTGTTTTGTTTGAAATGCGGTAATGCTTTCCGCCATTTGGAAGGAGAAGGTGCTCCCTCCTTGTTCCAGAGTCTGTGTTGGATTCCATCCGCATTAGTCCTGCCGATCATGCCCTACCGCACAACGACCAAGTCCGCAAAATCGTCGCACACTCTTCGCCGGAGGGTATCAGTAGCAACACCAACCTTTTGGTCGGTCCACGCTGGGCAATATATCTCATGTGATTCTATCATAAAGTTCACATACCATAACATGACTACAAGGTTCTTCATGAAGATGATTTGACATCTGCAAGTTTTCTGTTTTACATGTTATATAAAGTGGGTACAGTTTGAGGTGGTGCATTAAATTATTCAATTAAGATACAATTCAGTTACAAGTCCTAAAAATGTTACTCACAGAAGTGCATGTTCAGTCCTACTTCGGTAGTCTATTGAGAGCCTCTTGGTCAAAAGTTGTATTCTGCTTCAATATGGTCAGTTGTTAGGGTTAGCTCAAGAACCTTTTCGTCAAAAGTTGTATCCTACTTCGATTATGTCCAGTTGTTAGGGTTAACTCAGTTCTGGCTGTGTTGACTTCATGTTGAGTGGGCAAAGGTTTTCAGATAACAATTAAAAATGCTTGAATTCAGAGTTGCTACGTATTTAATAAAATTGAATTCAGAGTTACTACGTATTCACTTGAAGTTCCAGGTCGTACTTGGTCATTAGGACTATTTCGTCAATGTTGTATTCTCGTAGAATTGCCGAAGAAATCTTCGAGTTAGATCAGGTTCATACAAGATGAAAAGCCTTAAAAAAAAAAAAAAAAAAAAAAAACTCCAATTAAAATCACCATATACATTATATACACCACCTCATACCGTCCACTGTCCCAATCACCGGAAACGTGTTTTGCCTAGGCTCCTCCCTGGCATTTTCAACAGACTTCACAACCTCTGTGGGTGCACCCTCACGGTGCCCCCGATAATTGTCAATATTGAGACAATTATCGAGAGCACCGATGGGATCGCAAATTTCGGGTTTACTGGCACAGGTTATTTTACAGAAAATCGAAAAATCCATGAGACTGCAAACTGATGTACTGGCACAACCATTGATGTTTTGCACGTACGTAGATGATATCCTTATGATATGGCAGCATGATAACCAGCTACAGATGTACATTGGTGAATATAATAACTATTACGAAACAATTAATGTTACCATGGAGGGTGAAAAGGATGGAGTCTTACCATACTTAGACATATTACTATCTCATAAACATAATAACATCGAATTCCAAGTATATAGAAAACCAGACATCATTAATATCATACCTGAGAACTCTTACCATCCAGCATCTTACAAATATGCAGCTTTCCTGTCATATATCAATAGAGCGTTTCCTCATACATCTAATGCCCAACTACTAAAAAATGACTTACAAAAAAAAATAAAAAAAATTAAAATCAGAATATATGTGTTACATTCGTAATTTATTTCCCAAGTTCTGATATTTTTTTAAAGAACAGTGGCCTTTATAAAATTTTACTAATTGCAAATTTCTAGTGTTTGGCCCTTTAAAAGCTATAAATAATACTTATAAAAAGTGAAATACTGAGAAAAAATAAAACAAAAAAGGCAACTTACATAATTGATGCCTTGCCTGCCTGTGTCAATGGTGTATTTTCTTGTGCAGAAAAGACTGAAATGTATATGACAAAGTTTGTTCAGTTTATACTTTAAATGATTTGTATATTCATGTAATAAGTCATTTTTTGGTGTAAGTAAAACTATGGAATAAACTGGTAGTTGCAGTTGAATATAATGTTTTAATGAATGCAGAACTGCATTCATCTCTGTTGAACACATCAATGCTGCTGATGGAGGCAAAACTTCATACTTCATAATGCTTTAGAAAAAAATTTGGTTATTTTGTTTTCATTTTGCTGCAAATCCTTTGTGTGAGATTTACATTTACTGCATCCAGATTCCTGCTTTGGTGTTGACAGATTTTGTGTTGGAATTTTAGGGCTCACCACAATCTTTGTATTACAGAGCTAGCTGCTGACAATTTATTTATTCCAGAAAAATGATCTCCAATTACTTCATGCCTTCTATCACACTTTTCCTTAGTTGATTTGAGATGAATTTTCCAGCTTTGCAACATGTTCTGTAACAAAGTTTTGTCAACTGCAGTGGTGATCGGATTTTCAACACCAAACATTTCAAACGTTGAACATTTCTTTGCTAAGAGGTTATATTTGATGGTATGATAACTGTCCAAGCTTTTTGCATCTAAACTAGTTCTGTGCTGTGTGATGATATTATCCATGAAATTAAATGAGCTTTCCACAATTGGCCCATGAAAGCATGAGATGAGGGCTTTTACAAGTTTACCCAATGTGGAGTACTTTTGTATTCCATCATGTGAGCACATTTTTGACACTGCAGCCCAGTATTCATCAATGCCTTTGGGAATTTTATTTTTTTCACATTTCTCATTGGCTGAGTAATTAAAGATATCACTAATTGCTGTATCGATTTGATATGATCTGATTTCTTCATCGATAACAAGCATTTCTTTAGCAGATAGCACTGAGCTACATGCTTCAGTCAATTTTGAAAGAGCTATATAGGTAGTAGTTTGGCCCCTAAGAGAGGTGTCTAACCCTGAAAAACTAATCAGAGTAGAATTTCCCACAGGAAGTTTTTGGATCATGTATAAGGAGCATGCCATAAAACATTCCTTTAGCTCTTTCTTAAATGAAGATACCATATAATCATTTGATGTACTTGCAGCAATAAGTTTTTTGGCTTCTTCTCCAACATAAATAAATTTGTCTGTCAGGTGATTATCGCTACTCTTCAAATCTATTTTCAAAAGATCCTTGTGAGTTTTGCACTTTGAGATTATTTCATGTTTAATGAAAAATGATAAAATTTTCTTTATGAACACAAAAAATTCAACATGCAATCTATGCAACATAGGTTTTTTGGTCTGAAACAGCTTTATGTTTTCATTAAATATAGGCAGAACAGCTTTATGTCTTCATTGAATATAGGCAGAACAGCTTTGTACAGATGGATTTCAAGTAATGTTTCTTTTGCACCACAAAAAGGCTTTCGATAATTTTATTCTTCCTTTCTTTTCCCATTCCTGTTAAACTTTTTGATTTCAAAGAATCTTGGATTTTCACAAGTTTGGACACACAAGAATTACTAATTTTTCTTTCCTCATACACTTTATCCAAATCAGATTTATAGAAATTTCTGTCTGAATCTTTAATCCAAGAATAATAGAAGATTAGCAAAGCATACCACAACAAAATCGTGCATTCAACTGCTGGGAGAGCACACACAGCCATCTATGATTTGGTCGTGAAAGCGGGGAGAGCTTTTGAATTCCCAAAATTGTACATATTTTGAAAAATAGTTCTCTTTTGTCAACACTTAGCAAGTCAAAGTTATTGTTGTCACACAATGATTCAATGTGCATTTTAAAAGGAGCAGTGAATCTGTTTACACTGTTGTTAACAGTATGACAGCTATCCCATCAATATGAAGTAGATTTGGAGCTTTGTTGTTATGAACTAATGTTTCTACACCATTTTTTTTTACCCCTCATAGTGTTGCACGAGTTCATCAGGAGACTAATTAGGTTACTCCAAGGAATACCACTTCCTTCTATTATTTTTGAGTAAATATTGTCTGCAGTACAAACCTGAAGTTGAATCAATGATAAATGTTGTATTACGACTTGTTGTTGCTCAGGGCAAAAATATTGTGCAAGAATAATTAAGACACTACAATTCGCCCTACTTGTGCTGCCATCAATATTTAATGAGAAGGGGGTCTGTCTGAGGGTATTGACAATTTGTTTTTTTATTGTACGAACAAGGCCATCTCTCATTTTGTATGTAACAGTTGACCTATTCATACTTAACACCTGTAATGCCTTTGGGTCCTTTGACAATGTCTGGGCCAGTTTTATAAGTTGAGGCCCAAGTGTATAGAGAAGAAAGTGTTCTACAATGAATGAACATAAAATTGCCTCTGATCTAACTGTATGGGTACTTAGATCTAGTGACTTTTCATCACCAGCAGGGTTTTCTCCAGACATATAAGAACACAAGTTCATTAAACTCTTCACAGATGTTTTTGAAGATTTGTGTTGTGAAGAATTTGAATGGCTTACCAATGCTTTTACACCATCCTTTTCATATTGAATGCTTTTGTTGCACCAAATGCAGAAACATTCCCCAGGAGAATCAGTTTTTCGACACCATATCCCAATGGAGTCAGCATTGGCATCTTGCTTCTGAAGCCGATCCCAGTGATATTTATTGTGGATATCTTTTTCCAAAACTTTTATGAGCTCAGCGTCAGAATCTTTCAAAAAAATCATTATCATAAATTACATGCGATGTCAGGAACAGAAACTATTCTGTAGAATAGCAGTCCAATGGAGCAGGAACAAGTTGAAGTACTTAGGAGTGCAGTAAACTCAAGTTACCATACTACTGAAGCAGGGTGGGGGAGGGATAAAGAGCGGACAGTCACCCACATCCTGGACTCAGATTTCTCTGCATTTTAAGAAAGCCAGAAGGTCAAAGAGTGCATTGAAACCAATGACAAAGATTTTCTGAGCAGCAACCAGCAGGCATCCCAAAGGGAAGGGGTGAACAAAACGTCAGCAGGAAGATCCTTCCTAGAACTCTGTGATGATGAGATGTCTTGAAGGTCAAAAGCAGCAGGCAGAGTGTGTGGGGCAGGAGCAAAGGGGCACTGCCAGGAAAAGAAAGGGGTGAGAAATTTCTGTTTGGAGTAGTTTTGGGCAAACCCAGCACCAAACCACAAAGGAAAGCAAACAGTTAACAAACTTTTAGAAGACAAATATAACATTAGGTGGGGGTGGGAGGGGAACTCTCCCAGATGAATTGGGTAGACACAGAGTGGACCTGTTTCTCTTCTCTGTGGGGTGTAGATTGGCAGTCAGACTTCCCAATTCCCAGAGGAATTGAGTTTTGCTTTGGCCACCAACCAAGGAGAAATAGGGAAAGGACAGTGACAGGCCTTGCCAGTAGCTACAAAATAAAATTTCTAAAAAAAAAACCACCCAAAAATTCCATGAGTACGCCGCCGCAAATTTTCATAAAAAAAAAAAAATGCTGAAAATTCCCGGAGTACAAAGTCGAAAATTTTCAGAATTTCCAGAAAATAAGCACCCCCGAGGGCTGGAGTTTTGGATGTCTGAATTTTGTTTTGGACACGACATGGGGTTTTTACCATCTAAAACTGTCTAAAATTCTTTGAATAAAGCTCATATTGAGAAATGGCTTCCTAGTTTAATTGAATTAATAATCTAAAGCAACTTATGGGAATTTACTAGAATTTTTTTCCATTTATAGCAAATTTTCGGAGAAAACTCTTCTCCTTCTTCAGGCTCTCTTGTTGTTGTCACTTTTTGCTTGTCACTATCATGGTTACGGTTTACCTTGACGGTTACGGTTAACCTTGACGGTTTAGGTTATTTTTCAACAAATCCTGCCAGATGTTAGGCAGGGAAAATCCTTTGCAGTCATTGATGATGGAATTTTGATTTTTCTCAATCTCTATTCCTTCTTTCAGTTTTCTTTTTGGAAATTGCTTTGGAAACTGATTACTTTAAGGGAATTCCAATCCATGCTGTGCCCAGTTTCTCTAACATGCCTATCTAATCCAGTCTTGTTGGAGCAATTTTTTATAGCTGCTTTATGCTCAGCTATACGAGTTTCTAGTCGACCTGTTTCACCTATGTAAGATAGTCCACAACTACAATTTACTTCATAAACTACTCCTTGCATTTTTAAAATATCTTCTTCTCTTTGAACTATTTTAGGGAAAAAATTTTTAACTTTGTTCTCTAAACTTGGAGCTAGCCTAATATTGTATTTTTTACTAATTCTCTTTAAAGCCTCAAATAAACCTTTGTGATAAGAAATTTTTCTAGTGAATTTTACTTCTTGCTTTTGTGGGTTCTTCGTACCATTAAAATTCAGAAGCTTCTCAATTTCTTCTTTATTTTAATGGTACGAAGAACCCACAAAAGCAAGAAGTAAAATTCACTAGAAAAATTTCTTATCACAAAGGTTTATTTGAGGCTTTAAAGAGAATTAGTAAAAAATACAATATTAGGCTAGCTCCAAGTTTAGAGAACAAAGTTAAAAATTTTTTCCCTAAAATAGTTCAAAGAGAAGAAGATATTTTAAAAATGCAAGGAGTAGTTTATGAAGTAAATTGTAGTTGTGGACTATCTTACATAGGTGAAACAGGTCGCAGACTAGAAACTCGTATAGCTGAGCATAAAGCAGCTATAAAAAATTGCTCCAACAAGACTGGATTAGATAGGCATGTTAGAGAAACTGGGCACAGCATGGATTGGAATTCCCTTAAAGTAATCAGTTTCCAAAGCAATTTCCAAAAAGAAAACTGAAAGAAGGAATAGAGATTGAGAAAAATCAAAATTCCATCATCAATGACTGCAAAGGATTTTCCCTGCCTAACATCTGGCAGGATTTGTTGAAAAATAACCTAAACCGTCAAGGTTAACCGTAACCGTCAAGGTAAACCGTAACCATGATAGTGACAAGCAAAAAGTGACAACAACAAGAGAGCCTGAAGAAGGAGAAGAGTTTTCTCCGAAAATTTGCTATAAATGGAAAAAAATTCCTAGTAAATTCCCATAAGTTGCTTTAGATTATTAATGTCTAAAATTGTCCAAAAGTGTCTAAAACCTAAAGCTGTCAAAATATGAAAAATATCACATAAAAACCAGATTTCCTAGAACTAAACTAACAGACTAACAAAATAAAGTTTGTCTTTTTATTAAAAAAAAATTTTGCATGTAAATTTATGCACAGTAATAATAAATAAATATGTGATTATCATGTGCGTGTAAAAAAACAAAGTATTACCGCACCAGCATTTCACTGAAATATAAATATTTCATTACATTTCAGGAGACAGACTTCTTTATTTTGATTTGGGGAGATTGGTTTTGAGGTGCCCAAAACCCGAAGAAAGAAGTGTTTTTGTTTTAGTAAAAAAAAAAAACAATTAAATTTTAAACTGAAAATGCACAAAGGTGGTAGACCATCAGATAGTGTGTGGCAACATTTTCTTAAGGTACAGAATGAGGGAAAATCTGAAAGTAATAGTAAATATGCCAAATGTAAATACTGTGGACATGTTCAACTTGGAAAAGCAGACAGATTGTGAAAATACATTTTATCTTGCAATGCTGAAAATGTATGTAATGATAGAACTGTAAGTAATGCAGAAACTGTAGATTGGGATTCATCTAACCTAGAACTCCAAGAAATAAATGAAAGTGGATTTGTGGTGCCACCAAAAGAGATGAAAACTCAGCAGTGTTTAAATTATCATATTTTAAAAACAAGTGACAGAATTGCAGAAAATTTTAATATAATGGTTGCCAAATTTTTTATGCCAACAATATTGACTTCACTGCAGTAGAACATCAGACCTTCAAAGAATTAGTTTCAGCTCTACATCTAGGATACAGACCGCCAAGTCATAAAGCATTAGCAGAAGAACTTTTAGATATAGTGTCAGCAGAAGTCACAAATAGGACCAAGACACTTATTGAAGGCAAACAGGTCACCCCGATTGAAGATAGATGGAGTAATATACACAATGATCCACTTATTGCAACTTGTATTCAGTGTGAGGGGAAATCTTATTTTTTGGATTCAGTGGAAGCAGGTACTCATACAAAAAATGTGTAATATCACAAAGATGTTTTACAATCAGCTATTGCAAAGGCAAAGAAAGAACGTAATTGTGATATAAAGGCTGTGGTCAATGATAATGCCAGAGTTATGGAGAAAGCAAAGGAACTCCTGTGTGAAAAAGGTAATAGCTTGGTGGTATATGGATGCAGTGCCCATTATTTAAGCCTGCTGGGACAGGATATAACACCAGTTTCAGTGCTAAACAACATTCTGAAGGTTCAAAAGTTTTTTCGCAACCTTACCACCATGTACCTAGTGTTCTAGTGCACTGCTTACTGAAATTCCTAATTCATTTAAGCCCCAGTTACTGGGAGATACAAGGTGGAAGAGTCAAATGACTTGCATTGAAACTTTTCTGCACAACAGATCAGCACACCAAAAAATAGTTGAGGAACATGAAGATCACATAGACATAGCCACTCTTGTAAATGATTATAATTTATATAAACAGGCTAAAGTTACATTGCAACAACTGAAGCCAGTTGCCGATTCACTGGACTGTTTGCAAAGAGATAATGCTACCATTCATGAAGCCTGCCATACATGGGTCATGTTTTTGAAAGAAGAGTGTTCACAGCCCCGCATCTAAGAAGTTACAAAACGAATGGATCAAGCCATGAAGCAGTTCCACTTCCTGAATCAAAATTACAAAGGAGGTCTGTTTAACATTCAAAAAGAAAGTGCACGTTCATGACCAGTTAAACAGGTATCCCAACAGCATTTCCCTTTTGATTGCATATGAAACCGAAAATGAGTCATTTCCTCCTACTTACTGTACTGCATCTGGAAGAAGTATCAGTCCTGTCACATGGTGGACAACAGTAGAAAAAACACTAGAACTAGAAGGATTTTTAAAAGATTGTCTACAACATATTGCTTTCCTACTTTCGTGTCCCGCATCGATTGAAAGAATGTTTTCAAGCTTTGGAGTAAGTAATACATTCAAAACTCAGAAATAGTCTTGGCACAAACACAGCAGCTAAACTGGTTATGTGTTATCGGATGTTAAGAGGACCAATTGCGCTGGATTATTAATGTTTCTCTTGTACTTTGCACTTATATCTTTCTGTAGTGTTTGTAATTGATTTTTTTTTCGTTTCATGTATTAGTTTCATATTACTGTTCACTTTTTGTTGTACAACAAATGTACATTTTTAAAAATGAAACCCATTATTGAGCCTAATGCAAATTATATTTCTTTAAATGTAACAGAGTGTGTCATCAATGGCTGAATATAAGTAAAATTTAACAAAAACTTCATACTATTTGTATTGAAATGTTAGACTTAGTAATCTAAAAACAATTTGTATACACTATCTACCAACAAACAATTAAGTAGTTGGACACCCCTGCAATCAACGATTATCTGCGGTCCTGATGCACGTCACGGCCGCCGCTGTTAAATATTGTGTGGGAAACAACAACGCAACCAGTCGCATGCAAAATGCCACGCAGTTCGGAGCTCTCCGATTTCGAGAAAGGTGTAATCGTCGGGTATCACAGAAATGGCCGATCCATACGTGACATATCCAGCTAGTTGAAGTACCCAAAATCGACAGTGGCCTACGTGATTGGCAAGTGGAAGATGAGAGGTGACTGTCGGAATGTGCCCCGACATGGCAGACCCACAAAACTGGGAGTTGGAGACCGACGGGTGCTGGCCAGAGAAATTCGGAAGAACCGCACCAAATCGATGGGGCACATCCGCAAGGAGTTTCAACAGGCATCCGGGAGTGTCCTTTCGATGAAGGAAGCCCATCTACTCGGTTATCATGGACGTGCTGCAGCCCACAAGCCTTTGATTACAAAGTCCAATAGCGCTGCTCGGCTAACGTGGTGCAAAGAACATCGACAGTGGACTGTTGAACAGTGGAAACTGGTTCTCTGGAGCGATGAATCAAGGTTCACCCTCTACCGTTCGGATGGCAGGGTCTGGGTTTGGCGTCTGCGTGGAGAACGCCTCCTGCCGGAATGTATTGCGCCAACCGTGAAGTTCAGCGGCGGTCGAATTATGCTGTGGGGGTGTTTCTCCTGGTATGGCACGGGACCCTTGATCGCAATTCCTGGTAGACTCAACGCCGAGACCTACTGCACCATTTTGGATGACCATGCGCTTCCTACATTGTGGCAGTTTTACGGGGTGGACCCATGTTACTTTCAGGGTGACAATGCCACCTGTCATTTTGCGAGGCCCACCATGGCTTGATATGGTGACAATGGGGTTAATCGAATGGACTGGCCTGCGCAGAGCCTGGACCTTAACCCTATCGAGCACCTCTGGGAAGAGTTGGAGCGTCGACTTAAGGGGTGCCCCCACCGTCCGAAATCTGTGAAGGAACTGACCTGTCTTCTCCAAGCAGAGTGGAAGAAAATACTGCTAGCCGTCTTGCATCGGCTGGTTGAGAGTATGCCCCGGAGGGTCGCAGCTGCAATCGCCGCTCGTGGAGGCTCCACCAACTATTGAAGGTGAATAAACTTAGTTTTCCTTTGCTATCACAGGTGTCAAATTACTTGTTGGTAGATATATATATATATATATATATAGTGTTTGATCAATACATCCTTCCAGTGCTTACGTATGGTGCAGAGACGTGGACCTTAACTAAAAGAGACATACAAAGGCTGCAGACAACTCAAAGCAGCATGGAGAGGTGCATACTTGGTGTAACCAGGAGAGATAAGAAGAGGAACTCGTGGATCCGAAAAATGACAAGAGTGGAAGACATCATGATCAGAGTTAAATCCCTAAAATGGCAATGGGCTGGACATACTGCCAGAAGGACAGATCATCGATGGACAGCCGAAATTTTAGATTGGATTCCAAGGGACAGGAAAAGACCCAGAAGAAGACCACATGGGAGATGGGTGGATGAAATTCGAAAGTATGCAGGGGTGACATGGAGGAGACTGGCAGAAGACAGACCGTTGTGGAGGAAACTTGGGGAGACCTTCGTCCAGCAGTGGATTGATAATGGTTGACAATGATGATGATGATGATGATGATATATGGGGGAAAACAAAAGGGATAATGATTAATGGAGATTACTTAACTCACCTTCATTTTGCTGATGACGTAGTCATCTTTGCAACTTCCCCTTCGGAGCTGCAGAGTATGATCCAAGAACTTGTTGAGAAGAGTAATTAAGTGTGATTAAAAATGAACTTTCAGAAGACAAAAGTGGTGTACAATGCTTTTACAAGAAATGAAGATTTATCGATTGATGGGGGAAATCTGGAGATAACAGATGCGTACGTTTATCTTGGACAGCGGATATCAAGTGAGGGTCACATTGATGAAGAAATTAATTGGCGTATAAAACTTGGAGAGCTTTTGGAAGAAACAGTACAATTTTAAGAGCAGTATGTCATTATTTCTTAAAAGAAAAGTATTTAACCAATGCATCCTGCCAGTGCTTACGTAGGGTGCAGAGAAGCAGAGACGTGGACCTTAACTAAAAAAGACATGCAAAGACTGCAGACAACTCAAAGCAGCATGGAGAGATGCATGCTCGGTGTAACCAGGAAAGATAAGAAGAGGAACTTCTTGTGGATAAGGGAAATGACAGGAGTGGACAACATCATGACCAGAGTGAAATCGCCGAAATGGCAATGGGCTGGACATGTTGCCAGAAGAACGGATCATGGATGGACAACCAAAATTTTATATTGGATTCCAAGGCACAGGAAAAGATCCAGAAGAAGACACCATGGGAGATGGATGGACGAAATTCGAAAGTTTGCTGGAGTGACATGGAGGAGACAGGCTCAAGACAGACAATTGTCCAAGAAACTTGGGGAGACCTTCATCCAGCAGTGGATAATGATTTGTTATACACACACACACACACACACACACACTGCTGGCCCCCCAAAATGCAACACCAAGAAGGAAGCATCCGATTGGCCCGAAATTTGCCTCATGCATCACCCGCGAGAGAACATGCAAACGATTAGCATTGCAGGGCATATGCAAATCATGTGCACCAGGCATGCCACAGAGAAGCACTATAAGAAGGGTGCACTGAAGGCGGGGTGTAAGTAGTGGAAGTGTGTTGTGCTGCCGGACCTGTGCCTGGGAAGCTTCCCGATGCCTCGCTGCAGAATATGGCAGTCATTCCAGCACGTTTCGGAGTTCGACAGAGGACGAATAGTGGCTTATCGCTAAAGCGGTTTATCGTACAGAGACATTGGTGCCCATTTGGGAAGACATCTAGCCACAGTGAGGAGAGTATGGATTTGATGGGTGCAAGAGGGACGGACGGACGGACGGACCAACGTGAGCGATTGCAGCGGCACACCACCGAACGAGAGGACCGGCATGTTGTGCGGCGGACATTGACGGCTCGCACCGCCACATCACGAACGTTAGCACAGGAATTAGGGTATGTTGCGCAACAACCTGTGTCAGCACGTACCGTTCGAAGTAGTCTGCAGGAACGGGGACTTATCGCACGGCGCCCATTGCTCCTATTACCATTGACGTTACACCACCGGCGAGTACAGTGGCAGTGGGTCGTTGAACTGCGCACCTGGACTATGGAATGGCAAGACATTGCCTTTTTTCGACGAATCCTGCTTCTTCCTGCAACACCACGATGGTCGGATGCGCATGTGGCGGCACCGCGGCGAGAGACTGTACGACGCCTGCATTATGCATTGCCATACCGGTCAGTCGCCTGGAGTTATGGTTTTGGGTGCAATTGGATACGACACCCACACCACTCTGGTACGCATTGCCGGTACACTTAACAGCCACCGCTACATCTCCGACGTTTTGGAGCCTGTAGTCCTCCCTTACCTGCACGACCTGCCAGCGGCCACATTTCAACAGGACAATGCGCGGCCGTACGTGGCACGCATCATGCCACAATTCTTCACGGCCCACCAGGTGTCGCTGCTGCTGCGGCCCGCCTGTTCTCGTGATATGTCATCCATTGAACAAGTCTGGTCGCTGATCGGCCGAGTGGCCCTGCAAGCACCACCCGCGGCAACGCCCGATGAACTGTGGCAACGTGTGGAAGCAGCCTGGACCGACATACCCCAAGCCCACATCCAAAGACTCTTTCGTTCAATGCCGCAGCATGTAGCAGCCGTTATTGCAAGCCATTTGGGCCACACGAACTACTGACGTCTGTGTGTTCCACATGTGCCTGCAAGCTCAATCGTTTCATCTTTGTATCTGTTATGTGTCCAGTAAATCTCTGGCTTTGCTGTCTCATGTCCTTCTTGGTGTTGCATTTTGGGGTGGCCAGCAGTGTATATATAGTTTTCAAAAATTTTTACATATGGTTATATATATTGTGTATTTTTACATATTTTATAATTTTTTTTACATATGGTTAAAAGTCAGGCAGAGGTTTTGGACATTACGATAAATACAGTGGTTTTTACAGTCGTGTCCAAAACCTTGCTAACCCTGAAGTGAAGAAAATAAATAACCTTACTAATAGATGCAACTCTAGAAATAAAACAATGGAGTGCACAGATTTAACAGGAAATAAAATTTTGCGGATCATTACCATATATACAGGAGATCACAACTATTATGAAGAAAACATGTAAAAAATTTGATCTAGATTTTGGTGTACGAACGAGAGATAACGAAATCAATTAGTAACTATCACAGAAAGACACCAATCTTGCAAAAAGTGGGTGTCTACTCTATACCAATAATAAATAATCAACCAATACATAGGCAATACAAAAAGAAATATTAAAACCAGATTGACTGAACACATGAAGAACTGGAGCAGAAAATAAAATAAAACAGCACTTATTAATTTTTGTTTGGATAATCAATGTGTGCCCTATGGGAAGGAATTGCAATATTAAACGAGCAGAGTAATATAAGAACAATGCAAGTAGCAATAGCAGTATTAATAAATAACACCAAACCATTTAACTGTAATAATAACAGTCCATACAACCTTTCATACGCTTGGAGGAACCTGATTGAAACTGAGAAAAAATTGAATAGGAAGAGAAAAAGGAAAAGTGAGAATAGCATAGACGAAGAAAAGGTTGATGCAACTTGACACTAGATGGTATTGACAATGGGTTACGAGAGGAATATGCGCACTGTGGACACGAGACTTTCAGCTAGACTTTGACAGAAGGTGTGAAGTCTCCGTTCAAAATGCCAGGGAGGAGACTAGGCGAAACGTGTGTCCGGCGATTGGGACAGTGGACGGTATGAGGTGGTGTATATAATGTATATAGTGATTTTAACTGGAGTTTTTTTTGTTTTGTTTTTAAGGCTTTTTACCTTGTACAAACCTGACCTAACTTGAAGATTTGTTTGGCAATTCTATGAGAATACAACATTGACGAAATAGCCCTAATGGCCAAGTACGATGTGGAGCTTCCAAGCGGAATGTAAATAGTAACTCTTAATTCAAGCATTTTTAATTGTTATCTGAAAACCTTTGTCCACTCAATATGAAGTAAACACAGCCAGAACCGAGTTAACCCTAACAACTGGACATAATCGAAGTAGTGTAGGATACAACTTTTGACGAAAAGGTTCTTGAGCTAACCCTAACAACTGACCACATTGAAACAGAATACAACTTTTGACCAAGAGGATCTCAATAAACTACCGAAGTCAGACTGAACATGCACTACCGCGAGTAACATTTTTAGGACTTTTAATTGAATTGTATCTTAATTGAATAATTTAATGCAACACTGCAAACTGTACCCACTTTATATAACATGTAAAATAGAAAACTTACAGATGTCAAAGCATCTTCATGAAGGAATTTCCCGATTTTCAAATTTCCCAAGAATTCCAGTAGCATGGGAACTGTGTAGTGTAACTTAATTATAAATTTGACAGTTTCTTTTAAGTACTAAGTTCATTATTTTTTATGGAAAAACATGGAACATGACAAAATGCTTTTCTTCTGTACCAATCAGGAAAAATTTCATTGAAGTATAAATGAGGACATAGAAAATTCAATATCTAATATTTTATTTGGTCAAGGTGGTAAACAGCAAAAAATAATCTTGATTGTGATAAAATTCTCTTTGAGTGTTTTATAGGAATGCTAATAAATGCAACAATACAGTTTATAAAAGTCTGAAAAAAAAAACTATGGTTAAACATTTTTACTATGTATTCAGACATCTTTTACAATACAAAATTCATATCATCTTACAAAAACCGCAGTATAAATATTTAGCAAGGATTTCATTTAAAAAAACATGATTGCAACAGCTTATGAATAGTTAACTAATAAAACATCATTTGACAACAGTTTGTTTCTTGCAAAACATTACAGGGTAGTATTTCTAAGCATTTAACAAAAGTTATACATATTACAAACTATACATTTAACAAAAATAAGTACAAATAATCACTCTGTTTTCCATATTGTATTAAACAAGTCCATAAATGAGTCATATATCATGAAAGTTATTGCTACATCCAAGCATACTCGACTGAGTCTTGGAACAGTGCCTTTGTAAAACCTAAAAAGGGAAAAAAATTTATTGTTACCAGAAGAAAACATATCTTCAAGGAAACATATGAACAACACTCAAAAAATTATACAACCATTGCACAACAGGCAGGGGTGGTATTGGGTGCAAAATTAACAATACTGAAGGATTTAGTAAGTTTTGCACTTAAAAAAAGAAACCTCTTAATTGATCATATATTCATACAGCATTGCAAATGTCATCTAGCTGCTTAATTATTCACGTGCTATTTAGATAATCTATATTTTGAGGTTACTCACCTTTATTCCTAAGAGTTTTTAGGAGGTTTTCGTCTCTACACATTTCCAACACGTATTTTTCTTAGTTACATCATGGTGGTTCAAGGGCCCCCCCCCCAAAAAAAACTTTTTCAACTCACGCAAACTTTGTTCCCTTCTTTTCTTTTACCAATGACCAAATTAGGATTCAAAATAATCTACCACAAGTATACATAATTGAATTCCCTAAAACACTTTTATATCTAATTAAAACTTAAATCAATAAAACTTATATTACACATTTCCTAAAACGTCAAAGTTAAAAAACTGTAACCCATAATTATTTACAATTGCACACCGGTACCCAATTAAAACAAACCTAAATACCTGACACAACCACTGTACTTGACAATCGCTGACCTCTCTCCACTCGGAAATAAGTATACTATCCTAGCACTTTCAGCCTTGGCCCAGGCCATTCTCAAGGAGTGGGCACAACAGACGAACAAACAGTCGCCACCCACAAAACGTAGCGAATGTTCCAGCGTTCACACGTCATCACCTCATTCCCGTTCTTAGCCGTTCAGGCACAGTAGCGCCATCTATCAGATAACCTAATAGCCTCCTTTTTCCCTTCGTACTTATAAATATCTGTTCGATAGCTGATCGTATTTGATTCACGAAACTAATCTTATATTCTAACTTTTTGATTTTTTTTATAATGTTACATCATTGTTTTTCTTTTCTTTCCCCCTCTGTTCTTCTCTGCGGCTTTCCTTTCTGATCAAATCCTTCCAATATGTGTTTAAGCTATTAGGATCATTAACGTTACATAACCTGTGTATTTTTTTCAATCAACACTGTCTCTGCCAATCTCAAATGCCTTTCTGTACAACAATTTTAAGTTTGATTTGTTAAAAATTTATACACCTCTCTCGAACAATATTTTATTGCTAACCTAATTTAAACAATTAGCCATTGTATAACAACCAAACTCAGTTTCCTTCCTCAAGAGTATGCAAGAATCCTTGAATGTTTTAGAACTTTCCTAACAACTCTGTGAAAACATTGATTCCTGGGTTTGACCTGTGACAGCAATTGGCTAAGCAGCAGCTCACGAGGTTAATGAGACTCTTACACTGCTATTTTCACACAGCATTTGGGGAAACCATTCTACCAGGCCTGGGGCTTCTTGCCTCATGTTCCTTGTTAAGCACACCGTGCCCAGATGTTCATGGCATTTTTGGCTCGTGGCATTCACGGTTCAAGTCCTTTCACGGGGAAACTAGATTCCTATGCTGGCGCAAAATCATGCATCCGTTCTGTGAATTAAAATAAGCTTTATTAAAAAACTGATATTTTTATGTATCCAACAACAGGCACAATAATGTATAAATAACTGCCGACTGAATGTAAACTGCTGTACTGAATTTCTCACTCATCACAGACAGCATTTTTGAAGCCCTTTTTATAGGCCTACTACAACCACCAATATTATTCTTTTTCAGTCTTCCACTTTTATTCAAAGAGCCAACATCTTCTACAATAAACCCATCTCTCTTGAAAACAAATATGGGAAAAACTTACCACTTCATAAACAGATTCCCTTCTTCAAGAATCAAAAACTTTATCACTCATTATGAATCTAAATCCAAAGCTTCCCATGCTAAAAATTGAGTTCTCTGGACCTATTCAATTACCATCCCCTTGTGCCTATACAAACTAATTTTCAAAAGCCTTGGTTATCATTTAGCCCCTGCCCCTATCAAATCAACCCCTTCTATCATCAAACTAATAATGGAGGATAGAGACAAAAATAACTTTTATCGGTCTTCCTGAAGTTTGCCTCATCCCAATATCAATGGCTTCTGCTGAAATGTTTTACATCAGTAGCACTTACCCCAGCAGCAGTAGCCATTTGACAAAGCACAAAAATTATGCCCATAATGGAAATTCTGATATCTTTATTGGCCACCTTAAATTTGGAGGACAAAACAGAAATTCTGACACTTTATTGACCACCTTAACAGTGCAGCAGCTTTCTACTAACAAAAATATCCGGAATAACATGCATGAACAAGAACACACCTGTAAATTAAACGCTCCCACTAAACACAATTACATATAAAGATGTTCTCAGATCAGTTTAGCTGATGATACAGATGGTCATTTCTGTAGTCACTTCCAGAGCAAACGCAGTGCACTAAAGTCGTGCAAATACATTGCTCCATCAAGTGGCCAACACAGAAGTTATCTGCCTACAAGATTCGTGGTTGAAGAGATATTCCGTGTAGATATCATGAAACAGTGATTAGGCAACAAGATCTAAGGATATTTAGAAGCTTAATTTGCTCTCCAAAGTTAAAAATAATAAAAAGACTGCTCAGCATCCAATTTGCATGATACACATGATCAAGTTCAATGCACAAAGAATACATCATTGTACTTTGCTCCATGGTACAACACTTGCTGATCAGCAATTCTAGCAGCATGCAATTGCCAGTTTCTAGACTTTAGCCCTAAGCTGTGGCAGCGGTAGAGCCAAACCAATATCTAGGTATTACATCCTAAAGTCCTTATGCACATGAAAACTTCTGTTAGTGACATGCAACCAGCATTTTTTTTAATTGATCACGTGGTATGCAGGAGCACCAATTTAAGCACACCGGACAAAAAAAATTAGTCACCCCTGTCAGAACTTGACAACAGCGTGAATCCAGTGTGGTCGAGACTTCACAATGTTGTGGATGTATTTAACATAGATTTGCAGCCACTCTAGAATTAATTGGTCCCAAAATATGTGGGTGTCTGTTCTGGCATTTCATCTTCTGTTCCAAATGATCCCACAGATTTTCAAAAAGGATTTAAATCTGGGGATTTGGCGGACCAGTCGAGGTGAGACAGTGCTGCCGATTGTTCGTCCTGCTACTCGGACACAGTTTTAGCCCTACACACATGGCAATTGTCATCTTGAAAGAAAGGAGTGTCAATGTGATGCTGCTCCTGGAGATGTAGGGCAAAGGAAAACACTTTGTCGTTCAGAATGTGGAGGTACGCATGATGGTTCAAATTCATTGTCACTGCAACGAGACCCATTTCGTGGCACAAAAAACATCCCCAAAACATCACAGAACCTCCTCCAGCTTGAACGACACCTTTGACACAATCAGGATTTAAGGCTCCATTGGGCCTGAGATGCACTCGTCACCTCCCATCATTGGAATGTATACAAACAAAATAGAGACTCATCAGACCAAATTACTAATTTCCAATCCTCCACAGTAAATTTTTGGTGCCTCTGAGCCCATTGATAAAGTGCGACTTTGTGACATGGCGACGGTCCCTGTTGGTGAGAATAGTTTTCTGGCCACAGTTACGTTGCCGATCATTAGTTGACTGCGAACTACACCACTGTCTGTAGACCCATTGAAAAGTACACTTCAACACACCAACAAATTGGAAGACTTCATCCACTTTGTGTCCGTGGGCACGGCCAAACACAATAGCTCCTTTTTGCCACTCTGTAGCGTCTGTCTTACGACCCATATTGCAGACTAAATTCAACACACACACATTGCTCTTCACCACTACACAAGACAAACGCTCCTGTAGACCATGTCAGTGCTATTTATCTCCCAACAATGCTATCATGGCGCCCTCTGTGCAACTGGTAACATCCTACTATCATTTCTGTTATGGGTAGACTAATTTTTTTGTCCGATGTGCTTGTAACCACAAATTGGCAAACTTTCTTATGCTGGCATTTCTGCCCATGAAGCACGTTTTGTACTACAGGGTGTCCCACTCGCTACCAAACCCGGCATTTCTTTAATAATATTAACACCAATTAAGATATTGCAATGCAATTTGAAGTGGACTTACCTCATTTCGTGTGAAATGTGATGACAGCACAACATGTGCTGGAAGTGGCCACCATTTGTGTCCAGACAGCATTGGACCTGGCGCTGTCCACCAGCTAGTCGGAGTGCTCCTTAGTGGTAGATACATTCTTAAGTGTGGCGCCACTGAGGAGCAGTCTGTCAGCCAGCTGGACGTGCCTCTCTGCTGCTTTGTTATGCCATTTTGCTGAGCGTGTCTACACAATATGGTTGTTCATAGTGAGTGCTCGTGCTCATGGTTGCTCGTGTACGTGTGAAAATGTATCGAGAGGAACGAGTGTTTACTGTTTGCACTTATTGGAAAAAAGAACTGATAAAGTCTTGTCAACAGCAATTCCTGGAGAGGTTTGCAGGCAGACATCTGCCGAGCAAGTAATATTTGGGCATTCTCGAAAAAATTGGAAACCAAGAGGACTTTATTAGAAGACCATACAGGAGGTCATCCACAAATGTCCGAGGAAATGATCCAGAATGTAAAGGGCAGACTACTTGTGTCTCTAAGAAAGTCACTTAGCCATCTGTCACAGGAGCACTTGTCAACGTGCTGTGAAAAAAGTGAAACTTCATGCGTACCGTACCGTACCTCTATGGTCCACGAACTGAAAGAGCCTGACCACGTGAAATGAACGACATACTGTCTATGGTTTCGGACATTTCTTCAGGAAAATCCAGGCATTCTGGACTACACATGGTTCTCGGGACGGGCCGTGGTTTAACCTGTTTTGATACATCAATTCTCAAAATTCCCATATTTGGGCTAGTGAAAATCCCAACGCGATACATGAAGAACCCCTTCATTCACAGAAAATTGGTGTTTGGTATGGGATGACCCGGCACTGCACAATTGGTCCCATCTTCTTCAATACAACCATCACAACAGCTGCATATATGGAAATCTTAAACACCTTTGTAAATCAATTGGATGATGAACTCTCCATTGGATATTACCAGCATGATGGAGTGGCATCACACACCAGTATGGCCGAAATTCAGTCCTTTTTCGGCGACCGAATCATTTCAAATGGGTCTATGGCCACCCTGCTTGCCAGATCTTATGCCTCCTGATTACTTTTTATGGGGATATCTAAAAGTGAGAGTTTACCCTAAGGAAATCGCGAACCACAGATGCCTTGAAAGCAAACATCACCGAAGAAAATCAGGCAGTGACGGCGGACGTACTGGCAAGGACTTTCCACAATATGGTTCACTGGGTTCAATGCTGTCTGGGCGCAAATGGTGGTCACTTCCAGCACATGTTGCGATGTCATCACATTTCGTATGAAATAAGAGAAGTCCACTTCAAATTTTGTTGCAATAGCTTCATTGGTGTTAATATTATTAAAGAAATGCCAGGGTTCAGTAGTGAGTGGGACACCCTGTAGAAAAAGGAGATGTTTTAGTAGCATTTTTCTAGTTAGTGTATTAGTCAAGCCTTGTTGGCATGTTATCTTACTGATGAGCAGTTCTTTCTCACATTACACATTCGTTTATCTGGTAACCAACTAGCGATACATTTTTAAACCCCTGGTGCTATGCTAAAAAGCTCCCACCTCAACAAGGAATCTGCATCTCTGTCTCATCTGCAAGAGTTTTTTATATTTCATGGCATCATCATTAATTAAACCAAAAAATGGATGGAAAATTAAGAGAGTAAGAACAGTACACATTAGAAGAAAAATTCTGAAATAAAAGAACGATGTCAAAATAATTTGCAAACCGTTTTATAATCTTAAAAAATCTTGTTAATACTGAAAGCAAGGCAACACAAAACCTTAAGAGCTCAGCAAAAAGTATGCATTACATGGTGGCATAGATGAAAATATTTATCATTTTTATTCGATTTCAAGTTGTTTGGGCAAAGCTGAGCATAAAGATTAGTGGTCTAATAAATGAAGGGTTCGGGTGTAAACCACGGTAACCAATATTATTTATTTATTTTAAATGAGTTGCATCCGAAAAACAATTGCAGTGGTATCTGAGCATATTAGAGTATTTATTATATATTTATGTCAACATATGGTGCCACAATAGAACTTTTAATTTATGGTGAGTGCAAATGTTTGTATTTTTTTAATAATTGTAATCTACGTATCTCAAAACAAAAGAAGTGTTGGTTACCATGGTTTACACCAGAGTCCTTCAAATATGAAACAAAAAGGGAAGCAGATTGGCTAAATTTTTAGGATACGAAAATATTTGAACTAGTTTTTCAACAGAACATGCATTTAAATTTCATTATAATAATATTTGACCTGTATAGTTACAAAATAGCACTCTTCAGAAGTTTTTTTTTTTTTTTTTTTTACTTACGCTAAAAAGCCTTCGTGACGAGCTATTTGGTAAATGCAGTGAAATGTGTTTTTGTACTTGTGCGCTTCTAGCCCCTGAAAATATATATATTACACTTTAAACATTTACCTATATATTGCATACACATATCAGCAAAAATTAAAGACATTAAAAAACATTTAAATTTGAATGATTCAAATCAACTGAAATTGTATAAAGTAGAAAACAAGAAAAATAAACTTTTAATTTTTAATACTTTTTAAGCACTCATACAATGACTGTTTCACATTTTTTTCCAGATAGGTTTTACTCAAAAAGGTGATCTCTCTTGTGGTACCAAGTCCACCACAGCAGTCAATGAATGCTTTACACTCATATGTGTATATATGATTGTGCAAGCTAGCAGGAAGTAATGAGTCTTCACTGCAAGATGGGAGATCTTTCCTGGCAGAGTGAGAAAAACTGGCTTTTGAACTAAATGTAGAAGAAATATTCTTCTGAAAATACGTGGCCAATACGTCATGATATAATCAACACAGCAATAAGACATAGCTGAATTGACTGTAATTACTGTTTCTCACATAATATCAATCATATCAGAAAACTTAAATTTAGTCGCCCTGGAGCGGAAATGGTAATCGGGAGATGCAGGTTCGTTCCCGCTCTAGGGCAACGAAATTTTCAAGTTTTCTGATATGATTGATATTACGTGAGAAACAGCAATTACAGTCAAATCAGTAATGTCTGACTGCTGTGTTGATTATATTATGGCTTTTGAACTGTTTCAGGAAAGGTTCATAACCACTACTGTAAGAACACTGACAGTCATAATTACCACTTAAGTCAAAAATTTTAAATACAGTATTTTTACTTGAGGACCATTCCACCCTTTGATAATATTTAGATACAGTCCGCTATTATTATAAAGAATTTCAGGAAACCTTGATATCCTGTTCACTGAAATGAAATTACAAACTGAGTTCATACACATTTACAGGAAATAAATTCCAGGAGTTCATAAAAATATTCCAAGAGCCTAAGTTTTTGCTAGAATCATATCACTTTGTTTTATATTTTGCAAATTGGTGTGAAATTTACTATGCATTTAGAAGTCCTGTGGGTTACAGAGTGTTCTTTAGTGTGTGTTACATTTTCAATGAAGTTGTAAAATTTCCCTGTATAAAACTTACAGAAGGCAATCTAGAATGTGATAATATAAAAAAGAAATTCCCCAGCACTGGAGATTTCCTATTCCAGAGTCATCTATTCCCACACATATTGGCAGCAAGGAGATATCAATCTCCTTCGGAAAGGAAAGCCTATGCTAGAAGAAACAGCCATCTTAAGACTCGCAAAGTTTCCACATGCTGTTGTGACTCCAACTGCATACAACTGCTATTCCATAAACCAAGTGGCTGAAAATATGGCACTCAAACATCCTACACTCCAGTGTTGCATGAGATCAAACACATCTTCACACTCCATGAAAGAAAGTGACATAGTTGTGAGCTAGAACAAACATTTTTACCAATTCTTTTTTTCATTGGAAAGAAATTCCAGGACCTTTTACAAAAAAAATAGGGGGGGGGGAATCAAGGTATTTCCAGGCCTAGAAAAAAAGAGAAATCAAATTCCAGGACTTTTTCAGGGACTATGCGAACCCTGTACAATCCATGGCAATGGTAGCAGGGTGACTTTCATCAGAGATAATCAAGACAAAGGGGTAGGAGGTCAAAAAAATTATTTTTAATACACTTGACTGCCCTGTTTGATTCACATCTAACAATATCAGAGGTGAAAGAGTTGTAGGTGCACTAAAATGGGAGTTTTCACTGCTGTTTCCTTTCTGTACTTGCCTAACTTTCCCTCCTAACAGGTAAAAGACCTTCACACCCTGTTTACAGGAAAGGGAGGATGTGTGAAAACCCACAAGTCTTTCACAGTGGGACATTTGTTATCAATTGTGCCACAATAGGGTAGCTAGTCAGAATGAAGATGATTAATCATTTAGCCTGTGATTCACCCCTATAGCATGGTTTATGCGTTTAAAATGAGAGAGAGACATCTATCTAATTTCACACATGAAGGAGTGTGCAACAGTAGATGTGAATGCAACTTTGTAGTTTTCCCTGTTGTGAGCTCACTGACTGTACTATGAGCAAGAACAAAAATAAATCGTACAAGTATTGTGAAATGCAGAGTTTTCTTTTTTTGGAGAGTGGAGTTCACCATTGTGAAAGGAAAAGTTGGTACTCCCCCCCCCCCCAATGTTTAATTTTAAAAGTTTGCTATTATGAAGTTCATTATTTGAAAATTATTTATATCTTGCTGTTGAACTATGAATTTTCCTTGCCCAATAAATTCATAAATGTGGCACTCCCTTCCCATCCCACCACAAATGATGAAAAATTGTGGTTAGTCAACACTTTTTGCAAAATGTGCTTATGATAAAAATTAGATTGGGCCTTTCTCTTGAGTGAGAGCATCTTTTAAAATATCTGAAGCAACACAGCCATAAGAACATTTGTATTGTTGCTTTTGAATTTCATGGCAGATCATACGAAGGTGAAAGAACCTCAGAATTTTAATGCCAAGCAACCTCATTAAACTATACCTCTTAACTCAGAATAGTGTGTGTAGGGGGATGACAAAGAGTGTTGTCTCCAAATTTGGAGGACTGAGAAAAACTGTTATATTCATAAGAAGGCTGTCTATCTGAATTTGAGAGAATGACTAGTAGTTATTTTTACCAGTCCTCTGAGTTTGGAAACAACTTGCTATGTGCAAAAACTAAACCTTTTTAGAGAACACTGTACCATATCAGGTTTTGAGATTTCATTTGTGCAACCACATACATGACTCTCATGCTGGTAAAATCAAGGAACTCAGCATGCCAAATTCTTTACAGCTCAATATCTGCAATAAATGATGGAATTTGTACTGTTGCTGAAAATGGTTATGAGCCATACCTAGTTAAACGACACATTTTAGAACTGCATGTCCATAAAATTAAGTTTAGTGCTGCAGTTTTGCAATTGGAAATTACGGTACATTTCTTATGGTGGGCAAGACATGATATAAATACTTTGAGTTAAATATATGCAAAACAAATGCAAATCACAGAAAATATTAACTACATTAATATTGCACGCTATGAAGACTACAGATTTAGTACATTTATTTTACCTGCTGTCATAAGCATAATCATTAGAATAAATAGATTCATTCCTAATGCTATTCCATGATGCCTCAATGATGATAATAAGATTAGAAATATTTTGCAAGAAATCAGCATAATCATTAAGATAAAGAACTAAACAGTAAGCACTGTTTTGGTATTACCAACCTCTACAGAAGTGACTAGGCTAGAGGAGCCTGGGGTACTTGCTGAGTACAGGGATTAATCAGCAAGCTGAGAATAAAACTTTGACTTGCTAATTTTCTTATTAAGAAGATCTTCACCCTGATCTGATTTGCTCCACATGGTGATGACATGTTCCATAATCAACTGTACACAATGATTTTTCTGAATAGGAATGCATCATAGTTTGATTAATTCCATCTGAAAGTCCTTTGCAGTTTAGTTAAATTCACAGCAAAGGCAGTAATCTCCAAGTTTAGTTTACTAAATTACTGTTGGGAATTTCGGGGCAAAATAAACTATGCAAATTCCATAATGAAAGAGAATGGCAGAAATCCATGAAACACTACAGCAATTGGCAAATACATTAAAGTATTGCTAAAGAAATTGACACTAATATGCACCAGGGTGAATGGTCCCATTTTGAGCTACACGTAATGTTAAGCCTCCATTCCAGTGCAAAACATGCACTAAGTTTGACACTGTACTGCAATGACATGGAACACACAAGGCCACATTGTGTTATCATGTGAGCAGAGGATGATAAACGTGCTGTCTGGGTGCTCCTACGCACATTATTGGGGGAAATGTTAAATGCAGCAGCAGCAGTGAAAGAAATTTCTGCAGTTGAAGGCGAGGAAACAGTGGACAAATGGTTCCAGCATTTCATTGAAGGGAACACTGCTCTGAAAGACAAGCCAAAGTTATTTAGGATACCAAATTACCACTAACACCCTTGCATGGCAGCAAACCCCACTACCAGTACATGACAATTTGCAGTGAGGTGGGATATTCCCAATCCACAACTGTTCATCGCCTACAACAGATTGGTTTCTCCTCCAGCTACCATCAAATGGTTCCCCATGAATTGACATTCTAGCAGGTAGAACAATGTTTCATTCCCTGTCGCAAATTGCAGTTAAATCCACAGGATAAGTTTTGGCATTACATCATCACAGGTGGTGAAAAATGAGTATTCCTATGTTATCCTACCACTGGAAACCAGTGGATGAGGCTATGCCAGGAAGGACAGCAGGTGGTGCAAAAAGGGTGGCTCAAGAAAAAAGTCATGCTGTGCATTTGGTGGAATTGAGAGAGTCATATGAACTGGGAACTTATGCCAGACAATCAGGATGTGAACCTCTAACCCAAACAACTGCAGTGGGTCTAAGACACTCTACTACAATACTAGACCGGAGGATTGGTTGCCCCCGGGGAGCTAGCAGGCTAAAATTCAGTAAATTGGTGTGAGCTAAAAGCACAGGATGCACGTAACGTTTGCGTGTTCAAGCGTGCCTGCAACCAGACTAGTTTGTTTATCGAATGAAAAAGTCCTTGTTAGGGCTAAAGCTCCAACCAATCCAGTTCCCGCCATGTCGTCATCGCGCTGGTCCCCCCCCCTCAGTATGAGTGGGCCAAGTGCAGGAACAGACGGGCAAAGGACACCTTGCCCGGTTCCCCAGAACCTGGCAATGGGGGTGGGGACTCTAAGTCAGTAGTGAGCACAAGCTCAGAAGGGTTCCTCGGGTTGTTCAGGGAATTGAACAAGTTACTGGACAACCCGAATACCAAGAACGTCTCACAACATACGAGGGCAGATGCGACCGATTCTTGATCGAATGCAGGCTGCCCTCGTCAATCAGCAGATGGAAATAGAAAGACTGACTGGAAGACTATTGGAGAGAGAGGAGTCCACTAAGCCAGGACAGGGGATGTATGCTGAAGCGGCTGCGGCAAAGCAGAAGACTGAGGGGCCTCGCAAGCTGCATTCGCAGCACTCCGTACTACTCTATTCGAAGGGAGAAGAGCGTTCAGTGGATGATTTCAAAGACGAAGTGGAGCTTGACTTCCACCCGGGGAAACTTGGGATCGGAGTCAAGGGAATGAGAAGTGTGAATGAGGGTGGAGTGCTAATCAAATGCCAGAAGGCGGAGGGTGTGGAAAAAATTGTGGAAACCTTTAACAAAGTGAGCTACATGCACAAATTTTACTATCTAAAGCAACCTGTAAAAAAGCTGCCACAGCTAATCATGTACAGGGATTCTAGAGAGGACTCTAGAGGTTGTGAAGCGCGACTTCCGCAGTCAAAACGAACTTGCAGACCCAGAGAGGTGCAGAATTCTCTCCCCTATCAGACTTCGGGGGAAGAAAGGCACAGTCCACTGGGTGCTCAATATGGCCTCAGAGGACTTCAGAATGTACCTCAAAAAAGCCAAGGTGTCGCTTGGCTGGATAATTCTCGGGTGTTGAGAATTTCTTAGAGAGACCAGTTTTGCTTCAAGTGCAATGGGTTCGGGCACCATAAAGCCAAGTGCCCTGCAGAGTCAGAGTAGTGTAGTGTGCCCATTGCGGCCAGGCGGGTCACCAACACAGAGAATGCCCCAACAAAGCTCATTGCCCCAACTGCCAGAAGGCAAACAATCTCTACCACCTAAAACTCGAGACCAATCATTCCAGCCTGGAGACAAAATGCCCCAGTCTCCAGAAGGAAGTCGAGATACAGAGACGAAGAATCAACTATGGCTGATTTCTGGCTGATTGTAACGGGACTGAACATCCGATAATGGCAATGTAAAAAACTTTTGATGTAATAAAACACTTCTGGGCTTGCATGCCGTGATAGAAGTGCGATTTCCTTGTTTTTTGTGCTTGTACCCGTGTTTGTATCTGCGTTTCAATGGAATTAAAGGCCAACGGCCCACAGTTCGTGTGGCAAACAAATCCCTCAAGGATGTCTCAATGTACACACGGTCCATCTGGGCACACTCCCATTTGCTCCACCCGTCCTGGTGTCCGGGTCTTTTTGAGATATACTGATGGGACTAGTACCGCAATGTTTATGGCTAGTAAACATGCCTAGTGAGATCCGTTGAACCCTGCTGTGTCCTCAATTGGACAGTGCAGGTTGACAAATTCATCAACTTACTACAATACTACCCAGCACTTGTCCACAGGAAGCGGGCGTTGCTGCAAGTGGACAATACCCCAAGTCACACTCCCAGAGTGCTCTGCCAAAAACTACAGGAATTTTGGAAAGGGTTGAGATCCTACACCATTCTCCATACAGTCTGGAACTTGCCCCATCCAACTTCCACCTGTTTTGCTCTAGGGCCTATTTCCTACAAGGAGAGCACTTCACTTCAGTGGTGGATGTGGAATCTGGTATCAGAGTTTAATTTCTGTCCTCAAAACCTGCCAAGTGGTAATACTGTGGGATCATGGCTCTGATGGAACACTGGTAAAGAACTGCAGAAAACAACGGCTTGTACTTCACATAATGAGGTCAGCGTGTATGGTTTTCTTGCATCATTAAACTATTTAGCTGCAAACAGGATGAACTTTTGGCTCACTTAGGAAGTAACGAAATTGTGAAATCAGGATGTTTTAATAGCTACTTCTACCTTTGTCAGCCATGGAATTAATATACATTCGTAAATCACATAACTTTCCTTCTTTCTTGATCCACGGGTTAAGAGATTTGAATCACAAAAAAATGTTCACTTGTTTACTTCCAACCAAGTCAGTTTTCTGGTTCTATTGCTTTCAATTTATCCTTTTCTTATAAAATTTTACTCAATCTTCAAATCCTTCGGTTACAACACTGCAGTTAAACCAGTCACAACTCATCAATCTTTTGCTTAAAGATAGAGATCCAAACAGACCCCTCACCTCATCTAACGTGTATCCTGTTGCAGTCTACACCTCAGCAGGAGTGACACATAACATCAGAACTACTTACTGTAGTATCTGGAAGTAGGTATGTCCGACATTAAAAGCAGTAGCTTATCCGTTTCTCTTTCATTATTAACCATTAGCAATAGTTTTGCTGTTCCTGATTGGAAAACACAACATACATTGCTGCATTCATAAATAAAAAAAAATCTTAGGTACTGTGCAAGTACAATAATTTACTTTTCCCCTAATACTTGTAAACCAGACTCACATCATCAGATTCCTATTTTTGGAAATCCAGTTTAAAATCTGGTTACATTTGATTTACCATATGTATTAACACCATGTTTTTTCATTCATTCCATTGCTGATGAAGGTAGAGTAGCTACATAAACATTTTTTTTTTTTATTCATTCCAAGGCTGATGAAGGTAGAGTTGCTACAGAAACATTTCAACTTCAGTTTTATTACTTCCTTTTTATGTAACTTTAGTGTCAATTTTTTCTGCAATATTTCAATGTATTTTCAATTATTATGTAAATTCCTATAAAATAGCATTAAAATTACAGTAATAAAACCACTTTTTAAGATTTTTTCCATAAAACTTATCTCTAAGTGAAGCAAACTTTCAGTGAAGTCTGTGGTGGGATTTGCTGGGCTGTGCAGGATGCACGATTGCATTTGGAATAAATGTTAGTCTTATTTGAGGCTGTTGGGTATAAGGACCAAAGTGTAACAATGGAGGCAATCTCCAAAATGGCCTCTATATGCATTCTACTACAAATTACTGTAAGAACTTTGTTATCCAAACTATCATTAAATTTGCAATCAGAACATTGAAAAATTGTGGATGCACTTTCAATCACCCCCCCCCCCCCCCCAAAAAAAAATTTGCATGTTCTAACACTCAGTAATAATTATTCTTTCTTCCAGGAAGGAGAAGCTTAATTCCAGAATTACTATTACAGAAAGAATCCTCCTTTGAGCATTACATTACGTATGTGTGACCTCTTTATCTATACAGATATGCATACTAACAGCAAAACTTGCATAACATGAGGAGCTAGGCACCAACAAAAACCTCATTAAACCTGGGTGCTCACTAAATCTGTTTGAGTGAAAATTCTCACCATGTAAGCATAGCATACTTATAATATGTGTATACATTTATATTATACATCCATAATAATTAGATATACTTGAAAGATTTAATTATCTACAATGGCACCAAAGTTAAGTCTTTAAATGAATTCATACCGACAGCCACCCGAGACTAACCACTGTTTAACTACACAACACACATGAAGCAAAAGCAGCACTAAGCATCTCAATGCAGTGCTTACTTGGAGGGTGAAAAGGGAAATAGAAACAATTCTAGGAATTGTTACCTCCTGGTTTCCCCTCTGGCAACATCCCCATTCCATTACATTCCTATTCCTCTCTGCATTTGTAGCCCAGAAATCCATTTATGTTTACATAAGCCCCACCCATTTTCTTTTTCCCCAAAAGTAGGTGGCCTGTTTTAAACACTGCTGACACTACATCCAGTAATATAGAAAGTAATTTCACAACTCACTTGTTAAGCATTTGATGTACTTCTTTCCCATTATTGCTTTTCTACCAACATTCTTCCACTTCCACACAAGGAATTCAGTCCTGTATGCCACCATTTATATTCTTCCATTCCAAGGCAGTCCACAACAGATTTTCTCTGCCTCGTTCAACATGGAATTTCATTAAATTTTGTTACTTTGCTTGTTAAAAACGATCATAAGAGCTTTATTCTACCTCATTGAATCCAGGGACCTCATTAAATTTTGTTCACTAAAATTGATTGAATTTACATTGAATTAAAATTATGTCAAAAGTTTTCATTTTGCTCATTATAAGTGGGCTCTACTGTACATGTAAGCCTATTTTTCTTACTCCTTTTAGATAGTTTTATTTTCAATATTATATATACACTTATGTCCAAAACTTAAGGAACAACTACAAAAGGCTAAATTTTGGACTCTCAAGTTGTTGGTTAATGGTAAAAACATTATGATGTTATTGAAACCTGCAAGAGCAAGGTATGCGAGAGTGTTCGGTCATGCGCAAATTGTGAGGAAACGTGCAACAGCTGTACGCTGTTGATCAGCGATAAAAGCTGAAGCGTGAATGGGAAGAAATAATTTGTTCTGTAGGTGTTGAAGGGTGGATCTGCCTTTTTGTTGTTATGGCAACTTAATAGTACATCTAAAAAAACTCAACTGGGCGATTTTACCAGTGGGCAAATTGTTGGTAAACTGGAAAAGGGGCGAACAATGAGAGGTGTAGTGAAGGAGTTTAGAATTGTAGAAAGTGTAGTATCATGGATATGGAAACTATATTCTGAACATGGAATAGCTACCAGAAGGTTCAGTAGTGGTAGACCATATAAAACTACACCATCACAAGATCATTATCTTGTTGTAATGGCCAAAAGATCTCGCCAAATAACTGCTGGCAAGTTAGTAAATCAGCTGAAATCAAGCAAGGTACCAAAATATAACATCAAATAATGTCAAAGTGTTTGAATCATAACAGATTGTATGCCCAAAAACCTGTATGGTGTGTTCCATTGACCCAAGCACACAAAGGAACTCCCTATCGATGGTGTCGTGAACACTTCACATGTCAATGGGCCAATGTTCTATTCACAGACAAAAGCCAAATTCATTTATAGACTGATTCTAGGTGGTAATACATCTGGCGAGAACCCTGCACTGCCTATTCAGCCACAAATGTTGAGATATCGACCATTACAAGGGTGGTGGAGTAATGGTCTGGTTTGGGATTATGGGTGTACAGTGCTTCTAGTGTTGAAGAAAGGTTCAATGAATACCCAGCATTATTGTGAGGTCATTTTAGAACATGTAAGGCTGTTTTGTGGTGCTGTGAGAAATTCTTTCATTTTTATGGACAATACCACCTGTCCTCATTAATTGTCATGTGTTGGTGAACTATTGAACAGTGAGGGGAATGGAGTGGACTGCGCATTCCCCCTCCCCCAACCTGAATCCGATCAAACACGACAGACGCTCTGGGGAGGCGCATTTGCTAATATTGCTAAACTAAATATGAATGTATGTATAAATGCTGTGAACAATAGGACGTGGCTGGCAACTAATGACCAAGAGAAGTTAGGGTTAAAGTTTCTGAGGCATAGAATGGAAGTTTTGTATAGTGTTTTAGATTTTTAAATGTATGTTGAAGATAATGAAAGTTGTGTGTATGTGAGGAAATGTGAATATAATAGTGAAGTGTTGGCTCAAAAACAACTGGCAAGAGTATATATGAAGACACAGGGAAGAGATATGACAACCACGGAAAGTCCATCACGCAGTATGACGAGTCAGCCGAAATATAAGTGCAGTAAATGTTGGAAAAGGAGCAACCTTTTAGGAGAGTTTCCATTAATGAACCCTATTAAAATGATCCATGAAAAATTAATTTTTTTCTGTCAATTTTGTGAGCCAACGTTAGAAAATGGTATGTTTTGTTCTTATATCAATTTTCTCTATTAATAAGCACAAATTTTTGCTTACTTCTGTGCATGTGTGTGTGTGTGTACATGTCCTTTTCATAGAATAAAAAATAGCAACATTTCTTACAATAAAATGTTTATTATACATCGATTATAGTTCCACAGAGCATTTGGCTCTCATTCGTCTTGAGGATGCCGAGCCAAACACTCTACGAAACTATAGTCGATGTATAATAAACATTTTTACTGTGAGAAACATTGCCGTTTTTATTCTATCTTAACACTGCAAGCTTAGTAATCGTAAATTATGTACACTGGCGGAAAGTGAAAAAAGAACACCAAGAAGGAGACGTCCGATACCAACGAAATTTATACAGCATAATAATGGAATACAGAGGATAACGTGATCAAAACATTATGGCAAAATACAGCTGCATTTGCTGGTAAACTGAAAAATAACATTTCCATGTAACATGGTTACTACGAGGTTGAACCGCCATGAACTGCATCACACTGTGCAATTCTGGCATGGAGTCTGTCGTACAGATGTTGGATGTAAGTTTTGGGGTATTTAGTTCCAAGCATATTCAACCTGGACACGTAAATCGGGGATGGACGTGGCTGGCCGTGGAGACCAGATAAGTCGTTGTCCCATAAAACCCCACACGCGCGCAATGGGGGACAAATCCGGTGAACGTGCAGGCCATGGAAGTTGTCTCGCACCCTGAAGTGCATGTTACGTTGCACGTGCCGTATGTGGGCGTGCGTTATCTTGCTGGAAAACACCATGATGGACCGACCTTACAAATGGCACAACAACGAGATGAATGATGTTGTTGATGTAGGAGGTGCTGTTTAACGTACCCGGTACAAACATTAGTTGTGTACGGGAGCGATAGCTGATCGCTCCCCACACCAGGAGACCAGGTGTAGGCCCTGTGTGTCGCTGGCAGATGCAAGAAGGGTGGAGACGCTCCCCTGCGAGTCTGCGAACACGCATACGGCCATTGGAGGCTCCCAAGCAGAATCTGCTTTCATCGCTGAACAAGACAGATCGCCATTGCGTTCTCCAGTGCAGACATTGGCGACACCACTGCAGCCGTTCCTGATAGTGGGCTGGAGTCAGAGGTACACATGCCAGAGGCACACGTTCACGTAGTCCTGCATCCAGTAGACGGTTGCGGATTGTTCACACAGTCACCTCAGGTGCTACGGCAGCTCGGATTTGCGTCGCAGTGGACGTTCTGCTTGACAACGCCGCCCTTCTTATGTGTCGATCGGTCCGCTCATCAGTTCATCTATGACTCCCGGTTTCAAGTCTTCTCGTGTGGGAATGTTCCTTGGACCATCTACGCCACCATCATACCACCACCGATACTTCCTGTCCAATTCGCTCCGCAATACGACGATACGACCACCGGGCCTTGCGAAGTCCGACTGGACAACCTCGCTCAAAGTCCGATAACTGCCGAAATCGTACAAGTCTTCCATGTCCAGGCATTGCAGCTTCTTCAGGGTCTTCGCATGTGTCCGTACGCCGACGACTGATTACATTCACTTCGCCGTACTCCTTAAATACCACTGACTATAATTTTCGTTTCATTTTATTATTTCTGCTGTTGCAGGATATTGAATAATGATAATTATTGACAGTTATAAAATAACAGCAAGGAAGCTCCAGGAAAAGGTCTCATTGAGTCGTGTCTAAGCCTGGAGCTCCCTGAAGGAAATTTACAAGTGAAGTACAGCAATGTACACCACCTGCCATTAGTATAACTCTTTCCCCCCCCTGTTATTCCCTTAAATAGTTAGCTTAATAGGTATGCTTTTAATTTTTTTTATTTTTATAGAGGTTAAAGTTATTAATCAATGTCAGTTCTCTGGGCAATGAATTCCAAAATGCCAGGCCCACAGTAATTTAAACTTTGTTTCATAGTTAAAGTTTTAGGGAGCACTGGTATAAGTGCCTGTTGATTTCTTGTATTATATTGATGCGTATATGTAGATATTTTAATTAATTCCTGCTCTATGTTATTTTTTATTCTTTTGTACATGATTTTACCCAAGTTAAAATTATATAGTTGTTTAATAGTCATTATGTTATATTTGTTAGGGTCAACTCTTGTATATGTATGTATACATGATTGAGAAAAAATAACTTACAACTATATTTTAAATCTAATAATCTAATATACTTGTTTTGAAGTATTTGTAATTTTTTAATATTAGATTGAGTTGTTTGACCTCATGTTAATATACAGTAGTTAAGGTGTGTATGAAGTAAAGCGAAATATATTAATTTTAATGTTTTAACAGTAAGATTTGTCAGAACATGACTTACAATTCCTATATTTTTTGATAATTTATTCAATAGATTATTAATGTGTTTATTCCATTTTAAATCATTATTAAGTTTAATACTTAAGTAAACTCATTTGCTATTTCAATTGATTTCTTGTCGAGAAGTAATGATATATTAATAAGTTGACTTGTTTGTTGTCTTGAAAAACAAACTGCTTTAGTTTTATCTGTATTTAATACAAGTTCATTAGCAGCCAACCAATTTATGTATTTTTGCAAATCAATATTACTTAATAAAATTATTTTTTCTGAATTAGTACCCTTAAATAACAATGTAGTGTCATCTGCAAAGAGGATAATGCTGGATTCAGATTAGATGTTAAAAATGTCATTAATGTAGATATTAAATAATAATGGTCCAAGTATTGAACCTTGGGGTACACCCAGTTTAATATTTTCCTTTGTTGAATAATAATCCCCCAGTTGAGTAAACTGAATTCTGTTTGATAAGTAATTTGTAAAGAGTGCATGAGCAGTACCCCTTTATTCCTATACTATGTAGTTTTGATAGTAATATGTTATGGTTTAATGTGTCAAAAGCCTTTGTTAAATCCAAAAAAAAAATAGCAACAGTTAATTTTTTTTCCTCAAAATTTTTCTAATTATATCTTGAATATGGAGAAGAGCAAGATCTGTTGATTTGATTGAAATCCAAATTGGTTTTTGTCAATAACTTTATATTTCTGCAAGTACGATAACAATTTATTGTAAATTAGTTTTTCAAGTAATTTTGCAAAAATTGATGTCTTAGATATTGATTGGGTGATAATTATTTTCATCATTGTGTGATCCTGCTTTATATTTAGGGGTAATTTTTGTAATTTTCAGCTTATCAGGAAAAATTCCTGTATCAAGAACAGAATTAAAAATTTGAAGTAAAGGATCAGATATCTCATCTGCAATATATTTAATTGCCCGTGAATTAATTTCATCAGATCCTGAACCTGATGATATTCTTATGTTCTGAAATTCCACTAACAATTCAGTTTTTGTAATATCTGTAAAATGAAAATTATTAGGGAGATATGATTTTTGTAAATAACTAGAGTAATGTGTATTAATCCTTTTTAACTTTTGTTTTATCGTAACTGGGGTAGTTGTAAAATGATGATTCAGTTGTGTAGCAATGTCCTGTTGATTGCTTATTTTCATATTATTTATAGTTAGGCGAGATGGTAATATCATTTTAGGTGTCCTACCAAGTAATTCATTAAAATGCTTCCATGTTAGTTTAGATGAATTTTGTGAGAATATATTAGCATAATAATTCCTTTTAGTAGTTCTTAATTCAGTGTTCAGCCTATTTCTATATTGTTTAAAATAATTAAAATCTGATTGTTGTCTAGTTTTAAGGAATTTAGAATATAACTTATTCCTTTTTTAATGCACTTATCTAATGTACCTGTAATCCATGGTTTTCGAAAACTTTTTCTAGATTTATTGCTTAGTACTGAAATAGGAAAACATATGTCATAGATATCTTTTAGTTTTGTAAAAAATATTTCATATTTTAAATTAGGTGATGAATGTGTCCAATTCGCTCCAGTTTAAATTCTTTAATTTATTTTTAAAAGATTTCTAGATTTTTTGTTTATAAGTCTCATTTTAGAAACTTCATGTATTTGAGCCTTTTTAAGTATGTGTTTCTGAATAATAAAAATAGGTAAATGATCACTAAAATTAAACTCCAATATTCACACAATAATTGGATCTTGTTGAATGTTAGTAATACACAAATTCAAAATTGTTTTAGAATGGGTAGTTATTCTGGTTGGCAATGTGATGGTATTTACAAATCCTGATGAATTTAAAATATAAATTAATTTATTAGTTATAGAATTATCCTGGGAAATATCAATATTTAAATCTCCCATGATAATAGTTTTTTTCTTAACAAGGTTAGCATAGTTTAGAAATTCACTTAATATATTTAGACATATATTATAATCAGATTTAGGTTGTCTATAACGCACCATGATTATGTAGAGTTCATTTTGAGTAGTTAATATTTCTATGTTAGAGTTTGTTATAGTAAAGTTGTTATAACAGTTGAAAAGTCCCTATATTGATTATTAACATATATTGCAATGCCCCCCCCCCTCTTGAGTAATTTCTATTTAGGTTGAATATGGTATAATTAGTTAACTGTGTTGAATAATCCCCACTTGGAAACCATGTTTCAGTTATACAGACAATATCTATCGCTGACTTAATTAAGTGTAATAAAGACTCCAGAAGTGTAATTTTGTTTGTTAGTGATCCTGCATTAATATGTATAATTTTTAAGGAATTATTTAGGTTAGTTGTTATTAAGTGGTTCAACTGTTCAACTGAATAATAGCCATCCATCTTGTCCCCCACATCCCCCATTTTAGCCTTTATAATTTAATCAAGTCATTAAGAGAAGTTCATAAATTCATGTAGTTCCTCAATAGTAAGTATTTTCTTTTTTTGAGCTTCTTAATATATTTTTTTTTTTTTTTTATGAATAAGTTTCCATTCCATGTCCATGCATACTTGAGCCTTGACTGCTGCACCAGTGTCCTTGCTTCCCAGTACAGATGTTTATTGTAAGGGGTAAGATTTTTGCTTAAGTAGATTCTTGTTGCCCTTAAAACCAGGCATTAGATCATTATTATAGGTAAGAGTTTTTTTCTTGGACATCCAAATGTTCCTAGTTGTTCTTGATTTGAACTGGATGAGCACTACTGAGTCTTGAGTCCTTTTATGCTTAGTTGGTAAAGGGTGAACAATATCAATATCTTTTGATACATCCTTATCTATTTGTAGTTTAGTTGCTACGAGATCAACAAGGTTATTAAGATCTTCCCGAGATGCAATATTTGAAAGATCAATTCCATGTATTTCTATGTTTCTCAGCCTTTGATATTGATTCAGTTCATTTAATTCTTTATTTAATAATTTACTCTGTTGAAAATTATTCCTTTCCTGTATTTGAAGAGATTCTAATTTATTTTTTAGATCTTCATTACTGTGTTCTAGTACAGTACATTTCGAAAGAACACTATTATACCGTTCACTCAAAAACTCAACAGAACGTTTGATATCTCTCAATTTCTCCCTGAGTTCTGGAATATGGTTTTGTTTAATTTCACTTATTTCCGTCCCGAGTTCAGCAATAGAATCAAGCTTTAAACTGATATCCGTTAAAGATTGCTTAATAAAATTCATATCAAAGTCATTAGAGTGAGTTTTAGCTTTACTTGTGTTTATGGTACCTTGGTCTTTTTTGGGACCCATGACAGTAAATTTCAATTAATTTTTACTTAAATTTTACTCAATAACAGTAATTTTCACTTAATTATGTCCTCAGTTTCTGCAGCTGTGCAACAGATGGCAGCAGCACACTATTCTCATCACCTAAATTTTTTTTTTTTTTTATTTATTTTTATCAAAATTTTCAATATATTTTTGTTTCCGTTGTCACCTTTTTCCCCCCCCCTTTCTTTTTACTCAATAACCCAGTCATGTGGTATTTAGGTTCACAATCAACAAAAGTCCATAGAAAATCAGTCAATAATTTCAAAGTTGAAGAAGTAAAAATTTACCTTTAACTCATGAAACACTAATATCCATTAGTTTGCAGACAAAAACACAAAATGCAGACAGCAATCCCAAACAAGAGACAAGACAGCGCAGAACAAAACAATTTTTTGGCTCCCCTAATTTCATCTGATAGCCACGAATCCACAGCCTATCTTACCTGAGTGACCTGCCTCCAGTAATTACCGCAATTTCCGGAGCTCTTATCTTGCATATGGATGCACAGCACACTCGTGAATCCGCAATGAACTTCAAAAACGCCCAAATACTACATCGAAAAACACTTCAACCAACAAATATCATTAACTTGAGCATAGCTGTATGTCAACATCGTGACTTGACATCTTTGTCCGGTGACTTTTGTCAATATAGTTTTGCCAATATGTATTATGCCGTGCTGTGACTTAAGCGCTCACCGGTTGGTCCTGAAATTAACATCACACCTACGTAAACTCAACCCCATTAACATATGTAAATTTCATGATCGTCCGCCAATTCCTTCTTGGTGTTCTTTTTTCACTTTCCGTCAGTGTATGTCCTTTTCATTTTTGTTTACTCTATTACAATACTTTCATCCACATCCAGTTAGAATAAAAGTATGCTATGAAAATATAAGTGATCCTTAATTTTTGGACATCAGTGTATATATGGATTTTCTTCCATTTCAAGGCAACTAAAACCAGAGCATTACTAAGTTCTGTGGGTTTTTTTTTTTTTTTCCAATACTGGATTGCATCGGTTCACAATATACAATTTAAAAATCGTATGAATGTTACCACTGTGCTTAATATAATGCTGCAACATTTAACAGTACTGAAAAGTTTTACAGGCAGACACTTTCTCATCATTCAACTTTATCATAAGATCTCCATCCAATATTTGTTTTCCTAGGTCATTAAACACTAGCCAGAACACAAAACACCAATTCTATACTCGCTTTACAACACACAGTCGCACATGACAAACATTTGTAGCACCTTCTTCAATTAGAAACTAGCAATATGACTAAAAGTATCAACTGGAGACAGGCAATAAATAGTATGTTATCTATTAAAAATGTTCATAGTTATGGCACTATTGACAGTCCAGTATGGAATAGTTTAGATTTTGAGATAGTATCATGGTGGAACTTCATTGTCCTGGATGGTGTAAAGGTAGAATGCTCAAACTGACATTGAGTGGTGAAAGTTTAAATTCCTGCTTCAGGGTGATGCAATTTTCAAGTTTTCTGAAGATATGTTATATAGTGAACAGTGAACTTAAAAAAGCAATTCTGTACCCCAATCTAATTGAAAAAAATAAAGCTACTGAATGTGAAAGGTGATTACACCATATAAATATTATTGATTCAAGAATTTTCGGAGGTTTTGAAACATGCAGTGGTTACTTTCTATTAGTAAGTGCAAGCTGGTTAAGAAGCAGTAAAGATAGTACCATCAGGGTTGTATAATACAGAAGCATGGCAAAATTTCCAAAAGTGAACCACTGAGGATTATATCAAAATAGGAACCTCTCCCTGTGAAGAACCAATGCTGAGTGGGAGAAAAGTTATTTGGGCTGTTATAGTGGAAAATATAGGTTATGGAGGCTGTAAAGAATGCGTGTGTTGTGTTCATATGCAATGACAAAAAAAAAAAAATCCCCCTAGCAGACAGAAATGAAGGACAAAAAAAAAAAAAAAAAAAAAATGGTTATACGAAGTATTCAAACCATAAGCGTAAGCAGTGGCGGCCCCAGGTACGGGCATACCGGCCTACCGCCCAGGACCCTGCACCGCGACAAATTAATTACTAGATTTTGCCTGGTGTCACCTAAAATATTGTAGTTCATGATCATATACAAATACATGACCAATTTTAATATTTGTTTACTTCTTTTAATTAGCGACATCAAAAAGTTAGTTATAATTTTTTTTTTAGTTTATGGTCAGACATTTTTTCAAAGGGAAAGTTGTGGAGAAATGTCTAAATTTATATATATATATTTTTTTCAAGATATTTTTCATAGGAGCTTTACCGCAATTTTGGGTACATGTAGTGATTTGCAATGTACTCGCTCTTCTGTCCATAGAAAACGACGTGTCATCTACACTGGACTATAGTGATTTGATTGAAGAGTTCAGCCACAAGAAAATTCACAGAATTCTTCATTAAAAAATATGCTTATCTTGCAATTATACAGCTATCCTTGTTTATTTAGTAACAGGTCATTTTGGAAAGGTAATATTTTGGATTGCTTCACTGAAAAAAACGTTCTGTTAATTCAACAAAAAACTTTTCTTTCAATATACAGTAAACAAAAAAATTTTGTTGAAAATTGTTGATTTAACAAAATTTATTGTTATCACGACAAAACGTTTTGTTCATTTAACAGAATGATTAGGTCGATTTTTTTGGGAATTTGTTTCATCCAACAAAACATTGTTATCACGACAAAATGTTTTGTTGCTGCAACAAAACATTGTTATCGTGACAATGTTTTGTTGCAGCAGCAACAAAACATTTTGTCGTGATAACAATGTTTTGTTGGATGAAACAAATTCCCAAAAAAATCGACCTAATCATTCTGTTAAATGAACAAAATGTTTTGTCGTGATAACAATAAATTTTGTTAAATCAACAATAATTTTCAACAAAATAATTTTGCAAATTCAACAAAAAAAATTTGTTGACCGTATATAGACAAAATTTTTTGTTGAATTAAAACTTTTTTTCAGTGTAATTATATTAATAAACAATGTATTGTATTACATCATGTTTATTTCATATAATTCAATACCACAATTCCCAATAAAGAAAAAAATTGCTTTGGGATCACCACCCCCAAGTGAGGGTTTGTGCGAGAAAAATATATACCAAAAAAAAAAAGGGGGGGGTATTGCGATTGCGAAGGGCCGCCCCGTGAAGAGCCACTGCCCGGGGCCCCGCAAGGGCTAGGGGAGTCACTGAGCGTAAGGCTAACTAAAAGATATTAAAAAAAAAAAAAGGCTTGCCTTTAGGCAAACACTATTGGCTGTGCAAAAAAAAAAAAAAAATACAGTTTAACCTTATTAAAACAATCATCAGAATGGGTGTCTTCCAGTTCACTGCAACCAAAGTTAGCTCGACAGGTGAAAAGCAACATCAAGTCAATTTTGATCTGTTTCTTTGATGTGGATGGAATTGTTCATGAGGAATTTGTTCCACCTGGTCAGTCTGTCAACACCCACTTCCACCTTTTCCTTTGCATGTCCTCCCTTAGGACAAGTGAAGGAAATGTCCGTAGAAATGGCAAGCAAACAAGTGGCTCCTCCACCACGATAATACCCCTGCGCACACGGCACTGGTAGCGCACCAGTTTTTGGCATCCCATAAAACAAAAGTTGTTCTTCTCCCACCTTATTTGCCAGATTTATCTGCCTGCAACTTCCACCTGTTCTCTAAAATGAAAATTGAACTGAAAGGGAGAAGATTTAACACCACAAACAAGATCTAGGCAGAATCACTGGCGATGCTGAACACACTAACAAAAGATGACTTCGCAAGGTGTTCCCCAGCATGGGAAGGCCCCTGGAATTAGTGTGTACATTCCAATGAAGACTATTTTGAAGGTCATAGCAGACAATAAGGTGTGATGTAAGTTTTTTTTTTTTTTTTATTCATTTTGCAAACTATTGGGTAACATCTAGTACCTTTCTATAAATTACAAAAACATTTTAAGAATATTATTTTGGAGCTATAAAACCATGAAAGTTTGTTACTTCTTTCTCACAAATAGCAAAAATGAGTTTACTCACCTGCATTCTAGTCTTGACTACATCTATTGGAGTATTGCCAAAAACAGAAGCAGCACCTGCTATAGCTCCAAACATACCAACAAGCAATTTATTCACATTCTTTTTTGGATCTCCACCACGATACCAATCTTTTAACGATTCCATAACAAAGAATCGTATAGCCTGATTACTACCTTGCTTCATTATTGTGGCTGTTACACCTTGATAAACACCCCTAATGCCTGAAAAAAATGTTGAATGTTTACTATTAGAAAAACAATACAAACATGAAAATGTAAAATAAAAAATAAAAATGTACATTGATTTAAGAGTGACTTTTGGGAAACTGAAAACACAGTAGTTAATTCTTATCTTCATAGAACATCAGCCAATTAGAACAATTGTTTCAAAATATATTTGATTATCAAGGAGAACATGTCTGAAGAATTCCTCAGAAAACTTGAAAACTGACTCATTCTGAATGAGCTCTTGACATAGGTACAGAACCAAGAAAGTTTTTCTAATCCAAACAATATTGCTTTTGTATTATTGTGTGCTTGGATTTAAAATTATGTTTTGCGTCCATATGCACCACTCTCCCTACCTTTATGAACATGTTAGGTAGATCAGGACCAAAATGAAAATTTGCAGAAATAATACAGTAATGTTTATAAAACAACTTTTCTTCCCACAGCAACACTTTGAAGAAACAAACTTGTCCCTGTCATTGTATACATAAAATTGATCATTTTTAATTGAGAAAATCTAAGAATTCAAAATACCTTTTGTAAAAAATTGATACAGCCATGAAATTCAAAAGTAGCATTTCTTGATAACATCCTATGCTGTCAGGAAACATGCTATTCAGTGTACACAAGGCATGCATTTATAAAGGAATGTTAACACAAAACAGCTATTTAAAAAAACTCAAGAGTAATTGCTGCTGACAATATGAAGATTGGAAAGCGCGTGCAAAACTTGTGAAACAGGGACACTGACAGCCACATGATGATCAAAAACATGAGTGAAGCAGAGCATGAAACATCACAAAACAGACAACACACAAGTTGTACAAATTGATGGCAATATTGTCACGACACCTGGTAGTGAAGATGCACATGAACAAGTGGAGGAAACTTGTGCTCACTGATATGTGGTAGGGTGTAAAATTACCAGTGCCACTTAAAACAGTGCCACATCAATGATGCATCAAAAGGATGATATTATCTCTCTCTAGTAGTGTTCTAGCAAAATTCTCTGCCACTCCTCGTTGATGGCATGCTCCAGTGTTATGAAAGGGGACAAACAAGTTGCAACACATCTGTCCAGTCAGTCCCATTACATGCTGAATATGGTTGAAGTCCAGACAGCATGAACGTCAGTCCATATGCTAGACACCCTCTTCCTGTAGCATGTTTTCCACCAGCTAGGCTCAATGCAGGTGGGCATTATCATTCACAAAAAGGAGCATATTCCAAACCACAGTGGCATATGGCACAACTACAGGTTGCAGGATCTTTCTCTTGATACCTGACCAACCAGACAAGAATTTCACCAACACTGAAGGTATCCCTTTCCTGCATTGATTATCCCATGTTCCTATGGATCTGATCATGCCAGAAGATGCAACAACTACTGGACTGCAGGCTGAACAGGGACTCATTTGTAAAAATAACAGAGTACCACTGTTCATTGTCCCTACCACAATGGACTTTACCCCATTTAGTGTGGCTCTTAAGGGATGTGCAGAGAAATACATGCACACCATTGGTTGCTGGGCATAGTCTCTTTGGGTGTAGCTAATTGTATATGGTATTTATAGATATGCATCATGTGGCCACAGTAAACAGGCATTAAAAAAAATTCAGTTGCATTTCATCAGCAATTCCTTTAAGCCAGTACAGTACACTCAAGTGCCACTCATCTTCAGCTGTCGTTTATGTTAGTAAGCCTTGCCCTGGTCTTCATGCAGTTCAGATCTCCTGAAAACTATTCCACAGTCTACAGATGATGCTTTGAGACACTTTAACTTAAAGATTAAAGTTAGCAGTCATCACTCATCACATGGCACTTGGATAAAACTAAGTGGTCAATAGAAAAAGTTGCTGTACTTGCCAGGCTCAAAAACTTGCCTGTGGTGGCCAAATCATCTTTTCATTGCTAAGATAGGAAGTTATTGGCATTTCTTTAAACTCTTCTATTAGCAAATGCATTTTTTAGCATCCAATCTACACATTGGGAAAAAGTCCTTTCTTCAGTAAACAACAATGATATGAAGACCTTACAAGTTTTAATCCCAGTGATCTGCAACACGACGAGTCTCTTGAAAGGAGAAAAAAGGGTGGAAATAAAACAGAAGTGGGAGCAAAATGCCATAATAGAAAACATTCCACATTAAAAGCAAACAACTATTAGAATTTTAGAAGCATACAATTTCCTGTAAGTGTACGAAGTTGTAAGCTGTCCTACATATTTACCTGTCTGCAACTTGCATCCAAACTTCAAACACAAAGTAAAGTAATGGAAGGACCCTATAATATCCTCAGTAAATTAGTGCATGCAGTCAGTCTATTTATATATTCACTCTTCAAGAAAGGGGGAGGCTAATTTGTTCGCCCTGAAGTTGCGGCACAAAGTAATGACAGAGAATGGACACCTGGGCTTTAGATAAAACTCTAATGTCCCAACAGCTCACTTTTTAAAGTTTCATTTATCTGAAAATGCATTGTTCCCCGTTGCTTAGTCACTTTCTGCTTATAAACAGGCAAAAGAGCAAGCCTTTTCTCCTTTCAATTACAAAAAATAAATTAAAGCTCAAAATCAGAATTTTAATTTTCCATTGTCATCTTTTGTTCTTCGTAGAACTGTTTGCTCTGCACAGTGTGCACACAGTAGCATTTTAGAACATTAATTTTGTTTTATAAAGAAAAATAAAAAATTCATGCACTGCCCCTTAATCCTGCAAAATGATAGTGAGGAATGGTGAAACACATTTTCAGTGAAATTAAATATTAAAAATAGCAACTGCATTTTTCACTCTGCAGTGAAAACCATTTTAAAGGTCATGGAAATGGCAGATTCCATCATGAACAGATTAAGTGCCTTGTTTGAAATTTAATTTTACTTTAAAAAAGTGGGAAAGGGGATAAAAATGATTCTGTACTGATTTTGTTTAAAGAAGAGACTGTCAGAAATAGGAAAACATGCACTTCATTAGAATTTTTTTTTTTTTTAAAATACGAATTCGCTCTTTTTCACTATCAGCAAAGATATTAAGAATGAGGAACATGATCAGAAAAATATAAAAAATAAGAAAATAATCAGAAACTGAAATAAAGAGAAAAATAAAAAACACAGCTTGTCAAAAAAAAATTTAAATACCAAAAATCACAGAACATTCATCCCTGCTATAACAATCATTCTTTGGCAGCTGACGGCATCAAAACAACTGAAAAATATTGAAAAAGCACTGATGAAATATCATGACATTAAAAAAATAATAAACAATGAAGCAACTGGTTCCTTAACAGCTGAGGCATAAACACAAATGCATTTACATACATGCTGGAATTAATCTTTGAAAATGAATATGTTATGACAGTGATACATCTTAAAAAGGTAACATGGAGAGAAAAAAAATTCATCATGGTCACAGCTATAACTAATCTTTGGTGTTGGATGTGTCTTCTCAATAAAATTAAGAACTACATTTTATCAACTCCATTAAACTAACAATGACAGTAAGTACTACATTTGAAATAACATGCTTCAAGTAATTGCTAAATCTTTGCAAAAATATTGTTCTAGAGAAGAACTGACTTGGTGTAAACCATGTTTTCGTAATCGGGAAAAAGTATCATCCTACAGCAAGACCATACTTCGACCATGTCATACCCACAAAATCTGAAAGTTAAAAAATTCATATATGCCGATTGAACAGATGGAATGCTGTGATGGATGACAACTTTGTTTTGCACGACTTTAATGAATGTAGAATATTCAAAGCAAACAATATAAATTCTGAATTTGCTTGTAACACTTACTTGGTCATCCATGTACAGTAACAACTCTCAGAAAACTTGAAAATTTCATTCACCTGCAGCAGGAATGGAACCCGCATCTCCTGATTTCTGTTCGAGTACGCCAACTGTTACACCACAAAAGACAGTGAAGTTCCAAGCAACTGAGACTAAGCAACCTTAGCTTAGGAATCTGAACATCTTTCAGATTTGAGTTAGTCGAAGAATCATTGCTTCCTCATAGCGTTAATTCGACCCAACTCCCATCTGGAAACGGACGTCGGTCGGAAACCTTCAGTACCATAGATAAATCAATTAAAGAAGAAACACTCTTCATAATACATGGGAAATCGATAGAATATTCAAAGCAAACAGAATATAAATTCTGAATTTGCTTGTAACACTTACTGGTCATCCATGTACAGTAACATCTCTCAGAAAACTTGTATGTGGCTATCAGAAGTTTCAAGTTTCTATTATAGCATAGTGAGAGTAAAATATTTTGGAATTTTAATCTTGCTATGTTATTAAGATTAAAATAAAAATTTAGTTTAATATATTTTTAACTTTTTTTCTGTTATTTTTTTATAGCAAAGTCATTGATTATATCTTAAAATGATAAACTGTAAAGATTGTCATGAATTTTGCACATAGGATACTTGGCATACAGGACAATTTATTTTCCAACTGTGTGAACTACTTGTCATTCTGTTATAAACAAAAAAAATTTGCTTTCTCCTAAGCAGTGTACAGCCATAAGAAATAATCGCAATACTGTTTTCTATATTAGAGAATGACAACTGAATTTGATTAAAGTCCTGATAAGTTTAAATGTACATTTATACGAGCATGGTTAATATCAGTATCTTCATAGTCCTCCATGAAGAATTTTACATTTTCGTTATGCTGCTCTTCAGTAGAATCCAAACTCATTAAAACGCTGGGCAGAAATTTAAAATTTTGGAGGAATCACACCATCCAACTTTGAAATTTAGATCCTGTTACTTAATTTTTGTTCTATTACTTACAAGAAATGAAAATCTTCCTGACCATTGCAATGTACTTCACAACAATTCAAATGATTTTGCATAAAGCAATAAGTCAACATAACAAATCTTAAAATGCATTTCTTGAATCCCCTATAACAAGTCCACTACTATTTCTTATAGAGGAAACTAAACTACCATCTTTCAGTTTTTGACGAACTATACCACTGGTATGTCACTTAAAGGGTATTACAAGACACTTAAATATTTAGGCTGAAGATGAGCGATTAGTTGACAACACATCCACTTTCAAATTCACTGATTATTTTGCATAGATTGCTGTTTTATGGTATTAATATGCTAATTACAGTACTTCATGATCCTTTTACACCGATGTTTAATATTATGTTTCTAGAAAGGTAGAAATCCTATGAATTAAAACACAAAACCAGTTGGCCAATTTAAAGAATTTCTAACAACTTTTTTCATTGGCTGCAGAACTTTACACAATTATCACATACTTAAACACATCAGCTGCAACTAACCTAGCCCAGCTGGAAGAGCTTTAATAGCAGCTTCCAAGTTTACACTTAAATTTTACAAAATCTCAACAGAATTTATAAAAACCTAGTTTGAGCAATGCTGTTTTTAGTCTCAGCATTTTAGTAAACACATACTATGGTAATGTCCTAATACAGACACCTTTAAAATCCACCGGCACATGCAACTGAGCTTCACGGTATAAAGTGCCTGGTGGGCACAGCATCTTGCGCATACACAAGACTGACCACGGAACAAAAAAGCTGAACTTTTTTAATCAGGCAAAAAAAAAAAAAAAATCAGAACATGCGACAAGAAAGTGTGAATATAAAACAGCATGAGCAAGATTGAATTGTTCACTGTATTCAAAATATAAAATTACTGAATTCAAAACAAAATAAAGCAATTTTAAAAGACACTGCTTTAAACACATCTCTGTATTTTTTTTATTTTTTTTGCTAGAACATCAGTTCAATTTTCCTCTTGTGTTGCTTTCTTCTCTGCAAGTTCCATGGTCATATTTGTCTTTTGTTGACTCTGCAGCTGCACAGCAATCTTTGCTTAGTTTTTCTTTCTGTTGATATAATTCCCTTTCTATTTCTTAACTACTTTTCTTTCCTCCTCCCCTTTTAGAAACAACTTTCAGCCTGAGGACCACAAATGCACGATATCAAAGCTTTCACTACTTTAGATAAATGGTGAGACTTTCAGAATATGAATACTTTACTTTTGAACACCATGCATCAATTATAACAAATTTCCAAACTCAGTCACTTCCATTTTTGGAAAATTTCCCCTCCCTTATCAAGCTTAAGCGCAGACATTTGTGGGTGAAAGTAGCACTTAACAATAACGCAGGATAGTGAGAACATCGCGGGAAGAAAAAAAAAAATGCAATTTCGGGAGAAATCTTCGCTCCGACGACTTCCGTTTTCGAAAACTTCTTCCTCCATTTTTAGGTTGAAATGCAGTATTTGTGGAATAAAAGTCTATTTAAGAACAATACTGGGCAGAAGGAACATAGCGAGAAAACAAATATGATTACGGGAGAAATCTTCGCTGGAAATCCCGTCGTCAAATGAAAAACAAACCCTCTCCCCCACCATTACCCCTCAAAATTTCTGTTCAGTTGTGCATTGATCTCGAGAATGCTCAAAATGATAACGGAAATGGCGGAATTCTTCAAATCAACGGAAGAATCTTTGCCTGAAGACTACAGAGAAATCTTCGCTCAGTCTTAACTTCCGTTTTTGGAAATTGTTGCCCACAGTTTCATGCTGAAATACAAACATTTATGCAATAAAATATCATTTAATAATATTGGGAACAGGGCAACATTGTGAGAAAAAAATTACAATTATGGGAAAAATAGTTACACCTTTTAACTTTAGTTTTCGAAAGTTTTGAAAGATGAAATACTATCCCTAGACGGAAAACGACCCCTCTCTAACCCTCCCCTATCTCTTCAGTTATGCATCGATCTCGAGCATGACCCAAATGATGACAAAAAAAATCTTAATTCTCACGTTTGCTTACGTCGTGGATGCCCATTCATCACCAGACTCTTGTAGCCTTAAGGGGTACATAAACAAATTGCAAATGTAACAATTGCCTAGGAAATGAAAATGGGTTCTCTTAAGGGACCATCTACAAATTGAAATGTGACTTACTACAGCCACATGAAAGCATGTTTCTTATTAATTCAAACACTCGACGTGGTGTGGATCAGGAACACCAAACAGAAGTCAAAGAGCGATGACTTCAGTGGAAAGAGAGATTACTTCTGTTTGGCACGTTTCTTTACAAGTACGCAACCGATGTGCACGCAAATGGTCTCTTTCTACTCAAGAATGAACCACACCTATCAGATACAACAGAAAATTATGTTCCATCCATCTACCGCCTGTCCGTCCGTAAGAATGAAAGCACGTAACCCCACCGAGAAACAACATATTTGTACGGAAATTATTTCTTTCAACTTCGGTATGCCTCACACCTATCAGATACAATAGAAAATTATGTTTTATCCGTCCGCCATCTGTCTGTTCGTGCAAATCAGTTGTTTCTTAATGGGATTACGTGCATTTATTCTGCCAGACAGAGAGACAGACGGTGGACGGATGGAATGTAATTTTCTATCATATCCGATAGGTGGGAGGCATCCCTGAGTAGAAAGAAATAGTTTCCTTGGAAATCAGTTGTTTCTTGGGGTTATGTACTTTTATTCTTCTGAACAGACGGACGGATGGAACATAATTTTCTATCGTATCCGATAGTTGTGTTTCGTCCCCGAGTAGAAAGAGATCATTTCTGTGAAAATAAGTTGTTCCTCGGAGGAAATTAGTTTTTATTCTTCGAGTCGGATGGTCAGACAGATGGAACATAATTCTGTATTGTATCTCATGGGTGCATCTCCCAAGTAGAAAGAGGCCATTTGTGTGCGAATCTGTTACTTACTTGTTAAGAAAAGTGCTTTGGTGTGGCTGTAGTAAGTCACATTTCAATTTGTAGATGGTCCTTAAGTCTGTTTCCTAGGTGATCGTTACATTTGAAGTTTGTTTACGGTCTTCTTACGGCTATGAAAGTAGACTGTCATCCGCCACGTGAGATGCTGTGCCAGCGAGCCAGTCTTTGCGAATGTCGGTAGCCAGTGGCTAAATGGAGACCAGATATTTTGTAATGGCTAGTTAATTTTTTGATATAGTAGCCAACAATGGCCAGATCCCCCCCCCCCCCCCAAATGAGCAACTATTTTGTCCAACATGTTTATATGAGGTTAATGGGGGAGAGGTCTCATTAGAAGGAAAAAAAACATTCACCCATTTAATTTCATAGAAAAGTAAGTGGAGAAGTTACTGAATTATTATTTTTTTAAACTTTGCATGGCCAGTAGATTTTGTCATTTGGCTAGTAAAATTTTTATTCCACTAGCCACATTGGCTAGTAGAAATTTTAGCAGTTTCGCAAGAGCTGCCACCAGCACTTCATGCCGCGGAGCTGAGCTGCTTGTGGATTTCGAACGGTGTCTGTATTAGGACATTACCTCTACTACAATGCAACCTACCTTGTTGCCTTACAATTTCTCTGACTCCATGAAAAAATCCCCGAAACTTGGGATTAGGTTTAGCCTGGTCATCAATAAATTTGACTTTTACTGTTTCCATTGGAGTCACTGCAAAGATTGCTTCTGCTACTCCAGCTCCTAATCCACAGAGGAGACGCTTAGCAGGTGGTAAGTTACCTTTCTCATCTACGTTGCGTTTCTTCAGCGATTCAAAAGTTCCAAATCTAGAAGCAGAAGTTTAAACAAGCACATACCTGTAGAAATTTTCAAGTACATTTATAAGTGAAAACAAATTAAATTTTAGAGAATATTTTACAAACACAGATCATTATGATTAAAATTACACTTACTGTTTCACAATGAGAATGGGCTGAACATATTGCTACAGACTGGATACCAAGGAACAGGAAAAGAACCTAAAGAAAACCATGTGGAAGAAGGGTGGATAAAATTTGAAATCATACCAGAATGGCATAGAAGAGAATTGCTCAAGACATAGTTGTGGAAGAGACTTGGGGAGACCTTTCAAACAGAGGGTTAAGAATGGATGATGATGATGATATCATACACATAATGACCATCCGTTCTAAAACTACTGCCAAGTGAAGGTCGCCCCAAATTTTCTACAACTCTGCCCTGAGAAGTCATTTTGCAAACTGCTGCATCACGCTTCTTAGTTTCAACTCCAAAACACTTGTTCTGTGGTTGTGATTATGGCTAGAATTGCCAAAATTACTTCAACTGAATACATGGCCTCCATAAAACTATAAGAGCTACATCGTTTCACCAAGGAAGTGGCCAGTGTATCTCTGGGACAAAGGATACTAAGAAACACTATAATTAAGGAATATATGCTGATTTAGGCTCCTTATCCCTTATATTTTGTCTACTGAGTGTATTCACGTATAATCGCCCACATTTCAAGACTTCACTTGCATGAAAGTCAGTACTGAGAATTCTTTATAGCTAAGTGCCTGCCATTAACAATTCACAAAATCATTTATTTTAATATAGTGAATGATTATTGAAACCTAACCTTACAGCAGATTTACAATGTTACTAAAAACGGTTATAAAGCATTGCCTAGTTAAATGACGCATTTCAGTGCCATACCTTTGTAAAATAGAGTTTAATTGCTGCAGCATTATAATTGTAAGTTCCTGGTGACAATCTCCTGTACCACCCGGAAGCATCATAGGGATTAGTCAAATTCACTTAGGACAGAAAGAGGAAATTGCTATAGTAATCCATACCCGGGGAAGAATTCCAGTTCCATGCTAGGCATGAAGAAAACTCTCCCAGATATCCGACCCTGACCAGGCAATCCATTTCCACCCAAACAGAGATCAACTCTATCCCTTATTATATTAACAAAGTAAGGTAACAAAGAAAAATTTTCACAATTTTAATTTTCATACAGAACATTTCAATTCCCAAAAGGAATATTTAAGACATCTATAATGTACAAAATTGTAGAGTATTAAGAAAAACAGACTTAAAAATCATAGAAATTTCAAGGTAAGTTCACCATTAAATGAATAATAATAAATTACATTGTGATAAACTAATAATCTGCATCCACAGTGCAAAAATTATTATGTACAATGACAAAGAATCCTTACAATTCCAATAAACTGAAGAGACATCACTGGCAAGGAAATACAACAGTATTCAAAGATTTACAATGACAAGCTAATAAAAACCAACATTTTACTAAGTATAATAAATAACCATTCCTCTTGCAATCAATCGTATTTACAGAATGTCAAAACATGTACATCAATTATTTACAAATTTTCAATGCTTTTTCAAACTTGCGAAGCAGAAAACAAAAAAGAAAGTAATCCATCAGTGTAAGGTACAATTAGTCCCATTCAATAGATGATGAATCTGATGCATCACACAAATTCCAGGAAGTTGTGAACTTCAGCTCATTAGACACCAAATATGGAACAAATGATAAGCAATTCCTAGATTTTTAAGAAGATATTAAAATTACAATATCCTGTGGGCTGAGTTCCCTCAGAAACAAGTCCCTGTAGTACTGTGAACTGGTACAATCAAACAGCAGATGATAGATTGTTGCCATCAAATCACATTTACACTGGATATTTTAATATGAAAATGATTAAAGTATCCCGGACTACACCCATGTTCGGTCAATGATTGATTCAAATAATGTTCATCAGAACGCTTCCCAGAGACTTGCAGGATTAAATCATGTGTCCTATGACCCGTGTCTCTAGCATTGCTGCCAAAGTCCCAAAATAGAATTATACAGGGTAGAAGCAACTATATGCACAGGCAACGTCACACGAAAATAAATCCCTGTATTTGAGGTCCCCTTTTTTGCTAACAAGTCAGCAATTCCATTACCTGTGGTGCCTTGATGGCTCCAAAACCAATTTGTTGAATAATATTCTTAATATCATACACCTACAGACACAATGAATGAAATCTACTGACTGCCAATGCAAACTGACTATCTGAGAACAGATTTATATCATTCATCAATCAATTTGTAGAGACTCACCTCAAAGCAACAATGATGGCCTGTAATTCTACCTGAAAAACTGTGGCCTTATCTGTTAGACAAAAGAATCCCTGGGTCGCCACCTTACCATCCAACACTGTGTAAAAACCAGCACCAACTATTTTGTTGGTACGAATAAAATGTCCGGCAAAGGACCAGCACACATGGACAGTGAGAACGGAAAAGTAGGACAACTTACCTAGACAAAATAATCCCCTCGGCATCGACACATAGTTGCCATCTGTCCAGCAAGGCCATGATCCCGGAACAAAAAAAGTCTTGTGGCTGGGACCCCGAAGAAGTCCTCAACTGCACGTTGAACCTAGTTGTCTGTCGTGAACTGTTTCCCTGACAGGAAGTGATCCAGGCAACGAAACAGACGATAGTCTGTTGGAGACAAGTCCAGGGATTGGACAGGATGAGGCTGTGCTGCATAGCCCAAGGCACTTAGTGTCAGCATCATTCGTTGTGCGACATCAGGATGGGCTTTGTCCTGCAGCAGAACACCACCACGTCTGTTGCCCAAAGCCGGTTGTTTCTGCAGCAATTTCCGGTGCATCTAGTGCAATTCAGCACAATTACATTCTGCAGTGATGGTTTGGTCTTTTGCCAAGAAACTACAATGAATTATCCTGGCTGTGGACCACTAGGCAAGTAGCATCATCTTCATGGTGTGTAGGGGTGGCTTAGGATGCTGTCCAGCAGGCTGTGCCTTGCTTAACTATTGTGCAGATCATTTCTGATTATCATGAAGGACCCACTTCTCATTGCAGGTGGAGATTCAATGCAGTAGAAGTTCCCATTTATTTTTGGCAACAGCGACGTGCAGACTTCCAAACATGGACATGTGTGCGGCAGCCACATGTCCAGCTTTTTTATCTTACCCAGTGCAGCCAGACGCCAAACTGTCATGTGGTGGGCAGCTACCTCTGCTGCTATCTCACAACACGTTTTTCGGGGGTCAGCTTCAACCACATGTAACAGAACGTTGTCAGAAACAGCAACAGGTCGGTGACCACGTGCTTTGTTTTGCAGGTCCGTATCTCAGCTTTGAAACTTCACTAACCATCGCAGAATGGTTTGTTCACTGGCTGTGTTCTCCCCAAACACTCCGTTAACGTTTCGAGCAGCAATTCCTGCAGAATGCCTCAGTTTAAATTCATACAGGAAGATTACTCAAATCCAGAGTCTGCAAGTTTCCTTCGCAAGCCACGTTAAGTCCAAACAAACCCCGCCTGAACCCTGTTCTTCCCACATGTGCTAGCTATTTATAGTGACACTGTAACATAATACCTGCAACACCTGTGGGTGGTTCCATACCGCTGTGGTGGGGCCTGTCTCCACTGCTCATTCACGCCGGACATTTCAGTCGCACTAGCCCAATAGATCTTCCATCCTAGGAGCCATCAGGAAAGCTCTCCTGCCCGATGCTTGAAGGCTCTATAATCTCAAATAAGACTAATTTTTCTTGAAGGATGCTTACTGCTGAATTTTTTCTGTAATTCAAAATTAGCTGGATCCAGAGTAATATCAAAAGCTGAAAATTGTTGTTCCTGATATTTCAGCTGATGTAATTGCTACCTCTCTTCGAACTAATAAATCCAAAAAGGTTCACAGCTTGCAAGTATTTACTTGTACTGCTGCAGTAGATGTTCTGAAGCAGCCTGTAATTGACAAAAGAGACTGTCGTAGAATCTGCAATAATTTCCTTTTCATGTTTTCTGCACTGTTGTATCAGGAAACACAAGCATAAGTAATTACTTTTTCAATACACTTCTTATAGAATACCTTTTGAACATTTCCAGATAATCTCATTCCGACAAATCTGTTTATGATGACCATTATTTTCTGCCATATATATCGTATCAGGTCATCCCAAAAATACTGTCTTTTTTTTTCAATGTGTGAAGAAAAGGAAGAAAAACGTACCTGGAACAGATGTTTTAATCCATATAATAAGTTCCCCTGGTAGTTACAACCTTCTACCATCGATCAACAAGGTTTTGAATCCCAGACTTGTAGAATTCAATGGGTTTCGATGCAAAAACGCAGAAAGGGTTTGCCGTACCTCCTCCAAATTTCGAAGTGTAGTCCCACCATGATGGTTTTGCAGGCTGCAAGAGAGGAGTTAGTCAGACGGGGCGATGTCAGGGATGTATGCTGGATGCGGGTGTTTCCCATCCGAAGTCCTGCAATGCAGCACTGGGCATTTTTGCTGTGTGTGTGGTTTTGAGTTGTCCTGCTGCAGCAGCACGCCTTTACGATTCACGAGTGCTGGAAGTTTATCCTGCAAAGCAGTGCATAGACGCTGCAGCTGCTGACAGTAGCCTTCCCCTGTAATGGTTTTGTTGGGTGGCAGCAGCTCATAATGGATTATGCCTTGCATATCCCACCACACAGACATCAAAACCTCTTGTTGGAAACGTCCTGGTTTCACCACTGCTGCAGGCACATTCCCTTTGGGAAGCCACTGCTGTTTACGCTTAATGCTGTAATAAACAATCCACTTTTCATCGCCCGTGACAATTCTGTGCAAACATGGCTACCTTTTTTCACGGTAGAGTAAAGAAGTGCAGATGTCCACACGCTGTTGCGGAGTGAGATCATGGGGTACCCACTTATCCAGTTTTGACACATAACCGAGGCCCTGCAGATGCCTGTCAACAATGGAATGTGTTGAATGAACAAGTGTGGCCAATTCCTTGACTGTGGATTTCCCTTAACAGCAGCTTTCAGCATGTCGTTATCTATCTCAACCAGCCGTCCGGGTCGCTGCATATCCTTGAGGCTGGTGTCCCTCCTTCGAAAATTCTGGAACCAGCGTTGACATTTCCTGACCTCCAGGGTACACGGCCCATATACGGCATTGATGTTTCGTGTTGCTACCATTGCTGAATGTCGATGGTGGAACTTGTACACCATAATGTGCCTAATGTGGTCTACTGACACTGCCATTTCCTATGCGGTTTAAGTACACAACGACTGCACCTAGCACTCCTGTTTGTGGCCTCAAGCGACTTGAAGGTCTGCTCGCATGTTCACTTTTATACTTACCATGGTCAACATCATAGTCTGAGCACCAGGGGGCTCACTACTGTTGGGCTTGCGCAAAACGACATTACTTCTGAGATGACCTAATAAATGTTGCATACCAGATAATTTCTCATCTAATACCACAGACTTAGGAAAAGTAAGGAAAACAGTTTTCTCTGGTGCAAATGAAATACAAAAGTCTGAACTCCACACATCGAATTGTTGAAAAGTATTGGTATCTTACGTTCGATGTTATGACTCCTGGAATCTGAGGTGAGCAAAACAAAATCATCTGCACAAGTCAAAAGTTTGACATTGTCCTCAAAAGTCAATTAACGAGTAAAATCGGCCACAACAGTCCACCAAAGAAGGCCGGAATTGGAGCCCTGTGGACAGTCTTTTGAATAATACTGGGTTAGTACCCTATCACCTATTGCAAAATCAACTCCACGATTTAAGAAGTCTGAAACAACTTCAAACAAATTTTGAAGATACTCTGCCAACTTCAAAATGTGCGAGATAGCAGGCCACCAAATGTTATTAAAAGCGTTATGAATATAAAGTGACACCACGGTGGTGTGCCAACCCTCGTGCTTATTAAATTGTACGCTTCTTCTAATATAATCAACAGTCATTGTTATATTCTTCCCAGGCATGAATCCGAATTGAAAAATCGAAAACCATTTAATATAATTCAGATGATAAAATACTCTTGATGTGATCAGTTTATTTAATACCTTCCCCCAACAATGTGGAAGGCAGATTGCTCTGAAAGATGACAATTCCGTTTTTGACTTACCCTCCTTATTGAAAAGAAGCAAAATTTGCTCTTACAGCAAGTTAGGAAAATTCCTTGAAATAAACAATAATTCAAAATTCTCTGAAAGAAATGGATTTGTATTAGATTTCTTTAATTACTGTCATGTCTCATCCATCCCACCCAGGACAGTTATGGGCAAAGATTGTATTACTTCTATTCCAAATTTAGTGAAGGGGAACTATGCAATGTTCTCTAACATGATGTTGAGACAGATTATCCCCCCCAAGCGGATCATGCACTGGAAAATTATAATCTATTAAAGCATTCATCATCTCCTCGTGGTTCAATGTTGTTCTACTACTTAAACCAATAGCCAATTAAATTATCAGCAGTCTGAAATTTACCTCTAGCTACTTGATTTGGCATTCAAAGAGGCTGTCATGGGTCAACTATCACAGATGCCCCTCTAGAAGTTACTTAACCAAAATTAGAGCCTTCTTATATATTGCTGCAAGCCACTTATATTACAGGGTTAAAATCTGCCATTCTTTTAAATTCAAATAGCTTCTCTACATCCATCTTCTTGCTCACCAAACTTTAGTTCATAGAATCTGCAGCTCATCATTTCACCATCCATCGCTCTTCTGTCTTCATTTTGTTCGACTAATGCATAATTCGCAAATTGCAATAATTATTATCAAAGACTCAATATATTCATTAAAATCAACAAGTTTATCAAAATCCTGTAAAGACTCCTACTCCAACGATTCACTAATTTTCATTTTGAATAACATCCAATCTATATTCAACATTGAAAACCTTTTCTTATGTTCTTGTGAATCTCCAAATGAGGTGCCCAATTGAAAAATAACTGCCAAATAATCACTTGCAGTAAAGTCATTAAGTATCTCCCAATCAGTTAATGAAAGTAATCCGTGTATTCTCGATCAAGTAACATCTAAATTATAGTCTGAAAATACACTATATTGACAAAAGTCACCAGACACCTATAAGAGAAACACAACATCGCATTTATTGGTATACATTAGTATGGTGTCGGTCCACCTTTGGCCTTAATATGCATGCACTGACCCTTCAAGACATTCTTTGACAAGGTTTTGGAACACAGCCATAGGTATGCGCTTACATTCAGTACATAATGCAGCTGCTAACTGTTGCTCAGTAGTGGGCTTTAGTTCCAAACTTCTTATGCAGCACTCTAAATTCATCCCATAAATGCTCTATGGGATTAAGATCAGGGCTCTGTGCTGGCCAGTTCACACACGATACGGAATTATCGTCAAACCATGCTGTAACAGTCCTTGCTTTATTGGCTTGGTGCATTATCCTGCAGATACCAACAAGGCTCGGTTCCATAGTATTGCCACAGAGTTGGTGGGACATAATTGTCCAGAATATAGAGACAGACTTGCTGATTAACAGGTTTGTCCACGATAACCAATGGCCCAGGACCATACCATGAAAAACATTCCCACACGAGTACACTGCCAAGTCCAAACTTGACTGTAGGAACAGTACACTGTGGTAAATTGCATTCCCCTGGCTGCCGCCATACCCACACATGGCCATCAGACTGATGGATCGTGAATATGGATTCATCAGCTCATAGGACCCTTTTCCTTTGATCTACGGTTCATGATAAATGTTCTTTACACCATGCTAAATGACAAGTAGCATTCCGAGTGGAGATTAAAGGTTTATGAGCTGCCACACAACCACAGTAACCTATGGAATGAAGTTCTCTGCGAATGGTACGTGTACATAGCAAGATTTCAGCATTTTTACTCACCTGTACATTGAGGTCTTTTGCATTACTCCATACATTAGCTTTAATGAGTCTCCTGAGGCTTGGACGTCCTCTATCACAGATTTTCTTTGGTCTACCGGTACGTTTTGCTGTTTCAGGCACGCCATGCGCCTTCCACTTATCCAGTACATCTAAAACATTTGACTTGGGTATATTTAAACGCCTCTCAGTTTCTCTTATGGACAACCCACTAATATAACACCCAACAATCTTTCCTTTCTCAAAGTAAATTCTCTCCCGCCATGACATTTTCACTCAACCTCACAGTGTGATACGATTGCGGTCAGCTGCAAGCTTGTTTTTATACCGTTTGCAGCTGTACTGCGCATCTTACACTGCTGCGGATCCATTCATTTGCTTTTGAAGGGGTGTCCGGTGACTTGTCAATATAGTGTATAGTAATCTGGATTTTTATAGATAGATCGAGCAGTTGAAAAAGAAGTTTGGTTTTCATAGGCTTTATGATTTTTGCAATGACACAAAAATATTATAATTTGCAATACTTTTTTTCTTTCACCACCAATTCAATTTTAGTGGTGTAAGCCTGGCTTTTGTCCATTCCTCTGAGATGGGTCTGGGTTTGTATCGTGGTGAGGCATGGAGGTTGTGTTTGTCTTACAGCACAGGCTCCTTTCCTTCCCTCCCTCAAACCAGTGACCCTAAACTAGGGACAGGTCACCGCTTATAGCCCATTGATTTGCTCACGGAAGTAGTTAAACCCCCAATCAAAATAAAATAATAATTCGGTTTTAAATAAATATCATTATTAAGGAACATCTTGTACTCTAAAACATAAAATTTACAGTAATATGTAATATTTTGAAATTTCTTTTATATGTTCTTAATAACTGAGGTTTCATTATATTAAGCTTTGCCTGGATCTACTCTGCTAGCCACCCAAAATGCAACACCAAGAAGGACACGAGATAGCAAAGCCAGATTTACTGGACACATAACAACAGATACAAAGATGAAACGATTGAGCTTACAGGCCCGTCCGACTAGCAGAACACACAGACATAAATAGTTTGTGTGGCCCCCATGGCTGTCAATCACGGTCGCTACACGCCGCGGCATCGAACGAAAGAGGCTTTGTATGTGGCTTGGGTATGTCGGTCCAGGCTGCTTCCACACATTGCCACAGATCATCAGGCGTAGCTGCGGGTGGTGCTTGCCGGGCCACTCGGTTGCCGATCGGCGACCAGACCTGTTCGATGGGCGCCATATCAGAACAGGCGGGCCACTGCAGCAGTGACACCTGGTGGGCCGTAAAGAATTGTTGCACGATGCGTGCCACATGCGGGCGCGCCTTGTCCTTTTGAAACGTGGCCGCTGGCAGGTCCTGAAGGTAAGGGAGGACTACAGGCTCCAAAACGTCGGAGATGTAGCGGTGGCTGTTGAGTGTAGCGGTGGCTGTTGAGTGTACCGGCGATGCGTGCCAGAGGGGTACGGGTGTCACATCCAATTGCGCCCCAAACCGTAACGCCAGGCAACGGACCAGTATGGCGATGCATAATGCAGGCGTTATACAGTCTCTCGCCGTGGTGCCGCCACACGCTGATCTGACCATCGTGGTGTTGCAGGCAGAAGCGGGATTCGTCGGAGAAGACAATGTCATGCCATTCCGTAGTCCAGGTGCTGCATTCAACGGCCCACTGCCGCAGTACAAACCGGTGGTGTAACGTCAATGGTAATCGGAGCAAGAAGCGCCGGGCGACAAGTTCCCGCTCCTGCAGAAGGCGTCCAACCATACGTGCTGACACAGATTGTTGCGCAACACACCCGAACTCCTGCGCTAACGTTTTCGATGTGGCAGTGCGAGCCGTCAACGCCCGCCGCACGACATGTCTATCCTCTCGTTCGGTGCTGTGCTGCAGCAATATCTCACGTCGGCCCGTCCGCCCCTCCTGCACCCACCGAATCCATACTCGCCTCACTGTGACTGGATGTCGTCCCACACTGGCGCCGATGTCTCGGTACGATAAACTGCTGTCGCAATAAGCCACTATTAGTCCTCTGTCGAACTCCAAAATGTGCTGGAATGACTGCGGTATTCTGCGACGAGGCATTAGGAAGCTTCCCACGCACAGGTCCGGCAGCACAACACACTTCCACTACTTACACCCCGCCTTCTGTGCACCCTTCTTATAGTGCTTCTCTGTGGCGTGCCGGGCGCACATGATTTGCATATGCCCTGCAATGCTAATCGTTTGCATGTCCTCTTGCGGGCAACGCATGCTGCAAATTTCAGGCCAATCGGATGCTTCCTTCTTGGTGTTGCATTTTGGATGGGCAGTAGTGTATATAATCTTGCCAGACAAGCATTCTAGACATCACAAAAAAATCTTAACTATCAAAACAGTGTTTATGATTGGAAACACATGAAAACTATAAATTCTCGCTACAATTAAATTACTTATGATTGTCGCTATGGTGATGAAAATTTATTTTTTAAAGACTTGCAGGCATGCAACAGTGGACATCTATTTAACAAAACTTCCTTATTTAACAAATTTTATGAGGAAAACTTAGAACCTGAGCTAAAAGTGTTAAAAAATACCTTCATTTAATGAATTGATTTTCTACTTAACAAAGTCCTTCACAGAAGTTACTTTCATTTTGTTTCTATATTTTGAACTCTAAACTGAGAAGAATGTTGCTATTGCTGATCATCTTACTGACAATGATATTCTACAGAGAGTTCGGAGAAATCTTGAGACTGCCAATGATTCTGAAGATGTGAAGACAGCAAATGTGAATCAAAACTTACTAAAGATTATATGATCAAAGTGTTTCAGTGATTTGAAATTGGCTTCAATTTATTGATAATGTGTGTTTTTCACCATCTTAATAGATGACACTTACTATAAAGAAACCTTTTGTAAAAAAGTTCAGAAAAAAATTGCTGAATTCTTTGAAGAATGATCCACAAATATTTTTAAGGTAGTATTGTTTCAATTTGGTAAAAATTCAGTTTAAGGTCTTATGTGTGCATCAAGTGCATTTTATAAAAGTACTGCAGTGGTTGCTCTGACACCAACTTATTTGCCAAGTTATTTTTTTTTTTTCCTGCAAAAGTGCTATAACAATACAAAAAGGTAATTGCCAAATCTTTTTCCATTGCCAAAAGGATTTTTTTTTTTTTTTCGCAAATTGCGAAGAATCGATTGGCAGCCTGATCCCTGGTACTGTAAACACTGGTATTAAATTATTCTTTAAATTCAGAATCTAAATGAAATCAAGTAAATACAGTAATTTTAATACTGTAGTGAGAATTTTAATACTAAGACAAAGAGTGCTACATTACTGTTAAATTTAAAGCCTTTAATAAATAGACAATGAGTAATAAAAACTTTTACAAGTTTTTCAAAATGGTATAACAATTAGTTTATTTATTATGGCCAAAGTTCAATCTGTATTGATGCTAAAAAAGACCTATTCCATATATGGCTAATTTTCTATATAACTAATCTTTCAGTCATCACCAAGGGTTTCATTAAATAGAGATTCCACTGTAAGTATGTTACTATGTGTGTGCATGACACTGCAATGTCTTAGAATTAAAACCTGAGAAAAATAATTTACTGCAAAGCCATGTTAAATAAGTATATATATAAAAAAAAACACCTACCTTACAGCAGATTTTGGAATGGAACCATATATTAGAACACTTAAGCCTCTATACAGTCCTAAGACACCATGGCTTTTAACAGTCTGTTTAACAACATCGGCAATTCCACTGTACCTTGGCTTTGCAGATCGCTCATCAAGCTGAAGTTGGGTTTTCACATATTCAGTTGGAAATGTGATGCATATCTCAATACCACCAGTAATACCACCTAAACAATAAGAAAAACAGGTAAAAAAAAAAATACAGATCATAATAAAATGTGTAGATGAAAACCATCTGTCATATGAAAAATAACCAAAATTATGGATTTTCTTGATCCATTACTTTTGGTTGGGTTAGAAGTGCTTTGAAACTATGAATTTTTGGACAAATCTTGTCCTTTCATCAGATCAGAGATGGTTGCTATCAAAGTTAAAACATTAATCACTAAAATTAAGTGAAGCTGCGTTAAATTATAGCCCTGATTAGAATGCCTATTCATAGCCTATCAATATACACTGAAGTAGCAAATTCTTAGCAACACCTCCAATGCATTGGGCCACCCTTAGCCTTCAAAAATACATGCAATTCAATGTAACATGGATTCAAGAAGGTGCTGATATCATTCCACAGATATGTTCAGCCACAAGGATGTGACAGTGTCCATTGATTGGCAAACATTTGCTGGAGGTTTAAATATGATTTTATTGCATAAATGTGTTTCAGCTTGAAAACGGAGGTCAGAAGCTGCAAACATTTCTCCGTAATCTTCGGGCATCAAATTCTTCCGCGAAATCGAGGAATTCCGCCTTTTAGCAAGTCTTTTGTAAAAGTAGATCGTGCTTCTGTTATCGGTTTGTCCGTCCGTCCGTCTGTACCCACGGTATCTCTGCAACTATTAGTCTGATTTGAAAAATTTTATTTGCGTTCGGAAGCTTGAAATATGTGAATGATGATCCTTCATTTGGTTTTTTTTTTTTTTTTTTTTACGATGCACAATTTTGCCGCTAGGGGGAGTAAATGCAGATGATGTCGAATTCAAAATTATGTTTTAATCCACATATTTGCTTCTAAACATCAGATTGAAAAAATTATTTTATCTTTCGATTCCATTTATATCGAAGAGTGTTTTAGATATAGTTTCATTTTCAAATTACGCATAGATTTTCCGCTAGGGGCGTAAAAGTATATTACATTTTTTCCGATAACTCTTCTCCTAAAACACCGATTTGAAAAATCTTTTTTTCAGCGGATACATCTCCTAATGGAAAATCTTTTGCATATAATTTCGAATTTTTGGTAAAGAATACTTTGGCCACCAAGGGGCGTAAGTGGTAATTTTTGCATCTGATGCATTTGCCATAAAATCTCAGCTTCTAAAATATAGATTGAAAAAATTATTTCGTGGACTGATGTCACTCACATCAATAAACCTTTTCGGAATATTTTCTTCCTAAAATATCTCACAGTTTCTCCGCCAGGGGCGTAGATGTATATCTTATTTTTGTCAATATCTCTAACTTCTAGGAGTCAGATTTGAAAAATTCCTTCTTTGTTAGATAGTGTTTTCCGTGTGACACGTTCATATAATTTCAAAATTTTAAAGTAATTCATAGACTTTCCGCTAGGAGGCGTAAAGGTAAATTGCGTTTCTCACTATTTCTCTGCTTCTAAACCTCAGATTTGAAAAATTCCTTCTGCACCGGATACAGCTCCTGATGGGAAATCCTTTGCACATAATTTCTAATTTTTGTAAAAAAATGGTATGGCCACCAGGTGGCGTAAGTCTTAATTTCCACTTCTGATGTATTTGCAGCAAAATACGAGCTTCTAAAATCTCGAATGAAAAAAAAAGTTTTTTGTTGACCGATGCTACTCATGTCGACAAACCTTTTAGGAACACTTTCTTCATGAAATAATACATGGTTTCTACACCAGGGAGCGTAGATGTATATCTTATTTTTGTCAATATCTCTACTTCTAAAAGTAGAATTTGAAAAATTCCTTCGTTGTTGGATAGTGTTTCCAATGCGAAATGTTTTTCCTATAAATTCAAAATTTTCACGTAAATCATTCAAGACTTTCCGCTAGGGCGCATAAAGGTAAATTGCGTTTTCTGCTCCTAAAACTCCGATTTGAAAAATTCTTCCTGTATCGCATACAAAACCTGATGGAAAATATTTTTCACATAATTTCTAATGTTTGGTAAAGAATGGTTTGGCCACCAGGGGTCACAAGTGTTAATTTCTGCTTCTGATGCATTTGTAGCAAAATCTGGGCTCCTGAAAACTCGACTAAATTTTCTTTTCTTGGACCGATACCGCTCATGTGGATAAACCTTTTGAGAATACTTTCTTCCTAAAATAATGCATGGTTTTCCCCACCAGGGGACGTAAAGTCGCATCTTATTTTTGTCGATAACTCTGTTTCTAAGAGTTCGTAAGCTCAAGATTCTGTTTACACCAATATCTGAGGGATTAAAGACCTGATTGAAAAAATTATTTCTTCCGTCAGATACTATTGTTTTCCATACCGGTTCCATTGCCTTTGAATAGCTTTGATAAATTTAATTTGAGTCAGAACGGATTCAAAAGACGTGCTTATTACACCCGAAAATTTGGTGTCATCTTTCTTGTTCATTATTATTTTGGTTATTTGCGAGATCAATGCACCAGTGAACAGAATTTGGGAGTGAGGCGGAGGGGGGGGGGGGGATGTTCGTCCGAGGACGAAATTGTATCTTTACGAAAATTTCAAAAACGGAATGTCGACGAAGTTTAGATTTTTTCCGCAATCGTAATTCCTTTTTTTCTCGCGATGTTGCTTCTGCCCAGTATTATTGTTAAATAATATTTAACTGCATAAATATTTTTTATTTCGGTTTGAAAATAGCGGGAAAATTTCCAAAACCGGAAGTCCGACGGTGCGACCTTTTGGTCTTCAGATATCAGGATGCCAAACTAATTCCGGACTGCGATTCGAATCACTGGATCCGCCAATACCTCGTTAGCCAATTAGCCAACACAGTACACCAATAAACCAATGGAGGCACAGTATAACAATTAAAACAGGGATTTAATAGATATATGCATAAATTACACCGGACACTTCTAATTGTGAAAGCTATAATTTCCGGCCAGCTTTTGGCCCTCTTCGGTGTTTCAGAAAATATATGTCCTAACGAAAAGTCTGTTCGTTCTCAATGGGCCGCAAATAAAATACTGGTAAAAAGTACTTACATAGGTCCTCGAGTATCCACAGTATTGATGACACCAAAAACACAAACACTCACATGGGTAGTTTGATCTTAACTTCCATCACCGCTCATTCTTTGCTGTGGCTAAAACGACGTCGTTCCCCGGTCACTGGAGGTACATAATCAGACACACACACAAGATTTCTTCTCCTCTACTCGACACGAAGAGGCTAGCGGTTACTTCACAGCTCTCTCTCTCTCTCTGCAGGGGATCTGCTTTGTGGTTCCTGAGGCTGGCGTTTCTTCTCTCTCTCTCTCTGGATGAGCGAGGATATTCCCTAATTATTATGTCTCCGTCTGCATTTCACCTGAAATGGCTCCTTACGAGAGGTATCCGTAGTCCGGCGAGGTGAAGAAAGTTCCCAGGCAGATCTGGTGCTGGTTATTCCTCAGCTTATGTTTTCAGCTGGCTTCACTTCTTATGCTCAGAATTGCAAGAGCACGCAGACTACAAGCATTTGTTCCTGGCGCGAGGAAAAATCCTTCCTCATTCTCTCGGCTTAAAATGGATTCTGTCCCTCTCAACAACAATCTCCCGTCTCCAAGAAATTGGTAAACAGTGAATTCTATCACTTGAAACCGCGACATATTTATGATAAACCGCTCTTCAAGTCCAAGAGCTTTCCCATTGCTTCGCTCGCGGCACAGACAAAAGCTTCAAACACTTTTGCCGTCCAAATACTTTTGAGTCGTGGGAAATAGCTTTTAAACTCTGACACGTCCCATTTCCGTTTATGGGCCCTTTGTTCTCGTGGCAAACACCTGCAACTCGCCACTTGAATTCCAAGTGCCAGCAGATCTTTTCTTAATATACCGTCCCTCGCAAGTGTTTAAATTATAACTCTGTTAATTAAAGCCCCCAATCAAGTTTCAATTACCGTTAATTAGCCACGCCTCTCACCAATTAATTATGCGATGGGGGGGATAGTCACAATATTCTAAAAGTTGCACCACTTATCTAAAATAGTTAAAGCTTTCATGATAATTAACACAGCAATCAAACATAGCCGAATCTTCCGAAGGTTTAAACAATCATGGTAATAATGCAATAACTGAAATATGCAGTTTTAAAGTTTAACCCTAATTGTGCTTTGGAATCATGGCTTAAACTCAGGATTCACACTAATGAGAATCATCTTAACAGAATTTTGTCTAATTTAAAAAAAATTGCTACACAAATTAGAGAATTCAGATAATCTAAAGCCTTTGAAATCATGAGAGATCTAGTAACTGTGCTTTTAACAGTATCGCCATTGAATGCTCATGTGGAACATCTTTGGTCAGCAGTTAGACACACATTAGGTGAAATAAGCCTTCTAATGAAAAAGAACACACCTGAAAGTCCCATTTGGATCAAAACATCAGGAATAGAAATCAATAATTTTGTCCCTGAAGATGCGATAAGACTATATGGTGGGAGGATAGCATGAAATCTCACCGACCAAACTACAAAGATTAATTTGTGTATTTGATTACCTCAATTTCAACTTTTAAGCATACTATAATTGAAATATGCAAAATAAAACATACTGATATTATACTAAGCAATTTCATAAAAATAATATAGTATGAAATATACAGTTTTTTTTGTTTTTTTTTTTTATGGCCACTAACAATTTCGGTCTTGGTGGCCAATGCTACTAGCAAAATTTGCAAGTCTGGATCTTTAGTGTTAAGTGCCAAATGAATATTCTATTCACGGCAAGACTATTTAAAACAGATTTAATAGAAAGTGCGGAGTCCTTGTTTAATAACTCATTCATTCTATGTTTAGTATTATCAGTGAACTTACATTAGTGTTTTAGTAGCTGTGTTACTCAAGAATAAATAACGATAAATTATTTCAGGAGTCTGTCGATTATGAACATAGTTACCGCTGCAAATCATTCCTTAGTTTTGACTTACACCATCAATTATTTGATCAAGAGACTGAAAACTAGTTTCTTATCACAGCTTCGGAAATAAGTGAAAAGAAAAGGCATAAGAACTAAGTACAGAGCAAAACAGTCAACAAAATGGCTATGTCGAAAGAATATATTCACATAGAAAAACTGACAGAAACTATGCAACGTGGAAATTTAGGATGGAAATGTTGTTAATCAGAGAAAACCTAAGTGATGTAGTGTTTGAACCCAAACCACAAACTGTAGATGAAACATGGGTTAAAATTGCTTAAAGTTACACGAGACCAGTGCAAAGGATACATGGAACAACAAACTCGAACAAGTACATGAAAGAACCAATTTATCCAGTAAACTGTATCTGTTAAAAAAATTGCACAGTATAAAATACACTGAATCAATTCCAATTCAATCGCACGTTGAAGAATTAAGCGAACTGGGAGAAAAATTAAACAATATTGGAGAACAAATAAAAGAAAACCATATGGCAACAATTTTGTTGTGTAGTATGCCAAAGTTATAGTACATTGATAACTGCTCTGGAAAGCAAAAGATGAAGAACTATCACTGGATTACGTAAAATCTAAATTAATTGACAAGTTCAGTGCTGGAAAAAATGTTAAGGTCGTGTAAAGAAATGCGAAAATGCAAACAATAGATGACTACGTTAATGGGACGAGCTGTTCAAATACTGCTAAAAGAAGTTTCAAACACTTCTAAAATAAAAATGCGACAAAAATGTTTACAGAAAAAAATAAAAAGAAGAAATCGAATTAACTACATTTGCAGCTGAAAAAAAAGGAAAGGTCAGGAATGTTTCCCCGAAGAGTATGTAAATTAGGTTGTTTCATGCATGTGTAGGAACAGGCGCCTTGATAAGCAGAGCACGTGGCAACATCAGCGTTGGCTTTAAGAGTATTGCTATGGCGAAAAGCAAAAAGGTGTCGGATTTTTAATGTGGTAAAATACAAGGCTTGCATGTGAGTGGGAAGAGTGGTGCCGAAATTGGAAAGGGTATAGGTCGATCCAAGACCGTAGTGAACAATTATTTGTTAAATCCATCTTCTTATGGACTAAAAAAAATCTACAGGTAGGCCAAAATCAATTTCAAATCACATGAAACGTAGAGTTTGTAAACTTGCATGTGCTAACAAAAAGTCGTCCAGTGAAATTGTTTGTGAACTGAACTTGTCCTGCAGTGTCCGAACTGTAAGAAATGTTTTAGCCAGCAATTCGAACATCCAATACATTAAGCTAAAGCCAAAACCCTACCTGAATGCTAAACATATATGTGCTCGAGTAGAGTTTGCAAAAAGGCATCTTACTTTCAGATATAAGAGGAAAGACGTGGTCTTTTCCAATGAAAAGAAATTTAATTTGGATGGGCCAGACGGTTTCGCTAAATATTGGCATGATCTGCGGAAAGAAAAACCCTATTTCTCAACAAGCGCAAATTCGGCAGAGGCTCTGTCATGGTTTGGGGGGGGGACATTTTCTGCTACTGGAAAAACGTCACTTGCGATTGACACAAAAATTAATTCCAACAAGTACCAAGATATGCTGGCGGATAATTTACTACCTGTTGCTCCCCTTATGGCATCGGGAGATTGGATTTTTCAGCAAGACAATGCCAGCATCCACAACTCTCGGTCTACTAAAGCGTGGTTTGAAGCCAATGATGTTCGTGACTAGCCTTCACAGTGCCCCAACCTCAACCTGATGGAAGACCTTTGGGGTATAATGGTGAACTCTGTCTACAAGGACTTCAGACATTTCCAGACAAAAGCGGACCTTATTGCAGCAATGCAGACAGCATGGGCAAACATCAAAATTCCAACACTATCGAAACTTGCAAACTCTATGACTGATAGATTTATTGCAGTCATTGAAAAGAAAGGCAAACTATTAGACTATTAAGTGCTAAATTGCTCAAACATGTATGCCGACCTTATATTTTTTTCCAAAATGAAAATGGTCTAATAATTGCAATTTTATATTTTATTGTTAATTATGCAACATTCGCATAAATATTTTGTCTGTACTCCGATTATACATTGCTTTGATACTGTATTAAATTTTAGGACCTCTAGAGTTGTAGTACTTTTAATAAACTTTTTTCCAGGGCTGTACAAGAGAAGAACGCATATTAAGAAACGGTCCGTTACACACTCAAACACAATTTTCAGTTTATAAAACAAAGAACACTTTTGCTGTCCCTAATTTTAAAGCCAAAAGATATTGTACTTACTGTCACAAGTTAAATCATTTTAGAAATGAGTGTTGGCATCTGAATGCTAATAAATAAGCATAGTAATATTAACAAAGGTAAAACAAAGTTTACTCCTAAGCAGCTGATTTATAATGTTCAGTAAATTACAAAGAAACAACCTGTCACACAAGTTGAACATATGTAGCAAAAATGAAAGATTATTTTTGTGCAAGCATTACAAGCAAAGATGCAAAACTTTATATAACAAAGGATGATGCACAAAGAGCATTGGTATCACAAAACCATTCAATGTCTTGGATTGTAGATTCAGGAGCAACTAGCCATATGAGTAGTGACAAATTCCTTTTATAGATTTACAGAAAAATCAAATGAAAATGTAACCATTGCAAATGGTCATATGTTGAAGTCAAAAGGTTTTGGAGAAAGTAAGATACTAGTGAAAACTCTAGAGAGAAATGTTCACACCCTTAGTCTATCAAATGTTTTTTATGTCCCAGACCTCGTTGGAAAACTCTTATCAGTTAAAGTGCTTGCTAGTAAAGGCTTTACAGTACTATTTGAAGAAAATACTTGCACTATAAACAAAGGTCAAACCATAGTTGCAAATGCCATTGCCACAGATGGTTTATTTGAACTCATCATTGTTAAAGATGAAGTTACAAACTATGTAACACAATTGGAGAATGTGTAAAAATGAAAACTGCATTTATAAATGGCATCTCAGATTAGGACATTGAAGTAAGTAAAGAAATGGCAAATAAAAATTTAACTAAAAAGGTATGAAAATAAATAATTGTAAGCATAGTTTTTATTGCGATTCATGTATTAGAGCGAAACTTACAGAGAAACCATACCCAAAACAGACATCTTACAGAGCGAAAGAACCATTAGAACCAAAACACTCAAATGTATGTGGGTTTTTAAGTTGAAAGGTTGGGAAGAAAGAGATATTTCCTGTCTTTTATAGAAGACTTCGGTAGATATGCAACAGTAGCCTATACATAATAAGTAGAAAAAATGAAGTATTGGCAAAGTTGAAAGAATTTGTTAGTTCTACTACAAATAAATTTGATAGAAACTTAAATTTTGAGAATAGGTAATGGCCTAGAATACTGCAGCAAACAAGTTGAAGAGTATCTAACAAAAGAAGGTATTGTACACTAAAATTCTATAGTGTAGCTCAAAATGGAGTAGCCGAAAGAAAGAAGGGGGGGGATCTATCGTTAGTTGAAATGTGCAAAGCAATGCTAATTAATGCAAATTTACCAAAAGCATATTGTGGGAGAAGCAGTGCTAACAGCAACGTATTTGCAAAATAGATTAGTCACTAAAGCAAGTAACAAAACTCCGTATAAGTTGGGGAACAGGGTCAGACCAAATATCAATAATTTAAAAGTGTTTGGATGCAAAGTCTACTACTACATCCATGAACAGAAAAGGAAGTTAGATAAAGCAGTTGAAGGTACATTCATCGGTTATGATTTTAGATCAAATGGATATTGAGTTTACGTTGGAGGAAGAAACTTAGTCTCTTGTCCAGATCGGTAATATTCTTGAAAATCAATTTAGCAAGGGAAAAAAAAGAAACTGAAGAACAAGGAGATTTTAATCTCATACACTTAGGAAATCAGAATTCTCCAGGAAGTGCAGATATTGAAAACGAAATACAGAAGACTCAACAAGAAGAAAGCACTGAAGAAGTTTTAGAAGAGCAAGAAACTGAACCAGGCATAAACATTAATTTATCTAGAGTTTCTCAGCATTCAAATAAAAGAGTTCCACCAGAATGACTTGGATTTAAAGCAAGAACAAATGGAAAAAAGTTTTTCAAGAAAAGCAAAAACAAACCAAACTTCTAACTCAGATCCAAAATCTCTAAGTGATATACAAGATCTTCCAGAAAGAGAACAAAATGGCAAAATGCAATGAAAGAAGAAATGAAGTCCTTAAAAGCAAATAATACTTGGTCACTAACAGAGTTACCAAATGGAAAGAAAACTATAGGAAGCAAATGGATCTTAGAGACAAAATGTAATGATAAACCTCAAATAACAAAGTATAAGGCCAGATCAGTAGCAAAAGGATATGATCAAAAATATGGGTCAGACTACGATGAAACTTTTGCACCAGTGGTCAAGCACATTACAATAAGATCTTTTCTTACTACAGCGGCATATGAACAAATGCAGGTACACCATATTGATATTAAATCTGCGTATTTGAATGCAAAATTAAATGAGAAAATATATATGAAGCAACCAGAAGGTTTTGAAGTGTAAGGCAAAGAACACAAAGTTTGCAAATTGGACAAGTCTATATATGGTTTAAAGCAAGCAGCAAAAGCATGGAATAACTCAATAGAACAAACATTGGAAAGTCTTAAATTTAGTAAAAGCAAGGCCGATTCCGGTCTATTTTTCAAGACAGAAAAAGAAAATCCTGTGTATTGAATTCTGTATGTAGAAGACATTTTGATCAGCACTAAAAATGTTGCACAAATAAAAAGTAATAAAAGAATTGCAGGAAAGGTACAAAGTGACAAAATTAGGTGAAAAGCAGTATTACTTAGGAACTGAAATGCTGAAAAGCAAAGATGCAAGTTTTCATTTACACCAAAGGAACAAAATGCAAGAAATGATTGAAAATTTGGATTAAAAGAAGCAAACCCAATTAACACTCCCATGGAAACTGGATACTATAAGCTTGAAGGAGAAGATGCATTACCAAACAACCACAAATACATACAAGCAATAGGATCTCTGTTATACATCTCTACTATAACAAGACCTGATATCTCCACTGCTGTACATATTTTGAGTAGAAGGTATCAAAACCCAAGGCAAGGAGATTGAGCAGCTGTTAAAAATGTAATAAGATATCTAAAAGAATCACAAGACAAGAAAATTAAAATTTTTGCAGAACATTCTCTAGTAATGAAAGTACTGTATATACTCGCGTATAAGTCGAGAAATTTGGGACAAAATGAGAACTTCAAAGTAATGGGGTAGACTTATACGCGGGGTCTAAAAAAATCGTAAGTCCAAAAGTTCTTCCCTTGAGGCAAAAGGCAATCCATCCCAAAAGAAATAAAAATGCCGATGAGGTATTAATTACGAAATCACAACCCTCCAAAAGAAAAAAGAAAGAAAGAAAAAACACTGATGTGGTAGAATTACGAAATCGCGACCCTCCGAATTTCTCCTCTGCGTATCCACAGCACAGCCACAGCCGCGCATAGAAAGCTCCACCCTTCCGACTACCAGTTGATTGCGCTGACCTTTGACGTAATGGAGCCATGCGACAGCCAGTGTTAGGTGTTGCTTGTTCTTAATCGCATGTGTTTTTCTTGTTCTTAATCGCACATGTCTCGCTTCTCCTATTATGGGTGACACGGATTGTGTAAAGAAACGGATGTCCTATAATGCAGGATTCAAGTTGAAAGTGGTTTCTTTTGCAGAAAATACTAACAACTGTGCTGCTTCACGTCAATTTGGCATTAACGAAAAACTGATTCGAGATTGGCGTAAAAAAAGACGGACTTCGTGAAAATCCTAAAATCGCAAAAGGCGCTGCGCCGTGGAACGACATCTTTCCCAGAGCTGGAAAGTGTCTTGAATGATTGGATTGTGGGCTGCAGATAAAATGGTTACATTGTAACGTGAACTGGTATACGTTTGCGAGCAATGAAGCTCGCAAAAGATTAAAAGTTTGCAGCCGCAAATAACACTTTTCGTGCCTCACCAGGTTGGTGCACAAGGTTCATGAACCGCTATGGGTTGTGTCTACGCCAGCGCACCAAAATTGCACAAAAGTTACCTCGTGACCTGGAAGCAAAGATAATGGAATTTCAAAAGTATGTAATTCAAAAGAGAAAAGAGACTGCTTTTGAACTTTCCCAAATAGGGAACATGGATGAAACCGCCATGTGTTTCGACCTTCCTGGAAATACGACGGTGAACCAAAAGGGCGTAAAAAACATCTTGATCAAAACGACTGCCCACGAAAAATCCAGTTTCACGGTTGTTCTTTCCTGTTTGGCCGACGGCAGTAAGCTACCTCCGGTAATTATTTTCAAACGCAAAACTCTGCCGAAAAGCGTTGTCTTTCCGTCTGGTGTGCTCGTTCGTGCCCATGAAAAAGGATGGATGAACGAATCCGGAACAATTGACTGGTTAAAGAATGTGTGGAACAAAAGGCCAGGTGCACTTTTGCGGAAACCTTCTCTTTTGGTGTGGGATATGTTTGTTGCACACCGTTGTGCAGAAGTGAAAAAAACTGCAGAAAATTCAAAAACAACTCTTGCTGTCATCCCAGGTGGGCTGACATCTGTTCTTCAACCATTAGATGTCCGCCTTAATAAGCCCTTCAAGGACAATGTGCGGAGGTATTGGGCAGATTGGATAAGTTCCGATTTGCCGACTGAAACCAAGGGCGGAAATCTAAAGATGCCGGATATCCGTTTGATTGTGCGATGGGTCAAGGATTCTTGGGATGAGATACCTGCGGAAATGGTAGTGAAATCATTCAAGTAATGTTGCATTAATAACAAACTTGATGGCACAGAGGATGATGAAATTTTATGAGTGATGATGACAGTGATTCTGATAACACATGCATAGATGGGAATACTGATGTTTAGGATGACGCGCCGATGACTGAGAAAGACTTTTTTGAACTGTTTGGAGAGTCTGACTCGGAATCTGATTTTGAAGGGTTCCGATGAAGTTTTTGGGTATGCAAATTAAATTTAGTATTATACATCATCATCGTCAACCATTATCAATCCACTGCTGGACGAAGGTCTCCCCAAGTTTCCTCCACAACGGTCTGTCTTGTGCCAGTCTCCTCCATGTCACCCTTGCATACTTTCGAATTTCATCCACCCATCTCCCATGTGGTCTTCTTCTGGGTCTTTTCCTGTCCCTTGGAATCCAATCTAAAATTTCAGTTGTCCATCGATGATCTGTCCTTCTGGCAGTATGTCCAGCCCATTGCCATTTCAGGGATTTAACTCTGATCATGATGTCTTCCACTCTTTGTCATTTTTCGGATCCACGAGTTCTTTTTCTTATCTCTCCTGGTTACACCAAGTATGCACCTCTCCATGCTTCTTTGAGTTGTCTGCAGCCTTTGTATATCTCTTTTAGTTAAGGTCCACGTCTCTGCACCATATGTAAGCACTGGAAGGATGCATTGATCAAACACTTTTCTTTTAAGACATAATGGCATATTGCTCTTGAAAATTATGCTGTTTCTTACAAAAGCTCTCCAGGCAAGTTTTGTACGCCGATTAATTTCTTCATCAATGTGACCCTCACTTGATATCTGCTGTCCAAGATAAACGTACGTGTCTTATCTCCAGCTTTTCTCCATCAATCGATAAATCCTCATTTCTTGTAAAAGCATTGAACATCACTTTTGTCTTCTGAAAGTTCATTTTTAATCCCACTTATTTACTCTTGTCAGCAAGTTCCTGGATCATAATCTGCAGCTCTGATGGGGTAGTTGCAAAAATGACTACGTCATCAGCAAAACGAAGGTGGGTTAAATAATCTCCATTAATCTTTATCCCCTTGTTTTCCCAGCTCAGCGATTGAAAAACACCCTCCAATGTGGCATTAAAGAGCTTTGGAGATATGGTGTCACCTTGTCTCACTCCCTTTCCAATTTTTACGTGTGTGGTATTTTCAAACAGCCGAATCTTTGCACTTGCATTTTCATAGATGTTATTAATAATATTAATGTATGCATCTTCAATACCGCAGGTTTTCAGAGCCATTGTAACTGCTGATGGTTTCACCGAATCAAAGGCTTTTTCATAATCGATAAAAGCCATGCACAATGGAAGTTCATATTCCCTCGCTCTTTCAATTAGTTCTCTCAGTACGTGGATATGATCTATTGTGCTGTAGCCACTCCTGAATCCAGCTTGTTCTCTCGGTTGAGCCATGTCCAGTGTTACCTTCAAGCGGTGTGAAAGAACTTTAGTGAAGATTTTATAAACTACTGATAGGAGGCTGATAGGTCTGTAGTTTCCGAGATCCTCAATGTCACCTTTCTTATGTAGCAGGATCATTGTAGCGGTGTTCCAATCCTCAGGAATCTTTCCTTCATTAAGGCATCGAGTGAAAATTTGGGCGAGTACTGTTTCGATTTCTCCACTTGCTTCTTGTATGATGTCTACAGTAATTCCATCTTCTCCTGGAGCTTTTCCCAGCTTCATGTTCTTGATTGCATGTGCAACTTCTGCTGGAAGGACTGGAGGAACTCTGGTACTGGTATCTTTCATGATGTCTGGAGTGCATGTATCATCCTTTCATATAATTTGGAGTAGAAATCTTTCACTCTTGTCAAAATTTCGCCTCTATTTCTTGTTACAGAACCATCTTCTTTTCTCAGTGCCATAATCTGTTTTCTTCCCTTACTGAGATGTCCCTTTGCTATCTTTAGGCTTTGGTTGTTTTCAATTGCTTTCCTCACTAGTTCACAGTTGAATTTTCTTACGTCTTCAGTGATACTTTTTCTTACTGTCTTGCATAGCTCTATATATTCCACTTTGGAAGTCACATCTTCTTTAGTTGTCCTCATCTCTCTTCTTTTTTGCATCAACATTTTCGTTTTTCCTGATAATTTGTTTACATGCAACTTGTTCTTAGACCCAGCTAATTTTGTTGCTGTTTCCATAAGAGCTTTGGTTACTTTTCTGTTAACTTCAGAGATGTCCACTTCTTCCGATCTTAGGCCTTCTAAAGCAGAGAACCTGTTCTTCAGTTCCAACTTGTAGGTATTATGGTGTTTTTTAAGGTTGGTTATGTCAATAGATTTTGTTTGTCTTATGAGCTTGCCATGTTCAAGTTTAGTGTTGATGTGCATCTTACATCTCACCAATCTATGGTCACTACTTGTGTTGAACTTGTTTAGCACACTGCAGTCTTCTATGACGAATTTTTTGTTACACATGATAAAATCAATTTCACTTGTCCCATTTGGATGTCTCCATGTCCATTTCCTGTGTGGCTTTTTCTTGAAAAAGGAGTTCAAGATGAAAAACCCTTCTGCCTCTGCAAACTCAACGAGAGTATTTCCACGCTGGTTTCTGTTGCCGTGACCGAATTTACCTACTGAAGTTTCATTCTGTTGCCGTTGCCCTATTTTTGCATTGAAATCTCCCATAATTATCTTCAAGTGCTGCTTACCTTTATTATTTAGATCATGAATTTCCTAATAAAATTCTTCAATTTCTTCTTCAGGATGACTTGTGGTGGGTGCATAAGTTTGAATAATCTGAGCCTGGTATCTTCTCGAGAGTTGAATAACGAGTCGTGCAGCTCTGTCAGAGGAACTTTCAACTTCTACAACTTTATCCTTCAGTTTCTTGTTTATTATAAATCCAACACCACTAGTTCTGCCAGTATCTGTCCCACGATAGTAGAAGAGATGTCCACTTCTCAGTTCAATGAGATCTTCTCCTTTTCTCCTTACCTCGCTTAGCCCGACGATGTCCCACTTGATCCTTTGTAGTTCCTCTTCCAATTCAAGAAGCCTTGAATCAGAAGATAGGAAGCGTCCGTTGTACGTAGCCAAGGTCAACATCAGATGGCAGCCTAGTCCGGTCCTCCGGGGATTCTTAGCACCCTCTGCCTTCATGTCGCACTGGCCGCTGCCTTGGCCAGGTACATTCCAGCTGCCGGAGACTGAGGGCCAAGATTTAAGTTGTGGAGTCATTTTGGAGGGGTTTGGCCATAACTCACCACGCTGGCCAAGCGGGTTGGTGAGTGTGGGATAGCATTTCCTCTAATCCCGATGGTATAGTTATACCGCTATTGGCGGTCATCAGAGCCCCTTTAGTGGGAACACGATGTACCACGAGAAGGCGATGATGATATCATTATATATATACACACTGAAAAGCAATTGAATTAGAGATACCTGTCTAGTAACGTGTAGACAGGTATCTCTAATTCTTTCGCCCTGATGACTGTGGCGATTCATCTTGGCATGGACTCGACAAGACACCGGAAGCGTTGGGAAGTCATACGAATCCACGACTCCTGAACAAGCTCCCACAGTTAATGAAGATTTGATGGACGGGGGTCAGAGCCTCGCAAAACTCTCTCGATGGCATCCCAGATGTGCTCGATGGTATTGAGGTCAGGTGACCTAGCTGGCCAAGGAAGCAAGGTCAGGTTGGTGGAGTGCTCATCCAACTATTCGGATACAATTCGGAAGCAATGGCATGGTGCATTGTCTTGTTGCAGTATGAGGTCCCCAGTAGGATGTTGAAGATGGTCATCCAGGATATCCCGGTAATGTTGACCTGTGAGGGTCAATGTCACACGTACCAGGGGTTCCATTTCAGTCCACGTAAAGTCCCCAGATGAGAATGCCACCCCCACTAGCTTGAAGAGTACCCTGCTGGCAAGAAGGATCCATCGCTTGTTTACGCCGTACTCGTATCCTGCCATTTGCATGTACCAACGCGAATCTCGACTCATCAGTCCAGGCAACATTTTTCCACATGTCTAGGGTCCAGTGGCGATGTTCCCGCGTCCGTGCTAATCTTTGCACCCTGTGATGTGCGGTCAGCAGCGGTACCCTCGTGGGACAATGGCTTCTGTACCCCACAGCGAGGAGATGGTTCTGGATGGTGTTGCTGCTTACACGTTTTTGTGCACCAGTGTTAAATTGCCGAGTGATTTCTTGCACTGTGGCCCTTCTATCCGCTGTCACAATGCGAGCTAGCTGACGACCCTGCTCATCCACACGCTGTTGTCCATGGCAGTTGGCCCTTGCATGGATAGTTTTACCGGATTTGATGTACTCACGGTGCACCCGTGACACAGTGGCTCATGAAAATCCCAGTGCCTGCACGACTTCCGAGATGGAGTGACCCATTCGTCAGGCCCTGACAATTTGCCCACGATCAAATGCGCTTAGATCCTTCGTCTTACCCATACTGCATCAGACTCTTACTGATTTCCGTCGCATCACTCCTTATATTGTCAGATAGCTTTATACGTCATGTCGTTTCCGTTTACAGGGCCCGCCCACAGCGCCACATTTGCATAACGCCAGCTGTCTCTAATTCAGTTGCTCTTCAGTCTACATATATGCACTGGGATGCAAGGCCAGGTGATGCACAGCATAATACAGCTTCTCCTTGAGAAATGTCAACCCTGCCTTCTCGTGGTGCATCCTGCCAATAGCGGTGTGTTTATGTATATACATTAGAACTTTTTGCACTTACCTCCTTATGAGGTAAAGTGCAAAAAGTTCCATCAGAGGAAGCCACGATGTTCTTAATAACAAGAACTCTTACACTCATCATCAGGAAACACAAAGAAGAAATATGTCACATCCTTTTTTTTTTGGGGGGGGGGGGTTGTTTAAGGTTTAGTGACCACGGTGAGCAATTAAACAGGCTATAGTAGTCCCCCATCCTTAATTTGGGGCCAGCACCTCCAGGAAAGGAAGAGAGCCAGTACCATAATACAAACATACCACCCATGCCTCACCTCGACCAATCGTGGACAAATGATTAGAAGCCAACGCTTCATACCACTCAGCCACCGGGTAGCCCACAATGTCCTTGTCAGCATAGAGTATGCACCGGCAAATGCACCATTTTTGATTACTACTTTTTTTTCCAACTGAAAAATCAACAACCATTCCACCATTAAGTAGAACTCCTTAACGAGGTATGCGCAAAACAACATGAAACGTGGCAACATTATGAGAGGATAACTGCACACACAGTGCTCTGAAGACAGGAGAATTGCCTTATGAATCACATTTTACCATATAGTGTATCAAAAATTGTAACAGCAGCTACAAACTATGCAGTAGATGCCAATTAATTGGGCCATTGGTTAATTAGGCAGTCATTTATTTGAGACAATTCTTGAAGAATATCCCAAATTAGCTTTTTGGGATAAAGCCACATAATTGGGCCACGGTGTTCTAGCTGCGAGATGTCCCAATTAATCGGAATCTACTGTACTTTTACATGTAGAATTGGGATATTTTTAAGGTGTAAACAGAGCCAATTTAAGAGGGGGGGCTAGAAGGCCTGTAGTCCCACATTTTCAAGGAGCCCTGGAATCATGTAGGATGCTTAAAGAATTGATAGTTCTATAGGTGATTTTTTTTTTGTGGATAGCACAAGAAGAACTATAAAAAAACTACCTTGTGGGAAAAAAATTTCATTTCTTTCCACACTTTTTTTTTTTTTTTTTTTTTTTTTAGGAGTCCGTAAAAAAATATAGTTGCCCCCCAGTCCATCCTCAAATCTTTCAAAAGCATCACAGATGTTTTTGTGCACATCTGTGATTGGAGGAAATTTTCATACATTAAGAATTCGTTTGAATCAGGATATTTGGACGATATTATTTTGCCCACTAATTCAATATAATTTCAACAAGCTGAACCCTGATGGGGGGGGGGGAATTAAAGCAGAACTGAACTGGTATCCGTTTTTCAACCATGGGTACATTTTTTTACATTTTCTTGCTACCACTGATTCATCCATGAATCATGGTATAGACACTTCAATATGGTGAGGATATTTTTATGGCTTCCTCATATTTAAGGAATGTTTTCTTCTGGGTATTTTTATTTATTCACCCAAAATGAAATCCTAAATGTGACACTAATACTGGAGCCCCAAAATACCCCTACCCTTCCCCCATCTCCTTAAATGTGCTCTGGATGTTAAAAAAACTGAACATACACCATATTACACTACCAATTATCAGATACAAAAATTGACCCACTGTAATAAAACTATCAAGCAAAAGCATAGATTCCAGTCCAGGTACCCCCCCCCTGTATTAATGAAGTTATGGCAAAATCCTAGTGATGAAATATCAGTTATAAATTTGCAATACACGGATTACTAGGATGACAAATATTACTTATTGTCAAATATTTCAGCACGGTGTTAAATGGAAATTGGAGGAAAGTCTACAAAATGAAAGAAGAGGTGCCACAATTAACGAATATGAAGGCTAGTTATTACTGCTCGAGTGGCAGCACTTATTCTCTTGAGTCAGTCCTGACGACGGGTTGGTGTGCAACCTGAAAATTTGACAATAAATAATTTTATTGCATCTTAGTAATTCCGTATTGCAAATTTATACTGTTAAGTTGTTTTTTTCATTCCGAAAACAAAAAGAAAAAAATATGTATGAAGTGTCCAAAATCAAGAGACTGGTGCTATACCAGGCATAAATTCGTCAAGAAATTAGAACTATTACCAACTAGCAAAAATGTGAAATACAAAAAATTATCACAGAGGATCAGAGAGTATATTAACCCTCTAACCGGCCAGTGTACCCGAATGAAAAGGTGCCAGAAGGCTTCTGCTCACCTTAAATAGAGAAGTTTCCATAACGACCGATTTTACGAAAGCTAAGGCAAAACAATTTCTTTCATCCTCTCATAAGAGCAGTACCGACCATAAACATGCCACTTGTGATAAGCACGTTCTAATCCATTATTCTGTCGCCCCGGTGGCGCAGTGGTCTAAGGCGCTGGCCTCTGATCGTTCGTCCGTAAGGGGTCCGGGTTCGAATCCCGGTCAGGCATGGATGTTGTGTTTGTCTTACGGCACTGGCTCTCTCCCTTCCCTGGAACCAGTGACCCTAAATTAGGGACGAGCGACTGCTCATAGCCCATTGAGTTGCTCACGGTGGTCGTTAAACCTCCAATCAAAGGAAAAAAAAAAATCCATTATTCCTTGCTCAATGATATGATGGGGAAGGTCCAGTCTCCCTGACACGGATGTCTGTCACTGGACAGGAAAAAACCCTCAAACATCTCTTTCCTTTTTCAGCTTCGTTGCCACTGTTTGTGGCACTTTCAGCATCTAATCAGTCTGAAAGGATCATTGTCAATCACTTCTCAAAATGGCCCATTTGAATAACAAAGCAAATAGGGAAAGTAACATTTTCTGACCCTCTGGTTTTTCAGGCCACTCCTTTGAGCGCCGTTAAGACCACTAATCATAACACGAAGGAACTCGCTCCAGACACATTTCACCCACTTCTTAGACAGCGAATATATTAGTCCGAGCTGACTTTAGCCCATTTTGATAACTCTGCGTTAACTCGTTCTGGCCACTTAAAGGGTTAAAGCACAAAAAACGAAGATTTTTTTTTTCTTTTTGGCTAATGAAACAATTTGTTCCTTAAAGAAATACAGCAAAAGAATTGTATTTATTTGGCTATAGTTAACCAAAAAATAATACCTTCAATGGACAAAACATTAGAGATACCTACGTAACAGCATGTTGGTTCTCCTCCAACGCGAATAATAGCTTATACACGCCGAGGTCAGCATCAGATGGCAGCCTAGTCCGGTCCTCCGGGGATTCTTAGCACCCTCTGCCTTCATGTCGCACTGGCCGCTGCCTTGGCCAGGTACATTCCAGCTGCCGGAGACTGAGGGCCAAGATTTAAGTTGTGGAGTCATTTTGGAGGGGTTTGGCCATAACTCACCACGCTGGCCAAGCGGGTTGGTGAGTGTGGGATAGAATTTCCTCTAATCCCGATGGTATAGTTATACCGCTATTGGCGGTCGTCAGAGCCCCTTTAGTAGGAACAGGATGAACAGGATGCACCACGAGAAGGCGGGGTTGACATTTGTCAAGGAGAGGCTGTGATGTTACGCATCACCTGACCTTACATCCATAAGACAAACAAAATCTATTGACATAACCAACCTTAAAAAACACCATAATACCTTCAAGTTGGAACTGAAGAACAGGTTCTCTGCTTTAGAAGGCCTAACATCGGAAGAAGTGGACATCTCTGAAGTTAACAGAAAAGTAACCAAAGCTCTTATGGAAACAGCAACAAAATTAGCTGGGTCTAAGAATAAGTTGCATGTAAATAAATTATCAGGAAAAACGAAAATGTTGATGCAAAAAGAAGAGAGATGAGGACAACTAAAGAAGATGTGACTTCCAAAGTGGAATATATAGAGCTATGCAAGACAGTAAGAGAAAGTATCACTGAAGACGTAAGGAAATTCAACTGTGAACTAGTAAAGGAAGCAATTGAAAACAACCAAAGCCTAAAGATAGCAAAGGGACATCTCAATAAGGGAAAAAAACAGATTATGGCACTGAGAAAAGAAGATGGTTCTGTAACAAGAAATAGAGGCGAAATTTTGACAAGAGTGAAAGATTTCTACTCCAAATTATATGAAAGGAATGATACATGCACTCCAGACATCATGAAAGATACCAGTACCAGAGTTCCTCCAGTCCTTCCAGCAGAAGTTGCACATGCAATCAAGAACATGAAGCGGGGAAAAGCTCCAGGAGAAGATGGAATTACTGTAGACATCATACAAGAAGCAAGTGGAGAAATCGAAACAGTACTCGCCCAAATTTTCACTCGATGCCTTAATGAAGGAAAGATTCCTGAGGATTGGAACACCGCTACAATGATCCTGCTACATAAGAAAGGTGACATTGAGGATCTCGGAAACTACAGACCTATCAGCCTCCTATCAGTAGTTTATAAAATCTTCACTAAAGTTCTTTCACACCGCTTGAAGGTAACACTGGACATGGCTCAACCGAGAGAACAAGCTGGATTCAGGAGTGGCTACAGCACAATAGATCATATCCATGTGCTGAGAGAACTAATTGAAAGAGCGAGGGAATATGAACTTCCATTGTGCATGGCTTTTATCGATTATGAAAAAGCCTTTGATTCGGTGAAACCATCAGCAGTTACAATGGCTCTGAAAACCTGCGGTATTGAAGATGCATACATTAATATTATTAATAACATCTATGAAAATGCAAGTGCAAAGATTAGGCTGTTTGAAAATACAACACACATAAAAATTGGAAAGGGAGTGAGACAAGGTGACACCATATCTCCGAAGCTCTTTAATGCCACATTGGAGGGTGTTTTTCAGTCACTGAGCTGAGAAAACAAGGGGATAAAGATTAATGGAGATTATCTAACCCACCTTCGTTTTGCTGATGACGTAGTCATTTTTGCAACTAGCCCATCAGAGCTGCAGAGTATGATCCAGGAACTTGCTGACAAGAGTAAAGAAGTGGGATTAAAAATGAACTTTCAGAAGACAAAAGTGATGTTCAATGCTTTTACAAGAAATGAAGATTTATCGATTGATGGAGAAAAGCTGGAGATAACAGACACTTACGTTTATCTTGGACAGCAGATATCAAGTGAGGGTCACATTGATGAAGAAATTAATCGGCGTACAAAACTTGCTTGGAGAGCTTTTTGGAAGAAACAGCATAATTTTCAAGAGCAATATGCCATTATGTCTTAAAAGAAAAGTGTTTGATCAATGCATCCTTCCAGTGCTTACGTATGGTGCAGAGACGTGGACCTTAACTAAAAGAGACATACAAAAGCTGCAGACAACTCAAAGAAGCATGGAGAGGTGCATGCTTGGTGTAACCAGGAGAGATAAGAAGAGGAACTCGTGGATCCGAAAAATGACAAGAGTGGAAGACATCATGATCAGAGTTAAATCCCTGAAATGGCAATGGGCTGGACATACTGCCAGAAGGACAGATCATCGATGGACAGCCGAAATTTTAGATTGGATTCCAAGGGACAGGAAAAGACCCAGAAGAAGACCACATGGGAGATGGGTGGATGAAATTCGAAAGTATGCAGGGGTGACATGGAGGAGACTGGCACAAGACAGGCCGTTGTGGAGGAAACTTGGGGAGACCTTCGTCCAGCAGTGGATTGATAATGGTTGACAATGATGATGATGATGACACGCCGAGGAATAGACTTCACCACATGACTGAGGGTTTCCGGAGGTAATGCCAGCCATGCCAGTGTTTCAGCATTGTCCACAACACTGCTAGAGATGTAGGTCCAGGATTCGTGGATCTGATGTTCCGCTCCTGGGAGTCTCCGAGAGCTTCCACGGTTTTAATCCAGGGACCTTGGGGACCACTGGATGGTTCCAAACTCAGAAGAGCATTCCTCAAGCTAAACCTGGGCGGTTACAGCCCGGTGGGGTGGCACATTGTCCTGCTGAAACAGACCATTGGCCGCACAATGCACAAAGGCCATGAAAACATGCAGGGGATCAGCCAGAACATGTTCATAGCGTGCAGCAGTTAAGCCTCTCCAGACACACTAAGGGACCAAATATGTCCTATCAGAAGGCTCTCCAAACCATCACAAAGCCATCACTACCTTGAACAGAGCCAACTGGCATGACAGAGCAATAGCCTCATGCTGTAGACGCCACACTCGCATCCTCCTGTCAGCTCGGTAAAGCTGAAAACGGGATTCATCTGACCACACGACGCAGTGACACTGTGCAGAGGTCCAGTTTTGATGTTCCCAACATGAGGTGAGGCATAATATATGATGAGCAGTCAATAGTGGCACATGAGTAGGGAGACTGCTCCTGTAGCACATGGTATGCAGCAAACACCATACCATTCACTAGTGGCATAACCATGTTTCAAAATCTGGGGGGGGGGGGAGTCCGACCGATCACACCATACCATTCACTCGTTGACGCCGTTTGGGCCTCCGACATTTAACCTGGAGGTGACTTACACCACAGTTGCCAATCGGTCGGATAGTCTATGTCGACCACCAGTTATCAGTGACTAGTGGTTGGCCACCACTGCTCTTTGGGCACTGGTACATCCATCAATGGTATACTCACAGTACACCCTTGATAAAGTTGTCCTTTGGAACCATACAGTTCTTACCGCTTCAGCCTATTTGTCTTGAGGCGACAATGCATCCACGACCAAAGTCGATCAGATCAAAACATTTACCCATGTTTGTTGATTGCAATACACTGTTGAGAAGTCCTGTTGTCCACCTGTTTATCGCTGTTTGCTCAATTTGGGTGTTCCACTTTGTGTGGGAAATGCCCATGTTACCTGCTCATCACCCCATCTCTAATGTTTTGTCTACCGAGTATATTTCTTATCCCACAGGAGCACTGGACATTTTCAAGACATAAAATTTTCCAATAAAAAATAAAAATCTTAGAATTGTTTATTTGCCTCCTCTACTTTGTTTGGTTCCAAAGCAATTTTTTGGATGAAACTGTTTTTAGCAAATTTGAATTCATGGTTTCATTCTTTTTGTACTGATTTACCAACAAATTTCTTTCCAGTATGGGTCTAGGCACAACTAGTAGCATCAAAACAGGCTCAAATTCATAACACACACACACACACACACACATACATATAGTGTAAAGACCAAACTAAATTGTGCTTATACTTTGTACTGGAAAGATGCAATCTGTTGGCAAATTAGTATAAAAATAAAAGTAAAATTCAAAGTTGCTAAAAACAGTTTCATCTTGTTTTGGAATTAAAGGGTGCAGAGAAGGAAGGCAAAGTAACCGATTTTAAAATTTTATTTTGTATTTAAAATTTTTTAAACTGGTTTGCCAACAAGTTCCGTCTCCTTACCAGTATAGAGGCTAGGCTCAACTAGTAGCATCAGAACAGGCTCAGATTTGTAACATCAAGGATTTATACACACATTACACCAAAATTTCTTCAGACAAAATCTCCCCACACCAAATAAAAAATCTTAATGCCCCAACATGGCAACACATACAGTAAGTGTACTGAATTTAATCTAAAGCCATAATTGCAACTGCACTAACAACTATTTGTTCAGGAAAACTTGGAAACACTGGTCTTTTACAGTTTACCCTATACTTTTTATGAATTAACCCTTACTTTCATACATCACAGTAATGAATAGCAATTGCACACAGCTGTCTAATGTTACAATTTTAGTTTTTCTTGTTTAAAATCAGTCTTTGCAACCACAAAAGAATTTTTCCTGTTACAAATTTTGAAAATATACTTCTGAATCATTTCTGCATGCAGATTTATTAATATTCTACTGTTTAGCAAACCATGTTAATATTTCTTTTGCTTGAGCCTTGTTGCATTTAGACCTCAGAGGTAAAAAAACAAATACATTACACAAACAAAATAACCGCATGTAATTTTAAAAAAAAATTTCAGGTTTTTATCATTTTTAATTGTAAAAAATTCAAGTTCTATATATATTTTTCTAAGTTTTCCACGTTTTTAATCCTACGTTTGAAGCCCAAATTCTTCACTACAGAAATGTTTAGCAATCAAAAAATTCGCTTTAATCCACCTCACCCCCTCTCCCCAATTTAATTTTTTTTTTTTTTTTTTTTGATAAACTGGTTCGTAACATACACACAGATGATTAAAAGGCCGAACTAGACTTATTGATATGGCCTGCACTGCTTTTTCCCAATCTAACTAGCGTTTCGCAACTTCACTCTTAAACTTATATAAACAGAATATTCTTCAAACTTATAAAATAAGGAAACAAAATCAACGAACCAGCCAAAATGCCTTTCAGTGTCTTATTGGAAGGCAGTATGCTGAAGCTTGTGGATGGCGCTCCAGAAATCATCATTGAAGGTCTTGTAAAAGGGTTCCTGAAATTTGGCTTATCCATCATCGCACACGTGAAATTTTTTGCAAGCTAAGACTAGAAATACAAGAGGAAAATCACTGATACAAATGATGAACTAGCGACCAAGAACCACCCAAACGACGATGAACGATTTGTAGCACTACTTCCTCAAGGTAGCATTTTATAGGAATAAGGAAATCCCGCACTCACATGTCGTTCAAAGGTCAAAAACGGCAACACATGTTTGTTAGTTCACGAAATCTACATAACGTAGCCACGTCGGAGGTAAAAGTTGAAGAAACACGCAACTGCAAATAGTTATGTAGGTCAAAATTATTCCTTCAAGGTTTGTTTACAAACGACATCGCAGCCTGGGTATGTAACTCCTGCATGTACCTTCGGCTTTGAACAGTTTTGTTTTGATCGTCAACCTAGGGGGGGTGAGGGGGACGGTAAAGTAAAAGTACAGCAATGATCAACTATACAGTCAGTAAGGTCCTGAATAACCAATCATGGAGCTCATAGGTGTGACGTCTTAGACCTGCCCTTGGGTGACACACCTCTGTGACCAATTTGAGAGAAGGTTATGTCCTGGGTACGTCAAGAGCTGGAACGTTACAGTCGTTTTATGGCAGTCGTTTTATGGCTGACCGTGAATAGGACACGGGTCTTCTTGCCTTTTTTTATTTATTTATTGGTTTCGGGGTTTGGCGACCCCCATGAAAATCTGCTTTTAGAGTATCGCCCGACCCTAATTTAGAGCCACAGGTTGCAAGGAACGAAAACAGCCGGCCCCGGAAAGACAAATATATATCCATATATTTCGGCCGTCCGGTGGAGCAGTGACTTCTGACAATTCGTCCGAAATGGGCCCGGGTTTTAATTCCGGTGAGGTATCGAGGCTGTGTTTGTCTTGTGGCACCGGCCTTCTCCTTCCCTGGAACCGTTGGCCCTGTGGGTGGGCGGCTGCTCATCGCCCATCGAGCTGCTCACGGTGGTCGTTTAACCCCAAACAAACAAAAATCAAACTGTGCTAGGAAGGGATACGAAAGTTACTCAGGGAACAGTATTATTTTAAAACTTACGGTATAGTGTAGAATGATTAGAAAAAGGAAGGCTGTTTCGTCACACTCGAATTCTGAATATAGTGCCACAATTTTTATTTTTTTTATTGGATTTTTAACGACCACCGAGAGCAACTCAATGGGCTATAAGCAGTCGCCTGTCCCTAATTTAGGGTCACTGGTTCCAGGGAAGGGAGAGAGCCAGTGCCGTAAGACAAATACAACATCCATGCCTCACCAGGATTCGAACCCGGACCCCGTTCGGACGAATGATCAGAGGCCATCGCTTAGACCACTGCGCCACCGGGGCGGCAGTGCCACAATAAAGCGATGTCTCATGAATCGTCTACAAGCTGTCCCCTCCAGAGAACTGGTGAATACTGCTGCAAAAAAAATGGCATTACAGCTAAGGAATTTCAATTTTACGGAATGGTAGTTAGCAGGAACGTCGCTAGACTTCGAAATCAGGATGGGTGAGTATTATTTTGAGTGGGGCAAGTTTGATGTAGCAACTTTATTTAGAAAACGCTGAAAGAACTTTTAAACCGTTTCATTACCGGCTACAAACGAATTCATGCAATCCCCACCCTTTCTCTTCCTGGATGGACACACACACACACACACACACACACACACTCACGGATCTGACTACTTACACCATCGGTGAAACTACATAGAAGTGTTCGCAATATGTCGCCTTCAACTTTTTTCTTGCTGTGAATGCATTGTCTAATTGCTTTTCAAAATTTTGCATTTCTGTTTATAAAAATTGTACTGTACTTGAACAATTTCTTAAAGAAAAATGTCCTTGTTGTTTATTTAAATCAAATTTTAACATCACGACACGCAGACACAATGTTTAACCTTTCCTGCCTTAACTCCCTTCCTTCAAGACAATAACCTTACCTTGCACACTTCTCCTTCAAAGCAATTGTCGGCCATGTCCTGCTCCCTCATTGCCCTAGGAAAGGCTTAGAAGTGATGGTATAACTTTATTTGCTTTTATTTTTATGCTGGGAGCTACTCCTCGATGGACTACAAGCAGTTCTCCATCCCTAATTTAGGGCCACTGGTTCCAGAGAAGGGAGAGAGCCAGGGCCGTAAAACAAACATAACATCCATGTCTTACCGGGATTCGAACATAGACTCATCTTGGACGAATAGTCAGAAACCAGCGATTACAACTATGCCACCGGAGCTCCATGGTATAGCTTTAGACTCTACTTTCCAAGTTGGAATCCTTTACTTAGTAGCATAAGCAAACAGCAGAGCATTTTAATGGCCCTGAGAATGCTATTTTGATATCCTTTCTACGGAGATGTACATAACACATTTTTTTTTATTGGAGGTTTAACGACCACCGTGAGCAACTCAATAGGCTATAAGCCGTCGCCCGTCCCTAATTTAGGGTCACTGGTTCCAGGGAAGGGAGCTAGGAGAAAATACGTAGGGCTACAGGACGTAAAACACGAAACTTATTATTACTTAGCAAAGTCCAGATTACATTTTAAAATCTAAAAATTGAAAAATGGTACATCTTGAACGGAGCGGGCAAGACAAATTTCAGGGTGGGCTCCAGCCCACTCTCGCATTTCCTTGGCGACGTCCCTGGTAGTCAGCTCGTTTTTACAATATAGCACAGCTAATGACGGGTCCTGTGCTGGGGAAACTATCTGGTAACATCAACAATAGTTTCACATCTGCAGTAAATTTAACGTTGCTTATTCACATGGTGGTGTTGCCTAAAGAAATCCCTTTGTGCTACGGCGAACATAAATGATATTTAACACCAATACTCCAGGTTGTCTTTGCGGGTGAATTTCATTCCTTTCCACACCATAATCAGTTCGCTCATTAGGGTGATTCACTCGGGACTGAACACTTTTTTTTTTTTTAATTGAATGAAATTAACATAAAATATACCTTGATCCATGACGAAAAAGAATATCTCATAGAAGATGCTGGAAGTGCCCACCGATAGCGTTCAGGCATGCACATATTCACCCGACGCTCCATATTGACGAATGTGCAACGTAGCGTAGCCACGTCGATGGCAGCAATTTCTCGTGTGATGTCTTTCAGTTCCTCAATCGGCCTTCGTTTATTGGCATAAGCCTTGCTTTTTAAAAATCCCCAGAGAAAGAAATCTGGGGGTATCAGGTCGGGAGACCTAGGCAGCCACAGGTCTTTGAAGATAATCCTGTCCTGGAAAAAGCTGCGAATATCTGCCATGCTCTTATTGGAGTTATGGCACGTTGCACCGTACTGTTGAAAGTAACCATCTGCAAGTTCCTGATCATCCAGCTTGTTCACAAACGCATTAAAGATTTCCAAGTAGCGATCGGTATTCACCGTGTCATTAAAAGAGATTGGCCCAATGATACGGCGTCGGGACACCGCACACCAGACACCGATTTTCACTGGATGCAATGGCTCTTCATGGATGGCGTGGGGATTACTACTAGCAAACACCCGTGTATTTTGCGATTTTACATAGCCGGATAAATAGAATCATGCTCCGTTAATAAACCGTGTTACTGTATGACCTACAGGGCGGGGTTTTCTGCGAAAAATTTGGCAAACTATTGACAATATACCAATCGCTTTGCAAAATCCGGTGGGTGTAATTCGTTCAGAACCGTGATACGGTACGGCTGAAATTAACGTAAAATATACAATCTTCGCATGTTTGGTTGTTTTTTGACATGTCGAATACGATTGCCCAGTCTCTTGAAATAGCCGCCGAATATATTTTCGTGGGGAAGCCAATAACAGCTGCTTCAGATCCTCTGTTGTGTCCTCCGACATATGCGGACCCACCAAGCTACCCGTTCTTTCCAGCTTCTTCGTCAATTTCAAAATGGTGGCTCTGTTGGGTGGTTTACGCCCACAAAATTTCTTCAGAAATTCCTTCTGACATTGTTTGGAGGAACCGGTTACCTAGTACCGACGCACAATGAACACAGGCTCTTTAATTGAGTACACCATCTTCATTCGACCTCCTCGCTCAAACTGTTTAAGGAGACACGCTATTCCCCCACCACTACTACTAGACAGATAGCGCGTCAGTGCAGTGCCACCCAGATGCTGGGGTGACATTTTATTCACAGGTAATGAATGTCGACTGCTTCGGCCTGGAATAAAGAACCGCTCCGTTCGGGTTTCACGCTCATCGTATATTCCCGATCTCATAAATTCTACATGATAAGTGTTCAGTCCCGAGTGAATCACTCTGTAACTTCAGAAGTTCAGCTGAATATCAAATTTCATGATAAAGTCTGTAAAATTTTCTTTCATCACCACGAGATAACATATTTAATTTCATGATAACGTCTGTAGAATTTTTTTTTTCATCATCACGAAATAATACAGTACTACGGTAGAACCAAGGAGGTTAGAACAAGTCACTGATTTACACCGATCTTGCTCCGTCCGGATTACGGACTCTGCAAGGAAAGGCGAATATCACTGTGTACGTTCACTGTTGTAAACGTTAAGATGCTATTGCCACCGATGTATCGAAGTAACCGCGAGCCCGTACTCAAGGATGGGCGGCGCGAAGCGGGAGACCCAGATGAACTGTGTGTCCATTGAGACATCCCTGGGAAATTCGCTCGCACGCGAACTTTAGGCCGACGGCCTTTATTCATTCAAACACAACACAAAGTTATGAAATATCTAGAGATGCCCGTCAATGGGGCAGTGCCGCGAGCGACGGCCATTAAAATGTGGAAAAGCTTGTGGGTTATTTTTTTATTATTATTATTGTAGGTTTAACGACCACCGTGAGCAACTCAATGAGCTAAAAGCAGTCGCCCGTCCCTAATTTGGGGTCGCTGGTTCCAGGGAAGGAGAGAACCAGTGCCGTAAGACAAGCACAACATCCATGCCTCACCGGGATTCGAACCCGGACCCCCTTCGGACGAATGATCAGACGCCATCGCTTAGACCAATGGCCTTGTGGTTTTCAAGCCATTGCAATGAATTTTATGCAGACCAAATCGTATTCTTTCGTAGTAAATATTTCTAATTTTGCATCGTAATTTGCTGCCAATTTGTGAGAAATGCTGAATGTATACAATTTTTAATTATATTGAGGCACCTTCCCATTTATATTTTAAAATGATGAAAACATGAAAGGTTAGTGAAAATTGAAAACTTCACTGGTATGTGAAGTACTGTATAATTCATTCCGGTTTGGTATTATCACGATTTCTGCAACCAAAAACCACCACATCAACACGCAGCTGAAACTGCATGAAACCATGAAACTCGGTAGCATATTATGTAAATAACATCAAAATTTCCACACTTCGTGGCTTCACGCCCAGGGCATCTCCAGAAATCTTATTATAACCTTCTTGGATGGAACTCTTTTTCTATTTTGTCAACGGATGAAGTAAAATTAACGTATAATTTAAAACAAACAAATGTGCAAACGAAATAGGGCACGCTTCTGTCTATATAGATAGCAGCATATTATTCTGTTGCAACGTATGGCGCAGTCGTTATTTGTCTCATACTATATACTACGAAGCAGGGTCGGACAGGATATAAAGGGCCCGGGTGGCGTATTGATGCGACGGAGGGCCGCGGGTGGCCTAGTGGGCAGCGTTCGTGACTGCCACGGAAGAGACCTCAGATTCGATCCCAGGCATGTACGAACGCTCGATCCACTAAATACCCACCGTGCGTCGGATGGGCACGTTAAGCCGTCGCGCCCTGGGTACTGGCCCCCGTAATAAATAAGGGCGTCTTCCTCCCCCTTTCTACTTCGCTTCCGTGCCACTTTCCTATCGGGCAATCTAGCCCAAATCTCCTAGCTTCCTATTTCTAAGGGTTGTTTAAGACCTGGGGTCAGACACTCCCTTCCTAAAATCCTCTACATATGATCATTTGATGCGAGGGGGCCCGCAAAAAATACGAAACGTGCAAGTGGGCTGGAGTGGTTATTGCCAATAGCGGCAGTCGAAGGTGAACAGTTTTTTAAATTCCAATACGGTTTTCTTACGTTTTAGCGCATTTTAAAATTCTAATTGTTAGATGAAAAAAAGGTATGTAATTAGGGATCGGGGCATACGCAGCAAAGAATTCTTACATATTCTGATATTCACATATTAACACAGGTAATCGTTAAATTAAAATTGTGATGTAAATTGCAATTTATTCATTAAATTAAAAAATATATAGAACTCGTTATTACGTGTTATCGCACCTGGTGAATTTTATTGAAACTTGACTAATCAATCAACAACTTCGCTAAATTTTTGGATGAGCCGGCAAACTCATTTATAACTTTATCATGAAACACAACATCAATGTCATTAATAATATCTGTTTCAGTGTTCAAGATTACGAATGTTTCTAAGATTTCTTGTCCAAATAGTGCACGAAGCCTATTCTTTATACGCTTTAAAGCAGAAAATGTCCTTTCGCACGTTAGTTGTGTAAATGCAACCGTCCAGAAATTTCTGAACGGAAGGGGGGTGTCATAGGTTTGGTTCATTGGTGAAAGCCTCGTATATACGTATATATCGCTTTAAATTTGTGCTCAGTCTCCCCTCAGGGGATTGGTTCAAACCCCGACATCCCCCCCCTCTGGCTACGCCACTGGCAACCGTCACCAAAATGCAATATGCAACATAGAGATTGCAGTATGCACTAATGTGTAAATTATACTGAGACAACAGCTCTTGCAAGCACAAGGCGCATAATTTCTACAATTATGTCCCGTCGATAGACATGTTATGACACTCTCGTCCTGGTTATTATCCCCAAGTGCATCATCTTCATTCGTCTACATGTCGATATCATATTCGCAGTCCCGTTCATATGTTTCACCAAATGTTTGGGACTGATCCTCATAATTCGCTGAAAACGATTCAAGTTCCTCTGCCAGCGTATTCCTGTCGATTTTGCTCAACTTAGCAGTCGCATGTAGTGCATTCTTAGGAACTCCCTTAGCGACTGCGTTTTCAAAGTTTCGTGGATCCAGAAATGCCGCGTCTTTCATGAGGCCTTCATTGCTGTTAAATTTATCGATGCTTTTTACCATCGCTGTGTTCATGGCAACTTTGTAAACTTGTATTCAAAACTTTGCCTTAGGATCGATGATTAGCACTGACTCATCTTCGCATTACTCATCAAATTGTTTCTTTTTCTTTGCAATTCTTCGCGAAGGCAAGTCGGTTTCCACACTAATTTCCTCTGCCAAAGTAGCGTCAGTTTCGAACTCTTGCTCATTTCTAACGCAAACGCCCTTGCTTTTTGAAAGACGTGCTTAAATTCTTCTCCTTTCTTTAATATTGTTTTCTGCAAGCCCTTTATCAAGTTCCAAGCTTAAAGATAGTCCATTTTCGGAGTCTGTAAGTGCTTGCAAACTGTAGGTGTGACGGAAAAAAGGTGTTTGAAAACAAATGCTACGAGAATGATTTCAAACTTTAAAAATGAGTCCAGAAGCGATTTTGCTTCGGATGCCACCTTTGACTCAAATTCCTTGCTGGTAGAGATCTCATGAATAGTTTTGATCAGCACTACATACCGTGTTTTATCAAGAATAGTATCCAAGGTTTTGTCTTTCGACCACCATCTTGCCTTTCCTATATTTTGGAGTCGTCTCAGCTTCTCTCTCCCATTTGTGATTGCCGCTAGTATCTCAATCCAGACTGAAATACGTTTGTAATATCCATGGATAAAAACGCACACTGACTCCAACAGACCAAATAAATTCCTTGCTTGCACACAGCTCGCTGTTGATTCAGTTATGACAAGATTAAGGACGTGTGCATAACAATGCGTGAATATTAAGTCCAGCACTTCCTGCTTTAGTATGGTCTGGAGGCCTTTGTATTGCCCAGCCATATTTGCGGCGCCGTCAAACGATACACTAATCATATGTTGCATATTTAGGCCTAAGTCCACCAATTCTGGTTTTATAAGACTCTGGTAACCTGCACCAGTGGCTCTTCTTATAGGCAACATGCTTATTATCTTTTCACGTATCATTCACATATCGTAAGCAAATTGCCACTTGATCTATAACACCAACGTCCTGACATGAGTCAACCTCAAGACTGAAGGCTTTCGCTTCATTAACTTCTTCCACAATCATTTGCTTCACTTGACGAGCACAACTAGAAATAAGTTTGTTGACTGTTGTTTTGGATAAGAACGTTACCAGCAAACCTCGTCCTTTAATTTTAGCTGAATGTAGGGTAGGGTAATATACAAAACCGATGTGTTCACTTTTGATACTAGGACGCTAAGGCCGAAGAGGTTTCACTTACCATATTTTCTCTAAGTTTTTTCGTTGAAGAAACAATATCGGCGGGGGTATCTGTTATAACCATGACGCTTGATGGTACGGGCGGAAGCTTGTTAAAATTAATTAAATTAGTTCTTTAATAAGCAAAATCAATCTTCGCCGCCCCGGTGGCGCAGTGGTCTAAGGCGCTGGCCTCTGATCATTCGTCCGTTAAGGGGTCCGGGTTTGAATCCCGGTCAGGCATGGATGTTGTGTTTGTCTTACGGCACTGGCTCTTTCCCTTCCCTGGAACCAGTGACCCAAAATTAGGGACGGGCGACTGCTTATAGCCCATTTGAGTTGCTCACGGTGGTCGTTAAACCTCCAATCAAAAAAAAAAATAAAAAAAAAATCAATCTTCCAATCTCTGTACAGAAACACTGAAACACAATCACAAAGAAACAGTGACAAACTAGTATAAACAAGTTCCTGCACCTGCTGCATCACCGGCGATCCTGCAAGGAACAGAACGGAGGACAAATAAGGTTTCCTGCAATCCGATTGGGCAGAGATCAGAGGGTGTAGGTGCAGTAGGTGACGCGGACGCCACACACCACTGTGGTGAAAAATTGAACAGCCAGCGCCCTCCGGCCTCCGCCATAGGAAAACAGCGAGTTTTGATTCCAGTAATGCGGCGTTTTATTTATTAACTTATTACAATAAAAATTTCAGAAATTTAGAGTCACAAACATTAAAAATAAATTTATTTATTTTAAATGTTTTTTTTTTTAATTGGGTCCATTGAACTGAAGTAACACAAAAACTTGACTATTCCGACGTCATTAAAGACCGCCACTTTTAAAGGAAACAAAAACTAATGTAAGACAATAAAATTTCTTTATAAAAATTTTTAAAGACTCCGTCTCTCTAAATTTCTTTAAAGAATTTCTTTAAAGACTTCGCACGATGAAATTTCTTTAAAGACTTTTCAATGTGATACTTTTTTCTCTGCACTAAACTTGTGTTAATTTTAATTTCGATTGCTGTTTTAAATTTCAGCGCCCCCCTTTCTTTTTCTTTTGAGAAGAGTGTACTTGTTTATCAGCATACTTTTTTATTGCATATTGTATCGCCATAAACAAAATTGTAATCTGAAACAAAAAAATATTGGTAAAAAAATGTTAAAATAAAAAATTGAATGGATAGTGAGAAAAGGAACCCCCAAAAAACGTTGTCGTCTTGGGCCCCCGTATTTGATAAGACGGCGCTGTGCCTGTCTCAAAAGAAAACCTTTAAAACTACTGTAATCCTTATTCATCCGCTACCCCTCCCCCCGGTTCCAACATCACCGTTCACGCGCACACCACACGCGCTGACAGGAAAAAAAATCAAAATGAAAAACGTAACACTAAGGAAAAAATACTAGAATCAGAGAACTCAATCTGAAATACTGAAAAAAGATTAAGAAATAAGAAACATAAATGATTCTATTTCTTCTGGGGAATTCGTATACAACTTTTCAAAATCAAAAACACTAATGATTTTTCACCAGGAGTTAACGATTTCAACAGCTTACAAATCCGGGATCGCAAGGGCCCGGTTGGCGTTCGCCAGCCTGGGCATAAGACAAGTCCGACCCTGCTACAAAGTCTTTAAGGGCCGCGGGTGGCCTAGTGGGCAACGTTCGTCACTGCCGCGGAGAGGACCTCAGGTTCGATCCCAGGCAGGTACGAACGCTCGATCCACTGAATATCCGCCGTGCGTCGGACGGACACGTCAAACCGTCGGACCCTGGGTACTGGCCCCCGGTAATAAATAAGGGCGTCTTCCTCCCACTTTCTACTTCGCTTCCGTGTCACTTTCCTTTCGGGCACTCCAGCCCAAATCTCCTAGCTTCCTATTTCTAAGGGTTGTTTAAGACCTGGGGTTAGACACTCCCTTCCTAAAATTCTCTGCATATGATCATATAGTGGGCAACATTCGTGACTGTGCCACGGAAAGGACCTCAGGTCCGATCCCAGAAGGTGCAAACGCTCGATCCACTAAATATCCGCCGTGCGTTGGATGGGCACGTTAAGCCTTCGGACCCCAGGTACTGCCCCCGGGGTAATAAATAAGGGCGTCTTCCTCCCCTTTCTACTTCGCTTCCGTGTCACTTTCCTATCGGGAACTCTAGCCCAAATCTTCTATAGCTTCCTATTTCTAAGGGTTGTTTAAGACCTGGGGTCAGACACTCCCTTCCTAAATTCCTCTACATATGATCATGATCATACGAAGCATATAGTAGCAGTGTATTAGTATTTAGGGTTATCCTTTTTTTTCACAGTTTTTTTTTGCTTTTAACTTTATTGATCTCTATCACGCTGCTAGAGTTACACCAATGGTAAATACATTATGTAGTACATACTGTATATTGTATCACATAGTACACAAATCATTGCCACTAATTCATTTGCGATTGATATTTTTCACACAAGGGAATATGGTATGGTATATTATAAAAATACGTATGCATTTACGTAGTTTAGAAAATAATACTTTTTCATTGCTGCTTACTTTTAAGTTGAAACCTTGTACCTCCAAGGCTATTGAAATCTTGCATTGTTTTTTCATCAGTATTTTTGGCTATAAAAGAAGTCCCTAACGACACCAAACGATTTCAGTACACCTTTAAATTTGGGTGGAGATGTGCTTATCTGGGAATCATCATCACTCTTCTCATTGGAGACGTTCTCATCTCATTGTTCTCAATCATTTTATGCAGAGCCATAAGTGATCACGTTTTCAAATCTGCGTCTCAATTAATGTAATCTTGGAAGCTAAACTCATGTTTCTCTTCAATTATTGCATTTTGGTCAAATTGAGTAACTATGTATTCTTGGGGTGTAGTATCGTCTGGAAGCCAGTATCAATGCCGATGTCAAATATCGAAATCCAGCTTTTGCGAGACACTGCAGGATTGTTTCCGACGAACAAAGCTGGCTCAAGCTAGTAAACGAGGCAGGATGAGGGGGGGGAGCTTTTTTTGGAGGAGGCGCTTTGACAACGCACCTCTAGTAAAATCTTAAATGTTGAGCAGCCTATGTGAGAAAAATAAAATATTTTAAGAGCTTCAGTAGCCTTAGTTCATTTTATAACAGAGAACAAAGAGTAATTTTTTCCGAAACACAATACGGACTAATTTATCCTGCCCTCCTCTTTGGCCACAAGCTACAGCTTGCTTTGTCGAATTATCAGCGTGGTCGAATCCGTCAACGCATCTGCTTTCTCTTCTTCCTTTTTCTGAGGAAACGAAATACAGTATTTATTAGCTTGAAACCCCCTCCCCTCTACAGCGCCATATTTACCATTAAACAAAGGAAGCAGTTGCTTGGAGTGATAGTTAACGGTTGGGGCGGATTTTAGCTCTCTAAAAATTTCACGAATCACCTTTTGTTTTCGCATGAACAAAATGTACAGGAGATTGAAGAATTACTTTATTTTTATTTCTGTATTCTAAGTAGAGAGAGGCATCAGGGCGCCGATCTGGTTAGGTGAATCCAATACACCTAATAATTTTACGAGGAAGGTAATTCCTATACCTAATATTCTTAACTGAATGAAATTAACGACATTTGCAGTTGGTCTCTCTTTCATTGTTGTTGTGTAAGAGGGTTCATATAGAAGTTAACATCATTGTTCTTTAACGTAGCTTTCCCAGCATGATGGTTTTCCCTAACCGGGAAAGCGTCATTAAGTAAACTAGAGAAAACCAATGGTTAGTTTTGCTGTTAGTTTGATGGGTTATCTATTCTTACGGCTACCGTAAAAGTGTGACGGACAGTAGTATTGTTCTCCATGAAACAGTCGTCATCTTCTGGATAAAAAGGCAACATTGCGGGACGGACTTGATAGGCAACAACGTTCAGCTAATCATTGGAGGATACCCGACCTTTCATTAATATCAGGGGACCCATTGCTTACCAACAGAACATGCCCCACCCCATGATGCCATCTCCAGAGTCCCCTGTTGTGTTTACAAGTTAAGCTGGGTCCATTGCTTCATGGGGTTCCCGCCCATCTATTTTTCTACCATCGGTACAGAACAAGGTCTACCGCGACTCGTCGGATCACATGACTTTTTTCCCAGTCTTTCGGTGCCCAATCACGGTGTTTCTGACATCAATGATGTAGACTTTCCGGTTCTTCGTAGAAATCAGTGGTTTCCGTATGGGCATGCGACTAATAAAACCAATCTTGTTCAATTCCCTGGGCATCGTTCGCTAAGATATGGGTCGGAAATAGCCTTCATTGCTGCACACAGGAAGTCCTGGTTTTCCGTACAAGCTTTCTCAGACGACGATCACGTTCCTGACAGGTTGCCGTCGCGTCTCAGTTGCGTCTCTTAGACAAGCAATTTGGGTTATTTTGCTACTGATTAAAGACCCGGGATCTCTCTCTTTTTTTTTTTTTTTTTTTTTTGAGAAATCAGTCTGTTTTCAAAATAGTCACTCCAGCCAGATGGACACCCACAATAAACCCTTTATCGAACTCCGAAAGATATTTTGCTTTCCTCATTGTCATCAACACTACTGACGAGTAGCAGTCTTAAATAGTTGGATAGATCACGTGGTAACGCACGTGTTCAAGTATTTTGCTTATACGCTGCGTAATGACGTTTACGTACATCTGCATCAGGGTGGTTTCCAATTCAGTTGCCGGTGTGTGTGTATATCTCAACAGGATTTATATCAACGTTTAGCAATTTACTCGCAGTCATGGGTCGCGGATGGCCTAGTGGTCAACGTTCGTGACTGCTACGAAGCGATCTCAGGTTCGATCCCAGGCAGGTACGAACGTTTGAACCACTAAATATCCGCCGTGCGTCGTATGGGCACGTTAAGCCGTCGGACCCCGGGTACTGGCCCCTCGGTTATAAATAAGGGCGTCTTCCTCCCCTTTCTTCCTCGCTTCGGTGTGACTTTCCTGCCGTGCACTGCAGTCCAAATCTCCTAGCTTCCTATTTCTAAATGCTGTTTAAGACCTGGTGTCAGACACTCCCTAAAACCCTCTACAAATGATCTGATCTACTCGCAGTCATTTGATATCTCGCTAGAACTCCAATAACTGCACCTTCGTACAGAAATCTCGTCTCTCTCATACATAAATCTCTTCTCTCTACAACTCCACTGCATTACACTGAATGTTAAAATTTTATATTTCTGTGACCCACTCTCAGCGTTGTCAAATCGTAAAAGCTGTTCGGTGAAGTAATGTATCGTTCAGTTGGAAAACGTTTAACCAAGAAAGAAGAAATAATATAATTTACGTAAGGAAACAGAAACTCAAAAGGAAGGTTATTTAGAGTTATGCGTCATAAAGTCAAAAACGGTACACACAACACGGTAAGCAAGTGTTTTGAATTCAAACCGAGTATTAAGTGCAGCTTAGCACTAAATTTTTCTCGTATTTATTTTCCATTTAGACACTTTGCTGAACTTTAAAAAGAAAAAAACAAAAACAGATTGAAAACATTCAGTTTCACTATCAACAAGAGTGTTAGGAATGAAAATTACTCTTAACCTCCTAGACGAGGCAGTACTATATTTCTGATTTCCCAGATTTCACCTTCTTTCTTTCTTTCTTTCTTTATTGGAGTTTTAACGACCACCGTGAGCAACTCAATGGGCTATAAGCAGTCGCCCGTCCCGAATTTAGGGTCACTGGTTCCAGGGAAGGGAGAGAACCAGTGCCGTAAGACAAACACAACATCCATGCCTCACCGGGATTCGAACCCGGACCCCGTTCGGACGAATGATCAGAGGCCAGCGCCTTAGACCACTGCGCCACCGGGGCGGCGATTTCACCTTCACTCTACTTAGGGAATATAATCAGTCGCCCCGATGGACCACTCGAGAAATGGCCCATTTTCTGGTAATCTTTTATTGTCAGTTTTTTAACGAACAAATTATTATTTTACTACGTATTAATAACAATTGTAAAAACACAAATCTATCTGTGACGGGGATCGAACCTACGCCCCTCACTCCGAAGTAAGTTGCTCTCCCAACTAAGCTACACGGACAGAATGTACCCCTGCAGATCTGTCGTCTTGACGCGTGCTTTATCTCTGTAGTACGTCACACAATCGGTAACTTCCTTTGTGCTTTCTATCTATCTGAAAAGTTATTTTCTTAAGAAAAAAAAAGCGTTTTTTTCTATTTACAATTTTGACGTTTGTTCTGAGAAGACAGCAAAATTCCTTACACTTATGCGAGAAAAATGCAGCCTGACCAAGTACACTGTTATAAATTAACTAAGCGAAAGCTAACTACAGTCGGACTTAGATCGTTCGATCCCAGTGTAATTGGTAGGCCCACCTTACTTTTGTAAATTTGACGGAGACACTAGCACCCATTGTGATGGCCCATCATCCCCACATCCTTCTTCACATACATGCAAGGCGATTTGATTCTCCGGCAGAGATATTCCAAAATCCATGTTGTTCCCGAATTTGTCGTAAGAGCAACAATGATTTGCCATTGAACTGGTTCATATGGGTCAAAGTAATGGGTCTACTAAAGGAGGAGGTACCAACACTATAAATATTGGGTGTATGCAAAAGTTGTACCCGTTTTTGTAGGCTACAAAGAAAGGAGGGGAACACAACAAATAGCGTACCTCGGATTTCACATAATTACCATAATTCTGTATGACCTCTTGCCATCTGTCTATGAGTAGGTGAATCCCACGCCGGAAAAACTCCTGTGTTTTAGAGTAAAAAAAGCCATGTAATGCCGTTTTCATATCGTCCACATCATCGAAGGTTTGGAGAGCGAAGGCGTTCTGTAACGATCGAAAAAGGTGGTAGTCCGTAGGTGCCAAGTCAGGGGAATACACCGGGTGAGGAAACACTTCCCAACCAAAGTCCAGTAAATTTTTCCGAGTGATTAAAGCAGCAATAGGTCTGGCGTTTTCATGATGAAGGATCACGCCTTTGCGACTGACGAGTGCTGGCCACTTGGATGTCAGTTGTTCTCGCAATCTGTCCAACTGTTAGCAGTAGAGGTCAGCATTTATCTCTCGGTTAGGTGCCAACACAACACCTCCCAGTGGATTATTCCCTGGACATCCCACCAAACACTCAACAAAACCTTTTTGGGATGCAGTCCTCCTTTTGAGGTCGCTGGACCAGGCTCCACACCATGGCACACAGTCCGTCGACGCTTCAGTATGGTACAGTACCCATTTCTCATCACCCGTTACAATTCGTCCCAAAAACGGTTCACTTCTGTGACGAGAAAGCAAAGAAACACAGGTACAGATTCTCTCCTCTCGTTGCTTTGCAGAAAGCTGGTGATGAACCCAGTTATCGAACTTGGCGATGAACCCAAGCGCATTTATCCGGCTTTCGACTGTTGTTCTGTGTACCGACAACGTTTCCGCTAATTCATGAACGGTTGGATTTGGGTCATTTGTTATGGCTTGGTCCATCTCCTCGTCAGAAACCACGGGTGAACGTCTAGGACGTGGTTGATCTTTACAGCTTGTGTCTCCGTCCCGGAATTTCCGAAACCAACGGTGACATGTGCTATTATCAACTGCATCCTCCCCATACACTTGACAGATGTTGCTGTAAGTCGTGGCTGCAGTACTGCCTTTATCTAACTTGTACAGTAAACAATATCTAATGTGCTCCTTATCGCATGCCATGTTACACCGTCCGTGATTTCCGTTATGAATGACTTACTCGAACAAACCTAGTGCCTCTATATGTTCTACTGCTCCACGCTTTATTGGCCGAAAATTCGGTATCGCAACGTCATCTGTGACGTAACTACTCCGATCGCAATTTGCATCTATTACAAAAACGGGTAGAACTTTTGCAGAGACCCAACAGAAGTACCAATACATATTTATAATATTTGGTTATTGATCACGCAATGGAGATCAGTGAATAAATAAATCCAAAAAATAATTGCGTGGGAAAATTGTTATGTGTCATGTGCGTATTTCGACTCTCAGAATAACCTTCGTGGTGATTAAGTTGCAACCGAGATTTCCAAGAGACTCCTGATTTTGTCAAAACCAAAATTTTTAAAGAAAAAAGTTGTCTGGTACAACATTCCATTTTGAACTTGGTTTGATGCTAAATTCAATCATGATCGGATTTAGAAAAGTATTTTACCGTTAAATTGATGCTAAACTTTATTCACGCTTGAATTCGTTTTAAAATGCACGTTTTGACGGTTCTCTTTCATCCGGGATCTGACAGAGGGTTTTTTTTTTTTTTTGATGAGGGAAGAGGTGTTCTCCTGCATATTCGTGTTTTTTGTGATGGACAACAAGACTAAAATTCCCGGCCTGGATTGGCCGTCCCAATCCGCCCCTGCCGGTGGGCATGTGGTTAGAGGCTCAAGTTTCTGGCTAGTCATCCGAGCTGGAGCATGGTTCCAGTACCGGGTGAGGCACGAGTGGATCGATTGCCTTACGGTGCTGTCTCTTTCCTTTTCCCATGGAACCAGTGGCCCTAAATTAGGGATGGACACCTGCTTATAGCCCTTTGCTCATGGTGGTTTTTAAACTCCGAAATAAAATATAATAAAATAATATTGTAATTAACTGAAACAAAGACATTCATTCTTGAATTCAAAGACTACAGTCTTGTGACGCTTATATATATTAAGATATGCAACGTGGTTTGTCACAAATATTTATTTTTTCAAGTCGACCATGGTTTCGCTGGGTATTGACCTAACTTCATCAGGACGAATGGCACGTAAATATTCGAATTGTATATGATATCAGAAATGGTGTTTACAGTCACGGGTTTTGGTTAGATGCTTCCACGTGCTTGATAAATAAGGTGTGGATGCCATGTCATTAACAAGTTGCTAAGACTTCTGATATATATGAAGAAGGAATACTAATTGACAAGCCAGATTCAACCGCCAAACTTGATATTTTGGAAGCTTTTCATCAATGACGTGCATTCCACCCAAGCAACCCAAGCAGTGCTTGGGCAATGAGCAAAGGAAATGAAGGATAAATAAAAAATCTCCAATTCTTTAAATTTCTGTTTTTGACACAGATAATAACCACCACAAAGTCAAAAATCCGTTCTTATACCTCTGAAGTTTTCATAAGTGCATAATCCACGCACGCCAGCAATAACAACGAGGAGACGGGAGAAACACACGATGCTGCACTCCGATTGGTCGCAGCTGCCGAGCGCATGCAACTCCTGCTCCCGTCACCCAAGCGTCACCGCCGCTGAAGGGGTGTTGCTATGACAACCTGACGGCACTAGTCTGCTAACCAATGAGAAATGCTCCCTAGAAACGACCGTCTTAGCGTGTAGCTGCTCTTAACGAAACAGTCCACCGACTGCTTGGTTTATGGGAGCTGAACTGTGGATGCATTGCTCGAAGTTCTTTTTACATCGTGTGCTGTGAATTGCTTAATATATCATGCATATGTATTAAAAAAGATTCTAAACAGTGTGACGTATATTCTAAATTAACTTTCCTTTTTAGTTTCTTTCCCTATGTAAATCTTATTCTCAGTTATACTTCATTCTTAACGTGATATCTTTTCTCTCAAACGAATACTGTTGGCAACATAATTGAGGTTGAATGAACGTGACGTATGCCTCATATAAGATAAGAACGAGATACAAAAACGACGACTAAACTGTTGGTTGGCGAGCGTTGTTAAAGCGAGCGTTGCTTGGAGAAGTGTTGCAAGTTGAGCGTTGTGTTGAAGAGCGTTGTGTTAAGAGCTGTGTGGTGTGTGGAGAGTTTAATGCGAAGTACTATGTGATGTTATGATTTGTTATGGAAGTGCTACATCCTGAATAAAGCATCTTTTCCGTAAGTTTGACTTCTGTTGTTTACATGTTTTCGTCTGGCCGTTAAGTTTAATTTAGGAACTACTTCATCGTATGGTTATGTTTTTTAAAATAACGTAGAAGTAAGACAAGACTTCAACGTCATAACAGCCATGTCTGTTTCCATAAATGAAGACATTATAGCCGATTTGTTACAAACTCCGTTTTCTCTCCGAACTTTTGAAGAAAAGAAAAATGTGATTTCGAAAGGAAGACCGATGCCTGCATTGCCAAGTTTAACACAGCAATAAATGAATATTAGTCGACAGTTTCAAAACGCCACTTATGAAAGATGCGAATGGCTTGCCGAAAGTGTTAAGACCAATAAACTGGTTTGTTGGAACTGTTTGCTGTTTAGCTGTGACAGAGGCTCCACTTGGACAACAATATACAGCAAGCTAAGCAATTTAACTAAAGCAATACGGGATCATGATGTTGCTGTTAAGCATATTCGTGCGTCCATTGTACTCGCAACTTTTGGAACTGTTCGTATTGAAACTGAGGTCAGTGACCAGATACGACAAAACATAAGTCAACACAATGAAAAGGTAAAACACAATAGGTATATTTTGAAATGGCTTATAAATGCCGTTTGCTTCCTTGCAAACAGTATGATCCTGTACTAAAAAACCATGCATTTGGAGTCTTCGACGGTATTGAAAGGAGTATCAAATCGTATTCAAAATGATTTAATTGATTCTGTCACCAATGCACTGTGTAATGAAATTAAACGCAAGTTAAAGCAGTTGGATTTTGTTGCCATATTAGCAGAGGAAACTACCGACGTCTCGAATCGGTCTCAATTTTCTCTTGTTTATCGGTATGTAAATGAAGGGAGGGTGGTAGAAAGATTTGTGTGCTTCCAAGAAGTTAGTGAGGACTTTTTGGTCTTATTTTGTCCCATATTAAGGATTTTTCAGACTAGTGGAAAACTCGCCGCTCAGAGCTACGACGGAACTGCAAATAATGGCCTCTTCCTTGCATGGTGTACAGTCGAATATTAAGGCATCTTTTCCACAAGCCCTCTTTGTTCACTGCTATGCGCACTGTTTGAATTTGGTACTTTCCCAAAGCTTTTCAAGTATTCCTGAATGTCGTATCTTTTTTTGCTACTCTTAGTGGGCTTGCAGCGTTTTTCTGGAGATCACCAAAGCGCTAAAAATTTCTAGATGCCTTTTTGGGGCGCCGACTACCCAATGTTTGCCCAACAAGATGGAATTACTCATCACGACTCGTCAATACTGTCCACGAAAAAAAAGAAGAGCTTCTCCAGACTTTTGCTGCCATGTTGGAACATCAGTCACAAGTAGAAAGGGATATTCTTGTGGGTGTTCAGGGACATCTGTCCAATTTAGAAAACTTTGAATTTTGCTTTCTTCTTGCGACCTTCCATAGTATTTTTTCTCTTACTGATATTTTGTTCAGCGTGCTTCAGAATGCTTCATTAGACATCGTTTACTGCAGAAGTAAGATAACGGAAACACAAAATGCTGTGAAATCTCGGAGAAGTCGTTTTCAGGAAGTGTACAAAGGAACCATTGCTGATGTTGGACTACCAAGAACACGAAAACGAAACCTTTCTGAAGACATTACGATTACCACTAAATACAGAAGATTATATTTTGAAATTTTCGATAATGTCGAACAACACATGAATACAAGATTTCAGGATTATGAAAAGCTTACATTTTTGTGCTTACCTGATCCTTCGAAGTACAGCTCTTACGTTCACACTTTCCCAACTGATGGTTTGAAAAGCTTACATTTTTGTGCTTACCTGATCCTTCGAAGTACAGCTCTTACGTTCACACTTTCCCAACTGAGGGTTTGAAAAGCTTACTTGAAAATTATGGTCGCTACTTCGATGAAGTACGTTTGAAAAACGAATTAATCGTAGCATACAGTTCACACGAATTTTCTGACAAGTCACTTATACAGCTAATGAAGATGTTAGGGACCTCAGCTCTTGGAAAATCCATGCCACAACTTTACCTATTGGCTTCACTTATAAGTGTGATATACCTGTTTCCAATTCAACAGTTGAAAGATCGTTTTCTGCATTAAAGCGAATTAAAACATACGCACGAAACAGAACAGGACAGAAATGACTCTCGCATCTTGGACTGATATCAATTGAAAGTGATCTGTTAAATACCCCGAAAGAAAGAAATACTTTTTTCGATTCTGTAATATAACATTTTGCTGCAAGTGATCGAAGAATGGAGTTTACTTTTAAATAGAAAGGTATGTTAAGTGATTTCAGTCTATTCGGAAAACAGAAGTCTTTTGTTTTAAATTTTGCTGTGTTGTGTAAAAGAATAGATATAAAAAAGTAGCTATGGTATCTATATCGTACGCCATGTTTTTCCACTTTTATTATTTCAAAAATCTGAACCTAATGTCAATTGTAAAAAAGTGAAAAGTAATTGCCTTTGCGACTGCTTGGGTAGTCTGTTGGGTCACCGCACATCACTGCTTTCCATATACATCAGAAGTCTTCACAACTTGTTAATGACATGGCATCCACACCATTTCTATCAAGCGCGTGGAAGCAACTAACCAAAGCCCGTGACTGTAAACACCATTTATGATATCATATACAATTCGAATATTTACGTGCCATTCGTCCTGAAGACATTCATTGTTTCACAGCAAGTATAAAGATATATTTTCCGTGAGAAAAAGCGAAAATAAAAAAATGGTAGATTCAAAAACAAGACAGTCCTCTGGCTTCTGTCTTGTACGGAGTTAAATTAACTATGCTCCTCAGAACTGTGAAAAAAAATCGTGAACTAGCCTGAACAAAACAGCAGACTGAATTATAAAGAAAATTTCCACAGTGTACATTAAGGATTGAGTAGAGTACAAAGAAAATCGACTTTCTTATGAAAAGAAGCACCGTGTTTTTTCGTCATATAATCCCCAGATTATTTGTTAAATAAAATTTACAAATTTAGGTTCTGCGGATAATACGCAGCTTTAAAAAAAGCAATAACGTTTTTGCGGCACTTCAGTTTTTACAAAAATCCGCGTCATAATTGTCAGGGATTGTCTTATATTTGGAAAATTACTAGAAATGCATTAATAACAGGCAAATGTAAAGCAATGCGATGATGGAGGTCCGCAAACAGTTGGAAAGAAGTGGGTTTTTTTTTCTCTTGTACTACGAGCGTTTTGACAGAAAATACAACGATATGAAAGCGATATTATTTGCTGCCGCGGACGATCATGTGCTGTGGAAAGCTCGACTTCACTCACGTCAGAGGGACGCATGTCTAACTCCGGAACTGCGTACTACAGAATGTAACTACGGAACTGCGTACTAAGGAATGTAACTACGGAACTGCATACTACGGAATCTAACTATGGAACTGCATACTACGGAATCTAACTATGGAACTGCATACTACGGAATCTAACTATGGAACTGCATACTACGGAATCTAACTATGGAACTGCATACTACGGAACAGTGGCGACGGAAACACCCGGGCTGCCAGGGACCGGGCCCGGTCAATAATTTCAATAATTTTTGCCAATATTTTTATTATTATTATTTTTTATTTGGCATATGTGTGACTTTTGTTGTGATGTGCCTTAGAAAGTTCCTCTAGGTAAGTGGTCAGGTGGTCCTAATCTCTAACAAAGCTCCTTAGGCATTGTTTTTCTTCTGTTTGTTCCGGGAAGCGGGAAGGGAGGGGTGCACCAAGATTCGAAATTTCGGGCCCGGTCAACGCACCTCACTTTCCGTCGCCCTTGCTACGGAATCTAACTATGGAATTGCATACTACGGAATCTAACTATGGAACTACATATTCTACTGTATCTAATTATGAAACTACATACTCTAGGGAACCTAACTGTGGAACTGTCAGGTCTAACTACGGAATTGTATACTACGGAATCTAACATGGAACTGCATAGTAAGAAATATTATTACGGAACTGCATACTACGGAATATAACTATAGAACTGCATACTACGGAATATAACTGTGGAACTGCATACTCTAGGGAACCTAACTACGGAAGTGCATACTCTAGGGAACCTAAGTTACGGAACTGTCAGGTCTAACTACGAAATCCAACAATGAAACTGCATAATAAGGAATCATACTGCGGAACTGTCAGGTCTAACAACGGAACTGCCGTAATGCTGAAAAAAAAAACCCTCATAATTTTTGCTCTTTATTCACTTGAAAGTAACAGGAAAGCATTTAAAAGTGACAAATACTTTTCAAATAATAATATCACCCCACCCCTTCTTTTGGACTGCTGGGTCATCCCGTGAATCGCGACTTTTCTGTGCGAAATTATAGTTCGGGATTAATATTGCGGGTGCCGATTATATGGAGGTTTCCCCCTGAATTTTACGGCATGCCGATTATACGAAGGAATTTTTTCCCACCTAAATTTCACGGTCTGCAGATTATATGCGGATGGGATTTATATGAAGAAAAATATGGTAGGCCTATATCCTATGAAGCATTGCGCCTAGGAGCCATCATCTCGGACGAACGGTCACAAACCAGCGCTTGGGCTACCGGGGCGGCATTTGGTCAAATTCAAAGGAATATTAGTCATCACAACAGATAAACGAAAGGCAATTCCAAGATCTATATATATTTCCTTCTGGAAGATCTTATAAACTCAAATCCAGAAATGCCCTTATCTCACTCACAAACCGAATCAGCGGACGTGCGAGTATGTATTGGATGGCGATATTAAAAAAGGAAAACTTAGGAGGAACAGAAGAGATGCACAGAACAAGTTTCTTATCCATCTACTCAAGGTAGGCAAAGTAGCTTCTCAACAGTTTTTATCTATTGCAGGAGATAAGCAAGTGGAATTTACACTTACCCCAGAGTACGTAGGATTCTCAAACAGATATTCCTTGAAACATACGTATCTAATAAGCGCAGACAGGACCAAGCATTCATTAACAAACATTTGCATTAATATTTAACTGAATTTCAAAAGTACGAAAATTTCAACGTGACCTTTCAAATAAGTTGCTTTCATGTAGAACAATTTTTTATTCATTCTAAGAATTCCAATTGATAGAACACATTTCCAGAGAAATTGCCTTTTCTTTCTTCCTGTAAATGCCATATGTGTGCATTGTGTTTATTCCACTTGTAACTTATAACATCACGGACAGGAAGATTACGGAAGAATTTGAGAGTCTTATGAGGAAAGAGGAGAAACGCTTTATCTCTTATTTTTTTCATGTTCATAACATTTCTTAACGAAAATGGAAAATTTTAACAGGACATCATTGTGAAACGAGACGTTATGTATATGTATATTACCATTAATAAACTTAACACAGAACGAGAGAGAGAGAGAGAGAGAGAGAGAGAGAGTCATGTTCATCAACTGACAATGAAACTAAGTATTATTTCTAATTCATGTGTACACCGATGAGCAATTACATTATAACCCCCCCCCCCAGCCTAGAAAAATGAGCGCGCCTGGAGACCGAACGGTGGCACAGGTGAAGTTCACAGAGCAGTATATATACAACTACAACCCGGGCACCAGCTTTCGCTTAATAGAGTGTTCGCAGTCAGAAAGGGAGAAGCAGCCGATTTTTCGGAGTTTGATAAAAGACATATTGTGATGACATGGCGCCTCGGAACTACGATCTCGGAAACAGCACGGCTTTTGGGTTGTTCACGTGCCGCTCTTGTGAGTACGTATCAAAAGTGGTGCACAGATGGCCAAAATGACGAACCGTCGTTCAGCTGTGTGTCGTCCGCAGCTCATTGATGCCAGAGGAGAGCGGAGACTGTCGCGCATTGTTCACAGCGACCCCAGGAAAACAGTGCGATAAATCACCCGCATCTACAACAGTGGTGATCAGGGCAAGGTGTCATAGCACACAGTTCATCACAGCCGTCTGTGCATTGGTCTGCGTAGCCGAAGACCCAACCGAGTCCCCATACTCACTGCACGTCATCGCCAACAACGCATGAAATGGGGCCCAAGGTCATCGAGATTGGACCGTGGATCTTTGAAAGAAAGTGGCCTAATCTGAAGAATCAAGATTCCTGGTGCATCACGTTGACGGCCGAGCGCGGATACGCCGATTACCAACGGAGGCTATGGCACCTGGATGCACTGTTGGGCGGAAACAGGGCTGCGGCGGCGGTGTTATGCTGTGGGGGATATTTTCTTAAGACACATTAGGCTAATCCCGGACAATTGTCAGATATCTGAACATCGTTGCGGACCAAGTTAACCCATTCATGGCAACTGTGTTCCCTGCTGGTAATGGCCATTACCAACAGGATAATGCGCCATGCCACACTGTCAGAATCGTCAAAGAGTGGTTCGAGGAACATTCTGGTGACTTTCTGTTAATGCCTTGGCTTCCAAATTCACCTGACATGAAGCCAATCGAACTTTTGTAATTCGACTTGGAAAAGCGGGTTCGCGCTAAATCACCACCACCCCGAAATGTACGGAAACTGGAGGACCTGCTGTTGACATTATGGTACCAGATACCCCAGGATAACTATCGCTACCTCATCGAATTGATGCCTCGCCGAGTGGCAGCTGTTTTGCGGGCTAAAGAGGGTCCTATGGCTTATTTATTATTCAAAAAATATTCAAAAAAAAAATTAAAAGAAAATAAAAAATCACGTAACTGTCATGATAGATGGGTAGCAACAGGATTTTTTGCTGGAATAGTAACATCAGCAGAGTTGATACGCACCTGAGGATTAAGGAAAAAAGAATTACAGTTGTTTCACATTTTTATTCGTTTTGTGAAAAGCACCAACACTGATCTTTCTGAACAGTTTCTGCCCAGTGCCGTAACTAGCCAGTGTTACGTCCGGTGCGAGGTAACCATTTTACGCCCCCCCCCCGACATAGTCAAAGAAAAAAATCACAGTATGATTTCATTTTTTGCGCCCCTTGCGGCCTTGCGCCCGGTGCGGAGCCTGTTTCTGCCTACAAATATTTAAGCACTAGCTGTTATTAGCGCTGAAACACAGACCTGAGAAAAACAAGTGGAAAAATATTGGAGAACGGTATTTATCAGAATCTTTCCGTGGATTGGCGGCTCATCAACACTTCGTCTTGAGCAGGTGTTTTCAAAGCACAGATTAAAAGAAATGAAAAATACGTGGCACTTATATTGTTTTCCTATAGATGGCAAAATTAAACTACTTGTCACATTTATTTCGTATGTACCACTAAGAAAAAAAAGAACCTTAGCGTTCAACGGATTAAGTAAAAACTACCTGGAAAGAATAATACCCTCACGATTTTCAAAAGCAATTTAAAATTTCATTTGTTTGTTTTTATCATTTAGCACTTTTTATTAAATTTTTATAAATTTTTATTACTTATAAATTTTCGTAAAGTTGCTTAATTTTTGGCAATTTTAAATAAAAGAAATAATGTTAGGTTGGAGTCTCACGCTAAGAATGTTAAGTATCTCTTTAAATACTGCTCTACTCTTTGTTACGATTCCAAATATGCAGTATGAATAATGGGGAGGGGGATATTTTATTCATGACATAAATAAATGTCAAACTGAATGCACGTGACTTATAAGCCGCCTTTCCGAAAATGAATGGGAGGGAGTAGAAAATATCTTTCGTGTTATTTTTGTTTTTCTTTCTTTCGGAGTTTAAGATACGGTGAACACATCTAGGGTTTTTAATGGGGGGTTTCCATCCAGGGTTTTTTTTTTTTTTTTAATGTTTTATTTTCATATAGGTGAACATCTAGGGGTTTTTTAATGTTTTCTTTCCATCGAGTTTGTTTGTGATAAAACAACAACTAAATGATAAAACAACAACGAAAATGAATGGGAGGGAGTAGAAGATATCTTTCGTGTTATTTCTGTTTTTCTTTCTTTCGGAGTTTAAGCCACGGTGAACACATCTAGGGTTTTTAATGAGGGTTTCCATCCAGGGTTGTTTTTTTATGTTTCCAGGGTTGTTTTTTTATGTTTTATTTCCATATAGGTGAACATCTAGGGTTTTTTTAATGTTTTATTTCCATATAGGTGAACATCTAGGGTTTTTTTAATGTTTTCTTTCCATCGAGTTTGTTTTCACCCCCCCCCATTTCTTTGTTTTTCTTTTGTCATCAGCTGGCAGTCACCCATCCCTGATTCAGGGCTGCTGATTCCGGGGACGGGAGTGACGCGGTGGGGTGCACCGCCCATGCCTCATCCAGATCTTAAGCTCAGGAGAGGCTCCAGTGTTTAGCCAGAAGCCACCGCCTTTGACCACTCGGCTACCTGGGTGTCATTTTGTGTTATCTATTATGACATACTACAGAGGTAAAGCACGTGTCAAAACGACAAATCTGCAGGGCTACACTCCGTCCGTGTAGCTTAGTTGGGAGTGCAACTTACTCCGGAGTGAGGTGAGGCGCAGAATCGATCTCGTCACGGACAAATCTGTGTTTTCACATTGACACCCGAACGTAAAAATGGATCTACTGGCCGTTGGGTTATTCGAAAAATGTGTGATATTCATTCCACACATCGCCCGGAATGAATGGAAAATTCTTACTTCGCTTCAAATCGAAAAAAATTAAGAGCGAGATAATGTGACATACTCCAGAGGTAAAGCACGTGTCAAGACGACAAATCTGCAGCGGTACATTCCGTTTGGGAGAGCAAGTTACTCCGTCACGTACAAATTTGTGTTTTCGTACCATAAGAAATCAGCGAATGGGCTCAAAGGGTTAGTTTGTTGGAACCGGTGACGAATTTAGTAGAAATGCCCTCCAGCAAATACAAAAACACTTGTCACTCAGCCGACATGCTTATTTAATTCTAAACTATGACAGCGGCAATAGTAAGTATTTCGATTGTTCAGTATTTCAAAAACAATGTTTATTATTTTTCAGATTTAGACGAACGTACGAAACGACCCTGACACCGATGAAATGGGATGTAGCTGCGAAAGTCCATCAAACTAAAATCTGACCTCAAGATAGAAAGAAAAGCTGAATGGCAAGCGTTTTAGTCGACACCGCAAATTAGTATCCATTTTCATTATAAAGACAAAATTTCGATGTTTATTTTTAGAATAAATAATTTTTATAAAGCAATTTTTGTTTATAATTTATAAGAAATAATTTTAATTTCGTAATAAATTAGCTTCCGGAATAATAAAGTCATAAGAGTCCATGATCAGCGGAAGTATCAATGCTGAACTGTGATAGTATTAGTGTCCAGATTATACAATTTCCAGCAGGTGCAGAAAAGCATCGTAACGAACGAACGTAAGCATCTGCGGTTTTCGGGAGCATCGAGACGTGTCTGCAAGGCATGGTGACAGACAGTAAAGAACCTTGACAGACAGCAATGTGAGAAAACGACTGCTTCCGATTTCTTCCGAAACAGCTGAGCTGCGCCCGCTGAGTTAATAATCACCGCATTTTCCATCTCAACAGTAAGACAACATATCATCCGCCCATTCAGGAAGGAGGGGTCGATTTTTTTTTTCTGAATTGTCGAAGAATGTACGAAAATTCGGAATTTGCCAAGAAGATCCAAAAGAAAGCAGACTGGTCATTACGCGCCTGCTCTTCACATCTGTGCTTTCAAGCGCTACTCCAACCATGAAAATTTCCCGAGATCCTTCACGGTCGGTTGATTTCGCTCTCCAAGGTGAAAGGTAAAACGCATGTGCACAATCTGACAATTTCCCGAACAATTAAGGTGATTCTAACAATAGATGTAAATATTAACACAGAAAATAGAAAAAAAAAAAAAAAAAAAAAGACAGTAAGTAGAGAAAAGGCCAAGGTTGCTCACGCATTGCAGGACTTTTTTATGCATAAAAAAAAGAAGGAAACGAGAATGTGCGTGATGCTCACAGCAGCTGTCTTACAATAGTTGCCTTTCACAACGCACTTTCTTCTCTTGAGTTTCATCATCACCTGATGATTCGATCGTATGACTCAAACCGGTTTCAATGCTGAATTATTGAGTGAAACAGCAACCATGACAACTTTAATGAAAATCAGGTTGGCTCTGGACAGTCGCAGTCGATGCGGAAGAAAGGAAATATCGTTCTCAAAGAAGTTAGGTGAGATGTTATTACCGCGGAAATTTTGGTTGAGCGATGTGGCCTTTCATTAACGAACTACATTTTGTTTCAGCCACAGCTTGGTTCTCACTTTTAGTTGCCAACAATATCGGAAATTTTTCAGTTTTCTCGCAAAAAAAAAAAAAAAAAAACCAGCGTAAATATGCATCATTTAGGCATGACTCAAATACTGCATATTTATTTTCTTCAGGTCATTTAACATTTTCTCTGTCTGTAAAATAATAGTTGTACATAAAGATTTGTTTATAACTGTTATCTTAACGTTAAGCTTCCTTTCTTGTAAAACATTAAAGCTTAGAACTTGTTAATTTACTTTTATCTTCAGCTTTACTGTAAAACACTGCAAAGCTTACCTCACATAAGGTTTAATTTGCCGTAGTAAAATGGCTTAACTCTGACACCTCGGATTTCTGCGCTGTAGGATCTAAAAATATTAACTAGCATGTAACTACATATATATTAATGCAACAATGCGGCCAAAGGTCCAGAAACAAACAAGGTTACTTACGAATCCCATTGTTTATTAATCATCAGCACGCCATCTAAACTGCACACTTTTCGTCAGCATCGTGTAGCTTTTAAATAAAATCAATATGACTTGTTCAGTCGAACATCCTAATAGAATATTCCTCTCTGCTCTTTACAATGGGGAGCATACAAGCTTTCGCACGCTTATTTTAGCAATGCTGAATTAGATTATGACACATATAAAACTTTGCCTCAGAATATCTTTATACACAGTGCTTTGAAACCGTCAACTGTTTCGTCTAATCTTACATTGTACGAAACAGTGCTGTCCAATCGTTACATTAACATTGCTTGAAAAAGTGCTCTCGAAACATTGCCTGCTGAACATTTTATACACAAGCTTCTTATCTCCCGAGTCTGTACTGCATAATTGGCCTTTGTCCTGTTGTCAGACTGTTGCCAAAGTCAAATTCATGGAGACGGAAAATGTAGCGCTTAGAATAATTTAAGAAGAAACAAAGTTTACATAAGAATACAAGAGCACAAAGCGAAGGTTAAACTAGAAGTATGCGTCATATGTCTTGTTATTCTCACTCGACAGTCAACACAAACTTAAAGGCCGCGGTGAGAAGGTCCTCTCCTCCCTAATTATTAATTGATTATTTATCATGTGCTAAAAAATTTCGAAGTTAATGCTTTAGTAAGAAATATAGTCAGTTGTAAAATGTTGGAATTATTTTGTCAATTTCGATCACCACTCTCTTGGAGAGAAATTTCTCCTATCTTACTGAAATAAAACTTTCGGAAAATCTACAAAAGACATTAGGTAGGTTGTCTACCTAGAGCAGATACTTCTGTTTGATCGCAATGATTCAAACTGTGATGTGATCTCATATGTCTACAACTATAATACACTGGCGGAAAGTGAAAAAAGAACACCAAGAAGGAATTGGCGGACGATCATGAAATTTACATATGTTAATGGGGTCGAGTTTACGTAGGTGTGATGTTAATTTCGGGACCAACCGGTGAGCGCTTACGCCACAGCACGGCATAATATGCAAATTATCGTCGGTGGTAATTAAGGAGTACGGCGAAGTGAATGTAATCAGTCGTCGGCGTACGGACACGTGTGAAGACCCTGAAGAAGCTGCAATGCTTGGACATGGAAGACGTGTACGATTTCAGCAGTTATCGGACTTTGAGCGAGGTCGTCTAGTCGGACTCCGCGAGGCCGGGTGGTCGTATCGTCGTATTGCGGAGCGAATTGGACGGGAAGTATCGGTGGTGGTACGATGTTGGCGTAGATGGTCCGAGGAACATTCCCACACGAGAAGACGTGGAACCGGGAGTCACAGACGGACTCATGAGCGGACCGATCGACACATAAGAAGAGCGGCGTTGTCAAGCAGAACATCTACTGCAACGCAAATCCGAGCTGCCGTTGCACCTGAGGTGACTGTGCGAACAATCCGCAACCGTCTACTGGATGCAGGACTACGTGCACGTGTGCATCTGGCACGTGTACCTCTGACTCCAGCCCACCGTCAGGAACGGCTGCAGTGGTGTCGCCAACGTCTGCACTGGAGAACGCAATGACGATCTGTCGTGTTCAGCGATGAAAGCAGATTCTGTCAGTAAGGTCGGTCCATCGTGGTGTTTTCCAGCAAGATAACGCCCGCGCACACACGACACGGGCAACGCAACATGCACTTCAGGGTGTAAGACAACTTCCATGGCCTGCACGTTCACCGGATTTGTCCCCCATTGAGCACGTGTGGGATTTTATGGGACAACGACTTATCCTGTCTCCACGGCCAGCCACGACCATCCCGATTTACGCGTCCAGGTTGAGGATGCTTGGAACTCAATACCCCAAACTTACATCCAACATCTGTACGACAGACTCCATGCCAGAATTGCACAGTGTGACGCAGTTCATGGCGGTTCAACCTCGTACTAACCATATTACATGGAAATGTTTTTTTAGTTTACCAGCAAATACAGCTGTATTTTGCCATAATGTTTTGATCACGTTATCCTCTGTATTCCGTTATTATGCTGTATAAATTTCGTTGGTATCAGACGTCTCCTTCTTGGTGTTCTTTTTTCACTTTCCGCCAGTGTATAATATTGGGTTAATGCATAAGTTCATGCCGTTTCATTTCACGAGTGTTTCCCAGGTCAGTAGTGACGGTGCAGATGGCCAGTTGTATAACAAAATGTAACCAGTAATATCGTGTATCTAAATCATATTGCGTCGTGTGCTTGTGGCTAATGAGTTTTTGATTTTCAGGTCCGGAAATATAGAGTGTTAAGTAGAGAAGAATGAACATTTCCGAAATCTGCTCCTCTACGAGTTTAACAAGGAATCCACAGCCGTTAAGGCCACTCGACAAATTTGGGCTGTGCATGGGAGGATACTGTTGCGGCGAGGACATCCCGCAAATGGTTTGAGAGGTTCCGAGGTGGCAATTTTGACCTCAAAGACTCTACACGCTCAGGTCGTCCATCTCTCTTTGATGAGGATCGTTTGATGAACTATCTCATCCACTTGGATCCGCGTCAAACCACACGCGAATTGGCCACTGAGACGGACTGTGATCAGGCCACAGTTGTGCGACACATGGAACAAATGGGAAAGGTCGAGAAATTGGGGTCTTGGGTGCCTCACACTCTCACCGAGGACAACAAGAATCATCGTGTTGCCATATGTGATTCCTTGCTCGCCCGTTATTGCGAATATTCTCAGCAACACAAACCCTTTCTGTCACGTATTGTTACTGGAGATGAAAAGTGGCGCCTGTACGTGAATTTCAGGCATCGGAGGGAATGGTTAAGCCCAAACAAGACGCCCATACCACGTCCAAAACATGACCTCCATTCTGCGAAAATCATGCTGTGTGTTTGATGAGGCATGGAAGGCATTATTCACTGGAAAATGCTGCCGAGGAATCGGACCATCAACGCTGCACTCTATTGTGAACAACTGTGCCGTGTGGAGGGAGGAATTCAGCAGAAACGGCCACATCGGCGCCACGGTGTCCTTCTCCAACATGATAACGCACTCCCTCACAGTGCAAACATGACTAAAATGGCCATTCAGGACAGGAAACAGAAGATCCTTCCACATCCGGCCTATTCCCCAGATGTCTCCCTTTCAGACTATCACCTGTTCCGATCTCCGTCGAATGCACTCCATGGCAGAACGTTCAATAATGATGTTGAACTCCAGAATTTCCTTGATGATTTCTTCGCAGCAAAACCTGCACGTTTTTCAAGAATGGCATTGCAGACCTATCCAGGCGTTGGGACACCATCGTAAACAATGGGGGGTGGGGGTGGGGGTGGCATACATAGTTGATTGATTCCGTTTTTCCTTCTGATGTAATACATTCCTGTAGTGCGGTGAAAAAAGCGGCATGAACTTATGCATCAACCCAATACTTTATTCGCTTTTCGACTTAAGTAAGTTTGGATTTTGTGCGACGTATACCTCTATTTAACCTTCCTTTTGAGCTTCGGTTTCTTATGTAAGTTTAGTTACTTCTCGGTTAAATATTTTCTTACTGAACGGCACATTACTTCAACAAACAGCTTGCACATTTCCGAAACGCTGACCGTGAGACGATGATGTGACGCATACCTCTATTTAACTTTCCATTGGATTTCCGGTTTCGTATGCAAATTTAGTTATTTCTTGGTTAAACATTTTTTCACTGAACTGCGCATTACTTCCCAGAACTGCTTGTACATTTTGGCAACGCTCACAGTGAGTCGCCGATGTGACGTATACCTGTATTGAACCTTCCTTTTGGGTTTCAGTTTCGTATGTAAATTTAGTTACTTCTCGGTTAAATATTTTCTCACTGAACGGCGCATTAGTTCAACGAACAGCTTGCACATTTTGGCAACGCTGACATTGAGTCGCTGATATGACGTATACCTCTGTTTAACCCCATATATTTTAACCTCATATGTTAAGTCATAAAATTAATATTTGAGCTTCACGCTCTGGGGATAAATTCGGGCCACAGCACGACATAATCCGGCCCTCTCTTTGGTAAGCAGAAATGGGCGGGGCATGAACTTATCACTGTCTAAGAGTTATGTGCTCAACAAATTTAGGTAACGACATTAATTAATTAATTAATCACCAAAACTATGTTCCAAAACTGAAGACACTGCAATTGTGACGCAGTTGCTGAACGAAACAAAGCACCCGTATGAAATAATGGCTCTCACGAGGCTGGAATATCGGTCCATCAAAAAATATAGTGTTTTCGTAAATACAAGTTTCTCCTTCTCTAACAGCTAGGCAATGAATTGAAGAAAATTGCAAAAAGGTTATTTACACGTTGTAGAACTCAAATGTTTATTCGGAGATCGTCCACTTGTGCAAAAATCCAGAGCTCAGACCACTGTTGGCGCAGTGGTATGAGCTATGGATTATGACCATTCCTCCGAGAAGGGTGCGGGTTCGAATCCTGGTGAGACATTGATGTTGTGTTTGTCTTACGGCGCTGGCTCTCCCCTTCCCTGGAACCAGTGGCCCTAAATTAGGGACGGGAGACTGATTATAGCCCATTGAGTTGTTCACCGTGTTCGTTAAACCTTGAAACAAAAAACAAAACAAAAAACAAAACAAAAAACAAAACAAAAAGCATCCAGAATGTGGAATTTGACACGGCGAATATTCGGATTATTTGAACTGGTTTGAATTCATTAAGGACATTAATTAAATCAGTATATTAATTAATTAAGGACATTAGGTACCAAAAATACGTTCCAAAACTGAAGACACTTCTCTTGTGGCGCAGTTTTCATTTCATTTCATTTGTTTTCACAGCGCGGTAAACCATCCTGGCAGACGTCCTGATGATCAACTGGTGTATAAGCACTGCTTGGATTTGCATTGCGGATCGTTAAGGAAGATGGTGTTATGTGCTATTTTCGGCTGCAGTAACCGAAGTGGGAGAGATAATGATGTGTCCTATTATACACTGAAGAGCAATTGAATTAGAGATACCTGTCTAGTAACGTGTAGCACCACCTTTCGCCCTGATGACGGCGGCGATTCGTCTCGGCATGGACTTGACAAGACACCGGAAGCGTTGGAAAGCCATGCAGATCCACGACCTCTGAACAAGCTCCCACAGTTCACGAAGATTTGATGGAGGGGGTCAGAGCCTCGAACATCTGTCTTGATGGCATCCCAGATGTGCTCGATGGGATTGAGGTCAGGTGACCTAGCTGGCCAAGGAAGCGAGGTTACGTCGGTGAAGTGTTCATCCAACCATTCGGATACAATTCGGGAGCGATGGCATGGTGCACTGTCTTGTTGCAGAATGAGGTTCCCAGTGGGATGTTGAAGACGCACAACCGGGAGCAAATGTTCGTCCAGGATATCCCGGTAATGTTGACCTGTGAGGGACGATATCACACGTACCAGGGGTCCCATTTCAGTCCACGTAAACAGTCCTCAGACGAGAATGCCACCCCCACCAGCTTGAAGAGTACCCTGCTGGCAAGAGGGATCCATCGCTTCATGTGGTTTGCGCCGTACTTGTATCCTGCCATCCGCCTGTACCAACGTGTGTCTCGACTCATCAGTCCAGGCAACATTTTCCCACATGTCTAGGGTCCAGTGGCGATGTTCCCTCGCCCATGCTAATCTTTGCACCCTGTGATGTGCGGTCAGCAGCGGTACTCTCGTGGAACGATGGCTTCTGTACCCCATAGCGAGGAGATGGTTCTGAATGGTGTGGCTGCTTACATGTTTTTGTGCACCAGCGTTGAATTGCCGAGTGATTTCTTGCACTATGGCCCATATACCCGCTGTTACAATGCAAGCTAGCCGACGATGACCCCGCTCATCCACACGCTATTGTCCACGGCAGTTGGCCCTTGCAGGGATGGTTTTACCGGATTCGATGTACTCACGGTGCACCCGTGACGCAGTGGTTCGTGAAAATCCCAGTGCCTGCACGACTTCCGAGATGGAGTGACCCATTCGTCGGGCCCCGACAATTTGCCCACGATCAAATGCGCTTAGATCATTCGTCTTACCCATACTGCGTCCGACTCTTTCTGATTCCCGTCGCATCACTCCTTATATTGTCAGATCGCTGCATACGTCATGTCGTTTCCGTTTACAGGGCCGCCCACAGCGCTACATTTGCATAACGCCAGCTGTCTCTAATTCAATTGCTCTTCAGTGTATAAGGTAGAGAGACTTAATGTTATTTGCCAGCATTTATATATATATATATATAGCCTTACCTATGTAAAGCTGAGGATTTTTACCTTAGCTTAAGTTTCAGGTTGGGAAATATCTAAATTATTGAAAGGTAAACTCTTAAATTAAATAATTAGCCAAAGATGACAGGACGTTTTTATCTTAATCAACTGTGTGAATATGCTGTTAGCACAGAAGCTGGTGGCTGTGCTGGAATGCAGAATTTTGAGTTCCTTTTAAGCTAAAACATTATGTTTCCTACAATATTGTTCAGGAAAAGAGTATGGAATTTCATATGGGTCACCTCAATTGCCCAATAACTTTAATTTATCAGAATAAAGCTGTTTTTGATCACCAGAAAACCCACTTACGTATCCCATGCAATGCATCTTTGATCTCACTTGTACACCAGTTACTCTGCAAGAATAGCAGCAGACGAAAAAGTGACGCTAACAGCAGTTTCGTGACGTCAATGCATACGGTCTATAGTACATGAAATATAAGTTTATAAAACAGAGCGCAGCACGGAAGCAAAGGAAAAAAGCCAACAAGGCCTTAAAAAGCCCCGAGCTCCCAAAAGAACGAAACAATGTAACCATAGGAAATCATGGTCCTTACGATGTTGGAATATCGTTCCATCAAAAAGCATGGTGTTTTAGTAAATACATGATTCTATCAGCTAGGCAATGAATTGAAGAAAATAGCAAAAAGGTTCTTTACACGTTGTAGAATTCAACTGTTTATTCGGAGCTCGTACACTTGTACAGGATGTGGAATTTGACACGGTGAATAACAGGATTATTTGAACAGGGTTGAACTCACACAAAAAGTTATTTAACGACGAGACAATAAACAAACTTTGGTTTAACATAAACTCTCGTAAAGAACAACTCGACCTCACAGCAAGTTTATAACAGCCGAAATTGCCTCACCTAACTAACGTCGTCATAATATAACACCTTCACTTGTTCACACCTAGTACAAAGACTTGACACATCATGTTTTTATTCGTTACCTGATTCCTGATTGACTGCCACAGTTTAAATGCTACAAAGAACATAAAAACTTGGGAAAATCCGAAAACCGGAAGTATCTCGGATTCGGATTTTTTTGTCTTTTGGAGTATTTGCACACAGTGTTTCTACATAATGAGATAGCGTGGGAGATGGGACACGGTAAAAGAGCCGATTCCCTCAAATAATAGGCCAGAATTACTTTTCACTTGGCATCAAATGTTTACCAGTGTGTCTCGTTTAGGTCCATGCTCCAGTCAGAAAATATAATCTTATTCAAAAGTGAAAAAAAAAAGAATGCAATAAATATCACGAACAATTAAAACCAACTTATGTAAAAACTACGGAAAAAAATTCCGTAAAATTTAACAATAAATTTAAACCGAAAATCGTTCACTAAACCGAAAGTCTACAAATGATGCAAACTGATCCTATCCAGAATCGCTGAAATCGTCCACCGGAAGTGACAACGAACGAATTATTTTAGTGAGTCGAATCGAAAGAACCGGTAAGCCCAATTGCTACATTGGTGCTCTTTGGCCCATTGAGGTCCTTGTGCCATTAAACACGAAAGAACTAACCCAATTACTACAGTAGAACAGAGCGTCAGAGCCTCCCCAGAGTATCTGAGGTCAAAGACATCGCAGGAGAATAAACTGCCCAAAGACATTGGAGGAGAATAGACAGACAAAGAGCATGCTACTTCCGGCATACATAGAAAGCCGCCATTGTAGGGATTAACTAGTGCGTTGACAGGTTTGCGCTAGTACTTCAGTTCTAAATCTTTAAGATTTTGATATATTTTTAAGATTGAAAAGTATGTGACGCGAAATTTTCCTGTTTAATAGTTTTCTTTCTTTTTTTTTCTTTTTTTTATTTCTCTGCTCTGTGTATTTAACCGGCCACTATATAGCCTCCTGTTTTCCTTCTTACTAGTCTTGTTTGTTTTTTCTCGGATATGACCGCTTTGCTAATTACAATTTGATCTAGAAATTCTCGGATCGTATGTAAACATTCTTTCTAAGTAATTTCTGCAGTGTATTGTTAATTTGAATAAAAACTCGCTTTCCAACTCCCCCATTCATAGAAGTCGCTGCAAGTTCAGTTAGTGTCCGTCGTTTCAGATCCGCTAGCATTATGTTTGTCAGTCTGTGCTACCCCAATGTCTCTGAACTGAGGTAATGTGTAACCGTCGGAGTGCGCAGAGACTTGCGCAACACCTGGAAACCTTTTGGAATTTTCTATTATGGGACGTTATATCGACGCTCGCAAAAAGTTTAGGATTTGGGAGGTTTTGGGCATTACGATTTTCGGATGAATGATGTTCAACCTCTGTTTGTTTCATATTTGTAAGGGCTACACTTTTTCTTCAATAAATATTTGTAACTGAAAAGATAATTTGTAACCATCCTGTTCCAGTAGCAACGCCAGCAAGTTACAACTGGGGAGGCTATTAGGGGCTAAGCATCGTATGGGGGGGGGCAAAATATTTGAAGTGATTGGCAGAAATTTGGCCAAAAAATCCAGTTCATGTAAATTTTATCCGACGCTGATGATGTTATCCCCAGTAAAGTAAAACCTTTTTAGGTACATATTTTACATGATATTTATTCACTGTATGTAGTTCTTGGAACCATGGAGACGAGCCTCCATTAACTATTTCTTCGTAATTTTAGCTCGTTTATGTCATTTTTTTTAAATCTTTTTTTAATACAGAGGATGTTCACCCATGTTTGAAATGATTTTCCAGCAATGTAATTAATGTTTAAATAAAATTATTTCTTTCCTAAATGTTTTATCTGATAGCCCATTCTCTGGACTATGAACGCACATCTAGGTTTCCAAGATAACAGGGCATTTCCTAAAACTGGTAGTGGTATTTTATTCCACTCCTCTTCCACTGCTTTCCAAACATTGTTTAAGGTCTGCGTTTAAAAAGCGCTCTTTTTAGCAGTCCGAAGACACAATAATCCATTGGTGACATATCAGGGGACTTTGAAGGAATATGAGCAAAAGGTATAGACTTGATACCAATCTTTTTAGCAGTCCGAAGGCACAATAGTCCATTGGTGTCACATCAGGGGACTTTGAAGGAATATGAGCAAAAGGTATAGACTTGATACCAGTCTTTTTAGCAGTCCGAAGGCACAATAGTCCATTGGTGACACATCAGGGGACTTTGAAGGAATATGAACAAAAGGATACCAGTCTTTTTAGGAGTCCGGAGGCACAATAGTCCATTGGTGACACATCAGGGGACTTTGAAAGAATATGAGCAAAAGGTATAGACTTGATACCAGTCTTTTTAGCAGTCCGAAGGCACAATAGTCCATTGGTGACACATCAGGGGACTTTGAAGGAATATGAGCAAAAGGTATAGACTTGATACCAGTCTTTTTAGCAGTCCGAAGACACAATAGTCCATTGGTGACACATTAGGGGACTTTGAAGGAATATGAGCAAAAGGTATAGACTTGATACCAGTCTTTTTAGCAGTCCGAAAGCACAATAGTCCATTGGTGACACATCAGGGGACTTTGAAAGAATATGAGCAAAAGTTATAGACTTGATATCCGTCTCTTTTTTCATTTTTTCAAGAAATAGAGTGGTAGATTTGGATGTATGACTGGTAGCCTTTTCCTGATGGAGTTCTACTCTTTGAAGGCTCTGTGGATAAACGAATGCTATTTCCTCTTTAAATATAGGAGTTAAAACATTAATTTGGTAATATGTAGAATTGATTTTAACATTCTTTTCAACTTTTCTTAACTTTAATTTCCCATTGCACGAGAAACCAACAATAATCATAAATTCTTTACTAAAACTTTCTTTGGATTCTTGGAACCAAGTTTGTAAGTCTTTTTCTGCTCTTTTGCGATAGTAAATCGACCTTTTGCTTGTTACAGTCGTTTAGGTAGATCCATGCTTCATCAACAGTCACAATGAATTTCCATCTGTCTCTGGTTAAGTGATTCCCACAAAGAAGTCTACATCTCTTTCTGTGCTCAGCCACGTGCCTAGGCAAAAGGAGGTGAACATTTATATTACCTTGTATACAGTTGATGCACGGATTTTTAACGACGTAGCGATTGCTCTTTGGGTCGCTGGATTTTTTAAAACCAGAATTATCATAAAAGTACGCACCGTCTTTGATATTCGTTTGATTTTCTTTTTCCTGTTAAAAGCAATGCTTGACGATTTCCTTCTCTATTATTAATAATATTGCTTATTTTACATTTACAAATGTTAATTCCATGATTTTTACAGCGTTTTTTTTAATACGGAATACGAATATTTCTCTTCGTGAAGAGCAAAAACGTATTCTTGTATTCACAGCTTGTTTACGTGCGCCATTTTTTGAGCAGACGGTATTTAACTGCAGTAAATGTTTCTTTCGTGTCCATCTAATTATTTACATTTAGAAGTGTTACGCTGTTGCCAGTTTCAGTTCTTTGAATTTCTTTTATTTTCTGTGATTTCTTATCAAAAATGTTCTAAAAATCTGTGAGCATCCTCTGTATTTGCTGTCATAAAGCAGTTTATGAAATTTGGTTTGCAACCTGACTAGGAATCTCTCTCTCTCTCTCTCACTCTTATCTTTTAAAACTACAATCACGGAAATCATGTCTTTCTTGTACTGACATTGCTCAAAGGATTTCCTCCATTTTACAGAATAGCACAGCACAAATTTGTACAAAAAAAAAATCATTTTGTGTAACAAAAATTCTGTGAAATCCGAAAATTCACATACATTTATCCAAGCTCTCTAAAATCTTAAATTCTAATGCTTAAATAGGCTAAATATTTGAGAGAGCGAGAAGGCCAAGCCTACCGTAGCCTACCATCGCGCCTGCCTTGTACTGAATCAACATTACCCATTTTTACATTTCTTCTCTGAGTAATTTTTTTTTCAGAGGATTATTGGTTAGTATCATTGAGTGAGCCTTCTCATTAGTAACCGCTTATTCTTTTCAGCACTATATTCCACTGCATATTTTATCTCAAAATTAAAAGTAAAAATCAGACAAATCTGTTCAGAATTTTTATTTTGAGATTTCTTCCGTGTGTGTTTTCACTAATTCAAAGCTTCATCCACCCGTCTTGGTCCAGCAATAACACCTTTTCTTTAAAAAAAACACTTCCATCCGTCTTTGAAATTACACAGCATTATTTAAAAATATACGTCGGAATGTCAGTAAACACAAACATAATATAAAAAAATATATATGGGTATTTTTTTTATGAGTTCAGAAAGTGGAAATCTAAAACTTGAAGAAAAAAAGTACATATTTCTGTTGAAATACTCATAGCAAGAATCAAGCCTTGAAATTCCTTGGCAACTTTTCCCAGGTATCTTTGCAAAAATGTCCGGCGATCCCAAAGCGTTTTTCCACTTAGATATACGGATTCTAGAAAATATCACATCCAATGTACTAAAATCGGATTTTCATTCTTTTTTTTTTTTTTTTTTTTTTTTTTTTGAAGATCATGACGCTTTAGTACCGGTCCGCCTGCAACTTTGTAACCGCTAAGCGCCCTCGAGTATGTGGGACATCACTGGAAACACTACGTGACAGGGATTTCTTTCTTACGCCGTTTGCGTAGCCGACTTTTGTCGCAGGAATTGGTCGGCTCATGAAGTAAGAATTTCTTCTAGGCTCTTCATTACATGACATTGACTGAACAGTTGTCGGTATGCTCATGAAGTTAGAATTTCTTCTCGCTTCGGTAGTTTTCTGCGGCACTCCAATGGACCCAATAGAAGAGGCAGAATTCGGTTGGGAATTTTGCTGACTAAGGGAACGGCTGCTTCTGCCATCGTTCATTCCATTTCTCGTGTGACCCCGGCGATGCTCGTTTGAAGATGTTCCGTGCAAAAATGTCTGAAATTTCAAAATTGATATCAGTCAATTGCAAGCAAATTTTAAACACTTGTCAATTTGAAAGAAAAACAAATCTTTGAAAGAAATCGTTAAGTATTGGGTTGATGCATAAGTTCATGCCGTTTTTTTCACCGCACTACAAAAATGTATTATATCAGAAGAGAAAACGGAATCAATCAACTATGTATCCCCCCTCATTGTTTAAGATGGTGCCCCAACGTCTGGATAGGTCTGCAATGCCATTCCTGAAAAAACGTGCAGGTTTTGCTGTGAAGAAATCATCAAGGAAATTCTGGAGATCAACATCATTGTTGAACGTTCTGCCACGGAGTGCTTTCGATAGAAATCGGAACAGGTAATAGTCTGAAGGGGGGACATCTGGGGAATAGGCCGGATGTGGAAGGATCTCCTATTTTATGTCCTGAATGGCCATTTTAGTTATGTTTGCACTGTGAGGGTGTGCGTTATCATGTTGGAGAAGGACACCATGGCGCCTATGTGGCCGTTTCTGCTGAATTACTCCCTCCACACAGCGGAGCTGCTCACAATGCAGTGCAGCATTGATCGTCCGATTCCTCGGCAGCATTTCCCAGTGAATAATGCCTTCCATGTCCCACCAGATACACAACATGATCTTCCAAGGATGGAGATCATGTTTTGGACGTAGTGTAGGCGTCTTGTTTGAGCTTAACCATCCCCTTCGATGCCTAAAATTCACGTACAGGCACCACTTTTCATCTCCAGTAACAATACGTGACAGAAAGAGCTTGCGTTGCTGAGAACATTCGCGATAACGGGTGAACAAGGAACCACATATGGCAACACGCTGATTTTTGTTGTCCTCGGTGAGAGTGTGAGGCGTCCAAGACCCCAATTTCTGGACCTTTCCCATACGTTGCAGGTGTCGCACCACGGTGACCTGATCACAGTCCATCTCAGTGGCCAATTCGCGTGTGGTTTGACGCGGTTCCAAGTGGATGAGATGGTTCAAACGATCCTTATCAAAGTGAGATGGACGACCTAAGTGAGGAGAGTCGTTGAGATCAAAACTGCCACCTCGGAGCCGCTCAAACCATTTGCGGGCTGTCCTCGGAGCAATAGCATCCTCCCCATACACAGCACAAATTTGTCGAGTAGCCTCGGTGGCTGTGGATCCCTTGTTAAACTCATAGAGGAGCAGATGTCGGAAATGTTCACTCCTCTCTACTTGACACTATATATTTCCGGACCAAAAAACTATTAGCCACAATCCCATTACGCAATCTGATTTAGATACACGATATTACTGACTACATTTTGATATACAACTGGCCATCTGCACCATCACTACCGACCTGGGAAACACTCATGAAATAAAACGGCATGAACTTATGCATCAACCCAATGCATGCAAGGCAAGCCCTTTTTTCTGGGAGGGCAAATCTTGAAATTATGCCCCTTGGAGTTCAAAAGTTCCCCACTTCGAGTGAAATGTGTGACGTATACTCTAATTTAACTTTTCTTTTTAGTTTCTTTCTCTATGTAAATTTGAGTTCATTTTCCTTAACATTTTTCAAACTTAACGTGATATCTTCTCTCTCTCAAGCGTATGGTTGGCAACACCTTGGGGTCGGAACACATGGCGTGTGTATGTATCAGATGAGAACTGAACGTTATATAATGGGAGCAGCAGCAAAAGGACAGAGATGGTGGAAGTTATAATGTTAATTGTGGAAGAGACGTTGTCTAATTGAAGTTTTACGCTATTTGAAGGCTGTGTGTTATATCCTAATGTTGTTGTTGTTTTCTTAACCACGTGCTTTTATTATAAACTCACGTTCGTTTGATTAAGATAGTAATATTAAACAAGTTAGTAAAATCATGCAATGCATTGATTATGATACGCTTTCCAACATACCAGAAATTATTATTCAAGTTATGAGGATAATGGCTGTGGAATAAATCTCGCTCCTGTGTCTTGACCTTTGACCCCATTTCGATGATATTCAACAGAACCGGTTCAGTACACCTCAAGAATAGCATACTAAAGTTTTGTCGCAATAGAAGCAGTTTTCCGCAAGTTATGAGAATAATGGCTGTGGAATAAATCTTGCTTTTGTGCAATGACCTTTGATCCCATTTCGTTGATATTCAACAGAACCGGTTCACTATACCTCCGGAACAACATGATAACGTTTTGTCGCAATCGAAACATTTTTAGGTAAGTTATGATGCACAAGGGCAATGGAATGGATCCCACTCCAGTGTCCTGACCTTTGACCCCCATTTCGCCCATTTTCAATAGGGTTCGTCCCCAGTGGCTCCCTACCACATACTAAAATGTCATCGAAATCGAACCATTTTTACGCAAGTTATGACGCATAAGACAATGGAACAAATCCCGCTTTTATGCCATGACCTTTGACCCCATTTCGTCAATTTTCAACAGGGTTCGTTCCCAGGTGGTTCCTTACCACATACTAAAATTTCATTGAAATCGAACCATTTTTACGAAAGTTATGATGCATAAAGGCAATGGAATGGATCCCGCTCCTATGTCCTGACCTTTGACCCCATTCCGCCCATTTTCAACAGGGTTTGTTCCCAGGTGGTTCCTTACCACATACTAAAATTTCATTGAAATCGAACCATTTTTACGCAAGTTATGATGCATAAAGGCAATGGAATGGATCCCGCTCCTATGTCCTGACCTTTGACCCCATTTCATTTATTTACAATAGGGATCCTCCCCAGGTGGTTCCCTACCACATACTAAAATCCCATCGAAATCGAGCCATTTTTACGCAAGTTATGACGTATAAGAGCAATGGAATGGATCCCGCTCCTATGTCCTGACCTTTGACCCTACAATCAATGATATATTCTGCTTCACTCCTTTTGTCTCCTTAAATTATTTCACCATTTTGTTTCATATTCGGCAGCTCAGTAGTTGTCTTAATCATCAGTTCTCCGCACAGAGCAAAGCAAAAGCGATCCCTAACACTCAGCGATGCATCCCAGCTACGTCACCAGCCACAACTTCCCAAAATCTGCTGTACGAGCCAGATACTAACCAACCTGCTATGTCAGATGAAAGACGCGACCGTGACCTTCGATTCGGGTCAAGGACTCCCCGCCGTGAACCGATTTAAGCCGTACTCCCCACGAGCCGCGGATGGCTTAGTGGTTAGTGATTCAGACTATCGATGCAAGGTCCCCAGGTTCAAGCTGAGCTGATCTTTCGGAGATGGTGTGATTTACTAACAATCGTTGAATATCCGCCGTGCATCGGACGAGCACGGTAAGTGACGGCCCCAGGCTAGACCCACTGGTTAAATGGGTATCCTTTCTTATGCCACCCCCCCCTGAAATTCTCTCACCCCTCTATGTGCAATATCGTACTTGTACGGTGGCGCCATCTACTGTACTCTAACATCACTACAAACTGTTCTGTCAAAGTCACTAGACTTACTCTCATTCCTTCCGTTTCTGTGTCCTGCCCAAAAAGCGATGTCGCTGTAGGTGGCTGGGACCTAAACCCTACTCACTGTGGACGGAAGTCCTACAAGAAAATGACAAATACTTGATCGAGTACTCCCCACTGTGTACAGGGGACGAATCACCACAATTGTTCAAACCCGAGGATGAAACAGCACGATTTTGAGCAGAGGATGAAACGGTAACTACTGCCCTAAATTAGAGACGGGCGACTGCTTACATCCCATCGAGTTGCTCACGGTGGTCGTTAGACCTTCAATAGAAAAAAAAAACAAAAACGTGTGAGTATTAGACAATGAGCCTAACGATAAGAAGTTCCTCTGGGGTTAGGGCTTGGAAAAATTCCGTTCAAGGTTAAACGCTCAGAGGAGCTTTCTAGCACAAATGCGTGCACTCTTAATTTCTGCGGTATGTTCAGAAAAATAACGGAGGTTAGGCATAACCACATATTGTTTCATATGCCTCTGTTCGCTGTTGCGGACAATTCCTTTCACGCGAATGAGGGGTTCACACCTCACACTGCAGGCTACTCTGTACCCTAATAAGGCACCCAGAATACTGTACACGGCTAGTTCAAGCCTTTTAAAAAATAAAAAGTTGAAATGCATAACTTTCTTCTCCAGTTACAATTTTCAGTAAATTTATTCACACGTTGTGTATTTCTATTTCTTACGCCCCTCAGAGCATAAATTTACGCCCCTGGTATTACCAATAAGCTTCCCGCTGTAGCTGTGGCCATGAGCACATGTAGCACCCAGCAAATAAGCGTATGATTTATCTTCAGACCACAAGCTGGCGAATGACATTTTAATCGCTGATGTCAACATGAAAGCAGTTGCAGAGTTACTTCATTTATGAAAGAAAATCGGTTCCCCTATGAGCTAAGTATTGCTAAAACCCTTCCATAAGTACACTGGCATGCAAAAATTAAGGACGAGACGGTTTTTCGAATGTAACGTCGTGCAGAAGTACTCCACATCTACTCAAATCATACCATAAGATCCCCAAGATTTAAGAATATGGGACAAGTGAGCAAACCCGTCAAAACAAGGAATCCAAAGGATACAAAAGCACTTTATTGAAAAGGTAGCTTCGAGCACAACTGGACAAAAGACAGAAACGTCCATGTGACAGGCGGCTGCCAAAAAAAAAAAAAATCCAGTATTTAGTAGGGGATATGATCACCCCTGACTGCGTTGCAGGATTTACAACGTCTGTCAATGCTGAGGACGAGGTTGTCAAGGAACTGTTGAGGCATCGCGGCCCATTCCTCTTGTAGCGCCAATCGCAGCTGCGGAATCATTGCTGGAGGTTGGTGACGCGCGGCCAAGCGTCTCCCGAGAAGGTCCCACACGTGTTCGATTTAGGTCCAGGGACCTTGTGGGCCAATCCATGCGTTGAATATCTTCACTCTCCAACAGCTCTGAGACAGCCACTGTACGATGAGGTGTAGCGTTGTCGTCCATGAAGAGGAACTCAGGACCCACAGCACCTCTAAACAGACGCACGTGAGGCAGGAGAACCTCGGTTCAATAGCGGACACCAGTGACTGAACCTTCTTGGAAGATGTGGAGGTCAGTACGGCTACCAAGCATGATACCGCCCCAAACGAGAACTCCGCCACCTCCGAACCAGTCCCTTTCGATGATGTTGGAGGTGTGATTGCGTGTTCCGTGCTCTCTCCAGATGTGTATAGTCCAGAATCGCTCGTCAGACTAAATCGGCTCTCATCCGTAAAGAGAACTCGACCCCATTGCTGATGTGTCCAGTTCTTGTGTTCCTGGCACCACAGAAACCGCCGTCTCCGATGAGCAGGCGTTAATGGCACACACCGTACTGGTCGTCGTGCAAATAGACCACCTTTGTGCAGCCTCCTCACCACGGTAAAATGCGATAACGGACGTCCAGTTGTCTGTTGCATGTGTATAACGAAGTAAATTTCTCTGTCATTTTTGACCACTCCGGGGCTCGAACCGGGTCCCCTTATTCCGGAATAAGTCGCTCTACCAATTGAGCTACGCGGACGTTTGTTATCGCTGCTATCTGCCTTTATATCGCGTGCGTCCTGCTGGGCAGACACGTCACCCCCCCCCCGAAAGAGGGCCGGGGCATGGCCCTCGGTCAGCTGTGACCATGAATCGTCGTAGGCAGCCATCTGCTGTAGAACGTGCACTTGAGAACTCCCAGTGAATCTAGTGTGTGGAATTCAACATCACACACTTTTATTTTTTCGAAGCGCTGAAGAAGGGATTCTCTTATTTTTTCTCTCTTGCGGTGTGGAAAGAACATCACACCATTGCGAAATCTTGAACGGCCGGGTCATCCGGAAAGTTCGGGCGCCATTGTAACGAAGTAAATTTCTCCGTCATTTTTGTCCACGCCGGGGATCGAAACCGGGTGCCCTCACTCCGGAATAAGTCGCTCTACCAATTGAGCTACGCGGACGTTCGTTATCGCTGCTATTTGCCTTTATATCCTGCGCGTCCTGCTGGGCAGGCACGTCACATGTGCCTTGCGATTTCTCCCGCTGTCTGCCGTCTGTCTCTTCTCGCCTGTAGGACAATATACCGGTCGTCCGCCGCCGTGGGTGCTCGTGGACGACCACTGCTAAACTCTCGGACAGCTGTTCCTGTCGTTTGAAATGCTCTCCAAATTCGTGAAACGATGCTGTGAGAGATCCCGAACTCCTCGGCCACACTAGTCACACTTCGACCTTCTTCCAACTTCCCAATGACGCGCCCTGGGGTAAAGTCATCCAGATGTCGTCTACTGGATTGCCTGTTCTCCATATCACACGAAGGCAGCAACTCGACGTCGTACAAAGCGATGTACACCGTGCAATAGCTTTCACCGAATTGCTGAGCGTACACCGCCCGTGTGCTTTTTACCCTTCCGATCCCCCCCTCACGTCATGCTGCATATATGCGCATGCCCTACCGTACCGGACCCTAGTCTATCTCCTGAGTGGTCTTTCGGTCCGTTCTGCCTGCTCGTTCCGCTGTTATGCTAATTTCTCCTCTTCGCCCTTAATTTTTGCACACCAGTGTAATACCATGAAACCACGGTCTTAACTCGTATCGTTTGGTGAAACCGACACGTGAACTTTGCTTTCTATGACTCTGCGTTTCTGAATTTCCAAAGTTAATTAACCGATGTACGTATAGCTTTATAAAACCTCAGCTAAAATTCGTAATCTACTAAATAAAGAAATCTCTTGACAACTGCGAGGATTCAGATTCGTAAAAGAAACGTTTTTTTTTATTTGAGCTACATCAATTTCAGAAGGATGCCAGATTTTCGTAAAAGACCGTAATGTGCTGTTAGTTTTAGAAGGATGCCAGGTTTCGGAAAGAAACGTAATTTGATGTTAGAATTGGATAATGCCAAATTCGTGTTTTCTACAGAAGAAAATCGCAATTTAGACAGAGCTCCTTCTACCTTTTTTTTACTAACCCGGAGGTCTTGGTTTTCCGCAATGGTTTCATTAAGGAAAGATAATAACCTAAATTGTCTCGTTTATGAATGCATTAAACAGCATAAGCTGACAACAAATCCTTATCCGCATCAAGGAATGACAGGGAGTGTGGATAGCGCTTCCAATAGCAATTATTTCGAGCTCAATTTCCATTGAGCTAATAATAATTGCCGTAACGTCTTCGTTAAGGCGTTGCTATACAAGGAGGTTAGAATAAAATTTCTGGAGATGCCCTGGGTCTGTTAGCCGTGAAATACTAGTGTAGGAATTTTGATACTGTCTACATGATACGCTACAGAGTTTCATGCAGTTTTCACATGTGTGTGTATTTTGGAATTGCGTGGTTTTTGGTTGCAGAAACCATGTTAATACCAAACCAGAGAGAGTTACACTACATAAACGAGTGAAGTTTTGAACTTCAATATTTGTTTTGTTTAGAACTTTCATCAACGTTTCACTTATTTTTCTATTTAAAATAGAAGATAGGGAGCTACGCTAGTTAAAATAGAAATATGAAGTTGCCTCAAAATAATTAAGAATTTTATAAATCCAGCGTTTTCTCATACATCGGCAAGAAGTTACGATGCAGAAATAGAAACATTTACGACAAAGAAATGCAATTCAGCCAACACAAAATTCATTGCAATAGCCACGAAAACCACAAACTCTCTCACACTTTAATGACTGCCGCTAGCAGTTATAGGCTTTATGCAAAGTGGTACTATTCCATCGATGAGGACATCTCCAGATATTTCATTTGAACCTACAGACAGCGTTACAGAGAGAGTCACAGAGTCACTCTGGGTGTTTATATGTATACGTAATAACAGTTGCATGAAAGTAAAACTAGTTTCTAAGAGTTCGATTTAACGTAAGTTCTCAATCGGTGGCCTCACTATACATCTGTAGCGCACTGTATTTACCACATAGTTGTACTCAGATTTCACTGTGTGCTGCAAAATTCCTGCACTATAGATAGATCGTCCTTGTCAAGTTCCAATTATCGTTTGGTACAGCATTTTCATGAAACTATGGTTGCGCAAAATGATTATTCAGAGTTGTCCAAAAGTTCTGCCCTATTTTTAGGAAATTACTAAAAAATAACTACAGCATTTAAAGACATAAGATTTGCTGCGTTTGAAAGGTAAGCATCTACATTTTTTAATCATAGAAACTAGTATACTTCTACGGATGTCCCTTTAACTGCACGAAGTATGTCCAACCAGTACTCAATTTCTCGTTATGTCCGTTGTAATAAATTCATATCAACAGCAGCAATGCGTTCACGATCAGTTCCTGCATGATATTTAAAATTTGTTTTGTATTCTCTGGTTTTGACAAACACCCATAAAAAATCCAGTTGAGTTATATCAGGGGACGGGCTGGCATCGAAATCGTGCCATCTCGGCCAATCTAAAGTCCTCGAAACCAAGTATTCAAGTAGTCGGGAGAAGCTCTGTCCTACTGAAAGATGACATCTGGATGAAAGCCTTCGACTTGTGTATCAGCAAAATATTGCAGCATATGTAAGTAGACGTTTACGTTGCTAGGTTATTTCACGAAGAAGAAAGGACCAATAATGCGGTTGCGCATAAGCCCACACCAAACATTAACTTTGGAGCTATCACGAATACGAGTTTGCGAGACATGTGGGTGTATTGAAAATCATATGCGCACGTTATGTCTATTAAATGCTTCTAATACGTAAAATGTCGATTCAGCAATAAAAGGAACACGTTCGAGGACGCTTTCGTCATTAACCAGGCGATACATTAAATAACAGGAAAATTCGAAACGGTTAGGCTTATCGTTTTCTTCCGCATGTTGAACAAACTGGACTTTGTATGTGTCTAACAGCTGTGTCTTATGCAAAATCCACATCGTTGTTGTACTTGACAATCCCAACTGTGCAGCAGCTTGTCAGGATGACCTCCTTACGCTCCGGGAAAGTGCTTTCCGTACTCGTCCATTGTCATCTTCCGTGTTGGACAAGACAAGAAGAGACGTCCGCATCTTGGCTTGTTGAACACACTCCGGATTTCTAGAAAGTTATCTTTCCAATATACTTAATTCTTTTAGCATCCGGAAGATTCCTGATAAAATGTGTAACAAAATTTCTTTGCACTTGAATTATTGATTTCTTTTCCAAAATCCACGCCACACAAATCGTCTTTTTCCTGCACATTCGCCATTGAGCTATGAAGAGGAAGAACAAAGAGCGCCATCTACACGCAATGATAGACAACAAAACTTGAGATGCTTACCTTTCAAACACTGCAAACCTTATTTCCGTAAATGCTGCAGTTATTTTTTTTAATTAATATTCTAATGATAGGGCAAGACCTTTTGTTTACCTTGTATGTACAATGATCAGCCAAACCATCAAAACCACCTACATAATGTGATGTAGGTCCTTTTCTCGCCGCCGAAAGAGCTGTCACCCGATAAGGCATAGATTCAACGAGATGCTGGTAGGTGTCTCCTGATATATGGTACCACGACTGCAACAGAGCATCCCACAGTTCCCGTAAATTACGTGGTTGACTCAATGCTGCTCGCGTCCATTTCTTCAACTCAAACCATAAACGATCGACAGGATTCACGTCCGGCGAATTTAGGGCCCATGGCAATAGATGGAATTCTTCGTGTTCTGGGAGTCATTCCTGAACCTTCTTCGTAATGGGGCATGAAGCTTTGTCCCGTTGAAAGACCATCTCCGCCCGAGAATACAGTCGCCATAAAGGGGTGTATTTGGTCAGCCACGATGTTCAGGTACGTGACTGATGTCAGAATTCGATCTATAGGAATAATGGTTCCAAGTGTTCCCCAAGAAAATATGGCCCAGACCATCACACTCCCTCCAGCCGCCTGGATCCGTCCCACAATGCATCCGGGTGAGAAAGCTTCCTTGGGTACACGTCTCACACGAGCTCGTCCGTCTACATGGTGTAACAGAAAACAGGATTCGTCTAACCATGAGACCCTCTTCCAGTCTTCTATGGTCCAATGTCGATGATTTCGTTCTCACTGAAAGCGTTGACGACGGTGTACGGCTGTGAGCATAAGTACATGAATGGGGTTGCGACTGCGCAGACCCATATCCAAGAGCGTGCGATGAACTGTGTATTCGGACACAATGGGCCTTTAACCACAATTGAAATTAAGGGTAATGTTAGCCTCAGCAGCCCTCCTGCTACAGCAGACAAGACGAGATAGCCTCTGGCATCAATGAGGCGTGTACTGCCCACGCCTTATCGACGGCTTGAAGTGTCACCTGTTTAGGACCACCTTTGATAGATACTTGTGAAAACACAAGTATGTCCGCATCGAATCCGTGTCCCCTCACTCCGGAGTAAGTCACTCTACCAACTGAGCTACGCGGACATGATTTTTCGCTGCAGATTTGTCGCCTTGATACATATTTTCGCCACACAATAACTACTGCATAGCGTGAGCAGCCTACTAGCGTCGCTGTTTCGGAGATGCTCTTACCAAGGCGTCTTGCTATAACGTTCTGGCGTTTGCCCAAATCAGATAAATCCTTTACTTTTCCCATGTTGAGGCGAAACGAAATAGTGAGTGACTGAGAGAGCTCCGATCCATGTGCTATATATATAATTCGCGACCTCAGCACGTGACGCTGATTGGCTGCACCCTCGCTTATTTGCATAACGCAGAGGTGGTTTTAAGGTTTTGGCTGACCGGTGTCGGTGAATGTGACTTCCCACAGCCACAACACGAAACGATTCCCTAAGTTTACAACAACTAAATATTTATTCTCATGTACTCTATGTTAACAAAAGTCGCCGGTTACAACTTCAAAAGCAAATGAACGGATCCGCTGCGTTGTTAAGATGCGCGGTACAGCTGCAAATGGTATAAAAACAAGCCTGAAGCTGACCGCGATCATATCTTAGTGTGAGGTTGAATGAAAATGTCGCGGCGGGAGAGAACTGACTTTGAGAAAGAAAAGATTGCTGGGTGTTATATTAGTGGGTTGTCCATAAGAGAAACCGAGAAGCGTTTAAACATACCCAAGTCAACTGTTTTCGATGTACTGAATAAGTGGAAGACACATGGCGTGCTTGAAGCAGCAAAACGTACCTGCAGACAAAAGAAAATCAGTGATAGAGGACGTCGAAGCCTCAGGAGAGTCGTTACAGCTAATCGACGGAGTACTGCACAAGACCTCAGTGTACAGGTGAGTAAAAATGCTGGAACCTCGGTATGTACACGTGCCATTCGCAGAGAACTTCATTCCATGAGTTACCGTGGTTGTGTGGCTGCTCATAAGCCTTTCATCTCCACTCGGAATGCTGCTCGTCGTTTAGCATGGCGTAAAGAACATTTATCGTGGACCGTAGATCAATGGAAACGGATCCTATGGACTGATGAATGCAGATACACGATCCATCAGTCTGATGGCCGTGTGTGAGTATGACGGCAGCCGGGGGAACGCTATTTACCACAGTGTACTTTTCCTACTGTCAAGTTTAGAGCTGGCAGTGTACTCGTGTGGGAGTGTTTTTCGTGGAATGGTCCCGGCCCATTGGTTATTGTTAAGGTGACCAGATATCGGGACACCGATTTGAGGACAAAGGGGCGTGGCGTCCCCAAATCGGTAGTTCATGTGGGGACACATACGTACTCAAAATAAATATGCAAATCTTTTTGTCACAAAACTACACTGCTTCAATAAGTGTGATATTACACATTAAAATCTGTGTCTTAAAAAGATATATCTTGTAGAATGTTGGTAATTTGTATTGACGAAGCAGAACTATGATGGCGAGAATATATTAGCAAAAGTGAAATGCTTTACCTTAGGTACATGCGCTGAATTAAAATTAGGCTGCACACCATAGTAATTGCATGGAGAGTTTTTCATTTTGCCAAAGTTTTTGGAGAAATTCAGAACAAGTACAGTCGAATTTTGACAGCGCAAGTGGTGCATTGACCTAGTGCTGGCTACTAACCATTCGTACAAGAGGGTACGGGTTCGAGTCCCGAATGAGGCATGGGTGGTGTGTTTGTTTTACAGCACTTGCTCTCCCTCTCTTTCGTAGAACGAATGTTTCCAAATTAGAGACAGGTGACTGCTTATAGTCCTTAGAGTTGCTCGTAGTGGTCGTTAAACCCAGAAAGAAGAAAAAAAGAGTCAAAATTTGTTTTCACAAGAAGCATGTTGGAAAATTAGTACAACGGAAACTACTTTTTAGAACATTTTTCATTGGAAATCTAAAAGGTTAATGAGGAAGTGTAAATTCGATGACATTTGGGGACAAACGTTAAAATTTGAGGACAATTTGCGTCCCCAAAGGTTTCAGATGTTTTTGGGGACAATATCTTAAATTCGAGGACTGTCCTCATGAATTAGGGACGTCTGGTCAGCTTAGTTATTGTGGACAAACCTGTTAACCAGCAAGTCTACCTCGATATTGTGGACATTATGCCCTACCAACTCTGTGGCAATACTATGGAACCGAGCCTTGTTGGTACCAGCAGGATAATGCACCGAACCAGCAAGCAAGGACTGTTACGGCGTGGTTTGACGTTAATTCCGTATCGTGTGTGGACTGGCCAGCACAGAGCCCTGATCTTAATCCCATAGAACACCTATGGGGGGAATTAGAGCGCCGCATAAGAAGTTTGGAACCAAGGCTTACTACTAAGCAACAGTTATCGGCAGCATTATGTATTGAATGGAAGCGCATACCTATCGCTGTGTTTGTTCCAAAACCTTGTTGAAAGCATGTCTCGAAGGGTCAGTGCATGCATTAAGGCCAAAGGTGGACCGACACCCTACTAATGTATGCCAATAAATGCTATGTTGTGTTTTACTTCTAGGTGTCCGGTGACTTTTGTCAATGTAGTGCATGTTGTGTTGCTATGTCATACATAATGGGGATTTTTTTCAGAAACATATCTATTACTAATTTCCGGAGACTTGGTTTTTGTTTCTTTCTTTCTTTCTTTTTTCTTTTTGTTTTTTGTTTTCATGGAGTTTCTTTCCTTACGAAAGTACAATAGTAGAAAAGATTAAGTGCCCTTACCGATTTCGTCGTCTGCCGAACAATCTCCTTTTTGAATATCCGGCGGAAGAAACTCTCAGTCTTATCATTCATTAGAATGTGAAATATAAAGATTAAGACACCCTGGAACAAAAATGAGAAACATGTAAGCATATGAAAGTTATAAGTAATAAAATTGAACTGAGCCTTATATTATGATATAACAGCTTTTTTCCACAAAGGCTCTAGTATAAATATTTATGACACAAAAAAAAGGAACTTCTTGTTAAGAACCAGAGAAACTATACATAAAAGACAAACGTTGTGTTTTTAGAATTGTTTGTGATGACACCTCTTTTTAAGCATATTTCGAATAAGGGCGAAAAGTACAAAAATAGAGAAGAACAGAGGCCGTCAGGAAAATACAATGCCATGACATTAGACAGACGAGTTCCCACTTTTAGTGGCGTCACGCGGAATACAAGGCTTCCGATTGGTTTCCAACGCCATTCTGCATGACGTCAAACACGTCAACGAAGTATCAGATCGTGTTACTTAAGAGTAACGGCACAAACGGAGAGAACTCATCACTCTAATGTCATGGCCCTGTACTTTCTAGACGGCCTTGGTAGAAACCGCTTATAACGAGGATCTCAGGACTAAATCAGGAGGCTCGTAAATTCGTTTTGGGGTGAAACTTTCAAACCATGTAAGAATACACAGATCAGCCATTAGATTATGACCACCCCTAATCTAGAAAAATGAGCGCGCCTAGAGACCGATCTTTAGTGCGGATCAAGTTCACAGAGCAGTATATATACAACAGAGGACCGGCTTCCGGTTAGAACAATGTTCGAAGTCAGACTGGGAAAAGCTGCCGATTTATCGGAGTTTGATAAAAGACAAATTGTGATGACATGGCGCCTCGGAACTACGATCTCGGAAACAGCACGGCTTTTGGGTTGTTCACGTGCCGCTCTTGTGAGTACGTATCAAAAGTGGTGCACAGATGGCCAAAATGACGAACCGTCGTTCAGCTGTGTGTCGTCCGCAGCTCATTGATGCCAGAGGAGAGCGGAGACTGTCGCGCATTGTTCACAGTGACCGCAGGACCGCAGTGCGGCAAATCACCTGCAGCTACAACAGTAGTGATCAGGGCAATGTGTCACAGCACACAGTCAATCGCAGCCTTCTACGCATGTGCCTGCGTAGCCGAAGACCCAACCGAGTCTCTATACTCACTGCACGTCATCGCCAACAACGCATGAAATGGGGCCCAAGGTCATCGAGATTGGACCGTGGATGTTTGAAAGAAAGTGGCCTGGTCTGACGAATCAAGATTCCTAGTGCATCATGTTGACGGCCGAGCGCGGATACGCCGATTACCAACGGAAGCTATGGCACCTGGATACACTGTTGGGCGCGAAAAGGCCGGCGGAGGAGGTTTTAGGCTATTGGCGATGTTTTCTTGGGACACTTTAGGCCCCATTATCGCAATAGCACAATCCCTGACAGCTGTCAAGTATCTGAACATCGTTGCGGATCAAGTTCACCCATTCATGGCAACTGTGTTCCCTGCTGGTAATGGCCATTACCAACAGGATAATGCGCATGTGCCACACTACCAGAATCGTCAAAGAGTGGTTCGAGGAGCATGCTGGTGACTTTCTGTTAATGCCTTGGCCTCCAAATTCACCTGACATGAACCCAATCAAGCATTTGTGGTTCAACTTGGAAAAGCGGGTTTGCACTAAATCACCACCACCTCGAAATGTACGAGAACTGGACGACATTATGGTACCAGGTGCCTCAGGATACCTATTGCCATTTCATCGAATCGATACTTCAGCTATGTTGTGGGCTAAAGGGTGTCTTGCAGCTTATTAGGTAGGAGGTCATAATGTAATGGCTCATTGGGGTATTACATATATCACTCCTAAATCTGAGGCATACAAGTGAAATATGTAATATAGAAATATACCATTTGTTAATCAATCAAAGTGCAAATCCCTGGACCCAAGGTACCTACTAAAACAACGATCTTTAAAACTTGAAGAGGTACGTGAATAAGTACTGTCAAATCCAAGCCATAGAGATGAAATGATATAGAAAACATACGTTTTATTAATTGAAGTGTAAGTCCACAGATCCAAGTTATCTACTGAAACAACAGTCTTTAAAAGTTGAACACGTACATAAAATAATTACTCTTAAATCTGGTGCGTACCGATGAAAAAATGCAGAGACATACGATTTAATAATCCAAGTGTAATCGAAATTAATGTGAAACGAAAAACTACTAGCAAACGAAATGAATGAAAAAAAAATAACAATTCGCGTTATTTTTCTTTAACATTTTCTTTTATTTGAGAATTTCTTATGTGGAAAATGCCCCGCAAGACAAGAGCTGAAGAATCATGTTTTAGGGCATTAAAAGCACATTAAAGTGAAAGAGCTCAAAACCGTAAAGGAATTAATTATTTACTACACTTTTACATAACCGAAAAGTTAGTCGTCTTACTTTTTCGGATATTTTTCAGATTAGCATTCTTGTAATTTTTCATCACTATGGAAAAGTAGAAGACTGAAGTGGTAATCAGCGTAAGAAGACAAAATACAATTTGCCAAGCTTTCGCTAATGTACGGTTAGCTTTTTCAAGGCTCTTTCATACAAGTCCGCGGTTCCTACATGAGAAGGTATTAAAATATTAGCCCCCTACACTGACCCCAAAAAAACAGCAATGAAAGAGTCTCTGGAAAATATCGCCAGCCGTGAAATCTGCAATGACAGCGTTTCCCTGATTATTATTATTTTTTTTAACCCCCTCAAAACCGCCATGTCCCAAATTAACAAATCGTGTGATTTCATATTCAGAACACGCTGCACTGCGTATTTAATCCTTATTTACGTGTCTCGTGTAACCATTCTCATATTTAAAATGTAATCGTTCTAATATTTCAGTTTGTTTACGCTATTAGCCTTGAAAAAGCCATCCGTAGATGAGCGAAAGCTTGGCAAATTGTATTTTGTTTTCTTACGCCGATTAAACGAATTACCACATCAGTCTTCTATATTTGGTGTATTAATCAATTGCGCTATGGAAAAGTAGTTGCATTTTGAAAGATAACTTCTTTGAAAGTACAAAATTCTGCTCACCTGGGAACCATTAAGAAGAACAAATGCATAAGCTGCTGGATAAAAGCTTTTTTCCATGTAAAAAAGGCCAAAGAACCAGGTTATTCCAAGAAGGCACAAGATGGAAAGAGATCCTCTAACCCACTTTCTGAAAAGGAAAAGGGCGCATACATGAATTTCCGCAAAAAAAAATTATTTGCTACATGTGCGCATACATGAAAACATCAGAATAATTTTGTTAATTACAATTCCGCTATTCCACAAGAGATCATTGTTTTCTGGACGTACTAAAAATCGAGATTAATAGACAGTAAGGTTTGCTCATCCCGCTTTCCTCGCAGACGAATATTCGTGACATCACTGTAAGTTAAAAAAAACTAAGAAATGATTTGTAACGGTAACTATGTTCATAATCGAAAGACTCCAGATTTAAGTTTTTCGTTATTTATTCTTGATTAGATATGATGAAGACACTATCGTGCTGATTGATACACAAATAAAGAAGATAGCTGTCTAAGCACGAACACTTTAGCTCAAACCAATTGCAACACTCAAATGAAGCTAAGACGTATCACCGGTATCAAAAGTATACACAGTTAAAAAACATGACGACACAAATAACTCATTCCAATGAGGTTTAAAAAGGTTTAATGTTAAAAGCTTGCGAGATCTTTCGAACCTACGACTTATAGGTTCATCATCAGGCACCAAAACTCTCAAGGTGCACATGAAGCGTAGTGGTTATATACACGTGTGGTTATGGGCAAAGACCGCGCATGCGTACAAGTCGGAACAGTATGAGGTCATAAAATACATACATTTAAAATAACCTGTAGGGTAAAAAACACATAATGGTTGTCATAAATATAAGAAATATAAAATGAAGGTCAAAGTTCTTTCGCCTGAGTTTTATATATGTACAATAAAATCAATGGTTGTCTAATCTTGTTTCTTGGTTTTTCAGTAGGTATCGCCAAGGTGCTGGTATATTGGATGGAGCTTCATCATTACAACATTGTTCATTCAAATGATAAATATACAAGCTCTCGAGAAACAACAGGCCATTTTTAGTTTTGGTCGTCGATAACAGTTTTACATTGTCCCAGTCAGGATAGTGCTCTCCTTTTAGTACCTCTCGTGCTAAAGAAGTTGTTAAGGCATGTGTACGAACACTGTATTTGTGTTCTGTAATTCGTGTCTTTAATGATCTACAAGTGGATCCCACGTAAGAAGCAGACTGTGAGGTAGTTGAGAAAGAGTTCAGTGGTACCGAATAAACGCCGTATTTATCTAAGATTGATGTCGGGTCTCGGTCTGATTTGGTCAAATTGAACAAACTTTCCGAAGAAATACCAAAGGAACAATCGTATTTTTTGCATGAGTTTTGTAAGATCGGTACAATGGTTGGATGGAATGGGATGGATGCCACGTATTTTATGGTTACTTCATCACGTATTGGTTGTAACGTTGTGGAGATCCGTCGTTGATACCTGCGTAACAATTTTATAAATAGATATCCGGGATAACCGGAAACCTTTGTTAGATTGAAAATCCTGTGTAATTCTAGTTTTAAAGATCTTTTGGTGGATGAATGACTATAAGCCTTCTTCTCAACTACCTCACAGTCTACTTCTTACGTGGGATCCACTTGTAGATCATTAAAGACACGAATTACAGAACACAAATACAGTGTTCGTACACATGCCTTAACAACTTCTTTAGCACGAGAGGTACTAAAAGCAGAACACTATCCTGACTGGGACAATGAAAAACTGTTATCGACGACCAAAACTAAAAATGGCCTGTTGTTTTTCGAGAGCTTGTATATTTATCATTTGAATGAACAATGTTGTAATGATGAAGCTCCATCCAATATACCAGCACCTTGGCGATACCTACTGAAAAACCAAGAATCAAGATTAGACAACCATTGATTTTATTGTACATATATAAAACTCAGGCGAAAGAACTTTGACCTTCATTTTATATTTCTTATATTTATGACAACCATTATGTGTTTTTTACCCTACAGGTTATTTTAAATGTATGTATTTTATGACCTCATACTGTTCCGACTTGTACGCATGCGCGGTCTTTGCCCATAACCACACGTGTATATAACCACTACGTTTCATGTGCACCTTGTGAGTTTTGGTGCGTGATGATGAACCTATAAGTCGTAGGTTCGAAAGATCTCGCAAGTTTTTAACATTAAACCTTTTTAAACCTCAATGGAATGAGTTATTTGTGTCGTCATGGTTTTTAACTGTATATACTTTTGATACAGGTGATACGTCTTAGCTTCATTTGAGTGTTGCAATTGGTTTGAGCTAAAGTGTTCGTGCTTAGACGGCTATCTTCTTTATTTGTGTATCAATCAGCACGATAGTGTCTTCATGATATCTACTAACAAGCTGCCTCGTTATTTCCCGGTAAGTTAGTTACCAATTGTTCTAAGATACCTATGTACAGCAAAGTGCCACATGGAGCGTGCCATAAAAACATTTTATAAAACATCTCGAAAGTTGGCTGTGGAATATACACACCTGTCTTTTCTACAAAACTGCCGTTCCTTGGGCGTCATCCCAAATTTCCTACGCCTGAGAACCGCTCCACGTTCACTATCAAATGCTAAGTTATTACAGGGAACTGAATCTAGGCGTTTAACTACAGAGATAAGAATAAAATACGGCCTGATTGATTCCCTTAACCGAAAAACATACAACGCGTATGGTTTCCTTGCTCACAACACCTCTTTAATTATTTTTGACAAATTAATGATAGTAAACTATGCCAAGATTACTCACGACGTGGAAATGTACCAACAGAGACAAATACGGAAATTGAGGGTCTTGGTGCACGAGTCTACAACTAGAAAAAACTCCTTGACAAAATCTAACCTAATGACCTTAACGAATGCATTTGTGAATTTGAGCGCAAGACAATTAACAGAGGACGAATGCAGGGCACTAAACCGAGGATTTAAGTTCTCGTTTCCGGTGCTCAAACCAAAAACCTTCAATTACATTACCCAACTTGAACAGGTCATAAAGTCATTGCCGATTCATGCTCAGGACCTACTTAGATATAAAATCTCTCGTACTATTGAAAAGGAATCTACTCAACCACCAACTGAACTTCAACATATATTAAAACATGAGCGTACTACTTTGTTATCTCTTTCCGGAGACACATCATTGGCAATTGTTTCTGTAGATAAATCGGACCAAATAGTTATACTTGATAACCCTACCTATATTAACAAGATGACCGAAGTTATAAATCAGATCCCACATACAGTATTATCTCGTAACCCTATCCCAGCTACTATTACTGCTCTTACAAAACTTAAAAATAGTAATACACTACCCCCAGCCATTTCAAATAATATGCAACCTCCTTTTGGTCCACGTACATCAGATTTGTTTGGCAAAATTAAACTTCATAAACCGGAACACCCCATCCGTCCTTTAGTGTCAGGCTATACTAACCCCACCCGAAATCTGGAAAAATCACTTGCCTCAGTCCTTTCCCCCTTAACCACATCTTCACCTTTCTCAATTAAGAGTTCTAAGTCCGCCCTGGAACGGATCCACTCCGCTACATCGGGTATTCCATTTAAAATGGCCAGTCTCGATGTAGTTTCCCTGTTTCCCAATGTCCCTGTGGATGTTGCCATTGACCTGATTACACCACTCCTTCCATCCTTAAACCTCTCTTCTACTGAATCTACTGCTACAGTTTCAGCCCTGAACCTTATCAAGAACCGGACTTATTTTAAATTTAATAACATCACCTACCGCCAGGATTTCGGTACCCCAATGGGGTCACCTCTTTCCCCCGTCTTGGCGGAAATAGTACTGCAACACGTCGAACATACCGTTTTTCATAATAGTACACTCCATCCATTACTCTATATACGATATGTCGACGATGTTTTAGTTTTTTGGCAATACTCACTTAGTGAATTAGACACTTTTGCTGCCTCTTTATCAGCCGTCTTTCCCACTATTTCCTTCACCCAAGAGTTAGAAACCTCCAACTCCCTTCCGTTCTTAGATATTTTATTACGACGTACCCCATCTAATGACATTCAAACCTCCGTCTACCTAAAACCCACTTGTTCACCTACCCTCATTCCATATAATTCGTACACACCACTTCCCTATAAACATAGTTCTATTTCAGTTTTAATCTGTAGGGCTTATAGTCATTCATCCACCAAAAGATCTTTAAAACTAGAATTACACAGGATTTTCAATCTAACAAAGGTTTCCGGTTATCCCGGATATCTATTTATAAAATTGTTACGCAGGTATCAACGACGGATCTCCACAACGTTACAACCAATACGTGATGAAGTAACCATAAAATACGTGGCATCCATCCCCTCCCATCCAACCATTGTACCGATCTTACAAAATTCATGCAAAAAATACGATTGTTCCTTTGGTATTTCTTCGGAAAGTTTGTTCAATTTGACCAAATCAGACCGAGACCCGACATCAATCTTAGATAAATACGGCGTTTATTCGGTACCACTGAACTCTTTCTCAACTACCTCACAGTCTACTTCTTACGTAGGATCCACTTGTAGATCATTAAAGACACGAATTACAGAACACAAATACAGTGTTCGTACACATGCCTTAACAACTTCTTTAGCACGAGAGGTACTAAAAGGAGAGCCCTATCCTGACTGGGACAATGTAAAACTGTTATCGACGACCAAAACTAAAAATGGCCTGTTGTTTCTCGAGAGCTTGTATATTTATCATTTGAATGAACAATGTTGTAATGATGAAGCTCCATCCAATATACCAGCACCTTGGCGATACCTACTGAAAAACCAAGAAACAGATTAGACAACCATTGATTTTATTGTACATATATAAAACTCAGGCGAAAGAACTTTGACCTTCATTTTATATTTCTTATATTTATGACAACCATTATATGTTTTTTACCTTACAGGTTATTTTAAATGTATGTATTTTATGACCTCATACTGTTCCGACTTGTACGCATGCGCCGCCTTTGCCCATAACCACACGTGTATATAACCACTACGTTTCATGTGCACCTTGCGAGTTTTGGTGCCTGATGATGAACCTATAAGTCGTAGGTTCGAAAGATCTCGCAAGTTTTTAACATTAAACCTTTTTAAACCTCAATAGAATGAGTTATTTGTGTCGTCATGGTTTTTAACTGTGTATACTTTTGATACCGGTGATACGTCTTAGCTTCATTTGAGTGTTGCAATTGGTTTGAGCTAAAGTGTTCGTACTTAGACAGCTATCTTCTTTATTTGTGTATTCTTGATTAAACACACAACTAACACGCTAACGAAAGTTGACGGAAATATAATAAACATAGAACGAATGAGTTATTATTAACAACGAACTTTGCTTTCTATTTAGTCTGTTTTAAACAGTCTTACCATGATTAATATTCCTTTTAGAAGTTCATACAACACACAGCTTATTCCGGCTATAGTCCTTTTAGGTCGTCATAATTCGTGTACTCTTTTAGAGCACTTTTATAAGAATAACAACACAGCGTGTTCACACACAGCGAAGGGACGCTATCATCACCTCTTTCAATTGTCAAGGGTCGTGATCGCATAATTCTTTGCAACACACCGATTGCTGGCTGCTCTGCATCAACGCAACTGAAACTCGCTAATCGTAAACAAACTTGCAGCAGGTGTTCGATGAAAATAAAAAGAAACGAGCAAAGGACGCTAACATCCAACAAACCCCTCCTGCATCCGTGCTAGTTAATTCCAAGTCCCTTTCTGAATTTTGTAAATGCTGGATGTGGAAGTGGTTTTGTCATGAGGTCTGCAATGTTGTTTTGCGACACACAGTATTCCAGGAAGTGTAACTTGGTTTTGCTTCCTTTAATCCAAACTTTTCAACCATTTCTGGAATTTTGTTCCTTTGGCTTAAATGAAAACGTCCATCTTCGTTTTTCTGCATTTCAATTCCTGAGTAGTACTGCACTTCACCTAAATTTGTCACTTTGTACCTTTTCTGCAATTCTTCTATTACACTTTTATTTCTGCAACATTTTTAGCGCTGATCAAAATATCGTCTTCATACAGAATTAAATGCACAGGATTTTCTTTTTCTGTCTTGAAAAATAGACAAGAATCGGTCTTGCTTTTAGTAAATCCAAGACTTTCCAACGTTTGTTCTATTGAGTTATTCCACGCTTTTGCTGCTTACTTTAAACCATATATAGATTTGTCCAATTTGCAAACTTTTGTTCTTCGCCTTTCACTTCAAAACGTTCTGGTTGCTTCATATATATTTCTTCATTTAATTTTGCATTCAAATACGGAGATTGAATATCAATATGGTGTACGCGCATTTGTTTATATGCCGCTGTAGTAAGAAAAGATCTTATTGTGGTGTGCTTGACCACTGGTGCAAAAATTTCATCGTAGTCTGACCCATATTTTTGGTCATATCCTTTTGTTACTAATCTGGCCGTATACTTTGTTACTTGACGTTTACCATTACATTTTGTCTTGAAGATCCATTTGCTTCCTATAGCTTTCTTTCCATTTGGTAACTCTGTTAGTGACCAAGTATTATTTGCTTTTAGAGACTTTATTTCTTCTTTCATTGCATTTTGCCATTTTGTTCTCTCTCTTTCTGGAAGATCTTGTATATCACTTAGAGATTTTGGATCTGAGTTAGAAGTTTGGGTTTGTTTTTGCTTTAAATCCAAGTCGTTCTGGTGGAACTCCTTTATTTGAACGCTCAGTAAATCTAGGTAAATTAATGTTTATACCTTCTTCAGTTTCTTGCTCTTCTGAAATTTCTTCAGTGCTTTCCTCTTGTTGAATCTTCTGTATTTCATTTTCAATATCTGCACTTTCTGAATAATTCAGACTTCCTAATTGTACGAGATTAAAATCTCCTTGTTCTTCAGTTTCTTCTTTTTCCTTGCTAAATTGATTTTCAAAGAATTTTACCGATCTTGACACGAGACAACGTTTCTTCCTCCAACGTAAACTCAATATCCCTTTGATCTATAATCATAACCGATGAATGTACCTTCAACTGCTTTGTCATCTAATTTCCTTCTTTTCTGTTTATGAATGTAGTAGTAGACTTTACATTCAAACACTTTTAAATGATTGATATTTGGGTATGACTCCATTCCACAACTCATACAGAGTTTTGTTACTTGCTTTAGTGACTAATATGCTTTTGGTAAATTTGCATTAATTAGCATTGCTTTGCACATTTCAACTAACAATCGATTTTTTCTTTGGGCCACTCCATTTTGAGCTGGTGAATACACTATAGAAGTTTGATGAACAATACCTTCTTTTGGTAAATACTCTTCAACTTCTTTACTGCAGTATTCTAGGCCATTATCTGTTCTCAAAATTTCTACTTTTCTATTGAATTTATTTGTAGTAGAACTAACAAATTATTTCAACTTTGCCAATACTTCATCTTTTCTACTTATTGCATATACTGTTGCATATCTACTGAAGTCATCTATAAAATACAGGAAATTTCTTTTTCTTCCCAAGCTGTCAACTTCAAAAGGCCCACATACATTTAAGTGTATTAGTACTAACGGTTCCGTCGCTCTGTAAGATGCCTGTTTCGGACATGGTTTCTCTGTAAGTTTCGCTCTAATGCATGAATCGCAATAAAAACTATGCTTACAATTATTTATTTTCATACCTTTGGCTGAATTTTGATTAGCCATTTCTTTAATTGCTTCAATACTTTTGTTTCCTAGTCTGAGATGCCATTTATAAATGCTGTTTTCATTTTTACACATACACTGGTGTGCAAAAATTAAGGACGAAGAGGAGAAATTAGCATAACAACGGAACGAGCAGGCAGAACGGACCGAAAGACCCCTCAGGAGATAGACTAGGGTCCGGTACGGTAGGTCATGCGCATATATGCAGAATGACGTAGGGGGGGGTCGGAAGGGTATAAAGTACACGGGCGGTGTACGCTCAGCAATTCAGTGAAAGCTATTGCACGGTGTACATCGGTTTGAACGACGTCGAGTTGCTGCCACCGTGTGATATGCCCAAGAGGCAATCCAGTAGACGACATCTGGATGACTTTACAAGAGGTCGCGTCATTGGGAAGTTGGAAGAAGGTCGAAGTGTGACTAGTATGGCCGAGGAGTTCGGGATCGCTCACAGCATCGTTTCACGAGCTTGGAGAGCATTTCAAACGACAGGAACAGCCGTCCGAGAGTTTAGCAGAAGTCGTCCGCGAGGAACCACGCCGGCGGACGACCGGTATATTGTCCTATAGGCGAGAAGAGACAGACGGCAGACAGCGGGAGATAGCGCAAGGCACATGCGACAGGCAACGAGACGTCTGTTATCGCGCTTTACCGTGGCCAGGAGGCTGCACAAAGGTGGTCTATTTGCACGACGACCAGTACGGTGTGTGCCATTAACGCCTGCTCATCGGAGACGGCGATTTCTGTGGTGCCAGGAACACAAGAACTGGACACATCAGCAATGGGGTCGAGTTCTCTTTACGGACGAAAGCCGATTTAGTCTGACGAGCAATTCTGGATGTATACACATCTGGAGAGAGCACGGAACACGCAATCACACCTCCAACATCATCGAAAGGGACCGGTTCGGAGGTGGCGGAGTTCTCGTTTGGGGCGGTATCATGTTTGGTAGCCGTACTGACCTCCACATCTTTCGAGGAGGTTCAGTCCCTGGTGTCCGCTATTGTACCGAGGTTCTCCTGCCTCACGTGCGTCTGTTTAGAGGGGCTATGGGTCCTGAATTCCTCTTCATGGACGACATCACTACACCTCATCTTAGAATGGCTGTCGCAGAGCTGTCGGAGAGTAAAGATATTCAACGCATGGATTGGCCCGCAAGGTCCCCGGACCTAAATCCAATCGAACACATGTGGGACCTTCTCGGGAGACGCTTGACAGTACGTCACCAGCCACCAGCAACGATTCCGCAGCTGCGATTGGCGCTACAAGAGGAATGGGCAGCGATGCCTGAACAGCTCCTTGACAACCTCGTTGTCAGCATGGGCAGACATTCTAAATCCTGCAACGCAGTCAGGGGTGATCACATCCCCTACTAAAGACTGGATTTTTCTTGGCAGCAGCCTGTCACATGGACGTTTCTGTCTTCTGTCCAGTTACGCTCGAAGCTACCTTTTCAATAGTGCCTTTGTATCCTTTGGATTCCTTGTTTGGACGGTTTTGCTGACTTTTCCCATATTCTTACATCTTGGGGATCTTATGGTATGATTTGAGTCGATGTGGAGCACTTCTGCACGACGTTACTTTCGAAAAACCGTCTCGTCCTTAATTTTTGCACGCCAGTGAATTATTCCCCAATTGTGTTACGCAGTTTGTAACTTGTTTATCTTTATCTTTAACAACGATGAGTTCAAATAAACCATCTGTGGCAATGGCATTCGCAACTATGGTTTGACCTTTGTTTATAGTGCAAGTATTTTCTTCAAATAGTACGGTAAAGCCTTTACTAGCAAGCACTTTAACTGATAAGAGTTTTCCAACGAGGTCTGGGACATACAAAACATTTGATAGACTAAGGGTGTGAACATTTCCCTCTAGAGTTTTCACAGTACCTTACCTTCTCCAAAACCTTTTGACTTAAACATATGACCATTTGCTATGGTTACATTTTCATTGGATTTTTCTGTAATTCTATAAAAGAAATTCATGTCACTACACATATGGCTAGTTGCTCCAGAATCTACAATCCAAGACATTGAATTGTTTTGTGATACCAATGCTCTTTGTGCATCATCCTTTGTTATATCAAGTTTTGCATCTTTGCTTGTAACGCTAGCACAAAAATTATCCTTCTCATTTTCATTTTTGCTACATATATTCAACTTGTGTGGCAGGTTGTTATTGCTTTGTACTTTACCGTTATAAATCTGCTGCTTAGGAGTAAACTTTGTTTTACCTTTGTGAATATTACTATGCTTATTATTAGCATTCAGACGCCAACACTCGTTTTTAACATAATTTGACTTGTGACAATAAGTACAATATCTTTTGGCTTTAAAATTAGGGACAGCAAAATTGTTCTTCGTTTTATAAACTGAAAATTCAGTTTCAGAGTGTGTAACTGACCTCTTCTTAATATGCATTCTTCTCTCATACTCGTCAATTAATTTAGATTTCACATAATCCAGTGATAGTTCCTCTTCATTTTTGCTTTCCAGAGCAGTTATCAATGTACTATAACTTTGTGACATACCACGCAAAAAAATTGCTACCATATGGGTTTCTTTTATCTGTTCCCCAATATTGTGTAACTTCTCTCCCAGTTCGCTTACTTCTTTAATATGAGATAGCATTGGAATCGATTCAGTTTATTTTATAGTGTACAATTTTCTTAACAAATACAGTCTACTGGATAAATTGGTTATTTCATGTACTCGTCTGAGTTTGTTCCAGGTATCCTTTGCATTGGTTTCGTGTAACACGTGATACAATTGTGAATCACCAATATACAAACAAATTAATGCTCTGCATTGCCTATCCTTTTTAACCCACGTTTCATCTACAGTTTGTGGTTTGGGTTCAAACACTACATCATTTAGATTTTCTCTGATTAGTAACATTTCCCTCCTAAATTTCCACGTTGCATAGTTAGTTTCTGTCAGTTTTTCTATGTGAATATATTCTTTCGACCTCGCCATTTTGCTGACTGTTTTGCTTTGTACTTAGTACTTGTGTCTTTTCTTTTCACTTATTTCCGAAGCTGCGATATGAAACTAGTGTAGTTCTCAGTCTCATAATCAAAAATAATGATGGTGTAAGTTAAAAAACATAAGAAATGATTTGCAACGGTAACTATGTTCATAATCGACAGACTCCTGATTTAAGTTTTTCGTTATTTATTCTTGATTAAACACACAACTAACACGCTAACGAAAGTTGACGGATATGTAATAAACATAGAACGAATGAGTTATTAAAGAATAATGACACCGTGCTTTAAGGTTATTTCGTATGTTTTAAACAGTCTTAAAATGATTAATATTCTTCTTAGGAGTTTACACAACACACAGCTTATTCCAGCGATATTCCTTTTAGGTCATCATAATTTGTGTACTCTTTTAGAGCACTTTTGTAAGAACAACAACACAGAGTGTTCACACACAGCGAAGGAACGCTATCATCACCTCTCTCAATTGTCCAGGGTCGTGATCTCATAATTCTTTGCAACCCACCGCTTGTTGGCTGCTCGGCATCAACGCAAGTCAAACTCGCAAATCGTAAACAAACTTGCAGCAGGTGTTCGATGAAAATAAAAAGAAACGAGCAAAGGACGCTAACATCCAACAGAATCGTAGATCCGAACTGTAGCTATGGAGGAAGATGTCTTGTCAACAATTTTTATAACTCAAACGCAGAACAAAAGCTTATACAAAAGCACATTTACATTAAATACAGAAGAAATTCACAGTTATGTAAATATTTTAGTAACGGATATTTCAAAAAAAAAAACCTCCTGAACATTTTTGTTACGTAAAGGGTGGGAAAACGGTTGTACTTTTAAATGTTGATTTAGTTAAAAAGGAAATTTTTTATGTTTTTATGTAAATTTAGAAGGGAAAACGCCCAGCTGGACAAATTATATTGTCATATAATAAAGAATTTCTTTATGAGGAATATTAAAAGCATCTCAGCAACATTCCCCAATTTTTTTTAAATAAAAATTGATAACATTATGCACTAAAAAATCTGGTAGAATGTATGAAGCTGTTTTACGAATAATAATTCCGACACGCTACTGCGGTGCAGATACAAAGAACGTGGCGATTAAGTAGTCTTACATTTGCGATTTGGGCAGTGACGTCCCAAAGCAATCACCGGAAGTGCAGGATGAGCATCACTTTGTCGTATACTAACCTTGCTAAAAATCATTTTCGCTGAAACTTAACAACGGCATTGTTGCCAAGCACTAATAGATACACTGAAGAGCAATTGAATTAGGGATACCTGTCTAATAATGTGTAGCACCACCTTTCGGCCTGAAGATTATCTAACAGCCTCCAGAGAATCTTCAACAATGTGAACTACATCATTATCTTGCAACGTACCCGACTAAAGAAAAACCGCAGGCTCCATTGTTCTCGACGAAGGGCGTGGTTCTTCTTTATTTGAACGGACCTTCATTCCTTATGTACCTTCATTCCTTTATGTAAGCAAACAACATCGCCTTCATTCCTTTATGTAAGCAAACAACATCGCCTAAATATTTTGAAGAAATGCGGATTTTACGCTGTAAATGCTACGAAACTGGCGAACCATACTATGAGCAAATTCTGTAAATGGACAAATGAAAAAGTATGGCGCAAAAAAAAAAAAAAAATCTACCAGAAACTGGTACAAAAGTTTTAATTACAGTTTTAATTAGATTGTAAACAGTGATTTTTGCGCCCTCTCTTGAGCTGCGCCCGCCCTAGTTACGCCTCTGATGATCTGTAAGCAAAAAACTCACATATTTTGAACAAGTGATGCGTGCCAATAATCGGTTTGAAAGAAATTGATCATATTTGGCAAAGTTGGAGAAAGCAGAAGAAGGGGAAGAGACAGAACAAGATCGTTGGATGGAATCAAAGACCCTTGTGGAATGACTATAGAAGAGCTGAAAGATCTTGGCGATAACAGAACAAGATGGCGAGCTTTTGTTCATACAGTCACCAAGAGTCGAACACGACTCATTGGAACGTAACAGCAACAACAAATCCAGTTTCTTATTAAGGAATCCGTTATTCAGTAACTCTGGCCTTTTCTCGAAAATTCCACCGAGAAAATCTTTGATTACCAAATTTGACGTGTTTCAAGAAAAAAAAAATAAGGCATCGAAGAAAGACGAGGGCACGAAATGTAAGATCTAAGGCATGAAATATCACAGGGTGGTTGGTTGGTGGATTTTTTATGGCGCAAGAGCCATGTTTGGTCAAAAAGCTCCAAACACAAGACAGTCAAAGAAGCAGTTTTAAAAACGTGGTATAATGGCTAAAATCAGGCTGATTCGGTAATAGTGAAAAATGAGAAAGATGAAAAATGTAAAACCTAGATAAGTTTAAAAAAGGCAATTTGTTTTAAAAATGAAAAAACTGCGAATGTATCGCAGTGGTCATCTAGGAGCTGCTGCAGCATAGTTGCGCCGTCGTTCAACAAATGAGAATGAAAGAAGTGGAAACGATGATCACGAAAACGAACACAAGTACATAAAATATGAGCAACAGTAAGTCGGCAGTCGCACGTCTCATACGTCGGGGCAGTGTCGCCGCACAACAAGATGCGGCGGGTGAAACGACAATGCCCAATGCGTAGACGCGCAAGGAAAGCTTCCTCACGACGGTTTGTTCGCAAACTAGATGGCCATAGTCCGATCTGTATTTTGATGGAGAGAAGTTTGTTCTTGACCTGTTGAGACCAGAGGGACTGCCACTCAGCCATGATGAATGCACGAACGCCAGGATGAAAATCTAGGAAGCACAGTGGCAGTCGAGTGATTGGCAAGGAGGATATGAATCTGGCAGAGACATCCACCAGCTCGTTACCCCGGATCCTAACATGGCCCAAAACCCAAAAGAATCGAACCAGGAATCCAGCACCAGACAAAGCCCGAAGGAGGCGACGAACATCTCAGGTGACTGGAGAATCAATGCACACCGGAGAAGACAAAACTCGGATGACAGACTGGTAGTCAATGCGAAGTATGGCACGACGATGGGGTCCAGATTGGATGTGACGCAAGGCGAGAAGCACCGCATACATCTCTGCCGAGAAGACTGTCGCTTTCGGAGGAAGCCTTTTTAGCACAGGTCTCATCACCTCACACAAATACTGAACCTACAACATCACCGGATTTCAAGCCATCGGTGAAGACAGACACGAACTTTGGATGAAGCGAAAGGTACTCCGCAAAAAGCTGTTGGTACACCTGTGCATGCGTAGAAGACTTAGGCCACATAGAAAGAGAAAGATCAGCAAGTGCCTGAACTGGCTCCCAAGGGGGATCAATAAGAGCCTTGGTCACACCAATAAACGACAGATCAAGGCCAGCATTGCGCACCATGTTTGACAGACGAATCCCAAAAGTGAGGACACAAGAAGGGCGGGTGGAAAACAAGCGAACACATTGTGCCTGGAAGACGGGAGAATGAAGTGGATGATCAGGTAGAGATTTCAACTTGGTATAGAACTGTAGAGAGAGGTGATGACGGCGAAGGAATAACGGCGGTTCATTAGACTCGGCATAAAGACTATGCGCGGGAGACGTACGGAAGGCTCCGATGCAAAAGCGCAGAGCCTGGTGATGTACGGGATAATGTCACAAGACATACTGTATATTAATAGAACTGAAATAATTTAAATATCCCTTCTTGTTTGGAATATATCTAAAACCAAAACTGATTGCAACTCTTCCGGGGAATAAGATAGTTCAAGATGAACATGTATTTTTTTTATTTGGTTACCCAGAAATAATTAAACAGAGAAAATGAAACGATTTCCATGTGTATAAATTACTAAAAACACATGATATTAATATTCGTAAGCATGAAATATAAACTGATAACACTAACTTCAGTTGTTCTGACGTCTTTCGTTCTTTCTTACACTTTATAGATGACGCTGACTTCATCGTCATGATGAAAACTATAAGATTCACCTGGATTATTAGAAGGGAAATATTATTAATCATAATAAAACTCAGAACAGTAGACAAACATTCAGGAAAACAAGAAAAAATAATTTATTACACAACAATCCCTACTTGACAGATTCACGACTTTCAAACGGCAAAAAGAACTAAGAATTCGTACGTACGTTAATAATACATGGTGATATGCCCAGCGGCAGAATAATTAGGAACTTTGATGACAAATTTAACATTTTTTTTCACTGAATCCAGCTACGCTACAAATATGAAACCCGCATTAATGTATTATATACTTACGTTTCTTTTAGTATGACTGTTTCCTGCGACACGCGATGGCAGCACATTAGTTAACCAAGTAAAATGGCTGATTTCGCAGTGACGGAGAGGGCATAGTGCGCGTTGTGGTTTAACTCTTTTACCGGTTGGAACGAATAAACTCGAGGTTATGAAAATGGGTTGTAATAATCTCGAACGAATATATTCCCTGTGTAAGGGTGGGCTGAACCAAGGCCGTCTAGAAAACACAACACCATGACATTAGAGAAATGACTTCCCTCCGTTTGTGACATCAGTCACATGTTACACGGACTGATATGTCGCTGTCGTGTCTGACGTCACACACAACAGCGGTGGAAACCAATAGGAAGCTATGGTTTGGTTTCCGTGTGACGTCACTAAACGAGGGAGCTTGTCTCTAATGTCACGGCCTTGTTTTTTCCAGACGGCCTTGGCTGAACACGCCTAGGGCTAGTTAACCTGCGCATCAGAAAGCTTTGTTTTCTCCTTAGCTTTGATACTCAAAGTGGTCATTTAGGGGAATTATTGAGACACTAATTCTTTCTGATTGATTACCTGCTAAAATGGAGACTGATCTCAGAAAGGGGAGAGAAGATCTTTGAGTCACTTGCTTCTACCCCAGTGGCATGATGCCAATATCAGGGGGGGCTAACAGCATGCGTTAGATCATGGAGCAGAGAATAAAGGACCAGAAGCGAGTGCGACAGGTTTATGGTCGGTACTGCTGAGATGAAAGTCGAAAAGGAATATTTTTTCGTAGCTTTCTCAGATCCCGGCCACTATGTGAACATTCCTATTTGAGGAGCGCAAAGAATTTTGGGCACGCTTTCAAAAGGTTAACGAAAGAAGGTCGGTGACTGCGAGTCCTATTCCATTGCCTCCAATGCCCCATGACTTAACACCCGGATTTTGCTTTATGCAGCTATATTAAGGATACTGTCTACATGCCTCCGATGCCCAACAGTGTTGCTAAGTTGAGGAATAGAATTTTAGAAGTCATGTGGCAAATGCGATCCTCCAACGAAAGGAAGGACTTGTAGAGGTCATCTTTTGGTATGGAGTGAAGAGCTGATGTCACAGTTCTTTGTATGTCTTCATATTTATTCGAAGTACATTCCTCCTGTGTTAATACAAGAAGTGGCACGAACGGCCAACGAAAGGAAGGACTTGTAGAGGTCATCTTTTGATATGGAGTGAAGACCTGATGTCACAGTTCTTTGTATGTCTTCGTATATATTCGAAGTACATTCCTCCTGTGTTAATACAAGAAGTGGTACGATCTGCCAACGAAAGAAAGGACTTGCAGAGGTCATCTTTTGGTATGGAGTGAAGAGCTGATGTCACAGTTCTTTGTATGTCTTCAATGTCTACAGAAACTTTTCCTTTAAAGGCAGCTTTAATTTAAGGAATAAAAAGTAGTCATACGGTGACAAATCTGGAGAATATGGGGAGGGGGCATGGTTAAGTACACACACTTGTATTGTGATTATCATTTGAATACATGCCATGTTACCAAGAGAGCGCATATTAAGCGCATGTAAAAAAATGAGTATGTACTTCAGTACATAACATGCGTTTAAATCTATATTAATAAAACGAAGTGTATGTGTTCTTCGCGATACAAAAAAACTACTCAACCTAGAAACTTTGGACGAAGGGAGCTTACATACCGAGATGTGCACCATGGGCTTAGATTTTTAAATGTTTTGTGAAAAACGTGGCTCTCGGTTTCCTGTGTATCGTTCCACTTTGTTGACAAACAACCTGTTCACACCCAACGTGAAGGAAAATAGCTCATGATAAATTTTACGCGTTTCTTTTTTTAGAATTTTGTTAAAATAGATGCCTTAATGACGATGTTTATTTGTAAATACATTTTATGAAGGAAATATATCAAATAGCAGTACTACGCGTTTTTTAGTTTTTATCCGGAGTTAGCGTATTTTTTAAGCGAAGCTATTTCGAACTTTTGCTGGCACGCCATGGAATTATGATGCATAAATTTATGATATGAATATGAAAATAAAGGTATTATCTTCCATAATAAAATACATGCCTATGATTGTTTCCGTTACAATAAGATTTATTTCGATGAAAATAGTACAAAAAATTCCGTATATTATCATGAATTACTTTCTTTCACGTTGGGTGTTTATCAGGTTGTATGTAAACAAAGCGGAACGATACACGGGAAATCGAAAACTACTTGAAAGCGTTCTGATTCGGTAGTGCAACCGTATTTTTATAATTTAATTAGGATTTTCGTCAAGGAAAGTGAGTTACAAATAACGTTAATTCATTCACTTCTGAAGTCACAGTTTTGAATTACATTGATACTAACGTTTAGCTATGGTGATGAAATGCTTAAAAAATGATGTTCAACATGTTCTAGATGGCGTGGAAAAGCTCTTTTCACTGCATTTCATCAAATTGCAGTTCACGTATAATTAATTATTCATTTCAAATAATACGAAATGAGATTTATTTAATTAATTAATTAGCGTATCCTTACGATTCACGGTCAGATATTTCACCCATCCAAGAGAAAATTGTTGGAAGTTAATAATCACAAAATCGAATACGTTTTAGCATAAATTGATTTGTTTGCTAAAATTTATACGCTTGAAAACCATGATGAGCGCCGACGCCGTTCTCTCCAAGGCTGAACTGGATCCTACCAGGTTGTAACATTAAGCAAAAACAGCGAGGACAAAAAAGATGAGTTGGGACGCAGCGCCATCTATGGACGTAGTTCGCATAAACAAACTGATTCCGTATCATTATTTCCATTTGAGATTTTATTTATATTCATTTTCACATGAACAGATGCATTCTGTATTCGTAGTACTTGGGCAAGAGAATTTTTCTGTAGGAACTGGTGTAATTTATGTGTAAATCTCATTCCTCCTTAATTCTTCAACTATCTAGGGCTGAGATTTTGGTAAATGTGTAGATTAGCGTCTTAAATTATTTCGTCAGAAAGATGTTAGTACCTGGGAAAAGTGCGACGTACAGATTTTAGAATATGGAAATTAATGGCAAATGGTGCAGAAATTTTTTGTTTTAAATGTCTTTTAATGATTTTTTATCGTAATATTCACGGCATCGCACTTACACGTAAATATTACGATAAAATCTTTAAGACATTTGAAACAAGACATTTCTGCACTATTTGCCATTAATTTCCATACTCTAAAATCTGTACGTCGCATTTTTTCCAGGTAGTAATATTTTTTCGACGAAATAATTTAAAACGCAAATCGACACATTTACCTGCTATTTTACTTAATATGAGTTTATATAGCTCAGGTTTTTATCTAAAATTGAATTAGGTACGTAATTATCAGAATGAAAATGCCTACCACAAACAACAGTTGAAAATGACTTGTCATTTGGAGCAAAATCCTGACGAGATATTTCTTTCAGCAACAGTTGCTTTAGGTTCTGATCCGAGGAAAACTCATGGAATGAAAATCCCACGTTTTTCTTCTCAGAAGATGTGCATATCGGCACACAACAGTAAACCATTTTGAAAATGGGTTAGATTTTGTTGTGAAAACAACAGTTTTGTTTTAAAACTGTAACGTTTTTTAAAAGAAACACAAGAAAAAACGACGAACATACACAATCCAGCAATTCAAACAACGTGTAAACTAAGTTGTTTACCTTGGGACGCAGTGCCATCTAACGGCTGAAATCGTCCTTAACGGCCACTGGCCAATCACCAAAAGTCTATTGTCTTCAACGTTAATGTTATAGCCTGTTCTTCATCTAGTTCAGCCTTGGCTAAACAAAGCCTACACCAACAAAGCGTCAGCAAAGCGATGGGCTAAAAGCTAGTTTCAAATATGAAGCTCAACATGATGTGTGAATGAGTGAAATTATTACCGAAGTTTGCAATTACTCTGTATTTGTGGATGGTAACAATTAGATTTTCAAAACTAAAACATTTCTTTTAACGGCGTAAAACTAATACACAATTTACGCCAAGCTTTCGTGCTCTACCGGGAGGCTTCGTCTGGGCTATGCAATCAAAGCCTTCCTAGCATAGCCCAGACGAAGTCTCCCAAGTGGAGCGCGAAATCTCGGCTTTAATTTTGTAAATTGCCATTTGCGGTGTCCTTAATTTTTATGCTCCTTCTGCCTTATATTACAACGTTTTGGAAACGATAACCTTACAGCTGCATAATCAGAAGGGACAAAATTTGAAATCTAACAGTGCCTGCCTGAAAAACAAAACTAAAATACATTTTCAAATATATTATTATCTGCTATTTACATGTTCTAAAGGGATTACAGAAACATTATGTTCGAAGCAAAAAAAATTATAACATATTTTTTTAATTTAACCACGCACGTTTTAATCTTTTTCAAATTTAACCGTCTATACATATGCTTAAATTGAGGATCCAAGGAACCGATAGTTTAGGTACATAAAATAAAAAGAACGCAAAATCTAAAAAAATAAGCGTAAATTATTACCAAAACTATGAAGCACGCAGGGCCTACTGTACTCCACATAAGTCCATTTTCATTCGACAGCCAACAGCTGTAAGGAAATTACAAAAGTGTCTTAGTTAAACGATCATTTTTACATTTAAGGCAAACATATTCTTTCGCATTTCTTAAACAACTTATATTTTTCTTTGAGGAATATTTCATACTTTGTATCAATTGCACACATTCAAAACATGCATATTACTGTGCTGATACGCCCCAAGTGAAACTTCTTATTTATTTATTTATGGTAGCAAAAATGGCCGATCTGAACCCCCCAGGGGAGCAACAAACAAGATAGATACAAATTTTTAATGGCCGCGATTCAGTCGCGAAGACTTTAAGAATAGGGCTTGCACCTAACCTCAAAAAAAAAAAAAAAAAAAAACATCCAAAAATAAACTGCGAGGATTCCTAGCGCATTTAATTATTGACGCAGATATTTACATGATGTATGCAAATGAATGAAGATGCGTGTGCAATTTTTCATAGGTCGCTGCGACCAGCATTATAATTTCAACAAATCAGACGGTCCAACGACCGATACCGAAAAGTGAATTGGAATCATTCTGCTAGAGGTATCCTGCGAAATAAGCTATGTCAGAGTTATCACATGCGAGATGTACAAACAAAAACGATAGTTTCTTTGTAGGCCACTGAAGTTATCCACTTTTTTGTTTTACAACACATTTTCAAGACAGTTGTTCACGCTTCCCTCACTTCTACCACAACCAACAATGAACTCTCAGCACAATTAATGAGCGGTCAATCCATGGGTGCCTTGCCTCTTTCACTTACACACACACATAGTCCTGTACGCAACCGCTGCGAAGCTTTTTTGGGAGGAGGTCCCTGTGGTTGACCACCATGCTCCACACGAGGATTTTCAGGCGAACAGCTACTGATGAATGACCTTCTCGTGGCCATTCAATTGACCGTGATGTCGCTAGGAACCCATCTACACGCCCCGGTGACGCAGTGGTCTAAGCGCTGGCTTATGACCATTCGTCCGAGATGGGTCTGGGTTTGAATGCCTGTGAGGCATGAATGTTGTGTTTGTCTTGACACGGCTCTCTCCCTGCCCTGGAACCAGCGACAATAAATTAGGGACAGGCGAGCTTATAGCCCATTGAGTTGTTCACGGTGGTCGTTAAACATCCAATCAAAAAAAAAAAAAAAAACGAAAAAAAAACCGAAGCAGATGTGTTTCAAATATGAAAGTATGCGTTATGAACATTACAAGAATAAACATTACAACAATAAAAAATAGGCGCAAAACATTCTTCATATTGGACGGCATCCTACGAAGGAAAGTTTTTTTATAATTTTTTTTTGTCTAGCACATATTTTTTCAAACAGAAATATACCCTGACGTCCAAAAGCGGCAGAACTATGCATTACGATAAAGGGAAGAAAATGCAAACTAGCAATGGAGAGTTCACTGACCCTATGCTTTAATTGATCACTTAAATTGCTAGAAATGTCAGCTATTCCTCTGTACAGTGAAGCATGAGACTGACATTCTCATGTTTGGCGACGTACGAGGTAAGGTATTTTATATTTAGAAAAGGTACATAAGCATTTATTCTTCATTCAGGGGCGAAAACTTTGTTCTGTGATTCTATTTTTCTTTTATTATTTTTTTCGCCCATGGTATCCATTAAAAAGTTAAATATTTTGTTGAATAAATTCAAACACAAGGATAAAGACTCACAGCTACACACATCGAGGAGATACACACTGCCCTACCATGTTAATATCCGCATACCTGCATGTCTGCAAATAACCTTTATTTACAGGAGATTTAATCTCGTGTGTTGAAACCTTTGGCTGCTATGACGACCTCTAATCTTCGCGGGACACTGTCCACATACATTTTGTAGATGTTCACCAATACATTCCGCCATTGAGCCTCAAAGCTGTGACTAGTTCATCTTTGTTTGCTGAGCGACCTGTTCATTCACGCATCCTACTATCTGATTTTCCCCAGTGATTCTCTATAGGGTGTGAAATTCACAAATTTGCCGGTGATGGGGATCGAACCCACGCTCCGGAGCCAGTTGTTCAAACCGACTAAAGTACACCGACGGAATATACTGCTGCAGATTTGTCGTCTTGACAGGTGCTTCACCTCTGTAACACGTCACAAGGTTCAAGTCAGGAATCATCATCATCATCATTGTCAACCATTATCAATCCACTGCTGGACGAAGGTCTCCCCAAGTTTCCTCCACAACGGTCTGTCTTGTGCCAGTCTCCTCCATGTCACTCCCGCATACTTTCGAATTTCATCCACCCATCTTCCATGTGGTCTTCTTCTGGGTCTTTTCCTGTCCCTTGGAATCCAATCTAAAATTTCGGCTGTCCATCGATGGTCTGTTCTTCTGGCAGTATGTCCAGCCCATTGCCATTTCAGGGATTTAACTCTGATCATGATGTCTTCCACTCTTGTCATTTTTCGGATCCACGTGTTCCTCTTCTTATCTCTCCTGGTTACACCAAGCATGCACCTCTCCATGCTGCTTTGAGTTGCCTGCAGCCTTTGTATGTCTCTTTTAGCTAAGGTCCACGTCTCTGCACCATACGTAAGCACTGGAAGGATGCATTGATCAAACACTTTTCTTCTAAGACATAATGGCATATTGCTCTTGAAAATTATGCTGTTTCTTCCAAAAGCTCTCCAGGCAAGTTTTGTGCGCCGATTAATTTCTTCACTAATGTGACCCTCACTTGATATCTGCTGTCCAAGATAAACGTACGTGTCTGTTATCTCCAGCTTTTCTCCATCAATCGATAAATCATTTCTTGTAAAAGCATTGAACATCACTTTTGTCTTCTGAAAGTTCATTTTTAATCCCACTTCTTTACTCTTGTCAGCAAGTTCCTGCATCATACTCTGTAGCTCCGATGGGGTAGTTGCAAAAATGACTATGTCATCAGCAAAACGAAGGTGGGTTAGATAATCTGCATTAATCTTTATCCAAGTCAGGAATATGAGACGGTAAGTGTAACTTTTCGACGCCCATGTCCCTAAGCCAATCTGTAACAACACGAGCAGTATGATATAGCGCGTTGTCCTGTTGTTAGAGGGATGGGCTTTCTCTAAAGTACTGACGCAACGTAGGTAGTGTAAAATTGTCCAGAGCGACTAGATTGAACTCAGTATTCAGGCGGATGCCGGAGAAAGGTCCAAAACGACTAACGACCAAATCCATGATGGTATGAAGCCGTTTTGGGTGGTGTCAAACCACGGAAGACGGTTTCATACCATCACGCTGCCCTGACCAAAATTCAAGGGACGACAAAGTTTAAAGTACCTTTCTACGGCATCCGCCTCACCTAGAAATGATCATTGGACTAGTAGACCGTGTACTCAGTTCAGAGCTCGATTTTCCATTGGCCTACATTCAAAGATCAATGTGTTCTTTGAATGTAGGCCAATGGGAAATCGAGCTTTGACTGTGTACTGAGTACACAGTCACAATACTGAGTACTGTGTACTCAGTTCAAAGCTCGATTTTCCATTGGCCTACATTCAGAGATATGTTATTTGAATGTAAGCCAATGTGTGTCACAGTACTGAGTACTGTGTACTCATTTCAAAGCTCGATTTTCCATTGACCTACATTCAGAGATATGTTATTTGAATGTAAGCCAATGTGTGTCACAGTACTGAGTACTGTGTACTCATTTCAAAGCTCGATTTTCCATTGACCTACATTCAGAGATATGTTCTTTGAATGTAGGCCAATGTGTGTCACAGTACTGAGTACTGTGTACTCAGTTCAAAGCTCGATTTTCCATTGGCCTACATTCAGAGATATGTTCTTTGAATGTAGGCCAATGTGTGTTACAGTACTGAGCACTGTGTACTCAGTTCAGAGCTCGATTTTCCATTGTTCTACATTCAGAGATATGTTCTTTGAATGTAGACCAATGTGTGTGTCACAGTACACAAAGCTCGATTTTCCATTGACCTGCATTCAAAGATATATTCTTTGAATGTAGGCCAATGTGTGTCACAGTACTGAGTACTGTGTACTGAGTTCAAAGCTCAATTTTCCATTGGCCTACATTCAGAGATATGTTCTTTGAATGTAGGTCAATGTGTGTCACAGTACTGAGTACTGTGTACTCAGTTCAAAGCTCGATTTTCCATTGGCCTACATTCAAAGATCAATGTTCTTTGAATGTAGGCCAATGGAAAATCGAGCTTTGACTGTGTACTGGGTACCCAGTACTCAGTGCACCGTACACAGTCAAACAAAACGCTAATCGGCGTATCGCATTAGTCGAAGTGATTAGCGACCTCTGGATGGTTGCTCGATAGTGGTAACCATGTTTTGAAGTATCCTGCGTACTGTACCTGAGCTAATATCAGTCCCAATAATCACACATAGGGTTTGCGTGATTTGAGGCAATATAGAATTGCGTTCTGAGTGGACAGCACTTTGCTGAGCTCTCCTGTCACGTTCTGTTAGCTTAGGAGCGGTTCGTCTGGTCGTTTCTTGGCAGATTCTTCCCCAGCCCACTTCGATTTGCGTATCACATCCCCAACTTCGATCTAGGAATATTCAGTGCAGTTAAAACGTCACGTACGGTTTGACTGCTTATGTGGCACCTTATTATCAATCCGCGCTGGTAATCAGTCAACTCTGTCGATCGAAGCATTTTGCATTCATACTCGTGTGTCGCACTTTAAAAGACAAGTGGTGTGCATTCACGGGAAATTTCTGAAAATAACGCGCAGTAAAGTTGCCAGTACTTGTCCGTTTTTTAAAGTTCCTGTTTTTTTTTTTTTTTTTTTAACTTCTGTATTTTCACAGATTTTCCGTAGTCAGTAATTCCGTTTATTTCAGAAAAGTCCGTTTCATGTTTTTCCGCATTTAAACAGATATTTCACAAAATCCAACACGCTGAATATTTTAGTCCTGATGCTACAGAATCTTTTAGCACTCGTAGTGGGGATCAAGCCCCAGGTAGTTTGGGTTGAAGCCGCGCATCTTAACCACTGAGCCAGAAAGTCATAGGAATCTGACTCACGTTCAGGGTAAAACTAATGAGCGTTGATGATTTTTTTTTTTTTTTGCCATTAATGCGAGTGATTTAGTAAGATTTTTCGTAATCAGTAAAACTTATTTTCTTTCTTTCTTTATTTATTTTCTATTGGAGATTAATTTTATTTTTATATTATTAATTTTATTATAATATATTTATTTTCTATTGGAGATTAATTTTACTTTTATATTATTCATTTTATTGTAATAAATTTTTTTCCATTGGGAAAATAAATTATTTTTTTTTATTTCAATTGGAGCTTACTGTTTTTGAATACGTTTGTAATAGTTTTATTTTTTCTGTAGGAGGTCTTATTACAAATTACGTATTTTTTTCATCGTGATTTTTGGAAGCAACAGAATGATTTGGAGTTTGAGATCTTTTTATCAACTGACAATAACTTTCAATTATCTTTAAGAGAAGGTACAATGTACTGTTTTATAATGTTATTTCCCCAAACTTCTAAATATAAAATTTACTGTTGATAGCTACATAGCCTTTGTCTTAAGGACTCGACAGACTGACACATGAATATTTTCAGACATCGTATAATCACCTGTACAATAATTTAAGTACTGAGTTTCTACGGTAACACAATATACATATAATAGTGGTGCACAATATGGGGAAGAGGAGAAGAGATATTCTGTGGCACAGTAACCAAAATTCATACAATATACACTTATTGTCATAAAAATTCGCGCACCAAGAAGGAGGCGCCGGATTGAAATGAGATTTTAGTAGTGAGATGGTACATGCCAAGGACAGGAGTGATTACAATATCACAGCAACAGGACGATTTCCCGAGGACATACGGTACACATTCCGGTCAGTGTTAGTACCCCGTCGGACTGCCTCGTGCTCGGACACATACGGTAATACAGTCCGGCATGGAGTCAAAAAGACGCCGCATGTTATCCTGGGACAGATTGGCCCACACTTCTTGCAACTGACGCTCTAAATCACAAACACTGGGATATGGAGAAAGCTGGCGTCTCATCTGGTCCCACACATGCTCGATGGGCGAGAGATCAGGCGATCTGGCAGGCCACGGGAACATCGAAGCATGACGTACACAGACCTGGTAAACCCGAGCCGTGTGCGGACGGGCCTCACCTTATTGGATAATGGCTCGGGGTAGCCCCGCTAGAAAAGGCAGAATATGGGGCAGCAGGATCTGCTGTACGTAGCGCTGGGATGGCTGTCATGCGCGATGGCTCCCCAGACCATCACGCTTGCGGTTCGGGACGTGCGCCGCTGTACAGTGAGGTTGGGATTGTAACGCTGACCTGCGGTCCTCCACACTCTGACTCGGTGGTCATCCGTTCCCACACAGAAGCGGCATTTGTTGCTGAACACTATACGTCTCCAGTCCGTAGCCTTCCACTTTGGTTGCTGCTGACACCACTGCAATCAACGCCGACGATGGTCAGGTGTTAATGGCAGAAAACGTAAATGCCGTAAAGAGTGCAGATTTGTCTCTGCCAGGCATCTGGAAATGGTTCTGGTGGACACAGGAGTCCGTTGTACAGCCGCCACATGTCTCTGGATATTGGACAAGAACGCCGTTGCATCTGTGCGTGCTGCTCTTACGATTCCACGGTCCTCTCTTTTGGTGGTGTGTCTGGGTCGTCCTGAGCCTGTCCGCAGTGTCTGGCTGCCTTCCCGTGTCCATTGCTCCTAACACGATCGCACTGTACTGTCCGACCGGCCCAAATTGCTGCCGATTCGGCACGCCGGCCACCCTGCCTCTCTCATCTCGACAAAACAGCCTCGTTCAAACTCAGTCAGTTGCCCGTAAGCACATCTTCGGTTGCTCCTCGGCATGTCTATCGCACAGGGATCTCACCTGATTCTTACCGTGCACTTCGACACGAATGTGGAGTCCCTTGAGCGGCGCCTTATAAGCTCCAAGGATTGCGATTGCAGCGCCAGTCTTGGACGCGCAGGCATGCGGAATGGCACGAAACTTTAATCATTTGCATGCCATCCTATTCGCCGAGTTTCGCGTTAATCGCACGGTTTTTTCTTGGTGCGCGGAATTTTAGGGCAATGAGTGTACTATCCAGAATATCTGATCCCTTTTGCAGAACTTCAAAATCAAATAATTCGACAGATTACTAAATTTTAACAGTTAATGAAATCCCTAAGTATTCCCTCGAATCTCCTATTTTTCGTCATATGGACGTGGAGAAAAGCGAGAACGGAGTTTTTCCGTTAATATAAGAAAGGAACTGCGGAAAGGTTTCTGAAAATTCGGAATTTTTCTGGCTAACGAAAAATTCGTGAAATTTAGAGTTTTTCCGGTCATTTCACGGAAAAAGTTATATCAGAAATATGTTTTTTAATTCACGAAAGAAATCACAGAAAGTGGCTCAATTTTTCATGGTGTATTGTCTCATCACCGCCCTACGAGTATATTGGTAGGTGGGTTTGTAATGTGATGCTTGCGGAGGACCTCATTCACTATCAATAGACGGACGACCGTCTATTAATGATAAGATTATAACTCGCATCACCAGCAAGACATCGATAAATGAAAGCAGCAACATAGTCTGCGTCGGTGTGTGAAATCCTCTGAACTGGACGGGAAATCAAACTCCGCGTACATAGCACGGTTTGAGCTAAGTAACTCATCGAGACACTTCACGTTTACGGAATGCAATTACAATCGTTAAAGAAAAGGACTGCTGGAACACAAGTAGAGAAAAATCGCGAACAATAATCTCCCTTCTTCAGTGGCTGCTCGTGGAGTATAATATTGGTAAGACGAAGTCCCAGCCCATAACATATACACTACATTTACAAAAGTCATCGGACACCTAGAAGAGAAGCACACCATAGCATTTATTGACATACATTAGTACGGTGTCGGTCCGCCTTTGGCCTTAATGCATGCACTGACCCTTCGAGACATGCTTTCGACAAGGTTTTGGAACACAGCGATAGGTATTGTGACGTATTACAGAGGTGAAAACATGTGTCAAGACGACAAATCTGCAGCCAGACATTCTGTCCGCGTAGCTCAGTTGGGAGAGCGATTAACTCCGGAGTGAGGGGACACGGTTTCGATGTCCGTCGCGAACAAACTTGTATTTTCACATTGGCGCCCGATTGTGGAAAATGGATCCACTGGCCGTTGGGTTCTTCGGAAAATGTGTGATGTTTGTTCCACACATTGTTTGGAATTAATAAAAAATTCCTACTTCGCTTCAAAAAATAAATAAATTAAAAGGGTGATGATGTGACTTACTACATATGTAAAAACCTGTGTCAAGACGACAAATCTGCAGCAAGACATTCTGTCCTCGTAGTTCTGTTGGGAGAGCGACTTACTCTGGAGTGTGGGGACACGATTTTGTTGGCCGTCCGAGCAAACTTGTGTTTTCATAGTATGCGCTTCCATTCAGTGCATAATGCTGCCGTTAACTGTTGCTTAGTAGTCGGCATTGGTTCCAAACTTCTGATGCGGCGCTCTAATTCGTCCCATAGCGGCTCTATGGGATTAAGATCAGGGCTCTGTGCTGGCCAGTCCACACACGATACGGAATTTTCGTCAAACCACGCCGTAACAGTCCTTTCTTTATGGCTCGGTGCATTATTCTGCTGGTACCAACAAAGCTCAGTTCCACAGTATTGCCACTGAGTTGGTAGGGCATAACTGTCCAGAATAACGAGGTAGACGTGCTGGTTAACAGGTTTGTCCACGATAACCAATGAGCCGGGACCATACCACGAAAAACACCCCCACACGAGTACACTGTCAGCTCCAAACTTGACCATAGGAACAGTACACTGTGGTAAACAGCGTTCCCCCGGCTGCCACCAAACCCACACACAGCCATCAGACTGATGGATCGTGTATCTGGATTCATCAGTCCATAGCACCCGTTTCCATTGATCTACTGTCCACGATAAATGTTCTTTACACCATGATAAACGACGAGTAGCATTCCGAGTGGAGATGAAAGGCTTAAGAGCAGCCGCACGACCACGGTAACCCATGGAATGAAGTTCTCTGCGAATGGTACATGTACATACCGAAGTTTCAGCATTTTTTCTCACCTGTACACTGACGTCTTGTGCAGTACTCCGTCGATTAGCTGTAACGACTCTCCTGAGGCTTCGACGTCCTCTATCGCTGATTTTCTTTGGTCTGCCGGTAAGTTTGCTGCATCAGGCACGCCATGTGTCTTTCACTTATTGAGTACATCCAAAACAGTTAACTTGGGTATGTTTAAACGCCTGTGGGTTTCTCTTATGGACAACAGTCTTTCCTTTCTCAAAATATAACATCCAACAGTCTTTCCTTTCTCAAAATATAACACCCAACAGTCTTTCCTTTCTCAAAATATAACACCCAACAGTCTTTCCTTTCTCAAAGTCAGTTCTCACCCGCAGCGACATTTTCATCCAACCTCACAGTGCGTTATGATCTCGGTCAGCTGCAGGCTTGTTTTCATACTGTTTGCAGCTGTACCGCGCATCTTAACAAAGCAGCGGATCCGTTCATTTGTTTTTGAAGGGGTGTCCGGTGACTTTTGTCAATATAGTGTATGTTATGAAAAATAACTAAAACCATATTTTGTACAGAAGGATTTGATTTATATATATACTTATGTATTTATTATATCTACTGTATATACACTGGTGTGCAAAAATTAAGGACGAAGAGGAGAAATTAGCATAACAGCGGAACGAGCAGGCAGAACGGACCGAAAGACCACTCAGGAGATAGACTAGGGTCCGGTACGGTAGGGCATGCGCATATATTCAGCATGACGTAAGGGTGGGGGAGGGGAGTGGTGGAAGGGTATAAAGCACACGGGCGGTGTACGCTCAGCAATTCTGTGAAAGCTATTGCACGGTGTACATAGGTTTGAACGACGTCGAGTTGCTGCCACCGTGTGATATGCCCAACAGACAATCCAGTAGACGACATCTGGATGACTTTACCCGAGGTCGCGTCATTGGGAAGTTGGAAGAAGGTCGAAGTGTGACTAGTGTGGCCGAGGAGTTCGGGATCGCTCACAACATCGTTTCACGAGCTTGGATAGCATTTCAAACGACAGGAACAGCTGTCCGAGAGTTTAGCAATGGTCGTCCACGAGCAACCACGGCGGCGGACGACCAGTATATTGTCCAACAGGCGAGAACAGACAGGCGGAAGACAGCGGGAGAAATCGCAAGGCACACGCAACAGACAATTGGACGTCCGTTATCGTGTTTTACCGTGGCCAGGAGGCTGCCCAAAGGTGGTCTATTTGCACGACGACCAGTACGGCGTGTGCCATTAACGCCTGCTCATCGGAGTTGGCGGTTGTTTCTGTGGTCCCAGGAACACAAGAACTGGACACATCAGCAATGGGAGCGAGTTCTCTTTACGGATCAGAGCCGATTCAGTCTGACGAGCGATTCTGGACGTATACACATCTGGAGAGAGCAGGGAACACTCAATCACACCTCCAACATCATCGAAAGGGACCGGTTTGGAGGTGTCGGAGTTCTCGTTTGGGGCGGTATCATGCTTGGTAGCCGTAGTGTCCTCCACATCTTCCAAGGAGGTTCAGTCACTGGTGTACGCTATTGTACCGAGGTTCTCCTGCCTCACGTGTGTCTGTTTAGAGGTGCTGTGGGTCCTGAGTTCCTCTTCATGGACGACAACGCTACACCTCATCGTACATTGGCTGTAGCAGAGCTGTTCGAGAGTGAAGATATTCAACGCATGGATTGTCCCGCAAGGTCCCCGGACCTAAATCCAATTGAACACGGGTGCGACCTTCTCGAGAGACGCTTGGCAGCACGTCACCAGCCGATAGCAACGATTCAGCAGCTGCGATTGGCGCTACAAGAGGAATGGGCCGCGATGCCTGAACAGCTCCTTGACAACCTCGTCCTCAGCATGGACAGACGTTGTAAATTCCGCAACGCAGATAGGGGTGATCATATCCCCTACTAAAGACTGGATATTTCTTGGCAGCCGCCTGTCACATGGACGTTTTTGTCTTCTGTCCAGTTGTGGTCGAAGCTACCTTTTCAATAAAATGCCTTTGTATCCTTTAGATTCCTTGTTTGGACGGTTTTGCTCACTTGTCCCATATTCTTACATCTTGGGGATCTTATGGTATGATTTGAGTCGATGAGGAGCAATTCTACACGACGTTACATTCGAAAAACCGTCTCGTCCTTAATTTTTACACGCCAGTGTATATTATTCGACGATAGTTCAACAAAATCATAGGAAGACATCAAGCACGGCGGAGGGGAGAGAGGTAGATTAAAAACATTGGAAACAATTTCGGAGGAGAAAATACATATTTTATGAAAAAAAAAAGAGGAAGAATGGTTAACCCGTTTTACTCTATCACCTTTCCTGAGTACAAACGCACATTTTGCGGGTAGTATCTTTATCTAGCAATAGTTCACGAGTAGTTATTGGACCACGCAAAACACTAATCGAACGGTCACTCCTTTAAAAATTCAAAGGAAATAATTTTAATAGAACTACTTTTCTCAAAAAATGTTACTGAGTCCAGAATAAAAGCAGCATGCCTGTCTGCGATGGTGTGCAATTCATGTAGGCCCACGAACCACAAATTAAGGCTCTGATCCGTGGGATCGGTGTCTAGGAGAAATCAAGCTGAAAGCATATTTCTATATATCTTGGAGTTTGGAGGTTTAACGACCACCGTGAGCAACACAATGGGCTATAAGCAGCTATATATCTTGCCAAAACAGGTCATGTAACTTAAACATGGCAGAAATCAGAACAGGTGATTGCCTGTAAAAATTGCCCCCCCCCCCAACAGAATGCATTCAATGTACTTTTTTATTAATCAGTTCAATTATAAAAATAATTATCTTTATTGTTACTAATAAATAAACATTTATGACTAATAATACTAAGAAAGAAAAACTCCGCACATTTCTCGCCTAACCAGAAACTACAGAAGTAGCACATTCCAAAGAGTCAGCACTCAAATATACAGTAGAATACAGTGCACACTTTGACGAAAAAGCTGTGTGGATAATACGCTATAAAAACAGACCTGCCCTCACTGACTGAGGGGAGGGCCGAGGGTGGCCTTGTGGCCAGCGTTCGTTATTGCCATGGATGCAACCTCAGGTTCGATCCCGGGAAGGTACGAACGCTCGAACCACGAAATACCCGCCGTGCGTCGGATGGGCACGTTAAGCCGTCGGACCCCGGGCACTGGCCCCCGGTAACAAATAAGGGCGTCCTCCTCCCCCTTTCTACTTTGCTTCCGTGTCACTTTCCTATCGGGCACTCCAGCCCAAATCTCCTGGCTTCCTCTTTTTTAAGGGTACATATGATCTGAGGTGAACTGTTTTGCCGCTTCAGTAACTGCTTTGCGAAGCTCTTGTCTGCCCACACCCATTGGACAAAATCCCTGCCTTCCTTCAATGGAAACACAGACGCCAGTCGATTTTGAGCGCCGTTCGAGTTTCGCCTCAAAATCTGTGAAGGAAGTTTGGAGAACCGAGTTTTTTTTTCATCTCAGCACCGTCTCCTGTCTGTTGTAAGAAAGACGACTCAAATGATCACCTCTCTAGGCGCTCAACATATGCTCGTTTCAACCTCTTTGCAAAAATAATATTTAAACTTTATAAATTTAAGGCTTATAAATTCAGGATTCATTCTGTGGTTGAAATCTTTTTAATAAAATTTACGAATCACAGTGAGAATTTCAGAGTTTCATTTAGCATGCACAATTAAGGGCGTATTGTACACTATCTACCAACAAGTAATTGGACACCCCTGCAATCGACGATATCTGCGGTCCTGATACACGTCACGGCCGCCGCCGTTAAATATCGTGTGGGAAACAACAACGCAACCACTCGCGTGTAAGATGCCACGCAGTTCGGAGCTCTCTGATTTCGAGAAGGGTGTAATCGGCGGGTATCACAGAAATGACCGATCCATACGTGACATATCCAGCGAGTTGAAGTACCCAAAATCGACAGTAGCCTACGTGATTGGCAAGTGGAAGATGAGAGGTGACTGTCGGAATGTGCCCCGACCAGCAGATCCACAAAACTGGGAGTTAGAGACCGACGGGTGCTGGCCAGAAAAATTCGGAAGAACTGCACCAAATCGATGGGCCACATCCGCGAGGAGTTTCAACAGGCATTCGGGAGTGTTCTTTCGATGAATACCATCCGTAAGGAAGCCCATCTGCTCAGTTATCATAGACGTGCTGCCGCCCACAAGCCTTTGATCACCAAATCCAATAGCGCTGCTGGGCTAACGTGGTTCAAAGAACGTCGACAGTGGACCGTTGAACAGTGGAAACAGGTTCTCTGGAGCGACAAATCAAGGTTCACCCTCTACCGTTCGGATGGCAGGGTCTGAGTTTGGCGTCTGCCTGGAGAACGCCTCCTGCCGGAATGTATTGTGCCAACTGTGAAGTTCGGCGGCGGTGGAATTATGCTATGGGGGTGTTTCTCTTGGTATGACACGGGACCCTTGGTCGCAATTCCTGGTAGACTCAACGCTGAGGCCTACTGCAACATTTTGGATGACCATGCGCTTCCTACGTTGTGGCAGTTTTACGGGGTGAACCCGTGTTACTTTCAGGATGACAATGCCACCTGTCATGTTGCGAGGTCCACCACGGCTTGGTATGGTGACAATGGGGTTAATCGAATGGACTGGCCTGCGCAGAGCCCGGACCTTAACCCTATCGAGCACCTCTGGGACGAGTTGAAGCGTCGACTTAAGGGGTTCCCCCACCGTCCGAAATCGGTGAAGGAACTGACCTGTCTTTTCCAAGCCGAGTGGAAGAAAATACCGCTAGTCGTCGTACAACGCCTGGTTGAGAGTATGCCCCGGAGGGTCGCAGCTGTAATCGCCGCTCGTGTAGGCTCCACCAATTATTGAAGGTGAATAAACTTCGTTTTCCTTTGCTATCACAGGTGTCCAATTACTTGTCGGTAGATAGTGTATATTACATATGTAAAAACTTTCTTCGTGGGCGAAAACTTTCTGGTGAGACGGCGCCTCACTTGCGTGATCTGGCGAACTGTCCATGCCCTTCTTCTGTCAGAGAAACGCTGTGCCGACGAATCGGCCACCACGATCTAAAAGGATGCACTTTCAGCCAGTGGCGTCGGGTCATTATGGACATCCGAGACTCAATCTCGCACGAAAATGAGAAAAAAAAGTGTTGTTTTTTTCTTTTAATTGAAGAAAAGCATTATTAGTAACCAGTTCCCAGATTTCCAAGATTTTATGATTTCAATCTGGGAAATCAGAAACTCTGCGAACTGGTTACTAATAAGGATTTTCTTCAATTAAAAGAAAAAACACTTTTCCTGGAAATCTGGGAACTGGTTACTAATAAGAATTTTCTTCAATTAAAAGAAAAAACACTTTTTCTGGAAATCTGGGAACTGGTTACTAAAAAGGATTTTCTTCAATTAAAAGAAAAAACACTTTTTTTGAAAATTGGAAATCTATGAAAGCTGGGAAGATTTCCCAGATTTTCTTTTAATTGAAGAAATCCTTATTAGTAACCAGTTCCCAGATTTCCAAGATTTCATGATTTCAATCTGGGAAATCAGAAACTCTGGGAACTGGTTACTAATAAGGATTTTTTTCAATTAAAAGAAGAAACACTTTTTCTGGAAATCTGGGAATTGATTACTGAAAAGATTTTTCTTCAATTAAAAGAAAAAAACACTTTTCTGGAAATTAGAAATCTGGGAAAGCTAGGAAGATTTCCCAGATTTTCTTTTTTTTTTAATTGAAAAAAATCGTTATTAGAAACCATTTCCCAGAGTTCCCAGATTTTCTGAATGCAAATGTGAGCCACTACAATAGTTCAATCACTGGGTAACACATTACAGCCTTCCATATCCCTATGAACGCGATGAATACCGCCTGCTGGTAGAGGCAACACCCGTCAACTCGTCGCCTTGGCTACCTTGACGAAACTTCGGAGAACAGTAATGAATGCGCAGATGGGCACTGAACTGCGCATGCGTAAAACTGCCTTTCGGGGCTGGTTGCCTTTTTGTTTAACAGTAGCAATTTTGCTTCCACGTCGACGGACGGTGAGCAGCTGATATTCGGTTGGAGTTATGCTGTAAGGCTCGCTCGTATAAGTAAAATGAACACAGGGGCTTTTTATTGGAACGCTCTTTCAGGTTATTAAGGAATGAATAAAAAAAAAGATGAAGATTTCGGCGCACACCAACCAAATATTTGCTTGATGCAAAAACATAAGAAACAGTCCAGAACTTTAATATGGAGTTACAGTCAAACATCCTGGTTAATTGGCAGCGAAAGCAATCATACCTTGTTTTGTTTCTACTGTTTATTACTGTTTTGTTTGTATTCTCTTTTATGATACATAGCACTGGATATGTATAAATAAAATTTGTACTTCATTCTATGTGGGTTTAAGTACAATTTTAGCAAGTGGTGTTTGAAAACTTCGCAATCCACAGAAATTATATTTCACAGTACGGAAGGTTGAGAGCAATTTTAAAAATAATGAAAATCCTCTAAATACGTGGCGTCAGTGAATGAACAAAGACATCGCTCTTTCCACGTTTATCAAGACATAGCAACCGCAAAATTGTTATCCGGCCATTGCTGGGATCGTACCCCAGATCTCTCGATATCTAGCCGAGTGCGTTCGCCTTACGCTACAATGGACAACAATCAACGGCGCTATGTGTGTTTATCTGTCAGCTTCTGACATCACATATCCGTAGGATGGGCTACGAACGCACTCGGCTAGATATCGAGGGAATTGGGGTACAATCCCAGCAGTGGCCGGATAACAATTTTTCGGTTGCTAAACGTGGAAAGAGCGATGTCTTTGTTTATTCACTGACACCGCGTATTTAGAGGATTTTCACTATTGTTCTCGCCCTTTGAATTTATTTGCTAAAATTAATATATAGCTTGTACCGTTAATGCCCACCAGATGGAGACGTCTCAGTTGCTAAGCCCATCCTACGGAAATGTGATGTCAGAAGCTGACAGATAAACGCACATAGCGCCGTTGATTGTTGGCCATTGTAGCGTAAGGCGAACGCACTCGGCTAGATAACGGGATATCTAGGGTACGATCCCAGCAGTGGCCGGATAACAATTTTTCGGTTACTGTGCGTTGATAAACGTGGAAAGAGCGATGTCTTTACTTATTCAATTTTAAAAATATTTAGCCCCAGATTAATTTCAGTCTCCCTAAGCTACTGCTTTCAGTTTTGGCGCAGTTGCAATAATATTTCCAAATGCCATCGCTGGCCTCTGTCCGTATTTTGTTCAAGCTTGTCCTGAGGTATTGATACATCTATCAATACTGACATAACGTACCGGGCAGTACTTATTGCGTCATTGAATCGAGACAACTTCAACAGGACGATGGCATGGGGTGTACAACTGCCTCACTGAATTATGTGGTGTGTGCAACTGCCTCACCTGACGTTTCATACAACAGCCCTTAGATTTTGAATTGGGTTGATATCAGGAGACTTTGGGGGCTATTCGAGATCTCTCACTTTGTTCGACCAACCATTTCTTCACGATGCGGGCCCGATGACACGGGGCTTTACCATTCTGGTAAAATCCATTCTCTCAAGGTGTAATACATGAGGTGTACATGGTCCGCAAGCAGTCTCTGGAAGTATCCAGCATTGAGAATGTGCCCTCCACCCTCATGAAGGACTGTCATAATACATTTTTTTATCTGACAAGAAATATGTTCGCAATTCTGGGAATTAAACTGTCGTTATAAATTTACCATTAAAGTAATTTGTAAAACTTACAAATCTGGTGTACCATAGTCTTCGGGCCTTATTCCTGCAGATACTCCAACTATTGTCAAAGGTAAACCTAAAAGGAAATATTTAAGGATTAAAATTTAAATCTTCACACAACAGGCGCATTAATATACACGGAATACACACTGAATTACGAACAAATATATACTTCCTGGGCCCTCCTTTAGCGCGGAGAACGGCCAACACGCGGCGTGGTATCGACTCCAGGAACAGTCGCGGTGGATCTCCACACAGCTGCACAGATACAATATAAACAACCAAACTGTTTGTTTTGCGATATGCAGTTTGGGACATGTCTGCACCGCAGGACGCACATGGGATAAAGGCAGATGGCAGCGAGAGCATACGTCCACGTAGCTCAGTTGGGAGAGCGATTTATTCCGGAATGAGGGGACCCGGGTTCGATGCCCGGCGTGGACATAAATGACGGAGAAATTTACTTCGTTATAAGTACTAGTATGGAGCGGGGTGGTGTGTGTAACTGACTCACATGGCGTTCCACGCAACGCTCTATATATGCTCAGTTGGGTTGGGATCCGATGAGTTTGGAGGCCATTTGAGATCTACCATATAGAACTGCGTTCGTCGAACCGTTCCTGCGTGAGGCGGATCCTGGAAGAACCCATTCCCTCTCGCTGGATGTACAGCATTGTGTGGTGTGCATGATCAGCAAGCAGTCCCTGGAAGTATCCAGCATCGGTACGGTACTTTGGTCCACACGCACAAGGAGTCTTAGTTGAGGCAAGCTAAACATGTCTATGTCATACAACCGCCACCACCTGCATGAACAGGCGATGTCATGCATGAGGTATCGATATCCTATAGTACAAACTCGACTATGAGCAGAGTGGTGGAGAACTAGCAGAATTCACCTTAACAGCACACCTTCTTCTAATCTTCATTTATCCAACCCACATGCTGTTGGCACCAAGAGAGCCATTTACGTCAATGAACTGCTGTTTGGAGAGGGTGGCGTATAAGGCGGGTGTACTTGTATCCCATCCGTGCCAGCATGCGAGGTACAGTCGCGCGGGATGTTGTTTATAGTGGACCCATATTGTACTGGGACATCAACTGCGAAACTGTGCTGCGTCTATTGCCTTATACAATGCGACCAACTGCGTCGCTCACCTCTGGGATCCATCTGTCGCCGTCATTTACAGTTGTGACGCCGGTTGGTTGTTTCAATAATTTGTCACCGCTCCTTCTGCACTTTAACTACGGTGGCTATCAAACAACACATAAGTGTCGCCGTTTCCGAAATGGACGTACCAATCCTTCGGTCGTCCACAATTTGGCCTTTCGTATTAAATTCGTATTTAAATCCCAGGTTTTACCTATCACGCCCCTAACTTCACTCTCAACTGAGCCACCAAAATCTTATAGACACCCTCTTTAGCTTAAAGACCACGCCACTCTTCATTGCACCAGTATCGGGTGCAACTCACTTTGTATAGGGGTGGTCGTAATTCAGTAGGTACTCTGTTTGCACATCCCCCCACATCATCATCATTGTCAACCATTATCAATCCACTGCTGGATGAAGGTCTCCCCAAATTTCGTCCACAACTGTCTGTCTTGAGCCAGTCTCCTCCATATCCCTCCGGCGTGCTTTTGAATTTCATCCACCTATCTCTCATGTGATCTTCTTCTGTCCCTTGGAATACAGTCAAAAATTTTGGTTGTCCATCGGTAGTTCGTTCTTCTGGCAACATGTCCAGCCCATTGCCTTTTCAGGAATTTCACTCTGAACATCATATTTTTCGCTGTTTTCATTTTCCTTATCCACCAGTTCCTCATGTTTTCTTTCCTGGTTACCCCAAGTATGCATTTCTCCAGGCTTCTTTCAGCTGTTTTCAGCCTTTGTCTGTTTTTTTTAGTTAAGGTCCATGTCTCTGCTCCATATGTACGAACTGGAAGGATGCATTGATTAAACATTTTTCTTTTAAGACATAATGGCATATTTCTCTTAAAAATTGTACTGTTTCTTCCAAAAGCTCTCCATCCAAGCTTCACACGCCGATTAATTTCCTCATCAATGTGACCTTTACTTGATATCTGTTGTTCAAGGTAAATGTAGGCAACGGTTACTTCAAGCTTTTTCACATCAATCGCAGAAGCTTCATTTTTTGAAAAAGGCAACGGTTATCTCAAGCCTTTACCCATCAGTTTTGTCTTCTGAAAGCTCAATTTTAACACTTCCTCTTTACTCTTGTCAGCAAGTTCCTGGATCGTACTCTGCAACTCTGAAGGGGTAGTTGAAAAAATGGTTACGTCATCAGCAATACGAAGGTAAGTTAAATGATTTCCATTAATCTTTATTCCCTTGTTTTCGCAGTTCAATGATTAAAACCTACTTTGCAATCTGGCATTGAAGAATTTGAGAAATATGGTGTTACCTTGTCGCACTCCTTTCGAATTATATATATATATATATATATATATATATATATATATATATATATATATATAAACACTATCTACCAACAAGTAATTTTACACCCCTGCAATCGACGATATCTGCGGTCTTGATACACGTCACGGCCGCCGCCGTTAAATATCGTGTGGGAAACAACAACGCAACCAGTCGCATGCAAGATGCCACGCAGTTCGGAGCTCTCTGATTTCGAGAAAGGTGTAATCGTCGGGTATCACAGGTATGGACGATCCATACGTGACATATCCAGCTAGTTGAAGTACCCATAATCGACAGTGGCCTAAGTGATTGGCAAGTGGAAGGCGAGAGGTGACTGCCGGAATGTGCCCCGACCCGGCAGACCCACAAAACTGGGAGTTACAGACCGACGGGTGCTGGCCAGAGAAATTCGGAAGAACTGCACCAAATCGAAGGGGCCACATCCGCGAGGAGTTTCAACAGGCGTTCGGGAGTGTTCTTTCGATGAATACCATCCGTAAGGAAGTCCATCTGCTCGGTTATCATGGACGTGCTGCCGCCCACAAGCATTTGATCACCAAGTCCAATAGCGCTGCTCGGCTAACGTGGTGCAAAGAACGTCGACAGTGGACCGCTGAACAGTGGAAACAGGTTCTCTGGAGCGACGAATCAAGGTTCACCCTCTACCGTTCGGATGGCAGGGTCTGGGTTTGGCGTCTGCCTGGAGAACGCCTCCTGCCGGAATGTATTGTGCCAACTGTGAAGTTCGGCGGCGGTGGAATTATGCTATTGAGGTGTTTCTCCTGGTATGGCACGGGACCCTTTGTCGCAATTCCTGGTAGACTCAACGCCGAGACCTACTGCACCATTTTGGATGACCATACGCTTCCTACGTTGTGGCAGTTTTACGGGATGGACCCATGTTACTTTCAGGATGACAATGCCACCTGTCATGTTGCGAGGTCCACCCTGGCTTAGTATGGTGACAATGGGGTTAATCGAATGGACTGGCCTGTGCAGAACCCGGACTTTAATCCTATCAAGCACCTCTGGGACAAGTTGGAGCGTCGACTTAAGGGGTGCCCCACCGTCCAAAATCGGTGAAGGAACTGACCTGTCTTCTCCAAGCCGAGTGGAAGAAAATACCGCTAGCCATCGTACAACGCCTTGTTGAGAGTATGCCCCGGAGGGTTGCAGCTGTAATCGCCGCTCGTGGAGGCTCCACCAACTATTGAAGGTGAATAAACTTCGTTTTCCTTTGCTATCACAGGTGTCCAATTACTTGTTGGTAGATAGTGTATATATACTTTAACTAACATAATTTTTCGGTCTTTTGGCGTCACTTTCTAACTTCGTACTTGATATTCATGATTACAAAGTTTCGGTTTTGGTATTCCAGCAATTCCAGCAACATAACAGCAAATTAAAAGTGGACAGATGTCTATGATTTTTCAGCAACCTTGAGATATGTCTTCCTTTCTAGAAAGGCAGCTGGAAAAATTTGCGAGATGTGGAACTGGATGGGCCGTGGATAGAAATTTTGACGGACTTGGAAAATAAATACATTTGTTACTTGTATATACGTGTATGGGTACAGTACTCAAACAGACTCAAAATCAACAAAAAATAATTTTTGAATATACAGTATTTAACGAAGTAGAATCGTGTTATGGCTATTAGAAAATCTTGAGGTACAAAGAGAACAGAAAAAGTGCCATCTAAGAGAAATTTTGATAGCAGATCTCTTAACGATATTCAAAAGTTCCTACTCGTACAAGTGGTCCAAAATTTTTGTAAATAACTCTGTAGAGCAAAAACGCTTCTAAGAAAAGTTAAAAAATTAAAATCATTTAAAGATACGTATTCGCATTATTTCATGAAACATTTAAAATGTTGTGTTAGCAAAAATGAAATTTTAACCATACTTTCAAATTTTAATGCGCGAATATCATTAAAACATTTTAATGCATATTTTCGTAGTTTTTAACATTCGTATTCATCCCGCATCGAATGAAATGCATTGTTGCATCCACCCTTGGCTAAATGCAAAACTCATCGCTCTAGTAACTGAACATCGGAAGAGAAACTGCTTGTCGTTTCATTGGGACTGTTTATTTAATTTCTGGATGCGCCTTCAAAATTGTCAAAAATTAAGGATTAGCATAAATCTCAATGAGAGTATAAAGATGAGTTCCATATATTTCGGTATCTAAGGCATGAGCGTGAGTGGTGTTTCGGAATTCAACTGTTTTTCCATCGCAACCGGCATGCACGGAGATTGTGCGGTTGAACCATCGAGCCTTACTCACCCCAACGATTTGAATGCGTACAAAGTTAGACACTTGATGATACAGAATTCTAGGGAGTTGTTCCAGTACTCGGTACACTTCGTGCTTGGATATTTTGAAGTTTCCATTAATCGAATATAGTTCCTGAAATGTTTAACTTGTCCCCTCAGCGGCAAAGCGCCACAAAAACACGGGCCGGTTACCTTTAACAGCTAAACGTCAAAATGGCCTCCTTTCTGACGTGACACCATAAACGTCCGGAGTGAACGCAAATCAAAAAACAAGAATCCCTTCTTTCCTGCCAAACAATGTTTTTATATCTCACTAAATACAATGAAGTAGTTATTTTTTTAGCTTAGGAGACTATGAAAATAATCTTAACTTTTCCTCCATTCATTGGCAAAAACGATACACATAAGCCGATAACATCAGCATAACACATTCTGAAACACACACTAGCGTATACCTCTATTCTTATCGTGATATTAGGGCCCATTTTCCTCGGTGGCTCAACATTTCTCACTTGCTTCAAAGGATTTATAAACTTTTGCTACCTGACCTGGCGCCACTCCTGTCTGGGAATATTTCCCGTCTCAAAGATGGACATACCACTGAGGTGACGTAAGAGTCAAAAAGGCAAGTTCCAGCGATAAGCCTTGCCGCTTAGTTCAGTAGACTCCAACAGGAGGAAGACGTGGCTTAAAATTCCACCACTGGGGAAAAGGCCTATTTCGCTTTAAGGACGATGCTGAAAATGGCGCAAACAAACTTTCGAATTTTATGTGAATACTAAAGCATATTTAGCCAGGAACGAGGTCTGAGAATCTTACGGCTGCTTTACAGTCGTATCAGGTATGCATCAGAATCCAATCATAGCTTTTTGTGGGGTAGTTTCAGTACCAAAGAATGTATATGAGCAATTGTGTTTTCAGTGCGTCTTCAGAAATATGAGTTGTAACAGAACTACTTTGTACAAAATGTAAAGAAAACTAAATCTTACCGTATCCAAATAAGTAGATATACCTCTTCGAGATTTCATTTGAGCTGCAAAGAACCACGACAACCTTTTGGTAAAGATGGTGTGCCTCCAATAGCATCCAGCAAAACGCAGCTATTACCGAATATTGGAGAAACCCAGCGATTATGGCACACAGAAGCTTTAACGAAAAAGGAAAGAAACAAGACTTTTTCTCCATGATTTTGTTAAGATCAAACTTCATATATAAATTGAGAAACACACTGAAATGACATGACGTATTATACGTATAAGGATTTCTTATCAAGGTTATAAACGTAGCGTTCCGTGTGGCTCAAGAAAGTATGACGCTTTGAATGTAATAGGCGCTCGAATTTGAATCTTATTGTGAGCTTTGTAACATTTTCCCGAAATCTGCCATTCAAATTGTAATTTTTGACAAATGCGTTCTGCCTTCGGAATTACAGCTGTTCAGTTCTTTCCTTAAAATGCTTCCCTGAAATGATGTTCTTTTTTATTCCACCAAATTTTTAGTAAACGAAGGACTAGTTTTGCTATCAAAATTTGATACTTCTACGTTCTTGAGGAAGTTGTTTGTTTATATTGCTGAATTCAGTCTAAATGAATGGTTTCGACCATTACAATGAGCTAAATAAATATACTGCTTGACATGAAAAAATGCCAAGGAATGTACAAAATGTGACCAAACGTAACAACACACATGTAAACAAGTAGGTGGGGAAAGAGGTGGTTTAATTTCTAAGGAATTATTGGGGTGATGCATAAGTTCATGCCGTTTTATTTCACGAGTGTTTCCCAGGTCAGTAGTGACGATGCATATGGCCAGTTGTATATCAAAACGTAGCCAGTAATATCGTGTATTTAAATCCTATTGCGTTGTGTGATTGTGGCCAATGATGTTTTGGTTTTCAGGTCCAGAAGTATGGAGTGTAAAGTAGAGAGGAATAAACATTTCCGACATCTGCTACTCTACGAGTTTAACAAGGGATCCATAGCCACTGAGGCCATTCGACAAAATTGTGCTGTGTATGGGGAGGATGCTATTGCACCGAGGACAGCCCGCAAATGGATTGAGCGGTTCCCAGGGGGGCAATTTTGACCTCAACGAGTTTACACGCTCAGGGCATCCATCTCACTTTGATGATGATCGTTTGAGCTACCTCATCCACTTGTATCCGCGTCAAACCACACGCGAATTGGCCACTGAGATGGACTGTGATCAGGCCACAGTTGTGCGACACTTGGAACAAATGGGAAAGGTCGAGAAATTGTGATCTTGGGTGCCTCACACTCTCACCGAGGACAAGAATCAACGTGTTGTCATATGTGGTTGCTTGCTCGCCCGTTATCGCGAACGTTCTCAGCAACACAAACCCTTTCTGTCACGTTTTGTTACTGGAGATGAAAAGTGGTGTCTGTACGGGAATTTCAAGCATCGGAGGGAATGGTTAAGCCCAAACAGGGCGCCCACACAACGTCCAAAACATGGCTTTCATCCTGTGAAGATCATGTTGTGTGTCTGGTGGGACATGCAAGGCATTATTCACTGAGAAATGATGCCGAGGAATCTGATCATCAACGCTGCACTCTATTGCGAACAACTCCGCCTTGTGGAGGGAGCAATTCAGCAGAAACGGCCACATCGGCGCCATGGTGCCCTTCTCCAACATGACATATCATGCCCTCACAATGCAAACATGACCAAAATGGCCATTCAGGACATGAAATGGGAGATCCTTCCACATCCGGCCTATTCCCCAGATGTCGCTCCTTCAGACTATCATGTGTTCCGATCTCCGTCGAATGCATTCCGTGGCAGAATGTTCAACAATGATGTTGGACTCTAGAATTTTCTTGATGATTTCTTCGCAGCAAAACATTCACGTTCTTTCAAGAATGGCATTGCAAACCTATGTAGCCTTTGGGACACCATCCAGACCTATGTAGCCTTTGGGACACCATCCAGATCTATGTAGCCTTTGGGACACCATCGTAAACGATAGGGGGGATACATAGTTGATTGATTCCGTTTTCCCTTCTGATGTAATAAATCCCTGTGGTGCGGTGAAAAAAAACGGCATGAACTTATGCATCAACCCAATACATGAATGCAATGCAGGAGGAGACAGTATACTATGGCCTGAATCAATACGTTGTATGGCTGCCATACTGGGCTATACAATAGGCAACACGGCGTGCCATATGAAACAAATGACATCTAAGCAAGAATAATTAATATTAAGTACTGCCGCAATTTTGAGAGCAGAAAGGCAATTATAAATAATTCTTACATATAGTTTCTTCTGAAAACTGTTACTTGGTAACAAAAACTGGTTTTTCACAGTACTGCTGTAATGGCATCTCATCCAAAGCATTCTACCTGACGTCAGAGCTGCGTACGTCATACAATCGAAGTCGTTTCAACAATTTGTTAGGAATCAAAAGATGTTACGTCACGAATATTCGCTGTACTTTGTAGCTCACAAACGACGTTGAGGAACAAATACATGGATTTATAAATGATCAAATGACGTATTTCCTTTTAATTCTTCTGTAGCAGCACGTGGAGGAGGTGTATGTTAGTAAATACACAGTATGAAGATCCACGCTTGTTTCTAATAACGTTATTTTGGAACTAAAAGTCACCCACTCACTGAGCAACTGAATGTTTAAAAGTGATTTCACACAAGTTCAACCCAGGCCATCTAAAAAGTACAAAGCCATGACATTAGAGAGACGAGTTCCTTCCGTTTGTGACGTCACTCTCATGTCATACACTCTGATAACGCTGTCGTGTTTGACGTCATGCAAGACAGCGTTGGAAAGTAAGCAGAAGCTTTGGTTTCCGCGTGATGTCAATAAAAGAGGAAACTAATCTCCCTAAAGTCATGGCCTTGTACTAAATTTTCTAGATGGCCTTGGTGCAACCCATGCCTTCCTGTATTTGCTTATTCATCTCTGTGTTAATTCATTCTGGATACATTGACTGAATAAAGTACTAGATTTATTTAATTTAATAATAAGCACCGGTAGCGACAACACGAAACGTATTAGCTAAACTGCGTCATTCAGCTGTTACGTCACACGTGGACATAAGTCATTGCATTCCTGCCAGAAGATACGAAAAGCTAAGCATGAAGTCACAAATATTTATCTCTCAGTTGTCGCTAATGTTTGTGGCGTGTATTGTACAAAATGAACAGAGCACATTTTCCAAACATGTAATTATTAAGTAGTTGTTGTATTTATTTAGTTTCATTCTGTTTTATAACTGCCATTTTTGACAGGTTGTGGTCCTCTTCTGGGTCTATGAAATAAATGCAAAGATAGATATATTAAAAAATTATGGCACAGATTCCCATAATAAACTGGGAATTTAGTTGAATAAAACTTAGTTGGAGAGCATTTCGAAGAAACAGTAAACTATTCAAGAGAAATTTACCATTATGTCTTAAAGTGTTTAAACACTCTATCCTTCAGTTATTACTTATGGATCAGAGACATGGACCTTAACTAAAAAGGCATTCATACGCTGCAAACAACTCAGGGAAAGATCGGGAAATGCATGCCTGGTGTAACCAAGGAAGATAGGAAAAGGAACGCATCGATCAGGAAAATGGCATAAATGGATGCCATCACAATCAAAGTAAAGATGCTTAAGTGCAATGACTGGACATATTGCTACTACTGACAACAGTTGAACAACTGAAATAATTTACTGAATACCGAGGAAAGTGATAAGACCCAGAAGAGGATCGAATGGGAGATGAAAGAATGAAATTCGAAGCATTTAGGAGTGACATAGAAGAGAATGGCTCAGATAGGCATTTGTAGAAGAGATTTGAGGAGACCTTCATCCAGCAGTGTCTCAAAATAGTTGATGATGGTAATGATATATCGTTATCATCATCGTCAACCATTATCAATCCCCTGCTGGATGAAGTTGTCCCCAAGTTTCTCCTACAACGGTCTGCCTTGAGCCAGTCTACTCCATGTCATTCCGGCATGCATTCGAATTTCATCCACCTATCTCCAACATGGTCTTTCTCCTTGGTACGCAGTCTAATATTTGCGTCGTCCATCGGTCGTCCATTCTTCTAGCAATATTCCCAATACATTGCCATTTCAGGGATTTTACTTTGATCATGATGTCTTCCACTCCTGTCATTTTTTCTGATCCACGAGTCCCTCTTCTTATTTTTGCTGGTTACACCACGCATGCATCTCTCCAAGTTTCTTTCAGTTCTTTTTCGTTAAGGTCTAAGTCTCTGCTCCGCATGTAAGAACTGGAAGGATGCGTGGTTTAAACACTTTTCTTTTAAGACATAATGGTATATTTCTCTTGAAAATAGTACTGTTTCTTCCAAAATCAAGTTTTATACGCCAACTGATTTCTTATCAATGTGACCATCGCTTGATCTCTGTTGTCCAAGGTAATTACACTGCTGCCCACCCAAAATGCAACACCAAGAAGGACACGAGATAGCAAAGCCAGATTTACTGGACACATAACAACAGATACAAAGATGAAACGATTGAGCTTACAGGCCCGTGCGACTTGCGGAACACGCAGACATCAATAGTTCGTGTGGCCCCCATGGCTGGCAATAACGGCCGCTACACGCCGCGGCATCGAACGAAAGAAGCTTTGGATGTGGGCTTGGGGTATGTCGGTCCAGGCTGCTTCCACACGTTGCCACAGTTCATCAGGCGTAGCCGCGGGTGGTGCTTGCAGGGCCACTCGGTTGCCGATCAGCGACCAGACGTGTTCGATGGGCGACATATCGGGAGAACAGGCGGGCCATGGCAGCAGTGACACCTGGTGGGCCATGAAGAATATTTGCACGATGCGTGCCACGTGCGGGCGCGCATTGTCTGTTGAAACGTGGCCGCTGGCAGGTCCTGCAGGTAAGGGAGGGCTACAAGCTCCAAAACGTCGGAGACGTAGAGGTGGCTGTTGAGTGTACCGGCGATGCGTACCAGAGGGGTGCGGGTGCCATCTCCAATTGCACCCCAAACCATAACGCCAGGCGACGGACCTGTATAGCGATGCATAATGCAAGCGTCATACAGTCTCTCGCTGCGGTGCCGCCACACGCGGATCCGACCATCGTGCTGTTACAGGCAGAAGCGGGATTCGTCGGAGAAGACAATGACGTGCAATTCCGTAGTCCAGGTGTGGTGTTCAATGGCCCACTGCCGCCGCACGCGCCGGTGGTATAACGTCAATGGTAATCGGAGCAATGGGCGCCGTGCGACAAGTCCAGGCTCCTGCAGACGACGTCGAACGGCACGTGCTGACACAGGTTGATGCACAACACACCCTAATTCCTGCGCTAACGTTCGTGATGTGGCGGTGCGAGCCGTCAATGCCCGCCGCACAACATGCCGGTCCTGTGGTTCGGTGGTGTGCCGCGGCTGCCGCAATCACTCACGTCGGTCCGTCCGTCCCTCCTGCACCCACCGAAGCCATACTCGCCTCACTGTGGCTGGATGTCGTCCCACACGGGCGCCAATGTCTCGGTACGATAAACCGCTGTCGCGATAAGCCACTATTCGTCCTCTGTCGAACTCCGAAACGTGCTGGAATGACTGCCGTATTCTGCGACGAGGCATCAGGAAGCTTCCCACGCACAGGTCCTGCAGCACAACACACTTCCACTACTTACACTCCGCCTTCTGTGCACCCTTCTTATAGTGCTTCTCGGTGGCGTGCCGGGCGCACATGATTTGCATATGCCCTGCAATGCTAATCGGTTGCATGTCCTCTCGCGGGCGACGCATGCTGCTAATTTCAGGCCAATAGGATGCTTGCTTCTTGGTGTTGCATTTTGGGTGGTCGGCAGTGTATGTAGGCCCCCATCAATTGAAACATTTTCATTTCTTGTAAAAGCATTGTACATCAATTTTGTTTTACGAAAGTTAATTTTTAATAAAACTTCTTCACTCTTGTCATCAAATTCCTGGACCATATTCTGCAGCTCTGAAGGGGTAGTTGCAAAAATGACTATGTTATCAGCAAAACGAAAAAGTAAGTTAAATAATCGCCTAATAATCTTTATCCTCGTGTTTTCCCAGTTCAATGATTGAAAGGCACTTTGCAATGTGACATTGAAGAGTTTGAGAGATATGGTATAACCTTGTTTTACAACCTTTCCAATTTTTATTGGTGCTGTATCCTCAAATAATCGAACCTTTGTTTTTGCGTTTTAATAGGTGTTATTAATAATGCTAATGTATACCTCTTCAGTACCACAGGATTTCAAAGACATCATAACTGCTAATGGCTTCATGGAATCAAAGGCCTTTTCATAATCAATAAAAGCCATTCATAATGGCCAAAGGTGGACCGACACCGTACTAATGTATGTACATTCCCTTGTTGTTTCAATTAGTTCTCTCACTACACAGCTAGGATTTATAATGCTATAGCCACTCCTGAATCCAGCTGTTCTCTTGGTTGAACCATGTCACGTGTTACCTTCAAGCGATTCGAAAGAACCTTAGTGAAGATTTTATAAACCACTGACAGGAGGATGATAGGTCTGTAGTTCCTGGATGATATACACTATATTGACAAAAGTCACCGGAAACCTAGAAGAGAAACACAACATAGCATTTATTGGCATATATTAGTACGGTGTCGGTCCACCTTTGGCCCTAATGACCCTTCGAGACATGCTTTCCACAAGGTTTTGGAACACAGCGATAGGTATGCGCTTCCATTCAGTACATAATGCTGCCGCTAACTATTGCTTAGTAGTAGGCCTTGGTTGCAAACTTCTTATGCGGCGCTCTAATTCATCCCATAGGTGCTCTATGGGATTAAGATCAGGGCTCTCTGCTAGTCAGTCCACACACGATGCGGAATTATCGTGAAATCACGCCGTAACAGTTCTTGCTTTATGGCTTAGTGCATTATCCTGCTGGTACTAACAAGGCTCGGTTCCATAGTATTGCCACAGAGTTGGTAGGGCATAATTTTCCAGAATATCCAGATAGACGTATTGGTTAAGTGGTTTGTCCACGATAACCAGTGGGCCGGGACCATACCACGAAAAGCATCCCCACACGAGTACACTGCCAGCTCCAAACTTGACCGTAGGAACAGTACACCGTGGTAAATAGCATTCCCCCAGCAGCCACCATACCCACACACAGCCATCAGACTGATAAATCGTGTATCTGGATTCATCAGTCCATGGGACCCGTTTCCATTGATTTACGGTCCACGATAAATGTTCTTTACACCATGCTACAGGACGAGTAGCATTCCGAGTGGAGATGAAAGGCTTATGAGCAGCTGCACGACCACTGCAACCCATGGAATGAAGTTCTCTGCGAATGGTATGAGTACATACCGAGGTTTCAGGATTTTTACTCACCTGTACACTGACGTCTTGTGCAATATTCCGTCGATTAGCTGTAACGACTCTCCTGAGGCATCGACGTCCGCTATCACTGATTTTCTTTGGTCTGCCAGTACGTTTAGCTGCTTCGGGCACTCCGTGTGTCTTCCACTTATTCAGTACATCCAGAACAGTTGACTTGGGTATGTTTAAACGCCTCTCAGTTTTTCTTACGGACAACGCACTGATATAACAGCCAACAATATTTCCTTTCTCAAAGTCAGTTATCTCCCGCTGCGACATTTTCACTCAACCTCACAATGCCATATGATCGCGGTCAGCAGCAGGCTTGTTTCTATACCGTCTGCAGCTGTACCGCGCATCTTAACAACGCAGCGGATCCGCTCACTTGCTTTTGTAGGAGTGTCTGGTGATTTTTGTAAATATAGCGTATACTTGTATACATACAGTATATATTGCTTTTGCTTCTTTACTCAGATTCTTCTGCTTTATTTCGGTGAAAAACCAAGTTTGAAGGTCTTTAACTTGAACTGTGACTTCATATGTAGTTCTAATTACTCTATTTGTATCATGTTTACCAACGGAGAGGTTTTCAAAAATTGAATCTTTGGGCTTGTCAAGATCTTCTTTATTTATCAGATTATGAATTTTAACTGAGGCTTCATGAAGCTACACATCGTTCAAAATACTTTCAGGATTCTTCCTGTTCTAGCTCTTACGGATCACACACCGAGGCTGCGGACCACTCATAGAAGCGTAGAGAGATCCATTCTTAGTACACTAAGCATGAATATCTCCAAACCACGAAAGATAGGAAGAGGAACACATGGATCAAGAAAATTACAGCAGTTGATGACATCATAATCAAAGTAAAAGGCGCTTCAGCGCAGTGGGTTGGTGTAGATATGGATCGGAAATCACGTAAATGTTACTATGTCACCGTTACCGAAAAATCACTGTCACCATTACGACCAGTGATAAAAAGTAACAGTTGCAAAGTCTTTGATAAGAGTGTCACTGCCCGTGTCAGAGCAATGCTTGTGGTCCACGGTTACCATGTCGTTTCTGCCGAAACGTCACAGAGGTCGCTAGTGATGCCAGCTTTCTTTAGAAGAAACCGGTTTTTCGTGCTCGTCTTTTCAGAGGTGTCTTGAGGAATGGACGTGAACGGTAATAAAGTGCTAATGCTGTTCAGCATTCAACACAATAAAATGCCGGACGTCAAGCGTAGAAAAACTAGTGATATGCAGAATTATTTCACCGTCGTTGATGAGCATTTTGCTTCGTGTGATATTTGTAAGAAAAAGTTTTCTTACAAAGTTCGACTTGCGTTCAGTTACTGCTCCATCACCCTTGTCGTACACAGTAATTTGGTCACTGATACTAGTAAGACAGTTACAGCTCTGTCGTCCTTGTCGTAAACAGTGATTCTGTAACTGTCTAAAGTCACAATTACTTCCGTGGAACTGTCACCGTAGTCATTGTGACAGGAAAATCACTGTTAAGCCCACCTCTAGGCTAGGGGCATATTTCTAGAACTGACCACTGTTTTATTCAACTGAAATACTAGACTAGACATCAAGAAGGAGAAAAGACACAGAAGACTACGCGGACTCAAGACATAAAGCTCTGGAAGAGACTTGAGGAGTGGTTTACTTTCCATCAGTGGATTGCGAATGGTTGATGGCGGTGATAATGGTTTAGTTCTTACTTATTTCTTATACCCCAAAGGCACGCCCTTGTCACAGGGCTTTTCATTTTAAAACTTGTTTTAGCTAGTTTTTCAGATTCCATTATGTTGTTTCCATCTGCTTTATATACACTGAAGAGCAATTGAATTAGAGACAGCTGGCGTTATGCAAATGTGGCGCTGTGGGCGGCCCTGTAAACGGAAACGATATGACGTACGCAGCGATCCGACAATATAAGAAGTGATGCGACGGGAATCAGTAAGAGTCGGATGCAGTATGGGTAAGACGAAGGATATAAGCGCTAATGGGTCACTCCATCTCGGAAGTCGTGCAGGCACTGGGATTTTCACGAACCACTGTGTCACGGGTGCACCGTGAGTACATCGAATCTGGTAAAACCATCCCTGCGAGGGCCGACTGCCGTTGACAACAGCGTGTGGATGAGCGGGGTCATCGTCGGCTAGCTCGCATTGTAACAGCGGATATACGGGCCACAATGCAAGAAATAATTTGGCAATTTAACGCTGATGCACAAAAACGTGTAAGCAGCCACACCATCCAGAACCATCTCCTCGCTATGGGGTACAGAAGTTATCGTCCCACGAGGGTACCGCTGCTGACCGCACATCACAGGGTGCAAAGATCAGCCTGGGCGCAGGAACATCGCCACTGGGCCCTAGACATGTGGGAAAATGTTGCCTAGGCTGATGAGTCGAGATTCACGTTGGTACATGCGGATCGCAGGATACGAGTACGGCGCAAACCACATGAAGCGATGGATCCTTCTTGCCAGCAGGGTACTCTTCAAGCTGGTGGGGATGGCATTCTCGTCTGAGGACTGTTTGCGTTGTCTGAAATGGGACCCCTGGTACGTGTGACATCGTCCCTCACAGGTCAATGTTACCAGGATATCCTGGACGGCCATTTGCCCCCGTTTGTGCGTCTTCAACATCCCACTGGGGACCTCATCCTGTAACAAGACAATGCACTGTGCTATCACTCCCGAATTGTATCCGAATGGTTGGATGAACACTCCATCGACGTGACCTCGCTTCCTTGGCCAGATGTTCGAGGCTCTGACCCCCACCCCACTCCATCAAATCTTCGTGAACTGTGGGAGCTTGTTCTGGGGTCATGGATCCGTATGGCTTTCCAACGCTTCCGGTGTATTGTCGAGTCTATGCCGAGACAAATCGCCGCTGTCATCAGGGCGAAAAGTGGTGCTACACGTTACTAAACAAGTATCTCTAATTCAATTGCTCTTCAGTGTAGTTCTTGTATTGAATGAATATCAACACTTGAATAAACTTTGAATACATATCTGAATAAAACCCAGATATGTGAGGAGATGAATAGTGTCACTATCTTAGCGCTTACCTTGTCTGCCGTTTGATCTACACCAAAAATAACGATCACGTTCATCACTAGGAGACAGAAACAGAGGTTGCAAGTGATGGTGCTTCTTCTGCAATGCATTGCCCTGAAAACGACAGTCACAGTTAAAGAAGGTAAAATGAACAGACAAAAAATATATTTTGAAACGTACTGCATTCTGCTGATCTGCAAAAGTGCGACAAACGTTCCTGGGTTTCGGCGCCGTGTCGCGATTTGTCTTCTGAGGTTCAAGAAGCAAGTTTTCACGGAACAATTACAACAGAATAGTACGAAGGCTTAATTCATACACTCGACGTGGATCAGGAACACCAAACAGAACGATGACTTCGTACGAAGGGTAAGCATTTTCAGAGGTACACGCATAATACTAGTTTGTTGTTGTTAAAAGAAGTATGGCATATACTCTAATTTATCTTTCAATATTGCTAGTCTTTTCTTACTTAAAACATCTCATTTATCGTTACCTCTTCTCCCCTTAACGTCATACCTGAACTATACACAGCTTTATCTCATTTGGCAGCACTGGCAACAGGTCAAAAGTAAACAACAGACATAAAAAGGAGACAACTCTCTGTGTAAGGAGTGAGAGATGACGAAGTATATTTTTCGAGGTACACTACACGTGCTACGTTTTTTGTGCTAAATGTTATACTAATATTAAATTGTTGCAGATGAAATGTGGGATTTTGCAGTTGCAGACTTGTTCAGCTGGTAGGCAATTCATGAATTTGTAAATCTTACGATGTGACTAGGGATATGTAAATCTAAAGCGTGTGTTGCCTATAAAGCACTGGTCATTTCGTCAGTGACATCAGTTCCAAGGGGATTGTGCTACAGTGAAGAGGACGATGTGTCAGAGCCAACTTCGTGACATTTTCGTATAGGAGTTGAAACTGCCATGCATCGAAGACAGCTCACAACATAAATACAGCATTGGGGGAAGACACCGTTAGTAAACGCAAGACACAGCGTTGGTTTGCTGAATTCCGGTTCCCCGACATGAGCCTCGAAAGTGAACTACGCTGTAGACCAGAAAGAGCTGTTGATGATGCCGAGTTGGAGTCTTGATTGAAACCGATCCACGACAGACGCTTCAAGAACTTGGTGAAAAGCTCGGAGTACACTATGTAGCGCCGCGCCTGCGACGCAGTGGTCTAAGCGCTGGCTTCCGACCTTTCATCCGAAATGCTCCGGATTCAAACCCCGGTGAGGCTTGAATGTTGTGTTTGTCTTTCGACACTGGCTCTCTCCCTTCCCTGGAACCAGTAACCCTAAATTAGGGTCGGGCGACAGCTTGTAACCCATCGAGTTGCTCACGTGATCTTTAAACTCCCAGATGAAGACAAAGAACTCTATGCAACCATTTTCCGACATTTAACGGCCATAGGCAAAGTGAAGAAGATAGGTAAATAAATCCTACATGAATTGAAAGGAGCACTGACTCGACGATTTGATGTCTCCTCTTTTCTGCTTATCCACAACCAACCGAACATTTTGTGGGCCTCGTCACGTGTAATGAGGGGCTGTATGACAATCTTCGACAGCGGTGAAACTCCGAAACACATCCGAACTTGTTTTCTGAGGAAAACAATGGTCCATGTTTCGTAATCCGCAACTAGTGTGATCCTATTCTCCTTCGTGCAACCAAGACAAACCGTCACGGTGAACCGGTACTGTCAAGAACTTGATATCATTCATTGAAACTGTCCACCATCACACAGCCGGCATTAGTCGCCTTTGGCCCACACTTCTCCATGATAATGCGAGACCCTACAGTATGTTGCACACCACACGATCCAGAAGCTGCACCAGTTGAGGTAAGGAACCTTACTTCATCCGCCCGATTCACCTGAGCTCTCTCTTACGAACTATAACATTTCCGAGCATCGACATTATGCATGGAAACCTGTCCACCATACAGCCGGCATTAGTCTATCGCCATGGGCGCATACTTCTCCGTGATAACGCGAGACCCCACGTTACACGCCAGACGATCCAGAAGCTGCGCCAGTTGAGGTAAGAAACCTTACTTCATTAGCCTTATTCATGTGATCTGACATATCCGGATTATAATTTCTTCAAGTATCTGGATACTTTTCGAATGGTTTCCCAATCGAAGATCGGCTGAAACCGCATTCCATGTGTTTGTCACAACCCGAAACGCGACGTTTTCTCACGACGGCATACAGAAGCTTGTGACGTGCCTGCCCTGCTGGACGCACACCACATAAAAGCAGATAGCAGCGAGAACGAACGTCTGCGTATCTCAGTTGGTAGAGCGAGTTGTTCCGGAATAAGTGGACTCGGGTTCGATCTCCGGCGTGGACCAAAAATGACGGACAAATTTACTTCGTTATAATGGCGCCCGAGCTTCCCGGATGACCCGGCCGTTAAAGATCTCGCAATGGTGTGATGTTCTTTGGACACCGCGAGATAGGAAAAATAAGAGAATCCCTTTTCCAGCGCTTCGAAAAATAAATGTGTGTGACGTTGCATTCCACACAACAGATTGACTGGGAGTTCTCAAGTGCACGTTCTACAGCGGATGGCTGCCTGCAACGATTCATTATCACGGCTGACCCGTGAGCCATGCCTGCGGCCCTCTTTCGGGGGGGGGATGTGACGTACCTGGACGCACACAACATAAAGGCAGATAGCAACGAGGACGAACGTCTACGTAGTTACGTTGGTAGAGCGACTTGTTCCGGAATAAGTGGACTCGGGTTCGATCCCCTGCGTGGACCAAAAATGACGGACAAATTTACTTCTTTGTAAGCTTGTATCTCGTTTGCAAAAGCGTGACACTGCTGACGGTGATTGTTTTTATTAATAATGTTCGTTTTACATTGTATTTTTGTGTGTTCCAAGTCTCCATCAGTATTCTGAAATTTCATATGCAACAACCTAACTTTATGTTTAAAACCTGGGATTCCGGTTCTATATCCCTTTTTGGATTACAGCCGCCGTAGCTACGAGGAAGCAACGGATGCGTCCATTGGAGCAAAACTGATGTTCAGATTCCTAAGCCTGTTTCCTGAAAATCCCTTGTCTTGGACAAATTGTTTTATGTAGTATTCTTTAACGGAAATCGGATAAAGGCGGGTTCTATTCCAGCTTCAATGCAATGAAATATCTTACATGCTTTCTGGCGAGATGGCTGCATCGAAACAGTGAAATGGGGCTATTCTATCGCCGAATAACAAACAAAAAATATTCAAGTTATGAGAAAGTACGGCGTAATTTACAAACTCAGGTAACAACTTTAAAAACAGTAACAAAATGGGGCATTTCTATCGCCGAATAACAAACAAAAAATATTCAAGTTATGAGAAAGTACGACGTAATTTACAAACTCAGGTAGCAACTTTAAAAACAGTAACAGCTCATGTTGAACTTTAAGTCGAAACTGAAATAAATATTGTGTACTACATATACTTTTAGCACGTATTTTGTGAACAAAAACATCGTGCTTATGTTATCGCTTTTCTATCCGTCCGTCTATGGACACTACATCTCTGCAAACATTAGTCCGATTTGAAAAATCATTTTTCTGTTGGGAAGCTTGAAATATGAGAATGATGATCCTTGCATTGCAATCTTTTCCGATGCACAATTTCTCCACGAGAGGGCGTAAATTCAGATGATGTCGTATTTAAAATACATTTCATTCCAAATATTTGCTTCTAAATATCCGATTGAAAAAACACTTTACCTTTCGATGCCATTTATAACGATGATTATTTAAGGTGCAATTTCTTTTTCAAGTAATGCACAAGTTTTCCGCTAGGGGCGTAAAGGTAAACTGTGTTTTCTCCGATATCTCTGCTTCTAAAAGTATGATATGAAAAAGTTATTCCTGCTTCAGATACATCTCCTAATGGGAAATGCTTTGCACATACACTGCTGGCCACCCAAAATGCAACACCAAGAAGGAAGCATCCGATTGGCCTGAAATTCGCAGCATGCGTCGCCTGCGAGAGGACATGCAAACGATTAGTATTGTAGAGCATATGCAAATCATGTGCGCCGTCACGCCACCGAGAAGCACTATAAGAAGGGTGCACATAAGGCGTGTAAGTAGTGGAAGTGTGTTGTGCTGCCGGACCTGTGCGTGGGAGGTTTTCTGATGCCTCGTCGCAGAATACAGCAGTCATTTCAGCACGTTTCGGAGTGTCGACAGAGGACGAATAGTGGCTTATCCGACAGCGGTTTATCGTACCGAGACATTGGCGCCTGTGTGGGACGACATCCAGCCACAGTGAGGCAAGTATGGATTCGGTGGGTGCAGGAGGGACGGATGGACCGACGTGAGCGATTGCCGCAGCCGCGGCACACCACCGAACGAGAAGACCAGCCTGTTGTGCGGCGGGCATTGAAGGTTCGCACCGCCACATCACGAACGTTAGCGCAGGAATTAGGCTGTATTGCGCAACAACCTGTGTCAGCACGTACCATTCGACGTCGTCTGCAGAATCAGGGACTTGCGGCACGGCGCCCATTGCTTCGATTACCATTGACGTTACACCAGCGGCGAGTGCGGCGGCAGTGGGCCACTGAACGCCGCACCTGGACTACGGAATGGCACGACATTGTCTTCTCCGACGAATCTCGCTTCTGCCTGCAACAACACGATGGTCGGATCCGCGTGTGGCGGCACCGCGGCGAGAGACTGTATGGCGCATGCATTATGCATCGCCATACTGGTCCGTCGCCTGGCGTTATGGTTTAGGACGCAATTGGATATGAAACCCGCACCCTTCTGGTACGCATCGCCGGTACACTCAACGGCCACCGCTACATCTCCCACGTTTTGGAACCTGTAGTCCTCCCTTACCTGCAGGACCTGCCAGCAGCCAAGTTTCAACAGACAATGCGCGCCCGCACGTGGCACGCATCGTGCTATAATTCTTCACGGCGCACCAGGTGTCACTGCTGCCGTGGCCTGCCTGTTCTCCCGATATGTCGCCCATCGAACACGTCTGGTCGCTGATCGGCAACCGTGTGGCCCGGCAAGCACCACCCGTGGCAACGCTGATGAACTGTGACAACATGTGGAAGCAGCCTGGACCGACATACTTCAAGCCCACATCCAAAGCCTCTTTTGTTCGATGCCGCTGCGTTTAGCGGCCGTTATTGCCAGCCATGGGGGCCACACGAACTATTGATGTCTGTGTGTTCCGCAAGTCGCACGGGCCTGTAAGCTCAATCGTTTCATCTTTGTATCTGTTGTTATGTGTCCAGTAAATCTGGCTTTGTTATCTTGTGTCCTTCTTGGTGTTGCAATTTAGGTGGTCTGCAATTTAGTTCCTAATTTTTCGTAAAGAATTGTTTGGCCACCAGGAAGCGTAAGTGTTTATTTCTGATGTATGAGCAACAAACTCTGAGCTTCTAAAAACTCGATTAAAAACATTCTGTCGTGGACCGATACCCCCTTCCCCCTCCCTCGAAAACCTTTTGAAACTATTTTCTCCTTAAAATAGTGCATAATGTTTCCTCCAGAGGGCGTAGATATATATCTTATTATTGACTATATCTCTGCTTCTAACAGTTCGATTTGAAGAATTCTTTCTTTGGCGGAGAGCGTTTGCGATGCGAAATGTTTCTAATATAATTTGAACTTTTTCTTAACGCACAAGTGTGTCATTAGAGAGCCCTAGTTTACATTTCCGTTGACAGCAATATCTGCGGGACTAAAAGTCCGATTGAGAACATTCCTTTTCGGTCAGATACTACTAACTATGCAACATTTTTTGTGTATTTCCTTCCCAAAGTAATGCACGATTTTGGCGCTAAGAGGCGCCAAGTTTTAATCTCTTTTTCTCAATATCTCTATTTCGACATGTGCTATTTAAAAAATCCTTTAACCCCGGATATGATTTATTTTGAACACTTTAGATTTGTGTTTGAGGAGTTTATAGTTCACAGTTCTGCCTCCAGGTGGTGTTCGTGTATTTCTGTTTGCAGTTGTATCTCCGCTTCTAAAAACCGTAGTCAGAAGTTTCTTTTTTACTGTATGCCATTCGTTACAATAAAGATGGGGAGCATCATCCTCTTTAAATAATGCAGAGATTTCCAGCTAGGCGGGGGGGGGGCTTAAAGGTAAAATCTTTTTTTCTGTACCTTTGCTTCCGGGAGACCTATTTGAAAAGTTCTTTTGCTTTAACATAGCTTTTGCCAGTATGCGCTCCCTTTGTAACATGGCATATGTCCCAGCGATAATCAAGTTCTTGCTAGGTCCTGTCCAGCACTGTCTTGCCCACTTCCAACATGGCTTCTGAAATCCGGGTTTTCAACTCAGCAATGCTGTTGGACAACTGATTTACGTAGATCATATTATTAACATATCCCCGTAATGCTAAATCCATTGCCTAGTCCACTTCCAACATGGCTTCTGAAATCCGGGTTTACACCAAGCAACGCTGTTGGGCATCGGATTCACGTAGACGGTATTTTTAACATACCCCCATAAAGCTAAATCCAGAGTTGTTAATTCCGGTGACCTTACAGCCCAGGGAATAAGATCGCTACTGCCAATCTATTTTCCAGGGTAGTGGTCGTTGAAGAAGTTGTGGACATCCTTCAAGAAATGTCGCGGCGCACCATCTTTTTGCAACAGTACATCAGTCTCTATGGCAACATCCAACTGTGGGACGAAGTTTTCCAACATGTTCAGATACACAATCCCTGTGGCGGTTGATTCCGCAAAGAAAAATAGTCCGTACACTTTTTTGCAGCTATCGCAGCAAACACCATAATCTTTTTCCCATAGACGCTCATGCATCAAAACGCCCTTAGGATTTTCTTTGACCCAAATTGTGTATGTTCACTTTTCCCCTCATATGGAGGACTTTCTCGTCAGTGAAAACGTTTTTTTTAATAACTGGTCGGCCGTCTCCATTCGTTTGAACATGTTACAGCAGAAGTGATAACTGCTGAGTTTATCATTTTCACTCAATGTCCACATAATTCCAAATCTGTGCGGTTTGAAAGCAAGTCTGCGTCGCAGAATCTTCCACACTATTGACTGAGGAACTAGTAGTTTTAGACTTGCACGACACGTCAACTTCCGCAACATACGAAGAAAACTTACAGAAGTGAATTTCCACCACCCTTGCCTCGTCGAGAACACGAACAACTTCCCTCAACAAATTATTTGTACCACACTTGGTTCTTCGTTAAATTTTGTGCGAAATGTGCGCTAAACTCCAGAAGCTGACTTTGTTTCGTTAAACCACAACACACACTGTGCTTTCTCCAGTCCATTGAAAACAGCCATTTTGCCTGCTCGACTAATGTGATGCTATTTCGTGGCCTAAGTAAGAAACAGTCGTACCCAAACAAACTTGAGGACTATGTACACAAATTAACGAGGGTGTCATAGCTGTAGTTAACTGGTAGTTCTATAAAAATTTTAAATTCGTAACCAAAGTCTGCATTTCAATTAACTGGTACTAATATTGTTTACTATTAAAAATTAACGCTTCATCCGTCGTTTTTTTTATTTTTTATTTTACGTAAGTTTCATCTACGGAGTTGACATTCCTTATTGGAAACACATTCAGATTTCATTTGAAGGCCATAACTGCTGCGAAATGTTTCTAGAAATCTGCTATATTTGCCAATTTTCAAAGAAATGAAGGATAACAAAGAAAGTTACCCAGTTTAAACATAACATTCCTATTTGGAACTCTTTGCGTCGATTCATCCGTCTGTAATTAGCGTAACAGTCGAAATTTCTGAACCGATTCTAATAAACTTCGGCATGCCTAGGGGACTAGACATGCCGAAGTTAATAGAATCGGAAAAAAAAATCCCCATACGAATAGAATCCCCTTCCTTCCTCTACACTGATCATACTTTGCCGTTACTGAGGGAGACCACCGATGGACAGTCCATTTCGTCATTCTCGTATTGCTGTGTGGAAATGTGGATTTCTCAAGATTTCTTCTTCATCCTCCGTATTCTCCATATCATGCCCTCTAATGATTTCTTCTAATTCCTGGAAAATGAAGATCCTGTGTATTTTAGAGACGATGAAAAGTTCAGTTAGATACAGCGGAACATATGGTTTTCATTGTTGGAAACACAAGGAAACAAGGCGCGCTTCGCAGTAGTCGAAAGGTAAAAGTCCACCCGAGAGAGGAGGAGAAAGAATTGTTTTGAAATTCCCGTCGCATCGAGCGCGTGGTTCATCCCGTGAACTTTCACACACTAAGTGGCGAGCGAACCGAAAGGAAGTTGTTCTTCATCAGCTGTAACAATGCAAGCTTAGAAAACATATCTTCACTATTTCTGTGCATAGTGCTCCTATTACGTCATTTTATTAAGTAGTTATTTTTTGTTCAACCTAGGATACCATTATTCAAGGTGAGTTTGTTCATGCATGCAATAATTCTCCTTTTCCGAAGTTTTAAGTCTGCCATTAGGGCATTGCGCTGCTTGTTTCCGAAAGGCATCAAGGATAAAGTGTAGATTGATAAACATTCTGTTTTGTATATCACACATAATTATCAAACATTCAATATTCATGACATGACAAAAAAAAAAGTTCATTACTAACTGTCAGCGCCCCATTTTGTTTCTTCAACACTTCACAGAGATTACACATGAGACTGAGTAGTCTCTGAGGAGAAAATCTGTTGGAGATTGTGTATGCTTGAGGACAAAATCTGTTAAAGACTGTGTAATCTCTGAGAAGAAAATCTGTTGGAGATTTGTTTAATCTCAAATAAGAAAATTTGTTGGAGATTTGTAACCTATTAGAAGAAAATCTGTTGGCGACTGTGTAATCTCTGAGAAGAAAATCTGTTGGAGATTGTGTAATACCCGAGGAGAAAATCTGTTAGAGACTGTGTAGCCTCTCACCTTCCAAGATGAAGGGAAACATACTTTCTGCAATACCACACTGCCGCCCCGGTGGCGCAGTGGTCTAAGCGATGGCCTCTGATCATTCGTCCAAGAGGGGTCCGGTTCCCGGTGAGGCATGGATGTTGTGTTTGTCTTACGGCACTGGCTCTCTCTCTTCCCTGGAACCAGTTACCCTAAATTAGGGACGGGCGACTGCTTATAGCCCATTGAGTTGCTCACGGTGGGCGTTAAACCTCCAATAATAAAAAATACCACACGTTCTCACTAACTTTTATTTTTATTTTGAAACATTTAAACTAAGCAGGTCAGAAGCAAAGGAGAGTAAGTGACAGAACTGTAAAAATAGACGAAACCCCTTGCTTCTGACTCCGTCAATTGAGCTTGTCTGCGCGTAATCTTATATGATCCAAGTCGAATACGGTATTTCATACGTGAGATCAGCCATCCGATCCAGGTCGGATATCGGTGCGAATGTGTTAAGGTGGATCCACCTAAAAACTCTGCCCTATGCTTCCCATGGTAAAAACTTCTGCACACATTTTCTTCGCAAATAATGTATTCCCAAGGATAAAAATTTGCGCATCGATAAAAATAATTTTAAATTATAGCTTAGTATACTTAATATTTGCTAAAACTTTATCGTAATTATATGAAGAATCAATAACTTTTCCTTAGGTGGTACTGAGACCTGCAAATAGATTGCGCCACATGTACATGTGACATGCTAAAAGAAATCAGGACGCATTTTTTTTTCAATAATTTCATTAATTTTCGGAATGAAATCAAGATTTGAGTCTTATGCGATAGACTGAAAAGTTTAGAATGATTTCAGCCAATTAGATTAAAATTTCTAACAATAATTTAACTGAAAATGTCGTAGAGAGAGCTTATCAGATTATTTCGGAATTAAAAACCAGCAGTACCTATAGTACTGTTAACATTTTCAGCTACATTATTGTCAGAATGTGTAATATGAGTGGTTCAAATCTTTCTAAACATTCCAGACTATCGCATGGATAGACTCAAGTGTTGATTCCATTCCAAAAATTCATAAAATTATTGAAAAAAAAAATGCGACATGATTACAATCAGTAAGCTATCTGTATAGGTGGCGCCATCTATTAGCAGACCTCAAACACTACCCAACGAACAATTATTTTTTAATATAATTATGGTTACGTTTTAGCAAATATTAAGTATACAAGGCTATAATTTAAAGTTATTTTCATCGGAACTGCGTTCGATCAAAGTGCGAAAGACCGCCAAAGCAAACTACTTTACGCCGCCCCGGTGGCGCAGTGGTCTAAGGCGTTGGCCTCTGGTCATTCGTCCGTAAGGGTCCGGGTTCGAATCCCGGTCTGGCATGGATGTTGTGTTTGTCTTACGGCACTGGCTCTCTCCCTTCCCTGGAACCAGTGACCCGAAATTAGGGACGGGCGACTGCTTATAGCCCATTGAGTTGCTCACGGTGGTCGTTAAACCTTCAATCAAAAAAAAAAAAAAAAAAAAAAAAAAAACTACTTTACAAGATCCTAGCCGACCGCAATTTCCTACAGCACTGCTCACATCAGTGTACTTTGTTTTCCGAGCAGAATTAGCTGTGAGAATAATAGGAACAGATAAAAAACTGCTGCTTCCAAAGTGCACTGGCGTACATATCCCTCTTATTTTCGCTATTTAAGTATGTATTAGTAAAGCTGAAAGCATACGTAAAGATTAGCTTAGTTCCTTTGCATTCTGTTGATGTGCGTATGTTTATTATATTAAATGATGTAATGCTTCGGAATTCCTCTTACAAAGGGTGAATAAAAAAATACAAGTTAACCCGTGCTTTCTTAATTATATTATTCAGACCATTCTTTTCTTTTAATTAACTGTGAGAGTCAGAAATATTAGAAAACTAATTATTAACATCCATTTTCTTGTGGCATGTGAGCAAAATGTACCCTTTTTATATTTGCATGTTCAACAACACGGATGGAGAGATAGTGGTGCAGGCACATGCCACGCATCCTCATTTCCTCAATGGACAACACCGCTAGTAATTATCGAGGAATTGAGCGATCAACAAGTAAGACATTCGTCTTTTTTGGGGTGTGCCAACTAAAGACAACGAAGTCTAAATACCGAGTGACTCTTATGTGCATATATTAGGTGTGCAACTTAATTATCGGCCCCTAACCGCAAGCGATCACAGAACGTCGGCAAATGCAAATAGCTGTGTGCGATAATGGCTGATTGCAGCGCCATCCAACAGCTTTCCAGGCAACCGTAACTGCTCACAGCTGTAGTGACAGAAGGAATGAAGGTTGACGGTGAAAGCAATGTCGTTCGAAAAACAACATTTGAGGCATTGCCTCCTGTTCGCGTTTCAGCTGCAATAAAGGGCCGCGGAAGCCCAGCAAATAATCTGTGCTGCTTTGGGTGAAGCTGCTGTGTCTTACAGTACGTGGTGGTTCCAGTGGTTTAAGCAGGAAATTTTCGGTCTCCGTGATGAGGAACGTCCAGGACAGCCACAGAAAGTTGACGATGAGGAACTGGAACAACAGTTGGGCACGGATCCCTGTCGCACACTTAACAATTTTAACAAATAAATAAATGCTTTTCGTGCGCCTGAAGCTAATGCCCAACATGAACAAATAGTATGAAGTCCAAGTTACCTGACAGCTGTGAGGCAAATAATCGTGAAGACCAGAGCAATACTTGACAAACCACAGCATACGTATGTCATCATCTCCAAAGTTAAATCTTTTCCACCTACCTGGAGAAAGTTAATTTTCTACGTTATACACATTGCATATTAAAATACATGAACACGGCAATTTTAAGAAATAAATTACAAGAAAATACCAGTTCTTTCGATAAAAACTAGAAAGCAAAATTGTTGATGAATGAATTGCATCAATTTTCTACGTACCATTTCGTGTTTTATACGAGGGTTGTACCGAAAGTAATGCAAAAGTAGCATAACTTTTTTATTAACTGGAAGAGGTCGTTCAAACTGCACATATTGGTAGAGTAACTCTTCCTTTACGGTAACTCTTCTTCTTCATTGCAGATAAATAATGGATTCTCTTTTTTTTTTTTTGATTGGAGGTTTAAGGACCACCGTGAGCAACTCAATGGGCTAGTCGCCCGTCCCTAATTTAGGGTCACTGGTTCGAGGGAATGGACAGAGCCAGTGCCATAAGACAAACACAACATCCATGCCTCACCGGGATTCGTACCCGGACCCGTTTCGGACGAATGATCAGAGGCCATCGCTTAGACCACTGCGCCACCGGGGCGGCAAATAATGGATTCCAAGCAGAAGAAACGTGTCGTCATTGAGTTCTTGACAAGGAAGAGTACAAGTTGTCTGACATCCACAGAAGGCTACAGAATGTTTACGGATATGACACCATTGACAAGAGCAATATGCACAGATGGATGAAGAAGTTTAAAGAAGGCGAAACCAGCATTAAAGACAAACCACGTAGTGGTAGACCATCATCTGTGACCACTGAAACGAATAATCAACGAGTGGATGAATTGATTCGGTGGAGAGATGAGTCACAATCCGTGAGCTTGTAGCACGATTGGACTGTGGTCACAATGCCATACAGAAGATGGTGGAAGACTTAAGGTATCAGAAAGTGTGTGCAAAGTGGGTACTTCGGCAGTTGACACCCGATTTGAAGGAGAGAAGGGTGGAAGTCTGCTCTGATCTGCTGGAAGCGTTTGAAGCCAATGAAGATACGCTTTTTTTCTCGATCTGGTGACAAGGGATGAAACGTGTGCGTATCTCTACGATCTGGAAACGAAGAATCAAACCATGGAATGGCGTCACACCTCTTCACCAAGATCTAAGAAGTTCAAGAGCCAGTGATCAGCACAGAAAGTCATGGTGACTGTTTTTTGAGATGACAGGGATGTCATTCTGCTTGATTTTCAGGAACGTGGCCGTATCGTGACCAGCGAGCGGTACATTGAGACATTCAAGAAGCTTAGAGAAGCCATAAAGAGGAAGAGACCGAACAAGAATCTGAAAAGGATCCACATTCACCATGGCAACCCGAGACCACACACATCTTTGGCAACAAATCAGGCGATCAGCAAATTAAGCTGGTCGGTGGTGCCACAAGCCCAGATCTGACGCCCTAGGACTTCCACCTGTTTGGTCCAATGAAGGACAGTCTCCCGGGACAACGATTTGATGACACAGACGAGGTGAAAGTGGCTGTGAAGAAGTGGGTACAACAGTCTACACCTGAATTTTTCCAAAGAGGATTCGAGAGTAGGGTTCAACGATGGAACAAATGCATCGCTTGTGATGGTGACTATATTGAGTAGTATCTTTGTATAATAGAAGAGTTACTCTACCAACATGTGCCATTTGAACGACCTTTGTCAGTTAATAAAAAAGTTAAGTTTTTGCATTTCTTTCGGCACAACCCTCGTATTAGTGGAACGTTGTTTTTAGTTGAAGTTAACTAGTGTCTTTAATTAATCTGTTGAACAATATATCACACACTAGAAATAACTACGTGGATAAAAATGGCCAGGTTTAAAGGATCAGCAAAAATTTACGTATCGTCAACCATTTATTCTCTACAGGGCTGTATCCAGGGAGGGGTTTTCGGGGTTTAAACCTTCCCTAGACGCCGTACTTAAATAAAGAGAGGGTAGATATATCCATAAGAAGTGTAGCATGTAAGTCAGTATTTCAAAAATAGGAAGTATTAAATAGAAGAATTTCATGAGCAAGTGAAATGCGACAGAGAAAAAAATTTAACACATGTATAACGTACGGTGAAAATTAATTTTCAAATTCAAAAACCCTCCCTGAAAATTCTTTCTCGCTACAGCCCTGTTCTCTACGCACTAGAAATTCGGGTCATGAGTACACTATAATTACCAGGTCGTACCGTTGACACGTAGCAACAGGCTCTTGATACTAGCATATAAATCTCAGCTATAACACTTACGGGTCGATTCACAAAAATCTACAATAAATTTCAACCTCTTTCGCTATTCCAAGTATGTATATTCCCAAACTACATTCACTATCTCCGCTCTTTTACATACTGCACAAGCTGTTTTTCTGCCGTTCAGTAGCAAAATCTTCAACGAGAAGTAAAGAAATTTACGTAAGGAAACAAAAACTCAAAAGGAAGGTAAAATAGATGTATGAGTCATGCGTTTTTTCATCGAGGGACCAACATTTCCAAAATCACCATGCATAGTAAACATACCAGGTCACTCTTCTAGAGATTTGGGGGGGGGGGGGTAGAGATCACCGCGAGCAGCCCGTGAAGCAACGTACAATCAATCGTTCCTAATTAGGGGCGACTGCTTCTGGAAATAGAAGCAGCCCTGTGGAGGGGTACATCATCCACGTTTACGGGAGGGGAATAAGGGGTAGAGATCACCACGAGAAGCCCTTGTAGCGACGTACAATCAATCGCCCCTCTAATTAGGGGCGACTGCTTCTGGAAATAGGAGCATCACTGTAGAGGGGTACATAATCCACGCCTTGGGGTGAGGGGGAGATCACTACGAGGAGCCCTTGAAGCGATGCACAATCAATCGTCCCTAATTAGGGGCGACTGATTCTGGAAATAGGAGGACTACTGTGAAGGGGTACAGCATCCACGCCTTCGAGGGGGGGGGGGGTGAGATCACGACGAGGAGCCCTTGAAGCGACGTACAATCAATCGTCCTAATTAGGGGCGACTGCTTCTGGAAATAGGAGGAGTACTGTGAAGGGGTACAGCATCCACGCCTTCGAGGGGAGGGGAGATCACCACGAGGAGCCCTTGAAGCGACGTACAATCAATCGTCCTAATTAGGGGCGACTGCTTCTGGAAATAGGAGGAGTACTGTGAAGGGGTACAGCATCCACGCCTTCGAGGGGAGGGGGAGATCACCACGAGGAGCCCTTGAAGCGACGTACAATCAATCGTCCTAATTAGGGGCGACTGCTTCTGGAAATAGGAGGAGTACTGTGAAGGGGTACAGCATCCACGCCTTCGAGGGGAGGGGTGAGATCAAAACGACGAGCCCTTGAAGCGACGTACAATCAATCGTCCTAATTAGGGGCGACTGCTTCTGGAAATAGGAGGAGTACTGTGAAGGGGTACAGCATCCACGCCTTCGAGGGGGGGGTGAGATCACCACGAGGAGCCCTTGAAGCGACGTACAATCAATCGTCCTAATTAAGGGCGACTGTTTCTGGACATAGGAGCAGCACTGTGAAGGGGTACAGCATCCACGCCTTCGAGGGGGAAGATCACCACGAGGAGCCCTTGAAGCGACGTAAAATCAATCGTCCCTAATTAGGGGCGACTGTTTCTGGACATAGGAGCAGCACTGTGAAGGGGTACAACATCCACGCCTCATCCGGTGATCGGACGACTAAGTAGGAGCCAGGGTTTCGGTTCACTTGGCCACCAGGGAGACTTTTCCATGATTCCCAAGAAAGTTATATGCACACTGAAAACAAGGTGGGATTTTTTTATGCCTTATTCGAAACTTCAATTAAACGAGAAACCTGATATCTAATAAAGTAATTTTTTTCATCTTTTTTTCTTCCCGTATACATATGTGGTCGTAATAAAGTGCAACGATGAGTCATTACATTATGACCACCTACCTAAAAAGATGTAGGACCTCCTTTAGCCCGCAAAACAGCTGACTCTCGGCGAGGCACCGATTCGATGAGGTACATTTCGGGGTGGTGGTCATTTAGCGGGAATTCCGTACATTTCGGGGTGGTGGTCATTTAGCGGGAACTCGCTTTTCCATGTCGAACCACAAATGCTCGATTGGATTCCGGTCAGGTGAATTTGGAGGCCAGGACATTAACAAAAAGTCACCAGCATGTTCCTCGAACCACTCCTTGACGATTCTGGCAGTGTGGAATGGCGCATTATCCTGTCGGTAATGGCCATCACCAGCAGGGAACACATTCGCCATGAATGGTTGGGCTTGGTCCGCAACGATGTTCAGATACCTGACAGCTGTCAGGATTTATACTATTGGGATAGTGGGGCCTGAAGTGTCCTAAGAAAACATGGCCCACAACATAACACCGCCTCAGGCGTCGTGTTTCCGCCCAACAGTGCATCCAGGTTCCATAGCCTTCGCTGGTAATCGGCGTATCCGCGCTCGGCCGTCTAGATGATGCACCAAGATTCTTGATTCGTCAGACCAGGCCACTTTCTTCCAATCATCCACGGTCCGATCTCGATTATCTTGAGCCCATTGTTGGCGATGACGTGCAGTGAGAATGGGGAATCGGCTGGGTATTCGCCTACGCAATCCCATGCGCACAAGGCTACGATGAACTATGTTCTTTGACACATTGCCCTGATCACCACTGTTGCAGCTGCGGGTGATTTGTGACAATGTGGCTCTGCGGGCGCTGTGAATAATGTGCGACAGTCTCGGCTTTGTTCTGGTATCAGTAAGCTGCGGACAACATATAGCTGGACGACGGTTCGTCGTTTGGCCAACTGTGCACCACTTTTGATACGTACTCACTACAGCGGCACGTGAACAACCCACAAGCGGCGCCCTTTCTGAGATCGAAGTTCCGAGGCGCCGTACCATCACAATTTGCCCTTTATCAAACTCCGATAAATCGGCAGCTTTTCCCATTCTGACTCCAAGCACTATGCTAACCGAAAGCCACTCCTCGGGTTGTATATACATTATCTACAAACAAGTAATTGGACAACCCTGCAATCGATGATATCTGCGGTCCTGATACACGTCACGGCCGCCGCCGTTAAATATCGTGTGGAAAACAACAACGCAACCAGTCGCATGCAAGATGCCGCGCAGTTCGGAGCTCTCTGATTTCGAGAAAGGTGTAATCGTCGGGTATCACAGAAATGGCCGATCCATACGTGACATATCCAGCATGTTGAAGTACCCAAAATCGACAGTGGCCTACGTGATTGACAAGTGGAAGATAAGAGGTGACTGTCGGAATGTGCCCCGACCCGGCAGACCCACAAAACTGGGAGTTAGGGACCAACGGGTGCTGGCCAGAGGAATTCGGAAAAACGGCACCAAATCGATGGGCCACATCCGCGAGGAGTTTCGACAGGCATCCGGGAGTGTTCTTTCGATGAATACCATCCGTAAGGAAGCCCATATGCTCGGTTATCATGGACGTGCTGCCGCCCACAAGCCTTTGATCACCAAGTCCAATAGCGTTGCTCGGCTAACGTGGTGCAAAGAACGTCGACAGTGGACCGTGGAACAGTGGAAACAGGTTCTCTGGAGCGACGAATCAAGGTTCACCCTCTACCGTTCGGATGGCAGGGTCTGGGTTTGGCGTCTGCATGGAGAACGCCTCCTGCCGGAATGTATTGTGCCAACTGTGAAGTTCGGCGGCGGTGTAATTATGCTGTGGGGGTGTTTCCCCTGGTATGGCACGGGACCCTTGGTCGCAAATCCCGGCAAACTCAACGCCGAGACCTACTGCACCATTTTGGATGACCATGCGCTTCCTACGTTGTGGCAGTTTTACGGGGTGGACCCATGTTACTCTCAGGATGACAATACCACCTGTCATGTTGCGAGGTCCACCATGGCTTGGTATGGTGACGATGGGGTTAATCGAATGGACTGGCATGCGCAGAGCCCGGACCTTAACCCTATCGAGCACCTCTAGGACGAGTTGGAGCGTAGACTTAAGGGGTGCCCCACCGTCCAAAATCGGTGAAGGAACTGAATTGTCTTCTCCAAGCTGAGTGGAAGAAAATACCGCTAGCCGTCGTACAACGACTAGTTGAGAGTATGTCCCGGAGGGTCGCAGCTGTAATCGCCGCTCGTGGAGGCTCCACCAACTATTGAAGGTGAATAAACTTCGTTTTCCTTTGCTATCACAGGTGTCCAATTACTTGTTGGTAGATGTGGTGATGCGAACAGCCATCGAAAAAGAAAAAAGAAAGACAGCGAGGGAGAGAGCTATGTGCCCTGTGTGTAAGCCCCCTGCACGGGAGGTTGTTTATGATGTTTTCTGCGGACACGTGCAAGTGAGGGGTGAACTGAAAAGCCAGAAGAACAGGGGAGTGGTTTTTCTTGGAAAGACAATAGGCAGAGGAATGTTACTTGCGCGTCCAACGAGTTGCTCGTTTCTTTTGTAAACGAAGGAAGCATTATGATGTGATGTTAAATGTTTTCTGTTTATGTATTGTACCGTTCTTTGTGTGTTCGTCTGGTTTTATTAAAAACCATTTCTTTTAACTTCCTGCATTTTTAATTGGAACAATGCTTATGTTAATTTTGCACCGACCTGCGATGATGAAGAATGGCTGGTCATAACAAATACCAAATATGTTGGCCAACGCTACCACAGAGAATAGCATGTGAATGGAATCAACACCACCACATGAATTAAAACGTTTCGGACAAGCAGGGGATTCACCCCCACAACCAACAATAACGAAGAACAACAGTAGATAGTGTATATACTTCTCTGTGAAGTTAATCTCCGCCACCGTTCGGTCTCCAGGAGTGCTCATTTCTCTAGGCTGGATATGGTCATAATGTAATTGCTCATCGGTGTACACACAACTGGCATTTTTACGTTTTGACCACTATCTCCGTTTTGCGAAAATGCCTGTGAACATCTGCACAAAAACACAGCCGAACGTCATTTCAAAGACCTGTACGTAGTTTCAAAATCCTTCCCAGAGCCTCTGGCTGTGTTCTGTGCTGTACTCTGCCTGTGCCGTTTGGCAGCTAGTGACAAAAGACGGTCTTCTTGTGTCGTTGTAATCCACGGAGTCACATTTTCATCATGTTGGAACCGCCGTCAGTCTAGAAACGACACTTTGTGGGATATGCAGCTCCTAGGACAGTGCCATCTTGGCTTGGCCAACCCTGATTGGACCGATGATTCTGCCCGTAACATAATCAATATGGGTTTGCTGAGCCCTATTCATTTGGTATGCAGCACTATCGCGCCTCTGAAACGCACAACACCTGCTCTATTCTGTAGCTATGACTTCTCATTTTAAAACCCGCAGCGTGCTACGTGACGTATTCGTGCTCCTAGCGCCACCATCGGTCTGCTGGAGCAACAGATGGACTTTCGTCATTCCGAAAGAAATATGGAGTAATTTGCATAACGAATTATTTTGTGCAGTGCAACATTTTCCAGCGATTCACAAGTATCCTTAATTTTAAAGCGTGAGTGTATCTGTAGTTTGAAGAGGTGCGAACAGTGGGAGGAACCTTATTTTCAAACGCCCAAGAGGGCGCTAGCGCACACACACACGCACAGTCATTCACACGTGAAAGATAAAAAGATAAACAAGTTCGAGTTTTCTCTGCTTTGTAACAGCTCTGCATGGATGTCTTCACAGAATGCAAAAAGAAAATCCATTGACAGCGTCATTCACGCTTTCCAACCATAAGTTGAAGAAGCGTACATGATCCGGCTTTGTCCGTCTGTCTGTCCATCCGTACTATAACTCGCGTGAAAATAGTTCGATTTCGATGAAACATTATTATGTGGTAGGGGACTACCTGGGAACGAACCCTATTGAAAATGGGCAAAATGGGATCAAAGGTCAGGACATAGAAGATGAATCCATTCCATTGCCCTTATGCATCATAACTTGCGTAAAAATGGTTCGATTGCGACAAAACTTTATCATCTTGTTCCGAAGGTATACTGAACTGGTCCTGTTGAATCGCATCCATATGGGGTCAAAGGTCAGGGCACAGGAGCGCCATTTATTCCACATCCATTAACCTCACAACTTGACTAAAAATGCTGCTATTGTGACAAAACGTTAGTATGTCGTTCCGGAGGTATACTGAACCGGTTCTGTCGAATATCACCGAAATGAGGCCAAATGTCAGGGCACAGGAGTGAGATTCATTCCACAGCCATTATCCTCATAACTTGAGTAATGATTTCTGGTATGTTGGAAAGTGTATCATAATCAATGAATTGCATGATTTTACTAACTTGTTTCACATTTGCTAACAGTTATCCAACAGCTACTCAGTTAAACAGAAGAAACTGATATTTATAAATGAATAAGGTTGATATTTATAAAAGAATTGTTCTGGTATTTATAAATGAATTATTACTCACGTTATTGTTCACGTCCATGAGAATGGCAAAATTTGTCAAATGATCACAGCTGCATGTTGTATGGGTAAAATTACTGCAGTCAACTTGGCATCCAGAATCGTCCCAATCTCCATACGAACCTCTGTAAGAGTAAACGTGTCCTTGTAGCTTAGCTAGATTTAGGAACCAAACCAGAATAAAAAATATGCAATAAAACAGTACACCCATGAGGCAACAAGTTTATGACTCCGCTTTAGGATTTACCTCTTTTCAAAGCTGTTACTTTTGACACAGACTTATTCAGAAACAAAAAATTACGAAGTCGGAAATTCATTTAACGAATCCCAGGAGTGCTCTATTTCCTGCTTGCTACGCTCACTAGTATGCTTCGGAGCATGCGCCCTCTATTGGGAGTGTTGCACAAGTACGGAATAAAATAATTTTAAATTGGTGAAAAAACGAGAATCGTTTATCTTGCAGAATGAGGTGAGTGCGGATTGTGAGATCTACTATGAAACTAATGAAGCTTAAACTTCAGGGCCCCTAATCCCGGAGAGGCCTCAGTAGCGACTTCAATTCAATTCAATTCATTTATTTTGCTGAGCCAAAAAAAAAAAAAAAAAAAAAACAGTAAAAGGGAAATTTTACAGGTGGACATCTGTTGTTCTGATTTCTGCCATGTTTAGGTTACCTGACCTGTTTTGACGAGATATATAGATATGTGCTTCCAGCTTGATTTCCCCTACAGGCACAGTTCCCACGGCTTAGGGCCTTAAATGTTCTCTGCATGCAGGATGCACCTCCGCAAACACACATGTTGCTTTTATTCTGGATTTAGAAACACTTTTCTATTAAAATTATTTAATTTGAATTTTTGGAGGAACGAATGTACGATTGGTGTTATGCGTGATGCCATACACTGAGTGGCCACTTTATTATGACCACCTGACAGTTTTAAGCAAATGAGATATGGCTGCACGCTGTTGCCGCCAGAGGGCGAGGCTAGTATAAAAAGCGAAAGCTCAGTGCTTGCGACAGTAGTAGAAGTGATTTTTGGGTGACGAGATGGGTAAAAAATGCGATTTGACGGACTTTCAACGTGGGATGATTGTAGGAGCTCGGAGCCATGGAGCGAGTATTCGTGAAATGTTCCAGAGCAGCTGTTGTTAAAGTGTTTAAAGATTGGACTGTCAGCCAAAAAAACTGGGTGCAACGTGTGGTCGTCATCGACTAGTGACTGCTCGGACGGAACGGAGAGTGTCCAAACTGGTAACAGACAACAGAAGGGCAACAGTGCAGCAAATTACAGACCATCTTAATCAAGGATCCCCTCAAATCATCTCTGCACGCACTGTTCGCCGTACACTGCGTCGGATAGGATATGGCAGCCGAAGGCCTGTTCGAACACCTTTGCTGTCTGCAGTTAACAAGAGTAAACGTCCCCAGTTCACACAGGAGCACAAGAATTGGACAGCCGATAATTGGAAACAAATTATGTGTTCCGATGAATCACGTTTTCAGTTGCACCATGCTGATGGCCGGGTGAGAATTTGGCGGAAACAGCACGAAAGCATGGACCCCAAATGCATTGCTACAACCCTTCAAGCTGGTGGATGCAACGTTATGGTTTAAGGAATGTTTTCCTGGCATGCTTTGGGCACTTTGATTCGTGTTGATCAACGTCTGACTGGCACATCATACTTAAACATCGTTGCGGACCAAGGGCATCCTGTCATGTGGATAGTTTATCCTAATGGCGATGGCTACTTTCAACAAGATAATGCGGCCTGCCATAGTGCTCGTATTGTACAGGATTGGTTTCAGGAACATGCCGGTGTGTTTACTTTGCTTAGGTGCCCCCACATTCTCCAGATCTCAACCCCATTGAGAATTTGTGGGATGAAGTTGAACGAGCCATCAGACAGCTGGATCCACAACCCTGCAATCTCACACTCCTGGAAAGTGCTATTCATGAAGCATGGTCTCAGATTCCACAAACCACTTATCAAAATCTCGTGGAGTCTATGCCACGAAGAATCGACGCAGTATTAAAGGCAAAAGTTGGCCCAACGAAGTACTGAGGGGGTGGTCATAATAAGGTGGCCACTCAGTGTATATAGCCACTCAGTAACTATCGCTAGATAAAAACATTAAGCGCAAAATGTGCGTTTGTGCCCAGGAAGGATGTAAAGTAAAACGAGTTAACCGTTATTCCTCTATTTTTATTTCATAAGCTATGCATTTTGCCCACCGAAACTGTTTCCAGTGTTTGAAGCCTACCTCCCTGCCCTCCGTCGTGCTTGATGTGTTCCTATGGTTTTGTTGAACTAAAGTCGAATAATAACTTATACGAGGGTTGTACCGAAAGTAGTCCAAAAGGGGGCATAACTTTTTTTTATTAACTGACAGAGGTCGTTCAAAATGCCCATGTTGGTAGAACACCTCTTTCTCTATACAAAGGTACTACTCAACATAGTCTCCATTACAAGAGATGCATTTGCGCCATCCTTGAACCCAACTCTCGAATCCTCTTTGAAAACATTCAGGTGTGGACTGTTGTGTCCACTTCTTCACAGCCACTTTCACCTCGTCTGTGTCACCAAATCCTTGTCCTTCATTTGACCGAACAGATGGAAATTGGAGGACGCCAGATCTGTGCTGTACGGTGGATGGGGGATCACCAACCAGCATAATTTGCTGATCGCCTGATTTCTTGCGAAAGATGTGTGTGGTCTCGACTCCAGCCAAAGAGTCTCACTACTTATTGTTACATAATAAGTAGTGAGACTACTTATTAGTAGTCTCACTACTTATTATATAACAATACTAGCATTACTACTAGCACTAGCATTACTGCGGTAACCTGTCTTTCTCAACTCAAAACATATTTCATGTACCACCACTTGCAAGCTGTGTGAGAATTTCCTTCCTGCTTTTCGGACCATGATTCAATAGTGCCAAATATTTTTAGCAGAGAAAATGACAGAAGTTGCTTGTGGAAAAAGTAATCTGCACCTTCCGGGAACATAACATAGCGAGGGAGTCTATTTGGACTTCTCCCGCTTTTGTAGAATAGCGGAGAGTTCAAAAGGAGAGGAATAAGTAACAGAAGTTGATCTTCTTGGAATTCATTACTTCCAGAATTTATTGCTAATAGTCTAATCAATGTATTAGGGTTTTATGTATGTCTTACGACCCTTCATCCCATATCCATGTCCGCCATTTGTGTATAGAGTAGCACAGGCGAAGAGTGCCTTCAGTGGAACTGGTTACCTTTGAGTCCAGCGGCTGTCTTATGAGTTGGTTGCTGTCTTCTTTAATTTCTGCTCTCTTCTCGTAGGAGGAAGGAAAGTGCTTCGTTCCTTACCCTCTACCACGGGTGTCAATCTAGGCGGCAAAAGGGGCCATTTGCCCTACCCAAGAAATCGGACGATGCCCTTTCTGTTTTTGGTAGGTGCTACAGAGATTTTCACGATAACACTGGTTCTGATTGTTAATTTTTCTGTATAAATTCTAGCTGCATGTATGTGCATGCAGTAAAAATAAGAACAACTTTGGGAATTATTGAAAAATATATCACCCCTGCAGAAGCTGAGATTTCTGGAAATTTTCCCCAGAAATTTGTCTTGAGTGTATTTTATTTTTATTTTTTGTTGACCAGTTGAGTGATCTCTAGGGTGGTAAGCGAACGACGAAGAAATTTCTTTATTGTCCTAACATGCTGTCTAATTCCATAATAAATATGAAGGAGATTTTGGGTCTTCTGGTTTCCAATTAAAATTATGTGTTGAGAGTGGATAAAAACTATTACATAACAAGAAGGCACCGTGAAAATTTGCATATGGTATTTTCATGTATTACCCAATTTCTGTTTGTCCCCTTTTAGGAAACTAAGCTATGGGCGCCAATACCCTCTACCAACTGTCAGTCAAGATAGCAAAGGAATTGACAGCTTTTCCCAGGAACACAATCTTCTTTCATCCCACGTACGCAACTACAAATATTTTTCAAATTTTATATAACGACATCCTTGATGTGACGCCACACTGTAATGTAACAAACGGGTTGACTGTAGTAAAAGCCTGAAATCTGCTGTGAATATACAGGAAGAGTTACAGCACAGAATATTGCCTTTACAAAATACTTCGCAATCTATACTGCACTAAAACTTTCCAAACCCCCTTCGGGATATAACATCTCTTAACAAATAAATTTTCCTGAAAATCATTTAGCACAAACTGAATTGCGCTCGCTTCTGCCAACTTTGTCTGCCTGCAAGGAGTAAACGTTTTTATAAGTAGGATTTCTGCTGGACACGAAAATTATTTTATGTGCTCCTCAATAGAAAATAACTTTCGAAAACATGGTCTGTAGAACTCAAAGGAATATGGGCGGCAGGCAGTGTAAACGCTTCATAAGGAGGAGCACTGCTGGACACGAAAATTATTTTATGTGTTCCTGTATAGAAAAAAAACTTTCGAAAACATGGTCTGTAGAACTCAAAGTAATATGTGCGGTAGGCAGTGTAAACGTTTCATAAGAAGGAGCTCTGCTGGACACGAACATTATTTTATGTGCTCCTCAATAGAAAATAACTTTCGAAAACATGGTCTGTAGAACTCAAAGGAATATAGATGGCAGGCAATGCAAACCTTTTTATAGGTAGGAGCTCTGCTGGACACGGAAATTATTTTGTGTTCCTGTATAGAAAAGAACTTTCGAAAACATGGTCTGTAGAACTCAAAGGAATATGTGCGGTAGGCAGTGTAAACGTTTCATAAGAAGGGGCTCTGCTGGACACGAAAATTATTTTATATGCTCCTCAATAGAAAAAAAACTTTCGAAAACATGGTCTGTAGAACTCAAAGGAATATGTGCGGTAGGCAGTGTAAACGTTTCATAAGAAGGAGCTCTGCTGGACACGAAAATTATTTTATATGCTCCTCAATAGAAAAAAAAACTTTCGAAAACATGGTCTGTAGAACTCAAAGGAATATGTGCGGTAGGCAGTGTAAACGTTTCATAAGAAGGAGCTCTGCTGGACACGAAAATTATTTTATGTGCTCCTCAATAGAAAAAAACTTTCGAAAACATGGTCTGTAGAACTCAAAGGAATATGTGCGGTAGGCAGTGTAAACGTTTCATAAGAAGGAGCTCTGCTGGACACGAAAATTATTTTATGTGCTCCTCAATAGAAAAAAACTTTCGAAAACATGGTCTGTAGAACTCAAAGGAATGTGGGCGGTAGGCAGTGTAAACGTTTCATAAGAAGGAGCTCTGCTGGACACGAAAATGATTTTATGTGCTCCTCAATAGAAAAAAACTTTCGAAAACATGGTCTGTAGAACTCAAAGGAATATGGGTGGCAGGCAGTGTAAACATTTTATAAGTAGGAGCTTTGCTGGACATGAAAATTATTTTATGTGCTCCTCAATAGAAAAAAACTTTCGATAGCATGGTCTGTAGAACTCAAAGGAATATGGGTGGCAGGCACACAAAGAAATGTGAAACAAGCACAAAGATATGAGTATCTGGAGAGAAGTATTTCATCACTTACCTTAAAAAATTCCAGAAAACGCATCGTGGTGTCTTGTATGCTGCAGATTTTTTATTTAATGGAATTGTGTGTCGCAGAAGTATGGAAACTTTAACTCCTCTAGGTAACTTGACGGTTCCTGTAGTACTGTTTCCTAAAGTAAACCCCAAGACAGGACTGTTCACACTGGAATCCGTGTCGTTACTGAAACAGTGAAATGTCTTAAATGTTACGCAGCACTATCGAAAAAGAACAAACACTGCGTTATTACCAACCACAAAAAAGAAAAATTTCATTTAGAAGGAAATGGATGCTAAAAACAGCGTCTAATAACACAGAGCTGAAACATAGTGTTGCGACTAGTTCTTTAAACGCGAGTGGCATAGCAACCTGAGAACGTAGAGATTCTTTTTATATTACAGGCTAGAGATTGAGATATTTTTAAAGTTTCGGCCAGTTAGCCGAAAAAAAAATAAAAGCAATGCAAGATGGGACGTGATTGCCCCACAGGACGCACATGAGATAAAGGCAGATAGCAGCGAGAGGATACGTCCGCGTAGCTCAGTTAGGAGAGCGACTTATTCCGGAGTGAGGGGACCGGGATTCGATGCCCGGCGTGGGCAAAGATGATGGAGAAATTTACTTCGTCATAAACTCTTCAACTAAGTTTTATACGCCTATTAAATTCGTCATCAATATGACCCTCTCTTGATACCTGTTGCCTAAAGTAAATGTATTTATTGGTTACCTCCAAATTTCTCCCATCAATCCATAAACCTTCATTTCTTGTAAAAGCACTGTGCATGAATTTTGTTTTTTGAAAGTTCGTTTTTAAACCTACTCCTTTACTTTTGTCAGCAAGTTCCTGGATCATACTCTGCAGCTCTGAAGGGGTTGTTGCAAAAATGACTATGTCATCAGCAAAACGAAGGCGAGTTAAATAATCTCCATAAATTTTTATCCCCTTGTTTTTCTAGTTCAATGATTGAAAGACAATGGGTTTTGCAGAGCAATGACTGGAAGACAATTATTGTTTTCCAGTTCAATAACTGAAAAACAATTGTTTCTCCAGTTCAATGACAGAAGGACAATTGTTTTCCAGTTCCATGGCGCTGAAATATTTCTCCGTGGCAGTGGAAACACACCTGAGTGGTTGTAAAAATCATGTACGGGCATGTTTGCATGACTCAAACACCCTCCTTCCTGTATTCAATCTAAAGACGGATAATACAGAGCTCCGTCTTCCCCATTACGCGACCAAGTGCATTACGAGACGGCTTTTGCGTTTTACTGAGACTAGAATATTGGTATAGAATATTGGCTGTAACAAAATAATCAACGGTGACATCGTGTCTGTGATACTACAAAGCCCCGTTTCTCCCAAAACTTGATATCTTGAAACACTCTGTGCACGCACTTGTGTGCTTCTCAAAATATGTTTTGGAAGAGGGGAGGGGATTTAAGGACTGAAATAAGCAATCTCACATGAAAGAAATACGGGATTACACCATATAATGCAAATTTTGAAGATGACAATCCGATTTTTGGTGTAAATGTGACAAGGATGGTAAGTCAGATAATATCCGAAAGCTTGAAAATTTCGTCGCCCTATAGCGGGACACGAACCCCCTTCTCCCAGATAACGTCCGGTTATGCTAACCACTATACTAGGAGACGCGAGTTCATTTGCCACTCCAGGACGACGAAATGTTCAAGTTTTAGGTTATTATCTGACTTACCATCCTTGCCACATTTACACCAAAAATCGGATTGTCATCTTCAAAATAAGCAATCTCTCGTTTCCAATTTGGGACCACTGGCTCCGGCGAGGGCCAGCGGCGGGGCAAGATGTGCCATCCATGTCTCATCCGAGGTCCAAACCCAGACCCATTCTGGACCAGAGCCTATGCCCTTGACCAGTAAGCCACAGGAGGGGCATCAATGTACTTGTTTTATTGTACATACACTGGCGGAAAGTGAAAAAAGAAAACACCAAGAAGGAATTGGCGGACGATTATGAAATTTACATATGTTAATGGGGTCGACTTTACGTAGGCGTGATGTTAATTTCGGGACCAACCGGTAAGCGCTTACGCCACAGCAGGGCATAATATGCAAATTATCGTCGGTGGTATTTAAGGAGTGCGGCGAAGTCAATGTAATCAGTTGTCGGCGTACGGACACGTGCGAAGACCCTGAAGAAGCTGCAATGCCTGGACATGGAAGACGTGTACGACTTCAACAGTTATCGGACTTTGAGCGAGGTCGTCTAGTCGGACTCCGCGAGGCCGGGTGGTCGTATCGTCGTATTGGACGGGAAGTATCGGTGGTGGTACGATGGTGGAGTAGATGGTCCGAGGAACACTCCCACACGAGAAGACGTGGAGCTGGGAGTCACAGACGGACTGATGAGCGGGCCGAACGACGCATAAGAAGAGCGGCGTTGTCAAGCAGAACATCCACTGCGACGCAAATCTGAGCTGCCGTTGCACCTAAGGTGACTGTGCGAACAATCCGCAACCGTCTACTGGATGCAGGAATACGTGCACGTGTGCCTCTGGCATGTGTACCTCTGACTCCAGCCCACCGTCAGGAACGGCTGCCGTGGTGTCGCCAACGTCTGCACTGGAGAACGCAATGGCGATCTGTCGTGTTCAGCAATGAAAGCAGATTCTGCTTGGGAGCCTCCGATGGCCGTATGCGTGTTCGCAGACGCACAGGAGAACATCTCCACCCTTCTTGCATTCGCCAGCGACACACAGGGACTACACCTGGTCTCCTGGTGTGGGAGCGATCAGCTATCACTCCCGTACACAACTAGTGTTTGTACTGGGTACGTTAAACAGCACCTCCTACATCAACAACATCATTCATCCCGTTGTTGTGCCATTTGTAAGGTCGGTCCATCGTGGTGTTTTTCAGCAAGATAACGCACGCCCACACACGGCACGTGCAACGCAACATGCACTTCAGGGAGTGAGACAACTTCCATGGCCTGCACGTTCACCGAATTTGTCCCCCATTGAGCACGTGTGAGATTTTATGGGACAACGACTTATCCAGTCTCCACGGCCAGCCACGACCATCCCCGATTTACGCGTCCAGGTTGAGGATACTTGGAACTCAACATCCCAAACTTACATCCAACGTCTGTACGACAGACTCCATGCCAGAATTGCACAATGTGACGCAGTTCATGGCGGTTCAACCTCGTACTAACCATGCTACATGGAAATGTTATTTTTCAGTTTACCAGCAAATACAGCTGTATTTTGCCATAATGTTTTGGTCACGTTATCCTCTGTATTCTGATATTATGCTGTATAAATTTCGTTGGTATCAGACGTCTCCTTCTTGGTGTTCTTTTTTCACTTTCCGCCAGTGCATGAAAGTCTACACTCACAAGGTTTCTGATATATTCCCCAGGAATATACTGTATGTCTTCGACGTAGTCTTTTGGTCCGTAAAAATTCATCTTGCTTATGGGTTTGAAAATTGATGGTGTAAGTTAAAAACTAAGAAAAGAATTGCAACGGTAACTATGTTCATAATCGACAGACTCCTGCCCACCAGATGAAGACGTCTCAGTAGCTGAGCCCATCTTACGGATTTATGATGTCAGAAGCTGACTTAAAAATACACATAGCACCGTGGACTGTTGGCCATCGTGGTGTAAAGCTAACGCGCTCGGCTAGATATCGAGAGATCCGTGGTTCGATTCCACGGCGGCGGCTGAAAACAATTTTTCGGTTGCTATGTGTTTCTGGAACGTGGAAAGAGCGATGTATTTATTTATTTACTGACGGTATTTGGAGGATTTTCACCTTGGATCTCGCCCTTTGGATTTAACTGCTATAATATATATAGCCAGTGCCGTTAATGCCCACCAGATGAAGACGTCTCAGTAGCTGAGCCCATCTTACGGATTTATGTTGTCAGAAGCTGACTTGAAAATACACATAGCACCGTGGATTGTTGGCCACCGTGGTGTAAAGCTAACGCGCTCGGCTAGATATCGAGAGATCCATAGTTCGATTCCACGGCGGCGGCTGAAAACAATTTTTCAGTTGCTATGTGTTTCTAGAACGTGGAAAGAGTGATGTATTTATTTATTCACTGACGCCACGTATTTGGAGGATTTTCACCTAATGATTTAAGTTTTTCGTTACTTATTCTTGATTAAACACACAACTAAGACGCTAATGAAAGTTGACGGATATATAATAATAAACATATAGCGAATGAGTTATTATTAACAATAATGACACCGTGCTTTAAGGTTATTTCGTCTGTTTTAAACAGACTTACCATGATTAATATTCCTTTTAGGAGTTCATACAACACACAGCTTATTCCGGCGAGACTCCTTTTAGGTCATAAAACATGTACCCTTTTACAGCAGTTTTTGTAAGAACAACAACATAGCATGTTCACACATAGACAGCGAAGGGACGCTATCATCTCTTCTCAACAATTGCCCAGGGTCGTGATCCCATAATTCTTTGCAACGCACCGCTGATTGTTCTTTTCTGCATCCTCGCAACTGAAAACTCGCAAACATAAACAAACTTGCAGCAGGTGTTCGATGAAAATAAAAAAAGAAACGAGCAAAGGATGCTAACATCCAACAAAAATAACTTTGAAATTAAAACTTTTGAGAATTTTTGAAATTCCGAAGCAAATCTGAGGAGCAAATGGAATAACCGCCCAATTCTTTCGTATTGGGAGGTCTATTGGCGTGAGCGAGCAGACTGGCTTCGGTTTCCTAAATTTTTGGATAGATCTGTCTTTAACGGAAGGGCTATATCTTCTGTGTACTGCAATTCGTTTTAAAAAATCGAGCTCTTTTCACGAAAATAACTATAAATTTTTGCTTGGAAACCTACGCTTATTGATAAACCTGATTCGACTATCAAACTCAATGTATTAGAAGCTTTCCACATGTACCGGAGCCGTTCACGGCTTTTCAACGACATGACGTCGACTCCTTTTCTTTCAAGCGCGTGGAAACAACTCGCCAAAATCTGTGACTGTCAGAACTCTGATGATGTCACAATGATTTAAATGTTTACGCTCCATTCGTCCTGATGATGCCGAGCCACACGCTCTGCGAAACTATAGTCGATGTATAATAAACATTTTATTGTGAGAAACGTTGCTATTTTAATTCTACTTATTTTAAGTTTTATATTTTCAGCGACCGTTTACTTCATATGAACTCTGTAGCTGGTGCTTATCAGTCCCACTTATAACGAAGTGAATTTCTCCGTCATTTCTGTCCACGCCAGGATTCGAACCCGGATCCTCTCATTCCGGAATAAGTCACTCTACCAATTGAGCTACGCGGACGTTTGTTCTGACTACTATCTGCCTTTATGTCGTGTGCGTCCTGCTGGCAGGTACGTCACATCTCCTGGTACGTTACATCATCTCCCCCTTATTTTTATTTTTTATTTTTTTTGAAGTGCTGGAGAAGGGATTCCTTTATTTTTCCTATCTCGCGGTGTGGAAATAACATCACACCATTGCGAGATTTTGAACGGTCGGGTCATCCGGATAGTTCGGGCGCCATTATAACGAAGTGAATTTCTCCGTCATTTCTGTCCACGCCAGGATTCGAACCCGGATCCTCTCATTCCGGAATAAGTCACTCTACCAATTGAGCTACGCGGACGTTTGTTCTGACTAATATCTGCCTTTATGTCGTGTGCGTCCTGCTGGCAGGTACGTCACATCTCCTGGTACGTTACACACTGAGTAGCAAGGCTGCTTTATTTTCACCAGTTCATTGCTCTAAGAGTTTAAACAGTTATTGCGTCATCTATATCGCCTTTCACCGGCTTACTGTTCTAATTTTGTAATGTGAAATTTTGCCTTAGATAAAATATCCTTCTCCCTGATTACAATATTTAACTGATTAAGCTTACGTCTTTATCACTAGTGTGGTTTTTAAATATTTATTTTTTCAGTGATCTAACTTGTTTGACCACTGATTCAGTAATAATGCGACTCACCGCATATAGTTTTTTCTATTACATCCTACTGCATTTTTTTCTTTTTATTGATGAACTAAAGATTTTACGAGTGTTTATTGATAAGTGAGGTCTCCAATCGTATAAAATAAGTTTCCGACAAAATAAAATAATGAAAAAGGTATCAAAATGAAGGAAATTTATTTCTCTTAAAACATTACAACCTTATTTATCAACATAGTCACCATTTACTGCTACACATTTTGCCAAACGCGCTATCCAATTTTTCATTCCGTCCATTACGAAAGTTTGTGGTTTGCTTTTGATCCATTTGCGCACAGCAACTTCAACTTCGGCGTTGGATGAAAAATGTTGACTTTTCAACACCTCTTTAAATTTTGGGAGCAACCAGAAATCGGACGGTGCCAGATATGGGCTGTAACTGTAAGGAGGGTGTGGAACAAGTGAATTTCAGGATTTGTCACTGTTTCCATCGTTTGTCGACTGCAATGTGGCCTTGCGTTGTGTTGATGCAAAAGAAAGGCCCTGCTTAATGCCCAGCTTTAGAGCAATGTCTCTTTGCTTAATTCGGCGATTTCTTGAATCATGGCATCCACTCTGCATTGATTCTCGTCATGCTTCACTGAAATGGGTCGTTCTGATCTTTGCTCATCAAACACATTCATCTCACCTTTACTACAGCTTTTGGCACGTCGAACCCATTGGCGGGCATTTTTCACATCCATACAACCATTGCCATAAATTGCTTTCATATGTCTGTGAATTTCAATTGGCGTGCAACCTTCTCGTGTCAAAAACTCTACGCTGCTTTATACGTAATTCGGAGGTAGCACTCATGACTAACGAAGCTATTACTCAAGGACATCAAACAGTGATCCGAAACTAAGCTTGTTTGCACTACGCAATATCGGCTACCGAACGCATGCGCAAAACGGTTTTTTTTTCAACTACTATCGACACCACGCGGTAGGAGACCTTACTTATCAATCAATTCTCGTAATAATTCTTGCGAAACCCACATTTACTGGTGATCACACTCGATTTCACATCCTTCTGCTCCGGAGCAGGATACTTTCCCAATTAAACTACGCCAGCAAGGACTTATCACTGCTGCCGGCCGTCCTGGCATGTGCGTTGTGTTGTGACGTACTACAGAGGTAAAGCACGTGCCAAGACGACAAGTCTGCAGCGATACATTCCGTCCGTGTAGTGTAGCTTAGTTGAAAGAGCAACTTACTCCGGAGTGAGGGTGGGGGGCGCCTTCGTTCCCTCTCACGGACAAATTTGTGTTTTCACATTGACGCCCAAACGTAAAAATGGATCTACTGGCCGTTGGGTTCTTCGAAAAATGTGTGGTGTTTGTTCCACACACATCGTCTAGAATTAATGAAAGTGCGTTCTTCACTTACAAAAAAAAATTAAGAGGGAGATGATGTGGTGTACTGCAGAGATAAAGCACGTATCAAGACGACAGATCTGCAGCAATACATTTCGTCCGTATAGCTTAGTTGGGAGAGCAACTTATTCCGGAGTGGGGGGGGGTAGCGGATTCGATCCCTGTCACGAACAAATTTGTGTTTTCACAGCGTCACCTCTGAGGTAAGTACGTCACAGATACCCTCTCCCCACGTATAAACCCCCGCCCACTTGAGAAAGAGCTGGGATGGAATTATAGGTTTCCGGGGCACATATTTTTGAAGCGTTGAAGAAGGAATTCTTCTCATTACTTCCAGGCGATGTGTGGAAAAAACATCACTCATTTTTGGAAGAATCAAAACGACTAAAAAAAATCTCATTTTTCGAAGAATCAAAACAACTAAGAAAAACATCACTAATTTTTCCGAAGAATCAAAACGACTAAAAAAAACATCACTCATTTTTGGAAGAATCAAAACGACTAAAAAAAAATAACTCATTTTTCCAAGAATCAAAACAACTAAAAAAACATCACTCATTTTTCGAAGAATCAAAACGACTAAAAAAAACATCACTCATTTTTCGAAGAATCAAAACGACTAAAAAAAAACCACTCATTTTTCGAAGAATCAAAACGACTAGGAGATGCATTTTTACGTCGGACGCTAATGTTAAATCAAAATTTGCCGATGGCTGGACTAGAATTGATATCCTTCTGCTCCGGAGCCGGATACTTTCCCAATTAAGCTACACGGCAATGGCTTATCACTACAACTTGCCGTCTTGACATGTCATTATCACTACAACCTGCCGCCAAAACTAGCTTTAACAAATCTGACTTCTTGCTGAGACTTATAATCTAGTTCCTACAGTAGCTTGATATCAGAGGATTCTATTGCTCGGCTACGAAAAGAACGATTTTAAAGACAAAAACTTAAGGTCATTTTGAAAATGAAGAGCAGTTATATAGGGTCGATAAATTATACTCACTCAGACTCGTCCTTCAGGAACTGACCAACGTTCTTATAGACGATACCCACTGCTGTCTTCAGTTTCGGGCATGAAGATGGCCACAAATCAAGAGTCATCTCAGCTGGTAGTTTTATCTGACCTGAGGACGAATCTCCGACGTCGAGTTTTGGGAAAACGTAAGGAAGGCTTCTGTTTTCGGCAGGGTTGAACGCATAGGTTCGCAGATCTGAAATAATCGAGACTCTTGAATAAAATATTGAGCGAATTACATATTGTCAGTTCCTAAAGTAATTACAAATACAAAGACTGTAAACAAACATTCGCGAATTTTATTATTTATTAAATAACTCCGAAGTAATTTGAGTAAATTAATCTCAACGTACAATCCTAATTCAACACGGTATCGAAATTCCTAGGATTTTAGAAAAGAGTATAGTAAAAAAAAGAGACAATTTAATACTTTTAGATTCAGTCGTTTATTTTGAAAATTCAATAACAACGTCATTGTACATTTTCGAAGGTTTTTGTAGGAGTTTAAAGCTTAGACAAACTGATGCCCACTGAGAGGATAGAATTCGTGGAGTACCTGTTTGCTAGGCAACGCAACGCTGTCACCCCCTCGCTAGCGGATGAACCCCACCGTTCGGCAGGTATATCGGCAGGAGGACATCACTGCATTCACGTAGGCGGAAATTCAATGATAGTAAGGATAAACGCCGTGAGTTAACAGAGTTTGAAAGAGGGATGAACGTAAGAGCCCAATGTATGTGTCACTCTACACCAATGGTTCCCAACCAGTGGTCCGCGAGAAGCTCAAAAGTGGTCCGTGAGGCTACCAACATATAAGTAGAAAAAAAGAACATATTAATCCGATATTGCGAGAGTGAAAATTCATTCGAGAATGAAAGCGACGGATTTGCATAAGTGGTTGAACTGAGAGCCGACCGATCTCAGCTTACGCCTCAGCATGCGCTGCAGTGCCGGATGCTACAGCGAAGTCAGTACCCAATAGTCAACCGCCCGGTAAGTTGATTTCCGTGATTGTTCTTGTTCGGTTTACTTTTTATGACATCATGCATTGGTACTGTAACTTATTTTGGGTTGTGCAAGAAAATGGCACCGAAAAGGAAATACGATAGTGCTTATATCAAGTTCGGGTTCACGCAATTGATGTAAATATGGAGATCAGACCCCAGTGTGTGATTTGTGCCACAGTCCTCAGCAATGACGCGCTAAAACCCGCAAAGCTGGAACGTCATTTAAAGACAGTCCATCCTAATTTGAGCGATCATCCACCAGAATACTTTGCAGGAAAGTTGGAGAACTTGAAGAAAATGAAACTCGGAAAAAGTGGTACAAGATTTGAAATGTCTAAGAAAGCGCTTTCCGCATCATTTGAGATTTCACAATTAATTGCAAAGTCTAAAAAAAAACATAGCGTTTGTGAAAATTTAGTGAAACCATGTTTGCTAAAAAAAGTGCTAGAAGTTTTAGGTGAGAAAGCTAAAAAGAAGATTCAAGAAATTCCGTTATCTAACAACACCGTTAAGACGCGAATAGAAAAAATGGCACATGAAATTGAAGAGCAGCTCGTGAGTTAAATTAAAAATTCTCCCTATTTCTCTCTGCAATGTGACGAAAGTACTGATGTTGCTCAGTGTTGTCAATTACTTGTCTTCGTTCGATTTCTAGGCGAAGACAACACGATCAAAGAAGAATTTCTACTGTCACGAGAATTGGAAACTACGTCCAAAGGAAATCTGCGATTATTTCGAGAAGCATGAAATTGCAGTTAGTGGGAAAATCTTGCAGATTTGTGCACTGATGATGCTCCCGCTATGCCAGGATCGCGTTCGGGTTTAGTAACAGTTGGTGAAAGAGAAGAACTCCTCCACATTGACGAAGAACTGCATCATTCATCGCCAAGCGTTAGCGTCCAAATCGTTGCCGGATGACATAGCCATTACAATGAAACGGGTCATAAAGTTGGGGAATACTGTTCAACGTAGTGCGCTAAATACACGCGTTTTCAAAAAATTGTGAGCAGACTCGGACGCTCAGCACGAGACGCTACTTTATCATACTGAGGTTCGTTGGCTCTCTAAGGAAACATGTTGGAAAGCTTGTATGAGCTAAGGGAGGAGTTGAAAGTGCTTTTAATCGATAAACAAATGAACTATTTGTTGGAACAGTTTTGTGAACCAAAATTCGAAATGCGACTTGCCTATCTCGTGGATATATTCGTCCATTTGAACCAGCTAAATTTGCAGCTGCAAGGTTCTGGGAACGAAAATTTGGAAAGTGTGGCAAACATCTTTGTGTTTGAAGGCCAACTTCGCGCGTTTCGTTTTAAAACAGATCGGTGGGTTGACAAAATTCAGGCAAAAATTATTCGTCATTTCCGACTCTAAAAACCTTTGCGGATGACAAGAATTACGCTACCGTCACAACAGAAGTCCATCATAACATATTATTGCGTCACCTACAAATAATAAAAGACGAATTCAACCGTTATTTTCCAGAATATGAAAAAGTTAAAACTTCTACTAAGAAACTAATTCGTAATCCTTTCAATGTCAAGAACAAAGATCTTCCTGATGAAATCCAAGAAGAGGTCATCGAACTGCAACACGATAATAACTTCAGGTATTCGTTTGAATCTGGTGTGAACATGGAGGAGTTGTGGTGTAAGAAGGCCATGTCTTATCCAAACATTCGGCGAAGCACCTTGTGATATCTTATGGTGTTTCCGACAACGCTTTTCTGTGAACAGGCATTCTCTACTCTGCTATTGATTAAATACAAGCAAAGAAATCGGCTGGATGCAAGCTGCGACATACGACTAGCTTTGAGCAGCAGTATCAGCACGAGAATTCCACAGTTAGTGAAACAAATACAAGCCCAAGAATCACAGTGATTATAATCTGAAGTAAGACAGTAACAAATTCAATGGGTTTCAGTTATTTCAAACGTTATTTTGATTAATTAAAATTAGTTACATTAAATTAGATGAAATTCATTTTAGTTAATAAATATATTTACAAAATAAATTGTACTTTTCCTTAGTTGCCTGATGTCCTTGAGGAGAGGGGGGGGAATCCGCGCTTTATCTACATTTTGAGTCAGTGGTCCGCGGTTACCTTAAGGTTGGGAACCACTGCTCTACACTGTAAAAACAAGCGGTGTGAATTCACGGAAAATTTCTGAAAATAAGGTGCAGCAAAGTTGCCGGTAAGTGCCGTGCGTCTTAACCACTGAGCCAGAAAGTCACAGGAATCAGACTCACGTTCAAGGAAAAACCAATAGGGCGATGAGCAATTTTTGTTTGTTAATGCGAGTGATTTAGTCAATTTTTTTTCTGTTTGAGCTTATTATTTTTTTGAATACGTTAGTAATACTTTTATTTTTTTCTGTAGGAGGTTTTATTAGAAATTACGTATTTTTTTCATTGTGATTTTTCGAAGCAACAGAATGATTTGGAGTTGGAGATTTTGTTTTCAACTGACAATAACTTCCAGTTATCTTTAAGAGATGGTGCAATGTACTGTTTTATAATATTATTTCACAAAACTTCTAAATATAAACCTTACTTTTGATAGCTATATAGCTTTTGTCTTAAAAACTCCACAGACTGATACATAGACATCATACAATAAATTACGTACCCGGTTTCCTATGGTAACACAAAATGGGAAAGAGGAGAAGAAATATCCTCCACAGTAACCAAAATTCATAGGATATACTATCCACAATATCCGATCTCGCTACAGAACTTCAAAATCAAGTACTTCGACAGACTATTGAAATTTAACAGTTGATCGAATCCCCAAGTATTCCCGTGAATCTGTCCTATTACCGGAATTGTTTTGTTATGTGGATATGGAAAAAAGTGGGAACGGAGTTTTGCCGTTAAGAAATTGCGGAAAGATTTCTGAAAATTCAGAATTTTCCGTTAACATAGCCTAAAAATGTCAAGTTACTGTTAATATAAGAAAGGAATTGCGGAAAGGCTTAATTTTTCTGGAGTACAAAAAATCCCTGAAATTCAGAGTTTTTCCCCATCATTTAACGTAAAAGGTTGTATCAGAAATATGCTTCGTCAATTCACGAAAGAAATCACGGAAAGTGGCTCGTGAATTTCAGAAATGTTTTTACAATGTACCGCAGAGGTGGTACAGGAATTGCTGTATTCCTGTTCGATAACATCAAGGGTGTGTCGGGAATACGTCATTTCCGGAATAACATCGCATCGCGGACAGCGCTGTGGGCAGAGAACGGTGGTGGATGAACATGGCAGTCACCGTCTGTCTCGCACATTTGCAGCCATTCGGAGAGAGAGAGAGAGAGAGAGAGATAGGGAGAGAGAGAGGGGGAAGAGAGGGAGGGAGAGGGGAGAGAGAGGGAGGGAGAGGGGAGAGAGAGGGAGGGAGAGAGGGGGAGAGAGAGAAAGAAAGAGAGAAAGAGAGAGAGAGAGAGAGAGAGAGAGAGAGAGAGAGAGAGAGAGAGAGAAGGAGAGAGAGAGAGAGAGAGAAAGAAAGAGAGAGAGAGAGGCACAAATGACCACCGATTTTATCGGGAGAAGTGCCACAAACGTCTCAACTAAGACAATCAGGAGATTATAAGCCGCAATAGGTTATGGGATCCATTGACCCACCATTGGCCGCAATAGGCTACGGGAGTCGCCGCCCCACCATTAGCCGCAATAGATTATGTGTGCCGCAGACCCACCCTTAGCCGCAATAGGTTATGGGTGCCGCCGACCCACCCTTAGCCGCAATAGGTTATGGGTGCCGCCGACCCACCCTTAGCCGCAATAGGTTATGGGTGCCGCCGACCCACCCTTAGCCGCAATAGGTTATGGGTGCCGCCGACCCACCAGAGTCCCATTGCTAACTCCACATCGCCGAACTGTACGCCTCAACTACGAGGAAGAACATCAACACTGGGCTTGGAGGATTGGGGACAGGTCTTCTGGTCCTGCGAAATCCGTTTCCAGTTATTTTCCGCAGACGGGATTGTGCAGATCCGGCGGAAACTACAAGAAGCGATGGACTCGGTATGTCAACAAGGAATTGTTGACAGAACATGGTTAGAAGAGCATTCCGCAGAAGTTTCCACACCGGAATGGCCCTGCACCGAACATGAACCCTGTGGAACATCTTTGGGATGCTGTGGAAAGGTCTGTCCAAGCTTTGGATAGTCCACCTAGGAATTTGACGGAATTATGGACAGCGGTGCCGCAAGCATTGGTGGAGATGCCCATGGAACACTTTTGTGACTTAATGGACTCAGTGCCTCACCGTGTGACTGCTCTTATCCGAGCGAAAGGTCGGCTTACCTGTTACTAGGTTGGTATCCCATGTTTTCTATCCACTCAGTGTATCTGACAAAACAGCATTCCAACGTGCTATATTCATATAAACATTCCAAGCACTACATTATCATATATCATGCATTCACTTATATTGTATATATACAATATAAATGATTGTCTTTGGAGACAATAAATGAAGTCATTGCACTGAATACAAATTGAAATAAGTGTTTTTTCTAAAAATATAAAGAAACTGCGATTGCCAATTATAGCTCCTTTTGTAAATATTCGTAGCTTCTAGCAACTTATAAGATTTCATAAAAGAATAGCATGCTGTTCTGAATCCCAACTTCTAATTGTTCACCTAATTGAGAGGTAGCGTATAAAGTAGCAGTTGTTAACACAAAATGATTTCATCCTTTTTTCCTTTACGTTGTTAAAAATGTGTAATTTCATCGGAGAAACTTTCATTTCCCAAAACTTGAGTTCAAACACATTTTTATGTCAGCTCGCTTTCAAAGTGAATTTCTGCAAATGACTTTTCGAAGCAAGCTCGAAAAAAGTGCACCTTAAGATCGGGGTAATTCCATAGCGCGTGGGAGCCGCTAACAAGGAGCACTATTTCTCTCTACTGCATGACGTCATGCTCATGTGACATGCCTCTTTCACACAGAAGAGGCTGAGATCCAGCCCAGTTTAGTTTTGGTTTTGGAGGTGCCAGAATTAAAGTTGATAAAGTTTTTACCTCCAGCGGGTTCCGATAAAGTTCTTGGAACTCTTCCAGAGGAAAAACTCGTGTCTGCGATGCCGAAGACAAAGGGACTTGTGTGTTCCATGCAGGATTCCACGTCACTATATTAATAATTTTGTGATAAAGACGGTTTGTGCATCTCCCACCTGCGTACTGTGGTCATGAGTAAATATCATGTACATATTTTTACTCATCGTACAAAGTCGAAGTCTCTATAGTTTTATTAAATGAAATCATACCTTTCGTCGCCCAGGTGGCGCAATGGTCTATGCGCTAGTTCCTGACCGTTCGTTCAAGATGGGCCCGGGTTCGAATCCCGTATGAGGCATGGGTGGTGTGTTTGTGTCACGGCCCTGGCTAACTGCCTTTCCAGGAACCAATGGCTCTAAATTAGAGACGGGCAACTGCTTATAGCCGACAGAGTTGTTCACGGAGTCGTTAAACCTCGAAATTAGAAAAAGAAAGGATGAACAGCAGTGGGCTAGGATGACCTAAAATTTATCCCGGGCTAAATATTTTAAAAATTTCTCTCAACCTTCTTCCGTTCTGTGAAATATAACTTCAGTGCATTGTGAGGTTCCCAAACGCCACCTGCTGAAATCCTATACTTAACTACATAGAATGAAGTAGAAATTTTATTTATATATGTGCAGTGCTGTATAACATAAAAAAAAACCAGCAGTAAACAGTAGAAACAAAACAAAGTATTTTAGCTTTCGCTTCCAGTTAAACAGGATATTTGGCTGAAATTCCGCATTAAAAGTTCTAGATTGATACTTTAAAAGTTCTAGATTGATATGCACTGAGCAAATATTTGATCGATGTGAGCCCAACTCTTCAACGGTTTCTTTTCTTCATCCCTTAATAAACTGAAAGGGTGTTCCAATAAAAAATCCCGTTGTTTATTTTACTTACAAGAAATAACTTTACAGCTCAACTCCACAAACGAAAATCAGCCAGTCACTATCCGACGACGCGGAAGAAAAATTGCTACTGTTAAACAGAAAGGCATCCAGCCCCGGATGACAGTTTTACGCATGCTCAGTTCAGCGCACGTCTACGCATTCATTACTGTTATCCGAAGTTTCGTCAAGGCAGCCAAGACGACGAGTTGACGGGAATCGCCTCTACCACCACGCGGCATTCATTGCGCTCTAATGAACGGATATGGAAGGCAGTAATGTGTTACCCAGTTACTCCATATAACGAAGTAAATTTCTCCGTCATTTTTAGTCTACGCCGGGATTCGAACCCGAGGCCGCTTATTCCGGAATAAGTCGCTCTACCAACTGAGCTACGCAGACATTTATTCTGATTGCTATGTGCCTTTATGTCGTGTGCGTCCTGCTGGCAGGTACGTCACATCCACTATTGTATTGGCTCACATTTGCACTCAGAAAATCTGGAAACTAGTTACTAATACTGATTTTCTTTCGGAATTTTTCCAATTAAAAGAAAAAACTTTTTTTTCTCACTTTCATGAGGGGCTCAGCCCCGGATGCCTATAGCGACCGGACGCTACTGATGAACAGTACCTTTTCTAACATCAGTAGTTTTGAATGTGAGACTTACTGTCATTTTTAGTTCATTTACGAAATGAAAATTTTGCAGGTGGAATGTTTTAAAAAATATTCATAAGTGTACTAGTGCAAGGTAGAATTACTTGCTGAAAACAGCAACAAAAATCTTTCGGTAGATCATATTCAAAATAAACTGAATACAAAGAATTTTCAAGCAAGTAGCACACTTTTCTCAAAGCAAAATTGTGAAATGAAAACCATGATCTGTGGAAATTTTCAGTTAAGGCATATATACTGTATATACAGGGTGCCCAGTAAAATCCTTTCTCAGCCCCGTAACTTTCGAAAGCCGACAACTGTAGCCATAAAATGGTGTCTAGGTATAGTAAAGTGGCTATGCGCCATTCGATGAGACCGCTTACAGCGCCTCCTAGCGGCAAAGTCAGGAGTTAGCGTGCCGATCTGGAAAACTATAAGAGATACGGGAAAATAGTCAACAACAAAGTTGTAGAGCAGCATCGATTTAGTACGAAAAGACACCTTACGCACATGAATGCTAAAAATAGAACACGTACAACGCTCGTTTGTTTGTTCGCGATGTCGAACACTGTTACGTCACGAAACGCGTCAGAAAGGAGCAATTAGTTGTCACTAGGCACATTTACCGTCGGTGCTCAATGTGCTCTCCGTCAACCACAATACACATTTGGACTCTAGATTGAATCTCATGCTGCACATTTTGCAGCATGTCAGGTGACACGCTGGAACAAGCATCAGTTATACGGCATCGAAGGTCCTGCAACGTTGTCGGATGGGTCTGATACACCTGCTCTTTAAGGTAGCCCCACAGGAAGAAGTCCAATGGGGTGAGGTCCGGTGAGCGTGCAGGCCACTCTACGCAACCACCATAGCCGAGGATTTGTTGCTTGAATGTCTCGACCAGGTACCTTCTTACGTTTTCTGGCTGGTGCGGAGCGGCACCGTCATGTTGAAACCAAACATTCAGCAGTTGAGCCAGGCTAGTGCTTTGCGGAAGGCGATATTATCTCCTTTCTAACGCGTTTCGTGAAGTAAGAGTGTTCAACATCGCGAACAAACAAACGAGCGTTGTACGCGTTCTATTCTTAGCATTCATGTGCACAAGGTGTATTTTCGTACTAAATCGATGCTGCTCTACAACTTTGTGATTGATTGTTTTCCCGTATCTTGTATAGTTTTCGAGATTGGCGCTGTAAATGGTCTCATCGAACAGCGCATAGCCCCTTTACTATACCTAGACACCGTTTTTATGGCTATAGCTGTCGGCATTCGAAAGTTACGGGGCTGATAAAAGACTTTACTGGGCACCCTGTATATATATATATATTTTTTTTTTTTTTTTTTTCGTTGGTGATTTAACAACTCGATGGAGTAGAAGCAGTCGCCGGTCCCTAATTTTGGGTCACTGATTCCAAGGAAGGGAGAGAACGTGTGCTGTAAGATAAACACAACATTGATGCCTCACCGATATTCGAAACAGGACCAGCGATGGAAATGGGTCAGCGAGTCAAACGGGTAGGGTCAAGGTGTCACTGACCCAATTTCGACAAGATTTTATTTTCGTTTTATTTTTATTTTTTTCTAACTCTGACCAGGACCTATCTTGGACGAAGAGTAATAAGCCAGTGTGACGTGCCTGCTCAGCAGGACGCACACGACATAAAGGCAGATAGCAGTCAGAACGAACGCCCGCGTAGCTCAATTGGTAGGGCGACTTATTCCGGAATGAGGGGAACCGTGTTCGAGCCCGGCATGGACTAAAAAATGACGGAGAAATTTACTTCGTTACAATGGCGCCCGAACTTCCCGTATGACCCGGCCGTTCAAGATCTCGCAGTGGTGTGATGTTCTTTCCACACCGCGAGATAGGAAAAATAAGAGAATCCCTTCTTCAGCGCTTCGACCCGTCGGCCATGCTCCCGGCACCCCTTTCGGGGAGGGGGAGATGTGACGTGCCTGCCCAGCAAGACGCACACGGCATAAAGGCAGATAGCAGCAACAACGAACGTCCGCGTAGCTCAATTGGTAGAGCACCTTATTCCGGAATGAGGGGATCCGGATTCGAGCCCCGGCGTGGACAAATATGACGGAGAAATTTACTTCGTTATACCAGCGCTTAGACCACTGCGCTGCCGGGGCGGCTATGTAATTTGGATGACTCCAAAACAGAAAACTGAGGAATGGTAAAAGAGAAATGCACTAACGAAGACCACAATTTCATTATTTTTCCAAGATGACCAGGTTATTCACCTAGGAAAATAAATTTTGGAGATGGCCTGTGGAATGTTTCAAAAAATATTCACGAGCGTACTAATTTAACAAGTAAATTACATTGACATAAAGTGTCCGGTTGCTGTGCCTCCCACGCTTTTTAGAACCACGACCCAAATTTTAAATTGATAAACTTTCGTAACCCCTGTAATTTTAATGGATGTGAATAGGGAAGTTTTTTTATTTAATTATTTATACTCCTTTTTTTTTAATTTATTACAGAATAAAATTTTACAAAGACAGAGCGTTCTATTTTCATAGTGAAACGTGTGTGAAGGGTGCGTTTGTTTTCGGTTTCCGCTGATGACGTCATTGACCTCCACGTCGATGTAAGTCATTGCAGAAGCAAGTACTTCGACAATTACAGATTGTTTTGAAATTTGGTTTTGATTCCTACCAACGCAGAAAACCTACCTTCACAGATGTACGAAGATGTGAAACGGAGCAGCAGCACCTTCAAAACTTCATTAGAGAGAGTTTGTTCACAAAGAGGCCAAACTTTGGTTTAAATCGATTCTCTGTTGTATCAAGATTGCACTCGAGTGAGGCTGGCCCTACTTAAATGTGATGATCGAAAGTTCTGGAAACAGCTAGAAATCGAAGCGTCCAGTAAGTTATTGAGTTAGGTGTGCGCTGTAGTCGTTAGATGGCAGCACTGTACTGTGACTTGTTGCTTACCCAGGTCCACGCTGTCCTCGTTAGATAGCAGCACCAGTGGGGTGTGGCGAGTTGCCTTTCCTTCTTCGAGAGGCACCGCAGGCACGAACATGAAACCCGATTCCCGTATCCCCGAATTATGAGTTTTTACTTTTTTCCCTTTCCACTTTTTAATTTTCATGATTTTCTATTTCCAAATAATTACAAAATTTTTACATTTCAAAAGCTTTTCACTGCCCACAGTTTGGAAAACGCTGTTCTATAGTAAAAGGTACACTGAATATGGAATGTGCAGTGTACGTTTGCTATAGAACATTCAACGTCCATATAATTTACTTGTTAAATTAGTTAGTTTAACGCACTCCGTTTAGAGTGACCGGCTGATCCATTTGCGCACATTGGCACATAAGTTTAACATTTCGTACGGTATAGCGTACGATATTGTGCATGACAAATTGCAATTTCGCAAGGTCAGTGCCCAATGGGTGCGTAAGGACTTGGCAGAGGACCATAAGGAGCAGAGAATGATGTTATGCTTGTACCACTTGATGCGTTACGCAGAAAAAAGAACATGAATTTCTGGCAGATTTAGTGACTGGCGATGAGTCCTGGGTATACCACTACACTCCCGAAACAAAGAAGGCTGGTATGGTGTGGAAATATTCCGACTCCCCGCCAGCGAAAAAATTCAGAGTAACCCAATCTGCACGAAAAGTCCTCATGACGGTGTTCTGGGACAGGCATGGCGTTTCCCTGGTGGAGTTTCATCCAACGGGGGACCACTGTGAATGCCAAAACCTACGCTAACACATTGACAACGTTGCGTCGAGCCCTTCGTGACAAAAGACCTGATAGACACGCTGCAAATGTCAGACTGCTTCATGACAACGCTCGCCCACATGTTGTGTAACACGCTCGTGACCAAATTGCGCAATTTGGCTGGGATGTGCTCCAGCATCCACCGTACTGTCCGGATCTGGCTCCTTCGGATTTTCATCTGTTTGGTCCATTTAAAAGATTCCTGGGCCCCCAACGCTTCGATTCGTCTGGTAAAGTCAAATCGGTTGTCCGCAGGTGGCGGCTATACGTCCAGAAAACGGACTTTTATCGACAAGGTATACTAAAACTGGTACCACGCTGGGATAAATGCCTTGAGAGTCTCGGTTCTTATGTTGAAAAATAATAAGGAAATGTAGTTCCACTGTGTATATGTTTTGTTTTGCCTATCTATTAAACTGTTACCAAAAAAATAGTTTGTTTTACTTCTCGATCCAACCTCGTATAGCCGCCCCGGTGGCGCAGTGGTTTAAGGCGCTGGCCTCTGATCATTCGTCCGTAAGGGGTCCGGGTTCGAATCCCGGTCGGGCATGGATGTTGTGTTTGTCTTACGGCGCTGGCTCTCTCCCTTCCCTGGAACCAGTGACCCTAAATTAGGGACGGGCGACTGCTTATAGCCCATTGAGTTGCTCACGGTGGTCGTTAAACCTCCAACCAAAAAAAAACCACGTATCGTGACAGACAGAGTATAGTTTTTTTTTTTTTTGAAAGCAGCTGTTTTCCGGTAGGAGGTGTTGCCGTATATCTTCATTTGGGACTACATCTGCGTCGACTTGAAAAATTATCTATTCATCGGATTGTTATAGCCGCAACTACTATGTGGCGTAAATTTTGTTTTTTCTCTGGGCTACACCTTAGCTTCTAACCGGTCAACTTAGAAAAACTCTTTTAAAATTTGCTCCTTCCAACAACTATACATCAATATTATCCGCCTACCTCCTGCGTTCCAAGATGCATTGTTTTTTTCACTATGGAGTAACGATATATTTGCATTTTGTCAGTATATCTGCTCTTAAGCAAGTTTTTAAGTTTCCCTTTCCATTTTACAAAGTACAAATTTCAGACTAGATGGTGTGAAATTCGATTTCCTTTGCTCAAAAACTGATGATTTCACACTTAAAATAAAATAAACGTGTAAATTCAACATACACCGTGTGACACATATTGGAGCGAATGACATATACCAGCAGATGTCCCCTTCGCGCAAATTCATTTTCAGTGGGACAGGAAGCACTGAAACTGGATCCTTCAGGACGGGAAAAAGGTTGCATGGTTTAATGAATCACGTTGTCAGTTAATACACGCCGATAGATGGGAGACTATATAGCGTCAACAGCATTAATCGATGGATCTCCGCTGCCTAGCGTCAATTGTGCAAACTGTGGCATGTTTTCATGACGAGCATGGAGTTTCTCAACATCTCTTGAACAGCCACGAGGTACCTTAACATCACTGAGTACACGTCTGCACATCTGTATAGTGTTTCCTAATGATGAGGGCTACTTTCAGCAGCATAATGCGCCATGCCACAAGGCTCAGATGGTCGTAGTCAACGGGGGCAATTGACTATGACGGAATTTAACCCTACTGAACACTTGTGCGATGAGATTGAGAAAGCCATTCGCACCCAAGGAGGTTAGAATAACATATCTGGGGATACCCTTGTTAATGAAGCAGTACCACTTTGCGTGAAGCCTATAACCGTGAGCGACGGCCGTCAAAGTGTGGGAAAGCTCATGGTTTTCAATGCTATTGCAATGCCTTTTGTGTTGGCTGAATCTCCTTCTTTCGTCGCAAATTTTTCCAGTTCCACATCGTAACTTGCTGCCGATGTGTGAAAAAATGCTGAATTTGTAATAGGTATATAAATAAGTTTTGAGGGATTTGAAGTGAACAAAACACGTTGTTTGAGAACAGAAACAATATTTTAAAACCATTCAATTCCAAAATACACACAGTTGAAATTGCATAGGTGCCATGTAAACAACGTCAAATTCCCACACCTGTCGGCTTCACGGTTAAGTAACTCAGAGCATCCTCGTTTTTGTTTCGTTTTTTTTAGACTGAAGGTTTAACGACCACCGTGAGCAACTTAATAGGCTATAAGCAGTCGCCCGTCCCCAATTTAGGGTCACTGGTTCCAGGGCAGGGAGAGAGCCAGCGCCGTAAGAGAAACACAACATCCATGCCTCACCGGGATTCGAACCCGGACCCTTCACGGACGAATGGTCATAAGCCAACGCTTAGACCACTGCGCCACCCGGCGGCCCAGCAACTCGTTAAATCAATGCCGCGTTGAATCAAGGCTACTTTGAAGGTCAAGGGAGGCCCACTATATTATTAGACAGGTGTCCTAATAATTTGCTACTTCAATTCACAAATTTGCCGATGACGGAATTCGGAGGCGCGTCCGTCTGCTCTGGAGCCGAATACTTTGCTATTAAACTACACCGACGGAATTCATCGCTGCAATTTTACCGTCTTGACATGTGCTTCAGCTTTATATCACGTCATACAGTACATATTTGCGGCCGTTTCTAACCTTTTAAGAACCCGACTGGAGAAATTATTCTTAGGAAGATACTCCTCTGCTGAAAATAATACCCTCGTTTCCCCCTTGCGGTATAAAGATATATCATCTTTTCCTTAACATCTGTACTTCTACAACTGCGATTTGAAAAATTATTTTTGAACCCGATTGAAGACGTAGTTATACTTTCTAACGACTCCCAACTTTAAATAAAATCAGCTTTGAAATCTCTGTGTGAGTGTATGAGTGTGTGTAAGGTTTAGAAAACGTGCTCGTTGCATAAGAGAATTCGATATCATCTCTTTTTTGTACTTTGTAGCGTTCTTTACTACTTGAAACGTATGTAGCATTGAGAACATTAAAGATTTCCTCTTTTTATTTACTCTCTCTCGAAGTGAAAAGAAGTCAGCGACCCGGTGGCGCAGTAGTCTAAGCGCTGCACGCTGACTTCTGATCATTCGTCCGAGATGGGTCAATGTTCAAATCCCGTGAGGCATGGATGTTGTGTTCGTCTTACGGCACTGACTCTCTCCCTTCCCTGGAACCAGTGGCCCTAAATTAGAGACGGGCGACTGCTTATAGCCCACTGAGTTGCTCACGGAAGTCGTTAAACCTCCAACCAAAAAAAAAAAAAAAAAAAAAAAAAAAGAAGAGGAAGAAAAGAAACAAAGTCCCTCAAATCTCAAATGAAGTTTCAGAAAGACTTATTTACTGTTTACTTTTCATTCCATCAATATGGTATGAGCACTTTACTTGAATATTCCAAAATATGTGAGGAACTAATCACAATAGTACTCATATTTCAAAATTGATTAACGTAATTAGTACGCAGAAAACTTGATTAACTCCAAATACTAAAAGTATAACAACACAACTCGAATACGCAGACTTCAAATAAATTGTTTCAGCCTAATATACCGTATTTTTCCGTGTATAAGACGATATTTTTTACCAAAATTTTTAGACCAAAAATTGGGGGTCGTCTTGTACACGGGGGTAACCTGTTGAGAGAACCCTGCGGTTACCGCGACGAAACTGCCAGTACCTCTTATACCCTCTCCCCAGTACGACTTCCAAGCAGTTATTCCTGGTGGACTTACAGGTCAGCTACAGCCTCTAGCTGTTTCCATCAACAAGCCCTTCAAAGCCCTGATGAAAGAAGAATGGAATAAATGGATGCAAACAGCAGGTAATAACTTGACATCGAGAGTGAAAAAACCAACCATTACTGAGGTCTGCAACTCGGTCCTAAACTCATGGAATGGAGTCGAGCAAGAGGTGGTTGTGAAATCTTTCAAGAAATGTGGAATCAGCAATGCCATGGGTGGCTCATTTTGAAAACGTAATAACTCGCGGAGTTTTGAGAGTAGGGCAACGCGGTTTGCGTAGAAATGATCAGAATGACAGCGAGTATTTTATGAAATCACATAAATTTTTACTCATTTTACTTACATTTTTCATCGCCAGATGGCGCCATAGGCGAACAGGTCTGGGATAGTGGGTATAAAAGCAGCAGCTGGGAAGCAACCACAAGTCAGGCCGCGGGTGGCCGAGTGGGAAACGTTCGTGACTGCCGCGGGCAGGACCTCAGGTTCGATCCCAGGCAGGTACGAACGCTCGATCCACTAAATATCCGCCGTGCGTCGGATGGGCACGTTAAGCCGTCGGACCCCGGGTGCTGGCCCCCGGTAATAAATAAGGGCGTCTTCCTCCCCCTTTCTACTTCGCTTCCGTGTCACTTTCCTATCGGGCACTCTAGCCCAAATCTTCTAGCTTCCTATTTCTAAGGGTTGTTTAAGACTTGGTGTCAGACACTCCCTTCCTAAAATCCTCTACATATGATCATGATCAACCACAAGTCACAGCGGTCCGTGTCAGTATGCTGTCATTACCGCACAAGCGCTCTTGGTAAAATTGTTCTATTGCAACGCTGAATGTGCGAGGCCGCCCCGGTGGCGCAATGGTCTAAGTGATGGCCTCTGATCATTCGTCCGAACGGGATCCGGGTTCAAATACCAGTGAGGCATGGATGTTGTGTTTGTCTTACTGCACTGGCTCTCTCCCTTCCCTGGAACCAGTAACCCTAAATTAGGGACGGGTGACTGCTTACAGCCCATTGAGTTGCTCACAGTAGTCGTTAAACCTCCAATCAAAAAAAATGTGCGAGTGTTGCGTTGAGAGCCTACCGGTCACTGAAAAGTGATCGCAGTGGGAAAGGACGAATGGAAAGTGCTGCGCTGCGGCGAATGGTGAAAAAATTCGAGGAAACGGGATCTTTGGCAGCACGCCCACGAAGCGGTAGACCACGAACACGTGCTGCTGCAGCAGAGACGATTACGCAGGAAATGGATGTGATTGCAATGTCATCCGCACGTGGCGACTCCAGTGCTCGCCATGTTTCTCGGCAAACAGGCATTCCATACGGGACTGTATGGCGAACACTACGACGTATTCTGCACAGATACCCGTACAAACTGCAACGGCATGACGAACTGCAAACTGACGATTACGTGCAGCGTCAGGAGTTCGCAGCATGGTTTTTTCGACAAATGGACGTCGACGAGAACTGGCTCATGAACGTTTTATGGACTGATGAGGCACACTTTTCCCTAAACGGAGCGGTAAACACGCACAACTGCCGCATCTGGGCCATGGAACATCCACGAGCAGTCGTTGAAGCGCCACTTCATCAGCCGAAAGTGACATCGTGGTGTGGATTCACGGCTTCCTTCATTATCGGTCCTTTTTTTTTTTTTGAATAGGTCCGCGGCACCTCCTTCGAAACCGTTTCAGTGACAGATGCACGTTATGCGAATATGTTACGAACGTACATTATCCCTAGCTTGCAAGAGTGGGATGCAGTGAATCTGTGCACATTTATGCAGGATGGAGCCTCACCCCACATCGCACGTTCCGTTAAGCAACTGCTGCAAGAGACGTTTGGCGCAAATCGTGTGTTGAGCCGACACTTTCCAAAGGCCTGGCGTCCTCGGTCACCAGACCTGACACCCTGCGATTTCTGGCTCTGGGGTTACCTAAAATCACAAGTGTACAGATGTCGCCTCACTTCATTGGCCATGCTCAAAGATGCCATTCGACACCATGTGTCAGTTATACCACCGGACATGTTCTTCAATGCCGTCCACGGTGTTTTCTCTCGTCTGCAGGCAGTGCTGGAACAGGACGGCCATCACATTGAACACCTGGTACAATGAGGTGTCTAACCTGGTACAATGAGGTGTCTATTTTTCTCGACACTACCAACCTGTGGTTGCTGCGCCATCTGGCGATGAAAAATGTAAGTAAAATGAGTAAAAATTTATGTGATTTCATAAAAAACCCGATGCATTCTGATCATTTCTACGCAAACCGCGTTGCCTTACTCTCAAAACTCCGCGAGTTATTACGTTTTCAAAATGTTCAAGACTTTTGGATCACCCGGTATATAGACAGTGACTCAGACGACAGCAGTGATGCAGTTGAGGTTGAAAAAAGTGATACGTCTGGAACTAATAGTGTTGCAGAAAATGATGCATAATTTCATAGTTTGTATCTTAAAAATATTACCTAATTTCTAAATAATATAAATTTCCAAACTTCTTTTTTTATATATATTACCACAGACTTTGTCTGTACCTAATTTCTACATGTACTTCAATGATATTACCTAATTTGTAACAAATATCAGTTGTGTCCTTTTGCCAAATAAAAATATTGATTTCTTAATTTTCGGTTCGAAAAAGTAGGGGTCGTCTTATACATGGGGGCGTCTTATACACGGAAAAATACCGTAGCTTCCTCCAACACACTTTTTGCCGCTGGTTCGACATTATATATCTCTCGTTCTTATTTATCAACATGCATACGTCACGTTCTCTGACCTCAAGATTATTGCCAACATCATTCCACGAGCGAGAAGATATAACATTAAGGCTGAAAACGCTAAATGAGAATGAACTCAAATTTACACAGAGAAAGCAACTAAAAATGAAAGTTAATTTACAGCATACGTCATAGCATATGGAAATAGATATCAGTGGTTAAAGTTTTTGTTTTGGCAAAATGAGTCAATTGATTTTGTTGAACCGTCTACGATCGTTCTTACTTTGTTTATTTTATCAGAGGAGTTGTCTTTTATACCACGGACTTTGATGATATACCTTTAAATTGAGATCTAATCTCTCAAAACATGGAATGTTTTCGAGAAATTCGGGGGCAATTCTTTTAATTTCATTGTGAAAGACAGTGGTAAAAACAAAAACAAAAAATTATCTACGACGATCTTACTGATATTATCCTCGAGGACAATGTATTGCACATTATCTGCCGTTTTTTGATGCAACTCAGGAACTGGCCCACTGTTTCCGTGTGACGTAGAATTTTACTCGCAACTCGTCTCTGATGTACCTGAGGGAGAAGATAACGACAGGTTAAAATTTATCAATGACTTACATTCAATTTTTGCCACGAATGAAAAGAAAAAAACTGATAACTTTTCAATCACAATCTGAAATGAAGCACAGACTATGATAAAATTGTTCCATGGAGGATGTACTCAAAAGGCTTGAACGTCTGCCACAAAAAATGTAGATAGAGTACAGTTACATTACAAGGCCAGTATTTCATATCAGTATATTTAAAGCTTTGAATCATCAACATCATCATCACCATTATGAACCATTCTCATTCCTCAGCTCGAAGTTTCTTCCACGACTCTCTGTCTTGAGCCAGTTTTCTCCATGTCACTTCAACATACTTCCGAATTTCATCCACCCATCTCCCACATGGTCTTCTTTTTTTTTCTTTTTTTTTTTTTGATTGGAGGTTTAACGACCACCGTGAGCAACTTAGTGGGCTATAAACAGTCGCCCTTCCCTAATATAAGACCACTGGTTCCAGGGAAGGGAGAAAGCCAGTGTCGTAAAACAAACACAGCATCCATGCCTCACTGGGATTCGAACCCGGACCCATCTCGTGCGAATGATCTTTCACATGGTCTTTTTTTTTTCTTTTTTTTTTTTTTTTGATTGGAGGTTTAACGACCACTGTGAGCAACTCAGTGGGCTATAAACAGTCGCCCTTCCCTAATATAAGACCACTGGTTCCAGGGAAGGGAGAAAGCCAGTGTCGTAAAACAAACACAGCATCCATGCCTCACTGGGATTCGAACCCGGACCCATCTCGTGCGAATGATCTTTCACATGGTCTACTTTTTTTATTGGAGGTTTGACGACCACCGTGAGCAACTCAGTGGGCTATAATCAGTCGCCCGTCCCTAATCTAGGGCCACTGGTTCCAGGGAAGGAAGAGAGACAATACAGTAAAACAAACACAACATCCATGCCTCACAGGGATTTGAACCCGGACCTATCTCGCGCGAAAGATCAGCAGCCATTGCTTAGGTCACTGTGTAACCGGGGCGGCCATGGTGTTCTTCTGGGTCTTTTCCTGTCCCTTGGAATCCAGTCTAGTACTTCAGTTGCCCATCGGTGGCTGTGACGTACCGCAGAGGTGAAGCATATGTCAAGACGGCAAAGCTGCACGCACAAATTTCGTTGGTGAAGCTTAATTGGGAAAGCATTCGACTCTAGAGCAGAAGAATGTGGGTTTGAGCCTCGCCACAGGCGAATATGTGTTTTCACATGGGCGCCCAATTGGGGAAATGGATTCACTGACCGTTAGACTCTTCGAAAAATGTGTGATATTAATTCCACACATACCGTGGAATTAATGAGAATTCGTTCTTCGACGCTTCAAAGACGTATGATGTTTCTTCCACACATCGTCTGGAATAATCAGAATTCTTTCTTCTTCAGCGAGCTATTTCAAGCATAGTTTGCTGGCTGTCCTGGAAACTAATGATTCCGTCCCAGTCCTTTCTCAAAGGAAACGATGTGACGTACTACAGAGGTGAAGCACATGTTAAGACAGTAAAGCTGTAGCGATAAATTCCGTCGGTGTAGCTCAATTGGGAAAGCATCCGGCTCCCGAGCAGAAGGATGCAGGTTCGGCTCAATTGGGAAAGCATCCGGCTCCGGAGCAGAAGGATGTAGGTTCGATCCTCGCCACCGTCATATTTGTGTTTTCACATGGTCCATTCTTCTACTAATATGTCCATTCAATTTTAGGAATTTTACTTTGACCATGATGCTATATCCAACCATGGCATTTTCCTGATCCATGAGTTACACTTCCTATCTTACCTAGTTATTTGCATTTGCAACTTCTGTATGTCTTTTTTTAATTAAGATTTCTTTGACCCATACGGAAGAACTGGAAAGATGCATTGCCTAAACACTTTTCTTTTAAGACATAATGGTACATTGCTCTTGGTATCGTTTCTTCCAAAAGATCTCAAACCAACAATGAGCCTATTTATTTCTTTTTCTGTGTGACCCTCACTTATAACTGTTGTCAAAACTCTAGATGTAGCCCTTAATTACTTCTTACTTTGTCACATCTACCTCTAAACTTTCAATTCTTGTAAAAGGATGTACATCAATTTTGCTTTCTGTAAGTTCATTTTTAAGCCTACTTCTCTATTCTTGTCAGCAAGTTCCTGGACCATACTCCTCAGCTCTGAGGGGATACTTGCAAAAACGAAGGTGGGTTGAATAATCTCATTAGCTTCTATCCCCATGTTTTGTCAGGTAAATGACTGAAAAACATTCTGCATTGTGGTATTGAAGAGCTTCGGAGATATGGTGTCACCTTGTGTCTCACTTCCTTTCCAAATCGAACAAGTTTTGTGTCTTTAAATAGACAAGCCTTTGCACTTGCAATTTCATAAATGTTTTAAATAATATGCAGGTATGTATCTTCAATACCGCACGATTTTAAAAACCTGATAACTGCTGCTGATTTCACGGAATCAAAAGCCTTTTCATAATCAATAAACGCCACACATAATGGACGCTTATACGCATTGGCTCTTTCTTTTTTTTTTGATTGGAGGTTTAACGACCACCGTGAGCAACTCAATGGGCTATAAGCAGTCGCCCGTCCCTAATTTAGGGTCACTGGTTCCAGGGAAGGGAGAGAGCCAGTGCCGTAAGACAAACACAACATCCATGCCTGACCGGGATTCGAACCCGGACCCTTACGGACGAATGATCAGAGGCCAACGCCTTAGACCACTGCGCCACCGGGGCGGCACCATTGGCTCTTTCATTCGTTCTCTAAAGTACACAGTGTGAAAACACAAATTTGCCGGTTCCGCGCCACCTCGCTCCGGAGTAAGTTTCTCTTCCAACTAAGCTACACGGACGGAATGTATCGCTGCAAATTTGTCGTCTTGACATTTACTTTACCTCTGTAATACGTCACATCATCTCCCTCTTAGTTTTTTTTTCCAGTTAAAGCGAAGAAGGAATTTTCATTAATTCCAGACGATGTGTGGAACAAACATCACACATTTTTCGAAGAACCCAACGGCCAGTACATCTGTTTTACGTTCGGGCTCCAATGTGAAAACACAAATTTGTCCGCGTCCCCTCACTCAGGAGTAAGTTGCTCTCCCAACTAAGCTACACCGACGGAATGTATCGCTGCAGATTTGTCGTCTTGACACGTGCTTTACCTCTGCAACACGTCACAAGAGATATGATCTATAGTCAGGGGCGTACTGGTAGGCCCCGCAAACCCCACATCGCGGGGGCCTCACGGCTAAGAGGGCCTCTAACCTCAACAAAAAGATTTTACAAAACTTTTTTGCGAAAACTTCATACGAAACTTATAGCCAGAAATTCAAGCAGCTTTGAATGAAGTATTAAACAAGTTAGTAAAAACATGCAATGCGCATTGATTATGATACGCTTTCCAACATACTAGAAATCATTACTCAAGTTATGAGGATAATGGCTGTAAAATAAAACTCTCTCCTATGACCTGACCTTTGATCCCATTTCGATGATATTCAACAGAACCGGTAAAGTATACTTCCGGAACAACATGATAAAGTTTTGTCTTAATCGAAGCATTTTTACGTAAGTTATAACGCATAAGGGCGATGGAATGGATCCCGCTCCTATGTCGTGAACTTTGACCCCATTTCGCCCATTTTCCATAGGGTTCGTCCCCAGTGGTCACCTACCACATACTAAAACTTCATCGAAATCGAACCATTTTTACACGAGTTACCGTGTGGACGGACAGACGGACAAAGCTGGAGTATATACGCTTCTTCAACCTACGGTTTGGAAAGCGTAAAAAAGGAAAGAAAGTTTTGCTTTTTATTCAGTAAATAAGTAAAATCTTTAAAAAATATTTTCATTGCTTTAGTTCATAAAAACTAGATGACGGGAAAGTAGCTACTGCAGAGAACTTGAGGTCCCTTTTCACGACCATTGCAAAGGTTCCTATGCATGCATATTAACAAGGGAATGTAGAAGAAATATCAGTTCAATGAATAAAATTTTTACAGCAATGAAGATACGGTGTTACGTATTACAATATGTTGGCACATAACTACGCATCCTTCAGAACATAATGATTTAAAAGGTGTTCTTCGCGGGAACGAAGCAGAGAGCTGTCTTTTTTTTATATATGACAGTCAAAAGAAAAATATTTTATTATGTGCAAAACATTGAGACAATATATGTAAGTGTGCGTTTTTTATATTCAAGAGTAAATAATTTAAGCAGTTTTACGTGTTTTGTGCCACAATTCTTAATTGTTACTTATTTATTTGCTGATTTATGCTCTGTATTTTTGTATAAACCGGAAAAGGTCATTAGGCACTGTCACATGGCAGTTACATATTTTTTGTGTGTGATCGTGGGGCATTTCAAAGAGGCTAGCCTTATTTCTATAAAAGAATAAAATTTGTTTGATATGCTTAACTTTGGCGTAAATGTTTTGGAGTATCGGTACGAAACTAGGAAAACCGTTGTAGCGGTACGAAATTAGGAAAACCGTTTTAATTACCATGTGCACATTTGAGTTTCACGCAACAAAGTGTAATAATTTCGGTTTTACGAAAAATACTTGTTGGCTTCAAAGAATTTGATTTATGAAAACGCCCGTTAAGCCTAGTAAACAATATAGAAGTTAAATCATGAAAGAAATACGGGATTACACCCTATAATACAAATTTTGAAGATGACAATTCGATTTTTGGTGTAAATGTGACAAGGATGGTAAGTCAGATAATATCCGAAAACTTGAAAATTTCATCGTCCTGGAGCGGGGCTCGAATCCACATCTTCCAGATAGCGTCCGGGTATGCTAACCACTACACCACCCAGAACGACCAAGTCTCAAGTTTCCGATTAATTTGAATAGCAGGATTCGCTAGTCTAAGCAACCGGCATTCATGTTTAGCGAATCTGGAGGTTAAGAATCTGACTTACCATACTTGTCACATTTACACCAAAAACCGGATTGTCATCTTCAAAATTTGTATTATATGGTGTAATCCCGTATTTCTTTCATGATTTATCTGCTCCTCCGGGCAATCACGGGATAAGATTCTTAACCTCCAGATTCGCTAAACATGAATGTCGGTTGCATCGACTAGCGAATCCTGCGATGGTTATATTCAAATTAATCGGAAACTTGAGACTGGTCGTTCTGGGTGGTGTAGTGGTTAGCATACCAGAGCGCTATCTCGGAGACGCGGATTCGGGTCTCGCTCCAGGACGATGAAATTTTCCAGTTTTCTGATATTATCTGACTTACCATCCTTGTTACATGCACGCCAAAAATCGGATTGTCATCTTCAAAATTTGTATTATATGATGTAATCCCGTATTTCTTTCATGATTTTTCTGCTCCTCCGGGCAATCACGGGATAAGATTCTTAATCTCCAGATTCGCTAAACATGAATGTCGGTTGCTTCGACTAGCGAATCCTGCGATGGTTATATTCAAATTAATCGGAAACTTGAGACTTGGTCGTTCTGGGTGGTGTAGTGGTTAGCATACCCGAGCGCTATCTGGGAGACGCGGATTTGGATCTCGCTCCAGGACGATGAAATTTTCAAGTTTTTGGATATTATCTGACTTACCATCCTTGTTACATTTACACCAAAAATCGGATTGGCATGTTCAAAATAGAAGTTTAAAGTTTTCAGTAATTAAAAATTAATAAATTTTTGCAAAAGGGCCTCAAAATTTTTTCTCGCGGGGGTGGTGGTCGGTACGCCGCTGTCTGTAGTGCTGAAACCACTCCTGAATCCAGCTTGTTCTCTTGGTTGAACCATGTCCGGTGTTTCCTTCAAGCACTGTGATAGTACATTGGTGAAGATTTTAAAACAGCTGTTAGAAGACTGATATGTCTGTAGTTCCCGAGATCATCAGTGCGCCCTTTTCTGTATAGCAGGATCATTGTAGCATTGTTCCAATCATCAGGAATTTTCCCTTCATTGAAAAATATAGTGAAAACGTGAAATGATAAATATATGTTCCAATAAATTAGCGATATTCTACCTGGGTTACAAGCAATATAAACTCTTTTCTTGGTCAAGTAACAGAATACAATCGGTTCACTATTAAAAATCTGTTCATTTTTATGATTTTTAAGTGTTTGCAAATATTCTATATGCTTTACTAAACAACAACGTAACAAATGCAAAGCAGGAAATATTTGCAACTAGATAATTTTGAGTATGCATGTCGTGGAAGTTCCGAAAATAATTCACGTATTAGTTAATGAACTGATGTCCAAAAGTAAAGCACAGCTGACAAAATGGGTTGTGAGGAACAATTGATCGACAGAAACAGGAACCAAAAACACATACAGATAATTGCGAGGCCATTTGAATGTGGAAGAAATGACACAGTAGCATGTAATCGCATAATTTGTTGGTGGAAAAAAAAAAAAAAAAAACTCGGATAGATATGGGAAAACCTCACTTCTTGCCACTAGTACATTCTATTTGTGTTCGAACTGATTTGTTGCTGTACAAAACGTTAGTATGTAACCCTAGTAAATAAATAAATGCATCGCTCTTACTACGTTCAGAAACACATAGCACCCGAAATATTGTTTTCAGCCGCCGCCGTGGAAATGAATCACGGAACTCTCGATATATAGCAGAGCGCGTTTACAGTAACCCTAGTATTGGTGTAAGAGGTCATCTATTGAGGACGTGTGGGATGCATTGGGGAAACGGATTGGAATTCAGCTCGTCAACCTCCATCTTCTAGATCTTCAATCAATACTGCAGGACATTGTCACTGCTCTCGTCAATGGCATGCAACCTTGATGGGACCCTACTATCGGAGTAAGGGGCCATCTATTGAGGATATGTGGGATGCATTGGAGAAACAGATTGGAATTCAGCTCGTCAACCTCCATCTTCTAGATCTTCAATCAATACTGCAGTACATTGTCACTGCTCTCGTCAATGGCATGCAACCTTGATGGGACCCTACTATCGGTGTAAGGGGCCATCTATTGAGGATATGTGGAATGCATTAGGAAGACGAATAGGATTTCAGCTCGCTCGTCGCCCTCCCCTTTCTAGAGCTCCAATCTCTTGTGACGTATATTCTAAATTAATTTTCATGTTTAGTTTCTTTTCCTATGTAAATGTGAGTTTGTTTTCCGTTATACTTCCAAACTTAACATGGCATCTTCTCTCTCACGAGAATACCGTTGGCAACACAATTGAGGTCAGAGAGAAAGTGACGTATGAATGCATGAGATAAGAACGATATATAAAAGGACGAGATAACAGTTGCTGGTGTGGATATGTGGGTGGTGATGTATAGACATATTTTGTTAAGTAAAATGTGAAAGTACCATGTGAGATGTTCTACGACTAAGTGTTGGAAGAAAAAGAATTCCCGTAAGTTGACTTCTGTTTTATGATTCGTCTGGCCATAATAATTCAATTACGAACTATTGCATCGTATTCTTATCTAGTGGTTTGAACATAACGTAAGAACTAATATCTCTGCACCAAAAAGACAATTCCGTGATACTCTTCTTACACAAGAGAGGGATTTAATGCCTGTGGACGTTCACGCAGCTCTCGTGAGCGGCATGTAGACTCGACGTGACCTAGTATCGCTGTAACTGGTCATGTGACACCACAAGGGCCGCGGGTGGCCTAGTGGGTAACGTTCGTGACTGCCATGGAAAGGACCTCAGGTTCGATCCCAGGCAGGTACGAACGCTCGATCCGCTAAATATCCGCCGTGCGTAGGATGGGCACGTTAAGCCGTCGGACCCCGGGTATTGCCCCCTGGTAATAAATAAGGGCGTCTTCCTCCCCCTTTCTACTTCACTTCCGTGTCACTTTCCTATCGGGCGCTCTAGCCCAAATCTCCTAGCTTCCTATTTCTAAGGGTTGTTTAAGACCTGGAGTCAGACACTCACTTCCTAAAATCCTCTACATATGATAATTTGATCAGCGAATGCAGCATGTGACACCACCTGGCGCACGAGCGAATGCGGCTGCAGGTAACTCTTTCAATTGCCACCCTATTGAACTGCAGTACATTGTTCCGGTTTATCATTCATTTTATATCGCGCATTTGTTTCTTTGTTTCATGGTCATTCTGCAATATATAGCTCATGTCATTCAATCATCGCGTAGTTTCCATTTTGCCAACTATCCTTAACTTTTGGATCCAAGTGTACAAAACGTTTTAGACGATGTGCCCAGCCTCGAATGGACTGAAAATGCCGAAAAAGATCGATTCATTATTTTTTGTCACTTGCTGAGTGAATGTTTTCCTAAAGAGTTCTAATTCCATGTTTTCCAACCGCTGGTCCACGAACCGGTACCGGTCCGCGAGGTTTCTGCTGCCGTTCCTCGAGAATCAAGTGAATTTATTTATTTTTCTTTTGAATCGAAATGGAGTCAAAGTAAGAGGAAATATAGATCAAAATTTTTTTAACACCAGTCGCCGAAGATTAAAGAAAGCTTGGATCGCTAATCTCTTCACAGAAGATCTGAACTCCTGCAGGCTAACTCACCAGAAAAGGGAAAGCTTTGTTGAGCTTCGTTTTGATGCCAGCCTAGTATAGATATTGAGATGAAATCTCTGACTCAGTTTTGAGGTACTATGGAGAAAGAATATGCCAGTCTCAGCGACAAAGCTCTGAAGTTATTGGTAATTTTTTCGCCCATGCATTTATTGCGAGAAAACCTTTTCAGCTGTTTCGAATCAAAACAAAGAAGAGGAACATAATGGACATTACGGCTGCATTGAGACTTGCAACGGCTCGAGAAGATTATAGTGTAGTAGAAGCAACAGAAGTCGCGTTTACTCCAGAAAAAGTATATTAACGGTAAGAAGAGTATTGTGCAATATCGATTATGGATTGCACTTATTAATCATTAAAGGATATTAACAAATTAAATGATACTAGACGAAACCCGTCGGAAACGAGCTATATATAAGCAGTCGTCGGTCAGTGGTTCTAGGGAAGGGAGGGAGCCAGTGCCGTAAGACAAACACAACATCCATTTCTCACCGAGATTCGAACCCGGAGCCTTCACGAACGAACCATCATAAGCCAGCGCTTAGACCACTGCACCACCGGGGCGGCCAGGTTCGTCATGAGCATCACGACTGCACCCTTTTTCAGTCGTAAAATGTGAGGCGGAAGTCCACTCATCTCGAACGTGTGCAAACATTCAACTGGATAGCGCACTCTTTCACATTCCTCTTCAGTCACAACTGTGTTTGTAAATGTTGTTGGCATGAGATTCGCGTTGCGAATACTCTTCACCCATTGGAATCGATGGTTAGGTTTTGTTTTTTGTTTTGTTTTTTTGAAAAGAATAAACTCATATGAAACAACAAATATAAACTTTAATTAATTGACAAATTCATTCAACCACTTCAGTAAAGACAATAGTCCAGGTTCGTGATTTTTTTTTTTTTTTTTTTTGACTGAAGGTTTAACGACCAGCGTGAGTAACTCAATGGGCTATAAGCAGTCGCCCGTAATATTTTCACTAACAATGGTCAACGGAATATTTATTTACATCATGGGAAACGTCTTACCTACGGGAATAAACTGGATCTAATGAATATTAAATTGTATATATACATCACACAGTCCAACGGCATAACGCAATCAGGTCTTCGAGAGTGTTCGCTGTTCCGTAGAGAAGAACTTTGATACGAATGCCTGCCAGCGTTGTTTTGTGCAACGGTTTGCTCAGAAAAGACTTCAAACTTTGGACTATCTCAGTCCCTCCATGCCTTCGCCTTCAACAGCGCGTGAGTCAACAGCCGGCGATCGAATGTCAACCACACGCTTCTCCCATAGACTTTACATGGGAACTTTACAGCCCCACAACGCCCGAACAGTTGCCCCAATCTCATGTTTCTCTTCGACTAACACATCTACATGGTAAGACCTTCATTTTGATACCTCAATCATATTTTTACGTTCAGCTGTTCTCCCAAAATACGACTCACAGTAAAAAACCTTATAGAATTAATATATAAATTAGCTGTAAGTAGGTGACACGGGATAATCTGGTATATAAATTATATATTTTACGCAATGATCATTACGATACAGAATATTACGAGATTAAATGTTCGAAGATAGTCTAAACGTTTTGTTTCGGTATCGCCGGTCCGAGATGCGAAAAGGTACTGAACCACTGTTCTAATTAGTTCTACAGTTAGCAGTTAAAAGTGGATGGTGCTGTAACCCTTCATTCACATTTTAAGGTTGAGTATTTTCTTGTACTCTGCTTTATTGTAATTTGCTATGGAATCGATGGCACAAAATATAAACATACTGCATTAAACAAATAAGCGTGAAATGAGAATTCGTTTATTCAGCACAGGTTCTTAAAACACGGAAAATTTCATCTATTTGGATTGAAACTTGGACGCATTTCTGAGCTGGAAGATTCTCATGTAGTAAACTTACGTTGCTTTAGATATAATTTAAACTTAAGGAATAAATATTGAAAAGAAAAAGGGTATAGAATATAATGTTGATGGCATTACCTGTGGTAAATTACTCCATGCTTCAGTGTGTTCGGATCGGAGGACATTACTGTAAGTGGCTACGAAGGACTTTGTGAAATCAAAAGTCTTATCGGAATCATGTAGAAGTTCTTCATTCGCCTCCTTTTCATATTTTTGTGTCCTGAAAAGCTCCATCAAATTTTCAGCCAGTTCGACCACAGCGGCAATGTCACCGTGAGAAAGAATTTTCTCTTTCGTTTTATTCGCGAGTTCGGACGTTATTTTCACAGCGTCTCCGTCAGCATGTATCTAATGAAAAGGGGGAAAAAAAGACGTTTTTTGCACTTACTTATTCTTATAATACTAAAACATTATTCCGTTTCTAGTACAGAATTCTTAAGCTCGAGATTGCAAATGTTAGCACTTTTGTTACGCTAGTTGACTCAGGAATATTTCTTTGCACATTACATAGAAGAAAATAAATCATGAATCTAACAAGAAGATAGACAAAATTTGGTTACGCCGTTTCTATTTTATATTAGCATCAGTTGTAATAGGCAAAATCTCAAGAATAGCTTCTGCAGTTTGAAGTAAGTTACAAACAATATAAATTTTAATAAAGGTGCATAATGAACTCCAAGCTTAATGGTTTTCTCACACAGTTGCATATTTAGTTTGCCATTGGACTTAACACTGACGTTTTTATGTAAACAGTTATCTCCTATTGAATAACATTCCTATTTATTTATTATATATATATTTATTGGAGGTTTAATGACCACCGTGAGCAACTCAATGGGCTATAAGCAGTCACCTGTCCCTAATTTAGGGCCACTGGTTCCAGGGAAGGGAGAGACCCAGGACTGTAAGGCAAACACAACATCCATGCCTCACCGGGATTCGAACCCGGGCCCATCTTCGACGAATGATCAGAAGCCATCGCTTAGACCACTGCGCCACCGGAGTAGCATTTATTCTTTCCTTACAATCAGTAATGGGGATCAAACATCGACTAACCTCCATGTCATTTCGGAATACATTGAAGAGCTAATTAGTCATTCCTACACTGGTGTGCAAAAATTAAGGACGAAGAGGAGAAATTAGCATAACAGCGGAACGAGCAGGCAGAACAGACCGAAAGACCACCCAGGAGATAGACTAGGGTCCGGTACGGTAGGGCATGCGCATATATGCAGCATGACGTAGGTGGGGAGTGTCGGAAGGGTATAAAGCACACGGGCGGTGTACGCTCAGCAATTCGGTGAAAGCAATTGCACGGTATACATCGGTTTGAACGACGTCGAGTTGCTGCCACCGTGTGATATGGCCAAAAGGAAATCCAGTAGACGACATCTGGATTACTTTACCCGAGGTCGCGTCATTGGGAAGTTGGAAGAAGGTCGAAGTGTGACTAGTGTGGCCGAGGAGTTCGGGATCGCTCACAGCATCGTTTCACGAGCTTGGAGAGCATTTCAAACGATAGGAGAGTTCAGCAGTGGTCGTCCACGAGCAACCACAGCGGCGGACGACCGGTATATTGTCCTACAGGCGAGAAGAGACAGCGGGAGAAATCGCAAGGCGCATGCAACAGACAACTGGACGTCCGTTATCGCGTTTTACCGTCGCCAGGAGGCTGCACAAAGGTGGTCTATTTGCACGACGACCAGTGCAGTGTGTGCCCTTAACGCCTGCTCATCGGAGACGGCGGTTTCTGTGTTGCCAGGAACAAAAGAACTGGACACATCAGCAATGGGGTCGAGCGAGTTCTCTTTACGGATGAGAACCGATTTAGTCTGACGAGCGATTCTGGACGTATACACATCTGGAGAGAGCAGGGAACACGCAATCACGCCCCCAACATCATCGAAAGGGACCGGTTTGGAGGTGGCGGAGTTCTCGTTTGGGGCGGTATCATGCTTGGTAGCCGTACTGACCTCCACATCTTCCAAGGAGGTTCAGTCACTGGTGTCCGCTATTGTACCGAGGTTCTGATGACTCACGTGCGTCTGTTTAGAGGTGCTGTGGGTCCTGAGTTCCTCTTCATGGACGACAACCTCATCGTACAGTGGCTGTCGCAGAGCTGTTGGAGAGTGAAGATATTCAACGCATGGATTGGCCCGCAAGGTCCCCGGACCTAAATCCAATCGAACACGTGTGGGACCTTCTCGAGAGACGCTTGGCAGCACGTCATCAGCCGCCAGCAACGATTCCGCAGCTGCGATTGGCGCTACAAGAGGAATGGGCCGCGATGCCTCAACAGCTTCTTGACAACCTCGTCCTCAGCATGGACAGACGTTGTAAATCCTGCAACGCAGTCAGGGGTGATCATATCCCTTACTAAAGGCTGGACTTTTCTTGGCAGCCGCCTGTCACATGGACGTTTCTGTCTTCTGTCCAGTTGTGCTTGAAGCTACCTTTTCAATAAAGTGCCTTTGTATCCTTTGGATTCCTTGTTTGGACGGTTTTGCTTATACTTGTCCCATATTCTTACATCTTGGGGATCTTATGGTATGATTTGAGTCGATGTGGAGCACTTCTGCACGTCGTTACATTCGAAAAACCATCTCGTCCCTAATTTTTGCACGCCAGTGTATTTATACTTTCCTTACAATCAGTAATGGGAATCAATCATCGACTAATCTCCGTCTCCTTTCCGAATATACTGAAGAGCTAATTAGTCATTTCTATTTATTCTTGCCTTATAGTCAGTAACGAGAATCAAGCATCGACTAATCTCCGTGCCCTTTCCGAATACACTGAAGAGCTAATTAGTCATCTGTGCACCTTCAAAGAAAGCCTCTCTGAGTGTTTAAAAACTTTGAATTAAAGTTTTACAAGCACTTCCCTGAAAACGTCTTCCTATTGTTATGTTCACTACCTCATATTCATTCGCTCTGTGTTACTTCATTTTCCGTTCTGCATTTCTGCAGTGTGCTGTGTTGTCGGCATTCATATAGGTGACTCTTCGGTATTTACCTGATTTTCACATTTTTAGCAAAATTATGACCGAAGCCCTAAAGTGCGATTTTCGAATGATAATAATATTTTTCTATAAATAGGGGTACGAGAAAGTTAAAACTGCGTACTGTTTGAGTGGAAGTAGAGAACTTTTAAACTCAAGGGGGATAATTTCAAATCTCACCCTTCCAATATTACAACGTGCCTTGCGCTCAACATTTCACTCTTAGCTCTTATCTCATGAGTGTATAAATATGTTGCTTGCTCTTTTAACCTGCTGTCAGGATTACCAACTTCAAATTCATCGGGAGAAGCTCTGTGGCCTTGAGTTTAGAAAATTTTTAACGAGAAGAAACCGAAATTACATAAGAACACGGAAACTCAAAAGGAATGTTTAATTACAAGTATACGTCACATACAAGTTTAATATAAAAGTGTTTTTTGCTTACTTCTTCCTCTAGTTTGTCGATCCATGTGTGGCGGCAGTTATGGATACTTGGCTTTTCTGGAACGAAAGTCATCTTCTTCTCGTCGCACTTCCATTGAGCGTAACCTTTTAAGACATAAAGGTAGTCGTTGACAACACGGTCAGGAAATACATGCAAATTAATAACGAGGAACAGTACACCAAGTATGTAGAAAATAGTAAAACTATACTAGTGATACGATTTATTGGCGTAGGAATATGTAAATAAGCGTTTTCAAGCTTTCGCAGATCAACCAGATGGCTTTTTCTGTCAAACTTCAGTTTCTGTCTAACTTCCTTGAATAAGCCATCTGGTTGATGTGCGAAAGCTTGGAAACGGTTATTTATATATTTCTACGACAATAAATCGGATCACTAGTATAGTTTTACTACTTTCTGAAATACATGAAATTTAATGAAAAACGTTTTGCGTTAAAAGCAAGCAAGAATATCAATTAGAATTTAGTGAGCAGCAACGAATGCACATAGAAAAGAAAGCACAAAACTTCACGCAAAAAGATTAGAGCAATAATATTAGTGCTACTAGCCCGTAAGACGGCTGTTTTTAAGCTTTAAATAATTGAAAAAAAAATTAAATAAACGCCGGATTTCTGTAAAGAAATAGAGTACGAACTTATATAGTAAGAATTCATTCATGTCAGAACAGGAAATTATATGCTAAACATTTCCGTTTTTCAAAAAGACCTCGCGATAAATAAAATTCTGTGTAAAATATTTGCTGTTGTTTAACAATTTTCCTTGTAGTCCAGTTGTTTTCGTGTAAACTTACCTTAATAGCTTTTGCTTTGATTTTTCGCTTTAAATGACTTTTTCGCCGGCACACTTGTTATTCTCTTCACAGCTTGTTTTAGACTGTCCTATTCGACGGTTAGTTTGAAACTTCATACCGAAGCTTTTGCTACAAAATAATGCGACACCTGGTATTACAAATTGGAACTATCTAAATTATCGACAATGTGCTATTGGAGCGACATCTGTTTTTAGATGCTATTTTGCTGACTTCGACATCTCAAGATTTCAGTTTTTAATATAGGTTAGAGGGTTTTAGATTGATCGATATTTTTCAAAATGTTTTAATATGATCAGCACTAAACTGGGAGAGTTCTGTTGGTTCAATTCCACAGGGGGGCTGAAAAAAAAACAATTTTTCGGATGCTGTGTGTTTCTGGAACGTGGAAAGAGCGATGTATTTATTTATTAACTGTCGCCACGTATTTGGAGTATTTTCAACTGGGAAAGTTAGTTAAATTAAAAAGTAAAAAATAATGAAAGCGTACGAATTAATATTCGAATTGTGCTAAATTAAATTAATATACAAACGCAACTTGCCGTGGTATTAAGATTTCAATTCGAATTTTGTCAATCGAAAAAATAGAACTCGAGTCATTGATAAACCAGTGTTTTTAAATTAGCACGCAATCACTTTGACATCTCGACAGCGTTCCAGACAGAGACAGAGAAATAGATCGATCTGGGTATTTATTAATACATAGTAACACGCTAGTATTTTGACATCTCAAATTGACAGCGTGCAATTATATAGCATGCAATCATTTTGACATCTCAAAATGATAGCGTGCAATTATATAGCATGCAATCATTTTGACATCTCAAAATGATAGCGTGCAATTATATAGCATGCAATCATCCTGACATCTCAAAATGATAGCGTGCAATTATATAGCATGCAATAATTTTGACATCTCAAAATGATAGCGTGCAATTATATAGCATGCAATCATTTTGACGTCTTGAGACTCGAGAGCGTTCCAGACAGAAAGAGAAAGAGAGAGAGAGAGAGCTTTCGCACATCTACCAGATACCGTTTTCATGGAAGGTAGACAGAAAACTGTCTACCAGAAAATTATCAACGATAAAGTAGAGAGTTTTCTATCTACCTTCCATCGAAAAGCCATCTACGTAGGTGTAAACAAACTGTTTACAATTTGGCCTTGAGTTTGTTTACACTTATCAATGGCTTTGTCAAGGCTAAAAGCGTAAACAAACCGTTTACACTTTAGCTTGAGTTTGTTTACATTTTTAGCCTTGGCAAAGCCATCCGCAGATGTGCGAAAGCTCGACAAATTGTATTTTGCTTCTTACGCCAATTGAACAGATTGCCACTTCAATCTTATGTACTTGGTGTATTAATCAGTTGTACTATGAGTAAAATTGTAGGTGATCAAATAGGGGAAAATGTGCACAAAAACTAATTTAATTACTGAAGGTACACTTACAACATTTATACCTACCTTTTATTCATTCATCTAATGAGCTTCAGACCCTTCTTGTAAAATCTCTGACTTTTCCCATCAAAACTGCGCTTCTTATCCTTCCATTTACGTGTTTCTTGTGGAGTGTTTCTGTACCACATCCAGGAACAGTCGCCCATTATTATTTTTAGTGTTGTATCCGTGTACAAGAGGAAAACCAACAGTCGTCCCTGTGACTTTTTGGTTCCCTTCTTATCGTTGCCACACCAAAATGAATGAATATTTCTTACCTTCTGTTCACTGCCTCAATTTTCCAACATAAACACCACAGACCTTATGTCCTTGATTTGTTCTGATCGCAAGTTTCAGTCCATTGTAGGCATAGTAAGCTTTTTAACGCTATTTTCGAAAAGTCTGCAATATTCCTCTAGTGCCTCTTAATGACAAACTCCCCACAAATATAATAGAAACTGTCTGAACACTTTACACACCCTCTGTATAGCCACATTGTCATAAAAACTACCATACACTTACAACCAAATCCAAATGCAACAGACAACTGTTCAGTGCAGAGACACAACTCCAAGCACTCTAACAGCTTTCAATATTTTAGTAGAGGTCTTTCTGCACGGGCCAGGTCTGGCCTGAACCGGAAAGCTAGAGCCCGGAAGGGTGGAGTTTGCATTGGAAAGTTTATCATTTTGTTCTTGGACTGAAAAAATCTTTCCGTTTTAAAAAACGAAGACTGACTTTTTAAATAATCAGATGGCAAAGTTCACTAAGTACAAAACGAAAGATTCCATCCGCCACCGGATGTATTGATTAATTACAGCTGAAATCGACAAGGTGGGATGTAAAATGACACCCTGAAATCTGTCCCGGACGATTGGTCCAACGACGATTGGTCCAATGCCGATTCGTCCAAAGGGACGATTAGTCCAATGCCGATTGGTCCAATGGTATCACCTTACCAACGGTAAACTTTTTTATTTTCCAGAAAGGAATAATAATTTAAATTATTCTCCTCTTTATATCCTTTTGAAAGATAATTTCCCTATATTTAGTAATTGTAAACATTTTACATAAACCTGGTAAAAGGCACTCAATGGAGCATTTCTCAGCTGTTTGCAAAGCACCTAGGCAGCGGGCATTTTTTGAAGATTTTAATTTACAACCTAGATATTTGGTATTTGTAAATATGTTATAAAACCTAATAAAAGGCACTCATCCTATCATTTCTCAGGTCTTTACGAGGCACCTAGGCCCCGGGCCTTTTTAGAAGATTTTGAGTTACAACCTAGATATTTGGTATTTGCAAACATTCTATAAAACCTTATAAAAGGCACTCATCGAATTATTCCTCAGGTCTTTACAAGGCACCTAGGCCTCGGGCCTTTTTAAAAGATTTTAAGTCACAACCTAGATATTCGGTATTTGTACACATTTTATAAAACCTTATAAAAGGCACTCAACGAATCATTTCTCAGCTATCTACCAGGCACCTAGGTCGCGGGCCTTTTTAGAAGATTTTAAGTTACAACCTAGATATTTGTAAAAATTTTTATGAAACTTTATAAAAGGCATTCATCGTATCATTTCTGAGGTCTTTGCAAGGCACCTAGGCAGCGGGCCATTTTAGAAGATTTTAAGTTACAACCTAGATATTTGGTATTTGTAAATATTTTATAAAACTTTATAAAAGGCACTCATCATATCATTTTTGAGGTATTTGCTAGGCACCTAGGCAGCGGGCCTATGAATTAATATTTCGTGCTTAAATGAAAACGCAATATTATTAACTTGATTTAATATGTAAACGTTATGAATATGACATCGGTAGAATAAAAAGTCCTAAAAGGCCTAGGCCTAGAGCCTATGAATTAATATTTCGTGCCTAAATAAAAGCTCAATATTATTAACTTGATTTGATGTATAATCGTTATGAATCTGACATAGGTAGAATTAAAACTGTTAAAAAAGCCTAGGCCTAGGGTCTATGAATTAATATTTCGTGTTTAAGTAAAAGCGCAATATTATTAACTTGATTTAATATGTAAACGTTATGAATATGACATCGCTGGAATAAAAAGTGTTGAAAAGACCACTGTCCAAACTCAGACCAGTTGTTTCCATTGGGCAGTTGTCGGAAAACCCCACTGCATTCTACAAACAGAAACGGAACACTAGTATTTTATATTATTTCATGCAAAAGAGAAACATTGAAGTTGATAGAATGGCTCGTACATCAGTAACTTCATACGGCAGCAAGGACAGTATAACAAAAAACGCGACTCCAAAAAAAAAAAAAAAAAAAAAGAAATCTGCAACCACAATATTACGCATGAAATGAAACATTATTTTACATTCTTTGGACTACCGGTACTTTCGTATAACATCGGAGATAGAATCAGAACAGATGAAACTTTTATAGCACGAGTAGCACTTCGGACAGATAGGACGGAATTGGACCAATCGTCCATTGGACGAATCGGCATTGGATCAATTGTCCATTGGACGAAACGTCCCTTTGGACGAATCGGCAAAAGTAAATGCCGATTCGTCCAAAGGGACGTTTCAAAAGTAAATGCCTGCGGCAAAAGTAAATGCCGGATAGCGAAATTTGCATGCTCGCCAATTTTCAGTGAGTTATTTTACATACAATGGTAGCTATATACATTTTTGTACATCATCCTTTAATTTTGAGCACCAGTGTATAAGCAATTGATCAAATGATCATATATAGAAGATTATAGGAAGGTAGTGTTTGGCCCCAAGTCTTAAACAACCCTTAGAAATAAGAAGCTAGGAGACTTAGGCTACAGTGCCCGATAGGAAAGTGACACAGAAGCGAAGTAGAAAGGGGGAGGAAGACGCCCTTATTTATTACCGGGGGGCCAGTACCCGGGGTCCGACGGCTTAATGTGCCCATCCAACGCACGGCGGCTATTTAGTGGATTGAGCGTTCGTACCTGCCTGGGATCGAACCTGAGGTCCTTTCTGTGGCAGTCACGAACGTTGCCCACTAAGCTACGTGCGGCCCGTATAAGCAATTAAATCTGAAGAGATAACTATAACGGCCAGGGGTCAAAAGAATAATTAGATTACATAACAAATGCAACGTTTCCGTTCCTGTAAAGGGTAGGAGTCACAAGAACATGAAGTAGCAAACACAAATACTCTTTATTCTTGCGTACCATCTACACTGACGGAAAAAAAATCCCAACACCACGAAAAAATAGTTGTAGAGGAATGAAATGGCGGCAATACATTTGTATAGGTAACATATTTAATCGATTAAGGTTTCGAGATCACAGCTTATTGTAAGCGCGAGAAGAGCCATTTTAAGTGTGAAATGATGGTACATTAATAACCGGAGTAACGGCCAGAATGTTGAATGCAAGCACGCAAACGTTCATGCATTGTGTCGTACAGGTGCTGGATGTCAGTTTGTGGGATGGAGTTCCATGCCTGTTGCACGTGGTCGGTCAATACAGGGACGGTTAATGCTGGTTGGGGTGACGCTGGAGTTGTCGTCCAATGATGTCCCATACGTGCTCGATTGGTGAAAGATCTGGTGATCTAGCAGGCCACGGCAACATGTCGACACTCTGTAGAGCATGTTGGGTTACAACAGCAGAATGCGGGCGAGCGTTATCCTGTTGGAAAACACCCCTGTAATGCTGTTCATGAATGGCAGCACAACAGGTTGAATCACCAGACCGACGTACAACTGTACCGTCAGGGTGCGTGGGATAACCACGAGAGTGCTCCTGCTGTCATAGGAAATTGCTCCCCAGACCATAACTCCAGGTGTAGGTCCAGTGTGTCTCGGCCGCAGACAGGTTGGTTGCAGGTGCTCACCTGGCCTCCTTCTAACCAACACACGGCCATCACTGGCACCCAGGCAGAACCGGCTTTCATCAGAAAACACAACAGATCTCCACTCCGTCCTCCAATGATCGCTCTAGCTTGACACCACTGACGTCGCAAACGGCAGTGGTTTGTAGTAAGTGGAATGCACGCTAGAGGGCGTCTGGCTCGAAGCTGTCCTTCAAGTAACCGATTTGTAACAGTTCGTTGTGTCACTGTGGTGGCAACTGCAGCTCGAATTGCTGCCGCAGACGCGGTACGAAGCGCCACGGCCATACGCCGTACACGGCGGTCTTCCCTCTCAGTAGTGCCACGTGGCCGGCCGGAACCCGGTCTTCTTGCGGCAGTACCTTCCCTTGACCACCGCTGCCAACAATCATGCACAGTGGCTACATTCCTGCCAAGTCGTTCTGCAATATTGCGGAACGAAAATCCACCTTCTCGTAGCCCTATTATACGAGCTCGTTCAAACTCCGTGAGCTGTTGATAATGGCTTCTTCGTCTTCTTAAAGGCATTCTTGACTAACATCAACACCCTACGTCGAATCTCGACGATAACTAACGCTCACGAACGTTACAGCGCGTATTTACAGCAAACCTGCTTTGCATGTTCCGAGGGGCGCTACTAGCGCCACACATATGCGCCGAGCGCGAAATTTGCATAGACGTCATTTTACAGATGTACTCGCACCGCCTACCAAATGTCGTTTATCTAACACAACCCCTTCTTGGTGTTGGGATTTTTTTCCGTCAGTGTAGTTGACAATCGTGATCCTCTAACAATAGTTACAACAAGCTTTAGAACCTAAACAATGTTTATTTTTTTCGCATACTCCATTCTCTCTACGCGTTTGCATCGAAATACATTTGTTTTATTTACTTGTGATTCGCTGTCAGCGTTGCCAAAAACCTACGAGAAAACTCGAGGAAGTAATGTGTCGTTCAGTCAGAAAGAAACTGAGAAGCAACATGATTTACATAAGAAAAAGAAACTCAAAAGGAAGGTTAAATTAGAGGAATACGTCACGCATGCGCGCACCCACGAACAATGCTACCCAGCTTTGGAAACAAACAGCAGGTGCTTTCCAACAAGACAATGCCAGGCCGCATACACCGAAGGAAGACTTGGAGAATCTGCATTTCAGGTGCTGATACGACTACTACCCATTTTCCACCATCTTTTCTACGACACCCCATTTTTCACCATGGCTAATTTTCTTAGAAGTACGGAGTTTAGAAAGCAGGGAAAAGATAAAAAGTGTGAGGATCTCCCCATCCCGTAAAAAAATATTATAGTATCGAAGAGGAATTGATCAACTTGCCGAACTACTTAAAATCGTAGTTTGTGAATGTCTGAGAAAGATTCGTTTACTGTATTTTGTAAAAATCTGCTCTCAAGCACAGTAGAGTTTTCCATAATCCGAGGTAATTGGAACCAGAACCAACTCGGGTTACTGAAAACTTGGATTAAGCGGATCCAAAACACGAGCACGATTCTGAACAAAGGTAGTTACATATGAACCTAAAACTCCGATTTTTAATTATCAATGAAAATGTTAGCAAAAATGAATTAAACAAAGACTTACATCATGAATCATGAAAGAAATACGGGATTACGCCATATAATACAAATTTTGAAGATGACAATCCGATTTTTGGCGTAAATGTGACATTATCTGACTTACCATCCTTGTCACATTTACGCCAAAAATCGGATTGTCATCTTCAAAATTTGTATTATATGGCGTAATCCCGTATTTCTTTCATGATTTATCTGCTTCTCCGGGCAATCACGGGATAGGATTGTTAACCTCCAGATTCGCTAAACATGAATGCCGGTTGCTTCGACTAGCGAATCCTGTGATGGTTAAATTCAAATTGATCGGAAACTTGAAACTTGGTCGTTCTGGGTGGTGTAGTGGTTAGCATACCTAGGCGTTTTCTGGGAGACGCGGGTTCGAATCCCGCTCCAGGACGATGAAAATTTTCAAGTTTTCGCATATTATCTGACTTACCATCCTTGTCACATTTACGCCAAAAATCGGATTGTCATCTTCAAAATTTGACTTACATCATATTAACGACGAAAAAAAAATCATCTAATGTCTTCTGCTTTTTCGCGGAGCATTTTTTTCAGCGCTATCTCTCCATCTTTTTAGAAAAATGACATCAGCTAGCAATGATTCTGATTATTGCTCTACGTATTAAAGGGAAGTTTCTAGCGCCGCCGTACCTTCCGCATGAATTTTTTTCTAATGTGCACAGTCAGTTCCTTCTTCATTCGATTCCTAATCTTTATGATTAGTAACTATGTGAATAATTATTTCATCTGTATTACTTCCTGGCCATCGCAGGAAAGCCAATGTTTTCCAATCACCCACTGTCACTTCGCCGACGCCTAATTCATTCGCCACCTTTTTTATACTCTTTCCCACATCCATTCTTTTCAGGGCATCAATCTTCACATTCAGAGAAACAGCAACGTGTTTCCTTCTCCCACTCATTTTAGTTTTAGATTTTGTCATCTTCTTGCATCAAGTTCTCAGAACACGCATGAATCACACATTCAGTAGGCTACACAATACGCCTGCTCCCCGCATAGGACAGACAAGTGCCGACAGATAGGCACCTGCGTGCTAAGACGTTATAACAACACCGGTCTTGTTCTTTTCGTATTTTCAGCTTCCTTTTAGGGGCCCCTCCTCCCCTTTCGACTTCCCAGTTGGCATCAAAATTTATTCTATATTTCTTTTTTCGAACGGTCTCCAGCTTCAACGGTTTTTCAGGGTTTCACACCGGCAGGGCTGCACGTTTTGTTCTTTGGCTATCTTTCAACAGTCCCTGGCATTGGTTTCTAGACTACCTGAAAAGGGTTTTTTTCGACTCTGTTTCAAAAATGTTCACGTGCAGATCGCCCGGAATTTTTTATTAGATTTTGTTTTATGATGCATACTTTTTTCTAATGTTTCATCGCGAATGACCTCGGATTATGCGGAAATCGGTTTACTGGGATTCGGATTATATAGACTTTACAGTCTATAATAAAATCTACAGACTTATAAATCACCCTGGATTTTCTTTACATTGTGATTAAACACGGAACATTTACGACGTATATTGATGAAGCGGAGACAAACAGATTTAAACGAATCGAAACATTAGCGCTAACACCCGATGGGATGTTATCGAATACACTCCAGGGAAAAAGGAAAAAACAACAACACAATACTTGATTTACCCGTCATTCCTTCTGGACAGCTCTGATTGGCTGTCGCTCCTGGTGGAGTTGATGGCCATTGTATACCAGATGCATTTCGTCCCTTGCAGCCTGGAGGATTCATATCTGTAGTTGTTCGAGAATGACTGAAATCGAAACATACATGAAATAAATACACTGAATTTATTTATTTGACAGCGAAATAGGAACATTTACTTTTTATTTCCGTCTGATAGAAAAAAACAATTTTTTGATCACAGATGGTCCTTTCAATTCTCAATAATAAAAAATAAACATTCAAAGAATACGTCAGCAATATTTAAAATGTTGCAAAACAAAGTAGAAAAAAATCATAAACTTATAGTACTATGGTTAACCGGAAAAGGTATTATTAATCCTATGATATTGTAGTTTTATCTGTCCACTATATTTACTGGTTATACGGTGCTAATAACTCAACAACTAAAACCACAGCTGTGGCTTACTTCAGTACTCTGCTCTTAGAGAAACAGCTTACCATTCTAAGCACCGAGCTACCTACTAGTAATTCTTCCAACCACATCTTCTATAGAAATAATTAATGAACAGTTTGTCATATCTACATCTATGAATTATACTCGAAACAGACGGTTCATGACAAAAGTATAATGGTCAGGGGGCTTAAGCAGCACTTTGTGACGTACTACAGTGGCGTACCACCGGCACATTGTGACGTACCACCGGCAAATTTGTGCTTTCACAACTTTAAATAGCATCTGATGAGGAAGTCTGTCATACACATTTGTCACGCAATTCTTGTCGATTGAGATATAACTGTGTGTAACGTTCTCGGGCCTACAGTGGAAAGCTGAGCGAAATGTGTGAAATCAAGGCAAAAGGATTACCAGCCTTTATTATGAGTAACGAAACGGTCGTTCAGCTTCTGCGTTGACATTTGAGAACGTGTAGCGTCATCGGAAAGTGTCACATACGGAGAATTATCGATGAAATTCGGATTCAATGAAGGATGTTTCGAAGCTATAGTCGAAAAACTATGCTACTCGAAGCTGATTCAATGTTTATTCTGGCACACTTAATACGAAACTTAAAAAAATTCCAAAAGTAGCAATACGACTTCTGTTCTGCTGATGCAGTCACTCACCATTTCTGACTTGCCACCTCGGTGGCGCAGTGGTCTAAACGCTTGCTTCTGACCGTTCGTCCGAGTGGGTCCGGACTCGAGAACCGCAGGAGGTATTTATCTTACGGCACTGGCTCTCTCCCTTCGCTGGAATTACGTGATCTTTAAATCCTCAAAAAGAAGTGACTTCTAATGGAAAATGGGTTCACCCTTCTGAACTGCAGCCTAAACAACAAACCATGGCGTGGTAAACGGAAAGGGCGAGGGGTCTAGACGTTGGTATCCCAGAAACCAAAGCAAAGGATCTCATAGACAGAAAAATTTCTCATTAAAGTTTGTATCTACAACGGCCGTTCCATAAGAACTGAGAGTAAAATTACACAAACTGAGGAAACATAGGTACAGCAAAATGTATGCCTTTCTTTCTCAAAGCATCTTCCCTCGGATGATATGCAACGGTCCCATCGTTCAGTCCACTTTTCAAAGCATGCGGCAAAAGCATTTTGTGGAAGCTGCTTCAGCGACCCCTGTACAGCTTGAATAACGTCAGCATTTGTGCTGAATGTTGCGTCACGGAACTTCTCCTTTATTGTTGGAAACAACCAAAAATCGCACGGGGCGAGGTCAGGACTGTAGGCACGCTGTGGCATGATTTGGACACTGCACTTCGTAAGAAACTGTTGAACACAATCAGCCACATGTGGGCGGGCGTTATCATGGTGTAGGGTTCACTTGCCCACGAGTTCCGGTCGCTTAATCGATATGTGTCGTCTTCAAAACTGAAATGTAATATTCAGCATTGACAGTAATTTGTGGAGGAACGGTATGACACCTTTACGATCAAAGAAAATTATCATCATCATCTTCCCAGCCGATTTGGTTTGACGGACTTTTTTGGAGGAGGCGAGCCTGTGTGTTTCCAGACACTCGTTGTGCGCTTCGTGAGGGAGTCGAAATAGTGGATCCATGTTTCATCTGCAGTTATTACTCTGTTTAGAAAGTTTGGAATCTTTGCTATCATTCGTTTCCACTCATGACGCACCTGAAGTCTGGCTAACAATTGTTCTCTCGTCAGATGATGAGGTACCCATCTGGAACACACACGATGCAGCAGTAATTTGTAGCGTAGAATGCGGAATGCCTACGTTTTTGAAATATTAGTTGATGCCGCTCTGTCTTCACACGTCGTTCGCCCATCTTCTTTCAGGATTGCCCAAACAGTGTTAACAATACGCTCCGTAACAGCACTTTCAGGTCGACCAGGCCTAGGAGTGAGTTCTGCCGAGAAATGCCTTTTTTAAAATCATGGTGCCATCTAAAAATCGTTGACTCACCCAAACATTTATCTTTGTAAGCATTTTGCATTAAATCAACTGTTTCTGGAGCTGTCTTACCCAAACGATAAAAAACATTTTGTCGCACAATGCATTTCACTTCTTACCTCTGAATGAATCCCTTCCACAGCTGTATGGCGAAATGCAGACAACTGCGCAATAACAAAACCAGAACCGTCTGACACGGCTAATAACTGTTGTCATAGATACTTCCTTAATTCAGTTAGTCGTCTGTGTGGTTATTTTCCCTTTCGCATTGTTGCCAACTCAAAAAAATACTCTCAGTTTTATGGGACTACCTTCGTATATTATAAATTACAGAGGACAATAAGGTAAGGCCAAACTTTTGAGTGACCGACGTAATTCAGAAACTTGTTAGAGAATTAGGTGAAAGCCCGTCAATAATATATGATATATAGAGTAATTTTTTAATAACCAGGTGTGTTTTTTTTTTGTGATTTCCAAATGTGGAAATATGTTTCATGAACATTTCAACAATAAAGAAAAAAAGAATATTGGTTGAGGCAGGGATTCAACAATCAAAACAGGCAAGCACTCTTTCCATTGCGCCACCAAAGTGGGACAAACGTCCGACAAAAGAAATTATATTGTTTGTGATATCTTGTTTGATTTTAATAATTCAAAAGTACAGATATATCTAACAAAGTGAGTGAATGGTGTGAACCAGGGGCGGATTTATTATTATTAGTAGTATTTTGACTGGAGGTTTAACGACCACCGTGAGCAACTCAGTGGGTTATAAGTAGTCGTCCGTCCCTAATTTAGGGTCACTGATTCCGGGGAAGGGAGAGAGCCAGTGCCGTAAGACAAACCCAAATTCCATGCCTCACCGGGATTCGAACCCGGACCTCTTTCGGACGAATGATCAGAAGCCATCGCTTAGACCAGTGCGCCACCGGGACATTTTTTTGATGTCCCACTTTCTCTTTTGTCAGTTTTTTTTTCTTTTTGCAACGAACAAATAATTGCTTTGGTATATGAATACAGTAAGCATTAGCTTCATTCCTTTGAGCTTTATTTCTGTCTAAAAAAATGTATTTCCTAAAAAAAAATTCCTTCTATCTACACCGTCGAGTCACATTATTGTGATCAACAGCTAATATCCAGAGTAACCGCCGTGTGCAACGCGGACAGCAGCTAGACGGACTGGGAGTGTGTGTGGAGCCGTGCTGACTGCAGTGTATCTGACAGCTGCTCGAGGGTGCGTGGTGGAGGATCCATAGAGCGAATAACACGATCGAGGTGGTCCCACAGATGCTCAATTGGGTCTGGGGTATTAGGGGGCCATGAAAGTGTTTTGAAGTCTTCATCGTGCTCTTCCAAGCCGTGTGACACGTCGCATTGTCGTGCTGGAAGATCACATCCGCCCCAGGGAAAACAATCAGCATGTATGTACATAGTCTGTAAGAATGGATTCATAACGAATTCGGTCCATAGTGCCTTCCACAGGTATGAGTAGACCCAGGGAATGCCATGAAAACATTCCCCAGACCATAATGCTGCCCCCACAAGCTTGTGTTCTTCCATCAATGGTAGAAGAATGTTTTCTCTCCGATGTTTCTCGCCTTGGACGCCAACGTCCACTCGTTCGTTGAAGCAGAAAACTTGACTCATCGGAGAAGGCAATCCTTTGCCAATCAGCGGAGGTCCAATTCCGATACTCCCGTTCAAATGTAAGCCTTTTCTGCCGATGCACCTTCGTTAGCATGGATGCAGTGACCATCCGTCTGCATCGGAGCCCCATACGCAGCAGGACTCGCTGAACTGTCGTTTTAGACACACTTCCGGTAGTTCCCTGGTTCATTCGGCCACTGAGTTGCTCCACTGTAGCGTGTCTCTCACGCACCTTCGAAGCCGACGTTCCCCTCTCACATCAATGGCACGTGGTGCTCCGCAGTTTTCACGTTGCTTATTCGCAATGGTGCCATTACTCCAATCACGATACATTTTAACCACAGCAGCACGCGAACAGTTCAGAAACTGCATTGTTTCAGAAGTACTGCTACCCTTGGCCCGAAAGCGGATAATCACCCCTTTTTGCAAATCTGATAAATCGCCCCCTTTTCTCCATGACAGCAACGAGTGATATGTTTTCAGAATGCCTACAGCACACCTTATATACCCTCCAAACCATCTCGCGATATGTGGCTTTTTTTTCATTGGCTACGCGCTGTTGACGTCCAAAGTAGGAGGTGGTCACAATAATGTGACTCGACTGTGTATATTTCGGGCGTTTTCTCTGAAATGAGATAGCAAACTTCTCATTTCAAAGAAAACGCCCTTTTGGCAAATCAGAAATGGTGAGTGACTGCATCAACAAAACAGAAGTCGAATTGTTACTTTTTGAATTTTTATGTGAGAAAAGTGCCGAGCACGCTGTTATAAATTAATTTAGTTAAAGCTAACTATACATCAAATAGAAGTCATCGCTTTTTCCACGTTTATAAGTGAGTCACGGAAAATTTTATCATCGGCAGCCATCGGGAATCGAACCCAGGGTATTCCAGTTACGCGCCGGATATGCTTCCACTGCGCCACAGCGGCCTCGAAATTCTTCAGACTCACAAACGACAAACTGCCAAACCACATGGCAGGGTTGCTTATTTGGAGCTCCGTACAATGCTGGGAATTCACCACAGATGAACATCAGCAACTGAAAAAATGACTAGAAGGCGAATGAATGATAAATACACCGTTGATGTAGACCAGGAACATCAAATAAAAGTCATTGCTCTTTCCACGTCAACTGTGGAAGCATATCCGGCGCGTAACTGGAAGACCCTGGGTTCGATTCCCGGTGGCGTCCGATGATAAATTTTTCCGTGACTCACTTATAAACGTGGAAAGAGCGATGACCACTATTTAATGTTTCTGGTCCACGTCAACTGTGTATTTAGCTAACTATAGAGTAAGACGTAGGCCTTCGGATTTGGAACTCAGGGTTGTTGGTAAGCCCTACCTTAATCATGAAAGAGGCACTAGTACCCACAGCAGTGGCTTGTCATGGTCACGCTTTTATCCACAGACTGGCAAAGAACACAAAGCGTTTCTCCCGCAGAGATGTTCCGAAATTCGTGTTCTTCCCACTTTTGTCTTAAAGACAAAGAACATAAATTGTTTCACCCGCAGCGATATTCTAAAATCTGTATTCTTCCCACATTTGTCTTTTAAAATACGTCTTAAGACAAAGAAAAACAAATATAAAGAACACTTTAAGATAATGTGATATAACTGGGAAGAGCACGGATTTCGGAATATATCTGAGGGTAAAACACTTCGTGTTCTTTGTCAGTCTGTGGGTAAGAAGTAGGGATGATGGGCCACTACAGTGGGTACTATTGTCTCCTTCATGATTACAAATGGAAGGTAGGACCTACCAAAAGCCAATGATTATCAGCACTGATGATTTTTTTCATTGGGGGTTTAACGCATTGATGATCAGAAACAATGATTTATCAGCACTGGTTCATGGATCAAACTATGGGTAGACTTCAAAATAGCGTCCATTCAAGGAGGAGATGCCAATATCATTGCGTACTAAACGATCAGTTATCAAATAAATATAAAACTAATTGCGTAGGAAAATTTCTAGGAAGATGTGTACACATTCCATCTTTCAGAATGATTTTTATGATTATTTAGTTGGAAATGGTGTCTTCAAGAGACTCGTTCTTTTGTTGTTGTTGTTTTTCGTCAAAGCCCAATTTTTCAAAAGAAAATCATTATCTGGTGCAACACCCCGTTTCGAGCATGGTTTGACACTAGTTAAAATCCTGAGCAGATTTTTAAAATTCATTCACTCTCAAATTGTCGTTAAATTTTGTTCACCACAGAATTCGCTTTTCATCGTCATCGGGAATTTCCACTACCAAGCGGATTTCCTCGACCATATATACTATCTACCAACAAGTAATTACACATCTGTGATAGCAAAGGAAAACGGAGTTTATTCACCTTCAATAGTTGGTGGAGCGTCCACGAGCGGCGATTACAGCAGCGACCTTTCGGGGCGTACTCTCAACCAGGCGTTGTACGACGGCTAGCGGTATTTTCTTCCACTCGGCTTGGAGAAGACAGCTCAGTTCCTCCACCTATTTCGGACGGTGGGGTCACCCCTTAAGTCGATGCTCCAACTCGTCCCAGAGGTGATCGATAGGGTTAAGGTCCGGGCTCTACACAGGCCAGTTCATTCGATTAACCCCATTGTCACCATACCAAGCCGTGGTGGACCTCGCAACATAACAGGTGGCATTGTCATCCTGAAAGTAACATGGGTCCACCCCGTAAAACTGCCACAACGTAGGAAGCGCATGGTCATCCAAAATGGTGCAGTAGGTCACGGAGTTGAGTCTACCAGAAATTGCGACCAAGGGTCCCGTGCCATATTAGGAGAAACACCTAAATAGCATAATTCCACCGCCGCCGAACTTCACAGTTGGCACAATACATTCCGGCAGGAGGCGTTCTCCAGGCAGACGCCAAACCCAGACCCTGCCATCCGAACGGTAGAGGGTGAACCTTGATTCGTCGCTCCAGAGAACCTGTTTCCATTGTTCAACGGTCCACTGGCGACGTTCTTTGCACCACGTTAGCCGAGCAACGCTATTGGACTTGGTGATAAAAGGCTTGTGGGCGGCAGCACGTCCATGATAACCGAGCAGATGGGCTTCCTTACGGATGGTATTCATCAAAAGAACACTCCCGGATGCCTGTTGAAACTCCTCGCGGATGTGGCCCATCGATTTGGTGCAGTTCTTCCGAATTCCTCTGGCCAGCACCCGTCGGTCCCTAACTGCCAGTTTTGTGGGTCTGCCGGGTCGGGGCACATTTCAACAGTCACCTCTCATCTTCCACTGGCCAATCACGTAGGCCACTGTCGATTTTGGGTACTTCGACGTATGGATCGGCCATTTCTGTGATACCCGACGATTACACCTTTCTCGAAATCAGAGAGCTCCGAACTGCGTGGCATCTTGCATGCGACTGGTTGCGTTGTTGTTTCCCACACGATATTTAACGGCGGCGGCCGTGACGTGTATCAGGACCGCAGATATCGTCGATTGCAGGGGTGTCCAATTACTTGTTGGTAGATAGTGTAGTTCAGCCAGAGTCTTCCTCCACTTCTCTCAATCCAAGACCATCACTTCATCCAGTCCATTATTTTTTAAACTTGATTTAATCTCCTCCATCCACTATCTCCTTGGTCTTCCTCTTTCCCTCTTTTCTGGAGCCTCCCACTTCATCAGAATTTTAGGGTCTCTCTGATGACATTCTCCTTACATGGCCAAACCATTGCAATCTCCGCATCTCAATAGTTTGAAAAATGTCTACTTTAAGACTCATAATATCCCGAATTTTCGTATTACGCACTTTTTACTTTGAATTCGCTTTTACAATGCATATTTCAACAATTCTCTTTGATCCAGTATCTAAAAGGATTTTTTCATGAGAGAATTTATGAGATACATATATCATATTATCAAAACTATTCGGATACTATTAAATATTTGCATAAGTGCGAAGAACGGCGTGACGTACTACAGAGGTGAATCACGTGTCAAGACGACAAATCTGCAGCGGTGCATTCTGTCCGTGAAGCTTAGTTGGGAGAGCAACTTACACCGGAGTGAGGGGGCGCGGACAAATTTGTGTTTTCACATTGGCGCCCGATTGTGGAAAATGGATCCACTGGCCGTTGGGTTCTTCGAAAAATGTGTGATGTTTCTTCGACACAGATAATACGAGATAATAACTATATATTGTTTGTTCCACACATCGCTGGAATTAATGAAAAAATTCCTACTTCGCTTCAAATAAAAAAATAATTAAAAGGGAGATGATGTGACGTACTACAGAGGTAAAGTACGTGTCGAGATGACAAATCTGCAGCGATACATTCTGTTTGTGTAGCTTAGTTGGGAGAGCAACTTACTCCGGAGTTAGGGAGCGCGGAATCAATCCTAGTCACGTACAAACTTGTGTTTTTACAACGGTTGCACTAGGAAAATTGAAATGTAAGAAAGGTGATCTTTGCTTTCCGGCTTTTTTCAGATGCATAACTTCGCCGCTAGAGGGCGTTAATGCAGATGCAATCGAATTCAAAATACATTTTTTTCCATATCATCATCATCATCATCATCATTGTTAATCATTATCAATCCACTGCTGGACGAAGGTCTCTCCAAGCCTCTTCCACAACGGTCTGTCTTGTGCGAGTCTCCTCCATGTTACTCCTGCATACTTTCGAATTTCATCCACCCATCTCCCATGTGGTCTTCTTCTGGGTTTTTTCCTGTCCCTTGGAATCCAATCTAAAATTTCGACTGTCCATCGATGGCCTGTTCTTCTGGCAATATGTCCAGCATATTGCCATTTCAGGGATTTTACTCTGATCATGATGTCTTCTACTCTTGTAATTTTTCTGATCCACGAGTTCCTCTTCTTATCTCTCCTGGTTACACCAAGCATACACCTCTCCATGTTTCTTTGAGTTATCTGCAGCCTTAGTATGTCTCTTTTAGTTAAGGTCTATGTCTCTGCACCATATATTTCCTGCTAAATATCCGATTGAAAAAAAAATCCTTTCGATGCCATTTATAACGAGGACTATTTTGGGTAGTTTCTTTTTCAAGTAGCGCATAGATTTTCAGCTCCGGGACGGAAAGGTAAATTGCGATTTTCCCGATATATCTGTTTTTAAAAGTCTTATTTGAAAAATTCTCTCTGAATCGGATACAGTTCCTAGTGGGAAATGTTCTACATATAATTTATAATTTTTGGAAAACAGTTCTTAGGGCAACAGGTGGCGCAAGTGTTTATTTCTTTTTCTGATGCATTTGCAGCGAAATCTGTCTTCTGGAAACTCGATTTCGGAAATTCCTTTGGGGACCGATACCGCTCACCAAGAAAAAAAGCCGTTTGGGAATCCCTTTTGATTAAAATAGTGCACAGTTTTTTCGCCAGGAGGTGTACATGTATATCTAATTTTTTTATTCGATATCTCTACTTCGAAGAGTTCGCTCTAAAAGATACTTTCTTTATCGGAGAACGTTTCCGGAGTGAAATATTCTGCATATAATTTCAAAATTTTCTTAATGCACAAGTGTGCCACTAGAGGGCGTAAGTTCACGTTTCCGCTTACAGCATGTTTGCAGCAATATCTGCGGGACCAAAAACCCGATAATAAAAATTCTTTTTCGGTCAGATACCACTAACTATGGAAATCTTTTGTGTGCTTCCTTCTCAAAAATAATAAAAAAATAATAAGAAGAAAATGCACAGTTTTCCCGCTAGGGGCGCAAATGTTTAATCTGTTTTTCTCGATATCTATGTTTCTAAATGTCCGATTTAAAAAAATCCTTTTAACTCCCGATACCATTTATCTTGTGGAACAGATAGGCTGGTACTTATGGAATTGTTTTGTAGTTCACAGTTCTGTCGTTAGGTGGCGTTCGCGTATTCTGTTTGCAGCTGTATCCGCTTATAAAACCCCTATATCTCCTTTCTTACAGTATGTAAGGCCGCGGGTAGCCTAATGGGCAACGTTCGTGACTGCCACGGAATAAAGGATTTCTGCGTCTCCTCAGGTTCGATCCCAGGCAGGTACGAACGCTCGATCCACTAAATATCCGCCGTGCGTCGGATGGGCACGTTAAGTCGTCGGACCCCGGGTACTGGCCCCCGGTAATAAATAAGGGCGTCTTCCTCCTCCTTTCTACTTCGCTTCCGTGTCACTTTCCTATCGGACACTCTAGCCCAAATCTCCTAGCTTCCTATTTCTAAGGGTTGTTTGAGACCTGGGTTCAGACACTCCCTTCCTAAAATCCTCTACATATGATCATGATCATCTTACAGTATGCCATTCGCTACAATAAAGATAGGGAACATTATCCCTTTTGAATAATGCACAACTTTCCCGCTAGGGAGCGTAAATGTCGAAACCTTTTCCTCGCTATCTCTGCTTCCGGGAGACATTGTGAAAAATTATTTTTCCTTAGCAGAGCTTTGCTATGAAGAATATTTTTTTCATATTCATTTCCTTTCTTGTTTATAATGTAAAAACGGTAAACAGATCTAACGCAAGGCCAGTGCGTGCTGTTTCGCATTTCCAATAATAGTGCTATTTCTGGATTATTATATACTCAGCAGTACCGGTTTATTCAGATTAGTGATTGTATATCATTTTACACAATATCAAAAAACAACGCTAGTTGGTATGCGCGATAAAGGATTTCTGCGTCTGGAATCATCTGCCCACACATGTACATAGTCTTACATATCACATCGTCGCGTAAACGCTCATTGCGTCAAGGTCTCTCAACAAGATAACATTGACTAATGGTGAGCTGAGTGACTGTGTTGTTTGCAAAGCGTGCCTTCCGATAACATCGTCAATCGCGAACTTCCTTTTAACGGAAACATTGCCATATTTCAGCTGACATAAAGGGTCACTAAACAACAGTTATCGATTTTGTAGGACCTAACATTTTCGCCTGAACATAAAAATTTCTTGTAACCGCCCATATTTTGGTGGCTGCGGTAGATATTTCAAATTATGCGATTCCTTTGTTCATAAATTTATGGAACCTCTTATGATAGAAACTGCTCATTTTTGCTGAAGCGCAGAAGGAAATATGTTTATCTTGCATACATTAAATGTAATGTATTAGCAGTGGCGGCTCTTATGCATTTAAAACAGCAGGTGGGAATACCACCAAAACCTACTCGTAGTTTTAACTATAAGTTTTAAAGAAAACTAGTTTTAACTACTCATCAGTAGTGTGTGTACTGCGCACATCAGATAACTACTGTTTAAAACAACAATGCCGTAAATCTAAAACAATATAATTTCCTTCGTCTGAACGCTTGTGCCGCTTATCCCACTCGACTGTTTCAAATTTTTAATTGTCGAATCGCTGCTTCAACCAATATACCTTTTTTATTGTTCATGAAATGTTCTTTGATACCCAGTTTATACACTATCTACCAACAAGTAATTGGACACCTGTGATAGCAAAGGAAAACGAAGTTTATTCACCTTCAATAGTTCGTGGAGCCTCCACGAGCGGCGATTACAGCTGCGACCCTTCGGGGCGTACTCTCAACCAGGCGTTGTACGACGGCTAACGGTATTTTCTTCCACTCGGCTTGGAAAAGACAGGTCAGTTCCTTCACCGATTTCGGACGGTGGGGTCACCCCTTAAGTCGATGCTCCAACTCGTCCCAGAGGTGCTCAATAGGGTTAAGGTCCGGGCTCTGCGCAGGCCAGTCCATTTGATTAACCCCATTGTCACCATACCAAGCCGTGGTGGACCTCGCAACATGACAGGTGGCATTGTCATCCTGAAAGTAACCTGGGTTCACCCCGTAAAACTGCCACAACGTAGGAAGCGCATGGTCATCCAAAATGGTGCAGTAGGTCTCGGCGTTGAGTCTGCCAGGAATTGCGACCAAGGGTCCCGTGCCATACCAAGAGAAATACCCCCATAGCATAATTCTACCGCCGCCGAACTTCACAGTTGGCACAATACATTCTGGCAGGAGGCGTTCTCCAGGCAGACGCCAAACCGAGACCCTGCCATCCGAACGGTAGAGGGTGAACCTTGATTCGTCGCTCCAGAGAACCTGTTTCCACTGTTCAACGGTCCACTGTCGACGTTCTTTGCACCACGTTAGCCGAGCAACGCTATTGGACTTGGTGATCAAAGGCTTGTGGGCGGCAGCACGTCCATGATAACCGAGCAGATGAGCTTCCTTACGGATGGTATTCATCGGAAGAACGCTCCCGGATGCCTGTTGAAACTCCTTGCGGATATGACCCATCGATTTGGTGCGGTTCTTCCAAATTTCTCTGGCCAGCACCCGTCGGTCTCTAACTCCCAGTTTTGTGGATCTGCCGGGTCGGGACACATTCCGACAGTCACCTCTCATCTTCCACTTGCCAATCACGTAGGCCACTGTCGATTTTGGGTACTTCAACTAGCTGGATATGTCACGTATGGATCGGCCATTTCTGTGATACCCGACGATTACACCTTTCTCGAAATCAGAGAGCTCCGAACTGCGTGACATCTTGCATGCGACTGGTTGCGCTGTTGTTTCCCACACGATATTTAACGGCGGCGGCCGTGACGTGTATCAGGACCGCAGATATCGTCTATTGCAGGGGTGTCCAATTACTTGTTGGTAGATAGTGTATCTTTTACTAAACTTTCCTTTCTACTCGTTATAGTACCTGGTGTTTCCCACCGAACCGTGGATGAATCATCCATACTTAATTTAATCCGAATGTCTGTGGGCAACTTAGATGTTCCTGACGCATTTTCGGCTAAGTTTCTTTTTACCCAGTTTATATCTTTTACTAACATTTCCTTTCTACTCGTTATAGTACCTGGTGTTTCCCACCGAACCGTGGTTGAATCATCCACACTTAATTTACTGCGAGCGTCTGTGGACAACTTAGATGTTCCTGATGCATTTGCGGCTAAGTTTCTTTTTACCCAGTTTATATCTTTTACTAACATTTTCTTTCCACTCGTTATAGTGCCTGGTGTTTCCCACCGAACCGTGGTTGAATCATCCACACTTAATTTACTGCGAACGTCTGTGGACAACTTAGATGTTCCTGATGCATTTGCGGTTAAGTTTTTTGCTACCCAGTTTTTATCTCCTGCTCTCTTGTCCTTCCTATTTGTAACGATACTTTCTGCTTTCGACTGAAATGTGGTTATATCGTTCATACTTAAATCTCCGCTAACGTGTGTGCATGGGCAGCTTAGTTGATCCTGATACATTTGCTGTTAAGCTGTTTTTTGCCCAGCTATTATCTTCTACTGACCTGCCCTTTGTACTTTTTACAGTGCTTGGTATTTTTGACTGAACTATCATTTCAGCATTGACAGTTGAATCACTGCTAACGTATGTGAGTAGATTTGATATTCCTGATCCATTATCAGCTAGTATGACTATCACCCATTTCATATTTTCTACGGACCTGTTCTCCGCAGTTGTTGCGTTATTTGGTGTTTCCGACTGATCGGATGCTGTTTCGCTGACATGTAAAGCGCTGGTAACGCCTGAGCGCGAGTACATTTCAGAATCATTTACAGTTAATGTGGTTATTACCAAACTTTTATCTTCTACTGACCTGTCGTCCCCATGCGTTACGATGTTTGATGTTTCTAGCTGAACTGTTGTAGTATCACTGACACCTACAGCACTTGTAACGTCTGTGGGCCCTGTAGATGCTTCCGATTCGCTACCATTTAAGATGGTTGTCCTCCAATTTCTTTCTTCCACTGTTCCATTCTTCCATGTCGTTGTGTTATATGAGTTTTCCGACTGAGCTGTTGTGGTATATGAGTTTTCTGACTGAGCTGTTGTGGTATCACTGACAGTAACGTCTGTGGACCCTGTTGATATTTCTGATTTGTTATCATCTGAGGTGGTTGTCACCCCGTTTGTTTCTTGACTTGACCCATCCTGCCAAGTCGGTGAGATATATGATGTTTCCGACTGAACTGTTGTATCAAGTACACTTAAGTCCCGGATGAGGTCTGTGGTCGAAGACAATACAGTAGTTGAGCTGATATCTTCATCGGATGATGAAGTAACGTTCGTCGAATCCTCCGTGTCGTCATAGGACAAAGTGGTGGTAGTCGTAGTGCTTCCCCTCGTAGTCTGTCGAGTATTGTCCGGAAACAGAAACTCGCATACCGCCACGTGTCTGGCATTTTCATCTTCGAAGTCGAACGAAGCCGTTCTGTCAGATTGAGGAGTAATGACCATGAACTTGCATCCCTCGTCTGAGTTCGAAGCGTTGGATGAAGAAAAGGTTTTCACGCTTTCTTGTAGCCAGATAGGAAAGGTTTCGTTCGATGCCCACTTAGTGCTGACCACTATTCCGGACGGACGTCGAACTGGACACAGAGTCCCACTAGTCCACACTGTAACCGGTAACACTGCAAAGAAACACGAACTGCTGTTAGTATGGACAAATGGTAGAAAATGTTAAATTAAAAATATTTTCTCTATTTTTTTATTCTCTGTTTTACATTTCTCATTTCATGAATTTAACAGTATGCACTTTACAATCAAATAACAGATGAATACACTGAAGTGCCAGAAAAACTGGTACAGACGAGCTTATGCAAAATACATAGCAACGTTACCAATGCGCGTATTTTGTTGCGTCCTCCAGTGCATATACAAAGCGATAGACATCCTTGTCAGCTGTCAGAGCTGTTTTCAGCATGCGAACGACAAGTAATAACGATTTAAGCGATTTTCAACGCGGTGTCATAGTTGGCGCTCGTGAGATGGGCCATAGTATTTCGGAGGTAGAAACGAAGTTCGGATTTTCACGGACGACCATTGCAAGGATGTACCGTAACTACAAGAATTCCGGAAGAACCTCCAACCTACGATACCAGTGTGGCCGTAAAAAGACATTGGGTGAACGTAACTATCGTCGGCTGTCAAGAATCGTTCCGTAAAAAGACATTGGGTGAACGTAACTATCGTCGGCTGTCAAGAATCGTTTCACGCGGTAGGCGTGCAACGTTCTCGCAGGTATAATCGGAATTCAATGCTGGAGCCTCAACAAGCATCAGCGTCCGGATTGTGCAACGTACCCTGCACGATATGGGTTTTGGGAGCCGACGCCCCACTTGAGTACCCCTTGATGGGTGCACGACACAGAGCTATGCGCCTTGCTTGGGCACGGAAACACCGCCACTGGACACTTGATGACTGGAAACAAGTAGCCTGGTCTGACGAGTCGCGTTTCCAACTGTATCGGGCAGATGGAAGGATTCGTGTGTGGCGCAAACCCCATGAAGCCATGAATCCCGCGTGTCAACAGGGAACTATACTGGCTGGTGAGGGGTCCGTAATGGTATGGAGTGTGTTTATCTGGACTTCACTGGGACCCCGGGTACGTCTACAAACGTCTGTGACCGGCCAACGCCATGTGCGCATCCTTTCTGACGAGGTACACCCGTTCATGTCCTGCATTCATGCTGATGGGTTGGGCCTGTTCCAACAGACAATGCACCTCCACACAAGTGTCGGGACGCCACATTATGGTTAGAGGAGCATTCATCTGAGTTTGGGGTGTTGCCATATCCACCCAAGTCTCCAGATCTGAACGTGATAGAACGCATTTGTTATGCCATGCAACGCGCTATCGAACACAGGAATCCGAGACCTCGGAATACACCCGAATTGTGGAACGCTCTGCAGAAAGTATGGTGTGCATTGCCTACAGCAAATTTCCAGAAGTTAGTGGAGTCCATGCCCCGTCGTATTTCTGCAGTCCTGCGCTCCCGTGGGGGACCTACCAAGCATTAGACTGGTGTACCAGTTTTTCTAGCACTTCAGTGTATTTCAGTGTCAAAGAATGACTGGAGTACATGACGGCAAACACGAATTTTGAAGGGCATCCTGAAAGTAATGCCTCGTCCTTCATAAGATTGTTATTTGTTGCAACAAAAATGTGAAACGTGGTAGTAAAAATGCTTGGACAAATTGTTAATAATGCTAACCTATTCAAAGTATTGTCCATCACTTTCTATACATTTCCGCCATCTTTGAACACATTGGTAATATTCATTTTGGAAAAATTTTCTAAGGCTGTCGTTTTACCCATGAGTACAAAGCCAGTTAAACGTCTGTCACATCGTCGAAATGTTCCCCATGAAGGGCGTTTTTCAAAGGGGCAAACAGGGAAAAGTCTGAGGGAGCCAAATCAGGGCTGTAGGGGAGTTGGGGAATCACCGACCACTCCATTTTGGCAATAGCCTGTAAAGTCTCCATTGAAGTGTGGGAACGTGCGTTATCATGGTGTAAAACAACGCTATGAAATGGAATGTCACGTCTTTTCCTTCTGATAGCTTCTTCAAGTTTCTTCAATGTCTGCACATAGTGAGCACTGTTTATTGCTGCACCGCGTTCAAGAAAATCAGTCAAAATGACACCATATTTGTCCAAGAAAATTGTCACCATCACTTTCCCTGCGGAACGAGTTCTTTACACTTTTTTTCTGTCGAGGAGAAGATGTGCGGCGCCATTCCATTGACGCCATTTTGTTTCTGGGTCATGAAAGAACACCCACAGGTTTCATCCCTCTTCACAACACCAGAGAAAAACACCTCACCTACCCTCTCATAACAGTCCAAAAGGTCCCGGCACATGTCTACCCTTTGTTCACATTGTTCACGGGTTAGGTTTCTTGGAATCCACTTTGAAATTTTTTTCTGTAGCGCAGATACCTAATTAATGTTTTCATAGCACTATGACCACAATGCATTGCATCACACTACTCCTGGTCGTGACATGGCGATCAGCTGTGATGAGGTCTTTCACTCGTTGCCTGTTGGCATCGTTGTTTGCCCGACATTGAAATCGTTTGTCCGCCATTAAAATTTCTCCCTCTCATAACCTCTTCATCCATCTTCGGTCATTACTGATATCGATTGTGGCAGCTCCACACAGTGCCAGGAGTCTTCTGTAGATTTCTGGAGCCTCACAGCCTTCTTTTTCCAGGAATTTAATTACGGCTCGCTGCTTTTCTCTGTCGTTCATGACCTTTATTTCCGATTCTAAAAAAAAAAAATGTTCCCACATTAGTGACACATCATAGTATAAGTCCGTGAAGTTTCATTAAAATCACTTCAAAATTTCAAAAGTCATTAAGGAGGAGGCATTACTTTCAGGATGCCCTTAGTACGTATTTCAGTTAATTCAATGAAATACAGGAAAACTGCTCTCAACTGACGCCCCACAAATATGGACCCTCCAATTACGGTCACCGTCTACAGTTCCAGAATATATTACAATGGGCATTCCCCCTCCCTCTCTTTTACGGATTCTCCCACAGAAACGGACTCAGACATTGATCAGAACATCCCAAATGAATAGGAAGACCTTCCCAGTTATGGCCATGTAACGGTAATATGTAAGACTTCACCTGCATGCATTAGCAGTATTTCGTAAGAGACACTTCCGGCTGCAGCTGCGTCCTCGCCCAACTGACAAGTCATTTCTCTTTCCTATGAGGGATGAATTGTCCCAAACCTTTAGGCTTTACTCTTCTGAAAGCCGCCAGTACTTTTATTTTTATTTCGATGTTTAACATCCACCATGAGCAATTCTGAGGGCCATAAACAGTCGTTTGCCGCTAATTTAGGGCCCCTTGTTCCAGAGAATGGAGAGAATCAGAGCCGTAAGACCATCAGGCCACCCATACTTGATCCGAGGCTCGAACCGTGGTCCAGCTCAGACGACTAACCAGGAACCGGCTCCTCTGACCACTCAGTCGCCAGTGCTTCTTGTTGGCCTCCGATGCTCACGTTTTTTTACTGTTAGAATGCTTACGCGTTTGTAACTGTGTACGGGATTATATTTACCTATGGCCAATAAATGTTAAGTGTTAACACTGAGAGAAATGTAAAATAGAGTTTTGCATTACATCTACGCACTGTAACCTAGAAATAACGCAAAACGCAATTTTAAGAACAACTCTCTATTACGGACAAAAATAAACGTCTTGAGAGTGTCCTTAAATGAGAGGTTTTATCTAGCACAAACATCTCCGAAGCAGATGGCGCAAGTACCAGAAGCAGCAGAGCAAGTGCGAAGCAGATGACACAAGTACCGGAAGTAGAGCAAATGTGCAAGTCCCGGAAGCAACAGCACAAGTGCGTAACAAATTATGTAAGTCCCGGAAGCACGGCACAAATGCAGGGCAGACTGTGCAAGTCCTCGAAGCACAGCACATGTGCGGAGCAGATAGTGCAAGTACCGGTAGCAGCAGAACAAGTGCGAAGCAGATGATGCGGGTCCCGGAAGCAATATCACAAGTGCGTAGCAGATGGCACAAGTTCCGGAAGCACAAAGCACAGCACAAATGCTGAGTTGATGGTGCAAAACCCGGAAACAGCACAGATGGAGAGCAGATTGTGCAAGTTCTGGGATCAGTAGCACAAGAGCGAAGCAGATAGTGCAAATCCCGGAAGCACAGCACAAATGCGTAACCGATGGTGCAAGTCCTGTACAATGGACTTGCAATGGACGGTGCAAGCACAGCGCAAATGCGCAACAGATGGTGCAAGTTTCAGAAGCAGCAGCCCAAGCTCCAGTCATCTTCGTAGATGGTGATACTATCGTTACAGATCATTCAATCCTGTCACGCAGATTGAAGGAAGCGTTACTGATGAAAGAAAACGGTGCAACTATTGCTACTGTGTGCTTTCTTCTGGAGAAACTGTGGATGAAAAGCTCCAGTCGTGTCTTTAAAAATTATTCTATTTGAAAACACACTATGTAGGCAAAAATATTCGGACACCTAGATCGAACCAAAGCAAGAGCACTTATTAGTCGAAATCAGTACATAGTCGGCCCACATTTCCCAGTTACAGCTGCAGCGACCCTTCTTGGCACGCTCTCCACGAGACGCCGTTAGGTTTGTACTGTATTTTCCCTCTAGCTGCAAAGCTTCTTCCAGAGCTACCGTAGACGAAGTCTTCCCGGCCGAGATAGAATTCGACGTTCCAGATCGCCCGACATATGTTCTATTGGATAAAGATCTGGATTTCGGGCAGCCAATCTACACTTGGTTGCCCTGCTCCTCAAATCTGGCCTAAACAGACCTTGCAGTGCAGTAATGCACTCGATCTTTCTGAAACAGGCAGAAATCTGCGCCAAAGTACTGCCTCAGCTTAGGTAGTGTGGAATTGTTCAGAATATCTTTGTACCTGGTGACTATTTGGATGGAGGGCACCACAACCAAAGGACCGAGCCTTTTCTAGAAGAAGCAGCCCCCACATCGTCACAGATTCTCTTATAAATTTGATTGTAGAGACAATACAGTCCGCCTGACAGCGTTCCCCGGGAAAACGTCACATCCAAATAAGTCCTCACGAACGAAAGAGTGAGTAGCGTGATTCATCAACCCAAATGATGCCCTTCCACTCTTCTATTAACCAACAACGGAAAGCGAGGCACCACTGGAGTGGTCGGCGGGCATTATCTGGAGTGATGTAAGGGTTTGTGCGCCGCTAACCCAGCTTGGTAACCGTGGGCGTGCAGTTACCGACAGACTGCTCTGGTACAAATAGCTGTTCCAATAGCTTGGGTAACGTCTCCGGTCAGGTCTGTGGCGAAGGACGTGCGTGTCTTCATATCCTGCAGTAAGCTTCGTTTGGCACTGTCACTCAGTTTGTGCGCAGCTGACCTAACTCGGTAACCGAGGGCATACAGTTCCTGACGTAGATGACGTACTACTGAGGTGACGCACGAGTCAAATCGACAACAAAGCAGCGATAAGTCTGCCGGCGAGAACAGCTACCTTCGGAGTACGAAGACGTGAGTTCACCACCGGCAAAAAGGTTTTACGCTATATTGGCTCCCGAGAGTAAACGAATTTAAAAAAATTGTGTTATGAGTCTTCCACACAACGCACGCAAGTAGTAAAATTAATTCCTATGCAGCAAAATGATTTTTCAAGTATGGTTGTCGGCTGATTCGAAACCTGCGATTTCGTGCTCCAGTCTTTCTCGAGGGAAGGAGAGGAGATAATGTAACGTACTTGCAGCGGTAAACCTGCTATAATGAATATAGCTTCTTCTAAGCTTCTTCTAATGGTTGTTGTGTTAATTATATCATGAATAAACTTTCCTGCTAGTAGTGTAGTAATAATAATGAACAAGCTTTTAACTGCTAGTAATGTTGTAGTAGTAATTAAGATGAATAAAGTCTTATGCTGGTTGTTAATAATAACAACTAATGAAATAAACCTAACAGCCAGACAGAGATCTGACAAAACTATGAACTGAGAAAAACGTACTTACAACAAAAGCTTTATTAATCGAAAGTCCTGTTATCCTCCACCATACAACGAAGCTCTACTCACATAAACGAAGATCTCTTTACACATAAAAGCTCTCTCACGTAACACAAACAAACGCTCTCTGGCACATAAACAAAAGCTCTCCCTACGCACATCAACAAATAGCTCTCCCTGCGCACATCAACAAAAAGCTCTCTTAGGTAACGTTGAACGCGCCTATTTATACTGGCTACCACCACGTCATGACTTACACTCATTGCCAGATCTCATTCAGCGGGAGAAATACTATCTCGTTCAGTAAGAAGATAATTTACATAGAAAAATAAAATAACCAGAGATAGTAAAATCAAAAGGAAAGTGAATCTAGAGTATACGTTACACTGCCGGTGTAGTTAAGTTGAGAAAAGAGCTGCTCCGGAGTTGGAAGACGTGAGTTCGAATGTCCCCACCGTCGAAAAGGTTATATGTTATAATGGGGATCAAGTCTGTTTATATGGCGCTGTTACAGGATATATGCACTAATTCAGAGAAGGACAACAGTACTTCGAAGGCCTTCCTCGTGCAGGAAGACCGAAGGAGAATGTGAAAGAGAGAATCATCGGTGCTGTTCATAAACTCATTAAGAAAAAACCCATACGTCGCTGTTCGGGTAATAGGTTTAGATGTCGATGTATTGATTGGTAATGGGAAAAATTACTTATTAATATTTAAAGTTCCGCAAGATCTGTGCGAAATGGGTATCCCACAAACTGATAATTATCTATTAATTTTTAAAATTCCGCAAGCTCCGTGCCAAAAGTGTACCCCCGCAAACTGACAATTATTTATTAATTTTTAAAGTTCCGCACGCAAGATCTGTGCGAAATAGTTACCCCCCCCCCCCCTCAAACTGAAAATTATTTGTTAATTTTTAAAGTTTAGCAAGATCTGTGCGAAATAGGTACCCTACAAACTGACAATTAGTTATTAAATTTTAAAGTTCTGCAAGATCCGTGCCAAATGGGTACCACACAGACTGACAATTATTTATTAAATTTTAAAGTTTAGCAAGATCTGTGCCAAAAGGGTACCACGCAGACTGACAATTATTCTTTAATTTTTAAAGTTCTGAAAGATCCGTGCCAAATGAGGATCACAAAGACTGACAATTATTCTTTAATTTTTAAAGTTCTGAAAGATCCGTGCCAAATGGGGATCACAAAGACTGACAATTATTCTTTAATTTTTAAAGTTCTGAAAGATCCGTGCCAAATGGGGATCACAAAGACTGACAATTATTCTTTGTATAGACGTAGCGTCCGGGGTCACGGAAGTCACGGAGCGGCACGTGTCCTCCCCTATGATTAGAAATTTTAAATGCGAGGACCAGTCGACGACGAGACAGCAAATATCAATCAATACCAGGTTTAATGGCGTCACTACGAAGTTCAAAGAGGAAGAACCAAGAGCTTTATACATAATTATTCATTGATATTTAAATTACTCGTTGATGTCTATAAAAGGTGAGCCATCAAAACGAAACGAAAAAAATGTCCACCTTTTAGATTTGACTGCGATTCTTTTTGTGAGGAAATAAAATCACGGCAAAATGCTATTAATGCAGAAAACTCATTATGTAAGTTCTTTTAAATATCAGCAAAGAAATTTGTGATGTTTAAAAGAATTTTTAAAAAAGGAGTGGACTTTATTTTCAGAAAACTTAGCATATTGCCAAAATCTAAGCTGGACTGCTCGTCATTGTTCATTATCAGCAGCACCTGAAGGGTAATACATAACAAAAAATATTTGCTATGCACTTAAAAGGATCAAATTTTGTGACGTTTGTGGAGAACCTGTTTCCGAGAATAGCCTACATCAAAAAGGAAAACATCAGTTTACACTAATTCTGCCACTACCACCCCATTCCCCAGGGAAACATCAATTCACACTCAATCGTACCTTTCCCACAATTTTTTTGGTGATGCTAATGATTCATTTATACACAATTCGTAATAAAAAAAAAAAAACGAAGCACTCTGAAAGAATCATCCAATCGAGATAAAAATTGATGCGTACAATGTACATATATAGGAAAGGAAATGATTGCAATTCCAGAGCAAATTGGGCCATTTATTCGGATAAAACAGCTACACGAGTGGAACAAGTCAGTACGCTGTAGCGCTACCTATTGCTCGGATACAAGCGGTTACCCGGCGTAGCATAGAGGCATACAATTCACGGATACTGATCTGAGGTATAGCATGCCAAATGGCGTCCAAATTGCAGGCCAGTTCGCCAACATTCCAGGATTGGCGTAGCGGGCGTCCCATTTGCAGCGCCTCTTATTGCTCGGATACAAGCCGTTACATGGCGTAGCATAGACGCATACAGCTCACAAATACTGACCTGAGGTATAGCATGCCAAATAGCTTCCAAATTGCAGGCCAGTTCTCCAGCATTCCAGGACTGGCGTAGGTAGCGTCCCATCTTGTCCCAAAGATGTTCGATTGGTGAGAGATTGGACGATTGGGCTGACCATGGAAAGGTGTCGACATTACAGAAGCAGGCCTAGGAGAGCCGTTCCGTGTGTGTCCGGGTATTATCCTGTTGAAAAATTGTTAGGTGATGCTGCGATAGGAATGGTAACACAACAGGTCGCAGAATGTCGTTGACGAACCGTTAAGCCGTGAGGGTGGTACGGAGGAGTACCAAAGGTGTCTGGTTATCGTAGGAAATGGCTTCCCAGACAGTCACTCCCAGTGTGCGAGCCGTGGTAAAGGTAGAATCCGCGCGCTGGCCGGATAGTCTCCAGAAACGTACGCGCTGCTCAGCGGCGCCAAGTGCAAACCGTAACTCATCGTTGAAGACAACACGATGCCACTGGGCACTATCCACTACAACCGGCGATGGTCAGTGGTAAGCGGCGTAGTGATCTCCTCGAATATAGTCCCCGTGCCGCAACTCGTCTGGAAACGTTGCGGATGGATACTTCCGGACCTGATGTGGACGACGCAGAAAGGCAGAAAGGCTACGGATAGTTGAGAGCGACAAATTCGGTTCTGTTGGTGCAGTTCTCAGGACCACTCGATCCTCGCCTTTTGTCTTTGCCCTCGGCTGTCCAGGGACTGCGTTCCGCTGGGATGTGACCTCCTGTACTACCCATTGGCGTCAACATCGTTCAATTGCAGCGTCACTCCGACCCAAATGCCTGGCGATACGGCGACTTGACCAACTGGCCTCTCTCAGCCCAATTATACAGTAGTGGCCAAAATTGTGGAAACCTTTTGGAAATGGTGTTTTTGAGGTTTGATGGCGCATAAAACTACTGTTTTTTTTTTTTTTGGAGTAATACCATAAAATTATATATCAATAGAAAGATAATTTCATCAAGAATGTAATACAATAACTTTTATGAAGGATTTTGTATTAAAACAGCAGTTATAAAGAAGAAAAGTGAAACACATAGAAAAAATGAAATATACAAAAATTCTCACCATGTCAGTTAATACTTAGTTGGGTAACCTTTAGCGTTAATTACGGCCTTACAACGCCTTCCCTGGAGTGAGCCAAGTTTTTTAGTTCTGCATCTGTTATAATGTGAAACCAAGATTGAATTATTGTTTTTATTAATTGGGGTTTATTGCTGGGTTGCTTCTGACTAACAAGTTTCTTTAGTCGGCTCCATAGATTTCGATGGGGTTAAGGTCTGGGCTATTCTCAGGCCATTCCAGCAGTGGAATATGATTATCTTGAAACCAATTTTTTGCACACAGCAGCAACATGACATGGAGTTGAATCCTGTTGAAATATAAATGCTTCATTATCTTGGAAAAAATCACGTGCGGAAGGCTTCAGTTTGGGTTCAAGTATTTCATTAATGTATTTTTGGCCATTTATATTCCCATTAATCACTAAAATTCTGCCCACACCTTTTGATGTCATACAACCCCAGATCATAACACTTACTGGGTGTTTCACGGTACATGTAATGCAATCAGGATGAAAATCTTCTCCGATTCTTCTCCTTACGTATTTCATGCCATCACTACCAAACAGAGAGATTTTGATCTCTACAAATAACACTGTCCCATTGTTCCGCTGTCCAGTTAACATGGGTTTTAGCCCATTTTAATCTTTTCAACCTTTGTTTGAGAGATAAAAAGCGCTGTTTCCGTGGAATTCTAGCTTTTAGATCAAATTCCTGCAGTCTGTGCCGAACAGTCTTTGCACTCAACTTCACATTGCATTGCGCCATTTCATCTTGTATATACACCCAGATGATTTTCTTCTGTCACCTAGGCACAGTCTCTTAATTCTTCTATCATCACTTGCTGTTGGGCACCTTTTCCTGCCTTTACGAGTCTGGTTTTGTAGTGACTGAGTCTCCTTATACCTCTTCAAAAATTTAGAAATGCCACATTTGATTATATTTCCACCAATTTTTCTTCTAATTTCTTCATAACTGAAGCCTTGTTCACTTAATAGTACTATTTTAGATCGCTTTCTGGGTGACCAGTCAACTATTTGCGCTATTTCTAAATGAAAGAACAAAAAAGAAAAAACTTGATAGCAATCACATAACACACTGACAAATGTCCTCCTCTCAGCTCCAATACATGACATCAATAGCTGAATCCTACTGTGACCTGATTGGCTCATTGCCAAAACAAGATGACACCTGATTGGCTCTCTAAATACTCATGCTCATTGGCTACATTCAAATGGAGGAAAGCTACTTCATATCAACCTAAGCAAGTTGTGTCCTTTTTCTGGTTATTTGGCTATAACTTTTCATAGAATACAGATAATTAAACAAACTTTGTTGCATTACATTCTTGATGAAATTATCGTTCCATGGATATATAATTTTAAGGTATTACTCCAAAACAAAATGGTGTTATGAGCCATCAAACCTCAAAAATACACTTTTTCCAAAAGGTTTCCACAATTTTGGCCACTACTGTACGTCCTCTCTCAAACTCGCTCATATGCTCGTAGTGTGCACGGATCCGACCTCGAGGCATCCTCACAGTCCGTGGAAATTAATTCAACCGCAATTCGCTGTCATAATTGTCATTGCGTGCGATCTTTGCTCTTGATGTAGTCTCCTCGATGAGCGGTTCTTATGCGCTGTGGTGGACCACTATTTAGTCATTGGTCCTCTTTTTTAATCATTTGCATATTCGGTCTTGAGGTACTTGCATGCGGAGCGGCCATGGACAATGCGCGCCTAACCCAATGAGATGGGCAGGCATCAAAATCACGTGGGCAAAAAAATTTATTTTCTCAACTTCTCTTACTAATGCGGTAGAAGTTGGAACTTGGATTGGAAACAGTGCCGGATTTAAGGCTTTTAAGGCCTTAGGCCAAATTTTCTATGCGGCCCCCTCCCCACCCGGCCACCCATATTTCAATTTGCTCTTATAAGATTTTCTAATTAACTTATCTTTAAGTTAAGAATATAATAATTGGTAGTATAATTTTATTGTTAAATAAGTATTATTTAAATAAAAAATATTTTGATTTAATAAACATAGACAAAGAAGTTCATGCCTATCGAGGAACAACACTTTACATTTTGAAACCTTAGACCTACATTTGAAACCGACACACGATGCATTCTTATAACACGAAAATAAACAATAGTATTTCATGTTTTGATTCTTTAAAATTGCATTACAACAACAAAATTCATAAAGTATATAAAAATTAATTGTAAGGTGTTTTAGGAATTGATATAAATTGACACATTTTTTTACAAGTTTGATGTATTTGTACATAAGAAAAATGGAATCATAAGCTTAAATAAGTAATCTATTACAAGTATGAGTACTCAGCTCTTGCTGCACTTTATAAAATGAAACCCTTATTTCTAACATCTGCAAATACAACTAAACCTAATAAACAAAAGTAGTTATGAGTGAGTTAGTACAAAAAATTACCACTACTTTATTTTATCCAAGTAAATTAAAATATCGATACCTCCCTTTTCTAACTTTTTCTGGTCTATTCTCTCCGTTTTTCTGGATTGTACACCTGCGGCCTTCTAGAGCCTGCGGCCTACTTGGCCTAGTGGTAAATCCGCCGCTGATTGGAACCCTTATTTTTTTGAATCTCCCCATTTTTATCAACGTTCTTTCCGCAATTGATTTTTAATATAAAAAAATATTAAAAACATTAATTTAAATTTTTATTTTATAAAAAGTGAGAAGCTCAAACTTACATCTGGAATGCTTACAATTTAATTGACCGAAATGCCCTTTCCCCGCCAACTAGCATGATGGTTATACTTAGTACAATGAAGTTAGTTACGGTTTGCTGTGATTATCTAGCATTGATGTTCCGAGAAAAGACCCAATATCTATCTGCCTCTTTCTCGGCGTGGGAAAATCCCTAATCCGCATTCTCGCGTTCACTATCTGATCGCACGAGGCTACTTTGCAAGAAGCTTTTGGGAATGAAGAGGACAATGAGACGAACTTAGAAGGAGGCGGACGGCATTTAAGAAAAGTGTTGTTTTGAGAGCCAGAATTTTATTATTATTATTTTTTGCAGGTAATTGATTTTCGATTTATGAAAATTAATTAGGGATTTGGGAACTTTTTTTAAAATGCTTACTGCGCTTAGGAAGTTAAGTCGCTGCGCTCGCGCGTAACTTAGAGGTAACAATGATGTGGAGTTTCACCGGGATCGAACGATTTCCTCGGGGTACTTTGTTGGTTTTGGCAAAGAGTGTATTTAAAGTTCTGCAACATCTGTGCCAAATGGGTACCCACAATCTGACAGAATAGAAAAAATATATATATTAAGTAAGACTAGAGTCAACTCTTGCAAAGAAATGGTTGCAGTATTTGAATCTAGTGCCCCCTCCCCCTCCCCCATAGGGTTAACAGACTTTGTCACGGGTAATGAGACGTGTTTTTATTACTGTACCACTCACAGAAAGAGCGACAATATTGTTTCGATAGCGGAAGGTGAACCGCGTCTCCAAATCTTCAAAGACTTTCGCTCAAGAAAAGAGGTATAATGAATAAGGCTTTTGCTACCAAGCTAATTATCGTGAATATAGCTTTCACTAATATTATAATGAATTCAATGCTTGTACTAAGCTTCTAATAGTGAATTCAAATGGTTGTTGTTACTAGTTAATTAAGATCATGAATAAAGTCTCCTGCTAGTAGTGTAGTAATAGTAATGAACAAACTTATAACTGGTAGTAATGTTGTAGTAGTAATTAAGATGAATAAAGTCTTATGCTGGTTGTTACTAATAACACTAAATGAAATAAACCTAACAGCCAGACAGAGGTCTGACAGTACTATGAACTGAGAAAGACGTACTTACGTAAAACCTTTTATTATGAACTTCTTGAATCATCCAACACACACACACTAATCGTATCACAATAATGAAGAAAACCTAATCACATAGAACGAAGCTCTCCCTACACACATCAACAAAAAGCTCTCTTTCACATAAACAAACGCTCTTCCTATACAACAACAAACGCTCTCCTTTTGTATCGCTGAACGCGCCTATTTATACTGGCTACCACCACGTCATGACTTACACTCATTGCCAGATCTCATTCAGCGGGAGAAATAACATCTCGTTCAGTAAGAAGATAATTTACATAGAGAAATAAAATAACCAGAGATAGTAAAATCAAAAGGAAAGTGAATCGAGAGTATCGTTACAGAGGTTGTTCACAATTTTTTTCAGTTTCCAGAGTTGTAACCGTGAACACCTTACCTGAAAAAATGACGATAAACGGCCAATACACCGCACCAAAATTGTTTTGCCCAAATTGGCTAAGAAGATGAAGGAGCAGCGTCCATCAACACACACACACACACACACACACACACACACACTCTCTCTCTCTCTCTCTCTTCATGAAAATGTTACTGCTCGCAAAAACCGTGAAGTTTTGGGTTATATGGAGAAGGAAAAAAAATCGAACATCTACCCCCATCCTTTCTATTCATCCGATTTCGCACCACACGATTTTTGGTTGTTTCCAAAAATTCAGAAGCAACTTGTTGGACAGCCTTTTCCAAGGGTGTAAAAACTTGCAATGTGCGTTATTCAGAGAAAGTACCCCAAGTATTCCAGAATTGGCGTAGACGTACGCAACTTTATACAGATGCCGAATGACAGCAGTTTGAAGGATAAGTCTCTTTAAGTTTAGTGCAATGACTTTTGTTCTGCAAATGCATGTCAAAAAATTTTTCAACGTCCCTTGTACTAGCGGCCTTCAAAACTTTCCGCAAAGAATTCTAACTCGTTTTGTTATCATTTTAAAAGATCAGTAAATAATTTAAGTTAAATGACAAAAAAAAAAAAAAAAAAAAAAAATCACGACATTTATATTGATGCTAAGTTCATCTGTTTTAGATGTTCAATATTATTTACCTGCATTTTGATCGGGATAGGGGTTCTTCCTAGAGAGCAATGTCCACAAAGCTGCAATGTCTTTCTCTTCTTGAACTCTCATAATGTCGACGGCGAATGGCCAGTCTGAGTATCGTCCACGACATCTGTTTCGGACGGCGGCCCAGGCAGCCGCTCTCCACTCCACCGAATAACAAGAGCTCTTGTGACAGACGGTATCATTGGAACGACAGCATTCTTCCCACTGGTGTTTCATCTTGGCAAGCTCTGAAAAAGAAAGGATTCAAAAATCACTTCCCGTTCTGAATACAGTGCATGGAAAATAAACTACGTTATACGTGTAGCTTAAAGAAATAATCGGTGTTAACTACAATTCATGACCAGACTGTGTAAAAATCCTCATTATCATCATCATAATATGACATCACAGATCATCAATATTCCTCGCCGACATGAAAAATTGCGGCGTCGTGACGCAATTTTTGAGGAAAATTGCGGCAAAGAGAGGAAACTTTTCCTCCAAAATTCTGTATTTCCCAGTTCCTTCTCACCACTATTCTCAAATCCCAGTCTTTCCAGGTCTTGTCTTATACAGTCTATCCACCACTTTCTCGGTCTTCCCCTATAATTTCCCCCTCCAGCATTGTATAACGAAGTAAATTTCTCCGTCATTTTTGGGGCATCGAATTCGGGTCCCCTCACTTCGGAGTAGGTCGCTCTCCCAGCTGAGCTACGCGGACGAATGCTCTCGCTGCTATCTGCCTCTATCTCATGTGTGTCCTACGTGGCAGGCATGTCACATCTCCCCTCCCCCCGAAAGAGGGCCGGGGGCATGGACCACGGGTCAACCGGGACTATGTGTCGCTGTAGGCAGTCATCCGCTGAAGAACGTACATTGGAGAACTTCCAGTCAATTTGGTATGTGGAACGTAACACCACACACGTTTTATTTTTCGAAGTGCTGAAAAAGAGATTTTCTTATTTTTCCTGTTTCGCGGAGTGGAAAGGACATCACACCATTGCAAGAACTTTAACGGCTAGGTCATTCTTGAAGTTCGGGTGCCAATATAACGAAGTAAATTTCTCCGTTATTTTTTATCCACGCCGGGCATCGAAGCGGGTCCCCTCACCCCGGAGTAAGTCGCTCTCCCAACTGAGCTACGCGGACGTATGCTCTCGTTGCTATCTGCCGTTATATCATGTGCATCCTGCGTGGCATGCACGTCACAATTGCTCTTGCAGGTTGTCTGCTACTCTTCTCATCACACGACCAGACGTCTTCATGGCTTCCTATTTGTCATGATTGGTTGCATCTATAAATCCTTTAATTCGTAGTTGTATCTTTTCCCCCACCTATCCTTTTCTGAATCATATAATAATCCAAAAATTATTCTAAACACACTGTTTCCAAATACCTTCAGCCTATTCCCCATTTTCATTAAACACTATGTGGTATAACGAAGTAAATTTCTCGGTCATTTTTGTCCACGCCGGGGCTCGAACCCGGGTCCCCTCATTCCGGAATAAGTCACTCTACCAATTGAGCTACGCGGACGTTCGTTCTGACTGCTATCTGCCTTTATGTCGTGTGCGTTCTGCTGGGCAGGCAGGTCACACGCCTCCCCCCGAAAGAGGGCCGGGGACATGGTCCGCGGGTCAGCCGTGACTATGAATCGTCGCAGAAAGCCATCCGCTGTAGAACGTGCACATGAGAACTCCCAGTCAATCTAGTGTGTGGAATGCAACGTCACACACATATATTTTTCGAAGCGCTGGAGAAGGGATTCTCTGATTTTTCCTATCTCGCGGTGTGGAAATAACATCACACCATTGCGAGATTTTGAACGGCCGGGTCATCCGGAAAGTTCGGGCGCCATTATAACGAAGTAAATTTCTCCGTCATTTTTGTCCACGCCGGGGCTCGAACCCGGGTACCCGCAATCCGGAATAAGTCGCTCTACCAATTGAGCTACGCGGACGTTCGTTCTGACTGCTATCTGCCTTTATGTCGTGTGCGTCCTGTTGGGCAGGCACGTCACAGTGGACAAAAGTGTTTGGACACTGTGAGTCAATAGAAAAACAGTATTGCATTTAGATCAGTAGCGGGTAGGTCCTCCATTTTCAGAGATTCCAGCAGCTACCCGTCGAGGTAAACTGTTCACAAGTCTATGGAGAACGGGATGTTCCTCTTTTCTGCTTTGAGTACATCGACCAAATCTGTCAGTGAAGAAGGTCGTGTTGGTATAGACCTCACCCTTCGTTCAAGTTCATCCAGTAGGTGTTTAATGGGATTGAGGTCCGGGTTCTGAGGGGGCCAGCCCATTCTTGAGACCTGATTTTCCTTATACCATTCCATTATAGCCCTGAAAATATGACAAGTGGTATTATCGCCCGAGAAGAAACAATCGTCGTGCCGTAGAACCACCACAATTTTGGAAGCATCCAGGATATCTCTACACAGTACAGAGTTCATGTTGCCATAAATAAAGACAAGTGGACCCCCACCGTACCAGAGCTGAAACAGCCCCATGCCATAACTCCACCGTGCTTCACAGTCAGCACTGTACACTCCGGAGGCAGACGTTTTCCAGGTAACAGCCAAACCCAGACACGTCCATCCGATCGGAATAATGTGAAGCGGAATTCGTAGCTCCATAAGACCTGCTGTCATTGCTCCAATGTCCAATTTTTTTGCTGTTGACAACATTGTAACCGCGTGGTTTGATTGGTCTTTGTGATGAGAGGTTTATGGGCGGCTGCTCGGCCATAATACCAGAGTTCATGGGCCTCATTTCTAAGTGTCTTGGGGGAGACCATAACATCTGTAACCATCTGGAACTCACGAGCTATGGCGTGCATTGGTCGGGACCAGGTTTTCCGGATCTCCCTCTGCAACAGCCTCCGGTCCCAGGGTTGCAGTTTCGTGGATCTTCCAGGATAAAGTGAATTCCTGCAATGTCCCGTCTTCCATTTGTTGATGACAAAGGCTACAGTCCATTTAGCGACCTGTCAGCATCAGCGATGTTTCTTATGTTCATACCTTTAGTAAGCAGCCTATTATAACGCCCTTTTCAAATTCGGAGAGCTCTCTCCAGCTAGCCATTTTATTAGCGATTGAGCTGAGCATGATCATGATCATATGTAGAGGATTTTAGGAAGGGAGTGTCTGACTCCAGGTCTTAAACAACCCTTAGAAATAGGAAACTAGGAGATTTGGGCTAGAGCGCCCCATAGGAAAGTGACACGGAAGCGAAGTAGAAAGGGGGAGGAAGACGCCCTTATTTATTACCGGGGGCCAGTACCCAAGGTCCGACGGCTTAACGTGCCCATCCGACGCACGGCGGATATTTTTTTTTTTGATTGGAGGTTTAACGACCACCGTGAGCAACTCAATGGGCTATAAGCAGTCGCCCGTCCCTAATTTAGGGTCACTGGTTCCAGGAAAGAGAGAGAGAGCCAGTGCCGTAAGACAAACACAACATCCATGCCTCACCGGGATTCAAACCCGGACCCCGTTCGGACGAATGATCAGAGGCCATCGCTTAGACCACTGCGCCACCGGGGCGGCGGATATTTAGTGGATCGAGCGTTCGTACCTGCCTGGGATCGAACCTGAGGCCCTTTCCGTGGCAGTCACGAACGTTGCCCACTCGGCCACCCGCGGCCCGATTGAACTGAGCGTACCCCCGTTGCCGTTTTTATACCTTATCAACCAGGTGTCTGCTACGGGAGCACACCATTGCGCCTGCGTAAGGGTGTCCAATTACTTTTGTCCACATAGTGTAGTCACCCATACCTCGCATTCATAGGTCAGTACTGGTCTTACTAAGGTATTTTACATGCTGCTCTCTCTACCATTAATATCCGGACACCTTTAAGTCGACAAATAAAAATTTTTTTAAGAAAATTTAATATAGTGTGCTGAAATCTTTTGCCCTTATGACGTCTTCGTGGAATATTCTTCACTAGTTTTTCATGAATGTCACCAATATGTTGCGCCATTGGGTCTGCAAAGCAGCGACCAATTCAGCTTCATTTGTTGGGCGGCTGCCTCTTCTACCGCCCACACGACGACTCAGTTCGTCCGAGAGATTTTCTATACCAGGGGTCGTCAACCTTTTAATACCTACCGCCCACTTTTGTATCTTTGTTGATGGTAAAATTTCCTTAAAGCCCACCGGTGCCGCAGTAACTCAATTTAGCGCAAGTGCGAAGTAATTTTTATAAGAGAGGGTTTATAAAAAACATGTACTTAAATTTATCTTTTTATTTGTACTTTATGTATGTTTATACATAGATAATTTCAATTTAATGAATTTCTGCATCTCCATCGATACAGCGCCTACTAGTGCGGGAGCTGCTTAAATTGAAGAAAATGAAAGTTAAATGCGAAAATAAAGTTTTAAATTACCTTTAATTAGTGATTAATTAGATCATTGAGGCTGATGCTGCGTGACTAAATATTTGATATCTGGTTCGATTTTCGTAAGGAACAAACGAAGGTCTCTTCTTTCGGTGATATTCAGAAGGTTTCTCTGTTTGGTGATAATACTGATCCGGTACCGGGCCGAGCTGGGTTATGCATTCACCGCTCGCCACCAATAGATACGACTCGGCCGCTCTACCAATTGTTGCGGTCTCATGGGTCATTATCCCACCGTTGACCACCAATTGATACAAACGTGCCGAGCGATATAATTTATTAACACTCGTCCACAAATGACACGTTCGGGGTCTCGATCCCGCCGCAGTCGGCAATTTATCCGCTATTTGGATACGAGACTTGTGGGTTCTTGTAATTCGGGAGCTGGTAGATTTTAGCGAGAATGTTAGCGGCTTGCTAAAACACAGGAATTTAATACAAGGAATTATCTACAACACCAGAGCCTATAGAATGACTGGAGTAAAATTAACAATCGTTTTTTATTTGTAGGAGGAAACTCTATCCCGGGGCATTGCCCACGGCGATACAAACACAAGTTATGCTCCTTATTCAGAGCTAATATCATCTAGCCCTAGATTCTGGAATCAGACTTTCGCCTCAAAAGGGCGTATCAAAGTTCAAATTTAGAGTCTGGGTTCAGTTAATGTTCTCAGTTCCTCCACTCAGTGACAGGATAACAACAAACAGAAAAAAGTACTCACTTATTGCTTGCTGCTTGTTTTGTAATCTAGGCTATACAAAGCACTATTCGAATTATTATGAGGCTCTGTCGACCCCTTCCACACACTGTTGCGCTTTATTTGGCTTAATAGTCCTTTCACCTGTGCGAACGCGCAGAAGGATTTTTACTTCCTTCGAGGGGTACCGAACTTGTGGGGAGGATTTCACCAGTGTGTAACAGAGGGTCTTCACAAATTTGCTGGCTTTCCACTCTTTCTTTTGACGTCGCGGAGAGAGAACTCCTCCGCTCTTCACCGACCGTGTGTAGGGGGGGGGAGTAACACCCAGAATTGACTCCTCTTCGCCCAGAAGACGAGGGCTGTAGGGTGGACAAGGGGGGGCATCTCTCTTTTGAACTCCGTCAAGAAACTTCGTCGGCAGCAGGGAGAAACGCTTACGTATTACTTCGGACAGGTCAACGACCTTCCCTCTTTGGATGGAGACGGCGTTTTCGTGAGGCTGGTTTGCTGGTCGTGTTTCATTAATGCTTTTTAGTAGACATTCTCAATTTGGCATATTTAATGGTCTTACCCAGCCGCCTAATTATTGTTAAGCTGTACTTTTTCCTCGTACCCCGGTGGCTTACCGCTGCGCTCGAAGTACAGTGGACTATCTTAGGTCACGCCGGACGTCAGGCTTCGCACATTGCGGGCCCCCTACGTCTGACCACTGCGTAGAGCCGTATGGCGTATTCTCTTCGTAGCAATTTCTCAGTGCGTCTTACAGCAGCGTACCGAGATAACTAACTCTCTTTCTCTTCTTCTGAATCATTTCGGCTATCCCCAGTCACGCGGCTTCATCTGCCTCTTTTCTGTCGACACTTGAGATTTGTCTCTTGTCTTTCGTACGGAGCGCCGTCGCTTCTGCAATAATAGTTCCGCTCTGCCCTACGCCCCTCATAATCGTAATTTTCAGCGTTCCATACAAATTTTTGTCACTGATGGCACACTTGAAGTCGTATTTATGAGAGTCTGGATGCCTCTCAGTTTCCGACTGGGTGGTCCCCTTGTTGAACAGGCCTCCAAAGGCGATTTCCTAATTCCTTAGTTTCCACCGAGACAAAGAGAATTACAATACTTCTCGAATTAAAAATGAGTTAATTTTCCAATTTAATTTGCAATATGACAAATATTTAATTTAATCATCATAATTTAACCACGCCTATCAAGTCCGTCCCCCCTTTTTAATAGTAATTAATTTGGACCCAATTTTCGTATCAATACGATTAACAGCATTAAAGCCTGATTCTCCAAATATGTGAAAAATGATATTCAATAAATTAAATATCATTTTTCACATATTTGGATATAACGCAGCCATTTTTTTTTATTTTGTCAGAGTTTTTGGTATCCACCACTATCGAAATTATATTTGCTCTCTTGTTTGACGTCGTGTTGTTTTAGCTCTGCAGATAACATTCTCTGCAAGAAAAGAAAAAGTTTTTTCGCATTTAATTTCTTCTTATATTATTTCGTGCGTGATCTACATCATTAATAAAGCATGTTTTGTGTTATCCTCAACACTCTGTATTTACGGATTGCCTTGCTTTAATTCTATATTCAAAGTTTAGAGATGGAATTCGAAAGTAAATTGCAAAAGCATATTTTAAAAAGTCAAACGTTGTTAGCAATATATTCGATATATGGCAGAAGAATCAAATTTGAAACAACGGACAAAAAACCCCACCGCCCATCATGAAAGCTTGAATCGTCCACTAGAGGGCGGTAGGGACCAGGTTGACGACCCCTGCTCTATACGTTTCATGGCAGGACTCTGCGCTGCCCAGTTGAACTTTCCGACGTCCATGGCCTCAAACCAATCTGTAACAACTTGGGAAGCATTGTATTGTGCGTTGTGTGACGTATATTCTAAATTAACTTTCCTTTTTAGTTTCTTTCCCTATGCAAATTTTGAGTTTGTTCTCAGGTATACTTCACACTTAACGTGATATCTTCTCTCTCAAACGAATACGTTTGGCAACACAATTAAGGTAGAATGAACGTGACGTATGCCTGTTATGAGATAAGAACCAGAAATAAAAATTACGAATGTGGGATGTTGATTTGTGTTACAGATGTGTTTTGTGATTTGTATACTATCCTGAAGTGCTATTATCTGTGCTGGAGAAATAAAGCATCATTTACAGTAAGTTGACTTCTGTTGAAATGTTTCGCCTAGCCGTTAAGGTTTAATTTAGGAACTGTTTCATCGTATGGATATGCTTTTAAAATAACTTAAGAACAGCGATAAAGGATCAGTACGAAAAGACCTTACGTTATAGTTGTCCTGCTTACAAAGGTGTATGGGTCGTTCCCAAAGTATTTCTACAATGTTGCTAGTGCATAATTGTCCAAGACCTTTAGGGGAGCACAGAATTCCTGCTTTTCTCCAAAGTAACCAATGGACTCCCCAGCCGAACTATGTAAAACAGTTCCATTACATTACGCTGCAGTCTCCAAACTTCATTGTCCGGAAGGTGCCTTTCTTCCTGCATCCGTGACAGCCATGAACCACCATCAGACTATAGTAGACTGCGTGTCGTGACTTGTCAGTCCAAAGCACAATTTTCCATTCGTTGAAAATCCAAGATCGACGTTCTTTTCCCCACGTCAGCCGCGGGTGGCCTAGTGGTCAGCGTTCGTGACGGCCATGGAGATAACCCCAGGTTCGATCCTGGGAAGGTACGAACGTTCGAACCACTAAATATCCGCCGTGCGTCGGATGGGCACATTAAGCCGTCGGACCCCGGGTACTGGCCACCCGGTAATAAATAAGGGCGTCTTCCTCCCCTTTTTTACATCGCTTCCGTGTCACTTTCCTATCGGGAACCCTAGCCCAAATCTCCTAGCTTCCTATTTCTAAGGGTTGTTTAAGACCTAGGGTCAGACACTCCCTTCCTAAAATCCTCTACATATAATCTGATCTGATCTTCCCCCACGTGAATTGGAGTGTGACATTAGTCGAAGTGATTAGCGGCTGTGGTTGGCTGTTTGACAGCAGTAGCCCATACCGTACAGCATCCTACACACTGTACTGTTACTAACACCAGTACCAACAGTTTCACATAGGATTTGACAGAGGTAACCCATGTTTGCAGCGTCCTGCGTACTGTACTGATGCTGACATTAGTACCAATAGTCTCACATAGAGTTTGAAGTGGTAACCCATGTCGTGCAGCGACCCGCACACTGCATTGATACCAACATCACTCCCAATAACCCGTAGTACCCCATGTTGCGCAGCGTCCTGCGCAATCTACTGGTGCTAATATCAGTCCTGATAGTCTCACATAGCGTCTGACAGTGGTAACCCATGTCGTGCAGCGACCCGCACACTGCATTGATACCAACATCACTCCCAATAACCCGTAGTACCCCATGTTGCGCAGCGTCCTGCGCAATCTACTGGTGCTAATATCAGTCCTGATAGTCTCACATAGCGTCTGACAGTGGTAACCCATGTCGTGCAGCGACCCGCACACTGCATTGATACCAACATCACTCCCAATAACCCGTAGTACCCCATGTTGCGCAGCGTCCTGCGCAATCTACTGGTGCTAATATCAGTCCTGATAGTCTCACATAGCGTCTGACAGTGGTAACCCATGTCGTGCAGCGACCCGCACACTGCATTGATACCAACATCACTCCCAATAACCCGTAGTACCCCATGTTGCGCAGCGTCCTGCGCAATCTACTGGTGCTAATATCAGTCCTGATAGTCTCACATAGCGTCTGACAGTGGTAACCCATGTCGTGCAGCGACCCGCACACTGCATTGATACCAACATCACTCCCAATAACCCGTAGTACCCCATGTTGCGCAGCGTCCTGCGCAATCTACTGGTGCTAATATCAGTCCTGATAGTCTCACATAGCGTCTGATAGTGGTAACCCATGTCGTGCAGCGACCCGCACACTGCATTGATACCAACATCACTCCCAATAACCCGTAGTACCCCATGTTGCGCAGCGTCCTGCGCAATCTACTGGTGCTAATATCAGTCCTGATAGTCTCACATAGCGTCTGACAGTGGTAACCCATGTCGTGCAGCGACCCGCACACTGCATTGATACAAGCATCACTCCCAATAACCCGTAGTACCCCATGTTGCGCAGCGTCCTGCGCAATCTACTGGTGCTAATATCAGTCCTGATAGTCTCACATAGCGTCTGACAGTGGTAACCCATGTCGTGCAGCGACCCGCACACTGCATTGATACCAACATCACTCCCAATAACTCGTAGTACCCCATGTTGCGCAGCGTCCTGCGCAATCTACTGGTGCTAATATCAATCCTGATAGTCTCACATAGCGTTTGACAGTGGTAGCACATGTCGTGCAGCGTCCAACGCTCTGTACTTGTGCTCACAACAGTCCCGATAGTCTCATATAGGGTTTGCCAGTGGTAACAAATGTCGTGCAGGGAGTTCTGCGCACTATACTTGTGCTAACATATGTTGTAATTTAAGTCAACATTAATTTGCGTTCCGAATGGACAGTCCTTTACAGAGTTCTCCTGTCACGTTCTGTTATTTTAAGAGGTTTACCAGGTCGTTTCTCGGCCTATTTAGCCCCAGTAAGCTTCCATTTGCATGTCGCATCACCAACCATAGGCCTAGGGACCTTCAATGCAGCTAAAAAGTCATGTACGGAGCGATTGCTTATGTGGCACCCAAGCCTTAATCCCATCCGGAAATCAGTTAACAAACTCTGTTGGCAGAGACCTTTTGCATTTACAGTTATAGCCCTGCGAGCACATTTAAGTTGGGTCTGTGACGTGGTGCTTGCTAGATCCTCATTCACTATCAACAGAGTGATGCCACGATATTAATATTAAGGCAGGGTATGACGTGTACACTAATTTATCTTTCATTTTTAGTTTCTTTCTCTATGTAAATTTTGAGTTCATTCTCTTTGGGCGTTTCAACCTCAACGGTATATTTTCCTCCGTAACGTGCTTGCCCCGCAGGGCGCACACGACATAAAGGCATATAGCAGCGAGAACGAGCATCAGTTGGGAGAGCGACTTGTTCCGGAATAAGTGGACTCGGGTTCGATCCCCGGCGTGGACCAAAATGACGGAGAAATTTACTTCGTTATAATGGCGCCGAACTTCCCAGATGACCCGGCCGTTAAAGATCTCGCAATGGTGTGATGTTCTTTCCACACCGCGAGACGGGAAAAATAAAAGAATCCCTTCTCCAGCGCTTCGAAAAATAAATGTGAGTGACGTTGCATCCCACACACCAGATCGGCTGGGAGTTCTCAAGTACACGTTCTACAGCTAATGGCTGCCTGCAACGATTCATGGTCACGGCTGACCCGTGGGCCATGCCCCCAGCCCTCTTTCGGGGTGTGGGGGTGGAGATGTGACGTGCCAGCCCCGCAGGAGGCACACGACATAAAGGCAGATAGCAGCGAGAACGAACGTGTGCGTAGCTCAGTTGGTAGAGCAACTTCTTCCGGAATAAGTGGACTCGGGTTCGATTTCCGGCGTGGACCAAAATTGACGGAGAAATTTGCTTCGTCATAATGGTGCCCGAACTTTCCGGATGACCCGGCCGTTAAAGATCTCGCAATGATGTGATGTTCTTTCCACACCGCAAGACGGGAAAAATAAAAGAATCCCTTCTTCAGCGCTTCGAGAAATAAATGTGTGTGACGTTGCAATCCACACACCAGATCGGCTGGGAGTTCTCAAGTACGCGTTTTACAGCGGATGGCTGCCTGCAACGATTCATGGTCACGGCTGACCCGTGGGCCATGCCCCCGGCCCTCTTTCGGGGGGGGAGATGTGACGTGCCTGCCCCACAGGACGCACACGACATAAAGGCAGATAACAGCGAGAACGAACGTCTGCGTAGCTCAGTTGGTAGAGCGACATGTTCCGGAATAAGAGGACTCGGGTTCGATCCCCGACGTGGACCAAAAATGACGGAGAAATTTACTTCGTTATACCTCATTCAATGAATGATTTTGGTGGCATCAGTCTTGAGGTCAGAGTGAATGACTTGTGCGTGTTGACATGATAAGAACGAACTATATATTATATGGAGCGAGCAGCGAGTGGGGTGGCGTGGACTGATTAGCTTTGCTTTACGTTGTATTTGTACGACTAGCTGTATGTAAAGAAGTTGTAACTGTTCTGAGAGTTTGGAGCCTCAAGACATAGAGTTGGAGTTTGTGGCTTTCTTTGAAGAAGGGAGCTGTTAATTATATATATATATATACGCTGATGATGATTATCTTCGACGTATTGCTGAAGTACCTAGATGCTAATAAAAGCCGATTTATATGAGTAAAATGAAGTCTTCTCCTTTCTGGCCGTTAAGTCGCCTAATTCAGCTTAGTGTACAATTACGGATTTCGTGTATTAGCTATTCGGAGCTTAAGAAGTTCCAGTGCTACGAGAACAACCAACCGACAGTCCGAAGATAATGTTTAAGTGATGTAGAAAGGTAATAAATCAAAAACATTGCAAGTGTTTAGCACAGATTTCTTCCTCAAGTATTTTTGTCTGTCACCCAGATATGTTAATACAAGTATGTCATCTTTTGTATGTCAAATAACCAAACTGGATATTTGTAACGCTGGATGCACTTTCCCTTTTCAGTGCTAAATATTTTGCCTTGTATTTATTTGCCGACTCTCGAAACTCCTTGAAATCTTCCCAGTGATAGTTCTATCACCTGCTCTTTTGGGTCTCTTCTGATACCACTATACCGTCTGCTAAGGCTGGTTCTTGTACAATATCATTATTTACAATGGCCTCCTAGCCACCAAACTTTAGCAACCTTATAACTTATTCAATGGATTTATTGAAAAGCACTGGTAAGAAAGAGGCATCCTGCTGGAGTTCTGTTTTTACACCAAACCAGCACGAAATTAAGCCCAGTGCCTTTAATCTTTATCTGTGTGTAAAAATTCGGAGCTTAAAACAAACTTCCATAACGCTCAATAATTTATTCATAAGTTTCAGTCTGAAATGTCAGCTATCCATCATGAAACAAAATACGAAGGCGTTGTTTTCAACTGCTCGCGGTTACAGTACGATATATACACTATTTTGACAAAAGTCCCCGGACAACCCTTCAAAAGCAAATGAACGGACACGCTGCGTTCTTAAGATGCGCGATACAGCTGCAAACGGTATAAAAACAAGCCTGCAGCTGACCGCGATCATATCGCACTGTGAGGTTGAGTGAAAATGTCGCGGCGGGAGAGAACTGACTTTGAGAAAGGAAATATTGTTGGGTGTTATATTAGTGGGTTGTCCATAAGAGAAACCGAGAGGCGTTTAAACATACTCAAGTCAACTGTTTTGGATGTACTGAATAAGTGGAAGACACATGGCGTGACTCAAGCAGCAAAACGTACCGGCAAACCAAAGAAAATCAGTGACAGAGGACGTCGAAGCCTCAGGAGAGTCGTTACAGTTAATCGACAGAGTACTACACACGACCTCAGTGTACAGGCGAGTAACAATGCTGGAACTTCGGTATGTACACGTATATTCGCAAAGAACTTCATTCCATGGGTTACCGTGGTCGCGCGGCTGCTCATTAGCCTTTCATCTCCACTCGGAATGCTACTCGTCGCTTAGCATGGTGTAAAGAACATTTATCGCGGACCGTGGTGATAATACAGATATACCAATAGCAGATGGAAACAGAGACAAGTTATTCGAAATTCGACCAATTGTGGATGAGCTAAATAAGAATTTCGTGCAATTTGGAGTATTTTCGCATCATATTAGTATTGATGAACAAATGGTGCTGCGCTATTATGGTCACCACAATCTGAAGCAATTTATTAGAAGCAAGCCCGTTCGCTTCGGTTTCAAGGAATGGGCTATGTGTTGCGCTGAGACCGACCATTGCTACTACACTGCTGGACAATTGCTAAGGACGGATCATAAACGGCTATATAGCGTATAAAAAAGTAAGTGTGGTTGGATGCCAAGTGAAATAAAATAATGTCTGAATGCCAGGACATTACAAGAAAGACAATTTATTGTGCTCTGAAATCCAGAACGTGTTCAAGGGACAAACAGGCCATTTTGTGCAGAATACGTAAACGTGAAAAAAATGCAATTATTGTCCGTAGGCGTTCCGGCGTAAGATGTCAATACGGGATATGGCCACCATGGAGGGCGATGCAAGATTCCACACGTCGTGTCATGCTTTGCACAACATTATCAAGCAGCTGTTGGAGTAATTTATCCCATTCCTCTGTCAGTGCACGGATGAGGGTGTCCTTGTTTATTGGAGGGCATTGGCGACCAGCAAGACTCCTCCCCAAAGCATTCCACACATTTTCAATGGGATTCAGATCTGAAGAACGTGCTGGCCATACGAGGCGTTGAATATCCTCGCTCTCAAGACACTCCTGGACAGCGACTGTTCGATGACATGTTGCGTTGTCGTCCATGAAAATGAATCTATCACCGACAGCACCACGGAACATGCGAACATGAGGTAGCAGAACATCATTAATGTATCGTTGGCCAGTCATAGTCCCAGTTGGAAGCACATAGAGGGACGTACGGCCATTGATCATGATGCCAACCCATACCATGACACTACATGTCGGATATCGGTCCCTTTCCTGTATGTTTGCTGAACACTGCTTTTATTTCGATAACTTTTTCACAAATTTTGATTTGATGAAATACCTAAAAGAGGGAAATATATCTGCGACAGGAACGGTGAGATATAATAGGATGAATAGCTGCCCAATAAAAATGGATGGGGAAATGAAGAAAGAATTTCGTGGGGCTTTTGATTATAGGTTTGGTTAAAAAAATTTAAATATTTGGCCTTGTTTGGAAAGATAATAACACTGTTAAAACGTTGTCGAATCATTTGGAAATTCTACCATTAGGACGAGTGACATGATGATCTAGAGCTGGGAAGAAACAAGTGCTACTTGCGCAGCCTAATGTTATTACAAATTACAATAAGTACATGGGTGGGGTTGATAACCCTGACTGGAATAAACAAAAATATCGAATAACAATTAGAGGGAAGAAATGGTATTTTTAACTTTTCACTAATGCAATGAATATGGCTGTAGGCAATGCTCGTGTACTATACTGCAGCGCCAATGGAAAAATGTGACTCTTGGATTTCGAAAGAATGGTTGCGATGTCCTATTTGAGCATACACTCACTATCTGACCCGAAAAATAGTGAAAGGCCATCGTGCAATGTTAGTTCACAGAAGCGTGTACCTGAAGACGTGAGAAAAAATCCTGCAGGGCATTATTTAAAGAGAACATCAGATGGAAAACAGAGAAAATGTGCGGTTTGTAAGAAAAACGTTAGGAAACAATGTGCAAAGTGTGATGTCGGGTTACGCGTAGAATGTGTTATTCCGAGGTACTCCTAAAATAATGATGCAATGATTTACATGTTTTGTACCGTGATCCCCAAATAGGGCTTTTTGTTCATATCGGTAAAAATCATATATTTACTCTGTCTATTGTAAAATTTCATATCTTATGTTTGTTTACATGCTAAAACATACCTTTATTCGGAAACATAACTCCAAAAAAAAAAAATCTGGCAGGAAATGGGTCAAGTGCATTTAAAGTGTCCTGTTGCAAAATTTCTTTCAGGGTGACAACGAAATGAGAGACATGATGGACTTCGAAAGATGGCTAATTGTTCGTGGCCGGGTAGTTGGTGCCTCCGCAACAACAGTCGCCAGGGTAGTGGAGATATCGAGAGCTTCTGTGTCTAGCGTCATGACAGCATACCGTGTTCGTGGCAAAACCTTGTCCGCGAAACACAAGAGCGGCCGGAAAACGACCCTGACTAGTAGAGACAGGAGAGCATTAAAGAGGATTATTACCCGTAATAAGAAGACCACAGCACCGAAAATTAGAGCGGAGCTTAATCTGCATCTCCACACCCTAGTATCAACGAAAACAAGATATTCATGACAGATCTGCTATTGCAAAACCTCTGGTAACCCGGGTGAATGCACGAAGGCGGTGGTGCCGGGAGCATACAATGTGGACAACCGATATATGGAAGCGTGTAATGTGGTCGGATGAATCCACATTCACACTATTCCCCAACGCATGGAGGTGTTTACCTGTGGAGAACGCCGTCAGAAGCGTACAACCCAGACTGTCTGCTCACAACAGTGCAGCATGGCTGCGGTTCTGTCATGCTCTGGGCGGTCATATCGTAGTTTTCAACAAGTCCTCTGATCGCCTTGAAAGGACGGATCACTGTCAGGGCATATGACACCATTTTGTCCGATCAAGTCCATCCAATGGCTCAGGCATTGTTTCGTACAGGGGATGAGATCTATCAAGATGATAACACCCCAATTCACAGAGCTCGGGATGTCCAATCATGGTTTGAGGAACATGAAGACGAACTTTCACACCTTCCTTGGCCTCCCCAATCATCAGACTTAAACATCATCGAGCCACTGTGGTCTGTGTTGGAAAACAGAGTAAGATCCCATTATCCTCCTCCTGCATGTCTCAAGAACCTGGAGCAGTCTTTTCATGAAAAATGGTGTAACATCCCGCTAACCACCATCCAGGATTTGCATGCGTCCATTCCAAGGAGGATTCAAGCAGTTTTAAATGCCAAAGGTGATCCTACACCCTACTAGGTACATAAAACCTTATTTTCCTAGGGGTTCACATTATTCTGTCCATCCCTTGTATGCGTTGAGAGTTAGTTTGGTTATGTAAATTATCGTGTCACCTGAATCGTTTTTTAAGCGCTGGTTTCTGGCCCCTTGTTCGAGATGGGTCCGGGTCGGAATTCCGGTGAGGCATGGATGTTGTGTATGGCTTACAGCACTAGCTCTCTCCTTTCCCTGGAACTAGAGGCCCTAACTTAGGTACGGGTAACCGCTTATAGTCCATCGAGTTGCTCACGGTGGTCGTTAAACCACCAAAAAAAAATGATCGCAGCTGCGAATGAATCACGTGATATATGACGAAGGTAAAAGGGCAAAACGGCTCGGCATAGAGAAGTTTGATCGCCCTCATCTGGGCGTGTAGGTCACTGCATCGGAGTGTTCTCGGTGGCGAAAGGACGTGTACAGAGTCAGAATGCTTCAGAGACGTCACAGGGGATCTTATCATCTCACGGACACCTTTACCAGAGGCTTCCACAGTATTTTTCTGATTTGGGTTTACTTACCAGAGCATTCATCATAGGGTTATGCTTAACTGGTTGGTCCCGCGTCGCATCGCCATGGAAACGCATGAGAATGCAACAATGTCGCCCGAATGTGGCGACAGTTGTTGGAGGAACGTTGTCCCTGCAATTGGGCTGGTGCTAACTTAGGCGGATGTCTGAACGCCTCAATCGTCACATTCAACGACAAGTCGTACTAACAGCTATCAGTTTCAACAGCCGTTCACCGCTCGTGTACATAATGGGTACAATAACAATAAGACGATACGTCGATGAGGTGCTATAGCCAGTTCTGTTACTGTATCTCCGTGATATCCCTGATGGCCAGTTTCAACAAGGTAATTCCCTCCTGCACTCGGCAAACATCAGCAGACAGCGCCTATAAAGTGCCCATCTGCTGCCGTGGCCAGAGCGCTATGCGCAGACATAGATGATAAAAACCTCTCACTTAGGCTGTCGAAAAAAATGTCTTTGATGATCTGCAATTTCCATTTGGCGAAAGTTAGCGTTGTCTTACAATTCAACTGCCAAGCTATTTGGTTTCAATTTTTTTATATATTATAATTAAAGAAATGACAATTTTGCATTGAAATATTTTTACTTTCGGAACAGAATAAAATATGTCATATTTATTTTTAGTTTAACGCCTCGGAGAACGAGTGGGGAGTTATCGCCAGACCCCTTGACTGCTCTGGACGATTTTCCTGCAATGTCAATGAATTGGGAACACAGTGTCAAAGACGCATTGTCAGCGATACCTCACCCCTGGACTTTTCCATTCGATGCCTCGCTGTGTTGCCGAACTTATAGCCAAGGAGGTTAGAAGAAGTAGGAGATGACAACAGCCCCTCTCCTTGTCCTTCTAGCGTGACGCAACTTTTTATCAACTGACTACGCCAATGCGCCCAACCCGAGAATCTCCTGTATATCTCTATGGGGAAATCGCGACTTTGAACGAGTTTTTCGGGCCCTTACTCAACCCATGCAATCATGAAAAAAATGGAGGCTGAAATATTCTATCCTTTGATTAAAACATTCCAGAAAAAATAGGAAAATATATGTTGGTATTTCTTTAAAAAATTGAACAAGATAATGATTTTTTGAGCAGAGGTGCATATGCGCATGTGCAAGTAATCATGTTTAAAATATAACCCAAACCCTAATGTTCAGAAATACGATATCCGAAATATTTCTTGTTTGCATCCTTTGTTTGCATGCGCTATGCGAAACTGCTTCAGGCACAGGAAGTTATAACGAAGTAAATTTCTCCGTCATTTCTGGTCTACGCCGGGATTCGAACACGGATCCCCTCATTCCGGAATAAGTCACTCTACCAATTGAGCTACGCAGACGTTCATTCTGATTGCTATGTGCCTTTATGTCGTGTGCGTCCTGCTGGCAGGTACGTCACATCTCCCCACCCCCCGAAAGAGGGCCGGGGGCATGGCCCACGGGTCAGCCGTGACCATGAATCGTTGCAGGCAGCCATCCGCTGTAGAACGTGCACTTGAGAACTCCCAGTCAATCTGTTGTGTGGAATGCAACGTCACACACATTTATTTTTCGAAGCGCTGGAGATGGGATTCTCTGATTTTTCCTATCTCGCGGTGTGGAAAGAACATCACACCAATGTGAGATTTTGAACGGTCGGGTCACCCGGAAAGTTCGGGCGCCATTATAACGAAGTAAATTTCTCCGGCATTTCTGTCCACGCCAGGATTCGAACCCGGATCCCCTCATTCCGGAATAAGTTGCTCTACCAATTGAGCTACGCGGACGTTTGTTCTGACTCCTATCTGCCTTTATGTCGTGTGCGTCCTGCTGGCAGGTACGTCACAAAGTGACGTCACGTTTCCAAACTCCCACAAACTCCCATCCAACCTCCTTGCTCCCACCACTTCAGAGAGAGGATCGAAACAGCTGATTTGTTTTGACTTCACTTAAAACGGGACCTTTCACCTCCTCTTCTTCTAACCACCTTGCGTGTAGGATCTTTCACCTCCTCTTCTTCTAACCGCCTTAAGTCGTATGGCGGCCATGCGACTTAACCACTCAGGCCACCCTTTACTGTCTCCTCGCCCATCGGAATCCCTCAGAAATTAAATTATACTTCTTTCCCATTTACTTCTCTATATGTGTGGTAAATTTGGTCCCATTTCGTACATTCCCTTACGGCAGTTTCTATGCCGTATTTTTAGTTAGCGAAACATTGCGACCAGCAGCGCTCTCCGCCCAGAGTTGACTTCGTACGAATGATAAACCACACAAAACAGCCAGAGATGGATCGAGGATTTTTAAAAGAGCAAGCCCGGTGTTTTGCAGGATTTCCTTTTGAAAAAAAAATATCATATCCAAAATTCCTTAAAGGGCGGACCCGGATTTTTGCCTTCTCTGTCTTTCTTAAGCAAAATAAATATAAAACACATGCACAAATACACGATGTAACTAATAGGTTTCAGCAGCAACTACAGCTTCTTAAAGATTTCCTGTCCAAAGGTGCGTTTCACATGTTTATTTACGAATCGATATGCACTCATCATCACAAAAATAGTTGCTCCCAGAAGAAAGCAACCGACAGGAATGAGCTTGAGGAGGGGGAGGGGCGGAGGTTTGACATCGTGAGACATGCAAATGATTCAAGTATTACGCTCGGCCGCTCATGTGACGCAAGCAAGGAGGGGTCGTAGCGCTGTGTCTGAGCGGCCATATAACGTCGTCCCGTTACGGGTGCTTTTCATTCTGACTCGTGATATTGTGTTGGTTGCATCCTTTGCAAGTGCGGTATGCCTCGGAGAAAAATTCGGAAGCAATTCGAGCATTTCGAGGAGTTCGAGAGGGGCTGCATCTTCGGGCTCCGGGAAGCGGAATGGTCTAATCGCCGTATTGCGAGCCATAACGGTCGTGTGGATATCCCCATAGCACGCTATTGGAGGCAGTGGATAGAACAAGGCACGCAGCAGCGACAGAAAGAGTCTGGGACACTTAGACGAACCACGGAGAGAGAGGACCGACGGGTTGTCCGACATGCGTGAAGTGACCCAACAGCCACGATTGCAGATATTCAGCGAATAGTGGTGCTCTTCATACATCGTCCGATTAGTGCCAGCATCATTGGCAGACGGCTGCACGACGTAGGACTACATGCACGCAGACCGTTACGACAAGTGCCCTTAACACCAGTGCATCGTCGTCAAAGACTGTAATGGTGTCGTACCAGACTGTCATGGAACCACTCAGAATGGCAACGGTTGATCTTCAGTGACGTGTTCCGCTTCTGTCTTGGAGCAGACTACCACCGAATTCGTGTGTGGAGGCACTGTGATGAGCGCCAAGATGAACGGTTGTCGAGCGTCACACGTCCAGAAGATCTGGTGTCATGGCGTGGAGTGCAGTTGCTAACGATATCAGACCCCACGTTGGTGTTCATTACAGGCACTTTGACAGCCCAACGCTACGTTAATGAGGTCCTGCAACCAGTAGTCCTACCTTTTTTGAATGCTCACTCCGGTGTGATTTTCCAACGCTCGTCCGCATACTGCTGCTGCCTCGAGAGCTTGCCTTCAAGGCACTGACACTATCGCCGCCAGACCTATCGCCGATTGAAGGTGTGTGGGATGCTATTGGGCGCGCTATCCACCCCAGCAAAAACAGTCTTTCTGGGCCAGCAATGGCCCATCACTATGTTGCCGCTGCCGAACCGTCAATAAAATGTCCGGGCGGCCAACAGAAGGGCCAGCAGTTCAGGCCAACAATTGGCACCCCATCAGTTGTCATATGCCAGAACAGGGCCATCAGTTGTCCATCACAGGCAGTAGCTGCCACAAGTGGCCCTTCAGCGGCCCTGCAAGCACGTGCCAGAAATGATGGCTAGTCTAATGTGGTCCGCTAGTGTGCCGGTAGTGGCAGCCGGTAACCATATGACGTAACTGCTGGCTTGCCGAATCTTGTCCGCCAATTTCCAGAAGTAGCCATAAAAAAAAAAAAAAATCAAGGATAACCGCAGTTTCCCAAAGCTACAACTTGTTTTTATTTTTTCTAACCTTACGAATTTCAGCACTGAGCTGGAGAAATTTTCTCAACAGACCGGAAAAACGCCCGTTTGAATGTGAGTGGAGCTGAACTCCCTACCGACCGGACCAATTTGCCACGCACTCGCGTGTGTTTGAAGCTGTGTGTGTTTCGTGCGGAATATATAATTGAATTGTTCCATCTTTCATTTTATAATATTGCGAGATATTTTTCATAAAAATCAGTTTCATATAATTCATAAATTTATTTTTTCAACGTAATGATAGTTTTTTTTTTTTTTTACCTTAAGGGAACTTCACTCATTTTCAAGGAGTGTACATACTTAGAGTCGCTTTCCAAAGTTTTGTACTGTCCTTGTCGTCTTGAAAGATGATTGTCGAATAATTATATATTTACCCGGGTTCATGGCACATTCTGTTACATTTTTAACGTTGTATCTTTCCTTTCCGTTGTCCGAAGCTACATTTGTTTTAAAGAGGAAATATATTTTATTTTACTTCTCGTTGTTTTTAGAAGCGAATTCTTCCCAGTCTTGTGTATTCAACAAATGGATGAGAATTTTATATATCCACATAGCGTTGCTTTTTTTTTATTCAAATATTTAATAAATTTTGTACGCGTATAATTCTTTTTTTTTTCTTCCAACAAACGTTTTTTTAATGGTTTTCCAGAACATTTGTTTTAAGCGGTTTAAAATTTTTCTTGTTATTCACCCACTCTGTTCCATGAATTGTTATTCATGGGAATGGAGTGGGTGTATTTCATGGCTTAATATGATATCTTCGTCGACGTGGAATTTCATTAGGAATTTAATTCGCCTCTCTACATATGGATTTTTTTTCTTAACATCCACTAAAATAACACGATGGCGATAGCGTCGTCTTCAACTAACTGGTACCATGAGAGACACAGCAAGTGTTGCTTCTGCACATGCGCAGTCCCGTTACGCCCACCTGCTGTTGGGTTTGCATTTGTTGCCAGCAACGGGCCTTTAGTGGTACTTGCTTGGAAGCCCACAATTCACGGCTATGCTGCAGGGCCATCAATGGCTCGCCAACTGATAGCGCTGCCACCAACGGACCGCTGCTGGGCCGTGAGCGGCAGATTTCAGCCAGCAGTGACCCATCACTGCCAGCTGGTGGCCAGCAGTTTCCCAGCACTTGTGTTCTTGCTGGGACCTAATCACACATCAGTTTTGTTTTCTGTAAGTTCATTTTCAACCCTCTTCTCTCCAAGTTCACGGTTCATACTATGCAGTTCTGAGAGGAGTACTTGTGATAATTGCTGTAGCACAGCAAAATATGACATAAGGTGTCTTGTGGTATCTGGTACCAACAGGTTACCAGAAGATCCTTTAACACTTGTAAGTTACGCGGCTGAGCCGCTGCAGACCGGATTCGCTGTTCCAGCACAAACCACAGATGCTCGATTGGATTGATGTCTGGGAAATTTGGAGGCCAGGGCAATACCTGGAAGTCTTCCTCATCTTCCGCGAACCATTCTGAAACAATGGTGGCATGGCGCATTATTCTTCTGAAAGAAGGCACTAGTTGGGGGAATCACCATTACCATGAAAGGATGAACCAGGTCTGCAATATGTTTAGGTAGGTGGTAGACTTCAAAGTTTCCTGGACGTGAAAGACTGGACCCAGGGTTTCACAGCAGAACATTGCCCAAAGCATTACACTTCCTCCACCGGACCCTTGCAATGAAAGGATGTACTTGGCATGCAGTGATGTTTAGGTAGGTGGTAGACGTCATAGTTTCCTGCACATGAATGACTGGATCCAGGGTTTCCCAGCAGAATATTGCCCAAAGCATTACACTTCCTCCATCGGACCCTTGCCATGAAAGGATGTACCTAGTCTTCAATGACATTTAAGCAGGTGGTAGACGCCACAGTTTCCTGCATTTTTTTTTTTTTTGAGAAAGAAAAAAAAAAATATAGAAGGAACACGGGAGGTTTAGCAATCAGAAAGGTTTTTGCCCGATACGAATCTCTGAGACAACACCCATCGAAAGCATGCAAACAACTACTGCCGGAGCATCCCAACTTCTTCGCAAGCGCTCCAGGAATATCAAGTGACCTGGCTGGGCATCTTTACTGTAGAGAAACGAGCAACCGAAGGAGAAGTACTCACCCCCCGTCCACCTCGGACTTCGCCAAGACAGTAAACGTCAACTGACCCCAGCGTGGCTGCTCGTTTGCGTCGGGAACCGACGGCATCTTCTTCACATAGCGGCCTCCGTTCTCCCCCCCGGACTGAGGAGCGGTGGGGAGACCAAAAGGTTTGATCACGATGAAGTGACAGCGGTGACAACGTGCGGAAGATCATATTATTGCTGATCATCATCAGTGATGTGCTCACAAAGCTTGTGTCCCCTGGGCAAGCGGGGGAAAAGAGTGCACTAAAAGCCTGCTCTCCCCAGGATAACGACGAAGAAGAACACTGGATTACACAACAAGCTCCAAGTGAGTAATTCCCGTTTGTCATTTTGAACTTTTTAGAATGCAGGGGTAGAAGTTCAGGGACTCTAATTTGAATGAGTTAGCGATTGGCTGGTGAGTCCGATTAGAAAGGTTAAATAGACAAAAGGCCAGCCCAACGTTACTTAAAATTTACAACCAAACACAAAGTGGCATAGCTTATGTTAATTATTTTACCTTCTACCAATGGGTTTATTTTAATAATTATCTGTATTAAAAGTATGTGCTTGTCTTAAACGCTACCAGTTTTCTTTGGACTGGCCTGAGTCATTTATTCAGTCCTCTCACCTGCAGTATCCATAAAAGAACCCGGAGCACGACCAATTCGCAGCCCCGGTCGTAATAATAACATTTGAAGTCGTCTGTTATCTCGCATGATCCGCTCCAGCCCTCATCGCCCTCAAACATGTACCCGTCGTTTCCTTCCACAGGAAGGCCCCGGACTGCTTGTTCTTCTGTTTGTGCATCACTTCTTGTACATGTATAATCGATACAGTTGTTCTTGCATAGCAGAGAAGGTTTGCCGTTTCTGAGATGCTTTTACTTGCACTCTAGCTCCCACTATTATGTCCCTTTCAAAGTCGCAAAAATCACTAATCTTTCCCATATTGCCGCTATGTCAGTCTCTAAAACCTCTAGTCTTTCCCATATTGCCGCTAATTCGAAGTCACTAAAACCATTAGTCTTTCTCATATTGCCGCTAATTGAAAGTTGATAAAATCACTAGTCTTTCCCATATTGCTGCTATTTCAGTCTTTAAAACCACTAGTCTTTCCCATATTGCCGCTATTTCAGTCTCTAAAACCACTAGTCTTTCCCATATTGCCACTATTTCAACGTCGCTAAAATCACTAGTCTTTTCCATGTTGCCGACTTGCCGTTGTTTGAAAGTAGCTAAAATCACTACTCTTTCCCATACTGCCGCTATTTCAAAGTCGCTAGAATCACTAGTCTTTCCCATATTACAGATATTTTACGATTCCTACAAGTGTGAATCCTTCGCTATGAGCTGCTTATGAAGCCATTTCAACGTCAAAGTTGCATAAATAAGTGAGAACGGAACTTGTGTGATTGTAATTGGGTGTTCCTAACAATTTGCAACTTCAAAATTTTCTCATGAGAGGTTAAACGGTACTAACGTTAGAACAAAGAATCTACGTCTTTAAGTTCATGAAGTTGTTATCCATTTTAGATCTGTTTAGCTGTATGAGAAAATCTCTTAACTGCATGGATCGTACTTTTACACTCAACACGTGTGATCAGACAGCGTCATTTCATTGCAGACGATATGATATAGCACCACTTGCTGCAACTGAAAGTAATCTCGTGTATTGTGAAATGTCAGATCATGAAGATCTGATGTTTCGGAAATTTAGCATGTTATCATTCAGACTGGAAATGAATTTCAGTGGGAAAGATAACTGCCGCCCATTTTAGATCAGCACTTATCAACACAGATACAGAACAGAGAGCTTGCATTAGCAACGAAGTTATTACCGAAGAGTGTGATGACCCTTTTGTTGCTTCTTCGAGTTTCGTTCTGATAAAACTGATTTTGAATAATGCAAACTCACAGGTGGCATCAATATAATGCAACAAACGAGGTATTTGTTCGTTTTATTTGTTTAAAAGAATGGGTGACGTTGTATTGGCTACATAAAACAAAACTTCCACAGAATGTCCATGTTCTGGAAGACAGGTATCCAGCCTTTATGTGGTTTTGCGAGGTTTTACAGTATCAACAGTCTGTTTGGTCCAGAAAAAACTGATGGCCACTTTGGTCCAGGAAAATTTTCCAATTCAAAATTTCCCAATTTAATTTGAACACGGAACACTTCCGAACTCCTTAAGCTGCTAACGTACCTGAGTCAAAATGGTACACAAACGTTTCTTCGCTCCCCAAACAGAAATGTTCGCGTGGCGGCTGGGTTTTACGAGAGCTATGACAAAACAATTTCTTTCCCCTTTCTTATCTCAGCAGTACTGCCCATAAACCTCTGACTGGTATAACGTAACTCTTTTTCGTGTGCGAGATTGGTGTTACGTTATATCTAAAACCATGGCGAAGAAAATGTTGAACTAAATGAGAATACGATGCAATAGTTGCACGGTGTAGCTCAAATTAAAGTTTTACGGCCGGACGAAATATATACAGAAGCCAAACTTACGATAACCCTTTATTGGTCCAGCAACGATTGATGAAATCCACAATATAGCACTACGAGTTTTTACACTTCACATATAATACCTTAATTATCTATCGTATAATCTAGCTCAACAACGACCGAACATCTCCACACACACACACACACACTAAGCAACTGCTGTATCGTCCTTTTTATCTAACGTTCTTATCACATTCATACGTGATTCTATCTGACCTCAAAAGTGTTGCCATCCTCATTCATGTGAGAGAGAAGATAACACGTTAAGTTTGGAAAGTGCGAAAGAAAACGAGCTCAAATTTACATAAGAAAAGGAACTAAATATGAAAGTTAAATTAGAATATACGTCACACTGGTGATAAGCGCTCCCTTATAGTCCTTTATTCTCTGCTCCGTGAGGAAGGTCGGATGTTGAAAGGCTAGCACCCCTGACACGGACATCATGCCACTGGGTAGGAACGAGTGACTGAAACATCTCTCTCCTTCATTAGGTTCGTCGCCACTCCCTTTGGTAATCAATCAGAAATTATCAGTGCCAATTATTTCCCAAAATGACCATTTGAATAATAAAGTTAAAGGGGAAAGCAAAGCTTTCGATGCTGAGATTACCGTATTTTTCCGTGCATAAGACGTCCCCTACTTTTTCGAACCGAAAATTAAGAAATCAATACTTTTATGGCAAAAAAAGACACATTTGATATTTTTTAGAAATTAGGTAATATCTTTGAAGTACATTTAGAAATTAGGTAATATCACACACAAAGTCTGTGGCAATATATAAAAAAAAAAAAAAGAAGTTTGAAAATTTATATTATTTAGAAATCAGATAATATTTTAAAGATACAAACTATGAAATTATGGATCACTTTCTTCAGCACTATTAGTTCCAGACATGTCACTTTTTTCAACCTCAACTGCATCACTGCTGTCGTATGAGTCACTGTCTATATATATTAGATCATCCTCAGTTCCATCCATGGCATTGCTGATTCCACATTTCTTGAGAGACTTCACAACCACCTCTTGCTTGACTCCATTCCATGAGTTTAGGGTCCAGTTGCGGACCTCAGTAATGGTTGGCTTTTTCACCCTCACTGTCGGTGTCAAGTTATTACCTGCTCTTTGCATCCATTTATTCCATTCTTCTTTCATCAGGGCTTTGAAGAGCTTGTTGATGGAAACAGCTAGAGGCTGTAGCTGACCTGTAAGTCCACCAAGAATAAGTGTTTGTAAGTCGTAGTGGGAAGAGGGGGTAAGAGGTACTGGCAGTTTCGCCGCGGTAACCGCAGAGTTCTGTCAACCGGCTACCCCCATGCATAAGACGACCCCCAATTTCTGGTCTAAAAATTTTGGAAAAAGGATCGTCTTATACATGGAAAAATACGGTAACTCGTTCGGCCCACGTTCGGCTTACTTCTAAAACAGCAGATCTATTCGCTCGAGCTGATTTCAGAACATTTTTCTAACCCTGAGTTAATTCTTTCCAGGCGGTTAACGGGCAAACAAGAATGATTGCTAAGTGCAATAAGCACGTCTTTTGAATCAAAAGAACATGCGATAATACAGAATGTAATAACATGGGAGATACGCCCCTCTTACGGCGCTGGTCTTGCTAGTTAAAGATGAATGACTCCCCAATTATGCTCCTAGATACTCACGGAGATCATTGAACGTCCAGGCAAACAAGCACTCACATCGCCTTTTGTTATTACAGGTAATGGCAGATTTTACTCCTGTGAAAACAGTAAAATCAAGAAAGATAACACTGAATTCTCGAGTGCAATGAGCTCGTCTGCTTTGAAACATTCTTTTCGTGCATTCTTTCCTGCACAAAAAAAAATATTCAAAGCAGATTTTTTGAAAAAAGAAATGCAGCAAAAAAGTGAATACATATACCACTCCTAGAAAAAAAATCTATGCTTAATTTAAAACATGCAGTGTGCGCGTTATGTGTCAGCAGTGTTCTTCATAGTGCAATGAACCTATTAAAATACACACACACACACACACACACACACACACACACACACACAAACAAGGAAGATGACACCGAACTCTCGCTCGTAATGAGCTCGCCTTTTGAATTCTTTGCGGCACAAAAAGAATATTTCAAAGCAGATTTTAGGAGGGGAATGCAGCGAAAAAGAGAATGCATATACCTCTCTTAGAAAAAATCTGTGCTTATTTTACAGCGTACAATATCAGCAGTGTCCTTCACAGTGTAATGAACCTATTAAGAAAAAAAAATAAAAAAAAATAAGGAAGATGGCACCGAATTTTCCGGTGTAATGAGCTCGTCTTTTGAATTCTTTCCAGCACAAAAAGTATACTTCAAAGCAGATTTTTAGAAAAACAAATGCATGGAAAAAGAGAATGCATATACCTCTCCTAGAAAAAAATTGTGCTTAATTCAAAACGTGCAGTGTCAGCAGTGTTCTTCATGGTGTAATGCTGTAACGAGATTATTAAGACAAAAAACAACAACAAAAAAACAGAAAGATGTCACCGAATTTTTAGGTGTGATGCGTCTTTTGAATTCTTTCCGGCACAAAAAGAATATTTCAAAAAGCAGATTTTTAGAAAAAAAGATGCAGCGAAAAAGTGAATACACATAATACTAATAGAAAAAAATCTGTGCTTAATTTAAAACGTGCAATGCCAGCAGTGTTTATCATAGTGTAGTGAACCCATTAAGAAAAAAAAAAAAAAAAGAAAACAAGAAAAAAGATGACACCGAATTCTCGGGTGTATAATGAGTTCTTCTTTTGAATTCTTTCCTTCACAAAAAGAATAATATGTCAAAGGCAGCATATTTTTAGAAGTAAAAGTTCAGCGAAAAAGAGAATACATTTACGCCTCCAAGAGAAAATCTGTGCAAAATTTAAAATGCGTAATGTAAACAGTGTTCTTTATAGTGAATTGAACCAGTCACAATTTAAAAAAAAATATATATATATATATATATACAAGGCTTGAAAAATGCGGTGGTCTGCTCTTCTGTGACGAGTGAATATTTTTTTAGATGACGAGTAAAAATTCAGTAGAGCAGTTTAAATTCAATCGGCAATTATTTATAAGTTATTATGCCTATTGTTGGATACGTAAAACTATTAGTTTCTTAATAAAGCTTATTTTAATTCACAGAAGTGAAGCGTGATTGTGCGTCAGCATGGGAAACCGGTTTCTCCGTGAAAGAAACTGGACAGCAAATGCCCGTGAGTCAAAACATCCAGGGACAGTACGCTTAACAAGGAACACGAGGTAAGAATGAACACGAGGTCAGGTAGAATGATTTACCCTAACGTTGTGTGAAAAGATAGGCAGTATAAGAGTCACATGCGCCTCACGAGCTGCCACTTACGCAATTTCTGTCGCATATTAAAGTGGGAATACGTGCTTCTGCGGAGCTGTTGGGAAAGTTCTAAAACATTTTGAAGGATTCTTGCATCACCTACTCTAGAGGGAAAACATTTATTACAGAATGGTTAATAATTTAAATTAGATCAGCGATAAAATATTCGTAGAGAGATGTGTATAAATTTTTAACAAATCAAACTGTAAAGCACGAAACAAAATCGACAGCCCTGCGGGGCTACCGATTTTTAGCTGGCGAGTGGGATACTTGCCTGACTGGTGAACCAGCATAAAATTTTTCAATCCCTATTTATATATATATATAATGGTACACGTAACCCTTTCCCCCAGATGAGTGGCGTCTGACAGAAAAATAATTTGTTTCAGTTAGATTTTTAGAAGCAAAGATGCGATTTCAAACATGTTTTAAACTAAAATATGCAGTTATGTCTTTCCCCATGGCAAAACATTTTGTCACAAATACTGTAAAACGCATGCAAAATATTCATCGCATGCAAAAATAATTTTTAATATCCAATTTTTAGAAGCACAGATTTCAGAAGAAAAATATAATATATATTTACGTCCAACAGCGGAGACACCATGCATTATTTTAAATAGAAACTGTACGTAAAATGCGGTAAAAGGTACTGGAAAGTAAAAATTATTTTTTGAATGGGTTATTTTGAAGCACGAAAAATTCTAAATTGTGTTCAAGATGTTCCTCACAGCAAAGATATCCGAAGCAGAAGAAATTTCAAGTTCCTACTTATTAATTATTTTGAAGCAACTGTATAGAGTAAAATATATTTTGAATTTAATAGCATTTACGCTTCGAAACCGCAAGCTTATGCATCGGAAACAGATCAAAATGTCGCTCTTACAGTTCAGGCTTTTGACTGCAAAAATAATTTTTTAAATCGGAATAACAGTTGCAGAGGTATGGTATCGACAGAATGACTGACTGGTGTTTCTTTTTTCTCTTTTTTTTTTTTTCTGTTTTGCTTTTTTTTAAAAGACGTGTTAAAATTATTCCAATATGGCGTCCCATTTTACGCAAATTAAAAACATCTCAAAGCCTATAACTACTGTGAAACAATAAGAACAACATTTCTAAAATAATGCGGCCGCCGACAGCTTTGAGCTGTCATTGATACGATCCTTTTTATGCAACCTTTCCCACACCTTCCGCTAGGTTCGTCTTGTACCAACACCTGGTGATGGGCTAACAGATGGCAAGAGAAAGAAAAATCCAGAATTTTTAAATTTCATTTTAAAACTGGAAGAATAACTTATCAGTGACGAAACCTAGTTTTCATCATATTTCACTTGAGCTAGTACTTTCAGTAAAATGAAGCCGATGCGTTCTGAAGAGTTTCCAACAAATTAAATGTAAATAAAAACAAGAAAGATGACATCGAATTCTCGGTGTAATGAGCATGTCTGCTGAATCCTTTCCGACCCAAAAATAAATTTTTCGAAGTGGATTTTCAGCAAAGGTGAAAATCAGTGAAAACGATTTACTCCTCTAGTGAAAAAACCGCTCATTATTTAAAATAAAAAATGGGCACAACTTTCGTTACACTAAAAAACAGTTACACGAAATTTTTTTCAACCGGATTTACATATCTTTGCTAGTAGAAAATATTACTTACACACTCTAGCGGAGGAAATGTGCATTACGAAAAATTCCAAATAGTGCTCAAGATGTTCCTCATAGCGAATATATCCGAAGCAAAAGAAGTGTTTAATTGAACCATTCAAAGCAGAAATATAGAGGGAAACGTAATACAGGATAATCCAAATGTCTTGCCCTATTTTTAGAAAATTACTTAAAAATAACTACGCCGCATATAGACATAAGATTTGCTACGTTTGAAAGGTAAACATCTAAAGTTTTTCGTGATACAAACTAATATATTTCCATTTGTGCTTCCTTAGTTGCACGGAGGAATGTCCTGCTTGTACTCAATTTCTCTCCATGTCCATTGTAACAAATCCGTATCAACAACAGGTATGGCGTCTACAATCCTTTCCTTTAGATCTTGTAAATCACTCACCCTTGTTCTGTGTACTCTGTCTATTACAAATCTCCATAATGAATCCAACGGGGGGGGTATATATCAGGTGAATAGGTTGGTCAAGGAGTCGGGTCATCTTTGCCAATCCAACGTCCTAAGAACAAAGTATCCAAGTAGTCGCGAACACTTGTTCCCCAATGGGAAGGAGCTCCGTCTTGTTGAATAATGGCATCTGGCTGAAAGTCTTGGACTTGCGGAATAACAAAGTTTTGCAGCATATGAAAGTAGACATTTGCGTTGTTAGATTTTTCCAGGAAGAAAAAAAGGACCAATAATGCGATTGTGCGCATCAAATAATAGCATTGGGGGCCTTCACAGATATTTGGGTTTTCCGAACTACATATGTGTATGTTATGTCTATTAACTACTCCTGATACGTGAAATGTTGACTCATCAGTAAAAAGCATATGTTCAAGCAAATGCTCATTATCTGGGCAATCCATTAAACCACAAGAGACAGGTAAGTTTGAAACGGCGAGGCTCATCGTTTTCCTCCAGATATTGAACCCAAACTTCGTATGCGTACAACCGCAGTCTTTTTATGCAAAATTCGTATCATTTGTGTGCATGGTAATTCCAATTGTGCAGTTCCATATCGTCTACTGAAACACTGGGATGTTCACTTCTTGGCTTGTCCAACACACTACCGATTTCTATATAGAAAGTTATCTTTGCAATCCTTAATTCCTTTACCATCAGGAGGATTCCTGCCGAAATGTGTACGAAAATTTCTTTGCACTACCGATTTCGTTTAAAAAAAAACACGCCACACAAATCACTTTTTCCTGCGCATTCTCCATTGTAGCTGAAGATAGGAACAGTAAGAACAACTAGCTCCATCTACACGCAATGACAGACAACAAAACTTTATATAGTGAAATTTTTTTTTTCTCTAAGTGGTGTAGTTCTTTTTTTTTGTATTAATATTCTAAAAATGGGGTAACCCTGCAGAGCTTTCTGCCTCCTAGTGGGAAAACTGTGTGCTATCTGAAGAAGGAAATAGACATAAAATACTTTCCAAAGTCACGCGAGTATTCGACCAATAAATTATTTTCTTAATCGGATTTCTAGAATGGGAGATTCCCTTGCAAGTAGAAACATACAAGGGGACCCTAGCTACAGAACTGTGCAATATAAAAAAGTAGAAAATAAGCGCAAAATATTCTTCATAGTGAAAGATATATGGTAAAGTATGAATTTTTCTAATGTGATTTTTACAGCTGGTAGATTCGAGTCTAAACTTCAAGTGGGAAGACGTCCCACTATTTAAATTCAAGAATATTTGCAATCTTTACCGTAGTGAATAGCATGCAGAACAAAAGAAAAACAAGTCCGTCGGACATTGAAAACCCGATATACAGTTACAAATTAAACTGCATACTTATGCTACATAGCAGCGGAGCTGTGCAATGTAAAAAATCAGAAATACACTATATTGACAAAAGTCACCGGACACCCTTCAAAAGCAAATGCATGGATCCGCTGCGTTGTTAAGATGCGCGGTACAGCTGCAAACGGTATAAAAACAAGCCTGCAGCTGACCGCGATCATAGGTTGAGTGAATATGTCGCGGCGGGAGAGTACTGACTTTGAGAGAGGAAATATTGTTGGGTGTTATATTAGTGGGTTGTCCATAAGAGAAACCGAGAGGCGTTTAAACGTACGTAAGACAACTGTATTGGATGTACTGAATAAGTGGAAGACACACGGCGTGCCTGAAGTAGCAAAACGTACCGGTAGACCAAAGAAAATTAGTGATAGAGGACGTCGAAGCCTCAGGAAAGTCGTTACAGCTAATCGACGGAGTACTGCACAAAAGCTCAGTGAACAGGTGAGTAAAAATGCTGGAACCTCGGTACGTACACATATCATTCGCAGAGAACTTCATTTCATGGGTTACCGTGGTCGTGCGGCTACTCATAAGCCTTTTATCTCCACTCGGAATGCTACTCGTCATTTAGCATGGCGAAAAGAACATTTATCGTGGACCATTGATCCATGGAAACGGGTCCTATGGACTGATGAATACAGATACTCGATCCATCAGTCTGATGGCCGTGTGTGGGTATGGCGGCAGCCGGGGAAACCCTATTTACCACAATGTAATATTCCTATGGTCAAGTTTGAAGCTGGCAGTGTACTCGTGTGGGGGTGTTTTTCGTGGTATGGTCCCGACCAATTCGTTATCGTGGACAAACCTGTTAACCAGCACGTCTACCTCGATATATTCTGGACAATTATGCCCTATCAACTCTGTGGCAATACTATGGAACCGAGCCTTGTTGGTACCAGCAGGATAATGCACTAAGCCATAAAGCAAGGTTTCAAAATCGCTTTATTCTAATTTATCATAAGAAAACATAAGAGGGAGACGTACAGTATTGGGCATCTCACTGGGAAATAATACAAAACTGTTAAAAACATGATGGTATATACACTGCAATGACAATGGGGATGAATAACAAATGCTGCAAGCAAAGCTTATTGAATAAAAAATTGCAGAAGTGACAAAGAGAAACACATCGTGTCACATGACATTGGCTGGGCATGATTTACAGGATAACACAGGCGAAACAATAGCACACAATTAGAAAAAGAACAGCACAAACACCGCCGTGAAGGTAAAACATTACATGCATGAGATAAAAACACAGCGTGCACAATTGTGCAAGTTATTTAACGAGGGCACCAAAGCAACATAATACAGGCGGGGTGAAAGTAAGTAATGTACACGAGTAAGCATGAAAATACACTGAGATGGCATTAGCATTCACAATTCAACGGTAGTGTGGATTGCACGAGTCGTAGAGTGGAGGAGGGCCACCAGGGTGCCAAGGAACTCAGCAAAGGAGGTGTAGAATGTCCTAGGGTTCTGATAGGTGTAGCAGTCCAGAATCAATCGCAAACCATGGAGCGGCCGGCGCCCAGGTAGCATAGAAGGTGGCTTCTCGACGACTGGAAGAAGCCGACTGGTACTCCAGGCGGAGTCGAGAAAGCAATCGATCTTGAAAATGGCACAAAAGTGCTGCGCTGGCCTGGTGTAAAGAGACCGGCGAGGAAATGCTGCGGAGTTGTTGAAGGTATACGTAAATAACGTGTTTAACCAGCACGAAAAGATAGGCACATACTGAAGGAAGAGTTGTAGGTGGATGAGCCCGCAGAAGAAGATGTCTGTAGGCAGTGAACGGAAGATCTTGAGAACAAGAGCGATTGGCAATCCGGAAAGCCTGGTGGAGGAGAGGCATCAGGATGGGACAGTAAAGGTAGACGTGAGAAACGTCTGCCTCCTGTGCGCAGAAGGAGCAGAGAGGGGAGGAGAGAAGAGACATGCGAAAGAGAAAATACGGAACAGGGAGGCGATTATGCAAAAAGAGCCAGTGGGTATTAATTTCAAGAGGGGCAGATAAGGGTGAGCGGGCAGCGGCCCAGACAAGAGGAAGAGAAGCAGGGGGAACCTCCAGAATAGAAAGCGGTGAAGGGGCGGCAAGGTGCACTAGAAAACGATAAAGAGATTTAGAGGAGAGAGAGGAGAGAGGAAGAACCGAGTTTGTGAGTCGGAGGAAAAACGGCAGCGGAAGAGGGGCAGAAAAGACAGAGACGAGACCGGTGGGGGAGACAAGATCAGGGAAAAGCGAAAGAAGTGCAGTTAGCAGAGAGTCATAGACCAAATGGGCGGATGGGGACGAGAGAATTGCAGGGGGAGGCCAGAGAGAGGGCGCCAGGATAGATCCGAGTTAGTGAGGTCTTGTACAGTTACTACACCTGCTCGGAGCCAAGAGGGGAATGAAAAACAGGGGAGATGGGGGGGATGAACAAGGGAGTTGAAGAAGAGGGGTTCAGAAAGAAGCTCTAGAGTTGAAGAGGGAGGGGAGCGAATGAGGGGGAGAGAGCGAAGGTGAATGAGGGCTTCAGAATATGCAGGTGGGAGTTTGGAGGGGGGAAAGGACAGCAATCCATGAGAACTAAGGAAAGAAAGGAAAAATGTGGGTTACGCAAGGAGGCAAGAACGTCACGTACCTGAACTGCGGAAGCCACTGGAGCCGTGAAAAGGTGAATGAAGTTGAACACTCGGCTTGCTTTGTAGCACAGCGGGACATCAGGTAGGCCAGCACCACCATAGGAGGGAGGAGCACAGAGCTTGTGGACGTTAATCCAGTGATGACCCGCCCACATTACTCGAGTAAGGCAGCGTGTAACCTCCTGGAGACAGAAAAGCGGGGTCGTAGATGCAATCCAAGAATGCTTGCAGATGGACAGAAGGTATGTCCTGGTGAGATTTGCACGCTGGTAGTAGGACGTACAGAACTGCGCACGACACCAAAATGCAGCTGTGCGGAGGAGGCGAGGATGGAGTTCCGAGCGAGTTGCACTGGATGTAGCTTGTGGTGCGCCTAAGTGCACACCCAGGAAGCGTTGGGTAGTGGATGACCATGTGGCCCCCCATGGAGCATCCAAGCGATTGGACCACGACCCGCACCACAATCCAGTGCTCTTAGACGTATTCAGTTCAGCTGCAGAACATGAAGCATATGCGGAGAACAAACGACGAAGCAGTTGGAACTGTGAGTCGCTACGAATGCAGACGGTGATGTCATCTGCATAAGCAGAGTAAATGACTGAGTGATGCCGTGAGCTGGCAACTGGTGGTGGAAGTTGTGCTAGAAGAGATGTTTGCAGAGAGCGTAGAAAAGGCTCGACGGCAATCGCAAACAGTTGACCAGAAAGCGGGCAGCCCTGACGAACTCCCCGCTTGAAGGGAACATGTGCTGTGAGAAAAGATGCCGTCTTGACATGGAAAACGGCGTCCCGGTAGAGGGAGACGAGAACGGAGACAAATTGTGGAGGAAAGCCAAAGTGTAGCAGGGTTTGTGTTAAATAGGCGTGTGAGATATTATCGAAAGCGGAACGGAGGTCTAAGGAAAGGAGAGCAAGAGGTTCAGAATGAGTCTTGGCAAGATGAATGAGATCGCGAAGAAGTTGAACATTGGAGGAAAGAGAACGGCCAGGAACAGTATAGGTTTGAGAGTCAGCAAGGATGTGAGGGAGGATAGAGTTTAGTCGACGGGAAAGAAGCTTAGTATAGAGTTTATAATCTTGATTGAGAAGAGAAATGGGGCGCCAATTTCCCAAGTCAAGAGGGTCACCCTTCTTGGGAAATAGGACCACATGTGCGTCCGTGAAACTCCTCGGGAGGGGGAGCAGTTAAATGCAGCAGAAAAAGCGGAGAGGAGAAAAGGCAACAAAAGAGGCAAGAACGCACGGTAAAAAGGAAAAGAGAGGCCGTCCGGACCCGGAGCGGCATGGGGGTTAAGGGAAGAGAAGGTGTCGGACACCTCCGTGGATGTGGGTGCAAGAGACAGGGTGGGAGCAAGATGAGACGGAACTTGAGGTAGGTTATTGAGAAGATGGGGTAGAGCAGAGGGAGAAGGGGGAGGAGTTTCACTGAACTTGGTGGTATAGAACTGACGAACGTGAGAGCAAATCGCTGCCGAATCGGATGTGATTTCGCCAGAGGGAGGCGAAGATGACGAAGCGAGGTAGAAGACTTACGTGCAGATTCCATTGATGTTAGAAAATCATAGGTGCATTCCTCCGGATTGAGATGTTTAATGCGCAGACGTAAAAGTGCTTGCTGCGCAAGAGGTTTCAGCAAAGCCTGGAGCTCCGCCTGAAATGCTGGAAAAAGCGGATCTGATAACCCAATCAGTGTGAGCATCTGCCTGGCGTGATCGAGGCGCATCTGACTAGAAGTCTTCATGGTGAAGGAAAGTTGCTTGATATGTAAGAGGAGCTGATGCTTGACACGAAAGCCAATACGTCAAGGTACAGGGTGCGGAATGCAACCCTGCGCGACGAGCAGCGAGAAAAGAACGGACAGAGGCACAAAATTCAGGATCAGTGAGGAGATTGGAGTCAAATGTCCACGGACGAACAGTCCGAGGGAGTGACGCTGCAACAAACACTGTGAGGGTGACCGTGCAGTGGTCTGAGGAAGCAGTAGGTTGATGTTGCAACTCAGTAATAGACGCAAGAAGCGGTGTGGAAACGTAAACCCGATCCAAGCGTGCAGTTGATGGAAGCTGACTCCCAGACGAGCGCCACGTGTGTGAGGTCTCTTGTGGATGAAGGCGCCTATAAGCATCGGTGAAGGAGAAATCAGCAACAAGGTCATGGAGTAGTGCGACGAGATCCGTCCGACGCTCTCGTGACGAAGGAGAGCGATCCAGAGCTGGGTCAAGGGTGCAATTGAAGTCTCCACCCAAGAGCACACGATCCGAAGGTGAGACTTTCGAGAGAGCTTTACGGAGTTTGGTGAACAAGATGGATAAATGAATAGAGGTGCATGGAATATACACATTAAAGATGTGAAATCGAGCTCCGCCAACTGTGAAGGAGACTTGCTGGAGTAAATCTCGGCATAAGTTCTGCACTGAGAGTGCAGTGAGGGTGGATCGGAAATGTTGATGTATTCCGATAGCAAGTCCACCATGAGATGAGTAGCGGAAAGCATGATGGAACACATAATCGCTAGCACGCCAGCGAGTAAACAGAGTGGAGGAATGGCAGTTTGTTTCTTGTAGTAGTAACAGATCGGCCCCGAGGGGCGAGAGGTCTTCCATTACAAGAGCATTCGCTAGGGGGCTAGCGAACCCTCTGCAATTAAGGGTCGTGACCTTGAATGGACTGGTCAGTCGTTGGTTGGAGGAGTCGCGGAGCAACTTTCAGGAGCTGTTGTAATCGGTTTACGCAGCCAAGGGTCCATGAGTGGTGCAGGGGGTCATGAACAAACCCACGAAGGTACTTAGCAATGCATCCGGCTTGCAGGAGCAGCGCGGGAAGAATGTCTTCGCGCTCTCGGAGGTAGTCATACGTCGACTCCAGGTTCGTGGTGTGGGTGCAAAACTGATAGTAATCTCCAAGATTGAGAGGTTCTGAAGGAGCACCACATTTGGAGAGAACACTTGAAAAGACCTCAAACGAAGGCGGAGACCCATCATCATCAGTGTCCCTTTCAATTTCTGTTGGCGCAGGAGAGGGAGAGATATCTCCTGAAGATTTGGTAGTACGGAACGGTTGCCCATCCGCAGAGGAAGATTTCTTCTTCTTCCTCTTACGTCGGGTACCTGTACGAGTGCCAGAAATTCGTTTTCCAGGGAGCGACGATGCTCGGGAAGCTGACGCAGAGTCAGAGGAGTTATCGGCACCGCCGTCACACTCGGAGACCCCAACAGTGAAGACTGGTGGGAAACCAGCGGCGAAGTCTCCCGATGTTGCCACGGGATGACGAGTAATAGGTGAGGTGAGCACTGGAAATTGAAGGTGGGAGGTGAGATCAGCATCAAAAGACGCTCGTGGACGAGAGGCTGTAGATATACTTTTTGTGTAACTCGGCCCTGGGGCAGTTGGCACATTTGAAGACGGTGCAGGTCGAGAGCGAGATGTAGCAGGAGGCTGCTTAGAGGCGGTAGGCACTGTAGAAGCCGTGGGAGCTGGATACTGGTTGTTGGGGCATCGAGCACGCTGATGCCCAAGTTCTTTGCAATTAGCACAGTGTTCTGATGTTAGCATGTCAATTCTGTAGGAGAGCTGCCCACATCGGACGTTTAGGATCCGTGGGAACTTACGGAGATGCTCTTCTGATGGAAAGATGAGTCGAACACTCCGGCGAAAACTACGAACATTCTTATTTGCAGGATCCTTGGGCGCAGCTGAATGTGTGATAACAGGACCAACAATCTTACCACACTTACTAAGTGCAGTACATATCATCGCATCCGAGATTTCGGGGGGCACCGGATGCAAGGAGACCTGAACAGGGCGCCTGGAAATCGGTTCAGCTTCCAGGTGGTGGTCTCCCAGGTCAAGACCAAAGTTTAGAAGCGTGTCTGCATGCTCTTTGGATGTGAAATAAACAATCACCGTCCGCGGCCGGCGGGTGAGGTGAGTAATGGCTCCGGCTGGAAGAAAAGCAAGGAGCGTATCACAATAGACTTTCAGCGGTGTATTCGGAAGAGCATCTAGGCACACTCCCAACTCGCGGGTGGAGTGAAGTTCCTGCGCAGCGGGTGAGAAGTGCGGAACGTCCAATTGAAGTGAGTCACCATGTATCTGGACATGGGCATCTGCAAGGGGAAGGCGAGTCGATTGCGTCGAAAGGGACGCACCTGAGGCAACGCTAGAATAAGAGCGGGAAGGCAATCCTCCATTGGAAGGCAGAGGTGCAGCGCTGGATGAAGGAGCTGACACAACGCTGGGCACGGCTACCGAGGGCAGAGAAGCAACGCCCTCAGAGATATCCATTACGTCATCGGTAGCATCAGGAACGAACGTCATAGCCTCACCACCAGGAGGGGTGGTGGAGTCAGAGAGTTGAAGCGTAGAAGAAGAAGAGCAATAGGCATCAGGAGGAGGGCGATATTCCCTATCATCAAGGACGGACGCTGATTGGTTTGCTCCGTCAGAGATAAGGATCGACGTAGTAGGAGAAGCTGTGACGAGAGCGGGAATTCTGCTCTTATCAGCAGTCGCCATCGCCGATGGCGAGGCCTAACTTAGTAAAAACGACCAACTGGTCGAGAAAATAAAGTGCTGATAGCTAATTGAAAATAGTACTCACCGACTCGGGAGATGTCTTAAATGAAAGATACAACCTTCGTCTTGAAGGCACGCACAAAAGTTAAACGACAGAGCACACAAAACACACTCAGTAGACGGCGAAACACGGAGCTCAAAACAGACACGACTTACGTCCCATAAAGCAAGGACTGTTACGACGTGGTTTGACGAAAATTCCGTATTCCGTATCGTGTGTGGACTGGCCAACACAGAGCTCTGATCTTAATCCCATAGAGCACCTATGGGATCAATTACAGCGCCGCATAAGAAGTTTGGAACCTACTACTAAGCAACAGTTAGCGGCAGCATTATGTTTATGGAAGCGCATACCCATCGCATTATGCTGCATTACGGAAGCGCACACCCATCGCATTATGCATTACGGAAGCGCACACCTATCACTGTGCTCCAAAACCTTGTCGAAAGCATGTCTCGAAGGGTCAGTACATGCATTAAGGACAAAGGTGGACCGACACCGTACTAATGTACAGTATGCCAATAAATGCTATGTTGTGTTTCTCTTCTAGGTGTCCGGTGACATTTGTCAACATAGTGTATATTGTATGCAAAATATTATCCGATGCAAAAGAATCTTTTATATTGGGCTTTAAAAAAAGGGAATACCGGGTAAATACTATGCACATTTGCGCCAGCTAGCGGAAGAATCGCATATTATTTTAAGCGGAAAATTGTGCATAACGTTTTCCGCAGTTAACGGTACCAGATCAAAAATATTTTTTTAGTGGGGTTCTTAGACGCGTAGATACACCTGCAAATATGTTCTTGGGGGAAATATGCACTCAGGTCTCCTGGAGGCTAAATCGTTCGATGTGAAACATCAGAATTTTTTTTTTTGATTGGAGGTTTAACGACCACCGTGAGCAACTCAATGGGCTATAAGCAGTCGCCCGTCCTTAATTTAGGGTCACTGGTTCCAGGAAAGGGAGAGAGCCAGTATACCGTAAGACAAACACAACATCCATGCCTCACCGGGATTCGAACCCGGTCCCCTTTCGGACGAATTATCAGAGGCCATCGCTTAGACCACTGCGCCACTTTGGCTTAGAATTTTTATACAAAATATTCTTCGCCTAAATATGAACATACACTGTAAAAAAGAAGTGGTGCGAATTCACGGAAAATTTCTGAAAATAGCGTGCAGCAATTTGATTGACTGCAACATCTCGTTGAGATGTTGCAGTCAATCTGCGGGTGGCCTAGTGGGCAACGTTCGTGACTGCCACGGAAAAGGGCCTTAGGTTCGATCGCAGGCAGATACGAACGCTCGATCCACTAAATATTCGCCGTGGGTCGGATGGGCACGTTAAGCCGTCGGACCCCGGGTACTGGCCCCCGGTAATAAATAAGGGCGTCTTCCTCCCCCTTTCCACTTCGCTTCCGTGTCACTTTCCTATCTGGCGCTCTAGCCCAAATCTCCTAGTTTCCTATTTCTAAGGGTTGTTTAAGACCTGGGGTCAGACACTCCCTTCCTAAAATCCTCTACATATGATCATGCCGGTAAGTGTTCGTCATTTTCAGAAATTCCCGTTTTTAAAAGTGCCCGTTTAATTTAACTTCCGTATTTTGACAGATTTTCCGTAATCCGAAATTCCGTTTATTTCAGTAAAGTCTGTTTCAGGTATTTCCGTATTTAAACTGAGATTTCGCAAAAATTAAAGAACGGGCACTTTTCAGCCCTCACACCCGATATTCCTATCGCAGCAGTCAGGATCAAACACCAGTCGTTTGAGTTACTAGAACAGATAACGCGCGCCTTTAACCATTCGGCCAGAAATACCTGGAGATTTAACTGACCTTCATCTTAACACAAATTGCGAGACGACGAAGAATTTTATTTTTTTGTTATTAATGTGAGTGATTCAGTCATTTTATTTTCTGTTTGAGCTTATTTTTCTGAATAAATTTGTAATAATTTTATTTTTTCTGTAGGAGGATTTTTTACAAATTAAGCATTTTTCATCGTGATTTTTCGAAGCAACAAAATGCTTTGCAACTTGATCTTTTTTTAAGGGGGAGGGGGATGTACTTCTTTAAAGCATTATTTCACAAAACTCCTAAATATAAAATGTACTCTTGATAGCTATAATTGCTTTTGTTTTAAAGGGTCCAAACGCTGATACACAGACATCGTATAATTAATCACTTGTACAATAAGTTAAGTACGGTTTCTTACAGTAACACACTATATAATAAATAGATGGTGCACAAAATGGGGGAGAGGAGAGGAAATATTCTGTGCCACAATAAACAAAATTCATGCGATATGCTATCCGCGTGTAACACGAAAACATTTTTAGTTATCTTAAATTTTGTGTTTTTATTAAAACACTATCATTCGCCTTTGTTACAGGTAACATGACCATGACAAGAGTTTGTAAGCTCTCCCCGAACTCTTTCTGTTATGTTTGTGTGTACTACATTGGTCCTAAGCAAGTCAAGCACACAATTATCTCAGGACTAAGCTTTCCATTGCATATCAACCTTACTTTGGAATGCCTATGAGAGATCAAGACAAGATTTGGGCACCACATTTTTGCTGTGGTAGTTGCAGATGAACTTTGGCAGCTTGGCTTCGTGGTGCAAGGAAAGCAATGCCATTTGTCATTCCTCGAATTTGGAGGGAACAACAGTGACATCTTGATTACTGTTTTGTGTGTGTGTGTGTTTGTTGTGGATATTTCCTAGTACAAGGAGACTAGAGACCGGAATGCCATTACATATCCTAACATGCCATCATCTAAATTCCACTTTGCGATGAGCTTCCCATTCAACAAACATAAAGATTTGTGGAGACTGGTGGTGAAAATGCCCAGTCAGATGGTGATTGTGAGGACGACAAAGATATGGACTTCAAAGTGCATCTTGCTGTGCTCAGCCACATTCTCCAAATCAGCAAGAACTAGATGATTTAATAAAAGACCTGGGCTAACAAAATCAAATGCAGAACTTTTGATTTCTCGTTTGAAAGGGTTTAACTTATTGGATCCTAACTGCGAACCGACCACGTACAGAAAACGACATGAAACATATGCATAATACGCATATTATGTTGTGACTGATGCCTTTTGCCGTTGTTTCGATATAATTGAGCTCTTTGAGAACAGTGGCATTCCTCATGTGCCTGAAAAATGGAGACTCTTTATGAATTTTTGTAGACATTCGGTAAGAAGTCTGAAGGCAGTGCTATTGCACAATAGAAATATATACTCTTCAATTCCAGTAGTACACTCCATGCACATGAAAGAAGACTACACCAATATCAAGCTTCTTCTAGAAGAAATCAAACATCATGAATACAGTTGGGATGCCTGTGCTGATTTTAAGATGATAGGATTCCTTTTGGGCCTGCAACCTGGCTTTACAAAGTATCATTGTTTCCTTTGCTTGTGGGACAGAAGAGCAGTCAGCGAACATTATAAAAGAATGGCCTCCGAGAGTTGAGTTGCAAGCTGGTACACAAAATGTCATACACAACACCCTCGCTCCAGTACAGAAAATCTTATTATACCCTCGCTGCATATCAAGTTGGGACTGGCGAAGCAGTTTGTGAAAGCATTGGATCCTGATGGACAAACATTCAAGTTCATTTACTCAATGTTCCCAAATCACTCCGATGCCAAAGTGAAAGGTGGTATATTTTGTGGGGCCACAGATGAAGGCAATGCTGACCTCCAAAAATCTAGAGAGCAAAATAACTGATGGTGAAAAGGATGCCTACCAGTCATTCCGTTTTGCTGTGACTGAATTTCTTGGAAATAGGAAGAACACCAACTACTAGCAGCTTGTGGAGAATTTAATAGACAATTTTGGAAGAATGGGGTGTCGAATGTCAATTAAACATCATTACTTGCACTCACATCTCGAATTTTTCAGAGAAAATTTGGGAGCAGTGAGTGATGAACATGGTGAGAGGCTTCATCAAAACGTGGAAAGAAGATATCAAGGAAGATGGAATGAAGCCATGATGGGAGACTACATTTGGAATTTGGTGCGCCATGTATTATTCATAAGAGGTAAAGGCGATCCAAAACTGCTTTATAAGAGATATATACTTCTTGTCTTTGTTTCAATTTGTGCTGCGTATTGATGTATTCATGATGATGATTGCTTAATGCATTGCAACACACGTCGTACTTTATACAACTGCAGAGATGTTGGAGTACCGTAAATTGTGGCTAAACTATTGATGCTATGACAAAAATAGCGCAAATTTTGAAATCCTAGCACTAAAGTTAATTAAGAAGCATTAAAATATTCAGATAAACAAGTAAGTACTCAGATTTTGTTATAGTGTTATGCATCGGATAAAGTAGAGGTCTGCTGGGGCCTGACACGGCCCTCGAGTCGGACTCTTTATTTCATCAGTTAGTGTGAAAAATTCCGGGCTCGGGAAGGGCCTATACTGGAAGTTTTAACATTTTGTCCCTGGATTAAAGAAACCCGTTCTGACTCACAAAACGAAGATTAACTTCTTTAATACGTAATTAGATGGCGAAGATCATTGAATGAAACAAAAGACATGGAAGTGCATCTGCCAAGGGATGAGTTAATTATTAACATCTAAAATCAACAAGCCGAGCTACAAGACGTGTGTCTGCAACGGAGCGGTTTATTTCTTTAAAGATGGAACTCAAATTCCGTTTTCACTTCCTTGGCTTTAATTTCTTTTAATACTGTGACTATGGCAACAGTTGGAATCTGAGTAACCATCCTACGCGCAATTTTTACGCACAATAAAGTTACTTCCTGACTTTGTTGGAGTCTTTTGAAATTCATATTTCAAAAGGAAATTAATGATCACTTTAAGTGGCGTTGGGTGACCTAAAATTTATCCGGCGCTAAATAGTTTTAAAATTGTTCTCAACCTTCTTCCGTACTGTGAAATTTTCTTTTTCAGTAGATTGTGTGAGGTTTCCAAACGCCACCTGCTTAAATCATACTTAATCACGTAGAACGAGGTAGGCATTTTACTTATATATATGCGGTGCTATAGAACATAAAATTAAAGTACAGATTTTTGTCTTACTTCACTTATAAAGGAACTGAGCGCTGTTTTTTCTTTTCTTTTTTTTTTTTTTTTTGCTCGGCGAAGGTCTGGTTAACTTTCATTTTAAAATTGTCAATTTCCGAAATGAACTTTTCTTCAACAGATAAAACTGTTAAGGTATTTAGCTATTCTTACCCCATTGTATTACATAAGCAATTTTTTACACGCTTCAAAGTAGAGTTCTAGACTGATTCTTATGTATTTGCGCCAAGCAAATATCTGGTCGATGTGGGTTCAAGTCTTCAACTTTTTTCTTTTTATCTTACTACATAAAAGGCAAGACTTGCGACGACGCGAATCACTTTTAAACCATGAACAAACAACTACGTACGCTGTTTAATAGAATAAGACGAACATCCCGTGTTATCCGTAACCGTTCGTGTTTAATGTTTTGTTTACGTCTTTTTTCCTTCGTTCGAAGTTAGAATTCTTTTTTTCGGGTGCGATGGAAGTGGAAGCAACAGTTGTAGGTGGTAAGGTGTTTTACTTTACTGGCGCTGAGTAAAGCAAGGACAAACGTTACTGTCCTTCACGAACTTGACTGTTGTTTCAAACCTCGCCTACGCCGCGTCAAAAAGAAAGTTACCTCTTTCATTAGATAAAGAGATTGAAAGCTAAACGCCGCAAAGCCGATTACGATCGAGCAAGGCGGCAACAACGCACTGCAGTTGAAAGACAAGAAGTTAACCACCGCAATGACGAATATGCCAGAAAAAGAGACAAAAATGCAATGCAGCTGAAAGAGATGCTGATATTCGACGTGTGCGTGATCGTCGAAGTAATATGACGCCGCAACATATTGAAGCTGAATCTCAGCGCATGAGAAATGTTCATATTACAGAGGCACAGAATATGACCCCCGAACAAAGGAAAGAACGCTGCGCTCGAGAGGTTCAGAGGCAATAAACGAACCGACAACAACAAAGAAATGCTACACGTCATGTATAGCTTTAAACGTAATAGACAATGAAAAGAATGTTGCGAGACACTCATGTTCTGCTCTTGAACAAATTTGTGAATTTTGTAAAGCCAAACACCTAAATGTTGCTCACAAGAGCAACAAAATTAGATTCCATTCGCACTTCCCCATTAATTGAACAACTTATGAACTCTCAGCATGAGCGTTCAAAAACCTTTATGGTTAGCATACGGTCAGTTAATAGTTCTCTTGCATTTGCATCAATGAGAGCATGGGCCAGAACAAGGAAAAATAGTTCCAGATTCCGAAAAGTTATTTACAAGAATTATCGAGTACAAAGATATTTTCCAACGTCGTTGACTTAATTGATAAATGCTGAAAAAATCACACACAAAAAAACCAAAAAAAAAAAAAAAAACAAGCAATAAAAAAAAACATGGCGCAGCACGCGAAAGGGAGCCCACGTTCCTTACTAAGGGAGGATTATCATCCGGCAAACGCTTCCGTATATCATATTTCTATACATGAACAATGAAGCACATCAAGGGTATGTTTCAATGCATACTTCTTATTTACGATGACTCCGCTGAAGGTAATAATAAACGTTTGAATAGCAATAAGTGATTTCTAGAACACATTATATTCTTATCTCAACGGGCTTTACAGCTAGTCCCCTAATCAACTAAAAGGGTGTTCCACTAAAAAGTCCACTTTGTTCATTTTACTTACACGAGGGAATTTAACAGCTATCTCCACAAAAAAAAGTCAGTTGCTCACTGTGGGACGACGCCAAAGCAAAATTGCTGCTGTTAAACAGAAAGGCGACTAGTCCCGAAAGGCAGTTTTACGCATGCGCAGTTCAGCGCGCATCTTCTCATTCGTTACCGTTCTCTGAAACTTCGACAAATCGACGAGTTGACTGAAGTTGCCTTTCCCAAGCACGTGGTATTCAGCCGTGGCCACGATTTTGCGCTCTCTAGTAAATGGATATGGAAGGCTGTAATGTGTTACCAGGGCCGGCTGGGACACAGGGGCAGTCGCCCTGGGCCTCGCGCCTTCACGGGGCCCCACAGTTTAAGAAAAACAAAATTTAGGTAGTTTTTTTACAATTATTATCTTGTGTGAGTAAGTTTCGGGGTGCGAATCCCTTAAAAAGATGTTTTTTAAAAGTTTTTTTTTGTTTCCAATCCCCCCATTTTCGAACAAATTACCGTCCTTCGCCGTACAAATACTGAGATTTGCGGATTTCAAGTGACTACTGTAACTACCTTAATCTCTTCCGCATTCACCAAAATAGCAAATTAAATTTATCGTTTTGTGGCCCTTACTTTTTATGTATTTAACAATTTGTGTGCAAACCAGATACTTAAGTTTAAAGAAATAAAAAGAACAACATCAAAGTTGTTGCTGGCTACATATATGTGCAGGCCATTTGTTCTGTGACTCTAAAAACATTACTAGAAATAAAAAAAATCATATATGAACGCGTATAAAAGTTTAAAAGGTCATTAATTTGTCTCTTACTCTACTTTGCATTAAAAATCAATCACTAAAACATGTATCGGGGAAAAAATCTATTTATACGAATTTATTTTAGAGCGATCCTTATTATTTCTTACACTAAAATATTCACAATCCAAAAATTTTTGCTACGCAGGTATCTTTTTATCATTTTGCGAAGAAGTTTTTATAAGAGTCGTAATACAACTTCATCCCCACTTCTCCGAAAAGAAAATCGTAGATTTTAACACTTTTTACTCTCTCTCTCTCTCTGGGAACTTTCAATCCCGTCTCCGGAGTTGACGAATCAGGGGTTCGTCACCGTCAAATTTGTGAATTCCACATCGTGTGTGTTCTTTACGAACTTTTTCACGTAGCTACTTTATTAAAATATGAGATTTATTTCCTAGTGTCAGCAATGAAAATTTTCTCCGGGGCCCAGCAAATTTCATTGCTGGGCCCCGGAGCAAAATTTCATTGCCCTGGGCCTCCTCGAAAGCTCCATCCGGCTCTGTGTGTTACCCACTTTTCCAACTGTTGTAATGGCTGAAATTTGCATTCAGAAAACCTGGAAATTGGCAACTAATACCGATTTTTCTTCGGAATTTTTCCAGTTAAAAGAAGAAACAACTTTCTTCTCATTTTCATGCGGTACGTAGCCCCGAATACCCATAATGACCTAACGCCACTGGTCACTTATACCTAGAACTGCGGCAGTGGTGAGCTTGACAGATTTCATGTAAAATACGATAATTACTGAAAAATTAGTAAGGGTCTTTCGGTGTCATATAATTCGTGACTGTCATTTCCGAGGGATGTTCATATAACCAGAGATAGCGACTAAAACACGTGGTTCTTCTTTGCCGAGAAATATTTACATAGACTTTTCATCTTTAGAAACCCTGACGACCCAGCTTCTGGCATGATTCGTTTCTACAACGGATAGGATGAAGTTCGAAGTATTTGTTTACATATTTGAAGATAGAGACTACCTTCTTTATACTTAAGTGTGGAAGAGAAAATGCGTTTACATTTGTAAGAGAAATAGGTAGTTAAGTCAGGTTTAAACCTGCCACCCCGGTGGCGCAGTGGTCTAAGCGATATGGCTTCTGATCATTCGTCCGAAAGGGGTCCGGGTTCCAATCTCGGTGAGGCATGGATGTTGTGTTTGTCTTACGGCACTGGCTCTCTCCCTTCCTTGGAACCAGAGGCCGTAAATTTGGGACTGGCGACTGCTTGAGATTAGGGACGGGTGACCCATTGAGTTGCTCACGGTGATCGTTAAACCTCCAATCAAAAAAAAAAAAAAAAAAAGTCAAAAAAGTCTAAACCCCATCCGTACAAAATTCCTACGAGAAATGGCCCTTTTTTTTTATGTTATATTCTGTTTCCTACCGAGGTGGTTCAGTTAGCGGTATCCGAACAATTCTTAGGGTCCGAAATCACTGTTACGTCATTATTTCGGTTACCATGTCACCACTTATTAAACAATTTCTTTTTCTTTCGAAACATCATAAAGGTCGCTAGTGATGTGAGCTTTCTTTAAGTTCCCCCTTTTCCCACGTTTAAGATAGTTTTTGTTTTGGCTTTCGCTCGTAAACACAAAACTCAAAGCGAGCCGATTGTAACAGTGATTCTGTCACTGTTACAAGTAAGACGTTGACTCGCAGTTCCGACCTTTTTACAGCTCCATCACAGCTGTCGTAAACGGAGTTTTTATTACAGTTACTTTCGTGGAACTGCCACCCGTTGTCACTGTGACAGGAAAATCACTGTTAAACCCACCTCTGCAGTAAAGCAGCTTTGTTTCTCCGTAAGAAGAGAGCCTTGCGTTATTTATGATAAGTGGTGGAGAACGTGTTATGAAAGTCTGACACGGGCCGGGCCGTGAACTGAAAACTCTGAGCCGGGTCCCCTTAAAATTTTGACTAGGGCTGAGGAGGGCTTTCCAAATTAAGCCTCGTGCAGGCCTCTTGGAAAAAGACCAAACGGCATGGATCTTCGTTCAAGCTTCCCAATAAAAAAAAAGTTTTTGAATAAGACGTATTTGTGAAGAAATACAGAATACGCAGACCGACGTACATAATATCAAGTACATTTTCTCAAAAGACATCTTAAAAACGTTTTTTTTTTAATGTATCTGTTCATTCTTTTTTCGTATTTTATGCAGGTATTACTGCATCCTTAAACGAATCACGAAAAATAATGCGGAGGAAGAATTCAAAACTAAAAGACCATATTTCGCCACTGGCTCCTTTTCCTTCAAAAAATAATTTGAATTTTCTTTACTTTCATCCTTTTCTTTTTTCTTTCGGAACATGTGAATTCAAGTAATTTTTATTACTGGGATAAAGGCACGAACTTTACGTATCCAGTCCCAAGAAATACTATAAAAGAGTATTTACTAAGATTTGACTCCAGAGCTAGATAAAAAGATGTATCAAAACTGGGTTGGGGAAGTCCTTATACACTGCCTGACAGAGAAAATGCCAACCATGAAGGAATGCTCGTAAAAAGACCAAACTGCACGCACAGATAGCCAAGTAGGTCCTGAATAAATGATTTAATTGTCCCATACCGACTAGGCTATAGTGGCCGAATATACAGGATGATCAATAAGGAGTGTAGGCCCCATTTTGGGCGATACAGCGTTGAATCCGGCGTGGCATCGAGAGTCCGAATAGAGTCCTGCGGTATCGTGGACCATGTGGTGTTGATCCGAGTCCACAGTTCCTCTTCATTTTGCGGGGGATGGGAGGGTACTCAACCAACGTCCAAGCGTGTCCCACAGATGCTCGATGAGCGGGAGGTCGAGGGATCGTGCTGGCCAAGGAAGCATCCGCTCACCGTGTGAAGCATTTAAGCTCATCCGAGTGGTTTATAGCCGGGCGTTATCCTATTGAAAAACGGTGTTAGGGATGCCCTGCAGATACAGTAGTGCCACGGGTCGCAGCACCTCGTCGACATAGCGGCGTGCCGTCAATGTGCCCGTAATGAGTGATAGCGTTAAGCGGCTGTTGGCGCTGATAGCACCCCACACCATGGTTCCCGGTTGCTGTGCCGTGTGGCGCTCCACAATGGCGGTGAAATCCGCTCGTTGGCCACGTCACCTCCAGACTCTCACTCGGCGATCATCCGTGGGGAGACAGAACCGCGATTCGTCGCTGAACACCACACTGTTACATTCGACACCCCACGCAGCTCTGGAGCAACATCACGCCAAGTGGTGACGACGATAGCTCGCTGTTGAGGGCAGACTTCGCAACGGACGGCTGGACAGCAAACTAGAGGCAGCCAATCGGCACGACACTGTCCGCGTCGATATCGGTGCATCCAAGCCTTCCCGCACACTCCACAATATGTCGCCCGTTGTGGCCTGTGGGTCCGCTACGGCATGACGTCGGATGGGACAGTCGATGCATTAGACGCCCGTCTCTGTGCTCCGGTCCTCTACGACGTTAAACAAATTCTTCCTCGGACTACTGTCTCCAAATGCGACTGACGGTTGTGGCATCACGTTGCGTTTCTTGCGGAATGCGAGGGAAGGGCCATCCGGACGAACGAAGGCCTACGACGACAACTCTCGTGAACTCATCCGTTTGACGAAATCGCGTACCGCGGCGTCTTAACGGTATTGGCACCCCTTGTTCGTTTTCCAGACACAGTTACAGCAGAACCACCCACTTCTCGCGGCCGTGACGACGCCTCGATTGATGGCCTCACGGGCTGGTTGTTTGCTTATATCCCGCGCGCCGTACGTGCGGTTGGCCTGCAAATGCCATCATTTGCATAACTTGTACGTGTGAGCCACCCTGCAATTTGCCTGGCGCTGCGTTCACGTCTTCGTGGTGTGGCATTTTCTCTGTCAGGCAGTGTATGTCTTGTGATATATATAACTATTTCTTCTTCCGTTTTTGTTTTTCCCTCTCTTTTATGAAAATGTTATTTGTCTCTCGAGTAACATCTTCTGAACTTAACGTTGTATTGGAACTCCCAATAGTTTATCTCTATGTGGTACCACTGGCAGCCTGTCAAAGGTAAACAACACAGACAAAATAAGCTCAGTGTGCGAAATGCGAGAGATGACGTGATATTCTTAGGGCTAAATCTCAGGTCGTAAATGCAGGATAACTGCGTTCTGCTAATCATATGTTACACTAATACAGGTTGAATTTTTCAATGTGTTAAACGTTTTAAGTTGTTCAAATAGTAATTAATGTGCTCAACGTCTTAATTTATAAGGCCTAGTTATTGTGCGCACAAGTCAGTGCTCCTGTCATAATAAACAAAACGAATACAGTGGAGATTATCTACGCTAAAGTCGCGAGTGTATATTTGTTACCCTTGTACTTTGAACTTTTGGATCGTTAGGTCACAGTATCGGTGTTCAAGTGGCTATATATTTAATTAAAACAACACGGTCTTTCTTAGAAACGTAGATGAGATGGGGTGTTATGGACACCAAAGCACTGTAAAAGGTGGGAAGAGTGAAATAAATTCCAGCAAAATTTATCCCAGTTGTATAACATATTCTCGCCAACCTAGACTGAGAGAATGGAACGGTAAAGAAACTACAGTTTCATATTTTGGTGCTTTTGTAGAAACGAAAAGTAAAAATATCAGATTCCAAAAAATTCAGCTTTCATCCCTTACAGTTTTGAAACATATCAGCAAATCCATCATAGATGCCCCTGAAGAACTGGTGCTATACAAATGAATAATAATAAATTCGTTATAAGTGTTGTAAAATCCATGCCGAAACCACAAATGCTTTTTGAATATTAATTGAAAAATACATTACGATGAAAAGCGTTAATATTTTTACAGTACTTATGTTTTTTAATAGGATTTCAAAATTATCTTAGAACTAGCATAGCTACAATGTATCGAATTTCAACTCCACAATGAATCGAATGAGTCGGAATATGTGTACATAAATAACCACTTACCTTTCTCGTCCAATGAGCGAATTCCTGTAGCCCCCTTTGTCAAGAGACATATCAGAAATATGATCCAAAGAAGAACTTGTAGGTCTTTTAATGAATATTTACTTCCAGAAACCATCTTGTGATTGGTGATATTTGAATCCATTAAAACATGCCTTACTTAAAAATGCGATGCTTTAGTTATTTGCAAATTTCCTGATCACGGCAAAGCAGCCGATATCTACGGGAGACACTTGCCATTCTCTTCTTGCGTCGTTGAAACAGTAAACGCATGGCTCCGTCAGGACAGTGAGAATCGCTTATCTGTTACTTGTTGCCACAGACAGAGAAAACAAAAGCACAATAATGACGTAAAGGTGTCGCCAGCAGAAGATCACACCTTTGACAGAAACGGCACTCGAATTTCCGTAAAGCCACAACGCAGATAGATGTCTTAGAAATATCGCATTCCATTAAGTTCGTGGTACGCGCGAAGTTCATATGTGGCGAAAGAAATCACTTTAAAACTGCGTAAGTTATGCAGACAATAAACTACCACCTGCGTTAAGCGGAAGACCGAAAGGCTCATTTCGTAGCCTCCTTAGCGCAGAAGGCTGAGCGTTAGAAAATACATGCAAGCTTCGTATCTCTCAAACGCGGAGAAAGTTAAAAGACCTCTACCTGAAAGAGTTATTTCTACAAGCTGTGAAAAAAAAAGGAAGAAGTATATCTTAAATGTTCTGATAAAACATTCTTTTATCTCAAATAGCTTCGAGGCACTTTTTTTTATCAGTTCTGATTTACTCTCGTCAGAATGTGTCACTACAATACAATAAGGGTATCTGAGAATATCTTATTCTTTTGTGGCAACAAAATTTAACGCGTTTCTCATAATGTGAGCGGTACTTAAAGTTAAATTATGAATACTAGAAAGCTTAAATCTCTTCTCACTTAAATACGTACTTTGACCTAACGTTGCTACAATTCGGCACACTTGAACAATGGAAATTAACTTACAGCTTTCTTTGGAGACTACTTTTTTTTTTTTTTTTTTATTGGAGGTTTAACGACCACCGTGAGCAACTCAATGGGCTATAAGCAGTCGCCCGTCCCTAATTTAGGGTCACTGGTTCCAGGGAAGGGAGAGAGCCAGTGCCGTAAGACAAACACAACATCCATGCCTCACCGGGATTCGAACCCGGACCCCTTTCGGACGAATGATCAGAGGCCAACGCCTTAGACCACTGCGCCACCGGGGCGGCCTTTGGAGACTACAATACTTTAATTTTGTCTTGTTGCAAAAGATACGCTTGTAACAAAAAAAAAGTTTTTTTTTTTTTTGTCATTTGTTTTGGGATTATAAGCAATCGCCTGTCCCTAATTTAGGACCACTTGTTCCACAAAACGGAGACATCCAATGCTGTAAGACAAACGTACACCCCATGCCTCATTCAGGGCTCTAACCCGAACCCACTCGAACAAACGGTCAGCAGCCAACGCTTGGAATACTGCGGCGATGAACGTCTCCAACCCTACAAACTTATACAATCCAGTATCACATGAAGTGAACTTACACAACACAGTATCACATGAAGTTAATTTGCATAACGCAATTGTGAAAACACAAGTTTTTTCGCGACGGGCATCGAAACAGGGTCCCCTCACTCCGGAGTATTGGAATATTTTTCTTTTCTTTTTAAAAATAAAATGGAAATAAACCAGGGTCGAAATCGTGTCATGAACATCTTGACCCAACCCGTTTGATCCGCTGACCCGTGACCCATTTCCATCTCTGGTTGGGATCACTTCGAGATGTGCAAACAGAATTTTAAGCACGTTTAAATTTTTGTTTTTAGGAAAATGCTACTACTTTACTTTTCACGTTATTCCAGAAATGGTTCCTCTCATTACCCGTATCCACCGCCGAAGACATAGAGGAAGCGTCGTGCAGCTTTCCTGGGTTTCGCTTGGTTTGGTATTCGCCAGTCCAAGGCTATATAACATACTGCAAAGAAAGTTCCTACTTCGCAGAACTTAGACATCTCCAAGAGCAACAACTTCATCTGGCTGATCCGTTGAAAGGAAAGTAACAAAAACACTGCGCAGCATCTCATCGATCTTCTCTCGTAGATACTGAGAGGAGAATGAATGGAATACCGTGGAAATTTTCTGTTTTCGTGGAATTTTTGTTACTACCGTATTTCCCCGAAAGTAAGACCTAACCGGAAAATAAGCCCTAGCATGATTTTTCCGGATGCTCGTAATATAAGCCCTACCCCGAAAATAAGCCCCAGTTACGATACGTAACTGGGGTTGCCAGTCAGCTAGCCTATCACTGTTGAAATAAATTGAAGTGAGTGCCAAAATCCTTTATTGATGGCATCGACGTTTCTAAATACCAACTTTCCAACATGATTGCTATGGATGAAACTGCAGTGTTTGTGGGCCAAGGATCTCAAACGACAATTGATCAGAGGTGTGCCTCGTCAATCTACAGTAGCGAACAAAAGTATTTGGTGAAACACTTTTTCGACCATAATATTTTTTCTGCTGGACCAAATCGGGTTATTTTGGGATATGATATGTGTTATTCAGTTGTAAACATGACCCATATGCAGATGGATCGGAAACTTTAACATAAATCAGGTACCGAGCTTAATCGCAAATATCATACTAATTGACCAACAAAGTAGGTGTGTATCACATTCATTTAATGCAACGATAAAAGAAAATAAGTACGAGAAAACGACAAAACAATAACTAATACTTAGTGGAATAACCACGAGACTTAATAACAGCTGCACAACGGGCCGGCATCGAGTCCACTAGCTTCTCGACGGTGACCTGCGGAATTCGCGCCCATTCTGCAGACAGCTGGTCGAACTCCTGGGCCCTATTCCGGCAGGTTTTCTTCGCACATCGTCTCTCCAGCTTCTCCCACATGTTCTCGATGGGGTTCAGGTCTGGAGATTGGCTTTGCCAGTCTAGAAGTGTGACCTGTTGCTGCTGGAAGGCTGCCTTCGCTATTCTGGAGGTGTGCTTCGGGTCGTTGTCTTGCTGCATGATCCATTCGGGTGGCATGTTCAGGTTTGCCCATGGGAAGAGATCGTTGATGAGCATGTTCGTGTAGCTCTGGTCGGTCATTATTCCGTCAATCTTGATGATGGGTCCAATTCCTTTGCGAGAGAAGGCGCCGTAAACCATGAGCGATCCTTCTCCGTGCTTGACAGTCGGCTGAATGAACTGGGGTTGAATCTCTGGCCACACGGACGTCGTACGTATCGGATGCCATCACTTCCGAACAAGTTGAATTTGCTCTCGTCGGTGAAAAACACCTAACTCCAGTCCGCCGCGGTCCAGTGTCGATGACGGCGCTCGAACGCGACTCTGGCTCGTCGATTCTTGACTCCGATGAGTGGTTTCTTGGCGGGGCGTCTTCCATTCAATCCACCAGCAATGAGACGACGGGAGATGGTCATTCGGCTGACGTTCAGGTCGTCACTGTCGCGGAATTCGGTGGCGATGTCCACAGCAGTTAAGGTGGGATTAGCACGAGATCGACGGAGGATGTGTCTATCCTGACGCAACGTAGTGGAACGAGGCCGACCACATCGCGGACTGTTCTCGACGGTCCCAGTCTTCTTATAACGTTGCAGGATAGCTGAAATGGACTGGTGTCGGATCTTCAGGGCCCTCGCAATGTCGGTGACGCGCATTCCGGATTCCATCATGTTCACGCCGCCTGGGGAGCTCCAACAGGGATCTCCACCTTTTTACCCATTTCTGAAAACCTAAGATTGGCTTATTATTACACTACACATCACAAAACCCACAAAAATCACAAGAAAAACATTAATACATGCAGCAAACAAATGGGCAATAATTGGCGACTCTTGAATATGGCCCATTTCGAACGACAAATTCGCTCTGAGCGAAATACAAACTACACGGCATTGTAACCCACGAATCAACACATATCATATCCCAAAATAACCCGATTTGGTCCAGCAGAAAAAAAGTTATGGTCAAAAAAGTGTTTTGCCAAATACTTTTGTTCGCTACTGTACATTCCGTCCACTGGTTACGAAAGTGCACGTGTTACCTGTGTTTTGGCAATTCGTCTGGATGGAAAGAAAGCCCCACCTCTAATCATCACTAAGGGCAAGAAGGATAAGATTGGGCGTGTTTCAGGCATTTATATTCTCGAAACCAGGGGCGGCGGAAAGTGAAATTCGTTGACCGGGCCCGAAATTTCGAATCGTGGTGCGCCGTCTACCTTCCCGGAACAAACAAGAAAAACAATGTCTAAGCAGTGGCGCACCCACAGAAGTGGCCGACCCCCAATCCCCAACCCCCGGCTGATAGAGTGGAAAATTATTATGTCGAAGTTTGAAACAAAAAGTCACAATACGCGATCTACAGATACTTTTTAATCATGTACCTTATAATTATAACATATAATAATTATAAGAGAGTAATTCTGTTAAATAAATTTAGAAAAATCTAACAAGGGAAACAATTTCACTGCTCCTTCTAAGCATTTAACTTTCTTGTGCTGTAACATTAGTAGTAACTGGATAAGAATAAATGCACCAAAGTCAACCTCTTTAATTGTCACAGCACCTGACTACTTTTCCCGGCAAATTTAGGGGGGGGGAGTTACTCCCACCTTGGGAAAATTCTGTGTGCCAGACAGGGGCGAATATTCGAGGTGTGCTAGGTGTGCGGCGCACACCCACTATAACGAAGTAAATTTCTCCGTCATTTTTGGTCTACGCCGGGATTCGAACCCGAGGCCGCTTATTCCGGAACAAGTCGCTCTACCAACTGAGCTACGCAGATGTTTATTCTGATTCCTATCTGCCTTTATGTCGTGTGCGTCCTGCTGGCAGGTAAGTCACATCTCCCCCCCGAAAGAGGGCCGGGGGCATGGCCCACGGGTGACCCGAAAGAGGGCCGGGGCATGGCCCACAGCCGTGACCATGAATCGTTGCAGGCAGCCATCCACTGTAGAACGTGCACTTGAGAACTCCCAGTCAATCTGCTGTGTGGAATGCAACATCACACATTTTTATTTTTCGAAGCGCTGGAGAAGGAATTCTCTGATTTTTCCTGTCTCGCGGTGTGGAAATAACATCACACCAATGCGAGATTTTGAACGGCCAGGTCATCCGGATAGTTCGGGCGCCATTATAACGAAGTAAATTTCTCCGTCATTTTTGGTCTACGCCGGGATTCGAACCCGAGGCCGCTTATTCCGGAACAAGTCGCTCTACCAACTGAGCTACGCAGACGTTTATTCTGATTCCTATCTGCCTTTATGTCGTGTGCGTCCTGCTGGCAGGTACGTCACACCACACAGAGGCGTTATTACGGATTTATTTCTAATAAAACTCCCCAGAGTTCGTCCTAAGGCTTCGAGTGTTGGTTAAAATTAGTTTCCCCAAATAATGTTTTCATTAAGAAGAGAAGGTTCGTTCAGTAAGCACATCGCATTCGCGCTAGAATCCTTGGGTGAGCTGTTTCACGTGCGCACACGACGATCTTAAAGCAGCTGTGGTACAAGCGCACCCCGGTCAAACACAAGCGCTCCCCAGTCACAATTACGGATTTATTTCTGATAAAACAGAGTTCGTCCTAAGGCTTCGAGTGGTCGTTAAAATTAATTTCCCCACATAATGTTTTCATTAAGAAGAGAAGGTTCGTTCAGCAAGCATATCGCATTCGCGCTAGAACCCTCGGGTGTGCTGTTTCTCGTGCGCACATTCGACGACCTTAAAGTAGCTGCGTTACAAGAGCTCCTCCGACGGCGTTGCAGGCCAGGTTTTAATTTCCCTGTGGTTTCAAACGTTAACAGCGGAACTTTCAAGGTGTACTACCCAATATGAGCACTGTTTGAGTCCCACGGAGCAGTGCAACCATTTGCTGTTACATTGTTGTTGTTATTTTCTTTTTATGTATTTCCAATAAGACTCGCTAAAGTTTGTCAGCTAAACTTTATTCCCTTGTGCAATATTTTCGTGAAGAGGAGAAGATTCGTTGCTTCGTGCAGTAAACAAAACGTAGTAAATAATATTTGAAACTGCAGGAGTGCTATTTTACCAGAGGACACCCTAAGTCGTCAAATCAACTGCAATTCAAAGCTCTCCAGATGGCGCTACAGGCCATGGTTTTATTTCCGCGTGGATCCAACGCAAAGGTTTAAATTTCCTGAGTGTGCGCACTTAAAAAGGCACCACTGGTCATACTTGTTTGCGTTTGGAATAGCGAGGAGTCATAAACACAATCAACGTTCTGCTAAGTATGAGTTAATGTTTATATGTCTTTTCGTCGCTGCGTGAATCATTGTGTTTATGAGCCCAGAATTAAGTATACAATTTCAGTTTTGACATCCATTTAGGCTGATGATGTACTAAGTGTCCCATTTTCTGCCAGAAACTTTGCAGATTGGGTAATGCGGGTTAAAGAAAGTAACCCTCGTGTTGTATTAAAAACTTATATATATATATCATCATCATCATCATCATTGTCAACCATTGTCAATCCACTGCTGGACGAAGGTCTCCCCAAGTTTCCTCCACAACGGCCTGTCTTGTGCCAGTCTCCTCCATGTCACTCCCGCATACTTTCGAATTTCATCCACCCATCTCCCATGTGGTCTTCTTCTGGGTCTTTTCCTGTCCCTTGGAATCCACTCTAAAATTTCGGCTGTCCATCGATGGTCTGTCCTTCTGGCAGTATGCCCAGCCCATTGCCATTTCAAGGATTTAACTCTGATCATAATGTCTTCCACTCCTGTCATTTTTCGGATCCACGAGTTCCTCTTCTTATCTCTCCTGGTTACACCAAGCATGCACCTCTCCATGCTGCTTTGAGTTGTCTGCAGCCTTTGTATGTCTCTTTTAGTTAAGGTCCACGTCTCTGCACCATACGTAAGCACTGGAAGGATGCATTGATCAAACACTTTGCTTTTAAGACATAATGGCATATTGCTCTTGAAAATTATGCTGTTTCTTCCAAAAGCTCTCCAGGCAAGTTTTGTACGTAGATTAATTTCTTCATCAATGTGACCCTCACTTGATATCTGCTGTCCAAGATAAACGTACGTGTCTGTTATCTCCAGCTTTTCTCCATCAATCGATAAATCTTCGTTTCTTGTAAAAGCATTGTACATCACTTTTGTCTTCTGAAAGTTCATTTTCAGTCCCACTTCTTTACTCTTGTCAGCAAGTTCCTGGATAATACTCTGCAGCTCTGATGGGGTAATTGCAAAAATGACTATGTCATCAGCAAAACGAAGGTGGGTTAGATAATCTCCATTAATCTTTATCCCTTTGTTTTCCCAGTTCAGTGATTGAAAGACATTTTCCAATGTGGCATTAAAGAGCATCGGAGATATGGTGTCACCTTGTCTCACTCCCTTTTCAATTTTTATGTGTGTTGTATTTTCAAACAGCCGAATCTTTGCACTTTCATTTTCATAGATGTTATTAATAATATTAATGTATGCATCTTCAATACCGCAGGATTTCAGAGCCATTGTAACTGCTGATGGTTTCACCGAATCAAAGGCTTTTTCATAATCGATAAAAGCCATTTTCATTGTAAGTTCATATTCCCTCGCTCTTCCAATCAGTTCTCTCAGTACGTGGATATGATCTATTGTGCTGTAGCCACTCTTGAATCCAGCTTGTTCTCTCGGTTGAGCCATGTCCAGTGTTACCTACAAACGGTGTGAAAGAACTTTAGTGAAGATTTTATAAACCACTGATAAGAGGCTGATAGGTCTGTAGTTCCTGAGATCCTCAATGTCACCTTTTTTATGTAGCAGGATCATTGTAGCGGTGTTCCAATCCTCAGGAATCTTCCCTTCATTAAGGCATCGAGTGAAAATTTGGGCGAGTACTGTTTCGATTTCTCCGCTTGCTTCTTGTATGATGTCTACAGTAATTCCATTCTTCTCCTGGAGCTTTCCCCCGCTTCATGTTCTTAATTGCATGTGCAACTTCTGCAGGGAGGACTGGAAGAACTCTCTCTCTCTCTCTCTCTCTCTCACTCACACACACACACACACACACACACATATATATATATATATGTGTATATATATATATGTATGTATATATATATATATTCAGTTTTTTCTTACAACGGAGTGTATGTAAAGATCTTTACCGTAAATTATTAGACGACACGTAAATAAAAGAAATACTTTCATATGTTCAAAATCAATGCGTGTATTTCGCAGCTCGGGATACATAATAAAAATTTTACGTGCTTTTTCCTATAAGAACGCACACCCAACCTAAATGGGCACGCGACGCCACTTGTGCCAGGGCGCACGGGCCTTGGAAAATTTCTGGGTGCGCTACTGTGCCTAAGAAGCTTTGTTGCGAATTAGGACCACCCAACCACTTACATAGAGGAACTTTCTAAGGCACATCACAAGAAAAGCACATATGTCAAATAAAAAAATAATAAAAATAAAAATATTGGCTGAAATTATTGACTGGGCCCGGGCCCTGGCGGTCCGGGCGTTTTCGCCGCCACTGCTCGAAACCGAAAAGCCTGGTGCACCCAAGCAGTTATAAGGAAATGGGTCGATTTAATGCTGCCACTTGTTTTGCGAGGTGGCCAAAGAGGTCTGCTAGTCTGGGATTGAGCCAGCATTCCCCGCGCTAGAGACATGAAGAACTTCCTTGCAGAGAGAAGAATAGATCAAATAATGATTCCAGCAGGAATGACTGCTTATCTCCAGACTCTTGATATTGCAATAAACAAGACATTCAAGGAACATTTCGCATGGAAATCAATGACTTCATTGAAAATACAATGGATAGAAATCAGCGTGGAAACTTTGTGCAGCCTAGCCTGCAAGAGGTCGTGACTTGGGTGAAGAATTCATGGGATAAAATCACTGACAGCTTAAGAATTCATGGGATAAATTCACTGACAGCTTAAGAATTTATGGGATAAAATCACTGACAACCAATGCACTACGAACAGGCTACATGGACAAGAAGTGCTCATTTAAGGAGAGCTTTATTGCTGGACATGAGAGATTGGGGTCCATGGTTCTACAGGAAAAGGAGTTGCAAGAAATTCAGGCCGGAATCCGGGGTTTGGAGAATTATGATGATGTTCCAGAAGAAGATGACATGACTGTATTTGAATAAATGTAGATTTTTGTGCATGAATAAATGTAGATTTTTGTACATGAATAAATGTAGACGAAAAAAAAAAAGTTGGTAGTACATAAAAAAATAAGACATCCCCTGAAAATAAACCCTAATGCGTCTTTTAAAGCAAATATTAATATAAGACCCGGTCTGATTTTCGGGTAAACACGGTAGGTAGAAAAAAAAAGAAAGGTCAGCGGACATTGCTTACATGCGATTTTTTTCCCTGTTTAAGTTTTCCGATTAAAACATAACGATTTTAAATGTTATTTAAAGCAAAACGAGGAATTGAACTTTGAAGAGCTTTTTAACTCTTGTGTGGTGCGATGTCCATCAATATGACATAATAGTTTTACAAATTTTTAGACCTCCTTTATGTAAAAAATATATTTTCCTTTTCTAACACCGCAAATTCACAATAAATAGCAATTCTAACTTTTTTCTCCAATATACTTTTATGGATCTTTTTCCTGAAGTTAAATAGCTACGACACATAGAGAGAACATTATAGTTCATTCGTATGAAAATTAGTAATACGAAAATTATAAATAATTAATAATCAAAATAAAAAAATATACTGAAAAGCTTAGAACTATATGAAAACAATATACAAGATGCATTTCAAAGCATTAAAAGACTTTTGCAAAACTTTGATTTATTCCATACTGAATTAGTTTCTGTACTATTATGTCATAGTGAACTGAGATTCTGTACTGTAGTTAAAAAACGTACACACACACACACATACATACATCGTAACACCACATTATACATCGTTTATCAAAGTTCACACCATATTATACATCGTTTATCAAAGTTCACACCATATTATACATCGTTTATCAAAGTTCACACCATATTATACATCGTTTATCAAAGTTCTTTTGATTGGAGGTTTAACGATCACCGTGAGCAACTCAATGGGCTATAAGCAGTCGCCCGTCCCTAATTTGGGGTCACTGGTTCCGGGGAAGGGAGAGAGCCAGTGCCGTAAGACAAACACAACATCCATGCCTCACCGGGCGGCTTATCAAAGTTCACAATACATTATACACCGAAGAGCAATTGAATTAGAGACAGCTGACGTTATGCAAATGTTGCGCAGCGGGCCGCCCTGTAAACGGAAACGACATGACGTATGCAGCGATCCGACAATATAAGGAGTGATGCGACGGGAATCAGTAAGAGTCGGACGCAGTATGGGTAAGACGAAGGATCTAAGCGCATTCGATCGTGGGCAAATTGTCGGGGCCCGACGAATGGGTCACTCCATCTCGGAAGTCGTGCAGGCACTGGGATTTTCACGAGCCACTGTGTCACATGTGCACCGTGAGTACATCGAATCCGATAAAACCATCCCTGCAAGGGCTGGACAACAGCGTGTGGATGAGAGGGGTCATCGTCGGCTAGCTCGCATTGTAACAGCGGATAGACGGGTCACAGTGCAAGAAATCACTCGGCAATGTAACGCTGGTGCACAAAACCGTGTAAGCAGCCACACCATCCAGAACCATCTCCTCGCTATGAGTATAGGGTACAGAAGCCATCGTCCCACGAGGGTACCTCTGCTGACCGCACATCACAGGGTGCAAAGATTAGTATGGGCAAGGGGACGTCACCACTGGACCCTAGACATGTGGAAAAATGTTGCCTGGACTGATCAGTCGAGATTCACGTTGGTACATGCGGATCGCAGGATACGAGTACGGCGCAAACCACATGAAGCGATGGATCCTTCTTGCCAGCAGGGTACTCTTCAAGCTGGTGGGGGTGGCATTTTCGTCTAGGGACTGTTTACGTGACTGAAATGGGACCCCTGGTACGTGTGACATCGTCCCTCACAGGTCAACGTTACCGGGATATCCTGGACGACCATTTGCTCCCCTTTGTACGTCTTCAGCATCCCAGTGGGGACCTCATCCTGCAAGAAGACAATGCACTGTGCCATCACTCCCGAATTGCATCCGAATGGTTGCATGAACACTCCACCGACGTGACCTTGCTTCCTTGGGCAGCTAGGTCACCTGACCTCAATCTCATCGAGCACATTGGGATGCCATCGAGACAGATGTTCGAGGCTCTGACTCCCCTCCATCAAATCTTCGTGAACTGTGGGAGCTTGTTCAGGGGTCGTGGATCAGTATGGCTTCCCAACGCTTCCGCCGTCTTGTCGAGTCCATGCCGAGACGAATCGCCGGCGTCATCAGGGTGAAAGGTGGTGCTACACGTTACTAGACAGGTATCTCTAATTCAATTGCTCTTCAGTGTACATCGTTTATCAAAGTTCACACATTATGCATCGTGCCACACAAAAGTGTTAAAAAACTCTTCAAAGACCTTTTTTTTTTTTGATTGAAGGTTTAACGACCACCGTGAGAAACTCAATGGGTTATAAGCAGTCGCCCATCCCTAATTTAGGGAGGGCCACTGGTTCTAGGGAAGGGATAGACCCAGTGCCGTAAGACAAATACAACATCCATGCTTCATCGGGATACGAACCCGGACCTTTCTCCGACGAATTGTCACAAGCCAGCGCTTAGACCACTGCGCCGTCTACAAAGTTCAGTTCCTGGTATACTTTACATAACATTTTAAAATCGTTATATTTTAATCAAAAAACTTAAACAGGAAAAAAAAAGTGCATATAAGTAATATCCACTGAGCCTTTCTCTCTGCCTAGTAACAAAAAATCCTTCAAAACAGAAAATTTCCACAGATCCATTCTGAGGGCGAAATGAAAGTGGACAAATTGAACTGTGGGCAAAGTGAACCGTGGACGAAATTAACTGGACCAAGTGATCGTGGAGGAAATGAACTGGACCACGAGAACGTGGACCAAATGAACTGGAACTAGTGAACCGTGGACGAAATTAACTGGACCAAGTGATCGTGGAGGAAATGAAATGGACCAAGTGAACGTGGATCATATGAACTGGACCAAATTAACTGTACCAAGTGAACATTAATAAAGTGATCCGTCACCAGGAAGGACATGTTTAGAAGGGCGCAATTGCTAGTTTGGTGCTGCTAACTGCGAAAAAGAAAACTTACTTGGAAAAGTTTATTTCTTATATAGCTTTCATTTCCGTATTCGTGTCAAGTAAAGGGCAGTTCGAGACTTTCATATACGATAGTACCAACTGGTTTCTCCTTTTCCCTGCTGGAGGCGAATATTTCGTCTTTCAGAAAACAAAAATCTGTAATTTGTACACGTAACTCTTCAATGAAATAGAACTGAACTAAGTTTTCAAAGTGTTTATTAGTTAAGGACGCTACTTCAAAAATGAATTAATATTTTTATGGCTCATAAGAAGAAACATGGCAGCCTAATAAATAAGGGAAAACAAACTGAAGTAATGAATAAGGCACAAAATCTCGAACACATATTTGGAAGCATAGGGGAAACATGTTACCAGAGTTATCCACGATATTCATTGCAAATGCAAAATCGTACATATGCGAGAAGACCTTTCTATGTTCACCATCTTCAGAAATAATTAGTTAAAGTGGAAGCTTCGCTTTATTTCTGGCAGCTCGACCAGCAAGGTGCTTTGGCTTTTGTTGCTCCTGTTCTATCAGGGGCTTTAATATCACCCTGTAACCGCCTGTTGAGAAGTGCAGTTGGCAAAACTTGTGTCCACCAAACCAGCCCTGCTCACCTCGATACTGTCCAGGTAATTATACATTTTGTCCCGTAACTCAGGGCTAAGAGTTTTGTTGCGAGACATGATCCACAGATTTTCTGAAAAACATAAAACAAGCATGTAGTTACTTACATTAGTTACATAAACACGAGTATATCAAAGCAAAATCTAACTGGAACTATCAACATAAACTGATTGGCAGAACAGGCCTCAAAGAATTTCAGCTGCATGCCAGAAAGTAGTTCTACACTGTTACTCTGCATCTACACGCCGGCGCGAACTTTGACCAATCAGTGAGCTCGAATAAATGGTTCGAGAGACACTCGGGGAAATTAGCAAAAAGATTTCGTTTTGTAAACACTGTTGTGATATCAGTACCCAGGGGCGCGCCAAGGGCATTTGCCGCCACCTTGTACGAGAAATTTTTTTTTCATTTTTATTCATTTTTACCTAAAATAAATATCCTTAGCAACATTATTTTCTATTTCCCGTAAAGTAAGGGTTTTCATAATGTATATATACGAGTATATAATATTGAACATGACGGGCGTCTGTTTAACTATTCTAACCAACTAACCAAAAACTCTGGGTACATATACAAGTAAATTGTTTAAAACTAAATACAGAATTCGAAATAACTGGTTTTCATATTTAAATAAAAATAAGTAGTATAAAACTAAAAACAGAATTCGAAATAACTAGTTTTCATGTTAAAAATACTTTTTTCTCCTACAAACCTCGATACCCTTATTGCATCGATTTCTCACCTTGTTTCTGAGCACGGTTTTACCGTCAACACTGAAAGTTCTTTGTTTAAAATTTGCCAAAGGTAAGGTAATTCAGAAAAGAAAGCATATATTTCTTGAATAATGCTGAAAATGTCTGGAGAAATTTTTTCGTCATTATTTACGACCAGATTAAAAGCAGCAGCTCAAAGTATACATAAAATGCATCAGGGTTTTAGAGCGAAAAATTGTGTTTTTTGAAGTCCACCGAAATGTTTTTCAAAAAAAAAAAAAAAAAAAAGTGGGTTTTTTCTTCATATTGGCCCTACGCATATCATGATATTAAAATCTTTAAGATTAAAAAATAAATTAGAAAAAAATTGTCAATCCTTTGCCCGCGGTATCCGTTACTGAACAAAGCAATAAAAATTATTATCTGATTTCAAATCGTTTTCTATTGAATTATAAAATGAATATTTTTACTAGAAAAATAAACGTGCCACATAACATTACGATTTCTCACAGTAAAGCGTTTTCTTAACTTCTTCCACGTCACTGACATTAATTTGTCAACCGTAAAATTTGATTGAGGCGTCCTAGCGACCCCAGAAGCTGGCGCACCCATTGAACCCCCGGTTGGCGCCTCCCTGTCAGTACCGACTCAAAGGTGCCGTATTTTCAATGTTTCCCACGAAGAGATCTCTACAGAAAATTTTAAAACTACGTCGCCTGGAACCGAACCCGCACCTACCAATTTCCGCTCGAATATGTATGCTACCGTTAAACCACCCAGGACAGTGAAGTCCCAACCATTTGAAACTAAGCAGATGTAGATTTCACAGTAAAAACATTTCCGACCACTTTTCGTGATTCCTTTCGTGAATTAACGAAAAATCTGACACCAACCTTTTCTGCGAAATGATGGAAAAATCCTGAATTTCACGGATTTTTCGTACTGCAATGTTCGTTTAAGTATAGCTGCCTGAACACAACACAAATCAGTTCTTAATAACTTCACTTTTAAGCGAATCATGAGTCACGCAAATAACTTCAGAAAAGGTTGCTTACTATGAAGTCTTTATTCAGCAAAAACTTCTTTAGCACGACTCAGTCTTAGCAAAATTAGTGAAAAAATCCAATTACTTGTTAGAGAACGTTTAACGAGAAACAAAAACACCAACTCTAAATATTAAATACGCAGACACCAAGAAATCACAACTTCAAGTACTTCAACTTCCGCAACTACTATTATATCATCATACTACCATCATCTCCACACACTGCTGCTTTATGACCACTTATGAACCATTTATGACCACTTATGAACCTTTATGAACCATTTATGACCACTTATGAACCTTTATGAACCATTTATGACGACTTATGAACCTATGACCACTATGACCTTTATGACCACTATGAGCCTATGACCTTATGAACTGAACCTATGACTATGACCACTTATGAACCATTTATGAACCTATGACCTTTATGACCACTTATGAACCTATGATATTTATGACCACTTATGAACCTTAATGAAACATTTATGACCACTTACCTAATAAGTTGTAAGACCCTCTCTAGCCAGCAAAACAGCGGCCACTCGGTGAGACATCGATTCGATGAGGTGGCAATAGGTATCCTGGGGTATCTGGTCCTCCAGTTCCCGTACATCTCGGGGTGGTGGTGATTCAGCGCAAATGTTCGACTGGGTTCACCTCAGGTGAATCTGGAGGCCAGGGCATTAACAGAAAGTCACCAGCATGTTCCTCGAACCACTCCTTGATGATTCTGGCAGTGTGGCATGGCGCATTATCCTATTGGTAATGGCCATCACTAGCAGAGAACACAGCTGCCATGAATGGGTGAACATGGTCCGCATTGATGTTCAGATACCTGATAGCTTTCAGGGATTGCGCGGTTAGGATAATGGGGCTAAAGTGTCCCAAGAACAAGAAAACATCTCCCACAGAATAACACCTCCGCCGCCTCCCTGTTTCCGCCCAACAGTGCATCAAGATGCCATAGCCTCCGTTGGTAATCGGAGTATCCGCGCTCGGTCGTCTACGTGATGCACCAAGAATCTGGATTCGTCAGACCAGGCCACTTGCTTCCAATCATCCACGGCCCAATCTCGATGATCTTGGGCCCATTTGATGCCTTGTTGGCAATGACGTGCAGTGAGTATGCGGACTGGTCTGAGTCTTGGGCTACGCAGGCACATGCGCAAAAGGCTACGATGAACTGTGTACTATGACACATTGCCCTGATAACCACAGTTGTAGCTGCGAGTGATTTGTCTCACTGTGGCCCTGCGGTCGCTGTGAACAATGGGCGACAGTCTCCGCTCCCCTCAGGCATTAATGAGCTGCGGACGACACACGGCTGGACGACGGTTCGTCGTTTGGCCATCTCTGCACCACTTTTGATACGTACTCACTACAGCGGCACGTGAACAACCCACAAGCCACGCCGTTTCCGAGACGGTAGTTCCTAGGGGCCGTGCCATCACAATTTGTCCTTTATCAAACTCCGATTCCCATTATGACTCCGAACACTCTACTAACCGAAAGCCGGTCCTCGGGTTGTATATATACTGCTCTGTGAACTTCACCTGCGCCACCGTTCGGTCTCCAGGCGCATTCATTTCTCTAGGCTGGGAGTGGCCATAATGCAATGGCTCATCGGCGTATAACGTTCAGTTCTCATCGGACACATTCACACGACATAACTTCCGACCTCATGGGTGTTGCCAACCATAATCCGGCGAGAGAGAAGAGATCACGTTAAGTTTTTAAAATTCTAAGGAGAACGAACTTAAATTTATACATAGAGAAAGAAACTAAAAAGGAAAGTTAAATTAGAGTATACGTCACAGTACGCACAGAAAAATTCTGAATTTTCAGAAACTTTTCCGCCATTCCTTTCTTATATTAACGAAAAACTGCCGTTACGAAAGGGGTTAACGGAAAATTCACACCGTTGGAATTGAACCCACACCTACCTTTCGGAGCTTTCTGGCTCAATCGTTGCCTTTTTTAAGAGGTATTAAAGTGGTTCCACCTAAAAATCTGTGCCTTATGTTTCCAATGGTAAAACTTCTTTACATATTTTCTTCGCAATTAATGTATTCCCAAGATTCCCAAGAGTGAAAATTTGCACATCGATAAAACAAACTTTAAGTTATAGCATGAGATACCCAATACTTGCTAAAACATAACCATAATTAAGCAATACAGCATTTCTTTGTCTACTGACATCATCACTGTACAATTAGTTTTATCGATGTGCAAGTTTTCTTCCTTGGGAATACATTAAACTGCGAAGAAAATGTGTAAAGAAATTTTACCATTGGAAACATGAGGCAGAGATTTTAGGTGGGATCACCTTAACAGAAAATTCTGAATTTTCAGGAACCTTGCTGCAATTTTTTTTTTATATTAACGGCAAATTGCCATTCTAAAAGGTGTTGACGGAAAATTCTGAATTTTCAGAAACCTTTCCACAATTCCTTTTGTACATTAACGGAAAAATTCTGTTCTCACTGTTTCTGTACCACTTTGAAGGTAAATTTCCGGTAATAGGAGCGATTTGCGGGAATACTTGAGGTTTGATTAACTATTAAATTTCAATCGTCTGTCAGAGGATCTCATTTTGAAGTTTTGTAGGGAAATAGGATTTTTTTAGATAGCATATCGCATGAATTTTGGTTATTGTGGCGCCGGATTTCCTTCCCCTCCCAACCATTTTGTGCATCAGCTATTGTATAGCAAAAAGTAAATTTTATATTTACGAGTTTTGGGAAACAATACTATAAAGCAGCACATTTCACTTTTTTTGAAGATAACTGAAAAGTGAAAGTCATTGTCAGTTTAAAAAGATCTCAAATCCCAAAACAAAATAATATGTCTAATTCACCCACATTAATAGCAAAAAAACATTTCATCATCGCGCGATTAGAAATCTACCTTATACATGACGGTTGGTTGCGTGTCTTTCTGGCTCAACCTCAGCACGTCCGGCTTCCGTTGAAGATAAACCTGTTTTGAACCCTATCAGGGACAAAAGGAACGTTTTCGTCAATTTCGTTCGTCAGGAAAGAAAGAGACTCTGGTAAAAGAACTGAAAAAGTCAAAATCGAAGATTTTGCGAAATTTCTGTCTAAATATGGAAAAACCCGAAACAGAATTTTCTGTAATAAACGGAATTATTGACTACAGAAAACCTGTCAAAATACTGAAGTTAGAAGAAACGAAAGCTTTCCGTGAATTCACATCACTTACTATTTTACAGTGTACGAAGCTGAAAGCCGCTGTCCCGGTGACGCAGTCGTCTAAGCGCTAATTTCTGATCATTTGTTGAGATGGGTCCTGGTTCGAATCCCGGTGAGGCGTGGATGTCATGTTTGTCTTCCGGCATTGGCTCTCTCCCTTCCTTAGAACCAGTGACCATAAATTAGAGACAGGCGACTGCTTACAGCCCATTTAGTTGCTCACTGTGGTCGTTAAAACCCCGCAAAATGCGAAGTTACTCATTCATACAGCCAGGGCTCGTATGAATGAGTAACTTACGTATAAATTCAAGTAAGCTTTATTTCCTTCCACTTGTCGAAGTAACCCGATTGCAGAGCAGCCCTTACATATAATCTTTGAACTCCCATATTATTAAGATAACATGAAAATCTATATCAGCAAATCGATCGCACCACCACATTTATCACCCACTTTTTGCTCTCAACGTAGTTTTTTTTTTTAATTTATTTTCCTTTGACCCACTGTCAGTGTTGCCAAAACGTATAAAGAACTTCGGGGGTAAGTGATGTACCGTTCAGAACGAAAATCAAATGAAGAAGTAACAAAATTTATGTAAGAATAGAAACTCACAAGAAAGGTCAATTTAAAAATGTATGTCACACAATTTAATATATTGTGGCAGGGCAATAAACCCTTGTGTTTACTATTAGATATTCATAAGCGAGAAAGATGACACCGAATTCTCGGGTGTAATGAGCATGTCTTTTGAATCATGAACTGAACAGGTTACCAATATAATAATAATAATAATAATAATAATGAAATTATTAAGACTGCATCCAATGCATGGCTAACAAACGGGTCACTCTTCCCCGAGACCGAAGGGTTCCTGATGGCTATACAAGATCAAGTTGTAAACACCAGAAACTACCGGAAGCATATCCTGAAGGACACGTCAGTTGAAATCGTGTCGGCGATGCCATCAAACACCAGAGACCGTCCAACATATCACAGCTGGGTGCAGAGTTCTCACGCAGAGCACACGAACAAGCACAATCAAGTCGCCAAGAGTGTCCATCAGAAATTGGCAAGAAAGCACCACCTCATTACAACTGAGCCTGTCCCGTACTACAAGTATGAGCCAACAACGCTTCTACAGACACAACACTCACAAGATGTACTGGGATAGATCGATCAGAACAGATAAGACCATCCCCCACAATCGGCCCGACATCGCCCTGGTCGACAAGTAGAAGTCTGCATACCTCATTGACATAGACGTGCCCAACACGTACAACATCCAGAAGACGCACGCAGAGAAACTGTCAAAGTATAACGACCTACGATACGAAGTCAAGGAAATGTGGCATATATAGAACGTCGCCACCGTCCCCATAGTAATATCAGCCACAAGAGTTGTACCGAAGACCATTCACATCTCTATACAGACACTAGACCTTTTTTTTTTTTTTTTTTTTGATTGGAGGTTTAACGACCACCGTGAGCAACTGAATGGGCTATAAGCAGTCGCCCGTCCCTAATTTAGGGTCACTGGTTCCAGGGAAGGGAGAGAGCCAGTGCCGTAAGACAAACACAACATCCATGCCTGCCCGGGATTCGAACCCGGACCCCTTACGGAGGAATGATCAGAGGCCAGCGCCTTAGACCACTGCGCCACCGGGGCGGCCACTAGACCTTAAACCTAACACTACATGGAACTACAGAAGGCAGCTATCCTGAACACTTGTAGGATAGTAAGGAAATTCCTGGACAACTGAAAGAAAGAAATACAACTTCCCAGACTTGGTACATCGTACCCGTCCCGGAAGGAAGAGAAGAAAAACCCCAGAAAGAGGTGGAATCTCTGCTATTATTTTATAATAATAATGATAATAAATAATGAATTGGGTTTATGAAGTCGGCAAATCATCCACAAATAGAAATAACTACACCACTGTTTGTGAAAATTACAACATAATGAATGACTGCTAGTATTAGCTTGAAACTTACAGGTTATGTACACACAGGTTGGCACATATACAAATGATTAAGATGTCAGTGAAAATGCGCACGTGGTTTCGGAGCAGCGCGCTCTGAACTGTTCGGTCTTGGGTATAAATAGCTGGCTCCAACGAGATGTTGCAGTCAATCTGCGGGTGGCCTAGTGGGCAACGTTCGTGACTGCCGCGGAAAGGACCTCAGGTTCGATCCCAGGCAGGTACGAACACTCGATCCACTAAATATCCGCTGTGCGTTGGATGGGCACGTTAAGCCGTCGGACCCCCGGGTACTGGCCCCCGGTAATAAATAAGGGCGTCTTCCTCCCCCTTTCTACTTCGCTTCCGTGTCACTTTCCTATCTAGCGCTCTAGCCCAAATCTCCTAGCTTCCTATTTCTAAGGGTTGTTTAATACCTGGGGTCAGACACTCCCTTCCTAAAATCCTCTAAATATGATCATATGATCATGTTGCATTCAACATATTAAAAATTAAAATTTATTCTTGGGAAATCAAAATAATTGATCTAAGTGCATCGTTTTAGTACTTATGGTGAAAATTAAAAATTTAAAAGTGACAATGTTTCTGGACCAATCATAATGCATGAATACAATTTCTGACCAATCAGGTAAAAACGCTGCTCTGATTGGATTTGCACTTGTTTTATCAGCATAACATCTATTAATCAATGGATTTAGAATAAGTTTTGTATATAAAAGTTTCGACAAACCGATAACAGGTAGATCCTCTGCCGTTACATTGCTCCAAAACTATTTATAACACATACACCTCGTATTTATCATTTTTATCATTTATCATTTTCTCAGACGACAATTTACTCCCTGGGTTCTCAAATACTAGTTACAGATTATAACTTGGCGCTTCTTGCAAAAATATATTTATCTCCTCCTTTGTTGTTGAAACTTACAAAATACCTTCCCCCAACTAAGAAGTTTAATCAATATAGTACCAGACTCCAATAAATTCAATTAACTCAGTTATTGCTCTTTGATTTGCTTCATGACTTAGAGTTCAGCTTTAGCGATGCATACACTCTCTCTCCTCTCTTCACCTCCTTTTCATTCTGATCCTTCCTCTTTTCTAAAGGCGGCTGGACCTACGGCGTCACGTCTTTTTCCCGACTGAGAAAGCTGTTGCCAAGCCTAGATTCAGTCGACTAATCTATGGTTAGGGGCAAGATACGTTAACCGCAAGTTAGGTTCTGAACGATTGGGGTTGCTCCAATGTTTGAACTTCCGGTTCGTGTTCTTGTGTATTCGATTCGATTCGATGTTGCAATCAGCGAAGAGCCGACACTGAACGCGTGTTTCTTGTGTCTCACTATATGCCGCGTCCAGGGTTCGTACTCTTTTTGGGGGAAAAATTCAAGGACTTTCCAGGCCTTTTCCAGGCCATATACAAAAAATTCCAGGATGATTACTACGCTTTACAGTATCATGCTCAAATTAGTTTTTAAAAGCAATTTCAGTTTTAAGTAATAAAAATGATGAAAGATGCAAATGGATTAGGGATGATAGGGGGGAAGGGAATAGAACTGTCCATAATTAGCATGTTCTCGTTGCGCTAGGCGCTTAAGCACTGCTGAATTCCGTCAGACCCCCAATGGTCAAATGATTGAAATGTGCTGATGTTCATGGAATGAAATGGTTGATCAGCTATGATAACCGCATAAAAGTTCGAAGGGGGGCGATTTCTTTTTTACGTTATGCAACATTCTACATTACTCCAGTATTTATCTTGTCATCATCAACAATAGCAATGTAACTACCACTTACGATCGCGGATATCGGCCAACTGAAAATCTGCCATACAACTAAGGGATACAACACACAGGTATCATGTTACAGTGTATTGTAATTGAAAAAAAAAAAAAAAAAAAAGATTTCAGAAATTAAAATCGAAAAAAAAAAACTTTCAGAAATTAATATCATCAAGTCATGGTGTTTCAAAAATCCGCTTTCCTTTATAATGTTTAAAAACATGTAATGTTTTTTCTTTTTTACCTGTCGTGTATAATAAAATGGGTTGATTTTTTTATGGAATCAGACGTCCATATGTCCGATTGTCTTCGTCTGAGTTCACACGTTAGCTACTGTGTACAAGTAGACATATTTTTTCAGCTCAAAAATATGTAGTTTTGTATGTATTCACAGTATAACTCATTCCGTATTCCCACAGAACAAAAATTCAGCAGATACAAATGAAGAACATCAAGACCCACCCAACACCATGTTTCCGATTGTCTGCTGTTTATATTCAAGAAATGCGAATATGGATCAATGGTGAATGCAGCAACTATGGTTTTTATTTATTACCAAGAAGAAAAAAAGGAGCCTGAAAGCTGTAAAGCTGAAACGGATATTTCTCCCCCTCCCGAAAACATTCCGATTAAGTTCAAACAGCAGGAGCGTCCACGCACATTCAACCTCTGGAATGTCCTGATGGAACGGCTTCTTTTCATTTGGCACATCGCCATAAATCACCACCTGCAGCTCACTGAAGTGTCTTCCTCCTTCACCCTAACTAAAATACGTTTATCTGCTGAATTTCGCCTAAATCCATTGAAAACTTTTTTAATTATAGATTTTTTTATTAAAGCAGTAACTCAGACATCTAAATAAAAATGTATGTTTGTAATTAAAATAGAGTCCATATCATCACAGAAACAAAATTTAAGGATCACTCTGTTTAAATAAACCATGGCATCTAAAAAAAAATAATTTGCTTGCTTTTCCCGTAATTTATAATTGCAGTTTCTTTTTTTTGAATCCGATTTTGCAACGGAAGACTTTTTTTTTTTTTTTTTTTGCATCTGCTAAAGTTTCAAACGGAATTTGGCGAAATTTGCACTAGAACTTTATTGTGATGTATTTTAACCACTGTAAAAATTTTACTGTGTTCTTTTCAAAATTCCGGAAAATGGATTTCTGAAAATATCTCTTAGTCCTTTTGAGCTGTGGAAGTGATAAACAGGTGTTTGCTTTCTTCCCAACCAAGGGCTTCGGATCAGCGCTCCCAGCTGTCAATCAACCGTTGCTATGGTAACACCCCTTTCTGCTCAAGGCTCACTGTCTAAAGAGGCACACATAATAAAAATTTCCAATGCTAACTTTTTGAGTTTTAAACCGATTCATATGGAATTTTGGGAGTGAGCTTCTGTAATCCAATTATAGTAAATGTAAAAATTTCAGCCACTTTTGTGAAAAATTCGCAAAGATAGTTTTCTTTATTTTTTATCATAAGTAGCCGAAGTCTCTTGAGGGGGTGGGCCGGAAGCAAGCGTCTTAATGCAATAAACAAGGAGCAGATGAATGTGTTGTTCAGGCATACTCTTCACTGGTGGATGCCAGCTGACTTGGTAAACACGCGACCCCCTTGCAAATGCTAAATGTCTCTTCTTTCCCCTTCTGTTGTTCTCAGTAGTTGTCGGACGGACATCAAGCTCAGGGCTAGAGAATGCATCAAGCTTCCCTTCCCTAACAGACCTGCTAGTAATCATCCAATTTTATTGCACTGGAAGTAGTGCTTTCCCCCCCCCAGCCAAATTAGGATTTGGGCACATCCGAAACACCACTGTAGCCGGCGGTTTCTTTGAGAACAGAGGAGAGGAACTTAAAAAAATTAAGGGGTAACAGTCAGTAACACGATTTCCTAAAAGGGCATTTTTTTTAAGCACTAATTTCAAATTTCAAGGCTTTTCAAGACAGCATTAAAAAAATACCGTTTTTCCAGGATATTCCAGGCCTTGAAAACGTAATCATGATTTTCCAGGACTTTCCAGGTTTTCAAGCACGCGTGCGCACCCTGCGCGTCGCCAAAGACTGCCATGTGGTAGAGGTGTCTGTCATCCCGTGCAGTCGTCGCGTTATGAACACCTGACAGACTTTGAGAGAGGAAGGATTGTTGAGATGAGAGGGTTTTCCTACTGCGAAATTGCCTCTCGTAAGAGACGAAACACCAGTACAGTGATGCAAACGTGGCGCCAGTGGACAGATGAAGCTTGAACACACAGAAATCCGGGAAATGGACTGCACGAGATGACAGACACCTCTACCGCATGGCAGTGATCGATCTCACAGTAACATCCACGGTGTTAGCGCAGCAGTGGAGCACTGCCAAAAGTATGGCTTTGTCCTTCAGCACAGCTGAACGTCGTCTGCTTAACAGAGTGCTAGTCACTAGGAGCCCATTGCTGCGCATACCTTTGAACCTCAACCACAGACACTTCAGGCTGCAATGGGTTCCCGAACACAGACGCTGGCGCGCTGATTGGCGATAGGTCGTGTTTTCTGACGAGTCACGATTCAACTTGATGCACTATGGTGGTCGCATACGTGTTCGAAGACATCGTGGTGAACGGCGCCTTGCAGCATCGTACGGGCTCAGCGTTAAGCATCACGATTTGGGGCACCATTGGGTTCAACTCACGATCTCTCCTGATATGATTGAGGGAACCCTCAAAGGCCAGCGATACATCAGGGATGTTTCAGAGGCAAAAGTGATGGCCTTCCTTCAGAGTTGTCCTGGCGCTATATTCCAGGAAGACGATGCTCGGTCACATGCAGCGCGGAATGTCTAAGACCTCTTCCATACACGGAAGATACGGCTTGCCCCCTGGCCTTCACGTTCGCCGAATATGTCTCCGATCGAATATATCCTGGACATGGTACACTGTAAAAACGTGCCGTGAATAGTAAGTATTTCACCCGGATTAAGACGTTCACAGATCGTAAGCACGCCACCTGGCAGTCAACCATAAACTTTCGGTAGATAAACTACATGTTCACGGTGTTTAAACTGTTACTGTATTTTAACCTTGACAATCTGGCAACGTTCTTCTTAAAGAGGTTATATACCTGTTTTTTCATGTACAATCAGTCGACTGGCAACACCTCTACGGGCAAAACGTTTTTATTTCCCGGTTATTTGACTGTTAATGAACATTTCGTATAGTACTGTAAAATAACGGTTTACTGACTGGCCACTCAGCTGCTGGTGTACCTACCGTTATTAGACCCTGCAATGTTTTACAGTGTTGCAAAGCAACCACACTGTTACAAATTTTGTGGTAGGTTGCACATAAAAGTCGTACTACACAACTTTCTGAGAAAAAATATACCGTTGTGTGATGCAAACAGAAGCCAACAACATGGTGAAACTTTGCACACGCGTTATGGAACAAGGTTGCACCACATTACGGAGAGTGCAAAGTTTCATCATGTTGTTGGGTTTTGTTTGCGTCGCACAATAGTGTATCTTTTCTCAGAAAGTTGTGCAGCCGGTGTAGCACCACTTTTTGGTGCAACCTACCTCCAAATTTTTAACAGTGTAGCGGGTCAAGTGCCTCCGCCAGTCACTACAAATGAATTCTGGTCTCGCATGGAAGCAGCCTGACATATTCCTCAGGGCGATATCAAAATCCTCTTCCATTCAGTGCCACGCCGTGTAAAGGCTGTTATTGTTGCTCGAGGTGGTTTCACACTATACTGAGTTTTGAAGCGTGTGTATATACAGGAATTTGTCGTGAACGAGGATCGAACCCACGTCGCCTCGTTCCGGAGTAAGTTGCTCTAACCAACTAAGCTACACCGACGGAATGTATCGCTGCAGATTTGTCGTCTTGACACATACTTCACCTCTGTAGTACCTTACAAGCGAAAAAATCATCATCATCATTGTCAACCATTATCAATCCACTGCTGGACGAAGGTCTCTCCAAGCCTCTTCCACAATGGTCTGTCTTGTGCCAGTCTCCTCCATGTTACTCCCGCATACTTTCGAATTTCATCCACCCATCTCCCATGTGGTCTTCTTCTGGGTCTTTTCCTGTCCCTTGGAATCCAATCTAAAATTTCGGCTGTCCATCTATGGTCTGTCCTTCTGGCAGTATGTCCAGCCCATTGCCATTTCAGGGATTTTACTCTGATCATGATGTCTTCAACTCTTGTAATTTTTCTGATCCACGAGTTAATCTTTTTATCTCTCCTGGTTACACCAAGCATGCACCTCTCCATGCTGCTTTGAGTTGTCTGCGGTCTTTGTATGTATCTTTTAGTTAAGGTCCACGTCTCTGCACCATACGTAAGCACTGGAAGGATGCATTGATCAAACACTTTGCTTTTAAGACATAAATAATGGCATATTGCTCTTGAAAATTATGCTGTTTCTTCCAAAAGCTCTCCAGGCAAGTTTTATACACTGATTAATTTCTTCATCAATGTGACCCTCACTTGATATCTGCTGTCCAAGATAAACGTACGTATCTGTTATCTCCAGCTTTTCTCCATCAATCGATAAATCTTCGTTTCTTGTAAAAGCATTGTACATCACTTTTGTCTTCTGAAAGTTCATTTTTGATTCCACTTCTTTACTGTTGTCAGCAAGTTCCTGGATCATACTCTGCAGCTCTGATGGGGTAGTTGCAAAAATGACTACGTCGTCAGCAAAATGAAGGTGAGTTAGATAATCTCCAATAAATCCTGTATAGCTCTACAGATGTAATCAGTTATCTCCTGTAACATGAATCCGTGACATAAATTTCATTCGAATAGTGCAATCCTTTCTTGCTGGTACAATTTTCACAAACAGTGGTATACTTACGTCCAATGGGCGCCACGAATATCTATAACACTGAAAAATGGCACAGTACCCCCTCCCCCAAATATATGTACTACCTGCAGAAAACAACTGCATATTCGTATTCACAAGAGAAATGCAAATATGTAAATTAAAACACGAACCCTTTTCATTGCTGTTCGTCGGTGCAATTAGAAAAGATTACTAAAAGTAATAACGGTGGTAAGTAATAGTGTAGACTTGGGCGCAGAATAATAAAACATACTTTTCAATATGCTAAACTGCGAAGTTGCCAAATATTTTATTACGTAAAGAAATACGTACTCGCAACAGCTGGATATAAAGAAGGGAAACGGTTCATGATATGAGAAGACAGAAGTTTATTAAAAAGAGAAAGTCAAATTATGTTATGAAAATAATAAGTACCAAACGGCGTGGAACTAAAGTTAGGGTTATTTCTGCCGTGCGCATTAAATTTATGAAAGGAAGCAGAGGGCCGAACAGAAGCATCTGATTAAACACAACCCATTTAATTAGATTTCATGGCCAGTTTCTGTGTTACCTTACCGATAAAAGGCTCTTGATAAATCTCAGAACATTTATGTAACGTTCTTGAAGTAAACATACATATAAAAGGGTTTCACGTCAGCAGAATTTCATTAAAAACTAAGTAGGAGGATAAACACAATGAACCTGCAGTACACTCTCACTACTGAAAATGGTTTTTATCAATTCCGCTCGCGGAATTCATGTCTGAACGAACCGAAGGTGCCTGTCCATCTGACATGTTAAACAAACCAAAAGGAGCTCAACAATAATTGTTCTGCCCGATATTTTTTCTCTATTCTATGATTGAACTCCCTGATTTTTCTCCATTTCATGATTCTTTTTGTTCTCCCTGATTTTTTCTCTACTTCATGATTTTTTTTTGTTCTGCCTGATTTTTTTTCTCTATTTCATAAGTATCTATACTACAATATATATATAAAAAAAAGATTGTCTGCTGGTGCCGAGCTGGTTAGGACTGCTGACTTTTAGTTCCACCATGTTATAAAACAACGGAATCGTAAACCGAAAAGTTGGGTAATTGACTGACGTCGAAGGATAAGACATTTAATTTGCATTCAGTGGGAAAAAACATATAAGGTGTACCAGGGGTGTTCAATAAGTAATGCCTCCGCTCAAAAGTCTCGCACATGGCTTATTGCCTAGCAACCAATCACACCACAAACGATTTTCTGTGCCATTAGCTTCATTTTACTGCGTAATATAACTCCGTACATCTCTTTGTTCGTATATAACAACGTTCGTGACTGCTATGGAGGAACCTCAAGTTCGATCCCGGGCTGGTACGAACGATCGAACCACTAAATATCTGCCGTGCGTCGAATGGGCACGTTAAGACGTCGGACTCCGCTTACTGGAACCCAAGGTAATAAATAAGGGCGTCTATCTATCTATCTATTCATCCATCTACTTATCTATCTAAATATCTGCCGTGCGTCGGATGGGCAAGTTAAGCCGTCGGACTCCGCTTACTGGAACCCAAGGTAATAAATAAGGGCGTCTATCTATCTATCTATCTATTCATCCATCTACTTATCTATCTTTGTCTGGCGATCTTTGGCCAACCATGGCCATTGCGCCATTAAAATTCACCAAGCAACCAATCTATCTATCTGTCAATCTAAACACTTAACAAAAAATAAACTCTTAGTTGTTAGTACATTAGTATTAGTTAGCGAGTAACGACACATGAACTTACTCAGTATTAACAGAAAAACAAACTGAACAATATGAGACAGAGATCACATGAAAACAACAAGATAACACAGGAGACAGGATGGAAAACAAGTACAGTCTGAAAAATGAAAATTATAAAAAAATTTGAAATCTCCGTCAGAAGGTGGATTTTAAAAATTCCGGTAACGATAGATGATGCCACCATACCAAAGGACTTTGCGTTGAATCGGCCGTCTAATAGTTGCTATCAGAGCAACTACTAGAAAATTTGCACCCCCATTACCTTCTCAAATGACAATACGCTATAATTGAAGTTCGCAAATCTCACTCCTCACCCATGGCAACAGGCCATCACATATTGAGATGTCGGATGTAATTGAAATTCATCTTCTACCGACGCCACTTACTCTTCTTTTTCCCTCTGGCACTCTCCACCTATTTAGACTGAAAGCGAAACCACAGCAGCATTCAGCTGAGCAATCGATCTCCGATCTCCGGCTCTTCTGGCGCCCCTTTGGACCCTGTGGTCTGTGGAGTTTCAAATTCGAGATGCAATCACTCACCGCGCTCTCGCGTTTCTAAATACAACCCATCTCAGTCTGGCATTTTGCTGTTATACCGAAACAATAAACAACGATTCCAACTGCCATTTATTTTCGTCTCCCTTAACACCGTGAAGAAAAAAATAAACAAGCTATCTCAGAAATACCTGTTAATACACTGCTGGCCACCCAAAATGCAACACCAAGAAGGACACGAGATAGCAAAGCCAGATTTACTGGACACGTAACAACAGATACAAAGATGAAACGATTGAGCTTACAGGCCCGTGCGAGTTGCGGAACACGCAGACATCAATAGTTCGTGTGGCCCCCATGGCTGGCAATAACGGCCGCTACACGCCGCGGCATCGAACGAAAGAAGCTTTGGATGTGGGTATGGGGTATGTCGGTCCAGGCTGCTTCCACACGTTGCCACAGCTCATCAGGCGTAGCCGCGGGTGGTGCCTACCGGGCCACTCGGTTGCCGATCAGCGATCAGACGTGTTCGATGGGCAACATACCTGGAGAACAGGCGGGCTACGACAGCAGTGACACCTGGTGGGCCATGAAGAATTGTGTACGATGCGTGCCACGTGCGGGCGCGCATTGTCCTGTTGAAACATGGCCGCAGGCAGGTCCTGCAGGTAAGGGAGGACTACAGGCTCCAAAACGTCGAAGATGGTGCGGTGGCTGTTGTGTGTACCGGCGATGCGTACCAGAGGGGTGCGGGTGTCATATCCAATTGCGCCCCAAACCATAACGCCAGGCCATGGACCGGTATGGCGATGCATAATGCAGGCGTAATACAGTCTCTCGCCGCGGTGCCGGCGGATCCGACCATTGCAGTGTTGCAGACAGAAGCGGGATTCGTCGGAGAAGACAATGTCGTGCCATTCCGTAGTCCAGGTGAGGCATTCAGCGGCCCAATGCTGCCGCACTCGCCGGTGGTGTAACGTCAATGGTAATCGGTGCAATGAGCACCGTGCGACAAGTCCCCGCACGACGTCGAACGGTACGTGCTGACACGATTGTTGCACAACACACCCTGATTCCTGTGCTAACGTTCGTGATGTGGCGGTGGGAGCCGTCAATGCCCGCCGCGCAACATTGCGGTCTTCTCGCGGCTGCGGCAATCACTCACGTCGGTCCGGCCGTTTCTCCTGCTCCCACCGAATCCATACTCGCTTCACTGTGGCTGGATGTCGTCCCACACGGGCGCTGATGTCTCGGTACGATAAATCGCTGTCGCCATAAGCCACTATTCGTCCTCTGTCGAACTCCGAAACGTGCGGGAATGACTGCCGTATTCTGCGACGAGGCATCAGGAAGCTTCCCACGCACGGGTCCGGCAGCACAACACACTTCTACTACTCACACCCCGCCTTCTGTGCACCCTTCTTATAGTGCTTCTCGGTGGCGTGCCGGGCGCACATGATTTGCGTATGCCCTGTAATGCTAATCGTTTGCATGTCCTCTCTCGGGCGACGCATGCTGCGAATTTCAGGCCAATCGGATGCTTCCTTCTTGGTGTTGCATTTTGGGTGGCCAGCAATGTAGAACAATTCTGATTAATAAAGTGCCAAACACAGAGTTTCCTGTACTTCTATAAATTTGTTACTGCTGACTAGTGGGCACAGTGAGAAAAAAATGTTCTTATGAAGTAAGGTTTACCAAAGGAAATAACAGAAACAATTTGTAAAAAAAGTGAAAAGATAATAGCGACTAAACAAAAAAAAAAAAAAAAAAAAGAAAAGAAATAAATCCCCCAAAAAATGTCGGGTGAAGGGGGGCGGGGCAGGGGGGCTACAAACCCTTCCCCTGGATACGACCATGTAGAGAACTCATTATATTACATTATCAGTAAAAAGATTTCCGATATTGGGTTGATGCATAAGTTCATGCCGTTTTATTTCACGAGTGTTTCATAGGTCAGTAGTGGCGATGCAGATGGCCAGTTGTGCACTATCTACCAACAAGTAGTTGGACACCTGTGATAGCAAAGGAAAACAAAGTTTATTCACCTTCAATGTTTGGTGGAGCCTCCCAGAGCGGCGATTACAGCTGCGACCCTCCGGGGCATACTGTCAACCAGGTGTTGTACGACGGCTAGCGGTATTTTCTTCCACTCGGCTTGGAGAAGACAGGTCAGTTCCTTCAACGATTTCGGACGGTGGGGTCACCCCTTAAGTCGACGCTCCAACTCGTCCCAGAGGTGCTCGATAGGGTTAAGGTCCGGGCTCTGCGCAGGCCAGCCCATTCGATTAACCCCATTGTCACCATACCAAGCCACGGTGGACCTCGCAACATGACAGGTGGCATTGTCATCCTGAAACTAACATGGGTCCATCCCGTAAAACTGCCACAACGTAGGAAGCGCATGGTCATCCAAAATGGTGGAGTAGGTCTCGGCGTTGAGTCTACCAGGAATTGCGACCAAGGGTCCCGTGCCATTTCAGGAGAAACACCCCCATAGCATAATTCCACCGCCACCGAACTTCACAGTTGGCAAAATACTTTCCGGCAGGAAGCATTCTCCAGGCAGATGCCAACCCCAGACCCTGCCATCCGAACGGTAGAGGGTGAACCTTGATTCGTCGCTCCAGAGAACCTGTTTCCACTGCTCAAAGGTCCACCGTGGACGTGCTTTGCACCACAATAGGCGAGCAGCGCTATTAGACTTGGTGATCAAAGGTTTGTGGGCGGCAACACGTCCATGATAACCGAGCAGACGGGCTTCCTTACAGATGGTATTCATTGAAAGAACACTCCCGGATGCCCGTTGAAACTCCTTGCGGATGTAGCCCATAGATTTATCGCGGTTCTCCCGAATTTCTCTGGCCAGCACCCGTCGGTCTGTAACTCCCAGTTTTGTGGGTCTGCCGGGTCGAGGTACATTCCGACAGTCCCCTCTCATCTTCCATTTGCCAATCACGTAGGCCACTGTCGATTATTTGTACTTCAACTCGCTGGATATGTCACGTATGGATCGGCCAATTTTGTGATACCCGATGATTACACCTTTCTCGAAATCAGAGAGCTCCGAACTGCGTGGCATCTTGCATGCGACTGGTTGCGTTGTTGTTTCCCACACGATATTGAACGTCGGCGGCCATGACGTGTATCAGGAGTGATTGTGGCTAATGGTTTTTTTGGTTTTCAGCTCTGGAAGTATGGAGTGTCAAGCAGAGTGGAACGAATATTTCCGACATCTACTCCTCTACGAGTTTAACAAGGGATCCACAGCCGCCGAGGCCACTGGACAAATTTATGCTGTGTATGCGGACAGCCCGCAAATGGTTTGAGCGGTTCCGAGGTGGCAATTTTGACCTCAACGACTCTCCACGCTCAGGTCGTCCATCTCACTTTGATGAGGATCGCTTGAACCATCTCATCCACTTGGATCCGCGTCAAACCACACGCGAATTGGCCACTGAGATGGACTGTGATCATGCCACAGTGGTGCGCCACCTGGAACATAAAGGAAAGGTCCAGAAATTGGGGTCTTGGGTGCCTCACACTCTCACCAAGGGCAATAAGAATCAGCGTGTCGCCATATGTGGTTCCTTGCTCGTCCGTCATCGCGAATGTTCTCAGCAACACAAACCCTTTCTGTCACGTATTTTCCCTGGAGATGAAAAGTGGTGCCTATACGTGAATTTCAGGCATCGGAGGGAATGGTTAAGCCCAAACAAGACGCCCACACCACTTCCAAAATATGACCTTCATTCTGCGATGATCATGTTATGTGTCTGGTGGGACATGTAAGGCATTATTAACTAGGAATTTCTGCCAAGGAATCAGACCATCAAAGCTGTACTCAATTGTGAGCAACTCCGCCGTGTGGTGGGAGCAATTCAGCAGAAACGCCCACATCGGCGCCATGGTGTCCTTCTCCAACATGATAACGCAAGCCCTCACAGTGCAAATATGACCAAAATGGCTATTCAGGACATGAAATGGGAGATCCTTCCACATCCGGCCTATTCTCCAGATGTCGCCCCTTCAGACTATCACCTGTTCTGATCTCTATCGAATGCACTCCGTGGCAGGACATTCAACAATTATGTTGATCTCCACAATTTCCTTGATAATTTCTTCGCAGCAAAACCTGCATTTTTTTCTTTTTTTAAGAATGGCATTGCAGACCTATCTAGACGTTGGGACACCATCGTAAACAATGGAGGGGGGGGGGGGTAGTTGATTGATTCCGTTTCCCCTTCTGATGTAATACATCTCTGCCGTGCGGTGAAAAAAAACCGGCATGAACTTATGCATCTACCCAATATTTAAAAGAATTTGCAGTAAATGAAAGGACTGTATTTTCAGAAAACTTAGCATCTTGTGAAAAATACGTTGGACTACTCATCATTGTTCATTATCAGCAGCGGTTGAGGAGTAATACATAACAAAAAGATATTTGCTATGCACTTAAAAGACCAAACTTTTGTGATGTTTATGGAGAAACTGTTTAAAAAAATTGCCTCCCCAGGGGAAAACATCGATTTACATATTTTCATGACCCCCATGGAAAACATCAGTTTACACTTATTCGTGCCACCCCCACCCCTAATTTTTTGGTCACGCCATATCAATACGCATACTCAGTACGGCAATTAAGTAATGAGACTGATTTTAAAAAAAAATCTCGATAAAACACACGTGTCGGAAAGGCATATTTTTTAATGTCATTTATCAGCTATGCGGTGGGAACAGTATTTGCTTGGAAATTGCGCAGCTGATTATTTACGTTGTGCATGACGTCCTTCGGTGGAAGAATACTGTCACACTCTGTCATAGAGCAGAGAACAAAAACTCGGTTCTATTTGAAAATCGGTAAAACTGCATCTGAGACAGTTGAATTGTTGCGTGATGTGTATGGAGCTAATTGCCTATCACGTGCACAAATATTCCGATGGTATACGCACGTTTCAAGGATGGGTGGGAAAATATGGAAAATGACGAAAGGCCCGCACGCCCGATCTCAGTGCGCACGTCTGAACTCGTTGAGAAAGATCGCGAAAGGATAAAAAGTGATCGTTGTGTGACCTTTGAGGATGCCGGAATGTGAGCTCGGTGTTAATAAGGAGACGATTCGGCAAAGTTTAGAACAAGATTTAGGGGGGGGTTGTACTCGTTTTGTTCCGCATGCTTTGTAAAAGGCAAGTAGCATTCACGAGTGTAATACGCAAAAGGCATCCTGGAGACTTCAGAAACAAAGCAAAATTTTCTGCAAAGCACTGTGGCAGGTGATGAGACATGATGTTTTCGTTATGATCCTCAAACGGAGCGTAACAGTGCTCAGTGGAAGTCGCAAGAATCACCCAAAGAAAAGATCAAGTTACAGAAGCTTAAAATCAAGACAATGCTTGCGTGTTTTTACGACAGAAAGGGAATTCTGCATCACGAGCTCGTTTCTGTAGGTACTACTGTCACTCGCAATGCTTACACGTCAATTTTGGAACGATTGTGGAAAAGCATTGTTCGTGTCTGGCGTGCGTACAAAAACGGGCAATAGTTCCTTCTTCACGATAAAGCACCCGCACATAGAGCAATCAGTGTACAGCAATATGAGCAATCAGTGTACAGCAATATGAGCAATCAGTGTGTGTACTTCAACATATCCCGTTATCCAGATTTATCACTGTGTGACTACTTTCGATTCCCTAAATTAAAGCTGCCTTTAAAAGGAAATATTTTTCAAGACACTTAAGACATACAAAGAACTGCGACTTTATCTCTTCACTCCATACCAAAAGATGACCTCTGCAAGTCCTTCCTTTCGTTGGCTGATCGTGCCACTACTTGTATTAACACAGGTGGAATGTACTTCGAATAAATATGAAGACATACAAAGAACTGTGACATCAGCTCTTCACTCCATTCCAAAAGATGACCTCTGCAAGTCCTTCCTTTCGTTGGCTGATCGTGCCACTTCTTGTATTAACACAGGTGGAATGTACTTCGAATAAATATGAAGACATACAAAGAACTGTGACATCAGCTCTTCACTCCATACCAAAAGATGACCTCTGCAAGTCCTTCCTTTCGTTGGCTGATCGTGCCACTTCTTGTATTAACACAGGTGGAATGTACTTCGAATAAATATGAAGACATACAAAGAGGTGTGACATCAGCTCTTCACTCCATACCAAAAGATGACCTCTGCAAGTCCTTCCTTTCGTTGACTGATCGTGCCACTTCTTGTATTAACACAGGAGGAATGTACTTCGAATAAATATGAAAACATACAAAGAACTGTGACATCAGCTCTTCATTCCATACCAAAAGATGACCTCTGGAAGTCCTTCCTTTCGTTGGCTGATCGTGCCACTTCTTGTATTAACACAGAAGGAATGTACTTCGAATAAATATGAAGACATAAAAAGAACTGCGACATCATCTGTTCACTCCATACCAAAAGATGACCTCTGCAAATCCTTCCTTTCGTTGGCTGATCGTGCCACTTCTTGTATTAACACCGGAGGAATGTACTTCGAATAAATATGAAGACATACAAAGAGGTGTGACATCAGCTCTTCACTCCATACCAAAAGATGACCTCTGCAAGTCCTTCCTTTCGTTGACTGATCGTGCCACTTCTTGTATTAACACAGGAGGAATGTACTTCGAATAAATATGAAAACATACAAAGAACTGTGACATCAGCTCTTCATTCCATACCAAAAGATGACCTCTGGAAGTCCTTCCTTTCGTTGGCTGATCGTGCCACTTCTTGTATTAACACAGAAGGAATGGACTTCGAATAAATATGAAGACATAAAAAGAACTGCGACATCATCTGTTCACTCCATACCAAAAGATGACCTCTGCAAATCCTTCCTTTCGTTGGCTGATCGTGCCACTTCTTGTATTAACACCGGAGGAATGTACTTCGAATAAATATGAAGACATACAAAGAGGTGTGACATCAGCTCTTCACTCCATACCAAAAGATGACCTCTGCAAGTCCTTCCTTTCGTTGGCTGATCGTGCCACTTCTTGTATTAACACAGGTGGAATGTACTTCGAATAAATATAAAGACATACAAAGAACTGTGGCATCAGCTCTTCACTCCATACCAAAAGATGACCTCTGCAAGTCCTTCCTTTCGTTGGCTGATCGTGTCATTTCTGGTATTAACACAGGAGGAATGTACTTCGAATAAATATGAAGACATACAAAGAGGTGTGACATCAGCTCTTCACTCCATACCAAAAGATGACGTGTGAAAGTCCTTCCTTTCGTTAGCTGATCGTACCACTTCTTGTATTAACGCAGGAGGAATGTACTTCGAATAAAATATATTCACGTAAGTTTTCCAGCTTTCCTATTTAAAAAAAAATCATTCTCTTTACTTAATTGGCGCACAGTGTACATGTATATATGTACGCATAACAGCGCTGTATTATCTCCAGTTCAAATTTCACTAAACTTTCCTGTTTAAATTTTCGAAAAATTCACTCATCAATTTCTCAGATCTTAGCACAAACTGATGACCATGACAAAACTTCGAAATTACGCTTTTTTTGAAGGAATTACTTTTACTTGCCACATTTACAACCAGCAGCTCTTTAAGCTTAGTATAAAGGCTACTGCTGTTATCTTTACGCTACTTTCGTTTTAATAAAGACATCGCAAACTTTATGGTAGCAGTTGCTCTGAATATTAATGCCTTTTTATCAGACTTGCGATTAATCTCTATTCTCTTCTATGTTTACACTTCTCGGAATTGCGCATCTGTTTATAAGTTGTGCGTCATTGCTTAGAACCGCTTTGAGAACGACTTCTCAAGTTACGCGGGTAAATCGAAAGACATTTTTCAATATTGTTTCATTGGATATATTACGTTTTTATGAGCAATTAAGTTTTCCTTAAATGCTGTTCTACCATTTCACACGATTTTAAATATTTAGTATGAATAACACGAATCATTCACGCTGAAAACATGTGGTTTGTACGTCCTTTCTGCTCAGCGGTGTACCTGAAAAGCTCGCCCCCCCCCGCAAAAAATATCTTCGAAGCCCTTTTGCAAAAATCTATTCTATTTGCTCTCAATTACTGAAAACTTTAAATTCCATATTATCAACTAGGTTTTACGGGCGTTTTAGTAATTCAAATTGTTTGGAACCTATACAGGTATTTTCGTAAAGCCAAGGTTGTTACACTTTATTCAGTGAAACGTAAATGTACATGCTACAATTAAAATTATTGTCCTAGTTAACCAGTACAATATTAACCAGTACAAAGTGTTTCAAAACATATACGCCAAAGTTAATGATATGCAAATTTTATACTTTTAGAGAGCTTGGCCAGCCTCTTCGAAATGCCTCACGAACACATATACAAAACACGTAACTGTTGTGTGACAGTGTCTAATGTCCTTTTCCGATTTATACGAAAACACAGAACATAAATAAGCAAATAAAAAGTTACAATTAAGAATTATGGAACAAAAAGTGTAAAATTACTTAAATTATTTACTCTTCAATATATAAAAAAACACTCATATCACAATGTGTTGCACATAAAGTATTTTCTTTTGACTCTGTTATATATAAAAAATAACACAGGTCTTTTTTTTTTTTTCGTCAAGAATACCTTTTAGCTCATTGTATTCTGAAGGATGCGTAGTTATGTACAAACAAGTGCAATATATAACGCCTTATCCTCATTGACACACTGGTGTGCAAAAATTAAGGACGAAGAGGAGAAATTAGCATAACACCGGAACGAGCAGGTAGAACGGACCGAAAGAGCACTCAGGAGATAGACTAAGGTCCGGTACGGTAGGGCATGCGCATATATGCAGCATGACGTAGGGGGGGTGTCGTAAGGGTATAAAGCACACGGGCGGTGAACGATCAGCAATTCGGTGAAAGCTATTGCACGGTGTACATCGGTTTGAACGACGTCGAGTTGCTGCCACCGTGTGATATGGTCAACAGGCAATCCAGTAGACGACATCTGGATAAATTTACTCGAGGTCGCGTCATTGGAAAGTTGGAAGAAGGTCGATTTGTGACTAGTGTGGCCGAGGAGTTCGGGATGGCTCACAGCATCGTTTCACGAGCTTGGAGAGCATTTCAAACGACAGGAACAGCTGTCCGAGAGTTTTGTCATGGTCGTTCACGAGCAACCACGGCGGACGACCGGTATATTGTCCTACAGGCGAGAAGAGACAGACGGCAGACAGCGGGATAAATCGCAAGGCACATGCAACAGACAACCGGACGTCCGTTATCGCGTTTTACCGTGGCCAGGAGGCTGCACAGAGGTGGTCTATTTGCACGGCGATCAGTACGGTGTGTGCCATTAACGCCTGCTTATCGGAGACGGCGGTTTATGTGGTGTCAGGAACACAAAAACTGGACACATCAGCAATGGGGTCGAGCGAGTTCTCTTTACGGATGAAAGCCGATTTAGTCTGACGAGCGATTCTGGACGTATACACATCTGGAGAGAGCAGAGAACACGCAATCACACCTCCAACATCATCGAAAGGGTCCGGTTTGGAGGTGGCGCAGTTCTCGTTTGGGGCGGTATCATGCTTGGTAGCAGTACTGACCTCCACATCTTCCAAGGAGGTTCAGTCACTGGTGTCCGCTATTGTTCTGAGGTTCTCCTGCCTCACGTGCGTCTGTTTAGAGGTGCTGTGGGTCCTGAGTTCCTCTTCATGGACGACAACGCTACACCTCATTGTACAGTGGCTGTCGCAGAGCTGTTGGAGAGTGAAGATATTCAACGCATGAATTGGCTCGCAAGGCTGTCGGACCTAAATCCAATCGAACACGAGTGGGGCCTTCTCGGGAGACGCTTGGCAGCACGTCACCAACCACCAGCAACTATACCGCGGCTGCGATTGGCGCTACAAGAGGAATGGGCCGCGATGCCTCAACAGCCAATTGACAACTTCGTCCTCAGCATGGACAGACGTTGTAAATCCTGCAACGCAGTCAGGGGTGATCATATCCCCTACTGAAGACTGGATTTTTCTTGGCAGCCGCCTGTCACGTGGACGTTTCTGTCTTCTGTCCAGTTGTGCTCGAAGCAACCTTTTCAATAAAGTGCTTTTGTATCCTTTGGATTCCTTGTTTGGACGGTTTTGCTCACTTGTCCCATATTCTTAGATCTTGGGGATGTTATGGTATGATTTGAGTACATGTGGAGCACTTCTGCAGGACGTTACATTCGAAAAACCGCCTCGTCCTTAATTTTTGCACGCCAGTGTATGAAAACGTCATTTATTCAGCTGATATTTCACTCACATTCTCTTGTTTACAACATGTACAGGAGCTATTGCTATGGCTGTGAAAAGGAGCTCAAGTCCTTTGGAATAGCTGTTTTCCTGTCAGTTATTATAAACTAAAGCGAAAATAATTTCTTGAAGATTTTGCTCATTTACTATAAAAAAATTGCTTTTCTTTTTAATGCTTCATTCAAATCTGTCATCGAAAACATCTGGCTATTCTTTTAACGACTTTCATATAAAGTTTCCGCAAATTTTTTTGTAAAATCCATCTTTTGAGGCTAGAGGCCCTCTTAGCCGGGAGCCCCCCCCTACCGCATTGTGGGGGCTATCAGTAGGCCCATGCTGTTGCTAAGATTATGAGGTGGGAGTAGCGGATATCTTCTGCATGATTTTTTTGTTTGTCCAAAATCTTTTTGCGGAACTATGTGTCGATGCCGAGGGGGATTATTTTGCCTAGGTAAGTTGTCGTACTTTTCCGTTCTCGCTGTTCACGTGTGCTGGTCCTTTGCCGGACATTTCATTCACACCAACCCAATAATTTTTCAAGAATGTAGTTGTAACAGTAGCTAGCTGCTTTTAAAAAGTAGCTTTTCAATTAGTGGTTAATAATATAGAATTAAAAAAAAAACTAATTGAGTGCTAAGAAGTTATTGAAAAAGGGCCTCGAAAATTTTTTGCGGGAGTCTTCCGAGATTTTTCGGTACGCAACTGACCGCTAAAACTCTTATACACCACTACACTTAAGCCCAATAACACTTTTATTCGAATTCTTGAGAACGTTTGATTACTCAATAGCTTTGTGATAAACATTTCCTCAAAACCTTAGAAAGCACATATTATCTTTCAGGGCAAGCCATAAACTGGATAAAGAGGACATGCTTACACAGAAACTGATACAGTAGTTGTAAAACACTTACCCGTGTGTCCCAGAATTTGACTGTATCGGGGAGACTCAAAACATCCCCAGACCACGGCATAATCTTCGTAATTCGTGTCAATCACTCTGTACTGGAGAAATAGTTGCACTGAAAGCAGAAATTTTCCCATTTTAAAAGTAAGTCATATACATCCTTCGAAATGGTTCGCATAAAAATGAATTACAATAACTTCTGGATGCGACGTATTATGATTACTCACATTTCGTTCGGAAGGCGACGTGAGATAAATATACGGAGAAAAGAGAAAAAGATTTCATCTCAATGTTACTTTAATCTTCTTAAAACAATCGGGAATTTTCTTTTGTTTCGTTTTTTTTTTTTTCGAAATATAGTACTTCACACTGTCAGAAATTTCTTTTACCCTCAACTAGGGGACCCGACACTCGCCTTTTTATTTCTGACTCAGCTAGTGTTCATGATAGCACCGATCGTTCGGAAACGCTGAGTGAAAGTTTTCCGTAAAACTAATTGCTCTTGGTACATAACTGAGTGCTCACTGAATTACGAACATCTCTCTGCACAATGGGTTACACCCGATACTGGTGTAATGAGGACGTGGGCGTGTCTTGTAGATTAAACATTAGCATCAAAGCGAAGTTACAGGCGTGATGAGCAAAACTAAGAATTGGTGTTTTTGTTGAAAGAAAAATTACGAACGTAATGAGTAAAATCAAGGAATGATGGTCCGGTTGAGAGTGAAGTTACGGTAGTGACGAGTAAAACCAACGATTAGTGTTTTAGTTGAGAGAGAAGTTACGGACGTGATAAGTAAAACCAAGGAATGATGGTTCAGTTGAGAGTGAAGTTACGAGAGTGACGAGTGAAACCAAGGATTGGTGTTCTGTTGAGAGCGAAATTACGGACGTGATAAGTAAAACCAACGATTGGTGTTTTTGCTGAGAGAGAAGTTACGGACGTGATGAGTAAAACCAAGGAATGGTGGTTCAGTTGAGGGTGAAGTTATGGGAGTGATGAGTAAAGCCAAGGATTGGTGGTTCAGTTGAGAGCAAAGTTATGAACGTGGTGAGTAAAACCATATGCACGTGAAGGACTGGTGCTTCCACTTCGGAAATGGCGACACTTGTCGGTTATTGGAGGGCATCCATAATTAAAGTGTAGTGTAAGTGCTGCCAAAATAGCGAAACAACCAACCGGCGACACAACTGCAAAGGGGGGCGGAAGGTGGATTGCAGAGGTGAGTGACTGGTGCGACACCTTGTACAAGGCAAAAGGCGCAAAAAGCGCAGCACAGTTCCTCAGTTTGCTAATCAGTAGTGTCATATGGGTCAACCAGAAACAGTATTGCGTGCGACTATGGGTCATACACAGGCACGGATGGGCTACAAAAGCAAACGTTATACACGTTAACAGTCCATCGACGCAAAAGATTCTCCTGGTGACATCAACATGTGGATTGTTAGATAAAAGATTGCGAGCAGGTGTGTTTGGTCCAAGGAGTGACGATATATGTATTCTATTAAGCCGATGGTCGAATGAGCATTTGGCGTCAGCAGTATGAGACTATGGATACCTCATACATATATAGCATTGACTATCTAGGTCGGTGGAACTGTAGTGTGATTCGGGGCATGTTTAGCAGGCACGAACTCAGACCATTCAGCATGTGATCATCGCATAGACGCCGGCTATTACAAAGAACTTTCAGCAGATCACATAAACACCTCTCAATGTTGTACGTCCACATAGAGCTGGATGGCTTCTTCTAGGACGCCAATGCCCTTTGTCATCGGGCCAGACTCATGCAGGATGGGTTGACGAATGCAGTGCTGATATGAGGTGTCTCGAATGGCCCCCAAACTTCCTTGATCTCTACCCAGTTGAACATTTGTGGGATGTTATGGAACACCAGGTGAGACTGTTGGACATACCATCGTGCCACATACACAGAAGAGCTAAAATATTATCACAGGCGCGTCTTTGTGCAAATTGAAGCAACTGCAGATACACGGCAATGCGTGTGAAGGTTATAAAACACCTGATACTCCTTTATATAGTGTGGAAGAAATATTATTCTCACAATACGTGGAAAATACGTCATGTTAATTAACACAACAATCGGAAGTCTCTGAGTTGATTGTAATTACTGTTTCTCACATCAGAAAACTTGGAAATTTCATCGCCCTGAAGCGGGATTCAAAGCCGCATCTCCCGATTACCGTTCGAGCATGCTACGCGTTACACCACCCAGGACGACAAAGTCCCAAGTACCTGAGTGTTAAGAGCATCGGGTTATTCTCCGACCGCATTCTTAATCGAAACGAATTGTGCTGCCATCTAGCGTTGTTAAAGCAAATCACGCAAATCACCAGTCGTTCAAGTATATAGTGTGGAAGAAATGTTCTTCTTATAATACGTGGAAAATACGCCACGATAATTAACACAGCAATCAGGTATCTCTAAATTGACTCTATTTTTAATGTTCTCACGTAATATCAATCACTCAGAAAACTTGAAAATTACATCGTCCTGGAGCGGCAATCGAACCCGCATCTCCTGATTACCGCTCGAGCATGATATAACCGTTACACCACTCAGGAAGAAGAAGCTAAATGCATGCTCGAACGGTAATCGGAAGAGACGGGTTCGATTCCCGCTCCAGGGCGATGATATTTTCATGTTTTCTGAGTGATTGACATTACGTGAGAACATTAAAAATAGAGTCAATTCAGAGATGTCCGATTGCTGTATTAATTATCGTGACCGCTCTGTTAATAAACATTATTCTTGTTCTTCAGACGAGAAAGGCAGCGAACTTAAGCGAGTTTGACAAAGGACAAATTGCAATGGACAGGCAAAGTGGTCAGAGCATTTCCGAGACGACAACGCTTGTGGTCACGGTCAGGTCGTCACAGTATTTGTCATTTTCTTGTAGGACCACAGTGAGTAGAGTTTAGGTCCCAGCCACCTACAGCGAGACCGCCTTTTGGACAGGACACAGAAACGGAAGGAATGAGAGCAAGTCTAGCGACTTTGACAGAACAGTTTGTAGTGAGATTAGAGTACAGTAGATGGCGCCACCGTACAAGTACGATGTTGCACAGAGGGGTGAGAGAATTTCAGGGCGGGCATAGGAAAGGATACCCATTTAACCAGTGGGTCCAGCCTGGGGGCCATCATTTAACGTGCTCGTCTGATGCACGGCGCGGATATTCAGCGATTGTTAGTAAATCACACCATCTCTGAAAGATCAGCCCTGGTTCGAACCTGAGGACCTTGCATCGATAATCTGACTTGCTAACCACTAAGCCATTCGCGGCACTGGTCACGGTCAGCAGTTGCCAGTGCCTTTAAAAAGGAAAAAAAAAAAACCACGAACCACCTGCAAGGTGTGCCGATCACGTCTCATCAATGCTGGAGGTGAGCGAAAGCTATCCGTATAGTAAGAACTACAGCTGAGTTCGGGCTCAATTTTCGGACTCCGAGCCAGTGGTATATTAGCCCGAGCCCACCCTAGCCCGAACTTTATATTGCAAAATAGAGTCCGGGCCCGAACGAGCCAGAAAACTGGCTAACCTGTTCAATCATTAATAAAAAACATCTCCTTTTCCACACTTCCACTCCCTCCTCCTGCAATTAACCAATGTATTTCTCAAATGGGGAGTGGGGAAGGGACCTCTCTCTATTTTTACAATGTAACTGTACGATTTTCTTTGACCGCTCGTTCCCACCATGAAGTATTCAGGAGGCCGGGCATTAAAAATGATATGGCGGTGCTGCATTTGTATGTTGCTCAAATAATGCTAATATTATCGCGCCATAATGTGTTGCAATATGTACGTTGCTAAATAACATCAGCAGGGAGCTACTGCGTGGAGATAGGGGTAAATTACCGTCGGCATGCTATCAACTATCCAATATCTATAGTTCCTGAAATAGCTTTTTCTTCTTTGCAGAAACGCACTAATGCGAGGCCTATGGCATTTTCTACCCAAGCCTGGAATAAATAGGCATCTCGAATGCCCGCTCCCCAACCAGAACCAGTCGCCGAAGAATTCTCTTTACCAACTATAAAGCGTTTCATTTGTTAAATCATATAAAATCACATTTATATACATACAAAAAATTCTCTCGCTCTCCCCTCTTTCTAAGAGCCAGAGCCCGCACGAGCACGAACCTCAGTAAATATTCTACAGCCTGAGACAGATTCGGGCCCGGATTCTGCTTCGGGCTCGGGCTCAGGCTCAGTCCGTCTCAGATCTGGTACGAACCAACAGAAGGGACACCGTGGCGCAACTTGCTGAATACCGATGACGGAAGTAATGTGCCACAATACACAGTACATCGAACCCTTACGAAAATGGGGTTATGTAGCCGCAGACAGCTCTGAATGTCCATGCTAACTTCCGTTCACGGTTGAAAGCCCTACAATGGCCATGCGAGCATCAAAACTGGACCCTGAATGATTGGAAGAAGGTCGTCTGGTCCGATGAATTTCGTTTCCTGTTGCACCATGTAGACCGCCGGGTACATGTGCGTCGTAACCTGGGGGAAAGTGTTGGCACCAGGATGCATTGTGGGACGAAAACAAGCCGATGGAGAAAGTATAATGCTTTGGGCAATGTTTTGCTGGAAAACCTTGGGGTCCAGTCATTAATGTGCAGGAAACTATGACGTCTATGACCTACCTAAGTATCATTGCAGGCCAGGTACATCCTTTCACGGCAACGGTCCGGTGCAGGAAGTGTAATGCTTTGGGCAATGTTCTGCTGGGAAACCCTGGGTACAATAATTGATGTGCAGGGAACTAGGACGTCTACCAACTACCTAAACATCATTGCAGACCAGACACATCCTTTCACGGCAAGGGTCCGGTGGAAGAAGTGTAATGCTTTGGGCAATGTTTTGCTGGGAAACCCTGAGTACAGTCATTCATGTGCAGGAAACTATGACGTCTACCACCTAGTTAAAAATCATTGCAGCCCAGATACATCCTTCCATGTAAAGGCTCCAGTGGAGGAAGTGTAATGCCTTGGGCAATGTTCTGCTGGGAAACCCTTGGTCCAGTCATTCATGTGCAGGAAACTATGACGTCTACTACCTACCTAAACATCATTGCAGACCAGGTACATCATTTCATGGCAAGAATCCGGAGGAGAAAGTGTAATGCTTTGGGCAATATTCTGCTGAGAAACCCTGGGCACAGTAATTCATGTGCAGGAAACTATGACGTCTATCACCTACCTAAACATAACTGCAGACCAGGTACATCCTTTCACGGCAAGGGTCCGAAGGAGGAAGTGAAATGCTTTGGGAAATGTTCTGCTGGGAAACCCTGAGTACAGTCATTCATGTGCAGGAAACTATGACGTCTATCACCTACCTAAACATCATTGCAGACCAGGTACATCCTTTCATGGCAAGGGTCCGGTGGAGGAAGTGTAATGCTTTGGGCAATGTTCTGCTGGGAAACCCTTGGTCCAGTCATTTATGTGCAGGAAACTATGACGTCTACTACCTACCTAAACATCATTGCAGACCAGGTACATCATTTCATGGCAAGGGTCCGGTGGAGGAAGTGTAATGCTTTGGGCAATGTTCTGATGGGAAACCCTGGGTACAGTGATTCATGTGCAGGAAACTATGACGTCTACCACCTACCTAAACATCATTGAAGACCAGGTACATCCTTTCACGGCAAGGGTCCGGAGGAGGAAGTGAAATGCTTTGGGCAATGTTCTGCTGGGAAACCCTGGGTACAGTCATTCATGTGCAGGAAACTATGACGTCTATCACCTACCTAAACATCATTGCAGACCAGGTACATCCTTTCATGGTAACTACATTCCCCTCTAGTAGTACCTCCTTTCAGCAGGATAATGCGCTACGCAATACTATCTGAACTGTTCGAGAACGGCTCGCGGAACATGAGGAAGACTTCCAGGTATTGCCCTAGCCTCAAAATTCCCCAGACATCAATTCCACTCGAGCATTTGTGGTTTGCATTGAAATAGCAAATGCGATATGTGGCGGCTCGACCATGTGACTTACAAGAATTAAACGATCTTCTGGTAACGTGTTGATACCCGATAATACAAGACACCTTTTGAAATCTTGTGGTGTCTATACCTTGCTTTGGAGGTACTTGGAGGACCAAAATCATATTAGACAGGTGGTCATGAAGTTTTGGCTCTTCGGTGCCTTGCAACTGTGGACAGCAATACAAATAGCTTGGTTGCAGGTTCCCACACAACTGGGCAGACACCTCCCGCAATGCATGCCACTCTGGATGGTGGCCGTTCTGAGGGCGAAATGAGAGCCAACGAAGTATCAGGTTGGTGGTCGTAATCCAATTAGCCCTTTGTGTACATTAGGTGCAATACGGTTAGTGTATTAATATGATCACTTCCCTGAAATAGTAAATTGTGCTTTGGTCGCATTAATACATGAGCAACGAGACCTATTGGGTTGTCGGAAAAGTCATGACGTATTTTAGCCATGTTTTGCAAAGGTCATTTATTGATAGAAAGAACAAAGATCAATCAAGGATATAATGCCCGTTTTGTTCGATGACCTTTTGCCATCTTTCAGTGAGCTGCAGAATGCCTTGTTCATGGAAGGACCTGTCTTTCGTGGCGAAAAACTGTACAAGGTGCTGATTTACAGCCTAATCTGAATTGAACGTTATACCACGCAAGGACTGTGGAAGAGAGCGAAACAAGTGGAAGTCTGACGGCGCAAGGTCAGGCGAGTATGCTGGGTGTGGCAACACATCCCACCCAAGCTCCAATAATTTTTGGCGGGTGATCAAACTTGTGTGTGGTCTCGCGTTGTCGTGATGGAACACAACATCTTTACGATGAACGAGCTCTGGACGTTTCTGAATGATGGATTTGTTCAAACTGTTCAATTGTCGACAGCACACATTCGAATTGATTGTTTGGTTCCGTGGTAGGAGCTCGAAAAACACGACACCTTTAAAATCCCACCGCACTGAGACGAGAACCTTCCGCTAATGAATGTCTGCTTTGGATGTCATTTGAGGCGAAGCAGCATGTCAGGACCAAGACCGTTTGCGCTGCACATTGTGTACACAATCCACTTTTCGTCACCAGTTATCAGTCGCTTCAAAAAGAATCGTTTTCCTCACGTTTAATGAGCATATTGCAGATGTTTATACGCGCCGTCAATTGAGCTTCTTTGAGTTAATGAGGAACCCACACATCGAGCTTGCTTACGTATCCCAGCTTCTTCAGGTGGTCGTGAACGCTTGAATGATGGATGTGCAATGTGTCTGCAATCTCTCGTGCGTTGTAACGTGGGTTTGACTCGATCAATGCCTTGATTTGGTCGTCATCAACCTCGGTGGGCTTCCTCGACCGAGGAGCATCGTTGAGGTCAAAATCACCGCTGGTACTGACGTTCTTGTAGAGCATTATCACCGTACACTTTACGCAACTTTTTACCACCTTGACGCACGTTCTTCCCTTTACGGAAGTAAAACAGTAAAATATGGCGAAAATGCACAGTTTGGTCTTCCATCTTCAACTTGATGTCAAATCTCCGCAAATCAACCAAATCGCTCACTATTCCTTTTATACTGCAGCTAGAACTGGCACCTGTCGAATGCCATAGCGATAACAGAGCTGCGCATGCCTCTAGTACTTCCAAAACCGCCCAACCGCCATCGAGTGCCAAAATACGTCATGATTTTTCCGACAACCCAATATTTAACTAGAATTTCAGACAGTGCATTCATTTAACCCTTTAAAAGCCACAACGCTCAAAGCACCACGGCCGCCAGAAACGCCTGTGTGGATTTACAGGAATTTCCTACCTCAACCTGTTCTTTGAATTTTCCGAGCTTCTACGCGGAATCAGTAGAAGTCACCTAGGAGTTGATTTCTCCCAGGGAGATATGATTCACTCTCATGACATCGGATACCATTGTTCTTTGTTTTTGTTTATTGGAGGTTAAACGGCCACCGTGAGCAACTCTGCGGGCTATAAGCAGTCGCCCTTCCCTAATTTAGGGCTACGGGTTCCAGGAAAGGGAAAGAACCAGGGCCGTAAGACAAACACAACATCCATGCCTCATGGGGATTCGAACCTTTTGGACGAATGATCAGAAACCATCGCTTAGACCACTGTGCCACCCGGGCAGCTCGGATATCTTCTATGCGGAAGAATGTAGTGATTGCCCCAGATAAACGTCTGAGGGTCAATGTATATCAAGCCTACAAGTCGGACGTTCCGCGTGGGGATCTTGAACTAATCCTTTTGTTAACCAGTAAAAAGGTGGGACAGAAATTCGGAAAGTAACAACAGACAAGGAGTTGTGGTACTCTAGGAGGCACAAGGTTTCAGGGTCCTGGTCGTGAAAGAGTGAAAGTAAACGATTATAATTGAAGATTGTTAAAAACGACAATTTAAGTTTGAGTGTAGAACTGGATGCGCAAAATGAAACAATGGCCTGAGGGTATTTTCACAACATTTTGCCGAAATGTCTCTTAACGACTCACTTCGAAAATCCATTGTGGAAGGGAAGGTGATAAAATCTCTTCAGGTACAAGAAAAAGCGGATTAAAAACATTGCAATCTTTTGATGTAAGCATGCGTCCTTGGTACACCTTGTGGAGTCGACACTCCTAAAGGCACTGCGTGACCTTTTGCAGGTGTGAAAATACAAGTTTATCCGCGACGGTAACCAATTCCGTGTCACTACACTCCGGAGTAAGTCGCTCTCCCAACTGAGCTACGCGGACAGAATGTCTCGCTGCAGATTTGTCGTCTTGACAGATGTATTCACCTCTGTAATACGTCACACAGGATAATTGAAGAGTTAGAAAAACCAGTTTGGTATTTTTACCTATGCATTTATGAAAAATACGAGCAGCTAACCCTCGGTTCTAAATTTCTTAGTTCTGACATTGTGGTCAAAATATGTAAATATTTCTATGCTAAAAATTGAAGATACCTTGGGTCCAAAGGAATGAGGTACAAAGACCGTTCCATAAAAACTCATAGTAATTTTTTTGAGTTGGCAACAGTGAGAAGAGGGGAAATAACCACGCAAACGACTAACTGAATTAAGGAAGTACCTATGGCAACAGTTATTAGCTGTGGAAGACGATTCTGGTTTTGTTATTGCGCATTTGTTTAAGGTGCGTCTGCATATCGCCATACAGCTAGGGAAGGGAGTGATTCAGAGTTAAGAAGTGAAATGCGTTGTGCGATAAGATTTTGCTATCGTTTGGGTAAAACGGCTCCAGAAACAGTTGATTTAATGAAAAAGCTTACAAAGATAAATGTTTTGGTTGCGGCAACGATTTTTAGATGGTACCATGATTTCAAAAAAGGGCGTTTATCGGCAAAACTCGCTCTTAGACCTGGTCGACCTGAAAGTGTTGTTACGGAGCGCACTGTTAACACTGATTGGTCAATCCTGCAAGAAGATAGACGAATGACGTGTGTGGACATAGCGGCGTCAGCTAATATTTAAAAAACTTTGGCATTCCGCATTCTACGCGACAAATTACTGCTGCATCTTATGTGTTCCAGATGGGTACCTCATCACCTGACGAGAGAACAATTGTTAGCCAGAGTTCAGCTGTGTCATGAGTGGAAACAAATGAATGCAAAGAATCCAAACTTTCTAAACACAGTAATAACTGCCGATGAAACATGGGTCCACTATTTCGACCCCCTCACGAAGCGCGCAACAAGTGTTTGGAAACACACTGGCTCCCCTACGAAAAAAGTCCGCCAAACCAAATCAGCTGGGAAGTTGATGACGGTAATTTTCTTTGATCATAAAGGTGTAGTCTACCAGCATGACGTTCCTCCACAAATTACTGTCAATGCTGAGAATTACATTTCAGTATTGTAGCGTCTGCGACGACACATATCGATTAAGCAACCGGAACTGGTGGGAAAGTGGTCCTTACACCATGATAACGCCCGCCCACATGTGGCTACTTGTGTTCAACAGTTTCTTACGAAGTGCAGTGTCGAAATCATGCCACAGCCAGCCTACAGTCCTGACCTCGCCCCGTGCGATTTTTGGTTGTTTCCAACAATAAAGGAGAAGTTCCGTGCCGCAATATTCAGCACAGATGCTCACGTTATTCAAGCTGTACAGGGGTCGCTAAAGCTCTCCACAAAATGCCTTCGCCACATGCTTTGAAAAGTGGACTGAACGATGGGACCGTTGCATATCATCCGAAAGAAGATACTTTGAGAAAAAAAAAACATGTATTTTACTGTACCTATATTTCTTCATTTTGTGTGATTTTACTCTCGGTTTTTACGGAACGCCCGTTGTAAATTAATTACGGATGAATAATTCGGTTTATTGTATCAACTACAAAAGTACTTTGCCAGGATCTGTGAAATTAATTCGTGTTTTCAAAAGTGGGTTATGCTACTTCAAAATATTCTCGCGGTGCTTTTGAGGTAAATTAAATGGGGACAAAACATTAGCCATGATTGTACGAAATCTTAATGCTTATTCTGCTGAGACTTGGCATTATTTTTTATCGTGAAAATCTTCCAAATACGTGGAGACAATGTAAATAGACTAAGTCATCGCTCTTTCCACGTTTATCTTTAATTAACACACAGAAACCGAAAAATTGTATTTCGACACTGCTGGGATCGAGCCCTAGATCTCTCGATAACTAGCCGAGTGCGTTCGCTTTACGCTACGGTGCCAACAATCCACGGCGCTATGTGTTTATCTGTCAGCATCCGACTTCACAAATCCGTAGTGATGGGCTCAGCAACTGTGTGCTGGTTAAAGTAAGACGTGGAAAGAGCGATGACTTTGTCTATTTACATTGTCTCCACGTATTTGGAAGATTTTCACCATTTCTCTCGCCCTTTGCATTTATTAGCTATAATTAAATAGTTTGTGCCGTTAAGATCCACCAGATGGAGACGTCTACGTTGCTGAGCCGATTCCTACGAATTTGTGAAGTCAGATGCTGACAGATAAACACACATAGCGCCGTAGATTGTTGGCACCGTAGCGTAAAGCGAACGCACTCGGCTAGTTATCGAGATATCTGGGATTCGATCCCTGTGGTGTTGAAAAATTTTTTCGGCTGCTGTGTGCTGGTTAAAGTAAAATGTGGAAAGAGCGATGACTTAAGTCTATTTATCATTTTTTATCTTTTTTTTTTTTTCTTATGAAAAGCAGCAATGTTGGCAAACATTGCTCACTAGAACACCACCAGTAGCATGATGAAGTTTGACAGAAAAATAAACAGAAATTTAAGATCGTACCTCAAAACCAAGTCGTGCAATAATACAGTACATGTGTAATACAATAGCTTCACACGCATAGCTCTTAGCCCTTGTTTTGAAAGAAAGACGGGCTTAAAGCACTTTATCAGTCTATAAGTCTCTTAATCCGCTCGGATGAAAAAAGAATTTTCCAACAATGAACTTTGGGATAGGAGATATATAGTGCAAAATGCAAAAATGCATTTACAATGGCCGCAGGATCTTCTGGTGCCATACAAAATTTTCGTAAAGCCTAAGTTTTCAATTTAGAACCGCCAAATTTGGTGTACTATCTCACGGTACCCTAACTTAGACCGTAGACGGTTTTCAGAAGGCGTTGGCTCTCTTCCTTAACTGGAATCTGTGGACCTGAATAAAGGCTGCCTATTATCTTAGATGCTGACCAGGGTCGTTAAACCCCATGCGAACAAAAAACCTTACATACTGACAAACTTGTTTGAAAGCATTTTTTAAATTACGTAGCGCTTGGATTTTCCAGGTCTTTATGGTTTAAAATTCTTTTCAAAGTATCATTTCGGATTTCTCCTCCTATAAGGTATTTCTGCTAAGTTTCATTAAACCATCTCTTGAATGTGCATTGCTTACATACAGTGCTCTACTCTATGGCAACAAAGTAAAACAGCTTTACAGAACGAATTATCTGCGCTTTCATTAAAATCATTATGAAGTTAGATATGACAGCAAAAGATCAGCGTACATCTTTAAATATCATCGAATTTTTTTTAACTTACGTGGTCCCATAACTAATTCTAGTCTCGCCGGCTGTTTCGTTTCTGGAGTATGAAGATATCCTCTCATGAGCGTAACCCTTCTGTTTCTATAGGAATAAACATACGCAAAATTAGAAAAGTAAAATAATGATCACACAGGAAGAAACCATCAAATGATTCAATGGCGAACAGTGGTGTTTGCCTCCGAGTGTGCAGTTCGAATTTTTTCTTTTCAGAATTTTATATCCATTTCACTGAAGTTTTTATGTCAAAATGGCGTTGCAAGTACATACTACGTACGTATCATTAAACTGTTCCCTGATACTCAGAGGCTAGCTGAATGTCAGGGAATATATATTCAGCTAACCTGGGGATATTCAGAGTTCAGCTTCCTAAAGCAGTATTACCTGGCAACACAAAGTGATTGCTGGCGTTGTATTTTACTAACCGTTGTTACCAGCAACGACATCTTCCACGCAACTGATAAGGATCTACGCTGACGTGCCAAAAGTCATGTGCTACGTACCTAGTGTTATGTTGGACCTCCTCTAGCCCAACGAAGTGCAGCAACTTGATGTGCCATCGATTCCGCAAGTGGCCGGAAGACTTCTGGAGAGATGTTGAGCCGTGCCGCCTGAATAGCCGCCCACCGTTTCTTGGTATCTGTAGGTGCAGGATCTTGGGTGCGAATGGGCCTTTCCACCACGTCCCATAAGTGCTCTATTGGGTTCACGTTGGGCGAACGTGGTGGCCACACCATCCGTCAGAACTGTCCAGAATGTTCCTCGAACCAATTTTGCACAACTTGGGCTCCATGACATGGTGCATTGCCCTCCTGGAAAATTCCATAGTTGTTGAGGTACATGAAGTCCATGAAGGGCTGCAAATGGTCATGTTGCAGAGCAACAAAGCGATTGCCGGTTAATGACATGTTTACGAGGACCAGAGGACCCAAACCGTGCCACGTAAAGACACCCCATACATGTATGGAACCACCACCAGCTTGCACAGTGCATTGTTGACAGCTTGGGTCCATGGGTTCTGCACCACACCGGACCCTACCATCAGCTCGTAACAACTGGTAGCGTGACTCATCGGACCACGCCACATGTTGCCAATCTTCCAGGGTCCAATTATCGTTCTCACAAGCCCAGGTGAGGCTCTGTGTCCGATGTCGTGGTGTTAACAAAGGCACTCTGATGGGACTTCTGCTCTCATACCTCATGGTCGCTAAATTACGCTGCACTGACCTGCTGGATATGTCTCTGATATCTCCTGCATTGAATGTGGATATTATTTGAGCCAGTGTTGTTTATCTGATGGACAATCCTGGTCAGACACCGCTGGTCTTGGTCATTCAACACCCGTGGTCAGCCACTGCGCTGTCCGCGGTGGATGGTAATACCTTCCATGAGGTATTCTGGGTACACACGTGACACCGTGGACGAAGGAATGTTGAATGTTCGCACAACTTCGGGAATTGAATGTCCCATCCGTCTGGCTCCCACTACCACGCCTCGTTCAAACTAAGATAATTCACGTCGGCTTGCCATAATCCAACTGGGGGTTGTTCAAGACTACACCTCGCAACTGATAAAAATCATGGCGTGCGTCGAAGACTTTATACGACAGCAGCGCCAGTTAAAATTTTGCATACTGCTATCCCACGACTTTTGGCACTTCAGTGTAAATGGTAATGTTGATATAAGCAGACTGAATAACACCTACATACCGTTGTTACCAGCAATTGCATATTCCACGCAAATGATACACTGAAGAGCAATTGAATTAGAGACAGCTGGCGTTATGCAAATGTGGAGCTGTGTGAGGCCCTGTAAACGGAAACGACACGACGTACGCAGCGATCCAACAATATAAGGAGTGATGCGACGGGAATCAGTAAAAGTAGGAAGCAGTATGGGTAAGACGAAGGATCTAAGCGCATTTGATCGTGAGAAAATTGTCGGGGCCCGACGAATGGGTCACTCCATATCGGAAGTCGTGCAGGCACTGGGATTTTCACGAGCCACTGTGTCACGGGTGCACCGTGAGTACATCGAATCCGGTAAAACCATCCCTGCAAGGGCCAACTGCCGTGGACAATAGCGTGCGGATGAGCGTGGTCATCGTCGGCTAGCTCGCATTGTAACAGCGGATAAACGGGCCACAGTGCAAGAAATCACTCGCCAGTTTAACGCTGGTGCACAAAAACGTGTGAGCAGCCACACCATCCAGAACCATCTCGCTATGTGGTACAGAAGCCATTGCCCCACGAGGGTACCGCTGCTGACCGCACATCACAGGATGCAAAGATTAGCATGGGTGCGGGAACATTGCCACTGGACCCTAGACATGTGGGAAAATGTTGCCTAGACTGATGAGTTGAGATTCACGTTGGTACATGCAGATGGCAGGATACGAGTACGGCGCAAACCACATGAAGCGATGGATCCTTCTTGCCAGCAGGGTACTCTTCAAGCTGGTGGGGGTGGCATTCTCGTCTGCGGACTGTTTACGTAGACTGAAATGGGACCTCTGGTACGTGTGACATCGTCCCTCACAGGTCAATATTACCGGGATATCCTGGACGACCATTTGCTCCCGTTTGTGCGTCTTCGACATCTCACTGGGGACCTCATCCTGCAACAAGACAATGCACCGTGCCATCGCTCCCGAATTGTATCCGAATGGTTGGATGAACACTCCACCGACGTGACCTCGCTTCCTTGGCCAGCTAAGTCACCTTACCTTAATCTCATCGAGCACATCTGGGATGCCATCGAGAGAGATGTTCGAGGCTCTGACCCCCCTCCATCAAATCTTCGTGAACTGTGGGAGCTTGTTCAGATGGCTTCCCAAAGCTTCCGGTGTCTTGTCGAGTCCATGCCGAGACGAATCGCCGCCGTCATCAGGGCGAAAGGTGGTGCTACACGTTACTAGACAAGTACAAAAAAAATAATCCTTTTTTGTAAGACACTGGTCATTAACGTTATAACAATATTATGATGAAGCAAAACGTGTGGGACAAAATATCAGAAAATCTCACTAAATCTGCAAAGTATTATTTTTTTCTCATTTAGTAAAAAATATACTTGATTTTAAAAAGATCCATGCACAAGAAAAACAGCGTTCGTAGATTACTGCACATCGCTGCTATAGGACCAACTTTTTATATTCCATGTTATTTTTTTGTTTGTTTGTTTATGTAGAATTTAATTATCAGTGTCATTTTATTTTACGTTCATTCGGGTATAATGCTATTATTTTAAATCCGCAGTTTTTCCTGCCAACAAAGAAAACGAGTGCTTCTTCATTATATGTCTACATATTTTCACTTAATTCTGTTTTTCGCCTTCCTCACTTCATTAGCTCATATTGCCAAAGTGCCATCCCGGTAGCCGAGTGGTACAAAGCGCCGTCTTCTAATTATTTATGGCAGATGCTTCCGGGTGCGAATCCCGGATCAAGTATGGATGGTAGGGTTATCTTACAGCATTGGTTATCTTCTCTCCCTTGCCTGAAACTAGTGGTCCCAAATTCGGAACGACAGCCTTCATTTACAGCTCTTTGAAATGCTCGCGGTAATCATGAAGCACCGAAAAACCTATCCTGCCCTCTGGTGAATAGAAGAACGCTTTGAAATTTTCCTGTATGTTGAAATCTTCAAGTGCGACATTGCCGCCTAGTCTAGGCTGGCATCGCAAAATGTCTGGCTTTCTGTTTCTCCAGGCTGGCACCTGGCACTGTTTTCATCATCTTTTCGAAGGAAATTATGCAAGCAGATTGTTGCTGAAATCAAGTTGTTTGATAAATGAACAACCAGCAATTCCATCAGTTAAGTTAAAAAGATAACATAACACTTGTACAGTAATTACAATACACGCTATACTACTTCCAGCGCAGTCGAAGTGTTCCAAATCAATTTTTCCGATTCCGTTTGCTTAGTTCCAATTAAGTCAAGTGTGTGGACAAACTTCTTTTCCATTCCGAAGTCTTCCGATGTGAGAAGTTCGTTTCCGTTGTGACGTACTGTACTACAGAGGTGAATCACGTGTGCTGACGACGAATCTGCAACGATACATTCCGTCGGTGTCGCTTAATCGGTTACAGCAACTCACTCCAGGGCGAGAAGACGCGATTTCGATCTTCGTCACCGACGAATTCCTGTTTTCACATAGCTCCGAAGACTTCCGATGTGAAAAGTTCGTTTCTGTTCCGACGTAGTGTATGACGACTTTTAGACGTTCTTTAGACTACACTTTCTTTCAGCATTAATTCTGCAACTTAAACTACAACAGACACGTACGCAAAAATTTGGACACTTTCTCAACTTTTATTATTTCAAAGAAAAGTCTGTTACTGAGTACTGTGCTTCTCCTTTATGACACATTTTTTTTAACCCGTGTTCATTTAATTAGAGCGTGATTCCTACTCTAGAACCCTATTGTTTTGCCTGTAAATCAAACTGTCTGTGTCATATTGCAATACGTATAATGAGGAAGACTGTAACAAGAAATAGAGAAATACACTTATAACGAAGTAAATTACTCCGTCATTTTTGGCCCACGCCGGGGATCGAACCCGAGTCCACTTATTCCGGAACAAGTCGCTCTACCAACTGAGCTACGCGGACGTTCGTTCTCGCTGCTATCTGCCTTTATGTCGGGTGCGTTCTGCGGGGCACGCATGTCAAATCCCCCCCCAGAAAGAGGGCCGGGGGCATGGCCCATGGGTCAGCCGTGACCATGAATCGTTGCAGACAGCCATCCGCTGTAGAACGTGCACTTGAGAACTCCCAGTCAATCTGGTGTGTGGAATGCAACGTCACACACATTTTTATTTTTCGAAGCGCTGAAGAAGGGATTCTTTTATTTTTCCTATCTCGCGGTGAGGAAAGAACATCACACCATTGCGAGATCTTGAACGGCCGGGTCATCCGGGAAGTTCGGGCGCCATTATAACGAAGTAAATTTCTCCGTCATTTTTGGTCCACGCCGGGGATCGAACCCGAGTCCACTTATTCCGGAACAAGTCGCTCTACCAACTGAGCTACGCGGACGTTCGTTCTCGCTGCTATCTGCCTTTATGTCGTGTGCGTCCTGCGAATTAGGCACGTCACACACTCCACAACTGCTTTGTAACGATAGCATTGTTTCACTCTCGTAAAAATCCAGTGAATTATGTCTAGTTGTGTTCTAGTGATCTATAACACTCAGCCTCAGAAAATTTGCTTTATTACTCACAGTCTATAGTTCCTATTAACTGACAAATGGGAATTGTTGACCGCTTTCACCAGGCTCGTGTCACTGCATTTTGTAACGCTCCAACCAAAAATGTTTGAAGTTCTTTGGAACTTGTAATTGCTCAGTTAGGTAAAAGACAAAAGCTGCGCAAATTTCATTTGATATGTACAAACATTTTGAAGCCATAGTCGTACTGCTACAGTGGCGTAGCGCGGAAGCCCCGCAGTCGCCACGGTGGTGGTGGGTCTGTAACTGCTATGCTGGGCTATTCGGCAAACGACATGGCATCAAGAGAAAAAGTCCCTATGGATGGTATCCTTGAATATCGCTGATCATGCGTCTGCGACCTGTGTCCACATATCTCCGACGTACCGAGAGGGTATTGCACAGGAGTTAAGTCCTCTGTCACTGACGTCCCACATGTTCTCTACTGAGGAAGTCTGGGAGTCATGCTGGCCAGGGCAGCACTTGAGCATCTTGTAGGCACTATCTTCTGATGTTGGCAGCGTGCGGGCGGACGCTATCTTATTGAAATTATGCGCCAGGGATACCACGGAGATACGGTAACAAAACGGGCTGCAGCACCTCATCCACATATCATCTTGCTGTCTTTGTACCCAATATCTGCGTTAAACGCCTGTTGAAATTGATAGCGCCCAAATCATGACACCTGGCTAAGGAACAGTATGACGCTTACGGATGGCTGCAAGATCAGCCCAATGACAATGTTGTCTTTGTTGTCAATGACCATGTTATCTTTGTTGTCAATGACCATGTTGTCTTTCGAATCGACGATCGTCGACGCTGAGACAGAAACGAGACTCGTCGCTTAATGCGAAATGATTCCATTCGTACCTACACGCATGTCTGGTAGGGCACCACTGAAACCTTGAGATGTAATGTGCTGCGATCAGTGACAGTCATCGATTGCTGGTGAGAGCATAAACCTGACTAAGCCAATCTGCGATTCACAGTCCTTATCGGTACGCGGATTTTCACAGCTGCCTATACACTTGGTCGAATGTCGCCCGCTGTAGATTGTGGAGATGCTACGACTTGCCGCCGAATGCGGCGATAGCGTTTGGGTGTCCGTCTAAGTGCACCAGCCCCACTACGGCGACGCACGTTACATTCCTCCAACTACCTTCGCCACATTCGTTCGACAGTGGTTGCATCCTGATGCGTTTACACCGTGATGCGACGCGGTAGCCAACGAACCATACGTAGCCCTGTGATAAAGCCTCTGGTAAAGGTGTCCCTGTGATAGTTGGCTCCCCGATGACATCTCTCAGACATTCTCACTCCTTATACGTTCTTTCTCTACCGATATTACTCTGATGCCATTCCTTACACGTTCCTTCTCCACCGAGATTACTCTGATGACACTCGTTACACGTTTTTCTCTAACGAGATTATTCTGATGCCACTCCTTACACGTTCTTTCTTCACCGATATTATTCTGATGACACTCCTTGCACATTTTTTCTCCACCGAGATTACCCTGATAACACTCCTTACACGTTCTTTCTCTATCGACATTACTCTGATGCCACTCCTTACACGTTCTTTCTCCACCGAGATTACTCTGATGCCACTCCTTACACGCTCTTTCCCCACTAAGATTATTCGGATGCCACTCCTTACACGTTCTTTCTCCATCGATATTAGTCTGATGTCACTCCTAACACGTTCTTTCTCTACCGAGATTACTCTGAACCCACTCCTTACATGTTCTTTTTCCACCAAGATAACTCTAATGCCACTCCTTACACGTTCTTTCTCTACCGACATTACTCTGATGTCACACCTTACACGTTTTTTCTCCACCAAGATTACTCTGATGCCACTCCTTACACGTTCTTTCTCCACCGAGATTACTCTGACGCCACTCCTTACACGTTCTTTCTTCACCGAGATTATTCTGATTCCACTCCTTGCACGTGCTTTCTCCACCGAGATTACTCCGATGCAGGGTTCCACAGGACTAGATGAGGACGACCAAACTTAGCTACGCCGAGCCATTTAGCTCTTTTATCTCTCTCAACAATCACGTGATTGGTCAATGTGATCATTTACATAACTAAACTGTCGGCATATAGGTGCCAATCTTCATGACGCTCCCCAAAACACTTTCTGATGTGGCATGTTGTATCTCGAGCAGTGCATATACCAGAAATAAATTTTGTTTGTAAAATATCATCAGAAATTTTCACCTTAGGTCATCGTCTTTTGTTAAAGTTCACGTTAAATGTTTCTGTGTGGATTTGCAATACGACTCCTAACACCTGTAACAGTACGTATGGGAAATGGTTGTTTCTCAGGAGGATCCAAAAAACTTATACATAGATGGGAACACAGTAAGTAAAATGTTTTTTTTTTTTGGAGATTGAGCGAGGGAGGAAGCTTAGAGGGATAAGTGGATCACTTTTCAAGGAGCCATTACTAGAAATTCTAAAACTTCCTCCTTTCTTACTCTCTTCTGCTTTTGAGCTTGGCTACCACAATGGTGCATAACATTTCAGGGCAGGGTTGGCTTCTTAAATCCTTCTAGCATTTCTCTAGCTTTCGTAAAACGAAAAGTGAGCTACAGAAAGTCAAGAGGGCCAACTCTGCCTTGAGACGCTACTTTTTGTAGGCGCGCATTCGAATTCACGAAAAAAACAAAACAAATCAGGTCTGTCGATCAAATAAACATAATTCAAAATCTATAAATTCATTACCTAACAATTATAGAATTTTTAAAATCATACGTGAATATATCTTAATTGGGAAAATATACTCATACAGAATGTTAATGCCACTTCGACAGAATATACTCATACAGAATGTTAATGCCACTTCGACGGAAAGTTGCTCTCATCTTCTTATTGCTGGCGTTGCTGACTATCGTCGTAGCACATCGCAGTCCTCCCTCGACCAAAGCGAACGTCCTCTGCACTTCGTACCATAATCCTTCAAACTAAAAAACACAACATACATCAGATTAAACACCTTTCGATATATATAAATGTTTTTTTCAAGACTAATTTTCATTGCCAGTCAAACAAAATTTCCAAAATGGGAGACATAAAAACAATTAATTTTTAATCATGAAATAAATACGGGATTAAACCATGTAATACAAATTTTTGAAGATGACAATCCGATTTTTGGTGTAAATGTGACAAGGATGTTAAGCCAGATAATATCCGAAAACTTGAAAATTTCATCGTCCTCGAGCGGAACTCGAACCCGCGTCTCCCAGATAGCGCCCGTGTATGCTAACCACTACACCACCCAGAACGACCAAGTCCGTGATGGTTATATTCAAATTAATCGGAAACTTGAGACTTAGTCGTTCTGGGTGGTGTAGTGGTTAGCATACACGGGCGCTATCTGGGAGACGCGGGTTCGAGTTCCGCTCGAGGACGATGAAATTTTCAAGTTTTCGGATATTATCTGGCTTAACATCCTTGTCACATTTACACCAAAAATCGGATTGTCATCTTCAAAAATTTGTATTTCATTTTTAGCCAAAAATCGCATTTCGTTTTTACGGGAAGACAAACATTTTACCGAAGTCTATAACTATTGTGTTGGTGCAGATGTAATGTCCGAAATGAGAGTGTCACCTATAAACTCCCATAAAAATATAAAGCACCTACTCGTCTTGTCAACGTAGTATCCCTCTACATAGACACACTGCTGTCAGTGGATTACGAGGCTGCAGATCCCACGGCAATAAACTCAGGAATCTGCGAGGCGAATAAGATGGCAACAGTCTGACGTACAGCTTGGTCGATTGGAAAGGTCTTCAGCAGGAAATCGTTCAGATGCCGGATAATCCGTGGAAGCAAAGTCTGGAGAACATGCAAGGTGGAGCAGAGTTTCTCCGATTGGTTGGACGGTCCTTTGGGCAGAGCCCGTCTTAAGACTAGTGGAACCCTGGCACAAACAACTTGGCCGTCTAGAAAGTTCAAGGCCATGACGTTAGACAGATGAGTGCCACCCCGGTGGCGCAGTGGTCTAAGCGATGGCCCCTGATCATTCGTCCGAAAGAGGTCCGGGTTCGAATACCGGTGAGGCATGGGTGTTGTGTTTGTCTTACGGCACTGGCTCTCTCCCTTCCCTGGAACCAGTGACCCTAAATTGGGGACGGGCGACTGCTTATAGCCCATTGAGTTGCTCACGGTGGTCGTTAAACCACCAAACAAACAAACAAACAGATGAGTTCCCTCTTTTAGTGACGTCACGCGGAAACCAAAGCTTCAGACTGGTTTTCAACGCTGTCGTGTCATCAAACACGACATCGACGTATCACACCAAGACCGTCTGGAAAACACAAGGCCATGACATTAGAGAGATTAGCTCCTTCTGTTTGTGACGTTACTCTCATGTTACACTGCCTAATATATCGGTGTCGTGTTTGACGTCACAGACAACAGCGTTTGAAACCAATCGGAAGCTTTGGTTTCCGCATGATATTACTAAAAGAGTGAACTCATCTCTACAACGTCATGGCCTTGTGTTTTCTAAACGTCCTTAATCAGACTGTGTAATATTTTTTTTTTTTTTTTTTTTTGGAGGTTTAACGACCACCGTGAGCAACTCAATGGGCTATAAGCAGTCGCCCGTCCCTAATTTAGGGTCACTGGTTCCAGGGAAGGGAGAGAGCCAGTGCCGTAAGACAAACACAACATCCATGCCTGACCGGGATTCGAACCCGGACCCCTTACGGACGAATGATCAGAGGCCAACGCCTTAGACCACTGCGCCACCGGGGCGGCACTGTGTAATATGAGTGTGACGTCACAAACCGAGGGAACTCATCTCTCTAATGGCATAGCTTTGTGTTTTTTAGACGGCCTTGGTTGGATGGCTCTTTGGGAGACACCGATTGGTTAGACAGTCCTTCGAGAGACATGCGGACGCACTTTGTCGTGCAACAGAAGGACCCTACGTCTGTTGACCAAAACTGGCTGCTTGATATGGAGCTTTTTGTGCATCTTCTGCATTTCAGCACAACAGCAGTCCGAATTGATGGTCTCACAAGGTCGGAAAACTGAATATTGGATCAAGCCGGCAGCAGACCACCATACGAGATTCAGAACTTTCAGCAGGCGTGGGCATGATTTCGGACAGAGTTTCGGTGGTTTCGTTGTATCCAACCACTGACCTGATCGCTTGCGATTGTTGTATAGCAACTACTTTTCATTTCAGGTTACAATGAGATGCAGGAATCCCTTCCGCTTCTTCTTCTTTTTTTTTTTTTTTTTATTGGAGGTTTAACGACCACCGTGAGCAACTCAATGGGCTATAAGCAGTCGCCCGTCCCTAATTTAGGGTCACTGGTTCCAGGGAAGGGAGAGAACCAGTGCCTTAAGACAAACACAACATCCATGCCTCACCGGGATTCGAACCCGGACCCCGTTCGGACGAATGATCAGAGGCCCTCCCGCTTCTGCCTGACAAGGTGGGAAATGCACACCTAAAGACGAAGCGTCTTTTTGGCTGTTGTCACTTCGTATGGCACCCAGACATCCAGAATTTTCACCTTCTCCAAGCCCTTCACGTGCTGTACGACCGCTGAATGATACATACGGACCTTAGCTACAATCTCACAAACGCTTTGCCGACCGTTAGCTTCCGCGATATTCTTCAGCTCCTCATCTGTTACAGCTACTGCTTGTCGACAAGGATTGGCATTTGCAAAGGAAGTGTCTCCTACTCGGAATTTTGCGAACCATCGACGTATGGTGCGTTCATTCGCAGTACTCTTCCGAAACAGTGCACTTATATTTTGAGCCCTAAACCACGAAATTTCTTATTTTGAACTGATACAGAAAAACTGCGCTCAATTGGCCTGCCTGCATGGACCACTTTAACCCAATCTGTGCACTCGCGGTTGAACCTAGTAGCGAAAAGTTTGGCATAATGTGTACACCAGATCTGTACCCACCTTGTGACGTATGGCATGTGATGCTGCTGGACGACAAGATTCCTCTAGAAGGATCGAACTTGTCTACCCGCTGAAAGCGGATATTTCATCTGCACTAATACATAAAAATACGTCATCTGTGCAGAATGTCAAAACAAGTCTCACATGAAGATGAAGTTACACTAGAAACTGGATATAAATTATCCTAGAACTAGTTTGTAAGACTTGTTTCAGGTTGGGCAACGCAATGCTTTCTACCTACATCACTTCCCAGTTTTCAAACTAATTACCTTTTTCAATTTATTTTCAGGCTTCTTTAAAATGGAACCTTCTTTTCCTCTTCTAGACTTTCTTCAGTCTTATGGCTTCCAGTTAAGTAGCTCTCTGTCGCCCCAATGGCGCAGTGGTCTAAGCGATGGCCTTTGATCATTCGTCCGAACGGGTCCGGGTTCGAGTCCCGGTGAGGCATCGATGTTGTATTTGTCTTACGGCACTGGCTCTCTCCCTTCCCTGGAACCAGTGACCCTAAACTAGGGACGGGCGACTGCATATAGCCCATTGAGTTGCTCATGGTGGTCGTTAAACCTCCAATCAAAAAAAAAAAGTAGCTCTCTTAATTTTAATATACAAATTTTTCCTAATTCTTTAGGTACAGAGAACAGGCAGAAATCCAAGTTCTAGCAAAGCCGTCTAGAAAGTGCAAGGCCGTGACATTAGAGAGATGAGTTACCTATTTTAGTGACGCCAATCGGAAACCAAGGCTTCCGATTGGTTTCCAACGCTGTCGTGTATGACGTCAAACACGACACCGACGTACCAGGCCGTGTAGCATGAGAGTAACGTCCCAAACGGCAGGAACTCATCTCTCTGAAGTCATGGCCTTACGTTTTCTAAATGGCTGGGTTCTAGGTTGTGGTAGATAGTGGAAGAACATTTTGCATGCTTTGCCCTTGAAAACACTATGCAGTATGAATCATCTTGTTTCTGTCTTCGCAGCCGGGGTTTTTTTTTTTTTTCTGTATTTCTTTTTGTCAGCTATATAGTTTCTCTTCTCCACTGTCTAGTTTTCCTTCGCATTAGTGTTTCTCAGCCCACTGTTTTAATAACACTTTCCTTGGCAAAACCCCTAACCTATGTTTTTCCGCTCGTTTTTATTTTTGGCTCTTGCATAAAGTATTTGCCTACTTCTTATTTTCATAATTATTTCTTTGGCTGTTACTGTTCGTTTGGTTTACTCTCTCTCTCTCTCTCTCTCGTTTTGCCAACGGCATGGTTTACTATTGCAAATGCCCCTCAGAGCTGCTGTTTGTGATCCAGGAACTTGCTCATAACAGTAAAGAAGAGGAGTGAAAGGCGAACTCACACAAAACAAAACTGATGTACAATGCTTTTGCAAGAACTAAAGATTTGAAGGTTGGCAGGGTAAATTTAAAAGTAGCCGACGTGTACCTTGGACAACAGATATCGACGAAGACCACATCGAATAAGAAATTAATAGGCGTATAAATCTTGTTTGGAGAGTATTTGGAAGAAAAGTACAATTTTCAAGAGCAATATATCATTGTCTTAAAAGAAAAGTGTTTAATCAGTGCATTCTTCCAGTTCTTATTAATGAATCAGAGACATATGAACTTTAACTAAAGAACATATACAGAGGCTGTGGACAACTCAATGAAGCTTGGAGCGATGCATGCTTGGTGTATCCAAGGAAGATAAGAAAAATAATTCATGGATCGGGAAAATAACAAGAGTGGATGACATCATGATAAAGTAAAAACACTCAAGTGGGAATGGGCTGGACATGTTACTTCAAGAACTGCACTTGCACTTTGTTGAAGTAGTTTTAGGAAGGGAGTGTCTGACCCCAAGTTCTAAAACTGCCCTTAGAAATTGGAAGATAAGAGATTTGAGTAAGAGAACTCAATAGGAAAGAGGAACAAACGAATTTATAGACAGGGGGAGAGAGTTGATCTCATAGAAAGGGGTGGTGACTACAAGACCCTTAGACAACTGAAATACTAAACTGGGTACTACGGGACAGAAAAAAAGCCCATAAGAAGACCATGTTAGATACGGGTGGGTGAAACTGCAAAGTATGCTGGAGCAACATGGAAGAGAATTGCCCAAGACAGACATTTGTGCAAAGAGTCTTGGGGAGACTTTCATCCAGCAGTGGATTGAGAATGGATGCTGCCGCTGATGATGATGATATGGTAGTTGTAAACTTTGAACCTTTGGTTATACTACGTTTTTATTTCTGAGTTGAATAGCCGCTTGTAAGTTGTAAACAGAGGCGAATTGGCCCACTGGAACAAAGAGCACTCCAGAAATCGTTCACTCTCTTATATTTTTGTCTGGATATTTTGATACAAACGAATAATTACGAGTATTTAGTATTTATGTATAACAATCGGTAATTTCTTTTGAGTTTTATTTTGAAAGGTTATTTCGAAAAAAATTTCCATAACAAAAACTTCTTTCTATTTGCGTTGACACTGAAATGTTATTGTGAAATTATCGATACCAATGTGAAAAAAAGTGCCGCTGGGCCAGTCACGGTTATAAATTAATGAAGCTAAAGCTAACTATGCTAAATTATTAAAAATTCCAAGACAAAATCTAGGAATCTTAATTTGTTAAATCATACTAGTGGCTTGTTGGGGCAAAAACCCCAATATAGTAAGAAATATTTTAAGTTTTCGAGAAAGTGGTAGTAAAATTGCACCATTTTTTCATGCTTTATGTATTCTGCTGAGGGAATATAGAGAATGTGTAAATATATTATCAATAAAACGCAGGTCCAGGTTGTGTTCTGATGCTTCATGTTCAATCGCCTCATCTGCAGTCTTGTATGATTGGGCGTAAGGATTGTTAACCAGAAGTGTATCTGCTATTTCCGGATGTGTGGGATAAAATTAGTACTGTTCAGAAGTAAATCCTTAGCCCCGTATTTATTTGTAGTTCTGGAAGGGAAATAAGGCCGTTATGAAAACAGGAATTAAAATGACCATTAGTTTCCTCATTAGCGAAATGCAGGCGCAAACTCAATATTTATTGCACTCAAGGTGTGCTCATGTATAGCAGTTTCGTCCAATAAAGCTTCTCGGAATGATAGGTTGCCACGTGTATAACTGCGATAACACTAATTACGTGTGCTGTCAAAATTCTTTTCCTCACGTACATTACGAAAGTACGGTGGTCTCCCGCGAACGTTACTCATAATAGATCCCTGTTTCAGTCCTCACTGTAACACAGTTTACAGTTGAATGACAGTGGAAGCACGTGTGGCAGAGTTGACCTTGACAATAGCCAATCAGCTCGCCGGCTCCAGCTGGAGCCATTTCTCAAGATCATAACGACGAACCCGTCGGCCATCGTTGAGAAAAGACGAAGTGAGTGTACTTGGCGAAGCTAGACTGAGTGTTGTGACACGCACAGCAGTCAGTTGATTAAATTGAGAAGAAAACTTTTATCCCCCCCCCTCATTCTTGGGATCGGGATCTGTAAAATGAACCATCTCCCAAGATCGTACGACGTACCTATGTCTCGCAATTTTGTGCGACACTACAGAATTACACGGTCGTATCAGAATAATATGACCACCTATCTAATAATGGGAATAACCACCCTTGGCCCGGATGACAGCTGCGAGACGGCGTGGCATGGGCGCAATGAGGCCTTGGAAAGTTTCCCGAGGCACACGTGCTCATTCGGACTGCAGCAGAGTATGGAGGTCGTAGACGTGACATTGTTATGGGTCCGCACGTCGATCCAAATAGTATCACAAGTGTTCTATGCGATTGAGGTGGGGCGGTTTCGCCGGTCTAGGGAGAACGGAGACATCGCTGTCGTGTTCCTGGAACCAGTCAGGCACCTCCTTAGCGACGTGGCACAACGCATTCTCCTGTTGGTAGACACCATCACCACTAGGGTAAACGTCCAACATGAAGGAATGCATATGGTCAGCGAGGATGGACAGTTAGCCATTGGCGTTCAGGGACCCATCCAGAGGTACCAGAGGTCCCAGGTCATACCAGGAAAACATCCCCCAGACATGCACACTGACACCACCGGCCTGTACTTGACCAACAAGCATGTGCAGGTGTTGGTTCTAGGGTTAATACAAAGCTGCGATAAATTGTATCGAATTTTAAGAAAATCGCCGGGTTTTCAAATAAAACACAGCAAAAAAAAAAAAAAAAAAAAAAAAAGATCTCTGGCCCTGCTTATTCTGTACCGTTCTAACTGCCTATTAAAAGACTTAAGATACAATGGGTTAGAAAAGTGGAAGTTGTGCCGTTTTGAGAGGGGGAGGTTAGTTTTTTAAACCCCCCCCCCCCCTGAATTTTTTCACCAGTACAAATGTTAGTCTATGATAAGGGCATACAGATATCCCACGCAACCCACGCACTGTTGGGAGGGCTTCGTGGCTAAGAGGGCCTCAGTAAAAAGATTTTACAAATTATTTTGCGGAAACTTCATATGAAGCTGATTAAAGAAACAGCCAGGAGATTTTGACGGCAGCTTTTAAATGAGGTATTAATTAACAAGTTAGTAAAAGCATGCAATGCATTGATTATGATACGCTTTCCAACATACCATACTCAATTTGATAACGAGGAAACAGTACACCAATTAAGTACTAAATAGTAACACTGTAATCTGTCTACCTCCTACGCCAATAAATCGGATCACTAGTACAGTGTTACTATTTAATACCAGACTTAAGTTATGAGAATAATGGCTGTGGAATAAATCTCGCTCCTGTACCCTGACCATTGACCCCATTTCGATGATATTCAACAGAACCGGTTCAGTATACCTCCGGAACAACATCATAAAGTTTTTTTGTCTCAATCGAAGCATTTTTACGTAAGTTATGACGCATAAGGGCAATGGAAGGGATCCCACTCCTATGTCCTGACCTTTGACCCCATTTTCAATAGGGTTTGTCCCCAGGTGGTCCCCTACCACATACTAAAATTTCATCGAAATCGAAGCTTTTACGCAAGTTATGACGCATAAGAGCTATGGAATGGATCCCGCTCCTATGTCGTGACCTTTGACCCCATTTCGCCCATTTTCAATAGGTTCGCCCCCAGGTGGTCCCCTACCACATACTAAAATTTCATCGAAATCGAACCATTTTTACGCGAGTTATCGTGCGGACGGACAGACAGACAGACGGGCAAAGCTGGAAAATATACGCTTCTTCAACCTACGGTTGGAAAGCATAAAAAAGAAAAGCAATGCTTGGCATTTCTTCTTTTTTTTTAATGAATAAGTAAAATATTTAGAAATCACATTCGCGGTTTTAGCTTATAAAAACTAGATGACGGGAAAGCAGCTACTCCCAGTGATGTATTCAGGCATCTTCTCGGGGGTGCTTAGCTCCCTCCTGCCCGAAAATCCATGAACGCACACCCCCGTAGGTTTTTTGGTGATCTTTTAGTCTAATTGTGTTAGTTTATAGCTGAATATTTGGAGAAATTAATCTAAAAAACTTAATAAAATGAGGGAAAACATTACAATAAGAAAAAGAAAACATTCGCATGGACTTCAAAATCTGAAATTTCTATCATCCTTCAATAAAACATTGAACAGTTCCCGCCGAAGGGACAATTTTTAAAGTAGTGACAACTCGAACTACTTCGCAATGAAAACCTAATTCCGCAGAGTAGAGATGTTTGCACTGTAATACATCATCATATTTCGGAAGGTGGCATTCAGCTTTATTTCAATCTTCTGGATGCCGACTTTCCGCATGTATACGGTAAAGCCTCAGTGATGTTAGTGCTTCCAATACAACAAAATATTTGTTACCTAATTTTTAACAATACCAAATTATTAGAAATTGTTCCCATAAAAGTTCTTATTTTCTGGCGGTGGGTGGTTTTCACTCTGTGAAAAAAAAAAAAAAAAAAAAAAAGAAAGAAAGAAAAAATCAAAGCACCTCAAACGGTAATTTTTTTTTTTTTTTTTTTTTTACTACTATGCGCTAATTCGAATAATCTAAAGGGGCTAGAACCAAATAGCAGGGGAATGGTGTACACCATATACGTTTTCAGGTAACACTGTAATGATTCCTTAATAACCAGAAACGATCTTGTAGTAAGGCTAAGGCAAGGACATTTTTACTACTCCTAATGGGGTTTTTTTTGGGGGGGGGGGGATTTCTCCAGTACAGCCTTATCTTACTAGCATCCTCAATATTTTACACCAACCCATGGCGAAACCCGTGGTATATTACTGAATTAAAGCAAAGGTATAACATTTTTAATCACTTGTATGTGTAGATTTCCTGGAATTAGCATTTTTCTTTCTTGATTGGAGGTTTAACGACCACCGTGAGCACCTCAATGCGCTATAAGCAGTCGCCCGTCCGTAATTTAGGGCCACTGGTTCCAGGGAAGGGAGAGGGCCAGTGCTATAAGACAAACACAGCATCCATGCCTCACCGGGATTCGAACACGGACCCCTTTCGGACGAATGATCAGATGCCATCGCTTAGACCATTGCACCAATTATTAGCATTTGCGATATACGAGCATAAGAAATTTTTTATAATCTACTATAAATTTTTTATATACACTAATGTATATATAAATAACGAAACTGTGATTATATGTAAATAATCAGTCAATACGTTTCATCCCCCTCAAAATTTGTAATCCCCCCTCCCCTCGAAAAAAACTCTCTGAATGCAACGCTGGCTATTCCACACCACTTGAAGCAGCATTTCACAGCCACGTACTACATGAATGTTAACAGCAGATTGTGAAATAAATATCAGTTCGTTCAACTAATGAAATTTTTATACCAGTGACGATAAGATTTTACGTGTTACAGTTTTTTTGCACCAGGGAAGTAGCTACCGGAAGGCGATTACCTCATAGTATGGACATACCACAACGTAATTTGATACTATATGAGGAGCGTCAAAAATAGAAATGAACAGAATGTGAATAAGTTTGCCGAAATTTTAACTCAAAAACAACAATATAAATTTTAGTATCTTCTTTTGTAAACACTTTAGAGTTAGCTACATATGTTACCGTAAAAGCCTGAAAATTGGTAATTCCATTTACCATACTAAGGTGGTAAAACTCCAAAAAAATACTTGTAAGGTGGTAAAGTCGAAAAATACTTAATTAATTCACAGGCCCTACACCTTCGCCTTTTTAACAGCCTTTAATCCGCAGACTTCATATTCATAATGTTTAAATATTAAATCAAGTCAATAGCATTACGCTTTTACTTAGGCACTGAATATTAAAATCATAGGCTCCAGGGCGGGCCTTTTTAGCAGTTTTTATTCTATCAATGCCATATTAACAATGTTTACACATCAAATCAAGTTAAAAATATTGCGCTTAAATTAGGCACGAAATATTAATTCACAGGCCCTAGGCTTAGGCCCTTTTACTAGTTTTTATTCTATCAATGTCATATTCACAACGTTAACAGAGCAAATCAAGTTAATAATATTGGGCGTTTACTTAGGCACGAAATATTAATTTATAAGCCCTAGGCCTAGGTCTTTTTATTTGTTTTTACTACACCGATGTCATATTCACAACGTTTACACATCAAATAAAGTTAATAATATTACGCTTTTACTTGGGCACAAAATATTAATTTATAGGCCCTAGGCCTAGGCCTTTTTGACGGTTCTCAATCCGTCGACTCCATATTCATAACGTTTATTTATCAACTCAAGTTAATAGCATTGCGCTTTTACTTAGGCACTAAGTATTAATTCATAGGCTCTAGGCCCAGGCCTTTTTAAAACTTTTTATTCTACCGATGTCATATTCATGAAGTTTATGTACCAAGTCAGCTTAATAGCATTGCGCTTTTACTTAGGCATTCAATATTAATTACTAGGCCTAGGGCCAATCAATTAATAACTAGTGCCTAGGTAAAAGTGCAATATGATTAACTTCAGTTCATACAAAAACGTTATGAATATGACATCATTAGAATAAAAACTGTTAAAAAGGCCTAAGCCAAGGGCCAATGAAACAATATTTAGTGCTTAAGTAAAAGCAGAATATTATTAATTTGAGTTGATATGTAAACGTTATGAACATGGCATCCGTAGAATAAAAACTACTAAAAAAGCTTAGGCCTATGGCCTCTGAATTGATATTTAGTGCCTAAGTAAAAGCGCAATACTCTTAACCTGACATGGTATGTAAACTTTATGAACATGACATCGGTAGAATAAAAAGTGTTTAAAAGGCCTAGGCCCAGGGCCTATGAATTAATATTTAGTGCCTAAGTAAAAGCGCAATGCTATTAATTTGAGTTGATAAATAAACGTTATGAATATGGAGTCGACGGATTAAAAACCGTCAAAAAGGCCTAGGCCTAGGGCATGTGAATTAATATTTCGTGCCTAAGTAAAAGCGCAATATTATTAACTTGATTTGATGTGTAAACGTTGTGAATATGGTATTGATAGAATAAAAACTGTTAAAAGGCCCGGCCTGGGGCCTATGATTTTAATATTCAGTGCCTAAGTAAAAGCGCAATGATTTGATACTTAAACATTATGAATATGAAGTCGGCGGATTAAAAGCTGTTAAAAAGACGAAGGTGTAGGGCCTGTGAATTAATTATGTAAAAGAAAAATATTACCAACTTGACATGTTATGTAAATATTTAGTGCCTAAGTAACAGCGCAGCGTTATTAAAAAAATCCCACCTTATCGTCCTTTTCTGAACACAGCATGAGTCATGTGTAATTCTGTTGTTTCGTCGAACACTGTAGTTTTAAGAAATGTACGGCGATCTTTATACCGCCCTCCCTCCAGTTGAACTTTTGTGGCCAGTCACCCTAAACTGGTATGAACCGGTGTGAAAATTCAGACAAACAAAGGAGCTCCTTCCCGTTGTTAGGCGCCTTGGAAAACTGCCACACCTAATAAGGAAACTTGGAAAACTGCCCCAGATTCAAAGTGTTCCTCGGAGGAACAGCACTTTGTGCTCGGCCCCTTAATGAAAAACGTGTGGCAGTTTTCCTGTGTGCCGGTTTTCCGGCAACCCCTCCACACTAGGTAAATAATGAAAGTATGTCCCCCACCCTACCCCCAAGATTCAAACAATATGTCAAATCGACTTATTAATATGCTCATGATGACAATCAAAACGCCCATCTCGGACTTTTTTTCCTGGCCTTTTTTTCCTTGGACCTTTTTTCCTGGACTTTTTTCCGCGTTTATCAACAGTCTCGGACTATTTTTCCTCGGACATTTTTAAAACGGACCTTTTTTCCTGGACTTTTTTCCGCGTTTATTAATAGTCTCGGACTTTTTTCCCTCGGACATTTTTACCTGGACTTTTTTCCTCGGGCATTTTTACCGATCACCGACTCTTCTAGCTGTTCGCGTACCTAACAGTTCAGTTGTAGCCTTACTTCGTACGAGTATAGACGGGTGTGAGCGGCGACGATCTAGAATCAGTTTGTTTTTTGTGCTAATATATTTTAAGTTTTTTTTTAGTTCTTTCATAAAAATGAGTGATACTGTGAGGAAAACGTTTTACGATCTTTCGAGTGAATAATAAGAAGGATAGCAACTTTTATTTAACAAGTGAGAGATACAATTCTGTGTTGAATGAAGTCACAGAAGCTAAAAGTGTTAAAGCAAAACAAACAGTTCACTATAGACGGTTGAAATGCTACGTCATCTTATAATAATAAGGCTATTTTAATTTCTTATTCCAATTACACACTTTTTAAATAAGCAATGATAATTTATACAAATTTTAAAGATGGCAATCCGATTTTTGGTTGATGTAAATGTGACGAGGATGGTAAGTCAGATAATATCCGAAAACTTGAAAATTTCGTCGTCCTGGAGCGGGACTCGAACCCGCGTCTCTCAGATAGCGCCCGGGTATGCTAACCACTACACCACACAGAACGACTAAGCTTGGTGAGAAAGGCAACATTGTAAAATGTTATCCTTTGAAGACTGCCGGGATTGAACGAGGAGCAAATTGTGTACAGGTTATAAAAATCTTGACATTTTACGCGTCTCGGTAGCGCAACGAAAAATGGATGAAACCGAAAAAAAAAAAAAAATAGCCCTTCAAAAAAAGAATGAAAAGAAAAACAATGTTAGAAAATGATTTACCGGAAGAAAAAGGCCCAGATGAAGCTTTCTACTCAGCTGTAAATTATTAAATAAATGCTTACCGGTATGAAAGCTGTCATTTTTTTCTTTAAACGCGTTTATCACAAAACTTATTCTTTCAATGTCCATAGGTACATTCTTCTCAGAATCCAACAAAGATTTCCATCTGATATTTTTACCACATATACACACGATGTATTTGTACAAACAGACGAGGCGGATTAAAAGCATCTAATTTTTAAAAATTATTAAATATAAAGATGCATCGTTTTTCAGGATAAAATTATGAAACGCACATTAAAAATTTGTTATTTTCAAAAAATTAAAATATTGATAAAAGCTCTCATCAAAACGTATACAAGTTTCCAATAAATAACTGGTAAAATTTTTGTTCAGAAATATTGGATAGCTTTTGAGAAAAATGTACCTAAAAAAACGCCTATTTAAACATGGGCTCCAATGGAGCGTACAGGTCCACCTTAAAACCCTTGGCTCTCGGGTATTTATCTAATTTTTTAATTTTGAGTAAAATTATGTCGAAAACTGGGCGTGAGATTTTTTAACGATCATAATAATTTTCTATAACAAAGGTATGAGAAAGTAAGAACTGCTTATTCTCTATTTGAATGGAAGTTAAGAACTTTTGTACTCAAACGGGCGTAATTTCAAGGTTCACCCTCCCAGAAAAGAAAGACTTGCTACGTTCTTGGTTAGCACATAACTACGCATCCTTCAGAATACAGTGAACTAATAGATGCTCTTCGCGGGGATGAAGAAACAGAGGGATCTGTGTCCTCTTTTTTACAATGGAGTCAAGAAAAAAAAATTACTATGTGCAAAATATTGTGAATTATGTTAAGCATGTTTTTAATATTCAAAACTAAATAATTTAAGGTAGTTGTGCTTTTTTTTTTTTTTTTTTTTTTGCGGCATATTCTTAACTGTTGCTTACTTGTCTTGTGCCCATGTCGTCAGAAACTCTTACTTCGCCCCTGTCTAAAAGAATGAAATTCGCATGATATGATTAAATTTAAAGTAAGTGTTCTGTGGTATTTTGTTTATAAAACTATGGCAATCATTTTAATTTCAACAAGCACATTTGTGTTATACGCAATAAAGTGCAATAATTTTGGTTTTACGAAAAATTCCCGTAGGTCCCAAAGAGAATTTGAATTATTAAAACACCCATAAAACCTAGTTAAAACAAATTTTAAAGATGAAAATCCGTTTTTTGGTGTAAATATGACAAGGATGGTAAGTCAGATAATATCCGAAAACTTGTAAATTTCATCGTCCTGGAGCGGGACTCAAGAACCCGCGTCTCCCAGATAGCGCCCGGGTATGCTAACCACTACACCACCCAGAACGACCAAGCGTTAAGTTTCCGATCAATTTGATTATAACCATCACAGGATTCGCTAGTCGAAGCAACTGCATGGCATACATGTTTAGCGAATCTGGAGGTTAAGAATCCTAGCCCGTGATTGCCCGGAGGAGCAGATAAATTCATGAATGAAATACGGGAATTACATCATATAAAACAAATTTTGTAGATGACAAATCCGTTTTTTGGTGTAAATATGACAAGAATGGTAAGTCAGATAATATCCGAAAACTTGAAAATTTCGTCGTCCTGGAGCGAGAATCGAACCCGCGTCTCCCAGATAGCGCCCGGGTATGCTAACCACTACACCACCCAAAACGACAAAGTCTCTAGTTTCCGATTAATTTGAATAAAACTATACTAGTGATCCGAAATTTCTTGGCGTAGAATAGAAATAAAAGTTTCCAAGCTTTCGCACATGAACCAGATCCCTTTCTCAAGGATGGTAGACAGCTAACTAACTGTCTTGATGTGCCAACTGGTTGATGTGCGAAAGCTTGGAAACTCTTTTATTTCTATTTTACGCCAAGAAATTTTGGATCACTAGCACAGTTATAGCATTTAAATACAGTTGGTGTATTGTTCCTTGTTATTAATTAATAACCATCAATATTCTCAAGTTTCCGATTAATTTAAATATAACCATAATATGGAATTCGAAAACTTTCAGTAACTGAAAGCTAATACATTTTCGCAAAAGGGCCTCTAAGATATTTTATGCTCGAGGTACGGGGGGGGGGGGCGTTACTCCACTGTACTGTGAAATGATTTAACGCTATATAATGGCGCTTTTTATATGCAGAACAACCTACCCTTTCTATGTCGAATTGCTGCATGACGGTTGGTTCCGGGCATGACGAAGGGAAAAGTGCGAGACCGGCTGCCATACATGCCAGTCCGGCAAACAGGATCAACGACCGAACTTGAAGAAGTCCCGACCTCATCTTCCGACGGCCAACCTTGAACTACAACGGCGGCAAAAGCAAAACTTCGGTGACTCGTCGCGCGTTCCTGTTTTCCCTCCCCCATATTCTCTGCATCCCCTATTCTTTTAACTGGATTCGTCAGTTCTTGGCAAAACACACGAGACCGGAATGGAAATAAAAAGCCCCGAGACATAGGATTTGTTTTCTGGTCTAGTCTCAATGACTAATCACAATGACATATTGATCTACATTTTAAATAGCAGTTTAATAAGCATGCATTTAATGATTTTACCAACACAGCCTAAAACTACTGACACATTTCGAAGTCCACGTGTTGAGATAAATTTAATACTTTCTCAAGACTATCTGGAACACCTTTTAAAAGTAACGGTCACTCCATAAATAGTTGTCAACGTGACGTATATTAAGATCAGACAGTAGCGGATCTAGAAGCGGGCCGCGGATGGCCTAGTGGTCAACGTTCGTGTCTGTCGCGGGGGAGCCTCAGGTTCGATCCGATAAGCTGTCGGAAACCGCGTATCCCCCCCCCCCCGGTAATAAATAAGGGCGTCTTCCTCTCCCTTTCCACCTCGCCTCCGTGTCACTTTCCTATCGGGCACGCTAGCCCAAATCTCCTAGCTTCCTATTTCTAAGGGTTGTTTAAGACCTGGGGTCAGACACTCCCTTCCTAAAATCCTCTACATACGTATTATCTGATCTGGATCCAGAAGCTCATCTTAGGAGAGGGGGGGGGGGGGGTGCTCCTTTTCTAATAAAGAGACGGGGGGCTTTGTGGAAGGCACACATGCATACACACTATAATCTTGCAGCGCTTCCCGGAATCGCAAGGTTTTTAAAAAAATTTCTATTAAAAAATTTTTTCTAAAATTTTGAAATCACAAACTGTGAACGAGAACTGAAAAATCAGCACTATTTTCACGGCGTTCGATCGCCTGCTTTTCGAAGAAACAACGAACTTGATGCATTTTGATCAAACATCAGGATAAAATCTTTCAAAATAATGTTCGATCCCTTCTGCATTCACGGAAAATAAAATTTGCGCACCTAGAAGAAAACATGCTACAACCGCGAAACTTTGCATATAGCTAGACTGCGCGCTGGTAGGCAAATGATACACGTTTGGCGCGAGTGCGCATGACCGCACACCCTGTGGTGGCGAACCGGCGTATAGTCGATGCCCCATAAAAGGCAAAAGCACCGGCCGACGCAAGCAAGCGTACAGAGTGACAAGAATGCCGGATAGACGCCAGAGACGTCGATTTACGCAACTTACGGACTTTGACGGAGCCCTGATCATTGGGATGAAAACCGCGGTGGTCGGCGCGCAGTATAGTTCGCCACGTGGATCGTTCTGACCCTGCCACACGGCGGAGCGGCTCCGGACGGATTGGTAGAAAAGATCGACGGATCATGCGCCAGGCACGAACGGATCCCACGAGGACCTTGTCTACTATACAGGCAGATGTAGCGGCTCCTGTGCGCCCACGAACCATTTCCCGACGCTTTGCGAAAGCCAATCTGCGATCCCAGCAATCCCATACGTGTGCTGTCGTTAACACCGGAACATCGCCGGCTCCGTGTGCAGTGGTACCCGGCCAGAGCGAAGTGGAACGCCACAGACTGGCGACGCGTGGTGTTTAGCGATGAGTGCCGCTTCGTTTTGGAGGAGAGATTATCATCGTGTCCAGGTGTGGAGGTCCCCGGGTCAACGGCACAATCCCAATCTCGCTATCGAGCTCTGTTTTTGTCATCAAGTGTATCATTACGTCCATGAAATTTCAGTTCAATCTGATGCTTCCTTCTTGATGCACAAATTTCATTGCCCGTGAGTGTATTTAGATGGGTTAATTTTATAGAAAAAAATCTAGCTTAGAAATTTGGTACTAGTTTTTGTTTATGGCCCACAGATTAAGTATGGATGGATTTTGAAACCTAATTTCACTTTAGGGGGGGCGCTTACTTCTCTGATTAATTTCGAAGAAGAGACTGTTACAAATACGATGACATACGTTTCATTAGAAACAAATTCTTTAAAATACGAAGTCACTTTCTTTCATTATTACCGAATATAAACTCAGGAGATAAAACATTAGATAGGGGTGATGGGCAGTTGACATGCCCTCCCCCCCACGCCACAGAGTGCAACAAACCCAACCCGAACGCAGGCGATAAATAGCGGACAGAGGGCTTCCCAACAGTGTATCGCAATCGACGAACATGGGTAAACGTGTTGATTCGAGCGTCTTTGGTCATTGATGCATTGCCGGCGAAAGACAGATGCCCAAGTGGTAATAACCATACGGTTCACGAGGGCAACCTCATCAAGGGGTGTACCGTGAGTATACCGTCGATGGACATACCAGCACCCAGAGAGCCAGCGGTGACCGACCACACGCCATTGATGACCGGGGTCCACGTAGACTATCCTGGCTCGTACAGACCAAGCGGTATGAAACTCAGGGTTCCTGGTGTACGGTGAGAATACCATAGACGGACGTACCAGCGCCCAGACAGCAAGCGATGGCTGACTACACGCCATTGATGACCGGGGTCGACGTAGACTATCCAAGCTCGTACAGACCAAGTGGTATGAAGCTCAGGGTTCCTGGTGTACGGTGAGTATACCATAGACGGACGTACCAGCGCCCAGAGAGAAAGCGATGGCTGACCACACGCCATTGATGACCGGGTTCGACGTAGACTATCCAAGCTCGTACAGACCAAGTGGTATGAAGCTTAGGGTTCCTGGTGTACGGTGAGTATACCATAGCCGGACGTACCAGCGCCCAGAGAGACAGCGGTGACCGACCACATGCCATTGATGACCGAGGTCGACCTAGACTACCCAGGCTCGTACAGACCAAGTGGTAAGAAGCTTAAGGTTTTCGGTGTACCGCGACTATACCATCGACGGACGTACCAGCTCTCAGAGGGCAAGTGGTGGCCGACCAGACGCCATTGATGACCGGTGTCGACGTAGACTATCCAGCAGGCTCGTACAGACCAAGTGGTAAGAAGCTTAGGGTTCCCAGTGTACCGCGAATATACAGTTGACGGACATACCAGTGCCCAGAGAGCCAGCGGTGGTTTGACCATTCGCCATTGATGGCCGGGGTCGACGTAAACTATTCAGGCTTGTACAACCGACCGTTTGGCAATGCAAAGCACATCCAGATTAAATGTCGGAGGCCCAAGCATCGTCAGCGAGTGAACGGTAAGACGCATGCTGCATACCATGGGCTACGGGAACCGACGCCCTACTCGTGTACCACTGGTGACTGCTCGTCATCGGACATTGTGCCGAAATCACATCCAGGTTAAATGTCGGAGGCCCAAGCAGCGTCAGCGAGTGAACGGTATGGCACACAATGCGTACCATGGGCTACGGGAGCCGACGCCCTACTCGTGTACCACTGGTGACTGCTCGTCATCGGACATTGTGCCGAAATCACATCCAGGTTAAATGTCGGAGGCTCATGCAGCGTCAGCGAGCGAACGGTATGGCACATGCTGCATACCATGAGCTACGGGAACCGATGCCCTACTCGTGTACCACTGTTGACAGCTCGCCATCGTACATTACGTCTCGCTGGTGCCAGTAACATCCAAACTGGACATCTGCAGAGTGGCGCCGCGTCGTCGGATGAGTCCCGTTTCCAGCTGTGCCGAGCTGACGGGAGGGTGCGAGTACGGCGTCAGCAGAGTGGGGTCATGATCCCGTCGTGGCAGTCGGCTCTGTTCAAGGCGGTGGTGGCTCTGTGATGGTTTGGGGAGCCTTCTCATGGGGCACATTAGGTCCTTTAGTGTGTCTGGGGAGGTCCTTAACTTCTGAGCACAACCAGAATGTGATGGCTGATCACCTACACGCCTTCGTGCATCTTGCGGCCGATGGTCTGTTCCAACAGGTCAACGGGCCACCCTACTGGGCCGCAACCACCCAGGCAAAGCTCGAAGAACAGTCACATGAGTTTGGAGCCCTGCAGTGGCCCACAAGGTTCTCGAATTTAAACCCCGTGGAAGCTCTCTGGAACGGAACATCAGATCAATGGATCCTGCACCGAAGTCTTCAGCAGATTTGTGGACAATGTTGCAACAGGCATGGCTCTTCATCCTACGGCCCGGGATCTGGTGGAGTCGATGCCTCGGCGTATACAGTCTGTTATTCGCGATAGAGGAGGACCAAAACTCTCTAATATTTTGTCCATTGAGTGTATTAAAGAAGAGGAACATAATCCGGAAAATATAGAAAATAAGAACACATTCAAGAAATGAATGGGGAGGGGGGGTGCAGCTTAGTCAGAAAAATTCGAAATTCCCAGATCGAGATCACGGAACTGCTATAACAATCATTTCCGGCTGTTAGGAAGATTTTTTCCGAGAACGGCACGCAGACGCCTACAAAATGGCCAAAAACAGCGAAGAAAAGTTGCGATATTAGAAACGTGTCACAAACAATCCCAAAAATGTTTAATAAATGTTAGAATCTTGAAAATATGAAAATAAACTTTACACATATACTGAATAACATTACTTCACTGAGATTTTCCTAGTAGTGTTTCCTGTACTCCGGCGTGGATCAACGTTTCTTGTCGTGACTACGGAGAATCCGTAGGAGCATCTTTAACACCATTGTATGTAATGGTGTTATAGTGGAGACACGTTACAGTTGAAAACAAAAATTACAAATTATTAAACTTCCACCAAAACTGGACGTTAAAAAAAAAAAAAAACCCCACCGGATTCCAGATTCTGGGATCAAAAACTGGGCGTAATCCGATTAAACAGAGACACTTAACAGCTATGAATTGTGCATTTTTTAGCAAGAATAATAAATCCGCATACCACTTGAAAATTCTCGATGAATTAAAATCGGGAACGTCACAGCTCAAAAATCCGAAAAATTAGAATCACAATCAGGCTTGCACTGTCTAGAAACCATTCACAGGCCGCTAATTACTTTAACTAGTACCACACGTCGATTAGCATGGTATTAGGGACCTCGATCTTGGACTGTAGACCAATGAAAAACTGTGCTTTGGACTGGCGGGTAATAAGTGGTGTAATGAACGTCGATCTTGGACTGTAGACCAATGAAAACTGTGCTTTGTATTGGCGGGTGATAAGTAATGTAAGGAACGTCGATTTTGGATTGTAGACCAATGGAAAACTGTGCTTTGTACTGACGGGTAATAAGTGGTGTAAGGAACATCGATCTTGGACTGTAGACCAATGAAAACTGTGCTTTGGACTAACGGGTGTCAGGAACGTCGATCTTGGACTGTGCTTTCGAATTCCTGGTGATAGTGGTGTAAGGAACGTCGATTTTGGATTGTAGACCAATGGAAACTGTGCTTTGTACTGACGGGTAATAAGTGGTGTAAGGAACATCGATCTTGGACTGCAGACCAATGAAAACTGTGCTTTCTACTGGCCGGTGATAGTGGTGTAAGGAACGTCGATCTTGGACTGCTGACCAATGAAAAACTGTGCTTCGGAATGGCTGGTGATAGTGGTGTAAGGGACGTTGATCTTGGACTGTAGACCAAGATGCATTGGACTGATGAATCACGGTACACAGTCTACCAGTTCGATGGTCGTTCCTGACAGTGGCGGCTAGTGACCAGAGAAACAGATGAAGTGTTACAAAATGAAAATCCATGAAAAAATGCTTTTATTTCTTATGAAGGTCAATTCCATCTTTCAAGGAAGCATATCGGTCAGTGATGTCACCATAGAACGGCTGTTTATGACGAAAAAATTTCTCCATCAGTTTTATTCAAAGGGCTGAATTTGAACTCACAACTCTCGGCTCCGGAGCTCAGTGTTATCCACTGTACTAGATTGGCATGTGCCTCACTGCTATCTGCCTTTATCTCATGCGCGTCCTGCGGGGCAGGCAGGTCACATGTTTAACTACAAGTTCTGAGAGTTCTTTTTGAAACGCGATATTATATAACGATGATAGTGTTTGCTGTGAAACATAGATAGCCCTTATATATACATTGGCGGAAAGTGAAAAAAGAACACCAAGAAGGAATTGGCGGACGATCATGAAATTTACATATGTTGATGGGGTCGAGTTTACGTAGAAGTTATGTTAATTTTGGGACCAACCGGAGAGCGCTTAAGCCCCAGCACGGCATAATATGCAAATTATCGTCGGTGGTATTTAAGGAGTACGGCGAAGTGAATGTAATCAGTCGTCGGCGTACGGACACGTGCGAAGACCCTGAAGAAGCTGCAATGCCTGGACATGGAAGATGTGTACGATTTCAGCAGTTATCGGACTTTGAGCGAGGTCATCTAGTCGGACTCCGCGAGGCCGGGTGGTCGTATTGCGAAGCGAATTGGACGGGAAGTATCGGTGGTGGTACGATGGTGGCGTAGATGGTCCGAGGAACATTCCCACACGAGAAGACGTGGAACCGGGAGTCACAGACGGACTGATGAGCGGACCGATCGACGCATAAGAAGAGCGGCGTTGTCAAGCAGAACATCCACTGCGACGCAAATCCGAGCTGCCGTTGAACCTAAGGTGACTGTACGAACAATCAGCAACCGTCTACTGGATGCAGGACTACGTGCACATGTGCCTTTGGCATGTGTACCTCTGACGGTAGCCCACCGTCAGGAACGGCTGCAGTGGTGTCGCCAACGTCTGCACTGGAGAACGCAATGGCGATCTGTCGTGTTCAGCGATGAAAGCAGATTCTGCTTGGGACCATCCGATGGCAGTATGCGCGTTCGCAAACACACAGAGGAGCGTCTCCACCCTTCTTGCATCAGCCAGCGACACACAGGGCCTACACCTGGTCTCCTGGTGTGGGGAGCGATCAGCTATCACTCCCGTACACTAGTGTTTGTACCGGGTGCGTTAAACAGCACCTCCTACATCATTCAGCCCGTTGTTGTGCCCTTTGTAAGGTCGGTCCATCGTGGTGTTTTCCAGCAAGATAACGCACGCCCACACACGGCACGTGCAATGCAACATGCACTTCAGGGTGTGAGACAACTTCCATGGCCTGCACGTTCACCGGATTTGTCCCCCATTGAGCACGTGTGGGATTGTATGGGACGACTTATCCGGTTTCCACGACCATCCTCGATTTACGCGTCCAGGTTGAGGATGCTTGGAACTCAATACCCCAAACTTACAACCAACATCTGTACGACAGACTCCATGCCAGAATTGCACAGGGTGACGCAGTTCATGACGGTTCAACCTCGTATTAACCATGTTACATGGAAATGTTATTTTTCAGTTTACCAGCAAATACAGCTGTATTTTGACATGTTTTGATCACGTTATCCTCTGTATTCCGTTATAATGCTGCATAAATTTCGTTCGTATCAGACGTCTCCTTCTTGGTGTTCTTTTTTCACTTTCCGCCAGTGTATATTTATATATATAAGTAATTTTTTTTATTCGTTTCAAGCAGGAAAAACTTCTTTCTACTGGCACAATGGTTAACCGTACAGTAGAAACTAGAGATAACAATTTATAAACATCTTGGAATACATCGTTATGCATGTCTGCAACAAAGTGCCCGCTGTATCATTTTCGGGTTGTTGTTTTTTTGTAACAAAGTCAGGGATCCAGAACTCACGGAGAATGCTAAAAAAACAGCACTGAATCTGAAGTTCATACTCGCAGTTACTGCATAAACGCAGCGAACGAAACCATGAAAACCATCAAAACTCAAAATCGCACTACGGGGAAGTGTCGGCTATTATCACTTCACCTTGATTATTGAAGTCATTGGTTGTCATAGCTATCTCCTTATTCATTGAAGTCCAGGTTTCTACGTCGCCGCTCTTCACAGCCCGGGAGTGAAGTGATTTGGAACTGTGGCTCTTATTTCTTCACATGGGCTACGCACAGTTACAGAGTCGTCTGTTCACCAATTCGTAGTGCCATTTGAAACGGCGTGCTCACACTTCTAGCTTGCTGTTAAAAGGAGATTTCGTTTCAAAGTCACAGTAATTTCCAGAAATCATTCCTGTAAACGAAGAAGTGACTAGTTTTAAGAATGAGCTAAATAAGTCTCTTTTTTTTTTATAAATTTTATATGAAATGACACGTCACTTATTTCACTCGGGAAGGCGCCACTGGTTCTTGGGTGTGGTGGATGCTGGGAGATAGATATCTTCAGGACTGTACCGTCCCGACAATGAAGTTTCGTGAAGGCAGTGTGATGGTATGGAGTTATTTTTCGTGGTTCGGCAAGTACCTATTGGTCGTTTTGGACAAAACCACGAATTCTGAGCTCTACCAAGACGTTTGGGACAATTATGCATTACGAACACAGCGGCAGGATATGGGGGCGGAAGGCCCATACCTTTATTGGCAGCAAAACGTACCATGTCATAATGCTCTCGTTGTTACAGATTAATTTGAGATGGGCGTCGAAAAACTGGACTGGCCGACCTATAGTTCTCATTTGAATCCTGTAAAGGGTCTCCGAGACAAATCATATTCCAAGTCAACCTAAGAGTGCACCACTACTTAAGGTACGAAACAACTACTTCCGTTTTTTTTTCATTGAAGATTTAACGACTACTGTGAGCAACTTGATGGGCTACAAGCAGTCACCCGCCCCTAATTTAGGGTCACTGATTACAGGGAAGGGAGAGAATAAGTGCTGTAAAACAAACACATCATCCATGCCTCACGGGATTCGAACCCGGACGAATGATCAGAAGCCATCGCTTAGACCACTGCGCCATCGGGGCGGCCTAAATCTTTCAGCACACATTATTCTTTATTTGGGGACATAACGACAACTGTGAGCAAATCAATGGGTTATAAACAGCCGCCCGTTTCTAATTTAGAGCGCCGCCCTGGTAGTGCAGTGATCTAAGCAGTGGCCTTTAATCATTAGTTCAAGAAGGGTCTAGGTTCGAATCCCGTGAGGCATGGATGTTGTGTTTGTCTTACGGCACTGGCTCTCTCCCTTCCCTGGAGCCAGTGACCCTAAATTAGGGACGGGCGACTGCTTGTAGCCCACTGAGTTGCTCACTGTAATCGTTAAACCTCCAATAAAAAAAAAATAGACTTCTGGTTCCAGGAAAGAAAGAGAGGCAGTGCCGTAATACAAACACAACATCCATGCTTTACCGGGATTCGAACCCGGACCGATCTCAAACGAATGGCCAGAAACCAGCGCTAAATGAAAGAAGAGATCGCCCAACAAGCAAAGATGAATTGGTCTCTGCTTTGAAGGTCAAATGGCGGAACATATGTGCGGACATTTATAATAAAAACTGATGGTTCCACGAGAACTGAAGGCTGTCATGAGGGCTAAAGGTTTCAGCACACAATATAATTTCTTTTTTGTTATTCGGGGGTTTAAAGACCATCGTGAGCAACTCAACGAGTTATAAACAGTCGCCCATCCCTAATTTACAGCCTCTAGTTCTAGGAAAGGTAGAGAGCCAGTGCGTAAGACAAACGCAATATACGTACATGCCACACGTGATTCGAACCCGGACGCATCTCAGGCGAATGGACAGAAACCAGCGCTCGGACTACTACGCCACCGGAGGCGGATTAAGTTTCTGTAAATAAAGAACATTTACACACAATGCAGGTAACCGGATGCTAATGGTAAAGCAGTATGCATCACTTCTGCAAATGCATTTTTCGCAAACAGTTCCTAAAGAACGTAGAACTCTGAATGAAATCATCTTTCAGTTCTGATCTGTTTCTTCGGTTTCCGTTTTATTTTTTTGTTGGGATTTCAAAGCACAGAAAAAAAAAAATGAGGTATTTCTGATGGATGCTTCAAAGAGAAGGAAACCGGAAAAAATGAGCCTTCTGTAACACGATTTCATTTTTTGCAGTTCATTCGAATATACGTTTGTGACGAAATGTAAAAGAAACGCAAAAAAAAAGAAGAAATTAGACCTTTCGGACTTTCCTTCCGGCGGTGCATGTATTTCAACTGTGGCCCCTCTCCTTGAACAATGGCTACAGAGTTTCCAACAGGATATGGTCTTTCTTATGGTTGATGACCTGACCCAAAACCAGGAATGCGGGATTTTGTTCCCACCCAATTAAATGCTGAACTTGTAGCAACTCGACAGTCTTTCGCGTGACACTGACCAACTCACTACAAATGCTAAATTATTGCTTTTTAAAAAGGTCAGAGTAAGTTCGTAAAACCTATGCTATAAAAGGGGGAAAAGAAAAAATACGTGAATCTAATTAAAAAGTAGTGAAATTTCATTAAATATTTCTTTTCCGTTCTTGATTTAACAATCTCCATCACTATCTAAGGCTATATGGCAGGGGGTGTCGCTAGACCATCTCAGGGGGGAAGCCCCACCAGTCGTATCTGCACCCCTCCCCCCCATAATCTTTCAATAACCCCCAAATAAGTTCTTCGTTCAAAAAAAATAATTTTTTTTCTTAATTTTACTAAGTTCGGAATATTATCATCATTTTAAATCAATCATCCAAAAATAAATAAACAACAAAAAGTCAATGTCAAATTTACATTTGACCATTATACCGAAGGAAGCGTAAAGAACTGTCTCCTTGTGACGTACTACAGAGGTAATGCACGTGTCCAGACGACATACTGCAGCGATACATTCCGTCCGTGTAGCTTAGTTGGGAGAGCAACTCACTCCGGAGTGAGGGGGCGCGACTTCGATCTGCGTCACGGACAAATTTGTGTTTTCACATTAGCACCCGAACGCTCTACACATCGTCTAGAATTAATGAAAATTCGTTCTTCGCTTTAAAAAAAAAAAAAAAAAAAAAAAACTAAGAGGGGAATGATATGACGTACTACAGAGGTAAAGCACGTGCCAAGACGACATACTGCAGCGATACATTCCGTCCGTATAGCTTAGTTGGGAGAGCAACTTACTCCCGAGTGAGGGTTCGATTCCCGTCCCAGACAAATTTGTGTTTTCACATTGGCACCCGAAGGTTCTACACATCGTCCACCAGAAGTAATTAATGAAAATTCGTTCCTCGCTTCAAAAAAAAAAAAAAAACGAGATTAAGAGGGAGATGATGTGACGTACTACAGAGGTAACGCACGTGTCAAGACGACATACTGCAGAGATACATTCCGTCCGTTTGGCTTAGTTGGGACAGCAGCTTACTCTGGAGAGAGGGGGCGCAGACAAAATTGTGTTTTCACAATCACGTCCTACTTAAGAGACGTCACGTGGATCGTCGGATGTGTAATGCGGTTAGTATGTATATTACCGCGCCCTTCACTTAAAGGTTCCGCGAATCACTACTACGTCTTGTTCGCCATAGTGGGATTAAGTAAATCATCCTAAAATCTGAGTAAACAAACCATCCCCAAATGTCGTCAAATGGCGTCAACGATGAGCTTGCGTTCCCTATTCTAGGGTCTCCAAGCTTAGGATTGACATAAGTGCATTCATTGCGTTGTGTTTCGTATGAAACAGTTATGGGTTCGCCACGCCTTGCCATTATGCAGCTTTAGAAATTAATAAAAAAAGAGGAAAAAACATGCAAACATTTAGCGTCGTAATAAACAACATTGAAAATTAATTGAGCATTAACTGAGGGACATAGGTAAATTTTCTAATATAAAGATTTGTAAAAATTCTTCTTAAGGCTAGGTACATGAGTATCGGTTGAGTTTAACTAACGTAAAATGTCTTAAAAAACATAAAAAAATTCTTAAAGTACGTGCATACCTTCGGAGAGGATTTTTTCAAATAACTTGAAATTTGCTTTCTTTTCTGCATTTTGCAGAGGAACATGGCTAAAAACAAATAACATATAAAAAGTAGGTTTTGATTTTTTATTTTCATTTTCAGCTCGAAAAAAATGTAAAAATTGCAAAAAATTAACACTTTCGCAGCACATAACTCAAAATTAAATCAATATCTTTAATTTTGTAAATTTTATAATGGTGATAATAACATCCTCCAGGCAATAAACTATTTTAATTTTCATAGTCCAATTACTTAAAAAGTTGTGAAAGTTAAAAGCACTGTTGAAAAGAAGAGTATACTATCTGACTACAACTGGACACTCAAAAAGTAAAAAATAAAATAAAAAAAGAGCCACAAGCAAAGTAAACCAGGAATTCATCAATTGTTATATTTCAGCAGAGGTGTAACTAGGGCATGGCAGACAGGGCGCGGCTGCCCTGGGCACAGCTCAAGCGGTGGCGCAAAAATGTCTGCTTGCAATCTGATTAAAATTGGGATTGAAACTTCAACACCAGATACTGTTACATTTAAAATGCGAATTATTTCCTTAAAATGTGCAAGGGATGTTAGTTGCTCACATTCAGAAATTAAGACACAGTTCTATAATTCGTCCAACTAAAGAAGAACCACTGCCTTGCCGACAACAACGGAACCCAGCTTTCATTAGTATGCTGCAAGATAAGGATGCCGTTCGCATTGCTCAAGATTCTCTTGGGGCTATTCAACCATTACTGCAGTTACGTGCCACGACTTCCAACTTGTGTTGGTATTTTTTTTTACATTGTGTGTATAATATATGATAATATATGGTGCTAATATTTTTTACACATCGTATGATGAAAATTAAAAAAAATCGTAAACTTTGTGATTTAAAAAAATATTTTTTAAAGTTTTTTTTAACAGGTGCGGATGGAGTTTTTTCTATACTCGTTTTTTTTTAAAGACAAATGTGCACTTTATTTGCGATTTTTTATGTGTCTGTGAAACTGCTAGTTTCCGCGTTTCGGCATTGTTAAAAACAGACGATTTTGAAAAATCTCTAACTTTGCCAACGATTTTCTCAAAAAAGCCATTTTTTTAAATTCTGAAAATTAAACCACTGTTTTATTATCAACAGGAGAATATCTGTGTAAATTTTTACGGACCTAAAAGTCTTCCGTTTCCGAGATAGACGCGTTTGAATTCAGTTTGAAAGCCTGCGATTTCCTGTGTTCTAAAGGCGCCATTTTGGGAAAATCTCGGGCGCAAAGTACGTATAATCTTCCACGAATAACAGCGTTGGATCAGCTGGCCGTGATTGGATACATCCACCAGCCCTTCATCGAGCAATGACATGCCTAAAAAACGGTCGGGGGGGGGGGGGGGGATAACAAATAAATAAATAAAATTCTTGCTGCTCCACTAACAAAGTTGAGGTGCGAAAGACAGTTGTTTGTTTACGTATATACTTAAACATCGCATAAGAAACTATGAAAGAGTAGAAAACTATTGTGAAATAATTTTAAGAAAAAAAGAATGTGGGCATACATACTGTAACAAGTAATTTTCGAGAGCTAAACACCCTCGAGTTTTTCTGGGAGCTGCTAACTGTAGGCTACTGTCAGAAGAGCAGTCGCTGTTTTGTTATAGTTGCTAAAATTAACTTCTCAGTTTTTCGTAATAGTAAAATATTCGCTCAGGAGAGTTTTGTCCTCTGCGAACGGGGGGCGAGGGTGCAATGCTCTTGACTTCGCTGCTGGGTTGATAGCGCTGGTCGCTCGCTACACAAACTCTGCATACCTCCTATCCAAAATTGTCTAATCTACTAAATAAATAACAATTAACACATACGTGTTCACGCTTATTCATAAAATGTAAGTTGAGTATATTTCCTGTTCAATCAGCTGTTTTTATAAGTAGGAATACTAATACATCTTACGCGCTTACAGGTGTAAATATTTTTATCTATTTAAAACATATTCAAAGATTTCAACTTTTGTAAGGGGGGGGGGGGATTGTGTTCTCAGTGGTTTCCATCTGGGCCACTATAAACCATGTGCTGCCCATGTCCTCTGTCCCTTAGAAGATCATGCTGGATGCCTGGATCGATGGGTGACCAGCGGAGTTTTGACACCCCCCAGTCACGTGGTTGTGAGGAGTCTCAAAGCTAGGTAGCTTTCAAAAATGTTTCAACTTAGTTGGATGAGTAACAAAAGAGTCGAACCTGTCGCAACCCACTCCACTGATTTTGAAGCCGAGGTCAAGAGCATTGCACCCTCGCCCCCCACGTTAGCAGAGGACAAAACTCTCCTGAGCGAATATTTTACTATTACGAAAAACTGAGAAGTTAATTTTAGTAACTATAACAAAACAACGACTGCTCTTCTGACAGTAGCCTACAGTTAGCAGCTCCCAGAAAAACTCGAGGGTGTTTAGCTCTCGAAAATTACTTACAGTATGTGTGCCCGCATTCTTTATTTCTTAAAATTGTTTCACAACAATAGTTTTCTGCTCTTTCATAGATTCTTATGCGATGTTGAATGAAGTATATACGTAAACAAACAACTGTCTTTCGCAACTCAACTTTGTTAGTGGAGCAGCAAGAATTTTATTTATTTATTTGTTATCCCCCCCCGACCGTTTTTTAGGCATGTCATCGCTCGATGAAGGGTGAGGTGGATGTATCCAATCCCGGCCAGCTGATCCAACGCTGTCATTCGGGGAAGATAATACGTACTTTGCGCCCAAGATTTTTCCAAAATGGCGCCTTTAGAACACGGGAAATCGCAGGCTTTCAAACTAAATTCAAACGCGTCTAGCTCGGAAACGGAAGTTTTTAGGTCCGTGAAAATTTACACAGATATTCTCCTGTTGATAATAAAACAGTGGTTTAATTTTTAGAATAAAAAAATAACGGCTTTTTTGAGAAAATCGTTGGCAAAGTTAAGAGATTTTTCAAAATCGGCTGTTTTTAACAATGCCGAAACGCGGAAACTAGCAGTTTCACAGACACATAAAAAATCGCAAATAAAGTGCACATTTGTATGTCTTCAACAACAAAAAAAAAAAAACGAGTATAGAAAAAACTCCATCCGCACCTGTTAAATTTTTTTTTTAAATTCAATTTTTTTTTAGATCACGAAGTTCACGTTTTTTTTTAATTTTAATCATACGATGTGCAAAAAATATTAGCACCATATATTATTATATAGTATACGCACAATGTAAAATATAATACCAGAACAAGATACCTTTTTTAATTCCGCTGCAATGACTCGCTGAAGTTAGGAAAAATAACCGTTTTCTAGAGAGCTCGTTTGTCGGTGCAAGATTTGAAACATTCTATCTCGAAGGGAAATTTTTTTTTTGCCGAAAGAAAAAATATGGGTCTCCTTATTTTAGTCAAGGAACACCCCTTAATTTTTTTAGAGAAATCTGAGACCATGATGGTACAACCCTGCCTGAGTTGAAATGGAACCCATCGTATGTAAATACATATATGATTTATTCACACTTTAACTGTGCCTCTAAAAAACCTTGAATGATGGAAGAATACTAATATCATATTTGAATTCATCATAAAAAATACTATTGCAAAAAACATTTTTTTTTTAGATCAGTGTGATAAGCACAAGGAAAACATGTCATTAACATTCAGGCTCTAGTCATGAATAGGAAATAGATTTTTAGGTGCTAAAAAACAGAAAGATATTTATTTTTCATGTGCTAATAATTTCAAAAATATTTGCTAAAAATAAAAAATATATATTTACTAAAAATAAAACTATTTTCTTCAACAATCTTAAAACAATAATTTTAGTACTCAACTTGCTGATCACAGCTATACATTTGATGGAAAAAGTTCTCAGGAGTTTCAGGGGATGTTTGTTTTACTTTTGATTTTCACTTATTTTCCTTGTGGATAATGCCACACATCTTTGATAGGTTGCTGTTACCCTCTTGTTACTCTCTTCAACCTTCAAATTCAAAGGATCCCTTTTGACTCACAAGCTCGCAATGAAGAGGCATAACACTTATTGAAACTCAACAGAGAAATTTATTCAGCACAGTTATACAGCTCCTGGGAATAACTAACTCGACGCACTTTAGCACATAATATACGAGCAGAAAGAAGAACATGCTGAGCACAGCAATTAAACAGAATCGCATCAATAACAATGAGAATAATATAAGCAGGATACTCTCTGTGTTGGACTTTGAGACCTATCCACGTGTTAACTAAGCCTTTGTGGGTATGAAAGAACTTACAGTTTCGCTTCTCTGAGCAGGAAAAAAAGACGTCATTCCCCAATGCGCTGGTGCCAATGAAAGGAGTCCTCGGGGAGAAAAAGAAGGTCATAAATTCCACCTACTCACTACAATATTGTTCCTTTTTTTTCTGCTTGTTTTTTATTTTGGGTTTATTTACACTAAAAAATAAAGGAAATTTATGAATTTACAGTAGACTCTTGCTAAGCTGGCCATTCCTTGCAGAGAGGGGTGCCGGATTACTGACAGTGCATAAAAATTCAGTTTAATTCTTCATTAAATTTAATGTTACAATTACAAGTTTACTATGTGTAGTACATATGTATTTATAAAAACATAAATAAAAGACAAGCATATAATAGTAAAAGAACACGATCAGTACGTACTTAACTGTCTCATTTACAACAATGAAATGATTTTTTCATATTATCAATACAGTAAAGCACAATATGTATGTGTACGTACTATACACAGTAAAAGAAACATGCAATTGCAATACAGCACAGATGAAATCTTGCATTTTTGACTCAGTGTGGTCACTTTGAAACATGTCACAGATTTTTGTCTGCTTTAATGAAGATGCTTTTTGTAATATTCTTAATTATTTTGAGGATCCTTCCTACTTTTATTTTAAATTGAATTACATGAACGTTAGTGCCAATTCAAAACAAAACATAGCATTAAAATTGTAAACTTCACTTGTGTATGAAGTATAATTCATTCCGGTCTGTTATTAACACATTTTCTGCAACCAAAAACCACAAGAGGAGGAGGAGGCTGGATTAGCGAGAGACTACTGTATTACGTAATTTGGAAAATATGTATTTGCATAGAAAATTTTTGAAAATATATGTTTTAATGTGAAAAGGTTGATTAAACTAAAAATTTATTCCCTAGTAATGACCATACTGAGAATCACCACTGATGAATTTTCTGTGTTTATCCTTTTCAAAGGAGGTGTTGATGCTGGGTACTTGATCATAAAGTTGCAATATTCCTAAGAGGATTATCATAATAATTACCTTGTTTGAGAAATTCACAGGCATTTTGCTAAAGTCTTAAAAGAAAAACTAAAGTTGCTCATTTTAGGGAACTGTGCAAGTTTTGTTCTCTCTAAATCCTTTCATTTAACCATTGTTATTTCAACACAAGGCTTTAATGTGCATTTTGCTACTTTTTTCCCCCTTTAAGTTAGACAAATTAACTGTTTTAACCATAGAATGTTTCACTGTTCATTTTGTTCATTTTACTACTAACTGCACAAGAACTGGAGACAAAAATAAATTCCAGAGAAGCACTACACCTTCACAACAGTTACAACCATTTATTTCTCAGTAATAGGGTATGCCATCTGATCCATGAGGTCATCAAGACTAGCTTGGAGATCTTCAAGGATATCGGCAACAATGAACAAATGGGTTTCATCTAAATCATTAATAATAAATTTTTTTCCTAAGAGATTTTCCTCATCAATACTCAAAAGCATCTGCTTCATAGCTGGGTCACTGAAAAAGCATACAAAAAAGGGGGAAACAGTGATGAGCAAAAAAAAAAAAAAAGAAAGAATACAAGTTTTCAATATGATGACATGCAGAACAATAACATGAAAAATCTCCATTTTTCACTTACTGAGCACTACTTGTACTATTCATCATCATACAAACTATGTGGGCATTCAAGACATTTTTCTACTTTGAATTTTGAAAAAAATGTCAACTGATTTTAAAAGGTCTGATCACACAGTTAAAATTTTCTATGGCAATTTTTCAAAATATATTAAGACTATTCACAACAGGTGCAAACACCTGTATTAAATTTCCATTAATCATTTTGCTAATCTCATAGCTATGGAAGTTGTCTAATGTTAGGTTCATATAACTTTTAGGACTTAAGTTTATAATAAAACATATTTGCATACCCACATATAATGATGCAGCTATTTCAGCTTATATTTCAACAGATCCAATTAAACAAACAATTACAAATTAGTAGAAAATGCTTTTGCGCTCAAAATATTGATTTCTGGAATACAGCACATTTTTTTTCATGTTAAATATCTTCAAACTCACATGTAGTACTTCCAAGTTTCCAACACAGAACCCGATTCTACATAGAACTGCAGTCATTTTTTAGATACTCACTCTGTCAAAAATACAAAAGGAAATAATTCCAGTTAAGCTCCCCAATTTCTGGATGTAAGAATGTCTTGTACAGAGTTCGTACACATTTACAGAAAATACATTCCAGGGGTTTTCCAGTTCATCAAAATATTCCAGGAGCTCAAATTTTGCTAGAACCATAGTGCTTTGTTTTACATTTTGCATTAGGCATTTAGAATTCTTATGAAGTCCCATTGGTTCTGTGTGTTACATCCTCAATGAATTGGCAAAATTTTCCTGTGCAAAGATTGTTCCATATAAAACTTGTATGAAGCAATCTAGACCATAGCACAATAATACAAAACAAGTTTATCATGGCACTGAAGATTCTCTATTCCAGAGTCATCCATTACCATGCACATTGACAGCAGGGAGGCAAGATATCAATTTTCTTTAGATGGAACGACCATCTTGGACTCACCAGAAGGTTTTCACACGCTGTTGTGATTCCAACAGCACACAACTGGATACAACACATGCCAAGGCCACTGGAAATATGGCACTCAAACATCTTGCACTTCAGCATCACACAAGATGACATCACATCTCCACACTCCATGGAAGGAAGTGATGTCATTGTGAGCAGATGCAGCAGAGAGCTAGAACAAAGTGGCACAATCGATCCAAATATTTCGCTTTTTCTTTTTTTTTTTTTTTACATTGGAAGAAAAAATTCAAAGACCTTTCACAAAAATGTGAAAAATCAAGGACTTTTCAGGCTTGAAAAAAGGGAAATAAAATTCCAAGACTTTTCCAGGATCCATGAAAACCCTGTTTGTATTGATTTGTGATGTTCAATTATGATTTGATTTCTGCTGCAGATGCAGCAGAGAGCTAGAACAAAGTGGCACAATCAATCCAAATATTTCGCTTCTTTTTTTTTTTTTTTTTTTTTACGTTGGAAGAAAAAATTCAAAGACCTTTCACAAAAATGTGAAAAATCAAGGACTTTTCAGGCTTGGAAAAAAGGGAAATAAAATTCCAAGACTTTTCCAGGATCCATGAAAACCCTGTTTGTATTGATTTGTGATGTTCAACTGCTTTGAATGAAAAGTTGGAAGTTTTCATAGCATTCTGCCTGAAAACTTCCAACTTTTTTTGTTCTTGTGTGTTTTCTTTTGATTTTCATTTCAACCTACAGATTGCATTCTATCATTTTAAAATGAACAATGCACTGAGTTTGCAACTGTATTAACAGATGATCCTCAATACTAGGACCATCCAGAAAGAAAGTAGAGTTCGAAGATAAAATAAAATAAAAATATTGATAGTTAATTTTTAATGTGTGATGAAATCTACATGTACTTTAATCTATTTTTCAACACATTCACCATGGATGTTAAGACATTTGTCATATCATGCACAAGTTTTTGGACACCCTCCTCATGGAAGTCTGCCACCTGGGTTTTGAGCAACTGTTCAACTGTCCTCTTCAGGTCATCATTGTCATCAAACCACTGGAAACCTTTTCCATTGCATGGATTGCTGTTTCAATTCAGGTGTGACATGAGAGACCCAAGTCTCATCTCCCATCACTATATGGCTTAAAAAATCATCTTCCTCAGCATACTGCCCCAAAAATTCCAAAGCAGATCACACGTGCTTCATTTTGTGCTCTTCCATCAATATCTTTGACATCCGTCAAAGATGTTGATGGAAGAGCACAAAATGAAGACACTTTGCGGTACTAAAGTTTTTCTGTACTGATTTCAAAACTTCAGACACTATGCGGTACTAAAGCTTTTCTGTAATGATTTCAAAACTTCAGACACTATGCGGTACTAAAGCTTTTCTGTAATGATTTCAAAACTTCAGACACTTTGCAGTACTAAAGCTTTTCTGTAATGATTTCAAAACTTCAGGGAAATGTTCTGAAAGATCAGAAATTGTGAAGCATTAATTCTCCCTAATATTTTCATTCACTCTCTCCACGAAGTCTTCAATGACCAAAGAAGACATACCACTGCACAATTTGTCATGACCGTCCTATAATTCTTCCACACCATTCCTGCACTCATTGCATTTTGTCCATAAATTTTGCCGATTTGTTGATAAATCTCACTTGGCCTGACATGTTTTGCATACGGTAATCTTATCACAGACCAGACTTTGCAGGCTGCGGGTCATTAGAAACAACACAAACCTTAAACATAAGCACAACCTCACAAAATGGCATCAAGGTGTGGCTAATGGATGAGGTAACATAACAGCGCACGCCCAACTTTGAAGCCACTATATGAGCAGGCGTGATGTGTGAACTGTGCTTACTTTCTTGATGGCCCTTGTATTAATTAACTATCAAAGAACATTATAAAACTTCTAATGGCATACCTCACTGTTTTGAAGCACAATTTTGTGTGTTACGCATGGTTGTTCTTTTTCTTTTCTTTTTTTTTTTTTTTAAACATATTTTAAAAACCACCATGAACAATCTTCAGGGCTATACACAGTCACCCATTTTTAAATTCAACAGCTCGAGCTAAAGGATAGAGCCTGGGGCCCATCTCTAACAACTGATCCAAAGCTCGCATCTCAGATTCCTTGTATACTGTGGTGGCTTGTACTGGGGCTGTGACATGAGAAGAATATGGGTGATTCCATTTTAAGTGATCTAATATTTTAACACTTTTGGACCTTACCCTCTTGGATTTTTTTTTTTTTCAAATTTGGCTTGCCTAATATACCACCAGAGCCAGTAAAAAAACCTGAATTTTTAGATTTTTATCTACAGAAATTTTTATGTAATGGCCCTCCGAAACTCTAAAAAAACGCAATTTTCCACGGACATGCAATTACAAAATAAATCATTACTCAAGTTAGGAATGAGATAGAAGGCTGGGGTAAAAACCATTTTGTAGTTTATTTTATAAGCTTTCCTACAATACATACTATCATGACAGTGATGGACAGTTTTGAATTTCAAGGTCATGCCCTAAAAGTTTTGACTTTGAATTTCTCAAAAACCTTTTTTTCTTTTTTTTTTTAAATTAAAAAAAGTCAAACATAAACTTATATATTTTAACATCATTTGTGGGAAGTTTTATCCTGGGATTACAGTAAGATCATGTTTTTGTCAATCTTAAAAATAATATTATGAAATGAGAAACCATTCAGATATGGAAGGAAAATTGTAACATTAATTCAAAAGTTTCAATTCCTTTCAACAAGGACCACTTTTTTTTTTTAGTTCAGAACTATGCTATTACACTAGTATGCTAAAATAGGTTAAATAAGTTAGCTTGGGGTGAGGTGGGTTGAAATGGGGTGAGGTGGGGTGGGGTAGGGGGGATTGGCTGGGAATGAGGTTTATAAAAATATCAAAAATCTTTTTATTCTAAAAAAAAGTAACTGCTACCGCTGCTGCTGCTGTTTTAGAAATTTCGTTACGCTCTTGCTTTCCTAGCTCGCAGAGCAAAACGTATTGAACACACAAATATGAAATTTACATCGTTTGTAGAGAATTGTTTGGAGAATACACTGAAATAAACCGTTTTTCGATTCTGGTGATACTTTAAGAGTTATTGTATTTCAAAGTTAAGGTAAGCAAAAAAGTGCTATGAGGTCGTGTTCCAGACACACTAACAGCAACAGAACCATGAAATTTTGTAGGCATGTAGTGCCATGACCAAATTTTTGCACCTCGATGCCCTTTTTTTGAATTTCGATTTAGTTTATGAGAAATCAGTTTTTTAAATTTCACAAAATTCTCTATTTCACGATGGGATCCATTCAAAAACACGGATATATGGCAAACTATAAATCATAACGCATTGCAATTTTTACAGCATAAACTTAAAATTATAATCCCTTTTTTACAAAATAAATAAATAAATAAATAAATAAAAAATTAACAAAAAGTCATTTTCTGATTTTTAAGCATTTTTAAAGACGCAAAGGAAAGAAACCAATAACTTGTCTGTTTTCACAATAACCACACAGGAACGTTCTGGTCCCACGAACTGTTGCCATGGTGATGCAGAGAATTTGTTATGCATATGTTTTTGTTGGTAAAGCTATCTCAGTTGTTTAACGGTTTAGCATAATTGTTTACGGAAATGCTTTTTGGACCGCTTTTGTTTTCCTTAGTGGTAAATTCAAAAAATAAGGACAGCTAACAAACTCGGAAAGACAGCGGAGCAAAGTCCTTCAATAAAAATAGGAGGAAATTGAAAAAAAGTTCCGCAAAAATCCAACAGGGAGTTAGTTTACAAGGAGCAAAACAAAAATTGTAAACAAGCCACCATCTTGGAATCGATATAGCGCAAAAAAGTATTGGACAATTGGGAGAACATTTTCATTTTGTCGGTATGTGTGTGGGACAAATAACCCGATTGAAAAATCCTTTTTCAACTACTAACTATGAAAACTCTGCGTGTATTTTCTTCCCAAATTAATGCACAATTTTGACACAAGGGGGCATCAATGTTTAATCTGTTTTTCTCAATAACTCTGGCTTCTACAAATGCAATTTAAAAAATTCAACACCGGATGCCATTTACCTTGTAGAACACTTTAGGTTAGTATATGAGGAGTTTTATAGTTCACAGTTCTATCACTAGGTGGTGTTTTCCAGTTTTTATTTCACGTGATATACAAGGTGTTTCACTCGCTACTTTACCCAGCATTTTTGTAATAACTGGAAGAGGAATGAAGATATCGTAACGAAATTTGAACTGGACTTACCTTAGGCTGTGAGAAAGGAGATGGCATCATAACATGTGTTGGAAATTGTCACCATTTGCATCCAGGCAGAGCTAAACACGACTCTTGATATTTTGGAAGGTTCGGGTCAGCATGTCCCCAGGAATTGCCTCAAATTCTTGAATAATGTTGGATTTCAATGTGGCGATGGATCGTGGATTATTAACGTAAACTCAACCTTTCAGATAGCCCCAGAAAAAGTAATCGAGCGGCGTCAAATCTGGCAACTGCAGAGGCCAAAGTTCCTTCGAAACGACTCTGTTCTCGAAATCTGATTCAATTTCGGCCATGCCGGCACGGAAAGTATGGCATGTTGCTCCATCTGCTGGAAATATCCAATGGATAATTTCTCATCATCCAACTGATTAACGAAGGTCTGAAAATTTTTCACGCAAGCTGCTCTCGAGATGGTTGTTTCTAAGATCGGCCCAATAATGCGCTGCTGTGACATTGCACACCAAACACCGATCTTTGCTGGGTATGGGGTGTCTTCGTGTGGTCCGTGGGGATTGTCAGTTGCCCCAAAACGGAAATTTTGGGCATTGACATATCGAGAAAGATGAAACCAGGCCTTATCTGTGAACCAACAGTAATCCAGTAGACGCCTGCTCATACGGCAGGCGATGAGAAGTCGAGATACACAATCGCCGCCACTTCTCTCTGACCATGGCCATGTCGTCGGCGCAACTACACGTTGCTTCCGTTTGCTTTCTCACAGCCTAAGTCTATATATGTCAATTCAGTTCAAATTTTGTTACGAAATCTTCATTCCTCTTAGAGTTATTGCAGCAAAAATGCCGGGTAAAGTAGCGAATGAAACACCCTGTACTTGAAGATAGAGCTGCAGGGCCCAAGCGCTACTCTGGAAATGAGCATAGCGAGCCTAGAGGTGCAGCCCCTAGTACTCAAAATAAAAGCTAATTTATTGAAATTTATAACTAATTGTAACTTTCTGTCAGACAGCATTATTACCATCCCTTTTTTTCATGTTAACAACTTTAACGATCCCTTTCAAGGTAACTTTGAAGAGCTGTGGTTGCTACATCCATTTTTTCCTTGCAAAAGTTAGTAAGTGCAGCCAGTAGGACATCTGGGTACCACCAAGGTCAGGATTTGGCAGATAGGCACTTCAAATTTATCTTCAAAGTCCCATGGGATCCACATTTATGGACAACACAAAATAAAAAGCACAGTGACAAATTACAGAACTGAACTTCACATGTCAAAACACTGAGATGAACTGAACTTTACATGTCAAAATACTGAGTGAACTGGTAGGAAATCTAGTGAACCTCAAAACCACTGACATGTCTAGCATGCACTGACATGTTTCATCATTCATTGCAGTCTGATATGTCAATTTGAAGGACTTTCAGTGTTGGATGATGCAATACAATCTGATGTTGCATCATCCACATCAAGTAGCAGAACTCAACTCCACTGTCAATTCAGTCAGTTTAGAACCTTTGAGGGTGAAACATCAAAGTCTCTTAGCTTTGTTTCAAATTTATAATATCAGTGTTGTAAATATGTATAATTTCAATGCAAATCAGATTTGCTGAATTAGTTTTAAAGTTGTGTAATCCAATTTTTTGATTAATAGTACAAATTCAGAAACTATTTGTATCATAAGTGTATTCAGTAATGCAGTGTTATGTTGGTGTCTTGACTGAGGAAGACTGTACTAATGCATCATACAGCTCTTTAAAGTGACTAAACGTTGTGAGTATTCACCTGAGCAACAGAAATTATTAAAAATGAGAATTAAAAACAATTTTCAAAGTGTATGTGAACACCATAAAATTAAATATTTGGATAAATACCACCACTTATATGGAAATACATGTTGTGATCCATACAGTATTCATAAAAAAATAATAAAGAAATTGTTGTGTGAGACAACCGTCAGCTTTGCTGAAAAACACTCACATCTGGAACTACAGCTTGGGCCTGGGAAATCTCTATGTTCTAACAGTGAAAAAATAGTAACTAAGAGGGACAAGACTCATCATAGAAAAGAAAAACGCAAGAAAGTAAATTACAAGGAATCATACTCTGAATCTGATATTTCAGACCATGAAGTTGAACCTGATGAGGATAGCTTGTATGAACCAAAACATGTTAAATTGGAATCAGTTATCAAGCATGTAGCATTTTAGGAATTTCTCCAGTGAAAGCTCCAACTTAGCCAGCACAGAGGAGATATGCTGCTCAGTGGCGGCCCGTCAGATGAGGCAAGTGAGGCGCCGCCTCACCTGAAATTCCGCAAAGTGAAAGAAAAAAAAAACCTTCTGTCCGTAACAAAGGTATAAGAACTTTGCAGGATAAATGAAACACTGAAATTCACATTGTGATTCATGAATTAGGTTAAAGAAAGGCTTTCGAGAAGAGGAATGAATCATTATTTTTGCAAAGCAGCTAGCTGCATGTTTTAAGCGCTGAGAGGCGACCGGCTGAATCGTCTCGATGAGAAGTCGGTTTTGGGAACTGGGGATCAGAGAAGAGCCCTACAGACTGAACCCCCACCCCCACGGTCCGAGGTCTACCTAAAGAGGTGCCGGACTTCCAGTAAGAGAAAGGAAATTTCTGAGGCGACCCTCCATTTCGCTTAAACTGGAATCGCATCTCCGCTGTTATTGGAGAACCCAAGGATTGTGTATCCAATGGGCGCGGGAAAATGAGCAGATGACCCTTGTGAAAAGTGGTTTCACAGGCGATGACGCTGTTCGCCTCTATAAGCTTTGGAGTACGAAGATTTCTACGTAGCTTTAACTATTCGTCAGAGTGTATTTGAATCTAACTTTTTGTAGTGTGTTTTCAATCCTCTCTTCTGCGGGTGTTTGCTAGTTCATAGTAATGTTGAGTTTTTCTTTTTTTATTTTGTTATTGTTACTAAACAGCATATTTTGATTTTTGTTGGAAAATATGAATGGCCCAACAAACGACGTGATTTGTGTTCTGGAAGAAATTCCTTTTAAACACTGGAAAGATTATGATAACAAGGATGTTCTCATATCTGGAAGACCGACACCTATAATAAGTTCAATATCTAAAGATAAGAAGTGCGGCAAATCGTTTTTTAGGTCTTTCAATAAATCATAGTACGAGATTTTTCCCTGGCTTTCTGGTGCTATTACAAGCAAACTCTCTTTTGCTGGCCATGTTTACTTTTGAGCAATAAGAAAAATGTGTGGAATACAACGGGTTATTTTGATCTAAAAACTTTTCTCGTAGTGCAAAATTGCACGAAAGCTCTAAAGAGCATAGAACTAACCACGTAGGTCTAAAACGAATGGAAAAAAACAAACACTATTTCTGATATGCTCAAAGAAAATTGCTGCTCTTCGTGAAGTCAAGTTTAATGAAAAGGTCAGACTAAATAGGCTTTTTATGGAACATATAATCGATTTAGTTGTCGTTCTAAGCAAGCAAGAACTGCCTTTTCGAGGACATGATGAAACTATTTCCTCATTAAATAAAGGCAATTTCAAGGAAATGTTCCAAATGTTACTTCGTAGGAGCATCCGAGAATTAAAAGCACATTTTGAAGAAATACGAAGCTTCTTTTCTGGACAATCTAAAACGATACAGAATGATTTAATGGAGTGTATTCATGAATATATAAAAGTCCAAATAAATACCAGATTTGAAGATATGGGAAAGCTCGAGTTTCTGCAGCTAGTTGACAGCTCAAAATACCATAGTTATTCAGAGTCATTTCCATCCAGTGCCCTTAACACTCAAAAAATTTATCCAAACATTTTTACAGACACACAACGACTAAAAAACGAATTAGATTTTTTATATAATGATCACAACTTCAGGGAACTCAGTTTTCAGAAAACCTTGAAAACAATGAAAGAAAACGAGCTGAAAGATGTGTTACCAGAAGCCTACAAATGATTTTCTCTTGTATTGACACTGGCGTCAACAAGTTCTTCTGCTGAAAGGAATTTTTTCTTGTTTGAAGAGAATTAAGACTTACCTCCGTAATACAACGGCACAAGATCGTTTGTCTTCACTCGCTAAAATTTCAATCGAGAAAGAATTGCTGAACCATCTAATGTCTACTCAACCATTTTATGATCTGATCATAGACAAATTTGCAGCCAAAAAGGATCGCAGAATTGAACTTATTTATAAAAAATAAACTGAAAGCATTCTGTTCGAGCCCAAAGCAAATTAATTTCGTATTCCTCTGTTTTTAATTCCAGGTTTAAATTATTTTATACTTTTTTTATATAGAAATGTACTTCCTTAGCTTGACTTCTCCTGTACATAGTTATCACGAGCCTGGACTTCAGTTTGTGACCCGTGCTAAATGCACCTTCACTAATATGCCAATCGAACTGTGACTTTTATTCAAGCTCAAGAAACACTTCGTGAGAAAAAAATTATATTCAAATGATTTACTTTGAATTTTTTAAGAAGTGGATCTCCGATTGGCGTTGGGATGTGAGTGACGCATTGACTAGCTAAAGAAACCGCGCAAATTGCGTATTTTCGCTCAAGTGTATTACATAAAAGAATACTGGTGAAATATTTCTTTCTTTGTTGTAAAATTATCGAATAATTGTCTTCATAAAAATATTGTTGCAAAAGTAGCGTATATTACACACACACATATATAGAGAGGTATATGTACATTTTTTCTCTAAAATTTTTGGATTTTTTCGTGAAGAAAGACTCCCACGCCGTGTTTCATATATTTCTATAATTTTATTCCATTACTGTTGAATAATATTTGTATATAAGGGCTAAATTCCGAATCTCAGCGGATTTTAATGATTCAGCCGACTCGAACCCAGGACTTCAAAGATATCTAATGGGGGATACTGCCTTTGACATGAAACTTTTTGAAGGGGGGGGGGTTCTGCGCTTCTGCTGTATAACTGTGCATAAGTGCATATAACAATTTGGGGGGGGGCGCTTCAACAAATATTTTCCTATTGGTACGTACGCACATCTTGAATATTAATACAAAATGAAGCTAATTTAATAAAATGAAGAAAATGCAATAAATTATAGTTGTTTTAATAAAAATTTAATAAGGCAACTTCTTTGGCCGCTTTGCTTTACTTTCTCTTCTATTATCAAGAAATTATATTGCTTTCCGAGTTATATAAAAATCAAAGAATTTAAATAGGGAAATTATCTATAAAACGTACTTAGAAAAAGCTGTCTCGCCTAATAAGGGGGTGCAAACCACGACCCCCCCTGCTACGCCACTGATATATATATATATATATATATATTCGTATAACGTTATACGAATTTATATATTTTTCAATAACATATGTTTTACTGTTTTACATTTACATCAAGACCGTTCGCCTCACCAGCATTTTACACCACGAGCCGCCACTGATGCTGCTACAGAAAAAAAAAAAAGTTACCCAAATATCTGGTAATGTTTCACATAAACTGAATGATTTGTTTGAGGTTTATAATGAACTTAGTACTTCAAAATCAAAGGAGACAAAGCAACACAACAAATATGAAACATTAATTTCAAACCTTAAAACAAAGATAAATAATGTTACTAGTTTTGAAGAAAAGGTCAGGATTATTAGCTTGCTTCCACAATCATGGTCAATCTCCAAAATTTGTGCGCAATTTGAAGTCAGTGAATACTTCATACGAACAAGAAGAAGAATTGTACAAAATCATGGCGTACTACCAAGTTTCACTCACCAACAGCAAAGTGGCAAGAAGATTTCAGATAATACCTTATTCCAAGTAATCAGTTTTTATGAGGATGATGAATGCAGCAGATTGTGTCCAGGAATAAAAGATTTTGTCACCATAAGAAACAACTTGGGAGAAAAAGAACAAAGACAAAAGAAGCTAGTACTTTGCAACTTAAAAGAACTGTATAAAAGGTTTAAATAATTGCATTCAGAGGAAAATTTGGATTTTCCAAATTCTGTGAATGGCGTACAAAATAGTGTGCTAATATCAAAAGTTCAAAATGCAGATCTTGCATAGAACACCATACGTGGTACAATATATTTCAATAATACTGTTTAATATAAGTAGTGATAATACTGTTTCACACATTAATATAACTAATGTACAGTTACTAGAAGTCATCTCACTGCAACATCGAGCTTCCAAGGCAGCATAGTGATTTCGAACGATATATACTTCCATTGAGAAAGACATGAAATACATGTTGAAACTAGTCTGGAGATATATGGCTCATTTGGATATGAGTTGATTAGGCTTTTTAAGTTCTTCTAAGTTCAGTATTTTAAATATCGTTTCATTCCTTCGTCCAATTAATATTTTAAAATTGAAGTTGTCCGCTCTTGTCTACATGCCGTTTTAGATTCAGTTGCATGGGAGATGTCGTCATTCTTCATTGTACACTTGCTTAAAGTATTTTAAATTGTTTTTATCCTTGAGTTCAACTTGGTGTGCAATATGGTATTGTATGCTCGACATGGTTTTACATCACATGGCTTCGGCTCTTAAAAACGAGAGTTTTATGTTTACATGCCACTTATCTTCTTATCAATATTTTAGCCTAGTTGACCATTTTTAGTAACCATACATTAGCTATATTAATGGGTGAAACAAACAGTATTATTGCTACTTATATTAAGCAGTATTATTGAAATGCTGTGTACTAGTTGGGGCACCAGACACACATTCAGTATGTGTGTGCTATATACATCATAATGTGAAGATGATGATTAATGGGGCAAAACTTAATTATACTTACAAGAATTGCTTTCACATACGGTTTGTAGCATGAAGAATGAAGTGTGTATGCTTAACGGATATCCACTCTGCCCTGGTCAACATTTTGTTTTAGAATGCCTGGATTCATTCCAAGATGATATATTCCAAATATCCTATAAACAGTGGGCTACAACAGATTGATGCACTTTAGTGGCAATTATAGAGCCATATGCAGAATTCAAGGAAAGCTTTCTCAGGAAACTTAATACTTTGAAAAAAACATCATTACATAGCAACAGAGCAAACACGTTTCCTTAAGACCAAGAAAGCACTCCTAAATTCTGATGGGTGTATACTACTTTGCGACTTTTCAGAAAACTTTACTTTTGTGGTACAAGATGAAATTCAATCGTACCACTGGGTGAATAGCCAAGCTACTCTTAACCCGTTTGTTTGTTATTTTAAAGCTCATGACAAATTACAACAAGTAAGTTTTTGTGTAATTAGCAATTTAATGACACACAAATGCAACATCAATACATAAATTTCTACGAAAACTTTTACCCATCTTAAAAGACCATCTTCCCAATGTGAAAAGAGTAATTTATTTTACAGATGGTGCTGTAGGACAATAAAAAAAAAAAAAAAAAAATTGTTAACCTAGTACACCATAAGAAAGATTTCAACCTAGAAGCTGAATGTCATTTCTTTGCCACTTCTCATGTGAAGTGACTTGTAACAAGGGTATCCTTACAACTTATTGACAAACATATTTTTTTTTATTGGAGGTTTAACGACCACCGTGAGCAACTCAATGGGCTATAAGCAGTCGCCCGTCCCTAATTTAGGGACACTGGTTCCAGGGAAGGGAGAGAGCCAGTGCCGTAAGACAAACACAACATCCATGCCTGACCGGGATTCGAACCCGGACCCCTTACGGACGAATGATCAGAGGCCAGCGCCTTAGACCACTGCGCCACCGGGCGGCACAAACATATTTTAACACTAGAAGACATGTTCAAATACTGTACAGAAAAAATGAAAGGAATACAATTTTTTTTGTATCACAAAAAAGCTATTGATGAACAAAATGCCATACTTGAAGATAGATATGCTTCTGTTTTAAAAATAGCAAACACTAGAATTCATTATGGCTTTAACAATAGATTAAGAATTCAGCTTGTGTCAAGCAGCAAGAAATATGAAATTGTTAACATATCTAAAGTTTTTGCAAATACAGAACTTGCAAAAGAATCCAAAAAAATTGGCGATTACAATTGCATGTGTGTATGAATCAAAATGGTGGCTTGTCATTATAAAAGAATGTTCTGAAGAACACAGAGATTACAAAATTCAGTTTTTTCATCCACCAGGGCCAGGAACATCATTGTTTTCTTTGCCAACTAATGACCAAGCATGGGTTTCACAGGCCAACATTTTAAAAGTCCTCACACCACTGCAACTGGAAGAGGGCACAACATTACCCCAAAACTGTCGTTGTCTTTGACGCAGTTGCTAGTAGGCCATCTAAAACACATCTGAACGAATGTTCTAATTTGCTGTCCCATAATTTTATTTTCCATATTAACTTTCTACCATGTTGTATAAACAGGTGAACTACTTCTATGGTGGGCATATACATTTTTGTAGACTGAAATGGGTCAATTTGTATTATTATTTCGGAAACTATAGTGAAACACAAAACAAAACTTTGAGAATATTTAGATACGCAATATACGATAGTCCTCAGAAAAAATAAGGTGTTTATCTGCTACCCCTTTTGATTTATTGTATCCCAAAAATGGAAATTTTTGGCAATGTTCCAGTTATAAAATATTTTCTGATTAAAAAAGGGAAACATAACACATGTTGAAAATATGCTTTAACATTCTTAGCAACACATGAGGATTGCCTGAAAAAATATTCATTTTGTGTTGAAGTACCCTTCTGTTATGAAAATGCTGCCGAAAAGTGGTGAAATCAGCAGTGACCTTGAACTTTGACCCCCCCCCCAACCTGACAAATTATTAATTATTAAGCTATGAAAATGAAGTACAGGTTATTACCTCTAATTTGGCACCCATTAGGTGTCATTATCTCCACAATTACTCAATTTGTGTTAATTAACGATAGCCCTTGTTTTTGCTCATTTGGGGGGGGGGGTAGGTGAGAACCTATATCTTTAAAGGGGTTGGGAAAATAAATCCCAAACTTTGTTTAAAAGGTACTATTTTGGTGTACTGTAACATGATAAAAAATGAGGAGAATCAAGAAACCCACAACTACAAGCACCTGGCGAATTCATACGGAATGATCCTATTTTGTTAAAAGCGAAATTAATGGTCTAAAACATTACTGCCCTCACATTGTGCAGAGGAAGTGACTCTACAAAGAATGAAAGATGGCAACAAAAAGTTGAAGTTCTAATTTCGAACTTCAATTTGTTTTGTAAAAAACAGGAAAGATGCCTTTTCAAAACCTAAACAACATAACTTGTATTCTGATCTAACTTTCAGTTTAACAAAGTGGCTGGCCAGGCATGCTACATATGCTACTTCACCGACGGTGCGCAGGAAGTCGGTTTGTGATGTCAAAGTTCCATCAAGCCCCAGATATCGGTCTTTGAGCCTCAATTTCAGCAGGGGGAGAGTGGGAGTAGCCTTTTCCTTTCTCAAAGAGTGAATCTATGCATATTAATAGATTGTGCCCACTTATTTATTTTGGAGAGGACTGTTTTTCCCGACATGTGAAGTTGATGATAGAAATGTGTTTGCTAATTAATAGGAGAGTTTCAAAGAATGCAAATAAATTCTTAAGTTAATAATGAAATTTGTTCACCAGTCCATCTGGAAAGGCAATTTTTCAAGCCTGGCAACTAAAGCAACTTTTACTGCTGGCCACTTTGTTTAACCCAGTCACCACGTAGTGAGGGGCAACCATTAATTTTTTATCTTTATATCCAAATTAATTGAAATACAGAGCAAAGAGATCTCTCATGTTCACTTCACTAATTCCATTCTCTTGTTTTATGATTTGAAATATTCTGAAAACAGATTCCATTCTTCACCTTTGCTGAATCAGTATTCTCCCATCAGATCAGCAAATGTTCATTTGGCAGAAGTTGATTGTCCACTTCTGTTTAAATGGCCTCCAATTTCTCCAGTTCCATGTGTGTGCCCTAGTTTCAGGGTCCACCCACAGTTTTGAGTGATTAACAGTTTTGTGCAGGAAGAAACCATCTTTTTCAATTGTCTAATAAGCTATCTATGTGTCTGTTATCATAGTGGTTTCTTTTGAAACCTGCATTTCTTTCATTTTTTAAATCAAAGTAATCAACATATTGCTGATACACTTGCTTTCTAGGCACACCTATAAACTCCAAAATCCCTTCGAATTATTCCCAGACTTCTACCACCCTTCCTAAATTACATTTTTTTCCTCTTCTAATTTTAATTTCATCAAATTCTGCTACTGTACCTGGTCCACCAATTTTCCCATCTATTTCAAATTTTTCAGCTGAACCTCCAAAGTGTGACTTCTGTTTGGTGTTTCTGAATATTAAGGAATCATTACAGTGTTACCTGAAAAAGCAACGTTACCAGTGTTTGTTTTTTTTACATTTTAGACTGCCGCTGTAAGTGTGTCACTACGCAATAGTTTTCTGACACTTGTCAGTTATATCCAGAGCTGTGCTCCCCTTTGGGGGGGGGGGCAGCTCTGGTGGATAAAAACTGACATAGATGATTATTCTGTTCTCAAGATGCCATGGACAAAAATGTCACTCCTTTCATCAGCCAATGGAGTATGTGCACTGCAGAAGGAGAGATTGATTTCCCACTGAAAAGAAGAAAATTATGATTTTATAGATTTTTTTTTCACTCCATTCTACATGCAGTTGAACCTTGTTAAACCGCTATATTTTGTTCATTGTGCTAAGTTGGCAGTTTAAAGAGGTTCATTTAAGAAAAGGATCACATTGATTGAACGACAGTATGAGGAATAAATAAAACAAACACACATTCTTAGGTACCAGATCTCTAATTCTGAGAATGTAGAGCTTGAAATTACAGTTGGGTTAAGTTCACAACAAAAATTCTTAAAACAATGCAGCTTCTTGCATTTTCCAACATCAATATTTTGTTTATCAGTACCACTGTCATTTGCACAGTGATTTGTGGTTATATTCAGCGTTGCATTCATACAGTTTTTTCCGGGTTGGGCAATTACAAATTTTGAGGGGGCTGAAACTTGTTGACTGATTATATACATATAATCACAATTTTGTTATTCTTATACACATTAATTTATATAAAAATTTTAAATAGAGAATAAAAAAAAATCTTATGCCCATATATCGCAAATGCAAATTCTAAGAGATCTACACATACAAGTGATTAAAAATGTTATAGCTTTGCTTTACGTATTATAAATATTTAATGGGAATTATCGAGGATAAATATTTATAATACTGAAAGTAATAAGCTTTACTTTAATTCAGTAATACACCACAGATTTTATTGTGTGGTGGTATAAAATATTGAGGATGCTAGTAAGATAATGCTGTGCTGGAGAAAATGTCCCCCAAAACATTAGGAGTAGTAAAACTGTCTTCGCCTTACTACAAGCCTGTTTCTGAATAATTAATACACACAACTGACGTGGACTAGGAACATCAAACAGAAGTCATTGCTATTTTCACGTTTATAAGTGAGTCACGGGATATAACCACAGGTGGTGCCCGATGAGAATTTTTCCGTGACTCACTTATAAACATGGAAAGAGCGATGACTTCTGTTTGATGTTCCTAGTCCACGTCAATTGTGTGTATTAATTATTCATTCACCTCCTAGTTATTTATTCAATTGCTGTTTACCATCTTTGGTGAATCCCCAGCATGATGCGGGGCTCCAAAAAACAACGTGCCATGTGGTTTGGCAGTTCATCATATGCGAGTCTGGAGAATTCGAGGCCACTGTGGTGAAGTGATAGCATGTCCGACGCGTAACTGGAAGACCCTGGGCTTGATTCCCAGTGATGGTCGAAGAGAATTTTTCTGTGACTCACTTATAAACATGGAAAGAGTGACGACTTCTGTTTGGTGTTTCTGAATATTAAGGAATCATTACAGTGTTACCTGAAAATGTATGGTGTAAACTGTAAACCATTTCCCTGCCATTTGGTTTTTTTTTTTTTTTTTTTTTATTGGAGGTTTAACGACCACCGTGAGCAACTCAATGGGCTATAAGCAGTCGCCCGTCCCTAATTTAGGGTCACTGACCCCAGGGAAAGGAGAGAGCCAGTGCCGTAAGACAAACACAACATCCATGCCTCACCAGGATTCAAACCCGGACCCCTCACAGACGAATGATCAGAGGCCAGCGCCTTAGACCACTGCGCCACCGGGGCGGCGCATTTGGTTTCAGCCCCTTTAGATTATAGTAAAAAAAAAGAACTAACTAACCGTTTGGATGCCAGTTTGAGGTGCCTCGATTTTTTTTTATCACAGAGTGTAAACCACCCACTGCCAGAAAAAGAAACCTTATTATTGGACAATTTCTAATAATTTGCTATTGATAAAAATTAGGTAGCAAATATTTTGTTGTATTGGAAGCACTAACGTTGCGTTAGCTACACTGAGGCTTAACCTTATACATGGAAAATCGGCATCCAGAAGACTGAAATTAAGCTGAATGCCAGCTTCCAAAATATGATGATGTATTGCAGAGCAAACATATCTACTCAGTGGAATTAGGTTTTTATAGCGGAAGTAGTCCGAGTTGTCAGTGCTTCAAAGATTGTCCCTTCAGCGAAGACTGTATGATGTTTTATAGAAAGATGATAGAAATTTCATATTGAATTAAATGTGGATGTTATTTTTTTATTATTATAATATTTTCCCTCATTTTCTTAATTTTTTTAATTAATTACTTCAAGTATTTAGCTATAAATGAACACAATCACAATCAGTAAGGGGACACGCCTAAAAACCTACGGGAGGGGGGGGGGAATGTCTGTTCGCCAATGTCTAAACTTTAAACACCACTCTCCTACAAGTCTTTCCTTCATCAAGTTCGGAACATACAGTCTACCTATTCTCCGATAAATATCCATTACTCTTTTCCCTTATGTGTGAAAAAAAAAACAAAAAAAACGGATGACAGTGCAAATTTCACAACTGACAGGAGCATCAATTGCAGAACATAATGGCCGATAGCATGGCATGTGGAAAGAGGCAAGCATTATGTAAAGCTAAGGTGCATGCACGAGCTGGCTACTGTGCTTAAATCACCCAGTACATTGCAATAGAGGTTGAAATCCGAATAGCCCTCATAGTAAGGGTAATAAAAGTTTTCTCCACCTCCCTTATATCCAGGACATACTTCCAATCAGAAAGATTTGGATTATCACACCATCATGCCCAGAATCCAATACCCTCGATTCTCTTAACATTAAATTTTCTTTTGCATTTTTGAACTTCACTTTTAGTTGGTAAAGTTCGATGAACACTTACCGCACGTGGGGCTTGGCTTTCAATTCATATTTTCGTTATGTGGATGCGGCACGGGGTTGTTGTTTTTTTTTCCATTTGGCCACGGTTCACTTCTTTTTTTTTTTTCCGTTGGAATTACTCGGGTTAAGAATAAATATTGAAGTAAATGAGGATGCAGCAAAGGAAAAACTCATTTGGTGATGAGGCAAAATAATTCCAACGGAAAAAAAAAAAAAAAGAAGTGAACCGTGGCCAAATGGAAAAAAAAAACAACAACCCCGTGCCGCATCCACATAACGAAAATATGAATTGAAAGCCAAGCCCCACGTGCGGTAAGTGTTCATCGAACTTTACCAACTAAAAGTGAAGTAAGTGTTCATCGAACTTTACCAACTAAAAGTGAAGTTCAAAAATGCAAATGCATTAATGCACGTTAAAAAATATAACCTCCAATATCGGAAGTAAATTGAAATTAAATTTTCTTATAAAAATGCCAAATTTGGGCTCTACACCTGAAGTGCTACATGTTGGAGGTATTTATATTTCCCAGTGTGATTCTCTGTGAGCCACTAAGCGATATAAACAGTTCCACAAAAGAACACAAGAGAGTAAAATAATAACACTTTCGTAAATTTAAATAGCACACTTTGTTTTTCGGATGGTCTTTAATATGCAGTTGAACTGACTTTCTAAACTTGTTGCATTTAGACGACAGTGATATCACATTTTTGTAACGGGAATAGTATTAGCCACTAACACTCTTCGCTGGTTTGGACAGTCTTTACTACACAGTTTAATGAATTAACAAAATAATTAAAACTAAATGTAAGAAATAAGAAGGTAATTGTGATTTGAGATATTTGTAACATTTGTTCAGTAGTATTTTGATTCAAATGAATTTCTTTACTTTTTAAAATAAGTGTCTTACTTACATTTTAGACTGACGTCCTCTTGTTATATCCTTAGCTGTGTGTGTGTGAAGGCAGACAGCTGAGAATGTAACTTATCTTAAATGAATAACTTGTAATCTAAATTATAAACAATCTTACCAGCGACTGATCACATAACAGTGTCGACAGAATTACACAAATTTGTTCCAATCCACTTTCACTATTTTCCCCATCTCTAGGATAAATTCACCATGGTCGTTTTTCCTACATCGAAGCAGATGCAACTTCTGTGCAGCAGTTGTACTAATCCGATATTCTCAACCTTGCCAGAATATGCTTTTGCCTACAGTGAAAACACCTAGGCTCTGTCAGCAAAAGAATGTGTGAATACATATATATACTCACCCTACATTCCTTGTAGGAATAACACTATTTTTAGCATGTTTTCAAAAACAACAGCAACAAACCTAGGCTGTGGTTGCTGCTACTCAAGAGCTACCACAGCCTGGGGTACGGAAGGTTAAAGACCACCATTAGAACCTCGATAGGTTATAAACAGTTGCCTATAACTAATTTAGGGATGCTGGCTCCAGGGTAGGGAGAGCGCTGGAGCAGTAAGACAAGCACAATATGCCTCAAGGGGACTTGACCTGCACCCATCTCAGAAAAATGGTCTAAAGCCAGCACTTAAACTAATGAGACACTAGAACAGCTGTCAAAATTTTGTGAACACATCGTCGCAAGCAGAAACCCCTAGTTCACACACCATTTCAGACAAATTTCTCTCTCCAAAGTTAATTCACATTCTAATCTGCAAACAATAAAGGTGCAAAAAGATCTGCCATGTTGTTATTCGCCGCCCCGGTGGCGCAGTGGTCTAAGCGATGGCCTCTGATCATTCGTCCGAAAGGGGTCCGGGTTCGAATCCCGGTGAGGCATGGATGTTGTGTTTGTCTTACGGCACTGGCTCTCTCCCTTCCCTGGAACCAGTGACCCTAAATTAGGGACGGGCGACTGCTTATAGCCCATTGAGTTGCTCATGGTGGTCGTTAAACCTCCAATCAAAAAAAAAAAATGTTATTCCATTCACAGAGTAATGATCATCAAAATAAAAGATGGGAATCACCTGTAAAAGAAAAATTTGAGTGATAAGAAACTCCTTCCAGAATTCTAACCAACAATATCTTGTGGCAGGAAGGCATGAAAAAGATGTTGCACTGCTTTTTACAATTCTAATTGTTTTTTGTTTATTGAAGGTTTAACTACCACTGTGAGAAACTCAATGGGCTAAAGCAGTCGCCCATCCCTAATTTAGGGCCACTGGCTCCAAGGTAGGTAGAGCCAGTGTTGTAAGGCAAACACAACAGCCATGCCTCACCGGAATTCGAACCCGGACGAATGATCAAGACCACTGCGCCACCGGGTCGGCAATTACTAGGTGTTGACACACCTTAAAATGGACGAGGCTTATATCTTAAACTTAATTGCAAACTTTCTAGTAGATTTCGCATGATTGAGGAACATACTTATTTGGTATTTTGGCACAATTATTCTCAATTAATCTCGTAGTTTGGAAGTTGAAAAACCCCAGCATGGTATCAACATTTGACTCCACAAATAAGAATAATTCAGGGTAATCGTATCAAATTCCATAAATCTGGCTAACTTACCATTCGACCAGGATTCCTTTCATTGCATAAACCATGTTATGACTGTTAATTACACGACTACAAATACAAACCTGAAAGCAAACTTGGGATTTTAACTGCTCCGAAAACGAAACTGCTAACTTTTTCAAACCAAGGCTGATTCAAACACACCACGGAAGAACAGTCCTTCCCTCACGATTACGATTATGATCAAAGGCGCAGATCCCCCCAGAGCTGCTTGGTGGCGCAGTGGCCTAAGCGATGGCCTCTGACCATTCGCCCAAAAGGGGTCCGGGTTCGAATCCCTGTGAAGCATGGATGTTGTGTTTGTCTTACGGCACTGGATCTCTTTTTTCCTGGCCGGGTGACTGCTTATAGCCTACTGAGTTGCTCACGGTGGTCGCTAAACTTCCACTCAAAAAAAAAAAAAAAAAAAAAACCGTCTCGAGTAGTACTAATACTGGAGACGGATTGGCTTTGCTTCTCATGGCTACTCATTTCCTATGGTGACCAGTCGTCCTCATTTTCTGGGGACATTCCAGAGTTTCAATGTTTTTTTTTTTTTTTATTTTTTATTGGTTGGTTGGTTGGTTGGTGTGATTTTAGCGGCGCAAGGGCCCCCGACGAAGGGCGAAAGAGTGCCATGTCAGAGTAATAAAATAGAAATAAACAACAAAAATCGAAACATAAAAAAAAAATAATTATAAAACGGTAGCAAGAAACGGTGTTTAAGGCCAGTTGGTGCACCTTTCCCCCGGTGACTGTATATAACGTAAATATCTTTTTATCTTTAATAAAGACTTTCTGAAGTTCTGATCATTCGTCCGATATGGGTCCGGGTTCAAATCTCGGTGAGGATGAATGTTGCGGTTGTCCTATGGCACTGGCTCTCTCCTTTCCCTGGTGCAATGGCCCTAAGCCGCCCCGGTGGCGCAGTGGTCTAAGGCGTTGGCCTCTGATCATTCGTCCGTAAGGGGTCCGGGTTCGAATCCCGGTCAGGCATGGATGTTGTGTTTGTCTTACGGCACTGGCTCTCTCCCTTCCCTGGAACCAGTGACCCTAAATTAGGGACGGGCGACTGCTTATAGCCCATTGAGTTGCTCACGGTGGTCGTTAAACCTCCAATCAAAAAAAAAAAAAAAAAAAAAATGGCCCTAAATTAGGACTGCTTCTAGCCCACTGAGTTGCTCATGGTGGTCGTTAAATCTCCAATTAAAAAAAAAAAAAAAAAAAAAAAACACCAGCTTCCCAAAACTCTACTGGCCGCCGCTCGCAGTTTTAGGTTTCCAGCAAAGTTGTACTACTCCATTCGCGAGGGTATTTCCAGATATCTTATTCTAACCTCCTTGATTAAGGCAGATTCCCTGTATATTGATTCTTAAAAAAAAAAAAAAAAAAAAGAAAGCCTGCCTTTTGACAGAAATACTTGGCTTTAAAAACCTGTATGCTACTGAAAAACATACTATGAAGATATACGTATATAAACATATCTAGTGTCCACCTCCCCTAAAACTAAAGTGCAAAATCCCTAGAACTCTCTTTAAAACAATAATCATATGTATTCTCATTACGTGTGCGTGTACAAAAACCAGGACCCTTTTTTCAAAAATCCTGGATCCTCCAAATCAATAACCATATATATATTCTCATTACGTGTGAGTGTACAAAAACCAGGACCCTTTTTTTAAAAATCCTGGATCCTCCAAATAACTTGGAATCGAATCAGTTGAATCCTAACGGAAGCCATTGAATTGCTCTTGTTAATGCCGTATCAAATTGCCTCGATGCACAGCCTGAGACTAAGGAAACGGTTAGAAACGAAATAGAATAATAGTTCTGACCTCCTTGCCTGAGCATGTTGGAGGCTTCCTGCTTCCTACCATTCCTACTGCGTGGTGGAGTACTTGCCCGCCTCAGCTCAGCGTCTGCGCTGCGATGCTGCTGATCCCAGGAGAGGAGGGAGCATGCGCTGTATGTGTTGTACAGGGCTACTGGCTAGGTAGAGGAGATGTCTCAGATGAAGCTGTTGTGGAATTTTCTTTTGTGATAATATGCTATCGCTTGATTTCAGCGGAGAGGGTTCATTTCTTGTCATTTTGCACCTCAGAAAATTTAACGATGTTGATGGTGTGTACGATTGAGATATTTATAGAGAGGGGATGGTAGTATTACTTAGCTGACTTACGCAAAGCCTCAAGAGTCTGACATGGTAGGCAGACATTTTGTGCCATTTTTCGGTTTTGAGTTTCGTTTTCATATACAATTTAAGAGAGAGAGAGAGAGAAAAAGAACTGCTGTGAAACTTGGTGCTTCTTTGTGATAAAACAATGAGTCGTGAATGATTGGTCATCTTTCCTAAATGTTCATTTAGTCCCTTTGTTTGACATTTTGATGAATTAGTATAACTGATTCGCGTTTTGTATGATTCCAGCTCCTGGAATACGGTCTTTCCAGATGTGCGGTATATTTTCTTTCATTTCTAAATCATATGATATGAAGTATTCAACAAGGAAAATTACATTTCGTCTTTTTTTAAATACTTTTACTGTGCAATTCAAAATGATTACCAAAACTACAATATACACCTGTTTAGCGATTGCTCCAGAAAAGTGCGCAGTAATTCATGTGTGATCGATCGGGAAAGGACAATAATTTTATTTGTACTACGCAGAAATTAAGTAAATTTCATATACATATGTTCTTGAACTTTCGTAGAAATATATATATTTAATAAAATTCACCAGTTAATGCTGCTTCGTTTTACACCTATTTTTTGAATGTTAAACAATTTTTAAGGAAAGGTGTAGAACACTGAGTTAGATGAACAGTGTTTTACTGAAGGGGTAAAATCAGAAGTGGGCAGTAATTTATTTGGAAGGGGGTTATTGTTGTTTTATAACATATAGAAAATGTTAAATTTTGCAAAATCGTACCTTCTGAGTTTAATAAAATTAATGTTGGTTGGGTATTTGTAATTTTTAGGAGTGACTTCAATAGCTGAACTTGCAACAACACATGCTGTTGCATATTTTGGAGCACACCAATCCAAACCGGTGCTGTGGTCTAAGTCCTGGCGCCTGACCATTTTTACAAGTTGGGGTCTGGGTTCAAGTCCTGGTGTGCTGCCCGGTGTGGGGTCTGGGTTCAAGTCCTGGTGTGCCGCCTGGTGGCGCAGTGGTCTAAGCGTTGGCCTCTGATCATTCGTCCAAAAGGGGTCCCGGTTCGAAACCCGGTGAGGCATGGATGTTGTTTGTCTTACGGCACTGGCTCTCTCCCTTCCCTGGAACCAGTGACCCTAAATTAGGGACGGGCGACTGCTTATAGGGCCCATTGAGTTGCTCACGGTGGTCGTTATACCTCCAATAAAAAAATAAAAAATCCTGGTGAGGTACATGGATGTTGTATTTGTCTTATGGCACTGGCTCTCACCCTTCCCTGGAACCAGTGGTCCTAAATTAGGGATGTTGTTGTCTTATGGCACTGGCTCTCACCCTTCCCTGGAACCAGTGGTCCTAAATTAGGGATGGGCGACTGCTCATAGCCCATGGAGTTGCCCATGGTGGTTGTTAGGCTTCCAATAAAAAAAAACCAAGAAGTATAACTGTTCTGGTAGGAAATAATGATTGGCCATCTCAAAGTTTACGTTATGTAATGCCTAAAATGTTTATAATTTTGATAGGTGGAATGGGGCAGTGTGGATATATGGTTGAAGATAATATAACAAAGTTCAATGGTTGATACATATATATGCAAACTTTATCAAATTGATTCCAATGTTAAAAAGTGACAGCAAACTTTGTAGCATACATTGTGTCTGTAATTGTATATATATATTTCTGCCATGAATTTGTATGGAGAAATTTGGGCAATGCATGTGATTATATAAATGCCAATATATGATGTTACACTACAGTGAACTAGCTAGCATTTCAATTATCAGTGCATCAGGTGTTAATGAGACAGAGAAACTAGCAATAAATAATTAATTTTCATTATTTAACATTTCATTTCTATAAAGCAAATGTTATTTTTCAGAAGTACTTATTTGTATTCAAACAAATTTGCTTGAAATGTATGGAAATTATATTAGGGCATCAAGTACTTCCGTTAACAGGACAGAGAAAATTATATTATTTATTATTCAACATCTCATTTTTGTAAGCAAATCTTATTTTTCTTTACAAAATTGCAACATTTTGGTGTTCTAAGTCAAACAAAAATTTACATGAAATGTACAGAACTACTTGGTGTCTTGATAAAAGGAAGGCTATCCCTACAGCAGAATAACCTAAAGCTTGATCAATGTAAAGTTTATTCCATTTAGCGTTCCAGTGGGGCAGGGGAATAGATACCCTTTTCCAACCAGATTTTTTTTTAAATGATCAAGTTCATGAATAATTAATGTACTTATTTTAAATAAATTATAGTCAAAGTGTCCACATTTTTATAAAAGTTTTGATAACTGAAATTTGTGAATATGGAGGTAAAATGTTCTGCTCTAAGCTTCATAAGATACAAAAGAAATTCAACAAAAAACTAAAGGTTCAGAAACAGTGAAAGCTTTTAGGAAGTGAAAAGACATTTTGGTAAATGTGTATTTGAGCTTCCTAAATTATTGCGCTAGAAATTTACAAAATTTTGAAAAAGTGAGATGCACATGATTTTAAAGTATGCAATTTCATGGCAAATAGTGAAAATATTTCGGCTGAACATCCGTGTTCGGCCCTCAGCTAGTTCCGAAAGCAATAAAAGATAGCGCCACGGTAGCACTTCACCTCTTCTCTGCTCTTCTCGCACTTTCACGTGAAATGCGTTATAGCTACTTATGTCACTTACTTCTCTGTCTCTACTCCTGTGTTACATACGTTTTTTTTTTTTTATCTCTGCTCCTGCGATATGTGGAATTGGAAAAGGTTCTTTAATGAAGTTTGGAAGGATTAGGAAACCTCTATTTCGTGGTGTCAACAACAGGCTTTATTTCCCACCTCTAAAAGATGTTCAGAGGGCCATCTCATGACTACATGTCGATGCGTCTCATCGTTTAGGACAATTCAGATGTCTGAAGAAGCACGCTTCAAGGAATGCTGAGTACTCTTCCCGTGCACTTGGTACATGGTTTTTATGCTAAGATTCCGATTGATAGTGATTATGACGTATTGTTTTGCCAAAGGATTGTCTTATGATAAGGAAATTGAAGAAATTTCACATGGCGATGTTACCACATCCACTGAGACAGTTAGCAACTGGTATTCGTATTGCAGACAACTGGTCTCGGAGTTTATGGTGGCCTCGCAATGTGAGGAAGGAAGGCTTGGTGGTGATGGAATCATCGTCAAAGTGGACGAAGCCAAAGTGGGCAAATGGAAGTAAAACTGCGGTCGTCTTGTCGAGGGCACCTGGATTCTTGGTATCTTTGAACGAGATACCAAGCGTTTCAGGGTCGAAATCTGCCCTGATAACAACAGATCGGCAGATACATTGCTGCCCCTCATCATCAAACACGTAGAGCCAGGAACAACGATTATGACGGACCAGTGGGCTGCATATCGGAATCTGCCAAGCTCTGGCTACACTCATTTCACTGTCGACCACTCCCTTAACTTCATTGATCCCATCACAGGCGCCCATACTGTAGAGAGCAATTGGCATCCCCTGAGAAATAAATTAACACAGGGGAACCACAAAATGTACTTGGCAGACCATATTCTGGAATATTCAGACGGAATTGCTGTCTTTCCTCTGAACATTGTTTTGAAGTTCTGATTCGTACGATCAGACAGTTCTTCCCTGGCAGATAAAAATTTACTTGCTTTTTTTCTGCTAGCTAGACAGTCTTCTATTCATGAGGAAAACTATTCTTCCGTCTTAATAAATATTTCTCACATATGCCAAACTGTACATTCAAAAGGTCCTTTTAAGGGCCACCTTTAATCAATATTATTCACTTCGTTTGCCACTTTCACAACGTAACGCTTCACGATGTAGCAATAACGTGTCTCCATCTCTCGTCGCTTCATCAAACTATTTTTGGGCCGAACACGGAAGGGTTACCAATATTTCATCTTTATAATGCATTTTAAAGATTTTTACCATAATATTTACCTGCAAGTATGACGCTGTGAACGAAAGCTGCGGCAGGCCTAACATAATGCTGCAGCGATGATGTCGAGCTTTGCTCCGTTGAAACGAATGTTCACTCCAGCGGCCAACTCACGGGCGGAAGACTACAATAGCAGCCGGGTACATTCTTGGCAGGAAAGAGTAACATATTGCAGTGCTATGCTACAGAATATAGTTCTTCAGTTTTTTATCACTGATTTTAAATTTAAAGCACATGCTGACAATTTCTTTGTTGTTTCGCATGTGATTCCCTCGCACCAAATATAAAGTTTGGAGATGCCTTCCTGGTTTGTATAGATGAGTTAAAGTAGATCACCAATGGAAATTAGATGGGAAGTCAGAAACTTAAGTTTTGGTTCTGGTTTTAACAGCTTGGATTTGCACCTCATTTGGTATCGCAGTTCACTTTTTGTTCTGCTATTAAGTCATTCATTTTTTAGTCTTGCTTGCACAAACTTACTGTTGAGGAGACAACAAAGAAAAGGGGATAAATGTGGATCTATTTTCTGTAGCATAGCACTGCAAAATGGATTGCTCACCTGGCAACATCTCTTGTACTCTTACGGCCGTGAATTGGCAGCTGCAATGAACCTTCGTTTCAACGGTGCAAAGCATGACGTCGCTGCTGCTTATGTTCACAGCGTCGTGCTTGCAGTTAAAATATAAGGGTATTTTTATACAAAAAAAAAATGGTAAAAATCTTTAAAATTCACTATCAAGATGACATTTTTTCACCATTTGCCATGAAATTGCATTCTTTAAAATCTGTATGCCTCACTTTTTCGTAATTTTTTTAAATTTCCAGCAAAATAATTTAGGAAGCTAAACTACACATTTACTGAAATTTTGTCTGATCATGAAAAGCAATGCATATGCTTAATTCTTTAGCATTGTTTGGTATTATTAGTATGAGGGGAAGGTCACAGTTGGGTGATAAGCAAACCCTGTAAAGATGTTCCCAACTGCATTGCTTTCTGTCTGTTTTTTCATGCGTAGTTGTACAATTTGAGATCATTAGCTTCTTTTTGTCAGTTTGCTCATTCTTTGAAAAGGGGATGAACAAAAAAAATTTCAGTAAATGTGTGATTAGCGTTCTAAATTATTTCGTCGAGAAAATGTTAGTACCTGGAAAAAGTGCAACATACAGATTTTAGTTAGAGTATGGAAATTAATGGCAAATGGTGCAGAAATTTCATATTTTAAATGTCTTTTTAGAATTTTATCGCAATATTTTTCTTTAAGTGTGATGCTGTGAAGAGACACTGCGGTAGGCCTAGCGCTTTGCTACCACGATAACGTCAAGCTTTGCTTCGCTGCGACGTGTAATTCATGTGCGGATGACTACAAGTGCAGCCGCGTACGTTCTTGCCAGGAGAGCGAAGCATCGTATACTACGGTACAGAATATAGTTTGCTCATGTTTTGTCATTGTTTTTTAAGTAGATGTTGAGAAATGTTTCATTCCTTCGCACACGATTCCATTTTCCAATTAGAAAGTACGAATATGCCTTTCTATGTTGTACAGAAAACTGGGGAAGACGCTATTTCTACATCAGTTGACAAACTAATAGATCAGAATTCATCTCTTCCTTTCATGTATTTGTAGCTTTTCGTTTAGCAAGTGAAGTAACTTTTTAGACCATTTTAAAATCGTTATTTTAAAAATTTTACAAGTTATAATAAAATAAATATTTTTTCCGAAATTCGTTTGTCTATGACTCAATTCATTTTTGCAGAAAATTTTTGGTGAAATATTTGTGTTCGCGGAAAGTTTTTGGTTTTATACAACTCTGCTGACTCATATATTTTACAAATGAAAGAGGTTTTTTCCGGTTTTTCCTGCCAACAACATAAAGGATGCAACAAAATAAAGGGCAGATAATCAGGAGCTATTTTCTGTAGCATATTACTACAAGATTTATCGCTCTCCTGCCAACAACGTAACCGCTTTCTCTTTTGCTCTTCTGCCTGTCATTTGGATACAGCAACAAACCTTCCTTTTAACTGAGCAAAGCTTGACATCGTGGCAGCGATGCGTTAGGCCTACCGCAGTGTCTTTTCACAGCATCACACTTACAGGTAAATATTACGATAAAAATCTTTAAAAACATTTAAAATAAGAAATTTCTGTACCATTTGCCATTATTTTCCATACTCTAAAATCTGTATGTTTCACGTTTTTTTGGTACTAACATTTTTCCAACGAAATAATTTAGGACGCTAATCTACACATTTACCAAGATTTCAATCTAAATATTTGGCATGCCTTCTGAAAACAGAAAATTGTAGACTGCATTAATTGGTAAACAAATGTAGTGAAATCAAATTGTGGAATCATGAGAAGGAATGTGCAGCTACTCCACGCTGATATCTTTTTGATTTAAAAATTTAGAACAATGTTTTTGATGGAAAAAGGGTATGAAAAGCCATGTGGATGTGGTACAACAGGTTCATAACATCAATACTCCAGATGTTTTTTTTAGTTTGTTTTATTTGATTGGAGGATTAACGACCACCATGAGCAACTCAAATGGGCTACAAGCAGTCGCCCGTCCTTAATTTAGGGCCACTGACTCCACTCCAGATGTTAAGTTTTAAATAGCCTTTTTTTTTTTTTCTAAGTTTGAACAGAGCTGATGATAAATTACTTAAACAAACAAACATATATGGAACTTTTTCTCCCCCCACTTTAAAGTCATTGCTTTAAAACACATGGTTTTTGACCATTCCTTGATTCTTCCACTGACATATTTGGGAGTATGGGAATTTGCTGCTGCCAAGACCAACAATGAGGATTGATTGGGGAATGCCAACTTCAAAAAGGGGATTGTAATAATCTTCAATGTTTTGCTTACTGTTTTGTGAAGTGACCCTGAAACTTTATACCCTTTGCACCTTACTTGATTCCGGGGTTCTAAATAGCCCAACACATCTTTTTATTGTGGAACACAGATACAGTATTAAATTTTGTGAAGATTTGTTGAGCAACAGGTTCTCTATTACATTGTGTTGATATACTTTAACCTCCCCTATACTATCCCCCATTGTGGGTATGTGAATTAATTCTGCCATTTTGGTTCCAATTATGAGTTGAACCAAGATATTTATTCTTGTGAATAACCCTTCTGGAAGAGAAACTCTGTTGTGTGTCAAGTTTTGTGAAGATCTGTTGAATGACAGTAGCATGTTGAAGTTAGTAAGTTCTTTTAAGTATATATATATGAAACATATCTAAAAACTAAAGTAAAATAAAATTAAAGCAGAAATCAAATATTTGAAATTTTCTTTAAGGAAGTAGGCATTGTGACCTTTTTATCACTTGACCCTCTAGACATTATGACCACCACCAAAAGTAAAATGCCCAAAACGTAATCAAAAACACAAAACACACACGCACATTAGGGTGGGCCATTCAAATCGGCGACATTTTTTTTTCTAAAATTTAAATCGGTGGGGGGGTGGCAGCTCTTACCTTCAAATAAATGCCCATACTTTTTTTTTATTCAGTATTGAGCCCTCGACCAGGCTTTGTATTTTAGTGTTGTTTCAACCTAAAACCTAGCCTGTCCAAGAAAAAGTTAAATGCCAAACAATAATTATTAAGTTATATTCAAAGAACTTGATTGATATAAGAAAATGCATTTTCAGAATACAATAATTTTTAATACACCAAAGGAAAATTCAAATATGAAATTTTGCAGATTTTCTTTCAGTTCAAAAATGAATAAAACATGTTGATAGAACAAACATTGAAAAATAAATATCAATTGAATAGCATTCTTAAACAATAAAAAAAATAAACATAAAAAGCTAATGATAATTATTCAGTCAATTTATACAAATTTTTATGATCAAAATTTGGCATAATTTTTTGGGATTGAATTTTGAAACAGATTAAACTTCTGATCCAGTGACAGACATTGTTGCCTCTATCACCAATTTTATGCACCTTTCTACAGCCTGTGTGTGACAAGAGTATCAAACTCTAAAGGAATAATTATTAAGAGAATTTATAAGAGATTCATGGTCTTCATTTGTAGTGTTTGTCAAAATAGGGAGAGATACAAAATGACACTTTTCCAGTTAATCAGACCAATGTAGTCAATATCTTCAAAGTTAATGTTTGGAATTTTGAATGTTCTTTCTGTATTAGTCATTCTCTGTCTAGCCCTCAGAATCCTCCTTAGTCCCAGCTCACGAATGGGGTGGCGGTCATCACTGATCATTGCAAGGAGCACATTCTCAGGGTGAATAAAAAAGTATGCATTCCGTTGAATAATTGGGTTTATTACAGCTTTCAATTTGTCACTTAAATAACGAGTTGCCTATACCTCTATCTTTTCAGGAAGGATGAACTTCATCATGAGCCACATTGGCGCATAAATTCTGAAATAATTTAAGTTCGCTGACGGATTATGACCCAGGATGTAGTATCGTAGAACATAGTTTGCAGTCGTCAGCCAACGAGCATGAGATAGCGTTCCAGGTTGACAAATAGCTAAATTCGTAGAGCATTGTCCTAAAGAAATAGCCTTGTAAATGTCATACAAATATCTTTGATCTGAACTTAAATCCTGTAGGTTGATCACAAGAAATAGCCATAAAGTTTGCAACTGGAAGCTTTTTCACATTTATCTAACGATTTCCTGATTGTTCACGAATATTCTTTTGGACATGTTGTAGCTTCATCTAAATATTGAAATACGCGTCTCAGAAGCAATTCGTTGGCATACGAACCATTAGACTGAATGATTTAATTTTGTTTCAAGACAAACTATAACTCTGTTTTTGCGTCCAGTATTGAAAACCATGCCATCACAATCTATTGCTACCAGGTGGCCTAGGCTTAACTTTCTTTCACTGAAAGAATGCAGAATACTTTTAGCAGTACCTTTAGCTGTACCTAAAGGTGGAGTAATGTGCCCTATATAAGATGAACGTGGCTCTTCTATAAAGGATGTGCTTCGCATATTGTTCTCCGATAAAGTCAGTCTTGGTATAATGTTTTTATCTTTTCTCCCGTCAAAGAAGACCTGTTACAATAATTTCCACCTGTTTAAAAACAAATTTCAGTTCTTCCCAATTCTTTTGTCTCACTTTGCGAACTTTATTTTTTATCAATAACATTTGTACAATGTTTTCTGTTACTTCCCCTATATCTTCTAAAACTGCAGCCCTATCTGAAACACCATATTGTTCACACACTTTCACGAGTGTTTTAAGTTAACTTATTTCTACTAGAAACATTAGGATTTATTTTTGAAGTTGAAGGTTCAGATTATTCTCTAGTAGATGACATTGATAAAGCACTATCATAACATGTACTTTCAACATTAACTCTGTTTTCTATGATCAATACATTTTGCAGTCACACAGGACACCTTATATTTGCTTTCTTCCCTTTTTAGAATTCTATTTGTTTCAGCAACATCTACTGATCCTATAGCCATTTCTCTTAATGTTCTCAGGTCAGTCAGAAATGGTTGTTCTTTAAGTAGCACTTTTTGAAGCTTTTTACAAGAACATGAAGAAAAAATTGACATTTATATGATCCAATGTCAAACAATGTGGTAGAAGCATTTTTTAAAAGCCTTAACTTTTAGATCATAGTTGGTATTACGTTTCACTTTAGGATATTTTATAAGATCGTTACTTACGAATCACTTGCGATACTGTTTTCCGGCAAACAGTGGGTATGGAAGCTTTCACCCACATTTTCTCTATATTTTCTGTTACAATTTCAGCTGTCACATAAAAACTGGATTCTTTGTCTAAATTCTGGCATTTTAGTTGGTGATTAATGAATAAATAAAACTTTAAAACATCCTCGACACATTTAGTGCTCTGCTGAATTGTAATTTTTGTAAAACACCAGATGTCTTATAGATGGTGACACAAAAGCAGTTGTAATCTATAGGTTACCTTAGTTCTCAAAATCTCACATATCAATTATTGTATTAAAGTGCCAGAGTGTTTCTTCTGAATTTCATTGTTAATGAAACGGAATTTTCAGTTGATATACGATAATCATGATGTAGTTCCTAGCTCTAAAATTATTTCTGGGAAATAAAGTTATCTTACTAGGTTCGGAGCACTTTTTCTTTTTTGAAAAAATGTCAGAATGAGTAGTTTGATTATGTGTTAAGGAAAGTTAACACACAAAAACACAAATGATGAAAAAAGAAATTATATCAATATAAATTTTCAAGAAGTTGGGAAATTTTTGAAACAATTTAATAAAATTTGTTGCTTACAATAAATGCTCTAAATAAAGTTACAGATGTATGATAGCCATTTCCATCAGTACATTGCCATGGGTGGCCTAGTGGTCAGCATTCATGACTGCCATGGAGATGACCTCAGGTTCGATCCTGCACAGGCACGAACGTTCGAACCGCTAAATACTCGCCGTGCATCAGACGGGCATGTTAAGCCGTCAGACCCCGGGTCCTGGCCCCCTGGTAATAAATAAGGTGATCTCCTCCCCTTTCTCCCTCGCTTCTATGTGACTAAATCACAGACTCGCTTCTGTGTGGCATAAATGCATTAGTGTGAATTTTTGACAAATTTCTTCAGTATTTTGAATGTAAATAGCTATTACTTTGAACTTACACACAGCAAAACTTTTAGTTCAATGCAATGCATACACAAGTTTGGAAAAAAGATGCATACCAAGTTTTATCAATTTACTTACATACCTTTTTCAGTTATTAGGTTTTTTGTAAAGAGTTCAGGACGAAAATCTCATTCTTCAAAAAATGTTTAAAACACAAAGTTTTTGCATCAAATAATTGGAACCAAAGTTTTGCTAAATCTGTAAAACCTTATAAAAATAAATATTTGCTAGTTTTAACTATAATTTTATGCAGAAGTAGTAAGAAAAACTTAATTATTTCCTAACTTTCTGGCCTTTAAAAGTGTCACTTCTGTTTCTTTTGATAGCAATGTTTTGATATTAAAATTAATATAACTCTATCAATTTATCATAGACAAGGACTTCTGTTTCTTTTGACAGCAATGTTTTGATATTAAAATTAATATAACTCTGTATCAATTTATCATAGACAAGGAACAAAGGCAGTTTTAAAGAATGGGGTTTGAAAAAACTTTTTTTTTTTTTTTAAATGTGAAATTTTGCCCAAAATGACCTTTTCAATGTATAGTCAGATTACCTTAAAGGGAACTACTGCATTACTAAGTATAAATGTAGCATTTTGTAGTTTCATACTTATTTTCAATAGTAAATTATATAAACAAAGAAGAGTGTAGAAATTTTATTTATTATGAAATTTAACTTACTATCCATGCCTAATTTTTTGCTGCAACTATCTGTGGAGGGATAAACATGGTGCATTTGTGTTAAATGTTTGTTATCACAACTGGATTGTTTTTTGAAAAGCAGTTGAATTCTATTTTCAGGAAGCCCCTGAGCCTGATATCTCAAAGGCATCTGGTTTTGGGGAGCTGTGATGTCTGCCAACATTGAATATAACATGGAATTCAGCCAACTTTAGTGTATGGAATTCAACTAACTTCAGTGATGCTATTGTAGAAATCAGTGAAACTGACTTGGAGCTCCTAGAAAAAAAAAAAAAAAAAAGGATTGTCTCTTGAAGCTGCAACACAGAGATGTCTTATACCTAGAACTTCAATCAACATAAAATCTCACACAGAATTGAATCAATATCAATAATGCTGCAGTGGAAGCTGTTGAGACTGTAACCTAGTAGATAAAGCAGGAAATACCCCATGATGCTAATAACACATTAAAGCTTCTGTTTGTTGACGTATAAGTATCGCAGAACTGAAGATCTCGTAGAATTATGACTTGACTTAAAGTAACGGTATGTAAGAAAATAGTAAGGCATCCTAGGAGCGGTTGGAGAAATCAGGTATAGTAACCTGGGACGAAGAACTCATGTCAGTACTCAATGTCAACTCCAATAACCTTATTCAGGTTTGACCTCTCAGATTTAGCATTTCTTGTTTAGACATAAGTTTGCAATATATTTAAGTGTGTATTACACAGAACAAGCTATCGTGTACTTGTTATATAGTGCCTCTTGTGGGTTTTTGTTTTCTTCTACATGTACCCCTGTACATTAAAATCATATTGTAACTCTGACACACTTCTTTGATGTTTTGCTACCCTAATACATTAACACATAATTTTGAAAATTGTGTGGTATAATATGGTCAGGACAGTGTAGGTGCTATATCTGAGATGTCTGACTTGCATAAGAAATTGATGAGATGTACTGTGGACAATCGAGAAAAGCAGGTAATGTTTCCTAGTAACTAAGACGTTTACCTAAAATTCATGTCAGCATAATATACCTTGCACAGTTTAACCGGCTCCAGTGACGTCATATAAGAAATTGCTGAGATCCTTCTAAATGAGAGAATAAAATGGGTAAATATTCCTCATATTAATACAAGGATTCCTTATTTCCTTGACCTTTAATTCCTGTGCTCTTCAAAAATTTTGAAAGGAGATTTAGCTAAACACACAACAATTGAAGAAACCAGGTAATTTAAATCTAAGTAGCTGTGCTTTTTAAATACATATAATAATAAATAAGATAAAACTTAATTAAAACACACATTCCAGTTTACCAAAAAGTTGCATTTCACTACAAGTATCTTTTATTTGGGCTTTTTTCTATAGAAAGCATGTATGAGGCTTATGCAGTTTTCCTAAAACCTTTGTGTTGCATATTTAGCTGGAACAAATGAGCATTTAGTTCTGCTATATTTGGCTTTGGTTTCTTAAAAAAGTAGTTTTCATTGAGGCTAATGTCTTAACATTGATGTTTTTGCCAGGGAATTTGCATTTCTGATTTCCTCTGCTAACTCCAAAAACAAGTTTAATTCTCTTTTTAGTGAATATTTTGTTTAGATACATCAAGTTTTAGAGGTTTTGCAAGGTTCTGCTAGAAGGGGAAGTAAAACAACCTGGAAAATTGCAGTCATTTTCATAAATCTGCGAGTTTACAAAGTATTTGAAGCAGGAAGAGCTACAGATATGTCCATTGTCATTTTCTTATTTACATTGCATTGTGCTTTTTTTGGTGGTACATTTTGTGAGACCGAAACCTGCTAAATTAGTTTGAATAGGTATACTATAGAATCCACTTGCTTTCCATGGAAACAATTTTGGAAAAATGGACATTATATAATTGATTACTGCATTTTTTTTATTGAATTGCTAAATGTCATGTCATATGTGTAGATTGTGAATAGCTTAGAATCAGTTCAGAACAAATGCATCAATATTACTAGATACCCTAACACGGCTATTTCATTTTTTATGCATTTGTCTACTTACGTTTGGTATCAGCTGTTATCATAACAGTGTAGAGCTATGTGAAGTGCTCTGTCATAGCTTCAGGGTGATTCCTAGTGATTTTTTATCTGCCAGTAATTAGTGCTTCGCTTCCTTTTGCTAGCTGTTCTTCAACAGTTTGGAAAACCTGTATTATTATTTTTTTGTCTGTTTCATTATTTTGTTTATTCTCTTTTATTTGTATTCCTTAATCTCTTAGGCACAGATAGGAAGGGGGTGGGGCAAAAGATGGAGCTACGTTTGCCTGCTCCCAATATTTTACGTTGGGTTCCTGCTATAGTGTGGCCAGTGTGATTTGAGAATAGTTGAAAAAATTCATAGTTTGGCATACTGTTGATTACTTTAATAAGGGGCTGCTGTGCCAATGCTAGTAGCACATTAATTTTTGCAAACATTACTCAGTTATCATTGTCGTATACATTCTGTGTTGTGGCAATTGCCTTCAAAAAGCCTATGAGAAAGTATGGATGGAAATCAAGCAGAAATTCGGGAATGCACAAAATAGTGTTTCATATTCTTAAAAATTTAGAAGAGTGCAATATTGGGGCCTGCAAAGGCTTTTTTTTTTTTACTTGTACTGCTCTTAATTTGCTTTGAATAAATGAAGTAGCTAAAAAAAGTGCTAATAGCACATCAGTAAATTGCATTTATGAACTAATTTTAAGCCATTCACTTTGAAAAAAATGACATAAGCTAAGAAGTGATTTTGATTATCAGTAAACTTAAGAAAACCTTACTGATACACTAACAGAAAAGGCAAAACATTGAAATGCAATTTTTTTTTTTTTTGCTGGTCAAGCAAATTTGTAAAAAAAAACAAAAATGTTTCAGACTTTGCATTTTTCTATTGATGCAGTGATGATGCAGCTCAGTAGAGTTTGTTCCTGTATTCAGAATAGTTTACCACTTGTTCTTTGCGATTATCCATTGCCCCGTTTTCTTTTGACTTGCAAAATTTTATCTTGGGGGTTCAGTATCATAAATTGTCAAAAACAGCTGTAAGATAAGATGCATATACGAAAAATCTTTCAAGAAGTGGTAATATATTTCAGGCATGTAATCATTCATAAAAATGCAGCTTATGTACCATACACATTGGCGATTGATAAAAGCCCAAAATGATGTTTTGAATGAGGGCCAAAATTAAGTATCAATGCAATGTACCATAATAATAAATCCTTGACTTCCACTCTTTAAAGGAGCTCCCTTTATCAACCCAGAATACGCCAAGGAAGAGTGTGGGGAAATGACAAACTATTTGATGCTTAGTGAAGAACCGTTTAGGAATCCGCATGTCAAGTAGGTGGTGCCCTTGAGCTATGGCCACCATAAAGAATGTCACAAAAATCCCTTGTGGGTAGACTAAGGATTGCTTATAGACAGAAAATTTGTAGTTCACAGTTTTATATTATGAATGCCTTGGTAAAATCTACTTAATGTTTAAATGTTTGTACTTTCATTGTAGTGAAAACCAAGGAAATTGATTTCATAGCATAATTGAAAGGAAAGTGTCAAAACGGAAAAGCTTCATATTTTCAAGATGGCAGGTATGCATGCTATTCTGCAGCATTATGTAAATTAGCTTTGTTAAGTACCTTATATACTCACGTATAAGTCGACCCCCCTCCCCACTTTCAGAGTAAAGAAATCGTAAAAATCAAAAACTCGCATTATAAGTCGATCCTGGAATGAGAAAAAAATTCAATGAATTTATTCAAAAACAATTGAAAATGAAAATATATATATATATATATATATATATAATAATAAATTTAATTAGCATACCCAAAAACTTCATCGGAATCTTTCAAAATTCGATTCAGAGTCAGACTCGCCAAACAGTTCAAAAAAGTCTTTCTCCATAATTGGCGCGTCATCGTAAACATCAGTATTCCCATCTATGCCTGTGTCATAAGAATCATTGTCGTCGTCACTCATAAAAATCTTGTCATCCTCTGTGCCATCAAGTTCGTTACTAATGCAACATTTCTTGAATGATTTCACGACCATTTCCGTAGGTATCGCATCCCAAGCCTCCTTGACCCATCGTGCTATCAAAACGATATCCAGCTTCTTTAGATTTCCGCCCTTGGTTTCAGTCGGCAAATCGGAACTTATCCAATTCGCCCAATACCTCCGCACATTGTCCTTGAAGGGCTTATTAAGGCAGACATCTAGTGTTTGAAGAACAGATGTCAATCCACCTGGGATGACAGCAAGAGTTGTTTTTGAATTTTCTGCAGTTTTTTTTCACTTCTGCACAACGGTGTGCAGGAAACATATCCCACACCAAAAGGGAAGGTTTCCTCAAAAGTGCGCCTGGCCTTTTGTACCACACATTCTTTAACCAGTCAATTGTTCCGGATTCGTTCATCCATCCTTTTTCATGGGCACGAACGAGCACACCAGAAGGAAAGGCGACACTTTTCGGCAGAGTTTTGCATTTGAAAATAATTACCGGAGGTAGTTTCCTGCCGTTGGCCCAAACAGGAAAGAACAACCGTGAAACTGTTTTTTTCCTGGGCAGTTGTTTTAATCCAGATATTTTTTTCACCCTTTTGATTCACCTCTTATTTCCAGAAAGGTCGAAACACATGGTGGTTTCATCCATGTTCCCTATTTGGGAAAGTTCAAAAGCAGTCTGTTTTCTCTTTTGAAATACATACTTTTAAAATTCTATTATCTTTGTTTCGAGGTCCTTTTGTGCAATTTTGGTGAGCTGGCATAGACCAACCCATAGCGGTTCGTGAACCTTGTGCACCAACCTGGTGAGGCACGAAAGTGTTATTTGCGGCTGCAAAATTTTCATCTTTTGCGAGCTTCATTGCTCGCAAATGTATACCATTCCGCATTACAATGTAATAATTTTGTCTGCAGCCCACAATCCAATCATTCAAGACACTTTCCAGCTCTGGAAAAGATGCCGTTCTACGACCAGCGCCTTTTGCGATTTTCACCATGTCCGGTTTTTATTTATTGACGCCAATCTCGAATCAGTTTTTCGTTAATGCCAAATTGATGTGAAGCAGCACAGTTAGTATTTTCTGCAAAAGAAACCACTTTCAACTTAAATCTTGCGTTATAGGACATCCGCTTCTTTACACAATCCGTGTCAGCCATAATACGTAGGACAAGTGAGACAAAAACACATGTGATTAAGAACAAGCAACACCTAACAATGGTTGTGTTAGGTCATAGGTCAGCGCAATAAACTGGTAGTCGGGAGGGTGGAGCTCTCGATGCGCGACTGCCCTGTGGATACGCAAAGCCAAGAGACTTTTCAAAGCGCAGATAAATTTGGAGGGTCGTAATTACTACCGCATCGGTGTTTGTTTTTTCTTTTTCTTTTTTTTTTTTTTCGGAGGGTCGCGATTTCGTAATTAATACTGCATCAGCATTTTTTTCTTCTTTTGGGATGGATTGCCTTTTGCCTCACGGAAAGAACTTTTGGACTTACAATTTTTTAGGCTCCACGTATAAGTCGACCCCCTTTTGAAGCTCTTTTTTGTCCCAAATTTCTTGCCTTATATGCGAGTATATATGGTAATTGTTGCAAGTATGTCTTGCACTTGTAACAGTGGCATGTACTTTTGATTATAAATGTTAAATTAACTTTAAAGTATAACTTCATATTGCAGGGTTTGTTAGGATGAAACTTATTACCGTTGTCAAATTCATCTTCAGGACTGAATCAAGAGAGTAGGTGTTCCCTCTCGTTTGATAACACGTAGCATTTTGGTTCGTTAATTCGGGCACTTGTTCTTCCAATTTGTAGACTTTCTTCCAGCCTCTTTTTTACAAAGTACTGTTGATGTGAACATTTTTTAATGGAGTCACAGTTAATTAAATGTGTTTGTCTAGGATTAAAATAGTTAGGGGTCAACAGTATGGTGGGCAATTAAATAGAATAATTGTGCAACCTAAAAATTTGACAACTGTAAATAAGTTTCATCCTAGTAATCCCCATAATACAAAGTTAGATTTTAAAGATTATTTCTTCATTAATATTTACCATGACTTCATTAATACACGTCATATTTACTTCAAAGAATATAGATTAAATGCGATTTGCCCTAAAGCTTTTAATTTTGTGGAATTCATGCCATGGCGCTCCTGTTTTTGTGGGATGACAGTACCTAGATTTCTAAAGAAATTTTAAATTGAGTGGCATGTTTTTTCTAAAGCATGATTTCACTGTGTTAGTGATCATAGATTTGCCATGTGTTGTTTGAAAAGCAATAACCTTCTAGTAACCTAGATTTGAAAATGACCAGCCTATCATTTTGCAACAATTAGACATTCCCGAGTGTTTGAAGCTAGTAAAATTGTTGGTTCGAAGCATTTGTTCTCAAATGTTTTTCAGGACACAAAGTGTGCTTTATGACATAGATAGGACTAGCATATTCTGTGGCCATAGTGATAACTACTCTAGACATTTTAACATGATGTTTAAGAAAACATTTGGTTGTTTCTGTTGGTTATTTGATTTTAGTTGTACAAGAGTTTCAATGGGTTAAAAAGGACAATTTGATAAACCTTTGGGGAAAGGAAATGTTGCTGACACAAGTGTTCAATTTTTCCACTACTATATTATATTCACCTGCTATTTCATGCAATAGGCTATTTATGCAACTTCAAAACTTGTGTTGAGAATGTATGCTTCCTGACACAAACAAATCACAAATACTGTATAATGAATGGGATTTTACACAGGGTTATGGTGATTGTGGAAAATTCATGTATATAATAAAACAGTTGAAACATGAATAAACATTTTATTGAAGCAAAATCTTGTACAGTAAGTAGTTCATGCACAAACACACTTCATAATCATTCAATGAAACTACCTTTGGTGGTGATGACTGCCTCTATCCTTGAGAAAAATTGGTGTAGGGCTTGGCGACCCTGAACCTTGTTTGTGTGGATCATGACTAGAGTTATGATTTTTGCGTGCAGATTTTCTTTCCTATTGCATGCAATATTAAATGTAGAGCTACACAATATTTTAATGTTCCCAATTTTTTAATGTAATAAAAATAAATGACTTACCAGTTATTTCTGTATCATTTTTCCCTTTTCGTTCCATACAAAGTAATTCTGTTACACAATGCACATTTTTTCCAATGTTCTGGAAAATCATATTCTGCCGCTTGTCACTCAAAAAGTCTATGTACTAAAAGAAAGATCTCTCCACCTCCACGCTCACTAGAGGCGCAAACTTGGTCTTTATGCGAATGTGAAGATCTTGGTTCTCACTGAAGAAGGCAATGATGTCTGGGTTCCTCCGAAGAGAATTTTCCAGCTTTGTCTTGGTAAAGTCATCTACACAGCTTTCCACTTCCTTAAAAATCTCCCACTGTATTTGGTTTTCTAGGTTCCATTCTTCAAGCTTCTTGATGCTGTCTACAATGAACTTGTAGTTGTATACCTCATTCAATTCTTTTTCCAGATCCTTATTGCCCATGAGACTCTTGATTTCTGTAACTGCTGCACTACCACCTTTTTCAAGTTGAGCAATGAAATCCTTGATCTTGGGAAAGTTTAGACAGTAGTATACCGCAGCAAAAGTCCAGGTGCCCCACCTAACGATCACAGGCTCTGGAGGAAGGACAAGTTGTGTGGCTTGCTGGTACATATTGATTCTCGCTGGGGCCTTAAGCAGCACTTTCTTCATTAATCCAATGAACTGGTTTGCAATTTTGTACTTTTTCCTCACGGCTTTACAAACTCTATGCAAAGAGTGCACCAAGCAGGTAATGTGGTGTAAGTTGGGATATAGAGGCTTCAGGTGTGAAAATGCTTTCAGCATGTAAGACGCCTGATTTGTGACCACCAACCATACCTTGTCGTAATGAATTTCTGGCCACAACTTCGAACAAGCATCGTTGAATCTTTGCAGTAATTTGTTTTCTCCAAATGATGCATTTCGAATAACATGAAGTGAGATGGTTCTCCGTTCAAAGGAGCAACAAAGAATAGAAAGGACATACCTCTTTTGAGCATCTGTTGTTTCAACCAGCATGAATGCCACTGGAGAATATCCTATAATGCTTTTGATCTTAAGTATAGTGGCGTCATAGTTCACATCCACTTAGTTCTTCTTCAGAGTGCTTTCATCAGGGATTTTCTTTTGCGTGTATTTTTCCAGAAATCCTTTTAGGGAAGGATGGTAGACTTTTAGACAAAGGGATTCCTGATTCCATTAGAGCAGTGGCAATATCAACATTTAAACTGGTTGACTTGATCGGCTCTCTTAGATGCTTGTTGAAAAGCATCTGCAATGAACGGACATTTTGTACTGCTTTTCTTGGTTTTTGTTCTAATATCTTTGTTCTTTTTGGGAGTGACGGATTCCATGTGTCTCTTCAATGGCAGCTTTTGGTGTTTATCATCCACCATGATTTTTTTGTCACAATACATACACAAAATCAGAGTACCATCACTTTCAAACCCCTCATTTGGAAAGTCGTTTAGAATACTGTGGAATTTAGATTTTCCGTTTTTACTCATTTTTGCTCTGTGTCTATTTGCTGCTGAAGGGAGAGAAAAAGAATGCGAACTAACCCGTGCACGCACTGCTTTCGTTTTTCTTCCTCCTCCTTCTGGACTGCGCCTATTTCATTGTGTGGGAGAGAAATAAATGCACTAATCCGTACTTCTGCAGCTTTTCCTTCCTCGTGGTTTCTCTCTTGAAGATACATATAAAAAAATGATAGATTAACTGTAAATTTGACATAAAAAAGTAAATTTTTTATTCATTTTGGGTGCAGATATTTGGTTTGTGTGCAAGATTCAAGATTGCGTTCAGAAAGGGCTTTTGCGTGCTAGAGAGCGCACATAAGGGGTGTTAAAATAAGTTTATTTTACATGTTTATGATCAGATTTAGAATCTATATATGTACATACATACATATCACTAAGCTGTTCTCTGAGATTCAGAGGTTAGCTCCAAAGAGAAATACAAACTTCCAGATATTTTTACTTATTGTTGTCGTATCAAACTTCTCCATTTACAGTGATCTTGACATACAACTCGAGCTTCACTAATATCCATTATACGCCGTACACAAGATATTTTATACTTCATACTCATAATCTTTTTCTCATGCAGACACCCCTGAATCTGATCCACCCATGTCTTCCTTGGCCTTCCTCTGCCTTTCCTTCCTGCCACTTGGGCTGAAAAGATTTTCTTAGTAAGCATTTCATCACTCATTCTTTCAACATGGCCAAACAACCGAAGCATATTGGTCTCGACCTTGCTAACAACATTTTGCTTCACATCACACAACTGCAATACATCTTCATTTCTCACACAATCATATCGTGTCTTGCCACAAACACCACGTAAGTAACGCATTTCTCCAGCACACAAATGACTCCTATGTTTCTTCTGCAGTACCCAGGTTTCACTGCCATACATCAGAGTAGGAACAATTACAGTTTCATACCCAGCCATGTGGGACTCTCTAGAGAACCCATCATTCCTGTGAAAACCTCCCAGAGCAGCTATGACTTTCAAAGAAGAATTCACTCACCTACTGATTTCTCCATCCAACTTGTTCTCTCTGTCAAACATGCTTCCTAAATACACAAACTCACTCACTTGTCAATTACAGTGCCATTTATACTTACATTACATTCAGTGCTACCCGTTCCTCTCTCAAACACCATAACTTTGGTTTTTCCCTTATTTATACTCAGTTTGAATTTCATGCAAGCTTCGTGCATCCGAGTCAACATACTTTGCAACTCACTTTTGCTCTCTGCCAACAGGACAGTGTCATCAGCATACAGCAATCTGCACACACGGATATCTATTTTGGCATCACGCATGCATGCATCCATAAATATATTAAACAGCCATGGTGACACTACACAACCTTGTCTAACTCCTGCACCAATGGAAAACCATTTTGATAAAACACCATTCACTCGTACACAAACTCTACTACCAGCATACATGGCTTTTACACTATTAAGTAGATTCCCAGTAACACCATATTCTTTCAATACCTTCCACAAAAGTGTCCTATGGACTCGGTCGTAAGCTTTCTCCAAGTCTATGAAGGCAGTAAACTCTTTCTTCCCAACAGCCAGATACTTCTCAATCATCGTGCATAATGTAAAAATCTGGTTAGTGCAGCCTTTACCAGGCATATAAAACCACTCTGAACATCCCACACTTTCAATGATGTAAGACCCCGTACTTTTTCAATAACAACCTTACCAAACACTTTTCCTGGCACACTCAGTAGGCTAATACCACAATAGTTCTTGCATTCAGTCTGATCACCTTTTTCCTTATACAAGGGAACAATGATAGCATCCTTCCAATCCCGAGGGACCATTCCTAACTCCCAGCACAACTGGCAAATTTCAGTTAACCAGTTAATTATAGAGTTGCCACCATATTTCAACATCTCTGCAGTTATTCCATCAACTCCCGGAGCCTTACCATTCTGAAGAGATTTTAGAGCTTTACACACTTCTTTTCTTGAGATCCATCCTGTGCTTTCTTCCCTCATTGTGACATCATCTGCATCTGTCTCAGAATCATCTTTGCTTTCCTGATCTAATAACTCACAGAAGTATTCACCCCATCTGTCACTTAACTCATTGGGCTCCCATATCATTTCCCCAATCTCATTCTTCACACAACTTACAACTTTGTTTCTCATATTTTTCCTGAGTCTCGTGTACTTCCAGAAGGACTTCCTATCTTTCCAAAAAGCCAGTTCATGCCTTTCCACTTTCTCCTTCCTATTGTTGTGGCGGAAATCTCAGCCACGTTATATAAGGTGATTATAATAGATAGCCAAAAGTAAACCTGAAGGAAAATTTTGAATTTAAACTAAAATTTAACTTTGGGAGATGGGTAGATGCATTTTGAAACAACCAAAAATTAAAATTTATAAGAACTTCGAGATGTCATATTTGTTAATAACACACATGAGTTTTCACCTGTGATATTGTTTCTGTGAATGCTGAACATTTTTTGTTTTTCACACCCGAGGAATAACTATAGCACTGTGTTTTTTGGTACATGTGTGATATGTGTCAACTCAAAGAGACCGTATTTATGAACTCGTGTTTGTAAGCATGGGAAAAAAATTATCTGACCGTAATTATTAGGACATTATCATTATTTAAACAACACCCAAAAGACTTCCTAGCCAACGTCAGAGCGTTGGGTGATGAGTGCCATTGCTCAGAAATTTAGGAGACATCAAGAAAACTGAATTGCCAATTCGTACCAAAATTAGGTTTTTGAAAGGCTAATGCCTATATATTTTTTTTTAAACAATAACAATATTGTATAAAAAATAAATAATACACTGCCGGACAATTGCTAAGGACGGATCGCAATAGCAACGATAGCAACCATAAAATGGAAGGCAGGAAAATGTGGAAATTAGCATAAGTGCGGGATACAGTAAGACATGTTTTGCGTATGCAAATTTTGGATTGCCGAACTTGTTCGTGACGTCATAGCACTTAAAAGAGATATAAAGGATTTGACGCATATTGACCGTTGTTGTTCAAACGCAAAGTTGAAAGGGAAAGAATCAATTGACGAACTTGCAATTTTCAGTATGTCTTCCCAACATCACCTAGATGATTTTACGTGTGGCCGTATTATTGGCAAGATTGAAGAAGGGCGAAAAATAACAGATGTTGCCAGGGAGTTCGACGTCAGCCACAGTGTTGTTTCAAGGCTTTGGAAATCATTTCAAACAAATGGAGAGTGTAGCAAACGTCATGGGGGAGGTCGTGTTCGCAGTACGACACCTGCAGAAGATCGGTACATAGTGCTATCAACAAAAAGACACCGGCGCAGCACAGCTAGTGAGGTAGCAAATCAGTTTATGGCTGCTACTGGCAGGCGGATCTCCCGAAAAACTGTCTCCAGACGTTTGCATGAAGGAGGACTATACGCCCGCTGTCCTGTTGTGTGCATCCCATTATCCAGACGTCACCGTACTTGCGGTTTGCAATGGTGCCATCAACATCGCAATTGGACTGATAACGACAGGTCTGCTGTCCTCTTCTCAGATGAGAGTAGATACAGTCTATCGTCTGATTGTCGACGACAACTGATCTGTCGTGATAGTGGTACTGCATATTGTCCAGCAAACATATAGGAAAGGGGACGATATCCGACATGTAATGTCATGGTATGGGCTGGCATTATGATCAATGGCCGTACGTCCCTCTATGTGCTTCCAAGTGGGACTATGACTGGCCAACGATACATTAATGATGTTCTGCTACCTCATGTTCGCATGTTCCGTGGTGCTGTCGGTGATAGATTAATTTTCATGGACGACAACGCAACATGTCATCGAATATTCGTTGTCCAGGAGTGTCTTGAGAGCAAGGATATTTAACGCCTCGTATGGCCAACACGTTCTCCAGATCTGAATCCCATTGAAAATGTGTGGGATGCTTTGGGGAGGAGTCTTGCTGGTCGCCAATGCCCTCCAATAAACAAGGACACCCTCATCCGTGCACTGACAGAGAAATGGGATAAATTACCCCAACAGCTGCTTGATAATGTTGTGCAAAGCATGACGCGACGTGTGGAATCTTGCATCGCCCTCCATGGTGGCCATATCCCGTATTGACATCTTACGCCGGAACGCCTGCGGACGGTAATTGCATTTTTTCACGTTTACGTATTCTGCACAAAATGGCCTGTTTGTCCCTTGAACACGTTCCAAAGCCTTCTGGATTTCAGAGCACAATAAATTGTCATTTCTTGTACTGATAGTGTTTCGAGATCACAACCTTTTTCTTATGTCATAGCAATTCTTGTTGATACATTTTTGCAGATTTGGTTTCACATGCCTCTCCCATTTTCAGGATTTTTGAGGCCATTACAAAACATCATGAGTGATTTTAATGATTTTTAGTTTCTTATTCTCAAGAAAGTTTTTTTTTCTTTTGAACTATATAACACTAGTTAAATATTAGACTCTTACAGTCAGCTTCTCCCCTTCCATAGTGCCTTGCTCTTAAATTTTTTCAGCAAATTTATACCCCCTATCCAAAAAACTTTTAACCATATTATGAGAAGAAAAAAAACACAATAAAAGACAACTTACATAATTAAGCTCAAGGACCTGTTGTTGGTGGGGGTCACCGTTTTCACCTGTTTTTTTTTTTTTTTTAATTATTTATTATTGTCCCGCCACGCGTAGTTGAACTACTGTACTCCTCTTGATAAGAACATCTTCGGCAGGCCTGTCTGGACCATTTTGTGGGTTATTCGAGCTGATTCCACTCGAAGAGCGTAGGTGAAGTGGCTCCTTCCAAAATCTTCCGCATTCTCGGAATGGTACCTTAGGTTGTCGACTATTTCTTCTTACTCCTCCATCTTGTGTTTTTTTTTTCTTTTTTGATGGTGCAGGGTACGAAGGGGGAGACTGTTATGAGGCTATTTGATTACTCCTTGTAGAGAAGTGGATAACCTGGTCTCCATTCATTTTGCACCTCGGCCATATAGGTGGATCGGCTGCCACTAGTCGCCCAGGGCTCTCCTCACAGCTAGGGATAGCTGTTTTTAAAAAAAAACGGACTTAGAGCTGTCGTTCTCGGAGAGGCATCATAATGAGTGGGTTTTTTTTTCTATCTGGGGCTGCAGGTCCAAGTCGGTAGCCTATGTTGAAAATTTGAGCTTCCCAGGAGGCGGATAACCACCTAACCTCACTCTGGGCTACTCGAAGACAATGTGCTTTATTTTCTTTTCACCCAACAATCAGCAACCACTTTTTTTGTGTCCTTCTTCTAGTAGTCAATTTTTCAGAGAGCTTCTCCAAAATCAAAGTGGACGCTCAAAAACCACTTTCACTTTGAAGGGTCAAAACAACCAATCGGAATGGCCGAGAAGGACGCCAGCGATCCCATTGGCTGCTTCCAGCCAAAAGCATGTGGGGACCGTGTGCTAAACGCAGGACACCTGCATGCTTCTGTGAGTCCACATTTCGTAAACAACCCCATAAATTTTGGCGCGAGGGACTGCTGCTTCCCACATTTAACCGGCCAACACTTCCCCTTTCAGAGTGCTTTACAAGGGTATCTCTTTCAGTTCGCTAAGCCCCTTCAGCTGGGGAGATTTGCCAGACCTCGGGGAGGAAAAAGAATGTTGGTTACACCTGGTGGTCTTTTTCGAGGAAAGAAATTCTCTGAAAGGGATTGAAAGAACTTACTGCCTTCCAGCCCTTTTCTGGGAAACTTTTATCATTGACAGCTAGCTAGCTATCTGTTAAAGGAGGGAAACTGTAGCTGGCTTACAAAATGTTTTAACATGTTACTTCATACACTGAACAAAGCAAGAAATACAAAATATTTTTGTTTTCATAATTATTTTTAATGAGCATACCCCAGGTTTATTCTCTTGAATGTTGTGACATCGAACTTTTGGTACTGCGTCATATAAATACTACATTTTGTTCATGCACATAGAGAGAACAAAAAAATTATTTACACTGCTCTTACTTTAATTCTGCTGAGTATATTTTTCCTTTCCTCCTGCTGGGCTGAGTAATACCAAAACAAAAGGAACAGCATTCTGACTGCCAGTTCACACTATATACATTTTTTCTTTCATGAATAAAGCGAACACCTTTCTCGCAGGCCCCACAGAACAAAGAAGGAAAAAACAAACAAATGAGAAATAGAATTTCTGTAACTTTTTCTTGACTTTCTCTCTGGATCCAAAGATCGAACCCAGTTGAGGTGAAATCTAAGTTTATGAAAAGTTTAACAGCAAATCACTCCAGGTAAGAATCGTCACCCTTTCCTGAACTGACCACTATTACCCCTTCGATTTATTTTTCTTTCAAGAAAAACGTGGATAATGTTGATGAAAATCTGAAAACATTGATCAGGTGTCCACAGATTTTCAGCAACATATCACTATTGTTTGCCTTAGTGTGGCGAACCAGCTTAGCAGCTTCACGCTTCTTACAGCGATATTCATCCACAGAGACTCTACCTTGCAACATCCCCAAATTTAGGCTTCCTTCTTTCTCTTTACTGCCTCTTCAATCTCACTATTCCACCAAGCATCACCTCTATTGTTACCCACTATTGTGGTGCCACACACCTCTTTAGCAGCAGTGACAGCACAGTTCTTAAACCATTCCCACTTCTTTTCTTCATCCCTCTCGCCAGACTTCAGATTCTTCAGTTGTTCTCTGAGTAAGTCAGAATACCGCTGATGATCTTCAAGGAGCCTATCAACCTTTATTCTTTCTATCCTGGGTCTCTTCCTATTCCTTTTCCTCCAACTAACATTTTCACTCGTGACATTACCAAGTAATGATCAGAACCAACATCCGCACCTCTCATCACACGGGTGGCAACAACTAAGTGTTTCAAATGCTGATCGTAGACAACAAAATCTATCGCACTCTTTTGACCAAGAGTACGATTTTCCCAAGTATATGTGTGGATATACTTGTGGTTGAAAAATGTATTAGATACACACAAACCATTGTCAATGCAGAGTTCAATTAATCTTTCACCATTATCATTCACACAAGGATCATTAAATGTACCCAGAACATTGTCAGAAATTGCATTCTGCACACCTACTCTAGCATTGAAATCCCCTGCTATTATAAATTTTTCTTGAGCACCAAACTGACTCAAAACAGCTTTTAGCTCATTCCAGAAATCTTGCTTCTTATCAGAAGGTTCCGAGTCACAAGGAGCATACACTACAACAATTACAATTCTCTGAAGTTTCACTTTCAAACGAATCCAGAGAATTCTCTCACTTACACAACTTTAGTGAATCAAGTTGTTCTTCATCTTTTCACTTAAAATCACACCTACACCAGCCTGTCCTCTCATATTATCCAATACTCCAGACCACACACTCACCCTGCCATTCGCTTCTTCTACCCCAATTTAGTTCTTTTTGGTTTCACTTACACACAGCACATCCAGTCTATACTTGTTCATCTCCTCAATCATCTCACTCATCTTGCCATTTATACCTCTAGTATTCCATACATCAATCTTATATTCACTCCGCCGAGATCTCTTTCTCATACGGCGTTTAGAAAGTCCAGGTCGATTCCGTGGTGGACCGTCCTTCTCAAGTGTAGTAGGTCCACCATATCCCACACTTGAGTCATTCTTAATATTTTTTTTGTCTTTTTAATCAGGTAAGTACATCAGTGTGGAGGATTAGCCCACAGCTGAGGGTTCCAGTTGGTCATTCAACCTAAGGATTCTGGAACAAAACCCAGTGAGTTGGGGTCTTTTCGCCAATGTCACACAGAACTAGCTTGCACCTCTCCAAAATTCACAGAGGCCCTAGTTGCTGTTGTGCCATTGTAACCACGGAGCGCCCCGAGAAGGCAAACCCATCGCTAACTACGACCGCCCACATCTGTATATGTGCCCGCATAAAATTTTGTACTGCGTGCTGAACACAGAAATCCTATCTCTTATCATCACATTGGCGATGGCATGCCTAATGGAGTCAAAGGTTTTATGGGGATGCTTGTTGGTCAACTACGCTCCACATACAAATAGTAAGTAATCAAAGGGATTAGAGTCAAGGGAGCTGGGGGCCAAATGTCTGCAGACCAGTGGTAGGGCATGTTCTCTTCAAGCCATTTCTGAGTCGTAGGGGCAGATGCCTGTTGGAAGATGTAAGGCTGTCTGTCAGCAATGGCATCCATCTAAGGCTTCACTTAATCCTCTCGGCACCTTAATGTACACATCTGCATTGACCCTTAAACCTTTCTCGTAGAAGTGCAGAAGTTTGACATTTCCCTAGCTGAAGATGACCCCATGACTATGGCAGGAAATTTTGTGTGTATGACCCTGGGCACATCATCAAAATTCTTGTACTACCACCTCTCATTTCGCCTATTGATCGTCTGGTCCTGCTCAAAATTCTTATCTGAAAAGAATCTCAAGAAGTTGTTCTCAGGGTGCTTCACTTAGTTACCAGTTTCCTTGCCTTTGTCAGACACCTTGCCTATGTGTCCTGGTCATGCATGAGCTGGCACCTCTTAAAAACATAGGAGCTGTAACGTAGGTCCTCATGGATGATGCAATGGATGACACCATAAGCAACACCCAACTCCTAGGATAAGGTGTTCATTGTTTTCCTGGGATTGTCCGCCATTGCTTGCTCCTTGGTAACAGATTTGGGTGTCCTGATGGTTTCGGAGTGGCGATCATGCTTATGCTTGTTAGAGATGTCAGGGTCCTCTGCATTGTCGACCTTGCTGTTGATTTTGTAGACTAAGGACAAAAAGAATTTGTGGAACTCAGCAATCTTCTTTAGGGTTCTTCTGGCACTGAGAGCTGACATCATGGATGCTCTTTTCATTTCTTCTGTGACAATGATGTTCATGATGACATTATCAATGATTTACCTGGGAAGATAATAAACTGAGCTTTCAGATGATGGCATCTTTAACTTATATGCTAGTGTATTACAAATATTTCAAAGATCATGGAACTTGTCCATACAAGTTAGTTGCACGAGTTGAAGAGCCACAACAAAGAGCTAAATGGTGTCCTTGTCAGTGAAACGCACATACCTCTCATTTTGTGATCCTCACTTCCGAAGAATATAAGTTCTGTGTTATTATTTCCAAATAGTGGACCCTCCAAAAAATGAACAGTGATTTTGGTCATAAGACAGGTGAAAAATATGTACATTCAAGGCAAAAAAATCTCTAAATGTTTTCCACAAAGATTTTGTTTAGTTTTTTCGGACAGATCATCATTGTCAACCACTATCAATCAACTGCTAGAAGAAGGTCTTCCCAAGTCTGTCTTGAGCCACTTTCCTTCATGTTACTCTGGCAAATTTTCAAATTTCATCCATCCATCTCCCATGTGGTGGTCTTCTGGGCCTTTTTACATCCCTTGGTATTCCAGTCTAAAATTTCGGTTGTCCATCGGTGGTCCGTTCTTTTGGCAACATGTCCAGCACATTGCTATTTCAGGGATTTTACTGTGATCATGATGTCATCCACTCTTGTCATTTTCCTTATTTACGAGTTCCTCCTCTTAGCTTTCCTGATTACCAAGCCTGCATCTTTTCACGCTTCTTTCAGTTGTCTGCAGCCTTTGTAAGTCTTTTTTAGTTCAGATGGTGTGCTTTTCTTATCCTCCAGATCAACATTACATAAACCACTGGTCAGTGGGTTCAATACAGCAGATCTTTTCTTAGAAGGGACAAAATAGCTTCTTTCAAATAAAGTAGGTATTGTCAATCCAGAAAAAAAAAAAAAAAAATAGATACCATTTTTTAGCTAATTACATGTCTAATCAGAAGTCTTTTGCAAGAAAATGCAGATTTCACTACGGTCAATAAAGATCTGTGCGTTAAAGCGACAGTGAATAGTTCATGCAAGTTCGTTACTTTGAAAACATTGAAATAAAAAATGACTTGATTGAAGAAGCCTCTGATGCAGTAGAGGAGGTGTGCATTTTTTTAAAGATGCTGTAAAGTGTAGTGAAAAGTTACAAAAGCTTTTGTAAACAAAGGGGATACAGGGGGATTGGCATTATTGAAGAATTAAAAAAAATATTGAAAAACATGATACAAATCCCCCTCCTGGACCTTTTTTATCAGATTTTTTGCAGCCCAAAACTGCTGACCGATATAATTAAATGAGTGGTATGTGCATTTTAAAATTCATGATGTAACATATTTCATTGTTAATGTACATTTGTTTAAAAAAGTGCATTGAAATATGTACATAGTATGATGTACTGTATTTTAAAATATAAGTACTATACATGTGCTGTATATATCCACACATATTGTATTGTTTCTCACTGTAAAACAGTAACAAAAGCATTTAATCAGAAAACATCATTTCAATTATATATTGTATATAGATATTTAATATGAAGCTTTTTTGTATTTTGTGCATGGATGAGCTCAGAAGTCAACCCCCCCCCTGAGTAATACACCCCCAGTAGTGGATTAATGTTAAAGTCCCAGGGTGTTTGCTATTCAGAGGTTTCACTGTAGTGTATAAGAAAAAGAATATTTTTCTTTCTTTCCTTATCATTCCACATAGTTACATAGCATGTTTGTTTGTTATGACTTCTTATTTTGCCTCTTCAACCTTCATATTGCAGACATAAAATCTATCACTAGTTATTTGTCAGTCCAATTTTTTTTCAACTACTGTTAACAAAGCTATAAGCAGTCACTCATCCCTAATTTGGGACAACTGGTTGCAGAGAAGGGTGGGAGCCATTTCTGTACCATAGGACAAACACACCCAACCCCTATGCCTTAGGGGCCGTCCATAAAGTACGTCCGTGATTTTTTACTATTTTTAGACCCCCCCCAAAGTACACCCTAATTCCCGCAACCCCCTATATTTTTGACGACTGCTTTTAAAAGTCTGTTGAAAAACAGAAAGAAAACATGTAATTATTCAAAGGAATCTTCTGTATATTTACAAGTTTGCTTCAGAAAACATTTATTTAGGCCTTAATTTATTCCCTAATGCTACCCGAACTTTAATCATTCTAAAAGAAAGATCTACAAATGAATGCACGCATGCATTCAAGGTTGCAACGCTCCCGATTATACCATCTACAAAACAAGATAGATTTGGTAGTACAAATATGAGAACTTAATATTAATATTCTGATTTAGCTAAATATCAGAAATCTGAAATATTTTATACCAGGGCTTGGAAAATTACTGGGCGCCTAGAAATTTGGTCCTGGTGCCCAACTTTTTACTTAAAATTTCGTAATTTGCAGTCATTACTTTGAGTTCATGGAAACAAATTGTAATTTAATAAAATCAAACGCTGAAGTTTTCTGTTTTGATCACATTTATAAAATCTGTCAGCTTTTATCCTGAGCCGTGGGTTTCAAGCAGAGAAACCCGATGAAATCCTTTCAGTCACATGACTATCCTGTCAGATCGCGGAAGCATTGAAGATCACACACTTCGGTTTAGCTGCCGTCCTGGTATGGAGCCATCGCCCGGGAGCGGAAACAGCATGACGCGGCGATGGCATCGCATATTCTCGGAAAATTGCAGACTGTTTTTCTATTTTCTAAACATTAATTGTTTTTAAGATTTCTTTAAATTTTAAAACAAAGGAATTCTCACATTTTTAACGTTGGCTCCCGTTTAAGATGTAAAACTGTAATCGATAGATCATGCAGACAACTACAATCGATAGATGTCTCCTCTCAATCATTTTATTTTAGCTTTCACTCTTCCATATTTTTCAAATAGGTAACTTCAGCTTGATGAGATATAATTTCTTTTCTTCAGCTTTGAATCTCGGAAGCGATATTTTTATACATTTTTAACGCACCATGCACGGTTGATGTGCGTGGTGGTTAAAAGGGCATAAAAACATTTCGTAAGCTAATGGTCGCAGTCTTCCTTTTTTTTTTTTTTTTTTTTTGCATGGATGCCTAAATTTTCACCTAACTGAAAGTTAAATTTTAAGGCGATTTATTCTTTTTTTTTTTTATGAGAGCCATACCATATTCTTAAATCATTATCTCTGTTTCCGCGGCCGGCGGCTTTCCGTAAGTTGACGCCGCAACTTTTTTCCCCTTTTGCTTCCAGATAACTTCACTTCAGTATTCAGTTAGATATTGATAAGGTGTTTTTTTTTTTTTTTTTTTTTAAATCCTTCCTCTTTATTTATTTTTTATTTTTTTTAAACCATATTTTAACACATTTTTATCGTCCGTTTTTCACGGTCACATTACAAGACATTCGTAAAGTTGATCGCAGTTTTTGCGTTTTTTGGCTTCAGATAGCTTCATTCAGTTACATTGTTGCTGTTGTTTTTTTTAATTGTTTTTTTTTTATAAAATCCGTATTTGTTAAGCATTTGCAACATTCCCTTCCGTTTCTGCAGCCATGCGGCATTTCGAAAGTTGATGGTCACATTTTATTTTAATTATCTTTTTTACTTCCAGATGGCTTTATCTCTGATTTTTTTTTTTTTTTCCCTTCTAAAACCACATCTTTACGTATTTTTTAACACGCCCTGCTTAGTTTCCAAAGCGATATTACGCGGTACTTCGGAAGCTAATGGTCGCAATTGTTTTTTAGCTATTATATTTTCTTCTAAATAGTTTCATCTCAGATTGAGGTTGAAGTTGTGTTTTTTTCACATTTTTATTTATGTTTAGATTTTTTATCAAAACTTAGAACCCTGAGATTTATAGTACGAATTTGAATTTCGTTTAGCAGTAAGTAATGTATGGGTAATAAGGCAGTGCCTAATACTCTTTGTTCCAACATCATCACCATGCATTACGTTTGTGCATGATACTTTAAAATTAGCTTTCGTTTCACCTGGCTTTTAAATTTTGGAGCTGGCTCCTAGATTTGGAGTTTATTTTTCCAGCCCTGTTTTATACCTTTTTTTAACTATTATTAAATGAAGAAAAAAAGAGAAAACAAAACGAAGAAATCATCATCATCATCATCATTGTCAACCATTATCAATCCACTGCTGGACGAAGGTCTCCCCAAGTTTCCTCCACAACGGTCTGTCTTGTGCCAGTCTCCTCCATGTCACCCCTGCATACTTTCGAATTTCATCCACCCATCTCCCATATGGTCTTCTTCTGGGTCTTTTCCTGTCCCTTGGAATCCAATCTAAAATTTCGGCTGTCCATCGATGATCTGTCCTTCTGGCAGTATGTCCAGCCCATTGCCATTTCAGGGATTTAACTCTGATCATGATGTCTTCCACTCTTGTCATTTTTCGGATCCACGAGTTCCTCTTCTTATCTCTCCTGGTTACACCAAGTATGCACCTCTCCATGCTGCTTTGAGTTGTCTGCAGCCTTTGTATGTCTCTTTTAGTTAAGGTCCACGTCTCTGCACCATACGTAAGCACTGGAAGGATGCATTGATCAAACACTTTTCTTTTAAGACACAATGGCATATTGCTCTTGAAAATTATGCTGTTTCTTCCAAAAGCTCTCCAGTATGTTGTAGTGAAGAAATCGGGGAATTACAGGGATGTAAGGTCAGGTGATGCGTAACATCACAGCCTCTCCTTGACAAATGTCAACCCCGCCTTCTCGTGGTACATCCTGTTCCAACTAAAGGGGCTCTGACGACCGCCAATAGCGGTATAACTATACCATCGGGATTAGAGGAAATTCTATCCCACACTCACCAACCCGCTTGGCCAGCGTGGTGAGTTATGGCCAAACCCCTCCAAAATGATTCCACAACTTAAATCTTGGCCCTCAGTCTCCGGCAGCTGGAATGTACCTGGCCAAGGCAGCGGCCAGTGCGACATGAAGGCAGAGGGTGCTAAGAATCCCCGGAGGACAGGACTAGGCTGCCATCTGATGCTGACCTTGGCTACGTACAACGGACGCTCCCTATCTTCTGATTCAAGGCTTCTTGAATTGGAAGAGGAACTACAAAGGATCAAGTGGGACATCGTGGGGCTAAGTGAGGTAAGGAGAAAAGGAGAAGATCTCATTGAACTGAAAAGTGGACATCTCTTCTACTATCGTGGGACAGATACTGGCAGAACTAGTGGTGTTGGATTTATAATAAACAAGAAACTGAAGGATAAAGTTGTAGAAGTTGAAAGTTCCTCTGACAGAGCTGCACGACTTGTTATCCAACTCTCGAAAAGATACCAGGCTCAGATTATTCAAACTTATGCACCCACCACAAGTCATCCTGAAGAAGAAATTGAAGAATTTTATGAGGAAATTTGTCATCTAAATAATAAAGGTAAGCAGCACTTGAAAATAATTATGGGAGATTTCAATGCAAAAATAGGGCAACGGCAACAGAATGAAACTTCAGTAGGTAAATTCGGTCACTGCAACAGAAACCAGCGTGGAAATACTCTCGTTGAGTTTGCAGAGGCAGAAGGGTTTTTCATCTTGAACTCCTTCTTCAAGAAAAAGCCACACAGGAAATGGACATGGAGACATCCAAATGGGACGACAAGTGAAATTGATTTTATTATGTGTAACAAAAAATTCGTCATCGAAGACTGCAGTGTGCTAAACAAGTTCAACACAGGTAGTGACCATAGATTGGTGAGATGTAAGATGCACCTCAACACCAAACTTGAACGTGGCAAGCTCATAAGACAAACAAAATCTATTGACATAACCAACCTTAAAAAACACCATAATACCTTCAAGTTGGAACTGAAGAACAGGATCTCTGCTTTAGAAGGCCTAACATCGGAAGAAGTGGACATCTCTGAAGTTAACAGAAAAGTAACCAAAGCTCTTATGGAAACAGCAACAAAATTAGCTGGGTCTAAGAACAAGTTGCATGTAAACAAATTATCAGGAAAAACGAAAATGTTGATGCAAAAAAGAAGAGAGATGAGGACAACTAAAGAAGATGTGACTTCCAAAGTGGAATATATAGAGCTATGCAAGACAGTAAGAAAAAGTATCACTGAAGACGTAAGAAAATTCAACTGTGAACTAGTGAGGAAAGCAATTGAAAACAACCAAAGCCTAAAGATAGCAAAGGGACATCTCAGTAAGGGAAGAAAACAGATTATGGCACTGAGAAAAGAAGATGGTTCTGTAACAAGAAATAGAGGCGAAATTTTGACAAGAGTGAAAGATTTCTACTCCAAATTATATGAAAGGGATGATATATGCACTCCAGACATCATGAAAGATACCAGTACCAGAGTTCCTCCAGTCCTTCCAGCAGAAGTTGCACATGCAATCAAGAACATGAAGCGAGGAAAAGCTCCAGGAGAAGATGGAATTACTGTAGACATCATACAAGAAGCAAGTGGAGAAATCGAAACAGTACTCGCCCAAATTTTCACTCGATGCCTTAATGAAGGAAAGATTCCTGAGGATTGGAACACCGCTACAATGATCCTGCTACATAAGAAAGGTGACATTGAGGATCTCGGAAACTACAGACCTATCAGCCTCTTATCAGTAGTTTATAAAATCTTCACTAAAGTTCTTTCACACCGCTTGAAGGTAACACTGGACATGGCTCAACCGAGAGAACAAGCTGGATTCAGGAGTGGCTACAGCACAATAGATCATATCCACGTGCTGAGAGAACTAATTGAAAGAGCGAGGGAATATGAGCTTCCATTGTGCATGGCTTTTATCGATTATGAAAAAGCCTTTGATTCGGTGAAACCATCAGCAGTTACAATGGCTCTGAAAACCTGCGGTATTGAAGATGCATACATTAATATTATTAATAACATCTATGAAAATGCAAGTGCAAAGATTAGGCTGTTTGAAAATACAACACACGTAAAAATTGGAAAGGGAGTGAGACAAGGTGACACCATATCTCCGAAGCTCTTTAATGCCACATTGGAGGGTGTTTTTCAGTCGCTGAGCTGGGAAAACAAGGGGATAAAGATTAATGGAGATTATCTAACCCACCTTCGTTTTGCTGATGACGTAGTCATTTTTGCAACTACCCCATCAGAGCTGCAGAGTATGATCCAGGAACTTGCTGACAAGAGTAAAGAAGTGGGATTAAAAATGAACTTTCAGAAGACAAAAGTGATGTTCAATGCTTTTACAAGAAATGAAGATTTATCGATTGATGGAGAAAAGCTGGAGATAACAGACACGTATGTTTATCTTGGACAGCAGATATCAAATGAGGGTCACATTGATGAAGAAATCAATCGGCGTACAAAACTTGCCTGGAGAGCTTTTGGAAAACGAAGAAATACCATCCACTATATTTTTGCCGCTGGGTGTCCAAATTACTACCCCCCCCTCCCATGTCACATTTGGTCTGGTTATCAGGAACTCTTCCTCTAATCTCCGATGTACTTTATGAACGGCCCCTTATTTGAGGCTCAAACATGAGCCCAGCTCAGACTAGCCAAAAACCAGTGCTTCTACCTCTCAGCCACAGGGGCAGCAATCCAAATAAATTCTTACTCTTACTCTTTCTATATAGCATTTTACTTGCATATTGTATGCGTGGTCCCTGAAGAAGCATAGTTGGATTGTGCAGTCATCATTAGTCTGCAATTTCACGTGTTCACTATCAAGTAATTTCAGGTTTTTCCTTCATTAAGGTTAAGACTTAGAAATATGTGAAACAAAATTCCTATTGCTATTTTCATAATGTGCCTGCCACAAATAAGTATGTTGTAGTGAAGAAATCGGGCTGTTATGAAATTGCTTTCACTAAAATGCTCGTAGAAATAAATAATGCAATACACACATACCAGATAAATATCAATATACATAGATGCCAACTAGTACAGATTTTTGGTTGCTGTTATGGAACATTTGATTTTCCTGATATAGAAAACAATTTTTCTCATCAACTTTAAATTTTTTGTTTGTTCAAGTTTATCTGGGGGTCAGGGGATTTAAAGCTGTGTTCTGCATAATGCAAATTTCTGTATCTTAATTGGTAATCCCATGAGCTATCTATATCTACAAAAGGAAATCCAATTACAGGGAATAATAGCAGCCACTTAACTCCTCCCATGATGTCTCCATATCACCCACAACTATGGACGCAGCCTTGACATTTGTTTCCTTACTCCTCCCATGATGCTCTCTGTGCCACCTGCAGCTACACAGAACACATGTTGTATGGGTGCTGCTCCAATAGCATTTTCTTTATGCTCTCTGGTCTATGCAGCAAATACTACTGTAGGATAGGAAAGCATGGCAATCGGTTGTGCAATCGTGATTTTTTTTTTATTATTATTTATTTAAAATGAAGTGGTCTTGTGGCAAACCTTCTTCATCTAAAAAGAAAGTTTCCTAGAAATGTACCACAAAGACAGGGCTTGTTTTTAAAAGTTACCAGTTTCTGCAAACCATGTGTTTTGTAGCATTTGTAGATGCGATTTTAGTATCGCTCATGGTAGGTGGCAGTGGCCCAAGGGCAAGGGCTCTCCCCATGAGGTATCACTTGGCCCTTTGTTCTATGTTATTGGTTATTTGTACTTGTATATATTTTTAAATATATAAGTTGTGAATAATAATAGTTTTAACATGGTGGAGATATTGTCACCTCAATATTTTGCAAGATGTTTACTCCAGGGTATTTTTATTTGCATCTTCATTATTTTGGGCCACTTCCATAAGGAAATCCTGGGTGTGCCACTGGCGGGTGGGATGATTGCCAAACACACACAGGAGGGCCCGCAGAGGCTATATTATTAGGCCCGACCCGTTCCCACCCAGTTAATGTCAGGCCCGGCCCGGTGTTGTTTTTCAGGGCCTAGCCCGGTCTGGCCATTCAGGCCCAACGTAGGTTTCACTTGCTTTAACATAGACAGTATTTGTACTGTAACTTCTTGGAATAACTTGAAACTCTTGTAAAAATAGGGCATAAGCAAGTTAACTAACCCACCAGTAACCAGAAATACAGCAAATGCAATAAATAGTATTCTGTGCACTTAAGTAAATTATTATCATTTCATAATCGAACACTGTGCAGGGTCAGATCACTGTTTATACGAGTTAAGTACTGTCTTCTCTGACAGTTTTGCCCAGAGCGTAATATAAACTGATGTTCATTTACACACATGCACACACACTAACATGCTTAATGGTTAATAGTTAATATAACAAACTCTCATGCACAAAATAGGATTTCGTTCTGTTGGCTTGACTTCTTAAGAAATATCGCGGGAAGGGAAAGACGAAGACTTCAAAAACAGAATGCAAGTGCAGGCCTGTCCAAGCCTGCCTAAGAAATTGTAGGCCCGGCCCGTAAGTTTCAAACTACTGAGTAGGCCCTTGCAGGGCTTCTAAGACACACCATCTAAGAAGCATCAACATTCCAAGGAATGGTTTTTCTTCATGTCTGGTGGTAATCTTTTGTATTTTTTCTGGTAGACAGTAATTTTAACTTCTCCACAAGCAAAAATTGTTTATTATATTGTCTTTCTTTTTTTTTTTTTTTTTTTGTTGTGACAAACTGGAATTTTTTTGCTGTGTTAAATACCCAAATTCCCCAGTGTAGACTGGATTACAGAATTTTTTTTTTTTTTTTTTTTTTTTTTGGTTACTGAAAACTACTTTTTTAGAGGTTGGCATCTATAGAACACAGATTCTGATGAAACATGCAATGTTACACCCCAAAAGAAGTGAGATACACAACTTGGATCTTGACAACCTGTAAACAGTAGAGCTAGACTGCTTGCCAGATTTGGTTTTCAAGTCTCAATTATGGTTGTTGCCAAATGATAGCAAGGATTTCCAGATAATGGGGTCAAAGAAGGACTATTACAATTTGAAGAAGCGGACATTTCAGTGCTCTCCTGAAAACGTAAAACTCTTTTCTTTTATTGATGAATGGAGCAATTTTATCGGTATTCTTCCAGAGAGGCACTGCTGAAGTATCAGTGAGAGTGAGTAAAGCCTAGGAAGAATGAGGCCTACCTTGGGTAAGTCCTTTTTGTGCTCAGCCAAACATTTAGTAATGCTGCAATATAATATATGCTGCCAATGTAAACTGTGGTACCAGCTGATGTGAAAATGGGAATTTTGTACACACCAGAAGCATTGATGTGCTCAAATTTATCTCTGTCCAAGAGGATAAGTTTCATGGTACGATTAGATTTGATACCAATCAAATATCCGTAGGATTTGAAAATTTGCTGTAGCTAGAGTATGTAGACTCATCAAGAAATTGGATGCATCCAGCAAATTGCAATTGTCTGTTAACCTCAGAAAAACGGGGAGTGGTGGAATGCTCAATTTCGAACTGTTTTATTATCTGATACTTTAGCAGTGCATCTGTGGAAGAATACCAAGAAAATTGTCATTAATAAACGAAGAGAGCTTTACATTTTTGGGAGAGCATTCAAATTCCCACCTCTTCAGATTGTAATACCGATAGTCCTTATTTTGTCTCCATCATCTGGAAATTCCTCCTGTCATTTGACAACAACGATAATGAACTTGAAACACCGAATCTGTCAACATTTCTGTCTTTATTGTTAACAGGGGATCAAGACCCAAGTTGGGTTGTGAAAGCTTCTGAGTATCTTCAGTTTCTTTTGGAACATAATATGTGTCCCATCACAATCTGTATTGATGATGCTTTCTCTAAAAGTTTTATGGAAAGCATCCACATATATTGTATATTGATAATGTTTTACCACAGACTTTTAGAATTAGTGTAACAAAGTAGTATTGCACAGCATGTCAAAACTGCTTGAAAAAACACGAATGCAGATTTGAAATGCAGGATCTTACACGGGTCACTTCACAGCCTGCTTAAATATACTCATAAGATAGTACAAAATGTTTTCCAGTGGGAATACCAAAAATCGTGATAAAGGATGGAAAGAGAAAAGAAAAACTACATAGGAAAATTTGAATCAGCAACAATATTGAGAAAAGAATCTTCTCTAAAACTGTTTAGTCCCTCAACTTAAATGTATTTTTAAATTTGTTTTGCATTTCAGAGGTTTACTTTGCTGATTGAGCATGCTTGTTTGGATATATGCTGGGTACTAGGAAATTACATGCCATCCTGTTTCAAAAGAGTCCGGAGAAAGACACTTTGACAGTGCCTCTTAGTCTCATTTATTTATTTATTTAGGGCAGCAGTACTTTAACAACTTACTCGTTATTTGCGATCACACCTTTATTGCTTTTTCAAATTAGTTGAATGATAGGTTGGCATGCAATTTTCATGATGGCGGTTCTGTCTTTAGAACATTTTTAAAAATGCTAGAGAAAACCTAACGTAATATTCCTCCCAGCATAGCCTTTTGATTTCTCTTATTAAATATATTTTACAGAAAAAAATATCAACAGCTTTTTGCACAAACTTTTCTTAAAATTCATGAAAATTGAGAGACTCAATTGGGGGGGGGTGTACGAATAAATAACTACAATTTCCTTGAATTTTACTCTTGTTGAAGTAAGAGAATGCATTCGTGAAATGAATTGGTGTGTCTTAATTTTCAATCTGATGAAGAATCTCTTTTCAGTTGTCATTATTCATGAAAGAAATAGAGAAAAAGAATACTAAATTTTTTTCTGGAAATGTTGTTGTGTATGCATTTATGTGTGCTGCGTGCTGCCCATTATAACTAGTGAAGTTGAGAGACTTTAACCATAGCTGTCATAATAGTATAATGTGTTTTTTTTTGTTTTTTTTTTTACAATCATGCTTTCTTTTTATCTATATTAAGTTGTAATAAAAGTAAGTGTCAGCATCCAAGTGTAAATTGTGTCCATACAGGACACTCACTATGCATGTATGAATATTAACCCTTAAACCAGCTGGAACACATTACCATGGGGCTAGCAAAATGGATTGAAATTAGCTCAAATGAATATATCTATTGTCTAACAGGGTTCCCACTGTCCTTGAAAGTCCTTGAAAACTCCTTGAATTTAATTTTCCTTTTCAATGGCCCTTGAAAATCCTTAAATTTTGTAAGAGCCCTTGAAAAGTACTTGACTTTTTTTTTTTCCCCCTGTTTACCAAAATTCAGAATAGCCTCATTTCATTGGAGAGAAGCTGTTGCCAAAATGTCACAGTGTGGCCGCGCTGTATTGTAGAACGTTCTGGAATCAGGAGCACGTAGCTGTCATATTTCCAGTTTTCACGCGGTTGTGATTCTGAACTACGATAAGCGAATGCAAGGGGAATTTTTCTGAACTACAATAAGTGAATGTGAATGGGTGTAAGTGTAAGGTACTAGCATCTCAAACCGGGTTTGTGATCTGCTGAATACTGGTAGCCCAGGAATGCAGTCTAAAATTTTGGTTGTCCATTGGTGGTCTGTCCTTCTGGCAAATCTTATCACCATTTCAGGAATTTTATCTTGTGGAACAATAACACCTCACCAAAGTATGTCCCTATGTTTAGATATAAGTATAATTAAATTAACTTTTTGACTGTTTGTTACAACTTATTTTAGTGTTTCATGAGAGTTCTTATTGGGCATGAATATAGTCTTGAAAATTTTTTATGGAGTCCTTGAAAAGTCCTTGATATTTTTTTTGGTGGGAAAAGAGTGAGAACTGTGGTCTAAGAAGAGGGCCAAACACAGCTGGAACCAATGAACATGGTCATCAGGAAACATTTTCTCCTTAGCTTTGTTATTTAAAGTGGTCATTTACGAGGATAACTTGACACTAATCCTTTCTAACTGATTACCTGCTGAAATGGCTATAACAATGTTGATGGACCTAAAAAAGGAGAGAGATATTTGAGTCACTTGTTTTTACCTTGTGGCATATCATGCCTTGGATCTTGGAACAGAAAATAAAGGATTAGAAACAACTGCTTATTATCAGTGGCAGGTTTATGGCCAGCACTGTGAAGACGAGAGGGGAAAGAGAATTGTTTTGCAGTGGCTTTCGTAAAAAACAGTTGATATGTGAGAAGTGCAGAAAATTTTGTGGACACCATTTGGTTTAAGTACATTAACCTCTAAAGGGTTAATAGTGAGTATTCTTTAATGACAACAAATTAGTTGCACATAATTTTCAGAGCGCTTTTTCATGCATGTTATCCAACCTTCTGCATCTTTTAGAAAAGTATTATTTTGCAATATAATATCTGCTACAGAATTATTTATTAAGTTTATGGTGTAAATAAATATTGGCATTAAATAGATCATTTCTTTAGTTTTCAGTATGTTTTGAAATGTTTTAACAAAATTGTTCCTCTTTTAATATCCAAGGTAAACATATAAACTTTAAGATTACTTGAAAAGAGAAAGCTGCCCCCCCCTCTTTTATTCTCTCCTTTTAAAAATTCAGTCTGTAAATTTAGTGTGCCATTGCTGATGCATTTGAAATGTGACATAATACAAGTTCTGACACACAAAAGTATACAGACTATATGTACATGCACCTTGCGAAAACATGTCTTATCCCTGATCTATCAACGTGTAAATAGAGCAAACCAATTATAGCATTAGAGTTTATTGCTATTTCTTTTTTGTCTTTTTGATTTGCTGTCTTACTTTCAGGTTGCAGTAGAAATTAGTGTGCATGTTCTCTAACATATGATATTCATTGTACAGCTTTTTTAATGTAGAAATTCCTTTGGCAATCTTTTTATATGAACGACAAATTTTCGGTTTTCTAAACTTGTTCAAAAACTGTTATGCCACTTGCATTTTAAATATCCCAGATATATTTCTGTAGAGTGAAATAAATAAATAAAAAAAGCTGCTGCCACAAATTTTTTATATAAAACATTTCATTTTTGAATTGAAAATTGTAAAGCATTTCACAGCTTTCATGATTTTATTGTGCATATTTCTTATGAAGTCAATTTCTCATATTTTTAGGTGTGGACAACACTGCACTCAGAATTATTTGGCTGAACTGGTGGTATCATTTATTATATGAGAACTTCCAGAATTGATTGTGGTGCTTACACCTAAGACGTATGCCAATGGAAAACAAAAGCCAGTCAAAAAGTATCAAAATACTGCATTAAATTGTCATGCAGGTTAGGTGATTTTCACAAAAAAAATTTTAGAAGTGTTTTCATTTTATAACAAATTTGGTAAAATATTATCAGTTTTTTTTTTTTTTTTTTGTAGTATGTTTAAACTAATTATTGAGTAGTAACTGGTTTGGAATCTTATAGTTTAAAACTCGGGCATCACGTGACAATAACACATAAACATATAAAACGAGCGAAACACTGTCACGTACGGTAAAAGGTTCACTTAGCTGTAGCTTTCGGTCATCCTACGACCTTGATCACCCTCGATCGACTGGATGGGCTGGTTGCCAGAACTACAATTTGAAGTTGGGGTGTTGGAACTGTTGCCAGATTTAAGAAGAGAGATCAAAATAAATGGGATTTGGTGAGGGGTCTCTGAATTGCAATTTTTGGTGAACAAGAAGACACCTCTGCAGTTCCCATTTGGAAAGAAACCAAAAAAGTTGCCCCTTTCATCAACAAGGCATCTCTGCGTTCCCAAGAGAGCATTGAAATTTTGTTCACCAAAAACTGCAATTCAGAGACTTCTCGCCAAATCCCATTTATTTGGATCTCTCTTCTAAAATCTGACAACAGTTCCAACACCCCAACTTCAAATTGTAGTTCTGGCAACCAGCCCATCCAGTCGATCGCAGGTGATCAAGGTCGTAGGATGATCGAAAGCTACCGCTGAACGAACCTTTTACCGTATGTGACTGTGTGTTTCACTCATTCTATATGTTTATTAGAATCTTAGTACATCCTGTGCAGAACTTTATACATATAGAGTGGAACACTAATTGCCATGAAGAAATAATTCTTCACAAATACAGGGAAGGCAATACAAAAGTAATTGTTGGCATGAATATTCCATATTTTCACTGTTTCCGTAGCAACTGCCAGAGTTGTATAAAAATAAAATGTACCTGCATACACAACCATTAAAATAGAAAACTTGCTGCAAACCCGTGAAGTGCGAACCACGATAAAAAATAAAATAAGATAATTTAAGGAAAAATTTATAAAATGAATAATTATTACAACATTAGAGATTCCCTTGAAGACAAAATAAGTATATCACAATATTGCTGCTGCACATTCAATTATTGAATGTGCAGCAATGTGTGTGAAATGGACCTTTATGGCAAAATATTAAAATATTGGACTATGAACCTCATAAATACAACAGACTAAAGTTTTTATATCCAGAAAAACAATTCCATTAATGAACCTTAAAAATTTATAAATAGCATTTTTAACAACTTAATATTAAAAAATAGTAGACTTACAAAATATATAAGGAAAATATTTTAATTTAATAACTGGCAACTGCAAGAGGAACCTGTCAATAAAATTTTAATTCTTTCTGTGTAGATGAATTGTTTGATGCAGTTCCTGTAGATGAGAACAGGTCTTGATAAAATCTAGAGGCCAGAAATGTCTGTAAAAACAAAAGAACTTGGAAAATGTGAAAAATAATTGAACATTTTTCAAGCTGAAATAGGATTAAGTATATTAATCTGAGTAAAGCCTTGAGTAAGTGTTTTAATTCCTGTAAATATTTTATTTTTAATCTACAAGCAAAAACTATCTGCAAAATCTGCTAATAATTTGGAAACTATCAGCGAACAGCATACGCACGCACGTCTACATTCTACTACTCTGGCAGCTGCTTCTGAAAACTTGAAAATCACATTGCCATGGAGCGGGAATCGAACCCACATCTCCTGATATCCGTTCATGCAAGCTATCCATTATACCACCCAGGACAAGGAAATTCCAAGCAACTGAAGCAAAATAGGTGTAGCTCAGAAATCTGAAAACCTTTCAGATTTGTGCTAGTCGAAACTATCCTGTGCTTCCTCATAGCGTCAACAGAACCTTTTTCTACTTCATTCAGAGTTGTAAGATTTAATATTCAATAGCATTCAAGAGTGATGATTCAATGTCAGACGAAGATGAATGAGTTTCCCCGCAAACATTTGGATATTCATACAGTGTGAGAAACTACAAAATACTATATAGTTGACAGGTATATACACTGACGGGAAAAAAAATCCCAACACCAAGAAGGGGTTGTGTTAGATAAACGACAGTTGGTAGGTGGTGAGAGTACATCTGTAAGATGACGTCTATGCAAATTTCGCGCTCGGCGCATATGTATGGCGCTAGTAGCGCCCCTCGGAACATGCAAAGCAGGTTTGCTGTAAATATGCGCTGTAACGTTCGTGAGCATTAGTCATCGTTGAGATTCGACATAGGGTGTTGATGTTAGTCAAGAATGCCTTTAAGAAGACGAAGAAGATCAACAGCTCATGGAGTTTGAACGAGGTCGTGTAATAGGGCTACGAGAAGGTGGATTTTCTTTCCACAATATTGCAGAACGACTTGGCAGGAATGTAGCCACTGTGCACGATTGTTGGCAGCGGTGGTCAAGGAAAGGTACTGCCTCAAGAAGACCGGGTTCCGGCCGGCCACGTGGCACTAATGAGAGGGAAGACCGCCGTGTACAGCATATGGCCGTGGCGCATCGTACCGCGTCTGCAGCAGCAATTCAAGCTGTAATTGGCACCACAGTGACACAACAAACTGTTACAAATCGGTTACTTGAAGGACAGCTCCGAGCCAGACGCCCTGTAGCGTGCATTCCACTTACTCCAAACCACTGCCGTTTGCGACATCAGTGGTGTCAAGCTAGAGCTCATTGGAGGACGGAGTGGAGATCTGTTGTGTTTTCTGATGAAAGGCGGTTCTGCCTGGGTGCCAGTGATGGCCGTGTGTTGGTTAGAAGGAGGCCAGGTGAGCGCCTGCAACCAACCTGTCTGCGGCCGAGACACACTGGACCTACACCTGGAGTTATGGTCTGGGGAGCAATTTCCTATGACAGCAGGAGCACTCTCGTGGTTATCCCACGCACCCTGACGGCACAGTTGTAAGTCGGTCTGGTGATTCAACCTGTTGTGCTGCCATTCATGAACAGCATTCCAGGGGGTGTTTTCCAACAGGATAACGCTCGCCCGCATACCGCTGTTGTAACCCAACATGCTCTACAGAGTGTCGACATGTTGCCGTGGCCTGCTAGATCACCAGATCTTTCACCAATCGAGCACGTATGGGACATCATTGGACAACTCCAGCGTCTCCCCCAACCAGCATTAACCGTCCCTGTATTGACCGACCAAGTGCAACAGACATGGAACTCCATCCCACAAACTGACATCCAGCACCTGTACGACACAATGCATGAACGTTTGCGTGCTTGCATTCAACATTCTGGCTGTTACACCGGTTATTAATGTACCAGCATTTCACATTTAAAATGGCTCTTCTCGCGCTTACAATAAAGCTGTGATCTTGAAACCTTAATCGATTAAATATGTTACCTATACAAATGTATTGCCGCCATTTCATTCCTCTACAACTATTTTTTCGTGGTGTTGGGATTTTTTTCCCCTGTCAGTGTATAATAAGAATATAGAACTGTAGCATTATTTTAGGAAAATATGGTATAGATTTATTTATTTTGTTTTAAATGGTCATAAACCTGCTACATAAAATTTTAATGTGACAAACTTACAACATTTTATATCTTTTTTTTTATTATTTTAGAAAGGTTGTGGGTATTACTATTGAAATATGTATACCTAATTATATTAGAATGATGTGTTTGTGTTGATGGGTAGTGTTCCAAGGTTGAATTGAATATATTGGAACATTGAATCATGAGGTTTTTGTTGCAACTGAATGAAGATGTGATAAATGTCTTACACAACTTTGTTTCAATACTGTGTTGAAAACCCAAAATCATTTATGTAAGGTATATGATATGTTCACCAATGACACAAGTCCATTGCCCTGCAGCACCAAAGAACAGTCTGATGAGTCTGTTTGCATATTTACTGAAACATATTCAGTGGTTGTGTGACTTACAAAAAGCAGAAAATCTTGCTGTTGGTACCTTTTAACATGTTCGCTGCCACTGTGCTATTTTAATGGCAACATGCAGTGCTGTTAAGAAACTAACAAATCTCCCAAGTAGTTACAAGGCGTCGCGCGGCACCACTGACGAATTCCTATGCTTTTGGATCAACCTAGCCATGTTCGGATCTCATAGCTTTGCATTACTCCGCTATTCTAAAATATGAGAAAATTTATCCATAATTGATATTTGTAATTATAACCTTCAGTAACTCCAGGGATCTAAACACATCTTAGCATACACGTTGCTTTGCAATGCACATGCTATAGACGTGTATATCCTGCAGACGATGACTAATAAATTGTAAAATTCTTCAGTCGCAAAAAGATCGAAAAATTAGATTGTTTCAATACCTGCCATATTAATTTTCAGTCCTAGTACACTAGTGAACAGAATTATTCTTGAGCATGACGTACCAATGTGTAGCTACAATCTGTTTGGCAGAGTATGAAAAAGTACAACGCATTCTTCATTTTCACTTTCACTGCTGGTCGTACTACAGCTATTAAAAGAATACATTTCTGCATATGATGACAAATTATCAGGATCATCTACACTATCTACCAACAAGTAATTGGACACCTCTGCAATCGACGATATCTGCAGTCCTGATACACGTCATGGCCGCCACCGTTAAACATAGTGTGGGAAACAACAACGCAACAAGCCGCATGCAAGATGCCATGCAGTTCGGAGCTCTCCGATTTCGAGAAAGGTGTAATCGCCGGGTATCACAGAAATGGCCAATCCATACGTGACATATCCAGCGAGTTGAAGTACCCAAAATCAACAGTGGCCTACGTGATTGGCAAGTGGAAGATGAGAGGTGACTGTCGGAATGTGCCCCGATCCGGCAGACCCACAAAACTGGGAGTTAGAGACCGACGGGTGCTGGCCAGAGAAATTCGGAAGAACCGCACCAAATCGATGGGCCACATCCGCGAGGAGTTTCAACAGGCATCTGGGAGTGTTCTTTCGATGAATACCATCCGTAAGGAAGCCCATCTGCTTGGTTATCATGGACGTGCTGCCATCCACAAGCCTTTGATCACGAAGTCCAATAACGCTGCTCGGCTAACGTGGTGCAAACAACGTCGACAGTGAACCGTTGAACAGTGGAAACAGGTTCTCTGGAGCGACGAATCAAGGTTCACCCTCTAATGTTCGGATGGCAGGGTATGGGTTTGGCGTCTGCCTGGAGAACGCCTCCTGCCGGAATGTATTGTGGCAACTGTGAAGTTCGGCGGCGGTGGAATTATGCTATGGGGGTGTTTCTCCTGGTATGGCACGGGACCCTTGGTCGCAATTCCTGGTAGACTCAACGCCGAGATTTACTGCACCATTTTGGATGACCATGCGCTTCCTACGTTGTGGCAGTTTTACGGGGTGGACCCATGTTACTTTCAGGATGACAATGCCACCTGTCATGTTGCGAGGTCCACCATAGTTTGGTATGGTGACAATGGGGTTAATCGAATGGAATGGCCTGCGCAGGGCCCGGACCTTATCCCTATCGAGTACCTCTGGAACGAGTTGGATGGTCGACTTAAGGGGTGCCCCCACCTTCCGAAATCGGTGAAGAAACTGACCTGTCTTCTCCAAGCCGAGTGGAAGAAAATACCCCTAGCCGTCGTACAACGCCTGATTGAGAGTATACCCCGGAGGGTCGCAGCTGTAATCGCCACCCGTGGAGGCTCCACCAACTTTTTAAGGTGAATAAACTTCGTTTTCCTTTGCTATCACAGGTGTCCAATTACTTGTTGGTAGATAGTGTATTTCCACAGCAGGATGTTCCCGCCGATGAATTTCTGGTTGAGAGAAACCAGAGATAGCTTGTGTGAACATATCCATTGTTTTCACAAAACTAAGCATTAAAGACAATATGGATTTCCTTGAAATCCATTTAACATCCTCAATAGGCTGCTCTTTTATGCATGAACTCTAAGCAGCAAATGCTTTTTACTGTTACTCAAGCATTTATTTATTGATAGTTCCCTTCAGTGCAAAACCATTGACATTCAAAGGAAAATAAATATTGCAGTGAAAACCGCACGCTGTGTTAAGTCTATGGGGAGTCAATTTACGTTACCTTCCCTAAACCATGTGGAAAAAAATTCTCTATCCCAAAATCGCTGTCATTTTTAAACAGTTGGATACTTATTCTCAGTGCCAGTAACAAAACAGATACCTCTCTTCTAATGCAGAAGTTTTTAGGAAGGGAAATATTAAGCCACAATTATGACGCCATTCGGCATCATGTGGCAGTTAAAGTGTTAACATGTGGTTGTCATGAATTTCAAACCACCACCCCCTCCCCAGTAAAAAAATTTAACTTAGATAGTGGGATGTTTTTGGAGGTTATATGTAAAACCATATTGAAACACTTATTTCCTAACCTGTTCATTGGATGAATTAATAGTATGCACATTAATGGATTAAAATAAATAAGTTTTACTGTAAGTGTAGATAATGCCAAATAGTTAAACTTCTATTTTTCTTTTCTGAAGTTCTGACATTTCATGAAATTTTGTTTTTTAAAACACATGCTCATTTGAAATGGGATGTCAATTTTGAAAATCAAATTCTCTTTTTTTTTTTTCAGGGGCTCAGTTTGTGCAACACAGAAGAACATATATACACTGAAGTGCCAGAAAAACTGGTACAGACAAGCTTATGCAAAATACATAGCAACATCACCTATGCGCATACTCGGTTGCGTCGCCAATGCATATATAAAGCGATAGGCATCCTTGCCAGCTGTCAGAGCTGTTTTCCGCATGAGAATGACAAGTAATAACGATTAAAGCGATTTTCAGTTCAGTGTCATAGTAGGCATTCGTGAAATGGGCCATAGTATTTCGGAGGTAGAAACGAAGTTCGGATTTTCATGGACGACCATTGCAAGAGTGTACCGTGACTACAAGAATTCCGCCAAAAACTCCTGCCTATGATACCAGTGTGGAAGTAAAAAGACATTAGGTGAACGTGACCATTGTCAGCTGTCAAGAATCGGTTCACGCAATAAGCGTGCAACGTTCTCGCAGGTATCGTCGGACTTTAATGCTGGAGTCTCAACAAGCATCAGCGTCCGGACTGTGCAACGTACGCTGCACGATATGAGCTTTGGGAGTAGGCGCCCAACTAGAGTCCCCTTGATGGGTGCACGACAGCGCTATGCGCCTCACTTGGGCACGGCAACACCGCCACTGGACACTTGATCACTTTTTCTGAAAACAAGTAGCCTGGTCTGAAGAGTCGTGTTTTTAACTGTATCCGGCAGATTAAAGGATTTATGTGTGGCACAAATCCCGTGAGGCCATGGATCCCGCTTGTCAACAGGGAAATGTACCGGTTGGTGGGGTGTCCGTAATAATATGAGGTATGTTTAGCTGGACTTCACTGGGACCCCTGGTACGTATACAAACATCTGTGACCGGCCAACTCTATGTGCACATCCTTTCTGACGAGGTACACCAGTTCATGTCCTGTATTCATGCTGATGGGTTGGGCCTGTTCCAACAGGGCAATGCACTTCCACACAAGTGTTGGGATGCCACATTATGGTTAAAGGAGCATTCATCTAAGTTTGGGCCATTCCCACCCAAGTTCCCAGATCTGAACGTGATAGAACACATTTGAGATGCCATGCAATGTGCTATCGAACACAGGAATCCGAGACCTCGGAATACACCCAAATTGTGGAACGCTCTGCAGGAAGTATAGTGTGCATTGCCTACAGCATATTTCCAGAAGCTAGTGGAGTCCATGCCCCATCGTATTTCTGCAGTCCTGCACTCCCGTGGGGACCTACTAAGTATTAGACTGGTGTACCAGTATTTCTGGTACTTCAGTGTATATGGATGGATCAAGTATACTTTGTATTGTGAAAAATGAATGATGTAATACAGTAGACTCACGGTACAAACACAGTAGAACTTCTTGTGCTGACGTGAAGTTACTAGGTTGATTATATTAAATAATTTCATATGCAAATATACACTGAAGTAGCAAGTTATTGAGAACAGCCAACAGCAAGAACATGTGCCATTGTCTCGTATATACTCAACTGACATTGAGGTGACTTTGTAAATAGCTCACTGCTAAAGATTCAGATTTGAAGCATAGCTGCAGTCGGGGGGAGACTCAATTTAACACAACGTGAAAGAGGTATGGTAGTGAACTACTAGGCTGGACAGCACAAGCATCGCCGCCCCAGTGGCGCAGTGGTCTAAGGCGCTGGCCTCTGATCATTCGTCCGTACGGGGTCCGGGTTCGAATCCCGGTCAGGCATGGATGTTGTGTTTGTCTTATGGCACTGGCTCTCTCCCTTCCCTGGAACCAGTGACCCTAAATTAGGGACGGGCGACTGCTTATAGCCCATTGAGTTGCTCACGGTGGTCGTTAAACCTCCAATCAAAAAAAAAAAAAAAAACAGCACAAGCATCTCTGAAATGGCAGACTTTTTAGGCTACATAAGAACAGCCATATCCAGCATGTACAGTAATTAGTGCAAGAACAAAATGAGCACTCGGATGGTCTTTCTGTGGGCAAAAACAAATGGTCGATGTTTAAGGGCAATGGCAGCTGGATAGGGTTCTAGGAGGTAACAGATGAGCTTCATTACATTGAGTAACAAAGTTATCTAACATGCAAATGAAGTGACTAGCCTAAATCTGGGGAAGTAAAACTTAGTTCTTAACAATGCATAAAAGAAGCGTTTCTTCGGCACTTGCATGTAGTTGCCTGGCATGTCATCGCTGATGTATCCAAGGACAGAGTGATTAGTTTTCTGGTCGGAATGCTTCCCTGCAGTGTTTTAGGCCCCATAATGCCCTTTGAAGAATGTCTGAATGCCACGGCATATCTGAACATTTTTGCTGACCAAGTTCATCTTTTCATGGCTGGTTTTTCCTAGCAGGATATAACATGCCCATTCACAAGGCTTGCCCCTTTGCCATATGGCTCCAGTAAGTGTTGAATTTTCTTTGCTTCATTGGCTTAGACACAGTCCCCGGATTTGAACCCCATCAAACATTTATGGAATGAGGTAAAATAAGCTGTTTGCTGCAAAACTATGTTTTTTGCCCAATTTGCAGCTACTGCAAGACTTCATCAGTTCTGCAAAGTAAAACATTCCCATGCTCCAGCGAATCCAGGATGTTCTGTAGGCCAAGGGCTACTCAACACTATTGGGCAAGTATAAAACTGGCATCTTAGTGCTGTGTAGGGCTAACTATTGTCTAAAACTCCATAATGTGAGTCTACTGTACACTAAAAAAATTTTGTACAATCTGTTCTACAGCATCATCTGTTGTGTATTTCTGAAATAAAAGTAAATTTGATGCATTTGAAAATAGACTTGCATGCCTTTATTGCTGCTTGTGGTTAAAGTACCTAACTTCTATGTTGATGTTATTAAAAAGTGGTCCAACTTCCATAAAATGTGATTAAAATATCAGGACAACGTATGAAGTGAACATTTTAATTCAGTATTGCGGGATGTGAACAAAGAATTGTGTAGGGCTGTCAGTGGTAACTATTGCGACTATGGTATTTCTTACAAAAAACAGCCAAAAACAACTATTTTCAGAAAAACCTTGAACTATTTGAATTGTAAGGCTACTATTTTTTAAAAAACATGACTTGTGTCGCGTATATCGATGAGCTTATATAACATCACTTTTAATATTGATGCACGTGAATATCAACTTTGATATCGATATGTATATGTCAAATCCATGGTTCATATGCATCGTGGAATTCCATTTTGTCCTAAAATTCTGTTGCATGTCCTGGAATTTTATCCATTTCTGCCTTTTTGTCCCTTCTGGATGTTTTGTAGTTGAGGATTTTTCTACTGACATAACTAATGTCTGACAAATTTCCCTCCCCACCCCCCTGTAAAATGTGTGTGTGAGGGGGGGGGTATCAGTTTTCTTGTTTAGGGGGACTGGAGCTGCGTTTTAGCACCTTTTGTGTTGTGCTTATTTTATCACTTTGTCCTGCCGGGGAGACTATATCTCTGCAATTATTAGTTTGATTTGTAAAATTCTTTTTGTGTTGGGAAGCTTAAAATGTAAGAAGAATAATCCATTCGTTTCGTTTTTTGTTTTTTTTTCTTATGCACACATTTTACTGCTATAGAGGGTGCAAATGGAGATTGAATTTAAAATGCATTTTCATATATCTGCTTCTAAATATCCAATTGAAATAAATATTTTTCCTTTCAATGACATTTACATCGAAGACTATTTTAGTTAGTCCCTTTTTAAAAAAAAAAAAATGCTTGAATTTTCCGCCAAAGAACGTAAAGGTAAATCGCGGTTTTCCCAATATCTCCGCTTCTAAAATTCCGACTTCCCGAGTCGGATACAGCTGTTGAGGTTGAAATGTTTTGCGTACAAATTCTCACTTCTGGTAAAGAATGGTTTGGCCACCAGGAGCGTAAATGTTTATTTTGGGTTCTGGTGTATTTGCAACAAAATCTGAGCTGGAAACTATTGAAAAAATACTTCCGTGAACCGATGCCGCTCAACTGGGAAAACTTTTTAGAATACTTCCTGCTTAAAATAGTGCACAATTTTTTCACCAGGGGGTGTACACGTATATCTTATTTTTGGTCCAATCTCTGGTTTAGTAGTCCAATTTGAAAAATTCTTTCTTTGTTGAACTTTTTCAGTGCGAAATGTTTCTCATAAAATTTCAAATATTTCGTAACACACAAATGTGCCACTAGAGGGCGTAAGCTCACATTTCTGTTTACAGCAATATCTGCGGACTAAAAACCCGACTGAAAAATATTCTGTTTCGATCAGATACCTAACTATGAAAACTCCTTATTTGTATTTTCTTCACAAAATAATGCACAATTTTGCTGCTAGGGGCGCAAATATTTAATCTATTTTTCTTATATCTGTACTTCTAAATGTCCAATTTAAAAAATTCTTATAACACCACATACTATTTGCCTTATGGAACACTAGGTTTGTGTTTGAGGAGGTTAGTAGCAGTTCACAATTCTGCTGCTAGGTGGTGTTTGTATACTTCTGTTTGCAGGCTATCTCTGCCTGTAAAACCCATATTGAGAAATTTCTTTTTTTACTGTATGCCATTTGCTATAATAAAGATGGAGAATGAATAAGATTTTTGTTACAATAAGAAGATCCTCTTCAAATAATGTACAACTTTCCCTCTAGGGGTTGTAAAGGTCAAAACGTTTTTCTTGCTATCTCTGCTTCTGGGAGATGTATTTGAAAAGTTTTTTTTTTCCCCCTTAGCATAGCTTTTGCTATGGAGAATGCTTTTCTCCTGTTTTCAACTTTTCCATTATGCAAAATTATTCTGCTGAAATGCATAGTTAGTTATATCATGTTTCCTTCTATATCTCTCCTTTTAACTGATCGATTTGAAAATCTTTTAGTCTCTAATACCTTCCTTCTGCTATTGGAAAGTTTTTTGCGCCATTTGTTAATTTTCATAACATTTCTTAGCCACTGTTGGAAATAAATAGCTGATTTTTATGTGTGTGTTGGGGGGGGGGGTATTTTACCTTTACTGAAATTTTGTAATGAATATATAAAAATTTGCCATAGAATCAGATTGCTTTCTAATAATATCTGAAACTTAAATCTAGTTGTTTCTTAGTATTTTCTGAGCTTCTCTAACTAGTTTTTTAACGATGCCCAGTTAAATTGCCATGATCACTAATGAATGCAATTGCACACAGCCCTTGGACATAAGGTTCACCCTATTGTTCTCTTTCATTTCATGTTGGAAATTTTTGTGCATACTTAAGTTTGCTGATGAGTAAAAATTTAAAACATAGCTACAGCATCGATATTATGTTGAAAATTCTTTCCCAAAATGAAATGTAACACAAATACTTGCTTCCATGAACAATCCCTTTGGTCCTTTAAAAAAGTTATAGATATTTCACCTTCCCTCACCCTTAAATTCCCAATGTAAGCATTATTTCAAAATAATTAAAATATAAATAGTATTTTATGTATTGATTGTGTGGTATATGAAAGCATTTCAAGAGAAATGCCACATGCCTATGTATTTTTGCATTTTATGGGGGGTTTTATTATTCTGTAATTTGCTTCAATAATTGAACTAAAGCCAAAGTAGAAAAATAAAGTTTTCTCAAAATCTGTGTTAGTATACTGTAAGTAAAAGTTCAGTAGAAATTAAACCTGGTCATATTTTCAGTGACAGTTTTGGTATTTCAGCATTTATCTGTGATTCTAAGTTTCTGATTAGCTGCAGAAGACATTTTTAACATGCTGTGTTAATTTCATATCAACATTACCAAGGTGTAATGCTGTAGACACAAACCCTTTGCACGTTTGCTTCAGGAGTCAGTTCGCTCTCCCGCACTGTGCTGTACCCGAATGTTGTGAAGAATATGCATATCTTTTTTCTATGCGGAAAAAGTGGCAGTCTTTCCCAATCATAATTCATTATCTGAGAGAATATCTGCCCCCCCCTTTTTTTTTCTTTCGTTCAATATGTCCTGTACATATATAGTATCAATGGGTGTTAGCATATATTGACATTGATAAAACTGCAGATGTGAAATACTATTTACAGCAAGGATATGAATGTTACTTACATTGATAGTCCCATAAATATGCTAGTCCAAGGGTGGGAGGAGGTGGTGGTGACTGAACGCTGAGTAACATTTCACTGGTTGAATGGAGCAATAAACGGAGTACGGACAAACGAAGATTTTTCCCACTGAAGTACGGGCAAACGAAGATTTTTCCAACTGATAACACTAGCCTGCAAATGAAAACTTTTTTCTGCGGTATGAACTTGAATATGTGACTTTTACTAATCTTTGTACGCTGAATTCAAAAATGCATTCGGTTCTGCTGTATCACATCAGGTTCCTTGGCAATATGGTATAATGTAAGTTCATCAATTTCTGTTGACCGAAGCGATACATTTTCATGTCTTTGCATATATAGCATGCATATTTAACCATTTTTAAAACTAAACATAAGCAAAAACAACCTTTAAAAGGAAAGTTATCAGAACAAAACTACACAGAAATAAAATAAAAAGTGTACAAGAGTTGAAAACTTACCTAATTACAATCCTTAATGTTAGTCGGCAGTTTTTTCTTCTCTCGCCATGGGAGCTCAGTGTTCACGATGCCCTTGAGTGTTCTCTGGAAGGATCCTCACGTGCAATAGACCAACAGTAATCAGCCATTATACACTCATCCCAACATCCCTGATAACGTCACTCTGCTTCTTTTAAGTCTTGGTGGAACCTTTCACCTTGCTCTTCACTCGAAGCTCCCAAATTTGGAGGGAAGTAATTGAGATGTGCACTTAAGAAATAGAAGTTTTAGGCTCATATTACAACCAAGCAATTTGTCCAACATATTTTGTACAATTGTCTTGTACGACGGGTCCTTTACGTTTCCAAGAAAATTGTTCACCACTTCTTTGAAAGCATTCCACGCCTCTTCAGTTTCGATCATTGTACAGGTATAATTGTTATCCATCGTCAGTTTACGAATTTGCGGGCCATCAAATATTCCCTCTCTGATTTTAGCTTGTGACAATGAAGGAAATGTGCATAAGTACTGGAAGCATGGACAACTTTTTGTCTAGTGCCTTTACAAACTGTTTCATAATGCCAAGTTTTATGTGTAACGGAGGGAGTAGAATTTTCTCACGATCAACTAGACTTTCATTAATGACATTCTTGGAATCTGTTGTCAGTTGCTTCCTCTCAGGCCAATGTTCAGTATCCCAATGTTTGTTCCTGGCTCTACTATCCCACTCGCAAAGGAAACTGGGAAATTTTGTGTATCCTCTCTGCTGACCTAACAATATTCTAGTGTTCTGAAGTCTTTTTACTGGGCGGCCCACCCAGCTATTTTCTCTTTAAACCAACTTTTTTCCAACGCATATAATAGTAAGAGAGGAAAACTTATTCTCACATACACCATAAATATTGATGAAAGCTGGCCAAAATCAGTGTTGAATATGTTTTATTAGTAAGTACTCATATTTTTAATGATTTATGTGCAATTTTCTAATGTTTATCATGTTATGCTACATTAATGCCTACCACACCACTAAAGATGGTTAATAAGTATAGTAACGTTGAGCAAAACATATACACCTATTTTTTCCGGCTGGAGATGGTGTCCTTTAAAGTACCACCCAGCTGAAATTTCTTGCCATCCAGCTGCAAAAAAATCTAGGGAGTACACAATATTCCAATGACTTTCAAGTAACCACATTTGCCATTCATGTTCATTGAATTTCATTTTTTCAAGCACTAACTAATGTTTTGTATGATTCTGACAATTTTGTGGAATGAGCAAGTGGTACAGAAGCGAATTTGTTGCCGTTATGAAGTAAAACCGCCTTGAGGCTTCTTTTGGAAGAGTCAGTGAAAAGGTGCCAGGAACTAGGTTGATAGATTTCCTCTCCCAACTGAAGAATAAGATTACTGATGTCTGTACAAAAAAAATCATCTTCCTTTGAGTAGTACTTCCAAAAACACTTGTCACGATTCCTGTACCAAGAAAATGTAACTCCAAGTGCCAGCAGGCTTTTCTTATAGTCTTGAGCCTAGTAATTCACTCTTTCTTCGTGAGCCCCAGTTTTCTTATCAAGTCATTCACCTCGGGTTGAGTAAACATTTTTGATGAGTGGCCAAATTCTTCGGGTTTGAAACTCATGTCCTCAGTGTCTGAATGTAGAGAACTGCTTTCAGATTCATCACTCAAGTTAGCTGGTGGTGTAGGTACTGGTAAGTCAAGTCCATGAGGAACAGGTCGTATGGCTGATGGCAGATTTGGGTATTTAATGCCTTTCTTATTCTTTTTGTTATAACCAGCAACATTGCACATACAGAAATATGTCATCGTGGTGGTTCTTCTGTTCACGCCATATCATTGGAATTGCCTTCCATTTTCCTTCGTACCAGTACTGCAGTCCCTCGACACAACTGTTACAAGCAACGTGAGGCACAAACGACTTATCTTGGTCGCCAACTTTCACTTTGAAGTATGCAAAGTATAGTTTCTTCACGAATGAATCTAGTTTACGTACCTTACCATCAAACACATAACATCCACAAATGTAACAAAATTGCTGAGGACTTCGCGCACACTGTCTTCTACACAATTTCGACGCACTAGCCATACTTACAGGCTCCCGTTTTACTTTCACACTTCCAATATAGGATGGGCACATGCACAAGGATGCCTTCCCTCTGCTCAACTGATAGGATATTCAGTGAGGGTTCTTTAAACAGAAACTCCTACGGTACAATAAACAAGCGGCGGCACTCTGACGTGTGACGCAGGAGCGTCTGAAAACATAAACAATAATGAAATGCAGAAGTACGCAGGAACATTCGATGACAAGGGGCATTTCTCATAGTAATATGGCATTTCCTAGGTTTAAGTCAAGTTCTTAGTGGATATATAAGTGTGATTGTGAGGAGATGGCTCTACATTATATACAATGTGGATACGCCAATTCCTGTATACGGAAAAAACAATATTTCAAAACAACTAGATGTGATGGACCAAAACTAACGTTATTTTCGGATTCAGGACACAGATTTCCACAAGAATCACCTACTTTCGCGTTTACCGCAGCACCATTGTTCGCTAGTGTAATTAAAAGCATGAAATGTTGCGACTTCTAAAACATGAGAATGACGATAAAAAAGGCTGGCAGTTATGACACACGAAGACCAAAGGCGCAGAACGGGAACACGAGAAGAAAACAGAATATGAATAACTCAAACTAAAAATGCTAAAACCAGCATCGAGTACTAGTCGTCGTTCTTATCTCAGCAGTGCATTTCGGTGGCTCGGCACCATCATCAGGCTGGGTGGGACTCGGCCGCTGTTTGCATGAGAGGCAGTCATGGAGTCTCTTAGCAACTGGTGATTAGGTGTACTGCTTGTCAACTCCACATATCACCTGTTGGGAGAATCGACTAACGAAAGCAGTACACTTAATCATCAGTTGCTAAGAGACTCCATGACTGCCTGTCATGCGAACTGCGGCTGAGTCCCGCTGAGATAAGAACGACGACTAGTACTTGACGCTGGTTTTAGCATTTTTAGTTTGAGTTATTCATATTCTGTTTATTTTTTGTGTTCCCGTTCTGCGCCTTTGGTCTTCGTGTGTCATAATTGCCTGCCTTTTTTATCGTCATTCTCATGTTTTAGAAATCGCAACATTTCATGCTTTTAATTACACTAGCAAACAATGGTGCTGCGGAAAACGCAAAAGTAGGTGATTCTTGTGGAAATCTGTGTCCTGAGTCCGAAAATAACGTTAGTTTTGGTCCATCACATCTAGTTGTTTTGAAATATTGTTTTTTCCGTATACATGAATTGACGTATCCACATTGTACGTAATGTAGAGCCATCTCCTCACAATCACACTTAAATATCCACTAAGAACTTAACTTAAACCTAGGAAATGCTATATTACGATAAGAAATGCCACTTGTCACTGAATGTTCTTGCGTACTTCATTTCATTATTTTTTTAAATCTTCGTTTGTCCGTACTTCAGTGGGAAAAATCTTCGTTTGTCAGTACTTCGTTTATTGCTCCATTCAACCAGTGAAATGTTACTTAGCATTCAGTCACCACCTCCTCCCACCCTTGGACTAGCATATTTATGGGGCTGTCAACGTAAGTAATATTCATATCCTTGCTGTAAATAGTATTTCAATTCTGCAGTTTTGTTGATGTCAGTATATGCTAACACCCATTGATACTATATACGCACAGGACATGTTGAACCAAAGAAGTATCTCCCCACCCCCTTTTTTCTCAGATAATGAATTATGATTTGGAAAAACTGCTGTTTTTTCTGCAAAGAATACAAATACGTATATTCTTCACAACATTCGGGGACAGCGCAGTGTGGGTGAGCTTGAGTGTGGGAGAGCAAACTAGACTCCTGAAGCAAACGTGCAAAGTTTGTGTCTACGGCATTACACCTTGGTAATGCTAATATGAAATTGGCGTTATAGCACGTTAATAATATATATAGTTATACATAATCTGAGTGGCCACTTTATTATGATTTATGACCACCTGACAGTTTTAAGCTAATGAGCTTTACTACACGCTGTTGCCGCCAAGAGGGCGAGGCTAGTGTAAAAAGGGAAAGCTTAGTGCTTGCGACAGTAGTAGAAGTGATTTTTGGGTGACGAGGTGGGTAAAAAATGCGATTTGACGAACTTTCAACGTGAGATGATTGTAGGAGCCATGGAGCGAGTATCACCGAAACTGCCGCATTCGTGAAATGTTCCAGAGCAGCTGTTGTTAAAGTGTAAAAGACTGACTGTCTGCCATAAAACTGGGTCTCTACGTGCAACGTGTGGTCGTCATCGACTAGCGACTGCTCGGGCGGAACGGAGTATCCAGACTGGTAACAGCCAACAGAAGAACAACAGCGCAGCAAATTACAGACCATCTTAATCAAGGATCCCCTCAAATGATCTCGGCATGCACTGTTCGCCGTACACTGCATCGGATGGGATATGGCAGCCGAAGGCCTGTTCGAACACCTTTGCTGCCTGCAGTTAACAAGAGAAAACGTCTCCAGTTCTCACAGGAGCCCAAGGATTGGACAGTCTATAATTGTAAACAAATTATGTGGTCCGATGAATCATGTTTTCAGTTGCACCATGCCGATAGCTGAGTGAGAATTTGGCGGAAACAGCACGAAAGCATGGACCCCAAATGCATTGCTACAACCCTTCAAGCTGGTGCTGGTGGAGATAACGTTATGGTTTGGGGAATGTTTTCCTGGCATGCTTTAGGGCCCTTTAATTTGTGCTGATCAACGTCTGACTGGCACATCATATCTAAACATCGCTGCGGACCAAGTGCGTTCTGTAATGTGGATGGTTTATCCCAATGGCGATGGCTACTTTCAACAAGATGTGTCCTGCCATAGTGCTCATATTGTACAGGATTGGTTTCAGGAACATGCCGGTGAGTTTACTTTGCTTAGATGGCCCCCATAATGTCCAGATCTCAACCCCATTGAGAATTTGTGGGATGAAGTTGAAGCAGACAGCTGGATCCACAACCCTGCAATCTCACACTCCTGGAAAGTGCTATTCATCAAGCATGGTCTCGGATTCCGCAAACCACCTATCAACATCTCCTGGAGTCTATGCCACGAAAAATTGCAGTATTAAAGGCAAAAGGTGGCCTAACGAAGTACTGAGGGGTGGTCATAATAAAGTGGCCACTCAATGTATAACTTAATGCTGTTTTAAGTTTGCCCAAGCATGTAGGAAGTAGTAGTTTACAAAAATTGAACAGACGTATGGTTTCACTATATTTTAAGAAAGAGCATTTGGATCGTATGTCTTGTAAAACAATCCAAAAGTCCTGGAATTTTGTGATTGAAAAAGCTTATGAACCGTGCGAATCGTTATTGATATGTCTTGTTCAGTTTATTGCTTTCTGCTTTATTGCAAATATCGTGGAAGAAAGTCAGTGGTAAGTATAGACTAGACCCACATGTGATTAAAGGAATGACCTACTCAAATCAAGATATTCCGCCGAAAAAGTGTCCCGTTTTTCTGTTTGGAATATGGCAGTGCCAGGAGCAATTGTAGTTATCTGATATGAGGTATATATATATATATATATATATATACCTTGAATGAGAGACTATCTTGCCTTTGCCATATTAAAGACTTGTTTTAGTTAAATGTATCATTTGCAGTTAAATGTATCAATTTCAAGTCAAAATTTTTGTTACCTAGAATTTCATGAATGATATGTCCATTGAAATAAATTTGTGTGGTTGTTTTACAGCTTTATTTTCAGAATGACATGGAAAAGGCATATTTTTGCCAACGGACATTTAAACTCACTTTACATTATCTACAAACTGTTTAATATAAATTAGGAATTGTTCATAACGAAAAAATTAAGTGGTAATCGAAAAAAACACCTGGCAAGACATTTCTGCGTGTCTGTTAAAAATAACGAGGCAGTACTTTTTGTCATTTGAGCAGGTTGTTCCTCTAATCACGTGGGTCGAAGTGTAGATGTATGTACTTGTATGTATAAGAATTTATTCCAAACAGCGAAATTAGGATTGATCATTTTTGGAGAGACATTTGGAGACTGGAAATATCCATCTTTGACTAAAGTTGTGAAAGCATGCCTTGCTTTATCACATGGCAACTTTGATGTAGAGAGAGGCTCTTCTGTATCACGAAGAGTTTTTTCAGATGAGAAGACATCTATGTCTGAGAAGATGTTGAATGAGAGACTAACAATTCGAAATGCATTAAAAATTTATAACAACCAAGTTGCAAAGGTGCTAATAACCAAAGAACTAATAAAATTAACACTTAATGCACATAGGTCATGTAGCAACCATTTGGAAGAGGAGCAGAGATTAAAGGAACAGCAAATGAAAGCAGAGAAAGAAAGTGCTGAGAGATTGACACAAGAATTGCCAAATAAAGGATTTGAGGAGCAGAAAGCAAACTATAGAAAACATGGAAAAATTCTTGTTCAAAAAGCAAGAGAAGTACAAGAATCATTAGACTGTGCTTAAAGAAGCCAGTAAGAGACTATAAAGCAAGTAATTAAAAAAAAAAAAAAAAAAAAAAAACAAAACATACCTGCAATACAAGTTTGGCATTCTAGAACAAGCAGAGAATCTCTGACAAAATGAAAGACATGAACTTGAAGCATTAAAACTGGAAAAGGTAGTTCATAAAAAATAATCCTCCCTAATGGATGCATTTATGCAGAAAACCTCAAAAAAGAAATAAATCTAAGGTTAATGAGGAATCTCTTTTGTTAAGCCTACCCTTATATGCACTGATGGCATTGGTATAAATTCACACTCAATTTTTTGAAATAATTTACTGCATATAACTCCAAATTGCTACCATGGTATAATAACAATGTAAACTTTAAAGAGGACCCCCCCCCCCCCAAAAAAAAATTGTTAATTGATGAAAAACAGTTTATTTATACATATTGGGGACATCATATAACAGTTTTTGATGTCCCATGACAGTAATTTTCAGAAGAGTTATAAAACAATCATTTTAAAAAAAATTGAGCTTTGGTTTTATTATTGTCATCAGTGAGAGTAAGGATAATCTTAGTTTTACTGCTGTCAGAGCTTTGAAAATCGATCATAGCTAACATCTAGGGATTTTAACTCTGCTGTTAATAAAAGTAACCCAAATTAGAAGAAAGTCAAGTTTTTTTGTTTTCTTATTTCTGTAATTATGAGTTGGAATTATTTCACAGGATAAACTAATTTCTTTATATTTGCCTCAAAAGCATCAAGGACACTGTGAAGAATGACTAACATTATCAAGGCAGGCGTATATCAGTGTAATGCTTCATATCAATTATACCTGACCTACACAGATTTCAGCTTGAATCGTAAGACAGTTGTCCATGCCCTAATAAAATGAAGACATTTCAGACAGGTTTTTCATGTTTACCTTTCAAATATGGGAATCAAAATAAAATATACTCTTTTACAACATAATTCAAAATCATGTTAAGCACCATTATTACTTATGAGTTAAAGAGTTTCCAATATTGAAGAGGGAGATTACACTATACCCATTCCATTCCTGATGATAACAAACTGCAAGTTTTAATTTTTTTTAGTTCTAAGCTTCGTTTTTTTTGTTCCATACTAAACAAATTCACAGTGTTTGATATTGTCATAGCTATACAAAAGACAAGTTTGAAATATTTCCAAATGTTCATCTATTCGAATGAGATTCTTGATATACCTCATAGCAGATAACTACAATTATTATGTGTACAGAACAAAAGAAGTTATCATCATGACACTAAATGACCACAACTATGGCCTTTGAAAGAAGAAATACACAGCCATTTTTTCAACACAGTGTATGAAGCCCACTCGGAAAATCTTATATTTTTTTTTACCAACAACTACACATAAGAAAGCTCTTCGTACTGGCTTGATACAGATGAGAACAATGACAAAGAAGGAAGTGTTTTGTAATTCCAAAGTTTGTATCAGGTTAGCTTATGTAAAGTAGTTTTTGATATATAATTGAATATTTTTTTTGAGGGGGGGGGGTAATTTCCATAACCTTTATAGTTCTGAATGATCTTGAGTAGCATTATATTGAAACTTAAGATGCCCTTTTTGCAGTGTATGGATGTGTGTGTGTGTATATGTATAATTGCTTCTCCCCCCACCACCACCAAAATGTAAACTTGTGCTAATTTTGTCACCATAGTTTGAAATAAATAAAAAAATTGTAGCAATTTTTTTTTTTTTTTTTTGGTGTGGAGCACTTATATTCTAAAACTCATACACTTTTATGGGCAACTATTTTAGTCATTAACATAAGTTGTTAAGGCTACTATTTTTACCATTAGTGGCTACTAAAGCAACTATTTTCTTGGGTGTGATTGGCTGATAGCCCTGATTGTGGGGGGAGCATATTGTTCCACTTTTTTAATGATTTTTATTTTGCCAACATGGAGTGCTCAACATTCTGTGGTAGAAGGATATCCTTCCATAATACTGTTCAGCAAGTTTGAGTGGAGATGCCTCAGTAGGACCAGAAAGGTTCTCATTTGATGTCGCAGAATCCAGCAGAAGTGCACGATATGCAGCTGGTGTATTGGATGGCTTTGGCAGACAAGGTCCACTCACATTGGGAGATACAATTCTTTTAACATTTTGCAGGTTTACTAGTCTTGCTGAAAATGAACTGATGTCTAGTCTCCTTCCCTGTTATGAATGTCTTCAGTGGTAACATAAAGTTCTATTGGTCACCGGATTGGTGTTTTGCCTCGTTGCTACACATACTCTTAAGCATTTTTTGCATGAGGTCTATTGAATATTGGTATTTCATAGTGTTTAATGTGAGATTTGTTTCTACATTGGTGTGAGTGAATGACTGAAAGCTGCTAATATACATTATGTAGATCCAGTTGGGTATAAGTAGAAATGTTGCATTTCTGCAAGGTATTGCTGCTACTAATTGCTATTGATGTAAACTAAATAGTGCTATTTTTTACTAGTACAGATAGTTAGTGGCAAAAAAAGCAGCAGTTTGTTAGAATATTAATGCAGTTTCCTTTATGTAATTATTTTAATAATCACAAAGCAGTTGATTTGACTTCAGAATCTGATGTTCAGTCATGTCTTCTGGGTGGCAAGGCATTCATTCATAGCATGCAGGGAGGATCAATTGGCCAGTCAAAACTGCAATTCAGGGGGGACCTTCCTTTATTAATGCTCTGTTACAAGATAATTTACCTTTATTTATATTTGAATAAATATCAAACTTGACAAAAATTTATTCTAAACATGACAGACTTAGTGATGCACACAATGTATTCTATTATGGTGGTGATTTCTATTAAATCTGCTGGAGTGTTGGGGAAAATATTGAGCATGAAAGCTCTGCAAAATGTAATATAAATGTAACCAATTTTGTTTATGTGCAGAAAAATAAACATTACCACCCAGTTGAGTAGATGGTAAAAAAATCTAGAGGAGCAGATATTCTGTCAAAATCCTGCTGCAAACCTATTCAGAGTTGTATGCTTTATCTGCAGCACTCTCACTCCCCAAACTTACAAGCTGTTGCTATGGGCCCCTGCAACATACAGTCCATACTCATACTGCTAACATTAGGCCATTTGTTAAAATAAATGGCGTACTATGGTAACATGATTGGAGGGTTCATAACTTCAAATTCTGTGCCTGCTTTTTTTTTTTTTTTGGTGGAACAGATCTAGAAGGGACACCTATTTGACAGAATTTATTTTTCACAGATAAAACAATTTATTCCAGTTGATTTGTTATCACAAACATAACTTTTTATTTTGAAGATGACAGTCTGATTTTTGGCGTAAATGTGACGAGGATGGTAAGTCAAATAATATCCGAAAACTTGAAAATTTTCATCGTCCTGGAGCGGGACTCGAACCCGCGTCTCCCAGAAAACGCCCGGGTGTGCTAACCACTACACCACCCAGAACGACCAAGTCTTTAATTTTCCAATCAATTTGAATGTAACCATCACAGGATTCGCTAGTCGAAGCAACCGGCATTCATGTTTAGCGAATCTGGAGGTTAAGTGATGGTTACATTCAAATTGATCGGAAACTTGAAGACTTGGTCGTTCTGGATGGTGTAGTGGTTAGCATACCCGGCGTTTTCTGGGAGACGAGGGTTCGAGTCCCGCTCCAGGACGATGAAAATTTTCAAGTTTTCGGACATCCTTGTCACATTTACGCCAAAAATCGGATTGTCATCTTCAAAATTTGTATTACATGGCGTAATCCCATATTTCTTTCATAACTTTTTAGGTATAATTTGGTGTTTTTACAAGAAAACTTGCCTGTGTATGTATCAAACTAGAAAAAAAAAATGGCTGTCTAAAAGCATATTCAGATTTTTTTTTAATCTCCAATTTTGAACCTACTCACTGTTGATTTTACATATCAGTATCCACAGTTCCCGACTGCAGTGCACATACTGATTGAAAAAGCTTTACATGACTATTAACATGGACATTCTTAACCAGCTATGTAGCTATAAGAGTTTTAGCGGAAGCACTTTCCTTTTTCATAGTATCCTCACCATATGCCACTTTCAATAGCATTTTACTGACATTCACACAGAATTTGATTTTAATGCGCAGTTCTAAATTTCTGTCAGTTTTGCCTCAAATCATACACAGATGCATTGCTTTTTCAACTGTGCACTCACATTTGGGTCTGGTTAATGCATGCACTACTTGAAACATGTCCAGAAGCGCATAGGCACACAATTCTGCCCACATCGCCAGAAGGGCAACACTATATAACCATTCTGGAAATTAAATTGTTATACCTAATATATGTGTGATGTTTCTTGTCATAGTTCAGTTGATGATGGGCATTTCTGAGCAAATAGAACTTAAAACTAAACATAAGGATTCCTTATTAGCTAATTTGGATTCTTTAATCTGCATATGCCTAGAATGTGATACTGATCTCGGTAGTATTTTAAGATTTCTGTTGGAGCAACAAGAAATGCAGAGATTAATTAAATACAACCACATTACTTTTAAAGTGTTAAATCACAGGTATTGGTAAGTTGTATGACTAATTAATGTGTTTCTATTTTGATCAAAAGCACTTGTTACTGTGACATATAACTATTGTTAATAAATAAGAAGTTGGAAATTTCATTGCAGTTCATAACAAAAGGGGTATTCTATCAGTTAGTGAATAACCATAGCTTAAGATAAATGTTTTCATGCAAATAAACATTAGTGGGCATGTAAAAGTGGCTATGCAAAGTAAAAAGAGATTCAGTAAAAAGAAAAATCGTTCCAGAGAGGGGCTGATGTAAATGCATGCAATGTACAAAGTGAACCAAAATAAGCTGCCGTCTATAAAAAGAAAAAACAAAAAGACAGCAACATAGAAATGAAGGTAGCAATTAACACAAAAAACAATTATATTGTATAGGTACAAACCTCAGAGTTATTTTACGTTACAATTTTAGCATGTTACACCACAAAATTGCTGCAAGAATGTTCCGGTAAGTGACATCAAAGACCATTCTTTCCACAAAGAAAAATGGTCTGTAAATCATCTTTTTACTTGTGGCACAAAACTTTTTCACTTTGGGACTCTCATGCCACTGTTGCATGAAGCAATGTGGATTTTCCATTCCCCACATGTGCATGTTATGCCTGTTTATCTTGCCAATGACATGAAATATTCTAATCACTAAAGACAACTTGCATGAGAAAGTACTCATCAGACTTAATCCATTGACTTGTATTTCTACAGAATTAACGCAGGTGGTCAGTCTGACAATGCATGACATTGCTGCAGTTTGGCTTCTATTACAATTCATATATGCAAGATAAACCATATACTTGCTTTTGATATCTGAAGTTCCATGCTTGCTTGCCTAGTTAATTTCGTAGATTTCTTAGGTGTGCTTCCTGCACACGTTCAGTTATAGCCTGCCTATGACCTGATTCAGGATGTGCTATGTATCCCATTGATATGGAGCTTGAATGCCATTTGGTGATGGAATAACAGGCAAGCTTCTTTTGATATGTTCATCTGAAAAGCAGCTGTACTATAGTTGCAGAATGACTTTCCTTATACCACCACAAAACACATACTACTCACTCGCTGCCATTTTAGACTTCTAATTATGCTACTGCCATCTGTTTCATATTGCAACAACTGAACTGGGTTGTTAAAAAAAAATGTAGGTATTTGCCAATACAATATCTGTTTTATATTCATTGCTGCATGCATTCATTCATGTTATGATTCTTTTTTAAATATGGAGCTAATTTTGATCCACTCTATGTAATATACTACGTATAAATAGTATACTGATATCATATATATATACACACACACACAGGTGTACGTTAACTGGCACCTCTTAACAATGGCAAGTTTTGGTTAGTACTGAACAGCTTTTGTGGGATTAACATTACTTCCAAACAACAAAACCTCTTAATAGCAAACAGCAGGGGTGATTGTGAGGTGACACAAGAAACCCTGAAACTCTCAGCTCAGTGCCAATATACATATAATGTATAATACGCACATATAAACTAGCTACACAATATATAGGCCTTAGTGCTTGTGCAGTTAAACTTCGCATCTTTTCTTGTACCCAATTTTCTTTCACTAGGCAAAATCCTTCAGGCATTGCATCTTTAAAATCAAATTTTGCACTTCATATTATATGTTAATTGAGCAGTCTATGTAGACCAGTTTTTACTTGAACTTGAAGCCTACAGTGGATTCCATTCAATTTCTAAAAGTAGTTAGAAAAAATTATCAAATTATTTGAACTTTCAAAATAATGAAAAGAACAAATAAAGGTAACTTGATCACGCTAGTTACGTTAACTGAAAACTTTTACAAAAAGTTCGTAAGTTGGAAGCTTTCGACCTTATCTTAGGTCTTCATCACGCCAATGGAGGACTAAGATTGTTGCCAGATTCTACATTTGAATTTTTCCTATTTTTGTTGCCAAAACTTAGAATTGATCTCCACATCAACGGAATGTAGAGAGGAGATTCGGAGTTGCAAGTCATTGAGTTGAAAATAATTTCTATGCTTTCACGGTAACGGAGGGCAAAACGATTGTCAAAAGAAGCAATTCGTTTTGCTTTGTTCCAGTGGGGAACTGCAGATGTGTCTTCCATTGTCAAAATAGACAAGGCAGTATTAGGATTGGCTTTCGAAACATCTTTTCTATGTTCTAAAATTCTATGGTTAATGCTCCTGTATGTGCTTCCAATGTATAAGTTATCCCCAGTAGAAAAAGAGATAGGAATGCAGTAAACTCCTGGGAGGTTCAGGCTTTCAACTTTGTCCCTATCCCTTTGTAGAAGTTTCAAGATGTTTGGGGTAGATTTAATGGCAAGATGGTAACCAAAACTTCTAAAAAGAATCTGTAACTTATAAGCATAGGAAGGATGGTAAGGAACAGAACCACAGAATATCAGGTCTTCTTTCTTCCTCACAAGAACACTGGAACGAAGCAAAACGAATTGCTTCTTTTGACAATCGTTTTGCCCTCCGTTACCGTGAAAGCATAGAAATTATTTTCAACTCAATGACTTGCAACTCCGAATCTCCTCTCTACATTCCGTTGATCTGGAGATCAATTCTAAGTTTTGGCAACAAAAATAGGAAAAATTCAAATGTAGAATCTGGCAACAATCTTAGTCCTCCATTGGCGTGATGAAGACCTAGGATAAGGTCGAAAGCTTCCAACTTACGAACTTTTTGTAAAAATTTTCAGTTAACGTAACTAGCGTGATCAAGTTACCTTTATTTGTTAATATTGTTACGTGTTTTGCCCATAATCGTCATAATGAAAAGAAGCCTTCCTTTCAGCAGGCTGTTATCTTGAGAGCTTGTTAATAACAAAAGAAACTCGCAAGGTGTCACAAATCGTCTACATTCACCTTTCGCACAGACATGCAGTGTTTTTAATCAAACACTGTAATTCCCAAAGAAAATGGAACCTGAAGTTTAGTTACCATTTTTAGAAATGAAATGTCCGAAGCATCTCAAATTCTTCTAAAACTTAAAAACCTGGAAATCCGAGGCTACACCCGGATTACAAACAGGTCTGAAACAGACACCAGATAGGGCCCTACAAAAAATATTTATTGCTAAAGGCATAATGATAATGGGTGGGATTACAACTTGTACAATGGCACGCTCAAGTGAAAAGAAAAAAGTTTTATGTGAGGCGAACTGCACTTTTATGTTTTAATTGCTCTGGGGTGGTTTTTGTTTGTTCCTGCTTTACGACCAGCTGTGCAGTTACATTTTACTAACTAATGTTTCTGTTTTCTATAGCATACCTTAATCCTGATCTCCTAGGTTGCTATTTCTTAGGACTTAAACACCAGATGTCAAACACTGTTCTCTTAAAATTTTCTACACCACGAATTATTTTATTATATTCAGCTGTCAGCATTTAGAAAAAGCACTGCAACATTTCCTTTATTGAGTATGTATAAGCTTCACATATTTATTCTGCTTTTGCAGAAACGCAGAGGCCCAGCCATGTTAACTGCAGCTTAACCTCTGAAAAATGGCCACCTCATAACAGTCTTTTTCCCAGTCCGAGCAGTGACCATTATTTAGAGGTTTCAATATACAGGGTTACAAGGAAAGTCCGCGATTAGGCCAATATCTCGCGAACTAAGACAGTTAGCGACTTACTTGTGTAGGAAACCCTGTAAGGCGCACATAATAACACCATGAAGAGTCCCCTCATCCCTGGGGGGGGGGGCTACTCCCCTTTGCAGACATGGCAAATAATCAATTACAAACTTGTTCAGCGAGGTAAATATAGTACATAAATAAATGCTTTTGTCCTATAACAAAAGATTGAAAAGGACCCGAGTCGCTGTGTCTGAAATATATTTGCATGGATTTCAAATGTGCTTTCTGCTCCGTTGTCTGAATCCATGATCAGTAATAACGTGAATCCATGAAATTATTAAATGTAAGCCAACTTGAGCAGCTCATCATTTTCAAAAGTAAATTTTGAAACATATGCACACAGTGGGTTCATATGTGGCTAATTAGCCTTTCATCCATATTATAAATTATTGGTAACTTACATTTTTCTATTCAACCTAGTATGTGGGCTGCCTGGAAAAATAAATCAGCAAACTAATGACAAAATTAAAGTATAAGTACTTACTCAGACAAGTACTACAAAATTAGCTTCCAGACTTAACATACATGCTTTTGAAGAGATTTTGAGTGATAAATGAGTAAGTACACAGAATTAGTGGCCTTCTTTAAAATTACTTTTTTTTTATTAATGATTACCGTGAGCAACTCAATTGGCTATAAACAGTCTCCCATCCCTAATTTTGGGTCACTGTCCCCAGGGCATTAAGGGAGAGAGCCAGTGTCATAAGACAAACACAATATCCATGCCTCATTGGATTCAAACTCTGACAAATGATCACCTAAACCACTGTGCCAGCTGCCACTTTCTTTTCAGAAAATCGTGCTAAGTACCAGATCAATTCCCCCCCCCCCAATGTAAAGACCCCCAACTTCAATTTTCAGCACTTTTCTCTTTTAAGGGTAATCTTATGTGCGGGTACTTTGTTATAACTGTTGACAAGCAACAGCTTTTGAGAAACTATAGTTAAACTCCGTCAAAAAACTCCTGCATCAAAAACATCCCATTTTAATTAAAAAATAGCCTTTTATGGTAGCATATACATAATATTAACATGTAATATATTTCCTTCAGTAAGGTTTTTAAATAGCTTAAGTTTTATTATGAAACGTGCCAAATTTCTGTTGTGAAAACATTTTCATTTATTTCTTCTGTTCAAGAAACTAAAAATCAATCGTTAACTAAGAAGCTACTGAAATCCCACACTTCTACAGTTTCACATGGAAATTACAGATCTGAATCCATAATTAAACTTCCACAAATGAGATTTCCTTTCAAAAGTCTCCTAAACCTCAGGAATAAGGGGTGGGGAAGAATCCAGGGGATTTATGGTGCAATATTTGCAACCCTACTTGAATTAGTCAGTGAATTTCCACTGCTCTTAAGGGGTTAAATATTTCTTCTGTTGAGAGATCAGTAAATAACTTAGGTATAAGCTGTGCTATCCCAAGAAGGCTAAAAGTTGCTAGCCCAAGTTTCTACTAATCCTTTCAAAGAGAGCTGTCATCTCTTTCAGCCTATATTATTAAGATTACCCATTTGTGCAAAATAATCCAAGTTAAAAAGGGCAGGAAATATTTGTTTCTGCAAAGTAGCATTTCTCCATTTTTAGGTCTAATCTTTTGTGATGAATAGCCTGACAATAGTTTTACCTTTGCATAAAGTCATGAACACCAAGCTACCTATCCCATTGCGTTTTTCTTTGTTCACAGTATCCTGCCCTTGATAGATGTATTGTTTCGTGTCCTAAGATAAAACTGGTCCCTAAAATCAAAAAGGAAGGGGGTGGGGAGGAACAGAAAAGTTATTTTTATGTATTCCACTCTTTCTGCTTCTACACTGCTTGTTGAATCTTCAGTCTTGTCCGTCTCCTATGTATTTCTTACTTAGACTTCATGAATAGGTTACAAAAGTTTGCTTCCGTTTTTTGCTAGCATATACTGTGCAAGTAGCCAAAACTGTAAAGATGAATCGTGGTGGAAGGCCACCACATATATTTTAGCAGCATTTCGATAAAGTAGAGAAAGATGGAAAATACACTCGCAGACAATGAAATTTACGCACCAAGAAAAAAGCATCAGATTGAACTGAAATTTATGGACGTAATGATACAGATGAATGATACCCATGATGTAAAAATAGAGCTACAGGACAATTATAGAGGGATCTGTGGCATGGCATTCGGTCATCCTCAATAGCGTGTCGCACCATTTCGTGCGGCAATACCTGCTGGAATACAGTCCGGCATGAAAGCGAACAGACGCCCGATGTTGTCCTGCGGCAGACTGGCCCACACTTGTTGGACGGTGTGCTTCAAATCCCGGATAGTGTGGCAGTGGTGTTTCAACTGGTCCCACACATGCTTGATAGGGGACATGTCCAGGGAAGTGTCTGGACACGACGTAGGCTGTCCTGAGCCGTGTGCGGATGGGCATTATCCTGCTGTTGTAGTGCACCTGGAATCCCAGCCAGGAATGGGAGCACATGTGACGGTAGGATTCCATCCACATACCGTTGGCCCATCAATGATCCTCGTGCCACTACTAGAGCTGATTGGTCATCGTAAGCTATGACTCCTCAGACCATAATGCCTGCAGTGGGGGAGGTGTGGTGCTCGATAGCGAGGTTAAGATTGTGTCGTTGATCCGGGGACCTCCAGACACGATGATCATCTGTCCCCAAAACAAAGCGGCATTCATCGCTAAACATCACACATCGCTCTGGTTTGGCACCACTGCACATGGAGCTGGCAACGTTCCGGTGTTAATGGCATCATGTGTAAGGGATGCTGGGATCACAGATTCGCTTCAGTGAGGCATTGGGAAATGGTTCGTGGGTACACAGGAGCTGCTACATCTGCCTGTATAGTGGACCGGGTCCCTGTGGGATTCGTTCGTGCCTAGCGCACAATTCATCCTCTCTACCAGTGGTCATCCTAGTCCATCCAGAGCAGTGTGGTCGGACGGTATGGACAGAATGATCCACGTGGCAGGCTATACGGATGCCAACCACCCTGCGGTTTTTGGCCTGATAATCAGGCCTCTCTCAAAGTCAGTAAGTTGCATAAATCGATGTCTTTGGTGTCTACCCAGCATTCTTGTCACTCTGTACTCTTGCTTGCATTGGCCAGTGCTTTTCGCTTTCATGGGGCGACTACACGCCGGTTTATAAGGCTGCTGGTTCATGCTTGCAGCGCCACCACAGGGTGTGCGGTCATGCGCAATTGCACGAAACGTGGATCATTTGCATACCAGCACGCACTCTGGCTATTTGCAAAGTTTCGCTCTTGTAGCATGTTTTTTCTGGGTGCACAAATTTCATTGTTTGCGAGTGTAATATGCAAAATGAATTAAGGCTGTATTTGAGTTAATTGTGTAGATAGAATGAGGTGCATGTTGCTCCATGTTTGAAGATTTAAAACCTGCTGGAGAAACTATGACTGTAGTTAACTGAATCTACTACATCAACAGAGCCTGAAATCTTGCTTACAAAATTGATTCTTTTGTCACGAAAACTAGTTCTGGTGTGGCCCATAAAATAGGTTAATGGCTAAGTTTTATTATGCTAATAATATTCCCTTTGGTATTGTAGAGCATTCAACCTTTCAAGATCTAGTTTCAGCATTGCAACCTGGTTACGATGCCCCTAGCAGGAAAACTTTGAAGCACTTTTTGATGAAGTTACATTGGAAGTTGAACAAATTGTTAACAGCAATCTGAAAGAGAAAGCTGTAACACCGATTGAAGATGGATGAAGTAATGTTCATAATGAGCACATCATAGCCACATACATTCATTCAGTAGGCAAGACCTGTTTCTTCAATGTTGTTCAGTGTGGTGCAGTTACAAAAAAATGCTGATCATCATCAGCATATAGTTACAGATGCTGTACAAAAGGCCCAAGATAAGTATTCTTGTGAAGTGAAAATATTTTTGAATGACAATGTAAAGATTATGGAGAAAATCAGGCAACTTCTGCTGAATGAAATTGACAAGGCCTTGGTAGCGTATAGGCACTAGAGTAATTGGCTGAACTTATTGATCTGACACCTGAAGCTATATACAGGGTGTCCGAGAATTGTTCGACACATTACAAAATTATGTACAAAAAAAAAAAACTATGAGTGTTGTCTGTTTCTCTATGTCACATATTACTAACATGGTTTCTATATTTTTGTTTTGCAGAATTTTATTCCCAGTGTCCGATAGATGGCGCTAGGTGTGGCTTGATGAGGAATGTATGAGAAATGCGCAATCAGTAGTCATGTCATCCATACAGCAGAAGGCGATGTGTGTGTTATGGCTTGCGGAATTAAAGTCTGTCATTAAAGTTAAAAGACTGTACCGTTTAGATTATGGTTATAATCCTCCGTCAACGAATTCAATTAAGCAGTGGATGAAACAGTTTAAAGAAACTGATAATGTGGAACATCATGGAAGAGCCGGTAGGCCTAGCGTTAGCAGTGAGACGGTTGACCAAGTTAATGAAAGTTTCCGACAAAGCCCTAGGAAATTCGTTCGTAAAGCAAGCAGAAAACTGTGCATTCCGAAAAACTACAGTTCACGATATCTTGCACAAGAAATTAACATGATGTGTGGTGCACCCTATCAAAAAGAGAAGTGATTGGCCCTTTCTCCTCCTGCGAAAAAACAATAAATGGTGACATTTACTTGGATATGCTAGAAAATTTCGCTATATGCCAGATCAAAAGATATGAAGTCATTTTCCAACAAGAAACAGCCAGCCTCTGCATAGGTCAACATGTGTACGTAAGTGCCTAAATGAGCATTTCCCCAACAGATGGATTGGGCGTGGTGGTCCCATTCCATTCCCTTTTCGCTCTCCAGATCTAACACCACTGGATTATTTCATGTGGGGTTATGTGAAGAATCTTGTCTATCAGATGCCTTGTACTGATTTGCAGGAACTGAAGCAGCGTATCACAGCTGCTATTAATTCCATTACTCCTCAGATGCTTGCCAATACATGGCATGAAATCAAGTATCACTTGGACGTACTATGAGCAACCAAGGGATCTCACATCGAAATTTATTAACTTGTGTAGTTACATTGTAAGTTAGTACAGTCAGTTTCTTTCTATCTGTTTAATGTTTTGTTTTATATAATTTTCTAATGTGTCCAATAATTCTCGGACACCCTGTATAATCAAACGAGCACTAGTTAAAGTTCACGTAATATTTTAGAAACCATCAACTTGGAAAATGGCTTAAAGAGCACTTGGAATCTGTTAAAATGCAACTCCCAGGGGATACCACATGGAACAGCCAGCTCACTAGCCTTGAAACTTTCTTACACATTAGGTCTTTATTTCAAATTGGCAAAGACCACAAGGCTAAAATTGATGTCAGAATTACTTACCTAATTAATAAAGTGCAAAAATCTTTTACTGCAATTTAAAACCTAACATCAAGTCCTGCCTCAATGGAAGAATGTTTTCTAAATTTGCCATTATACCCTCTAAGCTAAGAAATTACTTAGGTATTAATAAGTTTGCAAAATTAGTGGTGCTGTTCTACCCTATGAGGAAATAATGAGCTAGGCTATTAAATTAAAAATAACTGCACAGTTTTGTTAAAATATTTGATTCTATGCATATGAAAAAACAACTTAATGTAGCACTTTCTTGGCATAGAATTACGTCTAATGTCTCATTGAGAGGGGTGTCATGTTAGCGGTGGGAGCATTACTAAATGCTGTAACGCAGCTTCATGCTCAGTACGCCACAAACGTTTCACATCGGGTCAAAAGTGTTAAACAGCTAAAGGACTTCGGAACCTAAAAATGCTTCATTTGTTAAAATCCATTAATTAGATTAAAAGTTATGACCTTGAAAATTTTAACATCGATTTTCACGTGTCGGCATTAAAAGTTGAATATCTTGAAAACTCTATCACATGATAAAACTAAAATATCTGCGGATAGAGCGTTCAAAACTCTGTAAGAAGAGCCCACATTCTTTTTCTTTTGAAAATGTTCAGAAATTAAAGATGCCCAGAAAAACTTGCGGAATGTGTAAGAAACCACAAAAAACGTAAAGTGGAGGAAGAGCGAAGGCCAGAGAATTCGAAAAAAATTGCTTTGACCCCATCTGAAAAGATGAAATTGTACAGACAACGGAAAAAAGAGCACATCCAAGAGGCACAGCGTACTCAGCCATCCACCTCCACTGCTACGGAGCCCCTAACTGTTTACAAGCAGAGAAAATTTTCAAAATAAGAGGAAAACAACTACTGAAATACAACACAACAAAATAATTTTAGATTCTCTCCATTAACAACCGTACGTGTTTTATCATTCAATGTACAAAGCTTAAATGCTCATTATGGAGATTTACTAGGCGGTGATGTTATGGCTCTCAGTGAAAAGTGGATGCACAATAACAATACCATTCCGATTGAGGGATACAACTGTATTTCGCAGTATATGTGGCAGTCTCAGTGAGCAGGTTGGGTTGCTATTATACAAGGATTCTCCAGTTTCCATCATATGACACATACCTGAAACATGTTACGCTGATGGAGCTGATTACCTTGAAAGAGTTAAAGGCAAGTTCGGGTATTGTGCAGATGATATAGTTACTGGTGATAAAACCGATAGTGTTAGTGTGCGTATATATTACCCCAGAAACTAAGACAATGCTAAACATTTTATATTACAACTGTTAGCTTATACACCTAAGTATCTGAGTCTTTCAGTTTACTACATTGTTTGAATTTAGATAAATTACCGATCTTGTTAGTTGGCGATTTAGATATTGATTCGTCTACAGCCGAAAATGAATAATTCACCACCTTCATGCAAGAACAATTTGGACTTCCACTTTCAAACAAATGTTTAACAGAGCCCTCCATGCTAGACTCTTAATAGCTGCATTGACATATTTCATAGATACTTACCTACACATGTTTTAACACACAACCATACTACCTACTTTTCCAATCATAAAGAAGCTGTTTACAATTTTACAAAAAAAAAAAAAAAAAAAAAATGAAAACTATTCTTAAATATATCTTTATTCAAATATTATAATTATATTACATTGTAAAAGTTTTGCAAACCTATTATGCACTTTCATTTTTTTAAACAACTTAAAACATTTTCACTTCTCTAACCTGTTATTCTAAGTAAACTCCTGTGGTTGTGTACATATACAACCCCCCCCATCTTACAAATTTTGCAAAAATAAAAATTTCAAATTTTAATAAATCTAAATCTATTGCCAATATTTTTTTCAAAAGCAGTAGGTAAGGTTTCTTTTGTCAATAATAGTTTCTGACAGTTTAACTCGAGTTTAAACCAGTTTCATATCCTTGTCATGTCAAAAACCCAACCTTGTTTGTGATATGCTACATCTGTCACTTTGAACGATTTCACATTCTTTAACTTATAAGTCCTGTCAAACTAATTTTATTTTACACTTTGCATGCAATACAGATATTAGTCGAAATGTCACAATAATTGTTTTCCATCATTTTTCAGCAACAGGGAAGGATATCTGATCCATAAGATCATCAATACGACCTTGTAGAACTTCAAGCATTTCAGCAGCAATGAATAAATGGGTTTCGTCTAAATCTTCAATGATAAACTTTTTACTGAAGGCATTACTCTCGTCAAGATTCAAAAGAAACTGCTTCATAGCTGGGTCACTAGAAAGAGGTACAAGAAAATAATTAATTACATCAATATGAAAATAATTACAACAATCAGCTTATAGAAAATTAATATATTTACAACATAATCACTAGTGATAGCAGTAAGGCACTCTGAACTTTTCATTGCTTCACTCATTCAGCATATTATTATTTTGCTTTGGGGTTCAACAGCCAACTTGAAGGGCTATAAGCAGTTGTTACCCATTCCTAATTTGGGGCCAATGGTTCAAGGGAACAAAACCAGCAAGATCAGACAAATACAAGACCCATGCCTCATCCAGGACTTTAACCTGGGCCTCTCTTAAATTAATGATCAGAGGCCAGCACAGTGGTGCCCCTAGGATTTCATGGTGGCTAGCCCAAATATTTACCACCCCAGGGAAAACATCTCCCAAAACATTGGAAAGTGATAATGTCTCTGCCATATTAAGGTGCATTTCCAATTATTCTTATAATAGATATTTAAAAATCAGCAATGTAGAATAACTTGTTCCACCAAGTGGAAAGAACTAGCATTGGAAGAGCACACACATAGTCTTGTACTGCTTGCTCTGGTTAAACCCATAACCAGCAGCAAGTCTGAAGCCAATGCCCCAGACAGCAACAGGAAGTTCATACATAGCTTACTCAAGTTCACAAAAGGGATTTCAAAAAAGCATTTTGGCTTTTTTTAATTCTTTTAGTTCTGTGTAATGTGTATCCACATTCTCATGGCAATATGTGATTCTTGGCAGCTTTTAGAAAATTTCACCACTGGAATCTAGTACTTCCTCTCTGAATATTTGGCACCTGCAACAGTAATCATTAATGGACTATTCTTTACTTCATACATGTCCCCTCCCTTTCAAAAACTACAGTTTTCTGAGAAAAGAACTTCTGATAGCTGTACTAGAACATTACATTTCAATAATTGTGTGACCATTTGTTGTTCTCATTTAAGTTTGTGGCTATAGTGGTATGTTTCCTTATCAATGATGTTTCCATGACAGGGGTCAATCCAGGTTTTTAAATATCATACCCATTTTTGTGTTTATAGTAATTTTAATCCTCTATAATTATTCTGATAGTAATTATTGTTTAATTTCTTCAGTTATGTTTTATTTATTGATATTATTATTCTATTGCTAATCGTGGGTCACGCTTTTTGAATTTGAAGCAAGTTTTCAGTAATGATGATTGTGTACACAGATAGTTTATATATACACAGTGAGTCAAGTCACATTATTGTGACCACCTCCTACTTTTGACCTCAACAGCGCATAGCCAATGAAAGAAGGCACATGTCGTGAGCTGGCTTGGAGAGTATATATAAGGTGTGCTGTAGGCATTCTGAAAACATATCCCTCCTTGCTGTCGTGGATAAAAGGAGCGATTTATCAGATTTGCAAAAAGGGATGATTATCAGCTTTCGGACCAAGGGTGGCAATATTTCTGAACTGTTCACATGCTACTGTGATTGAAGTGTATCATGATTGTATTTGTTAAGTTGGCTTTAAACAAAACAAACAAAAACAAACTCTTGTCTGCCCCTTAATACGGCAAAATGTTACTAATGAATGGGTAAACACAAGTTTTTCAGCAAAATTATATATCAAAAATCAGTACTGTATTGTTCACACTGCTGTGATAGTCATTTTACGGGTCACGGAAAAGGCTGATTCCATCACGGGCAGAATAAGTACCGATTTTGAAATATAATTTAGCTTTAAAAAAGCGGAAAAGAAAAAACACTTTCCGTATTGATTGCTTTTGAAGAACAGGCTGTTAGAAATAACAAAAACTGCGCTTCACTAGAAAAAAATTTTAAATACGAAGTTGTTCTTTTTCACTATTACTGAAGCTATTAAAAACGAGAAAAATAATCAGAAAAAATAGAACATAAAAATATAATTAGAAAGTGAAAAGAAAGGTGCATCTTGGGGTGAGAAAAATTCGAAATTTAGAAAACTACGGAACATTGTCATCCGTGCTAAAAACAATCATCGAACGGCATGAATATGCTCAAATGATATCGAACAAATGTTGCGACATTAAAAACATCTAATAAACAGTCCCAAAAATGTTTGATGAATGCTAGAATTTTGAAGACATGGAAATAAACTTTGAACAAACATTGAATAACATTATTTTATAGAGATTTTTTATTTCCGTAGTATATTTGATGTTTCCCGTATTCCGCAGCGATCGATGATTTCTGTAGTGATTAAGGAGAATTCGTAGCATTTGGAAGATCTGAGGTGGGCAAACAGGAAAAAATGACAAATCATTAAAATTCTACCAAAACCACCAGATTTTTTATTTCCGTAGTATATTCAATGTTTTCCCGTACTCCGCAGCGATCAACGATTTCCGTAGTGACTATGGAGAATTCGTAGCATTTGGAAGGTCTGAGGTGTGCAAAGAGGGAAAAATTAACAAATAATTAAAATTCACCAAAACGTTTCCTGAAGAGAAAAAAAAAACCCCAAAAAAACCCGACAATTAGATTTTTTATTTCTGTAGTATATTCGATGTTTCCCGCACTCCGATCTACAATTTCTGTAGTGACTATGGAGAATTCGTAGCATTTGGAAGGTCTGAGGTGTGCAAACAGGAAAAAAATGACAAATCATTGAAATTCTACCAAAACAACGTTTTCTGAAGGAAAAAAAAACCCCAAAAACTAAACCCCAACAGTCAGATTTTTTATTTACGTAATATATTCGATGTTTCTCATACTCCGCAGCGATCGACGATTTTTCGTAGTGACTATGGAGAATTCGTAGTATTTGGAAGGTCTGTGGTGGGCAAACAGAAAAAAATGACAAATCATTAAAATTCTACCAAAACTGAACGTTTTTTGAAAAAAAAAACCCAAAAAAACAACAACAACCTGACACTGGGTTTGAAAACCGGACAGAATCCAATGGAATCAGGATACTCTGCATGTGTTCTTATTTCATATGACTATATTTTCAACACCTGTGAAGGTTTATCAATGTTTTTAATGTAATGTTTATTAGAACAATCCAGGAAATTACTGAATATTTTCTGTTAGTGGTCAGGAATCATTGTGAGTCTGTAAAATAAAGTGACCAGGTTGGTATCACATTTCTCCCAATCTCCGCTGTACCACAAAATGATTCTGCTATAAGATATCAAATTCATTTTTGAAAGCTATACAGCCAGTTTTCATTTTGACACCAAAAAGAACCTAACCAAAAATAAATGGAATGAAAAGAAAAAATTAGCAGAATGGAAGCAGCTTCAAAACATGTCTGAACATTTTTGACCATCAATAACTCACTAAAAACTGCTAGAGGAACAAAAAAACAAGCAATTTTTAGTACATGAAGGTCATAGTACAAATTGTTGAAATACCCAATACTGCTGACTGTTATGCCAAACAATGCAGAAGTTAAGAGAATGCAAGTCAAGCATTGTGGGAAATGTTCTTGATAAGACAATGCTCATGCAAAGAATGACTTTAGAAAATACAGCAAATTAAATAAAGTAAGCAATTAAGTAAGTACTGTTTGAAAATTTTGACCCATCCACTGCTGTCAATTTATGGTGGAGAGATTTTATTTGTGAACATAGCGAGAGACCAAATCAAAATGATTAAATTATCTTTCCAATAAAAACTGTCTAGAAAATTTGGTTGATGTGGTTGAAGAAAAATGTAACGTTTAAGATTATATTTATTCATTTAATTGCACTGGATATATTTATTCATTTATATTATATTTATTCATTTAATTGTAAGTACTAAGCTTAAATTTAACTATGTCTAAATAAGTGAAAGGTATACAGTGCAATGCTAAAATGTGTATATAACACGAAATAGCAGTAAGGAAAGTGGCCACTAGATTTGCCCACCCACTGGCCAATGGCCACTTGATTAAATCACCAATTTTAATCTTGCACCACCTCGATCGTGTTGTTCACTCTACACCACGTACCCTCCAGCAGCTGTCAGATGCACTGCAGTCAGCATGGCTCCACATACCTGCGAACACTTCCCAGCACCTTACTGAGTCACTCCCAGCCTATCTAGCTACTGTCTGCACTGCACACGGTGGTTACTCTGGATATTAGCTGGTGGTCACAATAATGTGACTCGACCGTGTATATATATACAACTATTATGCTTCAGCTGAGATCTCGGAAAATAATAACAGTAATGATAATAACACTCCAGGTTGTATTAAACCAGGAAAGTCATCAAAGTTAAAAAAAAATTTAAATGATGGAGAAAAAGAAATAACTAAAATAACATAAAAAAAAGTCGCTTATATGTCACAACCTGATACTTCGTAAAGCGAATGGTCAGCACCTCCCTGCTGGTATGGCAAAGTTAATCAGAGTAGGAATGGGCAAAAAAATATCTGTGTTTTTAAGCATTAAAGTTTGGAACTGCAAAAGAATATTTTTTATGTGAATTAAATAAATTTTGCTTTGCTGCATTCTTTTAAAGAGGAAGGCAATATAATCTTATGTCATGAATTAGCAATATTTTTTTTTTTTTTTTGCCGTTTTGTTTGAGGTTCTGTCGCTGAAAATAAGAGTTCTTTTCCTCAATGTTACAGGAACCAATGCAGACCCCTTCCTGCCCATCCCAAATCAAGGTTTCCTGACTGACATTTGAAACTGCAAAAGCGTAATCCACTCAAAATTTTTCTGTGATAAGTAAATGAATTTATCTTTTTGTATTCTTATAAAGAGAAACTGAAAGGGAATATCACCTTTTTATGTTGCAAATTAATGTTTTTGCCAGGTTTTTTTTATGTTTGGTTGCCGAAAATAGAGTTCTTAACCTTAATGTTACAGGCGTTGATATGTTGAGGTTTACGATACATGAAGCGTTTTAACACGTATTATGGTTGCTCGATGTTGAATCAGTGAGCTATCACAGGTATATTGAACAACGATTTTTCATCGATGTAGCCATAACTGCTGCAGATGGGAAAGATATGAGTTCTTTGACTCTTTAGCAAAACATCGAGGTTTTTGCTGATATATGGAAAATTTCTACTAATACTACATACAGATGCATGAATATTTCAGGAATGAGTATCCACCAATGTGCCCATCCGAGCCATGGAAAATGCATGGGGGGGGGGGGGGCTCTCCTATAATGATTTGGGGTTCTATTCAGCGAGGTTCACCTCAGCTACCGCTAGTGATGATACAGTGATTGATACGCATCCATCAGAGATCGTTTTACCAAAAACCACAGTTCATAACAACGAAAGAAAGCACAGATAAAACTATTCAAAATGCCTCTCACACAAAAATATTTTTCTTAAGATAAAATTTTACTGAAAGTGAAGACACCATCACAGTTCAAAATATTTTTGTGAAGATACCATTTGAGCTAAAAATATTTTTGTGAAGATACTGCCTGATGGTATCAAATGTTGCCTGAATCAACCCCTGCATGAGGTGTTTCTTCTGGATCGTTAAAGCAAGAGTTTTGGAACAGATGCCTTACCAGATAAGAAGTATGATTTTTGTTTATTTTTCATAATTTATCAAACTGGTGATTGTGTTAAAATGATTTACATGACATCTTGTTGTGTCTTCATCTGATGTACTGAGCAGAGATCGTGCTACGATTTTTCCAAAAGAGTAAAAATACTCCTTCACATTTTTTGAACGAGTATTTTTCTTTCCAAAGGAGTAATTTTAGAGAATGAACAATTATCACATTACATTTTTAGCTGAATAATATTTAATATAAAAACAACTAATTATATCTATATATACATATGTCAACATGAATTAGCATGTAATTGAATTTCTTTTATATAAAATAAGTATATCTCAATTTATCAAAATCTCACCTACTTGTTTTCTTTTATCCATGTGGCTGCAAAAAATTTGGTTTTGCTTTTGAAAGACTGCCAAAACTTGTGTGTGTGTTGCTTCACAGATTCAGATTATACACAATCAAACTTCAAAAAGAGTTCTATTGTGGAGGAAGAAAATCTACAGTCTATCTCAATCACAAAAGATAAAATAAACCTTCATTGGACATTGTGATGTGCAAGTTTAGTATCACAAAAGTAAACTAATTTATTATTTTTGAACATGTTTTCCTTCAGCTCTGAAAATAAAATATCTTGAATACTATGTATGAGATGTTTACAGTTCACATAATTGAGACTTGGTTGATTCAATTATTCTTCTGATATGATGAATGTCCAGTTTCTACTTTTGCAACTATTTATGGAGGGAAAATAACATTTAACAATAATTTAGGACAGTGGAAACATCGTGAAAAAAAAAATTATGATTACAAAAAAAAAAAAAAAAACATCGCTCCGTCTGACTTCCGTTTTCGGAAAATTTTCCTCCGTTTTCAAGCTGAAACACAATCAGTTATCAAACAAAATTATATTTTACAATAAAAATGAGCAGAGGACATATTGCAAGGGAAACAAAAATATGATTACTGATTAAATCTGCAGTTTGTCTAATTTCAGTTTTCAAAAGTTTTGAAAGACGAAATTCTGTCCCCAACCGGAAAACACCCACTTCCACCGCCACCATGCACGCACACACCACCCCCAAAAAATTATCTTCAGTTTTGATGACAACAAAGTCAGAATTAGTCTTTGAATCTGCAAAAGAAACTTGTGCCTAAAGTTTACAAGGAAATTTTTGCTCTGTCAAACTTCCGTTATCAGAAACTATTGTCTACACTTTCAAGCTGAAATAGAAACATTTATGCAATAAATTGATATTTAATAACAATACTGGACAGAGGAAACTTCGCGAGAAAAAGAAATTACGATCGCTGGAAATTTTTTCACTCTGTTAAGCTTTCGTTTTCGGAAGTTCTGAAAAATGGAATACTGTCTCCCCCTTCCCCCACTAATCCTCCGAAAAGAAAACATTATCTTCAGTTGCTTTTTTTATCGCTCTCAAGTATAACCGAAATGTGGAATTCCACGAATCTGAAGAACAATCTCATGCCTGATTCGTAACAGTCTGATATATGCAAAATGAACTGCTCATATGGGTCTACGCATGGAAGCCGATTCACGGGTCCATAAACTGATTATGTTTCCCGACATGAACAATGTATTCGGTTACTATTTTCGGAACTGTGAACGGTCCGTTCCTAAAGCACGTATTTTTACAAAGGATACGTTTTAAACACGCAAATTTTGCGAGCGATCCAAAAATGGACCCAAGGTTTTATATGTATATCTTTTTTCTTAAAATCTGGTTTTAAGGCGGGAGACTTTTGCTTAACAGCTTTTGTTTCGGCAGGAATCCCGCCATCTCGCCCTGAAATTTAACCCTGAAATGGCAACTAAACGAACTTCAAAACACATCGCTTTTCACTTCCTCCATGCCATGGTTTAACTGCACTATGCTGCACCGATACACTAGCGCAGTATTCCGCAAACTTTTTCTACTCGCGGCACACCATAAATTATCTATGACTCAACACTGCACACCAAAATGTTAATCCCCTCAAAAACGTGTAATATGACACTATTAATATAAATATGTAATGTAATCAACCTATTATTAATCTATTATATTATTCTATTATTATTCTGTTATATTATTATTAAACAGAAATCGACTCGTGCATTTATTAACAATTTATATATATATAAAAAAAATAGTTTAATAGTAATATAAAATAGCAAGACTGAAAAAATAAAATAGTTTAATAGTAATATAAAATAGCAAGACTGACAAGAAATCAAAATTTTCGGATTACTTCAGAGAACAGCTGTGATAGAACTGAAATAATTGTAAGACGTGGAATCTATAATCTTCAAAGGGAAGAAGGGACACATATACTGACTTATTTAAAAGAAAGTCTAACAATGGGTGTATGCATCGGTACAGGAAAAAAGTAATAAAGTTGAAGAAGCACTAACAAAACAGGGACAAATACCGAAACAACATAATAAAATAATAAACGACAGGGAAAGTTTAGCTAATCCTCCCACTTCTAGGAAAAAGCGTACACAGAACATGGCGCAAGTGTAACAAAGAAACCGCATACCGCGGCAGTAGAGGCAAGAAATACAAATATATCAACAAGCAAAACTACGATATAACAAAAGTACATAAAAATTCGCTGCATGTAATAAAGAATAAACAAGCATCATCTTATTTAATCAGTGCAGCGGCAGAGAATGCAATACAAGTATATGAAACACAGTAACTTGAATAAAATTAAAACTCCACAATTAATTTCTTACAATAGGATAATAGGTAAAAGTTCGCATCACACCTTTCACCTTGTGGGGGCTCACTGGTGTGCCGCAGCACCTAGGTTGCGGAACACTGCACTAGTGTCTCAGTCCTCCTTCCCTGTAATGCACATGCCCATCGGTTGAGCTGCTCATAAGTGCCACTCTGCCCTGAAGGTTCTTCCAAATGATTGCCGAAAGCCGATCCCTAGCTGACTAGCTCGGCAATGGGAAAGCAAATCATGATTTTTCATAAACTGAGACATAAAAGTTAGCAATTTCTTGAGAGAAAAAAAAAGGAAGGGGGGGGGGGGGTAATTTTTATGTCAAAATCCGGGTGCAATTACCGATTATAAAAGGAAATTTCGTATGGAAAAATTATGTGTAAAAATACGCATTTCTAAATTTTAAAGCATATTTGGCATTTCTAAGGCGTGAAATACACATGTAGAGGCGTTATCGTGATCTCTGGTATTGAGTATATTGTTAAATATGCTGTTGAAGTTTATTTTTGTTGTTTTCAATAATTTATTGCTAAAGCAATTTTCTTACCCAAAACATGTGGTTAAACTGTATGATAAGCTGATAAGCTTGCAAGCACAATATATTTTATATATCATTACTTTATTCCTTTCTGGATTCATTTATGCTAAAAAGTCCGGTAAGCTTGAATGGCTTTCGGTATAATTGAAATAAACTATTTAAAATAGTACATAATCATCTGATCCACTTAATACTTTTAAGTATGCCAAACCATCTGACAGTATTACGCTTTTTCAATAGAAATGAACCCCAAAAGGACAACAGCATGTAAATATACACATTTGAGAACTTTTTAAAAAGATCTAGTGGATGCTTTGGTTATCATATTATTTGCAACTTTTGTTAAAGTTGCTTTAGCAACAAATTATTTTAATAAAAGAAAATGCCTTCAACAATATAGAAGTAACATACCCAATTCAAGCACATGAAAATACCAAATCATGCAGAAATTATTTTAATAGAGTTACTATTTTGATGGTACCTTCAAATGTCATTACAATAATGTTTTAACTTGATATTTCAGATTTTGGCTAGCCTTCTGATTATAAGTGCATCAAATAGTTCCGCTAACATTGCAGAGAAACTTTGTTGTTTAAATAATTATATTATTTATTATTCAACATTACATTTCTGTAAAACAAATGTTCTTCTTCACAAAGTTAGTATTTATTTGTGTTTCAATAAAAAAAACAAAATGGCAAGAAATGTATGGAAATTATCTGTGCATCAAGTACACTTACATTAACGAGGCAAAGAAATAAGAAATTTAGAAATAATATATTTATTATTCAACATTTCATTTCTATAAAACAAGTCTTATTTGTGGTTATAGTTAAAGGAATTTTACCCATCTAATCTGTGGGGATTAAATCTTTCGGGATGCAATGCATTGCTTCATTGAGAATCATTGTATCACACAGATGCTCAATTAGGTTCAAATTCGGAGACAGAGGACCATTCAAGTGCTTTGAACTTGAGTAGTTCTCCAACCAGAAGCAATGAGATGGCATGTTTTTTTGTTGACAATGGTGTTTTGCTGTGGGAAATGGATAGCCACGAACAAATGCTGGTGGTTGGAGAGTACATCCACACAGCTTTGTGTGGTGGTCTCAATAGGTACAAGGGACCCCAAGTGGCATATATAAACATCTCTAAAACATTACACCACCTCCACTGGCCTGTAACATGATGACTTGCAAGTTGGGGTATATGGCCTCATGCGATCTATGCTGCACTCTCTCGCCTGTGTGTTGCATTTGGAACCTTAATTCATTGGACAAAGTTACTTATTTCTAGTCTTCCTTGGTCTAGTGCCAATGTTCCTTAGCCTACTTCAACCTTTACTCAATAAAGGTATCTGCCATATTTCAATTATACCATCACAGTGAATAATCTTCACACAAACCTTTGAAGATACTTTGTCACTGAATGCAGTGATTACCTAATGTGAACATCCAACATGGGAGAGACGCCCTCACCTCAAACAGAAATGGCCCATTTATGGCCACAATTTTTCTGGTGGCTGCTGGCTATATAGTTATCGTACACATGTGGGAATTCCAGACATTTTGCAGTTGCCAAGATGGAGCATCCCATCTTTCTCGCACTCTCCGCCCATGGTTGAACTAGCTCAGGTCATTGTATTGGCCTGTCATCAGAATCATGGGTATAGAATACAGCAGGTACATATTTGTAGATCACAGGGGGAGGGTTTTGGCTGGCCATATTATTACACTGCCTGACAGAAAAAATGCCACACTATGAAGAAATGCTTGAAAATAGATCAAACTGCATACACAGATAGCCATGTAGGCCCTGAACAAATGATTTGTCATATACAGACTAGGCTCCAGTGGCTGTATACAAGATGATCAATAAGGAGTGTGGCTCCCATTTTGGGAAATACAGCGTTGAATTCGTGGCATCATAGCAATGAGAGTCAGAATAGAATCCTGGGGTTTCGTGGACCTTGGGGTGTTGATCAGAGTCCACAGTTCATCTTCATTTTGCAGGGGTGGGAGGGTACTCAACCGATGTCCAATTGTGTCCCACAGATGCTCGAAAGGTCGGGGGATCGTGTTGGCCAAGAAAGCATCCGCTCAAAATGTAAAGCATTCAGGCTGATCCAAGCGGTATGTGGCCGGGGATTATCTTGTTGAAAAATGATTGGGATGCTCTACAGATATGGTAGTGCTACAGGTCGCACCACCTTGTCAACATAGTGACGTGCCGCCAATGTGCCAGTAATGCATCCCAGCAGTGAGTGGCTGTTGGTGCTGATAAAACACACCACCATGATTCCATGTTGCCGGGCCATGTGGTGCTCCACAATGGTGGAGGAATCCGCCTATTGGCCACTTTGCCCCTGGGCTCTCACACAGCGATCATCCATGGTGAGACAGAGTCGCGATTCATTGCTGAACACCACACTGTTTCATTTGGCACCCCACGCAGCTCTGGAGCAACACCTCGCCAAGAGTTGATGACGATGGCTTGCTGTTAAGGGTAGCCTTTGCAATGGACAGCTGGACAGAAAACAAGACGCAGCCAATCGGCACGACACTGTGCGTGTTGATATCGGAGCATCTAAGCCTCCCTGTACACTCCACAAAATGTCGCCCGTTGTGGCCTGTGGGTCCACTACGGCATGACGTTGGATGCAACGATAGGTGTGCTTGGACATTTGTCTCCGTGCTCCGGTCCCCCTACAACATTGCACAGATCTTTCCTGGGACCACTGTCTCCAAATGCGACAGACGGTTGTGGCATCACTTTGCGTTTCTTCCGCAATAAGACGCAAGGACCATCCAGTGGTACGAAGGCCTACGATGAACACCTCTCGTGAACTCATCCATTTGATGTAATGTAATCACGTACAACGGTGTCTTCATCGTATTGGCACCCCTTGTTTATTCTCCAGACACGGTTACAGCAGAACCACTCACTTCTCGTGGCCGCGACAACATCTCGACTGATGGCCTCACGGGCTGGTTGTCCACTTATATCCTATGCGCTGTTTGTGCGATTGGCTTGCAAATGCGATCATTTGCCTAACTTGTACGTGTGCACCCACCCTGCAATTTCCATGGTGCTGCATTTATGTCTTTGTGGCATAGAATTTTCTGTTAGGCAGTGTGTGTAGGGTAATGGAAGTTTGTAGATGGATGCGGTCATAAAGGAAGGATTATAGAGTGGAAACAGACATCGGAACCCGTGGAAACTCCTCCCATAGAAAGTGGCGCCCCCATGGACCTAAAACAGAACCAAACTGTGACATGATTCCATCCCGTAGGCAATGGTTGCTACGGCAACCTCACCCCAGTGCTGTGGTGGTGAGGTGCAGCTGCTCTGCGCCATCCTTCCCCCCTCCGACCTTTGTCCTCAACTGCTGTCCCAATCTAAGCCAAGTGAGGCATCAGGAAGATGATAATAACGAAATATCTATAGGTATTGAAGCCAAACACGTAGACATCGAAACAGATGATAATGGAATACAAATCAGAATTGAACGTAAAGCTATATTATAAAGAAAACAATGACAAAGTATGCGTGAAAGAAATATGCAACAAAAACACATGGAAACCTAAGTAATGGAATTTACAAAGGAAATGTTAACGATCAGTGAGGAATAAGCAAGAATAATGCCACTTATTAGAATGCTACAAGAAACTGGAAAATGCAAACCAAAAAGAATCCGGAAAACGTTAGGTATATGTCGTACACGTTGTTTTCCACTCTGCAGGGAGGTCAAAGCTCAAACAGCTGAAATGGAAAAAGTCATGTGGTTCGCGGTGAATCCTGGGAAGCCCAGCTGTCAATCAACTGTAGTTTTGTTTTAGGCCGCGGGTGCGCTGAAGTCGACCATGAAGTCATGAGTTTCAGCTTAATACAGGCAGTGTCTTCTCTGTATATCCTTCTTTTATAGATGCAGTGTGTATAAGAATTTATACTTTTAATGTAGATGCTGGTGATACATGGAATAATTAAAAAAGATGCCACACTACCTATTTGTGAGCACAAATCTCTGTAAATTAAAAAAAAAAGAATCTTAGGTTTTATTCTATAATTTTCTAAATTTGAACCTTATCTTGTGAAGTAATCATCTGTCTGTTAGAATTTGTAGTTATGTCACTGGCTCTCTCAAAAAGTTTTTGAAGTTAGCCTCTCCAAAAGAATGCTCATGTAATGATGGTCTTAAGCACTGTTGCATTTAGCAATTCAGAAAGACATTTGATTTCCCCGATAACATGAAATTAATGAATGTACACGGATCAGAGAAATGGCTAGTTAAAAAAATTGAAACCATGTATGCCTTGCAGGATATAATAAAAAAAAAACTCAAACCACTTAACTTGTCGAATTAAATTGTGCACATTTATATAAGTTCTAATTATACTCATGAGTGTCGAACTCTATTTATGTGGCTATATAATAATATGTATAATTCAACTAATATGTTGGCAATACTTTCTGTTTCACACATTATGTAAGATTTAAAGCAAGCATAGGAAACTATGTCTATTTACTGTGAAACATTAACATTCAAAAGATAATGATGTTTAATTGATATTGCACAAGTTTACCATTACGTCTTTTGCTGTATATCTTCACCTACTGCACATACTATTTTAATGTTCTTCCACATGAATGATAGGTTAAAATCCTGATTGACAGATGGTTTGATGATGTCGATGTTGGCTGCTACATTCGGGAGAAATCCATTCTTGAAAACAAACTTGTGTGAATACTTACAAGAACAAGTTTTACGATTAAAAACGATGGGAGAGCAATCTTAATTAAAACTGAATGTACACTGATCAAATCCTTCAACTAAAAGAAACACAAAACATTAAAAAAACCTAACAAAACACCATTTCCCGCTTTGCCTTGCATCACGCAGATTAGTTTCGACTATTTAATTCATAGTCTTCATCGGTGGGCAATTCCATGCTGGTTCACATGCCTGCTGTCACATAGCCAAACACTATGCAATCTGTTGTATCAACTTCTCGTTCAACACCAACAGAAATTATTGCGCAGAGGAGTCGATTTTTTTTTTTTTTTATTGAAGGTTTAACGACCACCGTGAGCAACTGAATGGGCTATAAGCAGTCGCCCGTCCCTAATTTAGGGTCACTGGTTCCAGGGAAGGGAGACAGCCAGTGCTGTAAGACAAACACAACATCCATGCCTCACCGGGATTCAAACCAGGACCCCTTTCGGACGAATGATCAGATGCCATCGCTTAGACCACTGCGCCACCGGGGCGGCCAGAGGAGTTGACACAACAGATTGCATAGTGTTTGGCTACGTGACAGCAGGCATGTGAACCAGCATGGAATTGCCCACCAATGAAGACTATGAACTAAATAGTCGAAACTAATCTGCGTGATGCAAGGCAAAGCGGGAAATGGTGTTTTGTTAGGTTTTTTTTAATGTTTTGTGTTTCTTTTAGTTGAAGGATTTGATCAATGTACATTCAATTTTAATTGAGATTGCTCTCTCATCATTTTTAATCCTACAGCTCATTCTTTTAAGTATTCACACAAGTTCGTTTTCAAGAATGGATTTCTCCTGTATAAAACAGCCAACATCAATATCATTAAACCATCTATCAGTCAGGATTTTAACCTATCATTTCAGGATTTTAGCCTATCATTCATGTGAAAGAACATTAAAATAGTATGTGCAGTAGGTAAAGATATACAGCAAAAGACATAATGGTAAGTGCAATATCAATTAAACACTGATTATCTTTTGAATTCTAATGTTTCACAGTAAATAGACATTGTTCCCCAGGCCTGCTTTAAATATTACATAACATATGAAACAGTAGAAAGTATTGTCAACACATTAATTGAATTACACATTTGATAACTTGTGCACAATAATTTCAAATGTCACCATGTCTCTAATGAGTTTTACAGACTTATACCAAAGAAGAAAATTCCCCACTATATGGTCATAAAATCTGATCTGTAATTGTACAGGGTTTTCTGACCTATTTGTTAAAAATTAGCACTAAGGCTAATTTAATTTTAAATATAGATTTTAGCAATGGCTTTTTGATGTGGAAAGCTCAATGAGTGGTAATGGTCTGAAGTTATAAACCTTTTTCTTTATTTCATGTGTAGAACTGAGTTTTTAAACTCTTAAATTTCTCGGGCACTTTAAGAATTTAACAAATAATTTAGTGCAGATGATTAAGAAGGCTTCTATTTAAAAACTAGTCCCCCAACATCACCCTAATCTCTTGGCAATCAGCCCAATCATAAGAGTTCCACATTTTCTGTTCAACATTAATGTAACTTTTCTTCAACACAACTCTAAATCCCTAGTAGAAAAAAAAAAAATGCAGAATAGAATAATTGTATCTTCAGGATTGAGTATTCAACTTCAAAATATATATAAAATTAAAACCTAAATGTACAGTTCATTTTGAGCTATTAGAAGAGCCAGTGCCTCAGGCCCCCAAAATTGCAGCCATGTTTTCTTAGTTATCTGCAAAGTTTATGTTTTTTACTTACAAAATTTGTCTCGAGATCCAGTGTTATAGCCAGCATCTTTTTTCAGCAGGGTTCCCACTCAAGAGCAGAAAACCTTGGGCTAGATTATGCCCTTTTTTCCAAGTCAGTGTAGTCCAAATTGGCGGCCCTCCCCTTTCCCTAGAATGAGAATATATATACAAAAAATACCTCCAAAAAGTTTAGAAAGTGGGAAAACGTCCCCTATGAGAAAAATTCACACAACATTATGTGTTTACGAATATTCGTGTGAATCTGATTATCATTCTGTTGCTCTGCAGCAGTAGACACGATCTCCCGACTTTGGTTTAATCTATCCCCCATTGTACTTCATACAGATTATCATCTTGTTGGGATTAATTTCTTTTAAACAGACTCAGTGTAAAGTCATTACAGAAAAAGTCACTGGAAGAAATTGGGACTAGCACATATGTTGTTGTTTTTTTTTATCTAATGAAATAATTTGCTAAAGAAAGCTAATTTTTTGGCTAAATATGGAAGGGTCATTTCATCTCAGTAAAGAAAAGAGGGATAATAGTGTTTGCAAAGAAATTACACCTGTCAAGCAAGAACAGGTCACTAACAAAATGTACCAATATGTCAGGAATTTTTTTTTTTAAACCTATGCAGTACGCATTTTCACATGGCTTTATTGCATGGTAAAGAAAATTTCTTCACCAAGTTGATTAGCTGTTCCCTAACAGCAAGCTTGAGCTTATGCACTAAACATATTCTCTCTCTTCTTAGACATACTTTATGTATAAAAATTGGCCATTAAGTTAGGTTGGCCTTTAATAAACAGCACCCCCCCCCTCCCTAGAAAATTATGAAGACTTTAATGCTACAATTAAAAAAAGATAAAAATAAAATAAAGCACAGAATTTTGGGAGAACTCCTCAAGCTTGGGATAGCGCAGTGCTGTCTACACCACTGTAAGTACCTAAGCAATCAAAAGAACTATAATAATACCACATCAACATAGTGTGTTGACTATGATACATTAAATTAATGTTTAATACCTTCAATTATTTCTTTCTTCGCAGTAGTGTTATAACATTTGTTTGTCACCTGATGACCTAACACATGTATGAAGGAATTGAAACTTTCGTGCATACATTTTACTCTCATAACGTTCAACAAGACTTAAACTTAAGATTTCGTATATAGAATCCGTATGTAATATATACTCTCAGGGCAGATACAATTCTTAAAACTACCCGAAATATATATTAAAATAACAGACCAAAATTATTTTTTTACTTACCATTCGACCATGATTCCTTTCATTACATACACCATGGTAATCTATATAAATTCCAGTACCTAAACTGGAAACTAATACCCCTGTAAACACACCTGAAATCTTCCGCTTAATACCAATAAATCGATAAAAACAATACACGCACATCCGTCAAAGTAGATATTCTTTGGTACACTAGCGACTCGGAGTAACCTGGTTCCCGAGGAAACTAGCGTCTCGAGGTAGAGACATCCACATGTATCGAGTTATCTCATTGGCAGCAATACAACTGGGACCAACCAATTGGCGAACGGCAAGGCTTCGAACCGCAACCGTGAAAATAATATTACACGTGACGTTGCCGCCGCAGCCAGCAGCATGCTTTTACGACGAAAACGAAGCATGTGTTGTTTTTTAAACTAGATGAGTACATGTAGTTTGTACGGAAGCTGGCAAACTTAAAATTTTTTAGTTTGCATGCTTTCATTGTTCAACTTCCTTGAAATTGTAAAGTGATCTCTAGGACGAATTTGTACTGCACATTGCGGACCATTCCGGTGAGGTAAGAACTACCACGTGTTGTCCAGTTTTGAATACTCTTCTATTATGTATGTGTTAACCTCTACTAATTAACAACTATTTTGATAACAGTGGTACATACCAAGGTTTTAGAACCTTGATTTTCGAAATGCTGCGTGATTCGATCAAGATCAGATGCAGGTTTTGTTTAATGCGCCATTAGTTCGAAGCGTTCTGTCAGCAAGAAAGCAGAAATAAAAATATTTACATCGAAGCTCATTTTGACGATGGCAGAAACACGCAGCGACAACATAAATATTCCACATAAAACCTTGGTAGAATGATGAAAACCGTTTCACGAAAGATGCTGCTAAATACTTTTGGTCATGTAATGAGAATTGGGCCAACATAAAATCAGCAAGGTATCTACCAGAAGCTATCAGTAATCTATTTTTAACACTGCACTGATTAAGATTTGCTTTTAACATTTTATTGGAAACTATTGCAATGTTAATGTGATGTCTACTTTAAATATTTAAGTACATGAATAAAATAAAATATTGTCTTTGGTTCTTATACAGGGACATCTCTAGAATTTATGTTAAGAAGCAGGCTAGAGGATTGTTTTAATGATGTGTTTGCACAGCAAGTACACTGTTTTCACTTAGATTGTATGGATTTACCATTTCAGTAGTTTCCCCATGAATCTTGGAACACTTTCTAGACAGATCAATTTCTTAATAAGAGACCTACAGTTGTAGCCAGAGCTGAATCATGGGGGGGGGGGGGGGCACTGGAGCTACAACCCTGGGGCCTTCACAAATAACTGACTAATAATTTTTTAAGATGCCAAAGAGAATCTTGACTAAAATAGTCGAATTCGTAACATGTCTTGTGTTCAGTGGATCTGTTTTATTGTTTTACGTTTTCTATAAAAAATCGAAGACTGAATTGTGAATCAAAGTAAACTGGTAATTGGGTAAATACTTTCATAGTTCAGTCTATGGTAAATTATTCAATAAATGAACATTCATTGTTCATCAAATCTGTTAGTTCTTTGTATTGAAAGCGATGTACTTCGATAACTCGATTCTTCTCAAGTATGATGTTTTTGCAGCAGAGAAATCACATAAAGTTTTGTTATAAGGAAAATTTGCATGACTTTGTAGCTTCAGAATCCTCAGTTTGATTCATAGAAGTTTTGGTGTGTTTTTTTGGGGGGTAAATTTGTAAACACTTTATTACCACATGGTTTTCATATTCTTCCAATTGAATAAAAAATTAATATAAGCAATGTGTATTTTGAACTATAAAAATTATATTGAAAATGCAAATTCACTATATTAATTTTTCAATCCAATAGAAAACAAATAAAGAGTAAGGTATTATCACTTTATATTTAAGACTTAATTTTGTGACCTAGTTGCCTAAATTATTTTTAAGGGCCTCCACATTGTAACCACCCTGGGGCCTTGAAATCTTTAATCTGCCCCTGGCTGTAGCTAGTCTTTATGATAACAGTACAGTAAAGCAGTATACTGGGCTATTAATTGTATGCATGTATACCATGTAAAAATGGTGAAATTTGATCCACATATTTATGAAGAAAAAGTCATAAGCATTTAATTTCAATTGAACCATGAAAAATACATTCCATACAGTGGAACTCCGGTTATATGTTTTTCTGTTATACATAATTCATTTATGCATTAAAGTTTGAATTTCAGATTATCAGAAACAAACGGTTCTTTTATACGTAACCCTGTGTAAGTGGCGTAACCATGTTTCAAAATGGGGAGGGGGAGGGTCTGATCACACATACGATAGAATTTGGGACCCCTCCCCTAAACTTATATGTGCGCAGGAGCAAAGCAGTTGCTGAGGCGCGATCTAACGCGTACGACATAGTCGCCTCTGTTGGTGAATTGTGGAACTGTAAAACTATGATAGATAGGGTAGTACACATTATACAGGTGTCTGCATTCTGCGAAAAATTATAATCTCATATTATTAAATTTATTTGGTTCGCATCATAAAAAAGTGTGCATTATATTCCCAAAAAATTTGGGAGGGGATCCTTTACATTGGAGGTCCCCAACTCTGAAAATCTGGGGAGGGCACCGACCCCCTCAGTGGTTACGCCTATGCCCTGTGTGTTACAACTTGGAGGAAACTGAGATAGCATTCTTGCATTCCTTCTTGGTGCAGCCAAAGTCTAGCCTTGAGCCCATCAGAGGTATGTTGTTTATTTTCTGTTTGGATGAAATATTGGTTTTGCATTTCATGACACACACATATGCGCTATTTAAAAATTGATAAATCTCTGGGCGTAACTTTATGGCTACATTGTTTTATGGCATAGAATAGAATCCTAAATGCATCATCAAATGGATGCACTCAAGATCCACACACACAAAACAGCTGTTAATTGATGTCTTTCATACTGAAACATTGCTCTGATCTTAGCTGTGAGGATTACAGTAAAATCAGGATTTTTTTAGACAGCGGTCACTTTTATTCTACTACGCCACAAAACAGTCCCACTGTTTTGTGGCATAGTGGAATAAAATCCTAAATGCGTCATCAGTATTCAGTGTTCTGGTTTCAAATTCATAGCATCAGGATGCTCATTGACCACCTGCAGATTATTTTGGGGTACCATAATATCCGTCGCAAACTGATCAGGAACTTTCTGCTATGGGGGAGCAGTCAAAAGAGAAGTTTGATTTTCATAGATTTTATGATTTTTGCAAAGTGAATTAATATTATAGTTTGTTGCATTGTTTTTTTCTTTGGCCTCCACTTTGACTTCATATATATCATTATCAAGGAATATCTTATACTCCTTTAAAGCATAAATTTTGCAACAGTACAATAGATTGCAGTTAATTGGGATACGTCAGGGCTAGAACACTTTGACCCAATCAAGTGGCTGTGGCAATTATGTGAAGCTTTGCCTCAAAGAGCTAATTTGAGATGTTCTTCAAGAATTTTCCAAAATAAATGGCTGCCCCAATTAACTGATGGCCCAATTCACTGGCATCTACTGTGTTTAACATTTTGAAATTTTGTTTGTGTGTTAAGGTTTCACTGTTTATGAATCGTCATAAACCATTACCAATCCACTGCTGGATGAAGATCTCCCAAATTTCTTCCATAACTGTATGTTTTGAGCCATTCTCCACCACGTCAATCAAGTATGCTTTTGAATTTCATCTCCTGTGCGGTGTGGCCCTCGCTTTATATGAGTTGCCCAAGGTAAATGTAGTATCAATGACCTCTAGATTTTCCCCATCAGTTGCCAAACCTTCGTTTCTCATAAAAGCGTAGTGCATCGGTTTTGTATTTTGAAAGTTAATTTTTAATACCACTTCGTTACTTTTGTCAACATGTTCCGGGATCATATTCTACAGCCCTGAAGGGTACTTGAAAAATGACTATGTTTTCAGTAAAACGAAGGTAGGTTAAATATATCTCCATTAATAATAATCCCCCATGTCTTGCTAATTTAATTATTGAAAGACATTCTGCAATGGCATTGAAGAGTTTGGGACAGGGAGATATGGTACCACCTTGTCTCAATCGCCTACTTTTATTGATGCTGTATCCTAAAATAGCCAAATTTTTGTACTTGCATTTTCATAGATAGGTAAGTAGAGCATGGTCTGAGCTCTGAGCCTTTAACCTCTAGCATTGTACCTTTCCTAATCCTTCTTACTTGCTCCAGATGCCTTATACAATCTGCAGACCCAAAGTGACTTTCCTATTTTATAGCTTGCCAATGTTTTTTTTATTTTATTTTTTTATTTTGGTTCTTTAGTGTGTTTAATGTAAGAATTTTAAAATAATGATTACATTTTATTTTAAACTTTACTTTTTACATGGAAGTTATACTGTGGTTTAAGAAATTTCCACATTAATGGTGTTTCCATTTGGAAAAGTTTTCTTCACGCAGTAGCACATATGTATTTGTGTAATAGTTACATGACTTTTGAAGAAGATGAAGCTTCAGCAGAGCCTGACATCCATTTTCAGGTATAGGCCGACTGACTGTACTGCTGTTGCAAATCCCCACTACAAATTTATATAAAGCAATTTGAGTACATTTATAGAATTGATGCCTAGCAATGCAGCATTGCCCCTCTGGTGGTGAAGTGTTCTAATTGCTGAGTTTGTCTGAGATGGGTTCAGGTTTGAATCCTGGTGAGGCATGGATGTTGTGTTTGTTTACAGCATTAGTTCTCTCCTTTACCTAGAACGAGTGGCCATAACTTAGGGGCAGCCAACTGTTTGCAGCCCATTCAGTTGCTCATAGTGGTTGTTAAACCCCCAAGTAAATAAGTAAAATTCCTCAAGTCTTAGCTGACTTAAACATACAGGGTGATTCAGAAGTGTTGGTTATAACTGGAAACAGGTAGTACTCGTCAAGACAAAAAAAAAGTCTTAGACTTTGTCAACATATGTTCGGAAATGAACCGTTTCATAATTGACATTTTATTGCAGATTTGCCAGAGGTAAGTAAAGTTGTTTTTCCCTAGCTGTCTGCTATTTCGATAGTTTTTGCACCTCTGGGGAAGAAATTGACAGGGCTGAATTGTTTGAGGGATCAGTTAGACCTCAAACTTGCACCTCCCAAAAAGTTCATTCTAGACTTACTTCAGGCTAAAAAATCGAATCACCCCAGTTCTTAGAATAAAACACCACACACAGACAATACTGTGATCTCCTGGGGGACAGTGAAGGGTATAATTTAGGGGAGGGTCCCAACTTTCACCCTAAAAAGAAATGCCTCTGAGATGTCTTCCGTGGGAGCTTTACAAATCAGTAGGACACCCGGTTGCACGGAAGTCTCTGGCAACACACAGGTAGCGGCCTGTTATGTGATGCTAACTGGGTTCATGCAAAAACCTTTGTATTAGTACAACGACCACCTCCTAACACATGAGAAAAGGCATACAAATGCTGCCGTGATGGCATCGCAGTTTGGTGGACGCACCATGTTTGTGTGGTATCAGTTAGCACATGGAGGCTCAAACATGTACATTACAGGCAATATCAAAGTGTTATCCTTACTGTTACTATTAAATTACGATTATGGAAAAAATCTTTATTTTGTTTACTTCCATTTCTGAAAGACAAAATACTGTCCCAATACATATTTTTACGGATTGGTAAAATTCTTTGATGCTTAGTTTTACTCGCCAAGAAAAATTTATCATGCATATTTTTACACATCAAGAAAAATTCCCGATGCATATTTTTACGCGCCAGGAAAAATTCCCATTTGTACGCGTTGAGAAAAATTCCTGATGCATAGTTTTATGTGTTGGTAAGATTTAGATGCGTAAACACACCCTTCGATGCGTACTAGACGCGTAATTGTGCATTTTGGCAAACCCTGCATACTGTACCTGCCAACTACTACAGAATGTCTGTAGTTTGTACAGATTCAGTTGTCTGACTACAGAACTATGGAAACTACGGATCCATGAATTTTCCTTTTCTTTTTCAAAGTTAGTGTTGTTATTATTTCATGATATATACCAAAGCTCTTTATTGTCATAAACTGCAATTTAAAAGAGATGAATCGTTTCCTAAAAACCGCGTCAGAATGAGAAAGCAGTCGAGTGCCACCAACACCCCCCCCACCCCCAAAAAAATACAAAGGATTTCCAAGAAATTGAGAAAAAATACACTGATGAGCCATTACATTATGACCACCTACTTAATGAGCTGTAGCCCACAAAACTGGTCACTCTGCAATAGGCATCCTGGGGTATCTGGTACCATAATGCCAACAGCAGGTCTTCCAGTTCTCATACATTTTGGGGCTATGGGGATTTAGCGTGAACCCACTTTTCGAAGTTGAACCACACAAATGTTCGATTGGGTTCCTGTCAGGTGAATTTGGAGGCCAGGGCATTAACAGAAAGTCACTAGCATGTTCCTCGTACCACTTGACGATTCAGGCAGTGTGGCATGGCGCATTATCCTGTTGGTAATGGCCATCACCAGCAGGCAACACAGTTGCCATGAATGAGTGAACTTGGTGCTCAACGATGTTCAGATACCTGACAGCTGTCAGGGATTGTGCTATTGGGATAATGGGACCTAAAGTGTCCCAAGAAAACCACCCACAGCATAACACCGCCTCTGCCGCAGGCCTGTTTCCACCCAACAGTGCATCCAGGTACCATAGCATCCATTGGTAATTGGTGTATTCACACTCGGCCATCTATGTGATGCATCAGGAATCTTGATTCGTCTGACCAGGCCACTTTCTTCCAATCATCCACGGTCCAATCTCGATGATCTTTGGCCCATTCCACATTCTTTGTTGGCGATGATGTGCAGTGAGCATGGGGACCCGGCTGGGTGTTCGGCTACGCTGGCCGATGAGCAGAAGGCTGCAATGGACTGTGTGCTGTGACACATAGCCCTGATCACCACTGTTGTAGTTGCAGGTGATTTGTCACACTGTGGCCCCGTGTTCGCTGTGAATAGTGCGTGACAGTTTCCTCTCCCCTCTGGCATCAGTGAGCTGCGGATGACACGTGGCTGGACGACGGTCCATCATTTGGCCATCTGTGCACCACTTTTAATAAATACTAACTACAGCGCCACGTGAACAACCCACAAGCAGCGCCGTTTCCAAGGTCATAGTTCCGAGGCGCTGTGCCATCACAATTTGTTCTTTATCAAACTCCAATTAATTGGCAGCTTTTCCCATTCTGACTCCAAACACACTACTAACCGAAAGCCAGTCCTTGGGTTGTATATATACTGCTCTGTAAACTTCACCTGCGCCATCATTCAGTCTCCAGATGTGGTCATTTCTCTAGGCTGGGGGTTGGTCATAATGAAATGGCTCATTTCTCTAGGCTGGGAGTGGTCATAATGGAATGGCTCATTTCTCTAGGCTGGGGGTGGTCATAATGGAATGGCTCATTTCTCTAGGCTGGGGGTGGTCATAATTGAATGGCTCATTTCTCTAGGCTGGGGGTGGTCATAATGGAATGGCTCATTTCTCTAGGCTGGGGGTAGTCTTAATGGAATAGCTCATTTCTCTAGGCTGGGGGTGGTCATCATGGAATGGCTCATTTCTCTAGGCTGGGGGTGGTCATAATGGAATGGCTCATTTCTCTAGGCTGGGGGTGGTCATAATGGAATGGCTCATTTCTCTAGGCTGGGGGTGGTCATAATGGAATGGCTCATTTCTCTAGGCTGGGGGTGGTCATAATGGAATGGCTCATTTCTCTAGGCTGGGGGTGGTCATAATTGAATGGCTCATCAGTATATTCTAAACAGCGGCCCTGCATTACTGTCATCGCCTATTGCCACAACATCAAAATTCACTGCCCACCAGATATTCCTATTTCCACTAGACAAGGAAAAGAAGGTTCACTGAGCCATTTATGCAGCGTACAAGCCGTACATTATAAATTCCACACACACAAAACTGAGCCATTCAGAAGCATGTAAGGAATTATTTTATTGCTGTCAGAAGCAGCATTTATACATAATAGTACTAGTTACTACTGCAGGGTTCTGGCTAGTGTTGGCAGGTATGCTGTATATAATGCTGCCAAACATAAATGCAATTAATTAAATTTTTCGTAACCCTGTTTCTTAATTATTGTAGTGTAAGCTGCTGTTCATGATTATAAAAACACATTTCTATGTTTATAAGTGCTTACTCTGTTTTCTTTTTTGTGTAGAAGATGGCACGCTACTATAAGCCAAGTGGCACTGAAGGTTTCGAACAGCCCAAAATATCCGCCCAAAAGAAGAATGTGGTTAAAAAGGTGTTTAAAGTTCGAACATATGAGGAAACAGACAAGCGGTCAAAAATGGATGTTGACAGTGAAGCCGAGGATCCATTTCCAGGTCCTGCACCTATTTCTGATGAGAAGTTAAAGAAGTACCAAAGAGGAAAAAGAATTGATGCAGTAATTATGGCTGTTTCATGTTTAATTTCTTTAAAGTATTTTTGTTTTTGTTTCCCCAGCAGCATGCATTTTTTATTACACTGGTCAACATGATTTTTGGCACATGGAATAATGAAGGTGTTTCTCATGTAACTTTTCACACGGAATTCAAATAGGCAAACAAAAGTTTTCTGCCACCCGCAATTTTTCTGTGATGAAGCTTTTATTAATAAATATATTGAAAGATTTGAGCTATTTTGTCACACCTAGTTGTGTGGTTTTTCCCCATAAATATTTTTTTTAGTATATACAGGCAGGCAGTAGACAAATGAGATATGCAGCGTGTCATGACATAAACACATCACTAGTTTGAGTGAACTATGCAGTAGTGAGCTGATATTGACTGTGTATGCACTGAGGGAGTTTAAGTTCTCTTTTGTATAGTGATTAGCTAACTGTGCTGCTGTAGATACTGCATCATTATGCCGAGAGGATTAATTGAGTGATAAACTATATAAAGTACATTACATGTGCAGTGTACTTGGAAATAGGATCATAGTTGTAAATATTACCAATTGTATTTGTTTTTCAGATTAGGGCAATGTCATTTTTATTAATTCCACTTGAACTATTTATTTGAGCTAGATCAAGTGCATAAGACCATGTCTTGAACCATTGAAGTTTTCCTGGTTAATCCAATAAAGGAAATACGGGTTACTAGGTCAAGTAGAAGCCATGTTATAATCATGACAAGGTGGAGAGATCTTGCAGCCATGCTCAACCTTCATTTATCTCAAATGGCCACTTAATCTTGTTAAGGCAGTTTGGCCTTTCATAGTGTGATTAAACTTGATGGCTTCACCAGGTTGGTTAGTTAGTTAGTTAATTGATTTTAGTGGCGCAAGGGCCAGGTTTGGCCAAAGAGCGCCAGACACAGAACTATCAGTTAAAGATTTTTAAAAGCGGGGTGAAATGATTAAGAGCAGACAGGGTTGGTAAAAGTTAGAAAAGAGAATGATGAAAGCTGTGAAGACTAGTTAGTTAATTAGGTTTATATATAAATTTATTAATTCACTGTTATAATTACTATAACTTTTTTTAATTTTTTTTTAATAAGTTTTAAAAAGTCAATCTGCTTTAAGAACGAAAATACTGCGAAAGTGTCGCAGTGGTCGCCCAAAAGCTTTTGCAGTGTAGCTGCGCCGTCATCCAGTAGATGAGACTGAAAATAGTGAAACCGATGATTACGAAAACAAACACAACTACATAAAACATGAGAGATGGTGAGTAAACAGTCGCACACCCCACACATTGGGGCAGTGTCGCCACACAGCAAATAGCTATGCGTGAAGCGACAATGTCCAATGCGGAGATGCGCAAGAACAACTTCCTCCCTACGGTTCCGGCGACACGATGATTTCCAAACTCCAAGGAAAGGTTTTATACGGTGCAGTTTATTCTCCATTTGTTGGCCCACAGACCCCGCCACGTTCGCCTGATATGATCGTGAACAAGAAAGCGAAAATCACGGTGAAACAGTGGCAAGGGTGTGACGACCAAAGAGGAGGCAGATCTAGCAGCAGCATCTGCAGACTCGTTCCCTGGGATCCCAACATGCCCAGGAATCCAGCAGAACCGAATCTGGACATCAGCCTCGAGCACAGAACGAAGAAGTCTCCGTACGGTAAAAAGAAGTCTGTGGCCAGTGAAATCGAAAGATGACAATGATTGCACAACACTCAACGAATCAGTGTACACAATAGCACGCTGATGATAGCTCGACTGCACGTGAACAAGTGCAAGATACACAGCATGCATCTCTACCGAAAACACAGTGGCCTTGGCAGGAATGCAGGTAACAGAAACTTCGTCAATGCAGACGGCGGCGCATCCAACGACACCAGCCGCCTTAGATCCATCGGTGAAAACAGGAATAAAGTCTGCATGAACGTAACGGTGTTCAGCGAAGAGCTGCTGGTACACTGACGGAGGGGTTTGAGGACTTATCAAAAGATGTAAAGCTGGTATCAACCATGACACCAAGAGGGTGCCATGGGGGATCCTTAAAGCCCCTGGTCTCTCCAACGAGTGACAAGTCGAGCCCTGCATCACGAGCTATGGCCGCCATATGAAGACCGAAGGTTTGAATGCACGAGGGACGGATCTCGAACAAACGAGCATGCTGGGGATGAAAAACTGCACCGTATAAAGGATGGTCTGAGAGAGATTTAAGCTTCAGGTAAAATTGAAGAGACAGCTGCAGACGGCGTAAATGAAGCGACGGTTCGTTCGCGTCGGCATAAAGGCTGGGAATGGGTGACGTGCGAAATGCTCCCGTACAAAGACACAGCACTTGATGGTGGATGGTATCCAACGGCCGGAGAACGGAAGGACGCGCAGAGCCATACACCATACAGCCATAATCCAGCTTAGACCGAATGAGAGAATGGTAAATACGGAACAAGGAAGTCCTGTCTGCACCCCAGGAGACTGAGGCAAGGATCTTAAGGATTGACAAGGCTCTTGGACAGGAAGTCCTAAGCCGTCGAACGTGCAAGCGAAAGGTGAGAGCATGGTCAACGGTCAAACCAAGAAACTTGGTTTCCGGCAAAACTGGAATGGCTGCACGGTCCAAATAGAGCTCTGGATCAGGATGGAGGCCACGCCTCCGGCAGAAATGGAAACAGGCTGTCTTGTCGAGAGAAAGAACAAACCCATTATTGTTAGCTGCTTTAACAATCTGGGTAATTGCAGACTGCAGCTGCCTTTCAACGAAATGCATGCTGGAGGACGAACAGAAGATGTGAAGGTTGTCAACATAAATGGTAGCCGAAACCGTCGGAGGAAGATTTTTGAGCAGACAGTTTATGCGGAGGATGAACAGAGTCACCGAAAGAATGCTGCCTTGAGGGACACCTTGTTCTTGATGGAAAAAGGCAGAGAGCGTTGTACCCAGGCGCACCTGGAACACGCGGTTACGAAGGAAGCTGGCAATGAATGTTGGGAGGTTTCCACGCAACCCATTTTCGTGGAGGTCACAGAGGATACCGTGATGCCACGCTCTATCGTAAGCTTTTTTGATGTCAAAAAATACAGACACCAGGTGCTGCCTACGTACGAACGCCTCACGAACAGATGTCTCAAGGAGCAGGAGATGGTCAGGAGCTGAACGATGACGGCGGAAGCCGCTTTGTGATGGAGACAGTATTCGATGTTCTTCTAGAAAATAAATTAGCCGGGAATTAACCATTCGTTCAAGGATTTTGCACAGACAGCTAGTGAGGGCAATTGGCCGATAACTAGAGGGAGACTTGGGGTCTTTGCCAGGCTTGGGAAAAGGTAAAACAAAAGCTCTTCGCCAAGAGTCTGGGAAACTGTGCTCCAACCAAATGTGGTTGAAAAGCTCTAACAGATTCTTGAGAGACGACTGCGAGAGATGACGGATCATGTCTTAGTGGATGCCGTCGGGACCGACAGATGTAGCACCGGACCGATGCAGAGCCACCCGTATTTCAACCATGCTGAAGGGGGAATTATACTCAGTGTTATAAAAAGGCGCAAAGGAGATTTTCTGGCATTATGCGGTTGTTTTAATCCTTTGAAAGGACGGGAGATACGCCTGAGAACTAGAAACTGAGGCAAACGCTTCGCCCAAGAATCCACAATCTCCCCTACTTCAGCATACGTGCAGCCGTTATTCTCAAGAATTGAAATTTGGCGGGAACAATAGTTTCCCCAGATCTTACGAATTTTTCCCAAACAGTTTTTGAACTGGCACGTGAATTGATAGATGAAACGTACTTCATCCAAGACCCCCTCTTGCTTCGTCGACGCACCAACAGAGCATAAGATTTTTCTCTTTTAAATTTAACAAGATTAGCATCGGTTGGATAACGCCGAAAAGTACACCAGGCCTTATGTTAAACTCTCCTAGCCGCTGCGCAATCAGGGTTCCACCAAGGCTTCGGACGTCTTGGCAGCGTCGTTGATGTTTTTGGGATAGAGAGATCTGCTGCCTGAATGATACACATTGTGACATCAGTAACAGCTGCGTCAATTGACCCCCGGGTCACCATGGCAAAAGATATCACTGCGGACGATGTGAAGACCTCCCACTTGGCACGATCCATCTTCCAACGAGGAGGGCGGGATGCAGAAGATGGCACGCTCACATTATACCTAAGTACAATTGGGAAGTGGTCGCTTCCATGGAGGTTGTTACACACCGTCCACGACTAGTCAGCCATAACCGATGGTTGACCCAAAGATAAATCGATTGCACTGAAACTTCGTGTAGGCTCGTGAAAGTAAGTGTCAGCACCGGTGTTAAACGGGCACAAAGAGGTCGAGGAAAGAAGAGATTCGATCCTACGGCCTCGTGTGTCTGTTCTGACACTACCCCACAATGGATTATGAGCATTGAAGTCACCCAGAAGAAGAGCAGGTGACGGCAGCTGCTCAACTAAGCTGTCAAGAACGGACACGCTCACGTCCTCATCCGGCGGCAGATAGACGCTGCAAACAGTTAAGAGGCACAGGCATGGAGAAACGCACTGCAACGGCTTGTAAAGATGTTGAGACCGCAACAGGAGAAACTGGAACACTGTGGGGGACAAGGATGGCAACTCCCCCGCAAGCTATATCTCCTGAAACATTATCTTTCCGAAATGCACTGTAGCCTCGAACTGAAAGCAGGTCTGATGGTTTAAGTTTTGTCTCCTGGAGGCAAAGGCACACCGGAGAGTATGACGAAAGCAGATGTTTCACGTCGTCATGTCTTGTCCGAAAGCCTCGACAGTTCCACTGAATGATTTGACCCATGGTTTGAAGTGTGGTGAATGAAAAAAAGAAAAAACGAAAAACAAAACCCAAGAAAGACTGGGACAACTAATAGTTGTCTGATTCCATCAGTTCGTCAGCAATGTCCATTTGCGCTTGGGACTGTTTTATCCGACGCCCTGTAGTCTCTGGTGGTAAAATGGGGCGGTATTTTGGTTCCTGCATCGCAGATGATCTTGCCCGATCCTGATTCTTATGATGAGAGTTTGGAGATTTCTTCTCTTTTTCCTTTCTCTTTCCTCCCGGGGTTGTTGAAGTCCCGGTGGTGCTGGTGTTAGTTGCAGCAGGTTTAGGCATAGTGGTTGTTGGAGCTTTCGCGTCCCTAGCTCGGGATTGCAGTGCTGCCAGACCAGCAGCTATGATGTCGTCTAGCTTGTAGGGACAATTCACTGTCACTGGGATTTGGCTATCAGTCTGTGTACCGACTGTAGTCCTTGCAACAACCGCCGATTTAATTGACTTGGAACGACCTTTCTTCTGGCCTCTGGGTAGGAGATTCCCTCAACGGTTTTAATGCGTTGGATCTCTTTTTCCTCTTTCCACTTTAGACAGTCTCTCGATGATGCTGCATGGGATCCCTTGCAGTTAAAGCACAGCTCGGCTTTGGCATGGCAATCTTGCAAAGTATGGTCTGTTGCTGTACAACGCCCACACCGAGCAGTGCTCCTGCAAGACTGCTGGGAGTGACCATATGCTTGGCATTTGAAGCATCGTAGAGGACTTGGTATGAAGGGGCGCACTTCAAGGTGTAGATACCCTGCCTTGATTGATGTTGGCAGGGATGGGGTGTTAAAGGTCAGTATGATGTTTCGAGATGGGACAGATTGGCCATTTCGCTGAAATAGGATGCGCCGGACTCCACTCACTTGTTAGTCTTTCAATTCCTCCAGAAGTTCTTGGTCACTGCACTCCAGAAGGTCTTGAGAAGAGATAACACCTCGTGAGGAATTGAGGTAGCCGTGAGGGGTAACTTTTACTGGACAATCTAAAAAAGAGGTACTGTTTAAAAGCACTGTAGTATATCTGGGACTCGACATCTCAACAAGATCTCCAGATTGGAGCTTCTTAACGCTCTTAGGAGAGCTGGCAATTGATTAAGGAGCTTCAGATAAATTAAACTTTTTCAAATTACGCATAGAGTTTCCGCTAGGGCGTAAAAGTAAATTACATTTTTCCTGATAACTTTTCTTCTAAAACTCCGATTTGAAATTTTTTTTCTTCAGCGGATACACCTCCTGATAGAAAATCATTTGCATATAATTTCAAATTTTTGGTAAAGAATACTTTGACCACCAGGAAGCGTAAGTGTTAATTTTTGCTTCTGATGTATTTGTCATAAAATCTGAGCAGCTTCTAAAATATCGATTGAAAAAATTCTTTCGTGCACTGATGCCACTCACATCAATAAACCTTTTCAGAATATTTTCTTCTTAAAATATTCCACATTTTCTCCGCCAGGGGACGTAGATGTATATCTTATTTTTGTCAATATCTCTACTTCTAGGAGTTAGATTTGAAAAATTCCTTCTTTGTTGGATACTGTTTTCAGTGTGACATGTTTTTCGTATAATTTCAAATAATTCATAGACTTTCCGCTAGGGGGCGTAAAGGTAAATTGCCCCCCCCCCATATCTCAGCTTCTAAATCTCGGATTTGAAAAATTCTTTCTGCACCAGATACAGCTCCTGATGGGAAATCCTTTGCACATAATTTCTAATTTTTGTGAAAAATGGTTTGGCGTAAGTCTTAATTTTTGCTTCTGATGTATTTGCAGTAAAATATGAGCTTCTAAAATCTCGATTGAAAAAAGTTTGTTGACTGATACTTCTCATGTCGACAAACCGTTCAGGAACACTTTCTTCTTGAAATAATGCATGGTTTCTATGCCAGGGGGCGTAGATGTATTTCTTATTTTTGTCAATATCTGTACTTCTAGGAGTCCGATTTGAAAAATTCCTTCTTTGTTGGATAGTGTTTCCGATGCGAAATGTTTTCCCTATAAATAATGTTAATTTCTGCTCCTGATGTATTTGGAGCAAAATCTGGGCTCCTGAAAACTCGACTAAATTTTTTTTTCTTGGACCGATATCTCTCATATGAAAAAATCTTTTGAGAATACTTTCTTCCTAAAATAATGCATAATTTTCCCACCAGGGGACGTAAAGTCACATCTTATTTTTGTCGATATCTCTGTTTCTAAGAGTCCGATATAAAAAAATTCTTTCTGTGTTGTTGGAGAGCGTTTCCGGTGCGAAACGTTTCTCACATAAATTCATGTTTTTCTTAATGCACAAGTCTGCAACCAGAGGGCGTAAGCTCACGATTCCATTTCCAGCAATATCTGAGGGATTAAAAACCCGACTGAAAAACTTCTTTCTTCCGTCAGACACTATAGTTTTCCATACCGGTTCCATTGACCTTGAATAGCTTTGATAAATTTAATTTGCGTCAGAACGGATTCAAAAGGCGTGCTTATTACACCCGAATATTCGGTGTCATCTTTCTTGTTTTTTATTCCCATCATTTTTTCATTCCATCATCGCTACTTTGCCCTGCTGACCTGGTTTCCTTTCTCATAATTCTTTCTTTGCATCATTGCTGTTGCACGCCACTTTGCACTGGTAAGCTTCAAAAACACCTTTTGCTAGTGTATTGCTGCAATGGATAAGGAAAGAGGCATCTCTTTGGTGGTTTACCGCAGCAACCACTGTTTCGGTTCGGGTCCACCAGTCTGTCAGTGTGTCATTGGTTGTAGCTTTTCTCAGTCCTGGTCTTTGTATATATTTTCACAAACTGCATGCATCAGCAAATGTAATTTTTTATTAAAATTAGAAGTGTAAAAGCCTGTTTATTTTTATTCTTGAATTCTAGTTAAAGTACAAAGTTTTATTTACCCAATGTATAGTACTTGTATTTTCATACGTAGGTATAGCAAAAAATGGAACCGTAAATTTGGCTAATCTGCATAGCATTTTGCTACAACTTTTGCTGACAAAATAGACAAATTGCTAAAAGAGAAAAAATTCTTGTTTAAACTCTGTTGTAGTCTAGAATACCAGTTGTGTATAGGTGGCTTCATCCAAGTCATATTGTTGGTAGCTCTTATTTGTGAGAAAATCTCATTAAAAGTTAAATTCTGGGAAGGTGATGGTACCTCCTGACAATAAACTTTAAAGTAAACAAAAAGTTAGTGCTTCACTGCCTTTCAGACCGACATGAGAGGTAATCCACTGAAAGTACATTTCTCCATAATGAGATAAACACTTTAGCTTATCGATAATACTTCTGCTAGTTTCTTCAGTAAGACTCCACCAATTATTCAGGCGTTGCATTACGTTCTTGTTAAACTATGAGCTCTTTGGGTGTCTCCATGCCCTCTGAAAATGTTTGATTGTTCTAGCAGGGTGAGAATGTTCCATGATGTTTGGAATTTTTCTGACAAAGCTGGTTCTCTCCCCTCTCCCCCTCTCCCTGTTTTTCCTGATCGTTTTTTTTTTTTTTTTTTTTTTTTTTATCTTTCTGATCATGCTGTTTGTTTTTAATAGTTTTGGTAATAGTGACCATATTTTTACAGAATTTTTTTATGAAATGAATATTTTCCTATTTCGGTTTTCAATGTCTATTAGTAGAGCAAGCATTTTTGCTCCCTCTCTTTAAAAATGAAATTAAATTTCAAGATTGGTACTTAATCTGCGGGAATCTGAACCATTTCCATGAATCGAAAATGAAATTGTTTTTGTGGCAGAATGAACAATACAGTACTGATGTATCATTGAATTTCACTTAAAACATGCATTTTCCCATTCCTGAATCAAGGAGCATTTTTTGTTTTGTTTAAAGTTAAATTAATGTTCAAAAAACGGTACTGCACTATCACTGTGTGGAGAAAATAACTTCATGGGGAAGAAAAGATGGCCACCCCGGTGGCGCAGTGGTCTAAGTGGTGGCCTCTGATCATTCGTCCGAAAGGGGTCCGGGTTCGAATCCGGGTGAGGCATGGATGATGTGTTTGTCTTATGGCACTGGCTTTCTCTTTTCCTTGGAACCAGTGACCCTAAATTAGGAACAGGCGGCTGCTTATAGCCCATTGAGTTGCTCACGGTAGCCATTAAATCTCCAATTTAAAAAAAAAAAAAAAATGGCAATGGAAAAATACAGTTGTGATTTTGAATTTTATATTATTTTGTAAACAGGAGAAATCTTTCTTCTTTTGTCTTGATATGATTAAGCAAAAAAACCATGCATTTTCAGATAAATTAAACTTTAAAAAGTTCTGATGTCATTGACTCCTGAAAATTTCCTTAAATAGACTTCCAAAAATCAGTACAACCTTGATTTTAAAAGATTAAGGGCAGCATAGATGACTGTAACTGATCTTCATTGGTGTTGTTTTTTTAATGTTCTTGAAATCATTAGTTAAGCAGAAGCAGGCATTGGACTTCATTAACTTCTTATAATTGAAGAGCTGTTTCATAATGTTTGGAATTGGCAGTTCCATTTTTTGAGTTGTCATTGTGATCCACTATGGCAGCTCATTTCTATTTTCTAATTCATTCTGTGGGTGGTCGTCTTCAGCTGCATAAATTCTTTGTTCTCAATACTGTTAATCAAAATTTAAATGATAGATAACTGTTGTGCAGCTAGTTGACAGTATTCATACTAAGGCAGGCAGAGATCACGTTAACTAACTCCTCCTGCACAGGTGTATTTCACGCATCGAAAATAAAAATTACTTCCTGAAATTGAAATCGGGACGTATTCTTGCTGCTCCAAAAATGAACCATCCTGATTTTAAAACTGAACTCTAGGTTTTTTTTTTAATTATCATGAATACTAATTTTTTTTTTCCCTCAGCTGCTCAAACAGCAGCTGCACCATTAAGAATGTAATTCCTCTCTCGTTCTCTACCCCAGCTCTGTGTCTCTTCTCAGATATCGCGTACCTAGTGCTGTAGGGAAGCATGACCCCACAGCCCTCGAGGCACGTGTGGAAAAAATGAGTTGTCTATGTCACAACTCGGAAGGAGAAATTCCAGTGACCTTGAACTCAGTTGTGTGGTGCCCAGTACAACAAGTGCACGCAAGCCCAAATGAAATGGAGGGGAAAGCAACATTTTCCCAGAGTTCCTAAGGTTTGTGGACAGTGTTGTCAAAAAAGAAATATCCGTTCTGCAACTAAAAAAGTAGGATGAGGAAGGGGGCAGATTCCCGTTATTTACAAATTCAGTGTATTTTATTGTACTTCGACGTTTTGTGGAAACCTCAAAATATGAGTATGCGTTGTTTTGCGAATGCAAACAAAAACTGCAGACAGTAAAACATCTATATGTATATTTTCTTTTCACACTAAAAACATCTGGAAATATCACAAATGGACCATCAGATAGATTCGCTTTGATCTTTTTTTCTGTTTTACTGTTAAATGAACTACCTATCTTTTCTCCATTAAACAATGATTGCTTGACATTACGGGTATCCATGTGACTGACACCGTATTTTCTAGATGAATCTCCCAGTCCCCTTCCATTTCCCCCACTTTTGTTCGCAGCAACTGAAGACACCTTTCTTCTCGCTGTTTTGTTTACATGTCCGTGTGGCAAATCCTGACAATCATAAATTAACCAGGTCCTATTTAAGATAAAACAGATGTGATGGGAGGGTAGCAAAAGGGAGACAGGAAGTATCCTGATCTTTATTGGCTAGATATGGCCTTTAAGAAAGAGCATTACCTAGCGGGAATTGAAAGAAATCTTTGCCGCTGAGGTAAGGATGCATATTTGTACGTTTTTAACCTTAGGAATTACTACTCTATTTAGAATTTTGTTATACTTATTAAAATAATTATAATAACTGCATGTCTAAAGAACATAATTTTTTATTGTAATGTAAATATACTTATAATAGAATTTCAAAAGAAGGTTTTATAGAAGTGAGAATTTTTATAGCTATCATTTGCAAACTGCAGGGATAGGGGTTGCTACTTCTAGAAATCACAAAATGTTTCTTGAAAATCATGTGAGAAGTATTTTGACTCCCTGTCCAAAAACTTACCATGACCACTGCCTATAGAGGTTTTGTCAGGTGACAAAACCTCTAATTTTGTCAGGTGACAAAACCTCTATAGGCACCAGTTTCTATTTTCCAGGAGCCAGGACATTTTTTCTAGAGGTATAAAGAAAGCTCAGGATCGATAAGTACCTAGGTACAGAATAGTGACCTTCAACAGTTAAAATTAATGTACTATTTCGTAGAGGTTCAAAAATTTAGTGCAAAATTCAAAACTAAGACTAGGTAACATACTATACACTTGTATTAATAGTTCCATTTTGAAATAGGTTTTCATTTCGGAAAATTCGTTTTTGTCTTCTGGTGTCTCGCATTCAATAAAAAGACTAATGAATAAATACACTTATAAGTACTCCACGTGAAATCAGTGGCATGGGTGTGAACATCTGTAATGCATACATCTCGTGCGTGCACATGGAGTTCATCCCAGAGTTGTCTAAAAATAAAATGTATCTGCATACACAACCATTGAAAGAGAAAACTTGCTGCAATCCCGCGAATCACACACACGATAACAGTAGAATAAGATGATTTAAAGAAAAATTAATAAAACAGTAATAATTATTAGAACATTACAGATTTCTTCAGTAAGGACAAAATCAGTACATTAAAACTGAATGTGCAGCAATGTGTGAGAAATAGACTTTTTTAGGGCAAAATAATTAAAATATTGAACTATGAACCTCATAAAAACAAGACTAATTAAGGAAAGTTTTAATGTCTAGAAAAACAGTTCCATTAATGACCTTAAAAAATTATAAATAGCACTTTCAACAACTTAATTCAAAAATAGTAGACTTACAAAATACATAAAGACATGATTTTAATTGAATAACTGGCAACTGCAAGAAGAACCTGGCAATAAAATTAAAATTATTTCTGTGTAAATGAAACTTTTGATACAGTTCCTATACGTTGATAACAGTCCTTGATAAAATCTGGAGGCCAGAAAAGTGTGTAAAACAAAAGAACTCAGAAGATGTGACAAATAAATGAAAGTACTTCAGATTAAAATAGAATTAAATATATTAATTGGAGTGAAGCCTTGAGTAAGTGGTTTAATTGCCGTAAATAATTTTTTTTTTTTTTTTTAATCTACAAGCAAAAACTATCTGCTTCTAATCTGGAAACTATCCGCGTACATGTGTACGTTTGCATTCTGCTACTCTGGTCATCCTAGGAGTGAAAAAGGGCAGTTTACACTTTCGAGGAGGATTAAAATATACATCGGCCTTACAAAAACATGATCATACAAGTAGTGTTAATTCACCAGAAAAGTTCAGTAGTAATTCATTGCAGATATTAAAATATTATTATACATACTGTTATCAAGTAAGTATTAGTTTAATTTCTTTCTGCTTCTACATTTGAAATTGCTAAGGCACATGCAATATTTCAAAGTGTCTGTATTGTAGGAATCTTCTACCCACAGTTCCTTCTGATTTTGACAGAATTGAACGTATTTTTAGAACTGGCAAATTACCACTCTCAATATCAGTTTGAGATAGAAACATTGATCCTACTCTAATCGTACTCTAATTGTATGTTTTCATCATCTAGATTGAAGTACTCAGCCAGTCTGTCTAGAAGTGTTTTCATGAAATTTTTTCTGTAAATGTGTGCAAGCCATTGTTCCATTTTATGTGCATTCTGTGTTGAAACATGCATGATATTTTTATTTTTATTAAATCAGCCATATATTTTTTTCTTTTGTTTGAAGAATTTCATAGTGTATTTATTTGTGCATTGTCATTAAGGTTAATTTATGTGATTATTGTATTCTCTATTAAGATCAATGGTGTGCAATGTTGAACATAAATTGTGTCATACTAATGGTGTTTTTCTTTTTGTTTTAGCATGGAATTAAAGCTAAAATATTCAAAAATGCCTTGATTCAGACTGACAAAAAGATAAGGAAATCTGTGCGGCAGGCTGCAAGAACGGAATTATTGCTGCAAGAAGAAGCAGGGTAATCTTATGTTATTTTTTTTAAGCTATAAATCCAAGCTACGTAGCAGTCATTTAAATCAGTGCATTCAGTTTGACTGTGACAACTCCATATCAAAAATTAGGTACAAAAAAATTATTCTGTGAATTTTTGGTATAAAAAAAAGTACTAAATGAAATAACTCAACAAGGCACCAAACAGAAGTCATTGCTCTTTCCACATTAATAAGTGAGTCTCAGAAAAATTCTCATTGCCTGCCACCGAGAAATGAACCCAGGGTCTTCCAGTTACATGCCAGACATGCTACCACTGCACCACAGCGGCCTCGAATTCTCCAGACTCGCATGTGATTAACATGGCAGGTTGCTTCAGGGAACCCCGCACAGTGCTGGGGATTCACCGAAGATAGAAAGCAGCAACTGAACAAATAACTAGGATGCGAACAGATAATTAATTCAAACACTCGACGTGGATCTGGAACATCAAATAGAAATCATCGCTCTTTTCACATTAATAAGTGAGTCTCGGAAAAATTCTCATTGGCCGCCACCGGGGCCAATGAGAATTTTAACAATACAAATAATAAACTTTACCTTGTTGAGTTTGAATTAACTCAGCAAGGTTAAGTTCATTATTTGTAAATGGTATGCTTTTATAATAATATAATTTGTAGTTCCTTTTTATTGTGAAACTCTTTAAATTTATAATTGAGTAACAATTTAAAGCTCACAGCACATTGGGTAGTGGACTTGTAAGAAACAAAAGTCTAAAATGCTGTGCTTTGTTTTTTTAAATCTTTGTAAATCTTCATGAGTTAGTATATAATCTGGAGCTGTTTTCAGATTGCAATGATGATTTTATTTTCCGTACCAAGACTAGAAAGGAGAAAAAAGTGTTAGAATTCCCAGTGCTGGCTTTTAAAAAAAAAGGTGATTTGAAATACTGGGTGTATAATTCCTAAGTTTGATACTTAGTTTTAAATAATTTTGCAAAAATGTTTTCCGAAATCAGTTTTGGAAGCAACATGAAGCACTCATTTCTGATGCCTTGTGCAATTCTCAAGTATTGCACAAGGCATCAAGAATTTAGAAATTCTGCATAAAGTGTTTTGGGATAGAAACTAAGATGTTAAGCATACACAGTTTATTCCAAAGTAAGTGAGGAAATGAGTAAGATCCTAATCTTAGAGAAGTTTGAAAAAGTTAGCTGCAGACTTTGCCTTTAATCCAAAGGAAGAAAAATAGTGAATTATACTGTATTATTTTATGAGAAAGTGTCATCTTAGAAAGTACACTGCACTACAGGAATGATTTTAAAGTTTTACACAACCAGTGAGTTTTGCTGTGTGGGAAAGAAGGTGATAAGTAGCTCTTTTTATGTCCTTGTGTAGCTGTTTGTAAATGCTATTGAGGGAATTGTAAGTCAGCTTTTATACACAGCATAAAGCAAACCCCACATTTTAAGTACTTGATTTACAAGTTACTTATTCAGTGTAGCTGAAGAACTAACTGCACACACAAAACAGCATGGAGACAGCTGTGATTGTCTGAGCTCTTTGTAGAGAGAGTGAGTTCTAAAGTTTCAGATATGATATGAGGGGTGATCAAAAAGTATTGCAATTAAGTGCATAACTGTTAAATGGAGCAGCAAAACAGAATGCCTTTTGGCAGGCTGTGACCTTGGAACCTACTGCACATGTGATCTGCTGAGAGGATGCTGTCAGCACAGCACTTTTTGTGCTGCCAGATGTTTGGAGTTTAGTCTGATCGGCATGTTGCATTAATGATGTCTGAGAAATTTCAGCAACACATTTGTGTCAAATTCTGCCAGAAACTTAGGGATTCTTGCCAAGAAACTAATGGCAAGTTACTCAGAGTGTATGGTGAGGACTGCATGAGTCATCCACGAGTGTACGACTGTTACTAATGTTTCAAAAATGGCCATTAAAGTGTCCAAAGTGATGATTGTTGTGGAAGGCCCTCAACAATCAAGAATGAAAGAAGTGTCCAAGAAGTTCATTCAGCTGTGAGGAAAAATTGCAGGATTACTATCAGAGAATTTGCTGACGACTTTAGGTCTTAGTTTTGGATCAGTACATTTGGGGATGAATGAAAGGTGTCTGCAAAATTTGTTCCAAAAGTCCTCTCAGATGAGCAAAAGGAATTTTGATTGCCTGCAGCCATTGACTTGTTTGAATTGGTCAGAAATGACAACAACTTTATGAAAAAGATTGTTACTGGTGGTGAAACATGGGTTTATGGATGTGACCCAGGAACAAAGGCTCAGTCCTCACAGTAGAAGACCCCCAGCTCACCAAGAAAGCTTGCCAGACATCGTTAATGCATGCAACATGCCGATTAGACTAGACTACAAACAACTGGCCACAGCACAAAAGGTGTTGTGCCGACAGTGTTTTCTTCGCAAGCTCATGTGCAGCATGTTCCAAGGTCACAACCTGCCAAACAGCATTCTGCTCCACTGCTCCATTTAGCACTTATGCACGCAGTCTTGATACTTTTTATCACCCAAATGCAATCATGACATATGTCACCACATATGTCATGGTTGCATTCTTGCTATGAAGAAGCCAGTTTGTTGCAGCTGTTGCTCTCCAAAGCTTGATCTACATCTCTGGGTAAAGAAAAGATGTTTTAATAAAAATTAACTTTTTTCTTTATTGGGTAGGTAACAAAAATATTGTGGAAGATGTTTGAAAATTTTTAATTCAAAATGTTTTTCATCTGTTCATGTTTTTTTCTCAGTTAACCTATAAAAAAAACATAACTGCGTTGTGGTCTAATGATTTAATTTTGGGTAAAAAACTTTTTGATTCCAGGTTATATTTTGATCCATGATATTTATATTTTTTTACTCCCATCTTTTAAAAGTAAATATTTTTTTTAGCTTTTTAGAACCTGATGAAGGAGAGGATACATATAGCATTAAGCAAACGGATTTAGTGTCTGCAGTAGACATAACCAGTGCTGCCAAGGTATGTTGATTAATTCAGGCATTTACTTCACCTCATCAAGTCATATTTTTCAACTTCAATTGTATTTATTTAATATTTCAGGGAAATATAGAGCCTTAAAAAATAAAATAAATGTGTCCATATATTTTTAAGGCTGCATATTATTTTTATACTTAATTTTATAATGCATGTGTGTAAAGTAAAGCCTTTACTTTGAGTTGTAGTTATGATCCCTAAAATTGTGATCTGAGAAAGTTATTTTCATAAAAGTAATAATTAATCCCCAGCACATGATTCAAATAGGGTGTCACACATTGTAGTGTTATAGGGTGGCACACATTCAGGTGTTTTTTTAATATAATTTGCATTTACCTCATTTGAAAGAATGAGTAATGAGATGCTTACTAAGATAATTTTTTCAGCCTAAGTGGCAGGAAAGAAAGGTAAAGAAATGCCAAGGAAATCATGAGAGAACCAGATTTAGGAATGTCTGCATAAAAAAGATTTCTTAAAAACAAAATTAAAAAAAGTGAGACACTAAGTAATCTTAAATTTAGTATGAAAGGTAACTAAATTTTCATCAGTTATCATTACAGAAATTATCTGTAGCTAAAATTCACTTAAACCAACAATCTAGACTTTGATTTGCTCAAATATTCACCTACAACTGAAAATGCATGGGCACACAAAAATTTATAGGTTCTAATGTTTGTACTGTTAGCTTTGAACTGACATGTACTGATACTTTGAAGGTAATTCTTCCCCCTTTTTTTCTTTTTAATTTTTCATGAGGTTATTTCAACAGCACTTCACCACTAGTTGATACTATGGAAGAGTGCTCTACTCTTCTTCATTCCATGCATGTAAATAATTTGTTTTTGATCTTTTAATGTTTCAGTCCTTGAAAAAACTCATTTTAACCACTTTTACCATTTTTAATCAGTTGTTTTTATTACCTTTCCGTAGCCTGCCAAAGAGGGCTCTGATATAGCGATGCTGAACATTACAGCACTTAAAAAGTTTTTGATGTTTGATAATAATCTATTTGGATTACTTTCAACAACTTCTAAAAGAATAATTTAGACTTGTTAAGACATTTATAAGCTGCCAAAGCCAATCATTGGAAACAACATACCCATATATGGATTTTGAGATTTTATATGTATCAGGTGTACAGTTTACACACAATGGGGTATAATGCTCCATGCAAAGACTTCTCATACATTTTTTGCCCTGAATCTTTGACTTCCCCTTCTTACGCCTGGGACACAGAAAGCATCTGCCTTATATCAGATGTTTTGGTGGCAATTTGCTATTTTTTGCATCATTCGATTCATGCTTTAATTTTGCAAAATTGGAACTTGTGTCAAAGGTCACTTCAGATGACTTTTGCATCCATCTCATAAAGTTTATTCTGCATCATCTTGTTCTGCTTCATACACCATTTTGGAGCAACTGAAGAAGCAGTTTGCTACGTACTTATGAAATTTGTAGCATGAAGACTGGGTGGGGTGTGTAACACCTCTGGTGAAATTTCTCACTAACAAAATGTAATAGATCTTTGTTGTGCAGTGTGCCTTCAAATGTAATGGAGACATAGAGGCAACTGTTGTGCCAGTGCCTTCATCACTGTTCAAATTGAAGGTACGAGTACAAAGGTACAGTGTGCAGAACCTAGTGGCAGCAGAAAACACAGTTCATGGGGTGTTAGACATCCCACCTAAATCATGCTAGGTGAAAACATCCTTATCTTTTAGTTCCTGCATATATAACATTTGAAGTAAATATAAATTAGATATGCAAGGGATATGCATTGCCTCTTGTAATAAATGTAGAATACCCAATCTGAATGGAGTTCTTTTCAGTTTGCTGCTCCTTGCCACCTCCCTCGTTGGATGGAATTCTGATGACACTCCCTTCTCTGCTAGTTGTAATGATGAAAATTTTTCTGTTTCCTAATTGGAGGTAAGGGTTTTTGTGTTGTTACACATACACAATGTCAGTGTACCCTTCGTATTCCCTGTTAGGTATGACTGAATTTTTCTTCCACCTTTCAACATATCAGAGATGGGCAAGGTTCCTCTTCATTCTGTTTTTGATGGCCTACTCCCCCTTCCCTTCCCTTGCAGTTGCATGTCTTCATTTTTTTTTTTTTTTTTTTTTTTTGGTGAGAATCAAAACTACCTTAATATGAAGTTCTATTTAAATTCAGCCACAATACAGAGAAATACTTCTAAATAATGATTGAACTTATCTCAGTGTCCATAAGCTAGCCAAAGTTCAGTTAAATTCTGTGTGAGTGTAACTGACTGTACTACTGTAGCTTGTATTGAAGCCCCCACCACCCTGATAGTTCTGCCTATCTCGATTTGACATCAAGCAGTTAGCATCAGAATTAGTGATTCTGAAATCATCCTGCATGAAGTGAGAACTGCAAAATAAAATTATATTATTTTCAAGTGTGTATGTAATAAGTACCATACTTGTTATATTTGGATCCAAACTGAGTGTGTCAACTTTCTGTACAAACTTTTTTCTCTGTCTAAAGTTTAAAACAAATCCATTTTGCATGCTATGCCATTCCCTTGCTTATATTTAAGTGCTTCATATGCCAACATGCCATTTAACCCTTCAAGCAAATTATTTCTGCAGATTTAAAATTCTTCTATATATCTAGTAATTTTCTTTACTAAAATGGAGGACGCAGACTGCATATTTTTTTAATTTATGTATTTAATTAGCAGGATTTTTAATGTTTATTTTTTCTGGGTTATTGTTTTTTAAGAATGGACCTGGTAGTTTTTAGCAGCTGAATTGATCTATGAATGTTTCTAATGGCAGTAGGCAAGTCAGCAGCAGAAAGGTCTCATTTGTAACTGAATGCTGCCACGTGTTTTAACTTCTTTTGAGAGCAACATTTCTAAGTATTTAGTAAATTGTAAAACTGTTTTTAAGTTTTTGCCAAAGCTTGCAAATATATTCTGATAGTGTAGGTCTTATAATTTTTTTTAAAGATGTAGTGTTTTGCACATAGTTTGTGTTAAGTAATAAAATTGTTGTTTTTTTGTGGAGATTTTTGTTACCAAACTTATTAGATTTGCCATTTTGTTTCAACCTTAAAACATGGGTGTGAAAATCTTCAGCACTTTATCTTTCACCCTTCAGGCTAATAACATAACTCTCTGGTAGGTGGTGAACACAGTTTTTTAAAGTCACAAATAGTTTCATCTTGATTAAATTTACTGTCTACTTTGAAGCTTAGAAAAGAAATTTTCATGTGTTTGTAACATTCCCCCTCCTTCATTTTTAAGACATGTAACAGGGAACTCTCAGAACTTATGGACATGAATTCATCTGCTCCAATTTTTACACTGCAAAAAAGTAAAGAAATATCAAAGAGAGGAACCATATGTACAGGAGATGATATGCATGTAATAGTAAATCAGAAATAGCTTCAGTTGGCAGCTTATTAGTTTATCTACTTCAGACTAGTTTGGTGACATCGATTGACAAAATCTGCATATTAAATAAAAATTATGGGGATAATAAAAATTAAAGGGCAATCAATTTTTATACTACTGTGAAGAATACTTAATCTCACATTTCATCCATGCAAATGTTCCTGTGATAGGGACTTAGTATTGTTAATCTAAAATCACTGCAAACTGTATTCAGTTTTCATTAAGATTCATAATGCGCATTTGTATTCATGCTTTGAAATTATTCAAGTGTATTGTGCTGTTGATGTGACCAAATGGGAGATAGCAGAGAAGTTTAGCCATGCTTTTTTTCTTCTGGGAATGTTTTCTTTCTTAAAGTAAGACTGTGTGTATTGCAGGCTGCAACACACTTAGCCTGACTGGTATTTTCTGACACTCACCCCTCTTATTGCCCCCCCTCCTAAAAAAGCGGCAGTAGGCAGAAAAAAACTTGTAATTGAAGCTTATTTTAATTTAGTAGTATTTCAGTATTGGTAGCTTTGTTTTATCACTGAATACTGTGGAAAAGAAGCATTAAAATTTCATTGGTTTAGTGCTTAAAAGATAATAACATGAAGTGGCTTTGCTACTAATTTCCATAGATGCCAACTGTACGGATTTTTGGTTGCTGTTATGGAAGTACGGAAACACCGCTGAAATTACGGAAAATCGCCATTTGATTTAATTTTCTGAGATAGAAAGCAAATTTTCATCAATTTAAAAAAATTTGTTGGTTCTTCAAGTTTTTCTGGGGGGAAAAAATTAAATACTACATTCTGTGTATTATAGATTTCTGCATCTTAGTTGGCAATCCATCTGCCGTAGACTGAGCAGCAACCACACTATGCTGGCTCAGCATTTCATTCCTTGACACCGCTCCCATTGGTTCTCTCAGTGCTGGACGCAACTACGCAGTTTAGCTCTGTGTGGATGCTGCTTAGGCATTCATTCCGAACTCCAATGATGCACTTCGTGCCTCCTGTGTGCAACCAGGGCAGTTACTTTCGTTTCCCGTAGGCCGTGGCGCTTCTGCTTTATTGTCCTTGATGCTTTTGGTTCTCTCTGCTGCACGTGCTACCCTACTGTTACATCACGGAAGGGTGAGGCGATTGTGAAGTTTTTTTGCTGTTTTCTTTCATTTATTTAAAATGAAGCGTTCTTTAGATAAACCTTCGTCGTCGAAGAAGAAACAGCGTTTTCTAGAAACTTACAATAGAGATTGGCCCTGTTTTGAGAAATCAAACGTTTCTGTGAATCACGTGTTTTGCAGAATTTGTAAATGCGATTTTAGTATCGTGCATGGTGGGCGGGATGATTGCCGAAGATACGCAGGATCGAAAAAGCATAAATCTTTCGGTGAGTTGAAAGTTTAGTCAGTGAGCGATTTGTTTGCATCAAATGAGAACAGCGTAATAAATGCAGAACTTATGTTCACTTCATTTATTGTGGAACAAAATTTACCCATAGCAGCTGCTGACCATGCTAAACCGTTATTTCAAGCCACGTTTTCCGATTCAGCAATCGCAAAAAAATATTCGTGTGGAAGAACCAAGGCTACTGCACTAATTCAGCACATGGCCAGTGTTTCTACAAGTAACATCGTATCTGAAGTTTAAAAAAATCCTTTTTCTCTATCTACGGATGGAAGTAATGATGCTCAAGCAAATAAACTGTATCCCATTATAATAACATATTTTGACAAAAAAATAGGGGAAAATTCAACTGTTTTGTTATCATTGGTTGAATCAAGTAATAATACAGGTGAAGGAATATTCATTGTTTTGAACAATGAGCTTGTTAAAAAAAATATCTCATGGAGCAACTGTGTGTCATTTTCCTGTGACAATGCTCCAACACTATGATAGGTCAAGTAAAAGGTGTTGTTTCTCGCATAAAGAAGGTTCAGCCTGCAATCGTAGTGCAGCGATGTTCATGCCATTTAGTAAATTTAGCTGCACAGAAATCTGCTACTCATACATACATACATATCACTAAGCTGTTCTCTGAGATTCAGAGGTTAGCTCCAAAAAGAAATACAAACTTCCAGATATTTTTATTTACTGCTACTCAACTGAAAGGATTTAATGTTGAGCAGTTTCTGATACAGTTGTACTTTTTTTTGGAGAAAAGTTCAAAGAGGAAACACAATCTAAAACTGAGTCAAGCTGTTTGTGGTACTAAACCACACAAAATTCTAAAGCATGTCAATACTCACTGGTTATCACTTTTGGAATCTATTGACAGACTTTTAGAACAGTGGGAGGCTCTAAAACATTATTTCAGTGACAATGAAGAAGCTAATTCACAGTGTGAAGAACCTTGCAAGTATGATTGGAAATCCTTCATCTAAACTTTGTCTTTTTTTATCTGCTACTCTTCCTTTGTTTACGTTAACGTGTTCTTGCAGCAGGAAGCTCCGCTTGTGCATGTATTAAAAAGAAAACTTCATAGTCTGTTATCTGAATTGCTTGTACGATTTATCAAGCCATCAGCATTTGATGTGACAGCAACATCTCTAGCAGATAGAAATTTTGAAAGAAGGAGGAATCAAAGAAAACTGTGATCTCGTAATTGGGTCAAAAGCGAGATCTTATATAGGCACAACTGCAGATCTGAGTGAAGACACAGTGGCTACTTTTTATTCTGAGGTAAGGGAATTTTACAAGGCAGGCTGCAATTACATTTTAAGAAAATTTCATTTCCACTTAATGATGAATTTCTAAGTCGTGCTAAAATTGCAGATGTCGCATTAAGGCAAATTGTTTCTTTTGCATCAGTCCAATATATGTGTTCCCTGTTTCCAGTTTTGAAACCAGAAGAATCTGACAAGGTGGAATCTGAATTTGCTCACTACCAGTTTGAAAATTTTAACCGTGCTGTTACTTCTGGGAGAATGGATGAAGTGTGGCACAGAGTTTCTTTAATGAAAAATGAAAGTTGCCAGTTGAAGTATGAATCATTAAGCAAAATTATGAAAATGATTTTAATAGTCCCTCATAGCAATGCAAGTACAGAAAGAATTTTCAGTATTGTGAAAAAAACCATGAATGAATTCAGACCTAATTTAAGTACTCATGTGCTGTCTTCTTTATTAGTAGAAAAAATAAACAGCATTGCACACAGTGAACTATGCTATCAGAAGAAGTTTTTGCAAATTGAACTAAGGAAGGCTAAAATGGCAACTACAGCCAGTTTATCATAATTTGGCCAACATTCCAAGGAATAATTTTTCTTCATGTCTCGAGGTAATTTATTATATTTTTCTGGTAGACAGGATTTTAAATTTTCCCACTAGCAAATTATTTTTTATTGTATTATTATTGTTATTATTATTATTATTATTATTATTATTATTATTATTATTATTATTATTATTATTTTGTTAATAGTTCTGACAGATTAAAATTTGTTGCAGTGTTAAATACCCAAATTTGCAGCTGTAGACTGGATTACTGAAAATTACTGAAAAATGAACATGTTGGTTACTGAAAACTACTTTTAGAGGTTGGCATCTTATGTATGAATTTCTACAAAAAAAAATAAACTATTACACTGATCTGCAATTTTTCAACTTTTTTCTGTTGTTTTTAAATGAATAGGTGTATCTGAATGGATTTTTTGTGCAGATTCCGAAAATGACCTTCAGAATTCCGTATCACGTCAGGTTTTTTCACAAATGACGGAAATGTGAAAATTAAAAAAAACTTTATTTTTTAATGACATTGTTATATGGCAACATTTGTAATGTGCGAAAATGTTCTCTGGAGGGGCGGAATGATTGTTTAAGGAATAGATAAACATAAATACATATTCAAAAGCAAACATACCTAACATTCACCACTGGGCTCCCCTTCAAACTTCCTCTTTTTGGATTGTCTTTGGCGTGCGTCCGTACAGTCTCTGTTCAACATCCAACAATAGTCGGCCATCATATGTACAGTCCACTTTCCTTGGTATCTCTTTTCCATCACTTTAATATCCTGATGGAAGCGCTCGCCATGTTCTTCCAAAAAATCACCAAGATTGTTAGGAAAGTAATTTAGATGAGCATGAAGAAAGTGAACTTTGACGCTCATGTTGCAACCAAGCAGTTCATAGGATTCCAGCATGTCCTCGACTAAAGTGGTGTAATTTGAAGCCTTCGTGTTCCCCAAAAAGTTGTGTACCACATTTCTGAATGCAGTCCATGCTCGCAATTTGCACTCACTTATGGTTTCCTCGAATATGTTGTCTGCCATTAATTTTCGTATTTGAGGGCCTATGAAAATGCCAGCTTTAATTTTTTCAGACGTGATTGATGGAAACTTACCACCAAGATACTGAAAGCATTTACTGTCCTTGCTTAAAGCTGTCACGAATTGCTTCATTAAGCCAAGTTTGATGTGTAAAGGTGGCGACAGTATTTTCGAGGGATCAACTAGTGGAAGTGAAACAATGTTCTTTTCGCCAGGTGTGAATGTACTTCTGACTGGCCACTGCTGCCGAACCCAATGTTCCGTCCTTGCTCTGGAGTCCCATTCACACAAAAAGCAAGGAAATTTGGTGTAGCCTGCTTGTTGGCCAAGCAATATTCCAATCACCTTGAAATCCCCGCGCAAAGACCATTCATGAAACTTGTACTGCACACTTTCCAGCAGTAATTTAAGGTTCTTGTATGTCTCTTTCAAAGTCACAGAATGTGCTACTGGAATGGATGATTGGATGTTAGTATTGTGTAATAAAACACCTTTTAAACTGGATTTGCGGGCATCTATGAACAACCTCCACTGTCCTGAATTGTAATTAATGTTGTAAGTATTTCATGACTGCTGGAATGTCTAGACAATATACCAAACCGCCTTCCTCAGCAAAAAACGAAACCAATTCTGCTTCTCAGTGTCTGTACCAGGAGAATCTCGTATTAGGACATAGTAAATTCTTTTCCTGAAGTCGTGATCCTAAAAGCTCTGCTGCGTCTTTAGGTAAATTCAGATCACGAACCAAATCATTCAGTTCATGCTGGGTAAATGGCACTGGGGTTTCATCCTCCATGCTGTCCGGTTGGTACATCTCATCGCTTGTATCACCGTCTGAATCGGTGTCTGTTGGGGGCTTGATATTGGACGGGGATGGCACAGGGATGGATTCACTATGGGGCACTGGTCTTATGGCAGATGGGATATTGGGATACACAATGTTACGCTTACTGGTTCTGGTATGGCCCACAATATCCACTGTGATTTTTTGGCTCACGCCACACCATGGGTACACTGAACGGCATTGATGCCCTTTTTCCACTTTTCCAGTTCCTCAACCCCTCCACACATGCACGGCACACATTGTGAGGAGACCAAACTTTGTCCTGATCTGCTAGTTTAATGCCGAAGTATTGAAAATAAGCATTTTTCACGAAAGGCGTAATATTTTGCCTCTGTTTTTTTCCTGTCATATAACAGCCACATATGTAGCAAAATATGTCTGGATGATTTACACAACCACATGAAGCCATTGCGCACGCCACAAAGAAACAATCAAACGGGACCAGTCCCTTCTTTGCACTGACTGGTGTAGCACGATCTGCCCCGAATGGCGCCACATGTGACCAATAGAAAGAAGGGAGCAGTGGTGTGAGGTATGAGTCATACTGCCGTGCCAAGATAACATTCTCTCATGTTCCGCCTTTGTGAGTGGAGCAAATCGTGACATCATACGGATAAAACAGTTGCATTTCCATTATCAGCTATATATTTATGTTTATCTATTCCTTAAACAATCATTCCGCCCCTCCAGAGAACATTTTCACACGTTACAAACGTTGCCATATAACAATGCCATTAAAAACTAACGTTTTTTTTTATTTTCACATTTCCATCATTTGTGAAAAAACTTGACGTGATATGGAATTTTGAAGGTCATTTCCGGAATCTGCTCAAGAAGTTCATTCAGATACACCTATTCATTTCAAAACAACAAAACCTTGCATATTAGTGTTATTAGTGAAGTTTTTAGAGTTTTGTATCTGTAAACTTTTTCTCCTTATTGTTGCATATTAAGTGCAGTGCAATTTTAAGAATGACGTGTCAAGTAATTCTAAAATTTTCTTTCCTTTCAGTCCTTTTCATTGACCCTGAAAGATTTTGGACCATACAACATAAACTATTCCAGAGATGGCAGGTAATAATTTGTGTTATGGCATGGAGAGTGACCTTTGCATTCAGCACTAACATTTCCTTACTCAACAACCATAACTTCGTTTTTTTTTTTTCCCTTGTGTATATTTAGTCTTTTTAATCAGGTAAGTACATCAGTGTAGGGGATTAACCCACAGCTGACTGTTCCAGTTGGTCATTCAACCTAAGGATTCTGGAACAAAACCCAGTGAGTTAGGGTCTTTTCACCAATGTCACACAGAACTAGCTGGCACCTCTCAAAAAAAACCAAAAAACTGGTAGTTTGTTAAAAAAAAAAAAACTCTTTTATCATGAAAGAAATACGGGATTACGCCATATAATACAAGTTTTGAAGATGACAATCCGATTTTTGGCATAAATGTGACAAGGATGGTAAGTCAGATAATATCCAAAAATTTTCAAGTTTTCGGATATTATCTGACTTACCATCCTTGTCACATTTACGCCAAAAATCGGATTGTCATCTTCAAAATTTGTAAACTATTTTATGTTTGTAGTTAAAAACTATCTGGTAGTTTGTATTTCTTTTTGGAGCTAACCTCTAAATATCAGAGAACAGCTTAGTGATATGTATGTATGTATTTATATTTAGTTTGAATTTCATACACACTTTGTACATCCGGGACAACGCACTTTGCAACTTGCTTTTGCTCTCCAGCAACGGTATTGTGGCATCAGCATACAGCAAGAAAACACTTGTAGAAGTTAGCAAATGGTTGGAATATTCAGATTCTCAGTTTTGACACATTTGTGTAGTACCGTAATTTTCGTCGCATTATCTGCACCAGCGTACAATCCGCAGACTGTAAAATTCACGCACAATTTTTTATTTTATTTTTTATTTTTTGTGAAATCCACACTGGCGTATAATTCGCAGACTGTGGCATTCGTAAAAAAAATTGCAGTATAATCTGCACATCACAGATGTTTATCTGCAAGCGGAATTTCCGACAGAAAAGTCAGTTCCCTAAGAGTCTGAAGAAGTGGGGGGGGCGATCTTATTGAATAAAGAAACTCATTTTTAAAGGTTCCTTTTTTTTTCATATATTTTTATCTCCTGACAAAAAAAACTCAGTAGCGTGGCATCCATAGATCGCAAAATTTAATCATGCCGATGCAAAATTTGATTTTGATCTGATCACTGTGCTAATTAATGAAACGCTAATTCAGAACTAGTCACAGAAATTCTTATAAAAGTAAAAAAAAAAAATTCTTACAGCAATAAAAGAAATGGCTTAACGAATTAATCATAAAACAAAAACTTGATTGGAAACCTTCAAAATCTGATTCCTCAGAATCGGAATGAAACATATGAAGGTATTCTTCTGGTAAAACAGGCAGCTTTGTTTTTCTTCATCACTGTTGCAATCACTTTTGTCTCTCTGATTTTGATCTGGATTCTGACTAATGCCTGATTTTCAGAATGAATTTTTAATAGTTTCTGTTGAAATGTCATCCCATGCTTTTTTCACCCAGATTGCAACTTCTATGTAAGTTGCTTATTGCACATTACCGCTCTTGGTGAATGTGTGCAATCCTTCCATCATCCAAGTTTCCCAGAGCATTCTGCACTTTGCACTTAAAAAGATTTATTAATGCCAGCATCCAGTGGCTGCAGCTTTTTGATAAGACCATGTGGAATGATACATAATTGCTGTGATGCTTTTGCAGGCTGCTTTGATTGAATCAAGAATGTGTGCTGTCATGGAGTCCATGATGAGCAGCCCATTTGATTGAAAAGAGGATTCTTTGCATTTCCGCCATACAGAATTAAGCCAAATAAGCATCGTTTGCTCATTCATCCATCCTTTCTCATTCACCTGAATGGATATGCATGCCTTTTGGAAATTCACCCTTGGGAACAGTTATCCGTTTGAAAATTATCATTGGCTCTAATTTTTCACTGTTCAATGCGCATGCCAGTACAACAATAAATGATGTTTTTTCATTGCCTGAAGTTTTTATTGCTACTGTGCTAGTGCCACAAACATCCACAGTGTGATTTGGCAGACAGTCAAAACAAAGGGGAATTTCATCCATGTTTATTACTTGATTAGGTCGGAAATTGCCTTTCTTGATAGCATTTGCAGCAAATATTAAAAAATCTTTTGATTTTCTCTCCCAGTCATCAGGAAGCCCTTGTCCAATAGTTGTATGATTCTGAATTCATAAGTTTTTGTTTTTTCGGCACATGTAGTGACAGCACCTCACTGGTCTTCCTTGAAAATTTGTCAAGCTTATTTGTTGTGCAATCGCTCAAGCCTTCATACAAATTTTAACTGTCGACGCGTGCAAATCAACTTTGTGTTGGGAAGTTACCCACCTCAGAAAATTTTCTTCTAATATCGGCCAACTCTGCATCCCATGTTGATTAGTTCTTCGCCGTTTGTTGCCTTTTCCGATACTTTTTGTTTTCCCTCCATAGTCTCACATTGCTCTCGTCAACTTGGAATATTTTGCAAGCTTCGCGATTACCTACTCCTTCAGCTTTAGCTACCACTTTAAGTTTTAGTTCGGCAGATTAACTGAAACATTTCCTTTTCGGAGACATCATGAACAGCAATGAAGGAAAATATTAGCAGCAAAGACGGGCAAAACGGCAAAGGATGAACCAAACACAATGCACAGTGCATGTGACATCCAGAACAAGGAATTTTGAAAGAAGGCATGCATAGGTTCATGCAGTGAGCTTTGTAGGTACGTTTTCATTGGCTGGTTGACAAAAACAGAGCTCAAGCAGTCAGCGTTGACCTTGTCAACAATACAAAATAACACCCGCCCCTGCCATCCCTCCTCACAACATCATCGATCTTTCATTATGATACCCTTTCCCCCTCCACACCGTACAAACTCCTGGACTGAGAAAAAAATTGTCCAAAAGAGTTCCTTTTCTAATTATACACTCTCTCCTGCACAATTAGCCGATGTAATTTTGAAAAATTAAAGGGCTGCAAAAACTTTTTTAATGTATTATAATCTGCAGAACCTAAATTTTTTAAAACTTTTTAGCGGATAATCCATGGATTTTATGATGGAAGATTACGGTACTATGATTTAAACCATGTGAGGGAGTAGCTAGAACATTTTAATGAATGGGTTTAAAGGTTTCTTTTTATTTTGGTGTGTGCTAACAAGATATCTTGTAATACCTGAAGGTACCTAAGTGCAAGTTCCTTTATGTGTTAAATTAAAAGTGAGAAGGAAATTAACTCATATGATAACCCATATTTAAATAATCAGTGTTTGCCACTGATTTATTATGGACACTGCATAATGTGATCACTTTGGTACAGAGGTAACAAGTGGATGATAACACTAACCAGTGAAATAAAAATTCTACAGTTTCAGTAATGTTTATTGACACAGAGTACAAGCATATTATGTGAAAGCTTGAAATTGAAAGCTAAATGTTTGCATCTGTTGATATATTTGAAAATAAAGAAAAATTGATTAAAATAAGAAATAGGAAAATTCAAACATTCAGCATCTACAATTTCTTCATAATTTATATGGAAGGCAGCCAATGTTGTGTTCCAAGTCACAGAAATTGAAGCACTTCTACCTGTTCAAGGCAGAGTTTAAGCTGCTCAAAAATTGCTGTAGCAAAAATGCTAAAATGGGTAAAAAACTTGTAGCAAAATGCTAAAGAAACTTACCCACTTTTGTCGCCTGGGAAATAGCAACAACAAGTGAATTATTCTCACCAATGCTTTGGATATTCGTGGAAAACTAATTATTTTTGGAGGTACTAACTCATTTTAAAGAAAACTGCAGTCGGCAGTATAAGCTGATATGCAGCTGATGGGCAAGTAAAGGATAAGAATATATTTATAAAATAATGATTAAATAAGCATAAAATCCAAATCTCCTGAGATTTGATTTTGTGGGTTACAATGTTGTTCATATGAATGATTCAATTAATGATAGTAGAAATTAAATCAGTAAGAAATGGTAATAACGAAAGAAAAAAACAACAACAAATTTTTACAATTTATTGTCATTCAGAAGTTACGAACTTTTTGATCTTTCTGTAATTTCCTAAATGGGTTTGTCCCCAGAAATTCTTCTACTTTTCTTATTGGTCCACCTCTAAAATGCCTGTTTTAAATTAAAATGTCCTCGTTCTGGCCATTCGATGTTAATCATTAGTATGCTATTTACAATGGAGATTGAAAACCTGTTTCTAACTCTGGCTTTCACTAAATTTAAAGCTCTGAAGCCTAAATTCAGAGCACCCTTTGTGGAGTGCTCTAGAGTGGGGGCCAACAGGTACTGTAGGAACATACCTTAAGAATTAAGAAAATAACATTAGCGGAATGCGAATCTCTGCCAGAATTTCGGGAACTAGTTTTCAGAGAAATAGAAAAGCCGGAGCTAATGGATTGATATTTAAATGTCTGACCCCATTTTGTGACGGACACTAATTTTTCTCTCGCATTTTGGATTAACTCATCACATTTTGCAAAAATAACCTCTGGTTCAAAGTCTGTTAAAAGTTGTCCACAACTTTGTCGATTTCAGCTTAGTTTTCATCTTAAATTCTAGTCTGTCAGAGCAATATAGTACAAGGTTCCCACAGTCCTTATAAATCCTTAAAAGTGCTTGTACGTCCTTAGAAGCTGTATTTTTGGCTAAAAATGGTAAGAAGTGCTTACTTTTCCGAATTGGCTGTGCAAAATCCAGAAGTTATGATGATGTGGTAGTGCTTCTGCTGCTGGTTGGCTTCATTGATGTCATGTAATGTCAGCTAAAAGCCCTTGGGAGAGCATCGGGCAGTGCGAGATAAGTAATTTGGTAATTTGCTGAAAAAAGTGAAGAACCCTGGGCTAAATTAAATGCATCTAACAGATTACACCAAACAAGCAGCATCACCATCTCTTTGTACCAGTGGCATAACCATGTTTCAAAATCTGGCAGGGTCCGATCACACATACACACATTATATATATACATATATATATACTCAAGAGCAGAATCAAAGACTAAATTTTACACCAAAGAATTTTAACTAAATTTTCTTAAAAAAACAACCTGAAGATCATGACGCGCAATGCAGCAGTTATAAATATTCAGAACTCACACATTACTACGTAGAGACAGAAGAATTGAATTAATGTCAGAAACTCACAATAAAATAAAAATGCAGAGTTTTGCTGGTCCTTGATAAAGCCAAGGCTCGGCATTCTCGACACTTTCTACATTCAGGTTTACTATTACTTTATTTTATTGTTTACTCATGCCTGTTGGGCTTTGAAGTTTTCTATATTGTTTTAGTTCTTGTTAAATATTTTTTTTTACTGTCTCTACTTAGTAGTGTATTAAAACTATTATCTACTTAGTAGTGTATATATTTCCATGTATATATATATATATATATATATATATATATATACTTAAGAGCAAAACTGAAGACTAAGGAAAAAATTTTAGAATTTAAAACGAAGGGTGCAAAATAACCTGAAAATATATATATATACGGTATTCCAATGGGAACATCAATGTCCACAAATATCGCTAATCTATTCCTGTTCTTTAAGGAATATAAATTCATTAAAAATCACCCCACCTGCTCAGATAACTACCTTTACACTTTTAGATATATTGATGATCTGCTGTGTATCAATAATTCAGAAGTTATAGAGAGTGATTTTGATAATATCTATCCTAGCTCTCTTAACTTATGTAAAACCAACCACAGTAATCAGGAACTTGAGTTCCTAGACTTAAGCATTAAGCTCAACAGAGGTAACCCATCTATTAGCCTCTTTGATAAAAGAGTTAATTTTCCTTTCAAAGTAATTAAATATCTACACTGGAATAATAACATTTCAACCAAAGTAATTGAGAATGTACTAATTTCTCAGGTCCTAAGAATTTCAAGAATTTGCAGCAACAATTTGGATTTCAATTACCACATTAATATACTATTAGAAAGTTTTCTAGAGAACGAAATTCCTTCTTCTTTCATCAAAAGAACTTTAAGAAAAATTATTCTGAATAATAGAGTAAGGTTGGCAGATCTGCTTTAATTTTCTACACAGTTAATAATATGATTCTGACCAATCAAAGCCGTAAGGAAGTTGGCTAGAGGATGCCTATTAACTACCTAAAGGAACCTTAGTGCTATGGATATGACGGTCCTATTAAAACAAAAAATTAAATAATATAAACAAAATCACAAAAAAAGCTTAAAAATCTGTTTATAAAAGAAAATAAAAACAAATAAAAAAGAAAACTAGTTATTCATCACTAGGATAGCTATACTAAAAATAGTAAAACCAACATTAAAATTAATAAGATTCTGATTAATCTATAGAAGCTCACTAAGGTGATTTAATACATGCAAAGATTATTAAATAAACTGCTCGTGTATTTTATAATATTTCTCATGTATTCTGGAGAGTTAATTCTGCTCATTCTGATCATACAGATCCACAGTCTTAAATTTATATATTTTTTTCGCTGGTTAAAATCTCCGCGCGTTGGTTTCTTGCTGTATGAGGAGGCCATCAGCCCCACCCTCACTACCCCCCAGCGTCTAGGGAGTGGCGGAAGGGGTCAGCCATGTTCTCCTCTTGTGTGGAGAAAAGTTTTTGTCACACAAGAGGTAAGCTCTCTTCCTTGTTTTTGGGTTCTAGGTTTTATAAGTTCAATGTTTGTACTTTCTGTACCTTTTCTCTGTCGTTTTTTAGCTTTTCAGCTTTTAAGCATTGGTTTGTCTGTTAACATTTTTGCGGGTTATAACTCTTCCTTTTCTTTGTAACTTTGAGCGTCTTTTGAGGTACCTAGGAACAGAAGAAGGCTAAGCCTGTTCCTTTTCTATGCGCTGTCTATGCGCTGCTTTTTCAAAGTAGTTAAGTTCTTAATAACTAATTAATTATGCACTTAAAGCACTGCTGAAATACTTTGTACATATTGCAACTAACTGTTTAAGGTATATAACTTTCACAAAGTTTTCTTTAGTTAATATTTATCTTTAACTTATTCTCGTTTTCGTGCTGTCATAAGTTGTAGAGTAGGGGGTTTTAGACTCAAGTTTTCTTTCAAAAATCTGTTCGTTATAAATTAACATTTCCTTTTTTTTAATTGCAATGTAAAATTTGGATTTCTTTTGCATTGTTTTTCAGGTTTAAATTCTCTCTCAAACGAACTTGGAATTTCGTTATAGCTGAAAATCATTTCCATTTATTATGTCACTCTCACAGCTTGAGTTCTCTTTAATCTTCTTCTCTCTGTTTAATAGTAACAGATGAAGAGCATGGGTCGGGCCATGAAGGTTAATGGATGCAAGCGAAATTGTTAACTAGTGCTAGGTCATGCTACTCTACGGAGGACATGACTTATATATATATATTTTTTAACTATTTTAGGTGGGAATGTTACTTGCATCTATGGCCTTGCAGAAACCCATTTCCAACTAGGTCTTTGTGGAAGTGAGAAAATGCAGAGTTTTTGCTGGTCCTTGATAAAGCCAAGGCTCAGTATTCTCGACACCTTCTACATTCAGTTGTTTTATTTTATTTTTTTATCTTTTCTCCTTTTACTCACACAGGTAGATACATAACCTTTTCTATGTTGTATTAGGTGTGAGTCAAAATTATATATGTATTTTTTTTGCTTAGGTATCTTCTTTATAGAATATATATATATATATATATATATATATATTGGAATGGGATGTAAGGTCACGTGACGCGTAACATCACAGCCTCTCCTTGACAAATGTCAACCCCGCCTTCTCGTGGTGCATCCTGTTCCCACTAAAGGGGCTCTGACGACCGCCAATAGCGGTATAACTATACCATCGGGATTAGAGGAAATTCTATCCCACACTCACCAACCCGCTTGGCCAGCGTGGTGAGTTATGGCCAAACCCCTCCAAAATGATTCCACAACTTAAATCTTGGCCCTCAGTCTCCGGCAGCTGGAATGTACCTGGCCAAGGCAGCGGCCAGTGCGACATGAAGGCAGAGGGTGCTAAGAATCCCCGGAGGACCGGACTAGGCTGCCATCTGATGCTGACCTTGGCTACTTACAATGGATGCTCCCTATCTTCTGATTCAAGGCTTCTTGAATTGGAAGAGGAATTACAAAGGATCAAGTGGGACATCGTGGGGCTAAGTGAGGTAAGGAGAAAAGGAGAAGATCTCATCGAACTGAAAAGTGGGCATCTCTTCTACTATCGTGGGACAGATACTGGCAGAACTAGTGGTGTTGGATTTATAATAAACAAGAAACTGAAGGATAAAGTTGTAGAAGTTGAAAGTTCCTCTGACAGAGCTGCACGACTTGTTATCCAACTCTCGAAAAGATACCAGGCTCAGATTATTCAAACTTATGCACCCACCACAAGTCATCCTGAAGAAGAAATTGAAGAATTTTATGAGGAAATTTGTCATCTAAATAATAAAGGTAAGCAGCACTTGAAAATAATTATGGGAGATTTCAATGCAAAAATAGGGCAACGGCAACAGAATGAAACTTCAGTAGGTAAATTCGGTCACGGCAACAGAAACCAGCGTGGAAATACTCTCGTTGAGTTTGCAGAGGCAGAAGGGTTTTTCATCTTGAACTCCTTCTTCAAGAAAAAGCCACACAGGAAATGGACATGGAGACATCCAAATGGGACGACAAGTGAAATTGATTTTATTATGTGTAACAAAAAATTCGTCATAAAAGACTGCAGTGTGCTAAACAAGTTCAACACAGGTAGTGACCATAGATTGGTGAGATGTAAGATGCACCTCAACACTAAACTTGAACGTGGCAAGCTCATAAGACAAACAAAACCTATTGACATAACCAACCTTAAAAAACACCATAATACCTTCAAGTTGGAACTGAAGAACAGGTTCTCTGCTTTGGAAGGCCTAACATCGGAAGAAGTGGACATCTCTGAAGTTAACAGAAAAGTAACCAAAGCTCTTATGGAAACAGCAACAAAATTAGCTGGGTCTAAGAACAAGTTGCATGTAAACAAATTATCAGGAAAAACGAAAATGTTGATGCAAAAAAGAAGAGAGATGAGGACAACTAAAGAAGATGTGACTTCCAAAGTGGAATATATAGAGCTATGCAAGACAGTAAGAAAAAGTATCACTGAAGACGTAAGAAAATTCAACTGTGAACTAGTGAGGAAAGCAATTGAAAACAACCAAAGCCTAAAGATAGCAAAGGGACATCTCAGTAAGGGAAGAAAACAGATTATGGCACTGAGAAAAGAAGATGGTTCTGTAACAAGAAATAGAGGCGAAATTTTGACAAGAGTGAAAGATTTCTACTCCAAATTATATGAAAGGGAAGATACATGCACTCCAGACATCATAAAAGATACCAGTACCAGAGTTCCTCCAGTCCTTCCAGCAGAAGTTGCACATGCAATCAAGAACATGAAGCGGGGAAAAGCTCCAGGAGAAGATGGAATTACTGTAGACATCATACAAGAAGCAAGTGGAGAAATCGAAACAGTACTCGCCCAAATTTTCACTCGATGCCTTAATGAAGGAAAGATTCCTGAGGATTGGAACACCGCTACAATGATCCTGCTACATAAGAAAGGTGACATTGAGGATCTCGGAAACTACAGACCTATCAGCCTCCTATCAGTAGTTTATAAAATCTTCACTAAAGTTCTTTCACACCGCTTGAAGGTAACACTGGACATGGCTCAACCGAGAGAACAAGCTGGATTCAGGAGTGGCTACAGCACAATAGATCATATCCACGTACTGAGAGAACTAATTGAAAGAGCGAGGGAATATGAACTTCCATTGTGCATGGCTTTTATCGATTATGAAAAAGCCTTTGATTCGGTGAAACCATCAGCAGTTACAATGGCTCTGAAAACCTGCGGTATTGAAGATGCATACATTAATATTATTAATAACATCTATGAAAATGCAAGTGCAAAGATTCGGCTGTTTGAAAATACAACACACATAAAAATTGGAAAGGAAGTGAGACAAGGTGACACCATATCTCCGAAGCTCTTTAATGCCACATTGGAGGGTGTTTTTCAGTCGCTGAGCTGGGAAAACAAAGGGATAAAGATTAATGGAGATTATCTAACCCACCTTCGTTTTGCTGATGATGTAGTCATTTTTGCAACTACCCCATCAGAGCTGCAGAGTATGATCCAGGAACTTGCTGACAAGAGTAAAGAAGTGGGATTAAAAATGAACTTTCAGAAGACAAAAGTGATGTTCAATGCTTTTACAAGAAATGAAGATTTATCGATTGATGGAGAAAAGCTGGAGATAACAGACACGTACGTTTATCTTGGACAGCAGATATCAAGTGAGGGTCACATTGATGAAGAAATTAATCGGCGTACAAAACTTGCCTGGAGAGCTTTTGGAAGAAACAGCATAATTTTCAAGAGCAATATGCCATTATGTCTTAAAAGAAAAGTGTTTGATCAATGCATCCTTCCAGTGCTTACGTATGGTGCAGAGACGTGGACCTTAACTAAAAGAGACATACAAAGGCTGCAGACAACTCAAAGAAGCATGGAGAGGTGCATGCTTGGTGTAACCAGGAGAGATAAGAAGAGGAACTCCTGGATCCGAAAAATGACAAGAGCGGAAGACATCATGATCAGAGTTAAATCCCTGAAATGGCAATGGGCTGGACATACTGCCAGAAGGACAGATCATCGATGGACAGCCGAAATTTTAGATTGGATTCCAAGGGACAGGAAAAGACCCAGAAGAAGACCACATGGGAGATGGGTGGATGAAATTCGAAAGTATGCAGGGGTGACATGGAGGAGACTGGCACAAGACAGACCGTTGTGGAGGAAACTTGGGGAGACCTTCGTCCAGCAGTGGATTGATAATGGTTGACAATGATGATGATGATGATATATATATGGGATGTAAGGTCAGGTGATGCGTAACATCACAGCCTCTCCTTGACAAATGTCAACCCTGCCTTCTCGTGGTGCATCCTGTTCCCACTAAAAGGGCTCTGACGACCGCCAATAGCGGTATAACTATACCATCGGGATCAGAGGAAATGCTATCCCACACTCACCAACCCGCTTGGCCAGCGTGGTGAGTTATGGCCAAACACCTCCAAAATGACTCTACAACTTAAATCTTGGCCCTCAGTCTCCGGCAGCTGGAATGTACCTGGCCAAGGCAGCGGCCAGTGCGACATGAAGGCAGAGGGTGCTAAGAATCCCCGGAGGACCGGACTAGGCTGCCATTTGATGCTGACCTTGGCTACCTATAACGGACGCTCCCTATCTTCTGATTCAAGGCTTCTTGAATTGGAAGAGGAACTACAAAGGATCAAGTGGGACATCGTGGGGCTAAGTGAGGTAAGGAGAAAAGGAGAAGATCTCATTGAACTGAAAAGTGGACATCTCTTCTATTATCGTGGGACAGATACTGGCAGAACTAGTGGTGTTGGATTTATAATAAACAAGAAACTGAAGGATAAAGTTGTAGAAGTTGAAAGTTCCTCTGACAGAGCTGCACGACTCGTTATCCAACTATCGAAAAGATACCAGGCTCAGATTATTCAAACTTATGCACCCACCACAAGTCATCCTGAAGAAGAAATTGAAGAATTTTATGAGGAAATTCGTCATCTAAATAATAAAGGTAAGCAGCACTTGAAGATAATTATGGGAGATTTCAATGCAAAAATAGGGCACCGGCAACAGAATGAAACTTCAGTAGGTAAATTCGGTCACGGCAACAGAAACCAGCGTGGAAATACTCTCGTTGAGTTTGCAGAGGCAGAAGGATTTTTCATCTTGAACTCCTTTTTCAAGAAAAAGCCACACAGGAAATGGACATGGAGACATCCAATTGGGACGACAAGTGAAATTGATTTTATTATGTGTAACAAAAAATTCGTCATCGAAGACTGCAGTGTGCTGAACAAGTTCAACACAGGTAGTGACCATAGATTGGTGAGATGTAAGATGCACCTCAACACTAAAATGGAACGTGGCAAGCTCATAAGACAAACAAAATGTATTGACATAACCAACCTTAAAAAACACCATAATACTTTCAAGTTGGAACTGAAGAATAGATTCTCTGCTTTAGAAGGCCTAACATCGGAAGAAGTGGATATTTCGGAAGTTAACAGAAAAGTAACCAAAGCTCTTATGGAAACAGCAACAAAATTAGCTGGGTCTAAGAACAAGTTGCATGTGAACAAATTATCAGGAAAAACCAAAATGTTGATGCAAAAAAGAAGAGAGATGAGGACAACTAAAGAAGATGTGACTTCCAAAGTGGAATATATAGAGCTATGCAAGACAGCACGAAAAAGTATCACTGAAGACGTAAGGAAATTCAACTGTGAGCTAGTGAGGAAAGCAATTGAAAACAACCAAAGCCTTAAGATAGCAAAGGGACATCTCAGTAAGGGAAGAAAACAGATTATGGCTCTGAGAAAAGAAGATGGTTCTATAACAAGAAATAGAGGTGAAATTTTGACAAGAGTGAAAGATTTGTACTCCAAATTATATGAAAGGGATGATACATGTACTCCAGACATCATGAAAGGTACCAGAGTTCTTTCAGTCCTCCCAGCAGAAGTTGCTCATGCAATCAAGAACATGAAGCGGGGGAAAGCTCCAGGAGAAGATGGAATTACTATAGACATCATACAAGAAGCAAGTGGAGAAATTGAAACAGTACTCGCCCAAATTTTCACTCGATGCCTTAATGAAGGGAAGATTCCTGAGGATTGGAACAATGCTACAGTGATCCTGCTACATAAAAAAGGTGACATTGAGGATCTCAGGAACTACAGACCTATCAGCCTCCTATCAGTGGTTTATAAAATCTTCACTAAAGTTCTTTCACACCGCTTGAAGGTAACACTGGACATGGCTCAACCGAGAGAACAAGCTGGATTCAGGAGTGGCTACAGCACAATAGATCATATCCATGTGCTGAGAGAACTAATTGAAAGAGCGAGGGAATATGAACTTCCATTGTGCATGGCTTTTATCGATTATGAAAAAGCCTTTGATTCGGTGAAACGATCAGCAGTTACCACGGCTCTGAAATCCTGCGGTATTGAAGATGCGTACATTAATATTATTAATAACATCTATGAAAATGCAAGTGCAAAGATTCGGCTGTTTGAAAATACAACACACATAAAAATTGGAAAGGGAGTGAGACAAGGTGACACCATATCTCCGAAGCTCTTTAATGCCACATTGGAAAATGTCTTTCAATCACTGAACTGGGAAAACAAAGGGATAAAGATTAATGGAGATTATCTAACCCACCTTCGTTTTGCTGATGACGTCATTTTTGCAACTAGCCCATCAGAGCTGCAGAGTATGATCCAGGAACTTGCTGACAAGAATAAAGAAGTGGGATTAAAAATGAACTTTCAGAAGACAAAAGTGATGTTCAATGCTTTTACAAGAAATGAAGATTTATCGATTGATGGAGAAAAACTGGAGATAACAGATACTTATGTTTATCTTGGACAGCAGATATCAAGTGAGGGTCACATTGATGAAGAAATTAATCGGCGTACAAAACTTGCCTGGAGAGCTTTTGGAAGAAACGGCATAATTTTCAAGAGCAATATGCCATTATGTCTTAAAAGAAAAGTGTTTGATCAATGCATCCTTCCAGTGCTTACGTATGGTGCAGAGACGTGGACCTTAACTAAAAGAGACATACAAAGGCTGCAGACGACTCAAAGAAGCATGGAGAGGTGCATGCTTGGTGTAACCAGAAGAGATAAGAAGAGGAACTCGTGGATCCGAAAAATGACGAGAGTGGAAGACATCATGATTAGAGTTAAATCCCTGAAATGGCAATGGGCTGGACATACTGCCAGAAGGACAGACCATAGATGGACAGCCGAAATTTTAGATTGGATTCCAAGGGACAGGAAAAGACCCAGAAAAAGACCACATGGGAGATGGGTGGATGAAATTCGTAAATATGCGGGAGTGACATGGAGGAGACTGGCACAAGACAGACCGTTGTGGAGGAAACTTGGGGAGACCTTCGTCCAGCAGTGGATTGATAATGGTTGACAATGATGATGATGATGATATATATATACTTAAGAGCAAAACTGAAGACTAAGGAAAAAATTTTAGAATTTAAAACGTAGGGTGCAAAATAACCTGAAAATCAAAACGCGCAACGCAGCAGTTTTGAAAATTCAGAATTCACATTCTATAAAGAAGATACCTAAGCAAAAAAATACATATATAATTTTGACTCACACCTAGTACAACATAGAAAAGGTTATGTATCTACCTGTGTGAGTAAAAGGAGAAAAGATAAAAAAATAAAATAAAACAACTGAATGTAGAAGGTGTCGAGAATACTGAGCCTTGGCTTTATCAAGGACCAGCAAAAACTCTGCATTTTCTCACTTCCACAAAGACCTAGTTGGAAATGGGTTTCTGCAAGGCCATAGATGCAAGTAACATTCCCACCTAAAATAGTTTAAAAAATATATATATAAGTCATGTCCTCCGTAGAGTAGCATGACCTAGCACTAGTTAACAATTTCGCTTGCATCCATTAACCTTCATGGCCCGACCCATGCTCTTCATCTGTTACTATTAAACAGAGAGAAGAAGATTAAAGAGAACTCAAGCTGTGAGAGTGACATAATAATTAGAAATGATTTTCAGCTATAACGAAATTCCAAGTTCGTTTGAGAGAGAATTTAAACCTGAAAAACAATGCAAAAGAAATCCAAATTTTACATTGCAATTAAAAAGGAAATGTTAATTTATAACGAACAGATTTTTGAAAGAAAACTTGAGTCTAAAACCCCCTACTCTACAACTTATGACAGCACGAAAACGAGAATAAGTTAAAGATAATAATTAACTAAAGAAAACTTTGTGAAAGTTATATACCTTAAACAGTTAGTTGCAATATGTACAAAGTATTTCAGCAGTGCTTTAAGTGCATAATTAATTAGTTATTAAGAACTTAACTACTTTGAAAAAACAGCGCATAGACAGCGCATAGAAAAGGAACAAGCTTAGCCATCTTCTGTTCCTAGGTACCCCAAAAGACGCTCAAAGTTACAAAGAAAAGTAAGAGTTAAAACCCGCAAAAATGTTAACAGACAAACCAATGCTTAAAAGCTGAAAAGCTAAAAACGACAGAGAAAAGGTACATGAAGTACAAACATTGAACTTATAAGACCTAGAACCCTAAAACAAGGAAGAGAGCTTACCTCTTGTGTGACAAAAACTTTTCTCCTCACAAGAGAAGAACATGGCTGACCTCTTCCGCCACTCCCTAGATGCTGGGGGGCAGTGAGGGTGGGGCTGATGGCCTCCTCATACAGCAAGAAACCAATGCGCGGAGATTTTAACCAGAGAAAAAAATATATAAACTTAAGACTGTGGATCTGAATGATCAGAAAGAGCAGAATTAACTCTCCAGAATACATGAGAAATATTATAAAATACACGAGCAGTTTATTTAATAATCTTTGCATGTATTAAATCACCTTAGTGAGCTTCTATAGATTAATCAGAATCTTATTAATTTTAATGTTGGTTTTACTATTTTTAGTATAGCTATCCTAGTGATGAATAACTAGTTTTCTTTTTTATTTGTTTTTATTTTCTTTTATAAACAGATTTTTAAGTTTTTTTGTTTTTTTTTGTGATTTTGTTTATATTATTTAATTTTTTGTTTTAATAGGACCGTCATATCCATAGCACTAAGGTTCCTTTAGGTAGTTAATAGGCATCCTCTAGCCAACTTCCTTACGGCTTTGATTGGTCAGAATCATATTATTAACTGTGTAGAAAATTAAAGCAGATCTGCCAACCTTACTCTATTATTCAGAATAATTTTTCTTAAAGTTCTTTTGATGAAAGAAGAATGCTCGTGTATTTTATAATATTTCTCATGTATTCTGGAGAGTTAATTCTGCTCTTTCTGATCATTCAGATCCACAGTCTTAAGTTTATATATTTTTTTCTCTGGTTAAAATCTCCGCGCGTTGGTTTCTTGCTGTATGAGGAGGCCATCAGCCCCACCCTCACTGCCCCCAGCATCTAGGGAGTGGCGGAAGAGGTCAGCCATGTTCTTCTCTTGTGAGGAGAAAAGTTTTTGTCACACAAGAGGTAAGCTCTCTTCCTTGTTTTAGGGTTCTAGGTTTTATAAGTTCAATGTTTGTACTTCATGTACCTTTTCTCTGTCGTTTTTTAGCTTTTCAGCTTTTAAGCATTGGTTTGTCTGTTAACATTTTTGCGGGTTTTAACTCTTACTTTTCTTTGTAACTTTGAGCGTCTTTTGGGGTACCTAGGAACAGAAGATGGCTAAGCTTGTTCCTTTTCTATGCGCTGTCTATGCGCTGTTTTTTCAAAGTAGTTAAGTTCTTAATAACTAATTAATTATGCACTTAAAGCACTGCTGAAATACTTTGTACATATTGCAACTAACTGTTTAAGGTATATAACTTTCACAAAGTTTTCTTTAGTTAATTATTATCTTTAACTTATTCTCGTTTTCGTGCTGTCATAAGTTGTAGAGTAGGGGGTTTTAGACTCAAGTTTTCTTTCAAAAATCTGTTCGTTATAAATTAACATTTCCTTTTTTAATTGCAATGTAAAATTTGGATTTCTTTTGCATTGTTTTTCAGGTTTAAATTCTCTCTCAAACGAACTTGGAATTTCGTTATAGCTGAAAATCATTTCTAATTATTATGTCACTCTCACAGCTTGAGTTCTCTTTAATCTTCTTCTCTCTGTTTAATAGTTTAATAGTAACAGATGAAGAGCATGGGTCGGGCCATGAAGGTTAATGGATGCAAGCGAAATTGTTAACTAGTGCTAGGTCATGCTACTCTACGGAGGACATGACTTATATATATATTTTTTAAACTATTTTAGGTGGGAATGTTACTTGCATCTATGGCCTTGCAGAAACCCATTTCCAACTAGGTCTTTGTGGAAGTGAGAAAATGCAGAGTTTTTGCTGGTCCTTGATAAAGCCAAGGCTCAGTATTCTCGACACCTTCTACATTCAGTTGTTTTATTTTATTTTTTTATCTTTTCTCCTTTTACTCACACAGGTAGATACATAACCTTTTCTATGTTGTACTAGGTGTGAGTCAAAATTATATATGTATTTTTTTGCTTAGGTATCTTCTTTATAGAATATATATATATATATATATATATGCAATACATACTGTATAAGATAGTTTGGGACCCCCCCCCCCAACACACACACACACACGCACACACACACACACACACAGGAGCAGAGCAGTTGCTGAGGCGTGATCTAATGGGCACCTCTGTTGGCGAATTGTGTAACTTAGCGAACACAACTGTAAAACTTTGATAGATAGGGCAGAAATGTGAATTTCAAAGTTGTAGAACTGACTTTGCTTATTAGGAATCCGACTGACTGACTCTGATATAACAAAAAAGGGATCAGTAGGAAAATATACGCGATGCACTGACTAGCAGTATAAAAGCACTATATGTATGTTGGTAGGTCTGGGAAAACGATTACCAGCGAAGGAATACTGTTACAAATCTGAAAATCAAGATGGTAAATTTTCAGATTGTGGAATGAGTTTTAGACAAGAACAATAATCATCGTACAAATTTAAAAAAAAAAAAAAATGCAGTCACTCCATTCATCTGTGTGGCCGAGGCTACCGGACTTTATTTTACATTTAAGACTACCATTGATAAAATTCCACAATAGATAGAGGAGAATCAGTAATACAGATATGACATGTTAAGAACATTACCCAGAAAACTAAGGCCAAAATCAAAAAATGCGAGAATGTTTTCGACATATTTCCCAAGAGGAATTGCGGTTGCACCATGTTTCTTTCGTGCAATACATAAAGTAATATCGATATTTTGTTTCAAAAATTTTCCCCAACCAGGCAGGCTATTTACTTGTAGATTTACACATACTTTTCAAACAATTCAACATTGCTTTGATCCATTATCTTTTAATGTATAAAAACATGTTAACACTTTGCAAAAATGAAGAATTGTATTAATGTCAGAAACTCACAATAAATATCAAACAATAACAGAAAAGAATAACAGTGCAATGCGAAAAAATCAACTTGCCGTTTTGTTGTATTGCAGAAACCTTTAGCAAATTCCAAAAGTTTTCCTATGCACGTCATTAAGTTCTACAAACTGGTTGTTGCTATTCTTGACATTTAAGGAAAAAAGTCGTTTCCTATGTGCATGACACACCAGCAAATTGTTCATCCTTTTTTGCAACATGGCATTGTGTAGATATGTCTTTAGTCATCAAAGAGCACTAAAACTTCTTTCCGCTTCACAAGATTATGATGGGACAACAACCAAGAGCCTCGGAAGTTTCTCCACCTCCGAGAACAACTGTCTTAACTTCTCCAGTAAAGCCTCGAAAAATATTAGCAGCTTCAGAAACTGATGCGAACTGATATGCTGAACGAAACATAGGTAGCTGGACTTTCATCCTCATTTCTAAACTCAGGATAATCATGATTTTCCTGTATGATTCCTTGTTATAATGTCAGCTACACTTTTCAAGACATCAAGTGAAGACTGAGAGAATCTGCTTTTCAAACCTGCTAAAGAAACGTCAATGATTTCATAATAAATCACCCTGAAATACAGTTCATTGCTCACTTTTTTATTGGACGACATTCCAAAATCCAAATGTTTAGGAACATACCTATGGCGTGGTTGTCGGATAGACTCAAGTTCAAAGTGCTTTACTTTTTCACCAGTTTCACTAAAGATATCGGAAAAAACACTTTTCATTCTGCAAGTTTTCTAATCGCTGTGTGGTAAGAAATACAGCATTCATCATCCCTGTTACAGTCAGATGTCGACCCTGAAGTGAACAGTTTAAGTTTCCTAGTAATTCAAAAATTTGAATGACCGTCTTTAGTCTGAGTAAAGTATTTCCTTGGGAAAAGCAAACAAACAGACCATTGACTTTTGATTTTGCCTCGCCAGCTCCAGACTCAGCAATTTCATTTAGGGCATCTATTACCAGATCATACTGTATTAAAACAGTCTGGATAGCATGGGCTCGAACTGCCCATCTTGTCGGACAGAGGGTCTTTAATGCCAATCTGCATTCTGCTTGTTCCCTTGCACAATCTGGGATAACACACTTAAATTTCTGACTGTGTTTCGAAAATATACCCAGTTCATGGACCCATTGGACAGCATCTCTAACAAACGGATGGCCATTAACAACAGATTCCATCACTAGTTTAGAACAATGGGTGCCACAATGGACATACAGAGCGAAATGATCCTGAGTAGGCACCACACATGTTGGCTGTTCCATAAATCTGTGCTCTTATTAAAGACAATGGCAGATTAAATCACAACACTACATCTTCCACGACATGGCACAGCTCTTTCCCAGTTGTTTCTTTTAGTGCGCACATTCCAACAAAATCCTCCTGGGCATGAAGATCTTTGTCAACGAATCGTATGCAACATAACTCTTATTCAGTCATAGTAATGTCTGTAGTACCATCCGTTATGAAGGCATATGTTAATTTACCTTCTGTAGAAATCTCATCTCTGATTTCACGTAGAATACTGTTGGCCATCAATTGAAGCAACTCGTTTTGCACAGCAGGTGAAGTATAAGAATTATGTCAATATAACCACTGTTTTAAGTCATGTTCATCTTCACTGAAGAACCAAAAGGGTTTTCGAAGTTTCCACTTTCATCTTCATGATCTCTTATAGCTTTGGCATGCCTGATTAGGCATCGAAGACTAGTAAGTATCAAACGTAAACATTTCCTAGTATACCTTTGATTGTTTTTGATTTGGTTGCATAACTGGCTAGAAATTGGATTTCTTTGTTAATTGTAATGGTTTATAACTAAGATATGGCTGTGCGATCACTGGTGCTTTCCAAAACGGCCGTTTTTTCCCAAGGCCTTTTTCCAGTTTCTGAATCCACTTGAAACAAATGTATCTTCTGCATTTTTTGCCCAATGTGGAACTGCAGAACCATGGCATGCCTTTGTGCAGTAAAAATACACAACCACATTTAATTCTTCTGCGTAATATAACCAAGGATAGTCTTTAAGCCATTTTGATTGGAAGCGAAGAATTTTTTGGTTTTGCCGCTTTGCACATTTGGAATTATGCTCACATCTTCAGGTTGGCATGGTGAATCTAGAGTCCTGAGGGATTCTAAATCTGTTGCTTTTGAACTTTAACTAGCTACAGAATCATCAGGTTGTAGACCAGTTGTTCTCGTTGGCAACACTCCTCCGTCTAAACAAGACGACTCTTTTACGATAACTTACGAAGAAACTTGCGTTGACAAATTTTCATGGCTGTCCTGAACTGGCTGCTGGTTTTCCTAAGCAAGTTGCTCAATTACTTGCTTCTTGCCAAGCGTTGGTAGAAAAAATGACAAAATTATTTTCATTCCAGACATGGCTAATTAACATCAAACTAATTGCATGAGAGCATAACTGATGAGTGATGACTCAACACTCAGCTAAATAATAGACGTATCAAAAGCCAACATTGCAAAGAATTGCCTTTATTGTCATTGATTGGTGTTTGGTAACTCAGTCACGCGGCCAACAAACATTGGGAAGGAAAAAATAAAAATATACACTACAGTCTACAGTATCTTAAAGCCTCACAAAGAATAAAACACCTGTTAACTATGCACTCGTTCTTCACAATCTGCGACTCGAAGTTTCTCCAAAATGTCAGTAATCCTGTACAAATAACCACACACGTCTAATTAATTCTACACGTCTAATTCTAAAGTCGTCTTAGGTCTTCCTGACTCCCTCCGTGTTGTGTAAAATGTTAGTGAACCAAACGTTCACTCAGATGCAAGTGCAACCCCCCCCAACAAATGGTCAGTGAGTGCATTTTTTATCTATCTGTTTGAGACTTGGGCCACTCGGTGCCACATGTGAAATGTGGCACCGTCTGCTCCGGTTTTATTCCAAAGGTGAGCCAGTGGCTTTGAGTAGAGAAAGACCTGTTAATTGGAAGCATAGGACTCGAGATTCAGTCAGTGATAACCTTTCCTCTGACCCTGAGTGACTCAAGGCAACAAATAACCCACAGCCCTTTCTTTGCTTTTGCTGCTCTTCACAGTTCTGTTATACGCCAGCGATGTTGGTAACCATGCTTAATCGATATCGCTCTTTTATTAAGTACACATTATGCACGTGTTTGCATTCTACAAAAAATTAGTCTTTTATTATTAAATGTAGTTGGTTCACGTCATAAAAAAGTGTGCATTATATCATTATATTCCCAAAAAATTTGGGAGGGTCCTTTACATTGGGGTTCCCCAACTCTGAAAATCTGGGGGTCCTGATCCTCAGTGGTTACGCCTATGCTTTGTACTGATATTTCATTTTCGTATTTCTCTCTCTTTGTGTATATGCAAATAACAATTCTTCAGTTATACCATAAGAAAATTAAGTGCTAAATTGTGAAATCGTGAGCACACAATTTTGACTTTGGTTTGGAAATTTAAACCATGTGATGATTATGTGGAAAATTCAAATCTTGAACTCATAACTTTAACTGCACTGCAGTTTTACAGTTCACACAGTGAGGTTATTTAGTAATGAAACTGATTTTTTTTTTTTTTTAATGGAAAAGCAGGGAAGCTTACATGAATATATTTTATTTGAAGTACATTCCTCCTGCATTACTGCAAGAAGCGGCATGATCCAAAATGGATGTGTAAGTATTGCCAGCGACAATTGTACCGTCAGGATGCAGAATTATCTTGCTGTTGTAAAATCACATAAGCATTGTTTTGATTTTGGAGTTCTGTAACCTGATCTTTCCTTTGGATGACTGGGAATTCCACTCATTGCTGTAACGCTTCGTTTGAGAATCATTATGAAAATTTCATGTTACGTCACTTGCCACAATACTGTGGAGATAATTTGCATTGTTTCTGCTATCTCCAGGATGTCTTTTGCATACTCCACTTGTGCATGTTTCTTGTCATCTGACAAAGCATGCAGAACAAAACAAGCACAAATCCCCCTTCCTCCAAAATCTTGCACTAAAATTTGATGAATCATCTTATTAACACCAAGGTCACATTCCAGCAACCTCAAGGTCACACAACAATAATTTTTTATCCTTTCTCGAACTTTCTCAATGAGTTCATACGTGCACACTGAAATCGGGCATCTGGGCCTTTCGTCATTTTACAAATCTTCCTGCCCATCCTTGAAATGTGCATACCATCAGATTATTTGTGCACGAGATAGGCATAGGCATCATGCAACTGTATCAGATGCGTTTTTCCGATTTTCAAACAGAACTGTATATTTGTTCTCTGCTCCATGACTGAGTCTGACAATATTCTTTACCGAATGACATCGTGCACAGCATAAATAATCATCTGCACAATTTTCACGCAAATGCTGTCGCCACCACATCTAGCCGATAAATGACTTATAAAAAAAACCATGCCTTCCCAAACAGTGTTTTACTGTTGTTGTTTTTTTTTTATCGGTCTCTTTACTTAATTGCCTCTTTGTTTATGTACTCTTTATTTCCATATATGATTATTCTCTCAGGTAGGAAAACTGATTTCACCGTGAGAGCTATCCTTTAAATTGCACGAGTTTTAATTTATTACATCCACATACTTAAATTATATGGAAAAATATTGCGAACTTCATCAGCATACTTTAATTTGCATAGTTAAGTCTTGTGTAAAAGTACAATAGCCGTTCCATAAAAACAGAGAGTAAAATCAAAAAAAAAAAAAAAAAAATGCAGAAATATAGGTATGCAAAATATATGTTATTCTTTCTCATAGTATCTGCCCTTGGATGACATGTAGTGGTCCCATCGATCAGTCCACTTTCCAAAGCATGTGATGAAGGCATTTTGTGAAAGCCCTTTAGCGACCCCTGTACAGCTTGAATAACTTCGGCATCTGTGTTGAATGTTTCGCCATGGAACTTCTCCTTCATTGTTGGAAACCAGAAATCGCACAGGGCACGGTCAGAACTGTAGGCAGGCTGTGGCATGATTTCTATACTGTATTTCGTAAGAAACTGTTTAACACAAGCAGCCACATGTGGGCGGGTGTTATCGTGGTGTAGGGTCCACTTGCCCACCAGTTCCAGTTGCTCAATCGACACGTGTCATCGCAGACGCTTCAAGACTGAAACATAATACTCAGCATTGACAGTTATTTGTAGAGGAACGGCATGCTGGTAGACTGCACTGTTATGATCAAAGAAAATCTTCATCACCTTCCCAGCTGATTTGGTTTGGTGGACTTTTTTCAGAGGAGTCGTGCCTGTATGTTTTCCGACACTTGTTGCACGCTTTGTGAGGAGGTTGAAATAGTGAACCCATGCTTCATCGACAGTTATTACTGTGTTTAGAAAATTTGGATCCTTTGTTTCCACTCATGAAACACCTGAACTCTGGCTAACAATTGTTCTCTCTTCAGTTTATGACGTACCCATCTGAAACACACAAGATGCAGCAGTAATTTGCCACGTAGAATGTGGAATGCTGACGTTTCTGAGATATTAGTTAATGCTGCTATGTCTTCACACGTCAGTCGTCAATCTTCTTGCAGGATTGCCCAGACAGTGTTAACAATACGCTCCATAACAACACTTTCAGGTTGACCAGGCTTAGGAGTGAGATCTACCAACAAAAACACCCTTTTTTAAAATCATGGTGCTATCTAAAAATCATTGACTCTCCAAACATTTATCTTTGTAAAATTTTTTCATTAAATCAACTGTTTCTGAAGCCATTTTACCCAAATGATAGCAAAATTTTATTGCACAACCCATTTCACTTCTTTACTCTGAATCACTCACCTCTATAGCTGTGTGGCAAAATGCAGACATACCTTAAACAACTGCGCAATAACAAAGCCAGAATTGTCTGCCATGGCTAATAACTGTTGCCATAGATACTTCTTTAATTCAGTTAGTCGTCTGCATGGTTATTTTTTTTCCCTTTGCACTGCTGCCAACTCAAAAAAAAAATTACTCTCAGTTTTTATGGAATGACCTTTGTAAATTTGTGCATGTTATTTTTTCATATGGTCCATTTGTGTATGGCAATTGGTCCTTAGTGGCAAAAAAGAGTGGGAACCCTGTAGTAGTTTCATTTCCAGTGAAATGAATGCCTTAAGTAGGGTCATGTGGTATATTCACACGAGACTTACTATGATTACATGTTGAACGTGCGTGTTACAGTTTGTGCTAAAAATTATCTTGGCAATTATGTTATGTTTTAATTTTTCTTTCTGTCATATAAGAAAGAAAATAGTGATAGGTGGTATTGCAAGGGTCTCTCCCTGATGTCTAAATTTATCGTCATGTTGGTATTAAGATATATTGATTGAAGGCTAAAGTGCAGAAATCTGTTTCAATGTTTTCTACCTGTAATACTTTTTCTCTAGCCCCCCCCTCCAGCATAGTTAGTTTTGTTTTTCCTTTATGTTTTTTTTTTTTAGGCACCTTCTTCTGGGAGGCTATCGTGGACATGTTGCTGCATTTGACTTTGTCACAAAACGGTTATTGTGTGAAACCAATGTTATGGAATCTCTGCATGACCTGTGTTGGTTACACATTCCGACTATGTATGCTACTGCTCAGAAAGATCATGTGTATGTATATTCTACAGAAGGCACTGAATTGCATTGTATTAAGAAGTTGTACAGAGTGTTGCAAATGGAGTTTCTCCCGTACCATTTTTTGCTTGTTACATCTGTAAGTAGCTTCGTTCTTTTAGCATATTTTTATAAAAATAAATTTCTCAGCTTAAGTGCATGTGTCTGTCTTAATTAATAATTTATATTTGAAATCATAGTTGTTTGTTTATTAAGTTATCAGACTTTATCAGAATTATATTTAGTGAATATTTGTGTTATCAAGTTATCAGCCTTTATATTTTACTAAGTGGATATTTGTAAATTAAAAATATGGTGATATTTATGTGCCATAGATTTTTTTCCTGTGTGTGTGCTTATAAAAAAAAAGAGTGAGGTGCAAAATGTCAACAGGGTTTAAACATTACTTTTTTGTTAATTAGAGGCAGCTGTCAAAATTTGTTGCTTCTTAAACAGACAAAGGAACTTGTTCCCCCATCCATTTAAAGTCAATCCTATCTGAGGGTCATTAGGATTCCCTTTTGTGGGCTGGTATTACCCTGTGAATCCTCATTGTTGGTCTCATCCAGATGTCTTGATACTTGGTAGCAGCAAATTTGCGTACTTCTAAATATGTCCATGGAATTAGGTAGCACCTTTTAAACTTGGAAACTTGGATGTCATTGCACCCTTCTTAATCCCTGGGCTGCTGAATAACCCAGCTTACTCTCTCAGTGTGGAACACAGGTACAGTATTACATTTTGTAAAGAACAGTAAACAAACAGGGTCTTTGAAGCATTGCTTTCTCATATATGTACAGAGATGCCAAGTACTACTGATCCTCCGTAGTTTCCTACGGACTTACGGAGGTGTGAAAAACTACGGATTTTTCCAGAAATCTCGGATATTTCCGGAAAACTTTTTTTTTTTTTTAATTATTTGGAAAAAAAAAAAAGCCAAGCATAGTCAAATGTAGTGATTTTTGTGGTAACGTCACGAAGCCATCACACAGCAAGAATGCTGGCTGACAAGCAAGCAGAAATGTTGCAGCGAAGATAGTTCTGTATGATCACGTGACTTTGTACCTGGCTTGCCGTGAGATGGCGTTCATAATGCACGACGTCTGTTAACTTCGGAAACCTTAACCACGTCCTGAACTAACATAAGTTGTCGGAGGATGGAGGTAGACTAGAGTCGATTCCACGTTTTCTGTTCTTGTTGTTAAGTTGATTAGTTGTGGTGTGACGTGAATTGCTGTAGTTATGAAGCGTGCTTCAGTGGCATCCAGTTCCAGTGGTGTGAAAAAACATAAAAATTTGCAGCAGTACAACGAATGTAATTCGTTGGAATTTTCATGTTTACAGCCGTCGCGTGCTTCCGTGAATCATGTTTTTTTTTTTTTTTTTTTTTTTTACTAAAATGTAATTTAAATAGTTAATTGCTATCGCATATTTGTTTCACCAAAGTAAGGGGCTGGCGGGACATCAGAGAAAAAAACGCTGCTCTGAGCAAATAGTCATCAGATTGAAGGAAACAATTGTGGATCAAAGAAATCCTGAATGTTTGTTTTTTCCGGCAGGGCACATAACTAAGCTACCAGGATGTGTGGATGCTGTTATTGCGTTTTATGCTACCTCCACGGGAGTTTGTTCCTCGCGCGCAGTATATTCTGCCCAGAGCAAGAGAAAGTCTCTCCATGTGTCTTTGGCAACCAGCCAAAGAAAACGTCTAGCAGCTGTAGCTGCTCACTGCTGCTGCGGTGAGACGTTTTTTAGCTGCTGGGTGTGTGCGCCAGTTGTGACCTATTTTCCCACGCTCCTCGCTGTAGGCAGAGAGCTTAATTGTTTATGTTACTTTGACAGATTTGCGAAGTGCAGTTCTTTTTTTTATCTCTTGTAAAAATGAAAAATGTTCTGCTAAACAAAGAGACGTTTTATTTTATCTTGTCAGATTCACAAGAACTTTCTTTCTTCCTTATAGCTTGTTTTAAAGATTGTTTTCCTCAGATCATTCTTTGTTGGGAATCTTTTAATTTCAGTTTCAATTCTTTTTTTTTTTTTTTGATGAATTTGTTTTCATTACTCACTTGCGTTTTAAGTTGTGACATTTTACTTCTCGGCATCTTAACAGAAAACTTCTGTTGTGTTAATGAGACGTTGCATGGATTTTTATTGTTATTTATTTTATTTGCATTACCTTTTTATTTTATCCTTTTATTTCAGAATTGATTTATGCAATTTAAAATACCTTTTTGATTAGTTTTTTCGTATCATAAGCATTTAGTGCTAATTTTCCATTTATCCGCATAATAAAGCTATGAAATCTTTCAAAGTTAATTGTTTTGTCTTTGCTCCCATTGTGTTTCGTGTACGAATTTACTTGCAATAGTGTCAGGTAAATGGCCACCTGCCTCTACTAATATTCTTGGATCTAAAAAGCAAAAAAGTTTTCAAAAATTCAAGGAGAGTTATTCGCAAAAATTTCTGTGTCTAAAATAGTCTCGGGTATCCGAAAACCATGGGTTTTGTTCCCCGCGTGCTGTTGATTTTTCAATCGCACACGGTGGAAAAGACAATTGCGGTCGGCATTTTCACTCAAAAAAACAAGAGGAATAACCATAAGTGTGTGGCATCACACACTTATGACATAACATATTTTATTAACATAACATGTTTAATAAAAGGTGGAGTTGAAATGGTTGGTATGCATTTTTTGTGTATTTACTCAAGTTTTTTTCTCCCCACTTTAAGGGGACTTAAATATGTTGCAAAATTTATCCAAGTATTGTCCCCGATCTAGATTAATATGTTGTTAAAAATGTAGCAGTATATTCTGGGAAATACGCATGCTACCCTGCAAATTTTAATGTGGGAACTTGACTTGACGTCACTACGGAAGAACTACGGGCGCCGCGCATATGGACTACTGATGACTTCCTTCAGATTTTGGCATCTCTGTATGTAGTGCGATAAAAAAATTCCGAGACTAAGTACGCAGCGCGCCAGCAGATGGCAGTGTGCAGATGTGCGAGCAGCGGTCGAGGGCAGTGACCTTCATGAGTCATTGTGCCAAGTTGCGTCCTGTGAACATCAAGAGCTGTGTTACACAATATTTGGCAGCCACGTGCAGAACACAGCCACGATTTCGGTATGGACTGCAAACTAGAGCAGCGAGCAAACGTCAAACTTAGCAAATCGGGAATGGAGATGCATGAAATGTTATGGCAGGCTTATGGCAATGAAGCAATGAGTCGTGCGAGGTGTTATGAGTGGCACTCGTGCTTCAAGAGTGGCAGAACGCCACTGGAAGACAAGAGGTCAGGGCGACCGTCCACGAGCAAAACTCCCAAAAATCTGGACAAAATTAGGGAACTGGTGCATGAGGATCGTCGGAGAACCATTCAAGACATTGCTACCATCATCAATGTGTGATATGGAACAGTGCGAGAAATTCTGACGTTGGTTTTGAACATGCACTGCATTGCTGCAAAGTTTGTGCCAAAGATTCTGAACCCCGAACAGAAGGCGCTCCGTGTCAAACTCTGTCGAGATCTTTGTCAGCAGGTGGTGAATGAACCAACGTTCCTGTCGCGGGCCATCACTGGGGACGAGACTTGGGTCTACAGTTACGACCCGGAGACCAAACAACAGTCGTCGCAGTGAAAGAGCCCAGCATCTCCATGACCGAAGAAGGCCCTCCAGGTCCGGAGCGCAACCAAAAGCATGTTCATCGTGTTCTTCGACATTCGTGGGGTTGTGCACCGTGAATTCGTCCCCCAGGCCAGACCGTCACCGCCCTTTTTTACTGTGGTGTTCTGCGGCGTCTTAAGGAGGACATTTGCCACAAATGACCTGTAATGTGGCGCAGGGGGATTTCCTGCTCCATCATCACAATGCAGCAGTTCGCAGAACGTTAGCCAACATGCCAGTTTTGCAGCCACAACAGCATGACTACCCTTCCTCACCGGATTTGTCCACATGCGACTTCTTTCTGTTCCCGAAGCTGAAGCTCAAGGGTTGCCATTTTGAAAACGTGGACAAGATCCAGCGCAAATCACAGACGGTGCTTCACACGATTCACGAACATTACTTCTAGGGAGCGTTTCAACAGCGGCAAAAATGCTGGCAGTGGTGTATCGCTGCCCAAGGAGACTACTTTGAGGGAGATCATAGCCAGACTTAAGTAACATAAGTACTTTGTTGTATATCGGCCTAGCCTCATAACTTTTTGATCTGACCTTATATTTTAACCTCTCCTACATCCCAATGAGGTACATGACTGAATTCTGCCATTTTGGTTCCAGAATTACGAGTTGAACCAAGATATTAATTTTCGTGAATATCTGTTCTAGCAGAGAAACCCTGTTGTGTGTCAATTTTCGTGAAGATCCTTTGAATGACAGTGGCATGCTGAAGATAATAGGTTTTTTCATATGTACAAAACACACTGGACAGGCCTTGTACCTAAGGGCTAAATCCCCGTAAATGGTCCACCTGGAAGAGACCTACAAACTAGCAACAGGTGGATTTATTTATTTTTAAATTCGAGTTTTAGAATACGATTTACACAATTTTTTCACAAAACACAAAATAATGTTTTGAGTTATGGAAAAATTCGGGTTTAAGAAATTTGACTTATAGAAGAAAAAATACATGAAAAAAGACAAATTTTTATGCAAAATGCAAAAATTCTTTGAGTTATGGAAAAATTCGATTCGTAGAAGTTTGAGTTTTAGAAGTTTTACTGTATAATTTGTGGTTTTTGGTTTTGTCAGTGGTTTAAAACGAAGTTACAAAAAAAAAATCAATTACATTTCCACATCTTTTTGCACAATTTATTGAAATAACAATTGAAATTTGGGATAATTATTCCATCTGTTTAGTGACCTGTCATGAACGTCCCAATATTTATATTGTTTGGAAATTTAGCACTTTCAACTTGCATCTTTTAGTAAGTTTTTGCTGGAAAATATATTTAGATGTGTGCAAAAGTTCTGCCTGTTATTTAGTAAAGAAGAAAAACCATTCTTTTTTAAATAAATAATATCTTTATTCTTTTACATAATTGCTATTTTTATCTATGACCTCTTGCCATGTTTCTGGTAGTAATTGAATTCTCCTTCTGTAGAACTCCTCCGTTTTGGAGTCAAAAAGCTCTTGTAATGCAGTTGTGACATCTTCAACTTCATCAAAGGTTTTTCCAGCAAAGTTGTTCCGAAGAGATAAAAAAGGTGGTAGTCTGTGGGTGTCTAGGGAATAGGGATGGGGGCGGGGGTGCTCCAGTAAATTTTCTCCAAGTGGCTACAACTGTATGGCGCTGTGCATTGTCATGTCACGAGATGACTCCTTCGTGATTAGATTTCAATGTTTCGTTCAGCCTTTCCAACTGTTGGCAGTATAGGTTATCATTTATTGTTTGGTTAGGTGCAAGCTGGCAGCTCCCAGTGGATTACCCCCTTGACATCCCACTATAAACTTAACAAGACCATTCTCAGATGCAGTCTTCCTTGAAGTCAATGCAGCAGGCTTTCCAACTTGGCATACAGTCCTTTGGCACTTTACATTTCTGTAAAGAACCCAGTTGTCATCATTCGTAACTAATCATTCCAAGAAGGTTCATTTCTGTGATGATCAAGCAAGGAAAGACAGGTAGTCATTCTGTTCGATCAATTTCTTGTGGATAGGTCGTGTGGTACCCAATGATCAAATTTTGTAATAAACCCAAGTGCATGCAACCTTCTTTCTATTGTTGTTCTGTGTACAAAAAACTTTTCTGACAATTCTTCAGCTGTTAGATGTTGGCCATTTGGTATGGCTTCTTGAGTTCCTCATCAGAAACCTCTGATGAATGTCAAAATCATGGTTGGCCTCTGTGGCTTCTGTCTCCTTCACAGAATTTCCGGAACTGACAGCTGCATGTACTTTTGTCTACAGCAACCTCCCTATACACCTCACAAATATTGCAGCATCCTCCCTATACACCTCACAAATGTTGCAGCATCCTCCCTATACACCTCACAAATGTTGCAGCATCCTCCCTATACACCTCACAAATGTTGCAGCATCCTCCCTATACACCTCACAAATGTTGCAGCAGGCTTCAGCTGCATTGGATCCCATTGTCAAACTCATAAAGCAAACAATGTCTAATGTGATCCTTATTACTTGACATGTTAACCCTTGTATAAGTTGTTTACAAATGAGATGCACTTGCATACTTGGTGCCATTGTATAGCTTACTCAAAGCATTTTGGCCATGACATGCGCCATCTGTTATTGCACTTGGAATTTGCATCGTGAAAAATGGGTTTGGACATTTTTCATGATGTAAATTTTGCACCACCTAATATGTAATTTTTTTTTAAAGGATGGTCAGTGCAGAAGAGAGGGGTATAATTTCCACATTTCTGGTTTCCATTTTGGCCGTTACATTATCATGCACTATAAATTACAAAATCTAACTCTGTGATACCACTGAGTTTCTCGTGTCCTATGCTGAAAGATTCATTTTTGTGCTTGGAAATTATTTGGAATGCCCTTGCCATTGTATACTCCTTCTGTAACTATGTTTTGTCCCCCTCCTCCTCAAATCTTGCATAAATTTCATTCCATCAAATAACATTATTGAATTACTGTTTGCATAGTTGCCAACCAGTATGGATTTTCTGTAATATTACAAACTTTTGGTTGGAATTACAGAAGTGCGGACATGTCAATGGAATTACGGAAAAAATCACCATTATCAGCATTTAATTTTTCTGCTTCGGAAACAGGCATGAGATTCTTCCACAGAATAGCGAAATTTCACATTTTCGTCATCATTTGGGTTATTTTCAAGATCGATGCTATGCTGAATAAAAATGGGGGAGGGGTCGTTTCCACCGGGGGACCGAATTCAGTCTTTCAATACTTTCGGAAACGGAAGTTAGATAGAGTGAAGATTTCTCCCATAATCGTAATTTTTTTATTCCCAATGTTGCCTTTGTAAAGCGCTGTTGTGAAATATAATTTTTTTTTTTTTTGTATAAATGTTTGTCTTTCAGCTTGAAAATATAGGCAACAATCATGAAAATGTGATGTTAGACAAAGCTGAAACATCCCTGTAATCAGTAAATTCTGTTTTTTCATGATGTTCCTTCTGCCTTCTATTGTTAAATATAATTTTATTCCATAAATATTTATATTTCAGCTTGAAAGTGGAGGGAAAATTTCCGAAAATTCTTGTAATCATAATTTTTTTCCACAATGTTTCTACTGTCCTGAATTATTGTTAAATATTATTTCCCCCCATAAATGTTTGCATTTCAGCTTGATAAGGGTGTAAAAGTTTTCCAAAAGTGGAAGTGTGAAGTTAGAGAATTTGTAAGAATTGATGCATGGTGTTAAAAAATATTGATAATCTCAAAGTTACTCCATTTATCTAAAATTGTGAAAGCTTATTATGCATTCATGGTCCTCAGGCCAAAAGTTCTTTCAGCATAATGGACAAAATTATAGTCATAAAGTCGGAAAGAATGAACATCAAAAACTATTTGGCTATAGAAACTGTGGATTACAAACTTAAAACACAGGATGAGTCTAATAATCTTTTAGATGTTTTCTGTAGACAGCAATTTTAATTTTACAGCTAGCAAATTATTGTTTAATGTATTTATTCTTTTTTTCTGTAGTTGTGTCAGACTGGAATTTGTTGCTATGCTAGATACACAAATTTGCAGTGGTATGCTGGATTGCTAAAAATTACTGAAAACAACTTCTTGGAGTTGGCATCTATACTGTTTGTGTATTATGGCATGTACGATTTTATTGAAGCATAGTCATTCCAAGATCATCTAGTTCCAAAAACTCCATTGTGATAAAAATAAATGATTGAAGCCTGTGTCATTGTCACAGTTTCAAATGCTTGCCAAGGACCTATTTATATCACAACGAATGTGTGAACTCATAGAAACCTTCATGGCCTTTTTGCATAGATATATTTCCTGTGTTTTTAGCATATACTCAAAAAAGTGTGTGTCACCATTTGGATTTTTTTTTTTTTGAGATGTTTTTTAAAATATTTTTATCAGGGGGGGGGTTGAGCAACTCTAAAAGTTGTTTTTATATACTGTTGAGGAAACAGAGTAACATTTACTGAGGTATTCTGAACATACATGTGGTGCAAATGCGAAGTGGATGAATAATGACGTGAATGTGTAGAACTGTTTTACTTACTTCACGTTGAATCAGAAATTTACTTTACACTCTGAATTAAATAATACTTTTATTCCTTAATTTACAAAAGTTAAGATTCATTATTTCTCTTACACTTAATTGTGTCAAGTGTTCACTAAACTGTAGCTCAAAAGTTTGTGTCCATGTATGACTTGAGTTTACTGAACTGCATAAATTATGCTGTTACTAAATGTTTTGTTCTATGTATTTCTTTTCTTCAGAGTGAAAAAGGATTTTTGTCATGGCTAGATGTATCAATTGGAAAGTTGGTAGCTCATACATACACTAGTGCTGGACGCTTAAGCATCCTTACGCAGAACCCATATAATGCCTTAGTTGTCACTGGACATACTAATGGTAAGTTTGTGTAGATGTGATGCTTTTTGCTTGTTTTTCCTGAATGTTTTATTTAGTTTTGGTTTTTGAGGAAGTGAAAAGTTAAATTTGAATGTACCGTATCTCGACAAGCTAATGAATCGTGGAGCAATGATAAAAGTGTATTTGTGTGTGCTAGTGAATTATGTCATCTACCTCAGGTACTTAAAAAAGGAGAGAATTATTGGGTTGTCGGAAAAGTCATGACATATTTTAGCCATGTTTTGCAAAGGTCATTTATTGATGGAAAGAACAAAGATCAATCAATGATATAATGCCCATTTTGTTCGATAACCTTTTGCCATCTTTCAGTGAGCTGCAGAATGTCTCATTCATAGAAGGTCCTGTCTTTCGTGGGAAAAAACTGTACAAGGTGCTGATTTACAGCCTCATCTGAATTGAACGTTATACCACGCAAGGACTGTTGAAGAGAGCGAAACAAGTGGAAGTCTGATGGCGCAAGGTCAGGTGAGTATGCTGGGTGTGACAGCACATCCCACCCAAGCTCCAATAATTTTTGGTGGGTGATCAAACTTGCGTGCGGTCTCGCGTTGTCGTGACGGAACACAACACCTTTACGATGAACGAGATCTGGACGTTTCTGGATGATGGATTTGTTCAAACTGTCCAATTGCAGACAGTACACATTTGAATTGATTGTTTGGTTCCATGGTAGGAGCTCGAAAAACACGACACCTTTAAAATCCCACCGCACTGAGACCAGAACCTTCCGCTAACGAATGTCTGCTTTGGATGTCATTTGAGGCGAAGCAGCACGTCGGGACTAAGACCGTTTGCGCAGCACATTGTTGTACACAATCCACTTTTCGTCACCAGTTATCAGTCGCTTCAAAAAAGGATCGTTTTCCTCACATTTAATGAGCATATCGCAGATGTTTATACGCGCCATCAATTGAGCTTCTTTGAGTTCATGAGGAACCCACACATTTAGCTTGCTTACGTATACCATCTTCTTCAGGTGGCCGTGAACGCTTGAATGATGGATGTGCAATGTGTCTGCAATCTCTTGTGTCGTGTAACGTGGGTTTGACTCGATCAATGCCTTGATTTGGTCGTCTTCAATCTCGGTGTGCCTCCGGGATCGAGGAGCATTGTTGAGGTCAAAATCGCCAGCACAGAATTTTGCGAGCATTAGCACTGTACACTTAACGCAACTTTTCACAAGCTTGACGCGCGTTCTTCCCTTTACGGAAGTAAAACAGTTAAAATATGGCGAAAATGCACAGTTTGGTCTTCCATCTTCAACTTGTTGTCAAATCTCCACAAATCAACCAAATCGCTCACTATTCCTTTTAGACTGCAGCTAGAACTGGCGCCTGTCGAATGCCATAGCGATAACAGAGCTGCTCATGCCTCTAGTACTTCCAAAACCACCCAACCGCCATCAGGTGCCAAAATATGTCATGACTTTTCCGACAACCCAATATGTGACCAGAGTAAAAACTAATTTTTCCAAATTAGTTCAGAATGTGAAGTGAAACCAGACATTGCTTAGTTTAGTTTGCATCTGGTAAGCAAGGCAGTTCTATGAAGTTTCAAAAAAATAATGGTCCCTTATTTCAAAGGTAGCGCCTGTGGTATGCCAACCATGTGTCGCAAAAAATCAGAAGTCATATGATCTGGCACTGTGGAGAATACAACATGTCATTATGTAAAATATATCTGTGAGATGACCAAAGAATGCAGTGTCTTCTGGAGGCAGTGGATCTGATGTTAGCATACCTATCTGGCAAAATGGTGCAACAGCTGCTTTGGAGGTACAACCTGAAAAACCATTGACTAAGTCATTAGCCTTACATGCACTGTCTACACAAACAACTACTGCTTCATGCGGTGCTAGGACTACTGAAACTGGACAGTTGATGAGGATTATATAGTATAGGATCTTTTGTCCTGTGTCATAGTATCTCCAAAAACAGGCAATGTTCTTGTATAAATAAATTTTAAATTAATGTCACATAATGCAGGGGCTGGTGATCTTGAGCTGCAATGTCCTAAGCTAAGAAATGAATGACCATGGTGCAGAGTTATTCAGACAGTTTTAAAGGTGAATTTTCTGTAAGAGAAAATTAGCTGTCCTGGTGGACAGTGGTCTAAGCACTAGCTTCTGACCATTCATTCAAAATGGGTCCCAAGTTTGAATACCAGTGAGGCGTGGATGTTGTTTTTGTCTTACGACACTGGCTCTCTCCCTTCCCTGGAACTAGTGCTGTTAATTAAGGATGCTTATAGTTCACAGATTTGCTCACAGTGGTTATTGAACCCCCAAACAATAGAAAATTAGAGTAATTGTTTTCTTTCTAATATTTTAACCATCAAAATGTTAAAAGCAACCTTCCCTTATCAAAAGTAGGAACACTGAGGCTGTTCCCCACTGTCTTCACTACTTTTGGAAGTTCTACAGGAGGATTTTGGATATCATTATATTTCATAACTGTTCAGTTGGATTGAATAATAACTTGTAGCAAAAAATAACATGCATCTAAACAGCAAAAACTAGCCCTGTGTCCAAGCCTCTCGCATTCCGGTATCAGCAGCCGAGTCCATATGTGAAGGGGAGGTCATAAGCTGAACTTGGAAGGGCAGCAATGTTTGCTGCTTCCTGATCATCAGAAGCACTGAGTTCTGGCACCTAGAAACATCACCATTGGAGTCACAGGAAACTTATGACAAAAATCTGTAAAAAAAAAACTTGTTCCGATTTTCTGTTAATGTAAATTTTCCATTTGGAGTTCTGAATAATTTATTACTACATGCATCACTCTTTATAATTTAGGATGGCAATGCAGTAAAGTCCGCCTAAATTTAGGTGTTTTTGAGCACTTAAGATTAAGCAGTCCTTATCTTAATGTTAGGTCTTAGGGGAATGGTGCTCCATTGTGGTAAAACCCCTTATCCAGAACCCTGAGTTCCAAAGGGATCCAGATAAGACATCCCATACTGTATAAGGTTTGTTGGTCTGGCAAGGCTCATTTTTTTCAGCTACACTGCATCAATAATAGGTTGTGTGTGCGTGCGTGTGTAACTATGTGAGGTGTCAGGATACAGTAAATGTCTGGGTCAACTGATGTGACATATTGTTTGGATTGTGCCTAATGATTAACACCAATAAGCTGTCCTGTCAAGTAGAAAGGACCCTCCACCGCCCGTGCCCAGATCTGTCCAGCATAAGTGACCTTCCAACACCTGTGTCAAAATTCTCTCCAGAGGTTGCAGATAACGGATCGATCCACATTTAATCATCTGGCCACTTCAGCTTGAGACTCTCCTGCTTCTAATCTTCCTGTAGCTCATCTAAATGAAATCTCAGAGACATAATGATGTCTTGTCACTGTACCTCACAGTGTAAACCCCAAGACTGCTTACATATTTGACTCCAGTTGCTTACATACAGAATCCATTTGTATGTGGCATATGCAAATTTTGTTATCCCATTTCTTCCTATGGCATCATTGTTCATGTATTAGCCACAGCACTTGCACCTTTGCATATAGCCAGATTGTTGTGTACCATTTACGTATGATATCATCAGGGCAAGGTTTTGTTGTTGTTGCTTTAATTTTGAGAACCAATGTTTAAATGATATATGTTATGCATTACATTCATACAAAATTATATAAACAATGGGCATATTATATATTTAGCACTAAAGTCAGGGGTTCAGTTTTTTTTTTTTTTTTTCATTGTTTCTCTCACAGTCAACCCTGCTTAAAATGGCATGAAAAAAAATTACTGATATCACGACCATCCACTGTAACATTCACCATAAAGTTTTTTTTTTTTTTTTTTTCCCTTAACTGATTTATACATAGCCCTTAAAGAAATCCTGCACAGAAGATCTGCATTCTTGTCTTACCTAAAGTTAATCTTAAAAAAATAAAACAGTGCTTCAATTGATTTTGACTATTGAATTGTTTTTTGGAGGAAAAGGTGCATAAATGTTTTTTATTGCACACTGCAATTTCAGAACACACTGTTTGCTTTAGGAATTCTACTATAGCCTTTTCATTCAGTATACTATCAGCAATACAAATCCTGGTTCACTTCAGCAAACTTTTGTGAAATTACAACCCTTTCTACTGATAAAGCTGTACTCATTGGTATTTAACCAAATTTTCTTAAATTATTAGTCTCTTATTCAATATGTTCATGCTGAACTTTGATTGTAGAGGTACTGAATTATTCATCACAAATTTTCTTGCTCCCTTTCATGTAAAATGGTATGATGCTCCTTGTAATTTGCCTGTCACCAAGAAGTGAAGTTTTCTTCTGCCAGCAAAACGATTTAATGTGACAGAAGTTTACCTATTATTTAGATGTGCATAATCAAATTTGTGTTGGTTTCTCCAAAGCTTACAGCTCTTTTTACTTGATCAGCAATAGATACTTATGCCGTTCTGTGTCAGTGTGGATTACCCTCACCTTGAGTAACCACTTAGAATTATGGAAGAGTGACTTCTATTTTTAGATGTTTTGCAGATTAGGGTGAAAATATTCTTAATTACAAGACAGCTCCATATAAATTCAGTTGAATTGTTCATAACATTTTATAACAGCTCAATTTCTATGGTTAAGATATTTGAGTTTGGCCTTGTGAATATACTGTTTGGCATACCTTCTGAAATTAAAAAAAAAAAGCAGTCAATCAAACAATTGAAAGTGGGTTATGCAGTGCAAAAATGTTTAAAGTAAATCTTTCCAGTGTTCTGATATTTTATATGCAATGTAATTTCGCAAATAAGTTTCAGATTTCATTCTCTTTGTGTAGGCACTATTAGTATGTGGTCACCAAATGTTAGCACACCTGTAGTTAAGATGTTATGCCATCCACACCCACTGAGAGCTGTTGCAGTTGATCCAAAAGGGCAGTAAGTATTGATGGATTCTTGTATTTACTTTTTAAAAAAAATCTGTGTTCAACAAATTAATGTAAGTAGATGAAAATTAATAAGGACTATCTAATGTCATAAAAATTTAACAGAGAAACATTTTGGTAGTAACTGTTTTATGGATAAAAAATATAAGTAATTCACAATTTAAATTATTGGATTAAACCTAGATGTGCTTAAGAACTTCATCTATTGGTATGAAGCAATAATTTTCAAAATCTGTGAATGGTTGAGGTTAGTTGATTTAAAGAAATAGTGGAGCATTCCATTTAAACATTAGCAGTTGGAGACAAAATAGTTGATGTTTAAACACCTGCAAAAAAGTTGCAGTATTGTCAAGTCATTGCTTTGTTTGTGTGTTCCTAAAATTCCATTATTTTTAATAAGTTACTTGTAGTTCAACAAATTGTAAAACTGAACTGTCTGAGACTGTTTTTATTACTGTGTAGTTTTAGTGATGATTCCTGTGACACTAGGTGAAATCATGAATATGAGAAAATAGGTCTTGTGCAATTCATCTGATGACAGCTGATCTAGAGCTAATTCATACAAAGAAATGATTAGTACAGTAGCAGTGTTTGTTCAGTACCCATTCACAGGAGTCACGCCGCCATTCTTCGCAGTTCGTGAAAAAAACAAAAAACAATGGCGTTTGATAAAAAGTTTTGGTGAAAATATTGGTGATTATTCTTTAGAAATTTTATGGGTATTAATAAATAAAAAACTGAAAATAAGTATATACGCAGGGGTCACACTGCCGATTGCATTCTTTGCAATTTGTGAAAACAAAATCGTTTGGGCGATGGAAAAAAGTTATGGAGAAAATATTGGCAATTACCTTTTTTTTTTTTGTGTGTGTGAATGAACATGGTGTTACTGAGAATCTACTTAACAGTGTAAAAGCCATGTATGCTGGCAGTAGAGCTTGTGTATGAGTAAATGGCATTTTTTCAAAATGATTTTCTATTGGTGCAGGAGTCAGAGAAGGTTGTGTAAATGGCTGTTTAATATATTTATGGATGCATGCATGCGTGATGCCAAAATAGATAATACTGGTGTATGTCTTGGTGATATCTGTGTGTGCAGATTGCTGTATGCTGATGACACTGTCCTAGAAAGAAACATAGAAGTCGTTTGTGTGCTGGAGAAATGTGTTACTTACGGGGGGAGGGGGGTTATTGCAAGACACATTCTGATTGTGTGAGTAATGAATACGAAGATGTGCTGCAGTTGTGTAATGTGGAGCAAAATATTGTTAGCAAGGTGGTTCGGTGGTTTGGCCATGTTGAAAGAATGAGTGATGAGATGCTTACTAAGAAAATCTTTTTAGGCCAAGTGGCAGGAAGGAAAGGTAGAGGAAGGCCAAGGAAATCATGGGAGGATCAGATTCAAGAATGTCTGCATAAGAAAAAGATCGTGAGTATGAAGTATAGAAGATCTTGTGTACGGTGTGTGATGGATGTCAGTGAAGCCCGAGTTGTATGTCAAGATTGCTGTAAATGGAGAAGTTTGATATGGCAACAGTAAGTAAAATTAAATTACTTGGTAGTTTGTATTTCTTTGTGGAGCTAACACCTGAATATCAGAGAACAGCTTAGTGATATGTATGTGTGTATGTACCTTTTTTGTACTATTATAACGCTTTGGCAAAAACTTTAAAAAGGCCAGAGCAACCACTGTATATGTATTTCTTTCTATTAGGTCAGTATCTTTAACCTAATATTTTGATGCTTAATTGTAAAGAATCTACAACCTGTTGTTTTTGTACTGTTATAACACTTTATGTTTTTATGGTTTTTATATTTCCACTGGAGAGTGAAAAAAATTGGCGACTTCAGATTACATTTGGCGAAAAAAAAGAAAAGAAAATTTAGCGAATGGGTTGGTGAAAACTTTAAAAAAGCCAGAGAAACCGCTGCGCATTCATATTATAAAGATTTAAAAAGTACAGAGTCCATGTAAAGCTAATTTCCCTAACATAACGGTGCCATGGCCTCATGCTGTTGCCACCCTGCCTGCACCCTCTTGTGAGCTTGGTACAACTGAAAAGGAGATTCACCTGACCACATGATGCCGTGCCACTTTGCTGAGGTCCAGTTTTGATGTTCCTGGCACTAGGCGAGGAGTACTTTCCTATGACAAGTTCAATAGTGGCACATGTGTGTGTAAAGCGTCGGCTCCCGTAGCATGTAGTAGTAAGGATGAGTGGTACCTCCTGTAAGCAAGTATCATAATTACATCAAAGTAAAGTTATTAATTTTTAATATACTAGTTCATGAAAGTTTTTGCAAAAAACAACAACACTGATTGTTCAATTTAAGTTAGGATGTTTTTTTATCAGTGGGCCTATTTTGATGTATGGGAAATCTTTCTTTGCTGAGGAAATAAGGTCGGAATTTTTTCCTTTGGAAGTATAGAGAGCAAGATCACTAGACGTCCATCTTAAGTGAAAATATTCGGGCTCAAGCCGGGCCTGTATTTGGAAGATTTAGTATTTTGCTCCTGGATTCAAGAAAAACGTTTCGACTTTCAAAATTAAGACACATTTTAAATACTGAGATGGCGAAGATCACTGAGTGAAAAGGCATACAGACATGCCAACTCTCCGGATTTAGGCGAGAGACTCGGATTTTCGGCCATCCCTTTTGCCCTCCGGATAAATGTCAAATTCTCCCGATTTTTGCCGATAATTAGCCGTTACGATGGTCGAAATTCCTTCAACCACTGCCTTGGATCGATGCAGAAGAAAAAGATTTCGGCCGCCCTGGTGGCGCAGTGATCTAAGCGATGGCTTCTGGTATTTCGTCCAAAAGGGGTTCGGGTTCGAATCCCGGTGAGGCATGGATGTTGTGTTTGTTTACGGCACTGGCTCTCTCCCTTCCCTGGAACCAGTGACCCTAAATTAGGGACGTGCGACTGCTTATAGCCCATTGAGTTGCTCACGGTGGTTGTTAAACCTTCAATAAAAAAAAATAAAAAATTAAAAAAAAAGTTTTCGAACCACTTGTGAAATCATTTTCTTTCTGCGTCGATGCAAGACGGCATTTACAGTCATCAGTATCGTAATTTTCCTCTCTTCATATCTGCAAAAGAAAGCCAGCCCCAGTGGTGCAGTGGTCTATTTTATGTTGGTTACAAACACACTCGCATGCCAACTGTGACCAACTTATCGTTTCACGTCTCCCGCTCTTAGTTGCGAGCTCTGTTTGTGTTTTCTTCAGAGTTTTGGAGTGCTTTTCAGTTTTGCTTTACTGTGGAGATTTTTATTTCTTGTTTTGCACCATGTCTCTTTTCCCTTCTTCGTCGCATTTTGTAGAAGATTAATGTGCTTCTTTGTTCATCTCTAATTGTGAATCTGTTATTGTCAGCTTTGTTTTATCTTCTATTGTAGCATTTTGTGTACACATAGTTTGTGATTTTTTATCTCATTCCTTTTGTTTATTTTTTGTGGGAGATTTTTCCTTTTGCATTACGCCACTTTCGCAGTTTTTAATGTTTTATTTTATGTCATATCTTTGGCAATTTGTTTCTTCTTTACATATTAGCTGTTATTGTCTTTGCTGCATAATAAAGTTGTGAAACTGAGCGCCGGCTTTTGACAAATTGCCCGAGATGGGTCCGGGTTCGAATCGCAGTGGGGTATGGATGTTGCATACTTGCTAACTTTTACGGATTATTCGTAAAATTTGCGGATTTCTGCTTAATTTTACTGATTTACGATTAGAAGTCTTTTTTGACGGATTTTTTAATATTTTGAATGCTCAATCGAAATATTTCAATTCCCTGCAACCATCCATTTAGATTTTCTACTGGACCTTACGAGCGCCATGTGACGTGATGATGTCATCTTTGACTCGCCGGCTTCGTGCAGAGCCATCAAGTATAACGATGGCTCCGCTTAGTGCGGTAACTCTCTCTCTCCACGGGAGTACTCAGGTGACGTGCCGACCAGAGTTCTGCAAAATGCGTAATCTAATTACGTGTCTAGTACGCCTTGAAATTTTATCAACGCGTAAAAATACGCATCGGGAATTTTTCTCGGCGCGTAAAACTACTCGGCGAAGAATTTTGCCAATTCGTAAAAATACGCATCAGGACGGTATTTCGTCTTTCAGAGACAGAAGTAAACAAAATAAAGATGTTTTCCGTAATCGTAATTTCTTTTTCCTGTGATGTTGCCTCTGTCCAGTATTGTTGTTATATATCATTTTATTCCGTAAATATTTGTATTTTAGTTTGAAAATGGAGGGAAAATTTCCGAAAACAGAAATTTGAGAGCGTAAAAATTTCGCTGTAATATTTAGGCATGAGAGTGTGATGGCTTCGAGGAATTTCTCCTTTTCTGTCATAATTTAGGGTTATCCACGAGATCGATGCATAACTGAATAGAAATTTTGGGGCAATTAGTAGTGGTAGAGGATGTTTTCCGCCTGAAACTTTCTAAACTTTCAAAAGAGGAAGTTCTGTCTTTCAAAACTTTCAGAAACGGAAGTTAGACGCAGTGAAGATTTCTCCCGTAATCATAATTTTATTTCTCACGTGATGTTTCCTCTGCCTAGTATTGTTGTTAAATATCATTTTATTTTATAAATATTTGTATTTCAACTTGAAAATGGAGGGAAAATGTCCCAAAACAGAAATTGGATGTAGCAAAGATATCCCCTGTAACTGTATTTTTTTTTCCCACAATGATGATCAGAACATGTATCCTGTATTCTTAAATACCCCCCCCGAAAGTTTTGCATTTCAGTTTGTTCTGGGGGGTGTCCAAAAACGAAAGTGACGAAGCTGAAAATTTTTTAAAAATTGGTGCATGGTGTTCAAAAGTATTTATATTTTCAAAGTTACACTGTTCATCATTTGTCTAAAATAGTGAAAGCTTTCATGCATTCATGATGGATAAAATTGTCATCCAAGGACATTAAAAAAAGATGATAATAAAGAAATGGGAAGGGAAACAAAGATATCAGCAAATGAAAATTTTAGTTTAGTATTGAAACACCACAGGTTTGCACGGCTAACATTGAACAAAATTAAGATTTTTTTTTTTAATTATTATGTTAAACACAGATAATACTACAAATTTTGAAGATGACAATCCGATGTGTAGTATTATATGGCATAATCCCGTATTTCTTTCATGAGATAATACTAGTTTAGTTATTGTGACATATGCAGAGATTTTGACTGCATATTTATTAATATAATTATGTTTTGTTTTGTGGTAAATGGCGTTCGCGCAAAATTTTTTGCTGATGCATATTTTCCAAAGTTGGCAAGTATGATGTTGTATGGCACTGGCTCTCTCCCTTCTTTGGAACCAGTGGCCCTAAATTAGCGATGGGCAACTGCTTATAGCCCACTGAGGTGCTCACTGTGGTCGTTAAACCTCCAACCAAGAAGAAAGCTTGACACTTCCACATTTGTTTTGACAAATACTTCTCTCTCTCTCTCTCTCTCTCTCTCTCTCTCTCTCTCTCTATTCCAACACTGGAAAAACTGCTGACAGGTAAGTCCAGAATGAGACAAAAATGCTTTGAACAAAACTTTTGTAGATCTTTGTTAAAGAGAGCTAAATTGGCTACTGTACATTCACTAAATAAGGATAAAGATTAATTATGATTAAATAATGTATCAAAAATTAAGTACATATCTTGTATTAATTATTAATGCTATTAATTGTATCTGGTTGACAACTATTTTCACTATGCTTTTTATTTTGCATAGAAACATACAGTCTGCATTTAGAATAACTTTTTTAACATTAAAAATGCTATGTTCCAATAATACTACTTCTGGAAAATTGCTCCTGCATCTGAAAAATGTCGATAAACGATAAAAAAAATAGCACTCATGTGATTTTATGAGCTGTAAAAAATCTGATTTTTAGATTTTGAAGGTTGGCACGTCTGGACATAAAAGTACATCTGCTTCCAGATATATTGATTTATAACAGCTGAAATCTGCAAGCTTGGTTATAAGGGGATGTATATATTGTATTGGTTGTTTGTTTGCTCTAACTGTGAGAGCTCGCCTTTTCCAACTTGTGCTGTCTTGTGTGCGTTTCACATATAGGCTGCTGATATGGTTACATGTACTGCTGCTAAATATGTCAGTCAGAGGTGAAAGAGTTCCACCAAAAGGCAGAATTCCCCCTTTTTGGAAGTCATCTGGGTAGTTTTTGAGATTGTTGCAGAAATGCCATAATTGCAATAAAACAAATTAGATCAGCATAAATATGGGATTGGCATTATTGGTTTGATGTAATCACATTGACTAAAATGAAATTTTTATTCGTTCCTAAAGAAATGTTAGACGATTTTATAGCTTTTATATATGCATATATGATGCTTAGGGTAGTTAATAAATGCTTAAAAGTTAATTATTTTTGCATATTCCTAAGTGGGAAAAGTTCAGTCTTTTTCTGCCATTCATTTAAGCATGTACAACAATTGTGTTGTATTGTTAGTTACTGTTTCACACATTATCAGATAGTTTTAGGGCTACACAGGGGTATTATATATTGCAAATTGAAAACAGTATATACAGGGTGATTCATAAAGAAGTATGCAGTTTCTAGATGCTGTAAAACAGAAACAGTTGAAGACATGGACCACAACTGTAAACCGTTAGGTAGATGTACTCATAAAGTTTGTGTCCCGCTACTGAGGCGTAGGCGATTGCGCACTTGTCACGTGACTAGTCAGTCAAAATGGCAGCGTCTGCAGTGGAGAAGGCGTTTTGTGTTCTTAAATTGACTGAAACGGAATCTGTAACTGTTGTGCAATGGCATTTTCGATCACGATTCGGAAAAGAACCTCCAACCAGGAAATCTATCTACAATTGGCATAAAAAAATTGAAACTACAGGCTGTTTCTGCAAACTTAAAAGTCCTGGACGACCGCATGTATCAGAAGAAGTCGTCAATAGTGTTTGCACCGCCATTCAACGAAGCCTAAGGGTGCACACATAGAACATCTACGACTGTCTCTAAAAAAACTTGAAACATTCTCCTACAATTCTGTTAGGAGGTAACATAAGATATCTTACATTATTCTTGTTTTATAGTGCATTAAAACTGTATACTTTATGATTCACCTTATATTATCAACATATTCTTATTAATTTAGCATGGTATATTGCTATTCTTATCTTTCCTTTGCATAGGCTGCCTCTCCTGTTCTTCTTAATAGTATGTGAATTCTGAATTTTCATAACTGCTGCATTGCGCATCATGATCTTCAGGTTTTTTAGCAAATTTAATTTTAAATTCTTAGGTAAAATATAGTCTTGGACTCTGCTCTTGGGTATATATATATACTAAAGAGCAAAGTCGAAAACATAAGAAAAACTTTTGAATTTAAAACGAAAGTTGCAAAATAACCTAAAGATCAAAACGCGCAACGCAGCAGTTACGAAAATTCAGAATTCACATTCTATTAAGAAGAGACTTAAGCAAAAAAAAAATTTTTGACTCATACCAAGTACAACATAGAAAAGGTTATGTATTGACCGGTGTGAGTAAAAAGAGAAAAAAAGAACAACTGAATGCAGAAAGTGTCGAGAATATTGAGCCTTGGCTTTATCAAGGACCAGCAAAAACTCTGCATTTTCTCACTTCCACAAAGACCTATTTGGAAATGGGTTTCTGCAAAGTCATAGATGCAAGTAATAAGCCCACCAAAAAAAAAAAAAAAAAAAAAAAAAAAAATTAAATATATATATATATGTCATGACCTCCGCAGAGTTGTATGACCAAGCTTTAGTTAACAATTTAGCTTGCATCCATAACCTTCCTGGCCCGACCCATGCTCTTGTTTTCTATAATCATCTTCTTTCTGTTTAATAGTAACAGATGAAGAGCATGGGTCGGGCCAGGAAGGTTATGGATGCAAGCTAAATTGTTAACTAAAGCTTGGTCATACAACTCTGCGGAGGTCATGACATATATATATATATATATGCAGGGGTGACATGGAGGAGACTGGCACAAGACAGACCGTTGTGGAGGAAACTTGGGGAGACCTTCGTCCAGCAGTGGATTGATAATGGTTGACAATGATGATGATGATGATGATATTAAAAAAAAAATTTTTTTTTTTGGTGCGCTTATTACTTGCATCCATGACTTTGCAGAAACCTATTTCCAAATAGGTCTTTGTGGAAGTGAGAAAATACAGAGTTTTTGCTGGTCCTTGATAAAGCCAAGGCTCAGTATTCTCGACACTTTGTGCATTCAGTTGTTCTTTTTTCTCTTTTTACTCACACCGGTCAATACATAACCTTTTCTATGTTGTACTTGGTATTTGTCAAAAAATTTTTTTTTTGCTTGTTTCTTCTTAATAGAATATATATATATATATATATATATATATATATATATATATATATATATATATATATATATATATATCATCATCATCATCATTGTCAACCATTATCAATCCACTGCTGGACGAAGGTCTCCCCAAGTTTCCTCCACAACGGCCTGTCTTGTGCCAGTCTCCTCCATGTCACTCCCGCATACTTTCGAATTTCATCCACCCATCTCCCATGTGGTCTTCTTCTGGGTCTTTTCCTGTCCCTTGGAATCCAATCTAAAATTTCGGCTGTCCATCGATGATCTGTCCTTCTGGCAGTATGTCCAGCCCATTGCCATTTCAGGGATTTAACTCTGATCATGATGTCTTCCACTCTTGTCATTTTTCGGATCCACGAGTTCCTCTTCTTATCTCTCCTGGTTACACCAAGTATGCACCTCTCCATGCTTCTTTGAGTTGTCTGCAGCCTTTGTATGTCTCTTTTAGTTAAGGTCCACGTCTCTGCACCATACGTAAGCACTGGAAGGATGCATTGATCAAACACTTTTCTTTTAAGACATAATGGCATATTGCTCTTGAAAATTATGCTGTTTCTTCCAAAAGCTCTCCAGGCAAGTTTTGCACGCCGATTAATTTCTTCATCAATGTGACCCTCACTTGATATCTGCTGTCCAAGATAAACGTACGTATCTGTTATCTCCAGCTTTTCTCCATCAATCGATAAATCTTCATTTCTTGTAAAAGCATTGAACATCACTTTTGTCTTCTGAAAGTTCATTTTAATCCCACTTCTTTACTCTTGTCAGCAAGTTCCTGGATCATACTCTGCAGCTCTGATGGGCTAGTTGCAAAAATGATTACGTCATCAGCAAAACGAAGGTGGGTTAGATAATCTCCATTAATCTTTATCCACTTGTTTTCCCAGCTCAGTGACTGAAAAACACCCTCCAATGTGGCATTAAAGAGCTTCGGAGATATGGTGTCACCTTGTCTCACTCCCTTTCCAATTTTTATGTGTGTTGTATTTTCAAACAGCCTAATCTTTGCACTTGCATTTTCATAGATGTTATTAATAATATTAATGTATGCATCTTCAATACCGCAGGTTTTCAGAGCCATTGTAACTGCTGATGGTTTCACCGAATCAAAGGCTTTTTCATAATCGATAAAAACCATGCACAATGGAAGTTCATATTCCCTCGCTCTTTCAATTAGTTCTCTCAGCACATGGATATGATCTATTGTGCTGTAGCCACTTCTGAATCCAGCTTGTTCTCTCGGTTGAGCCATGTCCAGTGTTACCTTCAAGCGGTGTGAAAGAACTTTAGTGAAGATTTTATAAACTACTGATAGGAGGCTGATAGGTCTGTAGTTTCCGAGATCCTCAATGTCACCTTTCTTATGTAGCAGGATCATTGTAGCGGGGTTCCAATCCTCAGGAATCTTTCCTTCATTAAGGCATCGAGTGAAAATTTGGGCGAGAACTGTTTCGATTTCTCCACTTGCTTCTTGTATGATGTCTACAGTAATTCCATCTTCTCCTGGAGCTTTTCCCCGCTTCATGTTCTTGATTGCATGTGCAACTTCTGCTGGAAGGACTGTAGGAACTCTGGTACTGGTATCTTTCATGATGTCTGGAGTGCATGTATCATCCCTTTCATATAATTTGGAGTAGAAATCTTTCACTCTTGTCAAAATTTCACCTCTATTTCTTGTTACAGAACCATCTTCTTTTCTCAGTGCCATAATCTGTTTTCTTCCCTTACTGAGATGTCCCTTTGCTATCTTTAGGCTTTGGTTGTTTTCAATTGCTTTCCTCACTAGTTCACAGTTGAATTTTCTTACGTCTTCGGTGATACTTTTTCGTATTGTCTTGCATAGCTCTATATATTCCACTTTGGAAGTCACATCTTCTTTAGTTGTCCTCATCTCTCTTCTTTTTGCATCAACATTTTCGTTTTTCCTGATAATTTATTTACATGCAACTTGTTCTTAGACCCAGCTAATTTTGTTGCTGTTTCCATAAGAGCTTTGGTTACTTTTCTGTTAACTTCAGAGATGTCCACTTCTTCCGATGTTAGGCCTTCTAAAGCAGAGAACCTGTTCTTCAGTTCCAACTTGAAGGTATTATGGTGTTTTTTAAGGTTGGTTATGTCAATAGATTTTGTTTGTCTTATGAGCTTGCCACGTTCAAGTTTAGTGTTGAAGTGCATCTTACATCTCACCAATCTATGGTCACTACCTGTGTTGAACTTGTTTAGCACACTGCAGTCTTCTATGATGAATTTTTTGTTACACATAATAAAATCAATTTCACTTGTCGTCCCATTTGGATGTCTCCATGTCCATTTCCTGTGTGGCTTTTTCTTGAAGAAGGAGTTCAAGATGAAAAACCCTTCTGCCTCTGCAAACTCAACGAGAGTATTTCCACGCTGGTTTCTGTTGCCGTGACCGAATTTACCTACTGAAGTTTCATTCTGTTGCCGTTGCCCTATTTTTGCATTGAAATCTCCCATAATTATTTTCAAATGCTGCTTACCTTTATTATTTAGATGACAAATTTCCTCATAAAATTCTTCAATTTCTTCTTCAGGATGACTTGTGGTGGGTGCATAAGTTTGAATAATCTGAGCCTGGTATCTTCTCGATAGTTGGATAACGAGTCGTGCAGCTCTGTCAGAGGAACTTTCAGCTTCTACCACTTTATCCTTCAGTTTCTTGTTTATTATAAATCCAACACCACTAGTTCTGCCAGTATCTGTCCCACGATAGTAGAAGAGATGTCCACTTTTCAGTTCGATGAGATCTTCTCCTTTTCTCCTTACCTCACTTAGCCCCACGATGTCCCACTTGATCCTTTGTAGTTCCTCTTCCAATTCAAGAAGCCTTGAATCAGAAGATAGGGAGCGTCCATTGTACGTTGCCAAGGTCAGCATCAGATGGCAGCCTAGTCCGGTCCTCCGGGGATTCTTAGCACCCTCTGCCTTCATGTCGCACTGGCCGCTGCCTTATATATATATATATATATATATATATCATCATCATCATCATCATTGTCAACCATTATCAATCCACTGCTGGACGAAGGTCTCCCCAAGTTTCCTCCACAACGGTCTGTCTTGTGCCAGTCTCCTCCATGTCACCCCTGCATACTTTCGAATTTCATCCACCCATCTCCCATGTGGTCTTCTTCTGGGTCTTTTCCTGTCCCTTGGAATCCAATCTAAAATTTCGGCTGCCCATCGATGATCTGTCCTTCTGGCAGTATGTCCAGCCCATTGCCATTTCAGGGATTTAACTCTGATCATGATGTCTTCCACTCTTGTCATTTTTCGGATCCACGAGTTCCTCTTCTTATCTCTCCTGGTTACACCAAGTATGCCTGTAACTCTCCATGCTTCTTTGAGTTGTCTGCAGTCTTTGTACGTCTCTTTTAGTTAAGGTCCACGTCTCTGCACCATACGTAAGCACTGGAAGGATGCATTGATCAAACACTTTTCTTTTAAGACATAATGGCATATTGCTCTTGAAAATTATGCTGTTTCTTCCAAAAGCTCTCCAGGCAAGTTTTGTACGCCGATTAATTTCTTCATCAATGTGACCCTCACTTGATATCTGCTGTCCAAGATAAACGTACGTGTCTGTTATCTCCAGCTTTTCTCCATCAATCGATAAATCTTCATTTCTTGTAAAAGCATTGAACATCACTTTTGTCTTCTGAAAGTTCATTTTTAATCCCACTTCTTTACTCTTGTCAGCAAGTTCCTGGATCATACTCTGCAGCTCTGATGGGGTAGTTGCAAAAATGACTACGTCATCAGCAAAACGAAGGTGGGTTAGATAATCTCCATTAATCTTTATCCCTTTGTTTTCCCAGTTCAGTGATTGAAAGACATTTTCCAATGTGGCATTAAAGAGCTTCGGAGATATGGTGTCACCTTGTCTCACTCCTTTTCCAATTTTTATGTGTGTTGTATTTTCAAACAGCCGAATCTTCGCACTTGCATTTTCATAGATGTTATTAATAATATTAATGTATGCATCTTCAATACCGCAGGATTTCAGAGCCATTGCAACTGCTGATGGTTTCACCGAATCAAAGGCTTTTTCATAATCGATAAAAGCCATGCACAATGGAAGTTCATATTCCCTCGCTCGTTCAATTAGTTCTCTCAGCACGTGGATATGATCTATTGTGCTGTAGCCACTCCTGAATCCAGCTTGTTCTCTCGGTTGAGCCATGTCCAGTGTTACCTTCAAGCGGTGTGAAAGAACTTAAGTGAAGATTTTATAAACTACTGATAGGAGGCTGATAGGTCTGTAGTTTCCGAGATCCTCAATGTCACCTTTCTTATGTAGCAGGATCATTGTAGCGGTGTTCCAATCCTCAGGAATCTTTCCTTCATTAAGGCATCGAGTGAAAATTTGGGCGAGTACTGTTTCGATTTCTCCACTTGCTTCTTGTATGATGTCTACAGTAATTCCATCTTCTCCTGGAGCTTTTCCTCGCTTCATGTTCTTGATTGCATGTGCAACTTCTGCTGGAAGGACTGGAGGAACTCTGGTACTGGTATCTTTCATGATGTCTGGAGTGCATATATCATCCCTTTCATATAATTTGGAGTAGAAATCTTTCACTCTTGTCAAAATTTCGCCTCTATTTCTTGTTACAGAACCATCTTCTTTTCTCAGTGCCATAATCTGTTTTCTTCCCTTACTGAGATGTCCCTTTGCCATCTTTAGGCTTTGGTTGTTTTCAATTGCTTTCCTCACTAGTTCACAGTTGAATTTTCTTACGTCTTCAGTGATACTTTTTCTTACTGTCTTGCATAGCTCTATGTATTCCACTTTGGAAGTCACATCTTCTTTAGTTGTCCTCATCTCTCTTCATTTTTGCATCAACATTTTGGTTTTTCCTGATAATTTGTTCACATGCAACTTGTTCTTAGACCCAGCTAATTTTGTTGCTGTTTCCATAAGAGCTTTGGTTACTTTTCTGTTAACTTCAGAGATGTCCACTTCTTCCGATGTTAGGCCTTCTAAAGCAGAGAACCTGTTCTTCAGTTCTAACTTGAAGGTATTATGGTGTTTTTTAAGGTTGGTTATGTCAATAGATTTTGTTTGTCTTATGAGCTTGCCACGTTCAAGTTTAGTGTTGAGGTGCATCTTACATCTCACCAATCTATGGTCACTACCTGTGTTGAACTTGTTTAGCACACTGCAGTCTTCTATGACGAATTTTTTGTTACACATAATAAAATCAATTTCACTTGTCGTCCCATTTGGATGTCTCCATGTCCATTTCCTGTGTGGCTTTTTCTTGAAGAAGGAGTTCAAGATGAAAAACCCTTCTGCCTCTGCAAACTCAACGAGAGTATTTCCACGCTGGTTCCTGTTGCCGTGACCGAATTTACCTACTGAAGTTTCATTCTGTTGCCGTTGCCCTATTTTTGCATTGAAATCTCCCATAATTATTTTCAAGTGCTGCTTACCTTTATTATTTAGATGACAAATTTCCTCATAAAATTCTTCAATTTCTTCTTCAGGATGACTTGTGGTGGGTGCATAAGTTTGAATAATCTGAGCCTGGTATCTTTTTGAAAGTTGGATAACAAGTCGTGCAGCTCTGTCAGAGGAACTTTCAACTTCTACAACTTTATCCTTCAGTTTCTTGTTTACTATAAATCCAACACCACTAGTTCTGCCAGTATCTGTCCCACGATAGTAGAAGAGATGTCCACTTTTCAGTTCGATGAGATCTTCTCCTTTTCTCCTTACCTCACTTAGCCCCACGATGTCCCACTTGATCCTTTGTAGTTCCTCTTCCAATTCAAGAAGCCTTGAATCAGAAGATAGGGAGCGTCCATTGTAAGTAGCCAAGGTCAGCATCAGATGGCAGCCTAGTCCGGTCCTCCGGGGATTCTTAGCACCCTCTGCCTTCATGTCGCACTGGCCGCTGCCTTGGCCAGGTACATTCCAGCTGCCGGAGACTGAGGGCCAAGATTTAAGTTGTGGAATCATTTTGGAGGGGTTTGGCCATAACTCACCACGCTGGCCAAGCGGGTTGGTGAGTGTGGGATAGAATTTCCTCTAATCCCGATGGTATAGTTATACCGCTATTGGCGGTCGTCAGAGCCCCTTTAGTGGGAACAGGATGCACCACGAGAAGGCGGGGTTGACATTTGTCAAGGAGAGGCTGTGATGTTACGCATCACCTGACCTTACATCCCATATATATCATAATCATCATCATCATCATTGTCAACCATTATCAATCCACTGCTGGACGAAGGCCTCCCCAAGTTTCCTCCACAACGGTCTGTCTTGTGCCAGTCTCCTCCATGTCACTCCCGCATATTTACGAATTTCATCCACCCATCTCCCATGTGGTCTTTTTCTGGGTCTTTTCCTGTCCCTTGGAATCCAATCTGAAAATTTCGGCTGTCCATCTATGGTCTGTCCTTCTGGCAGTATGTCCAGCCCATTGCCATTTCAGGCATTTATATATCCTGTTGAAAAACACCCCCTGGAATGCTGTTCATGAATGGCAGCACAACAGGTTGAATCACCAGACCGACGTACAACTGTGCCGTCAGGGTGCGTGGGGTAACCACGAGAGTGCTCCTGCTGTCATAGGAAATTGCTCCCCAGACCATAACTCCAGGTGTAGGTCCAGTGTGTCTCGGCCACAGACAGGTTGGTTGCAGGCGCTCACCTGGCCTCCTTCTAACCAACACACGGCCATCACTGGCACCCAGGCAGAACCGGCTTTCATCAGAAAACACAACAGATCTCCACTCCATCCTCCAATGAGCTCTTCTAGCTTGACACCACTGATGTCGCAAACGGCAGTGGTTTGGAATAAGTGGAATGCACGCTACAGGGCGCCTGGCTCGGAGCTGTCCTTCAAGTAACCGATTTGTAACCGTTCGTTGTGTCACTGTGGTGGCAACTGCAGCTCGAATTGCTGCCGCAGACGCGGTACGATGCGCCATGGCCATACGCCGTACACGGCTGTCTTCCCTCTCAGTAGTGCCACGTGGCCGGCCGGAACCCGGTCTTCTTGAGGCAGTACCTTTCCTTGACCACCGCTGCCAACAATCATGCACGGTGACTACATTCCTGCCAAGTCGTTCTGCAATATTGCAGAAAGAAAATCCACCTTCTCGTAGCCCTATTACACGACCTCGTTCAAACTTTGTGAGCTGTTGATAATGGCTTCTTCGTCTTCTTAAAGGCATTCTTGACTAACATTAACACACTACGTCGAATCTCAACGATAACTAACGCTCACGAACGTTACAGCGCGTATTTACAGCAAACCTGCTTTGCATGTTCCGAGGGGCGCTACTAGCGCCACACGTATGCGCCGAGCGCGAAATTTGCATAGACGTCATCTTACAGATGTACTGTCACCGCCTACCCATATATATATATATATATATATATATATATATACACACACAAACACTGACGGGGGAAAAAATCCCAACACCAAGAAGGGGTTGTGTTAGATAAACGACAGTTGGTAGGCGGTGACAGTACATCTGTAAGATGACGTCTATGCAAATTTCGCGCTCGGCGCATACGTGTGGCGCTAGTAGCGCCTCGGAACATGCAAAGCAGGTTTGCTGTAAATACAGCGCTGTAACGTTCGTGAGCGTTAGTTATCGTTGAGATTCGACGTAGTGTGTTAATGTTAGTCAAGAATGCCTTTAAGAAGACGAAGAAGCCATTATCAACAGCTCACAAAGTTTGAACGAGGTCGTGTAATAGGGCTACGAGAAGGTGGATTTTCTTTCTGCAATATTGCAGAACGACTTGGCAGGAATGTAGTCACCGTGCATGATTGTTGGCAGCGGTGGTCAAGGAAAGGTACTGCCTCAAGAAGACCGGGTTCCGGCCGGCCACGTGGCACTACTGAGAGGGAAGACCGCCGTGTACGGCGTATGGCCATGGCGCATCGTACCGCGTCTGCGGCAGCAATTCGAGCTGCAGTTGCCACCACAGTGACACAACGAACGGTTACAAATCGGTTACTTGAAGGACAGCTCCGAGCCAGGCGCCCTGTAGTGTGCATTCCACTTATTCCAAACCACTGCCGTTTGCGACATCAGTGGTGTCAAGCTAGAAGAGCTCATTGGAGGATGGAGTGGAGATCTGTTGTGTTTTCTGATGACAGCCGGTTCTGCCTGGGTGCCAGTGATGGCCGTGTGTTGGTTAGAAGGAGGCCAGGTGAGCGCCTGCAACCAACCTGTCTGTGGCCTAGACACACTGGACCTACACCTGGAGTTATGGTCTGGGGAGCAATTTCCTATAACAGCAGGAGCACTCTCGTGGTTATCCCACGCACCCTGACGGCACAGTTGTACGTCGGTCTGGTGATTCAACCTGTTGTGCTGCCATTCATGAACAGCATTCCAGGGGGTGTTTTTCAACAGGATAACGCTCGCCCGCATACCGCTGTTGTAACCCAACATGCTCTACAGAGTGTCGACATGTTGCCGTGGCCTGCTGGATCACCAGATCTTTCACCAATCGAGCACGTATGGGACATCATTGGACGACAACTCCAGCGTCACCCCAACCAGCATTAACCGTCCCTGTATTGACCGACCACGTGCAACAGGCATGGAACTCCATCCCACAAACTGACATCCAGCACCTGTACGACACAATGCATGAAAGTTTGCGTGCTTGCATTCAACATTCTGGCGGTTACACCGGTTATTAATGTATCAGCATTTCACATTTAAAATGGCTCTTCTCGCACTTACATTAAGCTGTGATCTTGAAACCTTAATCAATTAAATATGTTACCTATACAAATGTATTGCCGTCATTTCATTCCGCTACAACTATTTTTTCGTGGTGTTGGGATTTTTTTCCGTCAGTGTATATATATATATATTCCAACACTGGAAAAACTGCTGACAGTTAAGTCCAGAATGAAAGAAAAATGCTTTGAACAACAATGGAAGGTATAGACCTTGATAATCTATAACCTAACAAAGAACGTTTAAAATTCGAAATACCTTGATAAGAAGCATAAATTAAGAAACATCAATTGACCTATTCCTCCCGTGTAGTCGTACCCATACTAGTTTTAACTGCTGTATTGCAGTCATCTTTTTCTGCCATGACCACTTTCATGCCTGATGTCAGTAGAAAAACTTGTCATTTTTCAGTGGGAGAATGTGTAAATATGAAAGAGATGATCGCATATTGCAAGGTAAGAATTTTTAAAGGAACCTTAATATGAGTGCTCATGAATTTATCTTCTAATTTTCAGGTATATGGCAACTGCTGGCATTGATCGTATAATGAAAATATGGGATGTAAGAACTTACAAATGTTTGCAGTCCTATAAACTTGGTGGTGCAGCAGGTCATTTGAATTTCAGCCAGCGAGGTCTTCTGTCTGTTGGTATTGGAAATGTAGTGGAGGTAAGTTTCAAAGATCATTAAAAATATTTTATGTTCCTTTTTCTTTCAGATCATAGTATTTATGTTGACTGTATGTAAATGCAGGTGTGCAAAAGTCTATATGTGCTGAATTGTGACTATTGCAGAAAGTTTTGTGTTAAAACTGTATTTAAAATGTGTTCAGACTGAGGTTATGCGTCATTAATAAGCAGTGAGTACCTTATGTGCTCTAATTTATGCACTGTGTTGTCATCACATAGTTCCTTGTGGCTGGTGTTGGAATTTTTGGCATTGGAAACCAGTTTCTAAAGTGACAAAGGTATGAAACTAATTTAAATTGTAAAAAACTGGGTAAAGTTGTCAAAAATTCCAAGAAAAAAAACCCTTACATACTGCTTGTAAACAATTTATTAGCATTAATAGATTCAAACTCATCTACATTTTTTTCTTGCAGATTTTGTGACAGGGGAAGAAAGTGCTATTTTTGTAAACTTTTAATTTTTTTTTCATACGCACAAAATCAGTCATTTTAATATGAAACTATGCAATTATTACTAATCACAAATATAATAGTCTGTCTCATCGTTTCCTCTGAGTATAGAATAGCACATCACTGGTTTTGTACATTTATTAACACCTTAACGATTTTATAGATAGTTTAGAGCAGTGGTCTTAAACTCATAGCCCGGCACCAACTGTTTTGTGGCCCGCATGAATGATTACAAAATAAAAACGAATCACCCTTTTTTTCAAGTGTATCATTAAATATTAAATATAATATAAACATATCTTTTTTAATCAGGTAAGTGCATCAGTGTGGGGGATTAGCCCACAGCTGACGGTTCCAGTTGATCATTCAACCTAAGGATTCTGGAACAAAACCCAGTGAGTTGGGGTCTTTTCGCCATGTCACACAGTACTAGCTGGCACCTCTCCAAGATTCACAGAGGCCCTTGTTGCTGTTTTGTGTGCCATTGTTCCTACGGAGCGCCCCGAGGAGGCAAACCCATCTCTCACTAAGTTCATCACACGAGTGTTAGTTGTTGACACTCGTGCGATGCGAGGTGCGGATGTAGGTTCTGATCATTACTTGGTAGTGTCACGAGTGAAACTGAATGTTGATTAAAGAAATAGGAAGAGGCCCAGGATGGAAATAATAAAGGTTGAAAGGCTCCATAAAAAGCATCAGCATTACTATGAATTACTCAGAAAACGACTGAATGAGTTGAAGTCTTGTGAGAGGGATGTAGAAAAGAAGTGGTAATGTTTTAAGAACTGTGTTGTAACTGCTGCTGTAGAGGTCTGTGTGGCACCACAATAGTGGGTAACAATAGAGGTGGTGCTTGGTGGAATAATGAGATTGATGAGGCAGTAAAGAGAAAGAAGGAAGCCTATTTGGGGATGTTGCAAGGCAGAGTTTCTGTGGATAAATATCGCTGGCTGTAAGAAGCGTGAAGCCGCTAAGCTGGTTCACCAGATTGGAAGGAGAAGGTGGAATGGCATGAATTGGCTTTTTGGAAAAATAAGGAAGTCTTTCTGGAACTACATGGGACTCAGAAAAAATAGGGGAAACAAAGTTGTAAGTTGTGTGAAGAATAGGATTGGGGAAATGATATGGGAGCCCAGTGAGTTAAGTGAAAGATGGGGTGAATACTTCTGCGAGTTATTAGATCAAGAAAGCAAAGGTGATTCTGAGGCAGAAGCAGATGATGTCACAGTGAAGGATGGAAGCACAGGAGGGATTTCAAGAGAAGAGGTGTGTAAAGCTCTAAAATCTCTTCAAAATGATAAGGCTCTGGGAGTTGATAGCATAACTGCCGAGATGTTGAAATATGGTGGTGACTCTGTAATTGACTGGCTAACTGAAATTTGCCAGTTGTGCTGAAAGTTAGGAATGGTCCCTTGGGATTGGAAGGATGCTATCGTTGTTCCCTTGTGTAAGGGAAAAGGTGATCAAACTGATTGCAAGAACTATCATGACATTAGCTTACTGAGTGTGCCAGGGAAAGTGTTTGGTAAGGTCATTGTTGAAAAAGTACGGTGTCTTACATCAGAAAAAGTGTGGGATGTTCAGAGTGGCTTTATACCTGGTAAGGGCTGCATTAACCACATTTTTGCATTACGCATGATGATTGAAAAGTATCTGGCTGTTGGGAAGAAAGTTTTTGCTGCCTTTATAGATTTAGAGAAAGCTTACAATCAAGTAAATAGGACACTTTTGTGGAAGGTATTGAATGAATATGGTGTTACTGGGAATCTGCTTAATAGGGTAAAAGCCATGTATGCTGGTAGTAGAGCTTGTGTACGAGTGAATGGTGTTTTATCAAAATGGTTATCTATTGGTGCAGGAGTCAGACTGGGTTGTGTAATGTCACCATGGCTGTTTAATATATTTATGGATGCATGCATGCGCGATACCAAAATAGATAATACTGATTTATGTCTTGGTGATATCCATGTGTGCAGATTTTTGTATGCTGATGACACTGTCCTGTTGGCAGAGAGCAAAAGTGAGTTGCAGAATATGTTGTCCCGGATGTACGAAGTTTGCTTGAGATTCAAACTGAGACATAAGGGAAAAACCAAATTTGTGGTTTTTGAGAGAGGAACTGTTAGCACTGAATGTAGTGTAAGTCTAAATGACACAGTGATTGACCAGTTGAGCGAGTTTGTGTATTTAGGAAGCATGTTTGACCGAGAGAACAAATTGGATGATGAAAATAATAGGTGAGTGAATTTCCTATTGAAAGTCATGGCTGCTCTGGGAGGTTTTCACAGGAATGATGGGTTCTCAAGTGAGTTCTGCATGGCTGTGTATGAAAGTGTAATTGTTCCCACTCTGATGTAGGGCAGTGAAACCTGGATACTACAGAAGAAACATAGAAGTCATTTGTGTGCTAGAGAAATGCATTACTTACGGGGTTTGTGGCAAGACACGTTCTGATTGTGTGAGGAATGAAGATGTATTGTAGTTGTGTGATGTGAAGCGAAATGTTGTTAGCAAGGTGGAGACCAATATGCTTCGGTGGTTTGGCCATGTTGAAAGAATGAGTAATGAAATGCTTACTAAGAAAATCTGTTTAGCCCAAGTGGCAGGAAGGAAAGGCAGAGGAAGGCCAAGGAAGTCATTAGGAGGATCAGATTCAGGAGTGTCTGCATGAGAAAAAAATTATGAGTATGAAGTATAGAAAATCTTGTGTACGGCGTGTGATGGAAGTGAGTAAAGCCCGAGTTGTATGTCAAGATCGCTGTAAATGAAGAAGTTTGATATGGCAACAGTAAGTAAAAATTATCTGGTAGTTTGTATTTCTTTTTGGAGCTAACCTCTGAATCTCAGAGAACATCTTAGTGATATGTATGTATGTATGTATGTATGTATGTATGTATGTATGTATGTATGTATGTATGTATGTATGTATATAAAAATAGTAATGTTTAGCAAAGCCATCCTCTTTATAAGTAACAAGTTTATTTACGATAAATATAACTGTATTAAGCATGCATATTAGTGTTACGTCGAAAGGAATGTGAAAATGATATAGGTAAACCCCATGTACTGTCTGAATCCAAAAGCACTGGCCGCCATGTGTACAGAAGGGACGTCATCTGAAAAGGGATTATTATTTGCACAGAATTGAAATGAAGCACTGGCAACACTGATCGGCCTTCAAAAGCTCTCTCCCACTCAGCTGGTGGCTAGTTTTGTCCAGCTGCATCAGTTGCTTCTCACGCTGTTTTTCTATTAAAGTTGATTTGTGGGATTTTATTTTTACCATATCCTGTAGTAAAATCATAAACTACATTTGCTCCAGAAGCTTAAATCACAAGCAGTTTACTGCTTTTTTCAAAGATATTGGGTTTGAGCATAGTGATATTTTGTATCACTCTCATGTAGGGTGGCTTAGCTGTGGATGAGTGTTGAAATAATTTTGGTATTTGAGAGATGAAATAAAGATGTTACTTGAAAGTAAAGATCAAGATGTCTCACTTTTTGGTAATTTCATGATCTGGCATTCAGCACAGATATAACTGGATACTTAAACAATTTGAATATCAAACTGCAAAGCCAAAATAAGCTAGTGGCTGATATTATTGATAATGTCAACTCATTTCAGAGGAAACTTCAGCTTTGGGAAGCTCAACCCAGTGCAGAAATTCTTGCTCACTTTCCCACGTTTTTAAAAGCTTCAGCTGAAGAAGGAGAAATGAGCTTTGTTGAATTTTCTACAAATGTAGCTATGTTAAGAGGATTTCAGCAGGTGGTTTGAATGTTTCAAAGACATGGAAAATATTTTCAATATATTCAAGTTTCCATTTTCTTACAATGCTGACAATGCGCCTGAAAAACATCAGTTTGAAAGAATAGACTTTTAATGTGATTATTTCCTAAGAGAAAACTTCAACAGCTGCAATGTAATTGAGTTTTACCAGTTAGTTTCAAAAGACAAGTGTAAGCATTCCTAACCTAGCTGCACAAGTTATGTCTGTGTGCGGAACAACATACTCACGTGACAGTTGTTTTCAAGAATGAACCAAGTAAAATGTCTTGAAAGGAACAGGTTAAGTGACAGTCACTTATGCTCACTTTTAAAAGTAGCATGTTCAAAGGATATTATTCCAAATATGGATAAGTTAGTGACAGAAAAGTGAGCCCAAGTTTCTGCTCAGAACATGTAATATTTTCTGTACCGTGTACCATATTCAGTTGGTAAAAAGTGATTGTTTTCAGTGATTTTTTTTGAAGCATTTATTTTACTATGTACCGATAATTAAAAATAATGTTAGACTCTAGTGCCAAGCCATAGGTGTAGTTTTGTAAAGTTTATATTTATTCATAAGAAATGTATTAATATTCATGCAGCCCCCTAAGTTCCGTCAAAACCGGAAAGTGTCCCTTTCAAAGGTCCGAGTTTGAGACCGCTGGTTTAGAGTGTATAATGCCAAAGTTAGAAAATATTCTTTTTGTAAGGCAGAGTTGGCAGGACTTGATAGGTAAATCATTGCTATTTGAACAATTTGAGAAGCAGGACCAGTCTTAAAATCTTGGCACTTGGACATTTTTTTTTTTTTACCAGATTGCAGGACTGGTTATCTTTCCAATTCCACTGAAATAATATGGAGGGAATGATGCTTCCTCAGCTTCACAAGAAATCAACAGAGGCAAGCATCCACTATGTACAGGCAGATTCTTAATGTGTGCTGGTTAACTCTTCACCCTTTTTAGTATGCTAGTTAACCCTTTCTCTTTTTGTATGTTGGTTAATGCTGGATTTTCTTTTTTTTTTTTTTTTTTTTTTTTTTCTATTCTTGAGGTTTGCATTTCTAGGAGGCTTTTGAAGTCTCAGTGTAGAACTGTAAGGTAACAAGGAAAGTAGGGTGGAGATAGCCAAAAACTTGTTAATAAAGATTCAAGTCTTTGTAATCTTAATGTGAAAAAAATGTAGCACTATGGGATTTTAGTCATTTCTTAATTAAAGTATGATTTTTCATTTCTGGCACAGGAAAAAGTAAATGAGAATTGTGATTGCATAATAGGAAGTTTTACTATTTCAAAACCTTGTTACAGGCACTGTACTGCTCACATTTAAAATCAGGTATCTCATACATGCTATTTTAAAATGCCATTTTTAAATTAAAGTGAGGTTTTTGACTGGAGTTTTTGACCTGACAGTTTAGACCGTGATTAAAACCATCAAAAACTTGCCAACCCTGCTTGTGGTTAGTATGCTGGCAACTCAAGCTTGGTCCTGTGTTCAAACCTTGATGAAGCTTAAGTGTAGTTTTTGGCCTTTTGATTCTCTCCTTCCTTGGGACCACAGTTCAATTTGATGTTAATAGGAATCACTGAACTACAAAAGGGAATGGGAAAAGATTATCTTGGGGAGCTCCATTTTCCCAGAATGTGTAAAATTTTGGATTTATAGTGCCCTCACTTCAATAGCTAGTGACTGCAGAAATGAGCAAGTATTAAAAATTAAGAATACACACCTAAGTTATGCAAATTTTGTTAGAAAGCAAGGGAGTTGACAACTGGTAACTTCAGTGTTTCTCAATCTCTGTCAAGATGAAACCAGTAACAGATCTTTAATTGTTTGTTAGTTTACAAATTTTGCAGCCATCTGCCAAAAGTCCATCTTAACAGGTGCAATGCTCTTTTTGCTTCCAATTAAGTTAACATGATTGCATCATGCATTTTGATGTTCTTATACTTGTTTCTTATTTACATGTTTTTGTCCAGTTTACTTCGTCTGGGGAACTGAAGTTGATGGTAATAGCCCAGTGAAACTGTTCTTCACATTTCTAAGTTACATAGAAAGCACCCAGCAATTTTTCATAGGGTTTACACTGAGAGGAGGAAGGTTTAGATGTAACTACCTATAAGACTTTAGTGTCGCATATCAAAAACGAAGTTAAAATATTCAAAGCAAACAGAATATAAATTGTGAATTTGCTTGTAACACTTACTGGTCATCCATGTAACACCTCTCAGAAAACATGAAAATTTCGGTAGAAAGGTCATTTCACGTAATATGAAGAAACCAATAATGAAGAAAATTTCACGCATGATTTATTACGTACTAAACTTTAGGAATAGTCAGATTTGTAAGATCTTTCAGCTGCAGCATCAGCCTTGTTCACACTAAAAGCAAGCACCGACATGGTTGACATTGTTTCTTTAGCTGTTGCCAGCAGATATTTCCAAATTATCGGAATATTGAAGGGTGCGTCCGAATTGCAAGAGTTTTTATTGAAGATAATTTCAATGCTTTCTCTGTAGGGCAATGAAAATTTGTTTGAGAAGGGTTCAATCCTTTTGTTACAATTCCAGTTTGGAGAGGCAGAGGTATCTTCAATAGTCAGAAGAGAAAGTGCAGAAGTCAGAAGACTTTTTCTGACATCTCTTTTATGTTCCAAAATTCTGCAGTTTATTGTACGAAAGGTATTACCAGTATAACATTTATTGCCTGAGGAAGTAGACACAGAGATGAGGAATACCCCAGGACAGTCTAAAGGATCAAGAGGATTTCTGTCTTTAGATATTGATTGGATGGTAGTGGGAAGAGGATTGTTGTTGAGCCTGTAACCAAAACTTTTGGTTACAGGCTCAACAACAATCCTCAAGAATGATGGTAGGGGAATGATGGTAGGGGATTGAACCAATAAAGGAAAGGGACAATTTCTGCAGAGGAGAAAGGTGACGGACAAATTGATTGGCACCAAACATTTTTGATAATTCTAAGGGGAAACTGATGGTTTGTGGCAGTTTCTTGGATGATTGCATACTCCTTTTGTAATGAGTGGGGTTCATTGCAAATGACATTTGTGCGGTGAACGAGTGATTTTAGAGCAGCAAGCTTATAGGCAAGAGCAGTATTAGAGTAAAATGGGATGATGTTTGTGGATTAGGTGGGTTTTCTGTAGACAGATGTGTGGAGTTTGTTATTGATTCTAGTTATTTGTACATTCAAGAAATTAATTCAGTTATTGTTTTCAAGATTGAAAGTGAAATTAATGGTGGGGAATTTTCTAGAGATAGAAGAGGTGAGATTGTGCAAGTTTTTTAGGTCATAAGGCCAGATTTCCAATAACCTGGGGCTACTGGCATACCATGCACATTCAACACACAGTGAGTATTAAGAATGGTTCAGAGCAACTCAGCCGACCTGGAATATATTGTACAACCATCTTGTTGGAATGCAGGTGTTCTAACCATGAGGCTACTCGTGACCGTCACATTTTAGTTGTGTAAAGCTTTATAAATGGGTTGGTAGAATTAGTAATTTTCTGTCATTTTATTGTAGGTAAGGTACCTGAAATAGAATAATCAACATCATATTTTTGAGGATATCTTAATGTGTAATATGTTTTGTTACTTTTTGTGTGTGTGTGTGTGTGTGGGGGGGGGTGGCTAGGCCATTGTGCATGCTAGGACTTTTGGAGATTTGGACTAAAGTTAGAAGGTATTATTTAATTTAGACTGTGTAGTTTAAAGATGGTCAACTTTGCAAGAGTAAGCTGAAATTACAAGCTCCAGAAGCAGTAATTTGACATGAAAAGGCACAGAAGACTTTGCAAAACTGCTGCAATTGAATTTCTTCCCCCTCCCCTTGCCAAATAAATTGTTAAGATCATTCCTAAATTATTTTTCTTTGATTCATGTGGGCTTAGAGAAGCATGTTCATGGATTTGCTGTTCATTGTAGTCAAATGTTTCTCAGTGTACATGGATCAGCTGCTGTTTTCAAAGGTATCTGACAGTCACATCTGCTGAGTTTCTCTGTTTGGTGATGCAAGAGACACAGGAGAAAAATAATTGGTACTAGGGCTCTGCAGAGCAAAGCAGTGAACTAGTCTTCCTGCTGAAAATCACCATTATTCAGAAATGACATCTAATTGCCCTAGTCGAAACTCTCAGAATTATTTTTCTTTCAGTTGCAACTAAGAGAAACAATTTGTAAAGTATCTGCTGCTTATATCTGTAATATCTTTCAATAAAAGATGGGAACCAGTCACAGATTCGTAACTTTGCTTTGTCTGAGTTGTGGAAATATCACAATCCACTTCCCCCAGTGATTTCAGTGGTACACCTGATGTTTAAGTTTAAGTCAGAAAACCTTGAGCAATTAAAAGTATTGAAAACCTTGTATACGAATCATGTTTTAGAATGTTCCTGTGATTAACTTTTGTGTTATGCAAGAGTAATTATATAATGCTTCAAATTTTGCTACTTTACATTAATGTGAGAAGATGTAATTCTCCAAACATCATAGCAGATTAAATGTTGAGTGTGACAGTATGTTGCATCTACCTGTTACCCTCTCACTAACTGAACCTTTTTCCCTTTCAGCCTAAGGAGAGTGTGGCTGTGATGCCTACACAGCTGCTCTCCATTTGGATGTAACAACCTTGTTTGAAGACGTGTTGTAACAATAGGTTAACCATTGTTGTCATTTACTATATCTCACGTTATGTATAATATTGTCCTAGTGCAGGATGCATTTTTGCCAAGAGGTTTTGCTTTAAACAGTTATTATCAATATTAAGATGAATTCGTAGATGTCAATTGCGTAATTACTTACTTTTGGGTTAGGTTTCAGTGCATCCGGCCGTAGGACAACATTATATATTATAACGTGAGATGCAGTAAATGACAACAATGGTTAACGTATTGTTACAATACGAACTTATGCCACTAATATCTATGGCTAATGGCCACATTTGGCCATAAAGGTATAATAACGTGTTTGAAGACTTTGTATGATATGTAAGTGCAACAATTCTCTGTGTTTCATGTTTTTCAGTCATAATTAAGTTATTTTACCCCTTGATAAATGTTAAATCAACTTAATTTATATATACCAGTTGGTGGTAGAATTTATCTTTTTAGTCAAAAGCATTAAAAACTGCAAGTTTTGTTTTTCAGTGCTTCAATTTATGAAAGAAAATGCCTCAGCATAATGTTTGTCAAGCTGATTTGCACATGTGTTAAGCATAATGTGTATCACAAGTATGATAAAAAATACACTTTTGTGATCATATATTTGAGAAACAAATTTTTCTGAAGAAATAGTTCTTTGTTTATACATGGTTTGTACTTAATGCTATGTGCCTCTGCACACATCCACAATCACCAAATCATGGGTAGAGGAATATTCCACAGATTATTGGCATATTTTCACTGAATTCCATGTATGTACTTCATTCAGAAAACTTGAAAAATTCCACATGTCCTGGAGCGGGAATCGAACTTGCACCTCCCGAGTTCCGGTTGAGCATGCTAGTCATTACACTACCCAGGACAAAGAAATTCCAAGCAACTGAACATATACATATATACACTCAAGTGCCAGAAAAACTGGCACACCAGTCTAATACTTGGTAGGTCCCCCACGGGAGCGCAGGACTGCAGAAATAGGACGGGGCATGGACTGCACTAGCTTCTGGAAATATGCTGTAGGCAATGCACACCATACTTCCTTCAGAGCGTTTCACAATTTGGATGTATTCCGAGGTCTCAGATTCCTGTGTTTGATAGCACATTGTATGGCATCCCAAATGTGTTCTATCACATTCAGATCTGGGGACTTGGGTGGAAATGGCAACACCCCGAACTCAGATAAATGCTCCTCTAACCATAATGTGGCATCCCGACACTTGTGTGGAGGTGCATTGTCCTGTTGGAACAGGCACAACCCATCAGCATGAATGTAGGCCATGAACGGGTGTACCTCCTCAGAAAGGATTCACATATAGCGTTGTCCAGTCACAGACATTTGTAGACGTACCAGGGGTCCCAGTGAAGTCCAGCTAAACACACCCCATACCATTATGGACCCCCCACCAGCTGGTACAGTTCCTGTTGACAGGCGGGATCCATGGCTTCATGGGGTTTGCGCCACACACGAATCCTTCCATCTGCCCGATACAGTTGAAAACGCAACTCGTCAGACCAGGCTACTTGTTTCCAGTCATCAAGTGTCCAGTGGCTGTGTTGCCATGCCCAAGCGAGGCGCATAGCTCTGTGTCATGCACCCATCAAGGGGACTTGAGTGGGGCGTCGGCTCCCAAAGCCCATGTCGTGCAGGGTATGTTGCACAGTCCGGACGTGGATGCTTGTTGAGGCTCCAGCACTGAATTCCGATGAAACCTGCAAGAGTGTTGCACGCCTATCACATGAAACGATTCTTGACAGCCAACAATGGTCACGTTCACCCAATGTGTTTTTACGGCCACTCTGGTATCGTAGGTTGGAGGTTTTGCTGGAATTCTTGTAGTCATGGTACACCCTTGCAATGGTCGTCTGTGAAAATCCGAACTTCGTTCCTACCTCCGAAATACTTTGGCCCATCTCACGAGCACCAGCTATGACACTGCATTGAAAATCGCTTAAATCGTTATTACTTGTCATTCTCATGCTGAAAACAGCTCTGACAGCTGGCAAGGATGTTTATCGCTTTATATACGCACTGGCGGATGCAACCGAGTATGCGCATAGGGGACATTGCTATGTATTTTGCATAAGCTCGTCTGTACCAGTTTTTCTGGCACTTCAGTGTATATATGTATATGATAACCATCAGATTTGCACTAGATGATGCAGTTCCTGCCTCATTGTAGCATCTCACGACCTTTTCTCACATCCCATAGAATACAGTGAAAATATGCTAATAATAATCGATGGAATATTCCTCTAGCCATGATTTGGTGATTGTGGATGTGTGCGGAGGCACATAGAACTTATGTGATATTAAAAGTAAGTATGCTAGTTCATTGTAGAAGAAAATGAAAGATAACTTTTTAAAGGCAGGTAAAAGAACAACACAAAAGACTTCAGCATGTATTTTCCACATTTCTTGATCTGAAATCACTTCATGGCTTCTTAAGTATTGCAAATTCAGTTAAATGTATTAATTAAAGTGTGTTCAAGATGTACATATAAAAGTAATTGTTAGCTTTATTAGTTTTAGTAACCCCATCAGAATATCCAACTTTGTTCCTTCTGTTATGTTTGTTTATTTTGGACTGATTAATATAAAAAACTTGTACTTACGTATTAAACCGAGGACCTCAGCAGAGACCCACGACGATCATTGTTCCGAACTTCATTATGGACTCGTGACGTCACGTGAGAACTTCATTTAATATATCATTCAAATTTTTTTTTTTTTTTTCTCGTTCTTAGTTTGTTTCACATTCTGTGTGCTTCTATCGTTAATTGCTAATGCTGTTTAAGTAAGCAAACTTTCGCCATTTTGGGGAAATATGCTGAAAATTTGGGAACTCCCTAACACTAAGGAAGAGGCAGTGAGTTTTTTCAGAGTATAGGAATATTGCCAAGACGGCGTATAACTTCATTTGATATATAATTCGATTCTTTGTTTCGCATTCTGTGTGCTTCTATCGTTAAGTATATGTTAACTTTTGTACGTGTAATTTAGGCAGTATATATATATATTTTTTTTTATTAAACTGTTTTACTCTTGTATGTGTACTTGCCGTGGTTAGATTTGCGCCAAAATCGGTCTCTGCTGAAGTTCTTGGTTTAATACGTTAAGTACCAAAAAATGTGATTTCTAATGTACTTTTTATATGTCTTTTAAGATTTATAAAGACTGCTGCACAAGGACTGCTAGCACACCCTATCTATGCCACAAAGTATCTTGTTCCATTTCTGGCATTCAGTTCTGTCCACATGAAGATGTTTTAGGTATTGGTCATGAGCGTGGTTTTGAAAGTATACTGGTTCCAGGTAATTGTCTTGTATACATTGTGGATGATTAGCATGTGCTTTTATACTGTCATTGAAAAATAATAAGTATGCACTGCTCAGCACAAGTGTTCTGATACAATAGTTCATTTACTTGTTATTTATTTATCATTATGGATACTCTTTTATGTCATGCTATTTTAACTGAAAGGACAAAATTTTATATATGCACAACATTTTTATTACATAGAACTTGAATTCATGCTCAATTTTTACCACCTTGTTATTGTTTGAAAACCTTTCCTGGTGTCTGATGAAAGTAATAATAATAAAAGTAACTCTGGGAACATTACTGTAAATAATTTTTGTTCCTGCATTCATGCAATAAATTTTTAGCATTAATATAAGGGTTTTTTTATCTTTTTAATAATTATATTAGATGGAAAAGTCCTTTAGTTATTTTTATCTATACTGATGAGCTCATTAAAAGAATTTCATGTGGTGGTACATTGAAGTTGGGGTTCATAGTTTCATAGATGCTGATATTAATTTTTTTTAAGAGTCTTTGCTTACACTGTAATTTTAATGAACTGAGCAAGAGATGAGAAGAATTTGAAATTAGAATAAACGCTGGCAATTCTAAACTGAAGCCTAAAAGATAGTGTTTGGTTTAAGAGAAGATGCAAGAAGAGTAAGAGATTTTAATTTATTATATGTGGAAGTAAATGTTCCAGGAAAGCTTAATAAGGAATTGAGCTGCATAATAATGATATTAAAAACTGCAAGGCATCTCATTTGTTGTGCACTTTTTTTTTTTTTTTTTGCTCTTTTAGGATATTAGTTTGTGCATTTTGTAAGTTCCATTTCTCTTACTGATTATGTCAATCAATTTTGGTCCCTCTTTCCAACACCTGGAAAATCTGGTACCTCAAGTATGGGAAGCAGTTGCCATTCTTCTTGTAAGTCACTCCCATACTGGCTACAAAATGCTTATCTGATCTTTCTCCCCTCCATTTAGACTCTAAAGGCATGTCTTCCTCCCTCCTGCCTTCTTGGTTATTTCTGCTTACTGTACAGAATGCAGGAAGCAGCTTCTTGACTGTTGTTGGGTAGGGTATTCTACATTTTCTCACTTTTCTTACCTTATTCACAGCTTTTCATAGAATCTTGTTTTTACTTCTGCTTATGTGGCCTTAAAAAGCTAGCAGTTTGTACCTTCTAAAACTACATAATTTTGTAGCTACTTCTCCCTATTATCACATAGCTTCCAAACTTAGCTGTTTTTAACAAGATATGCTTGATTTTTCAATTCATTCCCATAATCTTTTATTTTTCAAAAAGATATTGAGAATGGCTTTTCTTTTTGTGAGATTTTTTAAGAATCTCTGGGGAAACAGAAGTTAATTAAGTTTCCCAAACTCTTCTTTGTTCTTATCTAGTATTTTTGGCAAGTTTTATAAAACAGATACATAAAGCAGGAAAAAAATGAGTTTGCTTGATACTTTATCTATTTGAGTGGTGACAGAAAAAATTGAATAATTGTTTGCATAATGTCTTAAGTATATCAATATTTTTTTTTTCAAAATGGTTGAGTAATTGCATATGATAATAGGAATTTGCCTTTTTGCTTAAAAATGAACTGATCCCAAGAGATTTCCATAAGAAAAAATCACATATTTCTGCCATGGCTGAGTAATTATTTATTTTCCTGTCACAAGTTTTTTAGATAAGAATAAACTACACTCATAGACAATGAAATTTGCGCACCAAGAAGGAAGAATCGGATTGAACTAAAATTTTATGAATGTAATGATACAGATGGAATGATGGTAAAAACAGAGCTGCAGGACAATTACAGAGGGATCTGTGGCACGCAGTCCGGTCATCTTCAGTAGTGCATCACACCTCCTCGTGCGTCGATACATGCTGTCCGGCATGGAGGCAAACAAACGTCTGATGTTGTCCTGTGGCAGACTGGCCCACACGTGTTGGACGGTGTGCTCCAAATCCTTGATAGTGTGGCACGGCGGCAGCTGGCATTTCAACTGGTCCCACACATGCTGAATAGGGGACATGTCTGGGGAGCGGGCAGGCCATGGAAGTGTCTGGACATGACGTATGCAGTCCTGGGCAACCCGAGTCATGTGCAGGTGGGCATTATCCTGCTGGTATAGCGCACCTAAAATCCTGGCCAGGAATGGGAGCACATGGGGCCGTAGAATCTGATCCTCGTACCACTACTAGAGCTGATCGGCTATCGTAAGCTATGTCTCCCCAGACCATAATGCCTGCAGTGGGGGAGGTGTGGTGCTCGATAGTGAGGTTGGGATTGTGCCGTTAACCCGGGGACCTTTACACCCAGACATGATGATCATATGTCCCCAAAACGAAGCGGCACTCATTGCTAAACACCACACATTGCCAGTCTGGCGTTCCACATCACTCTGGCCTGGCACCACTGCACACGAAGCCAGCGACGTTCCGGTGTTGATGACAGCACACGTAAGGAGTGCTGGGGTCGCAGATTTGCTTCCGCGAGGTGTCGAGAAATGGTTCGTAGGCACACAGAAGCCGCCACATCTGCCTGTATAGTGTACCGGGTCCCCTGTGGGATCTGTTCATGCCTGGTGCATGATCCGTCGAACCTCTCTACCGGTGGTTCTCCTGGAGACACTCCACCGTGTGGCAGTGCTGTCACGTGTCCACTGCTCCCAACACAGTCAGACAACATGGTCAGAACGATCCACGTGGTGGACTGTACGGCACACCAACCACCCTGTTGTTTTTAGCTCGATGATCAAGCCTCTCTCGGAGTCTGTAAGCTGCGTAAATCGACGTCTCTGGCATCTACCCGGCATTCTTGTCACTCTGTACTCTTGCTTGCGTCGGCCGGTGCTTTTTTTCGCTTTCATGCGGCATCGACTACACGCCAGTTTATAAAGCTGCCGGTTTGTGCTTGAGCGGTGCAGAGCAGTTGCACCAAGCGTGGATCATTTGCATACCAGCACGCACTCTAGCTATTTCCAAAGTTTCGCAGTTGTCGTGTGTTTTCTTCTAGGTGTGCAAATTTCATTGTCAGTGAGTGTACTTCTACTTAGCTGATATAACAAAGTACCATTATTTATTTTTCTGTCATGAGTTTTATAATGATCGTAGGACTCGATAACTCTGCTGGGGCCCTTGAATATATTGAATAGCAAGCTGTATGAATAATGTATGGGCTGTAAATTGAGTATCTGGTAATATTACAAATGCATATGCAATAGCAGTAAGCAGTGAATACTTTGAAAGGTAGGCAGAATATATTGTCAAAATTGGGAGAAGTCCTGATGTTGTGGCAAGAGTAACACCTGATGGCCTTAGCTGCAACAGTCCATCTCAGAAAAACATGGAACATGTATTGTCTTCTGCACTCCATATTCGAGCAACACATAAATTCAAAACAGTCATAATTATGCACTTAATTGCCTGTGGTCTACTGGTCTTCCATGCAGCCACTCCTCAGAAAACTTGAAAATTACATCGCCTTGGAGCAGGGAAACGAACCCGCATCCCCTGATTTTCTGTTCGAGTATTTTAGAATCAACCTCTCTGGGATGTGGGTTTTTTTTTCCGCTCCAGGATGATGTAATTTTCTGAGGAGTTGGTACATGGAAGACCAGTAGACACAGGCAATTAAGTGCATAATTCTGATTGATTCGAATTTATGTGCTGCTTGAATGTAATTGCTTTGAATATGTTCTCATGTATTTTTGAGGAAATATTTCTTCCTCAAATTCTATATGGAGAATTCGTATGGAAAAGCTATGCAATTTACTAATTTTTCTTAGCTTCTTCAACCAAGTAAGTATATTTTTGGAATGTTTCTATTCTTCATTCAAGTTGTACTTGAGAAAAAGGATTTTATAGCATTAAAATGTATTTAAAAATCCTGTAGTTTACTGCATTTTGTTTTGAAAAGTTGACAACTATGTATAAGCAAAGAAAGGAGAGGATAGAGAACCACAACCTAGTGTTCTCCGTACAGCTTTTTTACTGGGCGGCCCGCCCAGTTAAATTTCCTTAAATGAACGTTTTCACAATGCACATAAGTTGATGAAAACTAGCTGAAATCTGTGTCAAATATGATTTATTAGTAAGTACTCATTTTTTATAATTTTCTAATGTTGTTTATCATGTTATGTTACGTTAATACCTACCACACCGATAAAGATGTTTAATTAGTATAATAATGTTAATCAAAACATCCTTTTTTCAAATTTATTTATTGGAGAAATGGTCATTAAAAGTACCATCCAGCTAAAATTCCTTACCACCCAGCTGTAAAAAAAACCAGGGGAGAACACTACCACAACCTTTTTTTTTTTTTTTTTTTTTTTTTTTTTATGTGCATATTTATTTACTTCTATGAGAATATTACCCCTGTGTTCTTTTTCAATGTGTAATTCAAAACACTGTTTCATGATATTGTCAGTAATGACAACAAGAACTGTGGAAGTTAAAAATAAACATAAAAAAAATATATATCATAGGTATAAAAGAAGCTTAATTGTTACTTTCATAGTCAAGTCATTGTGTACATTTCCAAAATATTGGTGAGTTAGTGAGATGCAGTTCTTTCCTGGTTCAGTGCCTGTGGTAATGTGTGTGCAACTCCGATAGCTACAAGAGAAGAAGAAAAAACTTTAGCATATTCATAGCAATCACATAATCAATACTGATTATTCACAGCAATCAGATTATGAATTGAAGAGAAGAAGAAAACACTTTTCAGCATATTCATAGCAATCAGGTTATACATACTAAAAATTGCTTGTAGATTTTCCTGGTCATCCTTATAACATTCCTCAGAAAATCTGAAAATGGATAACTAGTAAAAACTACAAACATTTTTGAGTATTTAAAATCTGATTGCTGTGAATAATTAGTTTTCATTATATGATTGTCCTGAATGTTCTAGTGAATTCCCCATGTATTTGTAAGAAATATTTCTTCTTTCATTGAAACTTTAAGCATGCTGTGTTATACCAGAAGGGAAAAAGGATAGGAGTCTGAGTAAGAAACATTTTAAATACTTGCCCCCTTTCAGACAAATTTAAAAGCTGTGATAATGATCTACCACTTCTGCTGACTTTATCTCTTTAACCCCATACTCTTATTTGTACTGTACATTGAATGGCAACAAACTCTGTGATTTTCTTTAAGCAACTATGAAAGCCATGTTACAGGGAACATAATTCTTTTGTGGGTGTTTGAAAGAGAGAGAACATGTGCATGTAAATACATATTTTGAAGGAAGTTGAAGTACATTTAAAACTACATATTTTCAACTTGTTCACAAAAGAAGTCATATTTATTCTAAGTCTAGTAATGCATGTTTACAAATATGATAAAAGGAAAACTTAACATCTTCCTAAATATTTCTCTGTGTATTCTCAGAGATAATAAAAAATTCTATATGCATAATTTACAACTAATTTCAGTTTAATATTTAGCATCATCTTGAAAGGAAATTGTTTTACATTACTAAAGCTTTTTGACATGTTAACTTTGTCTTCATGTCATGAACAACTATTGCAATACAACCTTAGTTTTTAATAGAAAATTCCCGATTATAAATCTACATAAATAAAATGGATTATAAAGTACCATTTATTTTTTTGATCAAGCTAAAAAATTCTTCTTTTCGTGCTTTAAAACTATACACATTTAAAATAACAACTGTCTCACATGATTAAAAACATCTCCACTATGTAGAATTGAGTTATTGGCAGTAAGTTTAATACAGTCAGGTCACAACGTACAAATAAAAGATAAGTCAAAAAGGCAAGATCTTTTGAGCTCATTCTCAAGCCATAATGCCGTGGGCTCCCTCAGAGACACGCACTTATATACAAAAGTTTACGTCACATTGTCCTGACAACATAATGCTGTGAAGTTATAAACAGGCTACACCAAATAAGAAATCTGCATACCACTTCATTTCCCAATCACCGTTAAACAATCATTTGTAGTGGTGTAGCCTGTTTATTACTTCACAGCATTATGTTGTCAGGACAACGTGACATAAACTTTTGTATATAAGTTCGTGTCTCTGAAGGTTCACACGGCATTATGGCTTGAGAATGAGCTCCAGTGGGAGCTCAAAGGATCTTGCCTTTTTAACATATCTTTTATTTGTACTTTGTTGCCTGACTGTATTAAACTTACTGCCAATGACTCAATTGTACATAGTAGAGATGTTTTTAATCGTGTGAGACAGTTGTTATTTTAAATGTGTATATTTTTTTGAAGTTGTAAACTTGGTTGTTAATAACTACAAGTTTAATCAAAAGTGCAGAGTAATGCAGTGCTCGAAATGCCAGTGCTTTCTTCTGTCTTTTGACTGAAACTTCACCTAAAATGTTTCATGTAGAACTGCAGGTGAAAGTAATTGTGTTTTTGTGACAAAGCAGAGTGCTACTTCTGAAGAAATGCTGATATTTGGTGTTTTTGAAATAACTTCATGTTCTGTTCATTATTTCTTCATCTGAGTGTTCTTTGTGGAATCTTGTAAATATTTTGTTCTGCTGGTTTAAACTACTGTACATTTGTGACACTGTAAAAGTGTTTAAACTTATAAATGACAATTCGTTTTAGGTGCTGGTGAACCTAATTTTGATGCTTATGAAAGCAACCCATTCATGACTAAAGCTCAAAGAAGAGAAATGGAAGTGAAAGCACTTTTGGAGAAGGTATGTTTTTGAAATCATATTTGTATTGATATTTTACTGAAATAAAGAGTGCTGTCAGAAAATATAAATGATTGTTTAATGGTGATTGGGAAATAAAGTGGTATGCAGATTTCTTATTTTTACTACTGACTGAAAATTATATATCATTACTGCCAATTTTCCTGATTTAACCAGATAGATTATGACCAGTTTTCAAACCCAGTGTCTAGGATCCTGTTATTTTTTAGATAACATCCTGTTTTGGTGGAATTTTAAGTATTTGTAATATGTTTCCTATATACCACAACTCCTGCTTTGTCTGAGATGGTCCAGGTCATGAAGAGAATCATTATTCTGCTATGGAGTAAGTACTACATCAAAAATACTACAGAAATTGAAAATCGCAGTAAAATAATGTTATTCAATATTTATGTAAAGGTTTTTTTTTTTTTCATGCTTTCAAGATTTTAACATTTATTAAACGTGCTTGTGACATGTTTTTAAGACCTCAATGTTTCTAACCATTTTTGAGCATCTTTGTGCTGTCAGCCAGCAGGAAATTATTGTTCTAGCAGTTCCTTGATTTCTGAATTTAAAATTTTTCTGGCAAAGCAGAATTTTCATTTCTCTTCCCCATCTTGATTATGTACTTACTTTCTATATTTCTCTTCTTTAATGTATTTGATAATAATGAGAGAAAGTGACTTCATATTTTTAAGAATTTTTTCTAATGAACTGCGCGTTTTCATATTTCTAAGTTGCTTCTTTGAAATTAATCAATGCAGCAAGCACACCCAATTCCCCATTTTTAAAGGGAAATTAAATTTCGAAATCTTTACTTAATCAGTTTGTGATGGAATGTGATCCATTTCAGTGACCAGTGAAACTGTTTTCACGACAGAATGAACAATGCAATAGCAGTGTTTGATATTTAATTTCGCTTAAAATGCAAGGTTTTCCTTTCCTTAGTCACTTCGTGTTGTATCAAGGGGTGGAGCAAGGAAGTTTTCTTTTGTTTAAAGTGAAATTATCGTTAAAAAACGAGCTCATTCTCAAGCCATAATGCCGTGTGCACCCTCAGAGACACGCACTTATATTCCCAATATATCAACTTTGTTTCCCAATCACCATTAAACAATCATTTAGATTTTCTGACAGCACTCTTTATTTCAGTAAAATGTGTGCTGACTGTACAGGGAGCAGAAGAGGGCGATGAAAAGAAAAATGCTTGCTCTTTTTGTTTTTTATAACAAGAAATTCTGTAGGCAGTGGGAAACTATGCATTTTCAGGTGCAATAATGCTGTCTTGATTGTAAAACCAATTATGAAAGATCCATGTTTTTCACAAAAATACAGTGATAACTTTTGAAAAAAATCTGCAACTATATCAGGCTCTAAAAAATCAGTTTTGTAAGTATATACAGAAAACTGTTTATTAAAATATTGAAAAGATGTGCCATTTTTAAACAACAGCATAAAATTGATATATATATATAGCATCTTCAAGCATTATCATTAATCTACTGCTGGATGAAGGCCTTCCTAAGTTTCTTCCACAATGGTCGGTCTTGAGCTATATAGTATATATACTGTATATATCTTGGGCAGCAGATATCAAGTGAGGGTCACATTGATGAATAAATTAATCGGCTTATAAAACTTGGATGAAAAGCTTTTGGAAGAAACAGTACAATCTTTAAGAGCAATATGTCATTATGTCTTTAAAAAAATACAATTAGATATGCAGTCTGTTAGCAAACCATATACATACATACATTGAAACAGGGTGGGCCGCCCCAGTGGCGCAGTGGTCTAAGGCGTTGGCCTCTGATCATTCGTCCGAAAGGGGTCCGGGTTCGAAACCCGGTGAGGCATGGATGTTGTGTTTGTCTTACGACACTGGCTCTCTCCCTTCCCTGGAACCAGTGACCCTAAATTAGGGACGGGCGCTGCTTATAGCCCATTGAGTTGCTCACGGTGGTCGTTAAACCTCCAATCAAAAAAAAAAAAAAAAAAAGAAACAGGGTGGGAAATTATAAAATTTTGGCATGTGCAAATCGCGCCTGTGGCCAAAATTTTAGGCGCAAAATCTGTTTTTCGAGTGAAAAGCGTATAACAGATAAGCTCACATGCATTTAAAAGAAATTGTGAATTAAATATGGGGTATTTTGGTGAATACTCTTAGATGTTTAAAATTTGACCTACACAGTATATGAATGAAAAATTTTGTGCATGGAGTGGGGGATAATTTTTGTAGATTTTTAAACCACATTTTATCAAAACTCACTGAAAACTGCAGTTTAAAATTCTTATTTTATCAGTAAAATGTTCTTTTTTTTTTTCCAACAGATGTATAATAAATACTATGAAAACCTAAATTAAATTCTAAATTGAGGTATTTTCATAATTTGGGAATTTTGAGGTCCACCATATTCAGCTTCTGGTTGTTAAAATAAACTGCATGCATGAATTCACATATTTCTCAAATTAAAAAAAATGAAGAGGAGCCAAAACTCTTCAGCCATTCTACATGAGTTAGAACTTAGTCCGTACATCAAAAATTACTAAACTGTACAAGTTTTCCAGAGGCATTTGTGTCGCAAAGCAAAGATTCTATGGCCTTGGGGGTTCTTAAGACCCCAGCAGATCTTTGATAACTCCTTGACTGTTGTATTTTTTTAACGCCATTTCGTGACTTTTCCAACAGTTGTAGTAGACTTCTCTTAACTTCACCAAGGAAGACATAATTTCTAAAAAAAATAAACTTAAGTCTTTACAGTTGCGGATTTGCACCTGTGCTCAAAATACTTGTCGCAGAACGAAAAATTATAGTCGCATTTTGCACCTTGCATCCACTAATTTCCCACCCTGCTTTGAAAGTACGTTTTATTATACATTTATTATTTATGGTCCCGGACCAGGTGGGCTCAGGCTACATGATATTTACTGTAATTCGGGATCCGCGAGAGAGAAAGAGAATTTTCTTCTCCTTGTTTTTAAAATTTAATTCTGTATGGTTTATCATATGAAGCTATTCTTACACTTTCTAGTTGGTAAAAGGCAATTTTCCAGGAACTGGGTTTGAGTGGAGAGTGCTGTTTATTGTGGGCTTGGACAGTAAATGTCATAGGGCATGCATTAGTGGATTTCTGTGGAGAAAGGAAAGCTTCTTCAAGAACAATAGATAGCATGCCGACAAAATTTTACCCCCTACCTCTATGCAGCAGGTTATTCTTTTGCACAAAGTACGTAGATTGCAGCACCTGCCAATCTTCCCAGATGCCTGAAACATTTCAAGAAAGAATGAATGGTAAAAAAATGTGCAGTGTACTGTAGAAACAGATAAACATTCCTTATTCACTCCCCATTTGAAAAAGACATTGGTTAATTGCAGGGGAAGGAGGGAGTGGAAGTCTAGAAGAGATGCCCCCCCCCCCCCTAAATGTCTAAACAGATTCTCATAGTTTTGGGCCTCCTTCAGGTCTGGGCTCCATCTTGCAGTGTAAAATTCAGGCTAGGGCAACCTCTCATACTTTGGGCTTGGGCTCTAAAATTTGAGCCTGAACCTTGCACTGGTAAACATAACAACCTGAGTAAGTACAATTGGGGGCAGATAAGTGCAATGAAGGTGCAGTGCTCCAGCTCTGTGACTGCAGAATGTCTGGAATTTCTGCATTCTACTGGCATTTGCTGAAGTAAATTGGCCATTGATATTTGGGGCGATTGCTGTTTCTCCCGTGTTGTAGCATCAGAGTAGGAGATCACAGTGGAGAGGGTAATGTTTGCATTCAACAACAGGCTATCTATGAAGTAGTGATGGCATAAATCATTCTTCCTTGGGATTTCATTCATCATTCATGCAAATTATCATTCAATTACTACAGCTCCCAGTTGTCCCTTTACATTCACTGAGGAAATCTTATTTCAGGGATCCCTTTACAACCAGGGCAGAAATTGGCAAACTGCTTCAGTGTGTGAGCTTAATTGGAACCCATTCACTGCTTATGAATGAATTCCAACTCGTCACGAACACACTATTCAAATGAAAGGCATTTGTGTTTTATTCTCACCATATTTCCTAGCCGTTACTTACAAAAAAAAAACAAGTGTATATTTTAATTTCTACATTGACAGTAGTCTCAGAAAAGTGAGCAAACCTGATTTATCTTAAACCAACAGCAAGCAAATAATTGAAGCACAAGGGTCTAATCCAAAACACAGTGGTGGAAGAGCTGTGCAAAGTGCGCAGATTTTCAAGCCCTGTGCCGTGCTGCTCCGAAATGCATAATTTTCATCGGATTGCGCCAAAATATAGTACATTTAAAAAAAAAACCATCTGTTTTGATATAGAAATTGAAATCTTAAAAAGCTCTCAAATCAATTTTAAAATGGCTGTGATTAAATGACTATACATTTGGCAATTTTTTTCCCCCAGCATCTCCTCTGTTCTGTATAAAACTGTCATCTACTTACATTCTCACCGCCTATTTTTAGCCTCTCCAGTGGGGCCCCAGAATGCATTTGCGATTGCCTTCGCTTCTGCCCAGTAGCAGAAACGGCATGGTGGTGCGGGCGCCGCAGGTTACTTTGATTGCTTTTAGAAAGTTTCAAAAGTTTATATTATTTATTTCATATATTAAAAAAAATAATAATAAATTCTTTACTATTTGCTGAACTCACCACGGGAGCAGAAACACAGCACAACACCGTGATCAGATTTTTGGAAAGGTGTGCAGATCTTTTTTTTTTTTTAATATTTCTTCGACATTCATTGTTTCTAGCCTTCCTTTCAATTTTAAAGCAAAGGAAGGGAAATTTAAGTGTGATTTTAACATTGTATCCCCCTTCCAGACGTGAAGTTATATTGACAGATCACATAGGCAATTATTGTATTTTATTTTAATTTTCTTTCTTCCTTATTTTACAAACAGATAACTTCAAGTTGACGAGACATGTTGCTTTCATTCAATAATAAAGCTAGAAAGCGATGCTTTTGCACACTTTTAACGGCTTTTCCGTTTCAACGTCCATTTTACGCAGCATTCTGGGAGCTGATGGCCGCAATTTTCCTTGTTTTTGGCGTCCGTATAATCTCATTTGTTAGATTTTTTTTTTTTTTTACAAGACCAATATTTTTAAAGCGTGTTCAACGTTTTGTTCTCAGTTTTCGCGGCCGTCGCTGTACCAGGACTTGACGTCCAGATAGGCTTCATCTCAGATTTATGAAGCTTCCTTTTTTTTTTTTTTCAAAAATCATATTTTTACGCATTGTTTATAGTCACTCCTCCGTTTTCACGGGCGTATTATGTGGCATTCTGGGAGCTGATGATCACAAATTTTCCGTTTTTAGCTTCCAGATACTGTAGCTTTGTTTCAGTTAGATTAAAGTATGTGTGCGTTTTTTTGAAGAGCCATATTTTTTTAGCATTTGCAACATCTTGTTCTCTGTTTCCGTGGCAAGCCGGAAGTTGACAGTCGCAGGTTTTTTTTTTTTTTTTACTTTTTTTTATTCTTAGAGATAGTTTTATCTTAGGTAGATTGAGGTGAACATTTGTATGTGTGTGTGTTGTTTTTTTAATATTAAAATCGGATTTCTACCTTTTTAAAATCATATATTTAATGTCTCTTGTTGCATTTCCACGGTCGTATTATGCAGCATTCCAATAGCTGATGATCGCAATTTTTTTCTTTTTTATTTACTTTCAGATTGATGAGGGGAGGTTTTTTTTTTTTTTTTTTTTTCTTTACAAGAACCTCTTGCCTTATTTCTCACTTTAATTTTATTATTTTTGGGGGTTTAATTATATCAGTGAAAATGCTCACACCACATTTTAACAAATTCAATAAATTTTTCTCAAAAACTGCAGTCAGTTCACAAAAGAGATTTCAAACAACATTAATGATTGCTATCATTTCCACATTTGACAAGATCATTATGCTTACACAGCTGTCTGAATCATCAGCTGATGAGGCCTCCAATACAACAGAATTGCTGCAGGAAATAATAAGAGCACAATTGTATCAGGTGGGAACATCCTTTAAAGGATGGAGTTGAAAGTTTAATCAATTAACTAAATGCAAAATTAAAAAAAAAAATTTAAAGCATTTAAGGAATAATGTTTAAATTTTGAATAAAATAAAATCTTTCTCTTTTTCTTATCAGGGGAAAGCTAGTTTGATTATTGCGACTAAATACTAATTTGTACAGTTATCAAAATCACGAATTTGCTAATTTTCTAAAATTTTGCTTGTTGCGGTGCAGAATGATAAATTTTCTAGAAAAAATATTTAGGCTTCTCTTTATCTTGCAGACAGTTTTTAGCTTTTCCTTTCTGCGTTGCAGAAGGCTGCTCCAAAATGGGTAGTCTGCACTTCCACCTCTGATTAAACAGTGGAGGTATGGATAGAGGACATTTCAAGCTGAACATGCTCACCAAAATTTGTAATCCTCTGGTCCTAATTATGTAAAAATTGTAACCATTCAAAACTGAACAGCAGGGAGAACAAAAACAGTAAGTTAAAATTTTTCCCTACAAAAATAATGGCTGATTGAATGATAATTCACAGCAAAGAGACATTCATTGTTAATAAATCATTCACGAATTGTCCACCATTACTACAAAGGTCTGCAGAAAGACCATTCAACCTCTGATAGCATGACTGCACTATGGAAGCCAATGCACATGTCAAGTACCTATCTTAATAGCATATCACTGGACTGGAAAACTAGAAACAGGTAGCTTGGCCTGATGACTTGAGGTTCCAACTACAGCATGCTGGTGAGAGGGTAGATGCATTGGGTAGACCATACAAGGACACAGATCCTAACTATCAAGCCACGGTGCTACAGGCTGATGGAGGTGATGTATAGTTGGACCATTTATACCTATTGAGACCACCAACACTGCACAAGGCTATGACATACCTATCATGCATCTACTCTTCTTCATAGTCATCCATTTCTCACAGCAGAATGCAAGGACATTCAAGTTTGTGACTTGAATAGCCCTCTCATTCTCCAGATTTGCATCCAATTGAGCATTTGTGGGATGGAGAGAAGCAATGCTTTACAGATGGTTGTCTTGGAATCATGGACTTCCACAGTACTACCTGAATGTTTCCAGCACCTGGTAGAGTCCATGCCACTAAGTGTTGCTGCTGTTGTGAGGGGAAAATGTGGGCCCACATGTTATTAGGTGGGTGCATATAATAAATTGTTCTTTTAGTGTACATATTTGTAGTCAATTCTGTTTGATTCTTATGCACATAGTTTTTTTTTTTTTTTTGCATACGATTTGAAACTGCCCTTTTAATTAAAGAACTATGTGAAATATTTTATTTTTCCAGATTCCTGCGGAATTGATTACAGAGAATCCTTCACATTTGGGAGCAGTTAATGTTAAGAACCTGAAAGAAATCATGGAAAAGAAAGCACAAATAAAGGTGAGTATTGAGCTTCTTTTTTTTTTTTTATCAAAAATATTTAAACTATATTATCATCATGGAGTCCCTTGTGTGGCATTTTTCAGTGCAAAAAATGTGAGAGCATTTCTTAGAATTATTTGGATTCTATTTTGTTCATTGTTTTGAAGGAAATTTAAAAAAAAGGGAGGTGATTGGCCATATTAGAAGCATTGATTATTATTAAAATTATAACTCTCTAGAGGTACACATGAGATTCTTCCTCGGAATTCCGCTTTGGGGGGGGGTCATCATTTGGGTCATGCTTGAAATCAAGGCAGAACTGAAAAGAATTTTTCGGGGGGGGGGGGGGTCTTTTAGCGTCTCAGAATGGTATTTCATCCTTCAAAACTTCTGAAAACAGAAGTTAAACAGAGTAAAGAATTGTAATTTCTTTTTTCTCATGATTTTGCCTGTGCCCAATATTGTTTTTAAATATCATTTTATTGCATAAATATTTGTATTTCAGCATGAAACTGTGGGCAATGATTTCCAAAAATGGAAGTTAAGATGGCGTGAAGATTTCCCTGTAGTCTTCGGGCATGTGATTCTTCTGTGGATTCGAAGAATTCCGCCATTTGAATTATCATTTTGGGCGTTCTTGAGATTAATGCACAACTGAACAGAAAGGGGGGAAGTGGGATTCATTTTCTGTTTGGTACGGAATTCAGTCCTTTGAAACTTTCGAAAACAAAAGTTAGACTCGGTGAATATTTCTCCCGTAATCAAATTTTTGTTTTTCTCACGATGTTTCTTCTGCCCAGTATTGTTTTTAAATATCCACAAATACTACATTTCAGCTTAAAAATGGAGGGAAAATTTTACAAAAACTGAGGTCGGTCGAAGTCAAGATTTTTCCCATAATTGCATTTTTTTTTTCTTCCTGCAATGTGCTGCTCTCTATCCCGTGTTGTTGTTAAATGTTACTTTCCCTCAAAGCTTGATAAGGGTGATGAAGTTTTATGAAAATTTTTAGAATTGATGCTTGGTGTTCAAAAGTATTCATATTCTGACAGTTACACCATTTATCTAAAGTAGTGAAAGTTTTGGTATCATGCATTCATTTCTGAAACTTCTTTCAGCATGATAATTAAATCATTTTCATCTGCGGGAATAAAAAAGTGACATGGGAATGGAATGATATCAACAGAAAGAAAAATTAAGCAGAGCTTGCTGTGCAGCTGCAAAGTCAACAGAAAACAAATATGGCCATGGAACTTGAGAAGAAAGCAACACGAAAGGAAAATTGATCTGATGTTTAAAGCAATGTTTTTAAATATAATTTTGTGAATACAGTGGTGGTGTGCTCTAAATATTTACATAAATAAACTACAGGGAATAATTTCAACTTGCTCGTGCTGTGTTATACTCACACTTTCTCGTCGCATGCTCTGATTTTTCATCTGGTTAAAAAGTTCAGCTTTTTTGTTCCTTGGTCAGTCTCATCATCAGATATGCATTGAACACATCCTCTATGATTTGTGTGTAACAGCGGTAAGATACAAGTTTTCTTGTGAAAATTCCATCTTACCTTTATTGCACATCAGAGTGTGAGTCAGAGATGGATGGAATTTAAGGTGCTTATCAATAGTACTGTGGAAGATACAGATGTTCTAGCATTGCCTTTAATGAGTTAATCACACATGCTGCTAAATTTTCAACATATTTTCTGGTAAAGGGCAAACCATGAATGAAGTGGTGAGCCCATTTTGGGACAGCTGTTATTTTCATTAATTGGGTTCTAAAAGAATTTATTGCACAGAATCCTTCATATAACGTTCTTGTAATATGTCATGTTCCAAGGCTTTCGAAAATGCCATTTTTGGCATTGGCTTGTAAATTGTAACAGTCATTAAAATACCAAGCACCCAATTTTGCTTCAAGTCTCATAATTTGAGGTAAAAACTTTAATTTCTACAATATAATCTGTGAATTATGAGTTAAAAATTTATAGATTTATATTCTGCAGATAATACACCACTTAAAAGCATTTTTATGACACTTTAATTTTTAAAAAATTCTCGTGTTGCTGGTGGTATCAAAAATGCATTAAAAACAGAAATGAGTTACTTTTTACTAATGAGCATTTTGACAGAAAATATGATGTAACGAAGACAATACTATTTGCACTCGTGGAAGGCGGCTGAATTATTATTCCACAGCATGGAATTTGACCACAGTTTGTATGGATTTTTAGGTCTAACTAATGAACAATGGTAATACTGAAAAAATCAAGGGATTTTTTTTTTCACGTGAAAATAGCACAAGTATTTAAAAAGAAGATTTTTTTTTTATCATTCTGTGAATCACTACTTTTCTGTCAGAAAATGTGGTTCAGTGTCAACATAGTTTAACAGGTGCTGATATTTAATTTCTAAATGTCATGGTTTGCGGATGCCGCCGTGGATTAGACAAAGGAAAAAATTGTGTTTTCATGATCTGTAAATTATTATTATGCGTAAGAATTTTTTTTATTTGTTCCTGAAATTCACTGCCTGTGAATTATACATTGCTGCAGATTATACAAAGGAAAATATGGTACTTTGAATTTATATGTGCAAAATTTAATTTCAACAAATTGTACTTCTAAAATAAAAAAATTTGGTGATCAGTAACTTGAGAAGCAAGGGAAATAATGTTGACCAAATTAGAATTTTATTTAGCAGTAAGTGGTTTGGATTAAAGAAAAAAGGCAACAAATACACTACATTATTTTTGTTCCTTCATCATTATTACATTTGTGTGTTATTCTTTGAACTTGAATTATAGTCTCCCAGATCTGGAATATATTTTTCCATTGCTGCATTAAAAAATGTCTCCATCTTAATTTTGAATAATAATATGTATTTTTACTGTGACATTTTATGTGTCCATGTCTAATAGTAAGTAAGAGACTTAAATAAGGTTGCCATGTGGTTTAGGGGAGCAAATATAGAAGTTCAAATTTTAGATTCAATATTTTAGTCATATTAGAGGTTTATGAATTGTTAAATTTTGTGAACCCATCGGTTCCTGGTAAAAACATGTCAACTCAGTGTCACTTCTTTTGAATTGCTAAGAACTTGTGTTCTTGTGCATTTATTTCCTTTTAGTATATTAAAATTCAAGATAAACTTTGAAATATTTTTATAGACATTATAAATACAATCTTTTTTGAACTACGCTATTATGTATTGTATACTTCTCATATATTTTTGCTCACTTAATTTTGAAATTTTTTAGTATGTGAAGCCTCGCAATATTGAGTTTGAGCCTCGACACAAGACAAAGGGACGTAGTAAAAGTGCAAGAACTTTTAAGAGGAAGAAAGGTGTGCAAGAAGAGCACAGAAGGGTAAGTAAAATGCATAACAATCAAAACCAGGATAAATTTTTAGTGTTATTAAAAAGTGTGTGGAAAAAATTTACTTTGCTGCCTATCCCCATTTCAGGGATTTAACTTTATTTGAAAGAGATTAAACCTGAAGTATTTTCTCTGTGGTTTAACCTGCTGAGTGAGACATCGCATTTTGAGACAAGTTTTTTTTTCACGTGCCAATCAGTAAACGGATCTCAAATCATTGACAGCTGAAACTTACTCTGTCAGTCAGTAGTAGTAGTTTCAACAGATTTGGTTTAGAACATTAAAATCAAGTTTATACTCCTTGAGATATTGTGTGTTTGAGAGAATTCTGTAAACTGCTGACTGTGAAAAGTATGAAGATATTTGTTCCTTGCCAGCCAAAAAACCCACCAATTATTTTTTCTTTTGCATTGTTCACCGCTTATTTATTTGAAGCAACGAGTTTTTTTTTTTTTTTCATTCAGCCTGTGTGCATAGAAATTGTAATGTATGTTTCAAGGCATTCCCAAATCAGTTGAATCTTGCAGTTAAAAAAACTGTTGTTCCAGTATGAAAGGAATATTAACACATTTATAAAAGCAAATAATGTGGGTGTTTTCTTTCCTGCACTGCTTAATGCATATCAGTGGTTCAATTAGTCTGATTTTTATTGAAAATCTTCACATGAAGTTACCAATGTCAGAAAATTTATTTTCTTAAATGTAAACAAACAGGCCTGTGTCTTTTTAATCAGGTAGGTACATCAGTGTGGGAGATTATCCCACAGCTGACAGTTCCAGTTGTTCATTCCACCTAAGAATTTTGGAACAAAACCCAGTGAGTTGGAGTCTTTTTGCCAATGTCACACAGAACTAGCTGGCATCTCTCCAAGATTCACAGAGGCTCTTGTTGCTGTTCTGTGTGCCATTGCATTTGTAGTTTTTTTTTTTTTGTGGAGCTATTCTCTGAATCCCAGAGAAGAGCTTAGTGATATGTATGTAAACAAACAGTTCTGATGTTTATGCTGCATTTCAGCTGCTGTGTTCCTCAAAACATTTAGAAGAGATAGTTTTAATTTGGTCATTCTCAATTGATTGCTGAATGCAGCTCTTTGCCATGAGCAATCACTTCCATATCATGCTTTTGCATTTCATCCACACATCTCTCACTGGTTCTTTTCTAGTCCCTTGTATTCAGTCAAGTACTGCAGTGTAGAGTTTTGCCAGTTGGGGGGGGGGGGGCTTCACTTTGATCATGATTTATTCCTCTCATTTTCGTGATTCACGAGTACTGTTTGCTCTCTTTCTTGGTTATAGTGAGCATTCATTTCTCCAGGTTTTTTCAAGTTAGCCTCTGCATGTATTTTTAGTTAAGGTCCATATAGCAAGAATTGAAAAGATGCAGTGATTAAATACTTTCCTTTTGAAAATTGTGCTGTTTTTTGTAGTTTTATATGCCTATTAATTTCTTTTTTTATGTGAGCCCAGACATGATATCTGTGGTCCATGGTAAATGCAAGCATCAGTTACTTCTAGATTTGCCTTGTCTACCTCAAACTCTTCAGTTTTTGGAAAAGCCTTGTATATCAATTTTGAAATAAGTTCATTTTAGTCACACCTCTTTACTCTCATCAGCAAGTACTGAGGAGGAACTTGCAAAAACAAAGTATGAAGGTGGGTTAAATAATATCAATCGTTATCCCCTTGTCTTCCCAGTTGAATGGTTGAAAACAATTCTGCAATGTGGTATTGAAGACTTTGGGAGGTATGGTGTCACCTTATCCCACTCCCTAATTTGGAACTGTATTATATTGCTCAGCATTAGTGAAACAATAATTTCATAAGAGACACCTTAGTCTGTCCCAAGGTGTTTGTACTGTGTATCCCAGTAATATGTTCTATCATTGCATGTTGAGTAGGTGCTTAAAACTTCAGTTAAAAGTAATACAAAAAAAGTTAAATTATTCCCACATAACATCATATTAGGCAAGTGGTCACAATGTTTTGGTATATACATAGATATATATATATACCAAAGAGCCAAAACATTATGATCACTTGCCTAACATGATGTTAGTCCTCCACAAGCCACCAAAACAGCTCTTATCCAGCAAGGCATGGATGCTACAAGATTTCTAAAGGTGTCTTGTAAGTATCCTCTACCAACATGTAAGTTATGTGGTTTAGCTGCCACAGATCAGATATGCTGTTCCAACACAGACCCCAGATGTTAGATTGGATTGATGTCCAGGGCCAATACCTGTAAGTCTTCCTCATGTTCCACAGATCATTCTTGAACAATTTGGGCATGGCACATTATGCTGCTGTGTTTACGTAGGTGGTAGACAACATAGTTTCTTGCATGTGAGCGACTGGACCTAGGGTGTTTCCCAGCTGAATATTGTCTGAAGCATTACACTTCCTCCACCCGTTTGTTTTTGCGCACACACCTGCCTGTCCGCAACTGCAAACAAGATTCATCAGACCAGACGACCTTCTTCCAATCATTCAAGGTCCAGTTTTGATGTTCGTGTGCCCATTTGTGGGCACTTTTGAGAGTGAACCGAGGTTATTGTGGGCACTTGGAGCAGCTTGCTTCTACACAGGGTTTGATGTACTGTGTGTTATGCCACAGAATCCCTTCTGTTGGCTTGTACCATATAGAATTGCCTTCACTCACATCTAGCATCGATAAATGGCTGTTGGTCCACACCTTGCAGGGTTGTTTGTAGTTTTCCCTCCTCGGACCACTTTTTGAAAGTGCTAACCATGGCCGACTGTGAGTACCCCACAAGTTTTGCCATTTTGGAAATTCTTTGACAGTGTCAGCTGGCCATTACAATATGGCCTTTGTTAAACTTGCTTAAGTCTGCTTCTTTTCCCTTCTAAAGAACAAGAATAACACTGATTGACAGAGCTCATTATCAGGTGTTATTTATATCATTTCATGACCATAGCAAGCCCCATTGTTTACCTGCAGAATGTTGAGGCTGTTCAGTGTATATGTGAAGAAACTCACATTTTGTTATTAAATACTTCTAATTATCTCTTGTTAAGTTACATTTTATACCTTTTCATTATTTTGGTGGGCATGTAACCCATAGCTACTTGCATAGATTGTTGGCATTTCTGTAATTTTACTTTGCCGAAACCATTTTTGCTTTCAAAACAAGTACAAAAATTATGCATAGTTTTCTTTCAAAAGTTGTCAACTTAAGATGCACTAGTTTTTTTCATTGAGGTTTTTATAAATTCAAGACTCAGTGAAAATCCTTTTGGGCCAAACTGCTGGCCATCATCTGTGGGAACAATTGTCATGGATTACCATTTCTTTTAATTCACTATATTCATTCTGAATTTGCTGAATCATCATCAACGTCATTGACAGCCTGCACGCACGTAGGCACCATAAATTTTGTGGGAAAAGATATTTGAACAAAGGCATTTATTTAGATTTCTCTCTATACGTGCGTTCTTTGAAAAGTTTGATGGTTGGTTCTGTATGATCAGCTTTATTGCACTGTGAATTGGTATTTGCTGCTTTCCATTTTGACACTGGAATCTGTAGCATCTAGTTGAGCTACAGTGATTTGTGGTTAAAGCACTGTGATGGGAACTTAACTTGAAAATGGTTAATAAAATATTTAGACAAGGAACTATACTATCATTAAGACAAGTAGGTATTTTTCGACTGGTTGTTCTCCAGAAAGTTAGGCATGAATGAAACATTCTTGAAGGTGGTTTTTCATGGCCCAGTTAAGTTTAGAAAGGGGGCATATGCAAATCTATCGACAGCATGCAGCTAGTGTGAGGGGCAAAGACTTTGTAGTCCCTGATAACTCTTGGATAGCAGTTAAGCATTTGGTGAAACATTTACACCTGCTATATATCCAATTTTGTGTGTGTGGTGAAGGTCACAGAAAAATTGGCCTATAAATAAGTATATCACATCATGATGCTGTCACTGATTTTTTTTTTTTTTTACTTCAGAAGCTTTACTCTAAATATGGGATCACTGACTCCCCTTATAGTCTTAAATGCTTATGAATTTAATAAAAAAAACAATGCAAATCTACTTGAAACTCATTTACAGAATGGCGAGGCAGTATTCTTGATGAATAATGATTTTGACATCAAGACATGCCCGTATATTTCCCATAAAACATTCAAGATGCTAGCTTATAATAGTAGAATACCTGCTGTCTGGACCTAGCTTAATGTGATGGCAGCAATTCATCACTACAGTGAGGTGAGGCATCACAACTGATGCATGTGTTTGAGTAAAAAACTGTTGGCATTGTAAAATGTAGTAAAATATTAATGAATATGAAAAATATGTCTGCTCTCTACTCCTTTTTCGTCACTGATGTGCATTCTATTGCCAATATTTCTTGCACACATAATCTCAATAAAATAAATAGGACTCTTTTAAATTCTTTAATTTTTGCATTTTACTGTGAGCATTCTGGAAGTTTGTATTTCTTTTTGGAGCTAACCTCTGAATCTTAGAGAACAGCTTAGTGATATGTATGTATGTGAGCATTCAAGATGTATTCTTTCCCCATATTCCCTTCTCCCGTGTTATTACATATTAGTTTTTATTATATATCATTAGTTAATAAAATCAAATACTAACTGCTGTTTTTTTAGCAATATTAAAACTTGTTTCCCTCAATTCTTTATTTTCACATCTCTTAGGTAGTTCAAATGAACGTGGCAATGGCAGCATAGTGAAAAGGGGTGCTTGCAGGTGCAAGGTGAAGTAGTCAAATACAATCATTTAATAAGCAGCTTTCATTCTGTTTGAAAGTATCATAATGTACAGTACTGCAGGGGAATTCGTGCAGCTGTGAATGATGGATTCAGTTTTTAACGATGGAGGGCACAACTCCTACGAGCATTTATAGGGGAATGCATGCTGTATGTGGTGAGGCATGCATGTCAAAATATTCAGTGTTTTGACGGGCACATGAGTCAAAGGCAGATGTCCTGAGGCCAGTAGAAGGAAAAGAAAACCTTGAGGCTCACATTGAGGAGAATGGGCAAATAACCATGTCCTACGTTGGAACTAAGCATAGGATTTGTGCACACAATAGCCCATATAAACACTTAGCATACAGCAAGATGAGCATGGTGTGGGTTCCCAAATTGTTGTCAACAGAACAAATGGGCCTGTCCTTGGAGAACTTGCTGCAATATGAGAAGGAGGGTGAAAAGTTCCTTGACAGAATTGTGGCTGGTGATGAAACAGGGTGTCACCACTTTGAACCAGCCATCCATCATATCAGCGCTGGTAAAGTGATGTTCACTGTGGTTAAATACTGCTGGCCTGGTTACCACATGTTGGAACGATACTGGACAATGTTCAAAAACCTACAGCAGGCAGTCACATCAAAACAGCTTGGAAAGTTAATGAAAGCCGCCCCGGTGGCGTGATGGCCTCTGATCATTCGTCCGAACGGGGTCCGGGTTCGAATCCTGGTGAGGCATGGATGTTGTGTTTGTCTTATGGCACTGGCTCTCTCCCTTCCCTGGAACCAATGACCCTAAATTAGGGACGGGCGACTGCTTATAGCCCATTGAGTTGCTCACGGTGGTCGTTAAACCTCCAATTAAAAAAAAAGTTAATGAAAGGTGTGGTTCTCTTGCATGATAATGCAACGCCGCATACCTCCAAGGTTACACTTGCCATACTGCGATGGTAGTCCTGCCACATTTTTTGCCCCTTAAAAAACACTTGAAAGGATGTCACTTTACAGACGACAGCGAGGTCAAACAATTAGTCACGGATTGGTTCACCCAGCAGCCATCTTCATTCTTCGAGCTCACCTAAATGCTTGTGGTGATTATTTCCAGTTTTAGCTTATCCACGTAAGTTACCATGTTCATTGCCACTTTCATTTGAACAAACCAAATACTTCTCATTCAATGTTCATGGCCTCTGTTTTACATGTAGAGTTCTAAGATTTTTTTTTTTTCATATTTTTAGAAAATTATTCAACAAGCAGTTAGGAAGAAGAAACCAGGAGAAAAGGTTCAAGAGGTAACTAATGTCTTGGAAAGGTTCCGACCAAAAGATCAGGGATGAATATATCATATTTATATTGTAAATATTTTTCCTGAATTGTTATGTTCACAGAAATTCCATTCATTTTTGTACAGTCTTTGTAATAAAACTTGTTTGCTAAAGCATACCAATTATTTTTTTTAATACCTCCATGTTATGTGTGTGGAAGGAACTGTCATAAAATATGAGCATTATCATCCAGAAAATAAGAGATTATTTTGCAGTGATTAAGCATAGATTGAATACTTCCTAATAACTTCCATTTTGATCTGTTAATTTCAGATAATAAACTTTCTACTCATACAGTTTATGCAACTGTGGGTTAGATTTTTATAGTACATAATTTGGTTATCAGGTAACATGAAATGCACTTATGGTGTATCAGACACTTCCTATAATATGTGGGATGAGGCTTGCAGGGTGGCAACAGAGTGAGTGTAATTAGTCTGCAAATAAAAAAAACAAGTTGATTTTCTGCACTGGCCATTTGTTTGTGTTCACTACAATATCAAATGGATAGTGTGGTTTTGGAAAGTGATTTCTAAAAAACGAGGGTGGTGAGTAATGACTAATTCTGGTTTTTTTTTTTGGGGGGGGTCTGCAAAGTGTTTTGTACATGTCAGTGAAAGCAAATGGCTAATTTTCAGCTTTGATGCTCATTGATTCCCACCAATCACCAAAAACCAGCTATAAGCAGATCTTTCTTGCATGTGCATTTTATGGGTTGGCGGAGTCAGTTTCATTTCTACATCTATTTACCATTGAGTATGAAGTTTCAAAACTATGCAATTTTTAATTAAAGCTTACAGTATGTCAAAATGGGCACTCGCAATGATTGTTCACACAAACTGAAATGGTTGACTCTTCTCTTTTGCCCAAACTAAAAGTTACACCCTGTAAAACACTGCTAACAACAATGTATCATTTGAATACACAGCGAAAATATTAAGGTGAGCTAAATGTGTAAAACAGTATTAATGAAAGTATATTGTCTAAACACACACACAATGGAAATTTTAAAATCTCTGAAAATCAATTTTGAGTAAGCACAAACAATGAGGATACTCAAAAGAAATTACTGCTCTAGGTTAATCAGTAGGTATAGCTGTTTCTGTGATTCTCTGCCACATGGGCACATAGCTTTTTGGTGCTAAGGGTCAGGGAAGAGAGAAGTGCACCCCTCCCTCCAGAACAAAATTTGGGGAAATGTCACAAAAAATAAATAAATAAAGAAGCTGATGTGGTTGTGCAGAAGACTAAAACACTGCTCTTTTGAGTAACTGAGATGCTAAGTTGCTGTCCAAAAAAAAAAAAAACCAGCTTCCAGGTAAGTAATTGCTCCCTAATAAGTTGTGTGGTCCCATTGAGACATGGATATTGTGTTTGTCGTATGCAGGATACCTACTGTCATGAAAGTCAGGAAAAAGTCACTAATTTTGCTTTGGGGTCATGAATTTTCTGCTATTTTTAGTAATTGATAATTTTCTGGTAAAAGCTATAAGTAATTCTCTGTGCACTGACCACATAGGGCACAATCTATCTAATGATTTAAGTGTAAAGGGGGGGGGGTCTGTTCCCTCCTCCACAAAAAAACTGATAGAGTAAAGAATGTCTTAGCACAGAAATATGTACATAATGTTGTTTGTAAAATTTTGAGATCAATTTGGCAATTTACATTATGCGACTCTTGGAGTCAGGACAATTTTCAGGTATAAATGTTAGAAAAGAGCATGTAATGAAATCTTGTAGCAAAATGGTGAGTATCTCAACTTACTTTTTAAGTGCACTCAAAGTATGATGAGTAGATTTTTGTTTCAAGCAAACCACCAGGGGGCACTATTTTTATTTGTAGAAAAAAAAAAGGGAGGAGATAGTGTTCCTCCTCCGTTATATTCACTGAAGTGCCAGAAAAACTGGTACAGACGAGCTTATGCAAAATACATAGCAACATCACCTATGCACATACCCTGTTGCATCCGCCAGTGCGTATATAAAGCGATAAACATCCTTACCAGCTGTCAGAGCTGTTTTCAGCATAATAATGATTTAAGCGATTTTCAACGCAGTGTCATAGCTGGTGCTCGTGAGATGGGCCATAGTATTTCGGAGGTAGAAACAAAGTTCAGATTTTCACAGACTACCATTGCAAGGGTGTACCGTGACTACAAGAATTCCTGCAAAACCTCCAACCTATGATACCAGTATGGCCGTAAAAAGACATTGGGTGAACGTGACCATCGTCGGCTGTCGAGAATCATTTCACGCGATAGGCGTGCAACACTCTCGCAATTATCATCGGAATTCAATGCTGGAGCCTCAACAAGCATCTGCGTCTGGACTGTGCAACGTACCCTGCACAATATGGGCTTTGGGAGCACGGCAACACCGCGACTGGACACTTAATAACTGGAAACAAGTAGCCTGGTCTGACAAGTCGCGTTTCCAACTGTATCGGGCAGATGGAAAGATTTGTGTGTGGCGCAAACCCCATGAAGCCATGGATCATCCCACCTGTCAACAAGGAACTGTACCAGCTGGTGGGGGGTCCTTAATGGTATGGGGTGTGTTTAGCTGGACTTCACTGGGACCCCTGGTACGTCTATGACCGGCCAACGCTATGTGCGCATCCTTGCTGACGAGGTACACCCGTTCATGTCCTGCATTCATGCTGATGGGTTGTGCCTGTTCCAACAGGACTCCACATTATGGTTAGAGGAGCATTCATCTGAGTTTGGGGTGTTGCCATTCCCAACCAAGTCCCCAAATCTGAACATGATAGAACACATTTGAGATGCCATGTAACGCGCTATCGAACACAGGAATCGCAGACCTCGAAATACACCTGAATTGTGGAACGCTCTGCAGGAAGTATGGTGTGCATTGCCTACAGCATATTTCCAGAAGCTAGTGGAGTCCATGCCCTGTCATATTTCTGCAGTCCTGCACTTCCGTGGGGGACCTACCAAGTATTAGACTGGTGTACCAGTTTTTCTGGCACTTCAGTGTATACATACAGAGTTTGCGGTAAAAAATTTAAAGGAGTATTTTTACTCCTTTGAAATAATTTCGAAAGTTGGGGAGTATTTTTGAAAAATTAGCGGATGAAATAAAAAAAAAAAAACCTACAAAAATGTAGGGCGATTACGAAACAATCCAGATTTTTTTCATATTAAAAAATATTTCACTACCACTCCATGTAATTAGAATTTAGATCCGTTTTCGTAATAAATATAATTGTATTTTAAAACAATAACATTAAATTTATCATGTTTTGTAATGGCCACATGCAACAGCAATATGTCCAGGAAGCGAATACATTGCACTTTTGAGATTCTTATAGACATCTAAAAATTTCTAATAAACTTCTCAGCAAGTTCCACAGCCACATTTATCTTTGGTTGACTTTGCAGCTGCTCAGCATCCAGTGCTTAAATTTTGATTTTGCTGATATCTTTGTTTCCCTTCCTATTTCTTTATTGTCACTTTTCTTTCTTTTTTAATGCCTTTGGATGACAATTTTTATCCATCATGCTGAAAGAACTTTCAGTCTGTGAGTACCATGAATGCATGATAGCTTTCAGCATTTTAGATAAAAGATAAATAGTGTAACTTTGAGAATATAAATACTTTTGAACACCATGCATTAATTCTTACAAATTATTTTTCAGCTTTATCGTTTTTGGACCCACCCCTCTACCCCACCCCTCTCTTTATCAAGATCAAATGCAAACCTTTTTGGGGGGAACATTTAAGGACACATGTTCGGAACATTGTTGGGCTAAAAAAACTACAGTTACGGAGAAAATCTTTGCTACATCCAATTTCCATTTTTGGACCTTTTCCCTCCATTTTCAAGGTGAAATACAAATATTTATGAAATTAAATATTTAACAATACTAGGCAGACGAAACGTCTTGTGAAAAATCAAATTACGATTACAGGAGAAATCTTCACTGCGTCTAACTTCCGTTTTGCATCGATCTCCAGGATAACCCGAATTATGATGAAAAAGAAGAAATTCCTAGAAGCCGTGGCACTCTCATGCCTGAAGATTACAGGGGAATTTTTGCGTCATTGAGTTTCCATTTTCGGAAAATTTTCCTCCATTTTCAAACTGAAGTACAAATATTTATGGAATAAAATGATTTATAACAACAATAATGGACAAAGGCAGCATCGCAGGAAAACAAAATTACGATTACGGGAAAAATCTATTTTGTTTACTTCCATTTTTGAAAAACGAAATACCATCCTGATGTTTATTTTTACGAATTGGTAAAATTCTTCGAGGTGTATTTTTACGCGTTGATACGTGTTTCTCTGTGTATTTTTAAGCTTTGATGTGCGTTTTACACATTTTTCGATGCATATTTTTACGTGTTCACAAAAATTCCTGATGCATATTTTTACATGCAGATAAAATTTTGATGCATACTATTGGGTTGTCGGAAAAGTCATGACGTATTTTAGCCATGTTTTGCATAGGTCATTTATTGATAGAAAGAACAAAGATCAATCAATTATATAATGCCCGTTTTGTTCGATAATCTTTTGCCATCTTTCAGTGAGATGGCAAAAGAAGGACCTGTCTTTCGTGGCAAAAAACTGTACAAGGTGCTGATTTACAGCCTCATCTGAATTGAACGTTATACCACACAAGGTTAGGACTGTTGAAGAGAGCGAAGCAAGTGGAAGTCTGACGGCGCAAGGTCAGGCGAGTATGCTGGGTGTGGCAACACATCCCACCCAAGCTCCAAAAATTTTTGGCGGGTGATCAAACTTGTGTGTGGTCTCGCATTGTCATGATGGAACACAACACCTTTATGATGAACGAGATCTGGACGTTTCTGGACGATGGATTCGTTCAAACTGTCTAATTGCCAACAGTACACATTCAAATTGATTGTTTGGTTCTGTGGTAGGAGCTCGAAAAACACGAAACCTTTAAAATCCCACCGCACTGAGACCAGAACCTTCTGCTGATGAATGTCTGCTTTGGATGTTGTTTGAGGCGAAGCAGCACGTTGAGATCAAGACCGTGTGCGCAGCACATTGTTGTACACAATCCACTTTTCATCACCAGTTATCAGTCGCTTCAAAAAAGGATCGTTTTCCTCACGTTTAATGAGCATATCGCAGATGTTTATACGCGCCGTCAATTGAGCTTCTTTGAGTTCATGAGGAACCCACACATGTAGCTTGCTTATGTATCCCAGCTTCTTCAGGTGGTCGTGAATGCTTGAATAATAGATGTGCAATGTGTCTGCAATCTCTCGTGCCGTGTAACGTGGGTTTGACTCGATCAATGCCTTGATTTGGACGTCTTCTACCTCGGTGGGCCTTCCAGACAGTGGAGCATCGTTGAGGTCAAAATCACCAGCACGGAATTTTGCGAACCATCGCTGGCACTAACGTTCTTGTAGAGCATTATCACCGTTCGCTTTACGCAACTTTTCACAAGCTTGACGAGCGTTCTTCCCTTTACGGAAGTAAAAGAGTAAAGCATGGTGAAAATGCACAGTTTGGTCTTCCTTCTTCAACTTGATGTCAAATCTCTGCAAATCAACGAAATCACTCACTATTCCTTTTAGATTGCAGCTAGAACTGGCACCTGTCGAATGCAATAGCGATAACAGAGCTGCGCATGCCTCTAGTACTTCCAAAACCGCCCAACCGTCATCGGGTGCCAAAATAAGTCATGACTTTTTTGGCAACCCAACAGACACGTAATTACTCATTTTGGCAAACTCTGCACAGACACACACACACACACAGGAGTTGGACAGAATAATGTGAACCCCTAGGAAAAGAAGGTTTTACCTACTTAAAAGAGGGTGGGACCACCTTTGGCATTCAAATCCGCCTGAATTCTCCTTGGAATGGATGCATACAAACCCTGGATGGTGGTTAGTGGGATGTTACACCATTCTTCATGCAGAAACTGCTCCAGGTCTTTTGAGAGATGCAGGAGGAAGATAATGGGATCTAACTTTGTTTTCCAACACAGACCACAGTGGCTAAGTCTGGTGATTTGGGAGGCCAAGGAAGATGTGAAAGTTCGTCCTCAGGTTCCTCAAACCACGATTGGACGTTTCAAGCTCTGTGAATTGAGGCGTTATTGTATTGATAGAGATGGCATCCCCTGCAGGAAACAATTCCTGAGCCATTGGATGGACTTGGCTGGCCAAAATGGTTTAATACACCCTGCCAGTCATCCGTCCTTTTAGGGTGATCAAGGGACCTGCTGAAAACCACGATATGACCACTCAGAGTATGACAGAACCACCACCATGCTGCACTGTTGGGAGCAGACAGTCTGGGTTGTATGCTTCTGATGGTGTTCTCCACCCGTAAACACGTCCTGCAGTAGGGGATGTGGACTCATCCGACCACATTAAACGCTTCCATGGATCAGCGATCTATGTTGTATGCTCTTGGCACCACTGCTGTCATCGTTGGGCATTCACCAAAGGTTTTGCAATAGCAGCTCTGTCATGAATATCTTGTTTATGCAGTTCCCTGCACACTGTTGTAGTTGATAATGAAGTCTGCAGATGCAGATCGAGCTCCGCACTAATTTTCGGTGTTGTGGTCTTCTTATTAAAGGTAACAATCCTCTTTAATGCTCTCCTGTCTATCAGTCAGTATCGTTTTCTGGCTGCTCTTGTGTTTTGCATTGAACACAGTATGCTGTCATGACGTTAGCAGCTCTCACTACCCGCACTATCCTGGTGACTTGTCACGGAGGCACCAACTAGCCGGCCAACAACAATTAGCCCACTTTCGAAGTCCGTTAGGTCGCTCATTTCATTGTCACCCTGAAAGAAATTTTGCAGCAAGACACTTTAAATGCACTTAAACAGGACCTTGAGGTTCTAAACAAAGCTATTACAATAAAAAAGTGGTGGATACCTTTGCTTATTGCGTCGTACACAGCTGCTTTAAAAGTAAAGTCTCTGAGCATTGTGTTCACATTATACGGTCCAACCCCTGTATATATATGGTGTTCCAAAATTATCTTTACAACCTTCACCCTTAATAAAAACAGATATGGGATAAGAGAACAAAAATCGTATTGAACAGCACGTTCCAAAGTTTGTTGGGATGCTAGTAGAGCTCCACATGTGTGCACCGTTGGTTCTTCTGAGCATGTCCTTAGGAATTGTTGTGATGACAGCTGTAATCCTGTGCTTCAGCTCATCCACATCCAGAACTTTTGTGTGGTACGCAATATCCTTCACGTAGCCTCACAGAAGAAAAATCTAGAGGGGTAAAATCCGGCAGACACTGAGACCAAGGAATTGAACTATCCCTTCCAATCCATCACTCTGGAAAGGTTTCATCAAGAAACTCACGAACACGAAGTGCCCAATGAGGGGGTGCACCGTCCTGTTGGAAGATGATAGCCAGTTGCAGACCCTCCAGTTGGGAGGTAACAAACTCACTCAGCATATCCAAATAAACATTGGATTTGACTGTGTTTTCCACGAGAAAGAATGTGCCAATGATGCGGTTGTGCAGGAGATCAAACCAGACATTAACCTTAGGGCTGTCATGTTCAATCTCACGGACAGTCTGGATGGTGGATTGCGTCAGTATTTGGTATGGAAACTCCTTTGGACTTGTGTATCTGACTTAGTCTCTATGAAACGTAGCACACACAGTGGGCCTTTTCCTGTAGAGTAGCCATCACAAGTTCAGGGTCGTATCTGAAAGTAAGCAAAAACCTGCGTACCAATAAAACTTCATGCGTTGCTGTTGCATGTACAAAAAACAGAACTTCGTTATCTTATTTCGTTTAGGTTTTATTGAGGGTCAAAGTTTTGAAAAACTTTTGAAACACCCTATAGATGTGTGTAAGTAATGCGTGTGCACACACGCACACTTATTGAAGTCTTAGTAGTGGTTATGAAAATTTCTTATTGGTTTTGAAATTTCTTCTAATTGTGCAATAGAGAGAACTTTCAACTTCTTCCTGTTTATTATCTTTCAGGTGATGGGAATAGTTTTATGAAGATTGTGTAGGAGAAAAGGTATTATTTGTTGGCAGGAATCTGAGGGCTCTTGGCACAGTAATTTTAAAATGCTTGATTAAAGATAAAGAAAAAGTAACTGAAGAAAAGCAGAAAAAGTCAAAGTATGTATTACATCAGTCACTCCTCCATTATGCCATTGCAAAGATCCATAAAAAGGGACCATAATAGTAAACTAAAAAAATAGTTTTTCCATGCTAGTTAGAACAGGGATGAAAGAGTTCCGCCAATAGGTGGAATTCCGCCTTTTTGGAAGCCATCTGGGGAGTTCCTAAAATCGATGCAGAAATACAATAATTGGAATAAAACAAATTAGATAGTCATAAATATGGGATTGGCATTATTAGTTTAATGTAAGCACAGTGACTAACGTAAAATTCTTATTTGTTCCTAAAGAAATGTTAGACAATTTTATGGCTCTATAACATCATTTCGTGCTATGCGTAACGTATAAAAAAAACCATAGACCTAAGTCATTGCATGATCCAATTTCGTGCAAAAAAATTTCCTCAAGTGATATACTGAACTGTATTTATTTACATGAGGTTAAAAGCTATATACAATAGATTAAAAACACAAGATCTTTCGCAGTAGCAGCTACCGCATCATTGGGTGACACATAGCATATGGAACCAGAGTTCTTAAATGGTTTTAATATAATGGTATTGAAGAAACTATAAAGCGCCGCCTGACGATGTATGTATGTCATTACTGTACCGTCAGGCGGCACTTTATAGTTTCTTCAATACCATTATATTAAAACTATTTAAGAACTCTGGTTCCATATGCTCTGTGTCACCCGATGATGTGGTAGCTGCTACTGTGAAAGATCTTGTGTTTTTAATCTATTGTATATAGCGTTTAACCTCATGTAAATAAATACAGTTCAGTATATCACTTGAGGATATTTTTTACATGAAATTGGATCGTGCAATGACTTAGGTCTATGATTTTTTATTTTTATGGCTTTTATAAGTGCATATATGGTGCTTCAAGAGTAATTAATAAATGCTGAAATGTTAATTATTTCTACATATTCCTGTGTGGGAAAAGTTCAGCCTTTTTCTGCCATGACCACTTTCATGCCTCATTGGCCCTCACCTAAAAGAAACATACAACTCAATGACCTTCAAACAAATTCACAGAATGGTTTTTATATTTCAAGATAGTTTATTTTACTCCTCCCCTCTTTTGTATTTTTATACTATTGATAAATTATTTGCTGGTGGAGGAAATTAACAAAAAGGAGCAAAAAGAAGGGGGGGGATATGTATTTGTGGAAAAACACAGAGCCCCACCCCTTCAGCTCATCTGGTTCTGAAACCTAGCTACAGCCCTGTTTGAGAATACTATTTTTACCCATACAAATCAAATCATAATATTGAGTACAGTAATAATTTGTCAGTTCTCAACAACAGTTTCTGCTGAAAAAGTAAGAACTGTCTTTTTAGTGCAGCAAGGCGCCAAGCCTCAACAGATGTACATGATGAGATTCAATGTGCTAGCACACAGTTATCCGACAGGAAGGTCAAGCAATCATACTTCTGCTTGCATTTAGAATGTTGATCAGCATGGTGCCTAGGAAAAACGCTTTTCTCAACTTTAAGGAAATATCAGTAATCCCCTTACCTCCAGAATAATAAGTCAGCATAATTGCATTAAATGCTGCCATTATTTTCCAGACAGTTAAACTAACACAAAGCACATGTACAAAAATAGATATTGATTCCAGAAATGGACAGGGTTACATGCCTGCACTGCTTTGTACAGTGACGAACTTAGCTGCTGGGAGGTGAGCAGTGTAAAAGAGATGAAAAGTTGTATTTAAACTTTAGCTGTGAGCAAGATATGTGTACTTATACCTCATTTAGGGATACTCTCAGGAAATTTATTAGTGTCCATAAAAGAGAGGTCCTTAAAAGAGTTTTTATGTAACAGAGGATGTTCACACATGTTTAGAATGACTTTCCAGCAATATAACTAATGTTTAAAGTAATTTCTTTCTTAAATGTTCTATCTGATAGCATTTTCTCTGTACTATGAACCTACATCTAGATTTCCAAGATAACATGACATTTCTTAAAATTGGTAGTAGTATTTTATTCCACTCCTCTTCCACTGCTTCCTATAGTCCAATCATTGTTTTTGTTCTGTGTTTAGAAAGCATTCTTTTTAGCAATCCAAAGACAATAATTTCTGCTGAAAAAAGTATGAACTGCCCAATAGTCTACTGGTGACGCATCAGAGGACTTGGAAGGAATATGAGCAAAAGGTATAGATGTCTTTTTTTTTTTTCTTCATTTTTTCAAGAAACATTGGTAGATTTGGATATATGACTGGTAGCTTTATCCTGAAGTTCTACTCTTCAAATACTGTGGATAAAGGAATGGTATTTCCTCTTTAAAAATAGGAGTTAAAACATTATTTTAGTAATACACTGCTCGACATAGAAACTGCCCCACTCAGATGGAGTGTGAATAGAGGTGTAAAATTGAGTGTGCAAATAGGAATACATAAGGATTCACCTTGATTTTTATTTGGGGCCACGTACAGTGTTTATCAGATGAGATAATGCAGCACAATGGGGTTGCCTCAGTAAGTTGTTGCACCACCCCTAACGGCAATATGGCATGGCAATGAATCGTACAATCAATGGATATCGTCCTAAGGAATGGAACGCTAAGCATGGTTGATTTGCTCCCACAAATTATAGAGATCATGCCCAGGCCGATTCCATTGCAGACGACGTCCAATGTGTTCCCACAGATTTTTGATTGGAGATAAATCGGGCAATCTTGCTTGAACATGTTGCAAACATTCTCTGAAGACCTGAGCTGTGTGTACACGCGTGTTATCTTGCTGGAAAATTGGGTGCTGTAGGCCATTCAGGAACTGTATTAAAATGGGCTGCAGAACCTTGCTCACGTGTCGTGCAGTTGTCAATGTGCCCGTGGTGCAGAGAAGAGGTGACCTGCTGTCATGCGCAATAGTACCTCATACCATGATCCTGACTGACGGGCGGTGGTCGTGAACGAAACCACGATCCGTCCACTCACCAAGGTGTTGCCACACATGGATCCGTCTATCATCAGCACCCAGACAGAAACTGGGTTCTTCACTGAAGACCACAGTGGTCCATTCGTAACCCCAATTTGCATGACATCAACACCAAGCCAGACAAGTGCTGCGATGGCTGACCATCAATTGCAATCGACGTAACAGTTACCCACTGTGCAGCTTCGCCGCATGTAACTTTCGATTTACAATTTGGATCGTTATGACGACGTTCATGGCCAATGACAGCATGTTGAATATCGGCTGCAGTGGCTTCTGGTGATGAACGAGCGTGTCAAACAATCCGCCAGTCCAGGTGTGCTGTCTGTCTCGAACAGCGCCAGCCACTGCCTCTTTGGCGCACGTATGAACCTTCCTGTAGCCACTGGTGCCCACAGTGTCCAACAATTTGTGCATGCTGTTGCACATGCACAGCGCTACGACGTGTAGACTAGCCCGCTTCACACAGGCCTACAATTTTTCCTCTGTGAAACGCATCTAAATGGCCATAAACCTGCCGACGGCATGTACCCGCCATTTTCGGCCTTCGCTGAACAGCATCACAAACAACAAATCTGAAACGTCCGCGGCAATTCCACCAGTGACTGCACATTACCATCCCTGTTGCTGCAGGCACCTTTATCTCACGAAAATATGACTTCATCAGCTCCAGTTTAACATCTTTTGCAGTGGGTACACACGCCCTGCGATTTGCATGTTTGTAGCACACCTTCTGGGTGGGGGCAATTTACATGTACGCTCCCTGGTGGAGAAAACATGCACTATTTTAAGAAGAAAATATTCCGAAAAGGGTTTATGGACGTGAGTGGTATCGGTCCACAAAGAATTTTTTCAATAATAGATTTTAGAAGCTCAATTTTGCTGCAAATACGTCAGAAGCACCCTTACGCTCCCTGGTTGCCAAACCATTTTCTACCAAAAATTTGAAATTATATGCAAAATATTTCCCATCAAGAGCTACATCTGGTGCAGAAAGAATTTTTCTAATTGAATTTTTAGAAGCAGAGTATTGGGAAAAACGTAATCTACTTTTATGCCCCTAATGGAAAATCTATGCGTAACTTCAAAAAGTGACTATGCCTACTTCAACATAAATGGAATCAAAAGGTAAAATAATTTTTTCAATCTGATGTTTAGAAGCAAATATATGGAATAAAATGTATTTTGAATTCAATATCATCTGCAATTATGCCCTCCTAGCGGCAAAATTGTGCATCGTAAAAAAAAAAAAAAAAAAACATGGAATGCAAGGATCATCATTCGCACATTTCAAACCAAACTTCCCAGTGCAAAAAGAATTTGCAAAATCGGACTAATAGTTGCTAAGATATGGTGTCCACAGACGGACAAACTGATAACATAAGCACGATCTTTTATACAAAAGACATGCTAAGAAGAATTCATAATTCAAAAAACAGAAAGGTCTGCATTGCCAGTTTTTTAACATAACAATCTTCGCACGAGAAAAGTTGTATTGCCTTGAATCGGGAATTGAACTAACATCTCCCAATTTCGTTCAACTATGCTATCCGTTATATCACCCTGGAAAACGAAGTTCCAAGTATGAGTATTAAAGGGAAAAAATTGAAATAAAGTTCTCAGCGAGTTGGAACTTCGTTGTCCTGGGTGGAATAACAAGATATACTCGAACGGAAATCGGGAGATGCGGGTTCGACTCCACCTCCAGGGGGTGCAATTTTGGAGATTTCCAATGATGGTTGTTACATGTTGAACAGTAAAATTGGAAACGCAGGCCTTTCTGATTGGTGGATTGTGAATCCTGTTCCATCTATTTGTGAAGAATATTTCTTCTATAAAATAAAAAGGTATTGTCCCCCTCCCCCATTTATCCAGACATGTAGAGTGATAACTACTTCGCTCAGTTAATCTTGAGCACAGACCTTAGGGTAAAATTCCCCTGCAGAGGGAAGATTTATCTAAGAAGGCGATGATCATCAAGGTCAAAAGCATAAGAAAACCGTAACAGTGATTTTAAAACTTACTTTTAGTCATATACTATAAAAACAACCATTCACTTACCCGAAAGATCTTTGTCATTTTTTTTTATCTTCTAACACTTCAAAGCACGTCAATTATATTGTTGTTGGCTTTGTGAGGTTGAACTGACTCCTTGACTATGACTTTTCTTCTTCCGGGGATGAAACATCGTACTATCTTTTTTTATTTATTTATTTACTGGACAACACACGCAGGTTTTCTTCTGCCATGTGAAGCGTAACTATAGCTCGTCATCACGATAAAAACCTCACACATACACCCACCATACCACTCATTCATACATTCCGTTAAAAACACTATGTACATATTTACACTATCTACATTCCCAGGCACTATGTACATATTTACACTATCTACATTCCCAGGCACTATGTACTACATATTTACACTATCTACACAACCCTCTGTGTATGACGGGCTGAATGAGGTTGGCACATTCAATAGGGTTAACACGGAGTTTGAAACGGATTGAGCACTTTTTTAATCACAGTTGACAAATGGTTTAACTGCCTGGGAATGTAGATAGCGTAAATATGTACATAGTGTTTTTAATGGAATGTATGAATGAGTGGTATGTGTGAGGTTTTTATCGTGATGACGAGCTATAGTTACGTTTCATATGGCAGAAAGAAACCTGCGTGTGTTGTCCAGTAAATAAAAAATAAAAAAAAATAAAAAGATAGTACGATGTTTCATCCCCGGAAGAAGAAAAGTCATAGGTAAGGAGTCAGTTCAACCTCACAAAGCCAACAACAATATAATTGATGTGCTTTGAAGTGTTACAAGATTAAAAAAAAATGACCAAGATCTTTCGGGTAAGTGAATGGTTGTTTTTATAGTATATCATTAATGAATTGCACGTAAATATACGCACTTTGCTGGTGATTGATACCTAAAAGGGGCAAATATTATGTTACTTTTAGTCTCTGGTCATAACAGTTTAGATTTCTGACCCATATCTACTGCTTTGTAGCTTTCAGAGTGCTCATGGTGGTAGTTAAACCCAGAATTGGCCGAGATGGGTCCAGGTTGGAATCCCGGTGAGGCATGGGTATTGTGTTTGTTTTACAGCACTGCCTCTCGCCCAACCCTGGTCCCAGTGACCCTAATTTAGGGACTGGCTGCTGCTTATAGCCAGGAGTGGATTGGGACACCGGTTTATTTCCCGGTGGACCACTAGAGAGATGGCACACTTTCTCTTATACTCTTTGTCTGGATTATGTGGGGCTAAAACGCTATTGTCTTTAAAAGCATTGGCGTTTCATTCTATCTTGGGTGTTTGTTCTAAAATGACTAAGCAAAATTCTACTTCAGTGAGATTTCTCACCGGATCAAACACACTGTTATAAATAAATTAAGCTAACTACGGTTAAGCGTAGGTCACTGGACTTTCAGTTCATTGGTAGACTACCCTCCTTTTGTAATTTTGAAAGAAACGGTAACATTCTTGATGGTCCATTATCCCCACACCCTTATCCACGTACAGACTATAGAACACAAAGCGATTCTCCAGCAAAGATATTTCGAAATCCGTGTCCCACCCACATTTACCTTAAAAGAAACGACTTGTCAGTACTAGTCTGCAGATCAAATGGTAGTTCACGAGTCAAAATAATGGGTACACTTAAAAAAAATGCATCTATTCAAGGGGGTGGTACGAATATGGTTGGGCCAAGTGGTCTAAGCGATGGCCTCTGATCATTCGTCCGTAAGGGGTCCGAGTTCGAATCCCGGTCAGGCATGGATGTTGTGTTTGTCTTACGGCAGTGGCTCTCTCCCTTCCCTGGAACCAGTGACCCTAAATTACGGACGGGTGACTGCTTATAGCCCATTGAGTTGCTCACGGTGGTCGTTAAACCTCCAATAAAAAAAAAGAATACGGTTGCGCACTATAGACGATCAGTGACCAAATCAGAGGCATAACTAGGGGGTGGCTGCCCCAAGCGTAGCTCAAGAGGGCGCACTGATTAAAACTGGAATCTAAATTTTTACACCAGTTTTTGGTGAAAATTTTTCGTGCCGTCATTTGTCCATTAACAGAATTTGCTTATATGTTTCTCCAGTTTCCGTAGCCTTGATAGCTTAAAATTCGCATTTCTGCATCAAAATACTCTAGCTCACATTCAGAAATGAAAGCTCGGTTGTACATACGTTATAAGATAAGGATGTAGTTCACACTATTGAAAATTCTCGGGGAGCTATTCGACGATTATTAAGGCCGCGACTGCCAGATGTATAATATTCAGTCCGTTTCATGTGGTACCGAATGTACGAACTCCGAAACAGTTGGGGAAAAGCTGTACAAACAGTCATTGTCTGATTGTGCCTCCCCCATAAAAATAACATAACATTGGAGAGTGACGTTAATTTTGTTTTATGTACGTAAGGTGTATTATCATCACCATCATTAACCACATTATCCATCCACTGCTGAATGCAAGCTTCCCCAAGCCTCTTCCACAACTTTCAGCCTTGACCCAGTCTCCTCTATGTCACTCCGGCATGCTGTCAAATTTTATCCGCTCATTACTCACGTGGTCTTCTGGGTATTTTCTTGCCCCTTGGAATCAAGGTTATTACCAGTAATAGAAGTGAAGTTACAAGCAAAAATGTGCAAGTGAGGAAACGCAAATCCAGTTCTGAGGAATCGTTCACGCCCCTCTGACCCACTGTAGCTTCATCTGACGTCCGCTAATGAGATATAAAAGGATGTAGAATCGTCTGCCGACTTAAATCAGGGCCACGGGTGGCCTAGTTGGCAAGGTTCGTGACTGCCACGGAAAGGACCTCAATTTCGATCCCAGGCAGGTACGAACGCTCGATTCACTAAATATCCGCCGTGCGTCGGATGAGCACGCTAAGCCGTCGGACCACGGGTACTGGCCCCCGGTAATAAAAAGGGCGTCTTCCTCCCCCTTTTTACTTCGCTTCCGTGTCACTTTCCTATCGGGCACTCTAGCCCAAATCTCCTAGCTTCCTATTTCTAAGGGTTGTTCAAGACCTGGGGTCAGGCACTCCCTTCCTAAAATCCTCTACATATGATCTGATCTGCCGACTTAGAATGCAGCTACTTGTAGTTAGTTGATGGAAGTTTATGCAGAATTCTCAGTAATATTAAAATTTTGGTATGTCAAAGATCTGAAAATTGGTCCTGCCTCTTCAAACCAGGGCAAAATTTATTAATTTGCATGAACTTGGATTCAGTAGTCGAAAAATTTGCTATTAAATGTGGCTGTGATCATTCCACTGTCTTGTGCACCATTAAAAGAGTTGCAGAAACTGGATGTGTGGGAAACAGAAAAAGAACACGCCGACCAAGGCTGTGTACTGAATGTGATGATCGTCTGTTGATTTGTCGTTCCTTAAAAATGAAGGTTTAAAACAGCCACTGATTTAAGAAATGAGTGGGAGAATGAAGTAGGCATTGTTGCATCTGCACGTACAGTTCGTCTTAAGCTACAAGAAAATGGACTGACTGAACGGAAAAGCTGCACGAAAACCTTTCCGTACTGAACAACAACGTCTCAAAAGAATTGCTTGGGCCAAGGCACACAAGTATTGGACTGTTGATGAATGGAAAAATGTTATTTTCAGTGATGAAACAACTGTTACTATTTCCGCTAATAATGAAAATAATTATGTACGTCGTCCGGTTGGTGAAAGATATAAGGCATACTGCACCCAGCCAACAATCAAGCACCCACATTCGGTGATGTTATGGTCCTGTATTTCAGCCAGTGATGTTGCCCGTCTGCTCATTATTGATGGCATATTGAATGGATCGAAATATGTGGATATTTTGGAGTCCAAACCGCTGCCATCTGCACAAGACATGGGTTTGCGGAATTTTATCTTTCAGGATGACAATGCGCGATGTCATCGGTCAAAGTTGGTTGACGAGTAGTTTAATCGAAAAGTCACAAGAAAACTTCAGTGGCCGGCACAGTCACCGGATCTTAATTCCATAGAGAATCTGTGTGTAAGATTGAAGCAAAAGATCCGTCAACAAGGACCCACATCTAAAACAGCATTAATTGAGTCTGTAAGGGCCGTATGGCTCCTTGTTATCACCAATGGACAACTATATAGAAGCTCATTCGTTCCATACCAAGAAGATGTACTTTGTTACTAAGAAACTGTGGTTATCCAATTAAATATTAAACCGTATTTAGCTTGTTGGTAAGTTATTTCAAGTGCCCTACAAGTTTCAATAATGTACTGTACAGTAATTTTACGTTAAACGCATTGTACATTAATTTCACAAATTCCACTATTTTTTGCTTTTTATGACTAGAAGCTGTACTTTTGCTTGTAACTTTTCTTCTGTTACTGATAATAACATTCTGTTAAAATATTTGAATGCACCATAAAATTTCCTTTAAAATGATCTATGATATGTATTCCTGACTTTACCATTACGCTGTATAAGTTGATTTCAAACATCGAAAACTGACTTTCGGTCTACTGGTGTAGGACTTTTGGCCACAACTGTGTATATATACACTGAAGAGCAACTGAATTAGAGACAACTGACGTTATGCAAATGTGGCGTTGTGGGCGGCCCTGTAAACGGAAACGACATGACGTATGCAGCGATCCGACAATAAAAGGAGTGATGCGACGGGAATCAGTAAGAGTCGGACGCAGTGTGGGTAATACGAAGGATCTAAGCGCATTTGATCGTGGGATAATTGTCGGAGCACGAAAAATTGGTCACTCCATCTCGGAAGTCGTGCAGGCACTGGGATTTTCACGAGCCACTGTGTCACGGGTGCACCGTGAGTACATTGAATCCGGTAAAACCATCCCTGCAAGGGCCAACTGCCGTGGATAACAGCGTACATGGTTGAGCGGGATCATCGTCGGCTAGCTCGCATAGTAACAGCGGATAGACGAGTCACAGTGCAAGCAATCACTCGGCAATTTAACGCTGGTGCACAAAAACGTATAAGCAGCCACACCATCTCCTCGCTATGAGGTACAGAAGCCATCGTCACACGAGGGTACCGCTGCTGACCGCCCATCACAGGGTGCAATGATTAGCATGGGCGCGGGAACATCGCCACTGGAACCTAGACATGTGGAAAAATGTTGCCTAGACTGATGAGTCGAGATTCACGTTGATACATGCGGATGGCAGGATACGAGTACGGCGCAAACCACATGAAGCGGTGGATCCTTCTTGCCAGCAGGGTACTCTTCAAGCTGGTTGGGGTGGCATACTCGTCTGTGGACTGTTTACGTGGACTGAAATGGGACCCCTGGTACGTGTGACATCGTCCCTCGCAGGTCAACGTTACCGGCATACCCTGGACGACCATTTGCTCCCGTTTGTGCGTCTTCAACATCCCACTGGGGACCTCATCCTGCAACAAGACAATGCACCGTGCCATCGCTCCCCGCCCACATTGTATCCGAATGGTTGGATGAACACTCCACCGACGTGACCTCGCTTCCTTGGTCAGCTAGGTCACCTGACTTCAATCCAATCGAGCACATCTGGGATGCCATCGAGAGATATGTTCGAGGCTCTGACCCCCTCCATCAAATCTTCGTGAACTGTGGGAGCTTGTTCAGGGGTAGTGGATCCGTATGGCTTCCCAACGCTTCCGGTGTCTTGTCGAGTCCATGCCGAGACGAATCGCCACCGTCGTCAGCGCGGAAGGTGGTGCTACACGTTACTAGACAGATAGCTCTAATTCAATTGCTCTTCAGTGTGTGTGTGTGTATATATATATACACTGCTGGCCATCCAAAATGCAACACCAAGAAGGACACGAGATAGCAAAGCCAGATTTACTGGACACATAACAACAGATACAAAGTTGAAACGATTGAGCTTACAGGCCCGTGCGACTTGCGGAACACGCAGACATCAATAGTTCGTGTGGCCCCCCATGGCTGGCAATAACGGCCGCTACACGCCGCGGCATCGAACGAAAGAGGCTTTGGATGTGGGTTTGGGGTGTGTCGGTCCAGGCTGCTTCCACACGTTGCCACAGTTTATCAGGCGTAGCCACGGGTGGTGTTTGCAGGGCCACTCGGTTACCGATCAGCGACCAGACGTGTTCGACGGACGACATATCGGGAGAACAGGCGGGCCACGGCAGCAGTGACACCAGGTGGGCCGTGCGTGCCACGTGCGGACGCGCATTGTCCTGTTGAAACGTAGCCGCTGGCAGGTCCTGCAGGTAAAGAAGGACTACAGGCTCCAAAACGTCGGAGAGGTAGCGGTGGCTGTTGAGTGTACCGGCGATGCGTACCAGAGGGGTGCGGGTGTCATATCCAATTGCGCCCCAAACCATAACTCCAGACGACGGGCCTGTAGGGCGATGCAAAATGCATGCGTCATACAGTCTCTCGCCGCGGTGCCGCCATACGGGGATCCGACCATCGTGGTGTTGCAGGCAGAAGCATAATTCGTCGGAGAAGACATTGTCGTGCCATTTCGTAGTCCAGGTGCGGCGTTCAACGGTCCACTGCCGCCGCACTCGCCGGTGGTGTAACGTCAATGGTAATCGGAGCAATGGGTGCCGTGCAACAAGTCCCCTCTCCTGCAGATGACGTCGAACACTACGTGCTGACACAGGTTGTTTCGCAACGCACCCTAATTCTTGCGCTAACGTACGTGATGTGGCGGTGCGAGCCGTCAATGCCCGCCGCACAACATGCCGGTTCTCTCGTTCGGTGGCGTGCCGCGGCTGCGGCAATCGTTCACGTCGGTCCGTCCGTCCTTCCTGCACCCACTGAATCCATACTCTCACTGTGGCTGGATGTCGTCCCACACGGGCGCCGATGTCTCGGTACGATAAACCGCTGTCGCGATAAGCCACTATTCGTCCTCTGGCAAACTCCGAAACGTGCTGGAATGACTGCCGTATTCTGCGACGAGGCATCAGGAAGCTTCCCACGCACAGGTCCGGCAGCACAACACACTTCCACTACTTACACCCCGCTTTCTGTGCACCCTTCTTATAGCGCTTCTCGGTGGCGTGCCGGGCGCACATGATTTGCATACGCCCTGCAATGCTAATCGTTTGCATGTCCTCTCGCGGGCGACGCATGCTGCGAATTTCAGGCCAATCGGATGCTTCCTTCTTGGTGTTGCATTTTGGGTGGCCAGCAGTGTATATATCTATCATCATTTTTAACCATTATCAATCCACTGCTGGATGAAGGCCTCCCCAAGTTTCTTTTACTATTGTCTGTCTTGAGCCTGTCTCTTCCATGTCACTGCAGCACGCTTTCGAATTTCATCCATCCATCTCCCATGGCGTCTTCTTCTGGATCTTTTTCTATCCCTCGGAATAAAGTTAAAAATTTCGGTTGTCCAGGTGTGTTACGTTCTTCTGGCAACATGTCCAGCCCATTGCCATTTCAGTGATTTCCCTCTGGCCATATTATCGTCCACTCTTGTCATTTTCCTTATCCACAAGTTCCTCTTCTGATCTTTCCTGGTTACACCAAGCATGCATCTCTTCATGCTACTTAGAGTAGTCTGCAGTCTTTGTATGTCTTTTTTACGCTTTCCAACCGTAGGTTGAAGAAGCGTATATGCTCCTGCTTTTTCCGTCCGTCTGTCCGTCGGCACGATTACTCACGTAAAAAGGGTTCGATTTCGATGAAATTTTTGTATATGGTAGGGGACCACTAGGGGACGAACCCTATTGAAAATGGGTGAAGTGGGGTCAAAGGTCACGCCATAAGAGCAGGATCCATTCAATTTCCCTTATGCGTCATAACTTGCGTAAATATGGTTCGATTTCGATGAAATTTTAGTATGTGGTAGGGGACCACCAGGGGACAAACCCTATTGAAAATGGGTGAAGTGGGGTCAAAGGTCACGCCATAAGAGCGGGATCCATTTCATTGCCTTTATGCGTCATAACATGCGTAAATATGTTTCGATTTCGATGAAATTTCACTATGTGGTAGGAAACTACCTGGGCACAAACCCTATTGAAAATTGGCAAATTGAGGTCAAAGGTCGGGCAGGGCATAAGAGCGGGATTTATTCCATTGCCCTTGTGTGTCATAACTTTCGTAAGAATGATTCGATTTCAATGAAATTTTAGTATTTGGTAAGGAACCACCTGGGAACGAACCCTATTGGAAATGGGGCCAAAGGTCAGGGCATAAAGGTGGAATCCATTCCATTGCCTTTATGCGTCATAACATGCGTAAATATGGTTCGATTTCGGTGAAATTTTAGTATGTGGTAGGGAACCACCTGGGCACGAACCCTATTGAAAATAGGCGAAATGGGGTCAAAGGTCAGGCAGGACATAAGAGCGGGATTTGTTCCATTGCCATTATGCGTCATAACTTGCGTAAAAATGGTTCGATTTCGATGACATTTTATTATGTGGTAGGGAGCCACTGGGGACGAACCCTATTGAAAATGGGCGAAATGGGTTCAAAGGTCAGGACACTGGAGTGGGATCCATTCCATTGCCCTTGTGCATCATAACTTACCAAAAAATGTTCCGATTGCAACAAAAGGTTATCATGTTGTTCCGGAGGTATAGTGAACCGGTTCTGTTGAATATCAACGAAATGGGGTCAAAGGTCATTGCACAAAAGCAAGATTTATTCCACAGCCATTATTCTCATAACTTGCGTAAAACTGCTTCTATTGCGACAAAACTTTAGTATGTTATTCTTGAGGTGTACTGAACCGGTTCTGTGGAATATCATCGAAAGGGGTCAAAGGTCAGGACACAGGACCGAGATTTATTCCACAGCCATTATCCTCATAACTTGAGTAATAATTTCTGGTATGTTCGAAAGCGTATCATAATCAATGCATTGCATGGTTTTACTAACTTGTTTAGTTAAGGTCCCTGTCTCTTATCCATATGTAAGCACTGGCAGGAGGCATTGATTAAACACTTTTCTTTTAAGACAATGGTATACTGCTCTTAAAAATTGTACTGTTTTTTTCCGAAAGCTCTCCATCCAAGTTTTATGCGCCGGTTAATTTCTTCATCAATGTGACCCTCACTTGGTACCTGCTGCCGAAGACAAATGTAGGTATCGGTTGTCTCAAGCTTTTTTCCATCAATCAATAAATCTTCGTTTCTTATAAAAGCATTGTTCATCACTCTTTTCTTCTGAAAGTTCATTTTTAATCCTACTTTTTTACTCTTGTCAACAAGTTCTTGGATCATACTCTGCAACTTTGAAGGGGTAGTTGCAAAAATGACTTAAGTCATCAGCAAAACGAAGGTGAGTTAAATAATCCTCATTAACCTTTATCCCTTTGTTTTCCCAGTTCAATGATTGAAAGACATTTTGCAATGTTGCATTAAAGAGCTTGGGAGATATGGTGTCGCCTTGTCTCACTCCCTTTTCAATTTTTATGTGTGCTGTATCGTCAAATAACCGAACCTTTGCACTTGCATTTTCATAGATGTTATTATTAATTCTAATGTGTGCATCTTTAATACCACTGGATTTCAAAGCCATTGTAACTGCTGATGGTTTCACCGAGTCAAAGGTCTTTTCATAATAAATAAAAGCTATGCATAATGGGAGTTCATATTCTCTTGTTCTTTCAATTAGTTGTCTCAGTACATGGATATGATCTATAGTGCTGTAGCCACTCCTGAATCCAGCTTGTTCTCTTGGTTGGGCCATGTCTAGTGTTACCTTCAAGCGATGTGAAAGAACCTTAGTGAAGATTTTATAAACCACTGAAAGGAGGCTGATGGGCCTGTAGTTCCTGAGATCATCTACGTCACCTTGTTTTATGCAGCAGGATCATTGTAGTATTGTTACAATTCTCAAGAATCTTTCCTTTATCGAGATATCTGGTGAAAACTTGGGCGAGTCTAGTTTCAATTTCTCCGCTTGCTTCTTGTATAATGTCCACGGTAATTCCATCTTTCATCTTCTGGAGCTCTTCCCCGTTTATCATGTTCTTAAATATGTAACTTCTGCAGGGAGGATTGGAGGGACTTTGGTACTGGTACCTGTCGTAATGTTTGGAACACATGTATCATCCCTTTCATACAGTTTGAGGCGCATTAATTGTGGTTTGCCCCAGGTGCAAAAGTACCTAGTTACAGATGGAGGCGCAATATTTTGTGGTTTGACCCGGGTGCAAAAATGCCTAGTTACGCCTCTGGACCAAATATATAATCTGATAACAACACCCAGTTTTGAGCATGGCTTGACATACTACATTCAATCATGAGCGGATTTTTGAAATTCTTTCTCCCTTAAATTGCTGCTAAAATTTGTTCACAACTGAATTAGTCTTATATTTGAACAGTTCTATTTATCCAGGAGTTAAGAGAATTTTTTTTCATGAGGAAACTTATGAGGTGTTCCTCTATGGGTTATTGCGTGTTTTTGTAGTGGTCCACAAGACAAAAATTCCCGGCCTGCTTTCGTCTACCCAATTCGTCCCCGCGTATGCTCACGGTGGTCGTTAACGCCCCTGCCCTCCCCTCAAAAAAAAAAAAAGTATTTCCATCCCATGTTGTGTTGCAACTGTGTTTGTTATATCACGGAGGCATAGCAGTTGGCATCCATAAGAGAATATATTTATAAAAAAAAGTATTTTGATTTCGAACAAAACCATTAGCGAGTGAAATGATCATGAAAAAATTAATTATGATTGCAAAACATTCATAATTGCTGCATATTTCAATGAAGACGTTTAAAGAGAAAAAAATAGAGCAAACGGACGTGTAGTACGAACTTCTTTTGGAAGTATGACGAAGTTATCGCAAGAATGCTGGTGCCCTAAATTTTCGTTAGGACAAAATCTTCTGGGAGTAGTTACACCCACACAGCAGTCATTTGACCCCACTCCTACGCTTTAAAATGTTACATATTTAATGTGTATTCGTTACCTCAAGTTTGATTCTCTCCGGACACTTGCATTATGTTCTTTTAAAACTGCTCTCTGTTTCGTGTGGAAATGATTACACTAGTGGAACGAAAGGGTCCCGGGAGAGTCTGTGCCTCGATTAATATTGTTATGTCCCCGATCAAGAAAAAACTGTTGAACAAATTACGAGTCAAGGTAAACGTTCATGAAAAGAACATTTACGAAATACGATAAGCTTTCGCTGAAGAGAATTCCTCCTTTACTGCCAAAATTTCATGGGAATGGGACGTGTGGAGTAAATTCGAGTTGTCAATGCTGACTCATAGCTAAAAGCATTTTTTTTTCTTCTTCAATATGAGACGCAAAGAAACCAATAGCAAACTTCATAACTAAAAAAAGTTTCTTTGTGACGAATGAAGTTTCTAATATGCGACGGCAAACTACAATTTCTTGGTATCACTGATAATGCGAAACCGCAACGCCAATGAGAAATGTGAACCTTCGCTGAGTCATTACAATTTTGCGTATTGAGACGATGGACTTTGGTTTCGATTAAAAGTAAGAGGTGTTGTGTTTTTTCTGCAGTACCGCTTTTTTTTTATTGAATGTTTAACGACCCCCGTTAGCAACTCGATGGGCTATAAGCAGTCGCACTACCCTAAATTACGACCCCTCTTTCCAGGGAGGGGATATATATATATTTTTGATTGATTGTTTAACGACCACCGTGAGCAACTCGATGGGCTATAAGTAGTCGCACTTCCCTAGATTCTCTTTCCAGGGAGGGGAGATATTTTTTTTGATTGATTGTTTAACGACCACCGTGAGCAACTCGATGGGCTATAAGCAGTCGCACTTCCCTAAATTACACGGCCCCTCTTTCCAGGGAGGGGAGAGATTTTTTTTATTTATTTTTTCTATTGAGGATTTAACGACCACCATCAGATCAGATCAGATCAGATGTAGAGGATTTTAGGAAGAGAGTGTCTGACCCCGGGTCTTAAACAACCCTTAGAAATAGGAAGCTAGGAGATTTGGGGTAGAGTGCCCGATAGGAAAGTGACACGGAAGCGAGGTAGAAAGGGGGAGGAAGACGCCCTTATTTATTACCGGGTCCGACGGCTTAAAGTGCCCATCCGACACACGGCGGATATTTTGTGGATCGAGCGTTCGTACGTGCCGTGGATCGAACCTGAGGTCCTTTCCGTGGCAGTCACGAAAAACGACTACCATGAGCAACTCGATGGGCTATAAACATACGCCTGTCCTTAATTTAGGGCCACTGGTTCCAGGGAAAGAAGACAGTCAGTGCCGTAAGACAAATACAATATTCATGCCCCACCAAGATTTAAACCCGTACCCTTCTCAAGTCAGATGCCAGCACTAAGACCACAGTGCCACCCGGGTGGCTGGGAGGGGAGAGAGCCCGTGCAGTAAGTTAAGCGCACCACCATGGCTCATTCTGGGCTTGATCGAGCCCAGGACAATCTTTGACGAACGTCCAGAAGCCAGGGCATAGACCACTATACGACGGTTCTTTCCCGATCTATATTTTAGTGAAATCGGATAAAAATTTTGCCATCCAGACCAGAATACCCTGAAGTCAAATTGCAAGTTTACTATTTGTGGGTTTAACGACTACCTTGAGCAACTCGACGGGCCGTTCCTAATTTAAAGCCACTGCTTCCAAGGAAGGGAGAGTGCCATAAGACAAACGCAACATCCATGCCTTACCGGGATTCGAACCCGGACCCATCTCCGACAAATGGTCACAAGCCAGCGCTTACACCAATGTGCCACCGAGGCGGCCATGCTTCCCGTGCGGAATATCTTACCAGCATAATCATTCTATTACTTATTCATTTTACAGTATTACTTGCCCATATGACGCGTTTCTGGAAATGTGTACCAAAGTTGGATTTACAAAAATCAAGCAACACACTTATACACTAAGGTCAAAAAAAAAAATGGGAAGGGCACTACCATTTCCATTACATGCCACCACACCCATGCAGTAAATGGTATCATCCTCAAACGACGTATATATAGAGGCAGATATCTCCGTGGTGTGATAGTTGACACCAGTGAGATGGGTCATTCCATCTCAGAAACTACCACGGAATTTGGATTTACGCGAACAACAATTTCAAGGGTGTACCTGAACTATACAAACTCAGGGAAGACATCCAGAGTGCGAGACCGGAGTAGTCGTAAATACTGATTTCATTGTCCCGTTCCGCCAATATGTCTTGGCTCCACGGGGACTAATTGAGCACCTTGGATGTTATTTTGACATGTTGCGACAATTATCCTGCCTTGAGACGCCGGTTCGGACCCTGGCTACCACAGTGGCCCAGAGACCAGCCCGCGGTGACGTGCTGGTAGGCAACCTAGTATACCTTGTCTGGGTTCCCGCTCTGTCTGGCGGGATAGGTCGTTCATTAATTTAGGGTTGACTGGAAGATTCCTTGCCCTCGAACTATTTTTGGGGAATAATTTCCCTTTATTTTCTTTTTCAAAACATCTACACACATGTATGCACTGTCCTCATGCTTAGGACTCACAACATCAAGAGATAGCAAAAAATTTTATTTACAGAGTATTTACATTGGTGGTTTCTTTGTCTGCTTGCCCACAGACTTTCGCCCTCATTCCTCTTCCGAATCGCTTTCGGTGTGCACGTTCACCTCCTGCGTTTCGGTCCCCGTTTGATTGGGGAAGATCGTATGTTGCTGGAGGGTTAGCCTCTCAACCAGGGCTATTATCCCCCTCCTGTTAACGGAGGATTGGATGAGCAGATCCAATCTTCGCGTTCTTTGCACACCTGGGATCAGTGTGTTTCTCCATTCGGCGAAGCCACTGCATTCAAGCACGCAGTGTTCTATGCTCAGGAGCTTGTTTGTTTGTGCATCGTTTGGTCGAGACCTTTGGAAACACTCTGTGTGTCTTCCGGCCTGTCTCTCCCGTGTCCCATCTGACCTGCCATTCGGTCATGGTCTGTCGTGCTAGTGCTGCGCGAATACTCCTTCGCGGCGTTCTGCATTGCACGTCAACCGTCTCTTTCAGCGTGGCTGCCCTCGCCAGCTGGTCCGCCCTTTCGTTTCCCTGGGTTCCGACATGGCTTCGTACCCAGTGGAAACTGACTGCCCCATCTCCTTCTGCCCTCAAGAGGGTTTTAATCCTCTGGACGATGGGGTTTCTTCCCCTGAATCTACTCAGCGCCTGCAGTGCTGCATCACTGTCCGAGTAGAGTTTTATCCTGTCTTCACTACGCCTGGGGAGTGCCCAGGTTAGTGCCTTCTCTATCGCCAGAAGTTCTGCCTGGAAGACGGAAGCGTTCTGCGATAGTTTCACGCATTCTGTAGTTGCTTCGTTCCCATCCGAGAACGCACAGAAGCCTGCCCCCACTTGTCCCTTCCACTTTGAGCCGTCCGTGAACAGCTCGTGCCCAACTCCCGTGGGTTTCTCCTTGTCCCACGGTGGGCAAATCTCCTCGGCCGGGTGGATCTGCCAATCCACACTTTCCAGCTCCATGTTGGAGGCTCGATGTGGCACACCGAGTAGGTAGGCGTCCTCACCTGACCTTAGGCAGTGCATTGCTGCCTCCCTTTCCACTACCAGGTCTGCCGGCTCGCACCCCGCCAGCACTTGGAGTGCTAGGGTCGACGTTGTGCGAAAACAACCAGTGATCCCTAGTAGGGCCAACCTTTGGATTTGGTTTATCCCCTTCTTCATTCTGACGGTGGGAGTCCACCATGCTCCACTTGCGTACGTCAGAATTCTCTCTATTCCTCTCTGATAGATGGCCTTCTTGGTTTTGCCCGATAACCTCATGCCATTCAATCTATTGAGGATCCGCGTGCACCTTAATCGAAGATGTCTCAGGTGTGACAGCCCTGAAAGTCTCTGATCCAGGACCACACCCAAGTACTTCATTTCTCGCACCGCCTTGATAGTGCACCCTTGGAATTTGCACTTTGGTGGTGTTTTCATTACTCCACTCTTAGCTATTGCTAGTAGAGTGGTCTTCTCAGGAGCAAAGCAAAGTTTACTTTCTTTGCTCCAATTGTCTAGCACAGCTAAGGCGCTATGTGCTTCCCTTTCGATCACGTGTCTCCCTGAGGCTGAGACCACGAGAACGAAATCGTCCGCATAGGCTTGAATTTCCACTGCCGGACCCAGGTCTAGATTCAGAGCTGCGTCTGCCACTATATTCCACCAAAGCGGTCCGGAGTTGGATCCTTGCGGACACCCTCTGTGGTACGAGCGCGAGGCTTGCCCATTCCCCGCTTCGAACTCGACCCTTCTATCAGACAGGTAGCTGCTGATCAACGAGAACAAGTTCCTTGGACAGCCAAGTTCTTTCAGTCTGGTTAAAACCATTGGCCACCAGACACTGTTGAATGCCCCCTCACGTCTAGTGAGATGAAGCAGGTATGGAGCCCCACCGCTTTGTTCCTCTCTGTCCTCTCTCTGAGGCTGCGAATTGCCTGCGTTGCGCAACGCCCCGGAAGGAAACCATACTGGTTCCTGTTTAGCTTTCCCTGCTCCATGAGAAAGCCAAGCGCTCTGTTCATGAACAGGCACAATCAAGTCGCCAAGATCCTCCATCATAAATTGGCAAGCAAGCACCACCTCATTACAACTGAGCCTGTCACCCTACTACAAGTATGAGCCAACAACGCTTCTACAGAACAACACCCACGAGATGTATTGGGACAGATCGATCAGAACAGATAAGACCATCCCCCACAATCGGCCCGACATCGGCCTGGTCGACAAGGAGAAGAAGTCAACATACCTCACTGACGCAGCCGTGCCCAACACATGCAACATCCAGAAGACGCACGCAGAGAAACTGTCAAAGTTTAACGACCTACGATACGAAGTCAAGAAAATGTGGCATGTGGTGAACGTCTCCACAGTCTCAATAGTAATATCAGCCGCAGGAGTTGTACCTAAGACCACTCACAGCTCTATACAGACACTAGACCTTCAACTTAACACCTACATGGAACACAGAAGGCAGCTATCCTGAACACTTGTAGGATAGTAAGGAAGTTCCTTGACAACTGAGAGAAAGAAATACCACTTCCCAGACTTGGTGCCCGTCTCGGAAAGAAGAGGAAAACCGCAAGGTAGAGGTGGAATCATCTATAAACACTTGTAGTTTAAAGCAAATTTAAACACAGTGCTCAGGTTTTTTGTTTTGTTTTTTGTAGGCCTGCTGGGGAACTTATTCCCGTAAAAAAAAAAAGATGTAACGCAAACAAGCTTATTGATCCATGGGCAGTTGTGGAAAATGAGGAAACCCGCATGGAGTCAGCTGGGTCTCCAGCTGATTGTGGAATGGCTTCTCCACGGGCCTAGCTGACAATGTAACAGTTTTTTTTACTGTACCTGATGCTCTTCGGCAAACCCTGACTCTTACGCTACTAACACCAATAAAACAAACAAACAAAATGAGCAAAAACGGTAAGTTTAAGGCCATACTTGAACATTACATTATTCTCCTCCGTCAAAACCTCGTGGCTTTAGTCTGGATCACTAAATTAATCATATCACCGATGTGACACGTACTTGAAGACATGCAGATGCTTTTGTTGAGAACAGCTTTTTTCAATGTATTTTTAGAAATTCATGTATTTCTTTATACACTGAGTGGTCACTTTATTATGACCACATGACAGTTTTAAGCAAATGAGCTATGGATGCACGCTGTTGCCGCCAGAGGGCGAAGCTAGTATAAAAATGGAAAGCTTAGTGCTTGCGACAGTAGTAGAAATGATTTTTGGGCGACGAGATGAGAAAAAAATGCGATTTAACGGACTTTCAACGTGGGATTATTGTAGGAGCTCGGAGTCATGGAGCGAGTATCACCGAAACTGCCGCATTCGTGAAATGTTCCAAAGCAGCTGTTGTTAAAGTGTGTAAAGACTGGACTGTCAGCCAAAAAACTGGATCTCTACGTGCAACGTGTGGTCGTCATCGACTAGTGACTGCTTGGGCGGAACGGAGAGTGTCCAGACTGGTAACAGACAACAGAAGGGCAACAGTGCAGCAAATTACAGACCATCTTAATCAAGGATCCCCTCAAATGATCTATGCACGCACTGTTCGTCGTACGCTGCATCGGATGGGATATGGCAGCAGAAGGCCTGTTCGAACACCTTTGCTGTCTGCAGTTAACAAGAGAAAACGTCTCCAGTTCGCACAGGAGCACAAGGATTGAACAGTTGATAATTGGAAACAAATTATGTGGTCCGGTGAAGCACGTTTTCAGTTGCACCATGCCGATGGCCGAGTGAGAATTTGGCGAAAACAGCACGAAAACATGGACCCCAAATGCATTGCTACAACCTTTGAAGCTGGTGGAGGCAACATTATGGTTTGGGGAATATTTTCCTGGTATACCTTGGGCCCTTTAATTCGTGTTGATCAACGTCTGACTGGCACATCAGATCTAAACATTGTTGCGGACCAATTGCATCCTGTCATGCGGATGGTTTATCCCAATGGCGATGGCTACTTTCAACAAGATAATGCGTCCTGCAATAGTGCTTGTATTGTACAGGATTGGTTTTAGGAACATACCGGTGAGTTTACTTTGCTTAGGTGCCCCCCCCCACTATCTCCAGATCTCAACCCCATTGAGAATTTGTGGGATGAAGTTGAACGAGCCATCAGACAGCTGGATCCACAACCCTGCGATCTCACACTCCTGGAAAGTGCTATTCATCAAGCATGGTCTCAGATTCCACAAACCACCTATCAACTTCTCGTGGAGCCTATGCCACGAAGAATCGACGCAGTATTAAAGGCAAAAGGTGGTCCAACGAAATACTGAGGGGGTGGTCATAATAAAGTGGCCACTCAGTGTATATTTGATTTATTTACAATTAATACTTATATTATTTTATTGGGGATCTACTGAAAATAAAAAAATGTACCAATACCTTGAATTTCGCTTGACTTTGATATAAACTACGTGCTTCTACTTAACTTCCATTGTTTCATGGTCCGAAATTAAAGTCGCATAATTATTTTCTCTTTTCCAGTCTTATTTATACATGTATCACGGACATTTTACGTGAACGTAATAATATGTATCAATTACACATAGAAATGTATTGCTAAAGATATTCCTAGCAAAATTTGTAGGTTTTAGATGATAAAATGGAGTCATGTGTGTTTGTGCGACAGTGGAGGGGGCTCTTGCTACGACGCGCCGGGGCTTCGGAGGTTCTTAAAGCGCCCATGTTTATGTTTCTAACGCACTTGTAAATTCGATTGAACTCTGGAATTTTTGATTTTTTTTTATTGAAGGTTTAACGCCCACCGTGAGCAACTCAATGGGCTGTAAACAGTAGACCATCCCTTATTTAGGGCCACTGGTTCAAGGGTAGGGAGAGAGCCAGTGCCGTGAGACAAACACAACATCCATCTCTCGCCGGGATTCGAACCCGGACCCCTTTCGGACGAAGGATCAGAAGCCATCGCTTAGACCACTGCGCCACCACAGGGACGGCACTCTGGAAATAATTGCTCAACTGAAAACAGACGAGGCTTTTAAAACAAAGGTGTGTACAGTGATTTTGTGTAATGCTATTAATTTTCGTTTGATAAAGTTTTAGTAACGTAACATGATTTTTTATTCAATTCCTTATAATTAAAATGCTAACTTTGTCTTCCTACTACGCAAAGTAAAATTTCCGCATGCAATGCCTACAAGTTTCTGAGACGGAAACTGACACTTCGAACTATAGTAAGCAAGTACGCAATATATGTATAACTACATTTTTCAAATTACCATGCTTTTAATTTAATGATAATCGTGATTTTCCAGGAATCATAATCAAATTTGGGTTACTTAAAAATCTGCGGTAAATTTGATATAACGCCACCCTTGGTGTAACGCCACACTGTATGAAACGAACGGTAGCGGTACATCAAGGGTTGACAGTATATCATCATCAGTCATTTTCGATATCCAAAAGAAAGGAAAGAATGCTATGAAAACTAAGTGTATGAAAACACAAGTTTGTCCGTGTCCCCTCACTCCGGAGTAAGTTGCTCTCCCAACTAAGCTACCCGGACCGAATGTTCCGCTGCTGATTTGTAGTCTTGATACATGTTTTCACCTCTGTAGTACGTCACAAGTGGTCAAAAATTAGTGCTGTATGCTAAAAATACCAATCAATTTTATTCATCATCATCATGCCATCGTCGATAAAAAATGCTCTGTGTAAACTAAATGGTCGAGAGGTAGCATTGCACGATATCGATTTTGCATATCATCATCAACCATTGGTCATCCACTGGTGGATTTCTTTGTTTTTTCGGGGTACAACAACCACCATGAAAAACTCTCTTTGGCTAGAAGCAATCGCCCGTCCCTGATTTAGGGCCACTGGTTCCTGGAAAGTGAGGGAATCAGCGCCTTAAGCCAAATGCACCACCCATGCCTCATCAGGAATTTCTCATCAAGCCCAATTCGAACAACTGTCCAGACAGCAGCCACTGCTGAATGAAGATCGCACTAAGTCTCTCCGTGGTCTCAGGCAGTTTCCAGTTTCTTTCCTAGATGTCCATAGCGTTTTGTAATTTCATCTACCCGACAACCATGTGGCCGTTTTCTGGTTCTTTTTTATGGTCTCTTGGCATTCAGTTAAGTGTTTCTGTTGTCCTGCGTTGTCGGTATTTTCTACAGCGCATCCATTGTAAGATCAGCTGTGTGTCTGTCTAACTCCTGCTGATATGACCTTTGTACTAACCTTAATTAACTTAATGTTTTTCGTTATAGTTGAAGAGGACAAGAAATATTGTGGTGTTTAATACTTTCGTCTTAATATATAAATATTGGTTTTATACTAAGGATCAAAGTTAAGATGCACAATATGTACTGTACGTATCATGAATTAGGTGAGTACTAGTAACCAACCTTAAATACCATTTACGGCATTTAATATTTAAATACCTTAAATACCATTTATGGTATTTAATATTTAAATACCATTATGGTATTAATATTTATTGTATTTAATATTTATACCCTATGTATTTAAATACAATTTATGGTATTTAAGGTTGGTTACTAGTACTCACCTAATGAAAGTACAAAGTACGTTGATAAATAATTAGTATACAATATACACTATCTACCAACAAGTAATTAGACACCTGTGATAGCAAAGGAAAACGAAGTTTATTCACCTTCAATAGTTGGTGGAGACTCCACGAGCGGCGATTACAGCTGCGACCCTCCGGGACATACTCTCAACCAGGCGTTGTACGACGGCTAGCGGTATTTTCTTCCACTCGGCTTGGAGAAGACAGGGCAGTTCCTTCACCGATTTCGGACGGTGGGGGCACCCCTTAAGTCGACGCTCCAACTCGTCCCAGAGGTGCTCGATAGGGTTAAGGTCCGGGCTCTGCGCAGGCCATTCCATTCTATTAACCCCACTGTCACCATACCAAACTATGGTGGAGCTCGCAACATGACAGGTGGCATTGTCATCCTGAAAGTAACATGGGTCCACCCCGTAAAACTGCCACAACGTAGGAAGCGCATGGTCATCCAAAATGGTGCAGTAGGTCTCGGCGTTGAGTCTACCAGGAATTGCGACCAAGGGTCCCGTGCCATAACAGGAGAAACACCCCCATAGCATAATTCCACCGCCGCCGAACTTCACAGTTGGCACAATACATTCCGGCAGGAGGCGTTCTCCAGGCAAACGCCAAACCCAGACAATGCCATTCGAACGGTAGAGGGTGAACCTTGATTCGTCGCTCCAGAGAACCTGTTTCCACTGTTCAACGGTCCACTGTCTACGTTCTTTGCACCACGTTCGCCGAGCAGCCCTATTGGACTTTGTGATCAAATGCTTGTGGGCGGCAGCACGTCCATGATAACCGAGCAGATGGGCTTCCTTACGGATGGTATTAACCAAAAGAACGCTCCCGGATGCCTGTTGAAACTCCTTGTGGATGTGGCACATCGATTTGGTGCGGTTCTTCCGAATTTCTCTGCCCAGCACCCGTCGGTCTCTAACTCCCAGTTTTGTGGGTTTGCCGGGTCGGGGCACATTCCGACAGTCACCTCTCATCTTTCACTTTCCAACCACGTAAGCCACTGTCGATTTTGGGTACTTCAACTTGTTGGATATGTTACGTATGGATCGGCCATTTTTGTGATACCCGACGATTACACCTTTCTCGAAATAAGAGAGCTCCGAACTGCGTGGTATCTTGCATGCGACTGGTTGCGTTGTTGTTTCCCACACGATATTTAACGGCGGCGGCCGTGACGTGTATCAGGACCGCAGATATCGTCGATTGCAGGGGTGTCCAATTACTTGTTGGTAGATAGTGTATTTGGCTCATCATACTTCTTACAGCTTTAAATAATTTCCGGTCTTTCGTGATCATACATTAATATACCGGACAAAAAATTACGGAATGTAAACTTTATTCCTTAATATGGTGGTTATATCACCACCTGCTTTAATTTTGTTTGGCATGCTGTTTATATGTCACCATAGGTGTAGCGTGGATGGGGGAGAACATTGAGGCAAGTACCCGCTAAACTTAAAAAGTCGAAAAAATAATAACTTGTCGTTCACCTTTTAAATGCCATTGAGTGTGGCATACAGCCAAGGGAACAATGCTACGCAATAGCGAGCATTGTTATGACTGCTTTCCAGCAGTCATTCCATGCACAATAGCATGAAGTCATCTGATGATGGTTTCCATTATCAGGTAACTGCATGAGATGCTTTGAAAGACATTTTTTTCATCCTAGTTAGGGTGAATAAACGGAAGCCTCGCACACCTCGTAGTTTTGGATATATTAGACATGTGAAAAACCTAAGTTATGCACTAATGGCAATTGAACAGGAGCATTTTTGGAGGAACAATTTCCGAGAAAACCGCCCCTCCAAGAGAAAAAATTAGATTTCACTTATTTGTGCCCCCCCCCTCAAAGTTTTGGTCACACCACGCGTATGTATGACTCAGTATCGCATGCGTATCAAGCTTATTCCACACCATGCTCAAAAGAATCCTTAATTCCGCCAGATCTGCTGAGTGTAGTTTCTTTATTCTTCACGGCCCTTTCTAACATGTCTCAGATTTTGTCAATCACATTTCGATCGGGTGAAATTGCAGGCCAATCGAGATGTGGAACGTCTCTCTCATATTCTTAAAACCAACCCAGCACAGTTCTAGCTCGATGGACATGAGAATTATCATCTTGAAATACAGACACATTGTGTGTCCTTGTTCCTAAACTGGACAAATGGCAATAATACATTATTTAAAAGTGGTACATACTAGATTTCATTCGATTGGACACCTCAACAAAAGATCCAACTCCAATGCTTTAAATACAGCTCCAAAACGTGACACGTTCACCTTTTTTTCCACAGCTCTTTGGACACATTCTAGGTTAAATGCTTCTCCAGCGTTTCTCATGACCCTGGAACGACCATCATTGGACTACATGCAGAATCTGGATTCGTCGGACCACATTATTCGTCGCCACTGTTCAATGGTCCGGTAACCATGCTGTTTTGCCAAAACAAGGCGCTTTTTCTTCTGGACAGTTGCTAACTTCGGATGCATCCAGGCAACACGACTGAATATGCACAAGCCATGCAGTCCTCTCCGTAGCGTTCGTTCTGAGCCGGGTTTACTGTGTCCAGCATTGTACTGTTGAAGCAGTTCTAGACGCGTCTGGAAACGTGCAGCAGTTGCTAATCGTCCCAAACGCCTGCGATCCCGATTTGTCATCACAGAGCTTCTACCACAGTTGCTTCGCCTACAGTGATAGCTTCCATGCTTCTTCCACTGGACTCTACTGACTGTTGACTCGGACAGTCCAACAAACTTCGCCACTTCTTGCATGGAATGACCATGTTCTCGGCAAAAAAACAATGACCCTTTTGCCACTCAGTAACGTCACATTTACGACTCATAGTTTCACCTATAAAAGGAAATACTGAATGTTACAGATACTTTAAACACACACCTCAGACATTCACAACCATAATCCATCAGTTTCACTCTCCATATTTATACACACAACTCGTTACGTTCATCAACTTTATACTTATGCGCATGTTTCAATCAGCATTCCGCAAGTTTTTGTCCGGTGTGTTTATAAGTCTCAGGAATTCCTCTTTGTCTTATTCCGTGTTAATATAGACATAGGCGAAGAATTAAGTTTTGAAGCAATCTGGTAGTTTAGCGCTCGCGAAATGGCAGAAGAACTTCGCATGCGGGTAGCGAATATCACGTGTTAAGTCACATGCGAGTTTGTTCGTGCTCCGTGCAGTCGTTTTTTAATTATTACACTGTGAAGGTTGCTATCTCATTTCTCGCCGTCTACAGTTGAACAACTCGTGAACATAAAATTTCGTGCGCGCCTCGGTAAAAACTATCACGAGCTAGTGTGTGTGTGTTTCTTTTTTTTTTTTTTTTTTTTTTAGGGTTATAACATTTTGTGATGGAAAGGCTTACGTGCACGACGACGAAAGGAATGGCACGCACCCAGTATCCAAAAACACTCCCGAGAACGTTGATTGAAGCAGACAGCTGGTAGCATCTGTCAGGAAATTAACATGCAAAATGAGAGCCGACGAGTTGGATACTAATGGCAAAACTGTTGGTGAATAACTCGAAGAAGATCTAGCCATACGAGAGATTGTTGTCATTTGAATGAAAAGAGAGAAGCCGGCCCATTTTAGGTGTCTACATGGAGCGACTGGAAACACTATTTTCTTGAAAGTGTGATTTCGCGATGAAACCTAGTGTTAACAATGCGACCCGGAAACCAAAAGACAATCGAGAGAATGACACACTCCAATTTCTCCCAGACTAAAAAGCGGTGTAGCTTTCGAAATCACAAGAGAAAGCAATGCTGCTTATTTGTTTCTTTGATGTGCGTGGATTTGTTCACACTGAGTTTTAGCCTCAGGTTTGGACAGTGCATAGAAATTCCACATGTAAGTTTTTAGAGAGGGCTTTCCGATGGGGTTAAAAAAAATAGTCTTGAACTGTGGATCAACAAATCTTAGACGCTGCATCATGACAACGCGCTCTCACATTCATCCCTTTTGATGCAGAAATTCATGGCGCGTAAACCTCCTACCTAATCATGGAAGGCTCACTATGTTCTCCCGATCTAGCGCAAGAAGATATCTCGTTCTTCCAAAAAATTAAAGAAATGCTTAAAAGCATTCCTCTTGCACTAAACACATTCGAACAGCCGTTCGTCAAAATTTACACCTCTCAATAGGCGATTTCCAGAACTATTTCTAGCAACGAAAAAAGTCATTGAGCTAAGTGTGTTGCCGAGAAGAGGCTACTGTGAATCATTTGAAAATTTGGTAAGTTTCTCTCCCAAAATAAAATTTTTATCGAAATTTTATTTTTATTTTGTCCATATGTTCCGATATGAATAACTTACTGTATACTATTTTCATATTTTGTCATTTCTGCTTTTTATAAACTTTCGTGAGAAAACGGAAGACAGCCAGCCGGCTGACGCCAACGAAACAATCTTGTTGACACAATTTTCAAAGCAAGCTATCACGAACGGCGGCCACCAACGTCGTCGTCGTCGTATTGAGATATCTAAATGTATAAGATATGGTTTACACTGAATGTATCGGCCGACGGTTTCATGTTCTGTGGGAAGGCTATTTGCAGTACTGGCGACAAAGATGGAAGCGATTCCGACAGTCATTTGATGCACTGAGCTTCCAAAGGTATAAGGGAGGTAAAACAATCGAGAGAGTACCCTGGTACTCTTTGTAGATAATTCATACTATGCATCTTTCGCATGCCAAGATCTTTGTGGGTGGGAAATAAAACGAGCGATTCGAGAGTATACATTTATTTGCGTACAACACGTTGTATTCATTTGCGCCACTCACGACCACACCGAGTCACAGTCCGGTACATACTAAGTGGAATTAAATCATAACAACAAACAATAAGGTTTACTAATTCCTCACATTGAGCGGTACTTAGGTGGGTGGATTAATGAATGTTATTGTCGCAAAACCAATGAAAGAAGATATGTGAGCCATAAAAGTAATTATTTACTAAATAATGGCGGCGGCAATAGTAAGTATTTCGACTGTTTAGTTTTTCAAAAACAATATTTTTATTATTGTTATGTATTACACCTAAGAGCCATTACATTATGACACCCTATACCTAATAAGTTGTAGAACCCACAAAACCGCGGTCACTCGGCGAGGCATCGATTCGATAAGGTGCCCTGGGGTATATCTGGTACCATAATGTCAATAGCAGGTCCTCCAGTTCCCGTACTTTTCGGGGTGGAAGTGTTATAGCGCGATCGAGCTTTTCCAAGTCGAACCACAAATGTTCGATTGGGTTCATATGTCAGGTGAATTTGGAGGCCAGGACATTAACAAAAGTCACCAGCATGTTCCGCGTACCACTCCTTGACGATTCTCGCGGTGTGGCATGGCGCATTATCCTGTTGGTAATGGCCATCACCAGCAGGGAACACAGTTGCCGTGAATGGGTGAACTTGGTCCGCAACGATGTTCAGATACCTGACAGCTGTCAGGGATTGTGCTATTGGGATAATGGGGGTCTAAAATTTCCCAAGAAAACATCGCCATACAGCATAACACCGCCACCTGCGGCCTGTTTCAGCTCAACTCTGTTGGTAATCGGCGTATACGCGCTCGGCTGTCTACGTGATGCACCATGAATCTTGATTCGTCAGACTAGGCCACTTTCTTGCAATCATCCACGGTCCAATCCCGATGATCTTGTGCCCATTTCATGCGTTGTTGGCGATGACGTGCAGTGAGCATGAGGACCTGCCGGGGTCTTCGGCTACGCAGGGTCATGCGCAGAAGGCTGCGATGAACTGTGCGCTGTGACACATTGTCCTGATCACCACTGTTGTAGCTGGAGGGGATTTGTCGCACTGTGGTCCTGCGGTCGCTGTGAACAATGCGCGACAGCCTCCGCTCCCCTCTGGCATCAATCAGTTGCGGGAAACACACGGCTGGACGACAGTCCGTCGTGTGGCCATCTGTGCACCACTTTTGATACGTACTCACTACATCGTTTTCGAGATCGTAAATCTGAGGCGCCGTGCCATCGCAATTTGTCCTTTACCAAACTCCGATAAATCGGAAGTTTTTCCCATTATGACTCCGAACACTCTACTAACTGAAAGCCAGTCCTCGGGTTGTATAAATACTGCTCTGTGAACTGCACCACGGGCCGCGGGTGGCCTAGTGGGCAACGTTCGTGACTGCCACGGAAAGGACCTCAGGTTCGATCCCAGGAAGGTACGAACGCTCGATCCACTAAATATCCGCCGTGCCTCAGATGGGCACATGAAGCCGTCGGACCCCGGGTACTGGCACCCCGGTAATAAATAGGGGCGTCTTCCTCCCCCCTTTCTACTTCCCTTCCATGTGACTTTCCTATCGGGCACTCTAGCCCAAATCTCCTAGCTTCCTATTTCTAAGGGTTGTTTAAGACCTGGGGTTAGACACTCCCTTCCTAAAATCCTCTACATATGATCATTTGATCACCTGCACCACCGTTCGGTCTCCAGGCGTGCTCTGTAGGCTGGGGGGTGGTTATAATGGAATCGCTCATCGGTGTATTCAAATTTAGACGAGCGTAAGAAACGACCTTGACACCGATTAAATGGGATGTAACTACGAAGATCGATCCGCGCATGCGCAAGATCTATCGTATCTTATCATTTTAAAGCTCTCGTCCGTTGTAGGTATAACCCCCTTAAGGAGGGGGTCAAAAGGAAGCCAAATTTCTCCACGACGCACGGTTTTGATACATCAAAAATGCATTTTTGTAATGGCTTTTCATCGCATTTAGCATCAGGTTCTCGTAATTTAACGCAGATTGTAATAAGATATTGTTACGTTTATATTAAACGTGATGAAATAATGTTCGACGTTAGTTTAGCAAAATTTATTGTTGAGTAACAATGGAATCAACTATTGTTGTGTCACTTCATGGGACAGCATTCAGAAATAAAAAATGGTTTTGATTACTTCCGTTACCCATTTTCGTTACGTCAATTTTTTTTTAACTTGGGATTTACTTTACTTCTGCCGGGAAAGGGTCATAGCATCAATACCCGTGACAGGAGCCTCGGAGGTGGGATTCGAAACAAGAGATGTCCACGGTTAAAACATTTTGTGGTATATTGAACCAAAAAAGTGGTGCCATATCAGCTGCACCACTTTTGGGGGAAAAGATGTATCATTTTGTGGTTCATAAAACACACAACAACGTGACGTAATTATGACACTGTTATGATATCATCCTACCTGATTAGTGCAACTTTGTACCACGTTGTTGTGTGTCTCATGCACCACACAATGGATCCCCCAAAAAGTGTTGCAGTTAGTGTAGCACCACTTTTTGGTGCAACATGTTACAAAATGTTTTGGTGCAGCTATGAGAATGCTGGCCCGGAAAACAAGTGATTTGGGGAAGACGTCTCTAGTGTGATGTGATAACTAGGGTAGCCAGTGGCACAAAGCAAGAAAGGAGGAGGAGGACGCTAGCTGAAAACTCCGTTTTCTCAGGCAGAAAAGAACGAAGGAACGCTTTAGCAGACGAATGGCAATAGTATTCTCACTAGTACATTCAAGAGCCTTATAGGTACATAAAACGTTTCTCCAAGGCAATTTTTTTAAACTCAATAATTAAAGAAACTTTGTTTTCTTAATAAAATTTGGAACTTGAATACTTTTTCTTTTATTTGGAAGTTTAAGTGACCACCGTGAGCAACTCAGAGAGCTATAAGCAATCGCCCATCCGTAATTCAGGGCCACTGGTTCCAGGGAAGGGGCGAAGCCAGTGCCGTAAGTCAAACACAACATCGATGCCTTACTGGGATTCGAACCCGGACCCTTCTCGGACGAATGGTCAGAAGCCACCGCTTAGACCACTGCACCACCGGGCGGCTTTGAATACTTCTGAAGTGGCAATTTCTTCTACACTGCTGGCCAACCAAAATGCAACACCAAGAAGGAAGCATCCGATTGGTCTGAAATTCTCAGTATGCGTCGCCCGCGATAGAACATGCAAACGATTAGCATTGCAGGGTATATGCAAATCATGTGCGCCCGGCACGCCACCGAGAAGCAACTGTAAGAAGGATATACAGAAGGCGGGGTGTAAGTAGTGGAAGTGTGTTGTGCTGCCGGACCTGTGTGTGGGAAGCTTTCTGATGCCTCGTCGCAGAATACGGCAGTCATTCCAGCACGTTTCGGAGTACGATAGAGGACGAATAGTGGCTTATCGCGATAGCGATTTATCGCGCGTACCAAGACGTCGGCATCCGTGTGGGACGACATCCAGCCACAGTGAGGCGACTATGGATTTGGTGGGTGCAGGAGGGACGAACGGACCGACGTGAGCGGTTGCTGCAGCCGCGGCACACCACCGAACTAGAGCACCGGCATGTTGTGCGGCGGGCATTGACGGCTCGCACCGCCACATCACGAACGTTAGCGCAGGAATTAGGGTGTGTTGCGCAACAACCTGTGTACCGTTCGACGTCGTCTGCAGGAGCGGGGACTTGTCGCACGGCGCTTATTGCTCCGATTACCATTGACGTTACACCACCGGCGAGTGCGGCGGCAGTGGGTCGTTGAACGCCGTACCTGGATTACGGAATGGCACGATATTTTCTTCTCCGACGAATCCCAATTCTGTCTGCAACACCACGATGGTCGGATCCACGTGTGGCGGCACCGCGGCGAGAGACTATATGACGCCTGCATTATGCATCGCCATACCGGTCTGTCGCCTGGCGTTATGGTTCAGGGCGCAATTGGATACGACACCCGCATTCCTCTGGAACGAATCGCCGGTACACTCAACAGCCACCGCTACATCTCCGGCGTTTTGGAGCCTGTAGTCCTTCCTTACCTGCAGGACAATGCGCGCCCGCACGTGGCACGCATCACGCAACAATTCTTCACGGCCCACCAGGTGTCACTGCTGCCGTGGCTCGCCTGTTCTCCCGATATGTCGCCCATCGAATACGTCTGGTCTCCGATAGCCAATCGAGTGGCCCGGCAAGCACCACCCGCTGCTACGCCTGATGAACTGTGGCAACGTGTGGAAGCAGCCTAGACCGACATACCCCAAGCCCACATCCAAAGCCTCTTTCGTTTGATTCCGCGGCGTGTAGAGGCAGTTATTGCCAACCATGGGGACCACACGAACTATTGATGTCTGCGTGTTCCGCAAGTCGCACGAGCCTGTAAGCTCAATCGTTTCATCATTGTATCTGTCGTTATGTGTCCAGTAAATCTGGCTTTGCTATCTCGTGTCCTTCTTGGTGTTGCATTTTGGGTGGCCAGCAGTGTAGTTCCAGTGTGCAACTGGTTCGTTAACAAGGTTCCCATATATATGCTGGTGCTCAAAATTAAAGCAACAAGCACAGAAACCTAATTAACTGACAATAACTGACAGTGTGAAACACTGCCACAATGCTGTGTGGTACAGTGTGAAACACAAAATAATTAAGATATACGCTAATGTGCCCAAGTTATGGGCTCTGAAAAACATCAGTGAAATAAGGCATGAAACGATACCACATAAACCAAGAAAAAAACAAAGGGGTACCGCAGTCTTAAACATATTGTAGAACTGTGATTTGAACAAGTGTGACCTGATGAGACTGAGATTAAGTCCAATTCTTTCAGGAAAGCACACCGTAAGTCCATCTTTAGTAGGATGAAAGAGAGTAGCAATTCGTTGATCTCAAAGTTCCCCTAAGATGCTCAATCAGATTAAGATTTAGTGACCATACTGGCCAACCCATACGTGCAATATCTTCGCTTTCAAGGCATTCATTGACCAGCAAAACCCTGTGAGGTCGAGCATTGTCGTCCATTAACGAGAAATCTGGGAGTGCTGCACCTCTGAAAAGACGAACACGGGGTCCAGGATTTCGTCGCTATATCGGACAGCCGTTAGATTTAGACTGTTTCTCCTGGTTATTACGTGAAGAGGCGAAGGACCGGTGATTCAGATTCCGGCCCAAAACCATTATTCCGCCAGCTTTGAACTGGTTCCGTTCCCGAGCGTTCATCGGCTGATATCGTGTCCCACATTCTCTGGATAGAAATATTCTCTGAGATACTGGTTGCAACCAGAATCTGCTCTCATCTTTAAAGAGTACGCATACCAGTTTCTGGTGGATCCCATGAACATGCTGACGACACCATTCGAAGCGAGCTTTTCTTGGGGATACGATCTAGGGAACACACACAACAGAACGTCTTACATACAGACCACTGACATGCAATTTTCGGTATACCGTATATCGGGATACACCCCGCCAGTTGCTGCAGAGGGCGTCTGGGCCAATCGGCGTTCCACATTGTTTGAATTGAGTCTAAAGCTTAACACCAATAAGCGGCCTTTTGGAGCAAAAGTTACTCTGAAACTACCTTGCCCAGGAGTTTTGGAGATGATTTCAGTGTCCTGAAATTGTCTATAGACACGGAAGACAAAGAATCGATCCACATTTAATCGTCTGGTTCTTTCAGCTTTACACTTACATGCTTCTAATCTCTATATAGTTCTCCGCAGAAAAGAATTATATAAACGAACTATCTGAGACATAATGACGAGTTTTCATTGCATTTAATAGTGCAAACATCAAGATTTCCCACGTATTCAACTCCAACTGCCTATATACGAAATCCAATTCGTGTGTGGCATGCAAATTTTGTTTGTCGTGGCTTCCTATTGTGCCGTTGTTGGTTTTTTGACCACAATATTTGCTGCGTACTATTTACGTGTGATTTCGGGGCAGGGTTTCTCTATTGACTAGATTCTTGTAGTTGTTGCTTTAATGCTGAGCACCAGTATACACAGTAAAGGTGAACCAAGGGGATTCGCAGTAAACGAAGATGATCAAGTACTTTCTCGCTGGATGCAGGACAAAGCCGGACCTACAACGCGTCTCTCCATGTTGTTGATTTTTGATTGAATGGCGATTTTGATTTCCTGAATGAGGAAAAGAATCCCAGCGTACCGTTTACTCAAGCAGGAGAGAACGAAGGAATGACGAAACAAATGTCAGTCGTATGCGCAAAATCCGTAAAGGACAGAAAAGTTTCGCAACTTCTCTGAACTCAATGACGACTATAGGACCTTTGTTCTGTTAATCAAAACTGAACTTTTTCTTATCTGGTCATTTTGAGCTCCAATGCACAACTGGTTCGTTAACCAGAAAACCAAATATATAATGTAAAGTCGAACCAGGATTTCGCTGAAAACGAAGAGGACTAATCACGTACTTCTTATGTGCCGGACAAGGAGCTACAACGCACGAGTGACAGCACTGCCACTTTAAATCATCGTTGATGAATAGCGGACAATTTTCTTTTCATAAAATTACATATCTGTGACATTTTTCGATGATATCAGTGCTTCAGTTTTTTTTTTTTGGGGGGGGGGGGGGGGTTCGGGGGAAATTAAAATCTGTGCAGACGATCATTATTCGTCAGGATAGTGTCTTTGGTCCATGAGAGGGAAATACGTATATCGAACTCATTGACTGATTTCCCGGCCATTTTTAATCGTCGTTGAAAAAGACTAGACAATTTTCTGTTCATAAAATTACGGATCTATCTGCCATTTTTAGATGACATCAGTGCTTCAGTTTATGATTTCTTTTCCGAGGAAAATTAAAAACTGTATTAACTTAGTAGTGTATTTATTTAAAGGCACGTTGGTACATTAACGAAAACCGGTAAAGTTATCCATAGAAAAAATGTCATACCATGCTTTTATCATAAAAAAAAATCCGAGGCTTCCGGTTAAAGGGATAAATAATGGAGCATGTGAAAAATTAGATTTCCTACGAGGTAAAGAAAATACTTTTATTGGAAGTTATCTCTAAGTTTCGATGCAGTGGGAGGTGAACACGTCTTGGTGAAACAGCCCGTCAGATTCTTACTCTAATGTACGCAGCACCTTTTTTTACAGACGCGTGTGGCACTTGAAATTTAAAGAAAATGGAACAGACAATCGAAACTCTCTGGAAATATTCTCATGATTAGCATAAGGACCTCAAAAGTCATTTAATCAAGATAATTGTTAAACAGAAACGATACTTAAGCACTAAAAAAGAACCAACTAAGCTGGTTTGTACATGTTTCAAGAATGAACGCAAAAAGACTACCAAACATGTTATTAAATGATAGAATTGAAGGACAGCACAGTAGAGGAAGATCAAGAAAGAAATGGACTGACAACATTAAAGAAAGCACCCACTTAAACTCTATAATATAACTACACAACAGGACAGCAGACGGAAGGAAATGGCGAAAATTTGTCTTTGAAGAACTCAACCCGTCATGAGCGGAAGGGGAAGAAGACGACGAATTGTTAAAGAAATTAAACGCATGTGAATAGTCTTTTACAAAATAAATCCGATGTTTCATGAGAAGCTGAATTAAATGAAATGTGCATGGATCAAGTAAAAAGAATTACAGTCAGACCCGTATATAACGAAGTTGAAGGGAGAGTAAAACGTCCGATATACGCAAACTTCGTTATAACCGGACAGATAAAAAAATTGAATATTCTATTATGTCAGGTTAAAACTAGTCAATAATAAGCTATTTAACAATAAATCCAAGGTAAACAATATATATTTTATTGAAAACTATTAGAAAAACAACATGAGTGAGAGCTGCAATAAGCGAAACATTTGAAGAAGGTAAAAATTAAAGTAAGTGCCATGAAATTTTGAAATTTCTCCTGTTGCATCTCACGTCGAATGCAAGACCCGATTCTTTGCTTGTTTTGTGCTTATCATGATCGCTGTTTTAAATGTTTTTCAACTTCTTCACACGCTGTGGTTGAGATGTTTCTAGATGCAAAATAAACTAAGATTTCCTAAACAGCGATTCAGTGATTGAAAGATGGCAAGGGGAGGGGATAAAAGACAGCATTCGCACAGATGCATGTTTACCAAGCTAAGAGGGGCGATATAGTAAAACAAATAACCGAAACATTCTTGTCTTCATGTGAATTGACACATCTGTAAGGAGAGCTACGGGATGCTCACAACAGCGGGAAATTCCTTGTTTCCCAATGATAAAAAAAACTGGATAAATGTCACTTATGTCTACTGATAACCGTGCTGAATTTCGATATACGCTGTTTCTTCAAAAATAATTGTTCGCAATATGCAGTTAAAATAACAAGGGAGAATATTACGAAGTTTAAGGGATTTATAAGAATCCCTGTATATGTGCAACTTCGAATTGTGCGATCTCGTTATATGTGGGTTCGACTGCAGTAGGTTACAAAAAAGAAAGATGCCACGACTAGCGACTAAGATGCTCGTGATATCCTAGTAATTATTCCTTCACCGAAATATTGCTACAATTAGACATGATATTCAGATACACTGTATACATATAACAGAAGATTAAAAACATCCGATGCATACACATTCGCAGTTCACGAATAAAAAAAAAATCATAATAGTCAATTTGATACGAGCATTCCACCGAATTAAAAAAAAAACAAAAAAAAACGATCTTTTTTAGGACAAGTTCAGAGTTTACGAGGAAACGCACCCAGGCTTTTAAACCACGTGGGAATTTGATCATAACGATTTTTATTCTTGAATATATGAGCTGAAAAATTGTGAATGTTCTGACGCACAAATGCGAGTATTGAAGGGAAAATGGTACAGTATTGGCAGTGCAATACAGAACCTATTGTTAGGAGCAAAATATATTAACTAGCGCGAGTGGAGCTTGTATTTCTTCCTTCGTATCTTTGCGTCAAATATCTGCTTAGGGAAATTGAACGAGAAACGTTCGTACATATTTTGCCCCCCTCCCTCCCTTACACTAGCCAATAGATCCCAGCTGAGTAGGTTTCCAAACAAAAAATTTTAGTCACCAGACTGAAAATTCATTATGAAGACGACACAAAATTATCCATACTTACACAACACCGTAGTTAACCATACTACTCACCTTTACACACTGAAAACACAAACACAATAGTTTGCTTCATACATTAGACTATTCACCCACTTTTCCAATTAGCTTTTTTGCTCTCTCTTTCACTTTCTCCAACTCTATTTCTTTCGTCTCGCTCTTTCTACCTTTCCCTCTTTTTACTTTCAATTTGTCTACTTCTCTACTTCTCACAGTCTTTCTCTCGTACCTCTCTCACCCTTGTTTTCACCCTCTACCTTTCTCTCTCACATATCTTTCACATTTATTTTCTTTACCTCTCTTTCTCTTTACCCTCTCCGTTCCTCTCGCCTTTTCTAAATGGCACTCCTCCCTTCTCTACATATCCTATATTTCTCTTTGTATATCCCTCTATTTTAGTCTTCTACTCTTTACATCTTTTTCTATCTTTCCGTTTATCTCTCCTTCACCAACTCTTCGAACGTATTTCACTCTTCCCTTTTTTCCGCTGCGTATATTCCTTTATCTCTCTTTTTATACCTCTACTCTTCATCTGTCTTTCCGTTCATAATTATCACAATCTGTTTTTGTCTTCTCCGTTCTCCCTACTTTTCCGTATCTTACTCATTCTTCTTCTACCTCACTATAGTTTTCTTCGTATCTCCCTCTATCTTTTTGTCACTCTGTATCTCTTTCTATACTTTTCTGTTTAAAAAGAGATACAGAGATCACCTATCTCTTATGGTCTTTCTCTTTGTATCTCCCTCTATTTCTCTTCTTTAGTCTCTACCCCTCCTCTCTCCGTTTGTCGCACCTTTCACAATCTGTTTCCCTCCACTTCTTTTACTTCCCTCACCGTTTCTCCTATCACAGTTTGTTTGCCCCCACTCTCTCTCTCTCTGCTTTCTGCGTTTCTCCTTCATTTTCTATACCTCTCACTATCTTTCTCTTCGCATGTCCTATCTCTCTTTGTCACTCTAATTCTCGCTCCCTCCCCATTTGCCTATCCTTCACCAGCTGTCCCTACGTCCCTCTCTCTCTCTCTATCTTTCAGTCCCCCCCCCCCCCTTCTTTCCTACTTCTTACTACCGGTCATTCTCTTCCTCTGTTTCTCTCTCCGTAACTCTGTCTTTTCCTCTCTTTCTCTAGCTCTCGCTACGTCCCTCTCTCTACCTTTACGTTAATTCCCCTTTCCTTACTTTTCAGAATCTGTTTCGCGCCGCTCTACAGCTCATTTGCCCTCTTCTTCTATTCCTCTTCTACGTTCCTCTCCCTCCTTCCCTATCTCAGTCTCCTAAGCTCTCTGTGTGTATGCACTCTTTTCACTGTCTGCTTCTTTCTCTGCCTCATGCAATTCTTTCCCTTTTCTACTTTGTTTTCGTTTAGATGCAGCTCAAGTTGTTCGTACCTCGCATTTGCTTTTTTCAAAGCATTCTTGTCGTTCCGTAGCTAGGCAGTTAGAACGTTTTCTTTCTCTAATGGGCTGGATTTCAAATTCATGAAACATAGTTGTTTGTGTTCCCGTTTTTTGAAATATCTCCTTCCTTGGTCTTATACAGTAATATTTAAACTAGCGATTATCCTTAATGCAGCTACACAGAAAATACAAACCAACAACAAAAGAAGAGGGTACCACAAGAAAATTTCAGTGTAACAAAGATATCGAGTTTTCTGACAGACAGCATTGTGCACATTTTTAATTATAACATACACTGCTGAATTTGAAGCAAATAAGGAACAAGTTCTGCTGTGAAAATAAAAACAATTAAGAAAATTCTGCATTTTCAAATTTGTAATCTAGAACTAAAGACAACAATGATCTACCACCCCTTACGGGAAAACTGTGAACCCGGGAAATTTAGAAAAACACGCGGAAAATCATCGATATGCCTTCCTTTAGAATCAGATAAAAAGAAAGGAGTATTTGAAACTACCTTTTTATAACAGGTGTCGTTGTAAATTAAAGCAGTTATGCAGACCACTTAGTAAGAAAACGGTGCAAATGAAAAGTTCCAAAATATTAGGATAAGTAGGCGCCTATCTTTTTCTAAACATGTTTTTCTAGTCCCTCGTTTGGAATCCTATATCACGGTGCTTAAAAAGCGCACATTTGCGCCACCTTGCGAAAAGCTGGAAATAAATAAGTTATTGTTACTAGTCACACGTTGTTTGAAACTTTCATATTAGAACGTTCCAACTATTAAAAGTTTTCGAGTGTTATACTTTAGAATAAAAAATACATTTTTAGTGAGGGCTTTTTCGATGAATTAAAACGTTCTTAGGAAACAGTTGAACATTATGTGTGAAATCCTGGCATATTTGAACCACTCAGAAATTATTCGGTCGGTTTACTAGATTCACAAATAAAAATATAAATAGATATTTCCTCCACATATACAGAAATACTGAGCTTCTATAAAAAGAATCTATTTGGAAAATCTCTGCTGTGTTTGGATTTATTGATATGAAAAGCTTTTTCTAGTGCGACATCGACAAGTGAAGCCGTGTGTACAAAATGACAGACATAGCAACACTTAATAACAAAGAACTGTACACCAACTATATTTAAAATAGTATAACTATACTAGTAATCCGAATTTATTGGGGTAGAATAGAAATTATAGTTCCCAAACTTTCGCACATCAACCAGATGGCTTTTTCAAAAAAAAAAAAAAAACATAGCAGTTTGCTGTTTACTTTTTCATGAAAGTAGCAGTTTGCTGTTTACCTTCCTAAAAAAAGCCATCTAGTTGATGTGCGAAAGCGTGGAAACTATGATTTCTATTCTACGCCAATAAATTCGGAGATCACTATAGTACAGTTATACTATTTCAAAGCAACAATGTTTGAACGTAATTTTCGATGTCATATGCGCGTTTCTAAAGATGTGCTTCGTCAAACTGACACAAAAGAGAAACAAGAAAGATGACACCGAATTTTCGGATGTAATAAGCACGTCTTTTGAATCCGTTCTGACGCGAATTAAATTTATCAAAGCTATTCAAAATCAATGGAGCCGGTTTGGAAAACAATCAACTGGTTCCTACAATCGATAAAAAAATCCAGAAATAGAAACATCTACTTTGTTACACCAGCTGCTAAAAAGCATGTTACGAAAATTAGCAAATGGCGAACAAAAAGTTGCTCATACTACTGTACAAGGAAGGTACCAGAGACAAAGAGATTTTCAAATCTAACAGTTAAATGAAGAAATATAAAAAAGGAAACATGATCTAAGTTTACGTCTGCTAGCGGAAGAATTTTGCATATCGGAAAAGTTGAAAATAGGCGAAATTTATTCTTTATGGAAAAAACGTTCGACCTTTAGGCAGCTAATGAAAAATCTTTGCGTTACTTAAAGAGAATAATACTCCACATCTATGTTGTAGCGAATGGCATACAGTGAAGAAGAAATTTCTCAATAGAGTTTTTATAAGCGGCGATAGAGTTGCAAACTGCAGTACACAAACACCACCTACCGACAGAACTGTGAACCACAAAATTCTTCATATACTAGCCTTAAGTGTTCTACAAGGTAAATGGCATCCGGTGTTGAAATAATTTTTTAAATCGCACATGTAAAAGCAGTGATATTGAGAAAAACACAATAAGCATATGCGCTCTTAGCGGAGAAATTGTGCACTATTTTGGAAAGAAAATACACACTCAGTTTGCATAGTTAATAGTATCTGACCGAAGAAAGAAGTTTCTTCAACCGGGTTTTTAGTAACGCAAATATTGCTGTAAACGGAAACGCGAACATACGCCCTCTGGTGGCAGACTTGTGTGCAACGAAAAAATTCGAAATTACATGAGAAACATTTCTCTACGGAAACGCTCTCCAACAAAGAATTTTTTTTTTCAAATCGGACACTTAGAAGCGCAGATATCGACAAACATAGGATATGCTTTTACGCCCCTGGCGGAAAAACCATGCATTATTTTAAGAAGAAAGTATTCTCAAAAGGTCTTTCGATGCGAGTGGTATCGGTCAACAAAATAATTTTTTTAATTGAGTTTCCAGGAGCTAAGATTTTGCTACAAATACATCAGACGCAGAAATTAAATCTTACGCCCCCTGGTGGCCAAACCGTTTTATACCAAAAATTAGAAATCCATGTGAAAGATTTCCTATCGGGAGCTGTATCCTATGCAGAAATAATTTTTTTAAATCGGAGTTTTAGAAGCAGAGATATCGGGAAGGGGGGGGGTACTTTTACGCCCCCTAGCGGAGAACCTATGCGTAACTTGAAAAAGTTACTAAACCTTAAATAATCTTTGCCATGAAAGAATCGAAAAGCAAAAGCAAAAGCATTTTTTAATTGGATGTTTAGAAGCAAATGTATGGAATAAAATTTATTTTGAATTCGATATCATTTGCATTTACGCCCTCTAGCAGCGAAATTGTGCATCGTAAAAACAACAACAAAATACAGGGTCATCATTCTCACATTTCAAGCTTCCCAATTCAAAAAGAATTTTTCAAATAGGTCTTAGTTGCGGAGATATATGTCTACAGATGGACAAACCGATAACATAAGCACGATCTTTTTCTACAAAAGGCGTGCTAAAAAAGTTCATTTATCTTTACATGGCCAAAAGTGCTGCACCAGTAGACCGAAAGTCAATTTTTGATGTTTGAAGTCAACTTATACAGCGTAATGGTAAAGTCAGGAATACATCATTTTAAAGGAAATTTTATGCTAAACTCAAATATTTTTACAGAATGTTATTACCAGTAATAGAAGTGAAGTTACGAGCAAACGTACAGCGTCTAGTCATAAAAAGCAAAAAAAAAAAAAGTGGAATTTGTGAAATTAGTGTACAATGCATTTAATGTAAAATTACTGTACAGTACATTATTGAAACTTGCCGGACACTTGAAATAACTTACCAACAAGCAAAATACGCTTGAATATTTAATTGGATAATCACGGCTTTTTAGTAACAAGGTGCATCTTCTTGGCATGGAACTAATGAGCTTCTCTAGTTGTCCATTGGTGATAACAAGGAGCCATACGGCCCTTACAGACTCAATTAATGCTGTTTTAGATGTGGGTCCTTGCTGACGGATCTTTTGCTTCAATCTCACAAGCAGATTCTTTATGGGATTAAGATCCGGTGACTATGCCGGCCACTGAAGTTTTCTTATAACTTTTCGATTCAACCACTCGTCAACCAACTTTGACCAATAACATGGCGCGTTATCGTCCTGAAAGACAAAATTCAGCAAACTCATGTGTTCTGCAGATGGAAGCAGTTTGGATTCGAAAATATCCACATATTTTGATCCATTCAATGCGCCATCAAAAACGTGCAGATGGCCAACACCACTGGCTGAAATACAGGACCATAACATCACCGAATGTGGGTGCTTGATTGTTGTCTGGGTGCAGTATGCCTTATATCTTTCACCAACCAGACGACGTACATAATTATTTCCATTATTAGCAGAAATAGTAACAGTTGTTTCATCACTGAAAATAACAGTTTTCCGTTCATCAACAGTCCAATACTTATGTGCCTTGGCCCAAGCAATTCTTTTGAGACGTTGTTGTTCAGTACGGAAAGATTTTCGTGGAGCTTTTCCGTTCAGTCAGTCCATTTTCTTGTAGCTTAAGACGAACTGTACGTGCAGATGCAATAGTGCCTACTTCATTCTCCCACTCATTTCTTAAATCAGTGGCTGTTTTAAACCTTGATTTTTAAGGAACGACGAATCAGCATGCGATCATCACATTCAGTACACAGTCTTGGTCGACCTATTCTTTTTCTGTTTCCCACACATCCAGTTTCTGCAATTCTTTTAATGGCGCGCAAGTGAGTGGAATGATAACAGCCACATTTAACAGCAATTTTACGATTACTGAATCCAAGTTCATGAAAATTAATAATTTTTGCCCTGGTTTGAAAAGGCAGGACCAATTTTCGGGGCTTTGACATTCCGAAATTCAAATATCACCAGGAATTCTGCATAAACTTTCGTCAGCTGACTACAAGCAGCTGCGTTCTAAGTCGGCAGACGATTCTACATTCTTTTATATCGCGTTAGCGGACGTCAGAGAAAGCTATAGTGGATTAGAGAGGCACGAACGCTTTTTCAGAACTGGATTTGTTTTTCCTCACTTGCACATTTTTGCCTGTAACTTCACTTTTGTCAACTGACTACAAGCAGCTGCGTTCTAAGTCGGCAGACGATTCTACATTCTTTTATATCGCGTTAGCGGACGTCAGAGAAAGCTATAGTGGATTAGAGAGGCACGAACGCTTTTTCAGAACTGGATTTGTTTTTCCTCACTTGCACATTTTTGCCTGTAACTTCACTTTTGTTACTGTTAATAACGTTCTGTAAAAACATTTGCATTCAGCATAAAATTTCCTTTAAAATGATGTATAATATGTATTCCTGACTTTACCATTATAAGTTGACTTCAAACATCAAAAGTTGACTTTCGGTCTACTAGTGCAGGCCACGACTGTATATATATTTCTCCGATATTTTACTAATAGAATTATTATTTAGCGTTCTTTACTATTTATGTCTTGGGCAACACTACTTAAGATTTTGAGAATATCACTTCTTATTTACACTCTCTTTCTCGAAGTGAAACGATGCCACTCAAAGTTTCAGAAAGTCCTACTGTTAACTCTTTTATTCCATCATTTTACTTGAATATTCCAAAATACTTGAGGAGCTAATCATAGTAGTAGTAATACTTCCAAACTAATTAACTAAAGTTAGTAAGCAGAAAACTTGATTATATTTAAACGCTAAATATGTAACACCACCACTCTAATACGCAACCTCATACACAGTTTCAGGTAACACAGCTTCCACGATTATAACACACCACCACCACCACCACACCACACTTTTGGCTGTTGCTTCAACATTATATATCTCTAGTTCTTATATGTCAACATGCATACGTCACACTCTCTGGCCCAAGATTGTTGCCAACATCATTCCACGAGTGAGAAGAGAATGAACTAAAATTTACATAGAGAAAGCAACTGAAAATGAAAGTTAATTTACAGTATACGTCACAATATTTATTCGTCCGAGATCGATAATTTTGCAAATAATCAGGAATTTAGATCCATTGTTTACAAGAAATCTCTTCTGCTGCCCAATTATCTTGAGGCTCAGGTTTTCGCGAAAATATTTTCTAAAAATTTCTCGACTTTGGTGCACAAATGTTAGATGCTTTCTTTGTTGAAATTGAATGTATGATCAATAGAAAAGTGTGTGATTAATTATTTTATTTGTTCTTGAACAGGATTTTATTCTTGTGACTACTGGACTGCAATTGAATGTTTCTTTGTCAATATGAATACAACGAGGAAAGAAATTAGGAAACAGAGGAAATTGAAAGTGAAGATGCTTATTTGGTTTCTTCTTTCTTTATCATTTTGAACTTGAAACGAAAGAACGTTTCTTAAGTACAGGAGTTGACGACTGGCTGCACGGTGGTTTTCTATTTTCGGCGTCGAGAAATCGTCTCACTTTCTTTGATCTGCCGGAGCTACCCACCCCCACGACAGCAGGAAATCTGTGCGAAGTCCCGACTATCGGAGGAGAGAGATAAATCCCATTTGAGGATCAAGGAAGAGGGAGAGCTCGGGGATGCTATTGATCTCCAGAAGCATAGAGCGATCTTTTTCAAAAGGATGCAAGGTGGGAGTAACTGGACGTTGCGCACTTAGCATGCGCGGGGGCGTACGATCGGGGTCGCGCAATCTCCCCATCGAGGAAATCAAGACTATCCATCTTATTCTAACTGTTCCTCGGAAATTACTCAGTTTTCGTGATGAAACGGGAAGGAAATATGTCTGATTTTAAGGAAATACAGGCGAACGCCTTTCAGCTCTAATCGCGACTTTATCTACCGATGGCTAGACCAAAAGATGTATCTCCTGCAGTGTTCTGCTTCAACATGGCCCGTAAGACTCAAGAACACCGTGCTGACGGTGTAAGGAGGCCACGGAGGTTGATAAGTGCTACGTGGCCAAAACCCAAAACACCGTTGGAAACGTTCGATACCTTATTTTTTCTGTGTTCCTGCTGAGAAACACTGGAATTCAAGATACCGTTTCAGGTAAGGAATAGGTAAATGTTCTGCTATTCTATACACTGAATACCTGTTAATGTTAAGCTCAAGACAGATGTTATTCAGCTGTCTTTCCATTCGATGTTGTACGTAAAGGTGAATCTTTACCTGGTATAAGGAATTCTAGTACCTTTGGTTTCTTTTCGTCAATCATGTCAAACCACTATATAAAAAAAATTAAGGATCTAAGATATATTTATTAATTATAAATTATCCTTGTGAAAAAAAAAAACTAAGATAATATTCGAATTAATCCAAAGCACACTGCAAGTGCTATGGCAATTTTTTTAACTGCATCCGTTCAATACAAAACTATTGCCAAAGCTTATTTAAGGCCACGGGTTTTTAATATTTTACAAGATGCATTTTATTTATTTTTTAATTTGATTTTAAAAAGTTACGACGGTTATTCCTTAGATTATTTCTTAACAATATAAAATGATTTTATCTGTTTAACGGCAATATATATATATATATATAAAATCAACTATTATCAATCCACAGCTGGATGAAGGTCTCCCCAAATTTCCTTTCCACAACTTTCTATCTTGAGCCAGTCTCTTCCAAGTCCCTCTATGGAGCATGCTGTTGAATGTCATCCACCCATCTCCCACGTGGTCTTTCTCTGGGTCTTTTCCTGTACCTTGGCATCCAGTTTATTTTTTCAACTGTTCAACGGTAGCTAGTTCTAGAAATATGTCTAGCCCATTGCCACTTGAAGGTCTTACTTTGTCCATGATGTCATCAACTCTTGCTATTTTCCTGATCCACGAGATCTTCCTATTCTAGAACTATAGCTCTATGCTTTTTTCAGCTGTCTGCAGTGTTTGTATATCATTTTTAGTTATAGTCCATGTCTCTGTTCCATACGTAAGCACTGGCAGGATGCATTGATTAACACTTTTCTTTTGAGACATAATGGTAAGTTGATTTCGAAAATTCTACTGTTTCTTCCAAAAACTTTTCAACCATGTTTTGTACGGCTACTTATTTCTTATTACCATGTCGCCCGAACTCTTGAATGTCACATTGCGAAATGTCTTTCAATTATTGAACTCTGAAAACAAGGGAATAAAGATTAATGAAGGTTATTGAATTCACCTTCGTTTTGCTGATGACATAGCCATTTTCGCAACGACCCCTCTATAGCTGCAGAGTACGATGCAGAACTTGCTGAAAAGAGTAACGAAGTAGGATTAAAAATGAACTGTCAGAAAATAAAATTGATGTGAAACGCTTTTACAAGAAATGAAGATTTTTCCGTTGATGGGGGAAATCTGGAGATAACCGATACATACATTTACCTCGTCAACAGATATCAAGGAGGGTCACATTGATGAAGAAATTAATCGCCGTATAAAACTTGGTTGCAGAGCATTTGGAAGAAACCGTATGATTTTAAAGAGCAATGTACCATTATGTCTAAAAAGAAAGGTGTTTAATCAATGCATCCTTTCGGTTTTTAAGTACGGAGCAGAGCCATGGACCTTAACTACAAAGAACATACAAAAGCTGCAAACAACTGAAAGAAGCATGGAGAGACGCATGGTTGGTGCAAGCAGGAAAGATAAGAAGAGGTACTTCGTGGATTAGGAAAATGACAAGAGTGGAAGACATTATGATCAGGGTAAAATCTGTGAAATGGCAATGGGCTGAACATACTACCAGAAGAACGGACCACAAATGGACAACCGAAATTTTGGACTAGACACCAAGAAAAAGGGGAAAACCCAGGAGAACACCAAATGGGAGATGGGTGGATGGATTTATAAAGCATGCCGGAGTGACATGGAGGAGACTGACTTAAAAAAGAAAGTTGTGGGAGAAACTAGGGGAGACCTTCATCCAGCGGTGGATTGATAATGGTTGATGATGATGATGATTTATATTAGGATGCTATTCAAAATAAAAAGTTTGAATATTAAATGTGACATCCCCTGTTTTTTTGTTCATTTTAACAAAAAAAAAAAAAATGGCGAAAAGTTTGAAGACAATCAATATTTAGTAGTGGCTCAATACAGCTTAACATTTTGATGCTTTACTTTGGTATAATCGCAAGGAAATTTTTCGCCAATAATAGTAAAATACTATAATATAATAAAAGTACTATAAGTAAACTAATTTTTAACGCATTCCTGGACAACTGTCAGTTTATTTAGATTGAGGTTTTGCTTGTAGTGATTTACCGCTACTCGAAAGAGGTACTGCTTTTGCTCTGGTCTTTTAACGCTGCGTTAACCACATGGCTTTGAAAGACTGTATCAGCAAAATGCCATGTCCTGCTGCATCATTAACAACTTGAATATTACTGATCCTCAGAAAGTCTGATATTTTCTTTTCTATTATCAGTTCTTCGCTGGTTTTCATTTTTGGGGGAAGAGTTTCCGCCACTTATTTGTCTAAACAGGTTACCATGGCCGACTTCACAAATAAACCGAAAAATGCAAGACCAACGAGAATTTTACTCAAATACCTATGACGCATATTCTAATTTTACTTTCATTTTTAGTTTCTTTCCTTATGTAAATTTTGAGTTCGTTCTCTTAAGGGTTTCGATCTCAACGTTATATTTTCTCACTCACTGAATGTTACGTGGCAACATTTTTGAGGTCAGGTTTGAATGACATGTGTATGTTTTGACAAGATAAGAACAATGTATATAACGTGTGGAGTGAGATGTGTCAAGTGTGCGTAGATTAGTAGCCTTGCGTTGTACCTTCAAAACTATATATCTGATGAAATCGTATTGAGATATATACACTTTGGGCCTCACGTTATAGAGAAATTACATACCCACGGGATTGCAAAGGGCCATATGCACCTCCCAAAATTTTGTCTAGTATTAAAATTTGATAAAAATTGTCGGTGACGTTAATTTGCTAGTGTTGCCATTCTGGTCTTTCTTAAATTGCCATTAGTCACTTTTTTATTTGGAATGGTCAGACGAGGTCACGTATGCCTTTTGCTAATGCTTACCCCCCCTGCGCATTTTTCACTTGTATGCCACCAAAGAAAGAAGAGAGCAAACTGGTGTTGCATGCTGTAGTGGCGTCAGTCTAACGAATGGTGGGGGCTAGGGCCTGGGGGAGGGAGGGTGTGAGCCTTTTATCTTGAGTACATACCATAGGCCATAGCAGGAAAACAATAATATCTGAGAAAAATAGAGATGCCTGTTCTCATGCACATTTTTTTCATCACTTTAGGAAGGAATGACATCGTAGCTGCAGTGATAAAACCAAAAATGTGGGAATTGTTTTGATTGTTGACTTTACATCATATAAAATTTTATTCACTGATGCATAATACAGATGCAACAGGACGTAAATATTATGTATAGTTGCAAAAGTGATTTTTTGATCAAATTTAATTTTTAAATAGCGATAATTCAAACTACGAAATTTCGAATTCGTCGTTTTGACATTGTGGCGACGATATGCACCCTCCAAAATTAATTTCTGGGTACGCCACTGTTATAGAGATTCAGTTTGTTGAAACTACTGAAATACTTTGAGGCATAGTTATGTTGGGGTCTGGTTCATTTGCCCGACATTTACTTCACCGAAGGGTCACTTGACCGAAAAACCCTTCTCCGAAGGGTCACTTGACCGAAAATCACATCACCGAAGGGTCACTTAACCGAAAGGTACATTTCACCGAAGGGTCACTTGATCGAAAAGCTCATTTCATCGATAGGTCTCTTTACCTAAAAGTTCATTGCATCGCAAGGTCATTTCACCGAAGGGTGAGTTTATCGAAAACTTTGGATTTCATCATTACAGGATCTGTTGAAACATGGTGCCAGTTTGGAAGACAGACGACACCGAAACGTTAGGGGATCATACGCAAATTTCACTTTTGATTTCTCCGCGTTACAAAGAACGCAAAGATTTAGTTTTAAGACAAAATTAATTCATTTTAAGTCCCCATGCCTCGGCTTAGGCCTTATTAGCAAACTTTAATCGTGCGTACTCATGTTCCTATAGGGCTTATATAAGAAGTCAAGTTAATAATGTTGCACATTTATTCAGACAAAGAGAATCAGTTTTAGGGACCTAGGCCTCAGCTTAGGCCTTTTTATCAAATTTTAATCGTGCGTGCTCATGTTCATAAGGTTTACATAAAAACTCAATGTTGCACATTTATTCAGGCAAAAAAGAATCAATTTTAGGGCCCTAGGCCTTTTTAGAACATTTTTATCGTGCGTGCTCATGTACATAAGGTTTACATAAAAAGTCAAGTTAATAATGTTGTACATTTTTTCAGACAAAAAGAGTCAACTTTAGGGACCTAGGCCTCCGCTTAGGCCTTTTTAGCGAATTTTAATTTCTTATATTCGTAAGCTTTACATAACAAGCCATGTTAATAGTGTTGCGATTTTACTCAAATACAATTTGATAAAAAGGCCCAGATCTAGGCCTTATATATAATGTTATATTTTGAAAAACCGACTCATGGAGAGGTGTTTCATAGAAACTAAAAGTGCATTTTTTATACAATCCCATAATGTTTAAGTGGCTAGTTTTTCAAAAACCCGCACCACATTCCAACAGATCTCTAACAACAAAATTCTAAGTTTTCGATAAACTGACCGTTCTGTGAAATGAGCTTTCGATATAATGAACTTTTTAGGTAAAGTAATCCTTCGGTGAAATGAATTTTAGGTGAAGCGACCTTCCGGTGAAATAAACTTTTAGGTTAAGTGACCTTCCGGTGAAATGAACTTTTAGGTTAAGTGACCTTCCGGTGAAATGAACTTTTAGGTTAAGTGACCTTCCGGTGAAATGAACTTTTAGGTTAAGTGACCTTCCGGTGAAATTAACTTTTAGGTTAAGTGACCCTTCGGTAAAATGTACCTTTCGATCAAGTGATTTTCGGCGAAGTGATTTTCGGTCAGGTGATCTTTCGATCAAGTGAACGATACCCGTTCTGTTCTGCATTGAAGACCGAATAAAGACATTGATTCGTAAGATTTAAACGACTCTTTTCTGGCCGTTAGGCAGCCTAATATTGCGCATTGTGTAATTAAGGATTTTGAGCCAGTTATCCGGAATAACATTAAGAAGCTTCAGTGTTACAAGAACCACAGATAGTTCGACAAGTAATGTTTTAAGTGAATAATAATTTAAAAAACATTGCATACAATGAATATCTACAGAAGCCTCTCAGATTGCAGCATTTGCAACATATTAATTTGTAGTAATATACACGACAAGATCCTATAGCAGTTCAAGCACTATCCTTGGAGCAAGTGCAGCAGCTGATGCGATAAACCACAATTTCATGTATAGCTGTACCACAAACAGGTTGAACTCATGAAGCCCTGATAGTTTTCGGGCAGTTAGGTGAAACTGATACAAAAACAAGCATGTCTTATTATCGTATATCAGTTTGGCCATCTAATTAGCTCTGTGTAAAGCACCATGAAGAATCCTCTGGTGCAAGGTTTTCTTCAAGAACGAACAGTGAGAGTTGCAACAACTCTTTGTAGTCGTAGGTAACATTCGCCGCACAGCTGCTCATGAATGAAAGCAAACTGAGTCAGTTTTAAATGGTTCTAATCGGCAATCAATAATTTCCCTTCTAAACATGACGCATGCAAGTCTTTTTCAAGGTGACTCCAAAAACTAGCAAACCTCTGAAAAAGCTGAATGTTTGACCCACGTGGAGCTTACATCAGTTTATCGAAAATACTTGCAATGATGAGTTCAAAAATGCGGTGCCGGCAAGCCAAGCTCAAAAGAGTTCTGTCTAGATTTTGCTCCAGCAAGTACGTGCCCGTCTTTCAAACCCGTATAGCTTGTTGTCGTGTCGAATGATATAAACTGAACTCTTTTTGGTCAAATTCGAGTTCTGAATTTACTGGAATACTGCAGTTGCTTGTGCTATTCCAGTTCCATTTGAGAGTTTCATGACTCCTTCCCCAGACAAGACTACTGCTAGCCGGTTAACAATCTTGTTGTTATTCAGCGCAGGGAACATTTACTCATCACGGTGTACAGTTAGTGGTACACTTGGATCAAATGCTTATATTAATATATAATATGCTCCTCTGGTCTCTCTGTTATGTCTCAGTCTCCGTCTGATAGACGTTCTGTTGTGAACAATGTCCATAAGTTTTATATCCAATGAGTGCACAGTGACATCCAGGGCATACGTAGCCTTTCCGTCACTTATTTTCCCTCTGTCTAACAGAGATGCTAACTCCAGACTCACATTATTGGAAGTTTTAGCTTTTTTGCAGGTAGAATAACTTGTTGTAGTCTTAACTGTTTTGTCATGTGAGCCATTATTATTTTCCTTACTGCTGCTCAAATCAAGATCCGACGATGATGATCTGACTGACATTTTAAACTCTGTTAGACAAGAAGATTTGAAAGCTGTCGAAGCACGGTAACTTTTCTGGAGCAGCCAAAGCACACACACCACACTTTAAGTTTCCTTTTAAAACCGTAGGATCTAAAAAACATATTTATTTACAATTTAAAAATATGGTAGACAAAAACTCTGGCAAGCACTTTCGCGACCACTATGGCTGCATCATCAGGCCGCTGAGTGAGTGATCTGTGAGTGATCAATTCGACAGCTTTAAAATCTTGTCTACAACTCAGCACGAAATACTTTAATTCTTACTTAAACTCTCTTCCTTTTTTTCCTAGTTTCATTTCAAGACACTCTTTCTCTATGCCTTTCACCGAGCTTAAGAACAGGAGCCATACATCTTATTCTTCCTTTTTCTGGTTGAGCCTCTAAAAATTCTCTATTCTCTAAAAATACGATTTGTGACATCGTGTCAGCGGATGTGACATCAAACAAATCCTTAAACGTATCAACAAAAGCGCTCCTTCTTCTGCCATGTCTCTGTTCTTCTGAAGGCATTATTTTCCAGACATGTTCACTGATAATGCAACTGTTTAATTTCATTGATCTTAATGACACTCTTGTTTGGTTGGGATTCATGCTTTCCTCTAGAAAGTTTGAGCTTATCTTGCAGTATCTGCAGAATTCTCTTGAATCGCTGGCTTCTCATTAAAGTGTAAATGGAAAACATGGCTTAAAATTGGACGGTCTGAGGGTAACTTGCTTTCGGTTAGAGACCCATTAGCCCCACCTACCAAACAAATGTCACGATTTCTCTTCAAACCATCACTGCTTGCAATTTTTACCTGAAGAAAAGAGTTGCAAAAGAACCTCGAGATTAAAATGAACCTGGATTAAGAGATTTAAATGAACCCGGATCAAAAGAACCTGGGGATTAATATTATATCATCATCATTGTCAAATATTATCTATCCACTGCTGGACGAAGGCCACTCCAAGCCTCTTCCACAACGGTCTGTCTTGTGCCAGTCTCCTCCATGTTACTCCTGCATACTTTCGAATTTCATCCACATATCTCCCATGTGGTCTTCTTCTGGGTCTTTTCCTGTCCCTTGGAATCCAATCTGAAATTTCGGCTGTCCATCGATGGTCTGTCCTTCTGGCAGTATGTCCAGCCCATTGCCATTTCAGGGATTTAACTCTGATCATGATGTCTTTCACTCTTGTCATTTTTCGGATCCACGAGTTCCTCTTCTTATCTCTCCTGGTTACACCAAGCATGCACCTCTCCATGCTACTTTGAGTTGTCTGCATCCTTTGTATGTCTCTTTTAGTTAAGGTCCATGTCTGAACCATACGTAAACACTAGAAGGATGCATTGATCAAACACTTTTCTTTTAAGACATTATGGCATATTGCTCTTGAAAATTATGCTGTTTCTTCCAAAAGCTCTCCAGGCAAGTTTTATACGCCGATTAATTTCTTCAATGTAGCCCTCACTTGATATCAATTGTCCAAGATAAACGTACGCATCTGTTATCTCTAGCTTTTCTACATCAATCGATAAATCTTCATTTCTTGTAAAAGCATTGAACATCACTTTTATCTTCTGAAAGTTCATTTTTTAATCCCACTTCTTTACTCTTGTCAGAAAGTTCCTGGATAATACTCTGCAGCTCTGATGGGGTAGTTTGCAAAAATGACAACGTCATCAGCAAAACGAAGGTGAGTTAGATAATCTCCATTAATCTTTATCCCTTTGTTTTCCCAGTTCAGTGATTGAAAGACATTTTCCAATGTGGCATTAAAGAGCATCGGAGATATGGTGTCACCTTGTCTCACTCCCTTTTCTACTTTTATGTGTGTTGTATTCTCAAACAGCCGAATCTTTGCACTTGCATTTTCATAGATGTTATTAATAATATTAATGTATGCATCTTCAATACCGCAGGATTTCAAAGCCATTTTAACTGCTGATGGTTTCACTGAATCAAAGGCCTTTTTCATAATCGATAAAAGCCATGCACAATGGAAGTTCATATTCCCTCGCTCTTTCAATTAGTTCTCTCAGTACGTGGATATGATCTATTGTGCTGTAGCACTTTAGATCATATGAATCCAGCTTGTTCTCTCAGAATCCAGCTTGTTGTTCTCTCCTGAATCCAGCAGAAGAACAAGTTGATTCAGGAGAGAACAATCCAGCTTGTTCTCTCCTGAATCCAGCTTGTTCTCTCGGTTGAGCCCTGTCCAGTGTTACCTTCAAGCGGTGTAAAATAACTTTAGTGAAGATTTTATAAACCACTGATAGGAGGCTGATAGATCTTTAGTTCCTGATATCCTCAATGTCACCTTTTTTATGTAGCAGGATCATTGTAGCATTGTTCCAATCCTCAGGAATCTTCCCTTCATTAAAGCATCGAGTGAAAACTTCGGAGAGTACAGTTTCAATTTCTCCACTTGCTTCTTGTATGATGTCTACAGTAATTCCATCTTCCCTTGGAGCTTTCCCCCGCTTCATGTTCTTGATTGCATGTGCAACTTCTGCTGGGAGGACTGAAAGAACTCTAGTACTGGTACCTTTCATGATGTCTGGAGTACATGTATCATCCCTTTCATATAATTTGGAGTAGAAATCTTTCACTCTTGTTAAAATTTCGCCTCTATTTCTTGTTACAGAACCATCTTCTTTTCTCAGTGCCATAATCTATTTTCTTCCCTTACTGAAATGTCCCTTTGCTATCTTAAGGCTTTGGTTGTTTTCAATTGCTTTCCTCACTAGTTCATAGTTGAATTTCCTTACGTCTTCAGTGATACTTTTTCGTATTGTCTTGCATAGCTCTATATATTCCACTTTGGAAGTCACATCTTCTTTAGTTGTCTTCATCTCTCTTCTTTTTTGCATCAACATTTTGGTTTTTCCTGATAGTTTGTTCACGTGCAACTTGTTCTTAGACCCAGCTAATTTTGCTGCTGTTTCCATTAGAGCTTTGGTTTCTTTTCTGTTAACTTCAGAGATGTCCACTTCTTCTGACGTTAGACCTTCTAAAACAGAGAATATATTCCTCAGTTCTAATTTGTAGGTATTGTGATGCTTTTTAAGGTTGGTCAAGTCAATACACTTTGTTTTATGAGCTTGCCACGCTCAAGTTTAGCATTGAGGTGCATTTTACATCTTACCATTCTTTGGTCACTACCTGTGTTGAACTTGTTCAGCACACTGCAGTCTTCCATGACAAATTTCTTGTTACACATAATAAAATCAATTTCACTTGTCGTCCCATTTGGATGTCTCCATGTCCATTTCCTGTGTGGCTTTTTCTTGAAAAAGGAGTTCAAGATGAAAAACCCTTCTGCCTCTGCAAACTCAACGAAAGTATTTCCACTCTGGTTTCTGTTGCCGTGACCGAATTTGCCTACTGAAGTTTCATTCTGTTGCCGTTGCCCTATTTTTGCATTGAAATCTCCCATAATTATCTTCAAGTGCTGCTTGCCTTTATTATTTAGATGACGAATTTCCTCATAAAATTCTTCAATTTCTTCTTCAGGATGACTTGTGGTGGGTGCATAAGTTTGAATAATCTGAACCTGGTATCTTCTCGATAGTTGGATAACGAGTCGTGCAGCTCTGTCAGAGGAACTTTCAACTTCTACTACTTTATCCTTCAGTTTCTTGTTTATTATAAATCCAACACCACTAGTTCTGCCAGTATCTGTCCCACTATAGTAGAAGAGATGTCCACTTTTCAGTTCAATGAGATCTTCTCCTTTTCTCCTTACCTCACTTAGCCCGACGATGTCCTACTTGATCCTTTGTAGTTCCTCTTCCAATTCAAGAAGCCTTGAATCAGAAGATAGGGAGCGTCCATTGTACGTTGCCAAGGTCAGCATCAGATGGCAGCCCAGTCCGGTCCTCCGGGGATTCTTAGCACCCTCTGCCTTCATGTTGCACTGGCCGCTGCCTTGGCCAGGTACATTCCAGCTGCTGGAGACTGAGTGCCAAGATTTAAGTTGTGGAGTCATTTTGGAGGGGTTTGACCATAACTCACCACGCTGGCCAAGCGGGTTGGTGAGTGTGGGATAGCATTTCCTCTAATCCCGATGGTATAGTTATACCGCTATTGGCGGTCGTCAGAGCTCCTTTAGTGGGAACAGGATGCACCACGAGAAGGCGGGGTTGACATTTGTCAAGGAGAGGCTGTGATGTTGCGCATCACCTGACCTTACATCCCTAATATTATATATGTGTGTATATACAGAGATTGGACAAAATAGTATGAACACCATGGTTATAGGAGTTAATCTTATTAGTGTAGGCTACACTGAAAAACAAGCGTTGTGATTTTTTTATATCTTTTCTTTGTATATATTCTCCAGGTTGTATGCCAGTGTAGTACAAGTTGTGTTCAGTAGCTCCTCGTACTAGCTGTTGGCAAAATGGGTGCCCTATGAGACTTCCAAAGAGTACAACCCGTTTAGCAGAAACGTCTGTAGCCATAACAACCAAATTGTTTGGTGTTTCAAGAGCAAGTCTCCACAATAAAGACAGCGTTCACAGAGCATGGTAAGACTTTACCGACGAAGAAGAGTAATGGGAGAAAACAGATGAAATGAGAGAGACCGTCGAACACTAAACATTTTTTGTTCAAACAACACAGAACTACTGCAGCAAAAGTGACAGCAGAATTCAATATCCACCTGGAAGACCCTGTTTCCAAAAAAAAAAAAAAAAAAAAAAAAACAGTCCGCAGAGAACTTCACAAAGAAAACATCCATGGAAGAGTTGCAATTGCTAAACTTTTAATCGGAGACACCAACACTACTGAAGAAAAGATTGTACACTACTAAAACAGATTGCGTCATGAACATAAAAACCTGGACAACGGATGACTGGAAACCGTTTGATATGGTCCAATTAGTCCTCATTTACATAATTACTATTAGTAGGTCGGGTTTATATATGGAGAACATCCAAGGAAGCGTACAATTCGTGATGTTTGGTTCCAACTATCAAAGAAGAGGATGGATCTGTGATGGACGGCATATCTTGATATTCGGCTGATATTCGGCCATATCTTGATATTCGGCTGATATTCGGCCATATCTTGATATTTGGACGGCCATATCTTGATATTCGGCTGACCCCATCATTACTCTATATGATCGAGTTACTGCCAGCGAGTACTTGGACATTCTAGGTGATTAGATCCAAATGTTGTTGTTTCCGAACAATGATGCCACTTTTCAAACTGATAATGCGCCTATACACACATCAAGAACAGTTCAGTCCTGGCTTGAGGAGCACCAAGATGAACTTCAACATCTGCCCTGGCCAGCTCACCTGACTTGAATATATTGAACCTCTGTAGGCAGCTCTGGAGAGCAGAGTGAGAAGCAGATTTCTTCCTTCAATATCTTTGAAGCAAGTGGCTGATGTTCTGATCGACAAATAGTACAACACTCCACTCACTGCAGACTATTCAAAAGCTGTATGGATCTATTCCGAGATGGTTGGAAGAGCTGTATTAAAGGCAAATGGTGGTCCACCACCTTATTAATAAAGACCCATCTTCTATTTTCCAGGTGTTCATATTATTTTGCCCAAATCCTGTATATATATATATATATATATAAGACTGATATTAAATAAACCTTTTAAAACCCTAAAGAAACCACAAGAACTTTAAAAATGAGGGAGGGGTGTTTGTGCTGGTCCTTGATAAAAACACAAATTACTGCTCACAATATTTTCTGCAATACTTCCGATTCGTTTCTATTTAGTTTTAACTTGCTCTTTGGTATACATTTTAATACCCCTGTTCTTCTGTAAGTTAGCTGAACATTTTGTGCTCGGAGGCATGTCGGAGTGACATGGTGGAGACCGGCTCAAAACAGAAAGTCGTGGAAAAAATCTGTAATCTGGAGAGACCTTCATCCGGAAGAAATAGATAACGGTTGATGATGATTACGTATATAAAATTCAGTAGATAAATTCGATCATGGCAACAGAAACCAACGTCGAAGTAATATATCCGTTTATTGACATAGACGTGCAAATATTTCAGCATTTAAATATAAAATATTAAAATATTTTGCATTTAAATATTTTTACGTCTATGCCAATAAACGGATATTTTATTGCTACTTCTTACTGACATTTTGGCGTAATCTACCCCAAGTTTCGTTTTATTTGTACTCTTGTAAAGTTTGCATAGGCAGAAGATTTTTTTTTCCCGTGAACCGCCTTCTTTCGAAAAAAAAAAAACATTACGGAATGAACATGAAAACACCCCAATGGGGTGAGATGCAATTGATCATATTATTTTATTATGTGTAATAAATAAGTTTATCACTGAGGGCTGCAGTGTACTTAACAGGTTTAATACAGAAAGTGATCATAGAACGATGAGATGTAAGATACACCTTAACACAAAACTTAATGTCACAAGCTAATAAAAAAAATGAAATGTATCAACATGTTAGTCTGAAAAGCCATCATAAAACTATCAAACCGTAATTGAGGAAACGATTATCAACACTAGAAGGTCTAGCAGAAGAAGTAGACATATCTGAAAATAACAGAGACTTTACCAAGGCCCTTATGGAAACAACGGCAGAAGTAGGTGGTACTAAGAAAAAATTGCATGTGATCAAAATATCAAAACAAACGAAACTGGTTATTCAAGGAAGAAGGGAGATAAAGATAAATACAGTATATAAATTCCAAAGTGGAATATATTAGAGCTATGCAAGATAGTGCGAAAAAGTTTCACTGAAGACACAGGGAAATACAATTGTGAACTTCTAAGGAAAGCAATTGAAAACAACCAAAGCCGGAAGAAAGCGAAGTGACATCTCAGTAATGGAACAAAACAGATTTTGGCACTCAAAACAGAAGATGGTATTGTAACAAGAAATAGATGAGAAATTTTGACTAGAACTAAAGAGTTCTGCATTAAACTACACGAAAGGAATGATGCATCTGTCACATACTTGAAAGCAATGTACTAGAACCAAAGTTCCTTCACTCCTTCCGACAGAAGTTGCATATGCAATTAAGAACATGAAATGGCGAAGAGCTCCAGGGGAAGGTGGAATTACCATGGAAATTATACAAGAAGCCAGTGGAGAAATAGAAATTAAGAAATTACACTTGTCCAAGTTTTCATTAGGATTTCTCAATGAAGGGAAGATTCCTGATGTTTGGAACAATACTACAATGATCCTGCTACATAAAAAGGTGACATTGAAGATCTCAGGAACCACAGGCCCATCAGCCTCTTATCGGTGATTTATAAAATCTTCACTTTGGTCTTATCACATCGCCTGAAGGAAACACTGGACATAGCTCAATTAAGAACTACTTCAAAGAGCGAATGAATATGAAATAGGTAGCAGTATATGTGGCTTTTATTGATTATGAAAAGGCTGTTGATTCCGTAAAACTATTAGCAGTTATATTGTCTTTGAAATCCTACAGCGCTGAAGATGCATTCGTTAATATTATTATCATCTATGAAAATGAAAGTACAAAGGTTAGACTGTTCGAGTGCATAGCACTTTGAAAGGGAGTGTAAAAGGAGTGGGATAGAGAGTCCGATAAGGTGACAACATATGTCCCATGCCCTTTAGTGCCACATTACCGAAGGTTTTCCAATCACTGAACTGGAAAGACAAGGAGATAAAAAATTAAAGAAGATTATTTAACACATATTCCCTTTTGCTGACAAGTCATTTTTGAGGATTCTTCCCTTTTTCTGACAAGTCACTATGATCCAGGAACTTTCTGACAAGAGTAAAGAAATGGGCTTAAAAACTTACAGAAAACAAAATTCACGTACAATGCAAGAACTAAAGATTTAGCGATTGGTGGAGCAATTCTACAAGTAACCGTATAATGAATTAGCTTTATATTCTTTTTGCTAAGCTAATTATTATGAATGAATAATGCTCTAAGCTTCAAAATAATGAATTCCCAAAAGGGTGTTGTTACTCGTTAATTATGAACTTAAACAAAGTCTCAACGCTGGTTATTTATATTAAGTAATCAAAGTCATAAACCTAACAGCCAGACAGAGGTCTGACAAAACTAAGAATTGAGAAAGACTGAACTTACTGACAAACTTGTTTATTTCCGAGACTCTTGGTCAACTAAGGCACTCATATATCTTGTACATAATAATGAATAAACTTTCCTCTTATAGTACACACACTCTCATAACAACACCTCGCAACGCCAACACATCAACCTCAACAACTCAACTCACACAACACAACTCCACCCTCAAGTCTCGATGAACGCGCCTATATACTAGCTACCACCACGTCATGACTTACACTCATTGCCAGATCTCATTCAGCGGGTGAAATAATATTTCGTTCAGTAGGAAGATAATTTACATAGTAAAATAAAATAACCAGAGATAGTAAAATCAAAAGGAAAGTGAATATAGAGTATACGTTACAACCGATGCCTGCATTTACCCTGGACAACAGATATCAAGCAAGGACCACACTGAAGAATAAATTAATATGCGTATAAAACTTGGTTAGAGATCGTTTGGAAGAAACAGTACAATTTTCAAGAGAAATTTACCAATATGTTGTAAAAGAAAAGTACTTAATCAATGCATCCTTCCAGTTCTTCCTTATGGATCAGAGGCATGGAACTTAACTAAAAAGAACATCCAGAGGCTGCAAACTACTGAAAGAAGTATGGAGAGGTGCGTGCTGAGCATAATCAAGAAGGATAGGAAGAGGACCTCATGGATCAGGGAAATTTCAGTAGTTTATGAAGTCATGATCATGGTAAAATCTGTGAAACGGCAATGGGCTGGACATATTGCCAGAATAACTGACCACCATTGGACAGCTGAAATGTTAGAATGTATTCCACTGGACAGGGAGAAAGTCAGAAGAAGAACACGCAGGAGATGTGTGGATTAAATTAGAACGCAGTTCGGAATGACATGGAGGAGCCTAGCAGAAGACAATGTTTGTAACGTATATTCTGTTTTAACTTTCCTTTTGAGTTTCTTTTTCTCTATAAATTTCAGTTTGTTCTCTTAGACATTTTCAAACCTTAAACGTTACGAATTTTTACCAAACGAGAATAATGTTGGCAACACTGAAGGTCGGAACAAGTGCGCTGCGGTTGTTTACGGGGGATTGATGTTACTGATGATAGAAGTGCTGTTATACTGTGTTTGGATGTTGAATCACTGATACTGTATCGAGTAAGCCAGTAAACCCTACGTGAGTGTGGAGTACAACCCATGCAAGCAAAATAAAAGTATTTGTAAGTGCTACTTGACCTCTTTCTTGTAAGGTGTATGGGTACCTTTTAATATTGCATCGATTTAGCACACATAGCGTAATTACTGACGTAAGGACTCAGTTACAGCGGAAAGAAAATTAGGTTGTAAGTTGGGGAAGAAATTTGGGAAGACTCATCCAGCAGTTGAAAGGTAATGATATCTCTCTCTCTCACACACATATATACACATAGAAGAGCTAAAACATTATGACCAGAGCGCTTTTTTGCAAATCGAAGCAACTGCAGGTAAACGACATCGGGTGTGAAGGTCATGAAACGGTAGTAATAACATCTAACACTGAGCTCTGTTAATTAGTGTTATTCTTGTTTTTCAGATGGGAAAGGCAGGGGACTATGCGAGTTTGACAAAGGCCAAATTGTAGTGGCCAGATGAATGGGTCAGAGTATTTCTGCGAGAGCAAGGCTTATGGGGTGTAGTTAGTACGAGGAGGGAACACCATGAACCGCAGGCAAGGTGTGGACCGACCATATCTTATCGATGCTAGAGATAAGCGAAGGCTAACCCGTATGGTACGAGCCAACAGAATGGATATCGTGGCGCCACTCGCCAGTGATCTGAATGCTGGTGAAGAGAGTAATGTGTCACAACACACAGTACATCTAACCTTGCTAAAAATGAGGCTGCGTAGCGACAGGCCGTTTCGAGTGCCCATGCCAACCTCGGTGTACTGTCGAATGGGCACGGGATCATCAAAACTGGACACTCAATGACTGGGAGAAGGTCGTCTGGCCAGATGAATCACGTTTCTTGTTGCACCATGTGCACTACCAGGTGTATGCGCGCCGTATACTTTGGGTAGTGTTGGCACTAGGACGTACCGTGATACAAAAACAAGCCGGTGGAAAAAGTGTAATGCTTTGGGCAGTGTTCTATTGGAAGACCCTGGGTTCAGTCATTCATGGGCAGGAAACTATGGCATATACCACCTACTTAAACATCATTGAAGACCAGGTACATCCTTTCATGGCAAGAGTCCTGTGGAGGAAGTGCAATGCTTTGGATAATGCTCTGATGGGAAACCCTGGGTCCAGTTATTCATATACAGGAAACTATGACGTCTACCACCTACCTAAACAGCACTGCATACCAGGTACATCCTTTCATTGCAAGGGTCCGGTGGAGGAAGTGTAATGCTTTAGACAATGTTCTGCTGGGAAACCCTGGGTCCAGTTATTCATATACAGCAAACTATGGCATCTACCACCTACCTAAACAGCACTGCATACCAGGTACATCATTTCATTGCAAGGGTCCGGTGGAGGAAGTGTAATGCTTTGGGTAATGTCCTGCTGGGAAACCCTGGGTCCAGTCATTCAAATACAGGAAACTTTGACGTCTACCACCTACTTAAACATAATTGAAGACCAGGTACATCCTTTCACGGCAAGGGTTCGGTGGAGGAAGCGTAATGCTTTGGGCAATGTTCTGCTAGGAAACCGTGGGTTCAGTTATTCATATGCAGGAAACTGTGACGTCTACTACATGCTTAAACATGATTGAAGACCAGGTACATCCTTTTATGGCAGGGGTCTTGTGGAGGAAATGTAACGCTTCGGGCAATGTTCTGCTGGAAAACCCTGGGTCCAGTCATTCATGTGCAGGAAACTATGACGTCTACCACCTACCTAAACATCACTGCATGCCAGGTACATCCTTTCATTGCAAGGGTCCGTTGGAGGAAGTGTAATGCTTTGGACAATGTTCTGCTGGGAAACCCTGGGTCCAGTCATTCACGTACAGGAAACCTTGACGTCTACCACCTACCTAAACATATTGCAGACCTGGTACATCCTTTCATGGTAATGGCGATTCCCCCTACTAGTGCCTTTTTTCAGAAGAATAATGCGCCATGCCACCATTATTCCAGAATGGTTCGCGGAAGATGAGGAAGACTTCCAGGTATTGTTCTGGCCTCCAAATTTCCCAGACATAAATCCAAGCGAGCATCTGTGGTTTGTGCTGGAACAGCAAATCCGGTCTGCAGTGGCTCAGCCGCGTAACTTACAAGTGTTAAAGGATCTTCTGGTAACCTGTTGGTACCAGATACCACAAGACACCTTATGTCATATTTTGCTGTGCTACAGCAATTATCACAAGTACTCCCCTCAGAACTGCATAGTATGAACCGGGAACTTGGAGAGAATAGGATTGAAAATGAACTTACAGAAAACAAAACTGATGTGTGATTAGGTCCCAGCAAAAACACAAGTGCTGGGAAACTGCTGGCCACCAGCTGGCAGTGATGGGTCACTTCTGGCTGAAATCTGCCGCTCACGGCCCAGCAGCGGTCCGTTGGTGGCAGCGCTATCTGTTGGCGAGCCATTGGTGGCCCTGCAGCATAGCCGTGAATTGTGGGCCTCCAAGCAAGTGCCACTATAGTGGCCCGTTGCTGGCAACAAATGCAACCCCAACAGCAGGTGGGCGCAACGGGACTGCGCATGGGCAGAAGCAACACTTGCTGTGTCTCTCATGGTACCAGTTAGTTGAAGACGACGCTATTGCCATCTTGTTATTTTAGTGGATGTTAAGAAAAAAAATTCATATGTAGAGAGGCGAATTAAATTCCTAATGAAATTCCACGTCGACGAAGATATCAGATTAAGCCATGAAATACACCCACTCCATTCCTATGAATAACAATTCATGGAATAGAGTGGGTGAATAACAAGAAAACATTTTAAACCGCTTAAAACAAATGTTCTGGAAAACCATAAAAAAACGTTTGTTGGTAGAAAAAAAAAAGAACTATACGCGTACAAAATTTATTAATTATTTGAAAAAAAAAGCAACGCTATGTGGATGTAATGTACTCATCCATGGGTTGAATACACAAGACTGGGAGGAATTTGCTTCTAAAAATAACGAGAAGTAAAATAAAATATCTTTCCTCTTTAAAACAAATGTAGCTTCGGACAACGGAAAGGAAAGACACAACGTTAAAAATGTAACAGAATGTGCCATGAACCCGGGTAAATATATATTTATTCAACAATCTCTTTTCAAGACGGCAAGGACAGTACAAAACTTTGGAAAGCGACTCTAAGTATGTACACGCCTTGAAAATGAGTGAAGTTCCCTTAAGGTAAAAAAAAACTATCGTTAGGTTGAAAAAAAATTATGAATTATATGAAACTGACTTATGAAAAATACCTCGGAATATTGTAAAATGAAAGAGGCAACCATTCGATTACTGGGAAATTGGCGGACAAGATTCGGCGAGACACCAGTTACGTCGCGTGGTTGCCGGCTACCACTACCGGCAAACTAGCGGACCACATTAGGCTAGCCATCATTTCTGGCACGTGCTTGGAGGGCCGCTGAAGGGCCACTTGTGGCAGTTAAGCCTTTGAGGACCATGTGGCAGTTGTGTGGTTGAAATTCGAAATTCAAAAGCATGCTGAAGTGGCATGGAAGAGAATTGCTCAAGACAGAGCTTTGGAAGACTTGGGGTGACTTTCACCCAGTAGTAAGAATGGTTGGTAATGATATATACGCGTATATATATATCATCATCATCATCATTGTCAACCATTATCAATCCACTGCTGGACGAAGGTCTCCCCAAGTTTCCTCCACAACGGTCTGTCTTGTGCCAGTCTCCTCCATGTCACCCCTGCATACTTTCGAATTTCATCCACCCATCTCCCATGTGGTCTTCTTCTGGGTCTTTTCCTGTCCCTTGGAATCCAATCTAAAATTTCGGCTGTCCATCGATGATCTGTCCTTCTGGCAGTATGTCCAGCCCATTGCCATTTCAGGGATTTAACTCTGATCATGATGTCTTCCACTCTTGTCATTTTTCGGATCCACGAGTTCCTCTTCTTATCTCTCCTGGTTACACGAAGCATGCACCTCTCCATGCTACTTTGAGTTGTCTGCAGTCTTTGTATATCTCTTTTAGTTAAGGTCCACGTCTCTGCACCATACGTAAGCACTGGAAGGATGCATTGATCAAACACTTTTCTTTTAAGACATAATGGCATATTGCTCTTGAAAATTATGCCGTTTCTTCCAAAAGCTCTCCAGGCAAGTTTTGTACGCCGATTAATTTCTTCATCAATGTGACCCTCACTTGATATCTGCTGTCCAAGATAAACGTACGTGTCTGTTATCTCCAGCTTTTCTCCATCAATCGATAAATCTTCATTTCTTGTAAAAGCATTGAACATCACTTTTGTCTTCTGAAAGTTCATTTTTAATCCCACTTCTTTACTCTTGTCAGCAAGTTCCTGGATCATACTCTGCAGCTCTGATGGGGTAGTTGCAAAAATGACTACGTCATCAGCAAAACGAAGGTGGGTTAGATAATCTCCATTAATCTTTATCCCTTTGTTTTCCCAGCTCAGCGACTGAAAAACACCCTCCAATGTGGCATTAAAGAGCTTCGGAGATATGGTGTCACCTTGTCTCACTCCCTTTCCAATTTTTATGTGTGTTGTATTTTCAAACAGCCTAATCTTTGCACTTGCATTTTCATAGATGTTATTAATAATATTAATGTATGCATCTTCAATACCGCAGGTTTTCAGAGCCATTGTAACTGCTGATGGTTTCACCGAATCAAAGGCTTTTTCATAATCTATAAAAGCCATGCACAATGGAAGTTCATATTCCCTCGCTCTTTCAATTAGTTCTCTCAGTACGTGGATATGATCTATTGTGCTGTAGCCACTCCTGAATCCAGCTTGTTCTCTCGGTTGAGCCATGTCCAGTGTTACCTTCAAGCGGTGTGAAAGAACTTTAGTGAAGATTTTATAAACTACTGATAGGAGGCTGATAGGTCTGTAGTTTCCGAGATCCTCAATGTCACCTTTCTTATGTAGCAGGATCATTGTAGCGGTGTTCCAATCCTCAGGAATCTTTCCTTCATTAAGGCATCGAGTGAAAATTTGGGCGAGTACTGTTTCAATTTCTCCACTTGCTTCTTGTATGATGTCTACAGTAATTCCATCTTCTCCTGGAGCTTTTCCCCGCTTCATGTTCTTGATTGCATGTGCAACTTCTGCTGGAAGGACTGGAGGAACTCTGGTACTGGTATCTTTCATGATGTCTGGAGTGCATGTATCATCCCTTTCATATAATTTGGAGTAGAAATCTTTCACTCTTGTCAAAATTTCGCCTCTATTTCTTGTTACAGAACCATCTTCTTTTCTCAGTGCCATAATCTGTTTTCTTCCCTTACTGAGATGTCCCTTTGCTATCTTTAGGCTTTGGTTGTTTTCAATTGCTTTCCTCACTAGTTCACAGTTGAATTTTCTTACGTCTTCAGTGATACTTTTGCTTACTGTCTTGCATAGCTCTATATATTCCACTTTGGAAGTCACATCATCTTTAGTTGTCCTCATCTCTCTTCTTTTTTGCATCAACATTTTCGTTTTTCCTGATAATTTGTTTACATGCAACTTGTTCTTAGACCCAGCTAATTTTGTTGCTGTTTCCATAAGAGCTTTGGTTACTTTTCTGTTAACTTCAGAGATGTCCACTTCTTCCGATGTTAGGCCTTCTAAAGCAGAGAACCTGTTCTTCAGTTCCAACTTGAAGGTATTATGGTGTTTTTTAAGGTTGGTTATGTCAATAGATTTTGTTTGTCTTATGAGCTTGCCACGTTCAAGTTTGGTGTTGAGGTGCATCTTACATCTCACCAATCTATGGTCACTACCTGTGTTGAACTTGTTTAGCACACTGCAGTCTTCTATGACGAATTTTTTGTTACACATAATAAAATCAATTTCACTTGTCGTCCCATTTGGATGTCTCCATGTCCATTTCCTGTGTGGCTTTTTCTTGAAGAAGGAGTTCAAGATGAAAAACCCTTCTGCCTCTGCAAACTCAACGAGAGTATTTCCACGCTGGTTTCTGTTGCCGTGACCGAATTTACCTACTGAAGTTTCATTCTGTTGCCGTTGCCCTATTTTTGCATTGAAATCTCCCATAATTATTTTTAAGTGCTGCTTACCTTTATTATTTAGATGACAAATTTCCTCATAAAATTCTTCAATTTCTTCTTCAGGATGACTTGTGGTGGGTGCATAAGTTTGAATAATCTGAGCCTGGTATCTTTTCGAGAGTTGGATAACGAGTCGTGCAGCTCTGTCAGAGGAACTTTCAACTTCTACAACTTTATCCTTCAGTTTCTTGTTTATTATAAATCCAACACCACTAGTTCTGCCAGTATCTGTCCCACGATAGTAGAAGAGATGTCCACTTTTCAGTTCGATGAGATCTTCTCCTTTTCTCCTTACCTCACTTAGCCCCACGATGTCCCACTTGATCCTTTGTAGTTCCTCTTCCAATTCAAGAAGCCTTGAATCAGAAGATAGGGAGCGTCCGTTGTACGTAGCCAAGGTCAGCATCAGATGGCAGCCTAGTCCGGTCCTCCGGGGATTCTTAGCACCTCTGCCTTCATGTCGCACTGGCCGCTGCCTTGGCCAGGTACATTCCAGCTGCCGGAGACTGAGGGCCAAGATTTAAGTTGTGGAATCATTTTGGAGGGGTTTGGCCATAACTCACCACGCTGGCCAAGCGGGTTGGTGAGTGTGGGATAGAATTTCCTCTAATCCCGATGGTATAGTTATACCGCTATTGGCGGTCGTCAGAGCCCCTTTAGTGGGAACAGGATGTACCACGAGAAGGCGGGGTTGACATTTGTCAAGGAGAGGCTGTGATGTTACGCATCACCTGACCTTACATCCCTATATATATATATCATCATCATCATCATCATTGTCAACCATTATCAATCCACTGCTGGACGAAGGTCTCCCCAAGTTTCCTCCACAACGGTCTGTCTTGTGCCAGTCTCCTCCATGTCACCCCTGCATACTTTCGAATTTCATCCACCCATCTCCCATGTGGTCTTCTTCTGGGTCTTTTCCTGTCCCTTGGAATCCAATCTAAAATTTCAGCTGTCCATCGATGATCTGTCCTTCTGGCAGTATGTCCAGCCCATTGCCATTTCAGGGATTTAACTCTGATCATGATGTCTTCCACTCTTGTCATTTTTCGGATCCACGAGTTCCTCTTCTTATCTCTCCTGGTTACACCAAGCATGCACCTCTCCATGCTTCTTTGAGTTGTCTGCAGCCTTTGTATGTCTCTTTTAGTTAAGGTCCACGTCTCTGCACCATACGTAAGCACTGGAAGGATGCATTGATCAAACACTTTTCTTTTAAGACATAATGGCATATTGCTCTTGAAAATTATGCTGTTTCTTCCAAAAGCTCTCCAGGCAAGTTTTGTACGCCGATTAATTTCTTCATCAATGTGACCCTCACTTGATATCTGCTGTCCAAGATAAACGTACGTGTCTGTTATCTCCAGCTTTTTTCCATCAATCGATAAATCTTCATTTCTTGTAAAAGCATTGAACATCACTTTTGTCTTCTGAAAGTTCATTTTTAATCCCACTTCTTTACTCTTGTCAGCAAGTTCCTGGATCATACTCTGCAGCTCTGATGGGGTAGTTGCAAAAATGACTACGTCATCAGCAAAACGAAGGTGGGTTAGATAATCTCCATTAATCTTTATCCCCTTGTTTTCCCAGCTCAGTGACTGAAAAACACCCTCCAATGTGGCATTAAAGAGCTTCGGAGATATGGTGTCACCTTGTCTCACTCCTTTCCAATTTTTATGTGTGTTGTATTTTCAAACAGCCTAATCTTTGCACTTGCATTTTTCATAGATGTTATTAATAATATTAATGTATGCATCTTCAATACCGCAGGTTTTTCAGAGCCATTGTAACTGCTGATGGTTTCACCGAATCAAAGGCTTTTTCATAATCGATAAAAGCCATGCACAATGGAAGTTCATATTCCCTCGCTCTTTCAATTAGTTCTCTCAGCACGTGGATATGATCTATTGTGCTGTAGCCACTCCTGAATCCAGCTTGTTCTCTCGGTTGAGCCATGTCCAGTGTTACCTTCAAGCGGTGTGAAAGAACTTTAGTGAAGATTTTATAAACTACTGATAGGAGGCTGATAGGTCTGTAGTTTCCGAGATCCTCAATGTCACCTTTCTTATGTAGCAGGATCATTGTAGCGGTGTTCCAATCCTCAGGAATCTTTCCTTCATTAAGGCATCGAGTGAAAATTTGGGCGAGTACTGTTTCGATTTCTCCACTTGCTTCTTGTATGATGTCTACAGTAATTCCATCTTCTCCTGGAGCTTTTCCTCGCTTCATGTTCTTGATTGCACGTGCAACTTCTGCTGGAAGGACTGTAGGAACTCTGGTACTGGTATCTTTCATGATGTCTGGAGTGCATATATCATCCCTTTCATATAATTTGGAGTAGAAATCTTTCACTCTTGTCAAAATTTCGCCTCTATTTCTTGTTACAGAACCATCTTCTTTTCTCAGTGCCATAATCTGTTTTCTTCCCTTACTGAGATGTCCCTTTGCTATCTTTAGGCTTTGGTTGTTTTCAATTGCTTTCCTCACTAGTTCACAGTTGAATTTCCTTACGTCTTCAGTGATACTTTTTCTTACTGTCTTGCATAGCTCTATATATTCCACTTTGGAAGTCACATCTTCTTTAGTTGTCCTCATCTCTCTTCTTTTTTGCATCAACATTTTCGTTTTTCCTGATAATTTGTTCACATGCAACTTGTTCTTAGACCCAGCTAATTTTGTTGCTGTTTCCATAAGAGCTTTTGTTACTTTTCTGTTAACTTCAGAGATGTCCACTTCTTCCGATGTTAGGCCTTCTAAAGCAGAGAACCTGTTCTTCAGTTCTAACTTGAAGGTATTATGGTGTTTTTTAAGGTTGGTTATGTCAATAGATTTTGTTTGTCCTATGAGCTTGCCACGTTCAAGTTTAGTGTTGAGGTGCATCTTACATCTCACCAATCTATGGTCACTACCTGTGTTGAACTTGTTTAGCACACTGCAGTCTTCTATGACGAATTTTTTGTTACACATAATAAAATCAATTTCACTTGTCGTCCCATTTGGATGTCTCCATGTCCATTTCCTGTGTGGCTTTTTCTTGAAGAAGGAGTTCAAGATGAAAAACCCTTCTGCCTCTGCAAACTCAACGAGAGTATTTCCACGCTGGTTTCTGTTGCCATGACCGAATTTACCTACCGAAGTTTCATTCTGTTGCCGTTGCCCTATTTTTGCATTGAAATCTCCCATAATTATTTTCAAGTGCTGCTTACCTTTATTATTTAGATGACAAATTTCCTCATAAAATTCTTCAATTTCTTCTTCAGGATGACTTGTGGTGGGTGCATAAGTTTGAATAATCTGAGCCTGGTATCTTTTCGAGAGTTGAATAACAAGTCGTGCAGCTCTGTCAGAGGAACTTTCAACTTCTACAACTTTATCCTTCAGTTTCTTGTTTATTATAAATCCAACACCACTAGTTCTGCCAGTATCTGTCCCACGATAGTAGAAGAGATGTCCACTTTTCAGTTCGATGAGATCTTCTCCTTTTCTCCTTACCTCACTTAGCCCCACGATGTCCCACTTGATCCTTTGTAGTTCCTCTTCCAATTCAAGAAGCCTTGAATCAGAAGATAGGGAGCGTCCATTGTAAGTAGCCAAGGTCAGCATCAGTATATATATATATATATATATATATACTGAGTTAGTTTTGCGTTAGAAACACGCCTCCCTCGTTTTACATATACTAATACAGTATATTGATATCAACATCAATTACGCTACTATAAATTGTGCACACCTAATCTCTGTACGTAACCAGTAATCATTTATCAGTAATGGGGAAACGTGGCGACGTAAGCCAATTTGATGACCGCGGTCAGGTACCAGTATTTCGGAAACAGCCGAAACTTGTTGGCTACACCTGTACGTACAACTGTATCAAGTGTGTACCAGAAATGGATTAACCATTCACAGACATCCAGCAGAAGGTCTCACATTGGTCAGCAACACGCAGTTGATCCGAGAGGTGAGAATCTCGCCTGATATTCTTCGAGTGCTAGTTGTAGGATTTGTAGCTACGGCTTGGCGCACGGCATCCGAATCCACTGTTCGCGGCCTACCTGACCTTGGCTGATCGTCGAGGTTTCTGTCACCTGAGTGAAATTTATTGAACCATCTGCTTGCGGTGCTGTGGTCCAAGAAACCTTCCCTTGACAAATGTTTCTTGTTGCTTGAGCAGCGTTATGGCAGAGTTCAACTCGTAAAGCCAAATTTCTCTAATTAGCCGGTTGTGACTGTTCATCTTTTAGGCGTCCCAACCGCAGACAGAATGACGACATGCAATGCTATTCACAGCAACGACTACCACTTTATATCCCTTCAGACTGACTGCAGTGCGCGACTTGAACTAGTTTAAGCACGTGACATACCCGCCGCAGCACATGCGTTTACGCAAATATTGCAAAACTTTCGACTCAGCCTCTGTATATGTGTGAACAAATTACTTTGCTATCACAAAAGCGACCTATTACACCAATGATAACGAAAGCTTACAGCCTTTATTTTGGTTGTGAGATCGGTGGCCAGGGCTGGTATTGGGACCCACACGTATGTTATCGATCCTCTGAAACGAATCTGCGCTGCTGGTTGAACCGGAAAAGGACGATCGATGCGTTTTGCAGTTCCAGTGGTGTGGAGGGATTGTTACTGTTACATCACTACTTTTAATTAGACATGGTATTTCCAAGAAGAAAACGCAGCCTTTGAATTATCCAAATTTCCCTCTGCTATGCGCCCAGTGCCTCACGGCGAAGGACTTCCTGTTCCGGACCCACCAGATTCTTTTACTCTGGATGACGAAGAAGAAAGTAAAGCCAGTGAGCATCTGTCACCCGTGAAAGCATCGACATCAAGAGAACCTGATTTCGTGCCTACTGAAGAGTCTGCACAAACACATAAATTTACCCAGAGTGAATCGAATGATGTAGTGAGAGATACGGAATTGCCAAAAAGTACAGCAGTGCTGTTGGGGTCAAGACTGCAGCAACGGAATCTTCTAGAAGAGAATGTGAATGCGTTTCGTGCTTGGCAAAAAAGATGTTCCACTTTTTCAAAATGAAAGATAACCTCATGGCTTGCGTTGACGTAGTGAGTCTGATGGCAGCTCTACAAATCGACTACAAAGACGACCTTAGGAGGTTGTTCATTGATTCATCCAAGTTGAGCTTAAAAGCTTTGCTGCTGTTCCACTCGAGTATGCAGTCCACATGCAAAAAATGTACCACAACATGAAACAACTGTTCCACTCGAGTATGCAGTCCACATGCAAAAAATGTACCACAACATGAAACAATCTGTTCCACTCGAGTATGCAGTCCACATGCAAAAAATGTACCACAACATGAAACAATCTGTTCCACTCGAGTATGCAGTCCACATGCAAAAAATGTACCACAACATGAAACAATCTGTTCCACTCGAGTATGCAGTCCACATGCAAAAAATGTACCACAACATGAAACAATCTGTTCCACTCGAGTATGCAGTCCACATGCAAAAAATGTACCACAACATGAAACAATCTGTTCCACTCGAGTATGCAGTCCACATGCAAAAAATGTACCACAACATGAAACAATCTGTTTCACTCGAGTATGCAGTCCACATGCAAAAAATGTACCACAACATGAAACAACTCTTACACACCATCAGCTACAAGTTGCAGATTTGTGGTGACGTGAAGGTCATTGCCATCTTGATGGGGTTACACAAAGTTTTGATGGGGTTACACAAAGTTTTGCTGTTTCCTCTATTTCTGGGACAGACGTGACAGGTCTTCCCACTACAAGAAAAAAGATTGGCCCCCACGACAATCACTTGAACCGGGGGGAAAGAATGTACTTAACGAACCACTTGTAAAATCCATCAAGATCTTGCTCTCTCCTCTCCACATCTAACTTGGACTAATGAAGAATTTTGTGAAGTCCATGGATCGAAATGTGGCAGGATTTTTGTACTCTTAGTGATAAATTTCCAGGACTTAGTGAGGCCAAAATCAAGGAAGGTGTAATTTCAAACTTTCTAGGAAATAATAACGCTGACAAATACCAGGAACTAGTAGAAACCTTCGTGCAGCACTACACGAGATACTAGGGTGCAACATGTCATTGAAATTGCACATTTTACACTCTCATCTGGTTTTCTTCCCAGCTAATTGTAGTGATATCAAGGACGAGCACTGGGAATGGTTTCATCAGGATATTAGTATCTTCGAAAAAGGTACCAAAGGAAATGGAATGCAGCAATGCTAGCAGACCATTGTTGGACACTTGTGAAAGATGCTCCAGAAAATCAATACTAGCGACAAGAAAAGCGACGTCGTTGTGAATCATCTCCGCTAGGAGGATTACCATAGGGTATGTATATGCAAATGTGTAAATATTTTATAGATACAGGGTGTTCTAAAATTAACTTTACAACTTTTTTTTTTTTTTGATTGGAGGTGTAACTACCACCGTGAGCAACTCGATGGGCTATAAACAGTATCCCGTCCCTAATTTAGATCCATTGGTTCCAAGGAATCGAAAGAGATAGTGTCGAAAGACAAACACAACATCCATGCTTTATCGGGATTCGAACCCGGACCCAACTAAAGCGAATGATCAGAAGCCATCGCTTAGACCACTGCACCAACTTTACAACTTTGACCCTCAATAAAACAAACGGAATAAGAAATCAAAAATCTGTTTATTGCATATTAAACAGCACGTTCCAAAGTTTGTTGGGATGCTAGCAGAGCTGCACATGCGCACCGTTGGTTGCACGAAAAACGTCGAGACGGTATTATACCTCCTGCCATGTTCTCCCGAGCATGTCCTCAGGAATTGTTGTGACGACAGCTGTAATCCTGTGCTTTAGCTAATCCACATCCGGAACCTTTGTGTGGTACATAGCATCCGTTACATATCCCAACAGAAAAGTCTAGGGGAGATATAACTTTCGTGAGGCCCGAGTTCACATTAGAATAACATCGATCAAATTCCTACTGACAAAAATTATATTGATTAAAAACCGATAAAAGAAAGGAAAACTTGTATTGATGTATAACAAGAATTTTGCTTTTTATGAGTGCCTGTGACCCTCCAAATGTTTTGGGTGCGTGACGCCTCTGGGTTTATGCCGTTACACTTTCTGAAGTCAGAGTTCCTGAGCCACAATTCTGTGCAGGTTTGTTTCCTAAAATATCTAGAGAGCTGCAGCTACTGTGCCTGTTGATCACGTGCTGCTATCTGGAAACCGAAGGCATCCTGCAAGTGATCACGATCCTATTTTTTTTACTTTGTGCCACATCTAACTCTTGCACAATTAATATACGTTAATTACATGACCGAGCAAAGTAAATACATAAAGTAAGTTTTCGATATATTTTCCAGTACGGAATTTTTCGCAAATGCTTAAGAAATTCCCCAGATTGTTCATTACGACCGTTATATTACCAGAGACCCTTCATTCTTAATTATTTCAAACGCAATCAATATTGTAATATGAAGCTAGAGAACGGAAGCGACAGAACCGTCATTAAGAGATTTATGTTATATCCCTGCTCATTAAAAAATTTTACTCTCGGTATGTTCTTTGTGAGGAATCCGGGCAAAAGGAAGAAAGCGAAAAATGAGAAGCATTTATCATTAGGTCGTAAATTTTCCAGTGAGAGAAGAAATTATTTCGAAGCAAGCACCGAAGAATAAGAATTGAGAAGAAAAGTGCTTCAATTTTTAATGACGTCCATTCATACTTATTTCTCAGGAGAATGACAGCTAAGTACGGGATTTTTCTTTTCTGCTCCAATATAAGCTGTATTAACTGTACGAAATGATAAGTCCATTTTTTTATTAAATGCAATAGGCATTTAAAGTTCATTATACTGCCTTATGGGCTTTCATATTATAAATCGCTGATTCATATCAAAGAAGAGTAACATGAAGAATTAGTGTTACTCAAAAGTAAAATTTATTACAAGGAAGAATTGTTGATTTTTGACGTTTAGAAAATATAAAAATAATTTCAATAACTTAAGAATACTCTGTGACGTACCTGCCAGCAGGACGCACACGACATAAAGACCGATAGCAGTCAGAACGAACGTCCGCGTAGCTCAATTGGTAGAGCGACTTATTCCGGAATGAGGGGACCCGGGTTCGAGCCCGGCGTGGACAAAAATGACGGAGAAATTTACTTCGTTATAACTCCTTGTATTTATACCTGTCGGCTGTAAGTTTCTTTATCACTTAATCTTCTAACCTATAATAATACTTCGTCACATGTACAAAGGCCGTTCCATAAAGACAGAGCAATTTTTTTGAGTTGGCAACAGTACGAAGGAGGAAAATAACCACGCAGACGACTAACTGAATTAAAAAAGTATCTATGGCAACAGTTATTAGCCGTGGTAGACGATTCTGGTTTTCTTATTGCGCAGTTGTTTACGGTACGTCTTAATTTCGCCATACAGTTATGGAGGCGAGGATTCAAACTTTAAGAAGTGAAATGCGTTGTGCGATAAAATTTTGCTATCGTTTCGATAAAATGGCTGAAGAAACAGTTGCTTTAATAATAAAAAAAGGCTTACAAAGATAAAGGTTTGGGTGAGTAAACGATTTTTGGATGACACCATGAGTTCAAAAAAGGACGTTTGTCGGCAGAACTTACTCCTAGGCCTGGTCGACTTGAAAGTGCTGTTACGGAGAGTACTGTTAACACTGTTAGTGCAATTCTGCAAGAAGATCGATGAATGGCATGTAAAAACATAGCTGCGTTAACTAATATTTCAAAAACGTAGGCATTCCGCATTCTACGCGACAAATTACTGCTGCATCTTATGTGTTCCAGATGGGTACCTCATCACCTGACGAGAGAACAATTGTTAGCCAGAGTTCAGGTGTGTCACGAGTGGAAACAAATGATTGCAATGGATCCATACTTTCTAAACACAGTAATCACTACCGATGAAACATAGGTCCACTGTTTCGACCCAGTCACGAAGCGAACAACGAGTGTCTGGAAACACACAGGCTCGCCTCCTCCGAGAAAAGTCCGCCAAACCGAATCAGCTGGGAAGATGATGATGATAAATGTTCTTTGATCATAAAGGTGTAGTCTACCAACATGACGTTCCTCCATAAATTACTGTCAATGCTGAGTATTACATTTCAGTCTTATTCAAGTTGTACAGGGGTGGCTAAAGCAGCTTCCACAAAATGCCTTCGCCATATGCTTTGAAAAATGGATTGGACGACGAGACCGTTGCATATCATCGGAGGGAAGATACTTTGAGAAACAGTAACATATAATTCATTCATTTTGTGTGATTTTACTGTCAGTTTTCATGGAACGGCCGTTGTACACTATCTACCAACAAGTAATTGGACGTCCCTGCAATCGACGATATCTGCGGTCCTGATACACGTCACTGCCGCCGCCGTTAAATATCGTGTGTGAAACAACAACGCAACCAGTCGCATGCAAGATGCCAAGCAGTTCGGAGCTCTCTGATTTCGAGAAAGGTGTAATCGTCGGGTATCACAAAAATGGCTGATCCACACGTGACATATCCAGCAAGTTGAAGTACCCAAAATCGACAGTGGCCTACGTGATTGGCAAGTGGAAGATGAAAGGTGACTATCGGAATGTGCCCCGACCCGGCAGATCCACAAAACTGGGAGTTAGAGACCGACGGGTGCTGGCCAGAGAAATTCGGAAGAACCGCACCAGATCAATGGGCCACATCCGCGAGGAGTTTCAACAGGCATCCGGGAGTGTTCTTTTGATGAATACCATCCGTAAGGAAGCCCATATGCTCAGTTATCATGGACGTGATGCTGTTCACAAGCCTTTGATCACCGAGTCCAACTGCGCTGCTCGGCTAACGTGGTGCAAAGAACGTCGACAGTGGACCGTTGAACAATGGAAACAGGTTGACCCTTGGTCGCAATTCCTGGTAGACTCAACGCCGAGACCTACTACACCATTTTGGATGACCATGCGCTTCCTACGTTGTGGCAGTTTCATCGGGGTGGACCCATGTTACTTTCAGGATGACAATGCCACCTGTCATGTTGCAGTAGCTGGAGGCTCCACCAACTATTGAAGGTGAATAAACATTCATTTTCCTTTGCTATCACAGGTGTCCAATTACTTGTTGGTACGATGGTTGTATAACAATCTCTAAAATGTATCATCATCAACCATTATATCAATCCAGTGCTAGTTGAAGGTCTCCGAAAGTCTTTTCCACAACGTTCTAAAGTCAGTCTCTTCCAAGTCACTGCAGCAGGTTTTCTAATTTCATCGACCCATCTCCCAAGTGATCTTCTGAGTGGTGTCCTGTTCCTTGGTATCCGGTCTAGTATTTCAGTTGTCCAACTGTGTTCAGTTATAGCATTATGTCCAGCTCATTGCCACTCGAGGGTCTTCACTTTGATAATGTCACCAAAATCTTACCATTTCCTTAATTAAATTTTTTTTCTGTTATACCAAGCATGCATCCCCCCTCCCCCACATGCTTCTGTGAGTTATTTGTAGCCTCTGAATATTGTGACGTATACTTTAACTTTCCTTTTTAGTTTATTTCTCTAAGAAAATTTGAGTTTATTCTCCTTCAGCGCTCTTCAAACTTAGCGTGATATCTTCTCTCTCGCAAGAATATGGTTTGCAACATACCTGAGGTCGGAAACGAATGACGTGTGAATGTCTGAGACGAGAACTGAACGATATATATCATCATCATCATCGTTGTCAATCATTATCAATCCACTGCTGGACGAAGGTCTCTCCAAGCTTCTTCCACAACTGTCTGTCTTGTGCCAGTCTCCTCCATGTTACTCACGCATACTTTCGAATTTCATCCACCCATCTCCCATTTGGTCTTCTTCTGGGTCTTTTCCTGTCCCTTGGAATCCAATCTAAAATTTCGGCTGTCCATCGATGGTCTGTCCTTCTGGCAGTATGTTCAGCCCATTGCCATTTCAGGGATTTAACTCTGATCATGATGTCTTCCACTCTTGTCATTTTTCGGATCCACGAGTTCCTCCTCTTATCTCTCCTGGTTACACCAAGCATGCGCCTCTCCATGCTGCTTTGAGTTGTCTGCAGCATTTGTATGTCTCTTTTAGTTAAGATCCACGTCTCTGCACCATACGTAAGCACTGGAAGTATGCATTGATCAAACACTTTTCTTTTAAGACATAATGGCATATTGCTCTTGAAAATTATCCTGTTTCTTCCAAAAGCTCTCCAGGCAAGTTTTATACGCTGATTAATTTCTTCATCAATGTGACCCTCACTTGATATCTGCTGTCCAAGATAAACGTACGTGTCTGTTATCTTCAGCTTTTCTCCATCAATCGATAAATCTTCATTTCTTGTAAAAGCATTGTATAACACTTTTGTCTTCTGAAAGTTCATTTTTAATCCCACTTCTTTACTCTTGTCAGCAAGTTCCTGGATCATAATCCGCATCTCTGATGGGGTAGTTGCAAAAATGACTACGTCATCAGCAAAACGAAGGTGGGTTAGATAATCTCCATTAATCTTTATCCCTTTGTTTTCCAGTTCAGTGATTGAAAGACATTTTCCAATGTGGCGTTAAAAAGCTTCGGAGATATGGTGTCACCTTGTCTCACTCCCTTTCCAATTTTTATGTGTGTTGTATTTTCAAACAGCCGAATCTTTGCACTTGCATTTTCATAAATGTTATTAATAATATTAATGTACGCATCTTCAATACCGCAGGATTTCAAAGCCATTGTAACTGCTGATGATTTCACCGAATCAAAGGCCTTTTTCATAATCGATAAAAGCCATGCACAATGGAAGTTCATATTCCCTCGCTCTTTCAATTAGTTCTCTCAGTACGTGGATATGATCTATTGTGCTGTAGATACACCTGAATCCAGCTTGTTCTCTCGGTTGAGCCATGTCCAGTGTTACCTTCAAGCGGTGTGAAAGAACTTGAGTGAAGATTTTATAAACCACTGATACAGTATAATATTTTGAGAAGCAGCAGTGTGGAGATGGGGGAAGTTATCACACTAATTAAGAGACGTATGTAAAATTGAAGCTTGAGTTACTTTGCGACTGTGTGTTCACTTTAGTGTTGGTGTGTGTTGGTGTTATGTTTTTCTTAACAAAGAGTTACATTTGTTGGATTTTTTTACTAATGTTGAACTCTGAGTCGTGCTAAAGACGCTTTTTGGTGAATAAAGACTAATTAGTAAGTAACTTTTTCTAAAGTTATTTGAGTGACTTCTGATTTGCTTAAAAGTGAAGCTATTAAGAACTGATTTGTGTAGTCTTCCGACGACAGCTATATTTCACGAACAATACAATGCCTTTCTTATAGAACTGGAAGAATGTATTGATAAACACTTTTCTTTCGAGGAATAATGTAAATTGCTCTTGAAAACTGTCTAGTTTCTTCCAAAAGTTCTCCAACCAAGTTTCTGTACGTAAGCTTACTTATTGCTTTTCTATGTGACCTTCGCTTGATAAGGTAAATGTAGGAATCTGGTACTTCAAGGAGATTTGCCCAATCAACTTCCAAATCTTTAGCTTTTGTAAAAATGTTGTACATCAATTTTGGTTTCGATGAGCTGATTTCAAAACCCACACCTTTACTGTTCTTAGCAAGTTCCTGGCCCATATTCAGCAGTTCTGAGGGGGAGGGGGTACTTACAAAAGTGGCTATGTCGTCAGCAAAACGAAGGTGGGTTAAATTATTTCCATTCTTGAAAGACATTCTACAATATGGCATTGAACCGTTTGAGAGATATGGTGTCACCTTTGTCTCATTCCCCTTAGAATTTTTTTAATAAGAGTAGCTCGAAAATATGATATATAACGTGAAGTAAAACGACAAGAATTCGGGAGGAGATTCTTTTTCAAGATTCTTTTTCAGAAGCATATTTAAAATTTCCATAATTTCGTAAGAAGCGTTCCCGAAAGGCGACGTAGAAAGAAAAAGATGATTTAAATACATTCTGCGAAGGTGCAGCAGTAAAAGAATGACCAACGCAAATAATATAGACGAAGTTTTCATTGACATGACTAAATCGTAAAATGTGAGATTCTACATATCAGCTACTGAGATGCTGAAGAACCCTACTGTCAAATCTCAGCCAAAAGAGTAAATCACTGATTTTGTCTAAGATGAAGAGAAAGAAATCTATGTATTAAATATATAGGTGAAAAAGATTATACAATCCATCACATACGAGGATTTTCAACTGTTTCGACACTGTTTGTGATGATACACTTGGTAACAACCTGATACATGAACTGCGATTTATTTCCAAAAAATTAGATTCGCAGCTAAACCGCACTATTTTTGAAAGGCTCAGCAGTAATATTTAAACAGTTAAAATTACCCCTTTCTTAATTTTATCAGAGAAAAGTAGTCTTGAAAAAAAGCAGTATGATAAAAGCAGTCAGAGAAAAGTAGTCAGAGAAAAGTAGTCAGAGAAAAGTAGTCTTGAAAAAAAGCAGTATGAAAAAAGCAGTCATAGAAAAGTAGTCTTGAAAAAAAAAACAGTATGAAAAAAGCAGTCAGAGAAAGGCAGTCTTGAAAAAAAAAAGCAGTATGAAAAAAGTAGTCAGAGAAAAGTAGTCTTTCAGAGCAGCCATGCTAAAAGTTATTTAATACACGTAAGCGTTGTTTGTTTGGAGGTTTAGCGACCACCGTGAGCAACTCAATGGGCTATAAGCAGTCGCTCGTCCCTAATTTAGGGCCACTAGTTCCAGGCAATAGAGAAAACATCATCCATGCCACACCAGGATTCAAACCCGGACTCCATCTCAGACGAATGGTCAGAAGCCAGCGCTTAGATCACTTGCACCACCATGGGCAGAGATGGAAACGGGTCACTGGTTAACAATTGTTTTTCGGGTCAAATGGATCAAGCCAGGCTGTTTCTGCTCAGATTTCGGTTTTTTTACTAGGTTCTGTTTCCGTTTTATTTTTATGAAGAGAAAAATATTTCAAAGAAAAATGCATACTGTGGAATTTTGTGCTCGACACTAATGAAAAATGATTTGTCACACAAAAATATTGCGGACTCTTTCTTAAAGCAAAGATTTTTACCGACCGACGATACATAACGTAAAACGATACTTCCTTTGAGTTTGTTTTCAGTGCGATTGCCTGGAGCAAGATACAGGGAAACACCTGCCACCTGCTTTTCTACGTAGTTATTCATTCCCCCACACCTCGCGTGTCCATTGTAATTTGAGAGTTACTTTTAACATCGCATCTTTTGTATTGAGCATTCAAAGGTTTTCTTTTGACGTACTAACATGCCGTTCTATTACGTATCGTGTCGAAATTAATGCCTTATTTCTTAATATGGATGCATTTAATATTGAGGGTATTGAAAAAGGCGTCGAGGCCAACAAATAAGTTTTTGTTGGAAACAAGAAGGGGAAGAGTGAATGCTGGAAGTTGTTCTGTCTCGTCAAGAAACCAGAATGTGTTTAACGAGAGACAACAATTTTCACATAAAATCGACATCCATATTTTGGAAACTTTCAATTCATCAGAAGTTTGCGAAAATTTGTATCACTGTGAAACATATTCTGAAGCTTTGATATGTTATGAAGAAAACAGCAAAAACTGAAATTCAACATACAAGCTACTTAATTCAAAAATTTTGAATGTAGCGCCATCAGAATTAAGCGGAACAACTTTAGCATTACTGCGGCGGATCTTTTTGACTCTCGCAGATGGTTTCAAAACACGTGTAAAACCATTAGGTTATGTGAAGAACGACAGTTTCAACTTTCTGTAAATGAGTAAATTATACGTTTCCGTAATACACTTACATATATGATTTTTATATGTCCTATGACCACATAACCTACGATACCTATTGCGGAGAGACTTTTCAAAGCCCGTGTGTGTGTGCGTGTGTGTTATAATTATGCATAATAATAAATAATTGAGTTTCGAATTTATAGTTCAAAGCAGATTTGTCCTGGGTCAGGTCCAATTATACTACGGCTGAGTTCAAAATTTTTGACCTGTTTCCAACTCTGCATCCGGGTGGCGTGCTAGGGGTTGACCTGAACTTTATATATACCACCGTCGTACATCGGTACAGACCATGGAGAGTTACAATAAAAAAGTCAATGTCTACTTTCACATATCACTTGGAGCGAAGTCAGGACTGTACGGAGAATGGCTGAGTATTTCCCAACTCATGCGTTGTCACGTGTGCCGTTCCAGGCCGGTGTCGCACGATTGGTCGACATAACGATCAGTCGACCGTAACGACTGGTCGACAGCACGATTCGTCGAGATAACCATTGGTTCAGAGGATTATGGCTTACATTCGCAGCGGTACCTCTCAGAACGTACTGACCTCTCAAAACGTAACGTTCCTTTTTGGAAATGATATCTTTTAGAACGTAGTCCTCAGAACGTACAGCATTATAACATATTTCCAAATAGGCCCCCGTGTCATATTTTGTACTCTAAGTGAAATCTATGTAGAGGGCCTTCTAAACGATGTTATTTCCGAAAGGGCCCCGGGGCACTTTAGGTATAGGCACCTTGGGGAAACTGCCACACATAATTCGGAAACTCGGAAAATTGCCACACATTCAAAGCGTTTCTCAGACAAACGGCGATTTGTGCTCGTGCCCTTAATGAAAACCATGTGGCAAATTTCCGGTGGAGCAATTTTTCTGTGCGTGGCAATTTTTTTGGGTTGCTGAAAGATGTGTGTCAATCTTCCGGTGGCGCAATTTACCGCCAAACTGTTTGCACTTATTCAATTTTTTTCCCAAGTTCCGTTGACCATTTTATGTTGACCAATGTCGACTAATCGTTATATCGACCAGTCGTTACTGTCGACTAATAATTACTGTCGACCAATCGTTACATACCCGTTCCAGGCAGAATAGACTTGCAATTTAACGCAGGTCCAACACTGAGTCAGTGTCTTTTAGGAATAGAAGACAGTGGCTCAGTGTTGGGCCTACGTTAAATTGCAAGGCTGTGGTACCAGAGTTGTGTGGTCTAGCATTGTCATGCAACAGGATGAATAGTTTAGACTATTCTTCTGGCCTCCTCTTTCGAATGGAAGGTCAAAGCTTCTGTTTTACGAGGGTAACGTAGTTCTGTGCATTCATTGTTGCTCCTTGTTCAAGAAACTCCCCCGGGAGTACCCCGTTTGCCAGAATATAGTAGCCATAACTTTCCTGAAAGAGTGCCAGAATATAGTAGCCATAACTTTCCTGAAAGAGGTACTGTCTCGAATTTCTTCGGCATTTGGGAACTTTCGTGTAGCCATTCACAACTGCGTCGCTAGGATTTTCGAGAAAAATAATTAACCAAAGTCTCGTCACTGGTCACGATCTGCTGCAGAAATGCATCTCCGTCACACTCAAAGTGATGCAAAAGCTCTGTGCGGATAGTGACACGAAACGACTTCTGATCGAATGTCAACACATATGGTACCCCAACGTGCATACGCAGAACCTGCTCACAAATTATTTTTTTTCACACTGCCGACACAGATGCCGACTATTACCATGGACCTCCGTAGCTTAGTTTTCAGGAGGGGGGGCAGAAATTGCAACCAAGAATTACATGTACAAGCACCATATGAAAATTTCCATGTGCCTTCTTGTTTATCTAAGCGTTTTTACCACACTTTCAGCACAAATTTAATTGGAAGCCAGAAGACCCAAAACCTGCATAATAAAAGATGGACAAACGAAACTGGACAGCATGATAGGACAATTGGAAATTTCTTTGTTGTTCTTTGGATCACATTGGCCCCTCTGGTACCATGAGCAACAAAACCACGCAGATTACTTAATTGGTCATCAAGAATGAAAAAGTATCCTCAAGACAAATTTCTGAGAAAAATGTCTGAAGATATCAGTCCAGCAGCGACTAGCTGTGGCAGTGGATGATACGCTTCTCATTTCCTCGTGGTTCATACTGTACGTATGCACGCTCTTTGTTCTCCAAAATGCAATGGGAAATTTCATTATTACTCTCAACTTTAAATTTCCACTTTTTCTACTCAAAATTATCGGCGTTTTTTTTTTTTTTTTTTTTTTTTTTGAGGTTTAACGACTACCGTGAGCAACTCAATGGGCTATAAGCAGTCGCCCGTCCCTAATTTAGGGTCACTGGATCCAGGGAAGGGAGAGAGCCAGTGCCGTAAGACAAACACAACATCTATGCCAGACCGGGATTCGAACCCGGACCCCTTACGGACGAATGATCAGAGGCCAGCGCCTTAGACCACTGCGCCACCGGGGCGGCCGTTTTTTTTTTTTTTTTTTTTTTTTTGTTTATTGCATACATTCGCATTAAGAAGTTCTACGGAAACATTAGCAATACAGAACTAGGGTTATCTCGAAAAATTCCATAGTAACTTCCAAGAACAGAAAGGGCATGATCGAATTTCCTGGAAAGGACAAATGCCCCCTCCCCTCTTGCCTCCCTTTATGGGTGCGATGATTATCACATCTATAACACGACTCCTTATCTTCCCTGTTATGCAAAATAACCTGTTGCACACGATCGATGTTTACTTCGGTCACAGCAGCAGCCGACACATGTCCATGAGGTTTATACTCTACAGACTTCACTTCCATAATGCACCTCTCCGCCCCGATGGCACAGTGGTCTTCTGATCATTCGTCCGAAAGGGGTCCGGGTTCCAATCCCGATGACGCATGGGTGCTGTGTTTGTCTTACGGCACTGGCTCTCTCTCTCTCTCCCTTCCCTGGAACCAGTCACCCTAAATTAGGAACGGGAGACTGCTTATAGCCCGTTGAGTTGCTCACGGTGGTCGTTAAACCTCCAATAGAAAAAACAAATTAATACACCTCGCACTCGCTGCCTGAACGAAACCAGTACTGGCGTGAAGGGGAGGGTCACACGCATTTACTGTATGAATTCTGACGCAATCGGTACGGAACATGGAAAGTTACAATTAAAAAGTCTAGATCAACTTTAAACCATCCTCGCACATCGGTACAGAACATAAAGAGTTACAGTAAAAAGCTCAGGTGAACTTTGAACCACCCTCGTACGTCGGTACAGAACATAAAAAGTTACAATAAAACGCTCAGGTGAACTTTGAACCACCCTCATACGTCGGTGCAGAACATAAAAAGTTACAATAAAAAGCTCGGGTAAACTTTCAACCACCCTCGTACATCGGTGCAGAACATCAAGGGTTACAGCAAAAAGTCTAGGTCAACCTTGAACCACCCTCATACAAGAAATGCACAGCATTTTTGGTGTTATTTGTTTTATCCGTGACGTCGTTTATTATGTGCATCGAAACGAGAACCTCGTGTTTTCTTGTCCAGTGTACAAGTTACGGTGACCACTTCCCTACATTACTAAGGTTGAACAACAAACAGAAATACGAGCTTTTGTAAATGCAAAAATATCCTCAGCGGAAATTCACAGAATATTGGCACAACATTAGGAATCTTGTTTGAAATGTCAAAAATTTAAAGAAGTGGATGAATCCCTTCATAAATGGACGAAGAAGTATGGCGGATAAAGATCTTCCCAGACGGTTTCGGATATCTAGAACAAAGACATGAAACTGGTTGCTCTCGTGGTCGAAAACAACAGGTGTGTACCAACTGCTGAAACTACTTCCGAACTTTGTAACAGTTATATACATATCAATGAATTGTCACATGACTGCATTCTTTTTGGGCTAATAAAGAATGAATTACGAGGTCAAAACTTACCGAATGAAGAAACAGTAAAAAAAGTTGTGCATGATGTTGCCAATGTGCAGGACAAAAGTATTTTCCCTTATACACGTGCAAAATTTTGGAGACAGATCATTGAAAAGGATGGTGATTTCATAGAAAATTGTATATACTAGGTTGGAAAAAAACCAGTGAGATTGGGCAGCCCATGCGCATGACATCAGTAGGTATAGGTGGCTTAAGTCAGTGGCAATTAGCCGTCAGAAGGCGAAGACTGTAAGCGTCAGCCAACATGGAAGTGGGCAAGAAGCACATAGATTATTGCATGGTGTATTAATTTCGTCACGGTAGCAACCTCCAAAGTGCTGTGAGGAACATTACCAGTACCATACCCCAATGCCATAACACATTGTCAGTACGGTCGTTGGTACGAAGGATTTCGAGAGGGAAATTTTGACCTGTCAGACCGTCCCAAAACCGGAAGACCCGCAGCAGTGGATATGGACATGCTGAAGACCTTAATGGAGATGGATCTACGTGTGACCGCGCGGCATTTGGCAGAACATCTGGAGACGTCCCACACGAGCATTATCGCGTACCTGCGTCAACTTGGAAAAATGTACAAGAGGGGAGTTTGGATTCCCCATCAACTCACAGTTCAGCGGAAAGCAAATCGCATCAGCGTTTCCCTGCTTGCACGTGACCAAATTGAACAGGAAGCACTATTACAGGTGACGAGAAATGGGTCTTGTATGTCAGCGGGCCGGAAACAGTAGTTGCACCCAAAATAGAAGCCCATGCCGTCAACAAACGTCGGTTTACACCCACGTAAAAGCCCTTGCTGTCTGTTTGGTCGGACATGGTGGTGTGTTTTTTGAGTTGCTGCCAGACAACACCAGTATCACCGTCGATGTGTACTGAAGTCAGCTCGACAATCTGCACGCATTGCTTGCGTCGAAAAGACCAGGACTGCTGAACCGCAAGGGCGTCATCCTACAGCATGCTTGGGCGAGACTTCACATAGCAAGGATGACTTGTCACAAGATCCGGGACCTGGGCTGAGAGCTGCTGCCGTACCCAGCTGTAACCCACACATTGCCCCAAGCCACTACCACCTTCTCCGGTCGTTGCAGTATTTCCTGGACAAACAACGGTTCACCAACAGGGTCAATGTCGAACGCGCACTTACTGACTTTGCGTCCAACTCGCCACAATTCTACAGGGCTGGAATCCAACAGCTGCCGACATTATGGCAGCAGGTCGTAGCAAACGATGGAGACTACATTTCAGACTGATTTCTGATTGTATATACGGTAATTAGTACTTTTCTGTTACCTTGCATTTGCAGACATTACTTTCTTTCCAACCCAATATATATGTACATTTTTAATTTTATTCCTTAACCTCGTACACTGTGATTTATTATGTTACTAAGACAAAAAATATATACTATATTGACAAAAGTCACCGGACACCTGGAAGAGAAACACAACACAGCATTTATTGACATACATAAGTACGGTGTCTGTCCACCTTTGGCCTTAATGCATGCACTAATTCTTCGAGACATGCTTTCGACAAGATTTTGGAACACAGCGATAGGAATGCGCTTCCATTCAATACATGATGCTGCCGCTAACTGTTGCTTTGTAGTAGGCCTTGGTTCTAAACTTCTTATGCGGGGCTCTAATTCGTCCCATAGGTGCTCTATGAGATTAAGATCAGAGCTCTGTGTTGGCCAGTCCAGACACGATACGGAATTATCATCAAATCACACCGTGACAGTCCTTGCTTTATGGCTCGGTGCATTACCCTGCTGGTACCAACAAGGCTCGGTTCCATAGTATTGCCACAGAGTTGGTAGGGCATAATTGTCCAGAATATCCAGGTAGACGCGCTGGTTAACAGGTTTGTCCACGATAACCAATGCTCCGAGAACACACCACGAAAAACATCCGACACGAGTGCACTGCTAGCTCCAAACTTGACCATAGGAACAATACACTGTGGTAAATAGCGTTCCCCGGCTGCCACCATACCCACACACGTCCATCAGACTGACGGATCGTGTATCTGGATTCATCACATCATAGGACCAGTTTCAATTGATCTACGGTCCACGACATATGTTCTTTACACCATGCTAAACGAGGAGTAGCATTCCGAGTGGAGATGAAAGACTGAAGACTTATGAGCAGCCGTACGACCACGGTACCCATGGAATGAAGTTCGGTGCGAATGGTACGTGTACATACAGAAGTTCCAGCATTTTTACTCACCTGTACACTGAGGTCTTGTGCAATACTCCGTCGATTAGCTGTAACGACTCTCCTGAGGCTTCGACGTCCTCTATCACTGATTTTCTTTGGTCTGCCGGTACGTTTTGCTGCTTCAGGCACGCCATTGTTCTTCCACTTATTCTTTACATCCAAAACAGTTGACTTGGGTATGTTTAAACGCCTCCCAGTTTCTCTTATGGACAACCCACTAATATAACACCCAACAATTTTTCCTTTCTCAAAGTCAGTTCTCTCCCGCCGTGACTTTTCACGCAACTTCACAGTGCATTATAATTTTGATCTTCGGGGTTTTTTTGCAACTTTCGTTTTAAATTCTTGAGTGTTTTCTTATGTTTTCGGCTCTGCTCTTAAGTATATATATATATATATATATATATATATATATATATATATATATATATATATCATCATCATCATTGTCAACCATTATCAATCCACTGCTGGACGGAGGTCTCCCCAAGTTTCCTCCACAACGGTCTGTCTTGTGCCAGTCTCCTCCATGTCACCCCTGCATACTTTCGAATTTCATCCACCCATCTCCCATGTGGTCTTCTTCTGGGTCTTTTCCTGTCCCTTGGAATCCAATCTAAAATTTCGGCTGTCCATCGATCTGTCCTTCTGGCAGTATGTCCAGCCCATTGCCATTTCAGGGTTTTAACTCTGATCATGATGTCTTCCACTCTTGTCATTTTTCGGATCCACGAGTTCCTCTTCTTATCTCTCCTGGTTACACCAAGCATGCACCTCTCCATGCTGCTTTGAGTTGTCTGCAGCCTTTGTATGTCTCTTTTAGTTAAGGTCCACGTCTCTGCACCATACGTAAGCACTGGAAGGATGCATTGATCAAACACTTTTCTTTTAAGACATAATGGCATATTGCTCTTGAAAATTATGCTGTTTCTTCCAAAAGCTCTCCAGGCAAGTTTTGTACGCCGATTAATTTCTTCATCAATGTGACCCTCACTTGATATCTGCTGTCCAAGATAAACGTACGTGTCTGTTATCTCCAGCTTTTCTCCATCAATCGATAAATCTTCATTTCTTGTAAAAGCATTGAACATCACTTTTGTCTTCTGAAAGTTCATTTTTAATCCCACTTCTTTACTCTTGTCAGCAAGTTCCTGGATCATACTCTGCAGCTCTGATGGGGTAGTTGCAAAAATGACTACGTCATCAGCAAAACGAAGGTGGGTTAGATAATCTCCATTAATCTTTATCCCCGTGTTTTCCCAGCTCAGCGACTGAAAAACACCCTCCAATGTGGCATTAAAGAGCTTCGGAGATATGGTGTCACCTTGTCTCACTCCCTTTCCAAATTTTTACGTGTGTTGTATTTTCAAACAGCCTAATCTTTGCACTTGCATTTTCATAGATGTTATTAATAATATTAATGTATGCATCTTCAATACCGCAGGTTTTCAGAGCCATTGTAACTGCTGATGGTTTCACCGAATCAAATGCTTTTTCATAATCGATAAAAGCCATGCACAATGGAAGTTCATATTCCCTCGCTCTTTCAATTAGTTCTCTCAGCACGTGGACATGATCTATTGTGCTGTAGCCACTCCTGAATCCAGCTTGTTCTCTCGGTTGAGCCATGTCCAGTGTTACCTTCAAGCGGTGTGAAAGAACTTTAGTGAAGATTTTATAAACTACTGATAGGAGGCTGATAGGTCTGTAGTTTCCGAGATCCTCAATGTCACCTTTCTTATGTAGCAGGATCATTGTAGCGGTGTTCCAATCCTCAGGAATTTTTCCTTCATTAAGGCATCGAGTGAAAATTTGGGCGAGTACTGTTTCGATTTCTCCACTTGCTTCTTGTATGATGTCTACAGTAATTCCATCTTCTCCTGGAGCTTTTCCCCGCTTCATGTTCTTGATTGCATGTGCAACTTCTGTTGGGAGGACTGGAGGAACTCTGGTACTGGTATCTTTCATGATGTCTGGAGTGCATATATCATCCCTTTCATATAATTTGGAGTAGAAATCTTTCTCTCTTGTCAAAATTTCGCCTCTATTTCTTGTTACAGAACCATCTTCTTTTCTCAGTGCCATAATCTGTTTTCTTCCCTTACTGAGATGTCCCTTTGCTATCTTTAGGCTTTGGTTGTTTTCAATTGCTTTCCTCACTAGTTCACAGTTGAATTTCCTTACGTCTTCAGTGATACTTTTTCTTACTGTCTTGCATAGCTCTATATATTCCACTTTGGAAGTCACATCTTCTTTAGTTGTCCTCATCTCTCTTCTTTTTTGCATCAACATTTTGGTTTTTCCTGATAATTTGTTCACATGCAACTTGTTATTAGACCCAGCTAATTTTGTTGCTGTTTCCATAAGAGCTTTGGTTACTTTTCTGTTAACTTCAGAGATGTCCACTTCTTCCGATGTTAGGCCTCCTAAAGCAGAGAACCTGTTCTTCAGTTCTAACTTGAAGGTATTATGGTGTTTTTTAAGGTTGGTTATGTCAATAGATTTTGTTTGTCTTATGAGCTTGCCACGTTCAAGTTTAGTGTTGAGGTGCATCTTACATCTCACCAATCTATGGTCACTACCTGTGTTGAACTTGTTTAGCACACTGCAGTCTTCTATGACGAATTTTTTGTTACACATAATAAAATCAATTTCACTTGTCGTCCCATTTGGATGTCTCCATGTCCATTTCCTGTGTGGCTTTTTCTTGAAGAAGGAGTTCAAGATGAAAAACCCTTCTGCCTCTGCAAACTCAACGAGAGTATTTCCACGCTGGTTTCTGTTGCCATGACCGAATTTACCTACTGAAGTTTCATTCTGTTGCCGTTGCCCTATTTTTGCATTGAAATCTCCCATAATTATTTTCAAGTGCTGCTTACCTTTATTATTTAGATGACAAATTTCCTCATAAAATTCTTCAATTTCTTCTTCAGGATGACTTGTGGTGGGTGCATAAGTTTGAATAATCTGAGCCTGGTATCTTTTCGAGAGTTGGATAACAAGTCGTGCAGCTCTGTCAGAGGAACTTTCAATATATATATATATACATATATTGCTCCCGCTTCCGTGGACAAGTGGTACGAAGCGTTGGCTTTAAATCATTTGTCTGAGATATGACTGGGTTCGAATCTCCGTGTTGATTCGACGATGTATTTGTCCTACGGCATTGGCTCCCTCCCGTCCCTGGAACTAGTAGTCTTAAATTAGAAACAAGCGACTGCCTATAGCTCATTGGGTAGCTTGCGGTGGTCGCTATACCCCCAAACCAACTACAATACACAAGGGTTGGACAGAATAATGAGAACACCTGGGAAAAGAAGGTTTTACGTACCTAATAGGATGTGGGGACCACCTTTACCTTTCAAAACCGCCTGAAACCTCCTTGGAATAGACGCATGAAAATTCTGGATGGTGGTTAGCGGGATGTACACCATTTTTCATGAAGAGGCTGCTCTAGGTCCTTGAGATATGCAAGAGGAGGATAACGGGATCTTACTCTGTTTTCCAACACAGACCATAGTGGCTCGATGATATTTAAGTCTGGTGATTGGGAAGGCCAAGGGAGAAGTGAAAGTTCGTTTTCATGTTCCTCAAACCATGATTGGACATCCCGAGCTCCGTGAATTGGGGCGTTATCATCTTGCTAGATGGCATCCCGTGCAGGAAACAATGCCTGAGCCACTGGATGGACTTTGTCGGCCCAAACTATTTCATACGCCCTGCTGGTCATCCATCCTTTTAAGGTGATCAGGGGATCTGCTGAAAACCACAGTATGACCTTCCAGAGCATGACAGAACCATCACCATGATTCACTGTTGGAAGCAAACACTCTGGGTTGTATGCTGCCGAAAGTGTTCTCCACACGTAAACACGTCCTTCAGTGGGGAGTAGTGTGAATGTGGATTCATCCAACCACATGACACGTTTCCATGCATCGGCAGTCCACGTTGTATGCTCCCGGCACCATTACCGTCGTGCATTCATCCGGGTCACCAGAGGTTTTGCAAAAGCAGCTCTGCCGTGAATATCTTGTTTATGCAGTCCCCTGCGCACCGTTCTCGTTGATACTGGGGTCTGGAGATGCACATTGAGCCTGCACTAATTTTCGGTGCCGTGGTCTTCTTATTACGGATAACAATCCTCTTTAATGTTCTCCTGTCTGTATCAGTCAGGATCGTTTTCCGGCCGCTCTTGTGTTTCGCAGACGAGGTTTTGCCACGAACACGGTATCCTTTCATGATACTAGACACCACTACCCTGGCAACTTTTGTCATGGAGGCACCCACTAGCTGGCCACCAACAATTAACCCTCTTTCGAAGTCCGTTAGGTTGCATATTCCGTCGTCACCCTGAAAGAAATTTTGCAACAAGACATTTTAAATGCACTTAAATAGGACCCTAATGTTCTAAACAAAGCTATTACAACTAAAAAGTGTTGGATACCTTTGCGTATTGCGACGTACGCAGCTGCATTAAAAGTCACGTCTGTGAGCGTAGTATTCATATTATTGTGTCCAACCCCTGTATATATACAGTTTAACCTGTAAATAACGAAGGAAGAGTCCAAAACATTCGATGTATGGGAACTTCGTAATAACCGAACAGATAAAAAACATAGGACTATTTTTGCCCCACTGCCTTGAAATTGAACTATTTTTGCCTTGAAAAAAAAATTGGACTATTTTTGCCTTGAAAAAAAATAGGACTATTTTTGCCTTGAAAAAAATTGGACTATTTTTGCCACACTGCCTTACGTCAGGCTAAAACTAGGAATTCAAACTAGTTACCAATTAATCAAAGATAAATTATACTTGTTAACTGAGAATTATAGATAGCAAAATAATATGAGTGAGATCTGCAATAAGCATAATATTTAACGAATATAAAAATTAAAGTAACAGCCGAAAATTTGAAATTCCACCTGTTACAAGTTACTTCGGATACATGAGCCAATTCCTGAAAAATTTGTGGCTATCCTGATCGCTGTTGTCAATATCTTTCAACTTCAACTGACGCGGTGGTTAAGGTGTTTCAATACGCAAAATAAACTAAAATTTTCTAAAAGACATTACACGTGTTTGAAATGTGGCGAAATGAGGGGATGAAAAACAACATCTGTGCCCAGGTGATGTACGTTTGATCAGCGTGTGGTGGTGGGGGCAGGTAAGGTAGTAGAAAAGCAACTGAAACATTCTTGTCTTCATGCGAACTGACCTATCTGCAAGGTGAACCACGACGTGTCGTCAGCAGTAGGTAATTCCTTGTTTTCCAGTGAAAGAGGAAGGTTTACAAACAGGGTGAATGTTATTTGTTTTGCTTACTGACAACCGTGCTAAATTTCGATATACTCTGTTTCTCCACAAAATTGTTTTTCATAACATACTGCTAAAGTGACCAGAGAAAATATTACGAAGTTCAAGGGATCAATAAAATCTTCGATATTATGCGGTACTTTGTATTACCTGAGTTCGTTATACGTGGGTTCCACAGTACTGTGTGTGTGTGTATCTGTGCCATCATCAGTCCACTGATGGATGAAGGTCTCCCCAAGTTTTTTCCACAACTGTCTGTCTTGGGCCTGTCTCCTCCATGTTACTCCTTGAATTTCATCCATTCATTTCCCACTGTCCCTTGGAATCCAGTCTAAAATTTCAGTTGTCCATCTGTAACGTACCAGGAGATGTGACGTACCTGCCAGAAGGACGCACACGACATAAAGGCAGATAGGAATCAGAATAATCGTCCGCGTAGCTTAATTGGTAGAGCAACTTATTCCGGAATGAGTGGACCCGGGTTCGAACCCCGGCGCGGATAAAAATGACGGAGAAATTTAATTCGTTATAATGGCGCCCGAACTATCCGGATGACCCGACCGTTCACAATCTCGCACTGGTGTGATGTTATTTCCACACCGCGAGATAGGAAAAATAAGAGCAGCACTTCGAAAAAAAAAAAAAAAAAAAAAAAAATAAGGGGGAGATGATGTAACGTACCAGGAGATGTGACGTACCTGCCAGAAGGACGCACACGACATAAAAGCAGATAGGAATCAGAATAATCGTCCGCGTAGCTTAATTGGTAGAGCAACTTATTCCGGAATGAGTGGACCCGGGTTCGAACCCCGGCGCGGATAAAAATGACGGAGAAATTCACTTCGTTATACATCGGCGGTCCGTTCTTTTGGCCAAATGTCCAGCCCATTGGCATTTCAGGGATTTTACTCTGATCATGATGTCTTCCACTTTTGTCCTTTTCCTTATCCACGCGTTGCGTTCCTGTTCTTAAATATATATATCATGCTTGGTGTAACGAGGCAACGAGAGAGCCCATTTCGTGGTACGAAAAACATCGCAAAAACATCACAGAACCCCTCCAGCTTGAACAACACCTTCGGCACAATCTTAATTAAAGGCTTCATTGGGCCTGGGATGCATGCGTTGCCTCCTATCGTTGGAGTACAAACAAAAACGAGACTCATCAGACCAAATTACTCGCTTCCACTCCTCCACAGTAAAGGTTTTGGCGCCTCTGAGCCCATCGATAAGGTGCGACTTTTGTTACTTGCTGTTAAAATAGGCCTCTTTCGTGGTACTCTGCTCCAGATGTCCATCGCATGCAGTTCTCGTCGCAATGTCCTTTCGGAAATTGGCTGGAGTGACTTTCATTGACTGTCTGGAGCAATTGTTGCCTGGTTTGAAACCGATTTGCAGTTACTAGGCGTGAAACATGGCGGCTGTCCCTGTTGGTAAGAATTGTTTTCTGGCCACAGTTACGTCGCTAATTTTCAGTTGAATGAGAACTACATCACTGTTTGTAGCCTCGCTGGACAGTACGCTTCAACACACCAACAAATTGGGCAACATAATTCACTTCGTGTCCGTGGGCACGGCCAAACACGATGGCTCCTTTTTGCCACTCAGTAAAGTCTGTCTTACGGCCCATACTGCAGAATAAATTCAACACACACGTTGCTCTTCACCACTGCACGAGACAGAAATGATCCCGTAGATCCCGTCAGGGCTATTTATCTCCCAACAATGCTATCACGGCACCCTCTGTGCAACCGGTAACTTCCTACTGTCATTTCTGTTAGGGGGTGATTAATGTTTTGTCCGGTATGCTTATATATATCACGAACCTTAAAAAAGTATAATACCTTCAAATTGGAACTGAGGAACAGATTCTCTGCTCTAGAAGGTCTAACATCAGAAGAAGACAACTTTGAAGCTAATAGAAAACTAAACAAAAATATTTGGTACTAAGAACAAGTTGCGTATAAACGAAATATCAGGAAAAACCAAAATTATGATCAGAAAAAGAAGAGAGATGAAGACAAATAAAGAAGATATGACTTCCAAAGTGGAATTAGAGTTATGCAAGACAATACGAAAACAATTCCCTGAAGACGTAAGGAAATTCAACTATGAACTAGTGAGGAAGGCAATTGAAAACAACCGAAGCCTGAAGAGAATAAAGGAACATCTCAGTAAGGGAAAAGCCAGATTATGGCACTGAGAAAAAAGATGTTTCTGTAACAAGAAATAGAGGAGAAATTTTGACAAGAGTAAAGGATTTCTACTCAAAACTTTATGAAAGGGACAATACATGTACTCCAGACATTAGCGAAAGGTACCAGTACCAGAGTTTTTCTAATCCTCCCAGCAGAAGTTACACATACAATCAAGAACATGAAACGGGGAAGAACTCCAGGAAAAGATGGAATTACCGCAGACGTCATACAAGAAGCAAGTGGAGAAATTGAAACTAGACTTTTCCAAGTTTTTACCAGACGTCTCAATGAAGAGGAGATTCCTAAGGATTGGAACAATGCTACAATGATCCTGCTACATAAAAAAGGTGATACTAAGGATCTCAGGAATTCTTCACTAAGGTTCTTTCACATCGCTTGAAGGTTAACACTGGACATGGCTCAAGAATATGAACTCCCATTACGTATGGCTTTTATTGATTACGAAAGGGCAGTTGATTCCGTGAAAACATCAGCAGTTACAATGGCTTTGAAATCCTGCGGTATTGAAGATACATAGATTAGTATTATTAGTAGCATCTATGAAAATGCAAGTGCAAAGTTCGGTTTTTTGATGATATGGCACCAATAAAAACTGGAAAGGGAGCGAGACGAGGTGCTTATAAATATGAATACAGAAAGAGAACAAAATCGAATGAGAGATTACATTGTATTAAAATAATTTATGGCGAAAAAAGTTAATCGATTAGAATAAATTCAAAACACTAAATTATGCCCCAAAGTGAAATATTTGTTATCTGCGTATGGACTTCCCCACATTGGCGTTGTCTTTTGGTATGTGTGACGTATATTCTAAATTAACTTTCCTTTTTAGTTTCTTTTCCTATGTAAATCTTGAGTTTATTGTGTTATTCTTCACTGTTAACGTGATATCTTTCTCTCAAACGAATACGTTTGGCAACACAATTGAGATTGAATACACGTGACGTATGCCTGATATTTATAAGAAGAAGAGATGAAAGCGACGACTAAATTGTTGCTTGGCGAGCGTTGTAAGAGCGCGTTGGATTGTAAACTGATTATTGAAAAGAGCGTTGTGTGGTGTGTGGAGAGTTTAGTGCAATATGCTATGTTACGATGTGTTTGCTACATCCTGAATAAAGCACCTTTTCCGTAAGTTTGACTTCTGTTGTTTACATGTTTCGTTTGGCCGTTAAGGTTTCTTTCATTTAGGAACTATTTCTTAGTATGTTGATGTTTTAAGTTAACGTAGAAGTAAGACAAGACTTCGTCATATATGCTTAAATGGATCAGTGCGACTCTGGATGATCTTGACCGACTCCATCATTCGAAATTTTTTAAATTTCCAGGCCTGCGATGAGTATCTTTACCATTTTCTCATAAGCTCTGGCCGAAAATATCAAGAATTATAATAACAGAAAAAATCACTACTAAGACCAAGAATAATAATTAAACATTTTATCTTAAACTAAAGAGAAAAATATCTGAGAAGGTTGAGGAATAAAAACAGGAAAGAGAAAAGACGAGGTTTTTGCTGAAAATCAAGATGACATTGAAATTAAGATGGCGAAGGAAAATCACTTTCAACTGGAAAGCAAGAAGCTCTGCAAAAAAGAATCTCTAAATAAATGAAAAATACACAAAAAGAGAAAACACCTACCAAATTTAGAATTCAAGGAAAAAATTAAGCGAAATTTCCAAAGTTACTAATTTGGCAATTGCAGCAATGCTTACAGCAACTATTAAAGATGCAAATTAGTTGATATGCAGTACAATTGTAATAGTTACACAGGCCTTCGAGATGAAATTGATAAAAAAATGACGCACAACAAGAAACTCAAATGGGAAACACGGCTTGAAATGAAACTTAGGAAGATCCGAAATGATGCATTGACAAACTAAAGAAAATGATACAGAAAAAGAAACCCAAAGTGGAAATTGTTGAAATGAAACTTAGTAAGGTCCGAAATGATGCATTGATAAACCAACCAAAGAAAATGACACAATGAAAAACCCAAATCGAAAAATACGCCTTGAAAAGAAACTTAGTAAGATCGAAAAGATCCAAGTTGTTTTAACGGTTAGAAAGATGATAATAAAAATGAGGATGTTAAAACTCCGAGGAAAGATGTCAGCTAGGAGCACAAATTTAGATGTGTTGAAAATGCAAAAATAACGAATAGCTACTGGCAAAAATATGTTAAGACATACGCACATGTATTTCAATTCTGACGAAATGTGCAGTTTCAATATAATCAGAAACAGTTTTACACTTTGCTGCTAGTAACATCTCTATCATCACAGATAAAGACTGATATTATCGAAATGGAATTATGCATTCATCGTATCTTAACATCTTTTCTGCTGTAGCTGTTATTTCTTTTGGAAAGAAATGTGGTACAATTCAAAAGAACACAAACAATTTAGCTTGGACTTAAAAGGCTGATTAAAAGTGATTTAAGGTCCAGGGGCTTGAGGAAGAGACTGCGTAGTAAATCAGAAAAAGCGAATGAAGGATTGGTCAGCTGTTGGGGAAAAGCAACGTACATGGATTTTTTGGCTGGAAAATAAAAACCCAATAAATCTTAGGTTCACATAGCAATTTAATTTTATGATGCAAATAACTACTACTTAATGAAAACTGGAATCATAAGAGATAAAAAGAAAAGCATAGTTCCAAATCAGTACTGCGCAATCACGTGTTTGACCACAATGTTTAAACTAATAAATGGAATAATATCAGATGCAATCCAGAAACACATCGGCGAAAACCTGCTTCTAAAGAATAGAATGAAAATGGCCGAAATTCTTGAAGAACAAAAAACCAACTACTAATTGATAAAATGGTCCTTAGAAATTGCAAAAGACACAAAACAAATCGTCATTTCGAAGGTGGAAGGGGAGTTACGACTGTTTCCACTATCACGAGCAACTCTAAGATCTATATTGGCCGCGGGTTGCCTAGTGGGCAACGTTCGTGACTGCCACGGAAAGGACCACAGGTTCGATCCCAGCAGGTACGAACGCTCGATCCACTAAAATCCGCCGTGCGTCGGATGGGCTCGTTAAGCCGTTGGACTCCGGGTACTGCCCCCCCCCCCGGTAATAAATAAGGGCGTCTTTCTCTCCCTTTCTACTTTGCTTCCGTGTCAGTTTTCTATTGGGCATTCTAGCCCAAATCTCCTAGCTTCCTATTTCCAAGGGTTGTTTAAGACCTGGGGTAAGACACTCCGTTCCTAATAGCCTCTGCATTTGATCATGATCTAAGATCTATAAAGCAGTCGCCCGTCCCTAATTTGGGGCCACTGGTTCCAAGAAACGGATAAACTCTGACCCGGGTTCATGTCGGACAAATGGCTACAATTAGCACCTCAGACTATTCGAGCACCAGGGCGAGCTGACTAATAAAGTAAATGATGAAGAGCTACGAAAAGTTCGCATCAAGCGTATTCCAATGTGATTAACTATCCCATTTTCTGTTTATGACAGCAGTAATATCATTGTCAGTAAAATTAAATAAAAGCAGTGGATACAAATTATTTAAGCCAGCTGATAAAATTGATACAGCCCTTGTGGCCGAGTGGTCACAGGCGTAGGTATCTAGCCAATCATTCAAGCTGGGCCCAAGTACGAGTCCCAGATAGGATACGGGTGGTGTGTTTGTCTTACGGTGCTTTCTCTGTCTTCCCTGGAACCAGTCGCCCTAAATTAGGGTCGGGCTACCACTTAAAGCCCACTGAGCTGCTCACGGTGGTCTTTCAACTTCCAAATAAACAATGATAGTAAATGCAGGCTTTGCAAAGAAAAAAGCAAACAGAATAACATGATTAGCTCATACAGAAAGTTTGTTCAAACAGAATAAGAAAAAAAGCAACTGCACAACACAGCGAATACTGCATTGGAACACATTCAAAAAAAGTATTATTAACTGTCTGGAAAAAATTAGTTGGAGTATAAAGGTGAAAAAATTGTAGAAAATATTTAAATTTTATGGGATTTTTAAATGTGTGCAAACAGATGAAACTTTAGATCGTAACACACCTCATGTTACTGTGGTTAGAAAAAGAAGGAAGTTACAGTAATTATATGTAATATATATAATGCGGCCATGGAGCTAGATGGTACAACTGATGAAAAAAGAACTAGAAATGGTTATCAATCGAGATTTGCAAAGTGTGATTCAGCAGTTCTGGTAGAAAAAAGCAACACTTATTCCAATAGTGGTAAGTGTATTAGCAGCAATTGCAAGAAAACTGAAGAAATGTCTTAAAGGTAATAAAACTGACAGGTTGACAACAACCTGCTTGCCAAATTGACAGTTGGACTGGTGACATTATTCGAAGACTAATATTGATTCTTAGTTTCTTCAGTAGAATCTGTATCTCTGATAAATGTCAAACTCCAGTCACATCTCTAATGGATTGTGAACGAGACGAATAATAGTTTATTTCCCCACAATGATACCACAATTCTTTATACGTGAATTATACTGAAGTCCATAACAAATTTATTTTTTACATGGTATCCTAAAATGGCATTAAGAAGTCTCATGAAAATGTTTATAAGTTAAGGGAAGCTTGAGACATAAAAAGTTTGGTAACCTCTGCATTAAAACGTTAAAATCATAACTACCTAACTGACACAAGGTGCTAAAATTACGAAATCACTTATTGCGTATTCGTTGACAGCTTTTTTATTTTCAGCTTGCGTCACAAGACAACTGGAGCAGAACTTGCTCTCGCAAGCAATTAACACTTATCACACTTAGTAATTAATGTACAGTATAACAATAACAACCTTTTAATACACTGAAGGATTATACATACCACACTAGTGTAAAAAGTAACACTCGTAAACGAACTAACATGGAGATAGCACATACGGTTTAACTTAAAGCAAATATAGTCTCACTTGCACACCTTTTCATGCAAGGTGTAGCTTTTTATTTTCACTGAGGCTTGCTAACACAACTCTTTGACAACACAACTCTTTGACAACACAACTCTTTGACAACACAACTGTTGTAATATTTTAAATGTCTTTTTGTTTTGTTTTTCATTGGAAGTTTAACGACCGCAGTGAGCAACTTAATGGGCTACAAGCAGTTGCTCGTCACTAATTTAGGGCCACTGGTTCCAGGAAAGGGAAAGAGAACCAGCGCCTTAATACAAAACACAACATCCATGCCTCCCAGGGATTCGAACCCGGACCCATCTCGGAAAAATGATCAGAAGCCATCCGCTTAGACCACTGCGCCTCCGGGGCGGCATTTTAAATGTTGAATAGGCTGTGTGAGAAAAATAAAATACTTCTGGAGCTCCCTCAGTACTCAAAAGCAGTACTGACGAATTTATCCTGCCTCCCTCTTTGGTTACTTGCTTTGTCGTATATGCCATATACGACAAAGCAAGTAACCAAAGAGTGAGGCAGGATATCCACTTCTTTCTTTTTATGAGGAAGCAAAACACAATGTTTTTTTGCCTGAAACTCCCCTTCCCCCGTAGTGCCGTATTTCCCATTAAATAAAAGAAACACTTGCTTGGAGTTATATAGTTAACGGTGGGGCGGAATTTTACTCTCTAAAAATTTTACGAACAATTTTTTTTTCTTTTAAATTAACTGTAGAGAACATTGAGAAATTTCTTCCGTATTTTTATCTCTGTAATCTGAGTAGAGAGAAACATGAGGTGTGACTAGGTGAATCTAGTACACCCGATAATTTTACGAGGGGGCGGAATTTCCTATCCAATATTTTTTAAACTTAATGAAATAATTTACACGGTGACAATTTATCTTACTACTACAATTTTTGATACTTAAAAGATACTAAAAAGACTTACACTATATTGACAAAAGTCACCAGACACCTAGAAGAGAAACAGAACATAGCATTTATTGACATACATTAGTACGGTGTCGGTCCACCTTTGGCCTTAATATGCATGCACTGACCCTTCGACACATGCTTTCGGCAAGGTTTTGGAACACAGCGATAGGTATGCGCTTCCATCCAGTACCTAAAGCTGCCGCTAACTGTTGCTTAGTAGCAGGCCTTGGTTCCAAACTTCTTATGCGGGGCTCTAATTCATCCCATATGTGTTCTATGCGTTAAGATCAGGGCTCTGTGCTGTCCAGTCCACACACGATACGGAATTATCGTCAAACCACGCCGTAACAGTCCTTGCTTTATGGTTCGGTGCATTATCCTGCTGGCACCAACAAGGCTCGGTTCCATAGTATTGCCACAGAGTTGGTAGGGCATAATTGTCCAGAATATCGAGGTAGACGTGCTGGTTAACAGATTTGTCCACTATAACCAATGGGCCAGGACCATACCCCGAAAAACACTCCACAAGAGTACACTGCCAGCTCCAAACTTGACTGTAGGAACAGTACACAGTAGTAAATAGCGTTCCCCCTACTACCGCCATACCCATACATCAGACTGATGGACCGTGTATCTGTATTCATGAGTCCATAGTACCCGTTTCAATTGATTTACGGTCCATGCTAAACGACGAGTAGCATTCCAAGTGGAGATAAGAGGCTTATGAGCAGCCGCACGACTGCTCATAAGCCTCTTATCTCCACTTGGAATGGGGAAGAGCAGCCAAATGCAGGTGAGAGTATGTTAAATTCGAAAACACTGTAAATTTTCTTCAGCGAACAGTTCAGAAAGGGGCGCTTAAGTGGCACTTTGCATCGAGGCGCAAACAGACCTTGAGCCGACGCTGGACATTGCGTTTAATTGCGTGATATCTCAAGATACAATTCATGGTATCTTCTATACTATTAAAAAAAGTTTTTTGTTTTTTTTAATGGTGAAAATTAAAGATATTCTCTGCATTTTATGTCCAAAAACACCTCCCAGTGGCGAGTGAACGCTTGGCGATTTACATATGTGTAGCGTATTGTGCCACATGTGAAAACAGGAATTTGTCGGTGACGAAGATTGAAAGCGCGTCTCCTCGCTCCAGAGTGAGTTCTAATAACAGACTAAGTTACACCGACTGAATGTACCGCTGCTGATGTGTCGTTTTGACACGTGCTTTACCTCTGGAGTACATGATACCCTGAATAAACGGATTTATACGTCGTGCCATGCTGTAAGAGTAATTAATTGTTTATTGTTAAACTCAGAAGATATCACGAGTTTTGTCTAATAAAACATTAAGCATGCAGAGGCCAAAACAGCAACTTGATTTCGAGGTCCCCCTTTAAAAATTAAGAATAATGTTATTTTTTATGAATGTTAAACTTAAATGCATGGATTTAAAATACAACGTTTATCTATGTATTAATTCTATAAAGTTTCTTACTGTGAGTCCTATTTTGAGAGAACGGCTAAACGTAAAGATATGGTTGAGGTATCAAAATAAATGTCTTACCATTTAGATGTGCCAGTTGAAGAGAAAAATGAGATTGGGGCAACGATTCGAGCTTTGTGGGGCGGCAAAGCTCCTATGTAAAGTCTATGGGAGAAGCATGCGGTTGAATAACGCGCTGTTGAAGGCGGCAGCATAGAGGGACGTAAAACAACGCTAGCAGGCATTCGTATCATAGTTCTTCTTATCCGAACAGCGAACAGTCTCAAAGACCTGATTGCGTTATGCCGTTGGACTGTGTGATGTATATATACAATTTAATATCCATTCGATCCAGTTTATTCACGTAGGTAAGACGTTTCCCATTATGTAAAGATGAAAATAAGCATTCCGTTGACCATTTTTGGTGAAAATATTTAGAATGTACATATTGAGCTGCGCCATCTACAGTATATCTTCATTACACAGTATAAGGTTTTTCACTGTGAGACCTATTTTGAGAGAACGGCTGAACGTAAAAATATAGTTCAGGTATCAATATAAAGGTCTTACCATGTAGATGTGCCAGGCGAAGAGAAAACTAAGATTGGGGCAACAGTTCGGCCGTGGTGGGGCGGCAAAGTTCCAATGTAAAGTCTATGGGAGAAGCGTGCGGCCCTTATCTACATCAGGCGCTCGGTTCAGTGCCAGACTTGGTGTGTGCCTGGTGTTCTATGATCAGTCCTAAAGTATAATTTATTGCATACTTACCCTTAACAGAATGTTTCTCCCGCAGAAAAAAAAAAAAAGAAGAAACAATACGTAAGAGCCTTACTGGAGGGCGTGAGCGATCAATGGGTCGCAACTATATGTCTCAGACAAGAGAACGAACAGTATTCGCAACATTTACAAACACAGTTGTGACCGAAGATGAGAGTGAAAGAGTGCGCTATCCAGTTGAATTTTTGCACACGATCGAGATGAGTGGACTTCCGCCTCACATTTTACGACTGAAAAAGGGTGCAGTCATGATGCTTATCACGAGCCTGGCCGCCCCGGTGGCGCAGTGGTCTTTTTTTTTTTTTTTTTTTTTTTGATTTGAGGTTTAACGACCACCGTGAGCAACTCAATGGGCTATAAGCAGTCGCCCGTCCCTAATTTAGGGTCACTGGTTCCAGGGAAGGGAGAGAGCCAGTGCCATAAGACAAACACAACATCCATGCCTCACCGGGATTCGAACCCGGACCCCTTCGGACGAATGATCAGAGGCCAACGCCTTAGACCACTGCGCCACCGGGGCGGCCGCAGTGGTCTAAGCGCTGCCTTATGATGATTCGTTCGTGAAGGGTCCGATTTTGAATCCCGGTGAGGCATGGATGTTGTCTTTGTCTGACAGCACTGGTTCTCTCCCTTCCCTGGAACCAGTGACCCTAAATTAAGGACGGGCGACTGCTTAGCCCATTGAGTTGCTCACGGTGGTCGTTAAAGCTTCAGTCAAAAAAATCATGAACCTGGACTATTGTCTTTACAGAAGTGGTTGAATGAATTTGTCAATCAAATAAAGTTTACATTTGTTGTTTCATATGAGTTTATTCTTTAAAAAACAAAACAAAAAAGACTAATCGTCGATGCCGACTGGTTTCGTCTAGTTATTTTTTATTTAGACAAAACCGCATACATATAAGAAACCACATACATATAAGAAACCACATACTTGTGTAATAGAAGAAAAAGTGACATTGTGTATCCCATTTACGATTATTAAATAACTAGCCTATAGCCAGTCGTTTTTAAGCTTTAAATAAATATTAATATATAGGGGATGTTCCCCGTTCTAAGACGGTAACATTTTTAATTGAAGCAGATTGAAAACGAAATCAAATAGACGACGGCTTTTTTGTAAGGAAATATAGCAAAAACTTATATAGTAAGAACATTCATGTTGGAACTGAAATTTATATGCTATTTATTTACGTTTTTCAAAAGATCTCGCGATAAATATTCTGCGCGAAAGATTTGTTGTTGTTTAACAATTTCCCTTGTAGTCCAGTTGTTTTCGTGTAAACTTACCTTAATAACTTTTGCTTTGATTTTTCGCGTTAAATGACTTTTTTGCCGGCACACTTGTTATCCTCTTCACGGCTTGTTTTAGACTGTCCTATTCGACGGTTAGTTTGAAACCTCATACCGAAGCTTTGGCTACAAAACAATGCGATATCTGGTATTACAAATAGGAACTATCTAAATTATCGACAATGTGCTATTGGGGCGACATCTGTTTTTAGATGCTATTTTGCTCACTTCGACATCGCAAGATTTCAGTTTTTATTGTAGGTTACAGCGTTTTGATAGATCGATACCTTGCAAAATGTATTATATAATCAGCACTAAACTCTGAAAATTAGTTTAATTAAAAATAATCAAAGCGTACAAATTAATATTTGAATTGTGCTAAATTAAATTTATATACAAAAGCAACTTGCCGCGATATTAAAATCTTAATTTGAATTTTGTAGATCGGATAAATAGAACTCGAATCATCGATAATCCAATGTTTTTAAATTAGCACGCGATCACTTTGACATCTCAATGTGATCGCGTGCAAACTCAACTTGCTGTGATATTAAGAATTCAATTCGAATTTTATAGATCGGAACAACAGAACTCGAGTAATTAATAATCCAATGTTTTAAAATTAGCATGCAATCACCTTGACATCTGAAACTGATCTCATGCTATTATATAGCAGACAATCATTTTGACATCGTGAGAGCGCACACGAATTGATCGATAAATGATGACGCAACAATGCAGACGTTTGTGTGGCGTCAAGCGTTTCAGAGAGACGGATCCTGGGTGTTTATATTATTAATAATAAACACACGGGCATAAATTGACTGTTTTTGATTGGAACAAATATGAGTGAAATGTCTTAGTTATTTGGTATACATTTACTTATAAAATCACATAAAAGTAGAACACTTCTGGCTTTAAGTTTGGCAAATTTATAAATAATAGATTATAATTTAATGATGGAACATCGTTTCTTTTAAACGTAAGAGACAAATCGCTTAAGTGCAATTGACCTAATTAATAGTGTAAATAATTTTTAACCTGTTTAAGTACGAAAACAGCATTCACAGCTGGCATTCGAGGTCTGACCGGGCCACCCCTGTACAGGAAGGTTTAGTATTTTGCTCCTGCATTAAAAAAAATCTTTTCGTCTCACAAAATGAAAACTAATGTTCTAAATATAATCAGATGGCGAAGTTCACTGAGTGAAATGAATCTGCCAGTGGATGCGTTGATTAATTACAGCTTAAACCGACAAGTCGGGCTGCAAGATGAGAGTCTGAAATGAGAAGAGTTATTTCTTTTAAGACTGAAACCAAATTCCGTTCTCACTTCTTTAGCTTCAGCCACTAAAACTAGTGGCTTTTTCCCTTTCGGAGAAATGTTTACATGGACAGAGTTACTAGCTTCTCGAAATCAAAACCAAAAGAACTTTTGGCGCCATTCATCTCTGCAGTGGAGATTGTCACGTATGCTGTGAATTAATTTTCATTTTTAGTTGCTGTCTCTATAAATTTGAGTTCATTCACTTTTAGCGTTTTCAACCTTAACGTTATGTTTTCTCTCTCGTGGAATGAGGTTGGCAAGAATTCTGAGGTCAGAGAGCGTGACGTATGCGCGTGACAGATAAGAACTAGAGATATGTAATGTTGAATCAGCAGCCAAAAGTGTGGTGCGGTGGATGTTATAATATTTATAATCGTGGAAGCGGCGCTTGAAGTTGTGTGTTTGTAGGCTGCGTGTTAGAGTGGTGTTATATGTTTAGCGTTTGGAGTTAGTTTTCTGCTTACTAACGTTTCTTAATTAGTTTTGAAGTATTACTACTATGGTGATTAGTTTCTCACGAATTTTGGAGCAAAGTGCTTATTTGATGGAATAAAGAACAAGTAAACTAAGTCTTTCTGAAACTTATTTGAACGACTTTGTTTCGCTTCGAGAGAAATCTTAAGTAGTGTTCTCAACGTTTCAAATAGTAAAGCACGCTACAAGATGAAGAAGTTTGAAATATTTTTACGCAAATATTTGGAGATCCAGGGCTACCTTGTTAGAAGAGGAAGAACATTTAAAATTGCTACAGAAGTAGTATGTAATAAAACCTAAACCACAACCATGAGAAAAACTCCTACGAGAAATTGCATGTCTCTGTGTGACATTCCCTATACAACTCTGCGCGACACTCTTCATACAACTCTGCGCGACCATCTTCATACAACTCTGCACGATACTCTTCGTACAACTCCGAGCGACACTCCACGTACAACTCCGAGCGACACTCCACGTACAACTCCGAGCGACACTCCACGTACAACTCCGAGCGACACTCCACGTACAACTCCGAGCGACACTCCACGTACAACTCCGAGCGACACTCCACGTACAACTCCGAGCGACACTCCACGTACAACACCGAGCGACACTCCACGTACAACTCCGAGCGACACTAAACGTACAACACCGCGTGACACTCCTCGTACAACACCGTGTGACACTCCTCGTACAACACCGCGTGACACTCCTCGTACAACACCGCGTGACACTCCTCGTACAACACCGCGTGACACTCCTCGTACAACACCGCGTGACACTCCTCGTACAACACCGCATGACACTCCTCGTACAACACCGCGTGACACTCCTCGTACAACACCGCGTGACACTCCTCGTACAACACCGCGTGACACTCCTCGTACAATTCCGCGTGACACTCCATGTACAACGTAAAGCGAGTGAGTCATAAATATCGATACACGACAGAGTGTTGGTGATTTCTTTTCCCTCTCTCATTTCGCAAGCCTATGTGTTGAGTTACAGCTACAAAGTATACCCGCCTTGTAAGAAAAGCAGTCCTTCATGTGTATTAATTTTGTTTGCTGTTTTTCAGAGGTGGTTGCTGAAATGGAGAAACAAATTCTCCTAATTGGCGAACCTCTGTTGCATGAGTTCCAACTGGGCTACAATGCAGTGGAGGCTACCGAAGCATCTGTCGTGCAAAAGGGATTGGTAACCACTGATGTTTCGGGCAGCAGTGAGTCACATAACGTCAAGAAGATGGTTCACCAAATCTAAATCTGGTAACCTGGAATTGGAAGATCAGACTCACCCAGGGAGACCAACTGCCGTGGATTCTGAAGCCCTACGTGAAGCAGTGGTGACCAATCCTACAACCAGCACACGCAGATTGCCCGGACAATTTGGTACTTCACAATTCAGTGTCGTTCGCCCTCTTCACACGCATGGGAAGACCAACAGAAGCTGTCGTGTGCTTCCGCATGAACTGACAATTTCCCAAGCTTACAGAGAGTGGAGATCTGTCGTCAGTTGCTTGGAAACCCTAACGATGAGAGTTTGACGTCTGATAAGAAATGGATGTTTTACGGCAATTCAGGCATGCGAAATCAACCAAGTGATACTACCTGTTTTGCTCCATGGCTCACTTCCTGCGGGGCAGGCACCAAGCTGAAGTAGAAGCAGGGACAGGAATTCTTCGTCTCAAAAGACAAGGCATGGTATCATGTCTGAATCACAACTTAATCGCCTTTATTTAGAGGACCGATCCTCACTGCATCGGTTCCACGACCATCTCATAGTAATTTGGTTGTTTTACCCCTACGTCTATATTAGGGATGGGTCACTGATGTAGACGGGGCTTAGCGTCTTAGCGGCGCTGAGCCACTTTTCGGGGTTAGATGGTAAGAGAAGCTGAGCAAAATGACTTGTTGTAGATCGTGTATTCAAAAATAGATGAAGCTGGGGAAAGGATTTTTTGTAGATGATTCTGCACACAAAAATAGGGGAAGCTGGGCAAAGGATGTTTTGTAGGTGATCATGTATACAAAAGTAGGGGAAGCTGGGCAAAGGATGTTTTGTAGGTGATCATGTATACAAAAGTAGGGGAAGCTGAGCAAAGGATTTTTGATAGGTGATCGTGCATGGAAAAATAGGGGAAGCTAGGAAAAGGATTTTTTGTAGATGATCGCGTATACAAAAAAAAAGTTGAACAAAGGATTTTCTGTAGATAATCGTGTATACAAAAATAGGGGAAGATGGGCAAAGGATTTTCTGTGGATAATAGCGTATACAAAAATAGGGAAACTGGGCAAAGAATTTTTTGTAGATCATCGTGCACACAAAAAATAGGGAAAGCTCAGCAATGGATTTTTTGTAGGTGACCGTGCATACAAAAGTAGGGAAAGCTTAGCAAAGGATTTTTTTATAAGTGATCGTGTATGCAAAAATAGGGGAAACTGGAAAAAGGATTTTTTGTAGATGATCGTGCATACAAAAATAGGGGAAGCTGGGAAAAAGATGTTTTGTAGATGGTCGCGTATACAAAAAAAAAAAAGAAGTTGAACAAAGGATTTTCTGTAGATAATCGTGTATACAAAAATAGGGGAAACTGGGCAAAGAATTTTTGTAGATGATCGTGTATACAAAAGTAGGGAAATCTGTTCTGTATACAAACATACTCCTATCTTAATCTTAACCACATGTCTATACCACCGAGATGCCCGTCCAGTGGCCGAGTGGTCTGAGGTGCTGGCCTCTGATTATTGGTCCCTAGTCGGGCCCTGGCTTGAGTCCAGAGAGAGGCATAGATGATGAGCTTTCCCAACGGCGCTGTATCTGTCACTTGCCCGAAACCAGTTGCACGAAATTAGGGTGGGCGACTGCTTATAGCCTTAGAAGTTGCTCGTAGTGGCAAAGAAAAACAAAACACTGTATGGATGAAACGATACAGTCTGATCACGCGGCAGGGGTCTCACGGATCCTAACTGTTCGAAAGTACAAAGTCAATGTTAACTTTTTTTATCTTGACGACAGTTAAAACAAAGTTATAAGTGGTGTACTTCCTAGGGTTACGATTGCACTGCCCCGAGTGAAAAAAACGGTAGTGAATGGCATTTCTACTAAACTGCTCCATATCGGCTCTAATAAAAATTTTTCACTGAGCTCACTCTCTGCTTCCTTATGGGAGACACAAAAGACATATTCTACATCCACTCATAATCTTAGGAAAAACATCGCACGAATTACACTGAGTTGATGATGGTTAGATTTTTATAATGTGCTTAATATGCATTATCGCGATGAATATTTGGAATCTTGTACAACGACAGAGTTATTTAAATAAAAATTTAGTATTCTACCACGTAAATTCTTTTATTTGAAATTGCTCATATTGCACAATTTTAATATAAATTGATAAAAATAATTAGAAATGAAAATTGAATAAAATTAATAACTAATTAAATTAAATCAGATTTTACAGGGCTTTTGAAAAAAAAATAAAAATTGAGGATCTTCTTCCCGTGTTGAGGTCTAATCCGCTCAGCACGAAGGCATTTTATTATTTAGAAGTACATCACTGGTATGAGAGACTTTTTGTGGCCTTAAATGCTAACGAAACTCCGAGTAAAAAAATAACTGAACGATTCTGAATCTCTATGGTTATGCCAATCATCCTGACAAATAACTAACTTTGATGTTCCCCGTTTTATAGAAGCTTTAAGATTCCATTGAATCTTATTGATCGAGATTTCTACGTAATACCAAATATTTGTAAAATGTTCTTCCTAAAAGTGATAGTCCTCAACCATTCGATTTCTTTCCATGGACTGAACGCTTTGTGCAGTGCTCATTCAATTTACTTTTAATTATTTACCGGGCCAATTTCACACCCTGCGAGTAAGTGATATCTGAGAGCAAATTTTAAGTGTTTTGACCTGTAACTTCTCTCAGACGTGTTCTCTGGGTTCATAGCCAGTCAGACGAGGCTCTCAACAAGTGCGATCGATGAGCACCTCTGCTGTGATTAGACACATGGTGCTATTTTGGGACGAGAGGTGATTTCGATTTTTTGGGAAGAATCGAGGCTGCCATATTAGGGTGAGATGATGGGAATTTTCTCCTCTCATAGAAGGAGTGTTCTAGTTTACTTTTTTATCACTTCTAGGGAAAAATGAATGGAAGAATTCTTTAACTAATCACATTCAATTCGTAGCCTAATTTTTCAATAGTAAAACTAAAGTCTATGCTCTGGCACTTTGCTCTCGACACAAGTAAAGCAGAAATTTTCTGTTTCAGACACAGAGGTGTAATCTTAAAAATAGCAGCTTATAAACGGTGTACGAAAAATTGAGCAAAATAAAACATTTCGCACATAATTTATTCTCAAATTTACGGGCGTACATTTGCCTCGAAAGTTAGGAGGGAAGTACGCTTGTCATGGTTAAACGAAATATTTTAACTAAGATATATATCGTCGTCATCATCAATGCAATTCTGGATGACGGTATCCCTAAGTCTTTCCCACAATTTTATATGCTGACTCAGTCTCCTGTATGCTATTCCAGCATGCTTTCAAATCTCTTAAAACATGTGGGAACATACTACAGACGTAAAGCACGTGTCAAGATGACAAATCTGCAGCGATGCATTCCGTCTGTGTAGCTTAGTTGGGAGAGCAACTTACTTCCGCAGTGAGTGGGGCGCGGACAGATTTGTGTTTTCACGCTGGCGTCCGAACGTAAAAAATGGATGTGCTGCCCGTTGGGTTCGAAAAATGTGTGATGACACACATCGTCTAGAATTAACGAAAAATTTGTTCTTCGCTTAAAAAAAAAAATGAGGGAGATGATGTGACGTAGTACAGAGATAAAGCACGTGTGAAGACGAGAAACCTGCAGCGATATATTCCATCCGTGTAGCTTAGTTGGGGGAGCAACTTACTCCGGAGTGAGGGGGACGCGGTTTTGATCTTCGTCACGGACAAACTTGTGTTTTCACACATGGTCTTATTTTTTACAACATGGTCTTCTTCTGGGTCCTTTCCTGTCCAGTAGTGATCAGTTCTTTCTAGCGATAGTCCAACCTATTGCGACCTAAGGGTCTTCATTTTTATCGTCGTGTCATCAACTCTTGTCATTTGCCTAATCGTTGTATTCATTTTGCTATATAATATTTCTTGGTTATTTCCATGCATCTTTGAGTTGCAGCTTCTGAATATATTTCTTAGTAAAAGTCCATGAAGGGTTGTCGGAACTATTTTTAGACAACGGGGGCAAGATATCGTAATATGAGTTTTTTGGTCAGATAATAAAACGTACTGTGCTGTTGTAAAACAGGACGTGATGACGTCATTTTACAATCATTTGCACAAGTTTAAGACCACCTGTTGGTAATAGGAGATTTCTACCGATTGCGTCAGCTACTGTCTGTAGTCTGTATTACTCAACTTCCTGTCGGTGTTGCATCATCCTACAGCAGCAGCTGTTGATACAGTTGGGGAAAGCGTGCGAGCGTCAGTTTGCTTCTGGTTTTCGTGCTGAGAAGTTTTGTACGCATTTTCCATATAGCGAAAAATGGGCAAAAAAGCGTCATTAAGTGTTACCCAGAGGGTACAAATAGTAACTTTATATCATGAAGGATACTCCGAACGTGATATAAGCAGAAAGGAGAATGTGAGCAAGACTGCTATTCATAATGCGATCATGAAATATCGAAATACAGGTGAATTTAGCGACCGAAAGAGAAGTGGACGTCCAAGGAAAACAACCCCACGTGATGAAAATACCATAAGGCGAATATTTATGCGTTCTCCGAGGAGTTCGTGCAAGAAAATCAAGGCCTTTTGACATTCAAAAAGGTCTGATATTAGTATCAGCGCTGTTTCCCGACGTCTTAGACTAGGCTAACCTCTGTCACGAAAAAGAAGAGACTCCAGTTTGCGAAGTGTCATCAATCGTGGACTACTGAAAATTGGAGCCAAGTTGTTTTTTCCGATGAATCAATTGTGAGTCAATTTGAATCACGTGAAGCACATGTTCGACGACCAAAAACCAAAAGGTTTGATGAAAAATACATCGTTAGCACCGTGAGACATCCGCCTAGTCAGATGATGTGGGGCGCTATGTCAGCATCCGGTGCTCCTTCATTATCCTTTTTGCCGATAGTCACTACCATGACTGGTCCTTTTTATGTGGAAATGTTACGTGAGAAGCTGTTAACTCATATGCAAGTGCACGGATGCACAATCTTTATGCATGATGGTGCTCCATGCCACATATCAAAGACAATAAAGGACTACCTGCAGAGGAAAAACATAACTGTGCTTGACTGGCCCGGTAATAGTCCCGACTTTAACCACATCGAAAATCTGTGGAGCATTTTAAAAGACAAGGTAGCAGAAAAACAGCCGTCAAATTCCCAAGCTTTGATTGACCCGATAAAGTACGTGTGGTGCAAAGACATTTCAAGTGACTCCTGCAAATCCCTCATTGAGAGTATGCCACACCGTGTTCTGTCCGTTATAAAAAACAAAAGTGGCCACACAGAGTACTGATTTTGGTCTTCTTGTGTTCTAAAGAATGTAAGTATTCATCTGTGGTGTCATTTTTGCAAATATCTCTGACTAGTAATTAGTTGTTTCTTTGAAAATCTTAATTTCCAATATACAGATGGTCTTAAACTTTTGCAAATGACTGTAGTACTCGTATGCTACAGATAAAGCGATTATATCGCTAAAATCGAAATTAAAATAAAACTTGATTTTTTTATCTATATCACAGTTTTTTGACAAAAATATCTTACTTTAAAAACGATGTTAAACTGTATTAATTTGGACACCTTGACATCAGTATGAATTTCAGCTTTCTTTAAAGAAAGGCTGATTTTATTATACACCCCGATTCATAAAGAAGTATACAGTTTCCAGATGCTGTAAAACAGTAACAGTTGAAGACACGGACCGCAACTGCGAATCGTTAGGTAGATGTACTCAAAGTTTGTGTCCCGCTACTGACGGAAGTAACATGGGCGATAGCGAGCGTGTCACGTGACTAGTCAGTCAAAATGGCAGTGTCTGTAGTGAAGAAGTTTTGTGTTCTTGAATTGAGCAAAACGGAATCTGTAACTGTTGTGCAACGGCATTTTCGATCACGATTCGGAAAAGAACCTCCAACCAGAAAATCTATCTGCGATTGGCATAAAAAATTTGAAACTACGGGCTGTTTGTGCAAACTTAAAAGTCCTGGACGAGTATCGCGTGTATCGGAAGAAGTCGTCGATAGTGTTTGCACCGCCATTCAACGAAACCCGGGAAAATCAACGCGAAGGGTGAGTCGTGAAGTGCAGATTTCACAGCACACTGTCTGGAGAATTTTGAGAAAGAAGCTGAAAAGGATTTCATACAAAGTGCAGATGTTGCAAAATCTCCCTGACCTTGACAAGATAAAGCGCTTTGACTTTTGCGCCGAAATGCAACACCGTTTTGAAAATGACGATTTTGCCGATCACTTAGTTTTCACCGATGAAGCTACATTTTCACGTGAGTGGTCAGGTAAACAAGCACAATGTTCGCTTTTGGGGAACGGAGAATCCCAGATTTACACTGCAACACGTGCGAGATTCCCCTAAGGTAAATGTGTTTTGTGCTGTGTCCAAAAAGAAAGTGTACGGCCCCTTCTTTTTTCACGAGAAAACTGTTACGGGAGGCTCTTTTCTGGATATGTTAAGTCTTTGGTTGATCTCACACTTGCAGGACGACAGTGACAACTTTATTTTCCAATTGGATGGTGTACCACCGCACAGGTTAGGCGACGTGCGAGATTAGCACAATGAACATCTTCCTCACCGATGGATTGGACGAGCCGCGGACTACAACATGCCACTGACTCAATGGCCACCCAGAAGTTCTGGCCTAGCATCTTGTGATTTTCCTGTGGGGGTACGTAAAGGACAAGGTATTCGCCCCTCCCCTTCCTGTTGATCTAGCGGAGCTGAAACAGCGTATCACAACCACTATCACTGCACTTGATTCAGATATCTTACCTCGCGTTTGGGAGGAAATGGATTACCGGATCGATGTGGGATCGTGTGACTAAGGGTGCACACATTAAACATCTGTGACTGTCTCTAAAAAAACTTGAAGCATTCCCCTACAATTCTGTTAGCTAAAATATCTTACATTGTTCTAGTTTTACAGTGCGTTGAAACTGTATACTTCTTTATGAACTACCCTGTACTTGATGAAATATAAGGGTTGTACTAAAACAACTGAGAATGTTTTTATAAAACAAATATGCTTAGTTATCAAGGAGTTCGTCATCTTTTTCGAAATACTGTCCATTGCATCGAATACAAGTGTCCATACGTTCCTCCCACTTTTTGAATGTATTCTGGAATTCTTCAGAAATGCTATTGAAGCAACCCTGCGCAGTTGTAATAAGTTGTTGATCAGTCTCAAATTGTCATCCCCCTAATGTCTTTTAATATGGAGAACAACCAGAAGTTACACAGTGACAAATCTAAACTACGTGCAGGTTGCGGCATCGACAAAATATAACATTAAGTTGATGCCCCAACCTAAATATATACATGTATATAGGAGGGTTTAGCTCGCGCCTCAGGAATGACATTACAATAATTCATAGTTCTAGTTGGTTAATAATTAAATGTAACTGCAACTATTTACTTAATACGGGGTTTACTTATGAATTAAACATTTTTACTCACAACTCGCAAGTAAACCCCATTATGAAAGTGAATAGTTATAGATTGTTAATTTTTCTCGGAATAGCCATGTCGCCATTTATTTGAAAATGTTTTGCTTTATCAGAAGGAATTTTAAACGGTAGGAAATAAAAAAAGTCCAAATATTTATACGATTTCAGATTACGGACATCAAAAATGAACAGCGAAGGGTCAAATGTAATGTTTCGCTCCTACACACAAATGAGTGCGGGGGCAGCTGTCTCCGGCGTTTCCGCGGTTATGACGTCACTGAGTCCATGTCTCTGCTCCATAAGTAAGCACTGCGACGATGCATTGATTAAACCCTTTTCTTTTGAGACATAATGGTCAGTTGATCTTGAAAATTGCACTGTTTCTTTCTATAGCTTTCCAATCAAGTTTCATATGGCTCAAAATAGTACAACTGTAGTAGTGATCCGAATTTCTTATCGTAGAATAGAAATCAAAATTACAATACAAGAAAAAGTTATTTTTTCAAGGAAGATAGACAGCAAAGAGCAAACCCAAACTTTGATTTCTATTCTACGCCAAGAAATTCGGATCACTATAGTGCAATGGTGCTATCTTGAGTATAGCTGGTGTATAGTTCCTTGTTATTAATTAGTTTTATATGGCTACTTATTTCTTATTCTACCTGATCCTCGTTTGATACCTGCTGTCCAAGGTAAATGTAGGTATCTGTTACTTCTAGATTTGCCCAATCAACTTCCAAATCTTCAGTTTTGGGAAAAGTATTGTACCACATGATTTTTGTTTTCTCAAAGTACATTTTTTAAACCCGCTTCTTTGCTTTTGTCAGCAAGTTCCTGGATCATAACACTGTAGCTCTGAGGGGATATTTGCAAAAATAACGACGTCGTCAGCAAAACGAAGGTGGTTTAAATAATCTTCATCCCTTTGTCTTCCCAATTCAACGACTGAAAAACGTTCAGCATTGTGGACTTTCGGAGATATGGTGCCACCTTCTCTCACTCTCTTTCCAATTTTTATAAGTCCAGTGCTCGCAAAGAGGCGAACCTTCGTGCTTGCATTTTCTTAGGTGAATTAATAATTTTGTTGTATGTATCTTCAATACCGCAGGATTTCAAAGACAGGAAAATTGCTGGCGATTTTACAGTCAACAGCCTTTTCAAAATTTTTATAATAAGGGACGGGAAAAGACCTAGAGAAGAAGACCACGTGGGAGATAGGTAAATGAAATTCGTAAGCATGTCGGAGCAGTGTTGTCAGAGACTTTTGTTTGAAATCAGTAGATCAGAGCTCAAAAAATCAGTAGATTAGATTTTGACGTAGGACTACGTCTAACTTCGCGGATAGTATGGGGCGACTTACGGCCGACCGACTGTGACACAAAAATAGGTCCAAATTGAAATCATTATATCGTGAAAAATCCGTGCCGCACACTTATAATCCGTGCGTGCGACGCACCCCTCGCTCCCTGTGCGTAGGGGAGATGATGCAATATTTCTGGGTGTGCAGCCGCGTTGAACCCAGCGCAACACGACCGTGCGTGGAATCGTTTTAAAGCTCTTGACGAGATCTATTCAAATATACGAAGAACATTTCCCAAAGGTTTGAACTGAACATTTTAAAAATTGTTTTCTCGTGAACGGGTTAAAATTTTCGACAATGTCGCGGAATTCGCAGGATGAACGCAAGCAAAAGTGGAGAAAACCTAAAGGAGAGGCAAGAGCAAATGATGAGGAATGTAAGAAGCCCAAGAAGACAGAGCACTACGTTGGGTAATTCGTGTATAGATCTGCTTTATGTTCGCCATGTATCCAGCATTATTTGTAAAAATTATGTAAACTACTTTTCCTATCATAGACCTGTGTCGGCTATAACAACTTAAACACTTTCTTTTAATAGCGTAAAACTAATACACAGTTTTAAACGGAGCTTCCGCGCTCGAGGCTTCGTCTGGGCTAAGCTTTCAAAGCCTTCTTAGAGATGATAGCAACTTAAATGTTGTTGCAATTCAAAAATTTGATATTATACAATAACATAGAATATGAATATAGAATAACAATATTCTATTCTATATTGTTATTTTTCAACATTATTATAGAATAACAATATTGTAACAACATTGTAAGTTGCTATCTCTAAGAAGACTCAAATCTTAGCCCAGACGAAGCCTCCCGGTGAAGCGCGAAAGCTCGGATTAAGTTGTGTATTAGTTTTACGCCATTAAAAGGCAGTAGTTTAGTTTATAAACGGTGTAAAGTCTTCGATAATTATAACAAATTAAATAAACGCTTTGAAACCATACTCGACTAGCTCATTTCAACTCTCCGAGCTGCAAGTCGTAGTCCTATGTTTCAAACTGAAGGCTGAATCGGAACTAAGCTTTTTTCTTATTTTGTTTAAAATATGCACCATCTTACAAATGTAACGTATTGGATATAATCTCAATACGAACAAACTTTTAAATCTAGTGGTATTTCAAATGATGCAAGTACTCCACAAACTTCTATTAAACACCGGAATAAAATTGAAACCAACACAATCATGAGTCACTTTTTTAATAAGATATTACTGTGACGATGAGCTTTATAAACAAGTTAGCAAAATCATGCAATTCATTGATTATGATACGCTTTCCAACATACCAGAAATCATTACTCAAGTTATGAGGATAATGGCTGTGGAATAAATCTCTGTTCTGTGCCCTGACCTTTGACCCATTTCGATGATATTCAACAGAACCGGTTCAATATACCTCCGGAACAACATACTAAAGTTTTGTCGCAATAGAAGCGTTTTTAGTCAAGTTATGAGGATAATGGCTGTGGAATCAATCTCGCTCCTGTTCCATAACCTTTGACCCCATTTCGATTATATTAGACAGAATATCTCCGAAACAACATACTACAGTTTTGTTGTAATCGATGCATTTTTACGTAAGTTATGACGCATAAGGGCGATGGAATGTATCCGCACTTATGTCCTGACCTTTGACTCATATATATATATATGTCACATACCTACCACATTGGTGACACATATGTCAAAACGGCCAGTTGCAGCTATAAGCCTTGCCGACGTAGTTCAATCGGTAAAACAGCTGCTACGCAATTGAAAGGTCTGTCGTTTGAATGCCACCACCGACAGAAAAGGACAGTTTCGCTATACTTCAATTTCAGTTTCTATGAAAAGTTGAAAGGTGTGTGGTTTGAATGCCACCACCGACAGAAAATGGCAGTTTCGCTATACTTCAAATTTCAATTTCTACGGAAAATACAGCATGTAGCTAACAACTTTGGATGACCTTTTGTTTGATATTATGACAAAGTTCAATCAAAAGCTTTTACATAGTGTACACGTTTTCTTTCTCCGTGACAGTTTTTAAAATGTTGCTTATTTTTTTAGTGGTGGTGTTGTTGACTGGCTTTTCTGAGATTCCTCATGTTATTGCGGCATCGAAATTTCCCATAATCCCTCTTCATTTACTAGTTTAATCTTTCCGGCTTCGTTCGCATTCGAGAGCAACCATTCCAAGGTATACAAGTTATAATCTTCCATTCAATTGAATTTTTCTTGGTCTGCGCAATATTTGTTCCTTACAGGAAAGACATTTGAGTTCAATTCCTCTTCACCCACGTTCCAGTCGCACATAAAATGGGAAAAGCAGGCTTTTGCAATCTAATCCTACCTGAGTAGTGCAGATAAATAAAATATTCTTTAAGATGTTAGATATAAGTTTAGTAAATGGAAAGTTTCATTCCTATACTTCAGAAGCTGAAAACTATCAATAACTGATAAATCCCTCATTAAGTGTTCGCTAAGTCTGACACTTTAAAAAGTAGCTTTAACACTATACATTCAATTAGAATCAAAGAAGTTTTTTTTTTTTTTTTTGAGGTTTAACGACCACCGTGAGCAACTCAATGGGCTATAAGCAGTCGCTCAAAGAAGTTCATCACAATCGGCAATTCGATACATCTAAGCTTTCTATAAAAGGCTACACTCTGTTAGTGAAATGGCAGGTTCGCTTCAAAATTCGTTACGGCCGCACTCTGTATAATTGGGCTACACTGCATTAGTGAGGTGGCAGGTTCTCTTAAAGGTTCGATACAGCCAAGCTCTCTATAATAGGATTACCCTGTAATAGTGAAATGGTAGGTTATCTTCTCTCTTCTTGGGGGAGGGGAGGGGGTTCAAGACAATTGTGAGCATGTTGATGGGTTATAAGCCGTCGCCCGTCCTTAATTTTGGGCCACCGGCTCCACGGAAGGAAGGAAGCAAGGACGGTAGACAAACACGAGACATACTTGCCTCACCGAGATCCGAACTCGGACCCATAGTCATAAGTCAATGCTTAGATCCCTGTGCCCTTGGGGTGGATAGGTTCTCGTCAAAGTTCGCGATAGCCGAGCTCTCTGTAAGTGGAATACAGTGTGTTAATGAAATGGTAGAATTCTTTCGAAGTTCGTTACACCCAAGTTGCCTATAAATGGGCTGCACTATATTAATAAAATGGTAGGTTCTTTCCTAAGTCCACTACAGCAGAGCTCCCTATAATTGGACTACGCTGTGATAGTGAGATTGTATGTTCTCTTTACAACTCTCCACACCAGAGGTCTTTATAACTGAGCTCTCTATAAGGGGAATACAGAGTGTGAATGAAATGGTAGGTTCCTTTCAAAGTTCGCTACAGCCGAGCTAAGTGGGCTGCACCAGTGGCGTGCGGCGAAAGCTATTTGTAGACATGCAAAAAGAAAAAAAAAGAAAGAAAAGACATACCTTATTTTGTAAGGGAATTCCGTACAGCGATTTTTTTTCATACTCTTTCATCGTGTTTAACACGTGTAAAGGACCCGGAATATTTGGAGATTACATCACGGGGACTACCAGCGTTGTTTCTTCCAGTCACGGGGATCGTTAGGATGACAGCATTGCAAAATTTCCCCCATCCTAAATTTAAAGGGAAAACTTGTCCTGCCACCAGAATCCTATGAAAAACGATAACAAATGCTACACGGAAGAGAGACGGCAGAGAGAGAAAGTATGGATTATGGAGGCTTTCAGCAAACGTTCATTAATAATAATAAAAGAAAAATGCCTAGCTTCTAAAGTTTTCATCAGATTTTAACCAAATTTCAAATGGGAGTTTATTTTGATGTGTCGTGATTACTGTAAAAATTGCGTTCGGTTATTTAACTATTATTTAACAAAATTGCATTCGATTATTTATTACTACACTTATTTATATTAACATTAGCATTTTTAATTTCAAACTGGACCCATGGGTCGCGAAGTTGATCGTCGTGTTGATTTTGGATCGTGGCCAAAAAAAGGTTAAGAAACCCTGTCTTAAAAGTTCGATACAACCGTGCTCTCTATATCGACTACACTGTGGTAGTGAGGAGGCAGGTTTTCCTAAAAACTGGGATGAAAGAGAAAGAAATTGAAGCAGCGGAAATTCTTCTGAGTCTTCAGAATCAACAATCAGTTAAAAGACCATTACCCAACTGATATCCTGAAAAGGGAAAAAAATCTTATAGATGAAAGTAAAACTATAGCTCCACTAGTGGGATTTAAATAATCGAATACTGCGAGAGGCAACTTTTGTTTACTGTGACTCTGTTGAAATTATTTCTGGTGCGTAGGTGGAGCTAGCTAGCTCTTAAGAGGCAACCGGCCTTTTTATTTCTTCCACTCATGCTCCCCGAAACAGCATTAAAACCCGATCAATAACCATAGCTTAGCAGATCTGCCTTTCACATCGCTATTCTTTATCAAATGACATCGTCAAAAAAGGAATTCAAACAATGACGTATGTGTGTCATGTGGTCGCTTAATAAGTTTAGTAACTAGTGCATGTACTTATGTTATAATAAAAAAATATGGCCTTATTTTGAGTTAATTGCATCGTTCAGGCTAACGAGAATAAATATGATTACAGATCCATTATGATGATTGCCCTGTTTTGTTGGACATTGTGCAAAAATAAATTTCGATATGAACGGGACCACAGAATAACAACACCGCTATTTTATGTTTCTTTTCTTATTCGGAAGTTTCCCTTCGCATTTCCTGAGAGGGTATTTAATATCTCCCGTGAATATGACGTCACAGATCAAGGCAAATCCCTTCACGACGAGTTATGACGTTAGCTTTCAACGGGCAGCACATGCTTAGTCTACTTTTATACTGGCGCCTTTAACACAGTGCCGTACAAAAGGATTAAAAAAAATCTTTAGGGTGTTAAATATTTATTTAGGAATAAAACCGTTGCTTTTAAAAAGCAACACAAAGTTATAAAGAGCAATAAAGAAAGAAAACAGGGAATACTAAAAGGATTACAACTTATGAGGATTTTTAGACCGCCTTTTCGTATTTAACCACAAAATGACCCTCAGTATGTATTTTCGTTTGTAGAGATGATATATCTGGTCTCAGGAAATTTATTTTCCGTCAAATAAAAGAGAAAGGGTTCCTATATCATTTCTAATTTTATTCACACTATCCTTTTGTGCCTGTTCAGTACGACAACGATTTTCTGTATATTTCCCAGGTTTTCGTTTTAAGCATTAAATAATAAAAAGGAACTCCTTCTTGGGCGTTTGTTCAGCATTTGGTAAAATTATATTTATCTTAAAGAATATGTTTATAGTTTATAGCAACACTGTTATTCTAACGTTATGTTGGTTTCTGTGTAAGACACTAATTCTGAGCTTGTTAGGCTTGCGTTCGTCTTAGTTTCACTGTAACGTTCGCTGAACCCGAATCGCTTGAAACCTCAGATGTAGCTGAAAACTTCTTAACTAGACATGAAAGAAATACAGTACACACATTTGGAAGATGTGAATCCGTTTATTGGTGTAAATATGACATGGATGTTAAGTCAGATAATATCCGAAAATTTTTTCGTCGTCCTGCAGAGGGAATCGAATCCGCATCTCCTGTATAGCGCCCGAGTATGCTAACCACTACACCACCCGGAACGACCAAGTTTCAGTAGTCGTTCTAGGTGGTGGTGTGGTTAGCAATGACAATGATGCCAGTGAATTTTCTGGATTTGAGGATATGGATGACTGAAATGGTTTTCCTTATACACCGACGGAAAAAAATCTCAACACCAAGAAGGGGTTGTGTTAGATAAACGACAGTTGGTAGGCGGTGAGAGTACATCTGTAAGATGACGTCTATGCAAATTCCGCGCTCGGCGCATACGTGTGGCGCTAGTAGCACCCCTCGGAACATGCAAAGCAGGTTTGCTGTAAATACGCGCTGTAACGTTCGTGAGCGTTAGTTATCGTTGAGATTCAAACGTAGTGTGTTGATGTTAGTCAAGAATGCCTTTAAGAAGACGAAAAAGCCATTATCAACAGCTCACAGAGTTTGAACGAAGTCGTGTAATAGGACTACGAGAAGGTGGATTTTCTTTCCGCAATATTGCGGAACGACTTGGCAGGAATGTAGCCACTGTGCATGATTGTTGGCAGCGGTTTTCAAGGGAAGGTACTGCCTCAAGAAGACCGGGTTCCTGCCAGCCACGTGGTACTACCGAGAGGGAAGACCGCCGTGTACGGCGTATGGCCGTGGCGCATCGTACCGCGTCTGCGGCAGCAATTCGAGCTGCAGTTGCCACCACAGTGACACAACAAACTGTTACAAATCGGTTACTTGAAGGACAGCTCCGAGCCAGACGCCCTCTAGCGTGCATTCCATTTACTCCAAACCACTGCCGTTTGCGACGTCAGTGGTGTCAAGCTAGAGCTCATTGGAGGACGGAGTGGAGATCTGTTGTGTTTTCTGATGAAAGCCGGTTCTGCCTGGGTGCCAGTGATGGCCGTGTGTTGGTTAGAAGGAGGCAAGGTGAGCGCCTGCAAGCCACCTGTCTGCGGCAGAGACACACAGGACCTACACCTGGAGTTATGGTCTGGGGAGCAATTTCCTATGACAGCAGGAGCACTCTCGTGGTTATCCCACGCACCCTGACGGCACAGTTGTACGTCGGTCTGGTGATTCAACCTGTTGTGCTGCCATTCATGAACAGCATTCCAGGGGGTGTATTCCAACAGGATAACGCTCGTCCGCATACCGCTGTTGTAACCCAACATGCTCTACAGACTGTCGACATGTTGCCTGGGCTTGCTAGATCACCAGATCTTTCTCCAATCGAGCACGTATGGGACATCATTGAACGACAACTCCAGCGTCACCCCCAACCAGCATTAACCGTCCCTGTATTGACCGACCACGTGCAACAGGAATGGAACTCCATCCCACAAACTAACATCCAGCACCTGTACGACACAATGCATGAACGTTTGCGTGCTTGCATTCAACATTCTGGCGGTTACACCGGTTATTAATGTACCAGCATTTAACATTTTAAATGGCTCTTCTCGCGCTTACATTAAGCTGTGATCTTGAAACCTTAATGGATTACATATGTTACCTATACAAATGTATTGCCGCCATTTCATTCCTCTAGAAATATTTTTTCGTGGTGTTGGGATTTTTTTTTTTTCGTCAGTGTATGTAGAGGTAAAATTTGAATCGCTTTTAATCTTTATGAAAGCGCTGAGACCCAATTTTTATGTTTATTCTTATTTCTCAAAATTTCGCATTTCACGTACACCAATTTTAGGTGTGCGTCTTTGACGCCGGTAAATATTTTAGGTGTGCGTCCTTGACGCCGGTAAATATTTTAGGTGTGCGTCCTTGACGCCGGTAAATATTTTAGGTGTGCGTCCTTGACGCCGGTAAAATATGGTATTTACTAAACTATGGCGACGGCAGTAGTAAGTATTTCGACTATTTAGTTTTTCAAAAACAATATTTATTATTATCAGTATTCAGATTTAGACGAAAGTAAAGAAATTGGTAACTTTGATCATCACAGGTTACCGATTGGTAAACGTTTATTCTAGAACATTTACAGGTTACATCCTATGGTGTTATAAGTCATTTTAATTAGTAACTCGCGTCGAGAGGAAGCCAAAATTCGCTACGATGAACCGTTTTCATATCATCAAAAATGCATTTTTGTAACGGCTTTTATAAACATTTATCATCAGGTTCTCCTAATTTACACAGATTGCAATAAATCAAATTCAAAAATTTGATTTTAACAATGGTTTTTGACTACTTCCGTAACCCATTTTCGCTACATCGATTTTTTAAAACTTGGGATTTACTTTATTATTGTCAGGAAAGATGTATGGCACCAAAATGTGTCGTGCTTACAACAGGACCACTTTTTATTTATATCCAGCAGGAACGTCAGAAAGCAGCGTCACACATAATAACTTATTCTCTACAATTCAGTACAAGCTTTACATCTTATGATAAGTCCTCAACCCCTGCATCAGTATACCAGCAGCTCTTCGCTGAGCACCGTACCGTCACTGCACACTATGCTCCTATTTTTACCGATGGATCAAAGACGGCTGGTGGTGTGGGATCCGCGGTCGTCTGCATTCATGAAGTTTCTGCTGCTCGCATTTCTGCCGAGGCCACGGTGTTTTAGGCGGAGATGCATGCTGTGTTTCTTTCACTTCTTCATGTTCAGTTGGGTTGTCATCAACGTGCTATGGCGTACACTGATTCCTTAAGTGTTTTGCAGTCCGTGTCATCGCTGGACTTCAGTAACAAACCCTTTTCATTTTCACGTACGAAGGCTACTTCGTTCTTTGCTCGAGGCCGGTGTCCAGATACAATTCTGATGGATTCCTGGGGCATGTTGGACTTCCAGGTAACGAGTGTGCTGATGCGGCTGCTAGATCTGCTTCCTCTTTAGTAGTCACACCCTTGCCACTGTTTCACCGGGATTTACGCTTTTTTGTCCATGATCATATCAAGCTAACGTGGCACGGTCTGTGGGACCAACAGGTGGAAAACGAACTTCATCGTATTAAACCAATTCTTGGAGTCTGGAGATCATGTCGCAGGAACCGTAAAGAGGAAGTTGTGCTCGCATGTCTCCGCATTGGGAATTGTAGTTTTACTCACCGCTATTTGCTGTGTAGCGATACTGCCCCTATGTGTGGGTCGTGCGATGTACTTCTGACCGTCGTTCATATTTTTCATATCGTCGTTTCATTCATCAACGTTCTAGTCATTTTCTTTTACCCATTCTACCGGACGACTCAGGAACCCTGAGTAGTCTTTTAAATTAGGAGAATTCAAATTCGTGCAGAAATAGCCAAAAGTAATAGGAGGTAGTTGCCTTCAATGCACGATCTTGAGAAGTAGAGTCACTCACAATACAAATTTAAATTCGTTGGCTGAATTTAAAAATTTTATTGTATATACAAATATTAGAACTTTCAGGTTTCCTAGAACCCATCATCAGATACAGAGTTATTCCTTCTTCTGTATCTGATGATGGGTTCTAGGGAAAACTGAAAGTTCTGACGCTTGTATATACAATAAAAATTTTAAATTCAGCCAACGAATTTAAATTTGTATTGTAAGTGACCCTACTTCTCAAGATCGTACATTGAAGGCAACTACCTCTATTACTTTAGTCTTATAAATGATCAGTGTGACGTCTCTTCTGTTTTATAATTTCTTCGTGTTATCGGTGTTTTACGTTTAGTGTAATGTGTTGTTTTAATCTTTGATTTACAACTTTTATCCTTTCCTCGTTCTGTTTTATGATGTCATTATTGTTCATTTTTAACCATGTTATACCATTGTTGCCATATTTTGTTACTGTGTTTATCGTTGTATCCGTTGCACCGGTGCTTTTTGTTTGTTAATGTATTACCGACCTCAAACACAGCTTCATACTACCGTTTTATCCCCCTTTTTTTACGTTATGTTTCGATTTTGTGGTCTATTTCTATTTTATTAATCTGACGTGGCACTCTTTGGCCTTTTGAAGCCCTTGCACCATTAAAACCACACCAACCAACCAACTACAATTCAGCATAATCGAAACAAGACTGCACGCTGTCGTAAACAACAATGCACTTCTAGACAGAACTGCACTTCACGAATAGAATGCTCGCTGTAGTAGAGAAGACTACACTTTCATAATGTTGGCTAAATCAGATACCTAAGACAAGCTAATTAACACAGCCTTAGAAAAGACAGCCTCTGGTAGACTTTTAATAAAATTGCCTCTAGAAGGTTCAACATATTTGTTCTTATTTCTAAGCTTCTGATTAAATAATTGCACTTTGACCTAATGTCATGTGGGTGCCAAACTCAAATTCATCGGACAGAAAAGTGTGTTCAGTTTAGAAAAACATTTAACGAGAATGAACCAAAATTTGCATAAGACAGGAACTCAAAAGCAAAGTTAAATTAGAGTATGAGTCATAAATTGCGGAAGCCGAACTCAAAAACTCCTTTTGGGGTCGATTAGAGGTAAGCATGACAACACAAGCATGGGGTCAATAACATGGGGTGGTAAGCATGGGGTCGATTAGAGGTATACAGTTCTGTTCTGGAGGCTGTGGAGAGCCACTTGCTCCCAATTAAGGGTCACTGATTTCAGGAAAGGGGCAGAACAAGGGATGTAGGATAAGTACGTAGCCCATGCTTTGTTAAGGACTGAAATCTAGGTTCATCTTGAACATTAGACAGAAGCCCGCGTATCTGACCACGCGGCCTTTAACTACATTTACCCACTATACTGATATTTACCGTATCTGCTGTCATGCGGAACATGTCCTGATAACGTATTCATGGTTTTTCCATCTAGTCCCATGTCTGTCGCTATGGAAGATCCGGCCACCAGTCGAGCTCCAAAAATGAAACCTCATTCGAAATCTGCTGCGCCAGCTTTTTCCATTTTTTGTTTTTTGATTGGAGGTTTAACGACTACCGTGAGCAAATCAGCGGGCTAAAAGCATTCGCTTTTCTCTAATTTAGGGCCACTGGTTCCAGAGAAGGAAGAGAACCAGCGCCGTAAGACAAACACATCATCCATGCCTCACCGGGATTCGAACCCGGACCCATCTCGGATGAATGATAAATTCAGAAGGTCTTTATTGCTCATAAAAATATGTAAAATAAAAAAACGTCGCCGGAAAAAGACACTTCCGGCGTCACAATCAACAAACATAAAACATTAAAAAAACACTACCAATAGGCAGTATGTAACTTTCAGTACATGCCACCCCGGTGGCGCAGTGGTTTAAGCTATGGCCTCTGATCATTAGCCCGAACGAGGTCCGAGTTTGAATCCCGGTGAGGCATGGATGTTGTGTTTGTCTTAGGGCACTGGATCTCTCCCTTCCCTGGAACCAGTAACCCTAAATTAGAGACGGGCAACTGCTTATAGCCCATTGAGTTGCTCACGGTGGTCGTTAAACCTCCAATCAAAAAAAAAAAAAAACTCAGCACTATGAGAAGACAATAGTAGAGGGGAAGGCACAAAAACTCATTGTCATTATAGTTCGCAAGGTACATGGAAAGACCAACTATGGAAAAAAAATACAAATAAACTCTACCCGCATTGGATAGATCTCATACGGTACATAGCCAAAAAAAAAAAAAATACACTTAACGCAATACAAAAAAAAAAAAAAAAACAATCTCGATTGACAAAATTCACACCAATACATGTCAAAGCAATATTCATTAAGATTCAATAATAGTAAACAACAGGGAAAACTTTACAGACAACCCATAATGAAAAATCAAATAAATTTAAAATAGTGAATGACAAAGATGAACTACAAGCAGAGTTAAAACCTAAGTAAAACCCAAAATACAAAAAGAAATGAATCACTTGAATATGAAATACTGACAGGGAAAAAAACACAAAATAACATCAATTATTACCCAGACTGACTGTCCTTCAAAAAAAATGCACTTGGATTACAACGTTAAACCGAAAAAAAATTTCTATCCATTAAGAAAAAGTACACCAAAAAAAAAAATAAAAAAATAAAAAAAATGGCACTAACTTTATGCTAAAAAAAGCCAACATAAAAAAGAAACAAGGAGAAAGGAAACAGAAGATAAGTTCATTGACAAGAAATAAAAGGTGCAAATACAGCTATCAACACCCTAACAAAAAGTACCTAAGTAAATACAAGGTACTACCTATACCTGTTAGGGACCCCCCCCCCCACAAAACCACATTTATTTGACCAAACCATCTAATAAAGAAGCCTGTCAATAAGGTACTGTAGGCAGACTTATAATGAAAAGAACTCTCAATAAAACCCAGATCGCACATTTTAAAACGAAAAAAGAAAACAAGAGAGCCCGGTAACCTAGACTTATAGATGCGCAATGAATGAAAGTAAGGGGCGGATTTTTCCATATTGCACTAGTCCCTGCAGTCACAGACAACAATTGTAACAGTCACATGAGATGACGTTCACTTTCACCAGTATATATAGAACAGATTTCTCAGCAGCAATAACTTTTTTTTATTATTATTTGAGGTTTAACGACCACCATGAGCAACTGAGTGAGCTATAAGTAATCTCCCGTCCCTAATTTAGGGCCACTGGTTCCGGAGAAGGGAGAGAACCAGTGTCTTAAGAGAAACACACCATCCATACCTCACCGCGATTCGAAACCGGACCCAACTCGGACTAATGGCCATAAGCCACCGCTTAGACCACTGCGCCATTGGGACGGTGCCGCAATAACTCACATAACATGAGAAAAAGGTCTAGTCATATAAAAGCACGTTTCGCGGAAGCTACGGTTAACAAAACAAAATAAAATTCTGGTTTCTCAAAAACAACTATTTGAAGTGTCACAAATATATTAGGTTGTAATGCTGTCTAAAACACGACAAAACTTCATTAAAACCACAACACACTAGTTATAAGATTTCACTTCATCTTGCAACTAGTGTGTTGTGGTTTTAATGAAGTTTATTGTGTATTGGACAGCATTACAAATTAATATATTTGTGAATGGTAACACGAATTCTCACACAGTACTTTGGATATATTTCAAGTGTGTTTAGCGAGTGGAAGACAAGCGAATCTTCCATAAATGTGTCCGGAAAACTGGACTTAAAGAACGTGACCTTAGTGTTGTGAGGAGGATTGTACTGAAGAACAGGTGTTCCACAGTGTACGGCATCTGACTGCTGAATTCAAGTATGTAAAGAGCAGCCCATTGGGGCCCGAGCCATGCAAAGTGGCCCTTTGAAAGTCGTATGCTCATTCGGAAGATATTTGACTTAAAAAACAGAAAAATCTGCGGTGGTGCAACTGAAGAAAGCCGTGTAAGAAGATGCATCAAACTATGCATGGTTTTGAACTGATGTTTCGCAGAGAAAGTGCCGAAAAACTCGTGAAGCCATGGAACTAGCATGCTTTGTGAGCACAATCCAAGCATCTGGAGGTGGCACAATGTTATGGGGAATATTCTGTTTGAACAGACAGATTGGGTCTACTGATAACAGTGGAAAGAAAGGTGACATGCAGGGAATACTTGAGTGTTTTAGCGGACTCAGAGCCCATTTAAGAGGGGGGGCTAGAGGGGCTGAAGTCCCGCATTTTCAAGGAGCCCCCAGTATTATGTAAGATGCTTGAAGAATTGACAGAGTTCTACATGGCTTTTTTTTTTTTTTCGTCTTTATGCAGATAGCACAGAGAAAACTATAAGAAACTGCCTTGTAAAAAAAAAAAATTCTCGATCTTTCAGCATTTTTAGGAGGACTCCGCAAAATATATAGTCGCCCATAGTCCATCTGCAAATCTTTCGAAAGCATTACAGAAGTTTTTTTTAACACATCTGTAATTTGGGGAAATTTTCATACATTAATAAGAATTCGTTACAGTCATAACATTTGGATCATATTATTTTGTCCACTACTTCGATATAATTTCAAACAAGCTGAAACCAACCCTGGGGGACGGGGGAGGTATTAAAGCAGAAGTGAACTGGCATCCATTTTTCAACTATGCATTTTTAACATTTTTTTTCTTTTTTTTTTTTGCTACCACTGATTCATCTATAAATCATGGGATACACACTTCAATACGGCGGGGATATTTTTATGGCTTCCTCATCATATGTTGGGAATGTTTTCTCCTGGGTATTTTTATTCATCCACCCATAGTGAAATCCTAGATGTGCCACTAATACTGGGGCCCCCAAATGATATCCAGCCCCCGGGCCCCTGTCTCCTTAAATGTGCTCTGAGCAGACCTTACACTATTTTTTTTACTGTATATGATCGCATCTTTATTAATGACAATGCAAGGGCACGTCGTGCGAGAGTGGTTTGATGAGAACGAGGATGAATTGCATTATCTCTTCTGGCCTTCATTCTCCCCTGATCTCAATCCTATTGAACATATGTGGTACATGCCGGGAAAGTTGTTCGACTTCAATGTCTTCTTCCGTCAATACTGAGAGTTGGGCGGCATTTTGCTGTAAGAATGGCTGTCTTTGGACCAAAGCGAACTTAAGCAGCACATGGAATCCATGCTGCGTCACATAGATGCTGCCATTCGTAATAAAAGTTATCCTACTCTATACTAAACACAGGTTCTTATTTTTTGGTGTCTGTGTAGAATTACGCAACAACATAACCGTGACTCCGTGTGCCCCCTTTGCAAGTCGGTTGTCATTAGTCAATTGGGTGTTCATAATAAACTGTGTGGCATATAATGAAACTTATATAATAGGCTCCGTCTGCCCCTAACTTTCTGACGTCAACGCTTTGACGTCATTAGTATTTGCAGCGCCATCGGCGTTTATCCGGTGGCCGAAATCGGAACTAAGCTCACCACTATCGCACGATACGTAAAATCAAGGAGAAATATTGGAGAATAAATTAAAGTTAGTGAGACAAACGACTTTATCTGTGGCAACATACACGTGCTCGAACGACTCTTGCGATGCTTGTTCTGTTACGCAGGTCTTAACATAATTTGTATTACCTAAATATTTACATTATGTGATTTTTAATGTATTGTGACCGCCATATGACGAGTTAAAATCTATTAACCTATATAATAGGCTTCTGTCATGGGAATATTGAATAATAATATTACGAAAATTTTGTTGTTTACTACGTGGCAGGGCATAAAACATTTCTCGAGCCCCCCTTATTCTCTGTCGACCAAATAATAGTCGCTGTGCAAGGACAAATGGCTCATCAGTTGTTTGTGGCGTTATCTCATAGATTCTATCATAATACTGTATATCTATGACAAAATGAAAGGACGTCTCAATTTCAGTGAATATTTTGGTCTCGCAATGTACTGATTCTCGCGTCTAGAACAAGAGGACAATGCAATCTACAAAACACGTGAAGTGAAACAAGAAAACAAAAAAACCCCAATAAGGTGACCTCCACTGGACTTTCTCATAGACAGAGATGTGAAGCTGCATAAAAAATTGAAAAAGTGCTATGGGAATTCCGGCTTCCCAATTTCAATCAAGATCGAATCAGCAAATCAAAATATCAGAAAACTTCAAAATATAAAATTTTGTGTAGATGTTGACTCCACGATATTTAAATTAGAGGAATGTGTAGAAATTTTGGGACCAAATTCAATATCCAATTTTGTAATGGCAAAACGTTCAATACAACCATGGTGGAGGCTATCATCCTTCAATTTCGATTGTTTGGCCTTTCCGTTTAGCACTGCTGGATAAATATGTTCTTTTTGACATACTTTAACAGTTAAATATTTTAGTTTAAATATATTATTATAACTAACTAAATTTGACTATATATTAAATAAACATACCCAACATTCCATCAAGGACTACAATATGAAACTCACTGCAAAATGCAACGGAGTCATCACTGTCGCAGTTGTTGACAAGCCGTGGTCCCGTGGAAGAAGTTGAAGGATCAGTTTAGTTTAGGTGCAATTGGAGAAACAATAAAAGGTCACGTGAATCAACGGAAGCAGTAGTCCTCAATGGCCAGTTGTAGGCTATTCAACCAATGAAATTCATTAACGGGCACGTGTTCAAATGAAACTATAAACTAAAACACACTGCATTGCAAGTACCTCATTTATAAACACATGAACATGCAAAAGTAAAAAAAAAAAAAAAATTAATACGCACACACAAAATTCCCATTCACTTAGAACACATTTAACTCAATTTTTGGGGACCCAAAGATCGGTGGCCCTGGGCACCTCTCTCGTTAATCAGGACCTGCTGGCGTGCTACAGTTTTCGAGTTGTACTATCATTGTTTCTGGTAATTAACACGTTATATTATTGTCAAAATTGCATTCCACTAACCAGCTCAACCGTTTAATGTTTGATTTGATCCTACTGCTAAGTTTTCTTGTGCTTTAGGAAGTAAAGACATTCACAACCCTTTCAACTGAGTTGGGGATTTTTTTTTTTTTTTTTTTTTTGACTGGAGGTTTAACGATTACCGTGAGCAACTCAGTGGGCTATAAGAAGTCTCCCGTCCCTAATTTTGGGTCACTGGTTCCAGGGAAGGGAGAGAGCCATCGCCGTAAGACAAACAACATCCATGCCTCACGGGATTCGAACCCAAACCCCTTTTGAACGAAGGATCAGATTCCATCGCTTAGGCCACCGGGGCGGCTCCTGACAGTAGTAAAGTAAATCCCAAGTAAAAAATTTCGATGTAACGAAAATGGGTAACGGTACGGCATTGCCAAAACCATTGTTTAAATCTGATCGTCGCCACATGCTCTCTCACGAAATCACGTAGCAATAGTTATTTTGATTGGAGGTTTAACGACCACCGTGAGCAACTCAATGGGCTATAAGCAGTCGCCCGTCCCTAATTTAGGGTCACTGGTTCCAGGGAAGGGAGAGAGCCAGTGCTGTAAGACAAACACAACATCCATGCCTGACCGGGATTCGAACCCAGACCCTTTACGGACGAATGATCAGAGGCCAGCGCCTTAGACCACTGCGCCACCGGGGCGGCTAGCAATAGTTAATATCATTGTAAGTCAACAATATACATATTTTACTAAACAATCGCCGAACATTACTTCATCACATTTTACATAAACGTAACAATATTTCACTGCAATATGCCTAAATTACGAGAACTTGGTGCAAAATGTGATAAAATCCATTACAAAAATGCATTCTTGATGCTATGAAAACAGTGCGTCGTAGCTTAATTTGGCTACCTCTTGATTGCGTTACCAGATCGTAGATGTAGAGAATTTTAGGAAGGCAGTGTCTGGCCCGAGGTCTTAAACAACCCTTGGAAATAGGAAGCTAGGAGATTTGGGCTAGAGCGCCCGATAGGAAAGTGACACGGAAGCGAGGTAGAAAGAGGGAGGAAGACTCCCTTATTTATTACCGGAGGGCCAGTATCCGGGGCCCGACGGATTAGCGTGCCCATCCGACTCACGGCGGATATTTAATGGTTCGAGCGTTTGTACCTGCCTGGGATCGAACCCGAAGTCTCCTCCGTGGCAGTCACGAACGTTGACCACTAGGCCACCCGCGGCCCCGACTGAGTTACCTGCTATCGACAAGAGCTTTATAAAACGATGGGGTGAAACCTGTAGATATCCTTGACCAAAAATATATTTTTGTTTTGTTTTGGGGTTTAACAAGAACAGTGAGCAACTAGATGGGCTATAAGCAATCGTGCGTCCCTAATTCAGGGTCACTGGTTCCACCGAAGGGAGAGAGCCAGTGCCTAAGGCAAACACAACACCCATGCCTCAATGGGATTCGAACCCGAACTCGGACGAATAGGCAGAAGTCAGCGCAGACCAAAAGTTACCAATCTCCCACATTAACACATTTGCGATTCAGCTTTTCTTTCTATCTTGAGGTCAGATTTTAACATGATGAACTTTCGTAGCTACGTCATATTTCATCGGTGTCAGAGTCGTTTCTTTTTTTTTTTTTTTTATTGGAGGTTTAACGACCACCGTGAGCAACTCAAAGGGCTATAAGCAGTCGCCCGTCCCTAATTTAGGGTCACTGGTTCCAGGGAAGGGAGAGAGCCAGTGCCGTAAGACAAACACAACATCCATGCCTGACCGGGATTCGAACCCAGACCCTTACGGACGAATGATCAGAGGCCAGCGCCTTAGACCACTGCGCCACCGGGGCGGCTCAGAGTCGTTTCTTACGTTCGTGTAAATCTGAATAATATGAAAATATAGTTTTTGAAAAACTAAACAATCGAAATATTTACTATTCCCCCAGCCATTGTAAATACAGTATTTACTTTTGCCACATATCTTCTTTCATTGGCTTTACGACAATAATATTTATTGATCCACCAACCTAAGTACCGCTCAAGTCAGGAATTAGCAAACCTTGTTTGTTATGATTTAATTCCACATAGGCCGTTCCGGTGGCGCAGTGGTCCAAGCGATGGCTTCTGATCATTCGTCCGAGGTGGATCCGGGTTCGAATCCCGGTGAGGCATGGATGTGTGGCTTACGGCGCTGGTTCTTTCCCTTCCCTGGAACCAGTGGCCCCGAATTAGGGACGATCTACTGCTTATAGCCCACTGAATTGCTCACGGTGGTCGTTAAACCTCTAATAATAAAAAAATTCCGCCTAGAATGTATTGGATCTTCTTTCATTGGCTTTACGACAATAACATTCATTGATCCACCAACCTAAGTACCGCTCAAGTCAGGAAAGGTGTGATTGTGTGTGACAAGAATAAATGCAATATGTAGCACGTAAGTAAATGTACAGCGCCGCGGATGGCCTAGTGGTCAACGTTCGTGACTGCCACGGAGAAACCTCCGGTTCAGTCTCGGTCAGGTAGAAACGCTCGAACCGCTAAATATCCGCCAAGCGTCGGATGGGCACGTTAAGCCGTCGGACCCCGGGTAATGCCCCCCCGGTAATAAATAAGGGTGTCTTTCTCCCTCTTTCTACTTAGCGTCCGTGCAATTTTCCTATCGGATACTCTAGCCCGAATCTTCTAGCTTCCTACTTCTAAAGGTTGTTTGAAGATCTGGGTGGCGCAGTAGTCTAAGCGATTGGCCGCCCCGGCTGCGCAGTGGTCTAAGCGATGGCCTCTGATCATTCGTCCGAAAGGGGTCCGGGTTCGAATCCCGGTGAGGCATGGATGTTGTGTTTGTCTTTCGGCACTGGCTCTCTCCCTTCCCTGAAGTCAGTGGCCCTAAATTAGGGACGGGCGACTGCTTATAGACCATTGAGTTACTCACGGTAGTTGTTAAACCTCCAATAAAAAAAAAAAGTCTAAGCGATCGCTTCTGATCTTTCGTTCGAGGTTGGTCTGGGTTCGAATTCCGTTGAGGCATGGATGTTGTGTATGTTTTACGGCATTAGCCCTCTCCCTTCCCTGGAGTTAGTGGTACTACATTGGGGACGGGCAACTGCTTATAACCCGTTGAGTTGTTCACGGTGGTCGTTAAACCCTCAACCGGAAAAAAAAAAAAAGACCTGGCGTCAGGTAGTCCCTTCCTAAAATCCTCTACATATGATCTGATCTAAATACATGTATACTCTCGAATCACTCGGTTTATACATAGCATAGATTGTAATATCATTTGTGTGTGTGTGTGTTTTAGAGATAATCGATCTCCTGTGCATTAAATATTTTATTTCTGTTACATGAAATATTTGCAAGTGAAATAAGAATGAAATATTAGAAACTGTAGAACAGATGAAAAAATAGGTTTGTCAGTGTATTTATAATAATGGAAATCCCTTCTCTTTCCAGGGTGAAAACTATGATGATGAAGAAATGCTGTGTCAACGAACTACCATGATGGGTGCAGAATAATAGATTTAAGCAACGTGGACCCTTGTGGTGACAGTTGCTGTTAATTTCAGATGGTGCTCCACTGAATAAAATCAAATTACTGTTCAGTAAAACAAAAACTGGAGAACCATGAACGTCTCAATGGATGATGTGTGCAACAGCACACTGGGTGATGACTTAAAGCCGTATTCCGCCCTGCAAACCACACTTATCGCCATCATCACAGCTATGCTCAGCTTAGTAACAATAGTCGGAAACGTATTGGTGATGGTCTCTTTCAAAATGGACCGTCGTCTGCAGACCGAGAACAATTACTTTTTACTTAGTTTAGCTGTTGCGGATTTCATCATAGGTTTGGTCTCAATGCCGCTATTTACAACATACACCATCCTCCAGGGATGGCCTTTTGGAGCAGCAGTGTGCGACTGCTGGCTTGCTCTGGATTACTTATGCAGCAACGCTTCTGTTCTTAACCTGCTCATGATAAGCTGGGATCGGTACTCTTCAGTAACCAATCCTCTGCAATACCGCGCAAAGAGAGATAAGGCTCGCGTCAGGAAGATGATACTATCTGCGTGGATTATTTCTTTCTTTCTGTGGTGCCCCTGGATAGTCTCGTGGCAGTTCATTGAAGGGAAGCGATCCGTGCCCGAAAACGAATGCTACATTCAATTCTTGGAAACGAACACTTACGTAACCGTCGGCACGGCTTTAATGGCGTTCTACTTTCCTGTTACAATTATGTGCGTTCTGTACTGGAGGATATGGAGAGAAACGGAAAAAAGGAAGGATTACCTGTCGGAGCTTCTAGCTGAAAACGAGCAGGCTGGGGAATGCGCAACGGTAACCCCCTCTGAAAACTGCGGAACGAACCCAGTACCAACAGAGAGGGCATGCTCACATAGACTCAAAAATTTCCTCATCGCTTTGTGTAACATCGATGTCGATCCGGATGGTCCGGAGGACGACAGTACCAGTCCCGGTGCAACCACTCCTTGCTCCGCCGAGACACCACTACAGTCGTCGAGAGCGACTTCCATGACAATAAGACCAGAGCAGCTAGCTCAACTCCAGGCGCTCCTGTACAAACAGGAAGAAGTTGTTCAGACACCCAACGGACAGCCCGCCGTGGGTGAATCCATTTACACCATCATGATTAGACTGCCTGAACCAAACGGACAGCAAGACTCAGCTCAACAACCCTCAGTCACTATGATTCAGGAGGAAGATAGCAGCCCTCCAGCACCGTCTATCCGGTCTTCCTTGAGTACAGGTGCTCTGGTAAGCAATTCTGTAACGGACCATAACCTCACACGATACAGCTCAACCGATCTACTTGGCGTTTCACGTTTAGTAGCTAATGGTAGGTTTTTCAAGCCTAGAAATGCGGTACGACCAAGAGTGCTCAACAAGAAGAAGCAAAAGCTGCAAGAGAAGAAGCATGACAAGAAAGCAGCTCGTACTCTAAGCGCCATTCTTATGGCCTTCATATGTACCTGGACTCCGTATAATGTGTTTGTCTTGGTTAAGAGCTTCGCCACTTGCGATGATGTAATTCCTGAGATTTGGTGGAATATCGCTTACTACCTATGCTACATGAACAGCATGATCAATCCATTGTGTTACGCACTGGCAAACGCGAATTTCAGGAAAACGTACAAGAGAATTCTCACGTGCACTTGGGGGAAGAAGTCGAAATTGAGCATTATAAGAGGTTTACATCACAGAGCCTCCTGACGAAAGGCAAAGAGTAAAATCGACAGACACATTCACTTCACTTAGGTAGATAGTGAAAAACTAAAGTTTATACCAGCATCTTCAAGAGACCTGGAATCAAGAGGTGCGACCTCAATTAGCGATTATCAGCTAAAGAACCCATGACAGAAATACAACGTAGTTGATATCCAACCAACAAGGGAACATTTTAGATGCACCGAATGCTTTAGGTGGCAACTTTTACTAACATACTGATATTCCATATCAGATGGAATCTCAATAGAGTTCACCTTATTTCCATCGCCGTACTCTCATTGTGCGCAAACATAATTTGATGTTGCAGTGAATGTTTGACTGATTGTAAATGCACTTTTTGTTGTTAGTTTAATGCTCTGCTATTATTTCCTTGTGTTAATGCTGATTTACCATCACACTAAATGGTATAGAATCACAGTCATTATAGAACACAGAACTTTTATTATGAATCAGTGTGCGATTTTTACCTGAATGTTTCATGCAACGCAAATATTTTTAGATATGTAATTCATCCTGGCAAAGTTTTTAAGATGGTAATGACAGCTCTTTGAATAACAGGAATAATGAAGTGCGTGCACTTTATGTCATGTAAGATTTTCCCAAAATTGATGGTTGTAAACATGTTTAAGGAAACTTAAACAAAATAGAATTCAATGTAGTCAGTAACAGTTGCTCCCCAAAAGACTATAAAAATATTAGTATCGTAGAAAGCCATGTAAATATTGAGCTTTAACCCTCGAAATGTTCAGAGAATGTTAAGGATGTTGCCAAGAGACAGCTATAAATCGATGTTTACTCTAAAATATATGTAGCGAGTGTTATGTTTGAGAGATTCGAGAGCACAGCAGCACTACAAAAGCAAAGTGAATGTTCTAAATTCTAGCGTGCAGTTTCATCAATGTAATGCGAACCATAGAGATACCAAAAATTCCAGTAATTCATGCCCTCAGATGACCTCTAGCAATGAAATACAAAGTTTTACACGGAATCGAATTAAATTAAATCAAATACCTGTTTGATCCACTTCCCACACGCATAGACTTCTTTATCTCTTTCTGTGAATATTTCATCCGGTTTGTTTTTGGTATACTCACATTTCTTTCCTTACAAAATGTACGACAAAAAAAGTTGAGAGTTCTCTTCTGAGCTGGAAGATCCTTTTGCAGTGAACAACCTTTGATAATATGGCTAACTCGCACACTATGTCCCCTTCGCTCCTTGAAGTGTTACACTCGTGAAACCATTTTTGAACTTCGAAATCCATTCGCAGACATTCCGCTGTACCCATAATGCACTGAAAAAGTCGTTGAGTTTCGGTCCCAGGTTTACACTCAGACCACCAAAAAGCGGACCACTGATCGCTGTTTTTCTTTAGTAAATATAAGAGCGGACACTGTAAGAGTAAAACAACAATGCAAAAAATGAGCGATCAAACCAAACTTCCAGCATAGTGACGACAGTGTAATCACGTCCACGCATGCGCATACAACAAACAGTACTGACAACCGAAAATAATTTAGAACCATATTGAGGATCATTTAATCCGTATTAGGATTTTTTGTGGTTGGAGGTTTAGCGACCACCGTGAGCAACTCAATGGGCTATAAGCAGTCGCCCGTCCCTAATTTAGGGTCACTGGCTCCAGGGAAGGGAGAGAGCCAGTGCCGTAAGACAAACACAACATCCATGCCTCACCGGGATTCTTTTTTTTTTTTTTTTTTTTTTTTTGATTGGAGGTTTAACGACCACCGTGAGCAACTCAATGGGCTATAAGCAGTCGCCCGTCCCTAATTTAGGGTCACTGGTTCCAGGGAAGGGAGACGCCGGGATTCGAACCCGGACCCCTTTCGGACGAATGAGCAGAGGCCATCGCTTAGACCACTGCGCCACCGGGGCGGCCGTATTAGGATCCTTTCATTACTGAGAATATTCGTTGACGTAAGAATATTTCTACTGAGTAAAAGTGTGTATGTATTTAATTTCTCTTACAGAAGTAAAATATGGACACCCATAAGGAGAAGCACGAGCGGGAATTGCCTTTCCTTCGTGTGAACTTAAATGTTCAGTTACTTAATATTAACTTAAAGAACTAAATAAATGTTATGTTGAAAAACACTTTGCCGTTCCGGTGGAGCACTGGTCTAAGCGCTGGTTTATGGTTCGTCCGAGATGGGTCCGGGTTCGAATCCCAGTGAGGCATGGATGCTGTGCTTGTTTTACGGCACTGGCTCTCTCCCTTCCCTGGCATCATGGCCGTAAATTAGGGACGGGCTACTGCTTATAGCATATTGAGTTGCTCACGGTGGTCGTTAAACCACCCGAAAGATCACCTAGGAAGTCAAGTTAAAATTGTCACCCCGGTGGCACAGTAGCCTAAACGATGGCTTCTGATCATTCGTCCGTAATGGGGTCCAGGTTCGAATCCCGGTGAGGCATGGATGTTGTGTTTGTCTTACGACGCTGGCTCTCTCCCTTCCCTGGAACCAGTGACCCTAAATTAGGGATGGGCGACTGCTTATAGCCCATTGAGTTGCTCACGGTGGTCGTTAAACCTCCAATAAAAGAAAAAAAAAAAAAGCTGAAATTTTTGTGCATCCGATTAACGAAAAAACTGGAAATTGGCCGTCTTTACTTGTTACTAGTACAGTCTTTTAAAATGTTGCTTGATAATCCCGGGTACCAAGCAATAAAAAAACTTCAGTGAAAGCATTTGGTTGCATGCAAAAGTGATTGTGTCATAGAGATAACTATAATCTCTGTTAAGAAAACTCAGGTAGCCGTGAGTAAACAGCTGAAGCAGTGGATTTTTTTATTCACTTATGTTGAACCAGGACGGTGAACACAAGTTTCGTCGTCCAGGTGACGCCATCTGCAATTGTTAGTGGAGTTACTGAGGAACAGAGAGCATTTACAGTTAGACACCGATTATCTGTTTTTACGAACTGGTTTTACCCCAAAGGCAAGTTTTAGGCCACAAACGCGGCTTTTGGGTCAGGCGAAACGAAGTGAAATCGAACCTAGAGGCTGTGATACGAAAGTGGATAGACAGTTTGACATGGTAAGATGTGTCAGATGACTGGTGCGACTTGACATAGGGGTATATGACAGACTATAGCAACGCATTGCGGGCAAAGGTGTCGGAGAACGGAACAGATTACCACATTTGCAGAGCCCATTTAAGAGAGGGGCTAGTGAGGCTCTAGCCCCGGGCCCGGCACTTTCAAGGGGCCCCAGAATTATGAAAGATGCTTGAAGAATTGACAGAGTTCTACAGTTTCTTTTCTACTTCTTTTTTTTTTTTTTTTTTTTTTTTTCGGATAGCATAACAAAAACTATAAGAAACTGTCTTGTGAAAAAAGTTTTGTATTTCTTTCCGGTTTTCTAACAGTCTGCAAAAAGTATAGTCGCCACCAGTCTACCCTCAGATCTTTCGAAAGCATTACAGATGGGGGTTTTTTTCGTTGTTGTATTTTTGTGCACGTCTGTAATAAAGGGAAAATTTCATACGTAGTGCAGTCAAAAAGTTCCGAGACTAGGTACGTAGCGCGCCAACAGATAGCAGTATGCGGATGAGCGAGCAGCGGTCGAGGGCAGTGACCTTCATGAGTCATTGTGCCGAGTGGCGTGGTTCTGTGAACATTGGGAGATGTGCTACACGATATTTGGTGACCACGTGCAGAACACAGCTGCGATTTCGGTATGGACTGCAAACTAGAGCAGCAAGCGAACATCAAATTCTGCGTCAAACTCGGCAAATCGGAAACGGAGACGCATGAAATGTTGCGGCAGGCTTATGTCAATGAAGCAACGAGTCATACGAGGTGTTTTGAGTGGCACTCACGCTTTAAGAGCGGCAGAACGGCACTGGAAGACGACGAGAGGTCAGAGCAACCGTCCATGAGCAAAACCCCCAAAATGTGGAAAAAATTAGGGAACTGGTGCATGAGAATCGTCGGAGAACCATTCAAGACATTGCTACCATCGTCAATGTGTCATACGGAAAAGTGCAAGAAATTCTGACGTCGGTTTTGAGGTTTTGAACGTGCACCGCATTGCTGCAAAGTTTGTGCCAAAGATTCTGAACCCCGAACAGAAGGCGCTCCGTGTCGAACTCTGTCAAGATCTTCGTCAGCAGGGGATGAATGAACCAACGTTCCTGTCCCGGGTCATCACTGGGGACGAGACTTGGGTCTACGGTTACGACCCGGAGACCAAACAACAGTCGTCGCAGTGAAAGAGCCCGGTATCTCTACTACCGAAGAAAGCCCCCGACAGGTCCGGGGCGCAACCAAAAGCACGCTCATCGTGTTCTTCGACATTCGTGGGGTTGTGCACCGTGAATTCGTCCCCAGGGCCAGAACCGTCCGTTGCCGCCCCGGTGGCGCAGTGGTTTAAGCGATGGCTTCTGATTATCCGCTCGAAATGGGTCCGGGTTCAAATCCCGGTGAGGCATGGATGTTTTGTTTGTCTTACGGCACTGCTCTCCCCTTCCATGGAGCCAGTGGCCCTAAATTAGGGACGGGCGACTGCTTCTAGGGAGGACATTCGCCGCAAACGACCTGAAATGTGGCGCAGGGGAGATTTCCTGCTCCACCACGACAATGCAGCAGCTCACAGAGCGTTAGCAACACGCCAGTTTTGCAGCCGCAACAGCATGGCTACCCTTCCTTACCGGCCTTACTCGCCGGATTTGGCCCCCTGCGACTTTTTCTTTTCCCGAAGTTGAAACCAACGCTCAAGGGTTGCCGTTTTGAAACCGTGGACGATATCCAGCGTGAATCGCAGGCCGTGCTTGACACGATTCGCGAAGAGGACTTCAAGGGAGCGTTCGAACAGTGGCAAAATCGCTGCCCAAGGAGACTACTTTGAGGGAGATCATAGCTAGACTTAAGTAACGTAAGTACTTTGTTGTATATCGGCCTAGACTCGGAAATTTTTGATCGGACCTAGTTAAGAATTCGTTTGCATCATGAGATTTGGATCATATTATTTTGTCCACTACTTCGATATAATTTCAACAAGCTGAACCCAAGTGAGTGTGTGTGTGTGTGGGGGGGGGGGGGGTAAAGCAGAACTGAATTGGTATCCATTTTTCAATCATGCATTTATACATTATCTAATAACACCAATTTGCCCATGAAGAATCGTGGGATATACACTTCAGTATGGCGGTGATATGTTTATGCCTTCCTCAAGGAATATTTTAGGAATGTTTTCTCCTGGTACTTTTATTCAGCCACCCATAGTAAAATCCTGGATATGCCACACATACTGGGGCCCCAAAATATTGTCCAGTTTTCTGGGGCCCCTGTCTCCTTATATGTGCTCTGCACATTTGTAACGAGGGATCCGATGCCGAGGGACCGACTGCTTTCCTGCGAAATTCTGCGGTCCTTGGCGTTTCAGAGAAAGCTAGTCTGAATCGAGCTCGCGACCGGTTGTGGTCATAAACTACTTTCTCTAACCACTGGGCTACGATGGCTCCGAAAGCTCGCGCAGAGATTGATTTTTGTGGAGATGAACATGTGATTTTATGAGTGTGAGTATTATCCAATTATGCATGTTTGCTCAAATCTAAGTATCATTCCTCTGTTAATAGAATTATTGTACTACGATATTGAACACATCACAGGTGATTAATCAGCTACATGGAAGTTCACCTTGCCCCCCCCCCCAAATCAGTCTGTATCTAGTCTAAATAATGTTAATCGGTTAAAAATAAAATTAAAAAGAGATGAATAACTTAACATCTGTGGATATTTGAATTATTACATAATTAAATACAAAAATAGTAATACTAAACTATTAAATAGTGTTTTACTTTCCCGTCTATATTTTTAAGTGCAAATTTCCTTGCGAGCATTAAGATTTAATAAAAGTAGATATTATTTCCTGTTTTTCCCGCACAGCGTCCAATTTATTAAATCAACTTTTAAATTAATTGATAATATTTAGAGCCGTTTTGTTTCAAGAATGTGGACGGTTAGGAGGGCCTCATCTTGTGCTGTGCCTTGGGCCCGATTCTGTGCAAATCGGGTCCTGACTGTCACGTCTGTTTAAAATATTTTCTGCGGGTAGCATGATAGATTTTATTCTGTACCACTCTCTTTCTTTGACACCCACGTATTCCTTCATTTTTGAAATAATCTTCACCTCTTCACGTATACATTATTAGCTCATTCCCTCAGCGTCTACGAGGTACGTGACTGGTTTCCCTTTAGAGGTGCATCGAGAAATAATTTTTTTATATTTGTGTCCTTTTATTTCCTTTATTACGAAATGCCTCTCCTCCGTTAACGTTCTGTGCATTACGAGTAAGTCCAGTGCTTTAATATCATATAATTAGAACAGATAGGAGAGGTATCTGCTAATTGCTCCGCCTGTTCCGTGCATTGATTAGCTGCTTCGCTCTTGAGGAGAACTCTTTGCTTTTCCTTTAACGATCTGATAGCTTTGATTTTTGATCTGTTTCCTCTCGAAAAGCTCATGGCGAGATTTTATTGTCACTGTTTTCGTGGAAGAGCAAACGCTTGAATGACTGAGTAATGTTTAATACTGCAACTAAAGCTACACGCAAAACTGCACACGCTCCTGCATTTGTTTAAAAAACTGTTAATAAGAAACAACCTCACTTTTAATACAGTCACTTGCAAAAATTTAAAACTACCAATAATTTTTCTACCATTTCATCAGATTGCATCACATCATTTCACGATTTCTCCATTTTATTTTGTAACTGCGCCGTATGTCTACAGCTAAGATTTGTCGAGTTGGTCAAGCATCTGAAGTTTAGTTGGCCTCTGTTTTCCATCGAGAGAGGTTACATCTCGCATTATGGGTAAAACACTGAGCGTAGTCCATACGGCACAAATGATGACTTTACACCAAGAAAAACATACAAAACGCGTAACAAACACGGAGTCACACTTCAGAAATCCATGATGCGATTGTAAAATTTAAAGATGATATGACATTTAGCGATCAGAAAAGGAGTACCCCCGCCCCCAAGGAAAGCAGTACACAAAGATTACCATGCTATAAGACGAATCATCATACCTTTCTGAAAGAGTTCCTGCAAGATCAAGGAGTCTTTGTATTCTAAGGGGACAGCAGTTAACTTCAGCACTATTTCAAGTCATTTGAGAAAGAATTTGTACTCGTCTTTCAAACATGCACGGAAGCCTCAACTGACTCCCATTACGAGGAACAGAAGAGCTCGCTAGGACAACTGTGGACTGCTGAAAATTAGAGGTTTTTTTTTTTTTAGATGAATCAACATTCCAGCAATTTGTATCACTGTAAAAAAAATTCTGAAATTCAGGAGCCACTTTCCGTGATTCCTTTCGTGAATTAACGAAGTATATTGCTGATACAACCTTTTCCGTGATTCCTTTCGTGAAATGACGGAAAGAAACCTGAATTTCATGGATTCTTTGCACGACAGGAAAATTATGAATTTTTAGAAACCTTTCCGCCATTCCTTTCTTGCATTGACGGTAAATTTTCGTTTTGAAGACGTGTTAACGGTAAATTCTGAATTTTCAGAAACCTTTCCGCCATTCCTTTTTGCATTGACGGTAAATTTCCGTTTTGAAGACGTGTTAACGGAAAATTCTGAATTTTCAGAAATCTTTCCGCCAGTCCTTTCTTGTATTGACGGTAAATTTCCATTTTAAAGATGTGTTAATGGAAATTTCTGAATTATCAGAAACCTTTCCGCAATTCCTTTTATATATGAACAATAAAACTCTGCTCTCACTTTTTCAGTATTTGTATATCGAAAACATTCCGGTAATTCGCGGCAATACTCGAGGTTTGATTAACTGTTAAATCACAAAGGTCTGTGGAAGGATCTGATTTTGAAGTTCTGTAGCGAAATCGGATATTGTGGACAGCATATCGCATGAATATTGGTTACTGTGGCACAGAATATTTCTTCTCTTCTCCCCCATTTTGCGCACCGGCAATTATATATTGTGTTACTGTAAGAAACCGGGTACTCAATTTATTGTACAGGTGATTGTACGATGTCTATGTATCAGTCTGTGGTGGCCTTAAGACAAAAGCTATTATACCTATCAAGAGTAAATTTTACATTTAGAAGTTTTGTGGGAAAATACTATATAACAGTACATTTCACTTTTTCTTAAAGATAATTGAAAGTCATTGTCAGTTTAAAGAAAGCTCATGTTCCAAAGCATTCTATTGCTTCGAAAAATCACGATGAAAAAAAAATACTTAATTTGTGATAAGTCCCTCTGCAGGAAAAATAAAATTATTACAAACCTATTAAAAAAAATAAGTTCCAACAGAAAATAAAATGAATAAATCACTCGCTTTACTGACAAAAAAAAAAAAAAAAAAAAAAAAAATCACGAACGCGTCATTAGAGTTTCACCTTGAACCTAAATGTGATTTCTGAGTCATTCTGGATCTGTGGTTAAGACACACGGCTTTTATTCAGTCAACCCAAACGATCTCAGATCGAATCCCACCGGGGCGAAAGTAATATCTGCTGTAAGGGCTGAAAAATTCAGCTTGTTCGATTTTGCGAAATTTCTGTATACATACGGAAAAACCTGAAACGGGCTTCTATGAAATCAGCGGAATCACTGGTACGGAAATTTTGTCAAAACACTGAAGTTAGAAGAAACGGAATCTCTTAAAACGGAAATTTTGTTAAAAGACGGACACCTACCGGCAACTTTGCCGCACGTTATTTTCAGTAATTTTCCGTGACTTTGCTGCACGTTATTTTCAGTAATTTTCCGTGTGTACACGGCACGTCCCATATTCACAGGGAAGGGATTTGATGAGAAATACGCAGTTTCTACCATGGAACATATTCCAAACCAGAGGATATGGGGGGGGGGGGAGACTATGTCCACATCCGATACTGCTGCTCTATACTTCCTGCCATCCAACACTACTATGAACGGACCTAGATATACGTGGAATTTTTACAGGCTCTTCATCTGAACTTTTACGGATGTACCACATTCATGCAAAACGGTGCTGCATGCCACCAATCCAAGATGAAAAAGGACTTTCTAAGATGAAGACCACTGTGTTTCAGTGGCCTGGTCACAGCCCAGACTTAAATCCAATGGAGAATCTTCGTGTGGTTTTGAAAAATAAGGTCACAGAAAAACAGCCATCAAATTCGAAAGCTTTGAATTAAGCCATCAGGCATATTTGGTATGTATAAGGAAATATGCCGCCCCGGTAACGCAGTGGTTTAAGCACTGGCTTCTGGCCGTTCGTCCGAGATGGGTCCGGGTTCGAATCCCGTGAGGCATTGATGTTGTTTTTGTCTTACGGCTCTAGCTGCCTCCCCTCCCTGCAACCAGTGACCCTAAATTAGAGGCCTGTCGATTTTTTATACGCATAGAGTTGCTCAACCCAGTTATGTGGAAATGTTACAGGTTAAGCTTTCGCTTCGTATGAACATTCGCGGACGCACTACATTCATGCATGATGGTGCTACGTGCCACATGTTCAAGGTATGGAGGGGCTTTCTCACTAAGATGAAGACCACGGTGCTCGAGTGGCTAATCACAGCCCACACTTAAATTCCATGGAGAATCTTCGGGCTGTTTTGAAAAATAAGGTCACAGAAAAACAGCCATCAAAAACGAAAGCTTTGATTGAACATCTCAAGTATGTTTGGTGTAAGGAAATATGCTGGAGCAGTGGCCTAAGTGCTGGCTTCTAACTATTCGTCCGAGATGGGTCCGGGTTCGAATTTCGTGTAGGATGAATATTGTGTTTGTCTTACGGCACTGTTACTCCTCTCCCTTCCGTGGAACCAGTAGCCCTAAATTAGGGACGAGCGACTGTTTATACCGTTTATTCCCCATCGAGTTGCGCACAGTGGTCTTTAACCCCCTCCTCCCAAAAAAAGCCAATATCCAATGAGTATGGCAAATTCTTTATTTTCAGCATAACACACCATATTCAGGTAGTAGTCCACAATAAATGAGGCCATACCAGGTACTCATGCTGAATAATTTTAAGCCTTTTTTTTTAAAAAAGTCTACAGTAAGTAAATATGCTCTGTGTGTAGTTTTGAAAGACATCTTCCAAATAATTAAATGTTTATATATACCTGTAAAAATCGAAAATATGTTAGGTGGTCGTAAACTTTTGTAAATGACAGTACTTAAAATTACATGCACGATCAAAAATATGGAAGGAAATATCGAATTATACTAATTGTAAAATCATAGTTATCGTACGAAACGTTCGGATTTTTTGTGTGCGTAAATTGATGCTAACAAATGTAATTACTGTACCACATAGACAAGATCTGCTAGAAGACAAAAAAAAAAAAAAAAAAAAAAAAAAAAACTGAAGCCTAACCTACTTAGCTCGTTGCGCCCGCCCTCGCCTTAGAATATGAAACTCTAAAAAAGTAAGAAATAATAAATTTTAAAAATGACACCTGTAGCTTAGCGCAAGTGAAACGATTCTTCCTGTAGAAAAAAAAACCCTTCTTTTAGCTTGATACTTTTTTCCCATGACATTTAAAAACAGTTTTGCACATTTAAAAAAGTGATGAATTATTTTAATAGAACATTTTAATACAGCGTTCAATTTACAAATTGTGACTATAAAATTAGCGGCTGTCTCCAAACTCAGCAGATCTTTCCTAAACCGGAAGAACAAAAAAAAAAAAAAAAAAAAAAAAAAGCTGATAACAATTGCTCAATGACTGTCCTGTGTTCACTAGCTGAATTTCAGCCTTGTCAAACAGCTAAAAATTGTGCTAACATTGAATGTGTTGTTTCCATTTGTCTCGAATTCTGTGATTTTCGTATATGAAAGACGTAGATCACATGCGTTAGTGTTTTTTAATATCTGTATATGTATGTAAATAATGTTTTGATGGATGTTTCATCTGATGATCACGTTTAAGCAGAGCGTTCATTCAGTTCGCAGGCGAACCGGTTGTATAGCGTCGAAACATCGCTCTAGAGAGTGATTTGCTGTTAGATTTTTGAAACAAATTTGCTAAACACTGGTAGCATATTGGCTAGGAATACATCCTTTTTGAAGACATTTGCACCGCCGTTAAAATCAGTCTGATTTCGCGATGGCAAAATATCAAATAATATATTAGGTGTGCAAATAAGTTTTAAAGCGTTTTAAATCAACGCAACATGTAATTTGAGAGAAAACAACAATACCTTTTCGAATCAAAATGTGCGCCGTCATTATCTATCACATTTCGCCATCGGTTGAGCAGCTGACGGATTTCAGCCATGAAGAATACTTCGTCATGTGACGCGATGAAGTCATCAACACATTTTTACACTTCGTCACATGTCCGAAACCGTACAGCAGACAAACCATGTTGCACCGATCAGAACAAATGATAGTCTGAAGGGGCTATGTCGGGACTATACGCCGGGTGCTCCAAAACTTCCCAGTCAAGCGTCAAGAATGTTTCCTTGACCAATTTCGCGACAGAGTTGTTATGCAGTAATTTCACGAGACGCAATCCTTTGCCTGTGAATGGACGTTTCCGACAGATTTCTTGGTTCAATCGCAGCAATTGTTTCTTGTAGCGATCAGCAGTAACAGACCTTGTGCCAATAGTTCATAATAGAGCACACATTTCATATCCCACCAGATTCACAGCAGAACTTTCTTGGAGTGAATATTGCGTTTCGGTGTCGAAGTCGTTGCTTCACCGGGGTATACCCAGTGTTTTTTGCGTTTGGGGTTGTCGTACCAACATCCACTTTTCATCACCTGTAACGATTTTCAACAGGAGACTTTGTGTTGTTTATTCAACAGATTCAAACACTTCATGACACTCTCATCCTTGTTCCTCTGGGTCAAATCATGCGGCACCCATTTTTCTTCCTTCTGAATCTTTCCTACTGCGCGTAAATGATTGGAAATGGTTTGTTGAGTTACCCCCAGTTGTTCAGCTAATTCTTTTTGCGTTTGAGAAGTATCTTCATCCAGCAACGCTTGCAGTTCCTCATGTGCAACCTTCTGCGGGGCGCCGCTACGTTCTTGATCGCTAATATCGAAATCACCTGCTTTAAACCGTGTAAACCAAAACTCACGCGTGCTTTTCGATACAGTATTCTCCCTTAGAACAGAACAGATCAGATCAGATCGATGCACATACTTCTGCAGCATTTTTTCCTTGATGAAATTCGTAACGAATGCAGTGTTGAATAAATGCAGTATCACTTGCTATCTTTCACCTACCAATGTGCAAGTGCGTTTGACTGTTGGGCAAATTTCTGTGTCACATTTTATACTCTGGACCAGTTACGGTCACATGACAATAACGCGAGGTAATGTTGGATATGTAAATCAGCGGTATACGTCACACAAAAAACGCTTTAAAACTTATTTGTACACCTAATAGATTTATGTAACAGCCTTTTTGGATCTGTAATGTTATCAGAGGTGATTGTGAGACGAAATAAAAAACCCTGAACCCTGACCTCAATATTACGTTTATAAATAATGCATATAATTTGTATAATAATTAATGTAATGTACAATACAAGTACACATTGTTTATATATTACACACATTATATTAACTAGCTAAACAATTAATCACTAATGTCTGTGAAAGTTAGTTCCGCACTGTTTTTGGACCAATTTTTTCCAGTATATTAGACATTTATGAAATTCATATGTGACGTTAGTGGTGTTAGAGATCTCTCTCAAAATTTGTGAAACGACTTCAAAAATTGCATTTTTGAAGTCAAATTTTGCACTTCAGAACATTTAGGCAAACGATGGAGATCAGGGGCGACGACTTCACGAAATTATTGGGGGGGGGCGTGGAGAGATCAGACGTAGGTGGGGCACGTTTCTTTCACTGTCAGGAGGAAAATAAAAAAGGTGGGGGGGGGGCAAAAAATAAATTACGAGATTCGACGTGTATTTAAAAATAGCAATCGTAACTGCTCGTCAGCAAATGAACAAAGAAACACAACTATTCTTTTGCTGAATATTAATATTTTTAAAAATAAAATTCAGCCTGTGATTTTATAAAAATATCCAGAAAGATTTTATTTCCAAACGTTTATAAAAACTATGAGAAATCAGCGCGGTTACTCAAACAAAGAACGAGATGCGTAAAAAATCAATAGATGAATAAAGGTTCTAGAGATTATACGTTTCTGTATCATTTTTTTTATAATTTTTTTAAACGTTTACCACATATCATAAGAACATAAACCCAATAAGGAGCTGGAAATCAAGAAGTTTGTGAAATGAGCAATGCTGAATATGTGAAAAAAAGAGTTTTTACTTATTTTGTTATTTATAAATTTTTTTGGAAATAAATCGCTTTGACCTCATAAAATTGAGGTTGGTCGATCTTATGAAGAATATTACATTTCTATAAAGGAAGGAAATGCATTTTTTTTTTTTTTTTATTGCAATTAACACAGCACACGATACATTGAATAGGATGGGAAAACATTTTTTCTCTATAAAAATGTTTCAACTCACGCATTTCGAAAATGACACCAAAAAAAAAAAAAAAAAAAAAAACTTATTTTATTAAAGAGGACGAAAAATATTGGGTGAGCACTGCCCCCAGTAAAATTCTTATTTATATTTTTCGATATAAATAAAGCTGCCAAAATGGTAGAAGTAGCCTCCTTTCAGAATGCACAACAGTTTTGAATCTGGAGAGGCACTTTCTAACGCTTTCCAACCGAAGGTTGAAGAAGCGTATATGCTCCAGCTTTGTCCGTCTGTCTATCTGTCCGACCGTCTGCCCGATAACTCGCGTAAAAAAATGGCTCGATTTCTATCAAATTTTAGTATGCAGTAAGGGACTACCTCGGGACAAACCCTATTGAAAATGGGCGAAATGGGGTCAAAGGTCAGGACATAGAAGCTGGATCTATCCCATCACCCTTATGTGTCATAACTTATTTAAAAATGCTTCGATTGCGACAAAACTTCATGTTGTTCCGGAGGTATACTGAATCCGTTCTGTTGAATATAATCGAAATGGGGTCAAAAGTCAGGGCACACGAGCGAGATTTATTCCACAGTCATTATCCTCATAACTTGAGAAATGATTTCTGGTATGTTGGAAAGCGTGTCATAATCAACGCATTGCATGATTTTACTAACTTGTTTTTTAAATAAATTATCATTTCATAGCATTTTCTGAAATGACATGACTGAGGATTCCCAAATTCCTGTACAAAACTTGAAAACCCAGATTTCCGGGTTTAGAATGTTACAAAAAGCAGGAATTCCGGGCTGTACCCAGGCCAAAAACAGGCCTCCTCCCCCCCCCCCCCCATTTTTTTTCCGTTTTGATTCAAGTCTGGGAACAATAAACAATCCGAGTCGAAATTTCTGTACAAACTTTGATAAAACTAGCAAATGGGAACTGAAAACAACGAAAATGCAAAAAGTACACACATCCTTACGTATGATATATGTATCATGAAAAATGCCCAAAATATTGGGGATTCGAGGAATACACAACAGTAATGGAGGTTCAAAAAGTGCTTCAAAACCCCATAATCTGTGCCTGTACACACAACAGTATACCATCGTAAATATATACACATGTACTGAGTATAGAATAAATATGTACTTGCACACCAAATTCTTCAATTTGCACAGATTTGCGTGGACACTGTATAACCGAAAGGAAGAAACAGCAGACTTTAAAACAATCACACATCCCGCCACTTTTTACATCAAATTTTGCAATTTGCACAGATTTGTGTGGGCTTGGTATAATCGGAAAAAAGAATTGGCATGCAAAATAATCACACATCCCGCCACTGAGGAAACAATGAAGATGGTGCGGTGCGCTGGTGGTGATCAAGTATACGAGCGATAACTATATACATTTTAAAATACGGCAGCTGCAATTTTCAAAATTCAACAGTCCGACGAGATGGAAGTCGTCACGTGACGAATCAATCGACGGTCGGCAGACGAACGATGGGAATTCACCTCCTGACAGAGCATGCGCAGCTAGACGGCCTCAGACTTCTGCACTGAAACTCTGCTATCTACAGCAGTTTTAAAATGAACTCGCACGTCTGCGAATTGAATGAACGACTTTTGCAAAATGTTACTGCTGTGATTTTGATGAGTGCTTTTATTAATTTCTTAAAAAAAAAAAAGTGCTTCCGATATCTATGACAACGCAAGTTCTAATTGCTTTGTCGTGGTTTTAGATGCTGGAGAACATAATTTTGTTACTAATAACTACTGTTTGCGTGTAACACACATAATCTTTTATTTCTTTTTTTAGAATAATGTCAATTCATTTATGGTTCATGCTCGACATATGATGTAATGTGAAGCGTACTCTGGTTCCCACCAATATATTGACGATCATATTAGGTATCACTTTCATCAATGTTGTGAAGACTATGCATTTATCAATGTATTTCTAGATGATATTCCACTGATGTTCTTGCTTTTAATTCGAGAAACATCGAAATATCAGTGTTTTAGAATTCGTATGTGTACATCTATGTGGTTTGAAGGTGTAAAAATAGTAATAAAGAGTTTGTAACTTTCAATGAGTTTGCAAGTCTATTTTTTGCTTGTTTTATACGAAAAAATTACATTTTCAATCTTTCTGTCAACCCTTACGACAAATCGAGGGAACTGTCTTGTATTTGAAGGTGCTATAAACACACCAGACAAGAAATTACGGAATGTAAACTTTATTTCTTAATATGGAATTATATCACCACCTACTTTAATTACAGCTTTAATTTTGTTTGGTATGCTATAAGTATGACTCAGTATCACATGCATATCAAGTATATTCCACTCCATGCTCGAAAGATCCCTTAATTCCGCCAAATTTGCTGGGTGTTGTTTGTTCTTCTTCACGGCCTTTTCTAACATGTCCCAGATATTTTCAGTCACACTTAGATCGGCTGAATTTGCAGACCAATTGAGATGTGAAACGTCTCTCTCACGTTCTCCCTTCAAACCAATCCAACGTAACCAATAGCAATAATGCATTATTTGTGAATAGACAAAGTCATCGCTCTTTCCATGTTTCCTTTAATTTACACACAACAAACCCAAAAATTGCTATCCGAACACCGCGGGATCGTACCCCAGATCTCTCGATAAGTAGCCGAGTGCATTCGCCTTACGTTACAGTGGCCAACAATTCACGGCGCTATGCGTGTTTATCTGTCAGCATCTGACTTCACAAATCCGTAGAGATAGGCTCAGCAACTGAGAAGTCTCCATCTGGTGGGGCTTAACGGTACAAGCCATTAAATGATAGCTAAGCTATTAAATTATGCTAATAATAATAATGTCAGATGCTGACACCGGGAAAAGAGGGTGGTTGCTCTAATCTAAAAGAAGACTGATAGAGAGTCTTTGTGGAAGGGTCACACACACACACACAAGCAGGGCGATGCCTCTCCTTGGCATTTAACGGCTTTTTGAAAGCCTTTCCATCAAAGAAATTCAAAATTGTGCTAAATTTTTAAATCACGAAATGAGGAAAATAACTGAAAAATCAGCACTGTTTTCGGGTGTTGGTCAGTTGCACTCACAGCCTCTCCCAATTCATGAGCTAATTGCATTCAAGAGACTTCCTCCCCTATTGCTTCTTCCTGGTGAGAGATTGTTGCACTCAGAGATTTCCAAAAAAAAAAAAAAAAAAAAAAAAAAAACATTTAGCTCTTGGAAAATTGCGCTTATAGAACCTTAAGTACATGTGCATATGTACACATATGATATTAATTTCTCTTATATATACATCAATGAGCCATTACATTATTACTACCAACCTAATAAACTGTAGGACCCATTTTAGCCCGTAAAACAGCGGCCACTCGACGAGGCATCGATTCGATGAGGTGGCGATAGGTATCCTAGGGTATCTGGTACCATAATCTCAACAGCAAGTCCTCCAGTTTCCGAACATTCGAGGTGGTGGTGATTTAGCGCGTACCCGCTTTTCCAAGTCAAACCACAAATGTTCGATTGGGTTCGTGTCAGGTTAATTTGGAGGCCAGGACATTAATTAACAGAAAGTCACCAGCATGTTCCCCGAACCACTCTTTGACGATTCTGGCAGTGTGGCATGGCGCATTATCCTGTTGATAATGGCCATCACCAGCAGGGAACACAGTTGCCATGAATGGGTGAACTTGGTCCGCAACGATGTTCTGATACCTGATAGCTGTCAGGGATTGTGTTATTGAGATAATGGGGGTCTAAAGTGTCCCAAGAAAACATCGCCCATAGCCTAAAACCACCGCCGCCGGCCTTTTCCCGCCCAACAGTGCATTCAGGTGCCACAGCTTCCGTTGGTAATCGGCGTATCCGCGCTCGGCCGTCTACGTGATTCACCAGGAATCTTGATTCGTAAGACAAGGCCACTTTCTTCCAATCATCCACGAACCAATCTCGATGATCTTGGACCCATTTCATGCGTTGTTGGCGATGACGTGCAGTGAGCATGGGGACCCGGCTGGAACTTCGGCTACGCAGACTCATGCGCAGAAGGCTGCAATGAACTGTGTGCTGTGACACATTGTCGTAATCACCACTGTTGTAGCTGCGGGTGATTTGTCGCACTGTAGCTGTGAATAGTGCGCGATAGTCTCCGCTCCATTCTGGAATCAGTGAGCTACGGACGACACACTGCTGGACGACGGTTCGTCGTTTGTCCATCTGTGCGCCACTTTTGATACATACTCACTAGAGCGGCACGGGAACAACCCACAAGCCGTGCTGTTTCCGAGATTGTAGTTCCGAGGCGCTCTGCCATCATAATTTGTCTTTTACCAAACTCCGATAAATCGGAAGCTTTTCCCATTCTGACTCCGAACACACTGTTAACCGAAAGCCAGTCCTCGGGTTGTATATATACTGCTCTTTGAACTTCACCTGCCCCACCGTTCGGTCTCCAGACGTGCTCATTTCTCTATGCTGGGGATGGTCCTAATGGAATGGTTTATTTCTCCATGCTAGGGGCAGTAATAATGGAATGGCTCATTTCTCTATGCTGGGGGTGGTCCTAATGGAATGACTCATTTCGCTATGCTGGGGGTAGTCCTAATGGAATGGCTCATTTCTCTATGCTGGGGGTGGTCCTAATGGAATGGTTCATTTCTCTATGCTGGGGGTAGTCATAATGGAATGGCTGATTTCTCTATGCTGGGGGTGGTCCTAATGGAATGGCTCATTTCTCTATGCTGGGGGTGGTCCTAATGGAATGGCTCATTTCTCTATGCTGGGGGTGGTCCTGGAATGGTTCATTTCTCTACGCTGGGGGTAGTCATATAATGGAATGGCTGATTTCTCTAGTCTTGGGGGTAGTCATAATAGAATGGCTCATTTCTCTATGCTGGGGGTGGTCCTGGAATGGTTCATTTCTCTACGCTGGGGGTAGTCATATAATGGAATGGCTGATTTCTCTAGTCTTGGGGGTAGTCATAATAGAATGGCTCATTTCTCTATGCTGGGGGTGGTCCTGGAATGGTTCATTTCTCTACGCTGGGGGTAGTCATATAATGGAATGGCTGATTTCTCTAGTCTTGGGGGTAGTCATAATAGAATGGCTCATTTCTCTATGCTGGGGGTGGTCCTGGAATGGTTCATTTCTCTACGCTGGGGGTAGTCATATAATGGAATGGCTGATTTCTCTAGTCTTGGGGGTAGTCATAATAGAATGGCTCATTTCTCTATGCTGGGGGTGGTCCTCATGGAATGGCTCATCGATGTACTTAAGAACAGAAAAGAATACGAACAAGGAAGGGGACGAATAGGTGCTAATGTTGTCCTTTGGAGCCTGATAAAAGTTTTCAGGCTTGGATAAAAGAAGATCGCTTTGGATTGCACATTTGCAGGATGTTCCGCGAAGCTATGCCATCTTCTCTCAGAATGAATACAATGGTAGGGGGCAGGATAAAGGTTGATTTGTGCTGTCATGTATCCAAACATAAAAAATTGTTTTTTGGTTTTTTTAAAGGAAAGAAAGAAGACAAACTTCTACCAAAGTAACTGATTGATTGTAAATATTTAATCAGTTTAGGAATTGATGGCGAAAGAAAGGAATTTTGTCATTGTTATAAGAAAAATTCTTGCTTATAGTTTCACCATATTTAAGCTTTTAATTATTATTTTACTTGTACTTAGCTTCGGATGGACTGCATTCCTCCCCTTAACATTTTATTTTCCTCCAGGATCGGGCCCGAACGAGTTACATGAAATTGTAGTCATCAATTTTTATTTTAAAGGGGAGTAGGAGAGGCAAAGTTGTCTAGGCCTAGGGGCCGGAAAGTCCTAACTCCGTCTCTGTGAGTGAGCATTCACCAATCAACAGTCAGCTACAAATATGATAACACTTAAGAATGATACGTGACTGTCATTCACTTTCATGGTGTGGACTAATCGTTCCCTGGCGAATCATTTTTCATGAATGGTGGAGAGCTGGTGGGCAGTTTGCTAAAAGAGCTGTGGCCGTGAGAGCGCTTTGGTCGTAAACACGGGATCTCTGCAATGAACTATTTACTTAGTGAGCGTAGTGACAACTTTAAAATTGAATGATCATTCACGAATGACTCTTTTGCGTGAATGACGAAATAACTCGCAAAAAGGAATCATTTACGTCATCACTAGAATGTTAGGAGAATTGTGGGTGCCCATCTTAGTTCTCAGGAGGGGACAAACAAAAAGTGTAACTACAAATACTTCATGCAAATTTCCCTGTTCCTACCTGTATAAACCGCTTCTACCACATCGGGACGTACTACAGAGCTGAAAACATGTATAAAGACGACAAATCTGAAGCAAGATATTCTGTCCGCTAGCTCAGTTGGGAGAGCGACTTACTCTGTAGTGAGGAAACATGGATTCCGATAAGCGGCGCGGACAAATTTGTGTTTTCACAACATACAAACTACATATATTAAATTGAAACTCACGAGACCCAAAACCTACATAAAAGTGCTCAGAGGCCTATCCAGGAAGGTGGGCGTTCCTCGGGTCCGGAACACTCCCTCCTTGATGATGGATTGGGTGAGTATTTTAAGCGATATACACTGAAGTGCCAGAAAAACTGGTACAGACGAGCTTATGCAAAATACATAGGAACGTCCCCTATGCGCGTACTCGGTTGCGTCCGCCAGTGCGTATATAAAGCGATAGACATCCTTGCCAGCTGTCAGAGCTGTTTTCAGCATGAGAATGACGAGTAATAACGATTTAAACGATTTTCAACGCGGTGTCATAGTTGGCGCTCGTGAGATGGGCCAAACTGGAAGAAACGAAGTATGGATTTTCACGGACTACCATTGCAAGGGTGTACCGTGACTACAAGAATTCCGGCAAAACTTCCAACCTACGATACCAGTGTGGCCATAAAAAGACATTGGGTGAACGTGACCGTCGTCGGCTGTCAAGAATCGTTTCACGCGACGCTCTGGCAGGTAGCATCGGAATTCAATGCTGGAGCCTCAACAAGCATCAGCGTCCGGACTGTTCAACGTACCCTGCACGATATGAGCTTTGGGAGTAGACGCCCAACTCGAGTCCCCTTGAAGGGTGCATGACACAGGGCTATGCGCCTCGCTTGGGAACGGCAACACCACCACTGGACACTTGATGACTGGAAACAAGTAGCCTGGTCTGACGAGTCGCGTTTCCAACTGTATCGTGCAGATGGAAGGATTCGTGTGTGGCGCAAACCCCATGAAGCCATGGATCCAGCCTGTTAAAGGGGAACAGTACCGGCTGGGGGGTCCGTAATGGTATGGGGTGTGTTTAGCTGGACTTCACTGGGACCCCTGGTACGTCTACAAACGTCTGTGACCGGCCAACGCTATGTGCGCATCCTTTCTGAAGAGGTACAGCCGTTCATACCCTGCATTCATGCTGATGGGTTGGGCCTGTTCCAACAGACAATGCACCTCCACACAAGTGTCGGGACGCCACATTATGGTTAGAAGAGCATTCATCTAAGTTTGGGGTGTTGTCATCCCACCCAAGTCCTCAGATCTGAACTTGATAGAACACATTTGGGATGCCATGCAACGCGCTATCGAACACAGGAATCCGAGACCTCGAAATACACCGGAATTGTGGAACGTTCTGCAGGAAGTATGGTGCGCGTTGCCTACAGCATATTTCCAGAAGCTAGTGGAGTCCATGCCCGTCGTATTTCTGCAGTCCTGCGCTCCCGTGGGGGACCTACCAAGTATTAGACCGGTGTACCAGTTTTTCCTGCACTTCAGTGTATATTTACACTATGTACGCAGAAGTGCCAAAAGTCATGGGATAGCAATGTGCAAATTTTTAACTGTCGCGTGAAGGCTTCGACGAACGCCACGATTTTTATCAGTTGAGAGGTGTAATCTCGTGAGTCAAACTGAACAACCACCAGTAGGTTTATGGCAAGCCGACGTGAATTATCGGAGTTTGAACAACGCATGGTAGTGGGAGCCAGACGGATTGGACATGGAATTTCCGAAATTGAGCGAACATTCAACATTCTTCGACCCACAGTGTCACGTGTGTACCAAAAACACCTCATGGAAGGAATTATCACCCACCATGGACAGCATAGTGGCCGACCACGGGTGCTGAATGACCGTGATCAGCGGCGTCTGACCAGGATTGTCCTCGCTAACAGACAAGCGACACTGTCTCAAAAAACATCAACATTCAATGCAGTAGGTACCAGAGACTATAGCCATTAGGTCAGTGCAGCATTATTTAGCGTCCATGGGGTATGGAAGCAGAAGACCTACCAGAGAGTATTTGTTAACACCACGACATCGGACACAGGCCTCGCCTATGCTCGTGAACACGGTAATTGGACCCTGGAAGACTGGCAACATATAGCGTGGTCCGATGAATAACGCTACCAGTTCTTACGAGCTGATGGTAGGATTCCGGTGTGGCGCAGACCCCATGATGCCATGAACCCAAGCTGTCAACAAGGCACTGTGCAAGCTAGTCGTGTTTCCATACATGTGTATGGGGTATCTTTACGTGGCACGATTTAGGTCCTCTGGTCTTCGTAAACACATCATTAGTCGATAATCGCTTTGTCGCCCTGCTGGGTGACCTTCATGGACTTCATGTACCCCAACAACGAAGGAATTTTTCAGGCGGACAATGCACCAAGTTGTCTAAAATTGGTGCGAGGAGCATTATGGACAGTTCTGACGGATGGTGTGGCCACTATGTTCGCCCGACATAAACCCAATACAGCATTTATGGGACGTGGTGGAAAGGTCCATTCGCACCAAAGAACCTGCACCTACAAATACCAGAGAACTGTGGACGGCTGTTCAGACGGCATGGCTCAACATTTCTCCAGAAATATTCCGGCCACTAGTGGAATCGATGCTACGTCGAGTTGCTGCACTTCGCCGGGCTAGAGGATGTCCTACATGATACTAGGTATGTATCCCATGACTTTTGGCACTTTAGTTTACATATGAGGCTTTCACGATTGAACCAAATCCATGGACCTCCGCCTTCCTTAAGAAATTTCCGGCTACGCCCTTGAAAGTGATGAATAAATGAAATTTGTCAGGTTATTGGGACAATAGGGAAATTTCTAATTAATATTAAATGATCCTTTCACCTTTTGGCCATTCGTGTCGTATGCTCCACGAAACCCGAACGATTATCCAGTTGGTCATCACGAATGGAAAAGCACCCTCACGACAAAGTTCTGGAAGAAATTTCGGGTAATCTTTGTCCAGCAGTTAATGACTGCTGTAGAGAATGATACCACATTTTTCATTCATCCGCTTTTCCATTCTGTACGTGCATACGATTTGGTTTATTGGTGAAAGGTTCAATGCGAAAATTCTATATTACCACTTTTTACTCGAAATCTTCACTATTTTCTGCTGCAAATTTACGTTTATTTCATTTTTACGGCATACAGCGCATCCATAGGTTCAACAGAAAGATCAGCAATCAGAAATAGTACGAACAAGAACCGCTTATAACGCAATAAATCCGTTTATTCACTGGTACAAATCGCATAAAATTCCGCCAAGCTTTCGCACTCCACTGGGAGGCTTTTTCAAGACAGTGGTAGGCACAAAGATGCAGTAAGTTCATAGGCAACGCTAGACATAAAATTTCAAGGCAATGTTAGACACAAAAATGCAGTGAATTCACAGGCAATGGTAGACATAAAAATGCAGCGAATTCACAGCATTTTTATGTCTACCATTGCCTTGAAAAAGCCTCTCAATGGAGTGCGAAAGCTTGGCGAAACTCGATGTGACTTACACCAGTGAATAAACAGATTTATGGCGCTATAAGCGCTTCTTGTTTGTGCAGGGTCTGGTATACTTTGAAATTTACGTTATCAGAACTAGTGTTGCCGAAAGATTAACAATCAGAAGCTAGTTCAACAGAAAGATTAGTAATCAAAACTAGTGTCAGCGCGAAAAACTTCGTAGTACTTCTCATGCACTGAAATGAATTAGTCACATTCCCAGGGGAGAGCAAATAGCCTCTCTTGCCCCCACCCCTACATGGGCGTCTATAAGGAGAATTAATAAAAAGGAGTAGAGTATAAAGAGGGAGGTTTCGTAGGATTAGAGCGCATTTGAATACGCACAACTTTATTAACCACCTCTAGGAGATCGCTAGCCCTGTAGAAAATGTCTAAACCATTCATCAAGCACGTAGGCGAATGATTGATAAACAAGTTATTTTGACAGACATTTGATTAATCGCATTACTCTATGTTTTTTTCAAACTATGTTTTCTGGATTTTGATGTGGACCAAGAACATCAAATAGAAGTCATCGCTTTTTCTACGTTTATAAGTGAGTCACGGGAAAATTTCTCATCGGCCGCCACCGGGAATCGAACCCAGGTCTTCCAGTTACGCGCCGGATATGCTTCCACTGCACCACAGCTGCCTCGAAATTCTCCAGACTCAGAAACGACAAACTTCCAAACCACGTGACAGGTTGCTCCTTTGGAGCCCCGCACAATACTGGGGATTCACCACAGATGAACAGCAGCAACTGAACAAATAACTAGAAGGCGAATGAATGATAATAATCATTGAATGTAGCATCAGGCCACGCTCGAAACACGCTGTTGAACCAGATAATTGTTTTCTTTTGAACAATTTGATTTCAACAGAAAAAAAAACATCCCTCTTTAGGACCCCATTACCAACGAAATCAGCATGAAAATTAAAAGTTGAAATGAGCAGATGCTACATAGCAATTTTTATACAAATAAATTCTTATATTTATTTGGTCACTGATCTCTTATTGCACATTGATATTAGTACCTCATATGGTAGACGCCAGAGTTAAAAATTTTGGACCCGGACGTCACATAATTGGACCTAACCCGGACGTCACATGATTGAAACCGACCCGACCCGAACAAATCTCTCTCTCTGTATATACAGGGTATTCAAACGTCCCTTCACAGTGGATATCTTATGTTATATGGAAATCAAATGAATTATGGGAACGTATAATTTACTCACTGACATACACGAAGTACTAAAACTGTTGCCCTTCATTTGCAAGTCTACCTGTTTTAGACATGTTTACAAACACATCTGTGAGAGTCAAAAAGTTCCTCAGCAGTAATGTTAAGACTGTTCCACCTAATTTTGATGGCGTTACAGTCAAAAATTTTGAATTAATTTGTATGTTTAATTTCAGTTTTCGCTGTTTTCTTGATAACATATCAAGTTTCAGAATTTGTAACACCACCAATTTTCACAAGTTTATGATGAGTCGAAAGTTTACAAAATGTGGATGTTGTTTCCTTCATGGCCCCTCAGAAGGAAGGGACAGTCTTCCTTCTGAGGACACTCTTCCTCCTCAGTGAGCATTTTTCTTGGATTTTTTTCTTTTCAAAAAATAAAACAGAAATAAAACCTGGTGGAAATCGATTCAGGAACACCTTGACCTGACCCGTTTGATCCGCTAGCAATTGTCGACCCGTTTTTCCGTGGCCCGTTTCCATCTCTGGTAGACGCCTTTTTTATTCATTTTTTTAAGCCTATCAATTATTTTGGCCCAGATAAATAGTTCTCTTTTTTTTAAATAAATTTTGTTGGAACATGGATTTCGTAATACCTCAGTGGAAGAATAGCATTGTGCTCTGTGTCAGTCTGTGGATAAGGGGGTGCAAATGATAGGTAAACACAATGGGTACTAGCGTCTACTTCAAGAGGGGTCGTGTTTTTCATCTCCCCGGAAGTTGACGAAAGTATACAAAGTTTTCACTTACCTCAGCTGCTGTTCTTGTGTGTTCGGTCTCATAAAGATCTTGGAACCACCTTTTTATCCTTCTCAAAAGGAGCGAGAGTTTATTTTGTCTTTTTGGAGTGTTTTAGAAACTGTAGCAACCAGCTTATTTACTTCTGGAACACGGCGACTTCCGAAGATGTTGACCCTATCGTGACTCAAGCGAAAGTTCGCAGCTAAGCAGATTCCTCAATCCTCATCCTCTACGTGCATTTCACGGTGTCAGCGTCTTTTACTAAGTATGTAAATGAAATACCTCTTCTTCTTCAGGCTCACGGACTCTGTCCTCAACGAAGCCATTGAATGCAGGGTCTTCTCCAAGGGGGTGCGAGATTGGGCTCCATCCGAATTCGAAGTTGTCTTGCCCACCTTGCTGCCCACAAGCGCTGAGTTCAGGCTCAATTTTTAGAGACAGAGCCCGAAGTATGTCAGCCTGTGCCCGCCCGAGCCCGAAGTATGTCAGCCTGTGCCCGCCCGAGCCCGAATTCTATATTGCAAGATAGAGCCCGAACGAGCCCGAAAAATATGACTAGCTTGTTTATGCATTAATTAAAATAACCTCTTCCAGACTTCCACTCTCTTCTTCTTCAATTAGCCGGTGTCTTTCTCAACTGGGGAGTTCGGAAGGGACCTCTATCTGTTTCTGTAGTACAGTTGCACGGGGTTTTTTTTACCATTCATTTCTTCCTGAAATGTTTCGGACAGCCATAAAGACAGAGGCACTGCACAATCTACGCACTTTTCTCAATAGAATAAGCAATAGAGTAACTGCGTGGATATAGGGGGCAAAATTTCGTCGCCGTGCTATCTTTATCTAGTATCTATAGTTCTTCAAGAAGCTTTCCTTTCTCAGTAGAAATCCACAAATACTATGACATGACATTTGTTCCGGGCTTGGAACAAATATCCCTCCAGATTCCCCACTCCCAGCACAGACCTAGTTGCTGAAAAATTTGCTTTATCAATTAAAAGTGTAAGAATAGTCTCGTATTCTAAATCATACAGCATCTAATATACAAAGCTGAAAGTTTGTTTGTCCGCTATGCAAATATACGGTTTTCAATTCAGATCCACCGAATTTGGTATACTATCTCATAGTACTCTAACTTAGATCGCAGGAGGTTTTTGGAAAGGGCGGAGCCCAGAGTGGGTCGGATCCCGGGGTGAAGGGGCCCCCATACAAAAATTTCGTAAAAAGTTCTACTTTTTACTTTTTTATTTTGAATTGGTATACTATCTCATGATACTCTAACTTAGACCGTAGACGGTTTTTGGAAAGAATCTGAGCCCGGGGTCAATGGGCACCCGTACAAAATTTTCGTGAAAAGCTCTATTTTTAGCACGTCTCTTGTAAAAAAAGATCGTGCTTATGTTATCGGTTTGTACGTCCGTCCGTCTGTACCCACGACATCTCTGCAACTATTAGTCCGATTTGAAAAATTCTTTTGCATTGGGAAGCTTGAAATATGCGAATGATGATCCTTTATTTTTATTTCGTTTTTTTATTTTACGATGTATAATTTCGCCGCTAGAGGGCGTAAACGCAGGTGATGTCGAATTCAAAAATATGTTTTATTCCACATGTTTGCTTCTAAACATCCGATTGAAAAAATTCTTTTATCTTTCGATTCCATTTATGTCGGATAGTATTTTAGATATAGTTACATTTTCAAATTACGCCTAGATTTTCCGCTAGCGGGCGTAAAAGTACATTTCATTTTCTCCGATAACTCTTCTTCTAAAACTCCGATTTGAAATTTTTTTTCTTCAGCGGATACATCTCCTGATGGAAAATCTTTTGCATATAATTTAAAATTTTTGGTAAAGAATACTTTGGCCACCAGGGGGTGTAAGTGTTAATTTTTGCTTCTGATGTATTTGCCATAAAATCTGAGCTTCTAAAACATCAATTGAAGAAATTCTTTCGTGGACTCATGCCACTCACATCGATAAACCTTTACGGAATATTTTCTTCTTAAAATATTCCAGTTTCTCCGCCAGGGGCGTAGATGTATATCTTATTTTTGTCAATATCCCTACTTCTAGGAGTCCGATTTGAAAAATTCCTTCTTTGTTGGATAGTGTTTTCAGTGTGACATGTTTTTTCATATAATTTCAAAATTTTCAAGTAATTCATAGACGTGCCGCTAGGGAGCGTAGAGGTAAACTGCGTTTCCCCCTATATCTCTGCTTCTAAATCTCAGATTTGAAAAATTCTTTCTGCACCGGATACAGCTCCTGATGGGAAATCCTTTGCACGTAATTTCTAATTTTTGTAAAAAATGGTTTGGCCACCAGGTGGCAGAAGTCTTAATTTCCGCTTCTGATGTATTTGTAGTAAAATATGAGCTTCTAAAATCTCGATTGCAAAAAAAGTCGTTTGTTGACCGATACTACTCATGTCGACAAACCTTTTAGGAACATTTTCTTCTTGAAATAATGCATGGTTTCTACGCCACGGGGCGTAGATGTATGTCTTATTTTTGTCAATATCTCTAACTTCAAGGAGTCCGATTTGAAAAATTCCTTCTTTGTTGGATAGTGTTTCCGATGCGAAATGTTTTCCCTATAAATTCAAAATTTTCAAGTAAATCATAGACTTTCCGCTAGGGGGCACAAAGGTAAATTGCGTTTTCTGCGTTATTTCTGCTTCTAAAACTCCGATTTGAAAAATTCTTCCTGTATCGCATACAAGACCAGATGGAAAATATTTTTCACATAATTTCTCATGTTTGGTAAAGAATGGTTTAGCCGCCAGGGGGCATAAACCTTTTGAGAATACTTTCTTCCTAAAATAATGCATGGTTTTCCCACTAGAGGACGTAAAGTCACATCTTATTTTCGTCGATATCTCTGTTTCTAAGAGTCCGATTTGAAAATTTCTTTATGTGTTGGAGAGCGTTCTGGTGCAAAATGTTTCTCATATAAATTCATGTTTTTCTTAAAGCACAAGTCTGCAACCAGAGGGCGTAAGTTCACGATTCCGTTTACAACAATATCTGAGGGATTAAAAACGGGACTGAAAAACTTCTTTCTTCCGTCAGATACTATTGTTTTCCATACCGGTTACATTGACTTTGAATAGCTTTGATAAATTTAATTTGCGTCAGAACGGATTCAAAAGACGTGCTTACTACACCCAAAAATTCGATGTCATCTTTCTTGTTTATTTTGAAATCGAATTTAATGCTTTTGTCGTGATAAGTAGAAGAATTGATTTTTTTTTTTTTTTTTTTTTAGTGACAAGTGCTTTCCAGTGATGAACTGAAACACAATTCAGCATCGGAACTAAAGGTAAGTAAACAACAAAAATCAAACAGGAAAACTAAAAATATTACATGTGCCTAAATACTCTACAGAGAATAAAATTCAAATTCAATGAAGAAATTAAATACAGTATTAGGTACGATTTATGCAGTAAAACGTTAATCGCTTTCATGTGATTTGTACAAATTAAATAGAGAATTATCACCAAATAAATTCTCCCGAGCAACGCCAGTGACATCAAAGAAAAAAAAAAAAAAGAAGATTCTCTTCTACATCATCATATTCGCCTACAGCAGCTTCGTGACGACCTTGCCACTTGACTTCACCGGTTGGTTGAACGAATCCTATTCTGCAACCAACTGGGGTAGGTACAATAACAAGAACCTTCTCTTCCACATACGGACATCGAAAATCCTGAGTATTTTTCACCACTTTCAGTTTGTGAGAAAACAGTCCAGATGGACACCACTAAACACTCTACCGAAGATGGTCAACCAGATATCCACCTACGGATACTAAATCTCTCAAACAACCTGGGGAAAGACCAAGAAGTAACGGAAAACGAAAGCAGAAGAAACGCCATTCCGGGAAAGCGTCGCCCGAATACTCTTTTTTTTTTTTTTGATTGGAGGTTTAACGACCACCGTGAGCAACTCAATGGGCTATAAGCAGTCGCCCGTCCCTAATTTTAGGGTCACTGGTTCCAGGGAAGGGAGAGAGCCAGTGCCGTAAGACAAACACAACACCCATGCCTGACCGGGATTCGAACCCGGACCCCTTACGGATGAATGATCAGAGGCCAACGCCTTAGACCACTGCGCCACCGGGGCGGCCGAATACTCTTCGGGCACTTTTCCTGCTGGTACTCTTTCTCGAATTCCTTCCGCATCACAACATTTCTATCTCCACTTTTAAAAGGCCTGCTGCAATCACTTTCTACCCTTTCTCTCACGAGATTCTTGATGACTTACTTCCTTTGCTGGTTGACAAAGTCTACAAGATTGTTGGAAAAGTTGGCCGCCTTCTTATACGCCACGAGGCACCGGTTTCACCCACGTCTTCGGCTTTCGAAGACAATTATTGGTTGTCTTACCGACCGATCAAGCCGACCTGAACTGTCCTACAGGTGCGAGTGTTAACATCTGTAATCATTCGAATATTTTCAATACCATCTCCAATCATTATTGTACACACCGTCTGACGCCAAACCAAACTACGGTAGCGTGTCCAAACAAAAGGCGTGACTTTCCTGGTGATCGCTCGTCCGCGGTGCTAATTACTCCCTTCCGTCGGATGTTTCCGCAATTACAGTTCCGCCGTCTTCTGTACTTCCTCCGAGCCATCAGAAAGACTCCAGTCGTTTTCCACCGTTGTCTCAGCGGAAGGAAGTGCATCCTTCTCCACGCCTCTTGGAGACTGTCTCGACCACTGACATCTCCACGACTCAGACTCTAATCTGTCAAGCGTTTCTCTCGTGCTTCCCATTGGAGAATCATCAGTGCTACTTTTCCAACCGGAAACCCCAACTGTGGCCCCATCTATCTCTTTTCTACAGAGATACCCTGCCGTCGCCACGTCTTGTCGTGCCTTGGCTCTTTTACACGAGTCCGTCTCTCCCGCTGATGAATCATCTGTGCATTCTGTTCTCCCTCCCTCCCTCCAAATCTGGCCCCGTCCCTGATCGACAGATGGATGTCTTGACTGCTTCATCTCCTAAGAGGTCTGTTTCCTCAAGGAAATTTACCAAACAGATGAAGGTGCGTCAATTGTCCCGTTCGCTTCCTGCATTCATCTCCGAGAGATCGCATCTTCCTGATACCTCTTCACTCCCAGCCGAACAACGTGTCATGACGCTTCGCTCTCGTTCAGCACATAGTCCAAACCTCCGGCCGTCAATACTGCAGACATTGCACGTGGACTCAATTCTTCTGATTCCCGGGCCGTTGTCCCGTCAACAACTTCTTCACCTTCTTTCTCCAAGCACGAATGCCCAGCTTCTTTTGTCGAAGTTTCGCGAGTCTTTTGACTTGAACATTCAAGATGCTGCTTATGAATTCGAACAATTTATCAGTCATTTTCAATCTCAGCGCAGTTCTGATCAAGGATACTCTGCCCACGTCCGCACCGTTCTTTCGCGCTTGAGACATCTCAAAGAAATTTCTCAGTCGTCTCTGTGTGACACTTCTACCGCCTGAGCTTGCTGAACCGCAGTTTGGCAGAGCTCAATTAAGAAGACAGGAGGCCCGGGGGCTGGGCAGTATTTTGGGGCCCAGGAATTAGTGGTTTCGCTATGGGTGACCGAAATTAAAATACCCAGGAGAAAGCATTCCCAAAATGTGATAAAGAAGTCATAAAATTATCACTGCCACTTTGAAGTCTATAGCCCATGATTCATGGACGAATAACCTTTAGAAGAAAAAAAAATAATTAAAAAATGCATGGTTCAAAAATGGGCGCCAGTTCAGTTCTGCTGGTTAAAATTATATCAAAGTAATGGACAAAATAATGTGATCTAAATATCTTGATTAAACGAATTCTTATTGTGTGGAAATTTCCCCCAATCACAGATGTGGCGAAAACATCTGTAATGCTTTCGAAGGATTTGAGGCTGGACTAAGTAGGAACTATACTTTTTGCGGACTCCTAAGAAAGGGGAAAGAAATGCAAAAATTTTCAATTCTTTAACTACCCTGCATAATCCTGGGGCCCCTTGAAAATCTGGGACCCGGGTTTCACATTCAGGAACGTAAATTAGAGACTGATTCATGGGTGTATAGTGAAAGAAAGGCTGAAATTGGTAATCAAGGAAAACACTTCACTGATGGTACGATGAGAAAGCTCCGAAACAGTTAAGAAATTTAGTGATTCATAAAACGTCTCCAAACGCATTTCGTGGGTGTCAAAGGGGTACGGGAACGACCAACCCAAAGGGCGGATGTTTCGAACTTTTTCTTCTTATTTTCATTTGGAAAGTTTACTTACGAAGAATATTCATTTTGCACTAGAATGTTCCACGAAATGCAATGGCATTCAGAAGTACAAATAGCATTTAACTTTGTAGAATGTACGTATCAAGTCTCCTGGAAAGTAATATTTCAACGTGTTGCTACTGAAAAATAAGAAAGATGACACCGAATTTTGTGTTGTAATGATCACATCTTTTGAATCTTTCCGACACGAATGAAATTTATCAAAATTATTTATAAAGTCAATGGAACCGTTAGAAAAAATCAACGGGATTTCTACAATCGATAAAACATCCAGAAATAGAAACAGTTTCATATTTCCACAAGAGGCTAAGAAGTGTGTTACGAAAATTAAACAAATTGTACACAAAAGTTCTCACAGCAGAAAGAATATCGGAGACAGAGATTTTCAAATCAAACATTTAAAAGAGCAAATATAGAAATTAACATGATATAAATCTACGCCTTCCTGCGGAAGAATGTTGTATAATGGAAAAGTTGAAAACAGGCGAAAAGTATTCTTCATGGCAAAAGCTATGCGAAGGAAAAAGAACTTTCGAAATCGTCTCCCGGAAGCAGAGATAGAGGGGAAAATTTTTTTGATCTTTACCCTCGTAGTGGGAAAGCTGTGCACTATTTTAAGACAGTGCTCCCCATATTTATAGTAGTGAATTGCATACAGTGAAGGAAGAAATTTCTAAGTAGGGTTTTTGGAAGTGGAGATGCAGCTGATAACAGCAGTACACAAACAACACCTAGCGACAGAGCTGTGAACTACGAAAATCCTAAAATACAAACCCAAAGTGTTCCACAAGGTAAATGGTATCCTGTATTAAAATATTTTTTTAAATTTCACATTTAGGAACAGATTAAACATTTGCGCTCCTTCCGGAGAAATTGTGCATTGTTTTGAGAAAAAAATATACACACGGGCTTTCATAGCAGTATCTGACCGAATTTTTGTTTTGTTTTGTTTTTTCGATTCTATAGCAGCATGCGTCATTTTCTTGTAGGACTTCCGTCCACAGTGCGTAGATTTTAGGTACCAGCCACCTACAGCGAGTTCGCCTTTTGGGCAGGACACAGAAACGGAAGAATGAGAGCAAGTCTAGCGACTTTGACAGAACAGTTTGTAGTGAGATTAGAGTACAGTAGATGGCGCCACCGTACAAGTACCATGTTGCATATAGAGGGGTGAGAGAATTTCAGCGGGGGGCATAGGAAAGGATACCCATTTAACCAGTGGGTCCAACCTGGGGGCCGTCACTTAACGTGCTCGTCCGATGCACGGCGAATATTCAGTGATTGTTAGCAAATACACCACCTCCGCAAGATCAGCCAAGGGTCAAACCTGAGGACCTTGCATTGGTAGTCTGAATTGCTAACCACTCATCCATTCGCCGCTTTTTTTTTTTCGATTCTGTGTTTAGTCCCACAGATATTGCTGCAAACGGAAACGTGAACTTACGCCCTTTAGTGGCACACTAGTGCGTTAAGAAAATTTTGAAATTACATGAAAAACATTTTATACCGAAAATGCTCTCCAATAAAGAAATAATTTTTCAAATCTGACACTTAAGAGCAGAGATACGGACAAAAATAAAATATATATAAATATACGCGTCCTGGCGAAAAAAACATGCTTTTTTTTTCAGAGGTGAACTGTATCGGTCCACGAAAGAATGTTTTCAATCGAGTTTTCAGAAGCTCAGATTTTGCTGCATCAGAAGCAAAAATAAACACTTACGCTCCTGGTGGCCAAACAATTTTTTAGCAAAAATTAGTAATTATATGAAAAACATTTCCCATCAGGAGCTGTATCCGAAGCAGGAAGAATTTTTCAAATCGGACTTTTAGTAGAAGAGATATCGGGGAAAACGCAATTTACCTTTACGTATCCTAGCAAAAAATCTACGCATTACTTACCAAAAGGACTCTGCCTAAAATAGTCTTTTCGATATAAATGGTATCAAAATGAAAAAATAATTTTTTCAGTCGGATATTTAGAAGCGAATATAGGGAATAAAATATATTTTGAATTCGCTATCATCTGCACTTAAAGCCCTCTAGCGTCGAAGTTGTGCATCGGGTAAAACAGGGATGCAAGGATCATCATTCTCACATTTCAAGCTCCAAACTGCAAAAAGGACTTTTAAAATCGGACTAATAGTTTCAGAGATACTGTGTACACAGATGGGCTGACGGACAAAGTGATACTATAAGTACAATCTTTTTTCTACAAAAGACGTGCTAAGAAAAGCGTATATATACGTATAAAAAGCACAACCCAAAAATTATATCATATAGGTGAATCTGAAATCATTAACGTACACAATAAACTTCGAGTTTCTATCCTAGACTGCTGATAACATATTTGATTAAATTGCATTGATCATTCAATTGCAATCGGCAAGACGGACTCAGTTAGAAAATATCAGACCAAAGCACGGAGCTCAAATTTCGAGCTCAAAAAAAGTGGAAGGGGGTGTAGTAAAACAGTATTTCGCTGAACAGAATGTTTGCTCCGTAGGGTTTCATTTTGTTGTTGTTGTTTATTTCTTTGTTCGTTTCGTTTTCTGAAGCCGTCAAAGTGGTAAACAAACCTTGCCGTTTTAGAATAACTTGGTTTTCTTCAACAAGAATATTGAAATACAAATATATACATGGCCGAGTCACATTATTGTGACCACCAGCTAATATCCAGAGTTACCGCTGAGTGCAGCGCGGACAGCAGCTAGACGGGCTGGGAGTGACTCAATAAGGTGCTGGAAGGTGTTCATGGGTATGTGGAGCCATGTTGACTTCAGTGCATCTGACAGCTGCTGGAGGGTGCGTGGTGGAGAATCCATAGAGTGAACAACACAATCCAGGTGGTCCCACAGATGCTCAATTCGGTTTAGTCTGGGGAAGTACCTTGAAGTCTTCATCGTTATCTTCCATTAATTCTCGTACATTTCTAGTTTTGTGACAGGTCGCATTGTCGTCCTGGAAGATCCCATCCGCACCAGGGAAGACAATCATCATGTATGGGTGTACGTGGTCTGCAAGGATGGATTCATAACGAATTCGATCCATAGTGCATTCCACAGGTATGAGTAGACCCAGAGAATGCCACGAAAATATTACTCAGACCATAACGCTGCCCCCACCAGCCTGTGTTCTTCCCGCAATTGCTGAAGAGTGTTTGTTCTCCGATGTTTCTCGCCTTATACGCCAACTTCCATTCGTTCCATGAAGCAGAAAACATGACTCATCGGAGAAGGCAATCCTTTGCCAATCAGCGATGGTCCAGTTCCGATACTGCCGTGCAAATGTAAGCTTTTTCTGACGATACACCTTCGTTAGCATGGGTACAGTGACCATCCGTCCGCATCGGAGCTGCATATGCAGCAGGGTTTGCTGAACTGTCGTTTTAGACACACTTCTGGTATAGCCTCCTGGTTCATTCGGCCAGTGAGTTGCTGCACTGTATCATGGCAATCGGCCCTCACGCACTTTCGAAGCCGACATTCACTTCTCACACCAATGGCACGTGATGCTCCGCACTTGCCACGTCGCTTATTAGCAACGGTGCCATTTTTCCAATCACTATGCACTTTAACCCACAGCATCAGGGAACAGTTCACAAACTGCGCTGTTTCAGAAATACTGCCATCCTTGCCCCGAAAGCCAATAATCATCCCTTTTTGCAAATCTAATCGCTCTTTTTATCCATGACAGCAACGAGTGATATGTTTTCAGATTGCCTACAGCACACCTTATATACCCTCCAAGCCAGCTGACGACACGTGTCTTCTTTCATTGGCTACGCGCTGTTGACGTCAAAAGTAGGAGGTCGTCACAATAATGTGACTCGGCCGTGTATTTGGCTCATTTGTTCATCTTTTCTTACGTCTTGCGTTGTATCTAGAATGACTGATCAAATGATCATATGTAGAGAATTTTAGGAAGGGAGTGTCTGACCTCAGGTCTTAAACAACCCTTAGAAATAGGAGGCCAGGAGATTTGGGCTAGAGTGTCCGACAGGAAAGTGACACGGAAGCGAAGTAGAAAGGTGGAGGAAGACGCCCTTATTTATTACCGCGGGCCAGTACCCGGAGTCCGACGGCTTAACGCGTCCATCCGACACACGGCGGATGTTTAGGGGATCGAACCTGAGGTTCTTTCCGTGGCAGTCACGAGCGTTGCCCCTAGGCCACTAGAATGACTGAGTAGAACTGTGCCTCTTTAATTTCCATTATAATTTCCCTCTTAATTTCGGTAGCCAAAATCTCAATTCGTTTCGTATCGTTGGGCTCAAATATTTCATTTTATTTTTAATCAACTGATTAAGAATCGGGTCATATTTGCTGAGAAGCTCAATTATTGATACAAAATTTCCAGCATTATTATCGCCTAATACTTCCCGGTCGTCACGAAAAACCAATTGCAAGTAGCTAAGGTTATAGTAACGTCAATTATTCTTTTCAACGCGCGCGTGTCCAAAAACTGACCTGTGCTGCATATTCAGAGTCCATCCGTTTATCATCTTTATACATATCGTACGCGATACAAGCGGACAAATGTGAAGCAGAGTTTTCGTGAACTTAAATTTTTTTTAAGTTCCCTGCCATTCTTTTACACCATTAATCCAGGCTTTCTGATGCGAGATGAGTTTGGGATCACTGAAAAGCCGACAGGGCTCACAATAAGCACTATCCCATGTAGGAGAATAGCACGCAGCCAGTTCTGAGATACCCTTTTTTCGATACTTGTAATACATGCATATTACTTAGTACCCTTCCGAAAAACACCTGTTTTTCGCGTCCCGAGGAAAAGGTTCTTTAGGTTGGCAAGGTCCATTACTAATTACCTTTGTTCTGACAAAATCATTATCATTAAACAAAGCCCTGTCTGTTGAAAAACTGGCACACGTACCTGAATCCAATAAAATATTTATCTTTTCCGACGGCGTTTCCCCACACACTCAGTGCCTGAACCTAATATTATTTCTTCTTTTTCTGCTGAGGTTTCCGCACATTTGCTATTACTAATATGTTGCTCCATTAAGTGTATTGAAACTTTATCTCCCTGTATCTCAGACTGTTGTAAAACCACAGGCATGGTTAGTCTCAGAAATATAGACGTAATTTTCAGCAATTTGTTTTTCATAATTTCCACTTCTGCTGTTTTCTTTCTTTTTGCAGCGCCACTTATACAGATTTCTTCATTTTGCAAAAATTCAAACCGAGAGGCAACAGTTGTAAGCACACTATTTGAAACAGCGAACAACCACTACCGATTCGAAGAACAAGGATGATGTCCAGTGTCCGACAGAATAAACAGACAGATCAGATCATATGTAGAGGATTTTCGGAAGGAAGTGTCTGACCCCAGGTCTTAAACAACCCTTAGAAGTAGTAAGCTAGGAGATTTGAGCTAGAATGCCTGATAGGAAAGTCACACTGAAGCGAGGTAGAAAGGGGGAGAAGACGCCCTTATTTTTTACCGGGGGGGGGGCAGTACCCGGGGTCCGACGGCTTAACGACGCACGGCGGATATTTAGTGGTTCGAACCTGCCTGGGATCGAACCCGAGGTTTTCTCCGTGGCAGTCACGAACGCTGACCACTAGACCATCCGTGGCCCGTAAGAATAAACAGACCCCCCCCCACGGCGACCATTACGAGTGCCCTGACCAACCAGCATTGATTCTGAGAAAGACGAGGGGGGGGAGGGATGCTGGGTGCGTGTAGGCCCTCCTGTCTTCGAACTTGTGACACTCGCAGCAATCTAATTACTCCCCAGGCTGTTGTAGGTGGCCACTTTCTGGTGTCTGCTATGGTAAACAAAGAAAACTCTTCCCCACCCTACACTTCCTAAGTACCGCTCCATTCTTCTTAAATCGGGGAGAGGAGAGAATCTCCCTAGAGACCACAGGCGGTCTTCTCTTATTGGTGCCTATGGGGCCCTTTAGTTTCAAAACTTTCGTATCCAAAAGACAGAATTCTAATCATTCGTCGGAAAGGGGTCCGGGTTCGAATCCCAGTGAGGCATGGATGTTGTATTTGTCTTACGGCACTGACTCTTTCCCTTTCCTGGAACCAGTGACCCTAAATTAGAGACGGGAGACTGCTTATAACCCATTGAGTTGCTCACGGTGATCGTTAAACCCCCAATCAAAGAAAAAAAAAGCCAGAACATTTAAAACAAAAACTTTTAGAGCAAGTAGAAAACCTCGTCTAAAATTAAATTGCTAAATAAAAAATCATGGCCCTCTAAAATTCACGGGCCCCCCGCGACGAGAGGATTACGGGGGCTATCTTTACACCCCTGCGTAAGGCATACCGGCAAGAATACGGCGGTCCGCCGGGAATTCTCTCTGTATCCTGGCGGCCCAGTCCACGCCCGATTCCTTCCGCTCTAGACTTAATTACGAGAAGGATCGTCTGATGAGTCAAGAGATCGCCGAAGACAACAATGACACTAGTAATGCTTCTTGCGCTGACATTGTGGACACTTACTTGTCCCTTCACCAAAGCCATCTCCACTTTCACGAACTGTGATGTTGCACAGTCCATTGACACCTTCTCAACCTTCCATAGCATCCAAGATCAAGTATCAAACCTTCATACGAGCTAACGTGTATACAGTGAAGTGCCAAAAGTCATGGGATGCAGCATGCAAATTTTTAACTGGCGCTGCCATCGTATAAAGGCTACGCCACGATTTTTATCAGTTGCGAGGTGTAATCCCGTGAGTCAGGTTGAACAACTGCCAGTAGGATTATGACAAGCCGACGTGAGTTATCGGAGTTTGAATGAGGCATGGTAGTGGGAGTCAGACGGATGGGACGTTGAATTTACGAAGTTGAGCGAACATTCACAATACATTTCTTGATCCACGGTGTCACGTGTGTACCGAGGATACCTCATTGAAGGCATTACCACCCACCGCGGACAGCGCAGTAGCCGACCACTAGTGCTGGATGACCGTGACCAGCACCGTTTGACAAGGTTTGTCCATGGTAACAGAGAAGCGGCAGTGGCTCAAATAACATCCGCATTCAATGTAGGAGGTACCAGAGACATATCAATCAGATCAGTGCAGCGTAATTTAGTGTCCATGGGTTATGGGAGCAGAAGACCCACCAGAGTGTCTTTGTTAACCCCACGACATCGGACACAGCGCTTCACCTGGGCTCGTGAACACCGTTATTGGGCCGTGGAAAACTGGCATGTGACCTTGTCCGATGAGATACGCTACCAGTTGTTACGAGCAGAACCCATGGACACAAACTGTCAACAAGGCACTGTGCAAGCTGGTGGTGGTTCCATACATGTGTGGGGTGTCCTTACGTGGCACGGTTTGGGTCCCCTGGTCCTCGTAAACACGCCATTAACCGGCAATTGGTTTTGATAATTGCTTTGTTGCATTGCTGAGTGACCATTTGCAGCCCTTTATAAACTTCATGTACCCCAACAACAATGGGATTTTCCAGGCGGACATAGTGTCAAAACTGCGGAAGTTGTCCAAAATTGGTTCGGAGAGCATTCTGGAAAGTTCTGACGCATGGTGTGGCCACCACGTTCTCCCGACATGAACCCAATACAGCACTTATGGGACTTGATGGAAAGGTCCATTCGCACCCAAGATCCTGCACCTACAGATACCAGAGAACTGTGAGCGGCTATTCAGAAGGCATGGATCAACATCTTTCCAGAAGTCTTCCGGCCACTTGTGGAATCGATGCCGCGAGCTGCTGAACTTCGACGGGTTAGAGGTCTTACATGATATGATACTAGTTACGTATCTGATGACTTTTGGCACTTCAGTCTATTTCTTCCATACGTTGTACATCTATTACAAACCATCGCCGAGTTTCTTGCTAGTGCTACCGAAGAAGCCACGGCACGCACCGCACCCTTCGTTTTCGTCTTGAAAAACAGATTCCCACCCTACATCAGCTTGCAGATGTAGGGTTACAACCACCTCACGATGTCTCAGCTGATTGCTAATTTCAGCTGCAGAGGAATAGTTAATCCATTATCGTGTTCTTTCGTCGATGAAGATGTAAAGCCAATTAATGCTGATGTACTGATCACACAAGAGTAATTGCCTTCCGACCACTAAGTTCTTTAGATAGCGCTATTGTCGCTACTCCTTCCACCATACTTTTCACATCCACACTTCATCAGGACTTGCGCTGGCCTTTCATACTCTCACGGATCACGTTATCTCTGATGTCAACGAAATCGATAACGCACATGGTCTTTAATATTTCCAATTGGAGATTTTCAGTGACCAATTCCATAATTTCAATAACATGTTCCTCCCACCCATAACGAAGCACGCAAACTTCTTGCGCAACTCGCATCCGATCTTCGGGCAGTTCCGTCTTCTGAAGTTTTAAATATATGTGGCGACTTCAATTGCACGATCGATCCTACCCTGGACCGTGTTACTTCCCGATAATAACGTCATACTATTGTGGCAGCTTTTTCACTTCTGACACAAGTTTACTTGGCACTCCAATGTCCGCAGGTCTCACGCAACCGCCAGATTTTATATCACTTGATCTTTACAACCAAGAATACACTCCATTTCTTATCACCCAAGAGTATTTTCTCCAACCACCATATAGTATCGCTTGCTCTTCAGTTGTTGCCACTTCCCACAGCTCCGCTTAAAATATTGACGCTGAACGACTATTTAAATGATCCACAATTTCAAGCTTGTGTTCTCTCTCAATTATTTGATGCCACAACCAAACTCGCATCCATTTCTGATCCCGTTCAACTTTGGTTGGGCCGCCCCAGTGGTCTATGCTATGGCTTATGACCATTCGTCCAAAAGGGGTCCGGGTCCCGGTGAGGCATGGATGTTGTGTTTGTCTTACGGCACTGGCTCTCTCCCTTCCCTGGAGTCAGTGACCCTAAATTAGGAACGGGCGACTGCTTATAGCCCATTGAGTTGCTCACGGTGGTCGTTAAACCTCCAATTAACACACACACACAAAAAAAAAAACTTTGGTTGGATACAAAGATTCAAATAATTGCATTCGCTAAAAGCTTCTCGTTCACTTTCAATATTCAAAGCTTCATGAAAATTACTTCCCTCCGACAGTTGCTCAACGCTCTTCCTTCAACTTTTGATCAGCATGTATTCTTGCTGAGCTCAGACTACTGGTTAAATAGAGTGCAAGTGCTACTCTGGATAGACTTAAATTTCAGCGTCTCGATCCTCAAGATAACCCTACTACTCTCCTGCAACATCTCCAAAAGCGACGCCGGATGACACACTTACTACCAACCCCGACCGAATTTGTGACCTTGTTTGTACTCAATTAACACGCCGTTTTCAACCTTCTATTGCTGCCCACGATGAGAGTACCAATTCTACAAAACCTACCTCAACCAACTAACAGTCAGAAAGAATCTCTCATCGTTCCGATCAGACCTGAGAAAATCCGCACAGCGTTCAACAAATTGAATCATCATTCTGCTCCGGAAGCGGATGGTCTCCCTATAAGATTCTTTCAAACCTTTTTTTTCATGAACTCCTTATTGCTAATTTCAGCTGCAGAGGATTAGTTTACTTCAACTCTTTGATTTCTTCTCTTTCTATTTCCCCAGACTTTACTGCCGCTACATCAGTCTTCTCCCAAAATCCAGCAACCTTCTGTTTTTCAATAACCGACGACCCACCAGCTTATTAAACATAGATTAGCTCTTTACTAGATCTTCTCTCTTAGACTTAACTCTGTTCTTCAGCACTTAATTCACCCCGACCTAGCCGATTGATCACTCATAATTTTCATACCATTCCTAACATTTCTTTCCTGGCACATCGTAATTCCGAACCCTTTGCTATCTTTAACATGGATCAGTGTCGGGCTTTTGACTCTGTTAATCACTCGTACCTCTCTGTTGTTCACCATTTCGGCCCCCGTCTTCTATCACACTATTCCTAATCACTATCTTGGCGCTATTCTTCGAATCCTTACTAATTATTTCTAACTGCTGCTATTCCTTTTAACAACGGTATCAGTCAGGCTGTCCCCTGTCGTGCCAGCTTTTCTCTCTCGTCTTCGGACAATTACTAATCCAACTAAGACTCGGACTGAGTCACGATGCACACGCCATCATGCCTCAGTTCTGTGTTATGCCGACGATCTTACTATGATCATCAGAAATGATTCCGCTTTTGATATTGTACACTCCATGTGCCAAGAATACACAGATGTCTCTGCCTTATCTATCAACACAGCTAAAAGTCCAGGACTTTGGACTGGAGCATGAGCATCCCACGCTGATCAACCTTTGTCAGCCCGCTGGTCGCAAACGCACCAAAAGATCCTCTGTGTTATTATCGGCAAACCATTTTCTGTAGCATATTCTACATGGCCTCTTCTTCAGCGTATCCACAACTTCATGCCCCTTCTGCTCTATTTAAAAACGCACACCACCTTTAGCCGATCTCGTCAACACTCCGCTTCTACTCCAATACTCCAATCCTGGCCAATATTCTGGCTAAATATTTCTTCGATCAGGTCACCAAAGCGTTTGTTAGTTTTATTTTGTATAATAATATAATGAGCACTGTGAAAAAAAAACCCAGAAGCAATGAAATGCACCAGAGACTGAGAGAAAAGGGTTAATCTCGTTTTTAAAGGAAAAAGAGTAACACAAACTAAGGACTTCATTTACCTAAGTAGTCTTTTTTACATTCAATGGAAAAGATGTGAGAACTATACTTCGATTCACCCTAAGATGACCCTGCAGTTTAACATACTCTCTCGTTTTTGCACTCATTCTCTTGCCTACGCACTCACTGAGCCTTTGGGGACAGCCGAGAGTTATGTTCATCCGTGTCACTCCCCACTGTGTCTACTGTTAGCAGCTGTCAATCACTTCCCCATCAACTCATTGGCATCCTTGTCTCCCAAACACTGCATATCTACGTATGCATGTGTTAGGTCTAATTTTAAAAATTAATTTCTAAAAATAGAGCATTTTTAGATTTGTCTAAAATAATTATATATACTTATAAGCAAACAGTTAGGACAATATAAAGTATGATTCTGGGCAATAAATGAGTTGGTTTTCACGGAAAATGTTCGAAACTACTTTTAGTCGCGGCGATAGGTGTACCTTCCCCTTCAGTGTCTTCTTTGGGTGAATGGAAGCATAGGATAGCACAAGCAAATAATGCTTTCAATAAGAAAAGAGGGCTATTAACATCTAAGTCCATCTCTCTGGTAACAAAGAAAAGTTTTATAAAAAACTTTTATATGGAATGTAGCACTTTATGCATCTGAAACTTGGACACTGCAAAAAAGAGACAGGGCAAAGTTACAATCATTTGAAATGTGGTGCTGCCGACGTATGATGAAAATTGCTTAGACAGAAAAAATGATAAATGTGGAAGTGTTAAAAACAAGTTCAGGAAAAACGAGAAATATTAAGAACTATAGAAAGAAGAGACAGAATGATATGCCACCTCATAAAACACTTGGAGTGGTGTGCCAACTTGATTGAAGGTAGAATGGAAGGAAAAGCTGGAAGACGACGCCTGAGATCAAATAACAAGAGAAAGACCCTACTGGAACATAAAGCTTATGCCTCAGGAAAGAATTCCTTTGTGGATGACCAATGCTACCCACCAACCTTAGGAGTGAGAAGAGAAGGAAGGGGGACACCCAAGAATTCAATATACGAGTCAAATAACAAGAGGAAAACCCTACCGGAACATCAAGCTTATGGCTCAGGAAAGAATTCCTTTGTGGATGATGACCAATGCTGCCCACCAACCTTAAGGTTTAGGAGAGGAGGAGTAGGAAGAAACACTGGATTAATGCAGTCTTTTTTTCTTCCTCACGCTTGTAGAGGCCTCAACCTTCCCAACGACTTCTGAAATAACGTCCCTACCGACTCGCTCTCTTTCTCCACCAGTCCCCCTTCTATCGGAACAGACATTCTCAACTATCTCATCTCACATTCCTTCTATTTATTAAAATGGACACTTGCACACTTATTCCCCTCAATGTTCTTAATCTCTACTGTGAAGTGCTCACACTTTAGGAAGTTTTTGTCCCAGTCAGTGTCACTCCCACTAATGATATACTCGAAGAATCCCCTTTTTTTCCCTCCGCACTTGAAACCCGACCTCATACCAACTTTCACTACCCCTCCTGGCTCGCCAACGGAGTGATGAAAGTTTGCAACTTTTAATCCCGATCCAACGTGGAAATACATTCCCAAAATTTCACCTTCACTTCAACAAACACTCTTACACTAATCCAGCGTTTGACCCGCTGATTCTTTTCAACCCTGGTGAACAGAACTGACCTTATACATCGACCATCGGCACTCAGCTTCTTCTATTCTGAGGACAAATAAGAAGAAACAAATTCGTATTTTATCAACTTCGTTTCTTCACTTTTATTTTCTGTCGTACTTCATTTTTTTTTCTGTGCTATTAAATTTGTGTTCCTCGAAATTTGCAAGGAGGGACGTTTGACAGCACACCAGAAAGATTAAGCACGCCTGCGAAGTAAGGCTTATTCCATATACCATCTTTTTTAGTGTCAAATAATACAATGCCACTGACTTAGAACTAAAGTTATATGTGTGCACCAGAAGAAAAGACATAGGACAATTTTAATTGTCTAACACGATTAAAAGCATTTAATTGTTTTGCATATCGAATTAAGGTTAGACTTCATCAACAAATGAACCAAGTTCCATAAAAGTGAAACAGCCCATTACCATTACAAAGTCGGCACCAAACTTGAAAAAAAGAGTGATTGAACCGAACTCCTGCAACAGTCAAATTTTTTTTCATTGGAGGTTTAACTACCACTGTGAGCAACTCAATAGGCTTTTAGCAGTCGCCAGTCTCTAATCTAGAGCCATTGGTTGCAAGGATGGGAGAGAACCATTGCCGGAAGACATCTATGCCCCACGGGTTTCGAACCCAGACCCATCTCGAACGAATGGTTATAACCCAATGCTTAGACCACTGCGCCACCGGGGCTGTATCGCCAGACTTGACATAGCAGCAAAACCGCTGAATGCGTGATTCACCGCTACTTAAAACACCATTTCAGCGCTCTGCAATTGATGAACAGCGGGAATGCCACTCAAGAGACTAACAAAAAAAAAACCTAAACTTTTTAACCCGGTAAAAAATCGGATTGATTGTTGGAGGTTTAAAGGCCACAGTGAGCAACTCAATGGGCTATAAGCAGTCGCTCGTCCCTAATTTAGGGTCACTGGTTCCCTTAAGATTGAGTCTTGTTTAATTGATATTTTCATCTATTATTTGCAAGATCAATTACTATATTTTCATCTATGTAATGTTTTCAAGATTCCACCGTGGTACTACCCCATGTTACCATGAAGGTGCAGCGTTTCTGGCGAATTTTTACCCGCTCCCCACTTTTTTTTATCGCTACGGCATATATGCCAGTGCAGCTTATTTACCCCTGAAATTACCGTACTATAACTTGTTCTGCCTTAACCAGTTTCGGTTATATAACATAGTGCATTTTTATTGAGTCTCATGACTAAATGTAAGAAATTTTTTTTTTTTTTTTTTTGAAGGTTTAACCACCACCATGAGCAACTCAATGGCCTATAAGCAGTCGCCCGTCCCTAATTTAAGGTCACTGGTTCCAGGGAAGGGAGAGAACCAGTGCCATCCATGCCTCACCGCGATTCGAACCCGGACCCTTCTCGGACGAATGGTCATGAGCCAGCGCTTAGACCACTGTGCCACCAGGGCGGCAAAAGTAATTATTAAGTTGTATAATAATTTGTCCATTTAGAGTAAACAGAATCTTCTAAGAAAAGCAGAAAACACACAATTTGCATCAAAATTTGATGACAATTTCAAATTTTGAGTTTCTAAATGTGTTTTAATGTTATTAATCTGAATGAATTTTTGATAAGACTTTTTTCACCATTTCCTTCATCCATACTTATCTATGGCATGTTCTCTTTCAGCTCCATACACACATCCCACATTTAGGGGTTTTACATTTCATCAAGAGTGAGAAGGCTCCACAAGCAAATTTAACTGGGTAGCATGTTCTGGTGAAAAAAATACAGACTCATAGTTCTAAAATAAACACACAAAGAAGTCAACGTGACTTGATTTTAAGATATATATTTCTGTGCAGTAACAATGAAAAATACTCTATTGTCACAGCTTTCAATACACAAAAATCAGAAATCTATCATACAGAGCTGCAATAAAAGGTAGTCATATATTCAAAAATATTAATAATGAATACATAAGTTGTTTATAAGATTCCTCTCAAAATTCACAGTTATCTGCATTTGGACACTGTCTATACACATATATACATCATTTCATATTAGAAAAATGCAATCAATATTCTCATAATTATCTGTCTTAAGTCCTCACACAGCTATTCTGAAAATTTTTCAAGACAGGGCCACTCAATAACCTGAAAGCAACACTTATTCTGTGTTTTTAGATCGTTGAGTATGATCTATAACTAACTGCATATACCAGCTTATTTCTTCAGCTGAAGAGCACACAAAACTGAACCACGTGCACACAATCACTAAATCCATCCAAATAAATAGCATGCACATAATACACACACACACAAACTAGACAATCATTTTAGTGGCCTCATTAGGAAATGTCATGAGTCCCCCCCTCTCTCTCTCTCTCTCTCTCTCTCTCTCTCTCTCTCCATAGCTGGGATTTGCATAATTTAACAGTTGAGTTTACATAAATGCATGTATTGCATTTCAGGAAATTTGGAAGATACACCACCCATTGCAAAGAAACACTTTTTTCCCCTCCCGCAGATTTTAACGAACAGAAGATTTGACCTACTTATATTTCATAATTTTCAAAGCAACACTTATTTTACCAAAGGAAAAAAAGTTACTAAGGGGATTTTTTCAAAACACTGAATTCAAAGACCAAAACCTGATTTTTTTTTTTTTTTTTTTTTTTTAATAAACAGATTTCGGCAAAAAATACGATGCAAAATATTCGAAGCTGCTTTTCCACTCCCCAAGTTCTGACATACATGTTTCAAAGATGGCATGAAAGTACGCAAAGATGTCTTTAGTGTGTCTTATGGCTTGTACTGAATTCCACACGGGGGGGGGTAAATATATACACAAACATGCAACTACTCATGTTTTACATACTACTCTCCCCAGTTAAGCCTTGAATTGTTTAAACCTGACCGCTATATTAATACACAAGTTCTTCATAAACTGGTTAAACATTGTATACTGAGTCACCAGAATGAATGGACAATCCTCATGCACTTCTGAGCCTTAGCAAAATAATACCAATATGTGGTGTTAAACACAACCAAATTACAAGCCTAAGATCTGTCTATTAGTGGCTGAAGTGGGCAAACAGAAAATTGAAATTAATGGCCAGAATTTTGTGCAATGGAGGAAATAGGTGGTGGGAGGGGAGCACTAGGATCACAAGCAAACAGAAATCAAGCTGTTATTCTAAAGTAGCATTGACAATGATAAGACAAACTATAATGACTACAAAATAAGCTTCCCTATACTAAATCTTTGGGTAGATAAAAGTTTCCAACTGTGATGGTGATCAACCACAAGACTTGTCATTTCATAATAAATGCATTATGGAATTATTTAAAATACATACAAAATATTTTTTCTATTGCAGATTACAATTTCATTTTGTAAATCAAAATCCTTTGTCATAAAAAGAAATGAGGCTTTGTTTATATCCTACAACTGAATTGAATTGACTGTACTTTCATTTTTCGAATGATCACACCGAGAATTTTATCTAGAGATAACAGTTCTTTCAATTAGTACAGCATAACTCAGGACATTAAAATGAGCAAATACATAAAAAATAAGAAAAGGCAACTCTTTGGGGATGGGGGTTCAATGATCACATAGGACTATAAGCCATCACCTGTACTTTGAGGGCCATAGGTTCCAGGGAGGAGACAACACCATCAGACAAACACAAAACCCATGCCTCATCTTTGACGATTTTTTTTTATTCCAATTACACAGATGATACTCAAAGTAACCCAAGAAAAAGTCTTAACAGTGAATTTTCACAAGAATGAAATTACTTCACAGCTAATTTTTTTTTTTTTTGTTCTTTTATAAATGGTTTGCCTAAAAACGTTATTTTGGAATGTTTGAAAAAAGATATGTCAGGGGTTTTTTTTTTTTTTTCTTTTCAGATTACTGCTCTTCTGATTGAAACTGAACTGTATTGTTTGTTCATAACTGAAGAAATGTTTCAAAGTGGTATTAAAAAAACAACACAGAGATGAGATACACATAATGTGGCATTATTGAAGCTACAAAATTTCATGTACCTCATATGAAAAATTTACATATTTTGTTTATATAATGCTCCATGTGCAGTGGTTACTAAAAAATACACTGTACAAATTATTTTGAAAATCAGATTCATCTACAACATTGTTAATGATAATTGCAATTGATATAATGAGCTCAATGACTGATACTCTCATTATGCAAGAACATACATTCAGTATATTTACAACCCTTTAGGTCAGTCAAAAGTACCTAATTCTTCACTACATTTACTTGAAGTATGTTTTACCTTTGAGTCAACCACTCCCTTAGTAACGAAAATGAAATTTAAATATTATGACCAAATAATTATAATCCTCACTCTTTACACTTAGTTAAAAACATTAAGTTACACACACCATAATCCTCACTCTTTACACTTAGTTAAAAACATTAAGTTAAAGTATTAAGTAATTAAAAAGAATAATTCATATTGTGATACTCCCTGTTGTGAATTTTATTCCACAAATTATTCCTTTGTTCCTAAGGGAGTGGTTGACTCAAAGGTAAAATGTATTTAAATATGTTAAGATGTAGGTGAGTACTTCTTGACTCATCTAAGGGTAGTAAATATTATTAATGATGTACAGTGAGTATGTGATTTACAGAGAACCTACTCTCTGTAAATCACATACTCACTGATTTACAAACTTAGTATTGCACAGCATGGGCAAGATCCAGTTTAAAATATTTGATAAAAAGGTCAGGATACTAAAAATAAGTACCACAAATGTCCGTGTATAAGACGAGCACCTCTACTTCAAGAGCTAAACATTTGTGAAAAGCCTTGACCCGCATGTAAGCCAACCTTAAATTTTAAGATTTTGGAAAATATACAGTCAATTCTGCTTATAGTGAACCTCTGAGGACTTGCATATTTCTTTCACTATGTCCGAAGTTCACTAAAACCGAAGTGTCTTCCCTCCACCCGAATTGAGTGGAATGGTGAGCAAGAAAATAAAATATGTACATATGTATCTAAAAAATAATACTTTTATGTACATAGTGTGTATTCATTAAATTAAGTAAACAAAATTAATTTTACATTACCTTGATTAACATGAGAATAGTCTTACTGCAAACAGATTTAATAAATATTTTCTCCATGTCCTTTTCTAGAGTCTGTGCTTTTGCTACACTCAATTCTACATTTTCTACACAGTCCAGGAAATTTAGCACAGTCCTGACACACTCCAACATATCTTTCACTGTTGGAACAAGTTCTTCATTATCGTCCTCGTCATCTTCAGCCCGTTTTCTTCCGTACTGGAATCGTCTTTCGCAGTCTCAACAATAGCTTCACCTGACAGGATTTCATTCGTTATAGCTTCACAGTCAGCATCGATAAAATCTTCAGTGGAATTTGCACCGATGTGCTGAAGCAGGTCCTTGAGAAACCCATCATCCTCTTCTTCGAATGCCACAAGTCCAGTAGCCAAACCAGACCTCCGGAAACAGTTCTGTATAGTGACAGTTGACACACTCCTCCACGCTTTGTTTCGGAAACGTACAGCATACAGAACATTATTGATGTGTTCTGCTTTGATTCCAAGGCTTGGGTTAAATGAAACATTACTTTCCTTCTGTAATGGGTCTTAAAGCTGTGAATCACACCTTGATCCATGTATTGGAGGACTAATGTGGTGTTGGCAGGCAGGAACACCAGCTTGATGTTGCTGAGGTTTTTAATCCTACCTTTGTCCTTCAATGCACTTAAGGAATAGTGCATTGAAGGACAAAGGTAAACTTGAAAGAATGTGTTGAGAACAATATTGTTCTCAACACATTCTTTCAAGTTTTTACAAGAAGGTTTCTTTTGAAATAAGTTACAATTTCATGTTACAAGTACATTCTTTTCTTTGAAGTTTTATATTTTAGGTTCACTATGACCAAAGTTGAGGGTTCACTATAAACAAAAATTTTAATGTACATTTCCAATGTTGCGGGTCAGGACCAATGATTTAGGTTCACTATAACCAAATGTTCACTATATCCAGAGTTGACTGTATTTATTGAAATGAACTATGGAAATTTCCAGCATTTTCTTCGGTAAAAACCTTTAAAGTATGATTCGCTGTCAGAGTTTCCAGATAACTCCAATCACGTCCATTGTGTTACATTCATTTTTGAGATTATTTATTGCCATTTCTGGTGAAATTGCATCCCACAATTCTTTCACCTAAGAAGCAACTCGCCCGTGTCAACCTTCTCTCAAGTTACACCCTTTCGTTAAGCACCATGTCTTTGTTATTCAACATCGTGGATGGCTTTCGCTAATGCAGAGCATAAACACATAGGCCTCCACTTGCCACAAAAACTCGGGAGAAAAGAGATACCCAGACCTGCCAACTTTCAAGAATTGAAATCCGTAAAAAAAAAAAAAAAAAAAAAAAAAAAAAAAGGTTCGCTGAATGTTTAATCAATATGTTAGATGACTAATCTAGCGATAAAATGTATCCCACCATATTGACTAAAAACCAATTCATTATGCGAATATATCTATTTCACATATGCTGCACAAGTTACAAGTAGGATGGGATGTCTGGCATTATTTCATGCTTATAATGATTAAAATGCAATGGATACATAATTAAGCCATTGAAATATAATCATTGGACTACATATACAGAAAAATCAATTCACTTGTAACTGCAAAATTGTATTTATAAATGATATATTGCAGTGCCATTTTACTTTCAGTTACCAGTGGCTTTGAACTCAAATTTTTGTGTCAGTGTGATAAAATACCTTTAAAGAAAACCAATCTCTCTCTCCCCCTGGTTTGTTCTCTATCTGTTTCTGTATCTCTCTGTCTTTCACTCTCCCTCACTCTCCTTGCAGTTGTTACCAATCTTAATCCTAAAGTTTATTACAGTTTTTTTTTTCCCCCAGATTGGTTGAGATCACACAGTTGGGGAAGAAGAAATGAATGAAATTTTAATCAGGGAAATCAGAAATGGGTATGGCAGTTTTTTGGGCTAATCATTCTCTCTTCAGAAATTTTTTTAGGTAATATACATAAATATATACTGTATATATGGTACTAATCTATTTTAGGAAAAAAAAAATCCGTAAAATATGTCGCTCCATAAAATAACTAACACAAGTACAGGTTTCGTAAATTTTATGGGTAAACAGTAAAACGTGGCAGGTATGGATACCTGATCGGCTCTGGCCCGCCCCACCAGGTGTCAGCAGTGTCGCACAATTGCACACAGGAAGTAATGAGGTATTCCATATCGGAAGCAAAAATTTCAGGGTCGCAATTTGAAACGGGATTAGGTTTTTCACTTTTCACATTAGTGGCTCCTATTCAAGTAGGAAGCCTACTCTGTGTGGAAAAATATTCCTTTTTTTTTTTTTTTCCTTTTTCAGAAGTTCAGAAAACTATCGCATGGAGAGCCATGGTCTAAAGCATAAACAAATCGGTCAATAAATTCTGTGGGAGAAGTCAAGCCCTAATTTTTAGTGACCTGTGCATAAGCCGACCCCCTACCCGCCCAAAACTTTGAAAGCACAATTTTTTCCAAAAACTTCTGGCTTATACACGAGTATACACGATATATTTTTTTACCACTGTTTTTTTAGATCAGCACCATGACTGAATGGAAAGAAGAAAACTGTTGTGGCCACTGCAAAACATGGCTGCCAAATCTAAACTAACACAACAGGAAAAAGCATAACCTATTTTAATTTACTAAGCAGCTGTACTTCAGATGACGTCACATATTCTCACTACTTATTTTCAATCTATTCTGAAATAAAATCAGCATCTTTTTAAATTACACACTAAAGCCCACTACCTGTAGCTTGGTGCAATAATGTAGACAAATTCAATTTATCACTTTCGCACTAACATACTATATATAATCATAATGGGAAGCAAACCACACCTTTCTTTGTAACTTGTGCTGTTACAAGACATTAACTACAACAAGCAACCTAACAAGACACAAAAACCCAGCTACACACTTCTGCTGCAGTTACTCGGATTCTGAAATCGAACATGAAGATATAACACACAAATTTCGTTCACTCAACATCAACACATGCCAGTATTTACAATTAAGAGAGGCTGAAGGCAGTATCCTTATCCTCGAACAATGCTATGTACAAAGGCACAACTTCAACATACAGTGACTTGAGTTAGATCAAAGTGCTTACTTATGATGGCATATAAAGATATTTGTGTTACTACAAGTAGCAATGGTTAAAATTATTTACAAAATTTAAAGATATTGCTTGCTATAACAGCCTTTCACGAGAATTTTTTTCAACTAAAAAAAATCATGTTACTATATCCATCTGTATGTGAAAGTTTGAATGATAAATAAACCACATTATAATCACATGAGAAAGTACACTCACTGACAATGAAATCTGCGCACCTAGAAGAAAACATGCCACAACTGCGAAACTTTGTAAATAACTAGAGTGCATGCTGGTACGCAAATGATCAACGTTTGGTGCGAGTGTGCATGACCGCACAATCTGTGGTGACGCTGCAAGCACAAACCAGCAGCCTTATGAACTGGCACGTAGTCGATGCCCTATGAAAGTGAAAAATACCGGCCGATGCAAGCAAGAGTACAGAGTGACGAGAACGCCGGGTAGATACCAGAGACGTCGATTCACGCAACTTGTGGACTTTGAGAGAGACCTGATCTGGCCGAAAACCGCAGCGTGGTCGTGGCACCGTATAGTCCACCACATGGATCGTTCTGACCATACCATCCACCTGTGTTGGGAGCAGTGGACATGTGACTATACTGCCACACGGCAGAGCAGCTCCGGAGGGACCAGGAGGACCACTGGTAGAGACGATTGGCGGATCGTGCGCCAGGCACGAACAGATCCCAAGGGGACCCGGTCCACTATATAGGCAGATGTAGCGGCTCCTGTGTGCCCACGAACCATTTCCCGACGTCTTTCGGAAGCGAATCTGTGATCCCAGCGCCCCTTACACGTGCTGCCATTAACACCAGAACATCGCTGGCTCTGTGTGCAGTGGTGCCAGGCCAGAGCGATGTGGAACGCCACAGACTGGCGACGCATGGTGTTTAGCGATGAATGCCACTTTGTTTTCGGGACTGATGATCATCGTGTTCCGGTGTGGAGGTCCCCGGGTCAATGGCACAATCCCAATCTTGCTATAAAGTGCCACACCTCCCCCACTGCAGGCATTATGGTCTGGGGAGCCATTGCCTACAATAGCCGATCAGCTCTAGTAGTGGTACGTGGATCATTGACAGGCCGGCAGTATTTGGATGAGATCCTACAGCCCCATGTTCTCCCATCCCTGGCCGGGATTCCAGGTGCGCCATACCAGCAGGACAATGCCTGTCTGCACATGACTTAGGCTGCCCAGGATTGCCTGCATCGTGTCCAGGCACTTCCATGGCCTGCCTGCTCTCTAGACGTTCGCTATCGAGCATGTGTGGGATTTGTTCAAACGCTGGATGCTGCCGTGCCGCACTATCCGGGATTTGGAGCACACGTTCCAACACATGTGGGCCAGTCCGCTGCAGGACAACATCAGGAATCTGTTCGCCTGCATGCCGGACCATACTGCAGCATGTATCTCCACACAAGGCGGTGCGACGCGCTATTGAAGATGACCGGATTGCGAGCCACAGATCCCTCTGCAATTGTCCTGCAGCTCTGTTTTTGCCATCATGTGTATCGTTCATCTGTATCATTACGTCCATAAAATTTCAGTTCAATCCGATGCTTTTTTCTTAGTGCGCAAATTTCATTGTCCGTGAGTATTATAAGCATTTTGCCAGCAAAACATGATATAATTTTTCTTTGCATGTTTTGATGAGACTAGATAGTATTTCATAAGATGAACATGATTTATCGCACACATTCTAAATTGGTACACATGTAGTGTCCCACACTGACAGGGGTTAAATAATTTTGTATTCAGTTTTACTTCAAAATAGTGTTTTTTACATGTATCTGATATGTTACAAATGTTTTAGCAAATTACATAAACACTTTCTTATTACCTCTAAAATACCAATCTGAACTACAACACTTGACATTCGGCATGCACAGATGATAATGAAAACAATGGTACGCAAAGTCGATCATTGGAAGGAAAACTATTTTCCTACATATTCCAATGTATTACTAAAGCCATGGCAATTTCTAGTGACTAATTATTGTAAAATTTAAATTCAATTGTACCGGAATTACTAAGATGAAACTTTTTTTCCCTGTTGCCAAATTTTCACAAAGCACACTAACTCAAGAGAGTAGGTGTTGCCAACAGGAATTGACACAGGCGAGGACTGGGGTGCCAGGATACTGGGACAAATCTCAGTGAGCCACCATATTCTGGACCGGTAGACCTTATGCTAACTCAAGGGGGGGGGGGGCATTACAGGCATGCAAAAGTTTCCATCGCCTCGGCTAGCGGGCACTGTAGGGTTCTAACCGACCAGCGATCCATGCTGCCAGTTCGAACATGATGCCAGGCATGGCAGTCGATAAAGTTAACTTGCAGCACCATTTGTTATTCATGTTTAATTTAGGGAAAAGTGCAAGTGAAGCATATGGTTCAATATGTCAGGTGTATGGCGAAACGGTTACGGGTGAGCAGTCGTGTTGAGAATGGTTTGCCAGGTTTAAGAAAGGTGATCTAAGCTTGGAAGACAAGCCACGTGAACGTAGATCACAGGAACTTGCAGATAAGGAGTTGGAACTGTTGTTGCAAGAGGATGCCACACAATCGATCACACAACTGGCAAAACGTTTGAAAGTGGCTCAATCGACGGTGGTACAGCGTCTACAGGCTTTGAGGGAGATCCAGAAGATTTGCAAGTTGGTTCTGCACACTTTAATGGAGCGTAATATTGGTCAATGATTGGGCATCTGTGTGTCCTTGCTCCAGAGGTTTCAAGGAAAGAATTTCTTGTGGAAGGCTGTCACCGGGGATGAAAATGGGTCAATTGCAACAACCCCCACATGCAAGTGATCCCGAGTCTACCCAGGCCAGCCATCAACATCCACTGCAAAACAGGATATCCATGGGGAAACGGTGCTATTGTGCGTGTGGTGGGATATGCACAGAGTGCTGTACTTTGAACTGTTGAAACTGGGCGAAAAAAATCACTGCACAACAGTATAGCGATCAGTTGATGAAACTGAATGCCGCAATCGAGCAAAAACGCTCATGGACAGGTAAAGGACGCTGCCCAGTCATCATATTACACAATAATGCCAGACCACATGCGGGTGCCACCACGAAATCAACCCTTGAACAGTTATTCTGGGAGGTTTTACCTCACCTGGCTTACTACCCGGACATTGCCCCCTCAGACTTATCTGTTTCGCCCTCTGCAACATGCCCTAGCCCAACAGCGGTTCCCCACAGTTCCAGAGGTGGGAAATTTCGTCACTGCATTCTTCAGCTCAAAATCAGAGTCCTTCTATCACAGGGCATTCATTTGTTACCTGAAAACTGGTAAAGGGTCAATGATGCCAATATATTGTTGAATAAATGTGTACTGGTTTCCTGATTGTTCTTGTCTCTTTTCTCCTTAAAATGGCAGAAACTTTTGCATACCCTTAATATGTACTCTTGTACTTACATAATATATATATTTCTAGTTTTTATAAAAAAATTATCCTAAACAAGAAAACCTAGTTATGCTAATATTGCAAAGTTTTCCACTTTGACTGCTCAAAAAAACCCCCAAAAAAACTATGCAACAAATGTTCAGTAGAGCCAAACAATGTTTTTGATATACCCCCCCCCTCTCCATTTTCAAATCTAAGCCCACCCCTTTGGGCTGAAATACTCTACCTCAGTCCACTTTTGCTAATGGCAGTTGCACATATATAATCAATACAATCTAATCAAATATGCAATCCATAGTCTGGGATAGGAACTCAAAATTCATTGTGTATGTAAATTCATTGAGGTTCACCTAATTCATTGGGCTGCTGGTTGCAAGTTTATTTATTTATTATTATTTTTTTGAATGAGATTAGCATCTGATTTACAAATTTTTGGGCCTTAAAGTTACAGGAATTCTTGAACAGCAGTTTTGGGAAGTCTATTACAGTTACAGCAAAAGTACTTCTTCCATTTGAAAGTAATTAAATAAAAATTAATTTCTGTATTCCGTAATTTCTCACCTGCTAAAGTTGGACTGAAATTCTTGAAATTCTGGACATTCAGTTTTTAAACTGATTTTTTTCATAATTATTTCATTAATAAGTCTTACAAAAGAAATTAATTTTTGCCAATTTGGATTTCTGTTCTCACTAAAAGTGAAGAAACTAGTATTACTAATTCTAAGTACAGTTATCGCAATGAAACTCATAAGAGAATGGAATAAAGTTTTCACCAGTCTCTCAGAGAATGTGCCTTTTCTGTTGCTTATTAGCAGTGGAAGTAATTTTGTTTTTACATTAAATTCCACTAGAATTCTGCAGTCCAGAAAAATGGGTAAAATATTAATTATTGCCTCAATAGAAAAAAACAAAACTGGAATGATTCCCAGACTTGTGTTGAAAAGAAGTTTAAACAGTAATCAGTGGATGCTGACATACTACTATTTTTAAGGGATGGAATACCTTGATAATTTATTTATCCCAAAAGTGGGCCACACAATGCAGCTTCCAGGGCTGCTTATGGATCTCCAGTCCACCACTGACTTCACAGATGCTTTCAGAACACTGACATTTAATTGGGGGACCACAAAAATTCCACCACAACAACAGCACTTTGCAACAAGTTAGTAAAATCACGCAATGCATTGATTATGATACGCTTTCCAACATACCAGAAATCATTACTCAAGCTATTTATTACTCAAGTTATGAGGATAATGGCTGTGGAACAAATCTCGCACCTGTGATCTGACCTTAGACCACATTTTGATGACAGTGCAATGGAATGGATCAGGCTCCTATGTCCTGAACTTTGACCCCATTTCGCCCATTTTCAATAGGTTTTGTCCCCAGGTGGGCCCCTACCACATACTAAAATTTCATCGAAATCGAACCATTTTTACACGAGTTATGGCGCACAAAGGCAATGGAATGGATTCCTCTTTTATGTCTTAACCTTTGACCCCATTTCCAATACGGTTCGTCTCCAGGTGGTCTCCTACCACATACTAAAATTTCAACGAAATTGAACCATTTTTACGCGAGTTATTGTGCCGACGAACAGACAGACTGACAAAGCTAGAGCATATATGCTTCTTCAACCTGCGGTTGGAAAGCGTGAAAAAGCAAGTTAGAAGGTGCAGAAATTGAAGAAAGAGCCACAATTAATGAATAGAAATGCAGGGCATTACCTCACAAGTGGCTACACCTGATCTCTTGAGCCAGTCCTGATGATAGGAGGTGTGCACCCTGAAAATATGACAACTGAAAAAATAAGTTTCATCCAGGTAAACCCCATAAAACTAAATATAAATTTCTACACATTACTTTGATGGATATTGGTCATGCTTCAAAATGTTTTATATATTTCAATCATGTATAACCAAAATGTATTTGCATTTCAAAACACATAGGATTTTTTGTTGGGATGCAGTAAAGACTGACATCTGAAAAACATTAAAGTAATACTGTTGTACATTTATGCATAAAAATGAAGTCAGTGAGATCTAACAATAGGAAAAACAAGATGCTTCACACACCAGACAATTCTAATAGGAAAAATAAATCTGCCGTGAGTTTAACAATACAGATAAACTCTTAAATGTATCACCCATGCTTCAGAAATTTTATTTACTCATATCCAAGAGCAGAATAATGGCACAGCACAAGGACACTGTGTGTGTGTGTGCTGCACTCACATTTGTGAGGATAAACACCTATGAAACACAAGAAATCTACAAATGATGAAAAAAGCCCCTGCTTTTCATTTTGTAAATTAAAAAGTTTGTTTGTTTTTCAAACCTGTCTTCACAAGAATTTTGCGATACTATTATGCAAATACAAATGCCATATGCAGGCTTACTTAGCAGAAAAAATGACATTTTAGCTGATGTCAGATCATGAGCATTTGGTGTCAATGTTACTGAAGATATTTAAACTTCAATAAGTTATGTCATGCTTTTTATTTATCCTACATGGGCTATACAAGGCATGTGTAAATTATGCTGACATAAGAGCTTAAATAACAAAACAGAAAAAATTGACATAATAATAAGGGAAAACTGTTAAAACAAATGCACTGTGGATCTGAAGAAACATGATGTATACATTATTTTTGCACCTGGCTATTAAAACAAATAAGATGGAAACTATATAGATTAAGATAATACAACGTAGTTATCACAAATGTTTATTTTGTTGGTCGCAAACAACCAAGAATTCACAGCTTGGAAGTTCTGGAGTGACTGAATGCAAGCAGGAATATTTAAAAACGTACATAAAGTTTAACTTGTAACAACATTGTGACCTTAAAAATTGTTCAGAATGTTACAGAAATAATCTACTTCTAGTCAAGAAAATAACTAAGAACTTAATAGGTGACACTTGAATAAAACACATCCCCCCTCCCAAGAAAAATGTAGAGTTCAGAAAAATTACCCAACTTTAAATTTTATTATTGGCGTCTAAAATAAGCATAATACTAAGCAGTTTATTTCATGAAAATCTGCTGCATTTGTTATTTTGAAAATGTACAGATTATTCTGCTCTACTAGTTTTATTTTACCATCTCCTCATCATTGGGCGATATTGCTTGTCTTAGCATAGCATATTACATGTATGTGAGACTGGTGCAGACCCCCCCCCCAAATCAAATTCTTAACTGGGTAAAAACTCAAAACACGCAGCAAAACAGTGTGGATGTAACATAGTATGAGCAAGACAGAACTGCTCATGTTAATTTATCTATGCAAATATGGAACTGGAACACACTATTCGAAATATAAAATTACTGACATTTTACAAAAACACAGGGCAAAGTGAAAATCTTGCTGAGACGCACACATTTTTCGCTCCATCCAACTTTCGTTTTATGGAGATTTTTAACTATTTTCATGATGAAATACAAATATTTGTGGAATAAAATGTTATTTAGCAACACTGAGGAACATCGTGAGAAAAGAAAAATTACGTACGATCACGGGAGAAAAAGTGTGACTTTTGAAAGCAGAAGGTAAAAGATTTACCACACAGCTTGCAAGTGTGGTAAATCTTTTTACCTTCTGCTTTCAAAAGTCAGACATCCTTCCTCCGGTGAAAAATGACCATCTCCCAACCGCCAACCCCCTCAAAATTCTGTTGAGTTATGCATCAGTCTCAAGAACCACACAAATGGAAAAATCTCCTGCTGGAGCAACAGAGGGAAATTTTCGCACTGCCCAACTTAATAGTTTTCAAACTATTATACATATATTTATGGAATACAATTATACTTAATAACAGTACCGAGCAGAAGGAACATTGGGAGAAAAAGAAATTACGATCCTCGCTCAGTTTCTTCCAGTTTTGATAGCTCTGCCTGCAATAACATACCTAACTTAACTCATACTGTGAAAGTTTGCCAAATTGTTAACTGAAATTTCAGTTAGCCAGAGAAGACAACAAGTATGAGGAAATCGTGCGCCAGCATATATTTTTTTTGGGGGGTTGGTTATGACGTTAATGACCACAATGAGCAACTCGCAATGGGCTATAAGCAGTCACCTGTTCCTAACTTTGGGCCATTGGTTCCTCAAGGAAACTGAGGGGAAGGAGCCAGTGGGGACTGAGATTTAAACCTAGACCCATCTTGGAAAAATGGTCAGAAAACAGAGCTTAGATCAGTGCCCATGGAGTATGCCACTTGTGGTTTTATTGAAGACCGTTTCTTGATTGCCAGATTCGATTCTTTTGGTCAAAGAAAATGGATTCACAAATATAGAATGACATATGGATTTTAATTGAATTCCCTAGGCTTCTCAGCTTGTCTGTCAAGCTTGAAATATGTACTACAGAATGTGTGAAAATGTGTTTACATATACAAAGATAAATTACTTGTGTAATTTACCTTAATTTTTAACTAGTCTTAAAACAAAGAACATATGCAATAATGAAAACATCAACCTCAGAATTTGCATTTTTGATTTAAATCTAAATGTAAAAAAGTAGCAAAGCTTGCTACTTTCCAAAAGAAAACAAAAAGTAGTGTAGCTAGCTACTTTTTTCAAGAATGTAGTTGTAGCAAGCTGCATTTAAAAAGTAGCTTTCCAATCGCTGTTCCCAGCCTTAGCTGTTCTAACTGGAATAGAGTAGGATGAAGAAATTTTAGAATTTTCAGCTACCAGCGACTCAGTGTTAAAATTCGTCTGGCAAAGTGAATGTCTGTGGTCAAGCTTTCTAGTCTATGATTAGCATTCTCTCTTTTCTGGAAGTAATTGAGCATTCAAAGAACCATATCACCAGAATAATGAAAATAAAATGCAGTCATCACTGGTCATTCAGACAGGAGATACCCAGCCAGAAGCGATACATTTCTTCAGTGCATTGCCTTTATATGGGGTGTCACAGATGAAACCAGCCACAAACATGGTTTGGGTTACAGTTGTAAAGTTCTATTTAATAGTTAATCGCTAGAAATATTAAATGCTGTCATGCATGAACATATGAGCACTTGATAAGGGAAAACGTGTCCATTACTGTCAGTAGCTCTTAGAGATGGTTTCTAAAGGACCATTCTCGACCCATTTCCTTTCATTTCAACAAACAAAGCTTAGTTCCACCTTTTGAGGTATGTGAATCCACATGTTCCAACAAAAACCATTCTGTGATTTCAAAGTTGGTGTTTGGTGCGGAGTGTCAGGTCCCAAAGCATCAAATACATTTTTTTCAAGGAGAATGCGAATATATATGTTTATTTATGGATCTATAAAGAGCCTGTAAGCCAGCTGACTCCATGTGAACTCGCTTATGCCTTCTTCCAACAAGATGGAGCGACCTGTCATACCTCTGATCGTTTACTTGCTTGAATCCACAGTGATTTTACTCAGGAAGGGACAATCAGCCAATCAGCAAGGATCTATGACAACCCTGCTCTAGACTTATCACCATGTGACTTATCTGTGTGGCTTGCTAAAAGGGAAAGTCTACTGCAACAGCCCTGGAATGTTGGAAGAACTGAAAACCAACATATGGCAAGAGATTGCCTGCATTTCAGTTGCCGAACTGCAGGGCGTTTTTCTGAACGTGCTTTAGTGAGTGGTAAAATGCCTCAAGGCAAGTGGTGACCACTACCAACACAGACTTTGAAAAGGTATGTAAAAATGCTGATGAACTTGTTAACTGTTAATATTACAGCCCCTTTTTTAAGTTAAAAAAACTGTTTACTTACTGTACCAAATGTAACTGAAATGTATGGTACATTATGACTAAATAAAACTGTACAAGTGTGTCTTTTACGTTTGGGGCCCAGTTTTATGAGTGCCACCCTGTATTATAATTATGTTCATGATAAAGTGCTTGCATTATTTTTATCTGATTACTCTTAATAGATTTTTTGTTATAAAATATTTTATGATTTAATTTGCTCAATAATGATACTTATTTTGATGACATCAGTTAAATAACTGGTGATATTAATGGGCGGAAAAATCTCTTTTCCCCCAAAGATGTAAATAATATATCAACCCTGCATGAAAAAAAATTAGTGGCGCACAATTCATATATCTTTCATCAATATCATACTTCCCCCCCCCTCCCGAAAATTTTTTCTACTTGCGTGGCTACTATGTTCCATAATGTACTTAAGACAAGTAACATGGCCCAATAAAAACAAAAAAAGACACAAAAAAAGAAGAAAGAAACCCACAAATATTTGAAATAACGAATGTATAAATTTCCCACATGAAAATTATATTAACGATATACATCGATATTCCCTTTTTCTTATAATTAATAATACTATCTCATCCCTTCATATTTTCCTAAACACTAAGTTGTTTCCATTGCCATGTGAAAATAAGAGGGGCTTTCAAATCTAAAAAATAAAGCTTTAAAAATACATGGTGCATCAAATTGTTTACAAAAATTTTTTTAGCATCATTTGAAAATTGCTTTCTGTAGGGATTCAAATTTTATTCTTACAAGTTCCTCAAGTGCATTTGTACAAATGTCTAAAAAAAGAAAGCAGCATATAATTACAAATTTTTGAAACACAGTTTACAAAAGGATAACCAAAAATACAGGATGCAATTAAATACTCAATACTTTGGAATGCATAATTTCATTTTTTAAAAGGAACATGAGCAGTGCTCCAATGTTTTAAAACATAAAATTCTTAAATTGACAGAACTAATATTTTATAGTATAGCAATCCATCACAGTTTATTTAGTATTAGTCCTCCATTTATCAACAGCTTCCTGGTGGGCATCTGGAGCCAGTTGGTGCTTGACACCCCCGAGAAAAATTCCACTGGCTTCAGCTCCAACAAGTATTGGTTTCATTATTGCAGGAGGAATTTGGCGCATAACTCCTCCAATCGCACCTCGAACACCTTTGTGCTCATGCTCCTCCGATGCCACTCGGACAATTGAGCGGGCAGTGTCACCCAAACCCTGAGGAAAGCAGAGAAATTTTGCAATTAATTTAAATGTATAGAATCAATTACATTAAAGAGCAACTGCCTTACCATTACACATAGTGTCACTGAAACACAGAGTGAAGGGGGTGTCTTTCAATGAATTAAATTAGTCAACCCTTCGTATACTACCACCATTTGTTTCACAACATTGTGGCGCTACATCAAATTTTGCCAATTATTTTCAGTAACAGGAGTTTTGTTAATTTTGGTCTCTCGAAAATCTGTTTGAAGTGTGTGTTTCCATCACAGAAGCTTCTGGTATACATTAAATGCTGAAATTTACTTTGCATAGTAGGAAAACAAAGTTATCATTTTAATTATGAGGAAATGAATAAAAAATTGTTATACTGTATTACTAGAACTTTATTGTGTGAAAATTAATTAAATTTCACAAAATCATTTTACATACCTTAGTTTATTTTAAAAACCTCTTTGCTTTTATTTGTGTTTTAGATTTCAATGTAATTATTTTCAGAGCACAATCTAATTTAACAAGTGTGTCTGAAATATCACCATCCTGCAAGCTTGCTTCAAGGAATCTCCTTAAGGTTAGAAGAGACTGATTTGCACCTTGACTGAATCATTGCCTTTAACATTAAAGTTTACCATAACTGAATCATGGTTGGAAAAAGAAGACTCGCACAGCTTGCAAGTGGTGGTAAATCAAGTACATGCTTTGTGTGGGGAAAAGGCAGGTTGGCACAGTGATTTGGATTGGCAGTCGGCAGATGCCAAGGGTATGGCGGCACATATACCAAGGAGTGTTTTACATAGTTAGACCAAAGGGGCGGAGTTATGTAAGGGTGGCGGTAAATCGAGGGTTGACTGTATATAGCATCAATGGCATTAGCAAGCAGTTGCCCGATATAAATTCAATCATAAATAATCAAATATACAATATCTTAAACTTGAAAAACAATCTTGGACTGAAAAATAAGAGCTGTAAAAAAACTAAGTTCTGGACAGCTTGGGGACTTCGAGAACTTTCAGATAAGAACTTGACTTTTCAGCAGTTTCATGATTTTATAGTTTTTAAAATTCAAGCTCTTTGTAAAAAAATATCCAGAAATTTTTAATGTAATATCGTATAAGAAATGTTTTTTGCATTGATTTTAAATGATTTTAGTTTTGAAATTGTCAAATTTCAAATCTGAAGTTATATGCCCAGAGTAAATAATATAGCCTGCCAGTGTGTCACTTAAACATTGCTTTACGGCTTTTAGGTGTCTAGTGTGTCACCCCGTCTTGTTTGTGTGTGTGTTTTTTCAATTACCTGTCGTCATGATACTTTTTCCCAAATACCATAAATATGGCATTAACAGAATAGGTAAGTAGATGAGTTTTAATACAAAGACAATTTCAGTTTGAACCTGATTTAATTTGTAAGAAGATATGGAAAAATTGTACTTGCATAATCATGTCAGTGTGAAACTTGTTGCTGAATGCTACTAGCCAAAGCATTTATGTTCAGTTCATAACCTGTTGTCTTCAAGATCACGCAAGATGCACTTAAGTATGAACCAAGATGGTTTCCGACTGTTGATTTTACAAAGTTAATTGTAGAAAATAGCTGCTCACAGCAGTTTGATGATCCGAACAAAGTAAGTAGCCCTTACTTTGTTCAGATCATCATACTGCACAAGTCTATACTAGTCTCTTCATAGCTGAAAATTTCTGTGGGAGGCTGCTCCACTGTTCAAGTATCAATTTCTCTGGTTTCTAGGTAGAGTACTCAGCGTCAACAGCACATTCGATTTCCTCCAATGCTTTGCCAAGTTTGACAATTTGTTCGTCCACGTAGAGCTCTCTTGAAATTCTATCAACTCCTTTTTTAAATTGTCCATATCCGACCACGCAAAAAAAGTCAAACTAAGGTCACTCATTTTAGTCAAATTAAGTCACTCATTTTCTCCAAATCTCAAAATTAAGAAAATTGCAACAAGATTATTTGCTTTGAGTTTTTTAAAACATCTAAATACCTCTTAAGGATATTCTCTGTGTCTTCCGAAGCAAGGTTATCAGTGAAACATGACAGTAATTGAACTTGCGCTCTAAGTAAAGGAAAGTATTGAAATTCTTTGTTTCAACATCTCTAAGTTTGCGCTGAAATGACATCATGATCTCAAACAATCTATTCGCAGTGTGTCCCATTCCTTTTTCTTTTGATTGAAGGTTTAATGACCACTATGAGCAACACAATGGGCTATAAGCAGTCGCCTGTTCCTAATTTAGGGTCACTGGTTCCAGAGAAGGGAGAGAACCAGTGCGGTAAGACAAACACAACATCCATGCCTCGCCGAGATTCCAGCCCGGACTCCTTTCGGACGAATGATCAGAGGCCATCGATTATACCACTGCGCCACTGGGGCTGCTCCCATTCCTTGCAGCTCCTTATTCAAATCATCGTATAGTGCTGTAAAATCACTGAAAAACATTAAATCACACAGAGTTCCGGGAATTCTTGTTGCTTTTCTGTTAAGAAGCAAATTTCATCTAAAAGCTCAACAAAACTGTGGAGTACTTGTCCACAACTCAGCCAGCAAATATTATTGTACATAAGAAGTTTGCCATATTGTGATTCCACCTCATCTAACATCTTAGAGAACTGATGATCATTTAGAGCACGTGCACATATGAAGTTCACAATTTTAGTTACCACCGAGAGTACACTTCCAAAAGACTTCAAACTGGCTTCCGCACACAATTCTTCCTGGTGCAAAATGCAATGGAATGGACAATAGGGTGCTGAACTTCTTTGCCAAGAAATTTTACATACACATGTTTACCCACCATGTATGGGGCACCATCAGTAGTCACAGACACTATTTTATTTAAGTAAATCCCCATTTTTATCTTTTCCTGTGATCGTAGTTGGTAAACTCAGCAATTTAATTCATTCCTCCCTTGTTACATTTCCACCAAGAAATCTAACAAAAATGCTAATCTTGCTTGTGATGTCACATCGGTGCTTTTATCAAAACATATCGGTTTTGTCCAAATCAGATTTAATTTGGTCGGAAACATCTTCACTCATTCTTGTTATTCAATCTTTGAAAGTGTTCCTGCTGGCTGGCATTTCCTTAATTCTATTCACAATTTTGTTGCTTGTTGGGAAAATCTTCAAATAATGAGTCTGACATAGCTAAGAAAGCTGCCTTCAAAAAATCACCATCGCAAAGCGGTTTCTCATGCTGTGCTATACAAGCGAGATAGATGAAAACTAGCCATAGTGATATTTTTCTTTGGTCTGAAAGAAGATGCGAAACAATTTGATTGTTTTTCATATTGTTTCACCTTTTGTGAAATGTACTCCCTTCATTGTTTGACATACGACAAACATTTTTATGATTACTCTCAAAATGACGTTTTACAGTGAATGTGAGGGATACCATTTCTGTACACAGGCAACATAAAGCTTTATTGTTTTTTTCAATCACTCCAAACTCCGATGTCCACTGTTCTTGAAATACTCTGCCACTATCTTTGTTGTCTTTTTTAAGTTTGTTTTTTCGACACTGAAAACATGTTTGCATGGTCCGGATACAAAAACACCAGCAAAGATGCAATTCTAATACACAAGACTAATATGCAGCAGCTACAGCAAACCAGCCTTGCAAACAACTCTGGTTTGGTGTCGCAGTGTTGCCCAGTTATAAATCTGATATCTCTCCATTCACTGTTCAAGGTTACTTTCAGTTCTCACAGGAACTTGCCGTTTCATGAGCGTCTTCCTGCCTGATTGTATTTCTTCCCCTCCTGCAAAGGTGGAGGGAGCCGGCGAGAGGGAGGTTTGGGCCGAAGCAGGAATGGACATTTTGTGGTGAAAGTCTGTAACAAGCAGGGTGATAAAATAATAATATTCATGTGCGTGTAAAGTTGTCTTTTGGGAATTAATGCATAAGGCGATTAATTAAAAAAAGTGAGGTTGATTTACTAAACCTTTGGAGGACACTTCTTGGCAAGATTAATTTTCTTGTCAGAGCTCTGTTGTCTTCAAGAACGCAGTACAGACATGCTGTTGAATTTTTTTATTTCAAAAATCTAAACTTCTATTTAATGTTAATGTTTTTAAGCCACCCAAATTGTATTCGTGTGCCACCCAGTGGCACGCATGCCATAGGTTCGCCATCCCTGGCCTATGGTATCTCACTGACCTAGTCCCTAGTGCATCTTTATACATCCTGTCAAAAAATTAAAGACCACCATTCTCTGCCTTCACCTCTGTCTTAAACTCGCACCATTTTTTTTTTTTTTTCTTGCGTGTTTCGTTGCAGTGAATTTACGGCAACTTCCCTGTGTTTCTGTCTTAACATATATTTTTCTTAATTACTGCTACTCATTCTACGGCAAAATAGAATAATAAAAGTACTGAAATTATGGCCATCAACATGATTTATTTGGTTGCCATTGATGAGTGGGTTGGAAGACCTGGTTATGCTGATAATTTCCCTTACCTCTTTCACAACATCATACGCCTTAGCAACACCTTCTCTAATATCAGCAGGTTGACTAGATCTTTGCCAAGAATTTGTATGTGTTTGAAGTTGGCTTGACACACTGGGGCCAGGGGACACCATATCATAGGCGACAACAGCGACACTCTAAAGAAAAAAATAACAAGAGACATCAAAAACAGTGAAAACTTTAAAATGTTGAGCAAAATTAAAGCTAAACAGAAAATTACACAAATACATTGAACACTCCAGAAAAAAATCTTCATATTACAATCCATTAGTCAGGAAATTAGATGAGGCGAATAATAATGTGTAACAGTGATGTCAGTTATACTGTTGCACCATCTAAGTTTGACATAAAATGGCTGACATTTTAACTGATGTTGCATTAAACAATTACATAGCTATACTGCAGACACTGCCACACAAATATACACAAATATTATTGTTATAATTAGTTAAATAGTTTCACCCTATAACTAATTATAACAATAATATGGTATAACTACAACATCAGGGCATGAACGGCACACATTAAAAAACAAGATGACACTGAATTCTTGTGTGTAAATAATTAGCATCTTTTGAGTCTTTCTTGATATGAAAAAAATACTGCAAAGCAGATTTTTGGAAGAAAAAAACAGCAAAAGAGGAAAAGCATTTACACTTCCAAGAGAAAATCTGCATATAATTTTAAATGCAAGACATAAGCAGTGTTCATAATGTGTTGAGCCAGCTACAAGCAGGGGAAAAAATGGATTTCTACACAATTAGGGAAACATCCACAAATAAAATTGGCAACTTTTGGCCAATAGCAGCTGAAATATATGCCACCAAAACTCACAAACTGTGAACAAAGCATTTCTTGCAGCAGAAGATAATCATGGCAAATAGGATTTTTCAAATTGGACTTTTAGAAACAGAGATATTATCATTACAGAGATTTATATTAACACACCCTAGTGAGAAAACTAAACATTTTGAGAAAAAAGTTAAAAATAAGTGTTTTCTGTGGTAACATCCAACTGCAAGATTTTTTCAGTTAGATTTTCAAAGCAAAAATATGATTTTCAAAGCAAAAATAACTACTCCAGTGACATAGTCCTGATGACGAACTAGGCTTTAGTTCGAAAATTTGACAACCAACTTTCATTAAAAATAACCTCTAAAAGACCCGTAAAAAAAAAAAAAAGTTATTCCACAAAAAATATGATTGCAAACATGTTCAAAAACAGAAATATGCACTTACTCCTCTTAGGGACAAAGCATTGTCACAAAATACTGTAAAATGCATTCAAAATATCCATCATCATGACTTCTATTTAACGCCAAAGAAAATCTTAAATCCGATTTTCAGAAGCTGAGATTTCAGGAAAAACACAATATACATTAGGGTAGAGTAAAAAAAACTTTTTTTCTCGGATCAAAAAGCTTGGGTGCGAGGAAAGTTGCTACTAGTTGTCAATAACACCTGTTCAAAAAATTTCTTAATTCCAATAATATCTTCAGGTGCCTCAACACCCTTGAAAACCTGAAAATTTGGAATAAAGTTGGCTAGGCACTAAAAAATCCAGCGTGCTGAGATTTCAATTTCGCATTTAGCTTGGGCTTAAATTAGTTACACATTTCTATGAGTTTCAACACAAAAAATATAACTGCCACATTCTGGTATCTAGAGGTGCCACATTAAAATGAAAATTCACTGAATTTCAATACCAGTCATAACTTAACGTATAGTAAATACCAAGAGATGGCAGAACCATTCAGTTGGAAATTCACTGAATTTAAATGCCAGCCATAACTAAACTTATAGTAAGTGCCAAAAGATGGCAGCAGTTGTTTCAGTGCTTCATTTTCTGCAAGCATTCAGGATAAAAACAAGTGAGGAAGGCGCCATTTTTTGCAACATTGTTTAAAGCTCTGGTGCTGAATCAGAGTATTTTTTTCTTGTGTACGAAACTCTTTGGTTAAAAATTATTTCCTTTTCTTCCAGTGTTTTGGACTGTTTCAATGAAGAAGAGGTAAGCATGTTCATTTTTATTTGTTAAAATGTCAAGTTAGAAGTCTAAATTATCACATTCTAACTGTAATAATTGCCCAGTGTTTGGAGCTGGAGCTCCCTTTAATGAAAGCGTTCTGCTCACATACGAATATGTCATGAAAAATTATTTGTAAGTTCGTTTAGAGATTAAAATAGGTCAAGCTAAACTTTTTTCTGAAATTTCTGAATTTGTACTAAAAAACATTGAAGAAATTCGGAAGACAGCATTTGTACCAACTATTTCAAATGCTCAAATTTATAAAAAATTCATGAATATCATAGCAAATATCGTAAGCTTCTTAAATCTTATAAACAAAGATCTAGTTGTAAGAGTTATAAAAGCCAGGCAAATGCATTTAAGGAAAATGCAAAAAAGTTATTTGATATTGCAGCTTGCAAATTTAATTCATTTGAAAATTGCTTGTGTGACAAGGCGAGAAAAGGGCTACACTTTAGACTTCGGTCCCCGTTGTCTGCTTCAGCTATCACGGCAATGGAATGCAGGGAGAAACGTTTCATGATTGGTGGCGCTGCAGCTGCGCCCGCGTTTTCTCCCGCGCTGTGTGCGTTACATAATCGCTGTTTGCTGAGTGCGTGAGCCGTGAATCCTGTATACTTACTTCTGTTCGCCCTGTTCTAAGCGATACGTGGCTTGTGTTTTTTTTCAGCGTGCGTTGTAGCTCTGTCGGTAGCTATGTGGAACTGGAGGCGTTTCTTCGACGAAGTTGTGAAGTATGAACAAACGTGCATTGCACGGTGTGAGCGGAAGTTTGCGAGTGGATATGTGTCATCGTTTAGGACAATTCAGGTGTAGGAAGAATCACGTTACAGGGAAAAGTGAGCAGTGTTCCCGTTTACTTGGGACGTAGTTTGAAACTGCTTGTATTCCTCTTGATAAAGTGAGGACTCTTTCATATTGTTTTGCCAAAGGATTGTCCTATGATGATGCAATTGAGGAATCTTCCCAGGGTGGGGTTTCTACATCTTCTGCGACAGTCGATGACTATTAACAGTCTTGCAGAGAACTAGTCACAGAGTTTATGGTAACCTACGAACAAGACTAAGGACAGCTTGGAGGCCCTGGTGTCATCGTAGAAATGGATAAGGCGAAGGTTGGGAATCTGAAATATAATCATGGTCGTCTCGTTGAGGGCACCTGGATCCTTGAATGAGATTCGAAACGATTCAGGGTTGAGATCTGCCCGGAGAGTAACCACTCTGCTTACACATTTCTGCCGCTCATCCAGAAACGTGATCAATCTGGAAGTACTGTAATGACGGATCAGTGGGCTGCGAACCGCAATCTCCCATCCTGTGGTTTCCAACATCTGTCAGTAAACCACTCGCTCAATTTCATCCATCGAACTACTGGGGCGCATGTGCAAGGCGTTGAGAGCAATTGGCGCCCCCTCAAATGCACACTATCTAATGGAATTCACAAAGACCACTTGGCCAACCACATTCTGGAATATTTATTCCGACGAAATTGTAGTATTTCCTCGGAACACTGTTTTGAGGTGATGATTGCTATCATCAAACAGTTCTTCCCTAGTACGTAATGTTTTCCACTTAAATATTCGTACTAGATAGACAGGTTCTCAATGAGGAGGAAACACTTCTTTTCTGTCGTTATAAATATTTAACAACACCTGAACTACTTACATTCCATAAAGGCCCTTTTCAGGGCCAGCCATATTACAAAATAAACCCCTTCCTTTCAAAAAATATCCCCCACCGCATATTTCGTGCCCCTAGCACTCCTTCCGCACAACACACACACACCAATTACGTAATGCACGCAGCAAAGGAGCAAAAAACAGTGACACCTATTGCGAAACGTTTCTCCCAGCATTCTAGTGGTGCGTTAGCTGAAGCAGACGATGAGGGCTGAAGATTAAAGTGCATCCGAAAAGTGCCCATGAAGGAGAGAGACTTTCTTATTGACCTGCCAACTAACAGCAAAATCACGATTGGCAGTATTGATCAGAAAATTACAAAGCAGATACAACAAAGAGAAAAACGAAAGCAGAGACAGGAGGAAGTTTTGAAAATTTCTAAATTATCAAGATCAGACGATTGTAGTGATGAACGATGACAGTTTGTCGTTTGACCATCTGTGCACCACTTTTGATATGTACTCATTACAGCGGCATGTGAACAAACCACAAGCTCTGCCGCTTCCGAGATTGTAGTTCCGAGGTGCAGTGACATCACAATTTGTCCTTTATCAAACTCTGATAAATCAGCAGCTTTTCCCATTCTGACTCCGAACACTCTACTAACCAAAGCCAGTCCTCGGGTTGTATATATTGACCTCTGTGAACTTCACCTGCGCCACCGTTCGTTCTCCAGTAATCCTTATTTCTCTAGGCTGGGGGTGGTCATAATGTATAACTCATTGGTGTATATATTTAATCAATTTCTGAGTGATAAACACATAAACTGCCTACCCTTTAAGTGAAATTAAAAGGCCAAAAGTGTATAAAATGCAAAAAAAAAAAAAAAAAAGACATGAAAAAGGGAATTATGTTACAATAAATTTAGTAGTAATTATTTCCAACATAGTACATTAATAATTCACACTTCAAAAATGAGTACTAATGCAAGTACTTTATTCCTTGTAAAGGATTGAAGAAATTTGAGTCAGAACAAAATGTTCTGTGAATTTTGGAAGCTGAGGAACCAATGATAATAAAGCAGAAGACAACTGTAGGAGTGAAAAACATGGTGATAACTCAAGAGAATGAAGCTCAGTATTCTGTTAGGAAATGTTTTGAGACTTGTTCTTTTAAAAACATGGACTAGAAAATCTTCACACTTTCCCAAACAATTTCATATTGACATGTATTTGCATCTTGATTTTGCTGGGCAATGCTTTTTGTAATACCCTGCTATAACATGAGGGGTAGTTGTTAATTTATTTATTGATACAATGCCCTGTTTTGAAGTATTTCATAAACAATGTACTGAGTATGTACTACATCTTGATGAAAAAACCTAATAATGAGAATCCTATTCCAGTTATGAACACAAGCAAAATTTTTCCTGTGTGTATTAAGTGTACAAATAAGTTTTAAAGCATTTAAAGACAACACAACATGAAATTTGAGAGAAAACAACAATACCTTTATGAATCAAAATATGCGCCGTCATTATTTAACCACTTCCGCCATGGGTCGGGCAGCTGACTGATTCCAGCCATGAAGACTACTTCGTCGTGTGATGCGATGAAGTCCTCAACCCATTTTTGCACTTCGTCATGTGTTAGGAACCGTACAGCAGACAAACCATATTGCATTGATCAGAACAAATAATAGTCTGAAGGGACTATTGTTGGGACTATCAGCCGGGTGGCTCCAAAACTTCCCAGCCAAGAGTCAGCAACGTTTCCTTGACCGATTTCGCGGCATGCAGCGTAGCATTGTCACACAGTAATTTCATGGGACGCAATCCTTTACCTGTGAATGGACATTTCAGACAGATTTCCTGGTTCAATTGCAGCAATTGTTGCTTGTAGCAATCAGCAGCAACAGTTTGACTCTGTTCCAATAGTTCACAATAGAGCACACCCTTCATATCCCACCAGATGCACAGCAGAACTTTCTTGGAGTGAATACCGTGTTTTGGTGTCGAAGTCGTTGCTTCACCGGGGTCTATCCAGTGTTGTTTGTGTTTGGGATTTTCGTACTATATCCACTTTTCATCGCCCGTAACTATTTTCCACAGAAAAGACTGTGTTGTTTATTCAACAGATTCAAACACTTCATGACATGCTCATCCTTGTTCCTCTGATTCAGGTCATGCACACCCATTTTCCTTCCTTCTGAATCTTTCTCACTGCCCGTAGAATGATTGGAAATGGTTTGTTGTGGGTAACACAACACACACAACAAACTATTTCCAGTTGTTCAGCTAGTTCTTTTTGCATTTGAGATGAATCTTCATCCAGTAATGCCTGCAGTACCTCATATGCAACATTCTGAGGGGCGCCTTCTCGTTCAATAACATCAAAATCACCTGCTTTAAATCGTCTAAACAAAAAACTCACACCTGCTTTTCGATACAATATTCTCCCCCAGAACAGAACATATCGATGCACATGCTTTTGCAGCACTGTTTCCTTGATGAAATTCGTAACGAATGCAGGGTCAAATAAATGCAGTATCACTTGCCATTTTTCACCTACCAATGTGCAAGTGCGTTTGACTGTTGGGCAAACTTCTGTGTCACATTTTATACTCTGGACCAGTTACGGTTACATGACAACAATGCGAGGGAATGTCGGATATGTAAATTAGCGATATAGGTCGCACAAAAAATGCTTTAAAACTTATTTGTAAACCTAATAATTAGCACTTTACTGGGAAATCTGTTTGGATTTCCCAGCATGAAAGTTAGTGAACTACATTTGAAACAATGCTTTGCTTTCATGTAAAGTAAAAAGAAACTAGATACAAACAGATTCACACCTTTTAACAAATGTAAAATCAAAAACTCATGATGCTACTTCCCTTATCGTCAAGTGCATGTACACGCAAACACACTTTTTTTTTTTTTTATATATATTCAACTGATTCACCTAAAAACTTGCCATGTTGTTACAACTATATTTACATAAAATATCTTCGTGGAAAACAGATTTCCTAATCTTGAAATTTAATGATAAAATTTTGGAGTTTAAACATGTTAAGAAATTACTGTACTGCTAATTCACAAAAGTTACTTTAAAATTTACCATTATGAAGCATGATTTTGTAGATATAACATAAGATTGTTCCTTAAGTGTGCTAAGTAATGTGATTCACAGATGAAGAGAAAGACACTGAAACAACTAAAGTAGGGAATCCAACTGAATTTATTGATATTTAAATACTATTTTATGCTGGAATGATAAAAGTAAATAAATAATTTTAGTAAAAATATAAGAATTACTCTTCACATTGTTATTTCACTGATTATCACTAATACAATTTCTGACTCAAAAACAAGCAGTCACTCTTTAGTTGCAAAGATGGTGCCTACCTGGATGGTATTGACTAATCTGCTAGCTAGATCCAAGACTGCCATGGCTGTAGAGGTAGAGAAAGAAGCACCTCCTCTTTGGAGTCCTCTAAGGATCTGTCCATCCTTACGATACTGTTCTATAGGCATCCACACCAGATTCTTTATACCTTGGACTGGTATTGAAAAGAAAAAATTGTTATTTAAAAGTAAAAAGCACTAATACTCAACAATTTATGAAATACATGGTCGCATCAAAATAACATGAACACCCCCGGAATCACAGTGTACCTGCTCAGGGGCATCACAGAGTGCACGTGACAAAGTCCACCACATGAGATATAAGCGGCTGGCCTGGACAGATGAGCCATTGTGCATCTCATGAGCACAATTGGGCAGAGAGTGATTTGATGGATGCTCAAAAACGAATTATCATCAGCTACGACTCCAAGGGTGGAAGCAACTCAGAAACATCAGACTTTGTGGGCTGTTCATGAGATGCTGTAGTAAGAGTGTACCAAGAATAAACTGCTGGCACACCGAGTACCTCCCAACATCATAACTGTGGAGCCCCAAAGGCCAATGACTCCAGAGGAGAACGTTGCCTTTGTTGACTAGTAAAGGACAATCTATGCGCAACAGAGCAGCAATTGATCACACAAATTAACGTTGGGGCATGTATACCTGATAAAGATAGAGTGAACTCCGCATGGGTCTCCGGAGTGGACGCTCTGTCAAGGTGACCATGCTAAACCAGGTCCATCGGCAACAATGCCTGCTGTTCACATGGGACTACTGTCATTGGACAGTGGAAATAGGTTGCCTTCTCTGACGAATCGAGGTCTCTATTCCACAGAAGTGACGGGGGTGGGGGTTGGATACAACATCAGACACACGAGAACCAACACTAGGACACGCTTGTCGGTCAAGTACAAACTGGCGGTGTGGCAGTGTGCATGTCTGGGGGATGTTTTCCTGGTATGACCTGGGACTGCTGGTACTACTGAATGAGTTTCTGAATGCCAATGCCTACCTGTCTATCCTTGCTGACCACATTCATCCCTGTATGTTGGACGTTTACCTTGGTGGTGGTGTCTACCAACAGGACAATGCACTGTGCCAAATCGCTGAGTGGGTGCACGATTGGTTCCAGGAACATGACAGTGATGTCTCTGTTCTTCCTTGGTCGGCGAAACTGCCCGACCGCAATCCCATACAGCACTTGCTGCAAGACTATTTGGATCGACAGGTTTGACGTGCCAACCCACAACCATGCCATCTCCAGGACCTCCATGGGTCTCCGGAGTGGACGCTGTGTCAAGGTGACCATGCTCTGCTCTGCATCAATGCGAATGAGCAAGTGTCCTTGGGCAACCTTCCAGGACCGCACTGTCACAGACACAGCTACAAATATGTTCATTGGGCTACAATGAGACAATAGTATGATTGACAATGCAAGATGCTTCAACTGCTTTCTAGCTTGGATTAATAACAGTATGTCACATACGAAATCGCTCTGTATATGGCATTTCAGTGGCACAGATGATCCCTAGGTCAATGGTTGGGTATGCGATATGTAAATTGGGGCCAAATCTGCTAAGAAAGGACCTGGTAAACTTCCGAAGATGCCAGAACATTGCAGAAAACAATGCCTGAGCCATTGGATGGACTTGATCACCAAATGGTTTCATATGCTCTGCCAGCCATCCATCCTTTCAAGGTGATCAGGGGACCTGCTGAAAACCACAATATGACCACCCAGAGCATGACAGAACTACCACTACACTGCTCTGTTAGGAGCAGACAGTCTGGGTTGTATGTACGCTTCTAACGGTGTTCTCCACATGTAAACATGGTGGGGAATAGTGTGAATGTGGATTCATCAGACCACATTACATACTTCCATGCATTGGCAGCCCACGTTGTATGCTCCTGGCACCGCTGCTGTCACCGTTGTGCATTCACCAGGGTCACCAGATTTTTGCGATAGCAGCTCTGTCATGAATATCTTGTTTATGCAGTTCCCTGCACACTGATTTCGTTGATAATGAAGTCTGCAGGTGCAGATCGAGCTCCACACTAATTTTTGGTGCTGTGGTCTTCTTATTACAGGTAACAATCCTCTTTAATGCTCTCCTGTCTATCAGTCAGTATCGTTTTCTGACTGCTCTTGTGTTTTGCAATGAACATAGTATGCTGTCATGACGTTAGCAGCTCTCGCTACCCCCACTATCCTGGTGACTTGTCACGGAGGCACCAACTAGCCGACCAACAACAATTAGCCCACTTTCGAAGTCCGTTCGCTCATTTCATTGTCACCCTGAAAGAAATTTTGCAGCAAGACACTTTAAAAGCACTTAAACAGGACCTTGAGGTTCTAAACAAAGCTACTACAATGAAAAAGTGGTGGATACCTTTGCGTATTGTGACGTATGCAGTTGCATTAAAAGGGAAGTCTCTGGGCATGGTGTTCACATTATTCTGTCCAACCCCTGTATATGTCCTGCACAATTACACAATGCAGATCATGTGGCAGCACTTTGGGGAAGAGCCATACCTTTCTAATCAGGACAACACACCATGTCATATTGCTTGCATAGTTAAATTGGTTTGTGGACATTACTCACAAAAAAAGTTGGACTGCACAGTACAGAGTACTGACCTGAACCATATATAGAGGATCTCCGAGATGAATTGGATCATTGAGTGCATGGAAGAAGAGATTTTTCAACAAAAACAAGCTGAACAGGTCAGGGCTTTGAGAGCAGATCAAACATAGTGCCAGACATTTACAAAAGAAAAAGCTGATGGAGTGTGTTCCATGAAGTAATGGCCATAGGTTTTAACGCACAACATTAAATTTTCAGTAAATAAAGATTATTTGTGGGAATGCAGGTGTCCAGATATTAATGATAGAGCAGTGTATAGCAACTTCAGTTTGTCCATTAGGGACTCGTGGTTGTAATCTGAGATGTCCAAATGTGATAATTGCACTATTTAGCAAAATAACTAGTTTCAGACAAAACAACCCTGAAAGAGTAATTACTATCTAACAAAAACAAAAAAAAAAAACATTGTTGAGCATACATTTGCCTTTAATGTTTGATCTGATGGTGAAGACTGGAGAACACATGACATATTTAATAAATTTGCAAATACCACATTATAGCACAAACTAGAAAAATGAGAAATGTAAGAAGCATAAAAAGAAACCTCAGAGTTGATACACTATGGAAAATATATGGAAAGAAGTGCCATGAAGGAGAATCTGCAGAAGACAAAGCTCTTTCCTGAACATGACTGATGAGCTGGTGGGGCAGGTGAGTGAACAAGGATAAAATTTCCTTTAAACACAAATTTTTAGCATTTATTCCAGCTTTTGTCATTTTGTTCTAAAACCAAACTATAGCCTAAAATTTGAAACTGCCCTATAGAGAGCTACAGAAAGAAAAAATATACAGGGTGTCACTCTTGCTACCAAACCTGGCATTTCTTTAATATTATTAACACCAATGAAGACATTGCAACGAAATTTGAAGTGGACTTACCTCATTTCGTGCGAAATGTGATGACATCACATGTGCTGAAAGTGGCCACCATTTGCATCCAGACAGCATTGAACCTGGTGCTGTCCGCCAGCCAGCCGGAGTGTTCCTTAGTGGCAGACACATTTCTAAGTATGACGCCACCGAAAAGTAGTCCGCCAGCCAGCCGGACGAGCCTCTCTGCTGCTTTGGCATGCCATTTCACTGAGCATGTCTACACAATACGGTTGTTGATAGTGAGTGCTCATACTCGTGGCTGTTCGCGTATGTGTGAAAATGTATTGGTATACTCTGGAAAAATGAGTGTTTATTGTTTGCACTTATTTGCAAAACAGAATTGATAAAGTCTTGTCAACAGCAATTCCTGGAGGGGCTTGCAGGCAGACATCCACCGAGCAAGTCCATCATTTGGGCATTGTCGAAGAAATTAGAAACCAAGAGGACTTTATTAGACAACCATGCAGGAGGTCATCCACAAATGTCCCAGGAAACGATCCAGAATGTAAAGGGCCGACTACTTGCGTCTCCCAGGAAGTCACTTTGCCTACTGTCACAGGAAAAATGTTGTCCAAAAGCACTTTACTGTGAAAAAAGTGAAGCTTCATGCGTACCGTATCTTTGTGGTCCACGAACTGAAAGAGCCTGACCACGTGAAATGAGCGACATACTGTCTATGGTTTCAGACATTTCTTCAGGAAAATCTGGGCATTCAGGACTGCACGTGGTTCTCGGACGAGGCGTGGTTTCACCTATCCAGATAAGTCAATTCTCAAAATTCCCATATTTGGGCCAGTGAAAATCCCAACGCGATACATGAAGAACCCCTTCATTCACAGAAAATCAGTGTTTGGTGTGGGATGACCCAGCACCACACAATTGGTCCTATCTTCTTCGATACAACCATCACAACAGCTGCCTATATAGAAACCTTCAACAACTTTGGAAATCAATTGGATGACAAAGAACTCTCCATTGCATATTACCAGCATGATGGAGTGACATCACACACCAGTATGGCCAAAATTCAGTCTTTTTTCGGCGACCGTGTCATTTTGAAGGGTGTATGGTCACCACACTCACCCAATCTAATGCCTCCTGATTACTTTTTATGGAGATACCTAAAAGGGAGAGTTTACCAAACAAAACCACGTACCATAAATGCCTTGAAAGCAAACATCACCAAAGAAATTCAGGCTGTGACGACGAACATACTGGCAAGGACTTTCCACAATATGGTGTGCCGGGTTCAACGCTGCCTGGACGCAAATGGTGGCCACTTCGAGCACATGTAGTCATGTCATCACATTTCGCCCAAAATGAGGCAAGTCCACTTCAAATTTCGTTGCAATTTATCTTCATTGGTGTTAATATTATTAAAGAAATGCTGGGTTCGATAGCGAGTGGGACACCCTGTGTATCTATATAAAAGAATGACGATTCTTTGGCAATTAGTTCTCCAAGTATTAACATCATCTAACAAAGTTCACAGCAATATAATTGTGTACTTTTAAATACCATCCTAGATTTGCTTGCATTATTAAAAAAATTTAAATCCAAGTTTTCAAAACAATTGTAACAAGCAAGCTGAAATTTATGACAATAAAATGTAATGGAATTTTTTTATAAACTTGCTCGATGTCACACAACATTCATTTTCAGGCATCTACAAATTATACACTAGTTAAACACAGGAGACATAATATTTCAACATTTCTCTTTCAAACAACATGACATTAAAAATTTAAAGAAGGAAGAAATAATTTACTCTTCATTCAAACAATATCTGTTTACAAATGTTACAAGGAACTAGGTTTAGGAAAAGCATTGAAGGTAAGATATTTTTCTGAATTCTGAGTAAGTTAAAAGATTTCCATAGCATATTCGGTGTGTTCTATAATCTGTAGCAGACTGATAATTTCCATAGTACTTGGAGAGTCCCTGTTTGTGTCTATATATACACTGAAGTGCCAGAAAAACTGGTACACCAGTCTAAAGTTGGTAGATCCCCCACGAGAGCGCAGGACTACAGAAATACGACTGGGCATGGACTCCACTAGCTTCTGGAAATATGCTGTAGAGACAATTCACGCCATACTTCCTGCAGAGCGTTCCACAATTCAGGTGTATTCCGAGGTCTCAGATTCCTGTGTTCGATAGCGCATTGCATGGCATCCCAAATGTGTTCTATCAAGTTCAGATCTGGGGACTTGGGTGGGAATGGCAACACCCCAAAATCAGATGAATGCTCCTCTAACCATAATGTGGCATCCTGACACTTGTGCAGAGGTGCATTGTCCTGTTGGAACAAGGCCCAACTCATCAGCATGAATGCATGGTATGAACGGCTGTACCTCGTCAGAAAGGATGCGCACATAGTGTTGGTCTGTCACAGATGTTTGTAGACTTACCAGGGGTCCCAGTGAAGTCCAGCTAAACACACTCCATACCATTACAGACCCCCCACCCCCACCAGCCGACACAGTTCCCTGTTGACAGGCAGGATCCACGATGGCTTCATGGGGTTTGCACCACACACGAATCCTTCCATCTGCCCGATACAGTTGGAAACGGGACTCGCCAGACCAGGCTACTTGTTTCCAATCATCAAGTACTGTCCAGTGGCAGTGTTGCCATGCCCAAGCGAGGTGCATAGGTCTGTGTTGTACACCTATCAAGGAGACTAGAGTTGGGCGTCAGCTCCCAAAGCCCATATCGTGCAGGATACGTTGCACAGTTCGGACGCTGATGCTTGTTGAGGCTCCAGCATTGAATTCCGACGATACCTGCAAGAGTGTAGCACGCCTATCACATGAAACGATTCTTGACAGCCGACGATGGTCATGTTCACCCAATGTCTTTTACGGCCACACTGGTTTCGTAGGTTGGAGGTTTTGCCGGAATTCTTGTAGTCACGGTACATCCTTGCAATGGTCGCCAGTGAAAATCCGAACTTCGTTTCTACCTCCAAAATACTATGGCCCATCTCACTAGCGCCAACTATGACACCGCATTGAAAATCGCTTAAATCGTTATTACTTGTCATTCTCATGCCAAAAACAGCTCTGACAGCTGGCAAGGATGTCTATCGCTTTATATACGCACTGGCAGACGCAACCGAGTATGCGCATAAATGATGTTGCTATGTATTTTACATAAGCTCGTCTGTACCAGTTTTTCTGGCCCTTCAGTGTGTGTGTGGGGGAGGGGATAAAGCAGTTGTCCAATTATTTTTACTAGATCAGCAAGTATTCAGCAATGCTGTTGACACTCAGTAGACAAAACATTAGAGAGAGGGGTGATGGGCAGTTGACACGGGCATCTCCAGGGCAGAGTGGAACAGACCAAAACCGAATACAGGCGATACACAAGTGGACACTAGGGCTTCCCAACGGTGTATCGCAATCGACGAACATGGGCAAACGTGGTGATCTGAGAGACTTTGATCGTGGACACATGTTGGCACAAGACAGATGGGTCATTCTATCACCCAAGTGTTGTAAGAGCATAATCAAACTCCAACCATTAAATTCTAAATCCACTTCTGTTTGTGGGTAATTACATTTCAGTTAGTAGCAAATAAAGGCTGAATATTTAGGTTCCAATCACATGTAAAATTAATTGGACAACTACTCTCTTCCAGATATCAGTGGAGACAACACTTACCACTGTTAAAGGGGTATCACTCCAAGTCAAACTAGTGGTTTGATACATGCACAGAAAATTTACACTTTACACACCTAATAAGATCGCACATATAGGTTTGCACCTTTTACCTGAAATCCATGAGGAAAAAAGTGTTTTTAAATCAGAAAAATTTCAGTCTTTGGATAACGCATGCTAAGGTTAGCATGTATTGGTGTTCTTGCATTAAGTTGAACCTATGCACTGCCTTTTACAGACATAAAACAATCATAATCTCGTGCCAACATGGTGTTCAGCAATGCTGTTGACACAATTACTTAAAAAAAAAAAAAAAAATTTCAACAAATATCCTTCATTTTCTTTTTTAATCTTACAATATTTTCTACCTACAACACATTGCTTTCTCAATTACAAGTGGTTAATTTTGCACCTATCTATATCCACCTTGTTTTGTAGCCTGATACTACAGAATGCAACATCCATTTATGTAACTTCTCCTGTGTGACATACACTATCTGATCAAAAGTATCCAGACACTTGCCTATCTAGAAACTATATGTAATAGAAAAGGAATTAATATAGAGTTGGTCCCTCCTTTGCTGCCACCACAGCCTCCACTCTTCTGGGAAGGCATTCCACTAGATTTTTGTATGCTGCTGTGGGGATTGCTTTCTGTTCTGTTACAAAAGCATTAGACAGGTGGGTCGCGGATGTCGGGTAGTTCGGCCTGGCTTGCAGTTGGTGTTCCAATTAATCTCACAGGTGCTCTCCATGGGATTGAGCTAAGGGCTCGGTGGAGCCAGTTAAGATCTTCCATCTCCATTGCATCATACCACTTCTGCATTGAATTCGCTTTGTGAACAGGGACATTGTGCTTCTGGCAAAGGAAAGTACCTTTACCGAACTGTGGCCATAATGTCAAGAGCACATAATCGTCGAGAACGTCATTATGGGCAGAAGTGTTAAGATTTCATGGCACAGGAACTGTGGGGCCCAGCCCAAACCATGAGGAACAACCCCACAGTATGATGCTTCCTCCACGAACTGCACAGCTGGCATAACACGAAGGAGCAGGTAGCATTTCACCTGGCATCCTCCACATCTAGACTCATCCCCATTGGACTATCAGATGATGAAGTATGATTCATCACTCCATAGAACATGTTTCAACAGTCCCCTAGTGCAGAGCTTTACACCACTCCAACCAACACTTAGTGTACATCTTGCTGATGTTAGGCTTGTGTTGACAGATTTGCTCATTTGCACTCTGCAACAACAGGCTCTTACTTTATTGTCATGATATACTGCCTCACCACATGCTTCCCTTGAAAACCTTGCTACCCCACGTTATACATCTGCTCCATTTCATCTCAGTGCTTTCACCAGGTGATATTTCTATCTCATATGAACTTTAATAACTCAAAACTGTGAACTTTTCTATTACAACCTTAGCAAATTCATGTTTCAGAGACTCAAGAATAATTTGCATTAGACTTAATTGAAATTAATTACAATAGACACAACCACCAAACAAGAAACAGACTACCACTTCGCCCAATATAGCCCAAAACACAGCTATTAAAATGAAGCTTGAACAATGCTGGCCCAAATTATTGTAATTCATTACCTCCAGATTTAGCAAATAATGACAAAAAAAAAAAAAAAAACACTTATTGCATTAAAAAATAAAAGATAGTTTCCTTAATTAAATACAAATACTAATTATTTACTAAAAATATAAATTTATTACTAAATTTATTATTAAATATTAAATTTATTTACTAAGGTCAGACTTGCTTGTCTCGCATTTTCGAGAGAACTAAGGGCTACGCCTGGACTACAAAGAGGCCTTTTCTCTTGTGCCCTTTGTTGTTCAATCAACCCTTTAAATACCATAACACCCAAACCGCCTGTATATATAAAAGATTGTAGCTGCTCGAAATGCCTGCCCAGAGAGAGTCAGATCTCCTAAAATTTTTTTTTTTTTTTTGCACCACATATGAGGAATCAGCTGGAGTCACCCTCAGTAACTATTGTTATTAAACAAAGAAGTGAACCAACAGACAGTTTCAGGCAGCATGCTATTTAGAGTGATACAAGATATTTGGGTCATGGCCATTAAAAGTTTAATGGCCTTTGCATGCATAACTTATAGTGATGTAATATTGTTATGTAACAGAATAAATGAACAAACAAATAAAAATACTGATTCACATTACTCAGCCAAGCAATCGTATATCTTCAGAACTTGAGTGGCTAGCAGTTTATTCTAAGAGGAGACACTAAAAATGTGATTGCTTGGGTTGGGTTAGCCACATGCTGTTAGCTTTAAGACATGCAAATGCCACCACTCAAGAAATGCCTGGTGGAGTTCCTACAGTTTGCACTAAGTGGGGTTAAATTATTACTGATAAGAAAAACATAAAAGAACACAGTATTTTCCCAACTTACATAACTGTACAAAAGTGTGAATGGGCCCAACTCCACCTAAAAGGTCAGGAAGCTGATTCTTCTTTATGTCCTGATACCATTCACTGAGAGCATACTCTATGAGCTTGTCACGCCCAAGTAACCTATGGCAATTATCCAATGATTTTAAAATATTTCATGACATTTTACACATCACATCATACATTTTTTAAAATATTATATCACATCATACATTTTTCAAATATTTCATGGCGTTTTACACATCATACATTTTTCCATGGAAAAACACAAATTCCATTATTAATAACAATGTGTATGCTGGAAGAACATAATATATATATTTTTTTAATTGGGGGTTTAACGACCACCGTGAGCAACTTGATGAGCTATAAAGCAGTCACTGGTTCTAGGAAAGGGACAAGGGGAGGGGCAGTGCCATAAGACAAACAACATCCATGCCTCGCCGAGATTCGAACCCGTACCCATCTGGGACAAATGGTCAGAAGCCAGCACTTAGACTACTGCCAAGGTTCGTACTCTTCCAAGCAAAATAAATTCAAGCACTTTCCAAGGACTTTTTAAAACCGAATTATCATATGTGTGAGCTGTCAGACAGCCAGCAGGTAGATATTTTAACAAGTTCAAACCATTAAACTTAACTGTGACAGGCACACCTTCAACGACCTGCCGTTTTTACCTCCTGAACCTCTGTCTGTTTATTTTATTAACCTTGAATTGCCCCCTCTGTCTTAGTGTTTTCCGAAATCATTTTATTTTGTGGAATATTTTGAAGGGGTACATTATTTTCGTATTCATCTACTGGTATGATATTTGTTGTTTGCTTAACTTTTTATTTTTGATGCACAACTTTATTTTTTTTTTTATGCAGCCTGGAGATGAAGGGTCCATGCATGAAGCACATGCAATTTCTAGAAGTTCCACACTCCCGCAAGAACACTGCTTAACCCCAGTCAACAGAAGCCCATCACAATTTGCAAATACATCATTCCATGTATTTTACTCCCGTGCTGATGTTTTACTCCATAGTGATGTCATAGCCAAGGTACTTGTGTTCAACGCACTCTTCTGGGTTGAACTCAAGTTCAGAGTTATTTGATCAGCTTGGTGTTTTTATCAGAACTACACAGAAATACCCTATACAACTTTTTAGAACAAACAATTATTTTACATATACTCTTTCATGCCAATACTTAAAAACCAAAACAATTGTTTTTTCAAGTACTATTTATGGAGTATTAAACTTTTTCAAGTACTTTTAAGGACTTGAAAATAAACATTTATTTTTCAAGGACTTTTTCAAAATTTTCAAGGAGAGTATGAGCCATGACTGCACCATCAGGGTGGCTCATGAAGTCTGGAAGAACAAAACACTAAATGCACCATTCTATTTTTAACAAAGTTAAAAATTTCTGAACTATTAACATAATGGAGTGACAAAGAATCTTTTACTGAGAAATGGGCAAAAACATGAACCTATTAGGAATACAGCAATAAAAACACAACTGACACATAAAAAAAAATGCAACATGGGAGCTTTCAAACTACATGCTTTTGACAGTTTCCTTCAAGGTTTCAAAAAAGACAAAAGATATAGTTCCCAAGATACAATATGTAAAAACTGCACTGTGCTGTTCAAGTCATACCTATTTCTGAACATTTCTTAACTTTCCCATTTCACTCATTTTTTAATGGTTTTTTATTCAATTGAAAAGAATTATCAGAATATCCAACAGGTAAAGATACACTATTTTGCTATATTTGTTGAATTAATACCAGCACTAACAAAAAAATTGCCTCCCTTTAGCAATAATAAATACCAGCATAAATAATTTTTCTTGACAATTTTATTCCCGCAGTTATAACATACATTAATACCATCACAAGTATCATATTGTTTCTGAAATTCAAATATATGACCGAGGATATAGCTTTTTGGCCTTGATGTCATTGCTGCCATCAGTCGCTAATGCAAATGAATTATTTTTAAGTATATCATAAACCTTAGATTTGCTGGAATCCACCATTGTGCGAATGATGGCATCCATTTTTGTGCACCCACTGCTGTATTTCTTAGCAATAATAGAGTCTGCAAACATTTTTGTGAACAATGGGCCTGCATGATCTGCAACCGAAATTGGAATATCATGTTCGATTAGAAATTTCGAAAAAGACTTGCAGATCGCACAGTACTAAAACCATCATCTTTAGTAACAAAAGAATGAAACACTGATTTGAGGTTTTACTTTTCACAAATTCCACATGTTTTTTGCTTGCAACGTGGTACCGACAATCGCCACGTTCCCCGTGAACCACAGAAAAATTCAAAGTACACACCGCCGCACAACAGGCATATCAGTCTTTCTCTGATGATGCAATGATACAGGGCCATTGCTTTGAATATTCCTCTTTAAATTTCTGGCAATTCTTCAATTTTTTTGGTGGCACTGAAGCTGCTGCTTCATTCTGATGCCTTTTCAGGAAACGATCCATCTTTGTGAAAGAGAAACACGCATTACAACAAACAAACACACTAATGAAGCGAACTTAGCATTGTGTAAAACTCTAAGTCAATTCACTGATGCGGGCCTAACGTCCTGAGACGATGCGAGAAGAATAGGTAACATTGCCAGATTTCAGTTTGAAACAACTACCAGTAACAATCAATCCAATGCCATATTAGCATAAACACTCATTTTGAAAAACAAAAGGAAAATTCGTAGACTCGTCCGTAGTTTCAACCATGGTTTCTGTAGTCAGACGACTGAATCTATAGAAACTACGGACATTCTGTAGTAGTTGACAGGTAAGCATATGTTGGGGCTGGCGAGACATGGGGGGGGGGCTCAAGCTGATCAAAACGGAACTTTCACAGCTAAGTTGTGGAATGTACTGCAGAAAAAAAAAAAAAATGCGAGTATGGGTGAAATGTTATTTGAGTGGAAAGGGTTAAGAACTTGCTCCAGGCTTTCATACCGAAGTAAAATAAACTTCTCCCAAGCTTCAAATAACAAGAAAATACTTTTTCAGGTTGTTCGGAAAATAAAGCCGATTTTCTGAGGTGCCATGTTCAACTCTCCCACAATGCCTGGAAACACCAATCCTCACAGTGCCATTCGTATGACTTGAAGGGAGACTCAAATCAAATGCCGCACACACACCATAATCGGTTGAGCTGTAGTCATTGTTACTCATGTGAGAGGTCTGTACAATATATTAGTTATTCAGCTTCAAGAGTTCAAATTGGGTCGCAATGCAGCACAAACCTATACTGTGGTCGAGGCATGGGGTGAGGAGGCAGCATTTGAACGTACTTTTTGTTGGTGGATTGAAAGGTTTCGTTCCAGTGACACGAGCTTACAAGATAAGCAGGGGCAAGGACGACATTCGGTCATTGATAACGATGCTCTGAAGGCAAATCCTTGCATCACAATCAGAGAACTCGCCCAAATAGTATGAAGTGTCGATGTCAACCATTTCCAAACATCCACACTAAATTGGAAAGGTCAAGAAGATTGATACATGAGCCTAGAGGTCTGCACGGGCCTTAATTTGGAAAGCCAGGTCCGGCCCAGCTTGTTTCAAATTTTTTAATTAAAGCCCAGCCCGTACATTTCTCCTGTTTCTAAGGCCCAGGCCGGCCCGTAAAATTTCAACAATTACCAAAACACGAATTTGACACATGGTGCACTCGGTTATTTGACTCCTGAAGAGCTTTCGTTTTCTTAATTGCTACACGTATTCTATTACAATAAACGTTAACTCAGAATATTTCTGAGACTCTGCCAAAGTCACATGACGTCCTAGGAAGGGGTGGGGCTTGTATACTCAAAAATATTGCCTGAAAAGGACAATTTCCATGCCTTTCAAATTTTTTGGGTTTTCAAATTAATTATTCCGCCAGACCAGGAAATATCCTAAGGGAAGGGGGGAGGGGGGGGGTATTCAAAAAGTACGAAATATCCAGAATTATGAGTCTGATCATTCTACCGGGAGAAGATTTTATGGCTTTATAAACTGCACCTATCTCTACTGGCATATTATATTGCTGGAACCCAATATGTCTCCCACATTTGTGCGGCTTAAGATGAGATGTTCCAGATTTTGTGCTATTTTAAATCAAAAAGTTTTTTGCATTTAGTGCACTGCACAACGTTTTCCGGCCGACTAGTTTCAGAACGGGACAGTAATTTAAAATATTTCCAAATATCGCTTTTCCCGTTTACATTGTCTACAAGCACGTGTTCTCCGGAAGCGATTTTTTCGCGAAAATCTTTCGCTTTCTTAAACTCCATAATAAGTATAGAAGAGTATTTATCAGCAACACTGAACTGAGCATATGCTAAGGGAAAACGACGACAGACTGCCCAGCTAATCAGTGTCACAGAAGTTTTGAAAACGGCTGCCCGAGAGTACAAATGGGGAAAATACGGCTTAGATTTATACACAGAAATAAGTTTCTCCCAGCCCAATTCTCCTGTGCCATTTAAGACAACTTAAAAGCTTTTCACACATCTAGAGAACAAAGTGCTGCCGAACAGAACAATAAAAAAGATTAGCTGCGAGCGGGTGGCTCAGTTTAGAAATGCTGCAGTTAATAGCCTGCCCTGAAGCATGAGAGGAGAGAGAGAGAGGAGGTACCACATTCACATTGAAAAAATAAGAGAGCTGACCCACTCCAGTTGTTTTGTAGGAGGGGAGGATTTCGTAAAACATCTATGTTTTCCATCAGTGGAAATTATTAAATCTTATCCTGCTGAAAATATTATGTTTTCCATCAGTGGAAATTATTAAATCTTATCCTGTTGCGAGTTTTTCAAACGGGGAAAGGCACCGTACAGCGATTGTTTTGCTCATAAAAAAAAAAAAAAACCCTGCTTGGCCCATGTCTGTTTTACATTAAATATTGAAGGCCCGGCTCGACCCATTTTCCAAACTTAGAAATAAGCAAAGGCCCAACCTGGCCCAGGCAGACCTCTACATGGGCCCCACATGAACTGACTGAGCATTAGAAACAATAATGATTTGAGATGTGCAGTAACTTTTTGTTTCGGAATGAAAAGGAGCTCCTACTTTATTTCATTGTAAACTGTGATGAAATAGGGGTGCTATACAACAACCATAAGTGATCTGGACAGTGGCTGAACCACCAAAACAAAATCCCAAACCAAGGCTGACGCCAAAGAAAGTTTTGTTGACAGTGTGGTGGACTGTTAACCGTGTCATACACTCCAGGTCCTTGAATGCTGGTGAAAGCATTACCTCAGTCACAAACTGTGAAGAAATTGACCAAATGAAACAGAAGTTGTGCTCCCAACAGCTATCTTTGGTAAACAGGAAGGGTCTTATCGTCCTCCATAATAACGTGAGACCACGCGTGTCACAAATGAAACAAACTACATGAACTGAGGTTTGAAACCCTCCCACATCCAGCCTACTTGCCTGACTTGGCACCTACCGATTTCCACCAGTTCATGCATTTCAGCAATTATCTTAAGAACAGGACCTTCAGAAACCAAGAGGAGGCCAAAACTGCATTTCGGGACTTTCTTGCATCTGGGGAGCCAGATTTCTTCCGGACTGGCATTGAAGCATTTGTCACTCGCTGGCAGAGGTGTGTAGCTGTTGAAGGAGCCTATTTAAATTAAACCAAGGTTGTGTACTATGAAGTATGTCTCTTTCATTTTTACCCTCCAAATCAGCCATTATTTTCCGAATGACCTGGTATTATTTGGGTGTGCGTTCTTTTTTATAGGTCAATGTTGGAGAATCCTTTTATTATTTTTTCTCCAGCCATTTTTGGAAATTTCAGTTGCTTCCTACTTCAATGTTTGGGGAAATGTTCTTACATAATCTTGGATATCCCCACGTAACCAAGTTTTTGGAACTTCAAGTGGTAACCTTGAAACCTTTATTTTACCAGCAATTTTTAGAAGAAAGTTCCCACTTTTTTTCTTTCTTCTGCTCATGTTCTAAAAATTCGGTAGCTGCTAGCTGGACACCTTTGTCCCGCAAATTTTTTTTCGTTTAGACTCCTTTTCGGAGGTAAAATTCCAGAAAGGTAAGGTGTATTACCCCATATGATCTCCAGTAAGAAAGCACACCCGCTAATGAGTGTTGTTACTCTGGTGATGATATGTCCCTTGCCAACAAGGAGACCAAAAAAAAAAAAAAAAAATGGCATTCCACTTTGGGCAGGCGGCAGGGTTGTGAATGGGACGACCAGAGTCCCAGAGTGTTCAAGAGGACCTTCTTTCAATGGCATCAGAGCTGGAGGAAATGATACCCAAGATAGAACTACACTCTAGGAAGGATCTCTCTCGCTCCCAGTCAGCGCATTAATATTGGACTACTCCAATGAGGTCTACATTAAGTCCCTAGGAAATGCTATGCACTGCACCATTGGATCTTTTGCCACCCACTCGGAAGGGACAAGGTATAAAGCAGATTTTTTTTTTTTTTTTTTTTTTTTTTTTTTTGCATTTTTCTTGACATCAATGTTTGAGGGGACTTTTAAAAATTATTACAAGACTGATTCAGCCCACAGATAAGATGTAGCTTAAACTGACAAAATTCTTGTAATTCTACTTTATGTAGCAAAGAGGTATTTTTGCCTGTAAAATTATTTTGATTGTGAGCTGATAAAGGTTAAAAAGCGAAAAAGGAAGTTAACCCTTTTTTTCATAAACTATTATTCTACAAACTATTTTTATGTTTCATGTGTAGGCCATGAAATGTAAAAATAGTTTGGAATGCAGTAAAAACTTTAATGGAAAAAGAAAATGAGTCTAATGTAAAAGCTTTTTTATGCTCACAAGTTCAGTAAATTTAAATAAGGTGTCTGAAGAGAAACTGCAAATTAAAAATGCATTGGTGAGCAGCTAGTACTCAAATTTTGAGCTGTGCACCAGCTAGTTTATTTGGGGGCATTAAACCTAGAAAAGTGTGGTGTTTTCATATTGTGTGTTACATTATTATTTGATGGTAGTATGGCAGGTGTAACAAAAAAAAATATATTTTATTTTTTGGATATATGAAAAGCTAGGACCAAAGTCACTGATATTCATACTTACTGGGTAGCAAAGTAAATTAATAAATAATGGCTTTGTTGGAGTAATCTGAAAACATGCTATCTGAGTTGTATGCTCACCTGTTTGACAAGGTAACCTGCTATGAAATTAAGAAGTGTTCAATTTTGTGTTTTGATTTATTGGTAAAGGAATTCTGAGCTAAAGTGGAAAAGGCCACTTGCCAAAATAGTGCAAGTCCTTACTGAAACAGGCTCATATCGCACTGTAACTTCAAACCACTACCCGTTCAAAATTTATTTTGGACTCATTTGAAGTTTTTTCTTTTCTTCGTATTTTTGAAAAGCTTGGGTATTTCAGAGATGGTTCTGCATGTCGTATAATTTGATGATTTTTTTTTTTGAGTCAGGTCAAATTCTTTGCTGCCTGGGAGAAACACGTTGTCAAAGTTGTTCTAAATAAACGCAGCTGAAGCAGTTATTCAAATGTACTTGAAAACCTGCTTCAGCTGCATTTATTTAGAACAAGTCAGTACATAGTTCTTTTATCATGTATTACATTTCCTTGGTTTTTGTTGTGGAGGCAAATCGCCCCTGTATTTGGCAGGGTTCAAAGGGAAACGTTTTGCGAGTTTGTCGACAAAAATTGCTGATGCTGCACTAACAACTTTCATGCACCAAATTTACAGTTTTATTTTAATGAGTGATTACGCTTTTGTTATTTTTTGTATAAGCATTTTTTTCTGCTGTTTAAGTGCCAAAATTATTTTTGAATAGTAGAATTTATATATATATATCATCATCATTGTCAACCATTATCAATCCACTGCTGGACGAAGGTCTCCCCAAGTTTCCTCCACAACGGTCTGTCTTGTGCCAGTCTCCTCCATGTCACTCCCGCATACTTTCGAATTTCATCCACCCATCTTCCAGGAAAAGACCCAGAAGAAGACCACATGGAAGATGGGTGGAGATATATATATATATATATATATATATATATATATATATTTTTTTTTTTTATTGTGGTTCATCCCTGTCTGGAAGATATCACAACAGTCATTTCCATGACACTGCCACATTGTTGGTGGGGCAGAATTATACAGAATGTCAAGGTATACTTCAGAGGTCATGGCTTGTGTTATAATAACCAATGGGCAGAGTCCCATCCATGAAAAACAATCCCCATACCATGATGGAGCCTCCGCCAAACTTATCAGGTGGAAGAGTGCAGTCTGGCGAAAATTGTTCGCCACACTCTACCGTAATAACTTATACTGTGCAACTCTGCGGGCAGTCATGGTACTAACCAAGCCATTACAAGCATTTCCTACTTCAACAGTGGTGGAAACAGCAGAGGAAGAATAGGACTTCTTAACATTCCTTACCACAGCTTTTCTGTTATGTCATGTCAGTTTGTGCAGCCTTCCCGAATGTTTTTTTGTGTTGTAGTTACACCATCCTGCTTCCATCTCTTCACGACATCGCTTACAGTAGATTCTAATACATCTAGTTTAGCTGCAAAGCTCCAGATGAAAACTTTACTCAAATGACATCCTATGACCAGCCCATGCCATAAATCAGAAAGTTCATGCCAATGTGGTATTTGCTTCAAAGTTACTGATAAAACAAAAGAATATCTCAGCCAGATTTACGCACACCCCCACAGCGCACCTTCCTGCACAACCGTCCTTTGCACTTATGCAAATATTTGGTAGTGTCAGAATACTTTTGATAATATAATGTATATGAGCACTACACTTGCATATTTCATATAAATCTAGACCCCATAATATTCTTTACTAGTACATGAAGCTGTTTCATGGCAATTAAAGTCTAGATTCACTTATAGCTAGGTAAGCCAAATACAGAGCACCCAGCATCAAACAAATACTTAACCAGCTGTTGCAAACAATTCTAAGCTCATCGACAAATACGATTATAATCTTATATACAGAAATTATGATCCTTTAAAACACTTTTTTTTTTTTTTTTTTACACCCAACTGTTTATCATTACATCATTTTGAATTTTTTTTTTAATATCTAAAATGTGTTATAAAACACCATCATTACAAATCCATGAACTGTAACTTAAAATTCTCACCACTACATACCCATGCCTATAAGACAATCTTTTTAGCCGTAGCTTGGAGCAGTTTAATTGGGCAAGGCCCATTAAGACACCTCGCAGAGCACCCTAAAAAATATTTAGATCACAGTTAATACCAAATACAAATAAGCAGAATTATTTTTATTAAAACTACATTTTGAACATGCAAACAATTTTTACCCTAATTAAATAAATTTTGGAAAGGAAACAAAGGAATATTTTTTAACTATCAATGGGGAATCCACAGTAGAGCTCAGCTAGAAACTGAAACACAGAACTTTGGCTTTTAACAAGTCTGGAACAGGTGGAAGAATTGATTGCAAATTTTATATACAGGGTATACAACTAGGCCTTTGTAAGTATGCAAAATTTAATTTAAAATGCTCTGGTGAGCTTTGAGATATCACGTTTTGTCACTTTTGTGTGGGAGATTTCTGGCAGGTGTTGGCTTCTCCTAACATAATAATTTCAATTGAAATTGAACACAAACACTATTTCCATAACAACAGAATATGCTATCTCAAAGCTTAAATTATATCAGAGCTATGTTATGTTGCATGTTCAAAGCAATCTCAACGTGACACATAGTTTTATCACCTGTTTAGAGACACAAAAAGAGCATTACATCACAGTTCTTTAATTCTCAATCATAGCAAACCTTTTGGAGATAAATAGGTGGATTTATATTAAGTAAACAATGTACACTGGCGGAAAGTGAAAAAAGAACACCGAAAAGGAATTGGCAGATGATCATGAAATATACATATGTTAATGGGGTCGAGTTTACGTAGGTCTGATGTTAATTTAGAGAACAACCGGTGAGCGCTTACGCCACAGCACGGCATAATATGCAAATTGTCAGTGAATGTAATCAGTTGTCGGTGTACGGACACGTGCGAAGACCCTGAAGAAGCTGCAATGCTTGGACATAGAAGACGTGTACGATTTCAGCAGTTATCGGACTTTGAGCGAGGTCGTTTAGTCAGACTCCGCGAGGCCGGGTGGTCGTATCGTCGTATTGCAGAGCGACTTGGACGGGAAGTATCGGTGGTGGTACGATGGTGGCGTAGATGGTCTGAGGAACATTCCCACACGAGAAGACGTGGGACCGGGAGTCACAGACGGACTGAGGAGCGGACCGATCGACACATAAGAAGAGCAGCGTTGTCAAGCAGAACATCCACTGCAATGCAAATCCGAGCTGCCGTTGCACCTGAGGTGACTGTGCGAATAATCCGCAACCGTCTACTGTATGCATGACTATGTGCACATGTGCTTCTGGCATGTGTACCTCTGACTTCAGCCCACTGTCAAGAACGGCTGCAGTGGTGTCGCCAATGTCTGCACTGGAGAATGCAATGGCGATCTGTCGTGCTCAGCGATGAAAGCAGATTCTGCTTGGGAGCCTCCGATGGGCGTACGCGTGTTCGCAGACGCACAGGGAAGCGTCTCCACCCTTCTTGCATTCGCCAGCGACACACAGGGCCTACACCTGGTCTGGGTAGCGATCAGCTATCGCTCCTGTACACAACTAGTGTTTGTACCGGGTACGATAAACAGCACCTCCTACATCAACAACATCATTCAGCCCGTTGTTGTGCCATTTGTAAGGTTGGTCCATCGTGTTTTCCAGCAAGATAATGCACGCCCACACATGGCACGTGCAACGCAACATGCACTTCAGGGTGTGAGACAACTTCCATGGCCTGCACGTTCACCGGATTTGTCCCCCATTGAGCACGTGTGGGATTTTATGGGACAACGACTTATCCGGTCTCCGCGGCCAGCCACGACCATCCCCGATTTACGCGTCCAGGTTGAGGATGCTTGGAACTCAATACCCCAAACTTACATGCAACATCTGTACGACAGACTCCATGCCAGAATTGCACAGTGTGATGCAGTTCATGGTGGTTCAACCTTGTACTAACCATGTTACATGGAAATGTTATTTTTCAGTTTACCAGCAAATACAGCTGTATTTTGCCATAATGTTTTGATCACGTTATCCTCTGTATTCCGTTATTATGCTGTATAAATTTCGTTGGTATCAGACTTCTCCTTCTCGGCGTTCTTTGAAATTCTTTGAAGAACAAGTTGCATACACTAGTAGAATATGAACACCCCATGGGGATTCCATTAACTTGTTTATAAAATTTATTGTTGTACAGGAGAAATTTATTTTTAATACAGCAATTTAGCAGTGTATGCCAAGAATTTTCCAAAATAATGCTAGTCAAAATTCAGGAGGTAGAAATGCCTGCAATCCCATTAAAAACTGGTGAAACCAAAGGATACAGATCGAAGTGATAATATGAGCTTCACTTGGTGCCATTTCTTATTGGTACCTCTTTCGTGAAGGCCCGAGTCTTCTACAAAGTAGCACCTTGGAGAAACAGCCATCATATGCACTTTTTGCCAGGCACTGAAGGCAATTCCCTGGGATTGGTGCATAACAGCTGTATTCTCCTGTCCTGAGTGCTCCTTTGTGGAACACTCAGTTACTGGTGAAAGACCCCCCCCCCCCGCCCTAAAAATGTTATGAAGTAATGCTGAAATCACTCCTTAGAGCTCTCCTTAGCATCCTGATTTTACCAATTTTTTGATAAGATATAAATACAGAGCTGCCAACTTTCAAGAATAGAAATACGTAAAAAAGTTCAATGAACGTTTAATCAATATGTCAGATTGACTGACGTATCGAACATACTGATAAATGTATCGACTATATCGATTAAAAACAGATTCATCGTGCGAATGATACACATCACTTTCATATGCTATTATACAATTGAAAAAAGATATTTGGCATTATTTCTCACTTATAGCGATTAAAATGTAGTAGAAACATATTTAAGTCATTAGTATACAATCATAAGCTTTCATATACGTAAAAAGAAATTTTTGTAACTATGAAATTATAGCTATAAGCAATATACACAGTATTTCAGTGACTTCTCATTTTAAAGTTACAAGTGGTTTTGAACATAAATTTTTGTGTCAGCTTGCTAAAATACATTTAAAAAAACAGCAATTTCTTCCTGTATATATCATCATCATCATCATTGTCAACCATTATCAATCCACTGCTGGACGAAGGTCTCCCCAAGTTTCCTCCACAACGGTCTGTCTTGTGCCAGTCTCCTCCATGTCACCCCTGCATACTTTCGAATTTCATCCACCCATCTCCCATGTGGTCTTCTTCTGGGTCTTTTCCTGTCCCTTGGAATCCAATCTAAAATTTCGGCTGTCCATCGATGATCTGTCCTTCTGGCAGTATGTCCAGCCCATTGCCATTTCAGGGATTTAACTCTGACCATGATGTCTTCCACTCTCGTCATTTTTCGGATCCACGAGTTCCTCTTCTTATCTCTCCTGGTTACACCAAGCATGCACCTCTCCATGCTTCTTTGAGTTGTCTGCAGCCTTTGTATGTCTCTTTTAGTTAAGGTCCACGTCTCTGCACCATACGTAAGCACTGGAAGGATGCATTGATCAAACACTTTTCTTTTAAGACATAATGGCATATTGCTCTTGAAAATTATGCTGTTTCTTCCAAAAGCTCTCCAGGCAAGTTTTGTGCGCCGATTAATTTCGTCATCAATGTGACCCTCACTTGATATCTGCTGTCCAAGATAAACGTATGTGTCTGTTATCTCCAGCTTTTCTCCATCAATCGATAAATCTTCATTTCTTGTAAAAGCATTGAACATCACTTTTGTCTTCTGAAAGTTCATTTTTAATCCCACTTCTTTACTCTTGTCAGCAAGTTCCTGGATCATACTCTGCAGCTCTGATGGGGTAGTTGCAAAAATGACTACGTCATCAGCAAAACGAAGGTGGGTTAGATAATCTCCATTAATCTTTATCCCCTTGTTTTCCCAGCTCAGCGACTGAAAAACACCCTCCAATGTGGCATTAAAGAGCTTCGGAGATATGGTGTCACCTTGTCTCACTCCCTTTCCAATTTTTACGTGTGTTGTATTTTCAAACAGCCTAATCTTTGTATATATATATATATATATGGCACTAATCTATTTGAAAAAAAAAATCCGTAAAATATGTCTCTCTACAAAATAACCGTAAAACAAGTACAATTTCTATAAATTTTACAGGTGAGCCGTAAAACTTGGCAGATATGTAAATAAATCTCCGAGTATGATCACTGAAATAATATCAACATTACTGGCAAAAAATACATAATGTGAAGCTGATATAAAATATTTAAGTTATATTTTAATTTAAAGAGCTTTCCATTATTCTTCATATCTTCTAGTTCCTTTGTATTTTCAGAAGCTTCTGGCCTCTAGATCTTTATCAAGGTTTGTTCTCAACGATTAAAAACTGTATCAAAAGTTTTGTTTTTAGCATGTCTTTTGCAAAAAAAGATCGTGCTTATGCTATCAATTAGTTTGTCTGTCCATCTATCTCTGGACACCATATCCCTATATCTCTGGAACTATCAGTCCGATCTGAAAAATTATTTTTGCGTTGGGAAGCTTGCAATATGTAAATGATGATCCTTGCATTCAGTTTTTTCCCCCCAGATGCACAACTTTGCCGCTAGAGTGTGTAAATTAAGATGATACCAATTGCAAAATATATTTTATTGCATATAATTGAATCTAAATATCTGATTGAAAAAATTTCTTTCTTTTGATGCCATTTATAACTAAGAATATTTTAGGCACAGTTTCTTTTTCAAGTAATTCATAGTTTTTCTACTCGGGTGCGTAAAGGTAAATTGTGTTTTCTCCGATATCTTTGCTTCTAAATGCGAAAGATGAAAAATTCTTCCTGCATTGCATACAGCTCTTGATGGGAAATGTTCAGCATATAATTTCTAATTTTTGGTAAGAAATGGTTCGGCCATCAAGGGGCACGAGTGTCCATTTCTGCTCCTGATGTATTTGTAGCAAAATCTAAGCTTCTGAAAACTTAATTGAAAAAATTCTTTTGTGGGCCAATACCCTTACTTTGGAGAACCATTTTGAGAATACTTTCTGCTTATAAAATATGACATGGTTTTTCCTCCAGGGTGGTGTAGATGTATATCTTATTTTTGTCAATATTTCTGCTTCTAAGAGTCAGATTTAATTTTTTTTTTTTATTTCTTTGATGGAGAGTGTTTCTGCTAAGAAATGTTTCTCATACAGTTTTAAATTTTTCAAATAATGCATAGATTTTTCACTAAGGGGCATAAAGGTAAATTGTGTTTCCCCCAATATCTCTGCTTCTGAAAGTCCAATTTGAAAAATTCTTTCTGCATCGGATACAGCTCCTGATAGGAAATGTTTGTTATTATAATTTCTAATTATTGGTAAGGAATGGTTTGGCCACCACGAGCTGTAAATTTTTATTTCTGCTTCTGATGTAATTGCAATAAAATCTGGGCTTCCAAAAACTCGATTGATTAAAGTCTTTCGTGGACCAATGTCGTTCACTTTGAAAAATCTTTTCAGAATACTGTATTCCTAAAATAATGCATTGTTTTTTCCCATCACGGCGAGAAGTATGTCTGATTTTTGTTGATATCTCTGCTCGTAAGTGCAGATTTGAAAAATTTTTTCTTTGTTGGAGAGTGTTTCTGCTCTGAAATCTTTCTCATGCAATTTCAAATTTTTCTTAACACACAAGTTTGCCGCTAGAGGGCATAAGCTCGTGGTCTGGTTTACAGAAATACCTGCGGGACTAAAAACCCAATTAAAACGATTCTTTTTTGAATTGTGCACAATTCGCTGTTAAAGGCGCCAATTTTTTTCTTAATATCTGTTTCTAAATGTGCGATTTAAAAAATTATTTCAACACTAGATGCCATTAACCTTGTGGAACACTTTAATGTCAGTATTTGAGGAGTTTTGTGCTTCACAGTTCTGTCACTAGGTGGTGCTTCTGTACTTCTGTTTGCAGCTGTACCTCCTCTTTTAAAAACCCTACAGAAAAATTTCTTTTTCACAGTAGGCCATTCGCTACAATAGAGATGCAGCATTATTTTCTTTAAATAATGCACAGGTTTCCAGTTAGGGGGCATAAAGATCAACACCTTTTTTCTTTCTCACTATCTCCACTTTTGAGAGATGTATCTGAAAAGTTCTTTCTCCTTGCATAGATTTTTCCATGAAGAATATTTTTCACCTATTTATCACCTATTTTTCAACTTTCCCATTATGCACAATTCTTTTGCTAGAAGACATTGAGTTACATCATGTTTCCTTCTATATTTCTTCTTTTAATTGCTTGATATGAAAATCTGTTTGTCTCAGATACCTTCCTTATATGAGAAACTTTTTGTGAGCGATTTATTAATTTTCGTAACATTCTTTTTAGTATGGTGGAAGTAAGTAGCTATTCTTATTCCTGGATATTTTATTGATCGTAGAAATCCGGTTATGATTTTTTTCCTAATCGGTTGCATTGACTTTGATAAATTTAATTTGCATCAGAAAGTATTAAAAAAAACATGCTCATTAACAACCGAAAATTCGGTGTTAGCTTTCTTGTTTAAAATAGAATTTAAGTATGTTAATCTGGTAACAAAGCCTGTGAGTAAGTGTTTTCAATATATAAATATCATTGAATTTACTATCTCCTCGTATCATTTGACTGTAAAAAGTTACAGTAAATTTAAACGTTTGCATGTATTTATTGAAAATTTATTAAGTTACTCACTTAACATAGCAGTTATCTAAAGACAGGCCTGAAAACAAGAACATCTATTTCCATGAATACCAGAGAATCATCTGACTGTAGGGTGAGTCACATGTGACAGTCATCTGACTGTGGGGTGCTGCTACCAAAGAATTTTGAAAAGAAAATGGACAAGAAAGGCTGGTGCAACTTTCATAAGAAAATATAAATCTGCTAAATAAACCATAATTGTCAACAGCACAGGATTATGGTGAAATATCTCAAATTCCATTCAATGCTACCAAACACAAAAAAGGAGTAATTCCTTAAATTTTTCTAACAGTTTACATTCCTAACTGATTAAGAACAAGGCAGTTTTACTTTCTTGTTTGCAAATTATTAGAAATAAAAATAATAAAATAACTTTTTTTTTTCTTTTTCAAAATTTTAATGATTGGAACATTGCATCCATGTATGTTTCATGGCATTCATAGTTTCAAGATGATTGTTTTATAAGGTGTGGTCTCTCTACGCCTAAAAAAGTAAGGCTGAATACTCAAGTCCCATACCATTTGTAAGCTTTGGAATATTAAGTCTAACCTCTAAAGCAAACAAAATGAGATTTCAGCATTGAACCTTTTACCTTAAAAAGTGTGGACTGGTCATTTTAGGCCTAAAAAGACCAACCACTAAAAAGTCCTGTTGAAACAATGGAAGTCATGAAATACCACATAAGTACAGTAATATATATATATATTTTTTTTAAATCACAAAACTACAAGTTGATATTTTATTATTTTGTTCCAATAATTTACAAACATATAATGTATATCAATAACAGAAAACATTTATACAAAAACTGCATCAGCAGAGCTAGCTGAACTGCAGACCAAAGTGTGGGAATAGATACAACTTTTTTTTTTTCATATTCAAATACTTCTAATAAATTTTAGTCAAGTATTCCTTGTGAGAATGTGTCTTGTTCTTATAAACCAGTGTGTTTCAAGTAGTTCTAGGAATCTAGGTGAGATTTGTACTAGGTATATGTAAAGAGAGGCTACAGTAAAGTAGTTAGTAACAAATTGCTGTTTGACTTATATGCAATGCATAACCAATACTGTTTTGAATTAAAATGCAGATGAATGTGCTAACTAATACTACTGATACAATTACCCATGATAACTATTATAAGGTAACTGTATCACACTAGTGATACAGCTACCTTAAAATAGTTACCACTATATATCTACTATAGTACTGTTTCATACAAGTGTTGTACAGTAAAGTGCCAAAATTCATGGGATAGCAGTATGCAAATTTTTAACTGGTGATGACGAGGTATAAAGGCTTTGACACATGCCACGATTTTTATCAGTTGCGAGATGTGCCACAATTTTTATCAGTTTCTCGTGATTCAGGATGAACAAACGCCAGTAGGACTATGGCAAGCCAACATGAAATATCAGAGTTTGAACGAGCCATGGTAGTGGGAGCCAGACAGATGGCAAAATGGCACATTCAATTTCCCAAGTTGTGCAAATATTCAACATTCCTCGACCTACAGTGTCATGCGTGTACCGAGAATACTTCATGGAAAGCATTACAACCCACCGTGGACAGTGCAGTGGCCGACCATGGGGGCTGAATGACTGTCACCAATGCAGTCTGGCCAGGATTACCCATGCTAACAGGCAAGCAACACTGGCTCAAATAACATCCACATTCAATGCAGGAGGTACCGGAAACACATTCATCAGGTCAGTGCAGCATGATTTAACATCCATGGGGTATGGGAGCAGAACACCCATCAGAGTGACTTAGTAACACCACGACATTGGACACAGCACCTCACCTGGGCTCGTGAACATGGTGATTGGACCCTGGAAGACTGGCAACAGGTGGCGTGGTCCAATGAGTAATGCTACACAAGGTTTGTACACTTCCAAGAAAAATAAATTCAAGCACTTTTCAAGGACTTTTTAAACCCGAATTATCATACATGTATACTGTCGGTCGATCAGTAGGTAGGTATTTTAGTAAGTTCAGACCATTAATCTTAGATGCGGCGGGCACATCTTCAACAACCTGCCTGTTACCCCTTACCCCAGTTGGTTTATTTTATTAAATTTGAATTGTCCTTGTGTTTTGGTATTTTTCCGATATTTTATTTTGTAGAATATTTTGAAAGGGTACATTATTTTGATATTCATCTGCTGGTATGACACTTATTATTTGCTTTAGCTTTTTATTTTTGATGCATGACTTTGATGTAGCCAGGAGACAAATGGTTCATGCATGAAGCACAAGCTATTCCCTGGGAGTTCCATCCTCTGGCAAGAACGTGTCTTTAACCCCAGTAAAATAGAAGTCCATCACAATTTGCAAATACATCATTTACCTTATTTTACTCACATGGCTGATGCTTTACTCTGTAGTGATATCATAGCCAAGGTACCAGCTGTCCACACACTCCCCTGGGTTGAAAGTTCTGTACATTTTTTAAGCACAAACAATTATTTAACACATACTCTTTCACATCATTACTTAAAAAACAAAACAAAAAATACTCAAGTACTGTTTACAGAGCTTTAAACTTTTTCAAGTACTTTCAAGGACTTGAAAATGAACTTTTTTATTCAAGGACTTTTCAAGGAGCGTATGAATCACGGATACAAGCTGATGGTAGGATTTGGATGTGGCACAGACCCCATGAGGCTATGGACCCAAGCTATCAACAAGGCACTGAGCACGCTGGTGATGGATCCATACATGTCTGAGGTGTCTTTACATGGCACGGTTTGGATCCTTTGGTCCTTGTCATTAACCAGTGATCACTTTGTTGTTCTGCTGGGTGACCATTCGCAACACTTAATACATTTCATGTACCCAAACAATAATGGGATTTTCCAGGCAGACAATGCACCCTTGTCATAAGGTTCAAATTGTCCAAAATTGGTTCAAAAAGCATTCTGGACAGTTCCAACGGGTGCTATGGCCACCACGTTTGCCCGACATGAACCCAATACAGCACTTATGAGACGGTGGTGGAAAGGTCCGTTCGCACCAAAGATCCTGCACCTACAAATACCTTGGAACGGTGGGCGGCTATTCAGATGGCATGGCTCAATACCTCCCCAGAAGTCTTCTGGCATTTTGTGGAATCGATGCCATGCCAAGTTGCTGCACTTTGCCGAGCTAGAGGAGGTCCTACATAATACTAGGTATGTATCCCATGAATTTTGGCACTTCAATGTACGGCACAACACTTGTTATATTTATATTAAGAGAATTATAGTAACCACAGCTAGTAGGAACAGCATGCATATACATGAGAAATTTATAAATCAGGAGTTATAAAATGGGTGGGTGGGGGCTGATAAACTACGCTGGTTATCTGGAAGATAAAAATGCAGTGGTTGAATCAAAGACAAACTGATTGAAATGGTCAGGTATGATCTGGCCACTTGGCTGGATTTACTTGACAAAGATTCACATGTGGCACAGTTCTGACCATGTGAGGAGTGGTGTGTTGGAAATGTGTAATGTAAAGCAAAATGTTGTTAGTAGGGTGAAAACAAACATTTTGAGGTGGTTTGGATGTTGTAAACATGAGTGATGACATGCCAACTGAAAGAATCAGTAGGAAAGAAAGGTAGAAAAAGGCAGAGGGGAAATGACAGATGAGATTCAGGGGGAAGCCTGCAGGAGAAAAAAAAAATGAGTATAAAGGGCAAAAGGTCTTGTGCGAGATATGTAATCTATGTCAGTGAAGCTCAAGTTGTGTGCCAAGATCGCTGTACATGGAGACATTTGATACACCAACAGTAAGTAAAACCATCAACAACTACCATTCAGCAGATGATTTTACTTTGAGAAGCTAAGCTCTGAATCTCAGAAAACAGATTAGTGATGTGTGTATGACAAGTTTAAAGTACAACATACAACAATGATGTGCATGCAATTACTGATTATTAAATCTTAATATGCAAACTGTGGTATTTTATCACTTTCAATTAAGCATAGAGATGGTGGGTATCCACTATGAAATGAATATGAGCTACTGTAATTTGTCATTTGGGATCCACACACCATGACAACATTCATTTTCAGGAAACATTTTATTAATTATTTAATAAACTGCAGAATTATTTCAATCTATTTAATATATCCTAGATCACTAACCTGCTCCATAATCAAACGTTTTCCCTGATAGTCCAACCTTATATAAACATCTGGTGCAAATGAAAAGTCTCTATATAAACAAAAGAACACAAATGTTACACAAAGATACCTTACATAAAATTATTTTTTCAGAGAAATAACTTTCATACACACTACTTGACTGACATAAAAATTACCCCACCCAGAAGGAGGTGTGTTGCAAACATGCAAGTTACAGAGTGGATGTACCCACTCGAGATATTAAAATGACGTTAAACTGGAGCTGATGACATCACACATTCATGAGATAAAGGTGCCAGCAGCAACATGCATGGGTGATTGTGAGGTGACAAAAGAAACCCTGAAAATTTCAGCTCAGTGCCAATTTACATATAATGCATATTATGAATATTTATATATACAATATATGGCACACATATGAACTAGTTACACAACAAATACGCCCTAGTGCTTGTGCAGTTAAACTTCGTATCTTTGAAATCAAATTTCACACTTCATATTATATGTTAATTGAGCAGTCTATGTGGATCAGTTTTATTTGAAGCCTACAGTGGATTCCATTCAATTTCTAAAAATAGCTCATTGGATTAACTGAATATAACAATCAAATTATTGATGTAAATGCAACTTTCAAAATAATGAAAAAACAGCCTTCCTTTCAGCAGGCTGTTATCTTGAGAGCTTGTTTGATAACAAAAGAAACACTCCAGGAGTCACATATTGTCTACATTCACCATCTGCACGGACATGTGGTGCTTCTAATCAAACACTAACTCCCAAAGAAAATGGAACTTGAACTTTTAATTATCATTTCGTAGCATTTTTAGAAATTAAATGTCCGAAGAATCTCAAATTCTTCTAAAACTTAAACACCCGGACTTACGTGTTTGGAATGTGACAAAAACCCGGAATTCCGGGCTACCCCCGGATTACAAACAGGTCAGAACACTGATGGTAATATGTGGATGCAGGTGGAAGTGTCACAGATGTTTCAGATTTGTTGTTTGTGCTGGGACTGTTCAGCAAAGGCAAAAAATGCTGCGCACACACCACCAGGAAGTTTATTGCCATTTGGATCAGTTTCAAAGAGGAATTGTAGGCCTATGTGAAGCAGGCTGGTCAACACATCGTACCACTGCACATGTGCAACAAGATGCATGAACTGTTGGATACTGTTTGCGTCAGTGGCTACAGGAAGGTTTGTACGTGCGTTGAAGCAGCAGTGATGCAGTCTAACAGATGTCTGCATGCCTGGACTGGCAGATATTAGACACCTTTGTTCGTCACCAGAAAGCATTGCAGCTGATATTCGTTGTGCTGTGTCAGGCCATGGATGTCACCACAATGACCCGAACTGAAAACCAAAGGTTATATGCGGAAAACCTGCACAGTAGGCAACAGTTTCATTGACTGCCATTGACAGCTAGCCATCACAGCACTCTTCTGGCTTGGAGCCGAAGTCGTGGGAACAGAGTTCAATTTATTTACACTGAAATTAGATTATAATGAGTAGCAAAAACTTTGAGTTCACCACATGAAGCACACAACAGAAATTTTACATCTTTTACATACAGAAGCTGAGGTATAACATGTAGTACATATGAATTCTATATGTTTTCTATTAAAGTTATTCAATAAATGTACATTTATCATTTGGTATACAAATATTAATAGACCACTTTGTAATGCTTACCTAAAAAATGTAGGACTGGGTTGATCAGCTGGGCGTCCTGCAGTTGAATTTGGTGTTATGGTGATTAGGGGTTCAGT